>JAWHQI010000101.1:0-2784006 GCA_033032865.1 Dactylorhiza incarnata | reverse complement strand
TATTGGAAATCTTCCTGCTACTTATGCAAATCAGAGGATAAGTGTGTCCAAATTAAAGATTCAGAATCGTTATCCTTGACGATCTCTTCGGCATTATGATTCTAAAAGTAATCAGGATGGAGAGGTTCGCAGTACGCTCTCCTTCACGTATCCGAACTCGACGCATCGAACGGATAGCCAAAAGGGTCTTCCTCTTCCAGCCCTCTTCTTCCTAACCTTTGGAGAGATAGAACTTGAATGAGAAATTAGAAGAGAAACCTCAATTTTCTGCCTTATATATATAAAGCGCTACCATCAGCGTTAACTTTTTAATGTCAAGGGTTAGCCCAAAGGCGGTACAACGGATATCATTCAGATTCGCTTACTCGCATTGGCTGGAAGACCTAATGTCATAAGATACCTATTAACGCCCAGCGTTAGCACATTTCGAATGGTTTAAACTACTTGACGAGAAAAGAAGCCTTATGATGACATGACAGTCATTTAGTCAAATCACTACCGCCAGCATTAATGCTAATGCCCAGCGTTAGCTCTCGACGATTCGTCGAGACTTCTCGACGAGAACGGGACCTTTACGATGAAAAGGGAAATTATCGAGTTAAACTTAATGCCCAGTGTTAGCACTAACGCCTGGTGTTAGCTCATGCTACCAGAAACCTTCTTTCTTATGCTGGGTAAAATTGGGGTATTACAAGACCCCTGAGTTGGTTCCTCCAATCGAGCTCTCATAAGCCAGCGGGGCAGGTTGACCACTCAGATGGCAGATAGAAATGATGGTTAATAGACCCCTCAGTTGGTTCCGATGACCGGGCTCTCACAAGCTTTCGTGGCAGGTTGACCACTCAGGTGGTAGGTAGAAATGATGGTTAATAGACCCCTGACTTGGTTCCACTGATCGGGCTCTCACAAGCTGGAGGGGAAGGTTGGCCACTCAAGTGGCAGGTAAAAATGAGATTGGAAAACCCCTAAGTTAGTTCCTCTGACCGGGCTTTAGCAAGCTGGCGGGGCAGGTTAACCACTCAGTGGCAGGCAGAAATGATGGTTAAAAGACCCTAGAGTTGGTTCCGCCGATCGAACTCTCATAAGACGGTGGGGCAGGTTGACCACTCATGCGTCAGGTAGAAATAATGGTTAATAGACTCCTGAGTTGGTTCCGCCAACCAGGCTCTCACAAGCCGGCTGGGAAGGTTGACCACTCAGGTGGTAGTTAGAAATGAAGTTGGTAGACTTCTGAGTTGGTTTCGCCGATCGGGCTTTCACACGACGATGGGTCAGGTTGACCACTCAAGAGACTCACTATGAATCTATGATGAATGGTCCCTAGAGATGGATCCGCTGATCAGGCTCTCTCAAGCCAGCAGGACGGGTTGATAATCTATGTGATAAAGGAGAAGGAGTAAGAGTGAGATTCAACCCGAACAAGGGAAGAAGGCGAGCCGAGATAGTTTCACCTTGGCCACCTGCTCACTCCACACGCTCTCTTACAGGTGAAGGCGAGCATGCGAGTCGCGTGGCTTGCAACCAGGGTCGAGGTTCGATGCACTCACGGAATCACGAGCGGAGAACTACCCCCTGGTTTTTGCCAAAGGGACTGCAAAGCCTATGCCTCGTAGGTCTTTGCAGGTCTCTAGGTCTCAAAAGTATCCAGGTCTCGCAAGTCCCTGACTCTTGTGTGAATCAAGGGGAACCAAACATGGGTTCTTAAGATAGACTCTCGCCGAGTTCAAAAAGTTAAGTGAGTCATTGCCAGTAAAAAAAGAAGAAAGAACGTTTGAAAAACTTTCATTTCTGTCAAGAAATTGGGGGTCTCGCCCCTTACACATATTACAAAAGGTTAAGAACTCGCCCCTTTTACATATCAAAAACTAAAACAAAAAATGAAAAGAAAAGAGGTCTTCATATGATGGCATTCACTCATTGTCATCCTTGTCGTTGTGTGAGTAGTCATGCAAGTTAGAAGACGAGCCCGTCGGGGGTTCGGGAAGGAAGAGCGCGGGAATCAATTCCTCCGCGATGATGTTCTCCCATCCCACCCCAATTGCATGGACATCTCACAATAGATCAAGAGTGGTCAAGGTGGCCTTGATCACCATGAGCCTCTGGGTTGCCTTGATCTAGTTGGGGATGAATTGCAACACCTCCTCACGCTTAGAAGATGATCCTTAATGCCATACCGCCAGTATATCCATAGGGGCCCGGGTGAACTGCACCCTCAGGGATGCCACCTCGGCCACCAGCTCGCCATTTCGAGCCACTAGTTGGGTTGCGGCCTCGACGTCCAGTATCATAGTTGCATGAGAAAACAAAAAAATGAGAAGGGAATAAATATTTGCTTAAGAGGGATCAACTTATTTTTCAGAGCCTGTTCCAGGAGCCGCTAGGCGACTCTGAGCCACAACTTGAGATCCCCAGCTTGTTCCTCAACGAGTTCTTGGGCAGCCTCGGATTTGAAAAACCTCTTCATAAAGGAGAGGTCGCGATGGGCGCCATGTGCGAGAGCTACATGGCGCAAATCTCGGCCCGCGTGCTCTCATATGCGAGCTCCCACAGTGTAGACTTCTCATAGGTCGCGGCCTCCTCTCTCCCATGCAACCCATAGGCTAGGGAATAGGCGTGCTCGTCTGCCCGACCTTGCTCAGTCCAAGAGGATAGGGGAGTGGAGATGAAGATCTTCTCTCCCACCCACTCCCAATTCAGTATGGGATTGCCCACGCTGTCCCAGGACCTCTCCCCAAGACCAAAGTGGGGGTGCGCCTCATGTAGATCCCCTCCACTCGGTCCTACATTGGCAGGTGCTGCGGGACCCAGGTGACTCACCGCGGTGGTCATCGTCTTGGAATCCACGGTCTTCTTTAGCTTCTTCCGCGAGATGGAAGGGTCGGGGGTTGAGATCAACCATCGACATTTTACCTTTGCCGCCGCTGGGCTTGTATTTGCCCAGGTCACTCATGTAGGCCTCTTACCATAGCTCTCACCCTCTTAAGAGGAGAGGTCAGCTTTGTGCCACCCGCATGATGCGGGTTTACCGGAATCAGATGCTCTCATGCAATGAAGAATAATGTTAAAATGCAGTGGGCGAGCAAAGCATGGGCAGTATGGAATATGCGAGTATTGGCATACCTTCACCCTGCGGTACTGGGGGAGCGATTCGAGGTGCCGCAAAAGATAGGGAACCTCAAAATTCTTCTCGATGAAGAACTTGCAGAGCTCCACCGTATCTCCCTCTACGTGAGGAGGGCAGTAGACCGACTCACTTCGCTGGATGGGAGCATTAGGAATGTTTCTGATGTTCCCCTTAATGAAAACGAATTGGTCATTCCAGTGATGCACTTTGTTGAGGGTCTTGCAAACCTTGATCCACAAGCCGTCCAGAAAAGTAACCCTGTTAGAGGTGGCTTGGTAGGTGAACAGCTTGTAGAGACGATAAGGTGATGATCCAGGTTTATATAGTAATTTTTGGAGTCATCTGGAAAACGAGCCCGGTTTATATAGTGATTTTCAGAGTCATCTGTGTCGTTTTCTATGTCGTTGCACTACAGTTAAGGCCCATTATTGCTTCTATTCGATTACATTGCCTATTTCACTAATAGTGCACGTTTTCAACCCAGTCTGGTGTGATTTCTTACATTTCATCTTTTCTATGATGCTATATTGTTTCTGTTGATCATGTGGAATGCATCTGCTAGTGGCCTGGACTGTTTTCTTGCAGGTATAGAGATTGCGTGGACACTCGGAGTTAGTTTGGGCTATTTTTAGTCTAAAAGGCCACTAGTCGTGTGTTTTTGTTCTCACACGATCAGGCGCACAACCACTGGTTGTGCGCATTCCCCCATTTTCCACCTAAGCGGTTTGCACGATCACTGGATTCCTTCTCGCACGACCACTGGCCATGCGCCTCTGCCCGTGCGCTATTTTGGCATGCTGAACTTTGCTATAGGTGGTTCTCGCATGGTCAGTGACATTTGTTCGTGCAAGACCACTGGTCGTGCGCCATTGATCGTGCACTCTATTTATTTTGCCCCTTATTTAAATGCATATCCGCTATTTTAGGGCAAGTGAGGACATTTTACCGCCAGTCTTTCCCGTGCCTCTGCGCTGTTTTTGCTCTCCACAAGCCCTCCCTCCATCTCCTTCCTTTGGGAAGCCTCCTACGGTGAATCCAAGTTATACCCAAGGTTCCGGAAGACTTCCCAACCATCCACAAATAGCATCTCAAGCTATTTGGGCATTTCCACTTGGAGAAGAAGAAGATACCGCTGCAAGTTGAAGAAGACGGACAAAGGTCAGAGGTAGTGACAGCCTCGAGATCCCAGAAGCAACCAAGGACTAAGCACGGAGACGGCTTGACAAACCGCCATTCTGACCACGATCCACGGAGAGACTTCACTTCTATCGGTTTAATCTACCCTTCTTTCATTTGTGAAATGTACATCTAAATGCTTGTAATGAACTTGGATTGCTATTGTTTGTCTATGAATGAAAGCTTCCCTTATTATTTTCTCCCTTGAAGTTTGAATGTTGTGAATGCACCTCGCCCACACTCACATCCACCCACACATGCACTTGTTAATCCACTCTAGCAAAAGCTAGAGGTGAGACTCCAAAGAAGTGCCTGCGACCCTCATTTCCGCACTTGAGATCCCTCCATCCATCTGCTTACCATCCATCCACTTACCGAAGCACGGCATTGTGGCCTCCATGAATCATCTTGCCAAGCGAAGCAGTGCTTTCGACACACATTTTACTTTTCTTGTTGTTAAATTAGGAAACCCAAAACCAAGCCCGATATTTACTTTCGCTCGATGTACTAATATTTCTACGACACGATCACTTCACCCACTCTGCATTCCTTGAGAGAATGATACTCGGGGATCAAATTCCCAAAAATTTATTACTTGACAATGACCGGTACACTGCCGTTCAGACCACATTTTTCTCTCGCTTATAGCGGTGTGGAATCCGCGCGTCATGTTTTTGGCGTCGTTGCCGGGGAGTGCAGGCGTGATGTGAGTTTTGTTGTTGAAAAAAATTGTTACTATTGGAGTTTCTGAGGTGATCTCAAAGCAATCAACAGTTAGTCTTGCTGCCAACACAATATGAGCCTATAGGGTCGCACATAAAAGCGTTTGGAGAAGTTGGAGAAAGGATTGTGTTGGCCTTACTCATATTGGATATGAGTGGAGGACCAATCCTGTGACTGCTTGGAATTAAGTTGAGAATGTCTCAACGGGAAATCGTTTAAAGGGTTTAAACGAATGGGTTTGTACTAGACAAATTCGGCTAAAGGGTTTAACGAACTGTGTCAAATTCGGCTAATGAGATTAATCGAATTATGTTGTTTTCAACTAATGAGATTCGGCTAATGTGATTAACCGAATTATAACAGATTCGACTAAAGGGTTTAGCCGAAATATGTCAGTTCGACGAAATGGTTTCGACGAAATGATATAGTCGAATCGGCTAAAGTGTTTAGTCGATTCGGTTAATTTGTTTAGTCAAATTCGGCGAATGTAAATCTGGACAGAAATGTTCTGTTTTTCATCTGGTCTGCGGATAGCCTTTTGTATACCTTGCGTATAAAAGGAACGCGATTAGGTCTTCGAAGGATACGGAATAGACTTAAACTTTTTGTGATTTTAGACGAGAAGCCGACCGGAACTGTTCCGTGCGAGGGCATCTCGATCTTCCCGTCCGCCGATCGTCTTCCGTCGCCGCTGGTCGCCGCCTCCTCTGGATCGGACCTAGCAGTCCGTGGGGACGTTGGGAGCTTCCTTCTCCGACCTAGTTCTTGTGCGACAAGAAGCTAGGGTTCTCCTTTTGCCTGTGTGGACTTCTATAGAGGGATCGATCCATTTCGATTCTTGAAGAACTCAAAGACAGATTTCGGATTTCTCTTTGGAGCACCTTGGTTGAGTGTTGACTCAATCCCGCAAAGGTACTTTGTAATGCATTTGCTTTCCTAATCTCTTGATTCATAAGATCCGCAAGATCCTTACTCTTTGGGTTGTTCTAGTTTCTCCGCTGCGCACATTTGATGTGTTCATATCATTATGAATGGTATTTAGAAAAACCCAACAGTTACAGGGGTCGTTATTTTTGAGTTGTTTTTTTTTGTATTCTTCTTTTGTGTATGCGGGGGCAAGTTCTAGGTGACCTATTCCCTTTCGACCCAGAGATAGAAAGGAATACACATGCATGGCGGCGTGCTACAGATGCTCCTGCTGAAATGGGAGATAATCTGAATTAAGGAGAAGACCATAATGGCCGACGAGTGCCCGAGGATGGGCTGAATGTTATTTTGGATGAACCTGAAGTGAACCGGCCGAGGCCTCGCACAATGAGGGACTACACTACTCTGACTGTAGGGAGTGTGCACCCAAGGTTCGGGCCGGCTATCGCAAATGCTCAGTTTGAGATTAAACCGGCTATTCCGAATATCATTCGTAAAAACGCCCAGTTTTCTGGATTACCTTCTGAAGACCCCCATCTGCACCTGGCCGAGTTTTCTGATATCTGCGCCACTTTTTGCTATGCAGGTATATCTTATGATACTGTCAAGCTAAGGTTTTTTCCATTTCATCTGAGAGATAAAGCCAAGGCGTGGCTTCACACCATTCAGCCGGGAACCGCCGCCACTTGGAACGCTTTGTCCTCCAAATTCTTGGGGAATTTCCATCTGATGGACAAGATCGTAAACCTGCATCGGTAACTAGTTTCATTCCGCCAACAAGATCAGGAAACACTAGCGAAGTATGGGAGAGGTTCAATGACCTCCTATGGAAATGCCCTAACCAAGAGCTCCAGCCTTGGAACCTCGTGGACAATTTCTACTCCATCGACCCCAACTACAGGGCGATGATTGATGCTGCGGCAGGAGGGACTCTTATGAATCATACCCCAGAATAAGACTTGCATATACTTCGAGATACTGCCTCGAACAACACATACTGGACAGCAGGGAGGAACATGTAGAAGAACACCAGAGTTGTCTTCGCCTTGGGATCAGTTACCCCTACTGCAGCGCCTGCAACCATCAAATACTACCAAGGGTGTGGAGCAATAAGGCATCATTCATATGAGTTACCAGGAGAGGATCCCTCAGGTGATTTCGCAAACCTGAATATTATTGAATCTGTTAATTTCATGGCTAATCAGAATAAGGGAATGCCGAACAGAAATGCTTATAACCCGGGAGTGAGAAATCACCCCAATTTTGCTTAGAACCAAAATACTGCTGGCCAAAGATAGCAACCAGGGTAGCATCAGTTTGATGCTTCTGCTTCTAGAAGTCAAACGCGGATGCCTCATGCGGGTTATAATCAAACACCTCCAGCACCGAAAAAGAATAGCTTGGAAGAGACGCTAGAAAAATTAATTGAAGTTACCCAAGCTAACATGGCTAACCAGACGACATCGATGAGAATCCTGGAAGTGCAAATGGGCAAAGTGGCCCAAGCAGTTTCCGAGCGCATTCAAGGCACCCTTCCCAGTACCACTAAGAAGAATCCGATCAAAAATGGGAAGAGGGTTGCTGATGCTGATGTCGTTAGCCATGGTGATTGGGTACTCCGTGCTGTATTAATAATATTAACACTGCGATGTTGTGCGACTCCGGTTCATCACGCAACATTCTTGCTTTGCAAGATGTTGAGAAGTTGAATCTCCATATGAATGTGGATTACCGGTCGTCTCTTACTCTAGCTATTAGAGAAGTGGTGGAATTTGAGGGGGAAGTAAGAGAAGTAAAAGTTGTGGTTGATGGGACTGAGGTGGTGACCGATTTCTAGGTTCTGGGACCCTTGAGAACAACTTGATTCCAATTCTGGGTGTCCAATTCCTGAAGGAGAGTGGTATGAAAATAGATATTTCTAATGGGTGCGTCACTCTACCTCCTAGAGTGACAACCTCTATCGTGACCATAACCACAACTTCTGACTTTGATTCTTCGCATATGTTGATTACTGTTAAGTTTTTAAGTGTTGAAGAAAATAGGAAAGAAGAAGAGAAGAAGGCCGAGAAGGAAGATGAAGTGGTCGATGGGATAGAGAAGATGGGATCCCTAAACTTGAAAAACTCTATTTTTGAATTCGGTGAACCTATTTTTATTCAGGAGCAGCTCCCTAGTTCCTTTTATGGTAAAGTTAATAATGAACTTGTTAAGCGTTCAGTAGCTTGGGCTAATTCGGTCGCCACTTTGGTATCGGACATGATGTTGTTCACCATGATGGCTTAGTTTTGAATTTTCTATGTTTGCAAAACCTTTATGTGATGAGATTAGAATTAGGCGGGTGTTTTCGAGGAGTATCGCAAGTACTCCTACTTTGATAAACTAACTGTTATCCTATCAAAAGATAGAAGTAACATTTTTTCTTCTTTTGAAGTATCGACAATTACACCCCTGCTATGACGCCGAATACTATTGATTTTTAAATAGAAAAGGAGAGTTTTACAAGTTTTGGGTCTGAAAAGCTTTTGATTAATTTATATCCAAACTAATCATTCGATAAAGGCAAATATAACTTATCACGTATAGTACAGGATATTTTGGTTTAGAAAATATCGAGGTCGTATATTTCTGCGGATCTTGTTGATCACTTCTACTTATAAGGAACGGACTATTATTTTATCGGAGTAAAAATTTTGAGTTTGTTTTTAATGTTTATAGAGCGATAATATGCATATAACTAGAGTTCTAAACGATGATGAAGATTGAGCCCGATGTCAAATTACCTTGAGACGAAAATAGTCTTTTTAAAAAGTAAATGATATGACTTTTCAAAATATCAAAATGGCTTGTCCGTGGAGGTTCCATAAGTATGAACACACCTCATAGCCAAGCGCTAAAAAGTTCTTAGCCTCTCATCCGGGATTGGGGTGGTAATAAAGACTTGAAGTAAAGCTAAGTTAAAAAAATACTATCTCATACACCCACGCACTCTACTTGTAATAAAGACTGAATTGAAAGAAAACATTAAAAGAAAGTGATAAATAAAGCTTTAAAGAAAGCAATAAAACATTTTATGAAAGCTTTAAATCTATTCTCATACACACACATACTTATGTAAAATTAAAACAAAATTAAAAGAAAGCGAAAAAGCTATTCATATAAATACACGCACTCAACTTAAAATTAAACAAAAATGTAAAAATTAAACTCATACACTCACACACTCTTGACATAATGAAAAGAAGATGATCCAAATGAGAAAAACACTATTTTATTTCCAAAATAAGCATTACAACTAAACTAGGAATGCGGAAATTACAAAACAACTAAAACTTAATTGCATAAAGGAACTCACATACATTCAAAACAATTCAAAAAAACACTCTCAAAATCTAGATGGAATTGCTTCAGCTGAGCACCTCTATTTTTAAGGAAAATTTTAAAATTACACGCCCTCGGTCACGAGCATGACCGAGGGTGTGACTTCTGAGTGTGTTGAAAGGATATGCTCAGCCACCTTCTGGAAGATTTTGACCGGGAAAATGGCTGCACACAGGCGTGATTTGAGGTTTCACGGGCATGACCTTGGGAGGTAGACGTCAGGTTCAACTAGGGCATGACGGTTGGCAGGTACGCTGCCTTCTGGAAGGATTTGATGGGTCACGACCTTGGTCACGGGCGTGACTTTGCAAAAATCGATGGGACCAGGAGCTGATCGATGGGATGGGAGGTCAATTGACGGGATGGGAGGTCGATCAACGGGATGGGAGGTCGATCGATGGGAAAGGAGGTCGATCGATGGGGTGAAGTCGATCGCAGAGTACACGGGCGTGACCATGTAAATCGATGGGACAGCAAGCCGATCAATGGGACCACAAGCCGATCGACGGGACGGGATGTCGATCGAGCTGAAAATTGGCATTTTAAGATTACATGCCCTTGGTCACGGGCGTGACCCTGGGCGTGACTTGACAAAAAAATGCCAAAATGCTGAAAACAGAAAAAAACTATGTTAGTAAGGAAATTAATAAAATAAGCAATTTATTCATTAATTTACATAAAATATTTACAATATTACTTAAATTTATACTAAAAACTATACTACATATACGTGTATTTTATTACTCATTAAATACCCTCATACATAAGCTTTTGCTATTCCAGAGCAAAAGTAAGAGAGATCCATAAGGGATTAACATAAGTTCTAGTTTTTGGCTATCGTTGTATTTCATCTAAGAGACTGAAAAATAAAAATTCAGAGTATAAAGAGTTAAGTCCTAAATTATGCAAATTATTTAAGTAAAGAGAAATGTATTAGCCAAAAGACTTCTTAATTAACCAAATAGCAGACAAAATTGCAATAATTAGTAAATGAGATTAGACCGAAATTATTAGAACGTTTGTTTAAAGAAATGTTAAGGAAAAATACAAGTTATTAATTATGCTCTCAAATAATTGTTTGAATTATAACTAGATACAATAAATTGGTTAAAGGAAAGGGGGTAGGAAGCTTTGGAAAAAAGGAGAGTATTTGATTTATGGGTGATGGATTTTACCCTTCCACCCCTTCCTTTTAGTTTTCTTTGCTGCCCCTGTGGTTTACGAGGGAAAACTAATTCTTTTGTTTTTATTAACCCAATGCTTATGTTTACGGAACGAAATCTTATTCCCATTGACATAAGATCTTTTAAATTTTTATTGGGTGCCTATGTTTACGGAATGAATTCTTATTCTCTTTGACATAAGATTTTTTTATTCTTTTTTTGCCATGCTAAATTAGTGCATACAATGGGGTTTTCAAGAGAAATTCTAGAATAATAATAAAAAAGTTTGAGAGCAACCTTAGTAATTTGAATATTCCTAGATTCCTAAAGACATTAAGTAGGAATAATTGCGGTCTAAAGTTGTTTTGCTAACATAATACACATGCGTCTATTTTAGCTAGTAGAAGTAGTGCTTGAAAACAAAGCCTCTATTTAAATTAGAAACATAAGATATTCTTTAAAACTTAACCCGGAACGTTTAAATCTATCGATCTTAGATAAATAAACAAATAGTAAAACTAGCGATTATGAAAAGCCACAAATAGATATTCTCAAAACTAAATGCATTAAGAATAAAAGTAAAGTAGGGGTTTTATTATTTTTGGACTTTTCTAAGTTTGGTACTATGAAATAAACTTAATGTTTTTTAAAATTTGTGGGTTTTGCAAATGTTTTTTGAATTTTTCCAAATTTATATTTTTGTTTTTGGTTTTATTTTATTTTTTATATATAAATTTTCAAGTTTTTATTTACAGGTAGTAAGAAAGACAGAATGCAGAAATAATTACAAAATATATAAATATATATTTTTTGAAATAAGAAAGATAGAAAGCAGAAATAATTACAAAATATATAAATATATATTTTTTGAAATATGTAGTGTTTGTGGAGGTTTCTAAAGATTATAGTTACAAACTAAACTATATTTACCCTTTGCTTTTGTTGTATTTTTGTTTTTTTTTGTTGGTTTTATTTTATCGAAAAACGGTAAAACACCGTCATACATAACACTCAACATTGTCCCCAATCTTGTAATTTAAGTATGAAGAAGGGAAATTGAAAGTGCAGTATGTACAAAAAAGGAGGGAGTAAAAAGGCTTCTCTGAACTAAAGCTGGCGGGGTCGAAAGAAACCCTGCAAAAAAAACTAAGTAAAAAGAGCAAAGCATAATAAAATAGTAGATAGATATAGGGTGCCTCCCACAAGTGCTTTGTTTATCATCACATAGCTTGACTAATTTGGCGTGGTGAGATTATAAATTGGGGAGGGTTAAGGATTCGAGAGTATCGCCCACTAGATCGCCCACATTGTAAAGATTTAGGCGGTGACCGTTGAGTTTAAATTTGCCTTTTTCAGGGTGGGAAATAAGAACAGTCCCATACGGCCAAACCTCTTTGACTTCAAAAGGGGCGCCGGACCATCGGGATTTTGGCTTACCCAAAAATAGATGAAGGCGGGCATTAAAAAGAAGGACAAGATCGCCCAGCGTAAATGTTTTTGGAAATTTTATTTTTCGACCATGGCTGAACATAAAATTCTCCTTTTAAAATTTATTACTCTCATACGCGTTCACACTCCATTCATTGAGTTCATTTAGTTGGAATTTCCGACTTTCGGAGGCTAAGTTCAAATTAAGGTTTAAAAATTTTAAAGCCCAAAAAGTGCGGTGCTCTAACTCTATCTGTAAATGGCATGCTTTGACGTAGACTAATCGATATGGCGTACAATCGATGGTGGTCTTGTATGTCGGACGATACGCCCACAGTGCGTCATCGAGTTTGATGGACCAATCTTTCCTATTCGAAGAAACATTTTTTTCTAAAATGCGTTTAATCTCGCGATTTACTACCTCTACTTGGCCGCTCATTTGGGGGTGATAGGCGGTGGCGAGCTTATGCGTGATGTCGTATTTAGATAATTTTTTTGTAAATTAGTCTTTGCAGAAGTGCGTACCCCTATCACTAATTATTGCGCGAGGCGTGCCGAAGCGAGAAAATAGTTTTTTCAGAAAATGGACGACAACTCTCGCATCGTTGGTGGAGAGAGCTTGTGCTTCTACCCACCTAGATACGTAGTCGACCGCCACTAAAATATAGCGATTATTAAAATAAGAAGGTAGGGGGCCTACAAAATCTATGCCCCACAAATCGAAGATTTCACACTCGAGAAAAAGGTTTTGGGGCATCTCATAACGATGAAAGATGTTACCCGACCGCTGGCAGCTATCGCATTTACTCACAAAATTGTGAGCATCTTTAAAGAGAGTGGGCCAATAAAAGACCGCCTCTTATGTTTTTCGCGCGGTCTGGCTGGCTTGATAATGCTCCCCCCACCCCGGCCGGTCCCTCATGGCAGTGTCGCAAAATTTGCGCACCCTCCTCGCTTGAAACACATCTCCACACTACTTGGTCCGCGCAGACGCAGAAGAGAAAGGGGTCCTCCCAAAAGTAGTTTTTAAATCAAAAAAAAAATCTTCTTTTGCTGAGTCGAAAAATCTTTTGGAAGGACCCGCGCGACTATATAGTTTGCGTAATCTGCGAACCAAGGGGTGGAAGAAACTTTTATTTTACAAGTTTTAATTTCATGTTTTAATTTCAAGTTTTAATTTCAAGTTTTTGGCGCCGTTGTCGGAGACACATTGTTGGGTTAGTTTTTGATTTTCTGTGTTTGCAAAACCTTTATGTGATGAGATTAGAATTAGTCGGGTGTTTTCAAGGAGTTTCACAAGTAATCCTACTTTGAGAAACTAACTGTTATCCTATCGAAAGATAGAAGTAACAGTCTTTTCTTTTTTCGAAGTATCGACGATTACACCCCAGCTACGACGCTGAATTCTATTGATTTTTAAATAGAAAAGGAGAGTTTTGCCAGTTTTGGATTTGAAAAGCTTTTATTTAATTTATATCCAAACTAATCATTCGATAAAGGCAATTATAACTTATCGCGTATAGTACAGGATAATTTTGGTTTAGAAAATATCGAGGTCGTATATTTCCGCGGATCTGGTTGATTACTTCTACTTATATGGAACGAACTATTATTTTATCAGAGTCAAATTTTGAGTTGGTTTTTAATTTTTATAGAGCGATAATATGCGTATAACTAGAGTTCTAAACGATGATGAAGATAGCGCCCGATATCGAATTACCTTGAGACTAAAATAGTCTTTTTTTAAGTAAAAAATATAACTTTTCAAAATATCAAAACGGCTTGGCTGTGGAGGTTCCATAAGTATGAACGCACCTCTCTCGAGGGTACGCCCACCTGAGATTAATAGTATTCGACTGAACTCTCATTCTTTAATCGCTTCTCCTTAATACTCGCTTTATATTTTGAACCCTACTATTGGGTTTTTATTCCCAATTCGGGAGATTTACCTCATCCTCTCTCGAGGGTAGAGCACACTTCTCTTTACCCATGAGCAATCAATCCATACGCACAAGCCACTCGGCTAACTAGTGTATGGAAATGGAAATCAGAACCATATATCGATTATATGGCCTCACTCAACATTTTTCTCGTGTAAACCATAAGCTTGTTAATTAGTTTTAGAAAAGAGATATTTTAATTTTAGAAAACCATTTATTTGTCCCCAATACTCTTCGACATCGTGCACTAAGGAAAATTAGCCATTCATCGGAATGGGGATGACATTAATAAACCAAAAATGAATGTTAATATTATAAGCGAATATAAGCGCGTTTAATAAAAAAATTAAAAGACTTATATAAGTGCAGAAATAATATCCGTCCCAACCATCTTAATCAAGCGCTAAAAAGTTCTTAGCCTTTCATCCGGGATGGGGGTGGTAATAAAGACTTGAAATAAAGCTAAGTTACAAGAAAAAAATACTATCTCATACACCCACACACTCTACTTGTAATAAAGACTGAATTGAAAGAAAGCATTAAAATAAAGAGATAAATAAAGCGTTAAAGAAAGTAATAAACTATTTTATGAAAGCTTTAAATCTATAATCATACACACACACACATACACACTTGCATAAAATTAAAATGAAATTATAAAAAAGCGTAAAAGCTATTCTCATATACAGATACACTCTACTTAAAATTAAACGAAAGCGTAAAAATTAAACTCATGCACTCACACACTCTTGACATAATGAAAAGAAGATGATCTAAATGAGAAAAACACTATTTTATTTCCAAAATAAGCATTACAACTAAACTAGGAAAGCAAAAATTACGAAAGAACTAAAACTTAATTGCATAAAGGAACTCACATACAATCAAAACAATTCAAAAAAAACTAAAACACTCTCATAATCTGGATGGAATTGCTTTAGCCGAGCCCCTCTATTTATAGGGAAATTTTAAAATTACACGCCCTCGGTCACGGGCGTGACCGAGGGCGTGACTTATGTGCATGCTGGAAGGATAGGCTCAGCCGCCTTCTGGAAGCTTTTGACCAGGAAAATGGCTGCACACGGCCGTGACTTGAGGTGTCACGGGCGTGACCTTGGGCGGCAGATGTCAGGTTCAACTGGGGCGTGACAGATGGCATATACGCTAGCTTCTGGAAGGATTTGATGGGTCACGGCCTTGGTCACGAGCGTGACTTTGCAAAAATTGACGGGACCAGGAGCCAATCGACGGGACGGGAGGTCGATCGATAGGACGGGAGGTCGATCGACAGGGGTGAAGTTGATCGCTGAGTTCACGGGCGTGAATATGTAAATTGACGGGACATCAAGCCGATCGACGGGACCACAAGCTAATCGACGGGACAGGATGTCGGTCAAGCTAAAAGTTGGCATTTTAAGATTACACGCCCTTGGTCACGGGCGTGACTCAAGGTCACGGGCGTGACCCAGGGCATGACTTGACAAAAAATGTCAAAATGCTGAAAAATAGGAAAAAAGCTAAGTTAGTAAGGAAAATAATAAAACAAGCAATTTATTCATTAATTTACATAAAATATTTACAATATTACTTAAATTTATACTAAAAACTATACTACAAATACGTGTATTTTATTACTCATCAAATACCCACATACATAAGCTTTTGCTATTCCAGAGCAAAAGTAAGAGAGATCCATACAAAATTAACATAAGTTCTAATTTTTGGCTATCATTTTATTTAATCATAAGAGACTGAAAAATAAAAATTCAGAATATAAATAGTTAAGTCCTAAATTATGCAAATGATTTAAGTAGAGAGAAATGTCTTAGCCAAAAGACGTATTAATTAACCAAATTGCAAGCAAAATTGCAATCATTAGTAAACGAGTTTAGATCGAAATTATAAGAACGTTTGTTTAAAGAAATGTGAAGGAAAAATACAAGTTACTAATTATGCTCTCAAATGATATTTTTGAATTAAAACTAGATACAATAAATTGGTTAAGGGAAAGGGGGTAGGAAGCTTTGGCAAAAAGAAGAGTATTTGATTTAGGGGTGATGGATTTTACCCTTCCACCCCTTCTTTTTTGTTTTCTTTGGTTCCGTTGTGGTTTACGAGGGAAAACTAATTCTCTTATTTTTATTAACTCAATGCTTATGTTTACGGAACGAAATCTTTTTCCCACTGACATAAGATCTTTTTAATTTTTCTTGGGTGCCAATGTTTACGAAATGAATTCTTATTCCCATTGAAATAAGATCTTTTTCATCTTTTATTTTTTATGTCATGCTAAATTGGTGCATACAAGGGGTTTTCAAGAGAAATTCTAGAATAATAAAAAAAATGTTGAGAGCTACCTTAGTAATTTGAATATTCCTAGATTCTTAAAGACATAAAGTAGGAATAATTGCGGTCTAAAGTTGTTTTGCCAACATAATACACATGCATCTATTTTAGCTAGTAGAAGTAGTGCTTGAAAACAAAGCCTCTATTTAAATTAGAAACACAAGATATTCTTTAAAACTTAACCCCGAACGTTTAAATCTATTGATCTTAGATAAACAAATAAATAGTAAAACTAGCGAATATGAAAAGCCACAAATAGATATTCTCGAAACTAAATGCTTTAAGAATAAAAGTAAAGTAGGGGTTTTATTATTTTTGGACTTTTCAAAGTTTGGTACTATGAAATAAACTAAATTTTGTTTTTTTGTGGGTTTTGCAAATGTTTTTTGAATTTTTCTAAGTTTATATTTTTTTTTTGGTTTTATTATTATTTTTATATATTTTTTCTTTTTCAAGTTTTTATTTACAGGAAGTAAAAAAGATAGAATGCAAAAATAATTACAAAATATATTAATATATATTTTTTTAAATAAGAAAGATAGAATGCAGAAATAATTACAAAATATATAAATATATATTTTTTGAAATATGTAGTTTTTGGGGAGGTTTTTAAAGCGTATATTTACAAACTAAACTATATTTACCCTTTATTTTTGTTGTATTTTTTTTTTGTTTTGTTTTTTCAAAAAACGGTAAACCACCCACATACTTAACACTGAACATTGTCCCCAATATTGTAATGTAAGTATGAAGAAGGGAAAATAAAAGTGCAGTATATAAAAAAAGGAGGGAGCAAAAAGGCTTCCCTGAACTAAAGCTGGCGGGGTCGGAAGAAACCCTGCAAAAAAAAACAAGTAAAAATAGCAAATCATAATAAAATAGTAGATAAATATCGGGTGTCTCCCACAAGGGCTTTGTTTACCATCATGTAGCTTGACTAATTTTGCGTGGTGAGATTATAAATTGGGGAGGGTTAAGGATTCGAGAGTATCGCCTGTTGGAACCGGGATTCGGCTCAACGAGGAGTTCGGACCCCAAAGATGGGTGCAACTCGCGCTTACTGATCCCTCGGAGCAACTGGACCGGAGACTTAGAACCTAGACCCTTGGCGACAATGTGGAGGTCCCACCACACACCCGGAAGCTCTTAGAGTGCTTCCCCTCCCAAGCCAAAAACTGAAGTCGGGCACCTTGGAGAGCTCTGAGAACACTAACCAAAGTTGACCTGAGGAGAGAGAAGCCTAAAGAGAACCCTCTCCAAAGGTGCCCTTAGGGTCTTATTTATATCTTTTCTAAACTGGTCTGGTGATAGCGGGATTCCGCCTCTTAGTTTCCCTAAACGCACCCCAATTTGGTATGCTATCAGCAGACCAGTTTAGAAAAGCTATAAATAAGACCCTAAGGGCACCTTTGCAGAGGGTTCTCTTTAGGCTTCTCTCTCCTCAGGTCATCTTTGGTTAGTGTTCTCAGAGCTCTCCAAGGTGTCCGGCTTTAGTTTTTAGCTTGGGAGGGGAAGCGCTTTAAGATCTTCCAGGTGTGTGGTGGGACATCCACTCTGTCGCCAAGGGTTTAGGTTCTAAGTCTTCGGTCAAGTTGCTCTGAGGGATCATTATGTGTGAGTTGCACCCATCTTTGTGGTCCGAACTCCTCATTGTGCTGAATCCCGGTTCCAACATTTTTGGTGCGGTGAGCGTGGACAGCAGCTAGTGAAAGAAAATTTAAAGGAAGCAGCATGGAGGGAGACGAAGAGCGGGGCGATGAGTTTGTTGGCTCGCGGCCGGTGGTGACGCTGGGGATGTTCGCAGACTTTAGGAGGGAGGTCCTCGAGAGCATCGGTCTCGCCTTCGCCGCGTTGCGAAGCGAGTTCGCGACCCCAGCACCTCAGATGCTACCCCCCCCCCCCCCCCCCGGAGGACGGCGAGTGTCCCCCGGGGGGAAGGGAAGGGAAGGAGGTGGTAGGGGCGTGGAGAGATCTCGTCAGGCGAGGGCTTTTTGCCAGCCCAGCGAGCGCTACTTCGGCGAGCGCAGTCCTGGCGAGTGCGGCTCCGGCGAGCGCAGCTCTGGCGAGCTCGGGTCCTCCGAGAGAACTCATAGGGGGAGTCGAGCAGGAGAGGACAGCGAGCGGCAGCAGCCCTTTTTGCGAGCTGGTGGTTTCTGCACCGGTTTCGGAAGGGTTCAGGGAGTGGGACAGGGTCTACTACTGCGGCAAGGATGACCATGTCCAGCACTTGCAGTCGTTCGAGGACTCAGTCTCCATCCGGCCGATGTCAGATGCTTTCAAGTGTTGACTCTTCTCTGCCACTCTAAAGGAGAAGGCTAGGGACTGGTTCCATCAACTCCCGGCTGGGTCGATCTACCAATTCGAAGACTTACGTCAAGGCTTCTTATTGCGCTTCTTGACTTCGAAGAAGAGGAAGAGGGATGCCAAGTCGCTTTTCAAGGTCAAGCAGGAACTGGGGGAGTCAATGGCCCACTACGTGGACCGATTACAGGAGGAGGTTCTGCTTACCCAGGAGATGCCCGAGTTTGCCCTCCAGCTCGTCTTCACGGTAGGGCTGAGGGAGAGTGATAGTGCATTATTTATAGTTAGTTTTCTATAATATTTTAGTCATAATTAATTAATTATTATATAGTTTTAGTTTAATATAGTTAAAAACTTGATGGCGCAAATCTTAGCACACCGCTATAGGCGGTAGTAAGACTGCGGCACGAAACGATAGTGTACCAATCGTTCAAGTAATATAAAACGAGGAGTAATCCTCGAGTGTCGAATCTCTCAAGGAACACAGTAAGGTGGAGTTAACGTTCGAGGAAGGACTTGAGATCGAAGTCCAGCGATAGGTGGAGTGCGGACGAATGGGATTTTGTTTGTGAATAATAAAATAAAATATTACAACTACTCCTATGCAATGCCGCTATGCAAAGCTTGGCTCGGCGGGATGGAAGACTGCATAGGCCTTGAGCGCACTACATCGTTGGGCGGATGGACGAGTAGGCTAGCGGAATCGAACTATGCATGCCTTGAGCGCGCTGCTTCGTTAGGCGAATGGATACGGGCCGCGATGCCACGCTTCAGTAGGCGGATGGACGAGTAGGCATACGGATGAGGGTCGCAAGCACCTCGTCGACAAGCACGCCACTAGCAATTGCTAGTGCGGCACATGAACACGAAAGCGGAATGGAAATTAGATGGGGGCACACCTCATAAATACATATGAATAGTATAATCTCAAATAAATGAAATAGACATTACATAACAAGATTCATTGTGTATATCATCAAAATATAGAAGAGTCTAACTTAAACAATCATCAACATAAAGAAGGAAAAAGTGGGTAAAGGAGTCGACCACATCCGAAGCCTTGCCGAAGATTCACGGTTGGAATCGCTGGGTTGTCAATCCGCGTCCAAGCTCGGTCTTCAACTGCGTCCGAGGTAGAGGAGGGCTGTCACTTCCACCCAATGGCTCATCTTCTTCGTGTCACGATCAAATCTACTCCGATACACGATCTCCTTGCTCGACGTTGGCGATCTTTGGGCTAGAAACCTCTCCTTGGAGCTCAAGGATGATGGAGGAGGCCTAGGGGGCGGAGAACCGGCGGAAGGGATGAAAACGGCGGACTGGACAGCAGAAATGCAGAGTCCCCGACCTAAATCGTGAGCAGGACAATTTATAGGCGCTGGAATAAATAGTGCGCACGGTCATTGGCGCACGATCAGTGGTCATGCGCGCTGGAGTTCTGTGATCGTGCACCTACCTGGGTGGAGCCTGCAAAGTAAGAAATTTATAAAATACCATGTTCGTATGACCAGTCGCGCACGACCGGTGGTCGTGCGCACTATCGTAGGTGGTCGTGCGCACTGGTCGAAACAGAACTCATGAAATTGATGTTAAGTGCGCACGAACAGTGGCGCACGACCGGTGGTCGTGCGCACTATCGCAGGTGGTCGTGCGCACTATCCGAGACAGAACTCAGAAAAAAGGGTTAATTGCACACGATCAGCGGCGCACGACCACTGGTGCGCAGTGTTCCTGTACAGAATTTTACCAGGAACACCTGCACGACTCCTGTTTCTACAGAAATGCTAATCAGGCCACTGAAAGTGGCTCTCAACAAAACGATAAGGCTATCAAAGGGGAATAAGCATAAAACACACCAAATTATGCCAAGAAGTGCACCTAGCATAGAAAGACAAATATGAGCTGAAACAGGGCTAAAGTGTAGTGAAACGACTAGAAAACCGGCCTAGATGAGTCCAAATATGTGTATATGATCAGGACTCATCACACCCCCAGACTTACCTGTTTGCACGTCCCGAGCAAACAAAATCTAAGCAGATGGGGAAAACAACTAGCTGACAGAGAAATTGCGACACAGAGTACCATGCGAAGTTGCGTGCTCGCACGCATAAAAATATAACAGAAGAAATTTCTAAGTATGCATAACAGTTTGTACTTTTCTCAAATGCGTATCAAAAATTTATTACTACTCAAAAATAGAATCACGGCGAATCATCCGGTCACGCGTAGGGAGAAAATAAACCAATCGCAAAGGTGAGCATTGCCAAAGATCGGGGCTCAGGACAACCTCCAAAGGAATCCACCAATGTCGGTGACCATAGGCTTGCCTGTTCGCACTCTCTCCACGGCATTGGAATGGCTCACTCACGAATCAGTAGGACTTTAGGTGAAGATGGGGCTTTGGTTTCAGTGAGGTAAACAAGGATAAACATGGAGGCTACGCACCAAACCCAAATGAGCTAGCATAAACAAAAAAAAAATCTATCCGCTAACCCAAATATATGTGAGTACACCACACCCCCAGACTTAACTTTTTAACAATGGGTGTGTGCACTGCCCATTCCCAAATACAAATCAACAATTATTTTCAACTAAACTTTTTCTTTCTTTATCCAATTTTTTTTCAATTTTCTTTTTCTCTTTTCTATTTTTTTCTTTTCTTTTCACAACAAAATCAGCAGATTAAACATTGAAGCACAACCACATTTTCACAAAAATATTCACCACATCAACACCCTGAATGAATATATAAAAATACTAAAGCTCGACTTGGGTGCGCGACTAGGATCGACTATGAGGCTTTGGTGAAATAATGGTGGAGCTGAATCAAAAGAAGGGGTAGGCACAACGGGGCTAACGAGGATAAGACATTAGGATTGGTACAAAGCTCAACCGGGCCAAATTGAAGGCCTACGTCACGTTCGTGCATTGAACTAACCTATACCCATGCTTCGAGAATAGCTTGCGGCAAGTTCTTAGCCAACGAAAAAGACTATCCGTCCTCCCGACTCGAGCAATGCAAACCTAATGCCCGGCTACACACCTCCCTAAGCTACCGTTTGATTCACACCGAATTCACCATTTTTGAGTAGAATAAACAGTATTGACGCAAATAGAAAAATATAAAACTATAAGCATATAGAAAAATTAAATCTACTCAAATTTCTACATGAAACGAGAGCACTCGACTAGGACACTGCAGGAGTCAACATTTTACTCCGTTTCACAATCCTATGCCAGCACAATGATTTTCCCAAATCACACAAAAAGAAATGAGTTCAGCTCAAAACGTGCCAACAGCTAAGTGCACGCTCAAGTGGGTGTAGTGGTGTGTAGTGCATATGAAAAACTTATAAACTGAGATAAACTAAAAGCTAAAATAATAATACTACCGGAATGTATGCGTGCGTGCACGTGCATGGTTCTCACTCTCCCCCAGACTTACGTGAAAGCATAATCTAAAATATGATCCTATAAACATTCAACTAAGGAGAAAACGAAGAGTGTACCCCATGCTCAGAAGTGAGCATACCGGAAGAATTGGCGTTAAATTCTGAAAATCACCAGGTTCCCTGCCCGAACAATCACTGCTCCTGCGAGTAAAGTAAGCACAACACCAAAAAGACAAGAGAACATAATATAGATGAAGTTCCAAAATGATGCCCAGAAGAGCATTCACAAAACTAATGTTAATAATAATACCAAACATACTAAGAGATGATTGGTCAAATAACAAGATAGTTAATAAAAACAAGAAAAACACGACAGGGCTGTGATTGACTCGCACACATGACTAAAAATCACTCCTCATCGCTATCAGTGTCATGAATAATAACAGGAGATGGAGGACGCCTGGATGAAGACACAAAACGAGCAGGAGGCGGAGGTACATGCAGCCCTCCCCGCAAAGCTTGCTGGTAGTCAAAGTCTGTCAGCCAATACTGATTTGCTTCCAAATCGGCGAGACGCTGGTTGACGTTTGGAATCTCCTATCCTTGTGAAGAACTGGCCTCCTCCTTGGGTCTCCGCTCCTGCTTGAATGACTGACGCCGCGGCTGCGAGAGGGCTATCTCACGGTGAGTAGTCGGTGGCTCAGCCGGCTCTCCATGCTCCTCATCATCACGCCTCTCCCTAGGCGCATCACCCGACATCACGACCACAAAACTCCTGCTACTCTTCTTCCCCACGACCCGAAGTAGATGAAAGCTCACCATGGTGGCCCTGGTATTGAAGGAGGGCGCAGTCACCTGCACCATCGGAGGCAGCTGACTCCAAACCCCCAATCCCTTTGCAATGCATGTGATAAAATAGGCACCACCAATGGCACTAGTGAGACCGTAGGTGGCCTTGTGATGGAAGAAGAAAGCAAGCATGTAGCCCAGATGCACGGGATGCCGGAATTCCATACTATATAAGGAGATCAAATCTTGCCACCCCACGACGTTCTGACTGAGAGCTCGGGCGACAAGAGAATGACTAAGGACATGCTGCAAGAATTGGAGAGCAGGCGCGACGATCCAGGTGGATTTACTTTTCCTGGCCACATACTCTTCGTCCCGTCCCGTGAGAGCACACCACGCTGCATGCGGGGTGACGCCGTCAGGGAAGGAGACATCCATATTCTGAAAATCGATCGCAGCAGCCTCCGCTTCAGTGTAGAAGCCTGCGTGTACAGCGAGCTCCGGCAAAGACAATGTGACGACACTCCCCATAATTCGGAAAGAGCATATTGGCGGCCGGCAACCGGAGGGCATCACCTCCCACTCGAACGTCGAAAGGAACTCTAAGGTGAGCTCTTTGTAGCCAAGATCATCGCACTCAAACACCTTACGCCAGTGATCAAACGAGTAGCGGAGGAGGACGGCCTCCCTCAAAACTCCATTGTCTCCGATTGAGCTAAGCTCATTCCAATCTACCAATCTTTGAGAGAGAAATGGTTTATCCTTTAGCGAGTTGTAGCGCCGGGTGTGCACATCCTTTGAGAATTTACCCATACATGCCAAGATCTGGGCCGGAGATGCAGAGGCCCGACCTGAGCGACGGTAGGTCTTGGCGGAGTGACGATCTCCCGCATTCATGGTAGCAATAGGCGGATAAGAAAGGGGAGGAAGCTACGGAACTCACCGGAGGAGAGGCGGCACGCACGATCAGCGGGATACCAAGTGGAGCGGCACAAGAACAGCAGCGAACGAACCCAGAAAGCGGAAACCTAGAATTTGCGCAGATAGCTCGGGCGAATCGGATTTTATAATAATCTGGGCCGATCGCACGACCAGTGGTCGTGCGCGATAAGTAATGCGCACGATCAATGGTCGTGCGCAAAGGGAATTTTCGGGCAGCCAAATTTGTAGTGAAAACCCAATCCACCGTGCAGTATGCGTACAAATAGGGTTCAGCGCATGCAGCGAGACAATCACAACCTTATGAACAACTTAACTAAGCTCGAAGAAAAATAAAAATTCAGGAAAAAGAAAGATAACTGCTGGGGTTAATGTCATCCCAGCACGACTTATTCAAAAACTAAAGGTTCTAGCTAATGGGCATATGAAAAAGGAAATGAACAGGTAACTGTTCTAATACGCGTGTCGGTAACAGGTACCGATACAGTGACAAAATAGTTACTCCTCTACCCAAATGATAATACCTACATAACGCAGGTAGAGGAAACAGAAAGTAAGAAGAGGAGGAGATATCCTCACTAAACACACCAAACACATCCTTGCCTAGCAAGGTGTCGTCAACGGGGAGGTGGCAGGTGGAAATGGCAATGAGTGGAGCTTCCTCTACGGAGGGGGAATCAGCCTCCTCACATGAGAGGATGCTCGCATCATTGACTTGAGCATCGTGCTCCAAGCCCTCCTGAAGTACCTGTGAAGACTCGACCTGCACAGGCTCGGATAAAGAAGGGGGATCAAGAAATAAAGAAGAAGAATGACTTAAATAAAAATCAAACGGGGGAGTGATCCCGGTCTCACTCCCATCAGGTTGGGGAAGTGAAATAATGTTTGCATTGTCATCAATGCTACAAGGTTCAGCGGGATCAACGGTGGCCAGGCTTAGGATTTGGACTTCCTCCACCGGTGCTGAGGTAAACTCCTCTTCACCTAGAAGGTTGTCCTCCTCCATAGGAGTAGGCACAACACTCAGATCAACAGCCTCCTCTTGTGACACATCATCGACAATGTCGTCAGAGACGAATGTAGTATGCACAACAGGGGGAAGAATAGTGCTCGGGTAAAAGTCGAGCACCAACTCCTCACAAAGAATCGAATCCACTAGAGGTGGTGGATGTACATGGAGAATAGGCTCAGCAATGTCGGTGCATAGATCAGCCGCACATCCGGTGACCGTGTCCATACCATACCCTTCAAGAGGTGAAGGTGACAAAGACACATAACCGGATGTTGAAGGTGTGCCGCCAGAGTTAGGAGTTGGGATGATCCGGATATCCGGCTCGTCATCCTCGTCCAATTGGCGAAGATACTCGACACAGCCCTTCAAGACATGATCAGTGCTCTGACAAAACCGGCACTGCCTTGCGGGCTTCTTTGGTACAGCGGGAGCTGAAGCCGAAAAGAAGTATGACGGTAAAGGCTCAGCAGAGTAGCCATAAGACTTACAGGCACCATATGGAGTACCAGACGAAGTCGGTGCTCCATATGCTGGGCTATAAGAATCATGCCTACTATTCTCCATAGGGCATTCATCACTAGAGTGGGAGGTATCTCTACACCAACGGCAACGGATATTGAGATGTGCCCACATAGTGTGAAGATAATACGATTCAAAATAAAAAGCTATTGTGCAAAATACTACACCTAACAAAAAATTTCTGAAGCAACCTAATATAAAACAGGAAACAAAATACGAGGAAATAAAACAAAGGAATGCAATTTACAAATGGAAGGGCTTCTCTCTCAGGTTCTCCCTCTCCAGAAAACTCACACGACTGTAGTTCCCCGGCAACGGCGCCAAAAACTTGATGCCGCAGTCTTACTACCGCCTATAGCGGTGTGCTAAGATTTGCGCCATCAGAAACCTCGAATTCTGACACACAACAGGAGGTCGTGTTAAAATTTTTGAAAGACCATTTAGGAGTAAGCAGGAGTTGTATCAACAAGAGTTATAGCCAAACAACCACAATGCCAAAAACAGCAACACAAGAAATCTTTATTGAAATAGAACTGCTTTACAATGCGAGGTATACATGGCGAGACATGATTCATAAGAATCACGGAGATGAGAAGAACAAACACACCAAAACTGAAACTGGCGGCCAGCCAAAGCAGAGACCGCACGGACCGCAAAAAGGCTCAGGCCGCCCGGCTTGCTCTGCTGTACTCCCAGACCGCTTGCAGAGTCAGACTGCAGAAACAACTTGAGATCGCGCGAACAGAAGCAGACAAGCTGCACTGCTAGACCGCAATCGCAGACCGCACGAACTGAAGCTTTTTGGAACAAAGAACTGAAGTTGTCGCCAGACCGCAACTCAGACCAACTAACCGCTGAAGGTCGCCTGATCACTGAGTCCGCTGCGAACAGCACAACAACACAATAAACCAGTTCGCTGACAGACCGCAGACGAACTGTTTATTCAAGCCGCCGGAAATCACCAAGGAAGGAGACCGCAACCTGCTGACCGCAAACCTGCGATCACAACAACCGGTTAGCTCTCTTCCGAGACCGCGCGGCTTCAAACTTGAGTCCGCAAGAAACAATCCGGGCTCTTGTTCTTACAGTTCTTGTTAGGAATGACAGGCCCTGCACCCCTATTTATAGGCGGATAGACGGATGTCGTCACCGCACTAACCGGGATACAATAACCGCCCATCAGATCGCCAGCGGCCTCATAAGACAGACCGCGCGGACACAGCACTTGGACGAGATCTAGCACAAGTCCGCAAGACAGCAGCAGTCCGCGCACAAGCCGTGCGGACACAACACTTGGACAAGATCCAACCCAAGTCAGCAAGACAGCAGCAGTCCGCGCACAAGCCGCGCGGACACAACACTTGGACAAGATCCAGCCCAAGTCAGCAAGACAGCAGCAGTCCGTGCACAAGCCGCGCGGACACAGCGACCACCCTTCCTGAGATCGCCTACGCAGGGACAAACATCTGGCCGACTTGAACCAAGTCGCCAGAATAGCCCAAACAAGCCGCTCGGTCACTGCAGACAACCAAGAACAGGCCGCCCAGAACAAGACCGAAAGAACTCGCAACAGGTCGCCAGAACCAACGACCAAACCAAGAAGCAAACTGGCCGATCACAGCAGGGAGATATCGCAGAACCAAACCGCCAGAGCACCAGCGCAGACCGCGCGGTCTCTGCGGTCTCTAGCCTTCAGACCGGCCGGACTCCCTTCCACTTCACTTCAACAATTTCAACACTCCCCCTTGAGGTAGGAAGTGGAAACTAGACTGAGCAACCCCCTTAACCGTGTAAACGGTCCCTTCGCCAGCGGCTTTGTGAAGATGTCTGCGACATTGTCCGCACTTCGAACATGCTCGACCATAAGAGATCCTCCCAACACCTTTTCACGAATGAAATGGTGCTCAATCTCTATATGTTTGGTCCTCGCGTGACAGACTGGATTGTTGACCAGCTTGAGAGCACTCTCATTGTCCCCGCGTAGCATAGTGGGACCTCGAACCTCCTGATGAACGTCCTCCACCAACCTCCTGAGCCAAACGGCTTCCTGAGCTGCCAAAGCCGAAGCCTTGTACTCCACTTCCGTGGTAGATACAGACACCGAGTCTTGCTTCTTGCTGCACCAAGAGATAGCTGTGGGGCCCATCATAAAGACATAACCAGACGATGATCTCTGATCATCCACGTCTCCCCCATAATCAGCATCCATGAAACCTTGCAACTCCAAGCTTGACCCTCTCCTATATAGGAGACCCAAATCAGAGGTCGACTTCACATACTTCAAGATGCCTTTTGCCGCCAGAAGATGAGGTTTCTGTGGTTCCGCCATGTACCGACTCACCTTGCTAAATGCATAAGCAATATCTGGCCTTGTGATCGTCAAGTAGATCAAACTCCCAACCAGAGCTTGGAACACCAACGGTTCAGATAAAACTCTCCCCTCATCCTTCCGAAGCTTATGATGTTGCTCCAGAGGTATAGAGCTGCTCTTCCCTTCCTCCATGCCGAATCACTGAACAATCCGCTCTGCATAGCCAGCCTGAGAAATGAGCACTCCGCTCTCCCGCCTCTGCACCTCGAGTCTAAGGAAATGGTGGAGCTCCCCCAGATCCTTCATCTCGAATCTGATAGCAAGCTCAGCCCTGAGTCTTGCAACAGCTTCCTTCGAGTTCCCGGTGACAATCATGTCATCCACGTACAACAGCACAATCACCCGAAGCACCCCCTCCTTCTTGATGAACAAGCTAGAATCAGAGTCTGAAGCAAAGAATCCGCAGAATAAGAGATATTCTGCAATCATCCCGTGCCACGCTCGAGGCGCTTGCTTCAACCCATACAGGTCCTTCTTCAACTTACAGACGTAGTCCGGATACTCCCTCAAGATGAAGCCTTGCAGTTGGAGCATGAAGATATCCTTGTCAATTTCGCCGTATAAGAATGCATTCTTTACGTCGAGTTGCCAAATCTCCCAACCACTCGAAGCCGCCAAGGCAATAACAAATCGAAACGAAGTCATCTTTGCCACTGGACTGAACGTCTCAACATAATCTTCTTCGTACTGCTGTGAGAACCGGCGAGCTACAAGGCGAGCCTTGTACCGCTCGATACTACCGTCAGCTTTCTTCTTCAGCTTGAAGACCCATTTGCATGTCACAGGAGTGGAGCCCTTGGGCTTGGGCACAAGAGACCAGGTCTCATTCTTCTCGAGAGCTGCCATCTCTTATTGCATAGCAATGTCCAACTCCTTCACGCCTCTGGCCTTTTCAAAGCTCGACGGCTCCCTTTCATCCAAGGGACCAGCAAAGAAACATGAAATAAAGTTCACCATGTTTCCTCCTGTGTATCGATATGGTGGTTGAATCGTCCTCTTCGACCTCCTAAGAGGTTGCCCCTGACTAACCACCTGCTCAGCTGCTTCTTCAGAACTAGCTCCTCTTCCATGAGAATTTGGAGCATCGCTCCCCCTGCTTCCAGAACCTGAAGCTTCCGCCTCTGAGCTAGACACAGCCGGAGCTCCTGGTGAAACAAGCAATTCCACTTGAAGATCTTCAGCAACCTTCCCTCTTTTATCAACCCTGCCCTCTGGTAACTCAACTCCTGAACTCCCCTTGTAGGAAGTCACTTCATCGAACACCACATCCCGAGAAACAATTGACATCCGTGTCTCAGGATCCATGCATCTCCATCCCTTCTTCCGCTCATCATACCCAACAAAGACTAGCTTCCTTGCTTTCGCATCTAGCTTTGCTCGAAGAGCATCAGGAATATGCACATAGCAGGTTGATCCAAACACCCGAAGGTGTGCAACACTCGGCTTCTCCTTGAACATCAATTCGTGAGGGGTCTTCATGTTGATAGGACTTAAAGGCAACCTGTTGATGACATAAGCTGCCCAAGACATTCCCTCCGCCCAGAAGGACTTTGGGATACTCTTAGCATGAAGCCAGCATTTACAAGTTTCCGTCAGATGACGGATCTTCCTCTCGGCAATGCCATTCTGTTGTGGAGTATGGGCACAAGTAAGCTCTATCCTGATGCCATGCTTCCTGCAAAAACTTGAGAACTCACCAGAGGTGAAGTCCCCACCATTGTCAGTTCTAAGTTTTTTAACCCGCAGGCCTAGCCGGCCTTCAACCAGCTCCTTGAACTCCACAAATTTTGCAAATGCATCTGACTTCTCCTTCAAAAAATACACCCAGACATATCTGGTGTAGTCGTCAATCAACACCAACATGTATCTGTTGCCTACAAGGCTTGGGGTGGCAGTCGGTCCCATCAAATCACCGTGGATGCACTCCAACGGCACTTTGCACCTTGTTTGCGATTTGTCAAATGGAAGTCGATGAGACTTACCAAACTGACATCCTTCGTAGACATGACCATCTCTATAGGAGGACAAGCTAGGCAAGCCATTGACAAGGCCCCTTACCTCCATAACCTTCAATTTGTCCATGCCTACATGCCCCAACCTTTCATGCCAGATGGCCGCGCCATCATTGGTCCTCATCTTATCAACATAGGTACTTGTCGATAAAATAAACAAGTCCTTCACCCGCTTGCCGACGTGAATAACATCTCCCTTTATATCCGGTTGAGTTTTGAGAAACTTCACTTCTCTTGGGCCAAACAGAATGTGATAACCGGCGTCGACCGCATTGGTCACAGAGAAGAGATTTTTCTTCATACCAGGCACGTGATAAACACTCCTCAATGTGAGTGGACCCTTATCACTGCTCAGAGAGACGACTCCTTCGTGCTCTACTGGATGAATAGAATTATCAGCCGTAATGATAGCATTGTTACCTGAGTAAGGCGCCAAAGAAGAGAACTTTGATCCATCCCCGGTGAGGTGATGCCCACACCCTGAATCAACAATCCAGTCCTCATCATAGTTGATGGAAGCCAAGGCCTTAACGGGCATCGACGTTATATTAGATGCAAAGGCTCCTCCCCATCCAACTTCACCCGACTTTGGCATCTCCTTCTCCACTGCATGTCCCGGCTGAAGATTCACCCGACAATCTTTCTTGAAGTGCCCGGTCTTATTGCATCTAAAGCACCTCGGTCTCTCTCCTTTCTTCTTCCCATCAGACTTAGGAGCATAGCCCCTATCTTGCTGACCTGAAGTGGAGGGTCCATCATGACCCGGCTTATTCTTCTCCCATTTCTTCTTCTTCTTCCCAGAGAGCATCACATCACTTTCTCCCCCGGAGATAGAAACCCCCGCCATCTGTCTTGCTAAACTTTCTTGCGAAGCAAGAAGGTTCTCTAGCTCCAACAACGACGGTTGATTTGCCCAACCTTGAACTGAAGTCACAAAGGCAAGATACTCCTTCCGCAACCCGCGGATGATATGCCTCTTCAGTTTTGCCTCAGAGATTGGCTCATCAGGGTCCAAGGCAGAAATCTCTGTCGTGAGGTTCTTCATCTTGAGGAAGAAGGTAGAAACAGAAAGATCACCTTGAGAGGCTTTCGCCAACTCATTTTCAAGATACTGTAGCCTCGCTACATTCTTATTATTGAACAATGCATCCAAGGATGTCCAAATCTCAGCAGCAGATTTACATCCGATGATATGATCAAACAGCTCCGGTGAGATAGCCCTTTTGAGAGTGAACTCTGCCTTAGCATTCGTCCTCCTCCAAAGTCTCACCTCTGCCATATTATCTCCTGCTAGAAACACCTCTTGTGTGTCTTCTCCTCCAACTACCTCCCATAGATCCTCGCCAAGCAAGTAACTCTCCATACACGACTTCCACATTTTAAAGTTAGTCGATATGAGGTGTTCAATACCAAGACCTCTTGCGTATCCACCTTCCATGGCAATCTATGTGGTCTCTTCTTCACAAAGACGATGGCAACTCTAGTTGATCACTGCTTATCCACTCCAGTAACCTCCCTCTGATACCATGTTAAAATTTTTGAAAGACCGTTTAGGAGTAAGCAGGAGTTGTATCAACAAGAGTTATAGCCAAACAACCACAATGCCAAAAACAGCAACACAAGAAATCTTTATTGAAACAGAACTGCTTTACAATGCGAGGTATACATGACGAGACATGATTCATAAGAATCACGGAGATAAGAAGAACAAACACACCAAAACTGATACTGGCGGTCTCCCAAAGCTGAGACCGCACGGACCGCAAAAAGGCTCAGGCCGCCCGACTTGCTCTTTTGTACTCCCAGACCGCTTGCACAGTCAAACAGCAGAAACAACTTGAGATCGTGCGAACAGAAGCAGACAAGCTGCAATGCCAGACCGCAATCCCAGACTGCACGAACTGAAGCTTATTGGAACAAAGAACTGAAGTTGTCGCCAGACCGCAACTCAGACCGCCTAACCGCTGAAGGTCGCCTGATCACTGAGTCTGCTGCGAACAGCACAAGAACACAATAAACCAGTTCGCTGACAGACCGCAGACGAACTATTTACTCAAGCCACCGGAAATCACCAAGGAAGGAGACCGCAACCTGCTGACCGCAAACCTGCGAACACAACAATCGGTTAGCTCACTTCCGAGACCGCGTGACTTCAAACTTGAGTCCGCAAGAAACAATCTGGGCTCTTGTTCTTACAGTTCTTGTTAGGAATAACGGGCCCTGCACCCCTATTTATAGGCGGATAGACGGATGTCGTTACCGCACAAACCGGGATACAATAACTGCCCATCAGATCGCCAGCGGCCTCATAAGACAGATCGCGCGGACACAGCACTTGGACGATATCCAGCACAAGTCCGCAAGACAGCAGCAGTCCACGCACAAGCCGCACGGACACAACACTTGGACAAGATCCAGCCCAAGTCAGCAAGACAGCAGCAGTCCGCGCACAAGCCGCGCGGACACAACACTTGGACAAGATCCAGCCCAAGTCAGCAAGACAGCAGCAGTCCGCACACAAGTCACGCGGACACAGCGACCACCCTTCCTGAGATCGCCTACGTAGGGACAAACATCTGGCCGACTTGAACCAAGTAGCCAGAACAGCCCAAACAAGCCGCCCGGTCACTGCGGACAACCAAGAACAGGCCGCCCAGAACAAGACCGGAAGAACTAGTAACAGGTCGCCAGAACCAACGACCAAACCAAGAAGCAAACTGACCGATCACAGCAGATCGCCAGAACAGCAGGCAGAGATCGCAGAACCAAACCGCTAGAGCACCAGCGCAGACCGTGCGGTCTCTGCGGGCTCCAGCCTTCAGACCGGTCGGACTCCCTTCCACTTCACTTCAACAATTTCAACAGGTCGTGCATTTTGTTCGCGCGCGGTTGAGGCCAAGCATGCGTAAAGAAAATGCACTAGGGGGCAGATCACCATATTGACTAGCCGATCATTTCGCACGACCGTGCGTCAAGTGAATGCACGACCGTGCAATTCATACAGGGTGAATTTTGGGCAGTATGGATGATCTGCCCACCTGCACAACAAATCCACATGCTGGGAACACACCTCCAGCACAAGCATAATAACAGAAAAAGAATGGGGAGCACAATGCGCTTGCCCCCAACAATAAAGCGCGCAATTGCACACCACAACGGGCCTAAACATGCACTTTATGAAGAAATATGATTTAGAGAAATATGAGTGAATGCATGATGAAAGTGAAGTGTTTAACAATGAAATAATACCTGGATGAGTCTATAAAATGCTATATAAATTAGACTCATCATGCATACCTAGGCTGCATATCACTATGAAATTTTTTTCTTTTTTTTTAAAACAACACCCAAATATTTTTTCAATAAATTAGCTCAAAAATTTCAAGTGTTCATTTGGGTTTGGGTTTTTTAGTTTTGGTGATGAAATAGTGAGGGTGGTTCAAATAAAGGTGCAAGGCTCAAATTTGTGTGAACAATGGTAGTAAATCGAGGTTAGGTGCAAAGGCTCAAACTATCCAAAGAAAGGCCTAAATCATTTCCGTAAGGTTAATTTGACTAAAGTGCACATGTTTCGAAAGTAGCTTGGGGCAAGTTCTAGACATCGAGAAAGGACACCCTTCTGTACGATTTGAGTAATATCTTTCTAACAATCTTCTACACACTCACCTATACTACTTTTGGATAAGACCGGATTCGAATTAAAAGTAAAATAAATTATTACTACGCAAATTAATAAAACATAATTTTAGACCTATGCCAAGAATTTAATTTTACACCAACACTACTCAAAGACATGCATATGACTAGGAGCACTACATGAGTCAACAATTTTACTCAAAAGTTTCAAAAAAACTATTCTTGCACAAAAAATTCTTAGTCCATATGAAAAATAAGTCTACTTTAGAACTTACAATTTAGCAAGCTATGACGTTTTGATAAACTAAACAAAAAGAACATTTCCTAATATTTTTTTGTTAGTTCTTGGACTTCCCAAGGTCAACTCGGTGAAGGGCTCGCAAGGTACTGGAGGCTTTGATGAGAATTCAAGCCCAAAGCGTCCTTTCCAAGAATTCTAATTTTTATTAAATTAAATATATATATTTTTTTCAGAAATAAAAATTCCAAAAAAATGCTATGCTACACCTCCATACTTAAAATTAAATATTGTCCCCAATATTTAAAACCAAGTATGAAGATAAAAAAGGGTGATCTTAAAGGCAAACCAGAATTGGCTATTGGCAAACCAATTTCTATGAGTTATTACGCGCCTTTTGAAATTACGTCTTGTACATGCATTTTTAGGAAAAGTGTTCAACACAAAAATTGTAGATCTCGTCTAGATCTACAACTTTCGTGTTGAACAATTTTCTTAAAACAGCACGCACAATGCGTATTGTCGCCCTAATCGTAATTATAGCGAATTTTTTGAAAATACGTGTTGTGCGTGCATTTTTAGGAAAAGTGTTCAACGCGAAAGTTGTAGATCTCGACGAGATCTACAATTTTCTCGTTGAACACTTTTCCTAAAAATGCATGTACAAAGCATATTTTAAAAAGGCACGTCATAACTCATAGAAATTGGTTTGCCAATAGCCAATTCTGGTTTGCCTTTAACACCACCCTAAAAAAACTAAAATGACAATAAAGAAGATAAAAATAAATGACTAAAGGGTGAAGAGGGCTTCCCTGGTTGGTAGACGGGGTTGCCGGACAAACACCTGCAGAATTAAAGTGAACAACAAACAAGAAAAGAAATAACGAATTAAAAAGGATAACGTTGGGGTGCCTCCCAAAAGCGCTTTGTTTACCGTCGTGTAGCTTGACTAATCAAAATGAGTGGTCAATCCCCTTACTACCTGAGATTCGCCATGCAATTGCACGGCGGTGATTGTTTAAAATTTCTATTAATTCGAAATTTTCCGAATTAATAGGTGCGGATGAAATAAATACGGGCAATTTTGAATTTTTTTCTAAATAAATATATTGTAATTGATCTGAATTTTGTTTGAATTCTAAACTCGGTGGCTCTTCGCAAGATATTGTTACTTTGTTAATATTCAATTTTTTTCATCAAATTTAAACGGCCGATTTATTTCTTTTAAACAGAATAAATTTTCATTATACGAGTTTTCAAACAAAGTAGGGGCAATTTCAGAAAACGACGTTATTTTCTCTTCATAATGTGTTTCTAAGGTAAAACAAGAGTCGTCGTTAGAAAAAGATTTTTTTTATGGGGTACTCGATACTAAAAGTAACTTCTTCATCCCCTACTCGTAGGAGAAGCTTCCCATTACTTACGTCAATTATTGCCCTAGAGGTGGCAAGGAAGGGACGACCGAGTATAAAGGGTACTTCGGCGTCTTCCTCGCTGTCTAGAATGATAAAGTCTACCAGAAAGATAAACTTGTCTATTTTAACTAAAACATCCTCTATGACTCCCATTGGGTACTTTATTGACCTATCTGCTAGTTGGATGCTTAATGTAGTTGGTGTTGGGGTGCCCATCCCAAGCTTTTTAAATAGAGAAAATGGCATCAAATTTATACTAGCGCCCAAATCGGCTAAGGCATGCTTAATTAGATTATTGCTGAAGAGACAAAGGATCGAGAATCATCCCGGATCGTTTAATTTTTCTGGCAATTTGTTTAAACCAACTGCCGAGCTTTTTACATTTAGAGATACGCATGAAATATTTTCAAACTTTTTTTTATTAGTTAACAAATCCTTTAAATATTTTGCGTACTTAGGCATTTGAGAAAGTGCCTCACAAAAAGGAATATTGATTTGGATTTGTTTAAAAATATTTATTATTGTTTTATATTGCTCCTCATTGCACTCGTTTTGATTTTTAGAAAGGTAAGAAATAGAAGGAGCTTGAATTTTGCGTGGAGCTAAGTCAGAAGAAATTAAAAATGGAGGTGGGGTTGAAACGTTTACCTCGGACTCGACCAATTTTGAAGTTTTTACCTCCTTTTCACTACGAAGGATAATTTCGTTGACGCTCTCCCGTGGATTGGGCTCAGTATTTCCCGGTAGAGCTCCTTGCTAGCGTTCGGAGAACATCTTGGCGAGTTGTCCAATTTGGTTTTCCAAATTTTTTATAGATCCGGTGAGATTCCGGATATTGGACTCGTTGGAGGCAACGTACTTAGTGAAGGCCTCTTCAAGCGGAGAGGGATTTTGTGGTGGTGGTGGAGGAGAGAATCCGGGAGGATTCACTTGTGGTGGTCGTTGAGCGTTATTGGGGTTGCTTCATGAAAAGTTTGGGTGATTCCTTAAACCTGGATTATAACTATTGTTAAATGGAAGAATATTATTCGGGTTATAAGGAGGGCGATAGGAGTTCCTCATATAATCTACTTGCTCTTGAATGAAATTATTATTAAAATTATTAAAATTATTATTATTAGCCCAATTTGTGGCGGTGGAAGCAGATATCTCCGCCATTTGCCTTGTGAGAATTTCTACCTGATGCGCTAAGTTAGGGGTGGCCTCGACTTCAAAAAGTCTGGTCGGCTTATTAGGGCGCGATCATGGCGCATTCCACTGATAGGCATTCATGGCCATCTCCTCAAAAAGCTCTTGAGCAGCTTTGGGGGTTTTGTTATTAAGGGTCCCCCCCCCCCCCCCCCCCCCCCCGCGGCTGCATCAATCATCTGCCTCGTTTGGATATTCAAACCATTGTAGAAAGTCTGAACTTATTGCCATACAGGAAGAGCATGGTGAGGATATCTCCGCAAAAGTTCCTTTAAGCGCTCACATGTGTCGTAGAGAGACTTCGATTCTATTTGCATGAACGAGAGAATATCCGTACGTAATTTAGTGGACTTTGCCGGAGGAAAATATTTCGTTAAGAATTTTTCTGTCATCTCGGCCCACGTAGTGATGGAACCTCTAGGAAGAGAGCCCAACCATTGCTTGGCCTTAGTCCGCAAAGAAAAAGGAAATAAGCGTAAACAGATGGCATCATCGGTGACGCCGTTTATTTTAAATGTGTCACAAATTTCCAAAAAATTAAGTAAATGTAAATTAGGATCTTCATCCGGTAATCCATCGAAAATGACGGTTTGTTGTACAATCTAAATGATGCTCGTTTTAATTTCAAAATTATTATTCGCCACTGTCGGGCAAATAATACTAGATTGTGTACCCTCCCAATTTGGCCTCGCATAATAGGACATGGTCCGTAACGGGGCCTCATTATGGTCGGGGTTATCCATTAAACCTTCGTTAGTCTCTCTGATTGACTCTTCACGAATTATTGGTAGATGATGGCGCAAATCTTAGCACACCGCTAAAGGCGGTAGTAAGACTGCGGCACGAAACGACATTGTACCGATCGTTCAAGTAATATAAAATGGGAATGAATCCCCAAGTATCGATCTCAAAGGAACACAGTAAGGTGGAGTTTATTATCGAGGAAGGACTTGAGATTGAAGTCCTTTAGAGCGGATGGATGCGGAAATGGGGGATTTGGTTTGCGAATAATAAAATAAAATATTACAACTACTCCTATGCAATGCCGCTATGCAATGCTTCGCTTGGCGGAATGGAGACTAGGCAGGCCTTGAATGCGCTGCGTCGCAAGGGCGGATGGACGAGTAGGCTAACAGATCGAACTATGCAGGCCTTGAGCGCGCTGCTTCGTTAGGCGGGATGGAATACACGGGCCGCTATGCCATGCTTCGGTAGGCGGATGGGCGAGTAGGCTAACGGAATGAGGGTCGTCGGCACCTCTTCGACAAGCACGCCACTAGCATTTGCTAGTGCGGCACACGAACGTGACGGCGGGATGGAGGATGGAATGGGGCGCACCTCAAGCAACTCAAACAACAAACATTTCACATAAACATGAAATATATAGAAATACAAATTAGTTTAAGTGCAACTTCATCTTAATACACAGATCTAACTACATACACATCAATAAGAGAAGAACAAGGCAAGAAATCGACCGAATCCAAAGGCTCGTTGTAGATTCACGGTTGGAATCGCCGGGTTGTCAATCCGCGTCCAAGCTCGGTACGCAACTACGTCCGGGGTAGAGAGAGCTGTCACTACTCTCCAATGAGCCCGTCTTCTTCGTGTCACGATCCGGTAGAGGTTGCACACTTCCCCTTGCTTGATGGTAATGGCGGCTAGGTCTTCCTTTGGAGCGCTAGGATGAAGGAGGAGGCCGGGAGGAAGCTCTGGCTCAAGATTGGCGTGAAGAACAAGCCAGGAGCACCTCCTGATGGTGGGCGGCGATGGAGGGGCGAAATCGGGCGGAACGGCGGAGCAGGGTGAGAAAAACGGCGAGGATCAGACCTAAAATCGCGAGCAGGGCAAATTATAGGCGCTGGACTGAACAGCGTGCACGGTCATTGGCGCACGACCAGTGGTCGTGCGCACAATCATCCTGTGATCGTGCGCCTGACTGGACGGAGCCTGAAAGGGGAGAAAATTATAAAATACAATGTTTGCACCACTAGTGGCGCACGACCAGTGGTCGTGCGCGCTATCATAAGTGGTCGTGCGATAAGGAAGACAGAACTCAGAATTCAGGGGGTAAGTGCACACGATCAGTGGCGCACGACCAGTGGTCGTGCGCAATAAAACCAGTGATCGTGCGCAGTGTTCCTGTACAGATTTGTACCAGGAACACCTGCACGACTCCTGCTCCAGCATACAACACTAATCAAACCACTGAAAGTGACACTTAACCATGCATGAAAACTAATAATGAAGATAAACAGGAAATAACACCAAAACGGGCCTAGAAGTGCACTGATAATGCTAAATCTAGTTAGTTTAATTAGGTTATTTTTTAGGTTATTTACTCTTACTTTTTGCTTATTGTTGTTTACCTAAATGCAATTTTGGTTCATTTTCCTATTTTTAGTGCTAACTTAAGTTTTTTGACTTTTCAGGTCAAAAATGCAAAATTTCCTAAGTCACGCCCTAGGTCACGCCCGTGACCTAGGGCGTGTAAGTTGTTATTTCCAGTTAAGCTGCTGCCAACATAATTCAGAAGATCTGGTCAGACACGCCCAAAGTACACGGCCGTGACACACAAGTCACGTCCGTGACACGCAAGCCACGCCCGTGACCTAGGGCGTGTAAGTTGCTGTTTCCAGTTAAGCTGCTGCCAACATAATTCAGAAGATCTGGTCAGACACGCCCAAAGTACACGGCCGTGACACACAAGTCACGCCCGTGACACGCAAGCCACGCCCGTGACCAGCCCGTGAACAGCTCAGATTCGACCAGCTGACCACCGAATTGGTCACGCCACTGTTACACGGGCGTGCTTCCAGTCACGCCCGTGACTGCCACGTCAGCCAGCCGCCAGCGCCCATGATCGCCGCCAGCGCCCATGACCCGACTAACCACCGAAATGGTCACGCCCTCAGTCACGGGCGTGACCTAGGGCGTGACCCATCAAATCGCGTCAGAATCGTGCGCCGAACCTGATCCAAGCCGCAGAATTGATTAAACAATGTCACGCCCCTAGTCACGGGCGTGACTGAGGGCGTGACCGAGGCAGAAAAATTTCTATAAATTGAAATGACCTCCAAGCTTTCCCCATTCAGTTTTTGGAGAGAGAACTAGTGCTACTACTCTATTTTCAGTGTTTTTCATGTCATTTTATTCTCTTTCTCTCTCTCTCTCTCTTATTTCAATGCATTTCCTTTTCTAGTTTTCATATGAATGTTGTAATGCCTTTGTAATTTCCTTTTATAGTGTATTACTAATGCTTAGTAGGCTTTCCATGCAATTGTAATCTCAGTTGAACTTTTGTTTAATAAAAATGGTATGTTTTTGTTCTCTTAAAATCTTCATCATTTCTCTCTCCTACCCCTCCACCATGAGTAACTAAATCCTCATAGTACTCGATCTTGATGATCTGAGGATGAGTTGATCAAGTTATGATCCTTTAGTCTTCTTTCACTTTCTAAAGTGTTGGGCCTTAGATTTACTCTTAATTAAAATTTAGTGGAGCTATATTATCGATATATAATCCCCACCTTTGCTTTCATTCTTGGCTAGCCGAGAGGCCGATAGTCTGAAGTGAGCACTTAAGAGTAAAGAGAGTTACACACATTTCTCGAGAGAGAATGACGTAAATCTCCTGGATTGGAGTCAAACCCAATAGCGGGGTTCACCACTTAAAGCGAGTTTTAGGTATTCGAATACGGGACGAGAGTTCGGTCGGATTTTCCTAAACTCAGTTGGGCATATCTTCGAGAGAAGCATGTTCAAACTATGGGAACCCCCACGGTCAAGCTGCCCTTACTTTATTAAGTTTTAAGTTTGCTTTTGAATTTTGATCAATTTAGGCCGAAGTAAGTCAAGATCGAGTGCTATTTCTTAATCATCGTTTAGCCATACTTTTATCCAGCTTTTATTTCAACTTAGCAGACAAAACCATCCAAAAAATTATTAAGATAAAATAATAGTAATTCGTTTGAGTATAAGTAATCAACGGTTCTCGGATTTTAATACGACACTTGTGTTCCTATACTACAGTTCGATAGGTATACTTGCCTTCTCGGATTGCTAGTTCGGATTTTATTTCGTGCAAGCGGAATTTTAATCACCAAGTTTTTGGCGCCGTTGCCGGGGACTCGCATTTTGTTGATATTTTGAAAGAACGAATCTATTACTTTTATCACCTCTTTTTTCTCTCCTCTTTCTTGAAAAACAAAATTAATTCAAAAAAAAAAAAGAGACCTTTTTCGAATTTCTCAATCTTATTTTCCCTTCTCTCTTTCTAGTTTATGACCCGAGCGAATCCGTCAGAACTTGTAGACTTGGACCAAGAACTTGAGCGTACTCTTCGGAGAAAATCGCAAGTTCAAGATCCTACATTCCAAGAACTGGCTGAGGATTCGGAGTCGGTTGTTAATATGGGCGAACCTAACCAAAATGAAGTCCCCAACATGGTTGCGGCCCCTGAATGGACTATGTCCCATTATGCAAGGCCTAACCTGGAAGGGACGGAAACTAGTATAGTCTGCCCTGCCATAAATAATAATAATTTCGAACTAAAGCCAAGCATAATTCACATGGTGCAGCAATACGTGCAGTTCGACGGATTACAAGATGAAGATACGAATGCACATATTGCTAGCTTCCTTGAAATCTGTGACACCTTCAAAATAAATGGTGTTACCGATGATGCAATTAGGCTAAGACTCTTCCCATTTTCTTTAAGAACAAAGGCTAAGCAGTGGTTGTCAACTCTACCTAGAGGTTCTATCACCACTTGGGCCCAGTTAACTGAAAAATTTCTAACTAAGTATTTTCCACCTGCGAAAACTGCTAAGCTTAGAAATGATATTTCTTCTTTTTGCCAAATAGATTCTGAAATGCTATATGATACCTGGGAAAGGTATAAAGAATTCTTAAGACGTTGCCCTCATCACGCTCTGCCTGTATGGTTACAAGTGCAGACGTTTTATAATTGGCTAAATCAACATACTAAGCAAATGATAGACGCCGCTTCCGGTGGTACCTTAAATAACAAAACCCCGGAAGCCGCTCTTGAACTATTTGAGGATATGGCCATGAACACCTATCAGTGGAATGTGCCAAGATCCCGCCCAAACAAACCTGCAGGTATGTACGAAGTGGATAACGTCTCCCAGTTGGCACTACAAGTGGAAATGCTTAGCAAAAAGATATCTGAAATGAATGCTCCTTCCGCACCTCAGGTTTGGGAATTCGCAAAAGCCACCTCCGAACAAGCTGATTTCGTAGGCAATAGAAATGCTTATAATAATTATTCTGCTTCTAATTTTCATGCACCTGGTTTTCATTTACCGAATAATTATAATCCTGCGCTGCGTAATCACCCGAACTTTTCTTGGAGTAATCTTGCAAACACAACTCGCCCGCCTCTACAAAATGAATTTACACCACCTCCACCCCCTGTTAACTTTCAAAAACCTCCATCTTTGGAGGAGATGTTTTCAAAATATATAAGTACGAACGAAGCAACCATCCGGAACTTAGGCGGATCCGTTAAAAATCTAGAAAACCAAATCGGGCAGCTCGCCAAAATAATATCCGAGCGACCGCCCGGGACTCTTCCCGCTAACACCGAGCCCAACCCGAAAGAGCAAGCGAAAGCTGTAACTCTTCGGAGTGGAAAGCAAGTATCTGGTCCGGTTAGCGAAGAGCCCGAGGCAAGATCCGCCCCTATTTTAAAAACACCACTCACTCAAACAGATTTTATCACCCCACCTCATATTTTCAAAAACAACCCCGCCCCGCCTTATCCATCTCAACTCAACAAGGAAAAATTAGATGATCAATATCATCGCTTCCTGGAAATGTTTAAGCAAATACACATCAATTTGCCCTTCCATGAAGCGATATCACAAATGCCCAAGTACGCTAAGTACCTGAAGGATCTTCTAACTAATAAGAAAAAGCTAGAAAATCTATCGCACGTAACTTTAAATGCTGAGTGTTCCGCCGTCCTAACAAATAAATTACCGAAAAAGGCTAACGATCCGGGTAGTTTTTCTATCCCGTGCCTCTTTGGTGATCTATTTGTAAAGAACGCGTTGGCCGACTTAGGAGCAAGCATCAACTTAATGCCATTCTCCTTGTTTAAAAAGTTAGGAGTGGGCACCCTTAGCCCCACACGTATGAGTATACAACTAGCAGATAGGACGATAAAATATCCGCTGGGAAATGTGGAGGACGTGCTCGTAAAAGTAGACAAATTCATCTTCCCGGTGGATTTTGTCATTTTGGACATTCAAGAGGATGTCGAGGTTCCCCTAATCCTTGGCCGCCCCTTCCTTGCCACCTCCCGTGCTATCATTGATGTGAGTAATGGTAAGCTATTCCTCCGAGTTGGAGATGATGAAGTAACCTTCTCCATAACACCCTCTATGAAAAATACCCTAGAAAATGACGATTCGTGTTTTTTCTTAGATGTGTTAAGTGAAGACCCTTCTTTTTGTATTTCTGAAAATGGTTCTTCTTCTTTTTGTTCATCTTCAAACACCTCCACTGAAATATTACAAGAAATGAAAATGGCCATTGCTCCCGCCCCCTCAAATTTTCAAATTAAATCAAAAATTTTTGAAGAAATTACTTTTGAAAAAGAAAAGTCTTTCAAATCTTCATACGAGGAACCTCCCACTTTAGAACTTAAAGAACTACCCAATCATTTAAAATATGAATTTTTAGAAAAAGACTCTAAGTTACCAGTAATAGTGTCGGCCCATTTAAGTGGATCTGAAAATGCCAAATTGCTAAAAGTTTTACAAAAACATCGCCAAGCAATTGCTTGGCAGATTTCTGATATTAAGGGCATAAGTCCATCTTTCTTCATGCACAAAATTCTAATGGAAGATAATTCACAAAATTCTATTCAACCTCAACGCCGATTAAACCCAAACATGAAAGAAGTAGTAAAGGGTGAGGTCATGAAATTATTAGATGCAGGAATTATCTATCCAATTTCAGATAGCAAATGGGTAAGCCCCGTTCAAGTAGTTCCTAAAAAGGGAGGTATCACGGTAGTGTTAAATGATAATAATGACTTAATCCCAACACGGACGGTGACTGGGTGGCGTATGTGTATTGATTATCGCAAATTGAACGACGCCACCCGCAAGGACCATTTCCCCTTGCCATTCATCGATCAAATCTTAGAACGATTATCCGGCCATAGCTTTTATTGTTTTCTCGATGGTCTCTCGGGCTACTTCCAAATTCCCATCTCGCCCGAGGACCAGGAGAAAACGACGTTTACTTGTCCTTTCGGCACCTTCGCCTATCGAAGAATGCCGTTTGGCTTATGTAATGCGCCGACAACATTTCAACGGTGTATGTTGGCCATTTTCGACAAGTACGTAGAAAGTATTATGGAGGTATTTATGGACGACTTTTCCGTGTTTGGTGATTCCTTCGATTTTTGTTTAGAAAATTTAGAAAAAGTGTTAGAACGGTGTGAGGAGACCAATCTCGCCCTGAACTGGGAAAAATGTCATTTCATGGTACGGGAGGGATTAGTTTTAGGTCATAAAATATCAGCAAGAGGAATTGAGGTCGATGAAGCAAAAATAGAAGTGATCGAAAAACTGCCACCGCCAACCAACGTTAAGGCCATAAGAAGCTTTCTAGGACATGCCGGTTTTTACCGGCGGTTTATAAAAGATTTTTCAAAAATTACCAAACCACTCACTCATCTTTTAGAAAAAGACACTCCATTTATTTTTGATGATACATGCTTATCTGCTTTTCAATTAATCAAAAATAAGCTAATAAATGCGCCGATTATGATAGCTCCAATCTGGGACCTTCCATTCGAAATCATGTGCGATGCAAGTAGCTTTGTGGTGGGAGCCGTTTTAGGACAACGTATATCTAAAAACTTCCACCCTATTTTCTACGCAAGTAAAACACTTACATCCGCGCAAGCAAACTATACCACAACGGAGAAAGAATTATTAGCAGTTATTTTTGCATTCGACAAATTTCGACCTTATATTATGCTTTCAAAAATTATTGTTTTTACGGACCACTCGGCCCTCAAATATTTACTTTATAAACCGGATGCCAAACCACGCTTACTTCGCTGGGTCTTACTCCTCCAGGAGTTCGACTTGGAAATCCGAGATAAAAAGGGGGCTGAGAATTTGGCCGCGGACCATCTTTCACGATTAGATAACCCATTTATTGAAGATTTAAATGAACAAACTTTTAATGATTATTTTCCCGACGAGAAGTTATTATCAATCAACACTACTCCTTCTCCTTGGTTTGCAATCTTCGCCAACTACTTAGTAGCTCGAGTCCTCCCAAAAGAATTTTCCTATCAGCAAAAGAAGAAATTCTTCTCTGACCTGAAGAATTATTTTTGGGAGGACCCGTATTTGTTTCGAGTTTGTGCAGACCAAGTAATAAGGAGATGTGTTTCTTTCGAAGAAGGACAAAATATTTTCAAACACTTACACGAAGGACCGAATGGTGGGCACTATCAAGCCAATCAGACCGCTCACAAAGTACTTAGTGCAGGCTTTTATTGGCCTAGCCTTTTTAAAGATGCCCAATCGTTTGTGAGACGGTGCGATAGCTGCCAACGGACCGGAAATATCTCAAATAAAAATGAAATGTTGCAAAATTATTTCCTCGAGTGCGAAGTTTTCGACCTTTGGGGAATTGATTTTGTAGGTCCTCTTCCTTCTAGCCATGGTAATAAATACATTTTAGTTGCGGTAGACTACGTGTCTCGATGGGCAGAGGCCCAAGCTCTTCCTACTAATGACTCCCGAGTCGTTATTATTTTCTTAAAAAAATTATTTTCTCGATTCGGTACTCCTAGGGCCATCGTTAGCGACAGGGGTTCGCACTTTTGTAACGCACAATTTGCAAAAAACACTTTTAAAATATGGCGTTACACATAAGCTTTCAACTGCTTACCACCCCCAAACTAACGGCCAGGTCGAGGTAGTGAATAGAGAAATCAAACGTATTTTAGAAAAAACTATTTCCACCTCACGTAAGGACTGGTCACATAAATTAGACGATGCTCTATGGGCTTATCGAACAGCGTACAAGACAGCCATCGGTTGTACACCGTATCGGTTAGTATATGGAAAATCGTGCCATTTACCGGTCGAATTAGAACATCGTGCTTTCTGGGCCCTTAAATTTTTAAATTTTGATCCCCACTCCACCGCCGATCTTCGAAAATTCCAACTCAACGAACTCGATGAGTGGCGCTCCAATGCGTATGAAAATAATAAATTATATAAGGAACGAACGAAATGCTTTCACGATAAAAATTTAAGGCACCCGAAAACATTTAAACCAGGCGACCAAGTATTACTTTATAATTCTCGTCTACGTTTATTTCCTGGAAAATTAAAATCTAGATGGTCAGGTCCTTTTAATGTAAAGGAAGCTTATCCGTATGGAACTGTTTTGATATCACACCCTGATAAGGGTGATTTCAAGGTTAATGGGCATCGTCTAAAACTTTATTTTTCTGGTGACAATGTTGACATGGACAGTGAAAAACTTCTTTTGTCTGGACTGTAATAATTTGGATTAACTTTTGAACTATATTCTTTTAGTCGAGCTCAAACGACATTAAACAGAGGGCGCTCTTGGGAGGTAACCCAAGGTTTTTAAAATTTGTTGTTTTAATTTTTCTTTGGCCCTGGATGGCTCTGATACTCTCAACTTCGGCGATGGCCTGCTTCAACATTGCTGGTTTCAAGAAAAATTCAAGATGATATTTCATGAAGATTCAAAGCGCCGGCAAGGGGGAGCGGCATCACACATCCTTTCAAGCCCATAAATCCAGGGAAGTGCCTGTTTCAATTTTTCAGTTTTAATTTCTTTTCTTAATTACCCCTTCCTTCACTCTCCTTTTCCATTGAGGACAATGTCTATCGTAAGCTTGGGGGAGAATGTCTTCTTTTCTTTTAGTAGTCTAAATTAGATTTTGGTAAAATCAATAGTACCCCTTGCTTTATGTTTTGTTTTTCCCAAAATATTTTATATAGCCTTAGTTAATTTCAAAATTTCTAATCCTACTTTTAATTATGTTTCACAAGTAAATTGTTGACTCATGTAGTGTTCTAATTCTAGGTAGCATGCTAATCTGAAAAGTTTTTTCTAAAATCTTGTACTTTCCTTATCGTTTTCTCTTTTATCTTCTTTACTTTCGTAAAAATTCTTCATCCACTATTTTTCTCTTCATTTTTAGATATATTTTGCAAAGTTAACTTTTGATTTGTGTAGTAAATGTGAATAATCCTAGACGCTTATTATTCTTATTTTCAGGATAAGTTCATTAGTCTTTATTTAATATCTAGGGCTTACTTTTTGAAATCCTTCAAAACTCATGCTTTAACTAAATTTAGAGAGCAATGAAAATGATTTAGGCCATTTTTGTTTTAAGTTTGAGCCTTCATGCCAACCCTTAAAAAGAAACCCTTTGTTAGCCTCTTTTGAGCCTTTTCCCATGTTTTATTGTCACCTCCACTTATCAAATTTTTCACCAAAGCCAAAATTTCCAAACCTATTTGAATCACACTAACACTTTGAGTTTTATTTAAATTTCTAAAAGAGTGTGATTGGTTTATTGCATGGAGAGCTTCAAAGAAAAGAATTTGCTCAAAAAGGAGATATTTTAAGCATATTTGTATTAGTTATCTTTGCCAAAATTTCAAAAGAAAAAAGAAAAAAAAAAGGCTATGAAAGAGAAAGAAAGAAAATATGCTATATGCTTATAATGAAGGATTGCCTCTTATCATTCATATCGGAAATTTTATAAAACTCATGTTTATGGTTTAGTGTGATTATAGCAATCACTTTTATCTTCGATTCCCATTCCAAATCATATGCCTAAACCAAACATTTCGGTCCTAATAAAGTCCTCTTGATTCATGCTCCTAAATTTGCTTTAGCTAAGTAAAGAAGAAAAGTAGAATAGTTAAGTCTTGGGTATGAATTTAGATCCTTGTTCTTAGAATGATATAATTATAATTTGTCTCTTAGGGTTTAGTAACAATTCAATGCACTATCTCACTTGTTACTTTGCACAATTTTATTTTAAAAACTTTTTAGTTAAAATTTTGGATGATTAATTTTTGTTAGTAAAGGGTATAAAAATTAAGCTTAAATAAAGTACTTATTTTAGGTTTCCTTTTCACTATTCTCCCTACTTGGAATTTCGCAAGGTACTCGTGTTTAGCATAATTAAATCTTTTTGATTAGTCATTTTATTTTATTAGCTAAAGCATATTTCTTTGCTTGGGGACAAGCAAAGTGTAAGCTTGGGGGAATTTGATAATGCTAAATCTAGTTAGTTTAATTAGGTTATTTACTCTTACTTTTTGCTTATTGTTGTTTACCTAAATGCAATTTTGGTTCATTTTCCTATTTTTAGTGCTAACTTAAGTTTTTTGAATTTTCAGGTCAAAAATGCAAAATTTCCTAAGTCACGCCCTAGGTCACGCCCGTGACCTAGGGCGTGTAAGTTGTTATTTCCAGTTAAGCTGCTGCCAACATAATTCAGAAGATCTGGTCAGACACGCCCAAAGTACACGGCCGTGACACACAAGTCACGTCCGTGACACGCAAGCCACGCCCGTGACCTAGGGCGTGTAAGTTGCTGTTTCCAGTTAAGCTGCTGCCAACATAATTCAGAAGATCTGGTCAGACACGCCCAAAGTACACGGCCGTGACACACAAGTCACGCCCGTGACACGCAAGCCACGCCCGTGACCAGCCCGTGAACAGCTCAGATTCGACCAGCTGACCACCGAATTGGTCACGCCACTGTTACACGGGCGTGCTTCCAGTCACGCCCGTGACTGCCACGTCAGCCAGCCGCCAGCGCCCATGATCGCCGCCAGCGCCCATGACCCGACTAACCACCGAAATGGTCACGCCCTCAGTCACGGGCGTGACCTAGGGCGTGACCCATCAAATCGCGTCAGAATCGTGCGCCGAACCTGATCCAAGCCGCAGAATTGATTAAACAATGTCACGCCCCTAGTCACGGGCGTGACTGAGGGCGTGACCGAGGCAGAAAAATTTCTATAAATTGAAATGACCTCCAAGCTTTCCCCATTCAGTTTTTGGAGAGAGAACTAGTGCTACTACTCTATTTTCAGTGTTTTTCATGTCATTTTATTCTCTTTCTCTCTCTCTCTCTCTTATTTCAATGCATTTCCTTTTCTAGTTTTCATATGAATGTTGTAATGCCTTTGTAATTTCCTTTTATAGTGTATTACTAATGCTTATTAGGCTTTCCATGCAATTGTAATCTCAGTTGAACTTTTGTTTAATAAAAATGGTATGTTTTTGTTCTCTTAAAATCTTCATCATTTCTCTCTCCTACCCCTCCACCATGAGTAACTAAATCCTCATAGTACTCGATCTTGATGATCTGAGGATGAGTTGATCAAGTTATGATCCTTTAGTCTTCTTTCACTTTCTAAAGTGTTGGGCCTTAGATTTACTCTTAATTAAAATTTAGTGGAGCTATATTATCGATATATAATCCCCACCTTTGCTTTCTTGGCTAGCCGAGAGGCCGATAGTCTGAAGTGAGCACTTAAGAGTAAAGAGAGTTACACACATTTCTCGAGAGAGAATGACGTAAATCTCCTGGATTGGAGTCAAACCCAATAGCGGGGTTCACCACTTAAAGCGAGTTTTAGGTATTCGAATACGGGACGAGAGTTCGGTCGGATTTTCCTAAACTCAGTTGGGCATATCTTCGAGAGAAGCATGTTCAAACTATGGGAACCCCCACGGTCAAGCTGCCCTTACTTTATTAAGTTTTAAGTTTGCTTTTGAATTTTGATCAATTTAGGCCGAAGTAAGTCAAGATCGAGTGCTATTTCTTAATCATCGTTTAGCCGTACTTTTATCCAGCTTTTATTTCAACTTAGCAGACAAAACCATCCAAAAAATTATTAAGATAAAATAATAGTAATTCGTTTGAGTATAAGTAATCAACGGTTCTCGGATTTTAATACGACACTTGTGTTCCTATACTACAGTTCGATAGGTATACTTGCCTTCTCGGATTGCTAGTTCGGATTTTATTTCGTGCAAGCGGAATTTTAATCACCATGCACATAGCATGTAATAACAAATATGAGCGAAAACATGCCTAAAGTGTAGTGCATAGACTAGAAAATCGGCCTAGATGAGTCCATATATGTGTATATAATTGGGACTCATCACACCCCCAGACTTACCTGTTTGCGCATCCCGAGCAAACAAATTCTACGCGAATGAGGAAAGAAAAGTAGATGGCTTAAAATTACAATACAGAGTACCATGCGAAGTCGCATGCTCACGTGCATAAGAAAAATAGTAGAGAAGGTTTCTGATTATATAAACAGTTTATATATTTCTAAAAGAGTAAAAGCATATTACAACCACTCAAAATGGTGAACAATGGTGAATCATTCGGTCATGCATACGGAGAAAGTAAACCAAGCGCTGAGACGAGCATTGCTCAAGATCTGGATGCGGGACAAACTCCACTGAAATCCATCAGTGTCGGTGACCATAAGCTCGCCCGGTCACATTCTCTCCACGACACTAGATTGGTTCATAGCGTGAGTCGGTAGGACTTTAGGTTAGAGATGGGGCTTGGGTTACGGTGCGGTAAACAAAGATAAATATGGAGGCTAAGCACACCTAACCCAACATGAGCATAAGATAGAGCTACCCGCACGACGATAATAAACAAATGCACCACACCCCCAAACTTGGACTTTTGCAACATAGGTGTGTGCACCGCCCACTCCCAATACCAAAATTTCAAAATTTTCAATTCAACTTTTTTTCATAACAATCCCCCTTTTTTTTCTTTTCTTTCTCTACTTCATTCTTCTTTTTCTTTCTTTTTCTTTTTTTTTTCAGCAAAAATATCAATGAATACACCCACAATTTCCACTATAAAAATTACCACATCAACACCCCCCAAAATGTAAATAAAACTACAACTAAGGCTCAGATTTGGGTGTGCGAGTAGGTTAGGCTTTTAAGCTTTTGGTGAGATAAAAGTGGGGCTGAATCTAGAGGAAGGGGTAGGCACAAAGGGACTAGCAAGGGTAGATGATAGGCATGAAATAAAATGCTCAACCGGGCCAAAATAGTGGCCTACGTCATTCTCACGCACTAGAACTATCCTATGCCAATGCTTCAAGAATCGCTTGGGGCAAGTTCTAGCCACCGAGAAAGATTCTCCTTTCTCCTGACTCAAGCAATACGAGTCTAGCGATCGTTTACACACATCCCTACGCTACCGTTTGATTCCACCGGATTCATCATTTGAGTAGAGTAAACAACATTTACACTAATAGAGAAAAATATAAAACCATAGTATAAAGAGAAATCTAATCTACACAAATTTCTATGCAACCGAGCACTCGACTAGGAGCACTACTGGAGTCAACATTTTACTCTGCTACATAGTCCTAAGCCATCACCTAGACCTTCCCACATAAGCAGAAGAATTAAATTCACTACAGAGCACGCATACAGACGAGTATGCGCTCAAGTGGGTGTTGTGGTGTGCAATGAAAATGGTCAACAATTTCCAATAAGCTAAAATAAAAGTACTTCTAGCATGCTATGCAAGAGTGCACGTGAGTGGGCACACAAACTGCTCTCCCCAGACTTAAACTAAACAATCCACAAAATGTATGACATGACAATCAGAAAAGGCTAGGGAAAGAGAGTACCCAGTGCTCAGAATTGAGCACACCAGAAGATTGGCGTGTAAGCTAAAATGAGCCGCAGCGTCCGCTATCCAGAAAAAATACCTGCAGGGGTCAGCTCCACAGAAACAAAAGAAAATAGAAAACTGAAAAAAAAGAATACTACTAACTAAACTAAACAAGATGAAATAAGAAATGCAGGAAAAGGTAAGATAACTACTGGGGTTATTGTCATCCCAGCACGACTTATTCGGATTTTATACAGTTCTAGCTTATAGGCCTATGAAAAGAAAAGTGGACAGGTAACTGTTCTAATATTCGTGTAGGTAGCGGGTACCTATACGGAGAAAGAACAGTCACGCCTCTACCCGAATATAAATAAAACCTGCCCATCACAGGTAGAGGGAAAAGGAAGTAAGAAGAGGAGGAGGCCTGGTCCTCACTCATCTCACCAAAAACATCCTTGCCTAGCAAGGTATCGTCTTCAGGGAGGCGGCAGGAGGAGAAGGCAATGAATGAGGCTTCCTCTATGGAGGAGGGATAAACCTCCTCACATGAAAGGATACACTCATCATTGACTTGAGCACAAAGCTCCAAGTCCTCCTGGGGTACGTGTGAAGACTCAACCTGCACAGACTCGGATGAAGAGGGGGGATCGAGAAATAAACAAGACGAAGAACATAAATAATCAAAAATCGGGGGAGTGGTCCCGGTCTCACTCCCATCAGGTTGGGGAAGTAAAATAATGCTTGCATTGTCATCAATGCAACAAGATTCGGCAGGATCAACGGTGGCCACGCTTAGGATTTGGACTTCCTCCACCGGTGCTGAGGAAAATTCCTCTTCACCTAGAAGGTTGTCCTCCTCCATAAGAGTAGGCACAACAATAAGATCAACGACCTTCTCTTGTGACATATCATCGACAATGTCGTCCGAGACGAATGTAGTATGCACAACAGGGGGAAGAATAGTACTCGGATAAAGGTCGAGCACTGATTCCTCACAAAGAATCGAATCCACTGGAAGTGGTGGATGCACATGGAGAATAGGCTCAGCATTGTCGGTGCATAGATCAACCGCACATCCAGTGACCGTATCCATGCCATACCCTTCAAGATGTGAAGGTGACAAAGACACATAACCGGATACTGAAGGTGTGCCGCCAGAGTTAGGAGTTGGGACGATCCGGATATCCGGCTCGTCGTCTTCGTCCAATTGGCGAAGATACTCGGCACAGTCCTTCAAGACATGACCAGTGCTCTGACAAAACCGGCACTGCCTAGCAGGCTTCTTTGGCACAGCGGGTGCTGAAGCCGAAAAGAAATATGACGGTAAAGGCTCAGCAGAGTATCCATAAGACTTACGCGCACCATATGGAGTACCCGACGAAGTCGGTGCTCCATATGCTGGGCTATAAGAATTATGCCTACTGTTCTCCGTACGGCATTCATCACTAGAGTGGGAAGTAGCTCCACACCAACGGCAACGGATATTAAGATGTGCCCACATAGTGTGAAGATAATACGATTCAAAACAAGAATGCTATTGTGCAAAATACTACACCTAACAAGAATTACTAAAGCAACCTAATTAAAACAGGAAAATGGAATAAAAACAAATAAAACAAAGTAATGCAATTTACAAATGGAAAGGGCTTCTCTCTCAGGTTCTCCCTCTCCAGAAAACTCACACGACTGTGTTCCCCGGCAACGGCGCCAAAAACTTGATGGCGCAAATCTTAGCACACCGCTAAAGGCGGTAGTAAGACTGCGACACGAAACGGTAGTGTACCGATCGTTCAAGTAATATAAAATGGGAATGAATCCCCAAGTATCGATCTCAAAGGAACACAGTAAGGTGGAGTTTATTATCTAGGAAGGACTTGAGATTGAAGTCCTTTAGAGCGGATGGATGCGGAAATGGGGGATTTGGTTTGCGAATAATAAAATAAAATATTACAACTACTCCTATGCAATGCCGCTATGCAATGCTTCGCTTGGCGGAATGGAGACTAGGCAGGCCTTGAATGCGCTGCGTCGCAAGGGCGGATGGACGAGTAGGCTAACAGATCGAACTATGCAGGCCTTGAGCGCGCTGCTTCGTTAGGCGGGATGGAATACACGGGCCGCTATGCCACGCTTCGGTAGGCGGATGGGCGAGTAGGCTAACGGAATGAGGGTCGTCGGCACCTCTTCGACAAGCACGTCACTAGCATTTGCTAGTGCGGCACACGAACGTGACGGCGGGATGGAGGATGGAATGGGGCGCACCTCAAGCAACTCAAACAACAAACATTTCACATAAACATGAAATATATAGAAATACAAATTAGTTTAAGTGCAACTTCATCTTAATACACAGATCTAACTACATACACATCAATAAGAGAAGAACAAGGCAAGAAATCGACCGAATCCAAAGGCTCGTTGTAGATTCACGGTTGGAATCGCCGGGTTGTCAATCCGCGTCCAAGCTCGGTACGCAACTACGTCCGGGGTAGAGAGAGCTGTCACTACTCTCCAATGAGCCCGTCTTCTTCGTGTCACGATCCGGTAGAGGTTGCAAACTTCCCCTTGCTTGATGGTAATGGCCGCTAGGTCTTCCTTTGGAGCGCTAGGATGAAGGAGGAGGCCGGGAGGAAGCTCCGGCTCAAGATTGGCATGAAGAACAAGCCCGGAGCACCTCCCGATGGTGGGCGGCGATGGCGAGGCGAAATCTGGCGGAACGGCGGAGCAGGGTGAGAAAAACGGCGAGGATCCGACCTAAAATCGCAAGCAGGGCAATTTATAGGCGCTGGACTGAACAGCGCGCACGGTCGTTGGTGCACGACCAGTGGTCGTGCGCACTATCATCCTGTGATCGTGCGCCTGACTGGACGGAGCCTGAAAGGGGAGAAATTATAAAATACAATGTTCGCACGACCAGTGGCGCACGACCAGTGGTCGTGCGCGCTATCATAAGTGGTCGTGCGATAAGGAAGACAGAACTCAGAATTCAGGGGGTAAGTGCACACGATCAGTGGCGCACGACCAGTGGTCGTGCGCAATAAAACCAGTGATCGTGCGCAGTGTTCCTGTACAGATTTGTACCAGGAACACCTGCACGACTCCTGCTCCAACATACAACACTAATCAAACCACTGAAAGTGACACTTAGCCATGCATGAAAACAAATAATGAAGATAAACAGGAAATAACACCAAAATGGGCCTAGAAGTGCACATAGCATGTAATAACAAATATGAGCGAAAACATGCATAAAGTGTAGTGCATAGACTAGAAAATCGGCCCAGATGAGTCCATATATGTGTATATAATTGGGACTCATCAGTAGATCACTAAATCAGAGACGACGCCACATGGTGCGCTCAATTTCCGGATCAAAACCAAATTCAAAATTAGCTGGAGAGTTGTGTCGGGTCATTAACCAAAAAGAAAAGAAAAGAGAAAGAGAGGTGAAAAAAGTAAAATTTTAGAAAAATATATTTATTATATATTTTTTTATAAAAAAAATTATTATAATTTTTTTTTTTAATTAGGTGATTTAAGATTAGTCCTGGACTTCCCAAGGTCAACCCGGTGAGGGCTCGCAAGGTACTAGAGGTTGTGATGGGAATTCAAGCCCAAAGTGTCCTTTCCAGGAATTTAGTTGCACCTAGTAGAAATGAAAAATAAAAAAAAAATAAGATAAGAAAGGAAACGATAAAGCCAATAAATATTCTCTTTCGAAATATCAACTCAGATCCCTGGCAACGGCGCCAAAAACTGGATGAAGCTGAAACTATATCCACAAATGACAACGACAAGTGTACCGTGTCGAATGTAGTATAGGCTTGTAAAAACCAATATCGTATAAAAATCCGGGCCTGTTGGTTACTCTTACTCAAGAATATCTCTATTGTTCTATCAAAAAAATACTTTGATTTGGTTGCAGTAAGAAAGGTAACTCAACTTGAAGATTATAACTATTGAAAAGGGGTGGACAAACTTAAGAGAAAGGATGAACAAAACAACAACAAATTTTATAAATTCAAGAAAAGGAATTACAACTATTGAAAGGGAAATTACAAGTGCAAGAAAAAGTAGAGCTAGAATACTTAAAAATATGGAAATAATGGATGAAATGGGGGCTTGGACTCCAAAACAATGTGCTTGAGCATCTGGAGGAGCTGCCTTTAAATAGTTGATTTTTTGGTGTTACACGCCCTTGGCCACGCCCGTGACCAAGGGGCATGAAACAGGCGTGATTGAAGCAGCAACGGAGAGGGCTCCTTCTGGAGTAATTGCTGGTGGGAAGCTTTGGCGGGAAGGAGGCGCTGTTGAACATTCATTGAACGCAGTTCGTTGATCTCTCGCCCTTTCCTCGATCGGAGGCTGCCAGGCGACAGTTCGTCGATCTCTCGCCCATTCGTGGATCGGAGGCCGCCAGGCGATAGTTTGTCGATCTCCCACCTATTCGTCGAACGTAGTTCATTGAACTCTCGCCCGTTCGTTGATCGGAGTTCGTCGATCTCCCGCCCGTTCGTCAATCGGAGGCCGCCAGGCACAGTTCGTCGATCTACCGCGCTTTCGTCGAACGTAGTTCATCGAACTCCCGACAGCGCATATCAAATCTCCTGGCCGCCAGGCGCAGTTCGTCGAACTCCCGAACTTTTGTCGAACGCAGCCGAATCCTTACAAAATTGAAAAAATAAGAGTTAGAAAATAAAATATTATTTTTACAAAAATTTATAAAAACAACGAAAAAAAATGCGATAATTTATTTAAATATCTAATAAGATATTAGCCTAGAATGACGACAAAAATATCAGTCATCAGTTTGATTGATTTTGTGGTTCACAATTATGATTGTTTTTATCTACTATCTCCTTTTTTTCTTCCTAACCATGAGACCTGGAGGATAAGTTGGTGCTGGAATGCCCCGGATGATTCCGCTGTCGAGTTCTCATTAGCCGGTGGGTCAGGTTGATCTCACGGAGAGGCTGGCAAGTGAGTAAGTTTTGTGCTGGAATACCCCGGATGATTTTGATGTCGGGATCTCACTAGTCGGTGGGTCGGGTTGATGATGTAGCGCGTTCCTACGAGCCTACACGGGTGACGTCTAGGATAACCTCGACGCCTTACACTCTCTCGACTCCGCACAATAACTAAACGCAGCAGCACAATTAGGTTATTTATTTTCTCGTGCTAACGTGCGGATAGCCAACCCGCTAGAGATCGTATCACGGCTAGAGGCCAAGATCCGATCAAGCTAAAAGGACGAATATTTGCGTCCGAACGAGCGTTGTTGTACCAAAGAAAGATCCACCAAAATAAATCCGATTCGCAAACGGTTGATCTTTCCCCAACAAGAAAATAACAAGGTTCGCCAATCCTTTCGATAGTATCCGGAAGATCAAACAAAAAAAAACAAATCTATCAAAGAAAACTCCGCGAGAAATTTTCTTGCTTCGAGAAATCACGCTAAAATCGTCCACCACAAAAACGATCTAAGAAAGGAGATCTCTTGAGTAGAAATTTCGTTACCCCTCTCGAAAACGTAGATCCGAGATATTGGACCCACTAAAAATGATCGCTCTCCTTTGGAACACGGAAGGGGCTCCAAATGATGAAGAAACTCGTTCGTCTTCCTCGCCTTTGCACCGGAGAGATTCACCAAACCGTAGGCCCTTGCACTTGATATCTTCTCCTCCAATAGTGGTCAGCTAGAGAAAATCCGTTGAAGAAGATTTTGTAGTGAGGATTGGGTATGAAGTGGGAGAAGAGGTAAAGGAAGAGAGTTGGAGAGAAAGAGAGATTGAGAGAGGGAGAGAGAGGGAGGCCGAACTTGGGAAGACCCAAGAGGGGGGGCGGCGGCAAGATGAGAGGGAGAGGAGAGGAGAGAAATTAGGTTTAGGCAATTCTTTAAGCAAATAATATTCTACCTTTTTAATTCAAGTCTTAGCCTTATATAGGCCTTACAACACAAGTGCTAATAGCACACCAAACATAGTGTTAAACGCACACCAATAGTTCAAAATAAAAAATAATAAGATGCAAGCCATAATTAAATTAAGACATAACTTAGCAAATATAATAATAATTAATTCTTGCGGCGTGGACGAAGATTGTAGCTGTGGCCGCCACGGCGCCGCATGTCTTTAGCCGGTGGGTCGTCATCATTATCTTCCGTCGCAATTCCATGACCAACCACGCCGTGTCCGTCATCTTCGTCTTCAAGTTGGCCGTCTTGGTGGCAGTCGCCATCAATCCTCCCCCGCTCAAAAGAACTCATCACCGATGAGTGGGCTGGAACATAACGGTGAAAGAGATCCGCATCAAGTAGCTTCACCTCCGACGCAGAGAGCCAAGAGTCGTCCGAGGCAGGACGGCCATTCCATCGAATCAAGAACCTGTGAACATCACCGTCGGAAGTGGGGAACACAGCATCCTGCAAAATCCTGTCAGGCAAGAAAACGGTCCGGGAAAATCTCGGAAATGCGTTAGGCAAAGAAGAAAAACAAGTTTCACCATCAACAGGTGGCTTACCTCCCGTAGAGTCCGTAGGAGAGGGCGATCCAGAAGCAATCTCACTACCCACCCCATTAGAAGTTTTAGTGGAAATATTAAACGGAGAGGCAGAAAGTTCAGGTGGTGGAGCGACATAAAGCGTTAAATTCGAAACGTTAAAAACAGGGGAGATTCCCCACTCAGCGGGTAACTGTAATAAATATGCGTTTTCACCCAACTTCTTTAACACTCGAAAAGGACCGGCTCTCCTATTTGCTAATTTCTTTATAGTGCCCGAAGGCATCCGTTCAGGGGTTTGACGCACCATTACCAAATCACCAATATTCAAGTGGACCGCTCGCCTATTTTCGTTAGCATTCGATTGATAAATAGCATATTGTTTAGCTAGCATCTCGCTAATTTGCTTATGGAGATTGTGAACGTGCGAGGCAAAATCCTGGGCAAAATGACTAGTTTTGAAAGATGGGGGTAGCGGCACTAAATCAAGAGGCACGGGTGCCTTATAACCATGTACAATCTCATTTGGAGACAACCCAGTGGACCTATTCCGTGAATTATTGTAAGGTATTTGAGCATGAGGAAGAATAAGGTCCCACGTACCTTTATGATCGCCTACTAAACAACGAAGTAATCCACCCAAACTTCGATTGACCACTTCCGTTTGCCCATCCGTTTGGGGATGATAGGCCGACGAAAACATAAGTTTTGTACCCATAAGCTTCCAAAGCGTCTTCCAAAAGTAACTAGTGAATTTGACGTCCCTATCAGATACTATCGTTTTGGGAACGCCCTGATGCGCCACGACCTCTTTGAAATACAACTTAGCAACATGGGATGCATCGTTGGTATTGTGACTAGCGATAAAATATGCCATTATAGAAAATCTATCGATGACGACAAGGATGGAATCGTGTCGCCGAAATGTCATAGGTAGGCCCAAAATAAAGTCCATACTAACGTCCTCCCAAGGAACCGACGGAATAGGAAGAGGTGTATAAAGACCCGCATTGGTCTTGTTACCTTTTGCTAATTGACACACACGGCAACTCCCAACGATCTTATTAACCATTGGCTTAAGTCCAGGCCAAAAGAATTTATCTTCCACTAGTGTTATCATTTTATCCCGGCCGAAATGTCCCCCTAGCCCTCCACTATGTAGCTCCCATACAATGAAATGGCGTAGTGAAGAGCGGGGAATACACAATTGCGTATGCCTAAATAAATAACCGTCACGAATGTAGTATGCCGAAATAGTACAGGGAGCCTGTTCCTGAGCGGCTAAATAAATGTCCTTAAAATCCGGGCATAGGACGTACTCGTCTTTAATGCGTTCAAATCCTATTACCGTCACCTCCATTTTAGATAATAATAATGTGACACGACTAAGGGCGTCCGCCACACGATTTAACATTCCCTTAAGGTGCTTAATAATGAATGTGTACTCCTGAAGATAGGAGACCCATTTGGCATGCCGAGGGCTGATTTTACTTTGAGAGTTTACGAATTTTAGCGCTTCATGATCCGAGAGGATTACAAATTCTTTCGATATAAGGTAGTGTCGCCAATGTTGGAGACAACATATTACGGCATAAAACTCGCGATCATAATTGGAATAATTTAATTTTGGGCCCACAAGTTTCTCGCTAAAGTACCCAATCGGATGTCCCTCTTGGCTTAACACTCCCCCAATTCCTATCCCCGAAGCCTCACATGATAGTTCAAACACTTTATTAAAATCCGGCAACCGTAGTAGTGGGGCTTTGGACATCCGATCCTTAATCATTTGAAACGCGCTAGTGGCCGATTTGGTCCATTTGAAATCACCTTTCTTCATACATTCAGTTATTGGTGCCATGATGCTACTAAAATTGCGAATGAATCGTCTATAAAACGTGGCCAAGCCATGAAAACTCCGAACCTCCCTAATATTTTGTGGTTCCGGCCATTCTTTAATCACTTGGATCTTCTTAGGGTCAACATGTATACCCTCGGCACTCACTATGTATCCTAAAAATTCCACGGAAGTTACACCGAATGCGCACTTCTTAAGATTAATGAATAAGTTCTCTTGGCGCAATGTAGTAAGGATTGTTCGCAAATGAGTTTCATGATCGATCGGCGAAATACTAAACACCAAAATGTCATCGAAATAGACTACGACAAATTTTCCCATGTATGGCTTAAATACTTGAGTCATTAATCGTGAGAAGGTACTAGGTCTGTTGGTGAGGCTCTTTCCTAGCACTAACCACTCGTAAAGCCCGTCTTTAGATTTAAAGGCCGTCTTCCATTCGTCTCCCTCCCGAATTCTTATTTGGTGGTAACCACTCTTTAAATCCAATTTTGAAAACACGGTGGAACCGGATAACATATCCAATAGATCATCCAAACGGGGAATGGGAAACCTATACTTGACAGTTATTTTATTAATGGCCCGGTAGTCTACACACAACCTCCAAGATTTATCTTTCTTCGGGACCAACAAGGTAGGGACGGCACAAGGGCTTTTACTATGGCGGATAAATCCCTTTGCTAATAAATCGGAAATTAATATTTGTAGCTCATTATGTGCGGAGGGATTAAGTCGGTAATGGGGTTGATTAGGCAAGGATGAGCCTGGGACGAAATCAATTTCGTGTTGAATGTCCCGGATGGGTGGCAATTTGGAAGGCAAATCTACCGGATAGACGTCCTGATATTCATCCAATAACGTGCGCAGAGATAACGGTAGGTTCTCTAAAGACGGTGACTCTTCCTTAGCTTGTAGGCATACTAACGCATAAATGACGCCATCTAGAAAGGTCTCGCGTTCTAACTCCTTCCTACTTATAAAACTTATGGTTTTCCTTTCTGCAGGCACCACTGTGTCCTTGGAAGCATTCGACGGATCCTTAGGTGGTGTGGGTTTCAAAACAATGGTCTTACCATTGAACTTAAACTCGTAAGTGTTGGCTCTGCCAAAATGGGTCACGTCATAATCATAAAGCCATGGACGTCCTAATAAAATGTGACATACATCCATAGGGATGACATCGCACCACACCTTATCAACATAGCTCTTCACTGTGAGCGGTACCAAACATCATTTAGAAACTGCGATAGACGTTTTGTTCACCCATGCTATCTTATACGGATGTGGATGCGGCTCAGTGACTAAGTGCATTCGAGTGATGGCATTCTCCGAAACGACGTTCATACTACTTCCACTATCGATTATTAACTTACACCACTTGTCACCGTTCTTAAAATTTACCGAAAAGATATTCGTCCGATTGTAATCGTCCGTCGCTCGTGGTGTATTCAGAATACATCTCATAACCATCATAAAAGAGTCATCATCAATATCACTCAGCTCGGCGTCAGACTCTGTACCGGCTTCATAGACAATCTCGGCGGGGTCAGACGTGGAGTCTAACAGGGCTAGGGGTTTTCCCTTAGTGGGGCACTCACTAGAGTAGTGCCCTTGAATCCCACAAGAATAACAGGTGGCGTTAGTCTTATTAATACGCCCTATTGGAACTCTCTCACCAGTGGGATTTTTGATGTTCCTAGCGGTAATGACCACGGAGTTCGAATCTGTTGATCGAAACCTTCCTTTGTCTCGTACGGAGGATGAGGGTGGGGATCCTAAAATGGATGTTTTTTTTTTGGAAAGATCGACCCTTGGACTTATAGGCATTGTGCTTTTCAATATCCAAAGCTGCATTAAACGTTGCGTTAAGATCCGTGTGACCATAGCGCAGAAGCTTGCCTTGGATATCCGGCCTGAGTCCCTTACGAAAACGTGATAGTGTTACTTCGGGCATTTCCCGGACATTACATCTCACCATCATATCCTTAATAAGTCCCATGTACTCCGCTACTGATTTGTCCCCTTGGCGAAGGGTGGCTAGCTCATCGAACATTTGGGTTCGGTGATACGCGGGGACATATTGGTCAGTCAACAGTGCTTTCATGGCAGCCCACCCAATTGGGGGTACTCCATTCACGGTACCCATTCGCCTCTCTTCGTTCAACCAGAACGTCTTGGCCCTACTCAGAAGTTTCATTCGTGCCACTCGCACCTTATCACCGTCAGACAGATTGTGCCACTCAAAGTAGCACTCGATCTCCATGATCCAATCTAGGAAAACTTGAGGTTCTCCCATTCCATCGTAGGATGGTGGATGTAGTCGTACGGCCTTAGTTAAATCGAATTCGTCGTCCTGATCACGATGATGATTTTGTCGTTCGTTTCGTTGATTGGCGGGCTGTGGTGGGGGCCCTTGCCGATTTATCCCAAAGCCGGGATTTTGAGGCGCCGCCTGATTTACGGCCAACCCTTGTATTAATTGGGTGAGTGCATCGAACCTAGCGTTGAACTCTTCCCGAAGCTCCGCAATCGCTGCTGGAGCGTGCTCATCATCATGGTGGTCGGCCATGAGAGAGGTGGGTGGAAAATATTCCGTACCAAACCTAGTGCGCATGAACAGCAGGACAACCAAAACTTTGACCAGATATTTTTTATAAAAGGATTTTTTTTTGGAGACTATTAATTGGGAGATTAAAAATGATTTTTTAGACTTTTTTGCTTAGAAAAATAAGAAGAACATACAGGATTTTTTTTATAATTTTCTGCAAATTTTTTTTTTTTTGGATTTTCCTATTCGCAGACCAAAGTAAATTAGAAAATTCAGATTTTCGTTGTCTAATACGAAACGTGCACGACCGAGTGTGGGTCGACGTCCTAAGACAAAAAAACGTAAGGATGGTATCGATTGAGAAACCAACACTGTTGAAATTGTTGAAGTGAAGTGGATAGGAGTCTGGCCGGTTTGAAGGCTGGAGACCGCAGAGACCGCGCGGTCTGCGCTGGTGCTCTGGCAGTTTGTTCCTGGCGATCTGGTGCGATAGGCCAGCTTGCTTCTTGGTTTAGGTCGCTGGTTCTGGCGACCTGTTGCGGGTTGTTTCCGGTCTTGTTCTAGTCGGTCTGTTCTTGGTTGACCGATGAGACCGGGCGGCTTGGTTTCTATTCTGGCGACTTGGTTCAAGTCGGCTAGTTGCTTCTCTGTGTTGGCGATCTCAGGAAGGGTGATCGCTGTGTCCGTGCGGTTTGTGCGCGGCTTGCTGCTGACTTCAGTCTTGGACTGAATTTTGTCCAAGTGCTGTGTTCGCGCGGTCTAGTTTTGGAGACCGTTCGCGAGCTGATGGGTGGTGACTGTATCCCGGTTTGTGCGGTGACGACATCCGTCCACCCGCCTATAAATAGGGGTGCATGGCCCGTCATTCATAACGAGAACTGTAAGAACAAGAGCCCGGATAGATTCTTGCGGTCTCAAGTTTGAGTTCGCGCGGCTTGGTTGCGAGTTAACCGTTTGTTGTGTTCGCAGGTTTGCGGTCAGCAGGTTTCGGTCTCCTTCCTTGGTGATTTCCGGTGGCTCGAATAAACAGTTCGTCTGCGGCTTGTCAGCGAACTGGTTTATTGTTCTTGTGCTGTTCGCAGTAAACTCAGCGATCAGGCGACCTTCAGCGGTTAGGCGATTTGAGTTCGGTCTGGCGACAGCTTCAGTTCTTTGTTCATTTGAATAAGCTTCAGTTCGTGCGGGCTGAGATTGCGGTCTGGCAGTGCAGTTTGTCTGCTCCTGTTCGTGCGGTCTCAAGGTGTTTCTGCGGTCTGACTGTGCAAGCGGTCTGGGAGTACAGCAGAACAATCCGGGCGGCCTGAACCTTTGTTGCAATCCGTGCGGTCTCTTTCTGGCAGACCGCCGGTTTCTGTTTTTTGGTGTGTTTGTTCTTCTCGTCTCCGTGATTCTTATGAATCATGTCTCGCCATGTATGCCTCGCATTGTAAAGCAGTATTATTTCAATAAAGATTTCTTGTGTTGCTGGTTTTGGCATTGTGGTTGTTTGGCTATAACTCTTATTGATACAACTCCTGCTTACTCCTAAACGGTCCAATCAAAAATTTTAACATGGTATCAGAGGGAGGTTCCTGGAGTGGATAAGCAGTGATCAACTAGAGTTGCCATCGTCTTTGTGAAGAAGGGACCACATTGATTGCCATGGAAGGCAGTTTCGCAAGAGGTCTTGGTATTGAACTCCTCACATCGACTAACTTCAAAAAGTGGAAGTCATGTATGGAGAGTTATTTGATTGGCGAGGATCTTTGGGAGATAGTCGGCGGAGAAGACACACAGGAGGTGTTTCCAGCAGGTGATAATATGGCAGAGGTGAGGCTTTGGAGGAGGTTGAATGCTAAGGCAGAGTTCACTCTCAAGAGGGCTATCTCACCAGAGCTGTTTGATCATATTATCGGATGTAAATCTGCTGCGGAGATCTGGACATCCTTGGATGGATTGTTCAATAAGAAGAATGTAGCAAGGCTACAGTTTCTTGAAAATGAGTTGGCTAAAGCCTCTCAAGGTGATCTTTCTATTTCTACCTTCTTCCTCAAGATGAAGAATCTCACGGCAGAAATTTCTGCTTTGGACCCTGATGAGCCAATCTCTGAGGCAAAACTGAAGAGGCATATCATTCGCGGGTTGCGGAAGGAGTATCTTGCCTTTGTGACTTCAGTTCAGGGTTGGGCAAATCAACCGTCGTTGTTGGAGCTGGAGAACCTTCTTGCTTCGCAAGAAAGTTTAGCAAGACAGATGGCGGGGGTTTCTATCTCCGGGGGAGAAAGTGATGTGATGTTCTCTGGGAAGAGGAAGAAGAAATGGGAGAAGAAGAAGCCGGGTCATGATGGACCCTCCACTTCAGGTCAGCAAGATAGGGGCTATGCTCCTAAGTCTGATGGGAAGAAGAAAGGTGAGGGACCAAAGTGCTTTAGATGCAACAAGACCGGGCACTTCAAGAAAGATTGTCGAGTGAATCTTCAGCCGGGACATGTAGTGGAAAAGGAGATGCCAAAGTCTGGTGAAGTTGGATGGGGAGGAGCCTTTGTGTCTAATATAACGGCGATGCCCGTTAAAGCCTTGGCTTCCATCAACTATGAAGAGGACTGGATTGTTGATTCAGGGTGTGGATATCATCTCACCGGAGATGGATCAAAGTTCTCTTCTTTGGCGCCTTACTCAGGTAATAATGCTATCATTACGGCTGATAATTCTATTCATCCAGTAGAGCACGAAGGAGTCGTCTCTCTGAGCAGTGATAAGGGTCCACTCACGTTGAGGAGTGTTTATCACGTGCCTGGTATGAAGAAAAATCTCTTCTCTGTGACCAACGCGGTCGATGTCGGTTATCACGTTCTGTTTGGCCCAACAGAAGTGAAGTTTCTCAAAACTCAACCGGAGATAATGGGAGAAGTTTTTCATGTCGGCAAGCGGGTGAAGGACTTGTTCGTTTTATCGACAAGTACCTATGTTGATAAGATGAGGACAAACGATGGCGCGGCCATTTGGCATGAAAGGTTGGGGCATGTAGGCATGGACAAATTAAAGGCTATGGCTGTAAAGGGCCTTGTCAATGGCTTGCCTAGCTTGTCTTCCTATGGAGACGGTCATGTCTGCGAAGGATGTCAGTTTGGTAAGTCTCATCGACTTCCATTTGACAAATCGCAAACAAGGTGCAAAGTGCCGTTGGAATGCATCCACGGTGATTTGATGGGACCGACTGCCACCCCAAGCCTTGGAGGCAACAGATACATGTTGGTGTTGATTGACGACTACACCAGATATGTCTGGGTGTATTTCATGAAAGAGAAGTCAGAAGCCTTTGCTAAATTTGTGGAGTTCAAGGAGCTGGTGGAAGGTCGTTTAGGCCTGCGGGTGAAGAAGTTGAGAACTGACAATGGTGGGGAGTTCACCTCTGGTGAGTTCTCAAGTTTTTGCAGGAAACACGGCGTTCGGAGAGAGCTCACTTGTGCCCATACTCCACAGCAGAATGGCGTTGCCGAAAGGAAGATCCGTCATCTGACGGAAACTTGCAAATGCTGGCTTCATGCCAAGAGTATTCCAAAGTCCTTCTGGGCGGAGGGAATGTCTTGCGCAGCTTATGTCATCAACAGATTGCCTCTAAGTCCTATCAACATGAAGACCCCTCACGAACTAATGTTCAAGGAGAAGCCGAGTGTTGCTCACCTTCGGGTGTTTGGATCAACCTGCTATGTGCATATTCCTGATGCTCTTCGAACAAAGCTTGATGCGAAAGCAAGGAAGCTAGTCTTTGTTGGGTATGATGAGCGGAAGAAGGGATGGAGATGCATGGATCCTGAGACACGAAGGTCAATTGTTTCTCGGGATGTGGTGTTCGATGAAGTAACTTCCTACAAGGGGAGTTCAGGAGTTGAACTACCAGAGGGCAGGGTTGATGAAGGAGGAAAAGCTGCAGGAAGTCTTCAAGTGGAGTTGCCTGTTTCACCAGGAGCTCCAGGTGTGTCAACCTCTGAGATGGAGGCTTCAGGTTCTGGAAGCAGGGGGAGCGATGCTCCATGTTCATCTGGGAAAGAAGCTTGCACAGAAGAAGCGGCTGAGGAGGTGGTTAGTCAGGAGCAACCTCTTAGGAGGTCGAAGAGGACTATTCAACCACCAGATCGATACACAGGAGGAAACATGGTGAACTTTGTTTCTTGTTTCTTTGCTGGTCCCTTAGATGAAAGGGAGCCGTCGAGCTTTGAGAAGGCCAGAGGTGTGAAGGAGTGGGACATTGCTATGCAGGAAGAGATGACAGCTCTCGAGAAGAATGAGACCTGGTCTCTTGTGCCCAAGACCAAGGGCACTACTCCTGTCACTTGCAAGTGGGTCTTCAAGCTGAAGAAAAAAGCTGACGGTAGTATCGAGCGTTACAAGGCTCGCCTTGTAGCTCGTGGGTTCTCACAGCAGTACGGAGAAGATTATGATGAAACATTTAGTCCAGTGGCAAAGATGACTTCGGTTCGATTTGTTATTGCCTTGGCGGCTTCGAGTGGTTGGGAGATTTGGCAACTCGACGTGAAGAATGCTTTCTTATACGGCGAGATTGACAAAGATATCTTCATGATTCAACCGCAAGGCTTCATCTCGAAGGAGTATCCAGACTATGTTTGCAAATTGAAGAAGGCCCTGTACGGGTTGAAGCAAGCACCTCGGGCGTGGTACGGGAAGATTGCAGAATATCTCTTATTCTGTGGATTCGTTGCTTCAGACTCTGATTCTAGCTTATTCATCAAGAAGGAAGGGGTGCTTCGGGTGATTGTGCTGCTGTATGTGGATGACATGATTGTCACCGGGAACTCGAAAGAAGCTGTTGCAAGACTCAGGGCTGAGCTTGCTATCAGGTTTGAGATGAAGGATCTAGGGGAGCTTCATCATTTCCTTGGACTCGAGGTCCAAAGACGGGAGAGCGGAGTGCTCATTTCTCAGGAAGGATATGCAGAGCGAATCGTGAAACGGTTTGGCATGGAGGAAGGGAAGAGCAGCTCTATACCTTTGGAGCAACATCATAAGCTTCGGAAGGATGAGGGGAGAATCTTATCTGATCCGTTGGTGTTCCGAGCTCTGGTTGGGAGCTTGATCTATTTGACGATCACAAGGACGGATATTGCTTATGCAGTTGGCAAGGTGAGTCGGTACATGGCGGAACCACGGAAAACCCATCTTTTGGCGGCTAAAGGCATACTGAAGTATGTGAAGTCGACCTCTGATTTGGGTCTCCTATATAGGAGAGGGTCAAGCTTGGAGTTGCATGGTTTCATGGATGCTGATTATGGGGGAGACGTGGATGATCGGAGATCAACGTCGGGTTATGTCTTTATGACGGGCCCCACAGCTATCTCTTGGTGCAGCAAAAAGCAAGACTCGGTGTCTGTTTCTACCACGGAAGCAGAATACAAGGCTTCGGCCTTGGCAGCTCAGGAAGCTATTTGGCTCAGGAGGTTGGTAGAGGACGTTCATCAGGAGGTTCGAGGTCCCACTATGCTACGCGGGGACAATGAGAGTGCTCTCAAGCTGGTTAACAATCCAGTTTGTCACGCGAGGACCAAACATATAGAGATTGAGCACCATTTCATTCGTGAAAAGGTGTTGGGAGGATCTCTTAAGGTCGAGCATGTTCGGAGTGCGGACAATGTCGCAGACATCTTCACAAAGCCGCTGGCAAAGGGACCGTTTACTCGATTAAGGGAGTTGCTCGGGCTAGTTTCCACTTCCCACTTCAAGGGGGAGTGTTGAAATTGTTGAAGTGAAGTGGATAGGAGTCTGGCCGGTTTGAAGGCTGGAGACCGCAGAGACCGCGCGGTCTGCGCTTGTGCTCTGGCAGTTTGTTCCTGGCGATCTGGTGCGATCGACCAGCTTGCTTCTTGGTTTAGGTCGCTGGTTCTGGCGACCTGTTGCGGGTTGTTTCCGGTCTTGTTCTAGTCGGTCTGTTCTTGGTTGACCGATGAGACCGGGCGGCTTGGTTTCTATTCTGGCGACTTGGTTCAAGTCGGCTAGTTGCTTCTCTGTGTTGGCGATCTCAGGAAGGGTGATCGCTGTGTCCGTGCGGTTTGTGCGCGGCTTGCTGCTGACTTCGGTCTTGGACTGAATTTTGTCCAAGTGCTGTGTTCGCGCGGTCTAGTTTTGGAGACCGTTCGTGAGCTGATGGGTGGTGACTGTATCCCGGTTTGTGCGGTGACGACATCCGTCCACCCGCCTATAAATAGGGGTGCATGGCCCGTCATTCATAACGAGAACTGTAAGAACAAGAGCCCGGATAGATTCTTGCGGTCTCAAGTTTGAGTTCGCGCGGCTTGGTTGCGAGTTAACCGTTTGTTGTGTTCGCAGGTTTGCGGTCAGCAGGTTTCGGTCTCCTTCCTTGGTGATTTCCGGTGGCTCGAATAAACAGTTCGTCTGCGGCTTGTCAGCGAACTGGTTTATTGTTCTTGTGCTGTTCGCAGTAAACTCAGCGATCAGGCGACCTTCAGCGGTTAGGCGATTTGAGTTCGGTCTGGCGACAGCTTCAGTTCTTTGTTCATTTGAATAAGCTTCAGTTCGTGCGGGCTGAGATTGCGGTCTGGCAGTGCAGTTTGTCTGCTCCTGTTCGTGCGGTCTCAAGGTGTTTCTGCGGTCTGACTGTGCAAGCGGTCTGGGAGTACAGCAGAACAATCCGGGCGGCCTGAACCTTTGTTGCAATCCGTGCGGTCTCTTTCTGGCAGACCGCCGGTTTCTGTTTTTTGGTGTGTTTGTTCTTCTCGTCTCCGTGATTCTTATGAATCATGTCTCGCCATGTATGCCTCGCATTGTAAAGCAGTATTATTTCAATAAAGATTTCTTGTGTTGCTGGTTTTGGCATTGTGGTTGTTTGGCTATAACTCTTATTGATACAACTCCTGCTTACTCCTAAACGGTCCAATCAAAAATTTTAGCAAACACAACCTCCTCTGATACCAAATTTGATGTAGCGCGTTCCTACGAGCCTACACGGGTGACGTCTAGGATAACCTCGGCGCCTTACACTCTCTCGACTCCGCACAATAACTAAACGCAGCAGCACAATTAGGTTATTTATTTTCTCGCGCTAACGTGCGGATATTCAACCCGCTAGAGATCGTATCACGGCTAGAGGCCAAGATCCGATCAAGCTAAAAGGACGAATATTTGCGTCCGAACGAGCGTTGTTGTACCAAAGAAAGATCCACCAAAATAAATCTGATTCGCAAACGGTTGATCTTTCCCCAACAAGAAAATAACAAGGTTCGCCAATCCTTTCGATAGTATCCGGAAGATCAAACAAAAAAAAAACAAATCTATCAAAGAAACTCCGCGAGAAATTTTCTTGCTTCGAGAAATCACGCTAAAATCGTCCACCACAAAAACGATCTAAGAAAGGAGATCTCTTGAGTAGAAATTTCGTTACCCCTCTTGGAAACATAGATCCGAGATATTGGACCCACTAAAAATGATCGCTCTCCTTTGGAACACGGAAGGGGCTCCAAATGATGAAGAAACTCGTTCGTCTTCCTCGCCTTTGCACCAGAGAGATTCACCAAACCGTAGGCCCTTGCACTTGATATCTTCTCCTCCAATAGTGGTCGGCTAGAGAAAATCCGTTGAAGAAGATTTCGTAGTGAGCATTGGGTATGAAGTGGGAGAAGAGGTAACGGAAGAGAGTTGGAGAGAAAGAGAGATTGAGAGAGGGAGAGAGAGGGAGGCCGAACTTGGGAAGACCCAAGAGGGGGGGCGGCGGCAAGATGAGAGGGAGAGGAGAGGAGAGGAGAGAAATTAGGTTTAGGCAATTCTTTAAGCAAATAATATTCTACCTTTTTAATTCAAGTCTTAGCCTTATATAGGCCTTACAACACAAGTGCTAATAGCACACCAAACATAGTGCTAAACGCACACCAATAGTTCAAAATAAAAAATAATAAGATGCAAGCCATAATTAAATTAAGACATAACTTAGCAAATATAATAATAATTAATTCTTGAGGCGTGGACGAAGATTGTAGCCGTGGCCGCCACGGCGCCGCATGTCTTTAGCCGGTGGGCCGTCATCATCATCTTCCATCGCAATTCCATGACCAACCACGCCGTGTCCATCATCTTCGTCTTCAAGTTGGCCGTCTTGGTGGCAGTCGCCATCAGTTGATCTCACGGAGAGGCTGGCAAGTGAGTAAGTTTGGTGCTGGAAAGCTCCGGATGATTCCACTGCCGGGCACTCACTAGTCGGTGGGTCAGGTTGATCTCACGGAGAGGCTGGCAAGTGAGTAAGTTTGGTGCTTGAATGCCCTGGATGATTCTGCTGTCGGGCTCTCACTAGCCGGTGGGTCAGTTTGATCTCATGGAGAGGTTGGCAAGTGAGTAAGTTGGTGCTGGAATGCCCCGTATGATTCTGCCGTCGGGCTCTCACTAGCCGGTGGGTCAGGTTGATCTCACGGAGAGGCTGGCAAGTGTGTAAGTTTAGTGCTGGAATGCCTCGGATGATTCCGCTATCGGGCTCTCACTAGCAGGTGGGTCAGGTTGATCTCACGGAGAGGCTGGCATGTGAGTAAGTTTGGTGTTGGAATGCCCCAGATGATTCCGCTGCCAGGCTCTCACTAGCCGATGGGTCAGGTTGATCTCATGGATAGGCTGGCAAGGTTACAAGAAAAGGGTCATCTCGCTTGACGAGAAGGGATGACCTCACATAGCAAGGGAAGGGGGAGCTTGTTCCACATGCTAAGCGCAGAAGGCCTCCCGCAAAATAGAGTCCTCGCAGAAAATAAAAGGGGAAGTCAGCAAAGTAGCTACCCCAGACGGGCAAGCCGAGTACTCGTTGGCATAAAGGATGGGTGTAGAAAGGATCACCCAAATCCCCAATAACAGTACGAGAGGCTATATAGGGATCTCGCTCGCCGAAGTCAAAAGGGTGGAAGGCTCACTCCGCGCGAGATGGAGACTTGAAGGGCTGATCCTGAAAACCGCGACCCTAAGGTAGGCAAAAAGGGCGAGGAGGCGGTAATGAGTACATGTTTTGTGCCTAAGCCGGGCGACTACGTGGTAGGCGGGCACGAGCATTGAGAATACGATAGCAAATGCGTAAAGAGTTTAATGAACGCGAGAAAAAAACACAGAGAAAGCGAGAATGCAATGAACAAGTGGACAAAATTTTCATTTCTATTTCATTAAAGTCAATTACAAATGTCGCAGCAATCTATCCAACCAAAAAATAGAAAGAAAATAAAAATACAAATTTTAGAGATCATCGGCGGACTGCTCTTCCTCGCTGTCCACAGGCGGCGGGGCTGGCAAGAACATCTTCGGGACCACATCCTCAATCGTCAGGTCGGCCGCCTCGGCAGACAGCAGGCGGACTCCTTGCAGAGCCCAAAATATGTACCGGGCTGCAGTGATGGAGGCTTCTCCCGATTCCTCCTCCCTGGCTCACTATTCATTCTTCAAGCGGCGAGGGGACGGGGAGAGGGAGGCGAGGACCAACTCCTTGTTGTAAGCCTTCAGCCAGTGACCTCCTTTTCCAGGCTGGAGTCGCGAGCGTGAAGCTCCTTAGCGGTCTCGGCATCCTGAAAAGAATAAAGGGGTTAAGCCAAGGAAAGCGCCGTGCTAGAAAAAGAAGAAGGCGAGGGCTCGGAGACTTATCATTCCATCCTGATGGCCGAAGAGAAGCTCGTCGGAGGTGAGCAGCCTCTCCTTTAGGTCCGGGATCTCGGCGGCAGAATTTTTGTAGGCGAGACTGAGCTCCTCGTTAAGGCGCTCCAGCTGAAGGCATCGCTGGCCGGTCCTATGGGAAAGCTCCAAGGAACGGAGCTGGGCTCACATGCTCTCATTAGCCAGGGTCCGAGCGGTCTCAGTCTTGAAAACCAAGGCATCCTCGCGGCCAAAAAGCCCGAAGGAGAACGAGAATGCCTGCCCATTGATGGTTTCCTGCTCCACCCAAAAGGGAAGAAGGGTGTAGATTGAGGCCCTGTTGACCTCTGGTTTCCAAATAATAAGGGCTCGCCGGCCTCACCCTTGTGCCTTTAGCCGAGATTAAAGTTTCAGTGGATGATCGACGCTGGCAGGGGGGAGGTCCTGGCGACCTCTTCAACCGGCTCGCTGGCCTCCCTTTCCGCGGGAAGGCCAGTCGGGGAGATCCCGCTCGAGGAGGCCTCAGAATGCACCTTTCCCTTACCAGATGGGAGGGGATTCTTCTTCTTCTTCTACGAGGGCTGCGAAGAGGGATCCTTGCAGCCATAGGACTATGCACTGCACTTTATCCCTGTTTTAGCTCATATTTGTTATTCCATGCTATGTGCACTTCTAGCCCCGTTTTGGTGTTATTTCTTGTTTATCTTCATTATTAGTTTTCATGCATTGTTAAGTGCCACCTTCAGTGGCTAGATTGGTGTTGTATGCTGGAACAGGAGTCGTGCAGGTGTTCCCGATACAATTCTATACAGGAACACTGCGCACGTTCACTGGTTCTATTGCGCACGACCACTGGTCGTGTGCCACTGATCGTGCGCACTTAACCCCTGAAAATTGAGTTCTGTCTTCCTTATCGCACGACCACTTACGATAGCGCGCACGACCACTGGTTGTGCGCCACTGGTCGTGCGAACATTGTATTTTATAATCTTTTCCCCTTGCAGGCTCCGTCCAGGCAGGCGCACGATCACAGGATGATAGTGCGCACGACCACTGGTCGTGCGCCAACGATCGTGCGCACTGTTTATTCCAGCGCCTATAAATTGCCCTGCTCGCGATTTAGGTCGGGACGCTCGCCGTTTTTCCGCCCAGCTCTGCCGTTCCGCCCATTTCCGCAGGTTTTCTCCCCTAGGCTTCCTCCTTCATCCAAGGGCTTCAAGGAAGAGATTCTACACTCATCTTCATCGCCAAGGAAGGAGTTCCTCGCATCGGACGTGGCCGGATTGTAAAACGCTGGAGAAGACGGGTCCATTGGGAGGTGTGACAGCCCTCCTCTACCCCGGACGCAGTTGGGACCGAGCTAGGACGTGGATTGACAACCCGACGATTCCTACCGTGAATCTACAACGAGACTCTGGATTCGGTCGTATCTCTTGCCTCTTTCTTCTACTTGTGTGGTTGTATTTGTTTGTAATCTCTATATTTAGATGATGACACTATGAATCTTGTTTTTTAATGTTTATTTCATGTTTATGGAATCATATTATTCATATGTGTGAATGAGGTGCGCCGCCATCCATTTTCCACTCCACCACCGTGTCCGGTGCCGCACTAGCAATTGCTAGTGGCGTGCTTGTCGAAGAGGTGTCGGCGACCCTCATTCTGTTATCCTACTCGCCCATCCGCCTACCGAAGCGTGGCATAGCGGCCCGTGTATTCCAGCTCGCCTAACGAAGCAGCGCGCTCAAGGCCTGCATAGTTCGATCCGTTAGCCTACTCGTCCATCCGCCCTTGCGACGCAGCGCATTCAAGGCCTGCCTAGTTTCCATTCCGCCAAGCGAAGCATTGCATAGCGGCATTGCATAGGAGTAGTTGTAATATTTTATTTTATTATTCGCAAACCAAATCCCCCATTTCCGCATCCATCCGCTCGAAAGGACTTCAATCTCAAGTCATTCCTCGATAATAAACTCCACCTTACTGTGTTCCTTTGAGATTCGATACTCGGGGATTACTCCTCATTTTATATTACTTGAACGATCGGTACACTGCCGTTTCGTGTCGCAGTCGAGCTACCGCCTATAGCGGTGTGTGAGATTCGCGCCATCAAGTTTTTGGCGCCGTTGCCGGGGAACACAGTCGTGTGAGTTTTCTGTAGAGGAAGAACCTGAGAGAGAAGCCCTTCCATTTGTAAATTGCATTTCTTTGTTTTATTTCTTTTTATTCCATTTTCCTGTTTTAATTAGGTTGCTTTAGTAATTTTTGTTAGGTGTAGTATTTTGCACAATAGCATTTTTATTTTTGAATCGTATTACCTTCACACTATGTGGGCACATCTTAATTTCCGTTGCCGTTGGTGTGGAGCTACCTCCCACTCTAGTGATGAATGTCCTACGGAGAATAGTAGGCATAATTCTTATAGCCCAGCATATGGAGCACCGACTTCGTCTGATACTCCATATGGTTCGCGTAAGTCTTATGGCTACTCTGCTGAGCCTTTACCGTCATACTTCTTTTCGGCTTCAGCACCCGCTGTGACAAAGAAGCCCGCTAGGCAGTGCCGGTTTTGTCGGAGCACTGATCATGTCTTGAAGGACTGTGCCGAGTATCTTCGCCAATTGGACGAGGATGACGAGCCGGATATCCGGATCGTCCCAACTCCTAACTCTGGCGGCACACCTTCAACATCCGGCTATGTATCTTTGTCACCTTCACATCTTGAAGGGAATGGCATGGACACGGTCACCGGATGTGCGGTTGATCTATGCACCGACATTGCTGAGCCTATTCTCCATGTGCATCCACCACCCCTAGTGGATTCGATTCTTTGTGATGAATTGGTGCTCGACTATTATCCGAGCACTATTCCTCCCCCTGTTGTGCATACTACTTTCGTCTCTGGCGACATTGTTGAGGATGTGTCGCGGGATGAGGCTGGCGATTTATGTGTTATGCCTGCTCCTATGGAGGAGGACAACCTTCTAGGTGAAGAGGAGTTTTCCTCAGCACCGGTGGAGGAAGTCCAAATCCTAAGCCTGGCCAACGTTGATCCCGCTGAATCTTGTAGTATTGATGACAATGCAAACACTATTTTACTTCCCCAACCTGATGGGAGTGAGACCGGGATCACTCCCCCGATTGATGTTTATTTATGTTCTTCGTCTTCTTTATTTCTTGATCCCCTTCCTTCATCTGAGTCTGTGCAGGTTGAATCTTCACAGGTACTTCAGGAGGACTTGGAGCTTTTTGCTCAAGTCAATGATGAGAGCACCCTCTCATGTGAGGAGGTTTATTCCCCCTCCGTAGAGGAAGCTCCACTCATTACCTTCGCCTCCTTCTGCCTCCCTGTGGACGATACCTTGCTAGGCAAGGATAGTTTTGGTGAGATGAGTGAGGACCAGGCCTCCTCCTCTTCTTACTTTCTTTTCCCTCTACCTGTGATGGGCAGGTTTTATATATATTCGGATAGAGGCGTGACTGTTCTTTCTCCGTATAGGTACCCGCTACCGACACGGATATTGGGCCAGTTACCTGTCCACTTCTCCTTCCATACTCCCATTAGCTAGATATTATAAAGTTTTGAATAAGTCGTGCTGGGATGACAATAACCCCAGTAGTTATCTTAATTTTTCCTGCATTTTCATTTCTTTTCTAATTTTATTTAGTTAATTGCACTTTATTTCAGTTTTCTTTTTTCTTTTGTTTTTGCGGAGCTGACCCCTGCAGGTATCCTTCTTCTGGATGGCGGATGCCGCGGTTCATTTTAGCTTATACGCCAATCTTCTGGTATGCTCATTTCTGAGCATTGGGTACTCTCTTTCCCTAGCCCTATTTTGATTTTCATGTCATATATTATGTGGGTTGTTTAGTTTAAGTATTGGGGAGAGTAGTTCTGTGTGCCCACGCACGTGCACTATTGCATTGCATGCTAGAAGTATTTCTATTTCATTTATTTAGTATTGTTCATCTTCATTGCACACCACAGCACCCACTTGAGCGCGTACTCATCTGTTTGCCAGCTCTGTTGTGAATTTAATTCTCCTGCTTATTTGGGAAAGTTTAGGTGATGGCTTAGGACTATGTAGCAGAGTAAAATGTTGACCCCAGTAGTGCTCCTAGTCGAGTGCTCGGTTGCATAGGATTTGTGTAGATTAGATTTCTCTTTATACTTATGGTTTTATATTTTTCTCTATTAGTGTAAATGTTGTTTACTCTACTCAAATGGTGAATCCGGTGGAATCAAACGGTAGCGTAGGGATGTGTGTAAACGATCGCTAGACTCGTATTGCTTGAGTCGGGAGAAAGGAGTATCTTTCTCGGTGGCTAGAACATGCCCCAAGCTATTCTTGAAGCATTGGCATAGGATAGTTCTAGTGCATGAGAATGACGTAGGCCATTATTTTGGCCCGGTTGAGCTTTTTATTTCATGCCTATCATCTACCCTTGCTAGCCCCTTTTTGCCTACCCCTTCCTCTTGATTCAGCCTGTAACACCCCAAGTCTGGTAGTTCCGCGAAGTAGGCGGAGTGGTAGTGCGGCACGTGAAGCAGGCTAGAATTTTCCCTGTCTGCTCTTAGCGCACGATCAGTGGCCTCATCGCGCACGACCAGTGATCGTGTGCCAGCGATCGTGCGTTAATTCAGAAGAGAATCGAGTTCTGTCTCGGACAGTGCGCACGACCATTTCCCTCTTCGCGCACGACCAGTGATCGTGCGCCAGCGATCGTGCGCTTATTCGCAAGAATTCAGAGTTCTGTCCCGGATAGTGCGCACGACCATTGCCCTCGTCGCGCACGACCACTGACCGTGCGCCTGTGATCGTGCGCCCTGTTTATTCTGTTCCGCGATTTTGAGCGGAGAAGAGGATCCGACCGATCAAATTTCTTGGAATTCGATCCAACGGCTGGGATTTGATGCTGGGGGGTCTTAGGGCTTTGGAGAGGGATTAAACCCTCATTATTTCATAGTGTTTCTCTCTCCTAGGCTAGAGGAAGAAGAAGGGGGCAAGGAAGAAGAAGAGGAGATTTTGCCATTGACGGAGCTCCGGAGCTCCGTTTCGCGAGCCGTTTCCAGATCCGGAGAGTGCAGCCCGGTGCGGTTCTTTCCCTCCGCGTAGAATCTCGGATCCATGGCGAAGAGGAACACGTCTAGGGTAACGATTCTTCCTCCCGAACTTTGGACTTGTATTTGTCCATTTATTCCTCTTTCTTTGCTTGCATGAGGTATCTCTTTCACCAAATGGGTGAAGTGTAGGATTTCCTCAAGTCCTTCGGGACTCCGGGTAGATTGGGTCCGTCCCCGGCATATTGCATGTAGAAAATCCGGTAGTCGTGCGGATTTAGGCATTTTGTGTGAAGCCTATTCGTGGCCGTGAGCCCGAATCGGTGATGCTTGATTTGCGACGTTGCATTTAGGTTAGACCTAGAATGCGTGCCGGAGAATGACTCCGTGAACTCACCTATAGTATTGCGGGAGTTAAGTGTAGGCGTCTTGTGAAGATCCCTACGAAAGCCCCATGCTTTGAGTTTTGGATGAAGGCAAACCTTCACCACGTTATTGATGCGGAGCGTATGTACCTCCCTTGTTGAGAATTCGCGAAGCCTAGATCCTTGTGAAGGGGTTAGGTGCGTAGCGTATATTTTTGTGTAGCACTTGAAAGTGCTAAACCCTTACGGGCCGAGGTGAAGCCGTACCCGCGTCGTGCGATAGATCGCGACGATTAGAGCACGGGCAAAGCTGAACCGAACCCGTTTCCATGCAGATCGGCGAGAGGTCCCTTCCTCATGAAGGCCGTGTGATCATGGGAGAGGTCGTGGAAGGTGTCATACCTAGACCGACCAAAAGCTCTTGTTTCCCACCTAAGGTGGTGACCCTTAGGGTGGAGTGTTGTGAATTTGATGTTATGTTTAGCCTCATGCGATTTGCTTAGGCGGTTGTGGGAAACCTTCGGGTGAACCCAACCAACATCATGTGCATACCTAGGTTCCCTTCTTTTTGATGCTCAACCTAGAAGATTGATTGTGCTTGAAACCTCACCTTGTGTAGTTGCACTCTCTTTAGATTAGTACTTGTGCTAGTATGGCTTACTTGCAGGGTAGAATCTCCGCCACCCCGGGAAAGGGGTGGGGTCGTTATAATTTGGTCAGCTGTGCTGACCGTTGCTTTGTTTACCACCGCTTAGTGGAATGTTCTTATGCAGGTGCAGGTGAGCCTAGCGGGAAATAGCGGGCGTTGGTCCTTTTGCTGTCCTTTTGCTGAGTTGGCCCTCGAAGGCCAGCCTTTTTCCTGTTTTCTCATGTATTGCCGGCCTGCGTGCCGATGTATGCTTTTTGGAGTTTTGTACATTGATTTGATGTAAGGCCCTAAGGCCGTAACTCTTATTTCTGGATTCATTCCTATGATAGTGGACATGTCTATTTGAATGGTTTAATTAATGCTTCCGCTTACGTTTTGTACTCTGGTTAGTTGTTACTTTTCTGGTTATCACCTTTTAACTCCTAGCTAGTGTGGTTTGTATGGCGTGGGGTCCCGGCCGGACCTGCTGTTATACTTTTTGTACTGGCAGGGTGTTACAATTTGGTATCGGACTTAAGGCGTCGATCCGTAGTTTAGCGAATTCGGGACGAATTCCTTTTAAGGGGTGGTGCGCACGGGCTGTGCATTCACCTAGAACGTCAAAAACTAATAAGAATGTCCACTTAGGAATGAAAAAACATACTTGTTTGCGGAACCTGAGCGTTCCATGTTTGATGTTTGATACGTTTAGGGTCACTAAATTGTGCCTTGCATGATTATAGGTAACTAGAAGTGCTGCGGGGCGGTCTCAACCCCGTAACACCGCTGAAAGTAGTGGGTCGGCTGAGGTGCCAGCGACCACTCCTTCAGCTGAGATGATCAGAATGGTCGCAGAAGCAGTCTTCGCGATGATCAATGCTCAACCGCAAAGGCTTGCACAGCCTGCTACGCCTACTACTGATGCGGCCCCGGTAATTGAACCTGCAGTGGAACCTGCGGTAGCACCAAGGGTTGATGCCCCTGTGCCAGTAGCTGCAGTGGAACCGGCGTTAGCACCGAGGGTGGAGCGTCAAGTTGCGCAAGTAGTTGCGGGGCGAGCGCGTGACCAACAATTAAAGCACTTCTTGAGCTTTAATCCTCCTACCTTCTCGGGATCTGAGTCCCCAACGGAGGCAGAAGACTGGTTGTCAAGAGTTAGAAGAACTCTGAGGGCGACGGCGACGGACGAAGCCATGATGGTCACCTTAGCCACTTTCCTTCTTGACGGAGAGGCTGTGCTGTGGTGGGAAGAGCAGGAACTGCACAAGTTCGGCGATAGAGACATTACTGAAATAACAATGGCTGAGTTTTCAAAGTCGTTCCTCCAGCGGTTTATCCCCTCTGCCCAACGCATTGCGTTACAAAACCAGTTCCTGAGGTTAACTCAAGGTGATCGCTCCGTTGACGATTACTTACATGAGTTTACCAGACTGAGTCGCTATGCGGGGGCATTGGTGGAGGATGAGGAGACGAAGACAAATAAATTCTATGAAGGGCTTCGGGACGAGTTGAGGCTGCTCCTTGCAGGCCCTATGACGTTTGGCTTCCAAGTGATGGTGCAAACCGCCAGATCTTTGGAGTTGGACATGAAGAGGGTACAAGCAAAGAGTGTTGTAAAGAAACCCGAGTTTCATGCGCCGGCCTCTCAGTCCAAGCCGGACTTCAGAAGGAACAAGCGGAAGTTCAAGCAGGCGGAACCAGCTTCTTCGAACGTTTCGGGAGCCACGACCGCGCGGACTCCTATTACGTGTTTCACCTGCGGGAAGGTGGGACACAAAGCTGCGGTGTGTCGAAGTGGTCCCCCAAAGGCGGCAAATCGAGCGGTGGATTATGCTCGGGCTGCGGAAAAGGGCAAAGCGGCAGAGTCTTCGGCCTCCCAACACATTCCGACTCAGCCGAGAGTCTATTCGCTTGGTCAACAAGAAGCCATACGACAAACCGATGTCGTCACAGGTACGAATTAGAAGTTAGCTTTTACAGCTATGTATATGATTCTTTCGGTTGTACGACTGTATGTGTTATTTGTGTACAATTAGGTTTCGTCCTAATTTTCAACTATCCGGCGAGAGCTCTATTCGATACCGGTGCATCGCACTCTTTTCTGTCCGAGGACTTCGTGGTGCGAATCGGAGTGTCGTCTACCTTTGTAGAGGATAGACTGGAAGTAGTGCTACCCAATGGATCTCGAATGAGTGCGGATAGAAAGAGCCGTGTGAAGGTGCAGATCGGAAGTCAAGATTTCGACTTGGAAGCGTCGTTACTACCGTTAGCTGAATTCGATGTGATCTTCGGCATGGACTGGCTCTCGGAGCAGCGAGCATGCATAGATTGCAACGCAAAGGAGATCTGATAAGTAATAAAATATATGTATTTTTGGTATAAGTATTAGTATAGTTTTAATTAATATTGTGAATTTTCTATGTAAATTAATGAATAAATTGCTTCTTTATTATTTCTGGTTTCTAACTTAGTTTTATTTTTGTTTTTGCAATTTTTTGCAAAATTTTCACAGGTCACGCCCTCAGACACGCCCGTGACCAAGGGCGTGTAATTTTAAAGATCAAATATCAACGGGACGGCTCAATTCAGATCAAATCCCGACAAATCGCTCAAGTCACGGCCGAGGTCACGCCCGTGACCAAGGGCGTGTAATTTTAAAAGCCAAATTTCCAGCTGGCAGCCGTTTTCAGGTGAAATATCGAAGAGTTGATCAAGTCACGCCCGTGACTCTACAAGTCACGCCCGTGTTCCAGCAGAGTCACGCCCGTGAGCCGCCAGCGTGTCACGTCTCGAAGCCGCACCCATGCTGCCGACATCAGCCACCCATAGTCACGCCCGTGACTCACCAAGTCACGCCCGTGACATACCAAGTCACGCCCGTGTGCAGCCATGTTTGACGGCCAGACCTTCCAGAAGGCGGCGAATACAGCCGAGCAAATGTCACGCCCTAAGTCACGGCCGTGACATTCAAGTCACGCCCGTGACCTAGGGCGTGTAAAACTCAAATTTTCCCTATAAATAGAGGGGCTCGGCTGAAGTTATTTTCATCCAAATTTTGAGTGCTTTGTAATGTTTTTCTGAGTTCTTTGAGTGAATGCGAGTTTTCTTTATGCAATTAAGTTATGTTCGTTTGTAATTTTCGCCTTTTAGAAATAAAATGTTGTTTTTCTCATTTGGATCATCTCCTTTTTATTAATGTTAGTGTGTGTGCGTGTATGAGTTTAGCTTTATTGCTTTCATAATTTAGTTTTATTGCTTTTATAGTTAGTTTTATTGCTTTCATAATCTAGGTTTACTGTTTTCATAGCTTAGATTTACAAGCTTTCATAAAATAGTTTTATCGTTTTCTTTTTCGCTTTATTTTATCGCTTTCATTTTAAACGCTTTCTTTTTCAGTTTCTTTTAGAGTGTGTGCGTGTATGAGATAGTATTTTCCTTTTTTGTAGCTTAGTTTTTATTTCAGTCTTTATATAACTGCTATACACCTCCCCCTTCTCAAATAAGAGGCTAATTTACTTTAGCACTTATTTAAGTCGGTTGGGACGGATATTATTTCTGCACCTTTATAAGTCTTTTCATTTCTATACCACCCCCTTCTTAAATAAGAGGCTAAGAACTTTTTAGCACTTGTTTAAGGTGGTTGGGACGGATATTATTACTGTTTTTATATAAGTCTTTTTATTTCCTTTTTATCCGCTTATATCCGCTTTAATTATCAAACATGTATTTTTCAACCGATAATGCCGTCTCCATTCCGATGAGTGGCTAATTTTCTTTAGCGCACGACGTCGAAGAGCATTGGGACAAAAAAAATAGTTTTTCTATAAAAATTAAAACATCTCTTTCTAAAATAATTAACGCTTAAGGTTTACCCGAGAATCACGTTGAGTGGAGCCACATAATCAATGTGTGGTTTTCATTTCCGTTTTCGTACCTAGTTAGCCGAGAGGCTCGTGTGTACGGACTGATCACTCACGGGTAAAGAGAAGTGCGCTCTACCCTCGAGAGAGGACGAGGTAACTCTTCCGAATTGGAAATAAAAACCCAATAGCGGGGTTCGTATCATAAAGCGAGTATTAAGAACATTCGATTGTAGAACGAGAGTTCGGTCGAATATTCATAATCTCAGGTGGGCGTACCCTCGAGAGAGGAGCGTTCATAATTATGGAACCTCCACGGCCAAGTCATCTTAATATTTTGAAAAGTCATCACTTTTAATTCTACGAAAAATCTATTTTCGTCTCAAGGTAATTCGACGTCGCGCGCTATATTTCTCATCACTTAGAACTCTAGTAAATCGCTTAAATCATCTTTCGCATTTTATCATTTAGAACTCTAGTTAAATCAACTAAAAATATTATTCCGATAAAATAATAGTTCGTCCCTCGAAGTAGCACAATCAACACGACCCGCGGAAATATACGATCCCGATATTTTCTAAAAATATCCTGTATTACTTGCGATAAGGTATACTTGCCTTTATCAAATGATTAATTTGGACTAAAAATTCAAACACAGCTTTTCAAACTCATTTAGTGCAAAACTCTCCTTTTCTACTATTCAATTCAATAGAATTCGGCATTGTAGCCGAAGCGTAATTGTCAATATTCCGAAAGAAGAAAAAGATCGTTACTTCTATCCTTCGATAGGATAACGGTTAATTTCTCAAAGTAGGAGTACTTGCGAGACTCTTCGAAAATATCCGCCAATTCTAAACTCTTAATAAAAAGGTTATCTTTTATTTATAAAACAAAAAGAAGAAGCCCAAGTAATCATCAAGTTTTTGGCGCCGTTGCCGGGGACCTTTGTGTTGTTATTTGAAAGTAGGAACTGCTATTAATTTTATTCCTTATCTATATATTACAAAAAAAAAAAGGCACAAAAAAAAAAAAAGAGGTTACAAAACTAATAAAAAAATTATATAAATATAAAAACTTATATTATATTAAAAAAAATATAATAATAATAAAACAGAAAATCCAAAAATATTATTTTTTAGTTTATGACCCGAGGAAACTCCTCGGACGATTCGACTATTCCTTTTGACCCCGAAATCGAGCGCACTCTTCGTGAGCGCATCCGATCTCGTGATCAAAACTTACTCGAAACCCCCGAAGAGTCAATCAGAGATACTGTAAATATGGGCGATCCAATTCCAAATGCGGCCCCGGCCCGGACCATGGCATATTATGCCCGGCCGAATTTGGAAGATACAGGATCCAGTATTACTCGCCCGACAGTTAATAATAATAATTTTGAAATAAAATCCAGCATAATTCAAATGGTACAACAGTCGATTCAGTTCGACGGTTTGCCAGATGAGGACCCAAATCAGCACCTTTCAAACTTTTTAGAAATATGCGACACCTTTAAAATTAATGGCGTCACTGATGACGCCATTCGTTTACGCTTATTTCCATTTTCGCTACGGTCAAAGGCCAAATCATGGTTGACTTCTCTTCCGAGAGGGTCCATAACCACGTGGGCCCAATTGACGGAATTTTTCTTAACTAAGTATTTTCCTCCGTCAAAAACCGCAAAACTACGCACGGATATCACATCCTTTGTGCAATTCGATTCCGAGTCTCTTTATGAGACTTGGGAGCGTTTTAAGGAATATTTGCGTAGGTGTCCTCATCACGCGCTACCAACTTGGCTACAGGTCCAAACGTTTTATAATGGTTTAAATTTTTCTACACGGCAGATGATTGATGCGGCTTCCGGGGGAACGTTAAACAACAAAACCCCAGAGACCGCTCAAGCTCTGATCGACGAAATGGCCATGAATGCGTACCAATGGAACGTGCCAAGGTCGCGTCCTACTAAACCGGCTGGTCTTTTTGAAGTGGACGCCACTACTTTCTTAGCCTCACAGGTAGAGCGGCTAAGTAAGCAGGTGGCGGAGATGACTGTTTCCTCCTCCACTCCCGCTTGGAATAATAATAATAATAATAATAACGTAATCGAAGAATCGGTGGATTACCTCGGTAATCCGGTTAGGCCCCCCTTCAACCCTAATAACAACCCGTATAGTAATACTTATAATCCAGGTTGGAGGAGCCACCCTAATTTCTCCTGGAGCAATCCTAACAATGCTCAGAGGCCCCCAAATATGAATCCTCAGGGATTTCCGCAAGGATTTCCGCAGGGATTCCAGCCTCCTCCTCCAAAACCTTCGCCGCTCGAAGATATTTTGTCTAAATACATCGCGTCCAACGATTCAAATATCCGGAATCTTACCGGATCGATTAAAAGCTTGGAAAACCAGGTTGGACAACTTGCAAAGATGGTCTCCGAGCGGCCATACGGAGCTTTACCAGGGAATACAGAGCCAAACCCAAGGGAAAATGCCAACGCTATAACCCTTCGAAGCGGCAAGGAGGTCGTCTCCCCATTGCGGGTTGAGCCTAAGGTATGCATTTCACCTCCGACCCCTCCACCCTCTTCTTCGATTCTAATTGCTCCAGCTTCTCCGGTTGTGCCAAATGTTTCGAGTCCTCGAATTCCTTACCCGTCTAAAATTAATAAAGAGAAGGAGGACGAAAATTATCAAAAATTTTTGCGTATTTTAAAACAAATTCAAATAAACGTCCCCTTCTGCGAGGCACTCTCCCAAATGCCGAAATATGCGAAATATCTTAAAGAGTTGCTTTCTAATAAAAAGCGACTCGAGGATGTTTCGCGTGTTTCCCTTAATGCGGAATGTTCGGCTGTTCTCCTTAACAAATTGCCGCCAAAACTAAACGACCCGGGACGGTTCTCCATCCCGTGTCTCTTTGGCAATATGTTAATAAAGTACGCTCTTGCAGACTTAGGCGCCAGCATCAATTTGATGCCTTTTTCTCTTTTCAAAAAACTCAATTTAGGCGTCCCGAGTCCGACAAAAATGAGCATCCAACTCGCGGATCGCTCGGTAAAGTACCCAATCGGGGTAGCGGAAGATGTTCTGGTCATGGTTGACAAGTTTATCTTCCCGGTAGACTTTGTCATCCTGGACATAGAGGAGGACGTCGAGGTACCCATCATCCTCGGTCGCCCCTTTCTCGCAACCTCCCGTGCGTTAATCGATGTCAGTAACGGTCGCCTCCTCCTTCGAGTTGGAGATGACGAAGTTACTTTACATATCAACCCCTCCATGCGGAACTCACTATCGAATGATGATTCCTGTTTCAATTTGGAATCCGCGTTTGTGGACGAGTGTTCTTCTCTTTCAGAATTGCTATCCTTAATGATAGACGATTCGGATCTGGCGAATCAACCTCCTTTAGAAGAATTACCGCCAGATTCGCCTTTCGAGCCTTTCGACTCGAAAGATTTAAAAATCTCCACTTCCTACGAAGAACCTCCGGTCTTGGAGCTTAAGCAACTCCCCGACCATCTAAAATATGCTTTTCTAGCCGCGAACTTAAAGCTTCCGGTTATAATATCTTCTACTTTAACTGACTCAGAAACATCCGAATTGGTTGAAGTTTTATCTAAACATCGCCGTGCAATTGCATGGCAAATTTCCGATATCAGGGGAATTAACCCCTCATTCTGCTCCCACAAAATTTTTCTCGAAGAAAACCCCCGCAAAACAATTCAGCCTCAACGACGACTTAACCCGAACATGCGGGAAGTCGTTAAGACTGAAATTATTAAACTCCTTGATGCGGGGATTATCTATCCTATTTCCGACAGTACGTGGGTAAGCCCCGTACAAGTCGTCCCGAAAAAGGGCGGTATAACGGTCGTGGCAAACACGAATAACGAATTAATCCCAACTCGTACTGTTACGGGTTGGAGGGTGTGCATCGACTACAGAAAACTAAACGATGCCACCAGAAAAGACCACTTTCCGTTACCGTTTATTGATCAAATCTTAGAGCGTCTCTCCGGTCACCCTTTTTATTGCTTCCTTGATGGTCTCTCGGGATTTTTCCAAATCCCTATTTCACCCGAGGACCAAGAAAAAACGACTTTTACTTGCCCTTTCGGCACCTTCGCATATCGGAGGATGCCGTTTGGCCTCTGTAACGCGCCAGCTACATTCCAAAGATGTATGCTGGCAATATTTGGCGAGCTAGTAGAAGACATAATGGAAGTCTTCATGGATGACTTCTCCGTCTTTGGAAACTCTTTTAAAAATTGTTTAAAAAATTTAGATAGAGTCCTCCAACGGTGCGAGGAGACGAACTTAGTCTTGAACTGGGAGAAATGCAACTTCATGGTCCGAGAGGGTTTAGTCCTCGGCCATAAAATTTCTTCCAAGGGGATGGAGGTCGATAAGGCCAAAGTCGCTATAATTGAACAACTTCCTGTTCCTTCGAACGTCAAATCAATTAGAAGTTTTCTTGGCCACGCAGGTTTTTATCGGCGGTTCATTCAAGATTTTTCAAAAATAACCAAACCGCTAACTCACCTCCTGGAAAAAGATTCCCCATTCATTTTTGACACGGCCTGCGTAGAGGCGTTTAATTTTATTAAAAAGCAACTTATCAATTCTCCAATTCTGGTGGCGCCAGATTGGTCTCTTCCGTTTGAGATTATGTGCGACGCGAGCGATATCGCAGTAGGAGCCGTCTTAGGCCAACGCGTAAATAAATATTTTCATCCAATATATTATGCTTCTCGCACACTCAATGCCGCACAGGCTAACTACACCACAACGGAAAAGGAACTTCTCGCCGTCATCTTTGCTTTTGATAAATTCCGACCCTACGTAACCCTTTCACATGTAATCGTTTTCACTGATCACTCCGCCTTGAAATATCTTTTGGCCAAAGTTGATGCTAAGCCTCGCTTACTTCGATGGATCCTCCTTTTACAGGAATTTGACTTAGAGATCCGGGATAAGAAGGGGGCTGAAAATTTAGCAGCCGACCACCTCTCACGTTTAGAACACCCCGTCGCAGAAGCGCTCGTCGAACCCGAAATAGACGATCGATTTCCTGAGGAGCGCCTTTTCATCATAAATAATACCAAAACTTCTTCTACCCCTTGGTTCGCAGATTACGCGAACTATTTAGTCGCGCGGGTCCTTCCAAAAGATTTTTCGACTCAGCAGAAGAAGAAATTCTTCTCTGACTTAAAAAACTACTTTTGGGAGGACCCCTTTCTCTTTCGAGTCTGCGCAGACCAAGTGATACGAAGGTGTGTTTCCAGCGAGGAGGGTGCGCAAATATTGCGACACTGCCATGAGGGGCCGGCTGGAGGGCATTATCAAGCCAACCGGACCGCGCGGAAAGCGTTAGAGTCAGGCTTTTATTGGCCCACTCTCTTTAAGGATGCTCACACTTTTGTGAGTATATGCGATAGCTGCCAGCGGTCGGGTAACATCTCCCGTCGTGACGAGATGCCCCAAAATTTTTATTTAGAATGCGAAATTTTCGATTTGTGGGGCATAGACTTTGTAGGCCCCCTACCTCCTTCTTTTAATAATCGCTATATCTTAGTGGCGGTCGACTATGTATCTAGGTGGGCGGAAGCGCAAGCTCTGCCCACCAATGATGCGCGAGTCGTCGTCCATTTTCTAAAAAAATTATTTTCTCGCTTTGGCACGCCCCGTGCAATAGTAAGTGATAGGGGCACGCACTTCTGCAATGCCCAGTTTTCAAAAATTTTATCTAAATACGGCGTCACGCATAAGCTCGCCACCGCCTATCACCCCCAAACGAGCGGCCAAGTAGAGGTAGTAAATCGCGAGATAAAACGCATTCTGGAAAAAACCGTCTCTTTAAATAGGAAGGATTGGTCCTCAAAACTCGACGACGCGTTATGGGCGTATCGTACGGCATACAAGACCGCTATCGGTTGTACGCCCTATCGATTAGTCTACGGCAAAGCGTGCCATTTACCGGTAGAATTAGAACACCGCGCTTTTTGGGCCTTAAAATTTTTAAATCTCGATTCGAACTTAGCCTCCGAGAATAGGAAATTCCAACTCAATGAACTCGATGAATGGCGTGCGAACGCTTATGAGAGTAATAAATTTTATAAGGAGCGTTCTAAGTTCTACCACGATCGAAAAATTAAATTTCCAAAAACTTTCGCGCCGGGCGATCTTGTCCTTCTTTATAATTCACGTCTTCGTCTTTTTCCGGGTAAGCTCAAATCCCGCTGGTCCGGCCCCTTTGCAGTCAAAGAGGTTTGGCCGTATGGGACCGTTCTTATCTCTCACCCCGAAAAAGGCGATTTTAAAGTCAACGGCCACCGTTTAAAATTATATCTTGCGGGCGATCCGGTGGACGGACACACAGAATCTTTAACCCTCCCCAATTTATAATCTCACCACGCCAAATGCGTCAAGCTACGCGACGGTAAACAAAGCGCTCGTGGGAGGCACCCCATATTTATCTAATATTTTTATTATGCTTTTTCTCTATTTTTGCAGGGTTTCTTCCGACCCCGCCAGCTTTACTTCAGGGAAGCCTTTTTGCTTCCTTTTTCCTTTTGTATATATTGCATTGTTATTTTCTCTTCTTCATACTTACATTACAACATTGGGGACAATGTTGGGTTTTACGTATGGGGGTGTATTTCCCGTTTCCAAAAAAACAACAAAAAAAAAAAAACAAAAAAACAAAAAAATAAAATAAAAGAAAAAACTCCAAAAATAATAAACCCTACTTTACTTTTATTCTTAAAGCATTTAGTTTCGAGAGTATATGTTTGTGGATTTTCATAATCGCTAGTTTTACTATTTGTTTGTTTATCTAAGATCGATAGATTTAAACGTTCGGGGTTAAGTTTTAAAGAATATCTTGTGTTTTTAATTTAAATAGAGGCTTTGTTATCAAGCACTACTTCTACTAGCTAAAATAGAGACATGTGTATTATGTTAGCAAAACAACTTTAGACTGCAATTATCCCTACTTTATGTCTTCAGGAATCTAGGAATATTCAACTTACTAAGGTTGCTCTCAAAACTTTTTTTTATTATTCTAGAATTTCTCTTGAAAACCCCTTGTATACACCAATTTAGCATGGCAAAAACACAAAAAGAAGAAAAAAAAAAAGATCTTATGTCAATGGGAATACAAAAATTCCGTAAACATAGGCACCCAATATTTGTTAAAAGAAATCCTATGTCAATGGGAATTGCAAATTCCGTAAACACAGGCATTGGGTTAATTAAAAAGGTCCATTTTCCCTCGTCCCTCGTACACCAACGATGGGAGTCAAAGGAAACTTTATAAGAGGGGTGAGATGATACAATTCATCACCCCTAATCCAAGTACTCTTCTATTTGCCAAGGCTTTTTTCCCCCTTTTCCCTTAACCAAATTATTGTTTCTAGTTTTAATTCAAAAAATCATTTGAGAGCATAATTAGTAACTTATATTTTTCCTTTATGTTTCTTTAAACAAAGGTTATTATAATTTCGATCTAATCTCGTTTACTAATGATTGCAATTTTGTTTGCTATTTGGTTAATTAAGAAGTCTTTTGGCCAGGACATTTCTTCTACTTAAATCATTTGCATAATTTAGGACTTAACTCTTATTACTCCGAATTTTTATTTTTCAGTCTCTTATGATTAAAATAAAACGATAGCCAAAAATTAGAACTTATGTTAATCCCGTATAGATCTCTTACTTTTGCCCTGGAATAGCAAAAGCTTAAGTATGGGGGTATTTGATAAGTAATAAAATATATGTATTTTTGGTATAAGTATTAGTATAGTTTTAATTAATATTGTGAATTTTCTATGTAAATTAATGAATAAATTGATTCTTTATTATTTCTGGTTTCTAACTTAGTTTTATTTTTGTTTTTGCAATTTTTTGCAAAATTTTCACAGGTCACGCCCTCAGACACGCCCGTGACCAAGGGCGTGTAATTTTAAAGATCAAATATCAACGGGACGGCTCAATTCAGATCAAATCCCGACAAATCGCTCAAGTCACGCCCGAGGTCACGCCCGTGACCAAGGGCGTGTAATTTTAAAAGCCAAATTTCCAGCTGGCAGCCGTTTTCAGGTGAAATATCGAAGAGTTGATCAAGTCACGCCCGTGACTCTACAAGTCACGCCCGTGTTCCAGCAGAGTCACGCCCGTGAGCCGCCAGCGTGTCACGTCTCGAAGCCGCACCCATGCTGCCGACATCAGCCACCCATAGTCACGCCCGTGACTCACCAAGTCACGCCCGTGACATACCAAGTCACGCCCGTGTGCAGCCATGTTTGACGGCCAGACCTTCCAGAAGGCGGCGAATATAGCCGAGCAAATGTCACGCCCTAAGTCACGGCCGTGACATTCAAGTCACGCCCGTGACCTAGGGCGTGTAAAACTCAAATTTTCCCTATAAATAGAGGGGCTCGGCTGAAGTTATTTTCATCCAAATTTTGAGTGCTTTGTAATGTTTTTCTGAGTTCTTTGAGTGAATGCGAGTTTTCTTTATGCAATTAAGTTATGTTCGTTTGTAATTTTCGCCTTTTAGAAATAAAATGTTGTTTTTCTCATTTGGATCATCTCCTTTTTATTAATGTTAGTGTGTGTGCGTGTATGAGTTTAGCTTTATTGCTTTCATAATTTAGTTTTATTGCTTTTATAGTTAGTTTTATTGCTTTCATAATCTAGGTTTACTGTTTTCATAGCTTAGATTTACAAGCTTTCATAAAATAGTTTTATCGTTTTCTTTTTCGCTTTATTTTATCGCTTTCATTTTAAACGCTTTCTTTTTCAGTTTCTTTTAGAGTGTGTGCGTGTATGAGATAGTATTTTCCTTTTTTGTAGCTTAGTTTTTATTTCAGTCTTTATATAACTGCTATACACCACCCCCTTCTCAAATAAGAGGCTAATTTACTTTAGCACTTATTTAAGTCGGTTGGGACGGATATTATTTCTGCACCTTTATAAGTCTTTTCATTTCTATACCACCCCCTTCTTAAATAAGAGGCTAAGAACTTTTTAGCACTTGTTTAAGGTGGTTGGGACGGATATTATTACTGTTTTTATATAAGTCTTTTTATTTCCTTTTTATCCGCTTATATCCGCTTTAATTATCAAACATGTATTTTTCAACCGATAATGCCGTCTCCATTCCGATGAGTGGCTAATTTTCTTTAGCGCACGACGTCGAAGAGCATTGGGACAAAAAAAATAGTTTTTCTATAAAAATTAAAACATCTCTTTCTAAAATAATTAACGCTTAAGGTTTACCCGAGAATCACGTTGAGTGGAGCCACATAATCAATGTGTGGTTTTCATTTCCGTTTTCGTACCTAGTTAGCCGAGAGGCTCGTGTGTACGGACTGATCACTCACGGGTAAAGAGAAGTGCGCTCTACCCTCGAGAGAGGACGAGGTAACTCTTCCGAATTGGAAATAAAAACCCAATAGCGGGGTTCGTATCATAAAGCGAGTATTAAGAACATTCGATTGTAGAACGAGAGTTCGGTCGAATATTCATAATCTCAGGTGGGCGTACCCTCGAGAGAGGAGCGTTCATAATTATGGAACCTCCACGGCCAAGTCATCTTAATATTTTGAAAAGTCATCACTTTTAATTCTACGAAAAATCTATTTTCGTCTCAAGGTAATTCGACGTCGCGCGCTATATTTCTCATCACTTAGAACTCTAGTAAATCGCTTAAATCATCTTTCGCATTTTATCATTTAGAACTCTAGTTAAATCAACTAAAAATATTATTCCGATAAAATAATAGTTCGTCCCTCGAAGTAGCACAATCAACACGACCCGCGGAAATATACGATCCCGATATTTTCTAAAAATATCCTGTATTACTTGCGATAAGGTATACTTGCCTTTATCAAATGATTAATTTGGACTAAAAATTCAAACACAGCTTTTCAAACTCATTTAGTGCAAAACTCTCCTTTTCTACTATTCAATTCAATAGAATTCGGCATTGTAGCCGAAGCGTAATTGTCAATATTCCGAAAGAAGAAAAAGATCGTTACTTCTATCCTTCGATAGGATAACGGTTAATTTCTCAAAGTAGGAGTACTTGCGAGACTCTTCGAAAATATCCGCCAATTCTAAACTCTTAATAAAAAGGTTATCTTTTATTTATAAAACAAAAAGAAGAAGCCCAAGTAATCATCAAGATCACTCTGGGAACGAACACCGACGATGAAACCACCTTCGCCGGTATGCGAGGGGCGAGCAAGACGCTGATGTCTGCTCTCCAAGTGGTTAAGGCGGTGAGAAAAGGCGCCGAGTTGTTCTTCACCTTGTTGGAGGCTTCGGAGCCAAAGCCCAGGTTGTGTGATGTCCCAGTTGTAGCGGAATACGCCGACGTGTTTCCTAACGAACTCCCTGGGGCTCCGCCTCATCGGGAGATTGATTTCTGTATCGAGTTGGTGCCAGGTGCCAAACCTGTGGCCCGCTCACCATACCGAATAGCGCCAAAGGAATTGGCAGAGTTGAAGGTCCAATTGCAAGAGCTGCTAGAGCAAGGCTACGTACGTCCAAGTTCTTCGCCTTGGAGTGCACCGGTCCTCTTTGTGAAAAAGAAGGATGGGAGCTTGCGTCTATGTATCGATTATAGAGAGCTAAACAAGTTGACCGAGAAAAAACCGATATCCGATTCCTAGAATCGATGATCTATTCGACCAACTGATGGGGTCGACGGTTTACTCCAAGCTAGACCTAAGGTCCGGCTACTATCAACTGCGAATAAGGGAATGCGACATCCCAAAGACAGCGTTCAGTACCCGCTTTGGGCACTTTGAGTTCACGGTAATGCCGTTCGGTCTATCCAACGCACCGTCGGTATTCATGGACTTGATGAATAGGACATTCCGAGAGTATTTAGATCAATTTGTGATCGTCTTCATCGACGACATTTTGGTATACTCTCAGTCGGAAGAGGAGCATGTAGGGCATCTGCACGCAGTCCTGAGCACCTTGAGGAGGAGTCAGCTATATGCCAAGTTCTCCAAGTGCGAGTTTTGGCTACCGTCAGTGGCATTCCTTGGTCATGTTGTTAGTGGCGAAGGAATTGCAGTTGATCCGTCGAAGATAGAAGCGATCCAAGCGTGGCCTTTGTTGAAAAACGTAGCGGAAGTCCGAAGTTTCTTAGGACTTGCCGGCTATTATAGGCGCTTTGTGGAAAACTTCTCGAGGATCGCACTTCCTCTCACAAAACTGACTAGGAAGGATCATAAGTTCGTTTGGTCGCCCGAGTGCGCACGAGCTTTTGAAGAGCTAAAGAGCCGTCTGACCACGGCGCCCATTCTATGCTCGCCACAAGGTACGGAAGGCTACGAAATATATAGCGACGCCTCAGGAAGTGGTTTGGGTTGTGTCCTAGTGCAGTTCGGGAAGGTAATTGCCTACGGCTCCCGGCAACTGAAGGTTCACGAGAGGAATTACCCGGTCCATGATTTGGAGCTAGCGGCCGTGGTTTTTGCCCTCAAACTTTGGAGACACTATCTATATGGCGTGAAGATCGATATCTTTACCGACCATAAGAGCCTCAAGTACTTACTAGACCAAAGGGAGTTGAACATGCGCCAAAGGAGGTGGATGGAGTTCCTTGGGGACTACACCTTCGATATCAAGTATACTCCCGGTAAAGGAAACGTAGTTGCAGACGCGTTGAGTCGTCGGGCTCCCGCACAAGCAAATTGGATTTTGATGCACGATGAGCGTCTAATCCGTGAGCTAGAAGAAATGGAGATCATATGCATTGATAGGAGAACGTCTACTTCAGCATGCTTGAACTGGACGGAAGTTCACTACGACCTTGCCGACCGAGTTCGACAAGCATTGGAGTTGGACGAGAGCTTGAAACGATACAAAGCGAAAACCGTTGAAGGGTTAAACGCTGATTTCTCCTTCGAAGACGACCTTATGTGGAAGCAGGAAAGGTTATGCATCCCAAACGTTGGTACTCTACGGGCGGAATTGATGTACGAGGCTCATCATACCAAGTACTCGATCCACCCGGGGAGCACTAAAATGTTTATGGATATGAAGAAACTGTTCTGGTGGCCGGGCATGAAGAAAGACATTGCCCTTTACGTAGCCAAGTGTCATACTTGCGCGTTGGTGAAAGCGGAATGTCAACGTCCCGGTGGGTTTCTGAAGTCCTTGCCGATTCCGGAATGGAAGTTTGATGATATTTCGATGGATTTCGTGCACGGATTGCCGAGATCGCAACATGGAAACGACGCCATATGGGTGATCGTGGACCGTTTGACAAAGGTATCACACTTCATTCCGAACCGGAAGGATGATTCCGTAGAGAAGCTAGCAAAGCTCTATGTGGATAGTATCGTGAGACTGCACGGTGTCCCTCGTAGCATCGTCAGCGATCGTGACGGGCGTTTCACATCGAAAGATTGGAGGCTTATCCATGAACTGTTGGGCACAAAATTGAAGTTCAGCACGGCCTTCCACCCGCAAACGGATGGACAGACCGAGAGAACCAACAGGACTATGGAGGATATGCTCCGAATGTGCGCTCTAGACTTTGGAAAGAGGTGGGAGGATCACCTCTTTATGATCGAATTCGCCTACAATAATAGCTACCAAGCCAGCATAAAGATGGCTCCTTTCGAGGCCCTCTATGGTAAGAAGTGTCGTACGCCGTTGTCTTGGGCGGAAACGGGCGATACTAAGCTATTGAAGCGAAAGGATGTTGAAGAAGCAACTTCGACGATCCGGGCTATACGCGAAAGGCTATTGGTTGCCCAGGATAGGCAAGCAAAGTATTTCAACGCCAAGCATAGGAACTTAGAGTTTGCCGTCGGTGACCGGGTTTACTTGAAGATCAAACCGTTCAAAGGGGTATCAAGGATTCGACGCTTGAAAAAGCTCAGTCCGAGGTACTTAGGACCGTTCGAGATCGTGGAGCGTGTTGGTGATGCGGCTTATCGGCTTGCACTATCTGCAGAGCTGAGCGGTCTGCACGACGTGTTCCACATTTCAGTGTTGAGGAAGGCAGTGCAAGAGCCTACTCATATCGTTGCGGTCGGCAAAGTTCCGGTCGATAGTGGGTTGTCGACGAAAGTCAAGCCTTTACGCATCGAAGATACCGAAGTAAAGTAGCTGCGGAACAAGTCCATTCGGATGGTAAAAGTCCGGTGGGATAACTGCGGCCGAGAGGAGCTCTCTTGGGAGAGAGAGCAAACGATGCTTGCGGAGTATCCCGAGCTATTTCCCTCAGGTAAAGTATAACTGTAATTTATGCTATTACTGTTTCCTGGATTTCGGGACGAAATTCTTTTAAGGAGGGTGGAGTTGTAACACCCCAAGTCTGGTAGTTCCGCGAAGTAGGCGGAGTGGTAGTGCGGCACGTGAAGCAGGCTAGAATTTTCCCTGTCTGCTCTTAGCGCACGATCAGTGGCCTCATCGCGCACGACCAGTGATCGTGTGCCAGCGATCGTGCGTTAATTCAGAAGAGAATCGAGTTCTGTCTCGGACAGTGCGCACGACCATTTCCCTCTTCGCGCACGACCAGTGATCGTGCGCCAGCGATCGTGCGCTTATTAGCAAGAATTCAGAGTTCTGTCCCGGATAGTGCGCACGACCATTGCCCTCGTCGCACACGACCACTGACCGTGCGCCTGTGATCGTGCGCCCTGTTTATTCTGTTCCGCGATTTTGAGCGGAGAAGAGGATCCGACCGATCAAATTTCTTGGAATTCGATCCAACGGCTGGGATTTGATGCTGGGGGGTCTTAGGGCTTTGGAGAGGGATTAAACCCTCATTATTTCATAGTGTTTCTCTCTCCTAGGCTAGAGGAAGAAGAAGGGGGCAAGGAAGAAGAAGAGGAGATTTCGCCATTGACGGAGCTCCGGAGCTCCGTTTCGCGAGCCGTTTCCAGATCCGGAGAGTGCAGCCCGGTGCGGTTCTTTCCCTCCGCGTAGAATCTCGGATCCATGGCGAAGAGGAACACGTCTAGGGTAACGATTCTTCCTCCCGAACTTTGGACTTGTATTTGTCCATTTATTCCTCTTTCTTTGCTTGCATGAGGTATCTCTTTCACCAAATGGGTGAAGTGTAGGATTTCCTCAAGTCCTTCGGGACTCCGGGTAGATTGGGTCCGTCCCCGGCATATTGCATGTAGAAAATCCGGTAGTCGTGCGGATTTAGGCATTTTGTGTGAAGCCTATTCGTGGCCGTGAGCCCGAATCGGTGATGCTTGATTTGCGACGTTGCATTTAGGTTAGACCTAGAATGCGTGCCGGAGAATGACTCCGTGAACTCACCTATAGTATTGCGGGAGTTAAGTGTAGGCGTCTTGTGAAGATCCCTACGAAAGCCCCATGCTTTGAGTTTTGGATGAAGGCAAACCTTCACCACGTTATTGATGCGGAGCGTATGTACCTCCCTTGTTGAGAATTCGCGAAGCCTAGATCCTTGTGAAGGGGTTAGGTGCGTAGCGTATATTTTTGTGTAGCACTTGAAAGTGCTAAACCCTTACGGGCCGAGGTGAAGCCGTACCCGCGTCGTGCGATAGATCGCGACGATTAGAGCATGGGCAAAGCTGAACCGAACCCGTTTCCATGCAGATCGGCGAGAGGTCCCTTCCTCATGAAGGCCGTGTGATCATGGGAGAGGTCGTGGAAGGTGTCATACCTAGACCGACCAAAAGCTCTTGTTTCCCACCTAAGGTGGTGACCCTTAGGGTGGAGTGTTGTGAATTTGATGTTATGTTTAGCCTCATGCGATTTGCTTAGGCGGTTGTGGGAAACCTTCGGGTGAACCCAACCAACATCATGTGCATACCTAGGTTCCCTTCTTTTTGATGCTCAACCTAGAAGATTGATTGTGCTTGAAACCTCACCTTGTGTAGTTGCACTCTCTTTAGATTAGTACTTGTGCTAGTATGGCTTACTTGCAGGGTAGAATCTCCGCCACCCCGGGAAAGGGGTGGGGTCGTTATAATTTGGTCAGCTGTGCTGACCGTTGCTTTGTTTACCACCGCTTAGTGGAATGTTCTTATGCAGGTGCAGGTGAGCCTAGCGGGAAATAGCGGGCGTTGGTCCTTTTGCTGTCCTTTTGCTGAGTTGGCCCTCGAAGGCCAGCCTTTTTCCTGTTTTCTCATGTATTGCCGGCCTGCGTGCCGATGTATGCTTTTTGGAGTTTTGTACATTGATTTGATGTAAGGCCCTAAGGCCGTAACTCTTATTTCTGGATTCATTCCTATGATAGTGGACATGTCTATTTGAATGGTTTAATTAATGCTTCCGCTTACGTTTTGTACTCTGGTTAGTTGTTACTTTTCTGGTTATCACCTTTTAACTCCTAGCTAGTGTGGTTTGTATGGCGTGGGGTCCCGGCCGGACCTGCTGTTATACTTTTTGTACTGGCAGGGTGTTACACAGCCCCACTTTTTTCGCACCAAAAGCTTAAAAGCCTAACCTAGTCGCACACCCAAGTCTGAGCTTTAAATTATAGTTATGTTTACATTCTGGGGGGTGTTGATGTGGTAATTTTTATAGTGGAAATTGTGGGTGTATTCATTGATATTTTTGCTGAAAAAAAAGAAAAGATAGAAAAAGAAGAATGAAGAAGAGAAAGAAAAAAAAAAGGGGATTGTTATGAAAAAGTTGAATTGAGAATTTTGAAATTTTGGTATTGGGAGTGGGCGGTGCACACACCTATGTTGTAAAAGTCCAAGTCTGGGGGTGTGGTGCATTTGCTTATTATTGTCGTGCGGGTAGCTCTATCTTATGCTCATGTTGGGTTAGGTGTACGTAGCCTCCAGGTTTATCTTTGTTTACCTCACCGTAACCCAAGCCCCATCTCTAGCCTAAAGTCCTACCGACTCACGCTATGAAACAATCTAGTGTCGTGGAGAGAATGTGACCGGGCGAGCCTATGGTCGCCGATACCGATGGATTTCGGTGGAGTTTGTCCGGCACCCCAATCTTGAGCAATGCTCATCTCAGCGCTTAGTTTACTTTCTCCGTATGCATGACCGGATGATTCACCGTAGTTCACCATTTTGAGTGGTTGTAATATGCTTTTACTCTTTTAGAAATATATAAACTGTTTGTGTATAATGAGAAATCTTCTCTACTATTTTTCTTATGCACGTGAGCATGCGACTTCGCATGGTACTCTGTATTGTAATTTTAAGCCATTTACTTTTCTTTCCTCGTTCGCGTAGAATTTGTTTGCTCGGGACGCGCAAACAGGTAAGTCTAGGGGTGTGATGAGTCCCAATTATATACACATATATGGACTCATCTGGGCCGATTTTCTAGTCTATGCACTGCACTTTAGCCCTGTTTTAGCTCATATTTGTTATTCCATGCTATGTGCACTTCAAGGCCCGTTTTGGTGTTATTTCTTGTTTATCTTCATTATTAGTTTTCATGCATTGTTAAGTGCCACCTTTAGTGGCTAGATTGGTGTTGTATGCTGGAACAGGAGTCGTGCAGGTGTTCCCGATACAATTCTGTACAGGAACACTACGCACGATCACTGGTTCTATTGCGCACGACCACTGGTCGTGCACCACTGATCGTGTACACTTAACCCCTGAAAACTGAGTTCTGTCTTCCTTATCGCACGACCACTTACGATAGCGTGCACGACCACTGGTCGTGCGCCACTGGTCGTGCGAACATTGTATTTTATAATCTTTTCCCCTTGCAGGCTCCGTCCAGGCAGGCGCACGATCACAGGATGATAGTGCGCACGACCACTGGTCGTGCGCCAACGATCGTGCGCACTGTTTATTCCAGCGCCTATAAATTGCCCTGCTCGCGATTTAGGTCGGGACGCTCGCCATTTTTCCGCCCAGCTCTGCCGTTCCGCCCATTTCCGCAGGTTTTTGCCCCCTAGGCCTCCTCCATCATCCAAGGGCTTCAAGGAAGAGATTCTACACTCATCTTCATCTCCAAGGAAGGAGTTCCTCGCATCGGACGTGGCCGGATTGTAAAACGCTGGAGAAGACAGGTCCATTGGGAGGTGTGAAAGCCCTCCTCTACCCCGGACGCAGTTGGGACCGAGCTAGGACGTGGATTGACAACCCGACGATTCCTACCGTGAATCTACAAAGAGACTCCGGATTCGGTCGTATCTCTTGCCTCTTTCTTCTACTTGTGTGGTTGTATTTGTTTGTAATCTCTATATTTAGATGATGACACTATGAATCTTGTTTATTAATGTTTATTTCATGTTTATGGAATCATATTATTCATATGTGTGAATGAGGTGCGCCTCCATCCATTTTCCACTCCACCACCGTGTCCGGTGCCGCACTAGCAATTGCTAGTGGCGTGCTTGTCGAAGAGGTGCCGGCGACCCTCATTCCGTTAGCCTACTCGCCCATCCGCCTACCGAAGTGTGGCATAGCGTCCCGTGTATTCCATCCCGCCTAACGAAGCAGCGCGCTCAAGGCCTGCATAGTTCGATCTGTTAGCCTACTCGTCCATCCGCCCTTGCGACGCAGCGCGTTCAAGGCCTGCCTAGTCTCCATTCCGCCAAGCGAAACATTGCATAGAGGCATTGCATAGGAGTAGTTGTAATATTTTATTTTATTATTCGCAAACCAAATCCCCCATTTCCGCATCCATCCGCTCGAAAGGACTTCAATCTCAAGTCCTTCCTCGATAATAAACTCCACCTTACTGTGTTCCTTTGAGATTCGATACTCGGGGATTACTCCTCGTTTTATATTACTTGAACGTTCGGTACACTGCCGTTTCGTGTCGCAGTCGAGCTACCGCCTATAGCGGTGTGTGAGATTCACGCCATCACCAGATGGGAGGGGATTCTTCTTCTTCTTCTACGAGGGCTGTGAAGAGGGATCCTTGCAGCCATAGGACTCAACCCTCTTCCCGCTAGGCGGAGCAGTAGGGCGAGGAATTTTGCGGCAGGCATCCGCTCCCATGGTCGCGAGAGCAAGGCCTGCAGGAATTGACCTGTTGCTCGTGTAAGGAGGATGGACGGGGAGGTCTCGCTCACCTGTAAAGGTTTAATAGTTATAGTCAGCGAAAGCCTCAAGAAGAGATAGTTGAACGAGCGCGATACATACCCTCATCGGGGAGCACCGGGAGCAGCGAGTTGAGATTCCGGCAGAGATGGACCACCTCGAAGTTCTTCTTGTTGAAGAACTGGAACATGGCGGCATTATGGCCGCCGAGAGCCAGGGATGGTAGGTTCTCTCGCCATGCTGGATCGGCGAGAAAGGAACGTTGCCGAAGTTCCCCTTGATGAAAAGGAACTTATGAGCCCAGTAGTGGCTCTTGTTGACGGTCTCGATGACCTTGGCCTGCGAACCCATGAAGTAGGCGGTGCCTGTTAAAATTTTTGAAACACCGTTTAGGAGTAAGCAGGAGTTGTATCAAAAAGAGTTATAGCCAAACAACCACAATGCCAAAACAGCAACACAAGAAATCTTTATTGAAACAGAACTGCTTTACACGTCGAGGTATACATGGCGAGACATGATTCATAAGAATCACGGAGATGAGAAGAACAAACACACCAAAACTGAAACTGGCGGTCTGCCAAAGCAGAGACCGCACAGACCGAAAAAAGGCTCAGGTCGCACGGCTTGCTCTGCTGTACTCCCAGACCGCTTGCATAGTCAGACAACAGAAATACCTTGAGACCGCGCGAACAGGAGCAGACATCCTGCACTACCAGACCGCAATACCAGACTGCACGAACTGAAGCTTATTAAATTGAACAAAGAACTGAAGCTGTCGCCAGACTGCAACTCTGATCGCCTAACTACTGAAGGTTGCCTGATCGCTGAGCTAGCTGCGAACATCACAAGAACACAATAAACTAGTTCGCTGACAGACCGTAGACGAACTGTTTATTCAAGCCACCAAAAATCACCAAGGAAGGAGACCGCAACTTGCTGACCGCAAACCTGTAAACACAACAACCGGTTAGCTCACTTCCGAGATCACGCGACTTCAAACTTGAGACCGCAAGAAACAATCCGGGCTCTTGTTCTTACAATTCTTGTTGGGAATGACGGGCCATGCACCCCTATTTATAAGCGGGTGGACGGATGTCGTCACCGCACAAACCGGGATACATTCACCAGATCGCGAACGGTCTCAAAAGGCAGACCGCGCGAACACAACACTTGGACAATATTTAGTCCAAGACCGAAGTCAGCATCAAGCCGCGCACAAGCCGCGCGGATACAATAACCACCCTTCCTGAGATCGCCAAGACAAGGACGAACATCTGACCGACTTGAGCCAAGTCGCCAGAATAGCCCAAACAAGCCGCCCGGTCACTGCGGTCAACCAAGAACAGGCCGCCCAGAACAAGACCGGAATAACTCGCAACAAGTCGCCAGAACCAACGACCAAACCAAGAAGCAAGCTGGCCGATCACACCAGATCGCCAGAACTGCAGGGAGAGATCGCAGAACCAAACCGCCAGAGCACCAGCGCAGGTCGCGCGGTCTATGCGGTCTCCAGCCTTCAGACCGGCCGGACTCCCTTCCACTTCACTTCAACAATTTCAACAGTGCCATCCTTGTAGGCCCTGAAGGAGAACAGCTTCTAGAAGACTGGTAAGCTGAACTCAATGTATTCTTCTCGCATATAGCACGCGAATGCGACGATGACGGCCACAGCATTGGGGGTCAACTGACCTAATATCACGCCAAAGTGTTTTAGCACCTGGCGAGCAAAATTGTGAGGTCATAAAGAAGCAAGCGAGAGTTTAGATTTTGGCAAGATGAAAGTCAGCAAGATCAGCAGGTACCTGGTGAACCTCTGGCCACAGAGGCAGACGCTGGCCAACCCCAAAGTGGGTGGAAGGGATGGCGAGCTGATCCCTCAGGGGGACGTTGATTACATCATCCTCACTAGGGCAGCGAGTGACGAACCCCGGCGGGATAAAATCGGCGATGGCGGCGAGTTATTCTTCCTTAGTTAGCTTACAGTTGAAGAAAGTATGGTCGGTAAAGACACATGCACACTTCAGCCAACCTTCAGCCTCGGTAGCATCTCCCACCATTGTAGAAACCTGCGAGAAGAAGAACAAGAAGCGAGAGGGAGAGAATGCCAGATCTTGCAGGCGGAGGAAGAATAAGAGCAAGTGATAAATGCGGTGGGTGAGTTTCAGCGCTGGGACCTATTTATAGAAAATGAAAAGCGTGGGAAAGAAGTTGAAGCGGCGGGGAGTGCGGTTAGGAAAAACCCCATATGATGATTGTGTGTGAGAACGTAAGGTAGGCCCAGATGCTTTAGCGAGCGAGACCAGCTTACGAGATTAGTATAAACAAGGCTTGCATACAAGAACAACGGGAAAGAAAACGGAAATAAAAGATTGATAGCGAGCATTGCGAGCAATTATGTCGCATAATAAATAATAAGTACGCGAGATCCCCGGTAGCGGGAGAGAAATAGTTAGTAAAAAGGTTCGCGAGATTGTCCAGCACAATTAAACAAGTTTTCAAGCATTGCCGGGGGTCTTGCCGGGCAGAGGAGGAGTGGGAGCGAGGATTAGTATTATATCCATTTCCACCTACCTTGACCTCGTACTCCTGACCACGGCGGAAGCCTAGGGTAATGATATGTGCGGATGGCGCGAGCCTCGCGTTGAATCAAGCGAGCATAATCATCCACTCTTGCAAGGTGCGTCCCCGGGGAGGTGGCCTCCTCGCTAGGGTCTTGTGGTATCTCGGCACAGAGCTACGCACACTCATCCAATAGAGCGGCGTGCTGCTCCTCGGCAATCTCTATATCCCTCTTCGCCTGGATGTGAAGGTCCTGCAGTATTCGCCCTTGCTTCTGAAACAGTTCTGAAGTCCACCTCTTCATGGTCTCGGGGACTCGCTGGTCGCCAAGGAAATCATCCATTTGCTCCGGCAAAGGAAGGGGTGACATCTCCTCCTCCCCAAAGTCAGAGTCGGTGGGGAGGGTCTCTGAATCACCTGTGAGCAAATCTAAACAGTGTTAGTAGTTAGCAAAGCCTTTTCTTATTGTCGCAGAGAGCGTTATTTCTCATAGGAAGCAGCAGAATCCTTACCAAGAGGCGGGCGAGAAGTCTTAGGCCGACCTTGAAAAAGATTGTTGAAGGGAAGCGAGACGGACTTCCCTAGACTAATGTGGTGTGTCACGTCATCGATAGGAAGGGTTGTGGTCGGTCGGAAGCCACCGAAACCCTCCCCCCTCAAGAGATAGAACCCCGGGGTGTTAAGGGTTGTGTCAGGGGGGATCGACGACTGGGGTCTCGAGTTTTGACGACCTGGGGTCGCATGGGGGGAGGTTGTAAGAAGTAGGAGAATGAAGAGGCCATCAATTAGGACATTAAGCTTGGCAGCAAAGAATGGGTAACTTACTTGCAGCTTGCCCGTTGGCGAGGCAGTCCTCGCTAGAGGATCGGGGCGAGCCCCGGTTAAGTCCTCGCCCGCGCCCTTATCGATAGGAGGGGTTCCTGCGGTCAGGAAGGGCTTAGTGAAATTGAATGAAAAGGTAAGTGAGAAGGATAGCTTTTGCCTCCCCAGTGGGCTGGGTGTCAGGAGAAGATTCCAGCAGTACATTACCGTCCCCCCTGGGGGCAGGCGGGCTAGCTTCACCTATTTTATCTTGGGCAAAGGAGGAGCGGTTTGATAGGTCATCCAGGAGGCGGCGTTGGCCATGGTAGAAAACTCGCCCACCTTTGATGCCTTAAGGCGAGCTCAAAGTTCTTCTGAAAGAGGCATTTTCCGGCAGATACAGTAGAAGGAGGCGAGGAAAGAGGAAGAGAGAATAATGGTGCGTGTCACCCCGGCTTGGGTGGTATTTATAGTTGTGAGGTGGGACCCACCAAAAGATTCCCGACAGATCAGTAGTCGTCGGCGAACACCCAGGGTTGGATGATTCTTTACGAGCTTAGAATAATCTCACAAAGAGCGGGGATTGTGTACAACCCCATGTTTGCCTGAGGGGGTAAGGACCGGAATAATTTAGGCAAGAAGTGGTCATCTCGCCAATAATTAGTCGCGAGAGCCATGCAAGGCGAGCCAGGGCAATCTCGCAGGGGAGAATGCGAGGCCTAGCCTTCCTCGTTGTCGTTAGAAGGAAGGCGAGCAGTGCCTTCGAGGGCTGCTCGCCTAGGGAAGTTTCGCGAGCAAGACTCGCGAGTGGCACTCTCGCAGGCCACTCGCCCTAGGGGTAAGGAGGTGAAATTACCCTTCTGCCCCTAGTGGGCTGCTAGTAGCCCTTTGGAACAGCAGAGTTTGGATGTTAGCAGACCAAATTGTGGTGCGTTTAGTGAAACCAAAAGGCAGAATCCCGCTATCAGCAGACCAGTTTAGAAAGGCGATAAATAAGACCCTAAGGGCACATTTGGAGAGGGTTCTCTTTAGGCTTCTCTCTCCTCAGGTCATCTTTGGTTAGTGTTCTCAGAGCTCTCTAAGGTGCCCGACTTCAGTTTTTGGCTTGGGAGGGGAAGCGCTCTAAGATCTTTCGGGTGTGTGGTGGGACCTCCACACTGTCGCCAAGGGTCAAGGTTCTAAGTCTTCGGTCAAGTTTCTCTGAGGGATCAGTAAGCGCGAGTTGCAACCATCTTTGGGGTCCGAACTCCTCGTTGGGCCGAATCCCGGTTCCAACATCGCCCACTAGATCGCCCGCAATGTAAAGTTTTAGACGGTGACCGTTGACTTTAAATTTGCCTTTTAAGGGGTGGGAAATAAGAACAGTCACATACGGCCAAACCTCTTTGACTTCAAAGGGTCGGACCATCGAGATTTTAGCTTACCCGGGAAAGACGAAGGTGGGAATTATAAAGAAGGACAAGATCGCCCGCCGTAAATGTTTTTGTGATGGAGACGACGGCCCTCAACATGAAGATGATGGTACCAGCACGCTTACGGATGATGGAGTCTCTCCAGCCAAAGACTTCCGACGCCATCGCCGAAAGTAATTGTGATGAACGTCATTGCCGCTACAACCTCCGCCCGAGGCGCAAGACTATTAATTAATATTTATAATTATTCTATTATAATTATTGATTAATTTTTATCTTTTTTATTTTATTAGTATATTAATGTTTGGGACTTTTATTTTATTTTCATGTATTGTTTTAGTTTGGGCTGCATGTAGCCATATGTGTTTGTAAGCCTATAAAAGACCATGATTGTAGAAGGATAATGAATAATGATGATACAATTGAAATTTGAAATCCAAACTTGGAAATCTCCCTCTCTCCTATTATTCTCCCCCCCCCCCCCTCTAGCCGAAATCCTCCTTCTCCCTCCTTAGGTTTCGGCCAAACCTAGAGCAGCCGCCCTCCTTTCTCTCTTCTCCTCTCCATAGCCACCAACTCCTTCTCCTCCCCTCCTCTCCACCTCTCTAAATCTATTGATTTCCGACCACCTCCCTCCTCCCTTGAAGAGTGCCAAAAGCCCTCTCCTTCTCTTGAAGATTTCGGCCAAGGCAAGGGCTCCGTGGTTCCGGCAAACATCTTCTCCGGCGTGAAGCAAAGAAGGCGGACGAGTTGTTCTCTCCATACGATGCAACTCCGGTGGAACCGTTGATGAGCGATCTCGCGATTGATTTCTTGAGACAATCTAATCTCAAGCGGGGTAACGAAACTTTCTACTTTGTGTGATTCCCTCTTGAATATTTCGGGAGGATTTTGAGTTATCCCTAATTGATTTAAATTTGTGAGGATTAGCGAACCTCATTTCTTTTTGTTGGGAGAGATCTACCTTTTCCAAAATCATTATTTTCGGTGGATCTCTTTTGGTACAACACTCGCTCAATCGGATCGGGTGGATCCATTTGGCTAGGGAGAATATTGGCCTATAGCCATTATTTCATCTCTAAGGGTGTAGCCGACCCGTACGTTAGTCTTTAATTGATAATTTGCAAAGCATTTGTGCTGTGAATAATTTTTTGTGCGAACGAAGGATTGGGAACGTAGAGAGAAATTTGTGTTTGCCCGTAATAACCTTGTTAGAGAGCGTAGCCTACATCAATTTGGTATCAGAGCTAGGTTCGTGTCAATTTATTAATTGACTCCATTCTTTTATTTTTTTAGGACGCCGACACACACTTGTCTTGCACGATGTTTTGCTCAAAACAACAAAATTTTAAATTGCTGGTCTGCGAATAGCGGCCTAAAATTCTAATTTTTCTGCGAAAGTCAAAAGATTTTTTTTGGAAATTCTCCTTATTATTTTTTGTAAGAAAATCAAAAAATATTTTAATTACCCTAGTTATTAAGCGGGAACAATTCAATCTTTCATAAAATTTGTCAGGTAAGAATCAATTTTCTGTCAGTACATGCGCACGAGATTAGACACGGAGTATACCACCTCCTCCTCCCATATGGTGGATGAGCGGGATGCGGGTCACAGTCCAACTGTGATTGATGAACTCCTCCAGGTGTTCACAGATCAATTGACAGACATTAGGGAGATGCTTCACGAGCTAAGGTTAAATCAAGTAGCTCCCCGAAATCATGCCGCCAACCAACAAGAAGAAGGTAATAACCATAATAATAACCATTATAATGAATAGGTCCCGCATGCCAATCATAATAATGAACATGTCCTACGTGCACCCTATGAGTTTTATATCACTAGGGCCATCCTGGTCAAACCCCCATCGTAAGATGGACTGGCTGAACCCCAGGATTTCTTAGACTGGGTTATGGAAATAGAGTGCTACTTTGAGTGGCACAATCTGACAATGTGGATAAGGTGCAAGTTGTGAGGATGAAGTTGTTAGGCAGGGCTAAAATATTCTGGTTGAATGAGGAGCGTCGCCTAGGTGCGGTGAACGGTCTACCGCCAATTGGTTGGGTAGGCATAAAGGCAATGTTGACAGACCAGTACGTCCCTGCGTACCATCAGACGCAAATATTTGATGAATTAGCTACCCTTACGCATGGGAATAGGTCGGTCGCTGATTATATTAGCCTTCTCAAGGACATGATGGTCAGGTGCGATGTTAGAGAGATGCCAGAGATCACCCTCTTTAGGTTTCGTAAGGGGCTTAACCCCGATATTCAGGGCAAACTCCTCCATTATGGCCACACCGACTTAAACACCACTTTTAATGCCGCGTTAGATATTGAAAAGCACAACGCTCACAAGTCCTAAACTCGCTCATTTCAAAAGGCAAATTCCATCTTAGGACCTCCCCCCTCATTCACCCATAAGGATAAGGGTAAGTTTCGGTCCGCTGACCCGAACTCTGTTGTCATTACGGCGAGAAATATAAGAAATCCATCTGGAGAGAGAGTGCTCGTGGGTAGGATCAGCAAAATGAATGCTACGTGTTTTGCTTGTGGGATTCAAGGACATTACCCTAGTGAATGTCCTACTAAACCCAAGCTCCTTGCCCTTTTAGATACCTCGTCTGAATCCGCCGAGCTCATGTATGAGGCCGGTGAAGAATCTGAATCGGAAGGAGTGCCTAGCGATATAGAGGATGATAACCATATGATGGTGATGAGGTGTATTTTTGCAACTCCACATGCGTCGGATGAATGCAATAGGACGAATATTTTCTCAATAAATTTTAAAAGTGGAGAGAAGTGGTGTAAGCTGATAATCGATAGCGGTAGCTGTATGAACATGGTTTCAGAAAATACGGTGTCACGTATGTTACTAACTACTGAGCCTCACCCTCACCCTTACAAAGGTTGATTGGGTTAATAAGACATCCCTTCCGGTCGTGAAGCATTGTTTGGTACCCCTTACCATCAAGGCTTATTCTGAAAAGATTTGGTGTGACGTCATCCCCATGGATGCCTGTCACGTGTTATTAGGATGCCCATAGATTTATGACCATGATGTTACTCATTTAGGGAGAGCCAACACATATGAGTTCAAATTTAATGGCAAGACCATTATCTTTAAACCCATTCCGCCTAAGGATCCATTGGTCACCTCTAAAGACACGATTGTGCCTGTTGAAAAGAAAGTGCTAAGCTTGATAGGTAAGGAGTTTGTGCGTGATAGTTTTATGGACGGTGTCATATATGCGCTAGTTTGTTTACAAATCAAGGAAGACGCGTCCCCTTTTGTAAACATACCATTAGTTTTGAAGACACTTTTGGAAGAATTTAAGGACGTCTATCCAGATGATTTACCATTCGAATTACCCCCCATGAGAGAAATTCAACACGAGAATGATTTCGTTCTGGGTTCCTCCTTGCCTAACCGTCCCCATTATCGACTTAAACCCTCCTCACACCATGAATTGCAAAAATTAATTTCGGATTTGCTAAGTAAGGGGTTCATCCGTCATAATAAGAGTCCTTGTGCCATACCCGCATTATTGGTCCCTAAGAGAGACGGTTCCTGGAGGATGTGTGTGGATTATAGGGTCATTAATAAAATAACTATTAAATATAGGTTTCCCATCCCTCGTTTGGATGACTTATTGGATATGTTAGCCGGGGCACTACTTTTTCTAAACTAGATCTTAAGAGTGGCTACCATCAAATCAGAATTAGGGAGGGAGACGAGTGGAAAATGACATTTAAATCAAAAGATGGACTTTATGAGTGGTTGGTGCCTGGGGAAAGGCTCACTAATGGCCGGAGTATATTTTCGAGGTTGATTACGTTAGTTTTCAAGCCTTTCTTGGGAAAATTCATAGTTATATATTTTGATGACATCCTAGTTTTTAGTGCCTCTCCGAATGATCATGAGTCGCATTTGAGGATAGTCCTTACGACGTTGCGAAAGGAACAATTATTTGTTAATATTAAAAAAATGCTCGTTCAGTGTTCCATCTGTGGAGTTCTTAGGATATATTGTGAGTTCGGAGGGCATTCATGTAGATCACAAGAAGGTCCAAGCCATTAGGGATTGGCCAGAACCGACCAATGTACGGGATGTTCGGAGAATTCACGACTTAGCTACATTTTACCACCGATTTATCCGAGATTTTAGTAGTATCATGGCACCAATCACTGATTGCATGAAGAAGGGAGAATTCACATGGACCAAATCGACCACTAAAGCGTTTGAAATAATTAAATCCCGAATGTCGGAAGCTCCTCTTTTACGATTGCCTGATTTTAATTAGGTTTTTGAATTGTCATGTGATGCATCTGGAGTTGGTATTGGCGGTGGATTGAGTCAAGAGGGTCATCCTATTGGGTATTTTAGTGAGATGCTTGCGAGGCCAAAATTGAATTATTCAAATTATGATAGGGAGTTTTATGCGGTTATTCGGTGTCTCCAACATTGGCGACACTATTTACTCCCTAACATGATGCGTCTGGAGTTGGTATTGGAGTTTGTTATCTGACCACGAGGCTTTGAGATTTATTAATTCGCAAAATAAGGTTAGCCCCAGGCATGCTAAATGGGTCTCCTATCTTAAGGAGTACACCTTTATAATAAAATACCTTAAGGGAATGCTAAATCGTGTTGCAGACGCCCTTAGTCGAGTCTCTTTATTATTGACTATGCTTGAGGTGAAAGTGATTGGGTTCGATAGAATTAAGGATGAGTACGTTAATTGTCCGGACTTCAAGTAAATATATTTATCCGCTCAAAGTTACTCCCCCATGACCATTTCAGCCTATTATATTAGGGACAGTTATTTATTTAAGCATTCAAAGCTATGCATCCCTAGTTCCTCATTACGCCATTTCATCATTTGAGAGTTGCATAGTGGCGGATTAGGTGGTCATTTTGGTCGTGAAAAAACAATCGTGTTAGTGGAGGATAAATTTTATTGGCCAGGCCTTATGTCAATGGTAAATAATATTGTGGGTAGTTGCCGTGCGTGTCAATTAGCTAAGGGAAATAAAACAAATGCGGGACTTTATACTCCTCTTTCGAGTCCTTCCATACCCTGGGAAGATGTTAGTATGGATTTTATTCTAAGCCTACCCATAACGTTTAGACGTCGTGATTCCATTTTGGTGGTAGTAGATCAGTTTTCAAAAATGGCTTATTTTATTGCGTGTAATAAAACCAACGATGCGTCACACATTGCAAAATTATATATTAAGGAGGTCGTTGGGCATCGGTGCGTCCCCAAGACAATAGTGACTGATATGGGCGTAAAATTTACTAGTTATTTTTGGAAGACCCTTTGGAAGCTTATGAGCACCAAACTCTTGTTTTCTTCGGCCTACCATCCGCAAACGGATGGGCAAATGGAAGTGGTAAATATAAGTTTAGGTAGTTTACTGCGTTGTCTTGTGCGCGACCACAAGGGTACTTGGGATTTAATACTTCCTCATGCTCAATTAGCATATAATAATTCTAAAAATAGATCAACGGGTTTATCACCAAATGAAATCATGCACAGTTATAAGGCACCAGTGCCACATGATTTGATTATGTTACCTCCAACATATAAGTCAAGTCAATTCGCACAGGATTTTGCCTCTCATGTTCACAATTTACATAAGCACATTAATGAAGCGCTAACCAGACAATATGCATCTTATCAATCTCATGCTAACTTACATAAGAGAGCGACTCACATGAAGGTTGGTGATTTACTTTTGGTCTGTCTAATACCTGGACGGATGCCTTCGGGCACCATTAAAAAGTTGGCGAATCGGCGAGCTGGTCCGTTTCAAATTTTAAAGAAATTAGGAGAAAACACATATCTTTTGGAGTTACCCACTGATTGGGGAATTTCCCCTATTTTCAATGTTTCGGATTTAACACCATATATTTCTCTACCACTTGATTTATCTGTCTGTCCGTTTAATTCCACTGAATTTTCTAATGGGTTGTGGGGTGAGTGTATTTCTGGATCGCTCTCTCCATCGGTCTCCACTGGAGGTACATTGGATGTTGATGACAAAACTTTTCCTCCTTATTTGCCTAAAGCTTTTCCAAGGTTCCCTAGGACCACCTATATGCCAGACAGGATCCTACAAGATGATGTGCTCTCCTCTCCATGTGGTGACATTCACCCGTACTTGATATGATGGCGTGATCGTCCGGCCTCTGATGACTCGTGGCTTCCTGAATCGAAAGTCGCTTTTTTGGATGCTACTCTCCTACGCTAGTACATTCAAGCCAACTCATCGGTGATGAGTACTCTTAAGCATGGGAGGATTGATGGAGACGATGGCCCTCAACATGAAGATGATGGTACCAACACGATTACGATGATGGAGTCTCTCTAGCCAAAGACTTGCGACGCCATCGCCGTGAAAGTAATTGTGATAAACGTCATCGCCGCTACAACCTCCGCCTCTAGGTGTTCGCAGTCTGTGCAAAGGACCCAGTTGATCAGGCGGTCTTGAGTTGCGGTTTGTCACAGGAAGTAGTTCTTCTTCAGTGTTCGCAGGTTCTTCTTTGATCAAGACCGTGCGGTCTGGGCGATCAAGAAGTGCGAATTGGTTGTTTTCAGCAGAGGAATAAGCAGCGAGTTGGCGGTCTGAGGTTGTAGTTTGATAAATGCGGTCTGTACTCTGTTCGCGCGGTCTCAGTGGCTTCCATCCAACTTATCTGTTCGCCTGTCTAGCGGTCTCAAGTGTCAGGTTGCTGCGGCTTGTTTTACACTTGTTTTTTGTACTTCTCTCCTCCGTGATTTTTATGAATCATGTATTGTCATGTATACCTCGCATTTTAAAGAGATAGTCAATACCATAGTACTATTCGTTCTTCTCATTGTCACTGTTGTGCTACACTTGTGAAAGGTTTGATGAAGTGTGTTCCGCAATATTTTACACTTCATCTCTGGACCTCAAGTTTTTTAACATGGTATCAGAGGGAGGTTGCTGAGGTTGTGAAGAAGATAGTGCTGATATTTCTCTCGGGTTTCTCAATTGGTTCGCAATCAGTGGGATAGCAATGGAAGGAGGATATGCTAGAGGTCTCGGTATTGAGCTCCTTACGCAGACTAACTTTAAGAAGTGGAAGTCTTGCATGGAGAGCTATCTTCTTTGCCAGAACTTATGGGAGGTTGTTAGAGGAGAAGCAAGACAAGCTGTGGTTCCTGCTGATGGGAATGCTGAGCTCATGATGGCTTGGAGAAGAACGAATGCTAAGGCAGAGTTCACTCTCAAGAGAGCTATCATTCCAGAATTGTTTGATCACATTATTGGGTGTGGATCAGCTGCTGAGATTTGGACAGCCTTGGATGGCTTGTTCAATAAGAAGAATGTAGCGAGGCTATAGTTCTTGGAAAATGAGTTGGCGAAAGCAACTCAAGGAGAATTGTCCATTTCAACGTTCTTCTTGAAGATGAAGAACCTCTGCGCAGAGATATCGTCTTCGGACCCGGATGAGCCTATCTCAGAAGCTAAGCTGAAGAGGCACATAATCCGCGGCTTGTGGAGGGAGTATGTTGCCTTTGTTACTTCTGTTCAAGGCTGGGCCAATCAGCCTTAATTGCTGGAGCTGGAGAACTTACTTGCTTCACAGGAAAGTTTGTCAAAGCAAATGGCTGGGATGTCGGTCTCTGGGGGAAAAGGCGAGGTTCTCTTCTCTGGTAAGAATAAGAGATGGGACAAAAAGAAGAAGAAGACATCTAGAGATGATGGTCCGTCTACTTCATATCAACAGGAGAGGAGCTATGCTCCTAAGCGTGATGGGAAGAAGCAGGAAGGACCAAGATGCTTCAGGTGCAATAAGGTTGGTCATTTCAAGAGGGACTGCAAGGTCAATCTTCAGCCGGGGCATGCTGCGGGAAAGGAGGAGGCTGGTTCCAATGCTGAAGGTAGTTGGGGTGGTGGAGGAGCTTTCATGACGGGCACGTGTGTTCGGGCCATGACTTCAATCAACTATCAAGTTGATTGGATTGTGGACTCTAGGTGTGGTCATCACCTCACTGGGGATGAGTCGAAGTTCTCCTCGTTGCAGACATATACAGGTAATGATGTTATCATTACGGCTGATGATATTGTTCATGCAGCTGAGAAGGAGGGTGTGGTTTCATTGAACGATGATAGAGGTACTATTATGTTGAAGAGTGTCTATCATGTTCCGGGGATGAAAAAGAACCTCTTCTCGGTGACCAATGCGGTGGATGCTGGCTGTCACGTTCTGTTTGGTCCAGTAGAAGTGAAATTTCTCCGAAACATTTCAGCGGTGAAAGCTGAGGTCACTCATGTTTGGAGACGGTTGAAGGATTTGTTTGTTCTTTCAACAAATTCTTATGTTGATAAGATGAGGGCTAATGATAGCACTACTATCTGGCATGAAAGGCTTGGGCATGTTGGGATGGATAAGCTGAAAGCTATGTCCGGTAGTGGCCTGGTGAAAAGTCTGCATAGCTTGTCATCTTTTGGGGATGGTCATGTTTGTGCAGGTTGTCAATTTGGTAAAGCTCACAACTTTCCATTTAACAAATCACAAAGCAGATGTAAAAGACCATTGGAGTGCATCCATGGTGATCTCTTTGGACCTACCAACACTGCCTGTCTTAGAGGTAGCAGGTATATGCTAATCTTGGTTGATGACTTTACCATATATACTTGGGTATATTTTCTAAAGGAGAAGTCAGAGGCGTTCGAGAGGTTTCTGGAGTTCAAGGAGCTGGTGGAAGGTCAGCTTAACCTGCGGGTCAAGAGGTTCAGAACTGACAATGGAGGGGAGTTCACCTCCAAGGCGTTCTTTAACTTCTGCAGGAATCATGGCATCCAAAAGGGAGCTTTCTTGTGCTCATACTCCACAACAGAATAGAGTTGCAGAGTGGAAGATCCATCATCTGATGGAGACCTGCAAATGTTGGCTTCATGCCAAGAGTATCCCAAAGTCCTTCTGGGCAGAGGGAATGTCTTGTGCAGCCTATGTTATCAACCGAATGCCTCTCAATCCCATCAACATGAAGACCCCTCATGAGTTGATGTTCAAGGAGAATCCAAGCATGGAACACTTTCGAGTCTTTGGTTCTACCTGCTATGTGCATGTTCCGGATGCCCTTCGAACGAAGCTAGATGCAAAGGCAAGGAAACTAGTATTCGTCGGTTATGATGACCTGAAGAAAGGGTGTAGATGCATGGATCCCGAGACACAGAGATATGTGGTCTCTAGGGATGTGGTATTTGTCGAGCTAACGTTATACCAAGATAGCTCTTCTGTTGAGTTACAAGGAAGCAGGGTAGATGGTGGACCAGAGGAAGCTGCAAGGGAAGTTCTGGTGGAGTTGCCTGTTTCTCCAGGTGCTCTAGGTATTTCTAGCACTGGGTCAGGTGCTTCAGGTTCTGGAAGCAGGGGGAGCGATGCTCCATGTCTACCTGAAAGGAGAGATAGTCCAGAAGTTGCAGTTGAAGAGGTGGTTCAGAGTCAAGCTCTGAGGAGGTCCAAGAGGACCATTATTCCACCTGATCGGTATACGGGCGGGAAGTTGGTGAGCTTTGTCTCATGTTTCTTCGCAGGTCCCTTGGATGAGAGAGAGCCATCTTGTTATGAAAACGCCATTGGAGTCAAGGAGTGGGAAGGAGCCATGGATGAACAGATGGCTGCCCTCAGGAAAATGAGACTTGGGACTTGATGCCTAAGGTTGAGGGGGTTACTCAGGTGACTTGCAAGTGGGTTTTCAAGCTGAAGAAGAAGGTTGGTGGAAGTATTGAGCTGTACAAGGCTCGCATTGTAGTTCGAGGTTTCTCTCAGAAGTAAGGGGAGGATTATGAAGAAACATTTAGCCTCATTTCCAAGATGACTTCGGTCCGGGTGGTGATCGCATTGGCAGCTTACCAAGGGTGGAAGATTTGGCAACTCAACGTGAAGAATGCTTTCTTATATGGCGAGATTGACAAGTATATATTAATGGATCAGCCACCTGGGTATGTATCCGATGAGCACCCAAGATATGTTTGTAAGCTCAAGAAGGCTCTTTACGGCTTGAAGCAAGCGCCTCGGGCATGGTACGGGAAGATCGCAAAATACCTCCAGTTCTGCGGATATTTTGCTTCTAATTCTGATTCAAGCTTATTCGTAAAGAATACGGGGGAGCTTCAGGTCTTGGTGATGATGTACGTGGACGATATGATCGTCACGGGGAATTCTGAGATGGAGGTAGCTATCAGATTTGAGATGAAGGATTTTGGCGAGCTCCACAATTTCCTTGGGCTCAAAATGGAGAGGAGAGAGAGCGGTATGCTCGTTTCCCAGAAGGGCTATGCAGATCGAATCATGAAGAGATTCGGCATGGAAGGGGGGAAGAGCAGCTCTACTCCACTGTAGGTTGGAGTTCATCTTCGTCGAGATGAAGGGAAGGTTCTTACCGACCCTTTGGTGTTCAGGGCTTTGGTCGGAAGCTTGATATACTTGACGATCACGAGGCCAGATATTGCTTATGCAGTTGGCAGGGTGTGTCAGTTTATGGCAGAGCCTCAGAAGGCTCATCTTGTGGCGGCTAGGAGTATATTGAAGTATGTCAAATCCACCTCGGATTTTGGTCTCTTCTACAGGAGAGATTCGAGCTTTTGCTTGCACGGGTACATGGACGCTGATTATGGAGGAGATTCGGATGATCAGAGATTGACGTCTGGATACGTCTTTATGACGGGCTCTACAGCTATATCATGGTGCAGCAAGAAGCAAGATTCTGTGTCTGTCTCTACCACGGAAGCAGAGTACAAAGCTTCGGCTTTGGCGGCTCAGGAAGCCATTTGTCTTAGGAGGTTGGTGGAGGACATTCATAGGGAGGTGGGAGGTCTTACTCTGCTATATGGTGAAAACGAGAGTGCTCTCAAACTGGTGAAAAATCCAGTTTGCCACGCGCGTACGAAGCACATAGAGATTCATCACCATTTCATTCGTGAGAAGGTGTTGGAGGTATCTCTGATTGTGGAGCATGTGCAGAGCAAGGAGAATGTTGCTGACATTTTCACTAAGCCGCTGGCGAAGGGACCTTTTGGTCAGTTGTGAAGTTTGCTTGGGCTGACTTCCACTTTCCACTTCAATGGGGAGTGTTAAATTTTTGAAGTGGAAGTGAAGTTGAGTTGGGCGGTCTGAAGATTGGAGACCGCAGAGACCGCGTGGTCTGCGTTGGTTCTCTGGTCGATTTGTCTCAGCGGTTTGTTCTGAGCGGTATGATCTGGTAGACCGCCTCTTCTGTCCGGGCGGCTTGTGCGGGTTGGTTTGATGACTTGTCCTAAGTTGGCCAGATGTTCTTGTTTTGCCTTCTTGCAATGACTGGGTGGTCTGACAACTATTCTAGTTGGTCTTGTTTCTGAAGAAGTTCTTTGCTTTGCAATAAGACCAGGCGGCCTTCTTGTTAAGACCGCAGTGACCGGGCGGTTTGGTTGTAAACCGCAAGGTTTAATAAAGGAGCTTTGAGCTTTGCCGAGCTCGGGCGGTCTGCTTTGCGAGACCGCTCGCGATCTGATGGGCGATTATTGTAACCCAGTTATGCGGTGATGACATCTGTCTACTCGCCTATAAATAGGGATGCAAGGCCCGTCATTAATAACGAGAACTGTAAGAACTCAAAGTTGGCTTGATTGTGCCTGTCTCTTTTTGAGGTCGCGCAGTCTGAGATTATTATCTGACTGGTTTCTGTGTTCGCAGGTTAGCGGCATGCAACTCGCGGTCAGCTTGTCTCCTTTCTTACAGCTTTGAATAAACCAGTCCGGGCGGAACGTGTTTAGGTGTTCACGGTCTGTGCAACGGACCCAGTTGATCAGGCGGTCTTAAGTGGTCAGGCGGTCTTAAGTTGCGGTCTGTCACAGGATGTAGTTCTTGTTCAGTGTTCTGGGGTTGCGGTTTGACAAGTGCAGTCTGTACTCTGTTCGAGCGGTCTCAGCGGCTTCCGTCCGACTTGTCTGTACGCACGGTCTGGGGGTGTCAAGTGTCAGGTTGCTGCGACTTGTTTTACACTTGTGTTTTGTGCTTCTCTCCTCCGTTATTCTTATGAATCATGTCTCACCATGTATACCTCGCATTGTAAAGAGATAGTCAATACCATAGTACTATTCGTTCTTCTCATTGTCACTGTTGTGCTATGCTTGTGAAAGGTTTTGTGAAGTGTGTTCCGCAATATTTTACACTTCATCTCCGGACCTCAAGTTTTTTAACATACGAGAGCGCCACTCCTAACACTTCTCGCGAGTCTCCTCGCGAGTATCGCTCGCGACCTCTCCCTAGGCGAGCAGCCCGTGAAGGCCCTGCTCGCCTTCCTTCTGGCGACAATCAACCAAGCCAGGCCTCGCATTCTCCTCTGCGAGATCGCTCTGGCTCGCCTTGCCTGGCTCTCGTGACTCCCTAGCGGCGAGATGAAAACTTCCAACCCAATTCACACATCTTCGGGCTCACGACGTCTCAGGCAAACACGGGGTTGTATAATAAATTTGCAACAATTATTTTCACCATAATTAAATTAAATCCTATTTAAGGTTTTTCCATGGTTTGTGAAGGACCTACCCTAAATTTTCATCAAAGTAATTTGAGATAATTTCTACTAATGTGTCACACTATAAAACATCCAAATCCAGAAAATCATAAATTTGCAACAATTATTTTCACCATAATTAAATTAAATTCTATTTAGGGTTTTTCCAAGGTTTGTGAAGGACCTACCCTAAATTTTCATCAATATAATTTGAGATAATTACTACTGATGTGTCACAGTATAAAACTACCAAATCCAGAGAATCATAAATTTGCAACAAATATTTTCACCATAATTAAATTAAATTCTATTTAGGGTTTTTCCAAGGTTTGTGATTGACCTACCCTAAATTTTCATCAAAATAATTTGAGATAATTACTACTTATGTGTCACACTATAAAACTACCAAATCCAGAGAATCATAAATTTGCAACAATTATTTTCACCATAATTAAATTAAATTCTATATAGGGTTTTTCCAATGTTTGTGAAGGACGTACCCTAAATTTTCATCAAAATAATTTGAGATAATTACTACTGATGTGTCACACTATAAAACTACCAAATCCAGAGAATCATAAATTTGCAACAATTATTTTCACCATAATTAAATTAAATTCTATTTAGGATTTTCGAAGGTTTGAGAAGGACGTACCCTAAATTTTCATCAAAATAATTTAAGATAATTACTACTGATGTATCATATCATAAAATAGATTACTCTAGAAATTTAGATTTTTCCTAAGTCATTAGAGCCTAATACTTCATTTATTTGTAAGTGTGATCAAATACACTTAAATATTAAACTCAAGACAACTTTAATCCAAAATCCCCAAACTCAAGGGGTCATGCTATTGAGCCCCCTAACAAGCATGGTAATTAAAAATTCAGTGACATGCAAGGTGATTTAGACCTTTAATTTGACTAAGAGCCCCAAGAGCCAAAAATTGCTATTGGCACACCATTATCCCCTTGAGCCCTAAGCTTCATATTGAAGCTCAGAAAAATCTACCCATGCATGTGGGCTGAAAATTTAACGCAAGCCTCCCTAGGCTAAGACAAATTCCCCACCCCAAAATTGGGGTGACTTGGATTATTTAAACACATAAACACTCATTTACATGCAAAGTAATTTTTTCATAAAAACCTAAAAAAAATGCTCCACAAATTATGAATTTTTGGCAGCACCTAGGTGGGGGCATGACTCAACCATATCCCAAATTTCAAAGCTTTTGGGTTTATATAACTCCCTAAAACAAAGTTTCTAAGATCCAAACTACATAAGACACTTAGATTTTCAAATGATAATAACTATTGCTAGAGTTAACCAAATGGGACAATTTTGGTGTCTATATGAAGGTGTGACAACCCTCTTAAAATTTTATATTCAGAAGTTCTCCTGAATCGGGCTCTAGATAGGGTAAAACTGAGCCTAAAGCTGACTGTTCTAAAATGAACAGTGCATCATATCTGGGTTCAATGAACAAGATCCAACGGATCAGGTTCATCGTCCCTTGATTTGGACGGCCCAGATCGCACGGACAAGCTCCCTTTGTGGGGCGATTTCCGGCCATCTCCGGCCTCTTCATGGCTGACCATCACCCCCACATCCTTCGTGGATGTGGGGGCTACCATTTCCCGGCGACACGCCGCCGGTGGTGTCGTCTTCGACGACTTTTGGCATGGGCAAAAATGCCCTAAATTTCAGAAAATTGAAGTTGAAACCGAGCTCATTTGAGCTCGATTCTTGACAGGAAGAGCTTGAAGACTAGGGCAGAGAAAGAGGAGGGGGATCCTGACCTGGGTGGAGCCTGAGCTCTGCAAATTTCTCTGGGGTGCCTTGGAAGGTGTCATCGGCGAGTTACAGACACCAATCCCGATTCTCCACCAAAATCTGAGCTCCAGTAGGGGGTTTCGGCTCCTCGAGGGCTTCTGAAGTGATCGTGGTGTTCAATTTTTCCATGGAGGGAAGATAAAAGAGCTACCATTAGGGGCCTCCTCAGTCAGCTCCTTGGCCGCCCAATTGGGCCAATACATGCAAAGGGATCCTACCCAAGCTGGGGAAATAATTCCCCCAGCTCAGAGTACCCGAAAATGGAAGGAATTGGGTGCCATTTGGCACCCAATCCACCATTTCTCTCTTCCCCATGTTTTCCCCCTTTTTAAAATTAAATTCATTAAATAAAAAGCTTTATTTATGGGGTTTCTGAATTTCTAGGGATTTAAGGTCTAGTGGACCCCATGGTGGTGCTTTAGCTTGGGTTAGTCCATTTGGATTTGGGTTTGAACCCAAAAGGGTCAAACTGCCCAATTTTGGGTTTTGGGCTCTAGGCTTGATCCAAGCCAAAATCACCCAATGTGGTGGACCCACATTGGTTTCCTAGGGCCTATGGACCCATGTAAAGAGATTTTGGGCCATGGTTGGGTCTAATTGTGTCAATTTAGCCTTTAAGGGTGATTTTGACCAAAATAAAGGAGGGAGTTGACTTGGTCAAAATTGGCTAAATTGAAGACCACATGATGGCGCTTTTGGGTCCATTAAGTTCCTCTTGATGTCATAGAGTTAAGGGTGGGGTCAATTTCACATTTTGGGAATCCAAATGGTTAGAATTTTCCCATTTAGTTCAAAAGGGCATTTTAGTCAATTTGGTCAAATTGACCAAAATGGGTGACCCTATGCTGGGGCTTTTGGGTCACTTGGGTCCCCCTCTGGTTTTGGGTGTTCTCAAGAGGTTAGGTAGTCAACATGGTCCACAAAAACCTAGCCCTAGGCCTTACACACAAGGTTACTATTTGCAGACCACTTTGGTCTTGGGGAGTTTAGTTGACTCTAATGACCCCTACTTGGGTCCTATGGTGAACTCACTCCTACTTCACAGAGTCTGCGTGGTGGGCCTAGGTCAAAGTCCCTATTTTGTCTTTTCACATTCAAAAGGGGCTCTTCCTAGCCTTGGACGGGGTTCTTGACCTTTGATGCCCATGTCATGACCCCTGGTCATGACAAAAAATACACCCTGGGGCCTAGAAATCGTAGGGTTGTTACAGAGTGTGTTCTAAATGCTAAAGCAATAAATAGTTTATTATGTGCCAATTCTAAAAACATCTTTGAAATAGTTTATTGCTTTCTTACTGCTTAAAAAATTAGGAAATTCCTTGATAAAATTTACAATCTTCCTCATATAGGTATGGATCAAGGCCTCGAATTAGAGAACATGCTAGCATGCATAAATATTGAAGAAAGCTACTCTCTTGATAGATCCTTGGAGTGCACATCAAGCGGAAGGGAAGATGACAAATCATCAATGGAAAAGGTTTGCCAAGAACATGAAGATGTCAAAGGAACTATATGTTCAAATCTTAGTTCCTCTAAGTGCATTGTAAGTAAAGCTAATTCCCTTCTTATTCCAACTTCTATTTCTACATTGCATGTGCTAGATATGACTAAACGTTGAATTAAGAAATTGAAAAATACTAATTCCAAGTTACGTTTAGAAAATAAAAGTTTAAAAGAAAATTTAATGTAGAAAAAAAATTGATGTGTTTGTTGATTCTCACTCTTGCTCTTTAGTTGAAAATATTACACATTTTTTATTGCAATACTTTTAAAGAAAACTCAAGGTATTTGAAAAAGAGCTTTCTACAACAAAAGAACATAATGAAAAATTATTTTTAGAAAATTTATCTTTGAAAATTGAATGTGCGGATGTGCAAAAATTATAAAATTGAAATTATTGAGATGGATGAAATGTTTGAGGAATTAAGAAATAATTATAAAACTCATATTGATTATATAGTCTCTGCTCTTAAAAATAGCACGATCGTTTATACAAAAGCTAGAGAAAATCTCAATATTATGAATGTAGAATTAGAAACAAATGTCAACTTGCTTAAAGAAATCATAAATAAAAACACTCAAAACATACAAGCTCCTTCTTAAGAAAATTCCAAAAGCAATTTGAATATGAATTTCCATACCATAACAAAGAAAAACAAAGGAAGTGAAAAACACCAAATGTTTGTAAATGAAATTCCAAATCACTATCACCATGATTTACAAAGTCAATCCTCTCCCAACATAAATTTAAAGGTTCACAAATTTCCAATGAAAAATGATTTCAAGAATCGTTATCATTCTAAGCCTTAAGATAAAAATAATTACAATGGAAATTTGATGCATAAAAATAATACTAACCAAAGTATGAATGGAGCCCTTAAATTAAAAATGAAATATTAACTTCACTTGAAAGGGCCCATTCATCTTTGTCTCCCCACAAATTATCATGCTAAATTTGGGTACCCAAAGGAACCGTCATTATTGCTCCTCTTTGGATATCTAAATCTCTCATATATAAGTATGCATTAAAATGTGTGAAGTAAAATAAATATAAATGAAAAGTTCAAATAAAATTTCTACTTCAACACATGCTAAAATCATACAAACCAAAAAATAACTTTTTCCTTTATTTGAGCCTACATGTTTTTATTGTCACTTTATATATTGCAAAATGACTTACACACATTTAGAATTAATTCTTTAATAAATCAAATTAAATGAAATTGAATAGAAAAGTTGTATCATTTTCAAGCGGCCTATCTATCCTCTTTCTAGATTTTATCCATTTTAAATCAACTGCATATAATTGTCTTATATTATCATTATAAATTGAGTACTGAATTAGCTTATAATTTGTTATTATCAATGTCAAGATTAATGAAATCATTTTCAAAAGTGGATTTAAATGGTCTATCAGGGGTATTCGGCTAAAATGTTTCATGCGCAACTATTTGACTAATTCTCGAATTTCTTCAGTGTATTAGATAGTCCCGAAAATGAAAAATTATAATCAAGATAAATTGGAATCGAAAATCATGAAAACCATGCTTTTTGCATGAAATTTCAAGTCTCTGTTTGATACCACCTGGGGCTAATATTTATCGTCGTCGGTATCTCTATTTTTTGAAAATTTCTGATTTCTTTAAATGTTAATTTCTAAAAAATTATTTTGATACTTTAATATCACTATTTTTGCTTTCAAACAATTTTATATCTATTTTGGTTAATATTTTCGTAAAACTCAAAATCAAAAAGAAAATTTACAATACAATTCCAAAATAACCAAAAACATATTCTTAGCTAATATAGTATGACACATTCACATTGAAAGCAATATAATAAATTTAAAGGGATGAATATGAACCACTCATACACCACCATGATCTATTATTATTGATTGATTTCCTCTGCTTAAATTAAACCTAATCATATATCATAATTCATTATCTATCAAGAATTAATCCTAAATTGATTTTTTCTGTCACACTTGGGAATTATGAATCATATGATGGATATAAATATTATGTTTCCTTACTTTATTTGGTGTAATGTAATGCTTCACTAATGATTGCATGTATCTCACTTATATGTTGACTATATAATCAACTTTCTACTAATAAGAATAAATCAACTGAATCATAATTATATTCTAGGTCTATAGATTGAAACTCTATTTTAGATTACATGCAACATTATCACTTATTAATCTTATGGCATAACATTAAATTCAAACTCATCACTCTAGCATTATCACCTAATAAATAGTACTATCCATGCTAGTTATCTCATATTACCATAATGTAAAAATTGAAAATTTGAAATTTGAAATTCATGATAACTATATGGCTGACCACAAACCTTGTAATGATCACACCACCAAGTCATCCTAATGGACTCTGATGCGCTATTTCAGCACCGATAATTGGCAAGAACAAAATGCTATACGACGGCAGTGCACCGGTCGCTCAAGTAATAAAATAGGGAATAGCTTCCCCGAATGTCGATCTCTTGAGGAATGCAGGATATGGTGACAAGAAAGTAGAGTGAGGTAATTGTTTCGATTAGTAAAAGAAAGTAAAAAATAAGGGTATTGTGATTGGTGTCCTAAGCTATTGCAGAAATAAGATGCGGGTCAAAACTCTGCTTCGCAAGGAGGGATGGATGCAACGACCGCGATGCCGTGCTTCGGAAAGCGCGTGGACGGAAAGTAACTATGACGGTTGAGGGTCGCACACACCTCTTCACAAAGTGGGGGTGAGTGCAGCGGCCGTAATGCCGTGCTTCGGTATGTGGGTGAAATGGCCACAGTGTGGAGTTTTGTGAGGTCGTATTCACCTCTTCGCCAACATCACAACTAGCAATTGCTAGATGGCTTCACACACAAACAACCTAGGCTATCACAATAACAACGAAAGCTATTCTCACCACTACATCATCATCGCACATTAACACAAGCAAGGATCCATAACATTAACCTAACAAGCGTTCGTACAACAACACAAAGAGAAAGCACAAGCATCAAAGTTTAGAAAGGACCAAATAGAAGATGTCACCGTGTTTTGGGTTCTCGGCCAGAGTGAGAGGTTGTCGGGCTCTCTCCGGGCTCGGCCTTCAGATGGTGTGCGGACTCGAAGGAGGCTGTCACCGCTCCAATGATCTTCAGCGCTTCTATGGTCTCCTTGGCGAAGAATGCTTGAACTAGTGGCGGAGAATGCTTGCAAATGCTCCCGGATGGAGGAACGGCGAAGGAGATCGCTTGAAATGGTCTCCTCTTGTCTCCTCCGGTGGAAAGGGCGAAAATGGCGGGGTTCCTAGTTTTTCCCGCGAGGGGAATAGGTCCTCCCCAGAATCCTCCCTAATGCTGCAGATTTCCTGCTTTAAATACAAAAAAGGCGGAATTTTAGTCACGCACGGGCGAATGCACGATCGTGCGCTGCTCGTGCGATAATTATTGATAAAAACTGGCGTGAATACGAAGCTGCGCCGCCCGTCCGATTTGCTCACGCACGGGCAAATCCGCCGGTGCGTCAAAACACACGGGTAAATTCAGAAAAGCTAAAAACAGGAAGAAACAGGCGACCGTGCATTTTACTCACGCACGGGCAATTCGGCCCGTGCGTCAAAATGCACGACCAAACTCAGATCTTCCATTTTCTGCCCAGATGAGAACGCAAGACCGCAACCTTGCATGCGTCAAGGAAATGCACGACCGTGCGTTGCACACAATCATGAATTCTGGGGGAAAACTGGATGATCCGACCACTTGTATACAAGATAAAACAACTGGGAAAACACCTCCAGCACTAGATAAACATAGAGAAAGGGATGGGGAGCACCATGTGCTTACCGCCAATAATAAGGAGCACAAATGCACACCGAAATGGGCCTAAGAGTGCATTTAGCAAGGAATAACAAATATGATCGAAAACATTCCTAAAGTGTAGTGCATCGACTAGAAATATGGCCCAAATGAGTCCATAAATATGTATATAAATGGGACTCATCACACCCCCAGACTTACTCGTTTGCACGTCTCGGGCAAACACTCAATCCCATGATAGAAAAATTGATGTTAAAGAAGCAATTGTGCAGGCAAAACATGATGGGAAGTAAAGAACTCACGAGCATAAAAATAAAGTAGAAAAGATTTTAAAACAAAGACTATATTTTAAGAACTTCTACAAGTGTAAAATACAAAATACTACTGCTCTGAGGTGAATCACTGGTGAATCAAACAGTCGCGCCCTAGGGAAAATAGCGTGAACTGCTGAGGTGAGCGTTGCTCAAATTGGATCTCAAGTAAGAGCTCTCCAAGAAATCCATCAAGCCGGTGATCATACGCTTGCCCTTTTGTACCTTCTCCACTGCATGAGACAATCTTATCAAGAATCAGTAGGCCTTTTAGGCTAGACATAGGGCTTGGGTTGAGGTACGGTAATGAAGTAGAAGAACATAGGTTAAACGCACTCACCCTCCGGTAAATAACAAATTTTAACCTCAACATCTTCACCTTGAAGCACACTCCCCCAGACTTCATTTTTGCACGATGATGTGCGCGAGACTACCACACTTGTGGTTAGATTCTTTTTAGAGTTCTTTTACTTTTTTTTCTTTTTTCTTTTTTAAGATCCATAGAAACATAAGTTAGGATCAATAAAAATTTTAACTTATTCTCTTTTTTTTTCTCCGCACCGCACAATCATCATAAATATGTATATATTTCAAAGCTTGACTCAATTGCGCTTTAGGTTAGGACATGTGGCCTTGGTGAAAGTTTAGTGGAGTATAACAAATAGGAGAGGTAAGGCTCAATGAGGCTAGCAAAGGATGACGTTAGGTTGGGAAATTAAAGCTCAACCGGACCAAATGATGGCCTACGTAATGCTCCCAACAAGATCATTCAACACACTCATTTTGAAAATAGCTTGGGGCAAGTTCTTAACCACCGAGCGAGGTCTCCTCTCCTTCCAACTCAAATAACACGAGGCTAACAGCTCTTCTACACTCGACCTAGGGCTACCGCTAGATTCACCAAATTCACCGTTTGAGTAGAGTATTAAGTAATTACACAGATGAAGTAAATAAAACTATAACTTTGTGATTAAATCTATTCTACGTGAATTTTTATGCTGCGTGAGCGCTCTACTAGTAGCACCGCACGGGTCACATCCTGTTCAGCCACACAATCCTAAACTAACAATCAAACTTCTAAACATATACATCAAGCACTTACACGATAATTGCGCACGAGTAAAAAAATAAAACACGTGTGGTGTGTGTTATGCAATGAGACAATCAATATAAATTTCCTAACACAACATTCTAGCATGTATGTGCGTGTAGCGTAAGCAAAGGCCCGCTCCCCCTATACTTGATTTGAAAAGCAAATCAAATATAACATTTCATTGCAAATATAAAGCTAGGTTAGGAGTACCTATGCTCATAAGAGCATGCCAGAAGTGCGGTATAATCCTTCTTTAAAGATCTCCTCCTCTTCATACAATCGAGTTCACACCTGCATTGTTAGCACAAAGCAAAAACAAACAAAACATAGTAGAAATTAAAGCAAGAAAATGGAACCGGGTGGTTCCCATGGGTTGTCTCCCAAGAAGCCCTTTTGTTTAACGTCTTTAAAGGTGGACCAAATACCTGTATTAAGCATTGTATAAAGTCTAGGAATAAGCGTCAGTAAATCCTAATTATTATTACAAGCTCAAAACAAATCAGCTATAAGCTGATTTGAAGTAGTAACAGCTGATGAAAGAAAAAGGTCTGGGGACCTGGTAGTAGGGGTGGAAATTAAGTAGGATGCTCAGCCTCCAACCCCAAATCTCCTCCTTTTTCGCTCTCTTCTTCTCCTCCAGTATTATGTCTTCAAAGAAAAACCGCTTGCCCCCTTGTAACCAATCCTCAAAGGGAAGCACCAACGATTATGAGGAAACATGATGTTTCTTCACAGTACCTTCCTCATCCCGCCAGGCTTTCAGCTCATCCATGCATAAGGTCTGACCAACCGGAGGAGGGGCATCCTGCATCCTTGTACATAAAGAAAGGGGGTCAGGAAATAAATTGGAAGAAAAACTAAAAGAAATCTCATCTGAGGGGATAATCCCAGCTTCATCCCCCATAGAGTGCGGTAATGACAAACTGATGATATCATCGAAGATTTCACTAGACTCGACAACGCACTCATTGGCCTCCTCTATAACTGGGACTTCCTTGCACTGGTCTAAAACAGTTGCTTCAGCACAATCGAGACTGTCCTCCTCCATGAGAGTGGGCACGACACCGCGCAAGTCTGCAACATCTTGCAAATTGACCTCAATGACAATATTAGAAATAGATGTAGCTTCGTGCATAGTGGGAGAAGACGTGCCACATAAGAGTTCGGGCTCACTCTCCACACAAGGGCACAAATCCACGCAAAGTGGTATATGAACTGAAGAGGTATGGGGGGTCGCATCAGAAACAGAGTCTTGAGGGACACTGATGTACGTGTCGATTCCAAAGCCTTCAAAAAGTGAAGGTGGAAGTGACACGTAACCAGAGGAAGGGGTTGTGCTCGCAGAATTTGAAGATGGGATGATCCGGATATCGGGCTCATCGTCATCCTCCAGTTGGCGAAGGTAATCAGCACAGTCCTTCAAGGCATGCTCTCTACTTTTGCAAAATAAACACTGCTTCACCGGCTTCGCCGGCACCCAAGGTGCGGTAGCCGCGTAATAGTGCGACATCGGAGGCGCAGTAGAGGAGCCAAAAGATGTATGGGAACCGTACGATTTCTGAACAACACCATACTCTTTGGGACACCTATCACTAGCGTGGGATGTGTCCCCACATCAACGACATCAGATATTCAAATGTGCCCACATGATATAGAAGAAGAAAATAGCATGAAAAAGAGTAAATTAAAAAGAATAAAAGACCCAATTGAACACAATCGATTCACAACCAAAATCTCATCATGCCTGCACTCCCCGGCAACGGCACCAAAAACTTGATGCGCAATTTCAGCACTGATAATTGGCAAGCACGAAATGCGATACGACGACAGTGCACCGGTCGCTCAAGTAATAAAATAAGGAATAGCTTCCCCGAATGTCGATCTCTTGAGGAATGCAGGATATGGTGACAAGAAAGTAGAGTGAGGTAATTGTTTCGATGAGTAAAAGAAAGTAAAAACATGGGCGTTGTGATTGCTATCCTAAACTATTGCAGAAATTAGATGCGGGTCAAAACTCTGCTTCGCAAGGCGGGATGGATGCAATGGCCGCGATGCCGTGCTTCGGAAAGCGCATGGACAGAAAGTAACTGTGACGGTTGAGGGTCACACACACCTCTTCGCAAAGTGGGGGTGAGTGCAGCGGCCGCGATGCCGCGCTTCGGTATGTGGGTGAAATGGCCACAGTGCGGGGTTTTGTAAGGGTCGTATTCACCTCTTCGCCAACATCACCACTAGCAATTGCTAGATGGCTTCATACACAAACAACCTAGGCTATCACAATAACAACGAAAGCTATTCTCACCACCACATCATCATTGCACATGAACACAAGCAAGGATCCATAACATTATCCTAACAAGCATTCGTACAACAACACAAAGAGAAAGCACAAGCATCAAAGTTTAGAAAGGACCAAATAGAAGATGTAACCGCGTCTTGGGTTCTCGGCCGAAGTGAGAGGTTTTCGGGATCTCTCCAGGCTCAGCCTTCAGATGTTGTGCGGACTAGAAGGAGGCTGTCACCGCTCCAATGAAATTCAGCGCTTCTATGGTCTCCTTGGCGAAGAATGCTTGAACTAGTGGCGGAGAATGCTTGCAAATGCTCCCGAATGGAGGAATGGCAAATGAGATCGCTGGAAATGGTCTCCTCTTGCCTCCTCCGGTGGAAAGGGAGAAAATGGCGGGGTTCCTTGTTTTTTCTGCGAGGGGAATCGATCCTCCCCGAAATCCTCCCCAATGCTGCAGATTTCCTGCTTTAAATACTAAACAGGCAGAATTTTAGTCACGCACGGGCGAACGCACGATCGTGCGCTGCCCGTGCGATAATTAATGATAAAAACTGGCGTGAAGATGAAGCTGCGCCACCCATGCGATTTGCTCACGTACGGGAAAATCTGCCCGTGCGTCAAAACGCACGGGTAAATTCAGAAAAGCTAAAAACAGGAAGAAACAGGCGACCGTGCGTTTTACTCACGCACGGGCGATTCTGCCCGTGCGTCAAAATGCACGACCAAACTCAGATCTCCCATTTTCTGCACAGATGAGAATGCATGACCGCAACCGTCTGTGCGTCAAGGAAATGCACGACCGTGCGTTGCACACAATCATGAATTCTGGGGGAAAACTGGATGATCCAACCACCTGTATACAAGATAAAACAGCTGGGAAAATACCTCCAGCACTAGATAAACATAGAGAAAGGGATGGGGAGCACCATGTGCGTACCCCAATAACAAGGAGCACAAATGCACACCGAAATGTGCCTAAGAGTGCACCTAGCAAGGAATAACAAATATGATCGAAAACATTCCTAAAGTGTAGTGCATCGACTAGAAATACGGCCCAGATGAGTCCATAAATGTGTATATAAATGGGACTCATCAGACTCCAAGGCGGGATACTTTCAACCTACAAGTACTTTGTAATAAGCAATATGTAAACAAATTAAAAGTACATATACACTATACAGTGTGAAGGATCAAGCATAATAAATCTTCTATGCTGAGCATATAAAATGGCGAACCTAGGTATGCAAGTGATGTTGGTTGGGTTTACCCGACGGTTTTCCCACAACTTCTTAAGCAACAACCTTTGAAGATAACAACCCATCATCTAACATTACAATGCTTATGAGTACTCATGACCACACACGTTCATAAACTTATGGCACGCACAAGAAGTGCTCGGCGTTGAGTTCTAGACGTCTCCAACTTGAGCATCATAATTATGCTAGGATATACAATCCTGAGCCTTCATGATGATATGGATGTTGTTCATGATGACGTAAAGCCTTCACGATGATATGGTTGTCAGTCAAGATGACATGGAGTCTTCTAGACACACATATGGAAGGTGATGCGCATAAAACTTATTCCACAAATGACAATGGCAGGTGTACCGTATTGAAAGTAGTGTAGGTTTATAAGAACCAAGGACATATTAGACTCGGGGAGGTTGAGTATTTCTACTTTGAAAGATCGCTATTATTTTATCAATAGAACTTTGGGTTGGTTTTGCTTGCGAAGCTAGGTGACTTAAAATTAAAACAATAATAAGAAAGATTAGCACTCGATCTTTGAATCACCTCAGAGATAAAAATAAGAAGAAAGAATAAAACTGCATTCTCTTAATTAAATAGCATTAACCGTGGGGATTCCTGAATTATGAACGCACCTATCTGGAGGAATACATCCACCTGAGATTATGTTGATCGTCCGAACTCTCATTCTATAATAGAAATCCCTAAAGCTCGCTTTTTGAGGTGAATCCCGATATTGGCTTTTACTCCAATCTGGAAGGGTAACGTCATCCACTCTCAAGGATTGCATTCTACTCTTTTTTATCCTTGAGTGATTGATTCACATTACGAGCCTGTCGGCTAACTAATGTACAAAAATAGGAACAAGAATTGTATATCGAAAATATAATCTCGTTATCTTAAATTAAGGATAAATCGTATGCATTTTAGAAAAGAGAAATATCAAATCTAAAATATTCCATGACTTATATTATTCCATGGATCATCTCGATCGAGTACTACGAGAGATTTAGCTACTCATAGAGATAGAGGAATCACTAAAAATAAAATAGTTCATGATGAAAGAGAATAAAATAAGAGAAATAAGAACTATGTTTATTGCTTTTTGGAAAAAGAAATTACAAGCTATAAAATTGAGATTGTAACTACTGAATTAAGAACTACAAGTGCAAGAATAAATAGAATTACAAAAATGCTTAAAACAGGAAAATAATATAACAAATGAAGAATCTAACTCCTAGAAATTCATACCCTAAGTTGTAGAGGAGCTGGCTTTAAATAGGCTGAAAATTTAGGTTACACGCCCTCGGTCATGCCCGTGACTGTGGGCATGTAAGGGGCATGATCGATGCTGGTGTGGAGAGGGTGCCTTCTGGCTTCAATGTGGGCGTTGTGTGTGCGTCATGCCCTAGGTTACGCACATGACCTAGCGCGTGTACTCTTCAAAATTGCATTTGGCGGGAAGTTGTCGTTAGTAACTGGCGCGTGAGAGATCACGCCTGTGAATTGGAATTTGTGCCCCTAGTCACATCCTTGTTCTAGGGCGTGTAACTTTAATTAACATGACAGGCTGATCTGGCATGCTGGAGGAGGGTCGCGACCGTGATAGTAGGTCACGCCCGTGACCTGGGGCGTGTACTTGGTGAATCTATATGGAATGAGCCCGGGGTGGCGGCAGCATGTCTGGAACACATCTTAGGTTGTCATTCCCTTGGTCATGCCTGTGACCTTGGTCGTGTACTTGCAAAATTTCGCTCAAAGTGTCCAAAAAACCTGAAAATATAAAATAAACTTATGTTAATACATAAATATGAAAAGAAATGATTTTTTAGGGCAATTCATATAAATTCTATAAATTGATGTTAAAATAATAATAAAATTATACTAGAAGATCAATACATAAACTACTCATCAAACACCCCCATACTTGAGTTTTTGCTATTCCAGAGCAAAAGAATGAGGGATAATCTACAAGACATGGACACTATTTCTAACTAAAATTTCATTAAATCAAGAGGAAGTTAAAGACAAATTCTAGAAATTCACGAATTAAGTCGCAAATTATGGTGTAATTTAAGAAGAGAGACATGCTTAGCAAAGAAGACTTCTTAAGATAACTATTTATCAAATGAAATTTTAGAAATTGTCATACAAAGTTGGATTGAAATTATAGAAACTCTAACAAAATAGAAACTTATGAAAAAGACACCTACCAAAATATTGCTCTCTTAATAATTTTATTTAGAACTAGAACTAATGAAACTGGCTAAGGATGGGTTTTAATCAAACTGGCAAAATGAAGAGATACTAAAATAGAGGTGATGAATTTTATCCTCTCACCTTATTTGAATAAGAATTTGTTTATGTTTAGGAAAATAATGAATTTTATCCTCTTATTTTCCATGCCATTTAATCTTTTAAAATTTCTCTTCAATAAAAACCCCAAAATTTATATGATTAGAAGTAATGAATTTTCTCCTCTTACTTCATGACATATAGGCTTTTAAATGATTTCGGGTGCATATGTTTAGGGGATAATGAAATTTAACCTCTTATTCCCATGACATATGATCTTTTATTATATTTTTTTATTTGCCAACAAAGGATGGGGGATAAAGAAATAATTCTAATTTTCAATTAAACTATTTTGAGAACAACTTTTTAGTGGAATGAAGTTTCCTACGATCTTGAAAGTTAGAAGAGAATTTAATAACAATCCAAGGTTGCTTAGCCAATTTACTAAAAAATGGAGCCATTTAAAATCAAAAAGAGAAGTAGTGCTAAATAAGATCTCTAATTGAATTAAGAACATAAGGTGTTTCTTAAAACTAAATTTCTTTAAATTTAAATCTAACAAATTTTGATAAAACAAAATGTTTAGCTAGGTAAAAAAAAAGTCAAAATGCGTATATTTACTTCTCAAACTAGATTTCTAGAGGGCAATAAAAACACAAGGTATGGAGGATATATATATTTATATATTTTACTCTTATACTTCCTGAGTTCTATCCGGTGAAGAGTTCGCAAGGTACTAGGAGGTGCGATGGGATGACAAGCCCAAACCTCCCTTTTTAAGAAATTAGATTTTTTTGATATTTTTAAAATTTTTTTGTTTCTTTTTTGGTTTTTGGGAAAAGAAAATCTAAGAAGTTACAGTACACCCCCACACTTAAAGTTAAATATTGTCCCCAATGTTTAAAACTATGTATGAAGAACACGTGAAAGGAAAATGCGTAAAGAGAAAAATGCATGAAAACTAAATATACGCAAGGGGTGCCTCCCAAGAGCGCTTTGTTTATCGTCTTTTAGCTAGAAGTTGAGGGGTAGCTAAAAGGATATTTAAATTTAAAATGTACAGGCAACTCCCTAAATTCATTCTGAGGCAAATATGTCGTCATCCGTTGCCCGACGACTTCGCTTAATATGTGACTCTCCTTTTGTCCTTGAGCTTGAAGATGCAAATCCAAATCACCGAAAACCTGAGGTTATTTGGATTTGAGAAGATGAGCGGCATATGAATCATCAATTATTTGAGGTGGCAACGCCTCATCTTTAACCTGAAAATTATTAGTATAAAAAGAATCACAAATAAACGAGTTAGAAAAATTTTCGCAAGGAGGAGGCGCTTACGAAAATAAATGATCAAGCTCTGGTTATTCAATTTCTAAAATATTTTTTTTTGTAGAACAATCAAGTGCATTACCAAGCGGAATAAAATTTTCAGACATAAATTTTTCATGAATTTTTAGTTGAACTAAAATTGAAGAATTTTGTGAAAATTCATGACAAACAAAAGAAGATCCGGGAGGAGTAGGTGAAGAAACTTGATCTTCTTCTATTTCATTCGGGGCACCCATAACATTAAGAAATTCTTGGTACAATAGTTTTTTTTCATTTTCGGTAAAAGAAACTATGGGATTACATTAAACCACATGTACCTCCGTAACTAAATTATCCAAAAATGGAGAAAAAGAACTAGATGAAATAATGTTCTCATCTAAATTTTGGGGGTGAAGTATCAAATTGAATTGGTGGAAATTCCCCAAAATTAGAGTACAAAACTTGCGGCGCAAAAGAAGAAGAACAAAAATTTGGATCTAAAGATTTATCTTCATTGCTCTGAAATCTATCTGGGTGAGCTTGCCACCAAGAATAATCTACTTCAGGGCTAGAAGGAAATTTATTAAAAACCAAATAATTATTCCCGTGAAAATTAGAAAAAACATTTTCATCAAAGTTGGAAAATATATTTTCATGAAAAGAGGGAAAATTGTGATCGTAATTATTATCAAAAGTATTTGCATAAGATTGAGAAAAATTATTTTCATAATATAAATTTTGAGAATAATATTGAAAATAACATTCTTTATTTTGATGAGGCGCACCACAATAATTACAACTAATTTGGCGCTTTTGTGCAGCTTCCAAAAGATTAACTTTGTTTTCAAGCTCGACAACTTTTTCGGCCCATTGAGATAACCTCATTTAATAAAAAGAAAACAACCTTTGCTTAAATGAATGGAATTTTAAAGGAGACAATAAATTAAAAAAATAGAATTTGGGGTGGGGGGGGGGGGGGGGAGGGGGAAAGAAGGAAGGAAACGATAAAATTAATAACTATTTCTTTTTCAAATTAACAACAAGAGTCCCCGGCAACGGCGCCAAAAACATGATGCGCATAAAACTTATTCCTCAAACGACAACGACAAGTGTACCGTATCAAAAGTAGTATAGGTTTATAAAAACCAAGGTCATATTAAACTCGGGGCGGTTGAGTAATTCTACTTCGAAAGATCGCTATTATTTTATCAATAGAACTTTGGGTTGGTTTTGCTTGAGAAGCTAGGTGAATTAAAATTAAAACAATAATAAGAAAGATTAGCACTCGATCTTTTAATCACCTCAGAGATAAAAATAAGAAGAAAGAATAAAACTGCATTCATTTAATAAAAAAGCTTTGACCGTGGGGATTCACGAATTATGAACGCACCTCTCTTGAGGAATAAGTCCACCTGAGATTAGGTTGATCGACCAAACTCTTGTTCTATAATCAAAACCCCTAAAGCTCACTTTACGAGGTGAATCTCGTTGTTGGCTCTTACTCCAATCCAGAAGGATAACATCCTCCTCTCTCGAGGATTGCATTCTACTCTTTTTTATCCTTGAGTGATCGATTCGCATAACGAGCCTATCGGCTAACTAAAGTATGAAAATAGGAACAACAATTATATATCGAAAATATAATCTCGTTATCTTAAAATCAAGGATAAATTTTAAACCTTTTAGAGAAGAGAAATATCAAATCTAAAATATTCCATGACTTCTATCATTCCTTGTGCTGAAACCTGAGCTTGGTCTCTTATGGAGCTCGGGCCCCCGAAGATGGGGGCAGCTAGCACTTACTGATTCCTTAGGAGGAATAGACCGAAGACTCAGAACTAGACACAGACCCTCAGGCGCAGCGAGGAGATCCCACCCCACACCCAGAAGATCTTAGAGCGCTTCCCCTCCCAAGCCAAAGCTGAGACTGAGCACCTTGGAGAGTCTGAGAGCTAAGCCAAGATAACCTAGGGAGGAAGAAGCTCAGAGTACTGAGATTGGAATCCTCTCCAAAGGTGCCCTTCAATGTCTATCTATAGTTTTCTTCTCACGGTCTGCTAATAGCGGGATTCTGCCTTACACTTTTCCTATATGCAGCATAAATGGTCTGCCAACAGCCAAATCTGCTGTTTGGAGAGGCTAACTACAGAGCACCATGGGCTTCCAGGTAAAAACACCCTCAAAGCCCTACTGGGCGAGCCACCCATGGGGCTCCTTTCCCGACCAGCAAGAACGCGGCTCGCCCGCCTCCCTGCAAGCGGTCGGCGAGGGTCTGGCTCGCCCGCCTCCCTTCGAGCGGCCCGCAAGCCCTGGCTTGCCTGCCTTCCCGTGGGAATCCTTTGAGACTCTGGTTCTCCCTCCTTCTTACTCCTTTCGCCGGTTGATCCCTCAGTTTCCACTCACCTTCTAGCGAATACCGGGGTTGTACACAATCCCCGCTCTTCACGAGGCTACCTTAGGCTCGCAAAGAAACATCCAACCCGTGGTGTTCGCTGGTCCCTTGATGATGTGGTGAGTATCTTTTGGTGGGCCCCATGCCCAAGGCTATAAATACCATTCTTTCTGGCCAATGCATGAACCCTTTTTTCTCTCTTCACCGACGCTGCTCGTCTACATACCAATTGCGATGTCTAAAAAGGAAGAGATACTGGCTCGCCTCAAGGCCTCGCAAGTGGTTCAAAAGGCAAAAGCTGCCAAGCTCGCCCCTAGATCTCTCCATAACCTGCTCCACCGCCTCAGACCAAGAAGGAGAGGACCGTCCGACCGACGTCTGGGGAGGATGGGTCGTCGCCACTGTCTCCGTCCCCTCGCAACGAGTTCGACTCGCAGGTACCAATATAGAAGGTTTGATAATCCGAATAGTATTCATCTAACTTTGTTTCCTGGCTCACAGAACCCTCCCGTCGAGGAAAATCTTATCAGGCCATCGCCAACAGGGTCTCGCCCTGCGTCTCTCGGGAGGACTGACCTTCCCCCCACACCCCCCCCCCCCAAGATGTGAGGACTAATGACCTGCGAGGCTCATCCTCATGACCGGGTGAGTTGTATTAGTTATGGGGTGTCAACTTATCACCTAGAGGGGGGGGGGGGTGAATAAGTTTTTCAAATTATTTTGTCCCCTTTACGTGTTCTTGTTTTCTGGATAATAGATTTAGAGTTTGTGAGAGCGCAACACAGAAAACACACAAGGACTTATAAAGGTTCCTCAAGACAGTGTGTCTTGAGTAGTCCTCTCTCCCTCTGTGCCTACCTAGCAATGTGCTAGGCTCGGCAAACTCTGCCAATGTCTCCGGCCCGCAAGCCTTACAACTTGGACATGCAAGTCCTTGGAGCCTAGGCCCACAAGCCCCTTCACTGCACCCGAGCCCGCAAGCTTGACACGCAGGCCCTCAATACCTATACAGCACAGACCCGTAAGTCTTGCCTACAACCTAGGCCTACAAGCCCGTTCACTGCACCCAAGCCCGCAAGCTCGACACTCAGGCCCTCAAGCCCTACACAACACAGACCCGCAAGTCTTGCATGCAGCCTAGGCCCGCAAGCCCCTTAACTGCACCCAAGCCTGCAAGCCGCTTAACTACACCCGAGCCCGCAAGCCCGACACATTTGGACCCGCAAGTCCCTCTGCCCTAGCCCTCAAGCCTCACATATCTCAAGCCCTCAAGCTTAACACACAGATCTGAAAACAGATCTAACAAATTTGGCCCGCAAGCCTTACAAAGAAAGATTTACAATAAGTTCTTCTGCCTTGTGGAGATCAGCTTCTTTTCTTGTTGAAGATGCTTCTGATTTTGAATCTGAATGGCACAAATCTTCTTCAAGATTTCTTGCTTTGCCTGATGTTGACTGGCTTCCTTTCTTGAATGATTCTTAGCAGTCGAGGATACTTGACTGCAACTTGAAGACCATAGGATGATCGTTTGGTTCTTCCCTTATTTCTTTCTTCTTCACCGCAGCTTGTTGTACAACCCCGATATTCGCCAGACGAGGAGGCGCAGTTTGAGAAATCAATACTATGAAGAAAGTAATAAGGCAGACCAAAGACATCACAGGAGGGCCAGGCGAGAAAGGTGCTGACCAACGGCTCGCAGTCAGGCGAGCGAGACTAATATTAGGTTCGGCGAAGGGTGTTCGGTGAACCCTTCTGCACTTGACGAACTCTCCTGTGTTCGTCGAGCCCACCTGTCAAGGGGCGGTCTCACAAAAAGGGGGGCGGGGGGGGGGGGGGGGGGGGGGGGGGGGGGGGGGGGTTCACAGAAAGGCTCACGAGACCGGTCCTTCACATTCGTCGAACTCAATTCTATGTTCGACGAATTGCCTCCTGCGTTCAACGAACGACTTTCTCCAACCCCGTCGCGGCGATCGACGAATAACCAGTCGTGGCGGTCGACAAACAGCCAGTCGTGGCGGTCGACAAACAGCTAGACACGGTGTTCGACGAACAGCCAGCCGCGACATTCGACGAACAGCCAGTCACGGCGATCGACGAACATATTAACATTCAACGTTTGTTGAGCTCGTCTGTGCTCAACAAAATGAGTTTTATGTTCAACGAAGTCAAGAGGCGGTCTTGCAGGAAGGCTTGCGAGAAGGACTCACGAGGTCCTCGCAGGGAGACCGCCAAAAGGGGGCCAGCGAGGTCCTCGCAGGGCACTCGCCTAGAAGAGGCATCGCGAGCAGGACCCGCGAGAAGGCCCGCGAGAGCTTCGGTAGTAGTGTTCTCGCAGTTCCTTGCCCATAGGCTGACGGGGCCAAATTACCCCTTTTACCATTGGTGGTCTGCCTCTAGCCTCTCCAAACAGTGGAGTATGGCTGTTAGCAGACCAATTTGGGGTGCGGATAGTAAAATCAAAAGGCGTAAGCCTGCTATTTGCAGGCCAGATCAGATAACCTATAAATAAGACCTAAAGGGCACCTTTGGAGGGGACTGCACTTCAGCTTCTCTCTCCTCAGGCTCTCCTTGGCTAGCATTTCCAGAGCTCTCCAAGGTGCCCGAGTCTCAGCTTTGGATTGGGAGGGGAAGCGCTCAACGATCTTCCGGGTTAGTGGAGGGACCTTCTCGCTGCGACTAAGGTCTTAGTCTTTTTCCTAGTTTTCAGTCTACTTCTCCGAGGGATCAGTAAGGGCTAGCTGCCCCTCATTTTGGTGAGGGCCCCGAGATTCACAAGAGGCTGAGAAATAGGTTTCAAGATTTTGGTGCGATGAGAGTGGAGCGTGGTTGGTCCAAGAAAATTCCAAGGAGGGGGTGGTAGGAGACGAAGATCAAGGCGAGGAGTTCAGCGGGTCACCCTAGGTGGAGAGGCCGAGGATGTTCGCGGATTTCAGGAGGGAGGTGCTCGACACTTTTGGACTCACAGTCGCGGCGCTGCGAAGTGAGTTCGTGACCGCAGCACCTCAGGCGACCCCTCCCTTAGCAGCGGTTGGCGAGAATGCCCCAAGGGGAAGGGCCGGAAAGGAAGTCGCCGGAGGGTCAGTGAATGACCTAGAGGGGCGAGTGTTGTTCGCCAGCCTGACAAGCTCTGTGCCGTCGAGCTCTGTGCCAGCAAGCTCTGTGCCAGCAAGCGCGGCGCAGGCGAGTGCGCGCCCGAAGGATGCAGCGATTGTAGGGGTGGTTCAGGCGAACGCCGCCCTCCTGAGCGCGGTCCTCGCGAGCCCAAGTCCGGCGAGGGAGATTGGGGGGCGTGTGGAGCGAGAAAGGGTGGTAGGAGGAGGAAGCCCCTTCTGCGAGTTGGTACTTTCTGCACCCGTCCCGGTAGGGTTCGGGGAGTGGGATAGGGTGTACTACAATGGCAGGGATGACCCTGTCCAACACCTCCAGTCTTTTGAGGACTCGGTCTCCATCAGGCCGATGTCAGATGCTTTCAAGTGTCGGCTCTTCGCCATCACCCTTAAAGAAAAGGCCAGGGACTGGTTTCTTCAACTCCCTACAGGATCAATCTACGCTTTTGAAGATTTGCGCCGAAGTTTCTTGTTGCGATTCTCAACTTCAAAGAAGAGGAAGAAGGATGCCGAGTCTCTCTTCAAAGTGAAGCAAGAGCCGAAGGAGTCGTTGGCTCGCTACGCGGACCAGTTCTAGGAGGAGATGCTGCTCACTCAGGAGATGCCTGGGTTTGCACTCCAGTTTGCCTTCACGGTCGGGCTGAGGGAAAGTTTCTTCAAAATGGCTCTGAAGAGGAAGGCTCCCGTCTCCTACGAGGAGCTGATGGAGAGGGTGGAGGAAGAAGTCGTGAGTGAGGAGGCCAACCCGGAACTCACCAAGAGGCTGGCAAAGCTCAGTAAGACGGAGGTCAGGCAGCAAGAGGTGAGGAGAAGGGAAGAGCCCAGGGCCCCGGAGGGGGAGTGGAGGCAGCATGGCGGAGGAATGCAAGGACAGGGAAGGGGTTACGCCCAGCGGAGGGGTAACTTCTATGGGGGTCAAGGAAGACCCCATCAGTTGGGATGGAGGCAGGGTCCGAGGCCGATGCCTCCTCCACCCCAGCAAGCCATGGCAATCAAGCGGTGAAGGGGAGGAAGAGGAAGGAGAGAAGAGGTGAGAGAAGAAGCAGGAGCGGGAAGGAGAAGAAGGAATAGGATGGCAGAGAGGCCGAGGCGGGAGAGGTGACGCTGCCGTACTGTGACTTCCATGATGAGGAAGGTCACGCGACGGCCACCTGCCTGGAGTTCCTGGAGACAAAAAGGGCCCGAGGACCCGCGCCGCGACAGTAGCAACCGGTGAGGATCAAGGAGGTCGAGCCTCGGGAGGAAGAGGAGGAAAGATGCGAGGACCGGGCCGATTTAGGGACACGAGGGGGGATCGGGGTGATCCATGGGGGGGGGGGGGGGTAGGGATTGAGGCAACCCAGAAGGCGAGCCTCCATACTATCTATCGTCGCAGCGTGGATTCGACATCCCTAGCCCCGCCCCCGACAGAGAAGATTTCCTTCACCCAGAAGGACATGCCAGGTTATGAGGACCCATTCTGCGATGCGTTGGTCATTCAGACGGTGATCGAGAACTTCACCGTTTCCCGAATCCTGGTGGATAACAGAAGTTCGGTCAACGTTATTTTCAAGAAGGCGTTTGATGGGATGGAGGTGAAGGCACGAAGGGTGTTGGCCTCGGATGGTCCATTGTTTGGATTCTCCGGGGAGAGGAAGGAAGTAGAGGGAGGAGTAGGACTCCATGTAGTTTTGGGAGGGCAGTCCAGGAACTTCCGCTTTGTCATAGTGGATGCCCCCAGTAGCTATAGCGCCATCTTCGGACGGCCGCTCATCAGCGCTTTCCGCTGTGTCCCCTCCACATTCCACCAGTGCCTTAAGTTCAATGACAGAGGAGTCCAAGTCCGAATCAGAGGAGATCTGAAGGTCGCAAGGAAATGCTATGTGACAGCGGTCAACACCATCTCCCGGATGGCCGAGGTAGAGAAATGGGACCAGGAGATGGGTGAGCCGGTAGGACTGGGAGGAGAAGACCAGAAGGAGGAGATGGGGCAGAGGTCAGAGGAGCCGATGGAGGAGGAAGAGGTAGAGGGTCGAGCTTAGGATGAAGGGGTGGAAGAGGTGATGGGGGTCCAAGAAGAAGGACAGGAGCAAGGAGGAGACTGGGGAGAACAATCTCGGTTGGAGGCCATGGAAGAGGTCGTTGTGCTCAAAGTCACCACCCGAGTCGGAGTGGTGGAGAAAGTCAGGATCAGCAGGGAGCTCAGCCTGGAGGAGCAGATGCAGATTCTCGTTTGCGTTCAGTAGAACGTGGATGTCTTCGCTTGGAGCGCCGCGGAGATGCCAGGGATCGACGCAGATGTGGCTTGCCACTGCCTCAATCTCAACCCCAGCACCCGCCCCATCCGTCAAAAGAGGAGGGCCTTAGCAGACAAGCTGGAGGGACCCATCCGAGAGGAGGTGGGTAAGCTCCTACAGGCGGGGTTTGTATCAGAGATCCAGTATCCAGGCTGGATCTCTAACATGGTCATGGTGAAGAAGGGGGGAGGTAAGTGGAGAATGTGTATCGACTTTTCCTTGCTTAATAAATCGTGCCCCAATGATTGCTACCCCTTGCCTAGAATCGACGCGCTGGTTGACTCAGCCGTTGGTTTCCCCATAATGTCTTTTCTAGATGCTTTTTCAGGTTATCATCAGATTCGCATGCACCCCCCTGACATCAAAGATGGCTCCTTCATCACGGGGGATGGGTGTTATTGTTATAAGATGATGCCCTTCAGGCTCAAGAATGCAGGTGTCACGTACCAAAGAATGATGGACAGGGTCTTCCGAGAACAGAAGGGGTGAAACTTGGATGTCTACGTCGATGATCTCATGGTAAAAAGTCGGGACCTTGAATCCCACCTCCGAGACGTCGAAGAGACCTTTAAGAACTTGTGAAAGTATAAGATGAAGCTCAACCCCCTAGAGTGTGCCTTTGGGGCAAGCTGAGGAAAATTCCTGGGTCACCTGCTCACTCCAGCGGGGGTGGAGCCTAACCCGGATAAGGTCAGAGCAATAATGGAATTGGGATCTCCAAGAAATTCGAAGGAGGTTCAGAGCCTCACCGGAAAGCTGGCCGGACTCAGCAGGTTCCTCTCCCAGGCTGGAGACAAGTGTGCACCCTTTTTCAAAGTGTTAAGGGGAAACAAAAAATTTGAATGGACCCCGGAGTGCGAGGGAGCCTTTCAGGCTTTGAAAGAGCAACTCACCCAAACTCCCCTACTCCAAGGGCCGAGACCGGGAGAGGACCTATCCCTATACCTGGGGGTAGGATCAGAGGCAGTAAGTTCAGTACTGGTCCGGGAGGAGGGGAGAATGCAATTCCCCATCTACTACGTCAGCCGAGTGCTGAGGAAGGTAGAGCTCCGGTACAGGATTCTGGAAAAGTTGGCCTTCGCGTTGGTATTGGCGGTCCGGAGGCTATGACCTTACTTTCAGGCACATTCTATCAAGGTAGTGACTGATCACCCACTTCGCAAAGTCATGGAGGGGGTGGAGCACTCGGGAAGGTTGGCGAAGTGGTCCGTGGAGTTGAGTGAGTTCGATGTTACGTTCGTGCCCAGGACGTCGATCAAGGCCCAAGTAGTGGCAGACCTCATGGCTGACTACGCAACTGAAGTGGGTGAGTATGAATCCCCCCCCCCAGCCGGTGTCCTGGAAGTTGTTGGTGGATGGCGCATCAGGGAAGCACTACTATGGAGGGGGAATAATCATGGTGACCCCCAAGGGACAAAGATCGAACAAGCTTTGAACATCCACTTCCCGATTACCAACAACCAAGCTGAGTACGAGGCAGTGAAAGCGGGCCTGTGGTTAGCTCGGGAATTGGGAGTACAAGATGTGGAGGTCTCGACGGACTCGATAATGGTAGAATGCCAAGTCAAGGGAGAGTTTGAAGCAAAGGACCCGACCCTCCAGAGGTACCTGGAGAAAGTCAAGGGGGTCATCGAGCAATTCCGCACTTTCTCCGTCAAACACGTGCCAAGAGAGGAGAGCACCCCCGCGGACATCCTAGCCAGGTTCAGTCCCCGAGCAGGAGGGACGGTTTCAGAACTCTTCAGACCCACCATCGAGGAAGGAGAACTGATGGAGGTGGATCAGCGGGCCTCGTGGATGGATCCCTTCATCACCTTCCTATCATCAAGGAAGTTCCCTGAAGAAGACATAGATAGACGACGCTTCAGGTATAAGTCGGCTTATTATTCTTTGCATGCAGGAGGACTGTATCGAAAGACACTCTCAGGACTTCTGGCCCGTTGTGTATCCGAGGAGGAGGTTCCGAGAGTCCTAGAAGAAATCCACTCGGGGGAGTGTGGAAGTCACTCCGGGAGCCGAACTCTGGAGGGGAGGATGTTGAGACAAGGCTAATTATGTCCTACTCTCAGTAAATATGCGGCGGAGTTCGCAAGAAAATGTTCTAAGTGTTAGCTCTATGCGCCGCTCCAACTCCTCCCAGCCCAGAGGCTCCGGACCATCACGACCCCCTGGCCTTTTGCTATATGGGGAATGGATCTGGTAGGACCTTTCCCACAAGCCAGTGGCCAGAGGAAGTTCTTATTGGTCATGATCGATTACTTCTCCAAATGGGTGGAAGTGAAGGCCCTAGCCAAGGTAACATCTCAAGTGGTAAAGAATTTTGTGTGGGGAGAGATAATTTGCAGACACGGGCTCCCTCTGGATATAGTGACAGACAATGGGCCGCAATTTGCTAGCGAGGAGTTTGTTGGCTTCTGCACCCGACTCGGCATTGACCTCAGGTTCGCATCGGTTCACCATCCGAGAAGCAACGGCCAGGTAGAGGCGGCAAACAAGATAATCATCAACCTATTAAAGAAGAAAGTAGAGAACCTCTGGGGGAATTGGGTGGAGCAGCTACCATCCATTCTCTGGGCCCTGAGGACTACTCCAAACACCACCACCGGGGAGACCACGTTCAAACTTTCTCATGGATCCGAAGCAGTCCTTCTGTTGGGTATATTGCCCTCAATAGTACCATGATTTGAAGAGGCATCACTCTCAATGCTAAGGACATATTGTATTTGATGAGCTATACTTGTGTAAGATATAGGTGCAAGTGACTCAAAAGGAAGGGGCAAACATGCCCTTAGATGTGGAGAAATCATCTTCCAAAAGATGAAGTTTTGTCTCAGCCGAACCGCTGAGATGAAGGGGGCAAAACCGCTGAGACAAGGAGCCGTCTCAGCGTATCTGCTGAGAAGTTCATTATACGCTGAGAATCAGCGTGGTTGTCGAACGGGGCTCGACATTCGTCGAACGCTATATGCCGTTCATCGACCGCTGAGACGAGATCAAAGCTGAAGCCGTTGAGAAGACACACAAGGCAAGTTTGTCGAGCACTGAGCTGGCAAGATCGTCGAACGCTGAACGTCGTTCGACAAACGCTGAGACGAGGAGCCATCTCAGCGGATCCGCTGAGAGGACACACAAGGCAAGTTTGTCGAGCACTGAGCTGGCAAGATCGTCGAATGCTGAACGCCATTCGACAAACGCTGAGATGAGGAGCCGTCTCAGCGGATCCGCTGAGAAGACACATAAGCCAAGTTTGTTGAGCACTGAGCTGGCAAGATCGGCGAACGTAGGGGACAGCTAGTTCGTCGAATGCAGAGTGCTCCACATTCGTCGAGCGCAGTCCTTCTCTACAGAAAAGTAGGGCGGCGGGATCTGCGGCTAGGACAAGTTGCAGAAAAGCTGTGTGGCGTCCACCAGCTTCTCCCATACCTCTCAGCAAATCAGCTAAGAGCCGTTGAAGATCAGAGATGTATAAAAGGAAGAGTTAGTGCACATTTGAAGCTCTCGGTAATGTGCGAAAGAGATCAACTGCTACATTGATGGCTGAAGCTCTCGTCTTCTTCCTCCTGCTCACTGAACAAGAAGAAGAAAACAGAGAAAGAAACTTAGCTCCTCCGCAAGAAGTAGCAAGGTGATCTTCCATCACTCTGTCAAAGAGGAAGATCAAGTTAGTTGCTGTAATCAACATCTTCAGCAATAGGAAGCACAGTCAATGCAGGATCTATAGGAGAGTACCTCGACTGTAGAATAAATTTCTAAGCCATTTATCTGTAGGGCTTCTTGCCTGAGCTGTAAGACCATTTGGTCTGAGTTTGTAGGAACCTGAGGGTTCTGAGCTGTAGGGCTGAAGGCCTGAGTTGTAGGATCTGGAGCAGATCTGAGGTAGGGCTTAACAGCCTGAGGTAGGACTAAGAGCTGGTCTGAGCTGTAGGAGGAGGAGTCCTCTGAGTGGGAGGACCTGGGAGAGGTCTGAGTTGCAGGATCAGGAGCAGATCTGAGGTAGGGCTTAACAGCCTGAGGTAGGACCAGGAGATGGTCTGAGCTGTAGCAGGAGGAGTCCTCTAAGTGGTAGGACATTGGAGAGGTCTGAGTTGGTAGGGCAACTGTGCCTGAGGTAGGAGATGGTGATAGCTCTGAGTTGTAGGGACTTATGTCCTGAGGTAGGATCATTCTTGATCTGAGAAGTTCTGAGGAACTTGTGTTGTAAGCTCTTTGAGCCGAGTTTGGAGAAGTTGGCCGTGTCTAACACACTGTTAGAAGGGTGGAGGGGGAAAGTGGACTACCCATAGACACACTGTCTTTGGGGAACCACTATAAATTATTGTGCGCTTTCTGTGTTTGCTGATTTGCTTGAACCAACTCTGAAAATAGCTAAAGCTAATCAAGTAAAATTTAAAAGACATATTCACACCCCCCCCCCCTCTAGGTGAGTTAGACTTCAAACCTTATAATTCTTTCAAGTGGTATCAGAGGGAGGTTGGTCAAAAAGTACTTAACAGTCTGACCAGATCCTAAAAGTTTTAGTCTAGTCAAATCCCAATGGCCTCCAACGGATTGCAAAAGGAAATGAGGTCCATGAAGTTGCCCATATGCAACAAAGAGAATTTTGGCATATGGAAGCAAAGGATTAGGTTGTTTATGGAAGCATCTGATCCAAGGATCTTCATTACAGTTAAAGAAGGACCTTTCACCTTTAGCACTGCATCCACTATTGATCCAACAAGAAGAGTGGCCAAACTATTCAAAGATCTGACCAAGGATGAACTTGAGTTGTTCACCATGGACAAGAGGGCCCAAAACATCATTGTCAATGCTATTGATGATTCCACCTTTCAAAACTTGGTACACTGCACTTCTGCCAAGGAAATGTGGGATACACTAATAGTATATATGGAAGGGACAGCTGAAGTTAGGGATGACAGGAAGTCACTCCTAAATCAAGAGTATGAAGCCTTCAGGCAGCAGAGCCAGCAAAGCATATCCATGTGCTATGAGAGGTTCTTCAGAATAGTCAATGAGCTGAGAACCTATGAGAGGGCTTTCACCAACTATGAGCTGAATGACAAGTTCCTTAGATCTCTCACAAGAGACTGGGACACAAAGATATGTGACATTAGGGAAGTGGCCAAGCTTGGTGAGACTCCAACTCACACTCTGTTTGGGAAGCTGCTTTCCTATGAAATGCAGCTGTCTGCAAGGAAGGAAGAGGACACCTCTGTAAAGGCAAAAGCAATGGAGAATTCTATGGCTCTCAAAGCTGACAGCTCCAAGAGAAGCAAGGGGAGGATAGTGTCTCCTCCAAGGAGAAGAGCTGAACCTGAAGTCAGCACCTCAGGATGCTCTTCCTCTGATGTAGAATTTGCTGCCTTCTCTAGGCAGTTCAAGAGGATGATGAAGAGGAAGCCATGGAGGAACATGCCCTCCTCATTATCACACTACAAAAATAACAGCAGCAAATCTGAAAGACTGCACCCAAAGGGTGACAGGTATGATTCAAAACCATGTAAACATTCTACTAATAATATAATCTGTTATAGCTGCAGCAAGCCTGGACATGTCATAGCTGACTGTCCAGTCAAAAGAAAGGATAGTGGTGAAATGAAGCATCAACACCATAAGGATAGGAAAGGAGAAAAGTCACTCCTAGCAAAGAAAGAAAGAAGCTAGAGTGAGTCTGATCCTTCAACATCAGGGTCGGACAATGAAGAAGAATCCAACATTGGGCTATATGCAGCAGAAGATGATGAAGACTATCCAGCTGCAATGGTTGGAATCAGGGCCCCTCTATCACACTCAGATAGTGATGAAGAGGAGGATGAAGAAGACACTATTCAGCTAGGCCTTATGGCCTTCACTGATGTGGAATGGAGTCAGAATGCTTCTGACAAGGTTCAGGTACTATCTCAGTCCACTTCATTTCCTGATTATAAGACCAGTCCAGAATCTGTTGCACCTTCATCAATTGATGGAAGGGGCATGGATGCTGAGGAAGAACTCAATCAATTGATTGATAAATATGGTTTTATTTTGGAGGCTCTGAAGAAGGGCAAGAATCTTGTCAAGAGGCAAGCCCAGGAAATTGTTGATCTCAAAATGACTAAGGAAGTCATCACTGAACCTACCACCCTGGTGACTCAGATGAGCAAACAAATTAATCATTTACAGGGGTTAACTATGGTGCAAATAAGCATTATTTCCCTGAAGAACAAGGTCATCAAGGACCTTGAGGAAAAGCTTGAGAAGGAGAAGAGCCTGGTGGCTCAATTATCCAAGCCCAGATCTGTGCTTCCTATCATTGACACCTTCTCCTCTCAAACCAATAGGAGAGGACTAGGATTCAAGAAAATGGAAGTAGGAGAAGGGAGTGGAGTTAAGAGCAAGGAGAAGGATAAGCCTCAACCCACCTTTCGAAAGGTGATACTTCCCTCCAACATGTATGACCATAAAAGCATTTATGGTCATGATGAGTACTTTTTGTACTCATCTTTTAGTATAATTTTAATATAGTTTTAATATGAATTTATATAAATTATATGTATTATCTTATCTAATTCATTCCTTCTTATTTTTGCCACTAATTTAAGCTTAGTTTATGTATTTCAGGTTTCCTGGACACTTTGAGCAAAAATGTCAACTACACGCCCAAGGTCACGGGCGTGACCAAGGGGTGTGACAATCTAGACGTGTTCCAGACCCGATTCTGCCATCCCGGGAGCATTCCGTGAAGTTTCGCCAAGTACACGCCCCAGGTCACGGGCGTGACCAAGGGAGTGACCCAATGTCACGGCCGCGACCCACTGAGACGAAGCAGAATCGCTGAGACCGCTGAGATCAAGCCTTACACGCCCCAGGTCATGGGCGTGACCAGGGGGCGTGACATCCAAGTCACGGCCGGGACCCCACCACCAGCTGCCAGCACGCCTGCCACATCAATTAAAGTTACACGCCCCAGGTCACGGGCGTGACCATGGGGCGTGACATCAATTCACGGACGTGACTCGTCCCGCGCGCCTTCCCGCCAAAGACTTCCCACCAGCAGCATATTTAAAGATTACACGCCCCAGGTCACGGGCGTGACCTAGGGCGTGACGCGGCCGAAATGCCTGCACTGAAGCCAGAATGTGCCCTCTTCGCCAGCACCGATCACGCCCCCTACACGCCCCTTGGTCACGGGCGTGACCAAGGGCGTGTAACATCAAATTTCTGCTTATTTAAGGCGAGCTTCTCCAGATCTTCTAGGACCGATTTTTAGGATTAGAACTTTCATTTCATGTTTTATTTTCATGTTTTAGTAGTTCTTGTAATCCTCTTTCTTTATGCAACTTGTAGTTTTCAATTCGATAGTTGTAATTTCATTTTCATAGTTTGTAATTTCTTTTGTCTCAATCAATAAAATAGTTCTTTTTTTCTCATTCTCCTCTTTCTTTATTGCTTTATTTTCTTTTTGCAAAACCAATCCAAAAAGTTCTACTTGATAGAATAATAGAGATTTTCTTGAAGTAAGAGTACTCAACCGCCCCGAGTCTAATACGAACTTGGATTTTTATAACCTATACTACATTCGATACGGTACACTTGCTGTTGTCGTTTGCAAGCATAGTTTTGCCCATCAAGTTTTTGGCACCGTTGCCGGGGACACGGTTGATATTTCGAAAAAAAGTATTATTTATTAATTTTATCGTTCTCTTTCTTCTCCCCCTTCTCTTTAATTTTTTTTATAAAAAAAACTTAAAAAGCGCAATCTAAATTCTCGGAAAGGACGCTTTGGGCTTGAATTCCAACCATAGCCTCTAGTACCTTGCAAACCCTTCACCGGGTAGATCTTGGGAAGTCCGGGACTAATTTAACCAACTTTTTCAAAAAAAATATATAATAAAAATATTTATAAAATTCCATTCATTTAAGTAAAGGTTGTTTCCTTTTTTTTTTGTTGTATTATGCAATCACTTGAATTGGCCGTAAAAGTTGCCGAGCTTCAAATCCAAGTATATCTTTTGGAAGCGGCACAAAAATGCTAAAATTGCTGTTATTATTGTAATGCGCCTCATCAAAGTGAGGAATGTTATTTACATTCGTATGCTCAAAATAATTATTATGAAAATAATTTTCTCAATATTATGCAAATAATTTTGATAATAACTACGATCATAATTTTTCCCCTTTTAATGAGAATAATTTTTCAAACTTTGATGAAAATAATTTTTCTAATTATAATGAAAACAAATTTTTGGCATCTAATAATTTGTCTTCTAGCCCCGAAGTAGATTATCCTTGGTGGTAAGCTTACCCGGATAATTCTCGAAGCGACGAAGATAATTCTTTAGACACAAATTTTTGTTTTTCTTCTTATAGTCCGCAGTCTTCGTTCTCTAATTTGGGGGAAATTTCGCAGATCCAAATAGATACTTCCCCCAAAATTTAGAGGAAAATAATTTTTCTAATTTTCACGAGAATAATTCTTCGGCCTCTAATAATTTGTCTTCTAGCCCCGAAGTAGATTATTCATGGTGGCACAGTCATCCGGATAGTTTTCGGGGCGATGAAGAAAAATCTTTAGATCCGAATTCTTGTTCTTCTTTTGCGCCGCAATTTTCGTACTCTAATTTTGGGGAATGTCCGCTTTTTCAATTTGATACTCCACCCCAGAATTTAGATGTGAATTTTCTTTCTTCTAGTGTTTTCTCCTCATCTTTGGAAAATTTAGTTATGGAGGAGCATGATTGCTCATGTACTCCCCTAGTTTCTTTTCCCAATTATGAAGAAAAATCTCTTACCAAGAAATTCTTAATGTTTTGGGCACCCCAGATGAACTAGAAGAAGAACAAGTTTCTTCCCCTACTTCACCCGGATCTTTTTTTCTTTATCATGAATTTTCACAAAACTCTTCTATTTTAATTCAACCAGAAATTCATGAAATTTTTGTGTCCGAAAATTTTATTCAGCTTGGTAATACGCTAGATTTTCCTAATGAAAATTTTATTTTAGAAAAGGAACAACCGGAGCTTAATTTTATATTTTCGCAAGCGCCTCCTCCTTGCGAAAAATTTTCTGAATCGCTTAGTTATGATTCTCTCTATACTAATAATTTTCAGGTTGAAGATGAGTTGTTGCTTCCCCAATCAATTGATGATCAATATGCCTCTCATCTTTATTTTTCCAAATCACCTCAGGTATGTATAGGTGATTTGGATTTGCATATTCAAGTTCAAGGACAAAAGGAGAATCAAAAGATAAACGGAGGAGCAGCCGTGCGACGGATGCCGGCACATTCACCTACGCGTGAATTAGGGGAGTTGCCTGTTCACTTCTCTTTTTATTTTCCGTTTTCCTAACAATAACTGTATAGCTTAAAGACGGGAAAAAGAAAGCGCTCTTGGGAGTCACCCCTTGCTTATCTTTAATTTTTATGCATTTTTCTTTTTAAAAGTTTATTTTTCAAGTGTTCTTCATACTTAGTTTTAAACATTGGGGACAATGTTTAATTTTAAGTATGGGGGTGTAGCTTAGAATTCATAGTATTTTTATTTGAAAAAGAAAAAAAATTAAAAATTATAAAAATCTAATTTCTTGGAAAGGGCGCTTTGGGCTTGAACTCCCATCACAGCTCCTAGTACCTTGCGAACCCTTCACCGGGTAGCCCTCAGGAAGTCCAAGAAATATTTTATTTAAAAAAATATATATAATAATAATAAATACGCCTAGCCTTGTTGTTTTTAATGTTCAAGAATTCAGTTTGAGGTCCGATTATAAGTATTCCTACATTTTTAATTTAGCTAATATTTTATTTTATCAGAATTTGTTAAATCTAAATTTGAAGTAATTTAGTTTTAAGAAACACTTTATGTTTTTAATTCGATTAGAGAATTAATTTAGCACTACTTCTCTGTTTAATTTTAAATAGCTTTTCTTTGTGGTAAATTGGCAAAACATCTCTAGATTTTTTATTATATTCGCTTCTAACCTTAAGATCTTAGGAAATTTCAATCCACTAAAAATTTGCTCTCAAAATAGTTTAATTTATAAAGTAGAAGTATTTCTTTACCCTTGGTAAACATTTGTGTTTTTTCTTTTCCACTATTGTTAGATCATATGTCATGGGAATAAGGAGATGTTAGTTCTTTATTCTCTGGTAAACATATGCAACCCAAAAATAAAAAATGAAGAGAGAAAAAAAATGTGTATATGTCGAGTCTATAATTCTCTGGTATTACATATACTAAAAAAAGGGGTTGAGAGGATAAAATTCATCACCCCAATCATGAAACCTCTTCATATCCATTGTCTTCATTTTGCCATTCCGTTTAAACCCATCCCTAGCCAATTTCACCGTTTCTAGTCCTAAACTAAATTATTAAGAGAGCAATATTTTGGTAGGTGTCTTTTCCTTAAGTTTCTTCTTTGTTAGAGTGTCTATAATTTCAATCTAATTTTGTTTGAAAATTTCTATAATTTCGATTGCTAAATAGTTATCTTGAGAAGTAGTTAGCTAAACAAATTTCTCTTTTTAAATTATCAACATAACTTAAGACTTAATTCTTGAATTCCTAAAAATTTGCTTTTGACTTATTCTTGGTTCAATAAAATTTTAGTTAATTAGTAATAATATCGATGTCTTGTAATTCTTTCCTCACTCTTTTGCTCTGGAATAGCAAAAGCTCAAGTATGGGGGTGTTTGATGAGTACTTTTTGTACTCATTTCTTAGTATAATTTAAATATAGTTTTAATATGAATTTATATAAATTATATGTATAATCTTATCTAATTCATTCCTTCTTATTTTTGCCACTAATTTAAGCTTAGTTTATGTTTTTCAGGTTTCCTGGACACTTTGAGCAAAAATGTCAAGTACACGCCCAAGGTCACGGGTGTGACCAAGGGGCGTGACAGTCTAGACGTGTTCCAGACCCGATTCCGCCATCCCGGGAGCATTCCATGAAGTTTCGCCAAGTACACGTCCCAGGTCACGGGCGTAACCAAGGGCGTGACCCAATGTCACGGCTGCGACCCGCTGAGATGAAGCAGAACCGCTGAGACCGCTGAGATCAAGCCTTATACGCCCTAGGTCACGGGCGTGACCAGGGTTGATAAGTAGTATTTTTATAACTTTTTAATAGAAAATCTTGTAAATATTTAATATGAATTCTCTATTTTATGTCAAATTTAGGTTATAAGTAGTTCTTTTTTTTTTAATTTTGATTCTAACTTAGCCTAATTTTAATATTTGCAGATTTTTGGACAAATTGGGAAAATATTGCATTACACGCCCTCGGTCACGCCCGTGACCAAGGGCGTGTAACTTGTAGACCAGTCCAGGTCGATGCCGTGCTGTTGAGCTAGTCCACACCCAGTCACGCCCCAGGTCACGCCCGGGACCCAAAGTCACGCCCGTGACCATGGGCGTGTAATATTAGAATCTGCCGCGTGGAGCTGCCGTCGAGACGAGAAGTTGCCGTTGAGAAGTCAACCAAAGTCACGCCCGTGACCCAAAGTCACGCCCGTGAACCAAAGTCACGCCCGTGACCTTCCCGCGTGATCCAAGCACGCCGCCGCGCGGTCTGCCTAGCCCATGCCGCATTAAATGAAGCCGTCCTAAGTCACGCCCGTGACCCATATGTCACGCCCGTGACATGTCCGATTTTCTCCCGCCGTCACGCCAAGCCCACGCCGCTGCCGGATCCAATGTTACAGTGATTACACGCCCTTGGACACGCCCGTGACCGAGGGCGTGTAACTTGAAAATTTTGCCTATAAATTCAGAGGCTCTCCTTGAGTCCAGAGTTGAGAATTTTGGAGTGGGGAAGGTGCTGCTGGAGCCAATCTTGAGTAGTTTTCCTTTTTCATGTTTATGTTCATGTCTCTTTATTTTCATGCTCTCTTCCTTTTCTAATGCAATGTATTAGCTTTCCTTTAGTGCAATAGTCTAGTTTAAGCTTGTAATCTTGTTTTTCCTAGCTTGCAATTTCCTTTCTTAAGTCTTGTAATAGTTTTTCATTTAAATAAAAAATAGTTTGTTCTCTTTATTTTGTCTCCTCCTTAGCTAAAATTTCTTAATATGCATTTTTATTTTTCTTCCTCTTCCCCCTCCACCATGATTAACTAATCCTCATTAGTACTCGATCAAAATGATCCGAGGATGAGTTAGACAAGTTATGATTTTCTAAAGTTTTCTTTTTCCGTTTTTATAAACACTTGAATTATCCTTGATTTTTAATTAGTGAGGCCATACTTTCGATATATGGTTTTCGCTTAAGTTTTCATATTTAGTTAGCCGAGAGGCTCAAAGTATGAATCGATCACTCAAGGGTAAAGAGAGTTGCACGCACCCCTCGAGAGAGGATGACGTAAATCTCCCGGATTGGAGTCAAATCCAATAGTGGGGTTCACCTCGTAAAGCAAGTTTTAGGTAATCGATTATAGGACGAGAGTCCGGTTGATTTTTCCTAATCTTAGTTGGGCATTAACCTCGAGAGAGGCATGTTCGAGCTTCGGGAACCTCCACGGTCAAGTAGTTCAATTTAAACGGAATTAGATTTAATTTCTTTTTACTTGTCTTTTCTCACTCCAAGGTGACTTTTGATTGAGTACTAGCCTCTTTTATCATCATCTAAACCCTTAATTTAGCTTGCAATTTCCCTTTTTTTTTAGCTAAGAACCAAAACCCCAAAATATCATTAGATAAGATAATAGTGACTTTCCTCAAAGTAGAAGTAATCAACGCGCCCCGTGGAATACGACCTTGGTATTTCTTAATATCCTATACTATAGACGATAAGGTACACTTGCCTTTATCGGATATAGTTTTGGAAAAAATCTCAACCCTTCACTAAAATTTCAAAACCGTAAAAATGAATATCAAGTTTTTGGCGCCGTTGCCGGGGAATTTTGCGTAGATATTTTGAAACAAGGATAGCTATTAATTTTATCATGTTGTTTTTATTTTAGTTTTTCTATTTTTGAAAATCTTAAGGGTGAAATTAAAATTCTTGGAAAGGACGCTTTGGGCTTGAATTCCCATCACAGCCTCTAGTACCTTGCAAACCCTTCACCGGGTAGATCTTGGGAAGTCCAAGACTAACTTAATCCGCCTAAAAAAGAACAAAAAAATATTCTCTCTTTTTTTTTCTTCTTCTTTCCTTCTCTTTTTAGTGTATGACCCGTGGTAGCACTTCGATTCTTCCTTTTGATCCGGAAATCGAGCGAACCCTTTTGAGGCACCGCCGTTCTCGTGATCAAGGAAATCAAGTAGAATCTGAAGAGTCAATCGGGGACACTAACGCAGCAAATATGGATCATAATCTTAATCCTCCTAATCTTAACGAGCCAAACCCTAATGAGGACGCGCAACGGACCATGTCCTATTATGCGCGGCCGAATTTGGAAGGCACACAATCGAGTATTGTTCGCCCCGCGGTGGCGAACAATAATTTTGAGATCAAGTCCAGCATCATACAAATGGTGCAACAATCGGTGACCTTTGATGGTCAACCGGACGAGGATCCAAATTCACATATCTCTTACTTTCTTGAAATTTGCGACACTTTTAAGATCAATGGCGTCACCGATGATGCCATTCGATTACGTCTTTTTCCTTTCTCTCTGCGGTCTAAGGCCAAGCAGTGGCTGGGCTCCCTACCAAGGGGATCCATCACTACATGGGCCGAAATGGCGGAAAAATTTCTTAATAAATATTTCCCGCCTTCAAAGACCGCTAAATTACGCACGGATATTGCATCGTTCATGCAAATCGACTCGGAGACTCTCTATGATACATGGGAGCGCTTCAAGGAGCTTTTGCGTCGATGCCCTCACCACGCACTTGCCACTTGGCAACAAGTGCAAATATTTTATAATGGCTTAAATCTCCAAACGAGGCAAATGATTGATGCGGCCGCCGGGGGGACATTAAATAACAAAACCCCGATCGCCGCTCAAGAGCTTTTCGAAGAGATGGCCACAAATGCGTATCAATGGAACATGCCCCGAGCGCGGCCTAATAAGCCGGCCGGAATTTTTGAAATAGACGCTAACGCAAATTTGGCTTTACAAGTTGAGCGCTTAACAAAGCAAGTGGCGGAGATGTCTGCTTCCTCCGCCACTCCTCCTTGGGCTAATAATATTTTACTTGAAGAGCAAGTTGATTACATGGGAAATCCACCTCGGCCTTCCTATAACCCGAACACCGCTCCGTATAATAACACCTACAATGCGGGTTATCGGAATCATCCGAACTTCTCATGGAGCAATCAAGGAAATGCTCAGCGTCCCTTAAATTTAAATCAACCTCCAAATCAACTTCTCAATTTAACTCCCCCTCAAAATTTTAATCCACCCGGTTTTCCACCGCAACAGCAGAAACCCTCTCCGCTTGAAGAGGTTTTTGCAAAATATGTTGCTACAACTGAAGCGAACATCCGGAACCTCACCGGATCGATCAAAAATTTAGAGAACCAAGTGGGCCAGCTAGCAAAGATAATCTCCGAGCGACCGCAAGGAGCCCTTCCGGGAAACACGGAGCCCAACCCAAGGGAGAGCGCAAACGCGATTACACTCCGAAGCGGGAAGGAGGTGGCTTCTAAGCAGGACGAACCCATGGTAACTTCCTCTCCTCCTCTTCCTCCTATTTTATCTTCAATTTTACCTACTACGTTAGCTCCGCGCGCTTCTACTTCTAATGTTCCGTATCCATCTAAGTTTAAAAGCGAGAGCGCCGAAAAGAATTATAAAAAGTTTTTAGATATTTTAAAGCAAATCCACATTAATGTACCCTTCTGCGAGGCTATCTCTCAAATGCCTAAATATGCGAAATATCTTAAGGAGTTGCTCTCCAATAAGAAAAAATTAGAAGATATTTCGCATATTTCTTTGAACGCAGAATGCTCCGCGGTTGTACTCAACAAATTGCCTACAAAAGTGAATGACCCGGGACGGTTTTCCATCCCGTGTTTATTTGGCAATTCGTTAGTAAAACACGCTTTAGCGGATCTGGGAGCAAGTATCAATCTCATGCCTTTTTCATTATTTAAGAAACTAGGTCTAGGAAATCCAAGCCCCACTCGAATGAGTATTCAATTAGCGGATCGCTCTTTAAAATATCCGGTAGGAATAGTGGAGGACGTGCTCGTCAAGGTCGACAAGTTCATCTTCCCGGTGGACTTTGTCATTCTTGACATCGAAGAGGATGCCGAAGTACCCCTCATACTCGGCCGCCCCTTCCTTGCCACCTCCCGCGCCATTATTGACGTAAGTAACGGAAAGCTCCTCCTTCGGGTTGGAGATGATGAAGTTTCTTTCGGCATAAATTCCTCGATGCGGAACACATTAGAAAACGACGATTCATGTTTTTACCTGGAAGAGTGTTGGGAATTCGATTCCCCTCCCGAGTTAGTCTCCACCTCGAGTCACGAGTCCGAGTTCGCCGAGCTCTTTTGTCTGGAAGAAGAAGAAGTCACTCGTTTCACACCACCCGAACCACTATTTTTAGAAAAATTAAAAATCAAAACATCTTATGAAGAGCCACCCGTTTTGGAACTAAAGCAACTTCCCCCTCACCTTAAGTATTTATTTTTAGAAAAAGAGTCGAAGCTACCCGTCATCGTTTCATCCGAACTTAGCAACTCAGAAATTTCCGAGTTGGCTATTGTCTTAAGAAAGCACCGCCACGCAATTGCGTGGCAAATTTCGGATATAAAGGGTATAAACCCTTCCTTCTGCACTCATAAAATTTTCCTCGAAGATAATTCCCGAAATTCGGTCCAGCCTCAACGACGGCTAAACCCTAACATGAAAGAAGTCGTTAAGGCCGAAGTGATCAAACTATTGGACGCGGGAATTATCTACCCGATATCGGATAGTACTTGGGTTAGCCCAGTACAAGTCGTACCAAAGAAAGGTGGCATTACGGTAGTAGCTAATGAGAATAACGAGTTGATCCCAACCCGTACTGTTACGGGTTGGCGGATGTGCATCGATTACCGAAAACTAAATGATGCCACCCGTAAGGATCACTTCCCCCTACCATTCATCGATCAAATTTTAGAGCGCCTTTCAGGTCACTCCTACTACTGTTTTCTCGATGGTTTGTCGGGATATTTTCAAATACCGATTTCGCCCGAGGACCAAGAGAAAACCACTTTCACTTGTCCCTTTGGCACCTTCGCTTATCGAAGGATGCCATTTGGTCTTTGTAATGCGCCAGCTACATTCCAAAGATGTATGCTGGCAATATTTGACGAGTTAGTAGAGGAGGTGATGGAAGTGTTTATGGACGACTTTTCCGTGTTCGGAAATTCATTTAAAAATTGTTTAAAAAATCTTGAGCGCGTGTTGCAGCGATGCGAGGAAACGAATTTAGCACTTAATTGGGAGAAATGCCATTTTATGGTCAAGGAAGGGCTAGTCCTTGGTCATAAAATTTCGGGCATGGGGATCGAGGTCGATAAGGCCAAGATCGAAGTGATTGAAAAACTTCCCCCTCCAACAAACGTAAAAGCTATTCGTAGTTTCCTAGGCCACGCGGGGTTTTATCGGCGCTTTATACAGAATTTTTCAAAAATCACAAAGCCGTTAACCCACCTTCTTGAAAAAGAATCCTCGTTTATTTTTAGCGATGAATGCCATTTGGCTTTTAAACTCATCAAAGAGAAACTTATAAACTCCCCGATTCTAGTCGCGCCGGATTGGTCGCTTCCTTTTGAAATCATGTGCGACGCGAGTGACATTGCGGTTGGTGCCGTTTTAGGCCAACGGGTGAGTAAGTATTTCCACCCTATTTATTATGCGAGCAAAACACTCACGTCGGCACAAGCGAATTACACCACAACCGAAAAGGAGCTTCTAGCGATCGTTTTTGCCTTCGATAAGTTTAGGTCATATATCACCCTCTCAAAAGTTATTGTCTTCACGGATCACTCCGCACTTAGGTATCTTTTAAGCAAATCGGACGCCAAGCCTCGTCTTTTGCGATGGATCCTCCTCTTGCAGGAGTTTGACTTAGAGATCCGGGACAAAAGAGGAGCCGAAAACTTGGCGGCCGATCATCTCTCCCGTTTAGAAAACCCCGCCTCGGAAGTTTTGATAGAATCTAACATCGATGATAAATTTCCCGAAGAGCGCCTCCTCGCTCTCGAAGATATTAATACGTCGTCTACCCCCTGGTTTGCAGATCTGGCTAACTATTTAGTAGCCCGGGTCTTGCCAAAAGAATTCTCGAGTCAGAAAAAGAAGAAATTCTTTTCTGATTTAAAGAATTACTTTTGGGAGGATCCCTTTTTATTCCGTGTATGCGCAGACCAAGTGGTGAGACGATGCGTCTCGAGTAAGGAGGGTCTTAAAATTTTACGACATTGTCACGAGGGACCATCCGGTGGTCATTATCATTCGAACCGAACCGCGAGGAAGGCGCTGGAGGCAGGCTTTTATTGGCCCACGCTCTTCAAAGATGCTCACACCCTTGTGAGTACTTGCGACAGCTGCCAGCGGTCGGGCAACATCTCTCGCCGGGATGAGATGCCCCAAAATATTTTCTTAGAATGCGAGATTTTCGATCTTTGGGGCATTGATTTCGTTGGTCCTCTCCCTCCTTCATTTTCAAATAAGTATATTCTAGTGGCGGTCGACTACGTGTCAAGGTGGGCGGAAGCGCAAGCTCTCCCCACCAACGATGCGCGAGTCATCGTTAACTTTTTAAAAAAATTATTTTCTCGATTTGGCACTCCGCGCGCTATTGTGAGTGATCGGGGCACCCATTTTTGCAATACTCAATTCACAAAAACTTTAGCAAAATATGGTGTCACGCACAAACTATCCACTGCATATCACCCACAAACGAGCGGCCAAGTCGAAGTGGTTAATCGAGAATTAAAGCGAATTTTAGAGAAAACGGTTTCTATTAATCGGAAGGATTGGGCAATAAAGCTCGATGACGCGCTTTGGGCCTATCGTACGACGTACAAGACCGCTATCGGTTGTACACCATATCGAATGGTCTATGGCAAGGCTTGCCACCTTCCGGTCGAATTAGAACACCGCGCATTTTGGGCGCTTAAGTTTTTAAATCTCGATTCCACTTTAGCGGGTGAACAAAGGAAGTTTCAAATAAACGAGTTAGATGAATGGCGAGCGAATGCGTATGAGAGCAATAAATTATATAAGGAGCGAACAAAGTTTTATCACGATAAACATATAAAATTTCCGAAAACTTTTTCGCCGGGCGATCTCGTCCTCCTTTATAATTCTCGCCTTCGCCTTTTTCCGGGAAAATTAAAATCCCGATGCTCCGGACCCTTTATTGTTAAAGAGGTTTGGTCCTATGGGACAATCCTAATTTCCCACCCAGAAAAAGGCTCCTTCAAAGTTAACGGGCACCGCCTTAAATTGTATCTTCCGGGAGACGTACCTAATGACAAGAGTGATGCGATTTTTCTTCATCATATAACATAATCGGCAAGTGGGTCAAGCTACGCGACCTTAAACAAAGCGCTTTTGGGAGGCACCCCAAAGTTATCTTTTGTTATTTTCTCTTGTCTCTTCTTTTCTGCTTTAACAACTTTTGCAGGTAATCGCGGCTTCCCCACAAAAGCTTCAAAAAAATCAGGGAAGCCCTTTTTCCTTCTCTTCTTTCGTTTTTGCATTTTTTTTTTATCTTTTCCTACTTCATACTTATTTTTAAACATTGGGGACAATGTTTAACTTTAAGTATGGGGGTGTAAATAGCCCTTTGTAAATTCTTGTAAATAGTTGTTAAATTAGAAAATTTTCAAAAAAAAAAAAATATATATATATATATATTTTCTTATGTTTTTCTTCTATTTTAGCACTTGTAAAACCCAAAACTCAAAAAAAAATAGAAAACAGAAAAATTTAAATCTTGGAAAGGGACGTTTGGGATTTTATCCCATCACACCTCCTAGTACCTTGCGAACCCTTCACCGGGTAGCCCTTGGGAAGTCCAAGACTTGCAAAAAAATTTGTTAAGTTTTAAATCTAGTTTCCTTTCTTTGTAAATAGTTTTTAATGAGAAAAATTCAAAAAAAAAGATAATATCAAAAATTCAAAAAATTCTTATTTCCCTCCTTGTTGTTTTTGTGATTTCTTAGAAATCTAGTTGAGAATGTTTATAAGCATGTTTAAGTTTTTAATTGGCTAAAATTTTGCTTATCATAGTTTGTTAATTTTAAATTTGAGGTAATCTTGATTTAAGAATCATCTTATGATTTTAAATTGATTAGAGAATTTTGTTAGCATGACTTCTCTTTTTATTTTTAAATGGCTTCATTTTGTAGTAAATTTCCTAAACCTCTTTAGATTTCAATTATACTTTCTTCTAACTTCTTAGATCTTAGGAATTTTAATTTTACTAGAATTTGCTCTCAATATGATTTAAAACTAGCTAGATTTATTTTTCCCCTACCCTACCCCCTTTGATGGCATAAAAAAAAAATGTGTATTAAAAGATCATATGTCATGGGAATAAGAGGATAAAATTCATTATTCCCTAAAACATATGCACCCAAAATATTTGAAAAGATTATATGGCATGGAGTAAGAGGATAAAATTCATTACTCCTAAACCATATACATTTTGGGTTTTTATTAGAAGAGAAAAAAAAAAAAAAAGGGAAATTTCATGATAAATTCCTTTTCCTCCATTCAAAAATTTCTCTTCTTATGCCAAATTTTATGAAATCCCCCTTAGCCAATTATCATTGTTCTAGTTTTAGTTGAAAATTATGGAGAGAGCAATATTTAGTAATTTACTTTTCCTTAAGATTCTTTTAAGATAGAGTTCTTATAATTTTAATTTAATTTAGTTTTATAATTTCTACAATCTTGTCAAACTACTTAATTTTCTTGAGAAGTTATTGCCTAAACATTTTTCCCTCTTTTCAAATCATCATCATAATTTAGGACTTAACTCCCCCTTGAATTTACTCTTAACTTAACTTTTGGTTAAATGAAATTTTAGTTTTAAATTAAAATTTTTCTTTAAAGATGTCTTATAAATAATGTCTCACACTTTTGCTCTGGAATAGCAAAACCTCAAGTATGGGGGTATTTGATAAGTAGTATTTTTATAACTTTTTAATAGAAAATCTTGTAAATATTTAATATGAATTCTCTATTTTATGTCAAATTTAGGTTATAAGTAGTTCTTTTTTTTTTTAATTTTGATTCTAACTTAGCCTAATTTTAATATTTGCAGATTTTTGGACAAATTGGGAAAATATTGCATTACACGCCCTCGGTCACGCCCGTGACCAAGGGCGTGTAACTTGTAGACCAGTCCAGGTCGATGCCGTGCTGTTGAGCTAGTCCACACCCAGTCACGCCCCAGGTCACGCCCGGGACCCAAAGTCACGCCCGTGACCATGGGCGTGTAATATTAGAATCTGCCGCGTGGAGCTGCCGTCGAGACGAGAAGTTGCCGTTGAGAAGTCAACCAAAGTCACGCCCGTGACCCAAAGTCACGCCCGTGAACCAAAGTCACGCCCGTGACCTTCCCGCGTGATCCAAGCACGCCGCCGCGCGGTCTGCCTAGCCCATGCCGCATTAAATGAAGCCGTCCTAAGTCACGCCCGTGACCCATATGTCACGCCCGTGACATGTCCGATTTTCTCCCGCCGTCACGCCAAGCCCACGCCGCTGCCGGATCCAATGTTACAGTGATTACACGCCCTTGGACACGCCCGTGACCGAGGGCGTGTAACTTGAAAATTTTGCCTATAAATTCAGAGGCTCTCCTTGAGTCCAGAGTTGAGAATTTTGGAGTGGGGAAGGTGCTGCTGGAGCCAATCTTGAGTAGTTTTCCTTTTTCATGTTTATGTTCATGTCTCTTTATTTTCATGCTCTCTTCCTTTTCTAATGCAATGTATTAGCTTTCCTTTAGTGCAATAGTCTAGTTTAAGCTTGTATTCTTGTTTTTCCTAGCTTGCAATTTCCTTTCTTAAGTCTTGTAATAGTTTTTCATTTAAATAAAAAATAGTTTGTTCTCTTTATTTTGTCTCCTCCTTAGCTAAAATTTCTTAATATGCATTTTTATTTTTCTTCCTCTTCCCCCTCCACCATGATTAACTAATCCTCATTAGTACTCGATCAAAATGATCCGAGGATGAGTTAGACAAGTTATGATTTTCTAAAGTTTTCTTTTTCCGTTTTTATAAACACTTGAATTATCCTTGATTTTTAATTAGTGAGGCCATACTTTCGATATATGGTTTTCGCTTAAGTTTTCATATTTAGTTAGCCGAGAGGCTCAAAGTATGAATCGATCACTCAAAGGTAAAGAGAGTTGCACGCACCCCTCGAGAGAGGATGACGTAAATCTCCCGGATTGGAGTCAAATCCAATAGTGGGGTTCACCTCGTAAAGCAAGTTTTAGGTAATCGATTATAGGACGAGAGTCCGGTTGATTTTTCCTAATCTTAGTTGGGCATTAACCTCGAGAGAGGCATGTTCGAGCTTCGGGAACCTCCACGGTCAAGTAGTTCAATTTAAACGGAATTAGATTTAATTTCTTTTTACTTGTCTTTTCTCACTCCAAGGTGACTTTTGATTGAGTACTAGCCTCTTTTATCATCATCTAAACCCTTAATTTAGCTTGCAATTTCTCTTTTTTTTTAGCTAAGAACCAAAACCCCAAAATATCATTAGATAAGATAATAGTGACTTTCCTCAAAGTAGAAGTAATCAACGCGCCCCGTGGAATACGACCTTGGTATTTCTTAATATCCTATACTATAGACGATAAGGTACACTTGCCTTTATCGGATATAGTTTTGGAAAAAATCTCAACCCTTCACTAAAATTTCAAAACCGTAAAAATGAATATCAAGGGTCGTGACATCCAAGTCAGGGTCGGGACCCCACCACCAGCTGCCAGCACGCCTGCCACGTCAATTAAAGTTACACGCCCCAGGTCACGGGCGTGACCATGGGGCGTGACATCAATTCACGGGCGTGACTCATCCCGCGCGCCTTCCCGCCAAAGACTTCCCTCCAGCAGCACATTTAAAGATTACACCACCAGGTCACGGGCGTGACCTAGGGCGTGATGCGCCCAAAACACCTGCATTGAAGCCAGAACGTGCCCTCTCCGCCAGCACCGATCACGCCCCCTACACACCCCTTGGTGACGGGCGTGACCAAGGGCGTGTAACATCAAATTTCTGCCTATTTAAGTGGAGCTTCTCCAGATCTTCTAGGACCGATTTTTAGGATTAGAACTTTCATTTCATGTTTTATTTTCATGTTTTAGTAGTTCTTGTAATCCTCTTTCTTTATGCAACTTGTAGTTTTCAATTCGATAGTTGTAATTTCATTTTCATAGTTTGTAATTTCTTTGGTCTCAATCAATAAAATAGTTCTTTTTTTCTCATTCTCCTCTTTCTTTATTGCTTTATTTTCTTTTTGCAAAACCAATCCAAAAAGTTCTACTTGATAGAATAATAGAGATTTTCTTGAAGTAAGAGTACTCAACCGCCCCGAGTCTAATAGGACCTTGAATTTTTATAACCTATACTACATTCGATACGGTACACTTGTTGTTGTCGTTTGCAAGCATAGTTTTGCCCATCAGGTCACTAGAAGAATGAGAGGTGCTATAGGAAGGAAAATGCTCCTTCATATAGTGGAAGAAAGGGAATGGGATTGAGTGCCATGAAGGCTCTCCATGAGGAAATTCAAATGGCCCAACATGGACCATTTGTTTTTGGTACTTCAGCCACTTCATTCAAGAATGAGAAGGCAAGCCCTTCTAAGGTTGGATCTGTCAAGAACATGACTGGTGCCAGTTCTGTAAGCATATCTGAGTGCTTAGTGTCAGATGCCATCAAATCTTGTCTGGCTGCCTAGGCATTGCAAGCTGATGCCATCAGGACAAAGAGCATCAAGATAGCACACAGAATGACATTCAGTCAAATAATTGATGAGAGGAACAGGAAGAATGTCGTTGTATCTATTCCTGAACATAAGGACTGTGCTACACAATCCTCAAGAAATGCTCAGAAAAGAAGATACAACATTCATGAATGTTGGTGTTGTGGTAAAGTGGGACACTTTGCCATAGATTGTTGGTACAACCCCAATGTACCTAATGCAAAGAAGAGCCTTCCTGTAAAGGGAGCTGCCAGAGTCAGGTCATTTGATCATGCTAACAAGAACCTAGGACCCAAGTCACCTTGGGCTCCTAAGGGATATTAAACTCTATTTTGCAGGATAGTTCAAGTACCAGCCTCATACTTAAGTGGTACTTGGACAGTGAGTGCCCATGGCACATATAAGGAAGAATGTTGACTTCATAAAGTCAACATCAGTAGAGGACTAAATCCTCAAGGTAAGTATCTCTATTGTGAATTTATCATCAAATACTATCTATAATAGTGTTAAAATAGGATGATAGAATTAACCAGTGCAATCTGCTTAGCTAAGGTTCAAATTCGCCTAAAATTTAGGTAAAGTCTGGGTTCGACAAATGTCGAGCTCAGTTCGACAAATTTAGCCAGAGTTGTAGCATTAGTTGAACCGTCTCAGCTGAACCGCTGAGTGGATTAGGTCAACAATCTGGCCCACTATATAAACCCTCGGCGGGATTAAATGACCCTTTACATTCTCTCGTACCACCCTAGACGTCGAGACGAAACCTCTACTCTTCCGTTCCAGCGTCTTCGTTTTTCTCAATTGACTAAGATGGTGCCCAAGATTGCGAAGGAATTGTAAGAAGGTTGTGAGTTGGTGAGGGATGGGTTTCTCCATGCCTCACCAGAGATTTTGAGTGTTATTTCGTTGATTTCTGATGCGGGACTAGACTTCTTGCTGTCTGAACCCTCTCAGATATTCAAGCAAGAAGTGTTAGAGTTCTTTGCAAATGCCAAGCAGTCATCTTCTAAGGATGGCTTAACTTCTAAGGTTGGTGAAATTAGGGTGAAACTGTCCCCTAAGAGACTTGAAATAGTACTGCACCTTCCTAGAGTGGAAGAAGAGGAAATATCTGCAGAAGACAAGGAGCATGCCTTGAAGTGGTGTGAATACAGTGCTGCCCAGACCTCATCACTGAAGAACAAATTCTTCAATCAAAAAGGGAAGTTGTTATGTGACATTGTGGGAAAGGCACTCCTGTGCAAGCCAGGCTCACATGACACAATCTCTCAACCCATCTTTGAGCTGATTGTAAGGATCAGTTTAAAGAAAAGGACATGCTGGAGAAATGTCCTGTACCAGAGGATTAAGCAATGCCTGCAGGCTCCAAACCTAGGAAGGATCATTTCTCTCTACCTACTGAAGGCATATCCTGGATAATTCTCCTCAATCAAAGGTATCAATATCCATTACCTGAAAAGGTTGGATATTAAGACTCTAGATAGATCCACAAGGGTTCTCCCCATGAGCCAACCCTCTATGTTAGCACAGTTGAAGAGAAGAAGAAGAAAGCTCTGAAGGGTGGAGAAGGAGGTACTGAATCCTCCAAGAAGAAAGGTGATCCTCAGGAGCACATGGAAGATGAAGAAGGAGAAGATGTCCCAAGGACATGCTGGGTTGTGGAGCCCCAAGGAAGAGTTGAACCCAATCCTGAGCCAACTCAGATGAATACTGATCCAGCTGTTCCTCAAGCTGAAGATGAATTTCCTATTCACATATCCATGGTAAATTAGGATTTCAGTTAGGCCTCTCCTCTCTAACAATAGTATAGTCTAGGTGTTTAACTCATCAATCATCTTTCAGGTGACCCTAGACAAAATTGTCCACCTATGGATGCCCCAAGTGAGGGGGAGCATAGTCCTGCCTATGAGGGGGGGGGGGGGGGGGGGGGGGGGGGCACATCAACAGGAACCCACCCACCCCCCACCCCCAAATCTTCAAGGTACACATAATGCACCATCTGAGGGGGAGCAGATCCTTGATGATGGAAGGGATATTGCTCATAGTAGAGCTGAAGAGGTGGTTGAAAAGGAATTGGCCCAGGAAAGGCCAGCTTCTTTGCTAGACACATCTGATCTACTGAACTCAATTAAATCTTTCATTGAGGGTTAGATGTTGTCTATGAAAGAGTCAGTTGCTAAAAAGGTCTATGATGTCTCTGCTCAGATAAAGGATGAGTTGTATGCAACAAGAGCTGCATTGACTAAGGAGATCCAGGCCAGTGAGCAAAGAATGGAGTCAAGAGTAGTGAGAACTGAGCTGAATGCCCAGGTTAATGATGTCAAAACTGCATCAGATCATATCCTCCTGCAAATGACAAGATGGTTTGAAATGGCCAAAGGCACAGTTGGTGCTCAGCACACTGTACTAAAGCAAATTGCTGATCATCAAGGGGTCTCCACCAAAGACATCACATATGTAAAGAATCATCTTTACAAAAACCAAAATGTCTGGGAAAATGCAGTTGCCAGAATGGCACAAGTGGTTAACACATCAAGCTGTCAAGTCAAGTCCCACATTGACAAGGCAAAGGAATACATTTTGGATGATGTGGACAGCTCTTTTCAAACTCTCTCCCAATCCATAATAGATCAACACTCTGAAATAGAGAAGAAGATAATGGAAAGTAGCAAAGAGGGGGAGGAGAAGGTTACCAATCTACATGCTAAGATGAAAGGAGCTCACATCAAGCTGTATAATAACATGTAGTCTGCCCAAAAGCTGATACTCTCCAATCAAGCAGAAGCCAGCAAGCAAGAGGTGGAAGTGGTCAACAATGCTTCCAGTGCTATTCAAGAAAATATCCTAAACATGGTCAAAATGTTTACTGATAATCAGTGGGACTCAAGCTTAAAAGTGCTGCAAGGAAGAAGAATTGCTTTGAATCTTACAATCTTGAACCCCAACCGAAATGAAGACTTTGACTTCCATAGTCAATCAAATCTAATTGCTGATGAGAGAGCAGCAAAGAGGAGAAGGGTAGAGGGCATTCAAACTGCTGAAAAATATATGGCCCAGAAAAGAATGGAAAAATTAGAGGATCCACTCTATGAAGATGACAATCTGGAGTTGGACACAATTATTGTCAATACTTGGGTGAGCCATGGCAATCAAATGAAGGACATTGACCATGTCTACTCAGCTGGTGAATGGATTAAGCACCTTGAGAGGGAATCCTTAAGGGAAAGGATTCTCAAAGAAAACTTGGTGAGAAGGGAAACTCCTGTAAGGATTCCCACAAGATATCTTCCCAAGCCTCTTCTATACTTCAAAGTAAAGGAGAAGATGAAGGTTGCTGCTGAAGCTAGGAAGAGGAAGTCCAAAGATGGAGAATGCTCTTCCCAGGGTCCATCTAAGAAGACCATGCCTTGAAATATTTTTTTTTCAATCATCAGTTGTATTGTTTGAAATATCTGTACTGAACATTTAAATTGGAATGATATTTCATCCTTTGATCATAATGTTGTGTTTGTTACTATTGCTATATGTACTCTGTACCTTTATCTTTAGTATTCAGGAGCTTGAATGGGATGTTCAATTTGAACAGGTTCAGTTATTACAGAAATAGCTCACCAATTAAGGGGGAGCAAATTCCCTGCTCAGGTTGAGGGGGAGATGGAAAATGCCAAGATTGTATAGGTTGACCTATAAGTTGATCCAAACGGATCTATAGATGTTGCCTCCCAATCCCTAATGGGATAAATAGTTGAAGAAACCAGAAAGGGGGAGAGAGAGCCATTGCTAAGTAAGAACCTATGCTTAGGATATTAGCAAGAGGGAGATAGGGCCTATGCTACACAGATCATTTTTTTGTGATATGATTTTTGTTATTAATGTACCTTAGCATTGGGGATGTTTTGCCTTCGTCAAATAGGGGGAGATTGTTGGGTATATTGCCCTCAAAAGTACCTTGATTTGAAGAGGCATCACTCTCGATGCTAAGGACATATTGTATTCTATGAGCTATACTTGTGTAAGATATACAGGTGCAGGTGACTCAAAAGGAAGGGCCAAATATGCCCTTAGATGTGGAGAAATCATCTTCCAAAAGATTAAGTTTTGTCTCAGCCGAACCGCTGAGACGAAGGGGGCAAAACCGCTGAGACAAGGAGCCGTCTCAGCGTATCCGCTGAGAAGTTCATTATACGCTGAGAATCACCGTGGTCGTCAAATGGGGCTCGACATTCGTCGAATGGGGCTCAACATTCGTCGAACGTTGTATGTCATTCGTCGACCGCTGAGACGAGATCAAAGCTGAAGCCGCTGAGAAGACACACAAGGCAAGTTTGTCGAGCACTGAGCTGGCAAGATCGTCGAACGCTGAACATCGTTCGACAAACGCTGAGACAAGGAGCCGTCTCAGCGGATCCACTGAGAAGACACACAAGGCAAGTTTGTCGAGCACTGAGCTGGCAAGATCGTCGAACGCTGAACGCCGTTCGACAAACGCTGAGACTATGAGCCGTCTCAACGAATCCGCTGAGAAGACATATAAGGCAAGTTTGTCGAGCACTGAGCTGGCAAGATCGTCGAACGCAGGGGACAGCTGGTTCGTCGAACGCAAAGTGTTCCACATTCGTCGAGCGCAGTCCTTCTCTACGGAAAAGTAGGGCAGCGGGATCCGCGGCTAAGACAAGTTGCAGAAAAGCTGTGTTGGGTCAACCAGCTTCTCCCATACCTCTCAGCAGATCAGCTAAGAGTCGTTGAAGATCAGAGATGTATAAAAGAAAGAGTTAGGGCACATTTGAAGCTCTCGGCAACGTGCGAAAGAGATCAACTGTTACATTGACGGCTGAAGCTCTCGTCTTCTTCCTCCTGCTCACTGAACAAGAAGAAGAAAATAGAGAAAGAAAGTTAGCTCCTCCGCAAGAAGGAGCAAGGTGATATTCCATCACTCTGTCGAAGAGGAAGATCAAGTTAGTTGCTGTAATCAACATCTTCAGCAACATGAAGCATAGTCAGTGCAGGATCTACAGGAGAGTACCTCGACTGTAGAATAAATTTCTAAACCATTTATCTGTAGGGCTTCTTGCCTGAGATGTAAGACCATTTGGTCTGAGTTTGTAGGAACCTGAGGGTCCTGAGCTGTAGGGCTGAAGGCCTGAGTTGTAGGATCTGGAGCAGATCTGAGGTAGGGCTTAACAGCCTGAGGTAGGACCAGGAGCTGGTCTGAGCTGTAGGAGGAGGAGTCCTCCGAGTGGTAAGACCTGAGAGAGGTCTGAGTTGTAGGATCTGGAGCAGATCTTAGGTAGGGCTTAACAGCCTGAGGTAGGGCCAGGAGCTGGTCTGAGCTGTAGGAGGAGGATTCCTCTGAGTGGTAGGACATGGGAGAGGTCTGAGTTGGTAGGGCAGCTGTGCCTGAGGTAGGAGCTGGTGATAGCTCTGAGTTGTGGGGACTTGTGTCCTGAGGTAGGATCATTCTTGATCTGAGAAGTTCTGAGGAACTTGTGCTGTAAGCTCTTTGAGCTGAGTTTGGAGAAGTTGGCCCTGTCTAACACACTGTTAGAAGGGTGGAGGGGGAAAGTGGACTACCCATAGACACACTGTCTTTGGGGAACCACTATAAATTATTGTGTGCTTTCTGTGTTTGCTGATTTGCTTGAACCAACTCTGAAAACAGCTAAAGCTAATCAAGTAAAATTAAAAAGACCCCCCCCCCCCCCCCCCTCTAGGTGACTTAGACTTCAAACCTTATAATTCTTTAACCTTCATATAGAGTTCAAAGTAAAGACCCCCAAGGTGATCGCCGCAGGTGAGGGAGATGAAGAATGGCTAGCGGCTAATGAGGCAGAGCAGAGGTTGTCCTTGAATTTGGTAGAAGAGCTTCGGGACCTGGCCACCATGAGGCAGGAGGAAATCAAGCGATGAATGGCCCGATATTTTGACAAGCACATCCGAGTAAAGCACTTTCAGAAAGGAGTCTGGTCCTGAAGAAGGTCGACGCGGCCGGACGAGGGGCCGCGGTGGGTAAGCTTAACCCCAACTAGTAGGGTCCATACATTGTAAGTGAAGTGCTCAAGTCAGGGGGGGGGGGGGGGGTATCACCTCCGGGATGTGTAAGGGGTACCTCTCAGCCAAACCAGGAGTGGAGATGATCTGAAGCGATTCTACCCTTGAAAGTTTTTTTTACTATATTGTTTGTTGAATATCTTACCTTTTTGTACGATGGTAATAACTGTTATGCGAAGATAATAAAGGTGACAAGTATTGGTGCTGGAATGCCCTAGATCGATTCCGCTCCCGGCCTCTCACTAGACGGGGGGTACAGGTTGATCTCTGGAGAGGTTGGCAAGGTGACAAGTATTGGTGCTGGAATGCCCCAGATCGATTCCGCTCCCGGGCTCTCACTAGATGGGGGGTACAGGTTGATCTCTGGAGAGGCTGGCAAGGTAACAAGTATTGGTGCGGGAATGCCCCAGATCGATTCCTCTCCCGGGCTCTCACTAGACGAGGGGTACAGGTTGATCTCTGGAGAGGCTGGCAAGGTGACAAGTATTGGTGCTGGAAAGCCCCAGATCGATTCCGCTCCCGGGCTCTCATTAGACGGGGGGTACAGGTTGATCTCTAGAGAGGCTGGGAAGGTGACTAGAATTGGTGCTGGAATGCCCCAGATCGATTCCACTCCCAGGCTCTCATTAGACGGGGGGGGGGGGGTGGGGAGGGGGGTACAGGTTGATCTCTAGAGAGGCTGGCAAGGTGACTAGAATTGGTGCTGGAATGCCCCAGATCGATTCCGCTCCCGGGCTCTCATTAGACGGGGGGTACAGGTTGATCCCTGGAGAGGCTGGCAAGGTGACAAATATTGGTGCTGGAATACCCCAGATCGATTCCTCTCCCGGGCTCTTACTAGATGGGGGTACAGGTTGATCTCTGGAGAGGCTGGCAAGGTGACTAGAATTGGTGCTGGAATGCCCAGATCAATTCCGCTCTCGGGCTCTCACTAGACTGGGGGTACAGGTTGATCTCTGGAAGAGGCTGGCACGGAGATGAGTTTTTCATGAGGGTGGGTTGGTAAGTCTCAGGTTGGCAAGTCTTCGGCGCTGGCCAGGGCCTTCTCGCTCTGCCGGAAGAAAGACTTCGCATGATAGTATGGTGGTGGCAAGAACTATCCCTAACCATTCCCGTGTACCTAGCACACGGTGGGGGAGTCGCCGGCCCAAAGCGAGAGGCGAACTCTCGCCAGAAAGGAACGCACCTTGCGAGACCTAAAGGGAAGTGCGCTCCTGAAAAGTTATAATCCTGAGGCAAATAGCGAAAGGTCAGGGCAGCCCAAAAAGCCCTGTATTTATTTATCCGAATGTAATGTGCGCAAACTAACATGGCGAGAACGGCCTTCGCGAAGATGAATATCGTGTTAAGCGAGAATGCGATATCAACACGAGAAAAATGATAAAGCTGAAAGAACGAACACAGTACAAGGTCAAAAAACATGCATGTATGCATTTCGCGATTTGATCTACATGAAGCGGCGGTCTCGCCGTCTAAAATGAAGAAAAGAACAAAGTAAAAATCACAAGTATCAGAGATCACTCGCGGACCCCTCCTCATCATCACTACTCTTCACTGGCGAGAGCGGAATGAAGAGCTCTGGGACGATGTCCTCCAGAGTAATGTCGGCCGCGTCGGCGGATAGGAGGTCGGCCGCCTTCATCGTCTGGAAGATATAGCGAGCCGACTCGGTAGACACCCCGCAGATTTCCTCGTCTCGTGCTCACCGCTCTTCCTTCAGGCGGTGGTGGGAAGGGGGAACGGCGGCACGGGACAGCTCGCGATTAAGAGCTTTCAACCCGGCCACCTCGCCCTCTAGGCCTTGAATGCGAGTGTCAGCTCTTTTGGCAGCTGCGTCATCCTACAAGTAAAAGACAAGTTCAGAAAGAGAAAGGGTTGAAAGAGAGAAGTGGCGAGGTCTAGGTAACTTACCACACCGCTCGCCGCGGCGATTAGCTTCTCCTTCAGCTACGCATTCTCGGCGAGGAGCACCTGATAAGACCTCGCGAGCTCCACATTCTATTGCTCTAGTTGCAGGCATCACCTTCCTGTCATATGGGCGAGCTCACCGGAGCGCAGCTGGGACCTCGCGCTCTCATAGGCGAGGGCCTTCGAGGTCTCGTCCTTATAGGTCCCGGCATCCTCACGCCCATAGAGGGCGAAGGAGAAGTCATAGGCATGGCCGCTGACGGTCGACTTCTCCACCCAGGAAGGAAGGATGGTGGAGACTTCAGCATTGTTAACCTCCGGCTTCAAATACACTAGGAGCTCGACGGTATAATCCCTGCATCTCTGGCCAAGTCCGAAGTTCCAATGGTTGACTGGAATAGGCGGCCAGGCGGTCCTCGCAGCCTCCTCGCTCTCCCCATCGACCTCCCTCCCTTCGGAGAGGATGGTGAGATCGATATCGCCAGGGCTGGCGTCAGAATACTCCTTTCCCTTAGAGGAGACGAGCGAACCCTAACTCTTCTTACTTCTTTTCTTGGGGGGAGATTTTGGGGATGGGCCCCGGCTGCTTGAGACCTCTGTCCTCCTGCGAGAAGACGGCGCAGCCGGGGTGATGGAGTCACGGCAAGCCTCCGCTCCCATGGTCGCAAGAGCGAAGTTTGGGGCAGACTTCCATTTGCTCGCATAGGGAGGGTTGAGGGGTAGATCTCGCTCACCTGAAAAAGGGGGGATCGACAGTTAGCGCAGAAAATGTTGGAATAGTGGAAATTAGTGAATGAGAGCATTACCTTCCCCGGCGAGCACTGGGAGCAGCGAGTCGAGGTTGCGGCGAAGATGGACAACCTCGAAATTCTTCTTGCAGAAGAACTAATATAGGGCGGCGTCGTGACCGCTGAGAGTAAGGGAGGTAGGTGGTCTCGCTGTACTGTACAGGCGAGAAAGGGATGTTGCCAAAGTTCCCTTAGATGATGAGAAACTTCTGAGCCCAGTAATGGGCCTTGTTGACGGTCTTGTAGACCTTGGGACCCGAGCCCACAAAGTAGGCGGTCCCATCTTTATACACGCGGAAAGAGAACAACTTCCGAAAAACCGGAAGGCTGAACTCGATGCGCTCCTCGTGCATATAGCAAGCGAAAGCTACGATCACCGCCACGGCGTTCGGGGTGAGCTGGCCCGGGATGACGCTAGAGTGTTTGAACACCTGGCAAGTAAAGCAGGGCGAGATTAGTAGGTCGCGAGCGAGATCTAATCCGGGGAGATGTAGAAGCTGGCGAGAAAGATGGGTACCTGACGTATTTCTGGCCATAGGGGAAGGCGCAAGCCAACCGTGAAGTGATCGGTGGGGATGGCCAACTCTTCGGCGAAAGGGGCGTTGATCGCCTCATCCTCGCTAGGGCGGCGCGCCATGAAGGCAGGGGGAACGTATTCGGCGAGCGAGCTGAAATATTCCTGCTCGGTCAGATTACACTTCGCAAACTCATGCTCGGCGAAAGCTTTAGCGCACTTCCGCCGACCGTCCGACTCGACAAAGTCACCCACCATTTTGAGGACCTGTGAGAAAGAGGATGGCGCAAGAAAGAGGGAGAAAGGCGAGAGCTCCGCAGTAATGGGAGACGAGGGTTGATGGTAAATGCAGTGGTTGACACAGTTATGATAGCCTATTTATAGCCAAAGTAAAAGGGCGGGAAGAAGCCCAAGCGCCGTTGAGTGCGGTTAGCGAAAAGATCACATCAGGATCATGGGCGAGAACTCCCTGCGAGGTTAGCATAAGTGAATTCTTTGCAAGGGCAGCATGAACAAACGGAATAACGAAGAGAACCCAACGCGAGACCGTTTTAGCGAGAGCAGAAGGGCTCGTTGTGAGAATAGCATAACAAAGAAAGAATGTGGATAGACAAATCGTAAGAGAAAGCTAATAAACGACTACCAATAATTACTGCTGAACGAGAACTCACAAATATAAGTTGCAAGTAATTAGGAGATTGTTCAAAGTATCGGCGAGCATTAACAGATAATAAAAGTTTGTAGAAACGTAGTAGTTAGCGGGGATCGTGGGGCAACCATTTCCATCTGCCGCCACCCCACGACCCGGACCTCGGCGGTACCCTGGAATTATAGTAGTCCTGGGCCGCACGGCCCTCTCAATCCATCAAGAAGGCATAGTCCCTCATCCTCGCGATATGCACCTCCGGCGATGTGGCCATCTCGTCTTGGGCGTGAGGCAACGCAGCTCGGAGTCTCGCGCACTCCTCCATCATAACAGCTTGCCTATCCTCAGCGACCTCTCTATCCCGTCTCCCTTGACGATTAAGGTCCAGCAGCATCCTACCATGTTTCAGAAGCAACTCTGCGGTTCGCCTCTTCATCTTCTCAGGATCTCGTGGATCCCCTAAGAAGCCTTCCACTTGGTCGGGGAGCGGGGACACCTCCTCATCCCCAAATTCAGAATCGGTGGGCGGATTCTCGGAATTCTCTGCAAAATATTACGGAAAGGTTAGATAACCCATTTAAGTTCGCGCATTGCATGGGGGAACCAGAGTGCTTACCCATAGGAGGGTGAGAACCCTCAGGGAGGCCCTGGAAGACGTTGATGTAGTGGGGGTAGAGGGATTTGCCTAAGCCAGGAGGGTAGGTTGCGTTGTTAATTGGGGGAATCTTTGGCGGTCGAGAGCCGCCAGTGCCCTCGCTCCCCAGGAGATCGAATCTTGGCATGTCCATAGTTTTGTCAAGAAGGGACAGAAACAGAAGCCGCAAATCTTCATGAGCCGGGGTCTTTCGGGGAGAGACTGTGAAAAACAGGAAATAAGAGGCCGATAGTCAACGAAAGGAGAGTCACTAAGCGATATTAAGGGCGTACCTTGGCCGTTTTGGCCAGTGAGATGTGTGTCCGCTGGCGGACATCGGCGAGATCCACCTCTAAGCTCGCCAATGTCCTTGTTCGGCAAAATCTCCTGCGAGTAAGCATGATTCACAGAGGCAAATTTATTGGCATAGCTAGAGGAATAACTCATACCTTCTCGGGGGGAGGGGGGGGGGGGGGGGGGGCGGTTATCAGGGGAAGAGTCCAGCAGCACGGAGTCGTCCCCGGTTCGGCAAGCCGCTTTCGCCTTTTTATTCTTCGGCGACTGAGCGGGAAGCGGCCCATTCATCCAGACAGGGAACCTGGTCGTGGAGGGTAGCCCGCCAACTCTCACAGCCTTCAGGCGAGCCTCAGCTTCTTCGGAAAGCGTCATCTCCTGGCAGCTGCAGTACGGGAGAAAAGGAAAAAAAGAGTGACGGGGCGCGTCACTAAGGCTCGAGACGATATTTATAGCCCCCAAGGTGGGCCCTACCAAAGATTCCTGACAGATCATCGAGAGGCTATCGAATACCAGGGGTTGGATGTTTCTTCGCGAGCCTGAACAGCCTCGCGAAGAGCAGGGATTGTGTACAACCCTGATATTCGCCAGATGAGGAGGCGCGGTTTGAGAAATCAATACTATGAGGAAAGTAATAAGGCAGACCAAAGTCCTCACATGAGGGCCAGGCGAGAAAGGTGCTGACCAACAGCTCGCAGTCAGGCGAGCGAGACTAATATTAGGTTCGGCGAAGGGTGTTCGGCGAACCCTTCTGCACTTGACAAACTCTCCTGTGTTCGTCGCACCCACTTGTCAAGGGGCGGTCTCGCAAAAAGGGGCGGGAGGACTCATAGAAAGGCTCGCGAGACCGGGCCTTCTCATTCGATGAACTCAATTCTATGTTCGACGAATTGCCTCCTGTGTTTGACGAACGGCTTGCTCCAACCCCGTCGCGGCGGTCGACGAACAGCCAGTCGTGGCGGTCGATGAACAGCCAGTCATGGTGGTCGACGAACATCCAGTTGCGGCGTTCGATGAACAGCCAGCCGCGGTGTTCGACGAATAGCCAGTCACGGCGCTCGACGAATAGTTTATCATTCAGCATTCGTCGAGCTCGTCTGTGCTAAAAAAATGAGTTTTATGTTCAACGAAGTCAAGAGGCGATCTCGCAGGAAGGCTTGCAAGAAGGACTCGCGAGGTCCTTGCAGGGCGACTGCTAAAAGGGGGCCAGCGAGGTCCTCGCAGGGCGATCGCCTAGAAGAGGCATCGCGAGCAGGACCAGCGAGAAGGACCGCGAGAGCTTCGGTAGTAGTGTTCTCGCAGTTCCTTGCCCATAGGCTGACGGGGCCAAATTACCCCTTTTACCCTTGGTGGTCTGCCTCTAGCCTCTCCAAAAAGCGGAGTTTGGCTGTTAGCAGACCAATTTGGGGTGCGGATAGTAAAATCAAAAGGCGGAATCCTGCTATTTGCAGGCTAGATCAGAAAACCTATAAATAAGACCTAAAGGGCACCTTTCGAGGGGACTGCACTTCAGCTTCTCTCTCCTCAGGATCTCCTTGGCTAGCATTTCCAGAGCTCTCCAAGGTGCCCGAGACTCAGCTTTGGCTTGGGAGGGGAAGCGCTCAACGATCTTCCGGGTTAGTGGAGGGACCTCCTCGCTGCGACTAAGGTCTTAGTCTTTTTCTTAGTTTTCAATCTACTTCTCCGAGGGATCAGTAAGGGATAGCTGCCCCTCATTTCGGTGAGGGCCCCGAGCTTCACAAGAGGCCAAGAAATCAGTTTCAACACTTGTACTGTTGTATTCAAAATGCTCAGCGGGATTATTTTTCGTTCCTCAGTTCCCATCGTTCTCTAGGGTATCAATTTTCCCTTTTATAGGACGGATGAGCCGCTTAACGGTCACATATAATTTCCTTTACTGACAGACGCCCATCCTTCAAGATCATGCACTGATAGGACAATCTGGCGGCGGTATTAAATGCTGACAGCGCGTATGGCTAGTTTTGAATCTGTCTCGACAATATTTCCTTTATTACGACGACATGGACAATATCTCGATGACAGGACTTGTCGGTGTCTTGAACTAGGACAGATCTTCAAATCCCTTTCCCTCTTCTTCAGAAAGAGATATCTCGACGACACGGGATATCCCTTCTGCACTTGTACTTAAGACAATCATGAAGTCATCTAACTGATGTTTGCGTGATCTTCTTATCTGCTCGATATCGCAATAACCTACTTATTATGTTGACGACATAATTGATATCATGTCGACAGACTATTCTTCAGCAACTGCCTGTCTTCATATGACCTACTTTAGTCTTCTCGATGTCACGCCTTCTTTACAATGATGTCATCGACATCAGTCTTACTTAGCCTTTCCATCGACACGGCTTCTTTACGATGATACCTGTCTTGTTCAGCCTTATCAATGACATGCCTCTTTTACAACGATATTTGTTCTTCCTTAGCCTTATCGACGTCAAGGCTTCTTTTCGACGATATCGTTGACATCTTGTCTTGTGTTATGCTTGAGTCTTCTTCTTCATCTCGGCTTTTTGATATTGTTGTTAGGTGATGTAGTGTTGATGTCACAACGATATAATCATACGCATGTTGTATCGACGATAGTCGATATAATCCCTCTGCTTTGCTCTACATATCATTTCAATGACATGCATATACTTATCGACGATATGTCTAGTCCTTTTCGATGATATTGTATTTGTGCAAGTTATTGAAGTACTGGACATATTGTCTGATCTCTGCAAGCATGAACTAGATGTGATTTTAAATACCACTTGTACTTATCATTGAGCTGAGCACTTCTTCAAATCAGGAACACTGTTGGGCATTGTTCCCAACAATCTCCGCTTATTTGAAGAAGTCCTAACTCATCTCAATGATAAATGCCACACACATAAAGATTTAACATTTCAAATATAAAAATCACATCAAGCAGCATTCAGAAAAATAGATTAATAATTCTTGACATTAAGCACCAATCATATAGATAGATTAAATGTTCTCGAATACAAGTTAGCATTCATTTGCCCCATTCTAATTTTTAACTTGATTTGGTGCTCCTCAATGTCTGTTGCTTCTTGTACCTTTGTCTTTCTTCCTTTGCCTCGGATAGTAGTTAATGGGCTTTGGAATCTTCTTAGGAGAAGGAGGAGGACCATGTGGGAGTGCTAGTTTGTGATTCTTCCTCCTTTCCAGCTGCTTCAGATGTTTCTCCCATTCAACCGACTGGTATACCCTTTGATAGCACTCCTAGGGGTTTCCAAATTGTATCCATGATTGTGTTATAATTTCTCTTGAGTCAGGACTCCACCTTCCTGATTGTGGATCCATCTCAACTTCCCTCAGCCACTTTTGCCTGTACTTATTACTCTGAATTTTCTTCCTTTTCCTGGAGGTTGTTGATTCTCTGAATTCTATGCCATACTCCGTTGAGTCAGTGCTTTCTGATGGGTTAGCAACTTCATATACTGATGGAGGGTTTTGCATTGTCTGCTTCACTTGATTTGCTATCCACATGGCTTGATGGGATCCAACATTTATTATTTCATTCTCCCCATTTTGGACTTGTTCAATTACTCATTCTTCAAGGGTTTCATTAACCAAGTTTAACTATTCATGCAGTTGTTGTTCAGTGAAATCTAAGTTGTTTTTAACTTCCAGTAGATGTTGATCTATTGTATGGGCAGTCTCATTAACCCTGTTCAGAACCTGATTCTTATTACTGTGAGCCGCGCCTGCTATCTATTCAAAAGCATAGTCCACATTCTCAGCGAATGTTACTTGATTTGTCAGTATTGAATGGGTTTGATGTCCCACCTTGTTGACTTCCTCACCCATCTTGTCTATTGCCAGAGTTGCTAAGGTGTAGAAGTGGGCACACCGGGTGTAGAGATTGAGAATGTCCCTCTTTACAGCCTTGATCTCAGTCTTCAGCTCCTTCCTTAGGCCATCCACACTCTTTACAACAAAGGTTTCCAGTTGATTCCTTTGAGCAGTCAGTAGGGCTGATATTATGTGAAAGAGAGATCATGCCTGAGTTGAAGATGGCTCAGTAGTTTGTTGTTATTGATCTCCTCCTTCCTGTGGAGCTGCTTCAGAGATATCTGCAGATGATTCTTCACTGATGTGGACTGTCACTTTGGCTTTCCCCTTGACATCGTCTGGTACTGTCTCACTTGGATATGTAAGCACAATCTTACCTGCTACTATCAACTCTCAGCAGTCTGAAGGAGTGGGGTCTTTCATGGGCTCAGGCACATTGCCTTGATCTTCTGGAGCAGGGGGCACATTTCCTTGATCTTCTAGGGCAGAGTACCCCAGTTGGGTCTCCCCCTCAACTTGAGCATCTCCTTGGATTGAGCCTCCTGCCTGGAGCTCCCCATCAATCATTTCGTCATCTTGGGTTGAGCTCCCCAATTGGGACTCCCCCTCAATAGGATCACTCCCCAAGTTGGGGTATCTATCTTCTTCAACAACTTCTTTGTGAGCAGGATCAGGAATTGATGTAGGAGTATATCCTTGAGCATATGTCGCACCAAGGTCTTGTAGAGGTGGGGAGCTGTCATCGGAACTGCTTGATGATGCTTCTTCATTAGAGGGGACGGCTTGGACATCTTTCTTCTTTTGCTTCTTTTAGGCGGGTGTTGCATCAGGGGACGCTTTGGGAATTGTCCTATCCCAGCGATCAAGCATCTTTGCATCCAGTCGTTTGGAGTAGTGCAGGGGTACTTCCATTCTTCTATGTAGCACTTCATCCAGGCTGGTCATAAGGAAGAGGGGCAGAATTCTTCCATAGGAGGGGGTCTTCAGGGTACTCTTTATTCTCTGGAAATGAAATCCGCTTCAATCATTCTTCTTGGTCAGAATTATCCTGGCCATGACAAAAAACATCTCCTTAGAGATACGGTCGTGTGACCTAGGTTTGCATAGCAGCACCTTCCCCATGATGTCTGCTAGCAATTTTCCTTTCTGATTGAACTCATTCCTCTTGATTGACCTGTAGGTCTTCTCGGTATGGCCGCACCAGGAATAACTGGTTGAGACATCCTCCGTCGTCAGCTCTTCTTCCTCTCCCCTTCAATCCTTGGCAGATGGAGTGTCTTTCTGAGATTCTTGGTGGATACTTTGACTTTCTTACCAGCTACAATAGATTTTATCTGAGATTCTGAATGGTTGAGCTGGGATTCAGCGAAGAACTCTGTCAGTTCTCGGTGAAGAAGAACTGAGGCTCGCTCATCAGATACTCTATGCCTGTGGATTCGAGGAAACCTAGCATTGACCTAAATTCTTCCGAACATGAGTTGAAACCCCCATGCTGGAGTTCACAATCGAAGATTACTTCTTCTCTCTTGGGAGTCATTAACTCAGAGCAAGAGAGGAGGTAGTACGTCGGAGATGAAGAAGTGGTTTGTAGACGGAATAGCTTAGGGCAAATGATAGAGTAATTTTTATTCTCGAGCATTCACTCTATTTATAGAGTAGGTAGGTGAGGGGCGCGTACTTTTGACTGTGTTGGTGAAAAATGATCAGATGGCTCTGATAGACCGATCTAGTGTCGTAATAAATAACTCAATTTTATTTTGACGATACTGCTTACTGTCGTCGAAATAGTTCTTGGATACGCATCCTTCCATCTCGATCCATTTTTGTCGTAACATTTGTTGTGTCGTCGTAACAACTTATTGTATCGATGATACAGATTTCTTAAACTTGTCAGCCTGGGACAACTTTAGGCCCATCTTAGGAGACATCTTTTGGCACTAACCCTGAGAGTTCTCCAGGGGTGTTTTGGTCAATTCCAACTTGTAATCATATTGACTTATTTTGGTATTTTTAGTAGGATGACCCGCACTAAGATTGTTAGTAAACTGATTTTGCTGTTCTGCCTATGGGCCAGAACAGCCATCTTGTCCAAGGCCCAGATTTGCTTCCGATGGGCTCTTGGACTACCCGCAAAATAAGATTATAAGCCCTTAAGTACCCAAGTAGCCTTGGGTACTAGGATATTGTTAGCTTTAAAATGCATACTGGATCTAACTGCTCCAGAATATGCATACTGATGATGAACAAGATTACTTGCAAGTTTAGCATTTGTTACCCTTGGAGAAGTTGGAATGTACGAACAATCTATTGCAAAGTGCCCAGTCTTTCCACAGCACCAACATTCAAGCCTGTTGTATCTTCCTTTCAGGCGGACTGTGTAAGCATGAGTCCTTTGTCTGTGAATAGAAGGATATTTGAAGGAGACTAATCTGTACTGATTGTGAGTGTGATGTTGACCATCACCATCCACAGCTTTCCATCCTGAGTCAGTCTTCTTTAGTGATTTCTTCTCTTTTCTAGACCCAGTAACTTCATGCCTTCTTGTGATCATCTCTTCATGAAGTACCCTTAGGGTTTTAGGCATGTTATGGGGCTTGAAGGAGCTTGCTACAGGCTTCCTTGCAATGAAGGATTTATCCTCCACCCTTTTGACATTATTATTCTTGGATTTCAGGGTACTAGGATGATCTCTATCCTTCTTTGAAAGCACAATCTCTTTGATTAGAGAACAACACAGCTCCTTACTGTCAATCATTATCTTCAGAGTTTTCCCAAATTTGCTTATCTGATCAAGGTTGGAGCTTGCCTTGAAGTCCGTATTGAGTTGGCAAAACTCTGCATTCTGTAGAGTTAGCTTTTCACCCTTTTCAGAGAGATCAGAATTTCTGGCTTGAAGGATTGAGATCTTTTCAGCTTGCTTCTTGTAGAGCATCTTGACCTTTTTGAGATCTTCTAGAAGGACATCATATGGCTTGGACAAGTCATCATTTCCTGATGAGCTTGTCTCAGATTCCGAGTCTGAGGTAGATAGAGGAGTTCTTATGCATACCTATTTAGGAGAGACATTATCCTGAGTTTCCTCCTCTGACTCAGATTAGGAATTCAGTCCAAAATCAGCATTCTCTTCTGAGTCTGAACATCTTGAGTCACTTTCACTCAATGTTTTGACTTTCTTCACAGCTACCTTGCTTCTTTCTTCTTTCTGATTCTAGGAAGGCAGTACTTATTCTGCTCTTCCTTCTTTTGATCCTTCCATAAGGACTGTTAGAGAGTCCCACATCTCTTTTGATGTTATGCAGTGAGCCAGTTTCTGAAATGTTGAGATGTCAACTGCACCATCAACAATATCTTTGGCTTCCTTGTCCAAGTTGACTAGGATGATCTCATCTTCAGTCATATTCTTGGGCACTGTCTTGGGGACATATGTCCCTTCTTGAATAATTTGAAATATTCTAGGGTACATGGTCTCCATGAATATTTTAGCTCTTACTTTCCAAAGGGCAAAATTCTCCCTAGAACAAGCAGCTATTTTTGATTCCATAGCTATGATGAATGGACACCCTCGGGCAGATCTGTTTAAGCTATTGTGCTTTTCTTTGAACAACCTAACTCTGATACCACTTATTAGTTATGGGGTGTCAACTTATCACCTAGAGGGGGGGGGGGGGGTGAATAGGTTTTTCAAATTGTTTTGTCTCCTTCAGGTGTTCTTGTTTTCTGGATAATAGATTTAGAGTTTGGGAGAGCACAACACAGAAAACACACAAGGACTTATAGAGGTTCCTCAACACAGGGTGTCTTGAGTAGTCCTCTCTCCCTCTGCACCTACCTAGCAGTGTGCTAGGCTTGGCAAACTCCGCCAATATCTCCGGCATGCAAGCCTTACAACTCGGACCCGCAAGTCCCTGCAGCCTAGGCCCGCAAGCCCCTTCCCCGCACCCGAGCCCGCAAGCTCGACACTCAGGCCCTCAAGCCCTATACAACATAGACCCGCAAGTCTTGCCTATAGCGTAGGCCCGCAAGCCCCTTCACTGCACCCGAGCCTGCAAGCTCGACACTCACGCCCTCAAGCCCTAAACATCACAAACCCGCGAGTCTTTCCTGCAGCCTAGGCCTGCAAGCCCCTTCACTGCACCCGAGCCCACAAGTTCAACACATTTGGACCCGCAAGACCCTCTTCCCTAGCCCTCAAGCCTCACAGATCTCAAATCCTTAAGCATGACACACAGATCTGAAAATTGATCTCATTGATTTGGCCCGCAAGCCTTACAAAGAAAGATTTACAATAAGTTCTTCTTCCTAGTGGAGATCGGCTTCTTTTCTTGAGGAAGAGGCTTCTGATTTTAAATCTGAACGACACAAATCTAGTATTCTTGCTTTGCCTGATGTTGAATGACATCCTTTCTTGAATGATTCTTAGCAGTCGATGAGGCTTGACTGCAACTTGATGAACACAAGATGATCATTTGGTTCTTCCCTTCTTTCTTTCTTCTTCACCGCAGCTTGTACTGTTGTATTCAAAATGTTCAGCGGGATTCTTTTTCGTTCCTCAGTTCCCGTCGTTCTCTGGGGCATCACTGTTCCCTTTATAGGATGGATGAGCCGCTTAATGGTCACCTATGATGTCCTTTACTGACAGACGCCCATCCCTCAAGAGCACGCCCTGATTGGACAATCAGGTGGTGGCATTAAATGCTGATAGTGAGTCCGACTACTTTTGAATATGTCTCTATGATATTTCAATTGTTACGACGACATGGACAATATCTCGGCGACAGGACTTGTCGTTGTCTTGAACTAGGACAGATCTTCAAATCCCCTTCCCTCTTCTTCCGATAGAGATATCTCGACGACACGGGACATACCTTCCGCACTTGCATTTAAGACAATCATGAAGTCATCTAACTGATGTCGGCGTGATCTTCTTGTCAGCTCAATATCGCTGTAACCACCTTATCTTGTCAACCACATAATTGATATCATGTCGACATACTATTCTTCAGCAACTGCCTGTCTTCATATGACCATCTTTAGTCTTCTCGATGTCACGCCTTCTTTACGACAACGTCATCTGCATCAGTATTACTCAGCCTTTCGAACAACAAGGCTTCTTTACAACGATACCTATCTTGCTCAGCCTTATCAACGACATGCCTCATTTATGACGATATCTGTTCTTCCTTAGCCTTATCGACGTCAAAGCTTCTTTTCGACGATATCGTCGACATCTTGTCCTGTGTTGTGCTTGAGTATTCTTCTTCATCCTCACTTTCTGATATCGTTGTTAGGTGATGTAGTGTTGATGTCACAACGATATTATCATACACATGTTATCTCGACGATAGCTTATATGATCACTCTGTTTTCTCTGCATATCATTTCAACGACATGCATATACTTATCGACGATATGTCTAGTCCTTTTCGACGATATTGTACTTGGGCAAGTTATTGAAGTACTAGACGTATTGTCTGATCTCTGCAAGCATGAACTAGATATGACATTAAATACTACTTGTTCTTATCATTGAGCTGAGCACTTCTTCAAATCAGGAACACAGCTGGGCATTGTTCCCAACAAGTTGTTCGCCTCGCTTTCTCTTGCTCTTCTTTGATCACTGACCCCCATTATTTCTTCTTCAAAGTGTCCCCTCTCACGACACTGGAGAGGCGAACCTCCATCCTGGGGGACTCACCTCCTCTACTAAACCAGACCATCATCACTCTGGGGTTCGACATTCTGGGACAACGAAGCCCGGGTGGCTCGCTACATGCCGAACCCCGGGTCACACACAAAACAACACACCGCCTAGGCCTGGGAAAATACATTACCCCTGCCTTCACTGAATCCTACAAGGGCCAACCGAGCTCCTCTCGACTGCGAACCCGTACCGTAGTGATCTTGCCAGGTCGTCTAATCTTTGTCGGTTTCCTCTTTCCTGTCCCTTATGCTGTCTTCTTCCTCGCAGGCACTCCTAAGACCCCGCCCACTGAGTTAGAGCATGGAGAAGTGGAGATATCGCCACCGGCCTCGCTGAGCCAGGTCACAGATTTCCTAGGGCACCCTAGCAACCCGGAGCAGATGAAAAGGCGGGTCACCGAGCTATTCCAGTAATATGGCATCATGTTGAGAGAGTTGTACGACCAGTACCTGGTGGACAGGACCGCCTACGAGGAGAGGTTCGCCACTATGGAGGATGCGAATGCGCGAGTCCTTGCCGAGATGCGGCTGGTCGCTTGCGGCGAAGTCACCTCACCTGGGGTGAACCTTGCACGAATCGAGGATCAAATGCGGCTGATGCAGCGTGAGGTCCAGTCGGTCCGCGAGTACCACTACCCAAGAGTTCCATCGCATTCTGGAGTGCGAGGTCGCGGCCACTGGAAGTGGATTACCAACTAAACAATGTTATATGTTTCCTTCTCACTCGCCCCTATTATTTCATCTAGGGGTTTTAAACAATTTGTGAATGTGTAATGTGGACAATATTGCTCGCCCGCGAGCTATTATTTTCGCTTTTCATTGCTTCCACTGCTATGTTAATTGTATTCACACGTTGCTCATTTTATATTTGATATGCCCGCCTCGCTTTAGGCTAAGCTCGCGAACTGCTGTCTCGCATTCGAGACTTTTAATTCTTTCCCTGCATCTTGGCTCGCCTATGGCGACCTGGAGGATGTCGCTAGGACGCAAGCCCACCCGGAGCGAAAAAGGTCCAAGAAGCTGAAACGTCACCGCGCGATTCCTCTATCCGCACCCCCTGGCACTTCAAAACTGTCCCACCCTTTTCTTTCCTATAAATAGCTGTGGTTTTTACTTTCTAACCACCACATTAACTGCTCAACCCTCTCCCTCTCCCCCAAGCTTTCTCGCAACTCTCGGATCGCACTCGCGCTTCTTCCAGCTCGCTGCAATTAGTGCCATAGTTGTTGAGGGAGAATCTGACGGGTGAGCCAGCTGTGCCGGGACCTATTGCGATCACCAATGACGAGTTCCTCGCAACGGTGGAAAAATACATTCCCTCGGGGTTTGTAGCTTGCCGCCCCACGACCATCGCTTCCATAAACGAGCCATCCTCTGACAAGCTCGTCATCCCCGTCACTCTTTTTGAGAATGGATTGCGGCTACCCTTCTGGATGGAAGTTCGCCAGGTAATCTACACAACCCCCGCATTTCTTGCTCGCCGCGCAAAGAGCGTGCTAACCTTTCTTTGGTGATTTTCTCAGGTACTCACGTGAAAGTGAGGTATTAGATCTTAGCTTTACTCTAGAGGGGGGGGTGAATAGAGTATTAAATTTTTTTAACTTATTTTATAGCAGAATTAAAATAGTGATATATATATGTGTAACAGAGTGAGTGTAAAATCAAAATAAACACAAATCACAGCACAGTATAGAAAGAAAAACACAATCACAAAAAACACAAGGATCTATAGTAGTTCCCCAATCAAACTGGGTACATCTACTCTTCTACCACCCTTGGTAGAAATCCACTAGGTTTTTTATCAGGTGCCCTATCACCATTGGGATTTTTGATCAGGTGCCCAAACTCCACTGAGCTTTTGATCAGGTGATCAAACCAAAACACAGGTTTTTGATCAGGTGCCCTGCCACCAAAGGTTTTACTTTTGAAGGGAGTTAGTGTACAACCACGATATTCACGAGGCAAGGTTGGGCGCTTCGAGAGGTCAACATTGTGAAGAAAGTAATAAGGGGAACAAGCCAGGCAAGTCCTTGCAAGAGTCGGGTGGGCGAGACAAGCCCTCACCGATTATTCGCTGGTAGGCTGGCGAGATGGGTGCTCATCGTACATACGCGAGAAAGGCTGGCGAGCCAACCACTCACGGGCCGCTTACAGCAGTTCTCTGGGTTCGACGAAAGGCGTCCGACAAAATCAAGCGCGCTCGGTGAAATCTATTTTGCGTTCGACGAACTCGCTTCTCAGTTCAACGAACGTCAAGTTCAACCAGAAGTTTATCTCGGCGGTTGGGCTGGGAGGGTCTATCGTCTCGGTGGCCTAGTCTCATCCTCGCGGATCCGCTGAGGAAGGCAGTCATCTCGGGGGGACCAGGCCGAGCTCACTGGAAGGTGTGCGAGATCAGGTCTCAGAGGATGTCGCCAGAAGGGTCCCAGGCGAGGTCTTAATGACGTGCCCTCCATGGGGGATGTCGCGGAAGCGATCCGCGAGAAGGCAGCGAGAGCTCTCGCGAGTAATGTTCTCACAAACCCCTTGCCCATAGGTTGACAGGGAAGGATTACCTTTTTACCCCCGGTGGTCTGCCATTAGCTTCTTCAAACAGCGGAGTTTGGATGTTAGCAGACCAATTTTGGGGTGCGTATAGTAAAATCAAGAGGCGGAATCCTGCTATTTGCAGGCCAGTTCAGAAAATCTATAACTAAGATCCAAAGGGCACCTTTGGAGAGGACTTCTCTTTCCGGAGCTTCTCTCTCTTCAGGTTTTCCTTGGTTGGCATTTTCAGAGCTCTCCAAGGTGCCCGGGCTTCAGCATTGGCTTGGGAGGGGAAGCACTCTAAAGATCTTCCGGGTGTGTGGTGGGTCCTCCTTGCTGAGTCTAAAGGTCTGTGTCTAGTTCCGAGGCTTCAGTCTGTCCCTTCGAGGGATTAGTAAGTTTAAACTCGTTGGGGGCCCCGAACTCCACATAGAACATTTACTAGTTTCAACATATTTGGTGCGGTGAGCGTGGAGTGCAGCTGGTTCAAGAAAATCTCAAGGAGGAAGCATGACAGGAGAGGACGAGCAGGATGCGAGACCTGGAGGATTGCCACTCCTAGGAGCGCCAATGATGGTGGAAATGCTGGCGGACCTTAGGCGAGATCTTCTTGGAGCTTTTCAGAGCGTTCTCGTCACGGTGCTCGGTGGTCTCGCGACCCCATTGACCCAGGTGGCTCCTCCGCCCGGGGTTGGTCAGAATGCCCCAGCTCCGCGAGTCAGAAGGGAGGCGGCAACCCAGGGTGTGGGGCGAGATCTCTCCGGGCAAGAACTTTTTGCTGGATCGATTGGCGCCCTTAGAGGGGGGGGGGTGAATAAGGGAATAAAAATCTTCTTTATAATTTTAGATAATTTACTAAATTGTTTCGAGTAATTTAGAATGAAATAACAATTTGACTTAAAGGAGGAAACAATTGTAATTTGCAATTTTATAAATTATGCCAAATGATAGAAATCAAGTAAACACAGAAAGAGACATGATTATATTATATTAAAAAATGTGTTTACATAAATTGATTTCAATATCGCTTGAAATCGGAGGCGTATAAAGTAATACAATTTTTCCTTTTCTATACCGACTTGTATCCCCACAAAGCGGTTGGCTTTAGCCTATCCTTCCCCGGATAAGGCCTCAAGCCGCTCTAGCCAATCCTTCCCCGGATATGTCCTCGAGCCCCCTGGATCTAATCTCCTAGAACTAGTCGCCAACACAAGGCGAATTCCCCCCTAAGTCCTACCCAGACCTAGTCGCCAACACAAGCCGAATTAACTAAACGATTACAAAAAGTATGGAATGAAAATAAAGATAACCATAATAAAACTCCCTATATGAGATCTCTGAAGATGAGGATGAAGGATCATTGTAGCATAAGCGAGGTTGAAGCGATCGTCCTTCGGATGTAGCGTGACGTTGCCCTCCTCCAGAATTCTCCTTAAGCTTTTAGTGGGAGATCTATCTTCGGCAGCATAACAGCAATAGAATTATGGCACTTGCAACCTCTCTGGGATGGATTTTCCAAAATGAGAAAGAGCCCATCAATTTATAGAACTTGACGATAGCGCCTGCGGTAGCTCCTAGCGCATGCGGTATCGTTCATGTGGAGCACTTGCGAAACCGTCGGTGGCGTGGCATTGTGCACGAACTTGAGATAGCGTCAGGCAGTAGCGCTAGCGCTGGCGGTAGCGTTCGTGTGGAGCTGTTGCGAAACCGTCGGCGGCGTGGAAGAACAAACTTTCATCGAACGAAATTCGTCGAACGAAATTTTCGTCGAACGAAATTCGTCGAACGAATTTTTTGTCGAACGGAGCTTCAAGTTCGTCGAACGGAAATTTTCGTCGAACGAAACTTCAAGTTCGTCGAACCTAGTTGTCGAGCACAAAATTCGTCGAGCGCAGCCAAATTCGTCGAACAGAGCTTCAAGTTCGTCGAACCCAACTTGTCGAACACAAATTCGTCGAGCGCAGCCAAATTCGTCGAACGCAGGAATATTCGTCGAACGGAGCTCATCGTTCGTCGAACGGAGCTTCCTTCAGATTTCGTCAAACGCAACTTCCAGTTCGTTGAACAGAACCTGAGCTAGCGCCTGGCGGTAGCTCTAACGCTGGCGGTAGTGCTTTCTTCCAGATTTTTTAATTCAGCTACTTTCTACCTGTGGAGTATTGCACCTATAGTTTCTGCACACTATAAACACACAACAAGCAAGATCAAATACAATTTGGTATTTGTTATTCTCAAACAAAGGGATGTGACACACATGTCCAACAATCTCCCCCTTTTGATAATAACAAATCCACTTAGCAAGAAATTAACAATAGTGTTTATAGTATAGGATAAGCAAGATGATAGTGCAACTATAGTATATGATAAGAATGATAATGTGCATACTCCCCTATCTTAATGCTCCCCCTACATAAATGCAATTTATGTTTTACTCCCCCTAAATGATAGATTACATGAATTATACTCCCCTTAATCTTCTATATTTCTCCTATATAGATTTCTTCAATTAATCTCCCCCTTTTGGTATTATCAAAAGAAGGTAGGGTGAGGGTAGTAAGGAGGCATTCTTTAGACTAGTTATAAATCATGATCGAGCTTTTGTAATATATGAAATGATAAAGAGTTTAAGCATAGTATATATAAGAGATTTTAAATAAAAAGATAAGAGTTGTAAGCAAGCGGAAGATTATAAGAAACATCTTTTTGTAAGCATGAAAAGCATAAGTAAAAATATGAGTTTTAGTTCAAAATTGAAAGATGTTTTAACCTTTTTGAAATCTCAAAGTCTTTCATAAAGATACCAAGCATGAAATGAATATATCAAAGAAAGATTATACTATAATGTTACTTAATTGTAAGTTCAATAGATACCAAAACATTGTAGAGATCATGCTAGGTTATCTAGTGCATTCTTATATAAAGAGTAGTATAGATAAAGCATTAGAATCCAATACTCATGAGAAGAAGTGTTATGAAAGATAATGATGTGCACATAAGTGTATTTTGGGCAATGTTAACAATTGATTTAAATCACAAAATACAAGACATATGTAGAGTAAAGTGCACAATAAAACACAAGTAAATTACTTTCACACACTTTTAATGCACATAATTTTTAACAAAGTGGTGTAATAACCAAGGTTTGCACAAGACACTTTACTATTCTTTCCAAGGTGCTCAACCTCACAATGCTTATGAAGACTTACCAGGAGGTTCACGTAGTGCTTGGTGGAGTTATATTTGTCTACATATATACTTTTTTGTTCATATTTGTGAGACAACATTCTCCGAATACACTTGTTTTGCAAACCCAATATTTTAAACTTAACCACTTTTCTAAATTTCATAAGTGCAATTCAAATGTAGTGTAGGCAATAAACTTATGCAAGTTTTAATTCATTGTACAAATACAATACACAAGCAAGCATTTTTAGATTTAAACAACACATGTTGATTACCAAAATAAGTGAGTGAAAGGAATCATTATCAATCATAATACATTTACTCATACTTAGAGGCATGCTAAGCTTGGTTCTACACATATTTTTCAAAACAATTGATGCACTTTAAATAGATATATCAAAGCATGATAAACAAAATAATGTTCATAGTAATTTCAAGGAATAAATTTTAACATTGTAAAGAATTCTAAATAATAGAATTCATTCATGCTTGATATTAGCAATAAAGATCATACAATTTTTTGTTGTTTTGAAAAATTTTAATGAAATAAAAATAGAAAAATCACACAAACATTTTTTGTATTTTTGAATTTTAAATTTTTGTAGTTGATTTTTCATAATGCAAATAAAACAAAAATAAAATAGACAGAAACACAAAAATAAATTTGTACATTCAAACTAACATATTTTTGTTGATTTTTAGAAATTTTAAAAAACAGAAAAATCACAAACCCACGCTAGCGCCGGCGCTAGCGTTAGCGCTGGAAACAGTACACGATTGTTTAAGAATTTTAAAAATCTGATTTTTGATATTGATTAGGGGTCTTAAGAGTAGTCTTATGTAGAAATTGTGTAATATTCAGAGATGTCTTGATTGCTCAAATTGCATAAAACATTAGCGTTTTACATGTTATTCATCCTAAGATGTCTAAGACTCCTAATTCCAACCTTAACATTTGAAACCTTGCATCGGGAAGAGGTTTAGTAAATATATCAACAAGTTGAGAGTCCGTGCCAATGAAACTAATCCTTACATTTTCCTTTTTAATGTGATCCCTTATGAAATGATGACGCACATCTATATGTTTGGATCTAGAGTGGTGTACCGAATTATTTGTGAGATCAATGGCACTTTTGTTGTCACATTTTAGTTCAATAAGTTTTAGATGAAAACCAAAGTCCTCTAAAGTTTGGCTTATCCATAGTGCTTGTGCACAACAACTTCCTAATGCAATGTATTCGGCCTCCGTGGTAGAGAGTGCAACCGAGTTTTGTTTCCTACTAGACCATGCAACTAATGAAGGTCCTAGAAAATGACAAGTACCACTAGTGCTTTTTCTATCAAGTGAACAACCGGCGTAGTCCGAATCGGAGTAGCCGTGAAGTGTAAATGAATTATTGTGCGGGTACCATAAACCTAATCTAGATGAACCAATGAGATATCTAAAAATTTGTTTTACCGCTTTTAAATGAGATTCTTTTGGATTGGCTTGAAATCGAGCACATAAGCATATGGCAAACATAATATCGGGTCTAGTTGCACTTAGATAAAGTAGAGATCCTATCATACCTCTATATAAAGTTTGATCTATAGAGATTCCTGATTCATCTTTTCCTAATTTAGTGATGCACTCATTGGTGTAGAAGCATGTATAAGGTTTTCAAATCCAAAACGTTTTAGCATATCATGGACATATTTAGTTTGACATACAAAGATACCATCAATTCTTTGTGATATTTGAAAACTAAGGAAATAAGAAAGTTCTCCTACAAGACTCATTTCAAATTCATTCTTCATCACTAAAATAACTTCTTTACACATTTCTTCATTAGTAGATCCAAAAATAATATCATCAACATATATTTGTAAAATAATTATATCATCATTGTTGTGCTTAATAAAGAGAGTATTATCCGCACTTCCCATAATATAACCGTGCTTTAATAAAAATGATGTAAGTCTTTCATACCATGCACGGGGCGCTTGTTTTAAACCATAAAGCGCTTTCTCTAATTTATAAACATGATTTGGAAATTTTTCATTAATAAAACTGGGGGGTTATTCAACATAAACTTCTTCTTTTACAAACCCGTTTAGAAAAACACTTTTCACAACCATTTGAAATAGTTTTATTCTCTTAAAGCTTGCAAATGCCAGAAAAATTCTTATAGACTCTAATCTAGCAACAGGTGCAAAAGATTCATCAAAATCTATCCCCTCGATTTGAGAATATCCTTGTGCTACTAATCGTGCTTTATTTCTAAAGTTTCTAGACTCACCATCTAATTTATTTTTAAAAATCCACTTTACACCTACAACCGGGTGATTAGATGGTCTTTCTACTAATTTCCACACATTATGTTGCTCAAATTGTTCTAACTCTTCATTCATAGCCAAAAACCAAAATTCATCATTCAAAGCGGTAGAAATGGTTTTTGGTTCAATTTCAGAAACAAAGCAGACATTTGAATATGATTCATGAAGAGAAGAGCGAGTTCTTACCCCGATGGATGGTTCACCAATTATTAATTCCCGTGGATGATCCTTTGTGAATTTCAAGGCACTTAGAGGTACATATTCATCTTCCTTGGCCTCCTCTTCTTCTTCTTTGGAAGGTTCCTCATCACCATGCTCCAAAGGTTGTAAGAGATCATCCTCATTGCCTTCGAAAAGTTTTTCTACACAAGGAACAAACTCATCAAATTTTACATTTATTGACTCTTCAACTCTTCTAGTTCATTTATTAAAAATTCTATAAGCTTTACTTGTTGAAGAGTACCCAAGAAAAGTTCCTTCATCACATTTTTCATCAAACTTTCCCAAGCTATCTTTTGTATTCAAAATAAAACATTTACAACCAAAAACTTTAAAATAAGATACATTAGGCTTCTTTTGAAAATAGAGTTCATATGGTGTGAGATTAAGAGATGGGCGAAGCATGATTCTATTCAAAACATAACATGATGTACTTACAGCTTCGGCCCAAAAGGACTTAGGTAATTTATATTCACATAACATAGTGCGTGCTAGTTCTTGAAGTGTCCTATTCTTTCTTTCTACAACACCATTTTGTTGTGGTGTGCGTGGTGCAGAGAACTCATGTTTAATGCCTAACATATCACAAAAGGATGTAAATTTTTCATTTTCAAATTCTCCTCCATTATCTGAGTGGATGCATTTAATTTTTAAATCACTTTCATTTTGAATACGAGTACATAATTTTGCAAATTCACAAAACGCATCGGATTTGGAAGAGAGAAATAATGTCCAACAATATCTTGAAAAATCATCTATTAAGACATATGTATATAATCTACCACCAAGACTTGGAGTGATAACGGGACCAAAAAGATCCATATGAATTATTTGCAAGGGTCTTGTAGTAGAAATGAAATTTTTACTTTTGAAAGAGGATCTAGAAAATTTACCTTATTGACACGGTGAACAAAGTGAAGGTAAAGTTCCATTTAACCTAGGCAATCCTCTAATTAATTTACTTTTGGCAAGTTTTACAATGAGCTTTGTGCTAGCATGCCCTAGTCTTCTATGCCAAAGTTCTAACTTATCGTTTTTAGTGATAAAACATTTTATAGATGATTTAGAAAGATCATGAAAAGAAACTGTATAAACATTATGTATTCTTGGTGTAGTTAGTAAAATATCTTTTGTAGTAGGATTAGATATTTTGCATAAGTTAGTGGAAGATTCAAATAACACTTCTAATCCTTTATCACATAATTGGCTAATAGAAATTAAATTGTGTTTTAATCCTTTCACATAAAGAACATTAGATATAGTAAAGGATTTGTTACCAACTGTACCAATTCCCATGATCCTTCCTTTTCCGTTGTCACCAAACGTCACAATCCCTCCCTTCTTCTTTTCCAGGCTAAGGAACTTAGCTTTATTGCCCATCATGTGCTTGGAGCATCCTGAATCCAAGTACCACACGTCTTAATTGTCCTTAGCCTTCATGCACATCTAGAAAGAAGATGAAAGTAAAGATCCGGATACCCAAGTGGTACCACCCATAGAATAAGTGGAAGCCTTAGGTACCCAAATTTGTTTTAAAGTATTTTGTTTTATTTTCCTGCAAGAACTAGATGTGTGACCTAACCTATAGCAGTTTGCACACGAAATAAAGGGGGTTGAGACCCTTTTCTAGAATATTTTCTTGCTTGAAGAAATTGGATTTACAGAAGAAAAACATTTTGAAAGAGAGAATTCAGGTTTCTGGTATGAGGTGCTAGTGTCGGCGTTAGTGCCTAGCGCCGGGCGGTAGCCCTCACCTCGATATCCGAGCCCAAATTTTCCAGAACCATGGCACTCGTTCCCTAAAATCATTTCCAAAGATTTTTGGCCAATTCCAAATTTTTTAATGGCCATGGTGAGATCATGAATTTGTGCTTTAAATGAAGAATTTTCTTTTACAAGCATGGCACACCTATTTTCAAAACCTTTTTTGTTATTATTGATTTGAAAAAGAGAGGCTTCTAATTTCCTTTCTAATTCCCCCTTCTCTTTTGTAAGAGTGTTGGCATGAGAGAGGGCTTTAGAAAGTGAATCTTCAATATCTTTTGCCAATTTAGTGGAGTGATCATACTCTTGGCAAGAAACCTTTCTCTTTTCTAAAACAACTACCTTTTTGGAAAGCTTTTGTTTTTCTTTAATAAGAGATTCATTTTCACGATTCAATAAAATACCATCTTTCATATTTTTATCAAAAGCTTTGCAAGTTTCAAGAAATTCATTATAAAGTTAATCATAAGTGGGAGGAGTTACCTCAGTGTCACTAAGAACACTGGTGTCATCGCCGTCGTTTCCATGTCCCATGAGGCACATGTTTGCTTCCTCATCTTTGCTTGATGAAGACCCGCTTGATTCTTCGGAGGAGGAGGAGGAGTCATCCCATGTTCTAGCTTTTAGCACCTTCTTCTTCTCCTTCCCTTTGTGCCGCTTTTCCTTCTTCTCATTCAAGAGCTTTGGGCACCGGCTCCGAATGTGTCCGGTCTTCCTACAATGAAAGCACTCCGGTGGAGGTCTTTCTTCTTCATCGTCTCTCTCCTTTTCTTTCTTTGAGGATGACCCTTTCCATCTTGCATCCTTTTGGATAAATTTCCGGAAAGTGTTTCTCCTTTCCGGATTTCGCATGAACTTTCGGAAGTTCTTCACCAAAAGGCTTTCTTCATCTTCATCCTCATCCTCTTGGCACTCCTTCTTTGATTTTAACGCCAACGCCTTTTTCTTTGCCTCCTTGTTGTATTCATCATGTTAGATTTTGAGTTCTACCTCATGGGTTTTGAGATTCCCAATGAGGCTCTTAACTTGGAGCGTCCTTAGATTGTGCGATTCTGAAATGGCCGTCACCTTCGGGTTGAATTTTGGAGGAAGGGAACGAAGGAACTTTCAGACCAAGTCGCCGTTGGAGAAGGTCTTTCCAAGAGCTTTGGAGGCATTGACAATCTTGGTGAAGCACGTGTACATGCCATCAACATCTTCACTTTCATCCATCCGGAAATTTTCATATTCCGTCTCAAGTTGGAAAAGCTTTGAATCTTTAACCTGCGATGTACCTTCATGAGTAACTTCCAAATGATTCCAAATTTCATATGCAGAAGTACATGCAGAAATTCTATTAAATTCATTTCTATCTAACGCACAAAATAGAGCATTCATAGCCTTGGCGTTATTTTTGCATTTTAGTTTATCCCTATAATCCCATTTATCTTTTTGTTTATCTAAAGTTATCTCTCCAACTACAAATGTAGGAGGAGAGTATTCCTCTTCTACCATATTCCATACCTCAATATCTAGGGTCATAAGAAAACAACGCATCCTATTTTTCCAATAATTATAATCTGACCCGGTAAAGAGTGGAGGTCTACTAATTCCCTGACCCTCGGAAAAAGCGAGATCATAAGATGCCATTATTCATGGTTTTTAAACCATTTGGAATAAACTCCCTCTGATACCACTTGTTGGATCGATTGGCGCCCTTAGAGGGGGGGGGGGGGGGGTGAATAACGGAATAAAAATCTTCTTTATAATTTTAGATAATTTACTAAATTGTTTTGAGTAATTTAGAATGAAATAACAATTTGACTTAAAGGAGGAAACAATTGTAATTTGCAATTTTATAAATTATGCCAAATGATAGAAATCAAGTAACCACAGAAAGAGACATGATTATATTATATAAAAAATGTGTTTACATAAATTGATTTCAATATCGCTGGAAATCGGAGGCGTATAAAGTAATACAATTTTTCCTTTTCTATACTGACTTGTATCCCCACAAACCGGTTGGCTTTAGCCTATCCTTCCCCGGATAAGGCCTCAAGCCGCTCTAGCCAATCCTTCCCCGGATATGGCCTCGAGCCCCCTAGATCTAATCTCCTAGAACTAGTCGCCAACACAAGGTGAATTCCCCCCTAAGTCCTACCCAGACCTAGTCGCCAACACAAGGCGAATTGACTAAACGATTACAAAAAGTATGGAATGAAAATAAAGATAACAATAATAAAACTCCCTATATGAGATCTATGAAGATGAGGATGAAGCATCGCTGTAGCATAAGCGAGGTTGAAGCGATCGTCCTTCAGATGTAGCATGACATTGTCCTACTTTAGAATTCTCCTTAAGCTTTTAGTGGGAGATCCATCTTCGGCAGCATAACAACAATAGAATTATGGCACTTGCAACCTCTCTGGGATGGATTTTCCAAAATGAGAAAGAGCCCATCAATTTATAGAATTTGACGATAGCGCCTGCGGTAGATCCTATCGCCTGCGGTAGCGTTCGTGTGGAGCGGTTGCGAAACTGTCGGTGGCGTGGCGCTGTGCATGAACTTGAGATAGCGCCAGGCGGTAGCGCTAGCGCTGGCGGTAGCGTTCTAGTGGAGCGATTGCGAAACCGTCAGCGGCGTGGAAGAACAAACTTTCGTCGAACGAAATTCGTCGAATGAAATTTTTGTTGAATGGAGCTTCAAGTTCGTCGAACGGAAATTTTCGTCGAACGAAACTTCAAGTTCGTCGAACCCAGTTGTCGAGCACAAAATTCGTCGAGCGCAGCCAAATTCGTCGAACGGAGCTTCAAGTTCATCGAACCCAACTTGTCGAGCACAAATTCGTCGAGCGCAGCCAAATTCATCGAACGCAGGAATATTCGTCGAACGGAGCTCGTCGTTCGTCGAACGGAGCTTCCTTCAGATTTCATCGAACGCAGCTTCCAGTTCGTCGAATGGAACCTGAGCTAGCGCCTGGCAGTAGCTCTAACGCTGGCGGTTGTGCATTCTTCCATATTTTTGAATTCAGCTGCTTTCTACATGTGGAGTATTGCACCTATAATTCCTGCACACTATAAACACACAACAAGCAAGATCAAATACAATTTGGGATTTGTTATTCTCAAATAAAGGGATGTGACACACATGTCCAACACTTTTCCCCAGCCCGGAGAAAGCGAGCGGGATCCCGACAAGGGTCGTCCAAGCAGAAGGGGTCCCGACCAGTGGGGCCCCGGTGAGTGGTCCTTTGGAGAGCCCGAGGTCGGCAGGGGCAGGGTCGCCAGGGGAGTTCGCAGGGAGAGTGGTGCAGGCCCATAGGGTGAGTGGAGGAAGCCCTTTTTGCGAGTTGGTGCTCTCGGCACCGCTCCCCGAAGGATTCAGGGAGCCGGCCATGACGCTGTATACCGACAAGGATGACCCCGTTCAGCACTTGCAATGGTTCGAGGATATGGTCTCGATTAGACCTATGTCGGACGCCTTCAAGTGCCGACTCTTTACTACCACCTTGAAGGAGAAGGCGAGGGACTGGTTCCACCAGCTGCCCTCGGGGCCGATTTATGCCTTCGAGGACTTGCGACGAGGTTTTCTCTTGCGCTTCTCCACCTCAAAGAAAAGGAAGAAGGATCCCGAGTCACTCTTTACCATCAAGCAGAAGTCCGGAGAGTCGTTAGCTCAGTATCTGGAGCGGTTCAGGGAGGAGGTTCTCCTCATCCAGGAGGTGTCAGGGTACACCCTTCAGCTTGCCTTCACTTTGGGGCTGCAGGAGGGTTTATTCAAGATGGATCTCAAGAGAGGGGTCCCCCAATCGTATGAGGAGTTGATGGAGAGAGCTACGGAGGAAGTGGACGGGGAGGCGGCAAACCCCAAGTTCACGAAGAGGTTAACACGGCTGAGCGAGCCAGAAGGAAGGCAGGTAGAGCCGAGAAGGAGAGAAGAAGTGAGGGCCGCGGAGTTGGGGTGGAGGCAGCAAGGTGGAGGAATGCGGGATCCAGGAAGGGGGTTCCCCCACGGAGGTGGTAACTTCCACGGAGGGCAGGGAAGGCCGCATCGGTTGGGGTGGAGGCAAGGTCTTAGACCACCACCTCCCCCACCTCAGAAAGCAATGGAGATAGGAGGAGGGAGAAGAGGAAGAGGAAGAGGGATAGGAGTTGGAGGAGTCGGGCCTCAAAAAAGGAACAGAGGAGTAGGAGGTGAGGAGAGGGGGGTGGCGTTACCGTACTGTGACTTCCACCAGGAGGAAGGTCACGCAATAGTCACCTGCTCGGAGTTCTTAGAAGCAAGGAATGCAAGGGTCCCAGCACCGCAGCCGCAACAGCGACCGGTGAGGATAGAGGAGATTCCACCCCAAGAGGATGAAGATGAAAGGTGCGAAGACCGGGCCGATTTGGGGTCCCGAGGGGGGATCAGGGTGATCCATGGGGGGTAGGGATTGATGCAACCCGGAAGGCGAGCCTCCATATTATCAATCATCATAGCGTGGCTTCGACATCCCTGGTCCCGCCCCCGACAGAGAAGATTTCCTTCACCCAGAAGGACATGTCAGGTTATGAAGACCCATTCTGTGATGCGCTGGTCATCCAGATAGCGATCGAGAACTTCACCGTTTCCCTAATCCTTGTGGATAACGGGAGCTCAGTCACCGTCATCTTTAAGAAGGCGTTCGATTGGATGGGGGTGGAGACGCGAAGGGTGTTGGCCTCGGACGGTCCGTTGTTCAGATTCTCTGGGGAGAGGAAGGAGGTAGAAGGTGGAGTAGGACTCCATGTGGTTTTGGGAGGGCAGTCCAGGAACTGCCGCTTCGTGAAAGTGGATGCCCCTAGCAGCTACAGTGCAATATTTGGACGGCCTCTTATCAGTGCGTTCCGGTGAGTCCCCTCCACATTCCACCAATGCCATAAATTCAATGATGGCGGAGTCCAAGTCCGGATCAGGGGAGACCCCAAGGTGGCGAGGCAGTGCTATGCGACTGCTGTCAACACCATCTCTTGGATGGAAGAAGCGGAGGAGTGGGATAAGGTGATGGAAGAGGTGGTCGAGGCCGAGAAGGAGGAGAAGTTGGAAGGAAAGATGGAAGGAGTAGTTCATTCCCAGGAAGGGGTCGTTGAGGGACCCAGGGCGGAGGAGGGGAAAGAGGGAGAGAAAGAAGAGGAGGCCCCAGGAGGAGGGGCGGAAGAGCTGATGGTGGTGGAAGAGGAAGAAATGGGGGAAGGAGCCTTCTCGCTCGACCATGGCCTTCTCGCTACTGTTAATTATGCAGGAAAGCGAGGTCCAGGGGCCCCAGTAGCGACAAAGGTTGTCCCACAGGACAAAGGTTTTCCTTTTGTCCAAGACCTCGCTACTCTTCGGCAGGAGGAAATCAAACGGCGAATGGCTCGGTACTTAGACAAGCACATTCGGGTAAAGCGCTTCCAGAAAGGATACCTGGTCTTGAAGAAGGTCGATGCGGCCGGGAGAGGGACCACGGTGGGTAAGCTTAATCCCAATTGGGAGTGGCCATACATTGTAAGTGAAGTACTCAAGTCGGGGGGTACCACCTCCGGGATGTGGAAGGGGTATCCCTCGACCGAGCCAGAAGTGGAGATGACTTGAAGCGATTTTATCCTTAAAAAGTTTTATCATTTCACCTATTATATGTCTCATTTTCCGTATGTTGTTCATAGCTATATGACAAGGTTGACAAGTTCTTATGCTGGATTGCCCCAGATGATTCCGCTGCCGGACTCTCGCTAGCCGGTGGGTCAGGTTGATCTCGCGGAGAGGCTGGCAAGGTTGACAAGTTCTTATGCTGGATTTCCCCGGATAATTCCGCTGCCGGGTTCTTGCTATCCAATGGGTCAGGTTGATCTCGCGGAGAGGCTGGCAAGGTTGACGAGTTCTTATGCTGGATTGCCCCGGATGATTCCAATGCCGGGCTCTCGCTAGCAGGTGGGTCAGGTTGATCTCGCGGAGAGGCTGGCAAGGTTGACAAGTTCTTATGTTGGATTGCCCCGGATGATTCCGCTGTCGGGCTCTCGCTAGCCGGTGGGTCAGGTTGATCTCGTGGAGAGGCTGGCAAGGTTGACAAGTTATTATGCTGGATTGCCCCGGATGATTCCGCTGCCAGGCTATCGCTAGCCGGAGGGTCAGGTTGATCTCACGGAGAGGATGACAAGGTTGACAAGTTCTTTCTATTGGATTGCCCCGGATGATTCCGCTGCTGGGCTCTAGCTAGCCGGTGAGTCAGGTTGATCTAGCGGAGTGGCTGGAAAGGTTGACAAGTTCTAATGCTGGATTGCCCCGGATGATTCCGCTGCCGGGCTCTCGCTAGCTGGTGGGTTAGGTTGATCTCGCAGAGAGGCTAGCAAGGTTGACAAGTTCTTATGCTGGATTGCCCCGGATGATTCAGCTGTCGGGCTCTCGCTAGCCGGTGGGTGATGAGTCCCAAATATATACACATTTTTGGACTCATCTGGGCCGATTTTCTAGTCTTTGCACTTCACTTTAGACATGTTTTCATTCCTATTTAATACTCCATGCTATGTGCACTTCTAGGCCCGTTTTGGTGTTATTTCTTGTTCATCTTCGTTACTAGTTTTCATGCAGTGTTAAGTGCCACCTTCAGTGGCTAGACTGGTGTTGTATGCTAGATTAGGAGTCGTGCAGGTGTTCCTGGTACAATTCTGTACAGGAACACTGCGCACGATCACTGGCTCTATCGCGCACGACCACTGGTCGTGCGCCACTGATCGTGCGCACTTAACGCCCATTTTATGAGTTCTGTCTGGCTTATCGCACGACCATTTACGATAGTGCGCACGACTGATGGCGCAAATCTCACACACCGCTATAGGCGGTAGCTCGACTGCGACACGAAACGGCAGTGTACCGATCGTTCAAGTAATAAAAATTGGGAATAAATCCCCGAGTGTCGGTCTCTTGAGGAACACAATAAGGTGGAGTTTACTATTGAGGCAGGACTTGAGATCGAAGTCCTTAAATCGGATGGATTGCGGGGGAGTTGGGTTGGCTTTTGGAAAACAAAATAAAAGCTAACAACTACTCCTATGCAATGCCGCTATGCAAAGCTTCACTTGGCGGGATGGAAACTAGGCAGGCCTTGAGCGCGCTGCGTCGCAAGGGCGGATGGACGAGAAGGCTAATGGAATCGAACTATGCAGGCCTTGAGCGCGCTGCTTCGATAGGCGAATGGATTACGGGCCGCGATGCCACGCTTCGGTAGGCGAATGGGCGAGTAGGCTAGTGGAATGAGGGTCGCACGCACCTCTTCGACAAGCACACCACTAACAATTGTTAGGGCGGCACAACACAACCAACAATCCACACCACAAGGCACACCTCAAAATAATAAGCAAGAATACTCAAATCACATAGACATAATCAAGTAAAAATGCTAATAATCAAGCACGCTTCATCATAATGTTAGATCTAGCTACATACACATCAATAAGAAGAGAACAAGGCAAGAAATCGACCGAATCCGAAGGCTCGTTGAAGATTCACGGTTGGAATCGCCGGGTTGTCAATCCGCGTCCAAGCTCGGTCCACAACTACGTCCGGGGTAGAGAGAGCTGTCACTACTCTCCAATGGACCCGTCTTCTTCGTGTCACGATCCGGTAGAGGTTGCAAACTTCCTCTTGCTTGACGGTAATGGCGGCTAGGTCTTCCTTTGGAGCTCTTGGATGAAGGAGGAGGCCGAGAGGAAACTCCGGCGAAGATTTGGCGTTGAAAGCTTGCCCGGAGATCCTCCCTAAGGTGGGCGACGGTGGAGGAGCGAAATCGGGCGGAACCGGGCGGAAAACGGCGCTGAAAATCGGGATTCGACCTAAATCGCGAGCAGCGGATTTTATAGGCGCTGGAATTAAACAGTGCGCACGGTCATTGGCGCACGACCAGTGGTCGTGCGCACTAGAATCCTGTGATCGTGCGCTCTGCCTGGACGGAACCTGCAAAGACGAAAATTACAAAATAACATGTTCGCACGACCAGTGGCGCACGACCGATGGTCGTGCGCACTAGCGTCAGTGGTCGTGCGCAATAGATGAAACAGAACTTAAAAATTAATGGTCAGTGCGCACGAGCAGTGGCGCACGACCGGTGGTCGTGCGCGCTGGAGTTGATGATCGTGCGCATTACACCAAACAGAACTTATGAAAAAAACGTTAAGTGCACACGATCAATGGCGCACGACCAGTGGTCGTGCGCAATAGAACCAGTGATCGTGCGCAGTGTTCCTGTGCAGAATTGCACCGGAAACACCTGCACGACTCCTGTTCTAGCGTACAACCACCAATCCGGCCACTAAAAGTGGCACCGAACAATGCATGAAAACTACTAATGAAAATCAACATGAAATCACACCAAAATGGGCCAAAAGGTGCACCTAGCATGGGATATCAAATATGAACTAAAACAGGGCTAAAGTGCAGTGAAATGACTAACTAAACGGCCCAGATGAGTCCATAAAAGTGTATATGATGAGGACTCATCACACCCCCAGACTTAACTGTTTGCGCGTCCCGAGCAAACGAATTCTAAGCGAACAGGGAAAGAAAAGTAGATGGCTTAACATTACAATGCAGAGTACCATGCGAAGTCGCATGCTCATGTGCATAAGAAAATTAGTAGAAAAGACTACTGATTATATAAACAGTCTATATATTTCTAAAAGAGTAAAAGCATATTACAACTACTCAAAATGGTGAACAACGGTGAATCATTCGGTCGTGCATACGGAGAAAGTAAACTGAACGCTGAGACGAGCATTGCTCAAGATCGGGATGCGGGAAAAACTCCACTGAAATCCATCAGTGTCGGTGACCATAAGCTTGCCCGGTCACATTCTCTCCACGACACTAGATTGGTTCAAGACGTGAGTCAGTAGGACTTTCAGGTTTTGATTGAGGCTTGGGTTACGGTGAGGTAAACAAGGATAAACAAAATGGCTTAAAACACATAACCCAAATGAGCTTTTAAAAAATAACTACCCGCGCACCAAAATCGAATGCAAGTGCACAACACCCCCAGACTTGGACTTTTGCAACTCAGGTGTGTGCACCGCCTACTCCCAATACATAATTTCTCTACATGATTTTCAATAAAACTCATTTTTCTTTCTTCTCTCTTTTTTTCATTTTTCTTTTCTTTCAATTTTCTTTTTCTTATCTTTTTCTTTCAGCAGAATTTTTTTTTTTTTCAAATGCGCACACCCACAGATTCTCAAAATAAACACCACAATCAACACCCCCCAAGATGTGAATAAATTCATAACTAAAGCTCAGATTTGGGTGTGCGACTAGGTTAGGCTTTTAGGCTTTGGTGAGATATATGTGGAGCTGAATCAAGGAAAGGGTAGGCACAAAGGGGCTAGCAAGGGTAGACGATAGGCATGAAATAAAAAGTTCAACCGGGCCAAAATAATGGCCTACGTCATTCTCACGCACTAGAACTATCCTATGCCAATGCTTCAAGAATCGCTTGGGGCAAGTTCTAGTCACCGAGAAAGATTCTCCTTTCTCCCGACTCAAGCAATACGAATCTAACGATCGTGTACACACATCCCTATGCTACCGTTTGATTCCATCGGATTCACCATTTGAGTAGAGTAAACAACATTTACACTAATAAGAAAAATATAAAACCATAGCATAAAAAGAAATCTACTCTACACAAAATTCTATGCAACCGAGCACTCGACTAGGAGCACTACTAGAGTCAACATTTTACTCTGCTACATAGTCCTAAACCATCACCTAGATTTTCCCAAATAAGCAGAAGAATTAAATTCACAACAGAGCAGACAAACAGATGAGTACGCGCTCAAGTGGGTGATGTGGTGTGCAATGAAAATAAACAAAATATTTTAAAATGAAATCTTCTAGTATGCAGTGCAATAGTGCACGTGAGCGGGTAAACAAAACTACTCTCCCCCAGACTTAAACTAAACAATCTGCATAATATATGACAAGAAAATCAGCAAAGGCTAGGGAAAGAGAGTACCCAATGCTCAGCAAGTGAGCATACCAGAAGATTGGCGTTTAAACCAGGACTAAGCTGCAGCGTCCGCCATCCAGAAAAGAAACCTGCAGGGGTCAGCTCCGCAAAAACAAAAGAAAAAGACAAACTGAAAGGAAATATTACTAACTAAACATGATTAGATAAAATAAAAATGCAGGAAAAGGAAGATAACTACTGGGGTTATTGTCATCCCAGCACGACTTATTCTAAATTAAAACGGTTCTAGCTAATGGGCCTATGAAAAAGAAAATGCACAGGTAACTGTTCTAATATGCGCATCGGTAGCGGGTACCGATACGGCGAAAGAACAGTCACGCCTCTACCCGAATATAAATAATACCTGCTTGACACAGGTAGAGGGAAAAGAAAGTAAGAAGAGGAGGAGGCCTGGTCCTCACTCATCTCACAAAACACCTCCTTGCCTAGCAAGGTATCGTCAACAGGGGGGCAGCAGGAGGCAAAGGCAATGAGTGGGGCTTCCTCTACGGAGGGAGGATCAACCTCCTCACATGAGAGGATGCTCTCATCATTGACTTGAGCATCATGCTCCAAGTCCTCCTGATGTACCTGTGAAGACTCAACCTGCACAGGCTCAGATGAAGAAGGGGGGTCAGGAAATAAAAAGGAAGAATGACATAAATAATCAACAATCGGGGGAGTGGTCCCGGTCTCACTCCCATTAGGTTGGGGAAGTAAAATAATGTTTGCATTGTCATCAATGCTACAAGATTCGGCGGGATCAACGGTGGCCAGGCTTAGGATTTGGACTTCCTCCACCGGTGCTGAGGAAAATTCCTCTTCACCTAGAAGGTTGTCCTCCTCCATAGGAATAGGCACAACACTCAGATCAACCGCCTCCTCCTGCGACACATCATCAACAATGTCGTCTGAGACGAGTGTAGTATGCACAACAGGGAGAGGAATAGTGCTCGGATAAAAGTCGAGCACCGATTCCTCACAAAGAATCGAATCCACTAGGGGTGGTGGATGCACCGGGAGAATAGGCTCAGCAATGTCGGTGCCCAGATCAGCCACACATCCAGTGACCGTATCCATGCCATACCCTTCAAAATGTGAAGGTGACAAAGACACATAGCCGGATGTTGAAGGTGTGCCGCCAGAGCTAGGAGTTGGGACGATCCGAATATCCGGCTCGTCATCCTCATCCAATTGGCGAAGATAAGCAACACAATCCTTCAGGGCATGATCTGTGCCCCGACAAAACTGGCACTGCCTAGCAGGCTTCTTTGGCATAGCGGGAGCTGGAGCCGAAAAGAAGTAAGACGGTAATGGCTCAGCAGAGTAGCCATAAGACTTACGCGCACCATATGGAGTATCAGACGGAGTCGATGCTCTATATGCTGGGCGAGAAGAATTATGCCTACTATTCTCCGTAGGGCATTCATCACTAGAGTGGGAGGTAGCTCCACACCAACGGCAACGGAAATTGAGATGTGCCCACATAATGTGAAGATAATACGATTCAAAAAGACAAACACTATTGTGCGAAATACTACACCTAACAAAAATTTACTAAAGCAACCTACTATAAAACAAGAAAATGGAATAAAAAGAACAGAAATAAAATAACAGAAAATGCAATTTACAAATGGAAGGGCTTTTCTCTCAGGTTCTCCCTCTCCAGAAAACTCACACGACTGTGTTCCCCGGCAACGGCGCCAAAAACTTGATGGCGCAAATCTCACACACCGCTATAGGCGGTAGCTCGACTGCGACACGAAACGGCAGTGTACCGATCGTTCAAGTAATAAAAATTGGGAATAAATCCCCGAGTGTCGGTCTCTTGAGGAACACAATAAGGTGGAGTTTACTATTGAGGCAGGACTTGAGATCGAAGTCCTTAAATCGGATGGATTGCGGGGGAGTTGGGTTGGCTTTTGGAAAACAAAATAAAAGCTAACAACTACTCCTATGCAATGCCGCTATGCAAAGCTTCGCTTGGCGGGATGGAAACTAGGCAGGCCTTGAGCGCGCTGCGTCGCAAGGGCGGATGGACGAGAAGGCTAATGGAATCGAACTATGCAGGCCTTGAGCGCGCTGCTTCGATAGGCGAATGGATTACGGGCCACGATGCCACGCTTCGGTAGGCGAATGGGCGAGTAGGCTAGTGGAATGAGGGTCGCACGCACCTCTTCGACAAGCACACCACTAACAATTGTTAGGGCGGCACAACACAACCAATAATCCACACCACAAGGCACACCTCAAAATAATAAGCAAGAATACTCAAATCACATAGACATAATCAAGTAAAAATGCTAATAATCAAGCACGCTTCATCATAATGTTAGATCTAGCTACATACACATCAATAAGAAGAGAACAAGGCAAGAAATCGACCGAATCCGAAGGCTCGTTGAAGATTCACGGTTGGAATCGCCGGGTTGTCAATCCGCGTCCAAGCTCGGTCCACAACTACGTCCGGGGTAGAGAGAGCTGTCACTACTCTCCAATGGACCCGTCTTCTTCGTGTCACGATCCGGTAGAGGTTGCAAACTTCCTCTTGCTTGACGGTAATGGCGGCTAGGTCTTCCTTTGGAGCTCTTGGATGAAGGAGGAGGCCGAGAGGAAACTCCGGCGAAGATTTGGCGTTGAAAGCTTGCCCGGAGATCCTCCCTAAGGTGGGCGACGGTGGAGGAGCGAAATCGGGCGGAACCGGGCGGAAAACGGCGCTGAAAATCGGGATTCGACCTAAATCGCGAGCAGCGGATTTTATAGGCGCTGGAATTAAACAGTGCGCACGGTCAGTGGCGCACGACCAGTGGTCGTGCGCACTAGAATCCTGTGATCGTGCGCTCTGCCTGGACGGAACCTGCAAAGACGGAAATTACAAAATAACATGTTCGCACGACCAGTGGCGCACGACCGATGGTCGTGCGCACTAGCGTCAGTGGTCGTGCGCAATAGATGAAATAGAACTTAAAAATTAATGGTCAGTGCGCACGAGCAGTGGCGCACGACCGGTGGTCGTGCGCGCTGGAGTTGATGATCGTGCGCATTACACCAAACAGAACTTATGAAAAAAACGTTAAGTGCACACGATCAGTGGCGCACGACCAGTGGTCGTGCGCAATAGAACCAGTGATCGTGCGCAGTGTTCCTGTGCAGAATTGCACCGGAAACACCTGCACGACTCCTGTTCTAGCGTACAACCACCAATCCGGCCACTAAAAGTGGCACCGAACAATGCATGAAAACTACTAATGAAAATCAACATGAAATCACACCAAAATGGGCCAAAAGGTGCACCTAGCATGGGATATCAAATATGAACTAAAACAGGGCTAAAGTGCAGTGAAATGACTAACTAAACGGCCCAGATGAGTCCATAAAAGTGTATATGATGAGGACTCATCAACGACCACTGGTCGTGCGCCACTGGTCGTGCGAACATGTACTTTATAATTTCTTTCATTTCAGGCTCCGCCCAGGCAGCGCGCACGATCGCAGAATTCTAGTGCACACGACCACTGGTCGTGCGCTAATGACCGTGCGCAGTATTCAGTCCAGCGCCTATATATATGCCTGTTCCGATTTTAGGGCGGGATCGAGCCGCCGGGAGCGCGATTGGCAGTCCGTACGCGGGCGATTTCCATCCCTGGACACCTCCACTTCATCTCCTACGCAAGGGGAAGTCCTCTCCAACCATTCCAAGCATTTCTCCATTGTCCGGGAGCATTCTCCACCATCCGCAAGCCCTCAAGCAACTGTTTTTCCACTCCAGTCCGGTAAGAAGAAGAGGAATCCTGAGGTAGAAGACGACGGAACCACGTGGAGAGATCATGACAGTTTCTCTACACCGGAAGCACAGTCCGCCCGAGCCCGGAGGTAGCTTGACAAACTACCATTCCGGCCATGAACGGCCGCTAGTCTTCATCCATTGGTTATCTCTTTCCTCTCTCCTTCGTTGTAATCTTTGAATCTTTTAAACTTGAACATCATGATGTTTGGTTTAAATGAAATGAATGTTTCTTCTCTTTTCATCATTACTTGCTTGTGAATCGCTTCACCTCCACTCATCCACTCACTCACTCACGCACTCAAGGTGTTCGATCCGCGTTAGCAAGAGCTAACGGCGTTTGTGAAGAGGTGTTTGCAACCCTCGCCTTCTCGCACTAGAGCACGCTCCATCCACCTCACGAAGCACGGCATAGCGGCCGTTGCATCCATTTCGCCTTGTGAAGCGGTGCTTTCTACCCGCATTTCCTTCGTTGTTGTTAAGAGTAGGAAAACCCAACCAAAACCCCCCTTTTTGTGTGTTTGTTTACGCTTGTGTAACAATAGTCACACAACACGATTCGTTTACCCAACCTGCATTCCTCAAGAGACCGACACTCGGGGATCCTATTCCCAAACTTTATTACTTGCGTGACTGGTGCACTTGCCGAAATATCACATCAAGTTTTTGGCGCCGTTGCCGGGGAATGTTCAGGCGTGTAACGTCTTGAGTTGTGAGCTTTTGTTACAAGAGCAGTTGTTTTTGATTTCCTTTGTTTTGTTTTCTTTTTGTTGTGACTGTGCATGCAGAGACAAGCCACGGGGGAACTTGTACCCTTTGATCCAGAAATCGAACGGACCGCTCGCGCACGAAGGCGTGCAGCAGCCGTACAGGCGGCAATGGGTGACCACATAGACCCAGATAATGTTGAACAAAGAGTGCCCGCCGTGGGGCAGCACCAACCTGGAGATGAGCAAGAGGTAGTGAGACCTCGACCCAGAACGATGAGAGATTATACCACTCCGACAGCTGGGAGTGTTTATCCTGGGTTCGGTCCCAATATTATGAATAACCAGTTCGAGATCAAACCTGCGATCTTGAACATCATCCGGAACAATGCTCAGTTCTCCGGGATGGCCAGTGAAGATCCGCACCTGCACCTGGCTGAGTTTTCTGATATCTGCGGAACTTTCCGCTACGCTGGGATTCCTGATGACACAGTCAAGCTGCGACTGTTCCCATTCTCGCTTCGCGACAAGGCCAAGGTTTGGCTTCATTCTATTCCTCCGGGGACCGCTGCGACTTGGGATGTGCTCGCATCCAAGTTCTTAGCCAAATTTCACCCCGTCGATAAAATTGTAAGTTTGCGGCGGGAGATCGCCACCTTTCGCCAAGCCGATCAAGAGACCCTTGCCGAGGCGTGGGAGCGTCTTAACGATCTTCTCCGCCGTTGCCCGAACCACGAGCTCCAACCGTGGAATGTGGTAGAGACATTTTACTTTGCGATCGAGCCCAACTACAGGGCAATGATCGATGCTGCTGCGGGCGGTACTCTAATGAACCACACTCCAGAGGAGGCCCTTCGGATTCTGCGCGACACCGCCTCCCACAGTACATTCTGGACTGCCAGGAGAAATGCACCAAGGAACGCCCGCGGTCTCTTTGTGGTCGACTCACTTCCCCCTACACCCGCGCCTGCTGCTGTCATTACGTGCGAAGGATGTGGAGGCGGCGTCCACCACGCGTACGAATGTTCAGGGAACAATGTATCAGGTGACTTCGCGCACTTTTCCTTGAATGAATCTGTTAATTTTGTAGGAAATCAGTCTAAGGGGGTGCCATTTAATAATGCTTATCATCCGGGAGTGAGAAGTCACCCGAACTTCTCATGGAACCCAAACACGCATGGCTAACGATGGGCACCGGGGCAGCATCAAAACGATGTTTACGCCTCCGGGAGCCAACCGCGGCCACCACACCCGGATTATAACCAAGGCCCCCCAGCCCAAAAAAAGAGTAATCTGGAGGAGATGATGGAAAAATTTATGCAAGCGGCTACCTCAAATATGGTGAACCAAACCGCATCCATGCGGAACTTGGAAACGCAGCTGGGCCAATTGGCCCAAGTGCTAACCGAGCGGTCGCATGGGACCCTTCCTAGCAACAATGAAAAGAACCCAATAGATCAAGGGAAGAGTCTCGGTGATGTGGTAGAGGCTGATCCAAGTGAGTTAGTGATTTCTTGTTCCATCAATAATATTGAAACGAAAGCTTTGTGCGACTCCGGCTCCTCCCGCAACGTCATTGCGTTGCAAGACGTTGCTAAATTGCAACTTGAGATGAGCACGGAGGATCGGAAATCCCTTATGCTTGCTAATGGGACCGTTATACAATCTGAGGGGAAAGTGAAAAATGTAGAAGTGATAGTTGAGGGGACGATTGTGGTTGGTGATTTTCAGGTGTTGGGACCCCAGGAAAATCACTCTATCCCTATCTTGGGCGTGCGGTTCTTGAAAGAGAGCGGTGCCACCCTTGATTTCGCTATGGGGTGTGTCTTCCTACCCAATATGGTGCCGCAGCCCACTTGCCCCAAAGCTATAACTGAAACATTCACTCCTCCCCCTCTCATTATTTTTCATGAATCTCTGAGTTGTGCAGGAAATGAAGAAGATAAAGAACCAATTGAAGGAGAAAAGGAGGAGCACCAGTCCAGTGAGGAAGAAGTAGATCTTCGGAGAGAATTTGATTCCGAGACGGAGGAAGATTGCATTTCGAAAAATATTGACTTGAATTTAGTTCGGGACACTGTCCCATTATCTTCATGTTTTGATTCTTGTAATAAACAATTTAAGCGCTCCATCTCTTGGGCTGATCCGGTAATCACCGCGACGCCGGAAGTGACGCCACCCTCCACCAAGGTGGAAAAATCTGAAAACTTTCAACGTTGGCAGTCCCCGACTGTCACTAAACATAAACAGGAGAAACTTCTGCACGACGCTCGCGCTGCCGCTCTCCGTGGCAAGAGGGCGGAGGTTAGGGGAACACTGGGTGACACCAGTGTTGGCCCTAAAACCTTCACCTCCCGCCTACGAGCTACGGGAGACGCGCACCATAAGAGCGCCTATAGCTGATTTGTGTTGTCTGAATTTGTGAAACTGCTTCTGTGAACTTCTCCTTTAATTTCTGCACTCTTTAAACAATCATAATACAGGTATTTGGTCCAGCTTAAGGACATAAAACAAAAGCGCTGCTGGGAGACAACCCATATTTCCTGATTTCATTTTTATCTAACATGTTTAGTTCAGCTTTTATATTTGTTTTTGCTGTTTTTAGTTTTGTGCTTGCAGGTGTGTTGTGTTCTTTGGTGCGGATGCTGCGGACTGCTCTTTATCTTAATCGCCAATCCTCTGGTATGCTCAATTCTGAGCATTGGGTAACACTTCTTCCCCCCTTAGCTTCCAATTTCTGTGATGTAATGTGTAGATTAAGTCTGGGGGAGAGCATGTGTCATCCACTGTGCACGAGTTGCACTGCATACTAGAAGTTTCTTTATTATTTATCTTTATCATCATCATTGTTTTAATGCTTCTTGCACCACTTCACCCACATGAGCGCGCGCTTTCCTATTTGTGTTGTTTCCAAATAAACTATTTTGGTTAGGAATGTGAAATAGGACGTTAGCTTAGGAATTACTATTTGGAGTGCGATGTTGACTCGAGCAGTGTTCTAGTCGCACCCGCATGCTGCAGTAGAATTTGAGTAGAACTAGATTGTCTCTATGCATCTAATTTATGTTTAGTATTTTTGCGTAAATTTAGATTTGTTATACTCAAATGGTGAATGTGAACGAAATTGACGATAACCTGGTGTTGTGTGTGTACGAGCACTAGTCGTGTGTTGCTCGAGTCAGGAGGAAGGTTTACCTTTCTCGTGGGCTAAGAACTTGCCCCAAGCGACTCTCGAAGCATGGGCGAGAGCGACTCTTTGAGTTAAATATGATATAGGCTACCTTTTGGCTAGTTTGAGCCTTAGCTTTCCGTGTCCTATTCGCTCACCTTTGCAAGCCAACATTTGTGCCTACCACTTCCTTGTTACAGCTCCTCCTCCATTCACCAAGGCCTGAAGCTTTGCCCACTTTCGCAACCAAATTGATGTTTATCTGCACTCATGTTCTTGATTTGGTGTGATTTTTGGAATCTTTGTTATGTGATGAAGAAAAACACGTTTTATTTTGCTGAATTTGAACCAACCGGAGGATAAGTAAAAGAAGAAAAGTATGTTGTAAAAAGAAAAAAATCTGAAAAAGAAATATGTCGTAAAGAAATCCTTCCGAGCTAAATAGAAAATCTGTTGGTAATTGTGAAGTAGGCCGTGTGCACACCTGATTTTCATGATAAGTCTGGGGGTGTGTCACACGAGCATTGTTTTTGGTTTTGTGTGGTGCAGCGTTCTGTTAGCTCACTTGGGTTGCGTAGCCATCGTGTTTAAATTTGAATATCATACCGCAACCAAAGCCCCAATATAATCCTAAAATCCCTATTGATTTGACTTGTGAGTTTGCTAACACCGTGGAGAGAGTGTGACCGGGCGAGCGTATGGTTCACGACGTTGATGGATTTCCGCGGAGTTATTCCTAAACCCCGACCTTGTGCAACACCCGCCTTAGTGTCTTGTTACTTTCACACCGGGCATAATCGTTCGAATTCTTCATAATTCACCAACTGAGTATAACTAAATCTCTACCTACGCTCTAATACTTTCGTAAATTAGTTAGCATAATTAGAATCTCTTTTTACTAAATTTCTATTTGCATGCTTTTGTTACTTCACATTGTACTCCTTTGTGTAATTTTCTTTGTTAACTACCATTTTCACACTCCGCCGAATTCGTTTGCTCGGGACGCGCAAACAGGTAAGTCTGGGGGTGTGATGAGTCCCAATATATACACATTTTTGGACTCATCTGGGCTGATTTTCTAGTCTTTGCACTTCACTTTAGACATGTTTTCATTCCTATTTAATACTCCATGCTAAGTGCACTTCTAGGCCCGTTTTGGTGTTATTTCTTGTTCATCTTCGTTACTAGTTTTCATGCAGTGTTAAGTGCCACCTTCAGTGGCTAGACTGGTGTTGTATGCTGGATCAGGAGTCGTGCAGGTGTTCCCGGTACAATTCTGTACAGGAACACTGCGTACGATCACTGGCTCTATTGCGCACGACCACTGGTTGTGCGCCACTGATCGTGCGCAATTAACGCCCATTTTATGAGTTCTGTCTAGCTTATCGCACGACCATTTACGACAGTGCGCACGACCACTGGTCGTGCGCCACTGGTTGTGCGAACATGTATTTTATAAATTTCTTTCATTTCAGGCTCCGCCCAGGCAGCGCGCACGATCGCAGAATTCCAGTGCGCACGAACACTGGTCGTGCGCTAATGACCGTGCGCAGTGTTCAGTCCAGCGCCTATATATATGCCTGTTCCGATTTTAGGGCGGGATCGAGCCGCCAGGAGCGCGATTGGCAGTCCGTACGCGGGCGATTTCCATCCCTGGACACCTCCACTTCATCTCCTACGCAAGGGGAAGTCCTCTCCAACCATTCCAAGCATTTCTCCATTGTCCGGGAGCATTCTCCACCATCCGCAAGCCCTCAAGCAGCTGTTTTTCCACTCCAGTCCAGTAAGAAGAAGAGGAATCCTGAGGTAGAAGACGACGGAACCACGTGGAGAGATCGTGACAGTTTCTCTACACCGGAAGCACAGTCCGCCCGAGCCCGGAGGTAGCTTGACAAACTACCATTCCGACCGTGAACGACCGCTAGTCTTCATCCATTGGTTATCTCTTTCCTCTCTCCTTCGTTGTAATCTTTGAATCTTTTAAACTTGAATATCATGATGTTTGGTTTAAATGAAATGAATGTTTCTTCTCTTTTCATCATTACTTGCTTGTGAATCGCTTGTCCTCCACTCATCCACTGACTCACTCACGCACTCAAGGTGTTCGATCCGCGTTAGCAAGAGCTAACGGCGTTTGTGAAGAGGTGTTTGCAACCCTCGCCTTCCCGCACTAGAGCACGCTCCATCCACCTCACAAAGCACGACATTGTGGTCGTTGCATCCATTTCGCCTTGTGAAGCGGTGCTTTCGACCCGCATTTCCTTCATTGTTGTTAAGAGTAGGAAAACCCAACCAAAACCCCCCTTTTTGTGTGTTTGTTTACGCTTGTGTAACAATAGTCACACAACACGATTCGTTTACCCAACCTGCATTCCTCAAGAGACCGACACTCGGGGATCCTATTCCCAAACTTTATTACTTGCGCGACCGGTGCACTTGCCGAAATATCGCATCAGTGGGTCAGGTTGATCTCGCGGAGAGGCTGACAAGGTTGACAAGTTCTTATGCTGGATTGCCCTGGATGATTCCGCTGCCAGACTCTCGCTAGCCGGTGGGTCAGGTTGATCTCGCCGAGAGGCTGGCAAGGTTGACAATTTCTTATGCTGGATTGCCTCGGATGATTCCACTGCCGGGCTCTCACTAGACGGTGGGTCAGGTTGATCTCGCGGAGAGGCTGATAAGGTTGACTAGTTCATTATGCAGGCAGGGGGGCAGGTCTCCGGCTGGCTGATCCTTAGTACTGACCAGGGCCTTCTCGCTCGACAAAAGGAAAATGTCTGGCACGACGAGGGGGGGGGGGGGGGGGGAGAACCCTACCTGTGTAACCTCGACGGTTAGCGCTCGGCAAGCGAGTAATCACTGAAGTCAAGCAGGTCCAGGGGTCCTGCAAGGGGTATCGCTCACAAATACTAAAAAGGGTTCAGAAACAGGACAACCCCTCGAGAGTTCGGGATGAAAGGCTAGTCCGAAGAGCCCACAACACAAGGGTAAATAATGAAAAGCGAAGGCAGTCGAAATGGGTTCTATACCGGAGCTGTCCAATTAAGTAGTGCGTGAGAACGAATATCCCGAAAACACTAAAGAATATGCGAGAACAAGGTGTAAGTATAGAAAGGACAGGTAAAAAGAATGAACACAGTACAATGACAAAAATCTGCATTTATACATCACAGGTCAGTTACAAGGTGCGGTGATCTCGTCAGCCAAAAATTTAACAAAAATGAAAAATGAAAATAAAATACAAGGCTTCAGGGGTCGCTCACAGACTCTCCCTCAATGTCGCTACTCTTAACCGGCGAGAGCGGAATGAAGAGCTCCGGGACGATGTCCTCAAGGGTCAGGTCGACCGCATCGGCGGACATCAGGCCGGCCCCCTTCATTGATTGGAAGATGTAGCGTGCGAACTAGGTGGACTCCTCGTGGATCTCCTCGTTTTGAGCTCGCCTCTCTTCCTTCAGGCGGCGAGGAGAGGGGTGGACGCACGTGCGGGTCAACTCGCAGTTTTGGGCCTTTAGCACGACGATCTCGCTCTCCAACTTGAGGATGCGGGCTTCAGACCTCCCAGCAGTCTCGACGTCCAAAATAAAGAAAAGAAAAGAAGTTTTAGAAAGGAAAAGCATGGAAGAGAGAGAAGTGGCGAGGTCCAGGGGACTCACCACACCACCTTCGGCGACGAGCAGCTTCTCCTTGAGTTACGTATTCTCGGCGGAGAGCCCCTGGTAGGCTTTTGCGAGCTCCGCGTTTTGGCACTCGAGCTGCAGGCATCGCCTTCCCGTCATGTGGGCAAGCTCCAAGGATCGCAGCTGAAAGGGTGCAGGTTAGCGAGCAGGATTATTACCTTCCCTGGGAAGAACGGGAAGCAGCGATTCGAGGTTCCGGCGAAGATGGATCACCTCGAATTTCTTCTTGCAGAAGAACTGGTACAAAGCAGCATCGTGGCCGCCGAGAGTTGGCGGCCGGTAAGTGGTCTCGCCGTGCTGAATCGGTGAGAAGGGGACATTGCGAAGTTCCCCTTCACGAAGAGGAACTTTTGGGCCCAGTAGTGGGCCTTGTTCACGGTCTCGACGACCTTAGGACCCGAGCCCACAAAGTAGGTGGTGCTGTCTTTGTATGCTCGAAAGGAGAACAACTTCTGGAAGACCGGCAGGCTGAACTCAATGCGCTCCTCGCGCATATAGCAGGCGAAGGCTATGATGACCGCCATGGCGTTGGGGGTGAGCTGACCTGGAACGACGCCATAGTGCTTGAACACCTGGCGAGCCATAGAAAGCAAGGTCAATACACAGCGAGCGAGATTGATTCCCTAGAAGGAGAGAGTAAGCAAGATTAACCAGTACCTGGTGGACTTCAGGCCAAAGAGGCAAACACAGGCCCACCGCAAAATGGGTTGTCGGGATGCCTAGCTCGTCGGCGAGCAGGGTGTTGATTGCTTCGTCCTCGCGAGGGAGACGAGCCGAGAAAGCGGGGGGGGGGGGGGGGGGGGGGGGGGGGGGGGGGGCAGGAGGGGGACGAAGTCGGCGACCGCAGTGAAGTACTCTTCCTCGGTCAGGTTGCAGTTGAAGAAAGAATGGTCGGCGAAAGCCCAGGCACACTTCCGCCGACCCTCGGCCTCGGCAGCATCAGAGACCATCTCGAAAACCTGCGAAAGAAGGAAGGAGCACGAGGGAGAGACGGTGAGATCTCTCGAGCAAGGGTAGAAGAAGGGTTGACGATGAACGCGGTAGGTGGCTCTCAATTATGAGACCCTATTTATAGCAAAACCAAAAAGGCGGGAAGATGTTCAAGCGCCGATGGGTGCGGTTAGCAAAACGTCACCGCATGATCGCGTGCGAGAAACACATTGATTTCAAAAATAACGTGCGGGCAAGATCTTCTTGCGAAGTCAGTATGAATAAATAATTGGCGAGAATGGAATAGCCTACGACAGAAATAAAATAAGAAAAGGGCATAGCTATAAGAATCGCGAGTGATATAGATTTTTACGGTTTTGAAATTTTAGTGAAGGGTTGAGATTTTCTCCAAAACTATATCCGATAAAGGCAAGTGTACCTTATCGTCTATAGTATAGGATATTAAGAAATACCAAGGTCGTATTCCACGGGGCGCGTCGATTACTTCTACTTTGAGGAAAGTCACTATTATCTTATCTAATGATATTTTGGGGTTTTGGTTCTTAGCTAAAAAAAAGAGAAATTGCAAGCTAAATTAAGGGTTTAGATGATGATAAAAGAGGCTAGTACTCAATCAAAAGCCACCTTGGAGTGAGAAAAGACAAGTAAAAAGAAATTAAATCTAATTCCGTTTAAATTGAACTACTTGACCGTGGAGGTTCCCGAAGCTCGAACATGCCTCTCTCGAGGTTAATGCCCAACTAAGATTAGGAAAAATCAACCGGACTCTCGTCCTATAATCGATTACCTAAAACTTGCTTTACGAGGTGAACCCCACTATTGGATTTGACTCCAATCCGGGAGATTTACGTCATCCTCTCTCGAGGGGTGCGTGCAACTCTCTTTACCCTTGAGTGATCGATTCATACTTTGAGCCTCTCGGCTAACTAAATATGAAAACTTAAGCGAAAACCATATATCGAAAGTATGGCCTCACTAATTAAAAATCAAGGATAATTCAAGTGTTTATAAAAACGGAAAAAGAAAACTTTAGAAAATCATAACTTGTCTAACTCATCCTCGGATCATTTTGATCGAGTACTAATGAGGATTAGTTAATCATGGTGGAGGGGGAAGAGGAAGAAAAATAAAAATGCATATTAAGAAATTTTAGCTAAGGAGGAGACAAAATAAAGAGAACAAACTATTTTTTTATTTAAATGAAAAACTATTACAAGACTTAAGAAAGGAAATTGCAAGCTAGGAAAAACAAGATTACAAGCTTAAACTAGACTATTGCACTAAAGGAAAGCTAATACATTGCATTAGAAAAGGAAGAGAGCATGAAAATAAAGAGACATGAACATGAACATGAAAAAGGAGAACTACTCAAGATTGGCTCCAGCAGCACCTTCCCCACTCCAAAATTCTGAACTTTGAACTCAAGGAGAGCCTCTGAATTTATAGGCAAAAATTTCATGTTACACGCCCTCGGTCACGGGCGTGACCTAGGGCGTGTAATCTCTGCAGCATCGGATCCGGTCGCGGCGTGGGCTTGGCGTGACGGCGGGAGAAAATCGCACATGTCACGGGCGTGACAATTGGGTCACGGGCGTGACTCAGGAAGGCTTCATTTAATGCGGCATGGGCTAGCCAGACGCCGCGGCGGCGTGCTTGGATCACGCGGGAAGGTCACGGGCGTGACTTTGGGTCACGGGCGTGACTCAAGTTGACTTCTCAACGGCAGCTTCTCGTCTCGACGGCGGCTCCACGTGGCAGATGCTGAAATTACACGCCCCCGGTCACGGGCGTGACTTTGGGTCACGGGCGTGACCTGGGGCGTGACTGGGTGTGGACTAGCTCAACAGCACGGCTGCGACTCTGGACTGATCTTCAGGTTACACGCCCTTGGTCACGGGCGTGACCGAGGGCGTGACATGTGATTTTTCCCGATTTGTCCCAGAAATCTGCAAATATTAAAATTAGGCTAAGTTAGAATCAAAATTACAAAAAGAACTACTTATAACCTAAAATTGACATAAAAAGGAAAATTCAAATTAAATAATTACAAAATTTTCTATTAAAAACTTATATAAAAACTACTTTATCAAATACCCCCATACTTGAGGTTTTGCTATTCCAGAGCAAAAGTGTGAGACATAATTTATAAGACATCCTTAAAAAAATTTTTAATTTAAAACTAAAATTTCATTTAACCAAAAGTTAAGTTAAGAGTAAATTCAAGGGGGAGTTAAGTCCTAAATTATGATGATGATTTGAAAAGAGGGAAAAAATGTTTAGGCAATAACTTCTCAAGAAAATTAAGTAGTTTGACAAAATTGTAGAAATTATAAAACTAAATTAAATTAAAATTATAAGAACTCTATCTTAAAAGAATCTTAAGGAAAAGTAAATTACTAAATATTGCTCTCTCCATAATTTTCAACTAAAACTAGAACAATGATAATTGGCTAAGGGTGATTTCATAGAATTTGGCATAGGAAGAGAAATTTTTGAATGGAGGAAATGGAATTTATCATGAAATTTCCCTTTTTTTTTTCTTTTCTCTTTTTTTTTTTTCTCTTCTAATAAAAACCCAAAATGTATATGGTTTAGGAGTAATGAATTTTATCCTCTTACTCCATGCCATATAATCTTTTCAAATATTTTGGGTGCATATGTTTTAGGGAATAATGAATTTTATCCTCTTATTCCCATGACATATGATCTTTTAATACACATTTTTTTTTATGCCATCAAAGGGGGTAGGGTAGGGGAAAAATAAATCTAGCTAGTTTTAAATCATATTGAGAGCAAATTCTAGTAAAATTAAAATTCCTAAGATCTAAGAAGTTAGAAGAAAGTATAATTGAAATCTAAAGAGGTTTAGGAAATTTACTACAAAATGAAGCCATTTAAAAATAAAAAGAGAAGTCATGCTAACAAAATTCTCTAATCAATTTAAAATCATAAGATGATTCTTAAATCAAGATTACCTCAAATTTAAAATTAACAAACTATGATAAGCAAAATTTTAGCCAATTAAAAACTTAAACATGCTTATAAACAGTCTCAACTAGATTTCTAAGAAATCACAAAAACAACAAGGAGGGAAATAAGAATTTTTTGAATTTTTGATATTATCTTTTTTTTGAATTTTTCTCATTAAAAACTATTTACAAAGAAAGGAAACTAGATTTAAAACTTAACAAATTTTTTTGCAAGTCTTGGACTTCCCAAGGGCTACCCGGTGAAGGGTTCGCAAGGTACTAGGAGGTGTGATGGGATAAAATCCCAAACGTCCCTTTCCAAGATTTAAATTTTTCTGTTTTCTATTTTTTTTTTTTTGAGTTTTGGGTTTTACAAGTGCTAAAATAGAAGAAAAACATAAGAAAATATATATATATATATATATATTTTTTTTTTTTTGAAAATTTTCTAATTTAACAACTATTTACAAGAATTTACAAAGGGCTATTCACACCCCCATACTTAAAGTTAAACATTGTCCCCAATGTTTAAAAATAAGTATGAAGTAGGAAAAGATAAAAAAAAATGCAAAAACGAAAGAAGAGAAGGAAAAAGGGCTTCCCTGATTTTTTTGAAGCTTTTGTGGGGAAGCCGCGATTACCTGCAAAAGTTGTTAAAGCAGAAAAGAAGAGACAAGAGAAAATAACAAAAGATAACTTTGGGGTGCCTCCCAAAAGCGCTTTGTTTAAGGTCGCGTAGCTTGACCCACTTGCCGATTATGTTATATGATGAAGAAAAATCGCATCACTCTTGTCATTAGGTACGTCTCCCGGAAGATACAATTTAAGGCGGTGCCCGTTAACTTTGAAGGAGCCTTTTTCCGGGTGGGAAATTAGGATTGTCCCATAGGACCAAACCTCTTTAACAATAAAGGGTCCGGACCATCGGGATTTTAATTTTCCCGGAAAAAGGCGAAGGCGAGAATTATAAAGGAGGACGAGATCGCCCGGCGAAAAAGTTTTCGGAAATTTTATATGTTTATCGTGATAAAACTTTGTTCGCTCCTTATATAATTTATTGCTCTCATACGCATTCGCTCGCCATTCATCTAACTCGTTTATTTGAAACTTCCTTTGTTCACCCGCTAAAGTGGAATCGAGATTTAAAAATTTAAGCGCCCAAAATGCGCGGTGTTCTAATTCGACCGGAAGGTGGCAAGCCTTGCCATAGACCATTCGATATGGTGTACAACCGATAGCGGTCTTGTACGCCGTACGATAGGCCCAAAGCGCGTCATCGAGCTTTATTGCCCAATCCTTCCGATTAATAGAAACCGTTTTCTCTAAAATTCGCTTTAATTCTCGATTAACCACTTCAACTTGGCCGCTCGTTTGTGGGTGATATGCAGTGGATAGTTTGTGCGTGACACCATATTTTGCTAAAGTTTTTGTGAATTGAGTATTGCAAAAATGGGTGCCCCGATCACTCACAATAGCGCGCGGAGTGCCAAATCGAGAAAATAATTTTTTTAAAAAGTTAACGACGACTCGCGCATCGTTGGTGGGGAGAGCTTGCGCTTCCGCCCACCTTGACACGTAGTCGACCGCCACTAGAATATACTTATTTGAAAATGAAGGAGGGAGAGGACCAACGAAATCAATGCCCCAAAGATCGAAAATCTCGCATTCTAAGAAAATATTTTGGGGCATCTCATCCCGGCGAGAGATGTTGCCCGACCGCTGGCAGCTGTCGCAAGTACTCACAAGGGTGTGAGCATCTTTGAAGAGCGTGGGCCAATAAAAGCCTGCCTCCAGCGCCTTCCTCGCGGTTCGGTTCGAATGATAATGACCACCGGATGGTCCCTCGTGACAATGTCGTAAAATTTTAAGACCCTCCTTACTCGAGACGCATCGTCTCACCACTTGGTCTGCGCATACACGGAATAAAAAGGGATCCTCCCAAAAGTAATTCTTTAAATCAGAAAAGAATTTCTTCTTTTTCTGACTCGAGAATTCTTTTGGCAAGACCCGGGCTACTAAATAGTTAGCCAGATCTGCAAACCAGGGGGTAGACGACGTATTAATATCTTCGAGAGCGAGGAGGCGCTCTTCGGGAAATTTATCATCGATGTCAGATTCTATCAAAACTTCCGAGGCGGGGTTTTCTAAACGGGAGAGATGATCGGCCGCCAAGTTTTCGGCTCCTCTTTTGTCCCGGATCTCTAAGTCAAACTCCTGCAAGAGGAGGATCCATCGCAAAAGACGAGGCTTGGCGTCCGATTTGCTTAAAAGATACCTAAGTGCGGAGTGATCCGTGAAGACAATAACTTTTGAGAGGGTGATATATGACCTAAACTTATCGAAGGCAAAAACGATCGCTAGAAGCTCCTTTTCGGTTGTGGTGTAATTCGCTTGTGCCGACGTGAGTGTTTTGCTCGCATAATAAATAGGGTGGAAATACTGACTCACCCGTTGGCCTAAAACGGCACCAACCGCAATGTCACTCGCGTCGCACATGATTTCAAAAGGAAGCGACCAATCCGGCGCGACTAGAATCGGGGAGTTTATAAGTTTCTCTTTGATGAGTTTAAAAGCCAAATGGCATTCATCGCTAAAAATAAACGAGGATTCTTTTTCAAGAAGGTGGGTTAACGGCTTTGTGATTTTTGAAAAATTCTGTATAAAGCGCCGATAAAACCCCGCGTGGCCTAGGAAACTACGAATAGCTTTTACGTTTGTTGGAGGGGGAAGTTTTTCAATCACTTCGATCTTGGCCTTATCGACCTCGATCCCCATGCCCGAAATTTTATGACCAAGGACTAGCCCTTCCTTGACCATAAAATGGCATTTCTCCCAATTAAGTGCTAAATTCGTTTCCTCGCATCGCTGCAACACGCGCTCAAGATTTTTTAAACAATTTTTAAATGAATTTCCGAACACGGAAAAGTCGTCCATAAACACTTCCATCACCTCCTCTACTAACTCGTCAAATATTGCCAGCATACATCTTTGGAATGTAGCTGGCGCATTACAAAGACCAAATGGCATCCTTCGATAAGCGAAGGTGCCAAAGGGACAAGTGAAAGTGGTTTTCTCTTGGTCCTCGGGCGAAATCGGTATTTGAAAATATCCCGACAAACCATCGAGAAAACAGTAGTAGGAGTGACCTGAAAGGCGCTCTAAAATTTGATCGATGAATGGTAGGGGGAAGTGATCCTTACGGGTGGCATCATTTAGTTTTCGGTAATCGATGCACATCCGCCAACCCGTAACAGTACGGGTTGGGATCAACTCGTTATTCTCATTAGCTACTACCGTAATGCCACCTTTCTTTGGTACGACTTGTACTGGGCTAACCCAAGTACTATCCGATATCGGGTAGATAATTCCCGCGTCCAATAGTTTGATCACTTCGGCCTTAACGACTTCTTTCATGTTAGGGTTTAGCCGTCGTTGAGGCTGGACCGAATTTCGGGAATTATCTTCGAGGAAGATTTTATGAGTGCAGAAGGAAGGGTTTATACCCTTTATATCCGAAATTTGCCACGCAATTGCGTGGCGGTGCTTTCTTAAGACAATAGCCAACTCGGAAATTTCTGAGTTGCTAAGTTCGGATGAAACGATGACGGGTAGCTTCGACTCTTTTTCTAAAAATAAATACTTAAGGTGAGGGGGAAGTTGCTTTAGTTCCAAAACGGGTGGCTCTTCATAAGATGTTTTGATTTTTAATTTTTCTAAAAATAGTGGTTCGGGTGGTGTGAAACGAGTGACTTCTTCTTCTTCCAGACAAAAGAGCTCGGCGAACTCGGACTCGTGACTCGAGGTGGAGACTAACTCGGGAGGGGAATCGAATTCCCAACACTCTTCCAGGTAAAAACATGAATCGTCGTTTTCTAATGTGTTCCGCATCGAGGAATTTATGCCGAAAGAAACTTCATCATCTCCAACCCGAAGGAGGAGCTTTCCGTTACTTACGTCAATAATGGCGCGGGAGGTGGCAAGGAAGGGGCGGCCGAGTATGAGGGGTACTTCGGCATCCTCTTCGATGTCAAGAATGACAAAGTCCACCGGGAAGATGAACTTGTCAACCTTGACGAGCACGTCCTCCACTATTCCTACCGGATATTTTAAAGAGCGATCCGCTAATTGAATACTCATTCGAGTGGGGCTTGGATTTCCTAGACCTAGTTTCTTAAATAATGAAAAAGGCATGAGATTGATACTTGCTCCCAGATCCGCTAAAGCGTGTTTTACTAACGAATTGCCAAATAAACACGGGATGGAAAACCGTCCCGGGTCATTCACTTTTGTAGGCAATTTGTTGAGTACAACCGCGGAGCATTCTGCGTTCAAAGAAATATGCGAAATATCTTCTAATTTTTTCTTATTGGAGAGCAACTCCTTAAGATATTTCGCATATATAGGCATTTGAGAGATAGCCTCGCAGAAGGGTACATTAATGTGGATTTGCTTTAAAATATCTAAAAACTTTTTATAATTCTTTTCGGCGCTCTCGCTTTTAAACTTAGATGGATACGGAACATTAGAAGTAGAAGCGCGCGGAGCTAACGTAGTAGGTAAAATTGAAGATAAAATAGGAGGAAGAGGAGGAGAGGAAGTTACCATGGGTTCGTCCTGCTTAGAAGCCACCTCCTTCCCGCTTCGGAGTGTAATCGCGTTTGCGCTCTCCCTTGGGTTGGGCTCCGTGTTTCCCGGAAGGGCTCCTTGCGGTCGCTCGGAGATTATCTTTGCTAGCTGGCCCACTTGGTTCTCTAAATTTTTGATCGATCCGGTGAGGTTCCGGATGTTCGCTTCAGTTGTAGCAACATATTTTGCAAAAACCTCTTCAAGCGGAGAGGGTTTTTGCTGTTGCGGTGGAAAACCGGGTGGATTAAAATTTTGAGGGGGAGTTAAATTGAGAAGTTGATTTGGAGGTTGATTTAAATTTAAGGGACGCTGAGCATTTCCTTGATTGCTCCATGAGAAGTTCGGATGATTCCTATAACCCGCGTTGTAGGTGTTATTATACGGAGCGGTGTTCGGGTTATAGGAAGGCCGAGGTGGATTTCCCATGTAATCAACTTGCTCTTCAAGTAAAATATTATTAGCCCAAGGAGGAGTGGCGGAGGAAGCAGACATCTCCGCCACTTGCTTTGTTAAGCGCTCAACTTGTAAAGCCAAATTTGCGTTAGCGTCTATTTCAAAAATTCCGGCCGGCTTATTAGGCCGCGCTCGGGGCATGTTCCATTGATACGCATTTGTGGCCATCTCTTCGAAAAGCTCTTGAGCGGCGATCGGGGTTTTGTTATTTAATGTCCCCCCGGCGGCCGCATCAATCATTTGCCTCGTTTGGAGATTTAAGCCATTATAAAATATTTGCACTTGTTGCCAAGTGGCAAGTGCGTGGTGAGGGCATCGACGCAAAAGCTCCTTGAAGCGCTCCCATGTATCATAGAGAGTCTCCGAGTCGATTTGCATGAACGATGCAATATCCGTGCGTAATTTAGCGGTCTTTGAAGGCGGGAAATATTTATTAAGAAATTTTTCCGCCATTTCGGCCCATGTAGTGATGGATCCCCTTGGTAGGGAGCCCAGCCACTGCTTGGCCTTAGACCGCAGAGAGAAAGGAAAAAGACGTAATCGAATGGCATCATCGGTGACGCCATTGATCTTAAAAGTGTCGCAAATTTCAAGAAAGTAAGAGATATGTGAATTTGGATCCTCGTCCGGTTGACCATCAAAGGTCACCGATTGTTGCACCATTTGTATGATGCTGGACTTGATCTCAAAATTATTGTTCGCCACCGCGGGGCGAACAATACTCGATTGTGTGCCTTCCAAATTCGGCCGCGCATAATAGGACATGGTCCGTTGCGCGTCCTCATTAGGGTTTGGCTCGTTAAGATTAGGAGGATTAAGATTATGATCCATATTTGCTGCGTTAGTGTCCCCGATTGACTCTTCAGATTCTACTTGATTTCCTTGATCACGAGAACGGCGGTGCCTCAAAAGGGTTCGCTCGATTTCCGGATCAAAAGGAAGAATCGAAGTGCTACCACGGGTCATACACTAAAAAGAGAAGGAAAGAAGAAGAAAAAGAGAGAATATTTTTTGTTCTTTTTAGGCGGATTAAGTTAGTCTTGGACTTCCCAAGATCTACCCGGTGAAGGGTTTGCAAGGTACTAGAGGCTGTGATGGGAATTCAAGCCCAAAGCGTCCTTTCCAAGAATTTTAATTTCACCCTTAAGATTTTCAAAAATAGAAAAACTAAAATAAAAACAACATGATAAAATTAATAGCTATCCTTGTTTCAAAATATCTACGCAAAAGTCCCCGGCAACGGCGCCAAAAACTTGATATAGATTTTTACGGTTTTGAAATTTTAGTGAAGGGTTGAGATTTTCTCCAAAACTATATCCGATAAAGGCAAGTGTACCTTATCGTCTATAGTATAGGATATTAAGAAATACCAAGGTCGTATTCCACGGGGCGCGTCGATTACTTCTACTTTGAGGAAAGTCACTATTATCTTATCTAATGATATTTTGGGGTTTTGGTTCTTAGCTAAAAAAAAGAGAAATTGCAAGCTAAATTAAGGGTTTAGATGATGATAAAAGAGGCTAGTACTCAATCAAAAGCCACCTTGGAGTGAGAAAAGACAAGTAAAAAGAAATTAAATCTAATTCCGTTTAAATTGAACTACTTGACCGTGGAGGTTCCCGAAGCTCGAACATGCCTCTCTCGAGGTTAATGCCCAACTAAGATTAGGAAAAATCAACCGGACTCTCGTCCTATAATCGATTACCTAAAACTTGCTTTACGAGGTGAACCCCACTATTGGATTTGACTCCAATCCGGGAGATTTACGTCATCCTCTCTCGAGGGGTGCGTGCAACTCTCTTTACCCTTGAGTGATCGATTCATACTTTGAGCCTCTCGGCTAACTAAATATGAAAACTTAAGCGAAAACCATATATCGAAAGTATGGCCTCACTAATTAAAAATCAAGGATAATTCAAGTGTTTATAAAAACGGAAAAAGAAAACTTTAGAAAATCATAACTTGTCTAACTCATCCTCGGATCATTTTGATCGAGTACTAATGAGGATTAGTTAATCATGGTGGAGGGGGAAGAGGAAGAAAAATAAAAAATGCATATTAAGAAATTTTAGCTAAGGAGGAGACAAAATAAAGAGAACAAACTATTTTTTTTATTTAAATGAAAAACTATTACAAGACTTAAGAAAGGAAATTGCAAGCTAGGAAAAACAAGATTACAAGCTTAAACTAGACTATTGCACTAAAGGAAAGCTAATACATTGCATTAGAAAAGGAAGAGAGCATGAAAATAAAGAGACATGAACATGAACATGAAAAAGGAGAACTACTCAAGATTGGCTCCAGCAGCACCTTCCCCACTCCAAAATTCTGAACTTTGAACTCAAGGAGAGCCTCTGAATTTATAGGCAAAAATTTCATGTTACACGCCCTCGGTCACGGGCGTGACCTAGGGCGTGTAATCTCTGCAGCATCGGATCCGGTCGCGGCGTGGGCTTGGCGTGACGGCGGGAGAAAATCGCACATGTCACGGGCGTGACAATTGGGTCACGGGCGTGACTCAGGAAGGCTTCATTTAATGCGGCATGGGCTAGCCAGACGCCGCGGTGGCGTGCTTGGATCACGCGGGAAGGTCACGGGCGTGACTTTGGGTCACGGGCGTGACTCAAGTTGACTTCTCAACGGCAGCTTCTCGTCTCGACGGCGGCTCCACGTGGCAGATGCTGAAATTACACGCCCCCGGTCACGGGCGTGACTTTGGGTCACGGGCGTGACCTGGGGCGTGACTGGGTGTGGACTAGCTCAACAGCACGGCTGCGACTCTGGACTGATCTTCAGGTTACACGCCCTTGGTCACGGGCGTGACCGAGGGCGTGACATGTGATTTTTCCCGATTTGTCCCAGAAATCTGCAAATATTAAAATTAGGCTAAGTTAGAATCAAAATTACAAAAAGAACTACTTATAACCTAAAATTGACATAAAAAGGAAAATTCAAATTAAATAATTACAAAATTTTCTATTAAAAACTTATATAAAAACTACTTTATCAGCGAGCGAGGACCCATAAATAACTGTCAATAACTACTACCAAGCGAGAATTCAAAAATATAAGCATCGAATAGTCGTGGGGTTGTCCATTATAAGAAAAAACAATAATAAACTGGAAGAGTTCGCAGAAAGGAGGCGGGTTGGCGAGACTAATTGGGCAACCATTTCGATTTGCCGCCACCTCGCGATCCGGTCCGCGGCGGTACCCTGGAGTTATAATAATCCTGGGCAGCCCGGCCCTCCTTATCCATCAGGTAGCCGTAGTCCCTCATCCTCGCAATGTGCACCTCCGGCGGAGTGACATTCTCGTCGTGGTCAAGAGGCAACGCGGCTAGCAGTATCGCGCACTCAACCATCAGGGCGGCATGCCTCTCCTCGGCAGCCTCTCTATCTAGTCTCGCCTGAAGGTTGAGGTCCAGCAGCATCCGACCTTGCTTCTGAAATAATTTGGCGGTTCCTCGCTTCATCGCCTCGGGATCTCGCGGATCACCCAAGAAGTCCTCCATCTGCTCTGGGAGGGGGGACATCCCTTCGTCCCCGAGGTCAGAGTCCGTGTGTCGGGTCTCAGAGTGCTCTGTGTTAGGGAATACGTAGTTTTAGCAAGTGGGGGAAATCCACATACACCGCTAGGGTCCATAAATCCTTACCCGGAGGAGTGCGAGAAGGCCCAGGGCGAGAAGATCCGGGCCGACCCTCAAAGACATTGCCATAGTGGGGAAAAAGAGATTTGCCTAACCCGGGAGGGTATGCCGCGCTGTTGATTGGGGGAACCTTTGGTGGTCTGAAACCGCCAGAGTCCTCGCTCGCCAGGAGTTTGAACCCCGGCATTTGTATGGTCATGTCAGGGAGGACCGGTGACAGAGGTCGCGAGTCTTGATGAGGCAGAGTCTTCTGGGGCGAGACTGCGAAGCGCAAGAAACCAGGAGTCATTAGTCAACAAAACGAGTGTGAGCGAGCGAGAATAGCGGCGTACCGGCAGCCTTGTTGCCAGCGGGATCTGTGCTCACCGGTGGAACGTTGCGAGACCCAGTTTCGGGTTCGCCATTGCTGTTGCTGGCGGCGTGATCCTGCGATCAAGCGAGATTCAGGGGAACTTATTTATTGGCTTGGCTAGAGTTATGACTCATACCTTCTCGGGGGAGCGGTTGTCTGGGAAGATTCCAGTAGTACTGACTCATCCCCGGTTCGGTGAACCATTTTCGCCTTCTTAGTTGTCGGCACTGGAGCGGGAGGCGGACGATTCGCCCATGCAGGGATTTTGGCCATGGAAGACTGCTCGCCGGTCTTGGAGGCATGTAGGCGAGTCTCCATTTCCTTGGAGAGTGGCATCTTTCGATAGCTACAGTAAGGGGAAAGGGAGAAAAGAAGAAGGAAATAATGGTGCGTGTCACAGTGGCACGGGGCGATATTTATAGACCTTAGGTGGGTCCTACCAAAGATTCCTGACAATCATCAAGAAGCTTGCGAATACCAGGGGTTGGACGTTTCTTCGCGAGCCTAGATAGCCTCCCGAAGAGCGGGGATTGTGTACAACCCTGATATTCGCCAGGCAAGGGTGGGCGCTTCGAGAGGTCAACATTGTGAAGAAAGTAATAAGGGGAACAAGCCAGGCAAGTCCTCGCAAGAGTCGGGTGGGAGAGACAAGCCCTCACCGACTATTCGTTGGTGAGCCAACCACTCGCGGGCCACTTACAGCAGTTCTCTGGGATCGACGAAAGGCGTCCGACGAAATCAAGCGCGCTCGGCAAAATCTGTTCTGCGTTCGACGAACTCGCTTCTCAGTTCGACGAATGTCAAGTTCAACCAGAAGTTTATCTCGGCGGTTGGGCTGGGAGGGTCTATTGTCTCGGCGGCCCAGTCTCATCCCCGCGGATCCGCTTAGGAAGGCAGTCATCTCAGGGGGACCAGGCCGAGCTCACAGGAAGGTGCGCGAGATCAGGTCTCAGAGGATGTTGCCAGAAAGGTCCCAGGCGAGGTCTTAACGACGCGCCCTCCATGGGGGATGTCGCGGAAGAGATCCGCGAGAAGGCATCGAGAGCTCTCGCGAGTAATGTTCTCACAAACCCCTTGCCCATAGGTTGACAGGGAAGGATTACCTTTTTACCCCCGGTGGTCTGCCATTAGCTTCTTCAAACAGCGGAGTTTGGCTGTTAGCAGACCAATTTTGGGGTGCGTATAGTAAAATCAAGAGGCGGAATCCTGCTATTTGCAGGCCAGTTCAGAAATCTATAAATAAGACCGAAAGGGCACCATTGGAGAGAACTTCTCTTTCTGGAGCTTCTCTCTCCTCAAGTTTTCCTTGGTTGGCATTTTTAGAGCTCTCCAAGGTGCCCAGGCTTCAACATTGGCTTGGGAGGGGAAGCACTCTAAAGATCTTCCGGGTGTGTGGTGGGTCCTCCTTGCTGAGTTTAAAGGTCTGTGTCTACTTCTGAGGCTTCGATCTGTCCCCTCGAGGGATTAGTAAGTTCCAGCTGCCCCTCAACTCGTTGGGGGCCCCAAACTCCACCGAGACCATTTACTGAACTCCCTTCGACCCCGAACTCCCCGAACTCGCCGAACTCCCTTCGTCCCCGAAATCAGAGTCGGTGTGCGGGGGCCTCGGAGCTCTCTACGAAAGGGAAAAGGTAGTTTTAGTGGTTGGTGGAAATTCCCATATATCACGAGGGTCCAGAAACCCTTACCCGGAGGAGGGCGAGAAGGCCCAGGGGTAGAAGATCCTTGCCGACCCTCAAAGACATTGTCGTAGTGGGGCGAGAGGGATTTTCCTAAGCAAGGAGGGTATGTCGGATTGTTAATTGGGGGAATCTTCAGTGGTCTTGAGCCACCAGAGTCCTCGCTCGACAGGAGTTTAAACCCCGATGTTTTTAAGGTCGTGTCAGGGAGGACCGGAGATAGAGGTCGCGAGTCTTGATGAGGCGTAGTCTTCTGGTGCGAGACTGCGAAGAGCAAGAAACCAGGAGCCATTAGTCAACAAAACGAGTGTGAGCGAGCGAGAATAGTGGCGTACCTGCAGCCTTCTTTCCAGCGGGATCTGTGCTCGCCGGTGGAACATTGCGAGACCCAGTTTCGGGCTTGCCATTGCTATTGTTGGCAGCGTGATCCTGCGATCAAGAGAGATTCAGGGGAATTCATTTATTGGCTTGGCTAGAGTTATGACTCATACCTTCTTTGGGGAGCGGTTGTCCGGGGAAGATTCCAGTAGTACTGACTCATCCCTGGTTCGGCGAACCGTTTTTGCCTTCATAGTTGTCGGCACCGGAGCGGGAGGCGGATGATTCGCCCATGCAGGGATTTTGGCCATGGAAGACTACTCGCCGGTCTTGGAGGCCTGTAGGAGAGTCTCCATTTCCTTGGAGAGCGGCATCTTTCGATAGCTACAGTAAGGGGAAAGGGAGAAAAGAAGAAGGAAATAATGGTGCATGTCACGGTGGCACGGGGCGATATTTATAGACCTCAGGTGGGTCCTACCAAAGATTCCTGATAGATCATCAAGAAGCTGGCGAATACCAGGGGTTGGATGTTTCTTCGCGAGCCTAGATAGCCTCACAAAGAGCGGGGATTGTTTACGACCTTGATATTCGCCAGGCAAGGGTGGGCGCTTTGAGAGGTCAACATTGTGAAGAAAGTAATAAGGGGAACAAGCCAGGAAAGTCCTCGCAAGAGTCGGATGGGCGAGACAAGCCCTCACCGACTATTCGATGGTAGGCTGGCGAGATGGGTGCTCGTCGTACATACGCGAGAAAGGCTGGCGAGCCAACCACTCGCGGGCCGCTTACAGCAGTTCTCTGGGTTCGACGAAAGGCGTCTGACGAAATCAAGCGCGCTTGGCGAAATCTGTTCTGCGTTCGATGAACTCGCTTCTCAGTTCGACGAACGTCAAGTTCAACCAGAAGTTTATCTTGGCGGTTGGGCAGGGATGGTTTATCATCTCGGTGGCCCAGTTCATCCCCACGGATCCGCTGAGGAAGGCAGTCATCTCAGGGGGACCAGGCCGAGCTCACAGGAAGGTGCGCGAGATCAGGTCTCAGAGGATGTCGCCAGAAGGGTCCCAGGCGAGGTCTTAACGACGCGCCCGCCATGGGGGATGTCGCGAAAGAGATCCGCGAGAAGGCAGTGAGATCTCTCGCAATTAATGTTCTCGCAAACCCCTTGCCCATAGGTTGACAGGGAAGGATTACCTTTTTACCCCCGGTGGTCTGCCATTAGCTGTTGGGTTTTTTCTAGAACCATACATCAAATGTAGGCGCAGCGGAAATGAAGAGAAACAACCCAAAAGATTCGGATCGACCATGAATATTGAATCAAGAAGTTAATCAAAATGCTAGGTTTGAAATTACCTTGGCGGGATTGGATCAAATCCAACCTAGATGCTCCAAGAAGAAGATTGCCTTCGTCGGCTTTGCAAGAGTTCTCACGTAGAATAATGTCTACGTCTCTACAGTTGTCCACACGAGCCGGGAGAAGAAGACTACACCTTGCGCTTCCACGGATTGCTAGATCCACTTCAGGAAGAACAACACCGGCGACAATCGTCGGAGAGGAAGTTGGCGGAGGCGATTCAGAACGGCGGAACACTTCCGTCTAGGGTTCGAGCGAGAGCGGAACTCCTTCCGTCGGCTTCTCTTTCGTAAGTTATGAGAACCCTAAAAGAAGTCCTATTTATACCCAAAGGATAAACAGCTTCTAGAAGAATCGCTATCCGCAGACCACACAGCAAAATAGGGGCTTCTGTTACAATTTGTCGGGATTCCACGGAACAGCATTCGTCGAGTTTTCACGGGACAATCCGACGAATTCCGACGAATCACATCAGACGGCAACATTTGCCGAGTTAATGCTCTCTGTGACAATTCGTCGAGATTCCACGAAACAATCCGACGAATCCCGACGAATCCGACGAATCATGTCAGACGGCAACATTAGCCGAGTTAAGGATCTCTGTAACAATTCGTCGAGATTCCACGGAACAATCCGATGAATCCCGACGAATCCGACGAATCATGTCAGACGACAACATTTGCCGAGTTAAGGATCTCTGTAACAATTCGTCGAGATTCCACGGAACAATCCGACGAATCCCGACGAATCCGACGAATTCTATCCGTGTAAACCCGACAAATTCAGACAACAATATTTGCTGGACTTCCCCCATTCTATATGGTGATTGGTAACCTTTACCAACATAGTCAATCTTCCAACTTCTCCACATGCTCTTATGTGCGACCCTGCAGGCTCATATCGCGTTGGCAGTGACATTACATGTTTGACCACTTCTAGATCACAATGGTAACTCCAACATTAGCTTCTTCAAACAGCGGAGTTTGGCTGTTAGCAGACCAATTTTGGGGTGCGTATAGTAAAATCAAGAGGTGGAATCCTGCTATTTGCAGGCCAGTTCAGAAAATCTATAAATAAGACCCAAAGGGCACATTTGGAGAGGACTTCTCTTTCTGGAGCTTCTCTCTCCTCAGGTTTTCCTTGGTTGGCATTTTCAGAGCTCTCCAAGGTGCCCGGGCTTCAGCATTGGCTTGGGATGGGAAGCACTCTAAAGATCTTCCGGGTGTATGGTGGGTCCTCCTTGCTGAGTCTAAAGGTCTGTCTCTAGTTCTGAGGCTTCGGTCTGTCCCTTTGAGGGATTAGTAAGTTCCAGCTGCCCCTCAACTCGTTGGGGGCCCCGAACTCCATAGAGACCATTTACTGGTTTAAAATTTTAGAACCCTGTACAAGATGGGATAAAAAGGGTAAACAAAAAGGTTTATGAAATTCTTCTCTGTCAACAAGCTGAGAGAAGACTAGTGGATTATTGTGTTGTAAAGCTCCCCCTGTCTGATAGAAATTCTTGACAGTTGAAGGATGGAGCTTTCTCTTGAATGTAGAATATCTTCCTTGATAGCAGATGAATCTGAGAGACAAAGTTTCTCAGATTGTTGTTGCTCTTTAAAGATTAGAACCAGCAGCTTTAAACTAGGTGAAGATTTTGTTGATGTTCTCAGAGAATGAGAATGCTGCTGTTGAGGATGAACTCTATAATTCTTTTTGACATTTTGTATATCTCTCTCGACTGATACTTCTCTATTCTTTCTTTCACTATCTTCTTACTGATCTTTCTTTTCCTTAGACAATATATCACTGATTTGAAATTCAAATCTTCTGGACAATATATTACTGATCTTTCTTTTCCTTAGACAATAATAATTAATTCCTTTTCCTTTTCCATAAGAGTATCCTTTTCCAATATGTCAAACGGCTACTTTCTCGAGAGAAGAGAATGGAAAGGAATAATAAAAGGAAAGATCAAATCTTGACTTATCTGATAAATGAATAAGTCCAAATCATAGAATAGATCCGTTGCTGAATAGTCGATCTGAGTTCAGAGAAGATAGATAACTGATCCATCAGAGATTGTCAAGCTGGAGAAGAAATTCGTTGAGCAGAAAACTGAGTTCGTCGAGCTGAGAGTTGAGTTCGTCGAACTGAAGGCTGAGTTCATCGAACTGAACATTTAGTTACTTATTTGTCGAACACAGAGCTGTGTTCGTCGATCTCAAACTGGAGTTCGTCGAACTAAAGATAAAATCTTTTGAGCTGGCTAGAAGACTGAAATCGTCGAGCTAGAGAGCAAGTTCGTCGAACTGAAGCATGACGTCATCGAACGCAGAACGGATTTTGTCGAACGCAGATTGATGTTCGTCGAACACAGAAACTTGGAATTTTTCCTAAGTTCTAGCTACTCAGACACTCTTAGACCTTGACCCTTAGACTATACAATGGGGTTAACTTGAGTCCTATTCACAGATAGTGATCCTAGCCTAAATCAGTAATTGGGTTGTTCCAACATCAAGTACTACGGAGTCTTACCGAGCCAGCTGATGCCAAAGGTGATCGACGTGGTGGTCGAGTTTGACAGCTACCTGCGCGAGGATAAGATAGAGTTCAGCCTGCTTGTCTTCCTCAAAGTCTTTTCCTTCCATGCCTACAAGGACGGAACCACCTATTTTGTGAGCCAGCATGTCACTGTCTGCGAGAGAGTGAACAAGAGCCACTACTGGAATCAGAAGTATGTCCTTGTCAAAGGACCCTTCGGCAACATACCTTTCACCCCCGTCCAGCAAGATGAGGCAACTAATCGACCCCCTGCCTCGCTCGGGAGGACGACGCGAGGCTCTTCCAGTACCTCGAGGGGAAGACTTCGAGGTCGCCTTCCGCTGGCAGAAGGTAGGCTCTCTAGTTCCGGTGCCCCAAGGAGAAGGTTTGACTCGCACTCGTGAGCATTACATTTCCTGTACTTTTCTAACTTTGGCTACTAACTCTTTCCATTGTCGCCTTTGCAGGAGAGTGGGACCTTCCACTCCACCCCCCGCACGCGAGAATTACAACCCTCTCCTCCAACTCACTCGCTACAGTGGCCGCCGACGCATGCCGAGACCACACCGGCTCGTACTCTGGGAAGAAGCGCCCGCCTCCCACGATCCAATCCGCCGGGCTAGCCTTGGCGAAGAAGAAGACTAAGAAGGCCCCTGCCACCACTAATGGAAAAGATGTGGTGGACCTGAGCCAGGATGAGACTCCACTCTCCCCGCCTGCAAGCCACAAGGCTGCCAAGGGGAGCCGTGGGGCTAGGGATGCTCCGCGCGAGCCCAAACCAGCGGGCCATAAGAACTTTGGCCTTGGCGCGAAGCTCCCGGATATAGCCGGCGATCTGGTGCTCGTGTGGGATCCTGATCACAACAGGATCTCATGTGTTAAAATTTTTGATTGAACCGTTTAGGAGTAAGCAGGAGTTGTATCAACAAGAGTTATAGCCAAACAACCATAATGCCAAAACAGCAACACAAGAAATCTTTATTGAAATAGAACTGCTTTACAATGCGAGGCATACATGGCGAGACATGATTCATAAGAATCACGGAGATGAGAAGAACAAACACACCAAAAAATAGAAACCAGCGGTCTGCCAGAAAGAGACCGCTCGGACTGCAATAAAGGCTCAGGTCGCCCGGCTTGTTCTGCTGTACTCCCAGACCGCTTGCACAGTCAGACCGCAGAAACACCTTGAGACCGCGCGAACAGAAGCAGACAAACTGCACTGCCAGACCGCAATCCCAGACCGCACGAACTGAAGCTTATTGGAACAAAAAACTGAAGCTGTTGCCAGACCGCAACTCAGACCGCCTAACCGCTGAAGGTCGCCTGATCACTGAGTCCGCTGCAAATAGCACAAGAACATAATAACCCAGTTTGCTGACAGACCGCAGACGAACTGTTTATTCAAGCCACCGGAAATCACCAAGGAAGGAGACCGCACCCTGCTGACCGCAAACCTGCGAACACAACAAAGGTTAACTCGCATCCAAGTCGCGCGAACTCAAACTTGAGACCGCAAGAAACAATCCGGGCTCTGGTTCTTACAGTTCTTGTTAGGAATGACGGGCCATGCACCCCTATTTATAGGCGGGTGGACGGATGTCATCACCGCACAAATCGGGATACAGTCACCACCCATCAGATCGCGAACGGTCTCAAAAGATAGACCGCGCAAACACAGTACTTGAACAAAATTCAGTCCAAGACCGAAGACAGCAGCAAGCCGCGCACAAGCCGTGCGAACACAGCGATCACCCTTCCTGAGATCGCCAACACAGAGAAGCAACTGGCCGACTTGAACCAAGTCGCCAGAACAACACAACCAAGCCTCCCGGTCACAGCAGTTAGCCAGGAACAGACCGACTAGAACAAGACCGGAAACAACCCGCAACAGGTCGCCAGAACCAGCGACCAAACCCAAGAAGCAAGCTGGCCGATCACACCAGATCGCCAGAACCAAACCGCCAGAGCACCAGCGCAGACCGCGCGGTCTCTGCGGTCTCTAGCCTTCAGACCGGCCGGACTCCTTTCCACTCCACTTCAACAAATTTCAACACTCCCCCTTGAAGTGGGAAGTGGAAACTAGCCCGAGCAACTCCCTTAACCGAGTAAACGGTCCCTTCGCCAGCGGCTTTGTGAAGATGTCTGCGACATTGTCCGCACTCTGAACATGCTCGACCATAAGAGATCCTCCCAACACCTTTTCAAGAATGAAATGGTGCTCAATCTCTATATGTTTGGTCCTCGCGTGACAGACTGGATTGTTAACCAGCTTGAGAGCACTCTCATTGTCTCCGCGTAGCATAGTGGGACCTCGAACCTCCTGATGAACGTCCTCTACCAACCTCCTGAGCCAAATAGCTTCCTGAGCTGCTAAGGCCGAAGCCTTGTACTCCGCTTCTGTGGTAGATACAGACACCGAGTCTTGCTTCTTGCTGCACCAAGAAATAGCTGTGGGACCTGTCATAAAGACAAAACCAGACGTTGATCTCCGATCATCCACGTCTCCCCCATAATCAGCATCCATGAAACCATGCAACTCCAAGCTTGACCCTCTCCTATATAGGAGACCCAAATCAGAGGTCGACTTCACATACTTCAAGATGCCTTTAGCCGCTAGAAGATGAGGTTTCCGTGGTTCCGCCATGTACCGACTCACCTTGCCAACTGCATAAGCAATATCCGGTCTTGTGATCGTCAAGTATATCAAGCTCCCAACCAGAGCTCGGAACACCAACAGATCAGATAAGACTCTCCCCTCATCCTTTCGAAGCTTATGATGTTGCTCCAAAGGTATAGAGCTGCTCTTTCCTTCCTCCATGCCATTTCGTTTCACGATTCGCTCTGCATATCCTTCCTGAGAAATGAGCACTCCGCTCTCCCGCCTCTGGACCTCGAGTCCAAGGAAATGGTGAAGCTCCCCCAGATCCTTCATCTCGAATCTGATAGCAAGCTCAGCCCTGAGTCTTGCAACAGCTTCCTTCGAGTTCTCGGTGACAATCATGTCATCCACGTACAGCGCACAATCACCCGAAGCACCCCCTCCTTCTTGATGAACATGCTTGAATCAGAGTCTGAAGCAACGAATCCGCAGAATAAGAGATATTCTGCAATCTTCCCGTACCACGCCCGAGGCGCTTGCTTCAACCCGTACAGGGCCTTCTTCAATTTATAAACTAAGTCCGGATACTCCTTCGAGATGAAACCTTGCGGTTGAGTCATGAAGATATCTTTGTCAATCTCGCCGTATAAGAAGGCATTCTTCACGTTGAGTTGCCAAATCTCCCAACCATTCAAAGCCGCCAAGGCAATAACAAATCGAACCGAAGTCATCTTTGCCACTGGACTAAACGTTTCATCATAATCTTCTCCGTACTGCTGTGAGAACCCGCGAGCTACAAGACGAGCCTTGTAACGCTCGATACTACCGTCAGCTTTCTTCTTCAGCTTGAAGACCCACTTACAAGTGACAGGAGTAGTGCCCTTGGGCTTGGGCACAAGAGACCAGGTCTCATTCTTCTCGAGAGCTGTCATCTCTTCTTGCATAGCAATGTCCCACTCCTTCACACCTCTGGCCTTTTCAAAGCTCGATGGCTCCCTTTAATCTAAGGGACCAGCAAAGAAACATGAAACGAAGTTCACCATATTTCCTCCTGTGTATCGATCTGGTGGTTGAATAGTCCTCTTCGACCTCCTAAGAGGTTGCACTGACTAACCACCTCCTCAGCCGCTTCTTCTGTGCAAGCTTCTTTTCCAGATGAACTTGGAGCATCGCTCCCCCTGCTACCAGAACCTGAAGCCCCCATCTCAGAGCTTGACACAACTGGAGCTCCTGGTGAAACAGGCAGCTCCACTTGAAGACTTCCCGCAGCTTTTCCTCCTTCATCAATCCTGCTCTCTGGTAGTTCAACTCCTGAACTCCCCTTGTAGGAAGTCACTTCATCGAACACCACATCCCGAGAAACAATTGACCTCCGTGTCTCAGGATCCATGCATCTCCATCCCTTCTTCCGCTCATCATACCCAACAAAGACTAGCTTCCTTGCTTTCGCATCTAGCTTTGTTCGAAGAGCATCAGGAATATGCTCATAGCAGGTTGACCCGAACACCCGAAGGTGAGCAACACTTGACTTCTCCTTGAACATTAGTTCGTGAGGGGTCTTCATGTTGATAGGACTTAAAGGCAATCTGTTGATGACATAAGCTGCACAAGACATTCCCTCCGCCCAGAAGGACTTTGGGATATTCTTGGCATGAAGCCAGCATTTGCAAGTTTTCGTCAGATGATGGATCTTCCTTTCGGCAACGCCATTCTGCTGTGGAGTATGGGCACAAGTGAGCTCTCTCCAAACGCCGTGTTTCCTGCAAAAACTTGAGAACTCACCAGAAGTGAACTCCACACCATTGTCAGTTCTCAATTTTTTCACCCGCAGGCCTAAACGACCTTCCACCAGCTCCTTGAACTCCACTAACCTTGCAAAGGCTTCTGACTTTTCTTTCAAGAAAAACACCCAGACATATCTGGTGTAATCGTCAATCAACACCAACATATATCTATTGCCTCCAAGGCTTGGGGTGGCAGTTGGTCCCATCAAATCACCGTGGATGCATTCCAACAGTGCTTTGCACCTTGTTTGCGATTTGTCGAATGGAAGTCGATGAGACTTACCAAACTGACATCCTTCGCAGACATGACCGTCTCCATAGGAGGACAAGCTAGGCAAGCCATTGACAAGGCCCCTTACCGCCATAGCCTTCAATTTGTCCATGCCTACATGCCCCAACCTTTCATGCCAGATGGCAGCACTATCATTTGTCCTCATCTTATCAACATAGGTACTTGTTGATAAAACGAACAAGTCCTTCACCCGCTTGCCGACATGAATAACTTCTCCCTTTATTTCCGGTTGAGTTTTGAGAAACTTCACTTCTGTTGGGCCAAATAGAACGTGATAACCGGCATCGACCGCATTGGTCACAGAGAAGAGATTCTTCTTCATACCAGGCACGTGATAAACACTCCTCAACGTGAGTGGACCCTTATCACTACTCAGAGAGATGACTCCTTTGTGCTCTACTGGATGAATAGAATTATCAGCCGTTATGATAACATTGTTACCTGAGTAAGGTGCCAAAGTAGAGAACTTTGATCCATCCCCGGTGAGATGATGTCCACACCCTGAATCAACAATCCAGTCTTCTTCATAGTTGATGGAAGCCAAGGCCTTAACGGGCATCGCCGTTATATTAGACACAAAGGCTCCTCCCCATCCAACTTCATCAGACTTTGGCATCTCCTTCTCCACTGCATGTCCTGGCTGAAGATGCACCCGACAATCTTTCTTAAAATGCCCGGTCTTGTTGCATCTAAAGCACCTCAGTCCCTCTCCTTTCTTCTTCCCATCAGATTTAGGAGCATAGCCCCTATCTTGCTGACCTGAAGTAGAGGCTCCATCATGACCCGGCTTCTTCTTTTCCCACTTCTTTTTCCTCTTCCCAGAGAACATCACATCACTCTCTCCCCCGGAAATAGAAACCCCCGCCATCTGTCTTGCTAAACTTTCTTGCGAAGCAAGAAGGTTCTCCAGCTCCAACAGCGATGGCTGATTTGCCCAACCCTGAACTGAAGTTACAAAAGCAAGATACTCCTTCCGCAATCCGCGGATGATATGCCTCTTCAGCTTTGCCTCAGAGATTGGCTCATCAGGGTCCAAAGCAGAAATCTCTGCCGTGAGGTTCTTCATCTTAAGGAAGAAGGTAGAAATAGAAAGATCGCCTTGAGAGGCTCTCGCCAACTCATTTTCAAGAAATTGTAGCCTCGCTACATTCTTCTTATTGAACAATCCATCCAAGGATGTCCAAATCTCAGCAGCAGACTTACATCCGATAATATGATCAAACAGCTCCGGTGAGATAGCCCTTTTGAGAGTGAATTCTGCCTTAGCATTCAACCTCCTCCAAAGTCTCACCTCTGCCATATTATCTCCTACTAGAAACACCTCTTGTGTGTCTTCTCCGCCAACTACCTCCCATAGATCCTCGCCAAGCAAGTAACTCTCCATACATGACTTCCACTTTTTAAAGTTAGTCGATGTGAGGAGTTCAATACCAAGACCTCTTGCGAATCCGCCTTCCATGGCAACCAATGTGGTCTCTTCTTCGCAAAGACGATGGCAACTCTAGTTGATCACTGCTTATCCACTCCAGCAACCTCCCTCTGATACCATGTTAAAATTTTTGATTGAACCGTTTAGGAGTAAGCAGGAGTTGTATCAACAAGAGTTATAGCCAAACAACCACAATGCCAAAACAGCAACACAAGAAATCTTTATTGAAATAGAACTGCTTTACAATGCGAGGCATACATGGCGAGACATGATTCATAAGAATCACGGAGATGAGAAGAACAAACACACCAAAAAACAGAAACCAGCGGTCTGCCAGAAAGAGACCGCTCGGACTGCAACAAAGGCTCAGGTCGCCCGGCTTGTTCTGCTGTACTCCCAGACCGCTTGCACAGTCAGACCGCAGAAACACCTTGAGACCGCGCGAACAGAAGCAGACAAACTGCACTGCCAGACCGCAATCCCAGACCGCACGAACTGAAGCTTATTGGAACAAAAAACTGAAGCTGTTGCCAGACCGCAACTCAGACCGCCTAACCGCTGAAGGTCGCCTGATCACTGAGTCCGCTGCAAACAGCACAAGAACACAATAACCCAGTTCGCTGACAGACCGCGGACGAACTGTTTATTCAAGCCACCGGAAATCACCAAGGAAGGAGACCGCACCCTGCTGACCGCAAACCTGCGAACACAACAAAGGTTAACTCGCATCCAAGTCGCGCGAACTCAAACTTGAGACCGCAAGAAACAATCCGGGCTCTGGTTCTTACAGTTCTTGTTAGGAATGACGGGCCATGCACCCCTATTTATAGGCGGGTGGACGGATGTCGTCACCACACAAACCGGGATACAGTCACCACCCATCAGATCGCGAACGGTCTCAAAAGATAGACCGCGCGAACACAGTACTTGAACAAAATTCAGTCCAAGACCGAAGACAGCAGCAAGCCGCGCACAAGCCGTGCGAACACAGCGATCACCCTTCCTTAGATCGCCAACACAGAGAAGCAACTGGCCGACTTGAACCAAGTCGCCAGAACAACACAACCAAGCCGCCCGGTCACAGCAGTTAGCCAGGAACAGACCGACTAGAAAAAGACCGGAAACAACCCGCAACAGGTCGCCAGAACCAGCGACCAAACCCAAGAAGCAAGCTGGCCGATCACACCAGATTGCCAGAACCAAACCGCCAGAGCACCAGCGCAGACCGCGCGGTCTCTGCGGTCTCCAGCCTTCAGACCGGCCGGACTCCTTTCCACTCCACTTCAACAAATTTCAACATCATGTTCTTCTCTCCTCCCCTCCTGGGTTGAGAGTGACAAGGTGGTGGGGAGGCGTTCTCCCTCGCCTTCGGGCTGTATGGTCGCGAAGATGCCGCCAACTTCGGTGCCCTGTGTTCAAGGATGCTGGTCTTTGAGGCCATACGAGCGAAATTTCGGGCTATGGAGCTCACCCACATGGTGGGCCGACGGTACCTTACCTCAGACCGGGAAATCAAGGAGCTCAAGGGCGAGCTCTAGTGGGCCTCAGATGAGGTCGCATGCCTCAAAGGTAAAGAGGCCTTATCCGAGGGTCTTCTCGCCAACCTCCAAGGCGGGATGGTAAGTGGTCTATACAAACTTTCTATCTTGCTCGCCACACGCCGCTTTGCCTGACCTATATTTTTCTTTTGCAGGACATTGGAGCAGTGAGCCAGCTCCTCTCGCGGAACGCCGACCTGGAGATGGAGAACACATTCCTGAAGGCGCATGTCCGCGAGCTGACCAGGGCTCTGCTCCCCCCGCCCCCTCCGTGAGCTGGGGCTTGCAACCAATCATGAGACGAGAAGGAGGTGACCCGCAAGAACTCAATGGGTGTCGCCAACCTCATCTTCGACACCCTTAAAGGGGCAAGCTTGCTTTCCCCGGATGCGATGGAGCTCACTGCTGAGGGCGTCGTCCCATATTTGTTCGCGCCAATTCCACAGGCCGAAGATCGCGGGAGCGAGGAGGAGCTATCAGACGATCTCTATTGATTCTTTTTTCTTTTTAATGTATATCTCATTTTGACTGGCGAGTCAACATTACTTGTAATGAACCTTTTTTAGAAAAGTAATGAAATCTTTTTCTATCATTAATGTCATTTTGTCTTGCTCGCACCCATGCATTTTGCCATGCTCGCACCAACATGCTTTGTCATGTTCGCATTGCTACATTTAACCATGCTTGCATTTACACTTTTACTTTGCAATGAATGCGGCTAACTGCTTTATTGAACTTCCCTTTTTTTATCTCGCCACAACACACCCTCACACAACCCCTGAGGCGCTCACATAGCTTCCCTTGCGCGGATGTTCTGTTAGATAAACTTTTTACTTGCTTCCACCCCTGGGCCTCGAGTGACCATTGGACTTGGGCATTTTCCTCCGATTTTGCCTTTGATTTTCACGCGAGCGAGTCCCAGGGCTCGCCCAGTCTGAACCTTGCCTTGAGAGACATTGCAAACCAAGCCCGTCAACACTAACAACTTACTTGCCAACCTCTCCGCGAGCTCAACTTGACCCACCGGCTAGTGAGAGCCCGGCAGCGGGATCGTCCAGGGCATTCCAGCACAAAATACTTGATACCTTGCCAGCCTCTCCGCGAGATCAACCTTACCCACTGGCTAGCGAGAGCCCAGTAGTGGGATCGTCTAGGGCATTCCGCCACGAAATACTTGATACCTTGCCAGCCTCTCCACGAGATCAACCTGACCCACCGGCTAGCAAGAGCCCGGCCGCAGGATTGTCCGGGGCATTCCGGCACAAAATACTTGATACCTTGCCAGCCTATCCGCGAGATCAACCTGACCCATCGGCTAGCGAGAGTGCGGCAGCGGGATCGTCTGGGGCATTCCAGCACAAAATACTTGAAACCTTGCCAGCCTCTCCGCGAGATCAACCTGACCCACAGGCTTGGGAGAGCCCGACAACAGGATCATCCGGGGCATTCCAGCACAATTTACTTGATACCTTTCCAGCCTCTCCATGAAATCAACCTGACCCACCGGCTAGTGAGAGCCCAGCAGTGGGATTGTAGGGGGCATTCCAACACAAAATACTTGATACCTTGCAAGACTTTCCATGAGATCAACCTGACCCACCGGGTAGCGAGAGCCCGACAGCGGGATTGTCCGGGGCATTCCAGAACAAAATACTTGATACCTTGCCAGCCTCTCCGCGAGATTAACCTGACCCACCAGATAGCGAGAGCCCAGCAGCGGGATCGTCCGGAGAATTCCAGCACAACCATCTTGAGGACTCTTGTTTAGAAGAAACCTTGAAACCAAACACATGATGAGTTAATTATGTAACAAATCAATAAGAAATTTTAGGATAAAAACGCTTTAGGTCATCTCCGCTCTGAGCTCGGCCGAGAGGTACCCCTTCCACATTCCGGAGGTGATACCCTCCCGACTTGAGCACTTCGTTTGCAATATACGGCCCTTACTCATTGGGATCGAGCTTTCCTACCGCGGCCCCTCTCCCGGCCGCGTCAACCTTTTTCAGAACCAGGTCTCCTTTATCGAACTATTTTACTCTGATATGTTTGTCGATGTACCGAGCCATCCGTCGCTTGACTTCCTCCTACCGGACGGTGGCTAAGTCCCGGAGCTCTTCCACCAGGTCCAGAGATAGTCTTTGCTCTTCCCCATTCTCCACCAACCATTCTTCATCCCCTTCACCTGCGCCGACCTCCCTGGGGGATTTCACCTCAAACTCTATGAGAAGGATAGCCTCGGACCAATGGGAGAGCTTGAACAAGGTCTCTCCTGTGGCCATTGGTCCTCATGGCCCAGAGGACCGAGGGAAACTGCTCTACCCAGTTACCACTGAGGTTCTTGACCTTCTTCTTTAGTAAATTCACAATTATCTTATTTGCCACCTCCACTTGCCCGTTGCTCCTCGGGTGGTGGACCGACGCAAACCGCAGATCTATGACGTGCTAGGTGCAGAAGCTGACAAATTTGTCGCTGGCGAACTATGGTCCATTATCCGTGACAATGGCTAGAGGGAGCCCGTGCCTGCAAATAAATTTCACCCAATATAAAATTTCTCACTACTTGGGATATTACCTTGGCGAGCGCCTTCACCTCCAACCATTTGGAGAAATAATCGATCATCACTAGTAAGAACTTTCTCTGGCCACTCGCCTGAAGGAATGGACCTACTAGGTATAAACCCCATATTGCAAAGGGCCAGGGAGCTGTGCTGGTTGGGATTCTGTGGGCTGGCAGGAGCTAGAGAGGGGCAAACAGCTGACACTTTGATCACTTCCGTGTGAGCTCAGTTGCATCCCTGTCAAGGGTAGGCCAAAAGTAGCGAATACCGGGGTTGTACACCAAGGATCATCTCGATCGAGTACTACGAGAGATTTAGCTACTCATGGAGATGGAGGAATCACTAAAAATAAAAGAGTTCATGCTGAGAGAAAGAATAAAATAAGAGAAATAAGAACTATCTTTGTTGCATTTTGGAAAAAGAAATTACAAGTTATGAAATTGAGAATGCAGCTACTGAATTGAAAACTACAAGTGCAAGAATAAAAAGAATTACAAAAATGCTTAAAATAGGAAACTAGTACAACAAATGAAGAATCTAAATCCTAAAAATTTGTCCCCTAAGTTGTAGAGGAGCTGGCTTTAAATAGGATGAAAATTTAAGTTACACGCCCTCGGTAACGCCACTGGCCCAGGGCGTATAAGGGGAGTGATCGATGCTGGTGCAGAGAGGGCGCCTTCTAGCTTCTATGCGGGCGTTACGTGCGCATCATGCCCTAGGTCACGCCCGTGACCTAGGGCGTGTACTTTTCAAAATTGCGTCTGGCGGGAAGCTATCGGCTGGAAGCGGCGCGGGAGAGATCATGCCCGTGAACTCGACGTCACGATCCTGGTCACACCCATGACCTGGGGCGCGTATCTTTAATTGACGTGGTAGGCTGATCTAGCATGCTGGTGGCAGGTTGCGGCCGTGACACTAGGATACGCCCTTGGTCACGACCGTGACCTGGAGCATGTACTTGGCAAATCTTCACGGAATGAGCCCGGGGTGGCGGCAGTCGGTCTGGAACACATCTTAGGCTGTCACGCCTGATGTAGGGTTCACCCTCCAACGCAGACGCTACGAGTTAATTCACTTTCCTACCCGACGTATTATGAATACTACACACGTGACGGAGAACGCAGCAAAACTTTTGCGTAATATTATCAATTTTAATTCGCCTCGACGGTTAGCCAATCCACTAGAGATTGAATAGAGGCTATAGGCCAATATTCGCTCCGGCTAAATGGACCAGCCCGATCCGATCAAGCTATGCGTTGTACCAAAAGAGATCCACCGAAAATATCGATTCGGAAAATGGTAGATCTCTCCCAACAAAAAATGGGGCTCGCCAAACCCCTTCGAAAATTAAAATAACGGATGAAATGCAAATTTCAATATGAGGAAAACCCACGAGAAAATCAGTAATTCAAAGATCACGCCACAGAATTCCACCACAAGAAAAATCAAGAAAGAAATCACACTAGTGGTTTGTTCATTACCCGCTTGAGATTGGATTGGCCTCAAGCAATACACTCGCCCGACCATTTTTCTTCGGATCCACCAGAAGCGCGTTGTTTGGAGAGGAATCTGTTCGCCGTCTTTGCTTCACAGTAACCAAGATGCGCCGAATATCACTTAGATCCCTTGAGGAATCCATAGAGGATGAAGAGCCATCCAAGAATAGGAAATTGAAAAGGTGGTGGGGAGAATACTAGGTAGAGAGGGAGGCTAGAGGGGAGAGAAGGGGTGGATCTCCAAGGGGAGAGGGTGGCCGGCGGCTAGAAAGAGGAGGAGAGGAGGGAGCGGCCTCCTTGGCCGAAACTTGGAGAGAGGGAAAGAGAGGGGGGGGGGGGGGGGGGGGCGGCCACAAGAGAGAGAGGGAGAGATTAGAGAGGGGTTAGGGTTTTCAAATTTGCTTCATCAAAAATTAATCAAAAAAATATTACAACATGGCCTTTTATAGGCTTTGCCACAGTTTTGACTAAACGCAGTCCATAAATTAAACATAACCAAAATTAAAACATTAAAGTGCCATAAAATATAAAGAAGATAAAATTAATAATTATAATAAAACTATTATAATTATTAATTATTTTGCTTGCGCATCGGGCGGAGATTGTAATGGCGTGCATTAATGTCGCCGTGACGGCCATGGCGTACATCTTTGGTCAGCATGTCGCCTTCATCCGTAAGCGCGTCATCCGCCATAGGTGTACCGTTACCAACATCTTCACGTCGAGGGCCGTCGTCGCCATCAATCCTCCCCAGCTTAAAAGTACTCATCACCGATGAGTTGTCGCGAATGTAGCGGTGGAGAAGATCATCATCCAAAAGGGTCAACTCCGATTCTGGAAGCCACTAGTCATCGGAGGCTGGACGGTCACGCCAACGAACCAAGTAGCGGCGACTGGTACCACTGGGAGAGGAAAGCACTTCATCTCCAAGGATCCTGTCAGGAACAAAAGTGGTTCGGGGGAACCTTGGAAAAGCGTTAGGCAAATAAGGGGAATTAATTTCGTCATCAACATTCAACGTACCTCCAGTGGGGACCGAAGAAGAGAGCGATCCGAGCATAACCTCACCCCAACCCTAATAGACAAAGAAGTGGAACCAAACGGGCAGACCAATAAATCAAGTGGTGGAGAAACATACGACGTTAAATCCGAAACATTGAAAATAGGGGAGATTCCCCAATCAGTGGGTAACTCTAAAAGAAACGCATTTTCTCCTAGTTTTTTAAAATTCGAAATGGGCCCGCTCGCTGATTAGCCAACTTATTTATGGCGCCCGCTGGCATTCGTTCAGGGACAAGATGCACCATAACCAAATCTCCAAATTTCAAGTGGGATGCCCTCCTATGTACGTTAGCGTGCAATTGATAAGACGCGTATTGAGTATCGAGCGTGTCCTTCACGTGTTTATGTAATTCATGAACATGAGCGGCAAAATCTTGGGCTAATTGACTCGACTTAAATGATGGAGGTAACATAATCAAATCAAGTGGCACTGGTGTCTTATATACGTGCACGATTTCATTCGGCGCTAGACTGGTAAATCGATTTGGTGGTTCGTTAGAAATGCGTGGACATGTGAGATAGTCTTTAGTTATTTTGTAAGTGAGAGCATGCAAACGTGACCTAAATGTGTTCTCCACAAACATAGTAGTCTTATTAAAATCACCAAGAAAAGAGTCATGAACACACTCCTTACGCACAAACAAACTTAGCGCGGTATTCAAAATGATTTGCTTGCCATGAAAGTTTAACGCATAAATAATATTTTTTCAACAATTGTCATATTAAGATCATAAAACCATGAACGTCCAAGCAACACGTCGCAAGCGGCCATCAGATTCTCACAATACTTTGGACTAGTCATAACCAGCTCATGTCCAATATTATAATCTTCCAATGGTATCAACGGTTCAGGAGGGAAGGTCGGTGAAATCGAATAAATCGGGCCCGATAGAGAAATTAAATTGGATTGATTTTTCTTTAACGGTGGCAACCTCAAAACAAGTTCCTCCAGGTTTGCATCATCTAACTCTTCCAAAAGTGTCTTTCCCTCGCTAGCCAAATCTTCCAATGCACTAGGAGCATCATCCGAATCAGAATCAACATACAATTTTAAAATTGGATCAGAGGGGAGATCCTCATCCATATCACTAGGGTAACCTACCTCCTCATCATCGCTATGATCTTCCTGAATAATGACATCGTCGTCAGCGGTGGGCGCAATCAACGACACTAACTCAGAATTTTCAGAAAAGTCAACAACTAGATCAGAACATTTTTAAGGAGACTTTACTATGACCGAGGTCGCTGATGGAGCAGGGCACTCGACAGTATGGAGGTCAGACAAGCCCCACTCATCATGTTTAACATTTGTGGGATGACCCTCACAGACCAGAATACTCTCACCGCGCGGGTTCATGGCATCCCTCACTGTGATGGCTACCGAGTTTGAAACAGAATCAGATTTTTCATCCAGCTCTTCTGAAGATGAAGAAAATGCAAATGAGAAGGACCAATGCTTGATGGCTATATATGACTTAAGAAGTGAGTCAGAATATGCAACATCATCTAGCTCCAGTGATAATGAAGAAGAAAGAAACTTCTACATGATGGCTATCAAAGGCTCAGCTGTTGAAATTATATGTTGAAATTGTTGAAGTGGTGAAGGGAGTCCGGCCGGTCTGGAGGCTGGAGACCGCAGAGACCGCGCGGTCTGTGCTGGTGCTCTGGAGGTTTGGTTCTGCGATCTCTCCCTGCTTGTTAGTTCTAGCAATCTGCTGTAATCGACCATTTTGTTCCCTGGTTTGGTCGCTAGTTCTGGCGACCTACTGCGGGCTCTCCCAGTATTGCTACTGGGCAGTCTGTTCGGTTCGTTCTGGCGACTTGACTCAAGTCGGCCAGATGTTCGTCCTTGTCTTGGCGATCTCAGGAAGGATGATCATGTGTCCGCGCGGCTTGTGCGCGGCTTGCTGTTGACTTCGGTCTTGGACTGAATCTTGTCCAAGTGTTGTGTTCGTGCGATCTGCATTATGAGACCGTTTGCGATCTGACGGGTGGTGATTGTATCTCTTCTGTGCCGTGACGACATCCGTCTACTCGCCTATAAATAGAGGTGCAGGGCCCATCATTCCTAACAAGAATTGTAAGAACAAAAGCCCGAATTGTTTCTTGCAGCCTCAAGTTTGAAGTCTCGCGATCTCGGAAGTGAGCTAACCGGTTGTTGTGTTCGCAGGTTTGCGGTCAGCAGGTTGCGGTCTCCTTCCTTGGTGATTTCTGGTGGCTTAAATAAACAGTTCGTCTGCGGTCTGTCAGCAAACTGGTTTTTGATGTTCTTGTGCTGTTCGCAACTAGCTCAGTGATCAGGCGACCTTCAGCGGTTAGGCGATCAGAATTGCAGTCTGGCGACAGCTTCAATTCTTTGTTCAATTCAATAAGCTTCAGTTCGTGCGGTCTGGGATTGCGGTCTGGCAGTGCAGGTTGTCTGCTTCTGTTCGCGTGGTCTCAAGGTGTTTCTGCGGTCTGACTGTGCAAGCGGTCTGGGAGTACAGCAGAGCAAGCCGGGCGACCTGAGCCTTTTTGCGGTCTGTGCGGTCTCTGCTTTGGGAGATCGCCAGTTACAGTTTTGGTGTGTTTTTTGTTCTTCTCATCTTCGTGATTCTTATGAATCATGTCTCGCCATGTATACCTCGAAGTATAAAGCAGTTCTGTTTCAATAAAGATTTCTTGTGTTGCTGTTTTGGCATTGTGGTTGTTTGACTATAACTCTTGTTGATACAACTCCTGCTTACTCCTAAACGGTCTTTCAAAAATTTTAACATGGTATCAGAGCTAGATTTCTGGAGTGGATAAGCAGTGATCAACTAGAGTTGCCATCGTCTTTGTGAAGAAGAGACCACATAGATTGCCATGGAAGGTGGATACGCAAGAGGTCTTGGTATTGAACTCCTCACATCGACTAACTTTAAAAAATGGAAGTCATGTACGGAGAGTTACTTGCTTGGCGAGGATCTATGGGAGGTAGTTGGCGGAGAAGACACACAAGAGGTGTTTCTAGCAGGAGATAATATGGCAGAGGTGAGACTTTGGAGGAGGACGAATGCTAAGGCAGAGTTCACTCCTAAGAGGGCTATCTCACCGGAGTTGTTTGATCACATCATCGGATGTAAATCTGCTGCTGAGATTTGGACATCCTTGGATGGTTTGTTCAATAAGAAGAATGTAGCGAGGCTACAATATCTTGAAAATGAGTTAGCGAAAGCCTCTCAAAGTGATCTTTCTATTTCCACCTTCTTTCTCAAAATGAAGAACCTCACGGCAGAGATTTCTGCGTTGGACCCTGATGAGCCTATCTCTGAGGCAAAACTGAAGAGGCATATCATCCGCGGGTTGCGGAAGGAGTATCTTGCCTTTGTGACTTCAGTTCAGGGTTGGGAAAATCAACCGTCGTTGTTTGAGCTGGAGAACCTTCTTGCTTCGCAAGAAAGTTTAGCAAGACAGATGGCGAGGGTTTCTATCTCCGGGGGAGAAAGTGATGTGATGTTCTCTGGGAAGAAGAAGAAGAAATGGGAGAAGAAGAAGCCGGGTCACGATGGACCCTCCACTTCAAGTCAGCAAGATAGAGGCTATGCCCCTAAGTCTGATGGGAAGAAGAAAGGAGAGGGACCAAGGTGCTTTAGATGCAATAAGATCGGGCACTTAAAGAAAGATTGCTGGGTGAATCTTTAGCCGGGACATGAAGTGGAGAAGGAGATGCCAAAGTCTGATGAAGTTGGATGGGGAGGAGCCTTTGTGTCTAATATAACGGCGATGCCCGTTAAGGCCTTGGCTTCCATCAACTATGATGAGGACTGGATTGTTGATTCAGGGTGTGGGCATCACCTCACTGGGGATGGATCAAAGTTCTCTTCTTTGGCACCTTACTCAGGTAACAATGCTATCATTACGGCTGATAATTCTATTCATCCAGTAGAACACGAAGGTGTTGTCTTTCCGAGCAGTGATAAGGGTCCACTCACGTTGAGGAGTGTTTATCACGTGCCTGGTATGAAGAAAAATCTCTTCTCTGTGACCAATGCGGTCGATGTCGGTTATCACGTTCTGTTTGGCCCAACAGAAGTGAAGTTTCTCAAAACTCAACCGGAGATAAAGGGAGATGTTATTCATGTCGGCAAGAGGGTGAATGACTTGTTTGTTTTATCGACAAGTACCTATGTTGATAAGATGAGGACCAATGATGGCGCGACCATCTGGCATGAAAGGTTGGGGCATGTAGGCATGGACAAATTGAAGGCTATGGCGGTAAGGAGCCTTGTCAATGGCTTACCTAGCTTGTTCTCCTATGGAGACGGTCATGCCTGCAAAGGATGTCAGTTTGGTAAGTCTCATCGACTTCCATTAGACAAATCGCAAACAAGGTGCAAAGTGCCGTTGGAGTGCATCCACGGTGATCTGATGGGACCGACTGCCATCCCAAGCCTTGAAGGCAACAGATACATGTTGGTGTTGATTGAAGATTACACCAGATATGTCTGGGTGTATTTTTTGAAGGAGAAGTCGGATGCATTTGCAAATTTTGTGGAGTTCAAGGAGCTGGTTGAAGGCCGGCTAGGCCTGCAGGTTAAAAAACTTAGAACTGACAATGGTGGGGAGTTCACCTCTGGTGAGTTCTCAAGTTTTTGCATGAAGCATGGCATCAGGAGAGAGCTTACTTGTGCCCATACTCCACAACAGAATGGCGTTGCCTAAAGGAAGATCCGTCATCTGATGGAAACTTGCAAATGCTGGCTTCATGCTAAGAGTATCCCAAAGTCCTTCTGGGCAGAGGGAATGTCTTGTGCAGCTTATGTCATCAACAGGTTGCCTTTAAGTCCTATCAACATGAAGACCCCTCACGAATTGATTTTCAAGGAGAAGCCGAGTGTTGCACACCTTCGGGTGTTCGGGTCAACTTGTTATGTGCATATTCCTGATGCTCTTCGGACAAAGCTAGATGCGAAAGCAAGGAAGCTAGTCTTTGTTGGGTATGATGAGCGAAAGAAGGGATGGAGATGCATGGATCCTGAGACACGGAGGTAAATTGTTTCTCGGGATGTGGTGTTCGATGAAGTGACTTCCTACAAGGGGAGTTCCGGAGTTGAGCTACCGGAGGGCAAGGTTGATGAAGGAAGAAAAGCTGCGGGAAGTCTTCAAGTGGAGTTGCATATTTCACGAGGAGCTCCAGCTGTGTCAAGCTCTGAGATGGAGGCTTCAGGTTCTGGAAGCAGGGGGAGCGATGCTCCAAGTTCGTCTGTTAGAGGAGCTTGCACAGAAGAAGCAGCTGAGGAGGTGGTTAGTCAGGAGAAACCTCTTAGGAGGTCGAAGAGGACTATTCAACCACCAGATCGATACACAGGAGGGAATATGGTGAACTTTGTTTCATGCTTCTTCGCTGGTCCCCTGGATGAGAGGGAGCCGTCGAGCTTTGAGAAGGCCAGAAGCGTGAAGGAGTGGGACATTGCTATGCAAGAAGAGATGGCAGCTCTCGAGAAGAATGAGACCTGGTCTCTTGTGCCCAAGCCCAAGGGCACCACTCCTGTGACATGCAAATGGGTCTACAAGCTCAAGAAGAAAGCTGACGGCAGTATCGAGCGGTACAAGGCTCGCGGGTTCTCACAGCAGTACGGAGAAGATTATGATGAGACGTTCAGCCCAGTGGCAAAGATGACTTCGGTTCGATTTGTTATTGCCTTGGCGGCTTCAAGTGGTTGGGAGATTTGGCAACTCGACGTGAAGAATGCCTTCTTATACGGCGAGATTGACAAGGATATCTTCATGATCCAACCGCAAGGCTTCATCTCGAAGGAGTATCCGGACTACGTCTGTAAGTTGAAGAAGGCCCTGTATGGGTTAAAGCAAGCACCTCGAGCGTGGTACGGGAAGATTGCAGAGTATCTCTTATTCTGCGGATTCTTTGCTTCAGACTCTGATTCTAGCTTGTTCATTAAGAAGGAGGGGGTGCTTGGGGTGATTGTGCTGCTGTATGTGGATGACATGATTGTCACCGGGAACTCGAAGGAAGCTGTTGCAAGACTCAGGGCTGAGCTTGCTATCAGATTCGAGATGAAGGATCTGGGGGAGCTCCACCATTTCCTTGGACTCGAGGTGCAGAGGCGGGAGAGCGGAGTGCTCATTTCTCAGGCTGGCTATGCGGAACGGATTGTTCAGCGATTCGGCATGGAGGAAGGGAAGAGCAGCTCTATACCTCTGGAGCAACATCATAAGCTTCGAAAGGATGAGGGAAGAGTTTTATCTGAACCATTGGTGTTCCGAGCTCTGGTTGGGAGTTTGATCTACTTGACGATCACAAGGCCAGATATTGCTTATGCAGTTGGCAAGGTGAGTCGGTACATGGCGGAACCACGGAAACCTCATCTTCTGGCTACAAAAGGCATCTTGAAGTATGTGAAGTCGACCTCTGATTTGGGTCTTCTATAGAGGAGAGGGTCAAGCTTGGAGTTGCATGGTTTTATGGATGCTGATTATGGGGGAGACGTGGATGATCGGAGATCAACGTCTGGTTATGTCTTTATGACGGGCCCCACAGCTATCTCTTGGTGTAGCAAGAAGTAAGACTCGGTGTCTGTATCTAGCACGGAAGCGGAGTACAAGGCTTTGGCTTTGGCAGCTCAGGAAGTCGTTTGGCTTAGAAGATTGGTGGAGGACGTTCATCAGGAGGTTCGAGGTCCCACCTTGCTACGCGGGGACAATGAGAGTGCTCTCAAGCTGGTTAACAATCTAGTCTGTCACGCGAGGACCAAACATATAGAGATTGAGCACCATTTCATTCGTGAAAAGGTGTTGGGAGGATCAGTTATGGTCGAGCATGTTCGGAGTGCGGACAATGTCGCCAACATCTTCACAAATCCGCTGGCGAAGGGACTGTTTACACGGTTAAGGGAGTTGCTCGGTCTAGTTTCCACTTCCCACTTCAAGGAGGAGTGTTGAAATTGTTGAAGTGGTGAAGGGAGTCCGACCGGTCTGGAGGCTAGAGACCGCAGAGACCGCGCGGTCTGCGCTGGTGCTCTGGCGATTTGGTTCTGCGATCTCTCCCTGCTTGTTAGTTCTGGCGATCTGCTGTGATCGGCCAGTTTGTTCCCTGGTTTGGTCGCTAGTTCTGGCGATCTGCTGCGGGCTCTCCCAGTCTTGCTACTGGGCAGTCTGTTCGGTTCGTTCTGGCGACTTGACTCAAGTCGGCCAGATGTTCATCCTTGTCTTGGCGATCTCAGGAAGGATGATCCTGTTTCCGCGCGGCTTGTGCGCGGCTTGCTGCTGACTTCGGTCTTGGACTGAATCTAGTCCAAGTGTTGTGTTCGCGCGGTCTACATTATGAGACCGTTCTCGATCTGACGGGTGGTGATTGTATCTCTTCTGTGCGGTGACGACATCCGTCTACTCGCCTATAAATAGAGGTGCAGGGCCCGTCATTCCTAACAAGAATTGTAAAAACAAAAGCCCGGATTGTTTCTTGCGGCCTTAAGTTTGAAGTCGCGCGATCTCGGAAGTGAGCTAACCGGTTGTTGTGTTCGCAGGTTTGTGGTCAGCAGGTTGCGGTATCCTTCCTTGATGATTTCCGGTGGCTTAAATAAACATTCCGTCTGCGGTCTGTCAGCGAACTGGTTTATTGTGTTCTTGTGCTGTTCGCAGCTAGCTCAGCGATCAGGCGACCTTCAGCGGTTAGGCAATCAGAGTTGCAGTCTGGCGACAGCTTCAGTTCTTTATTCAATTCAATAAGCTTCAGTTCGTGCGGTCTGGGATTGTGGTCTGGCAGTGCAGGTTGTCTGCTTCTGTTCGCGTGGTCTCAAGGTGTTTCTGCGGTCTGACTGTGCAAGCGGTCTGGGAGTACAGCAGAGCAAGCCGGGCAACCTGAGCCTTTTTGCGGTCTGTGCGGTCTCTTCTTTGGCAGATCGCTAGTTTCAGTTTTGGTGTGTTTTTTGTTCTTCTCATCTCCGTGATTCTTATGAATCATGTCTCGCCATGTATACCTCGAAGTGTAAAGCAGTTCTGTTTCAATAAAGATTTCTTGTGTTGCTGTTTTGGCATTGTGGTTGTTTGGCTATAACTCTTGTTGATACAACTCCTGCTTACTCCTAAACGGTCTTTCAAAAATTTTAACATCAGCAAACAATTCAGAAGAATCAGAATCAGACAATGACAATGATTAGGTAATATCTACTTTTGATTTTAATTCAATTAAATTCAAAGATGAATTCAAAACTCTTTGATTAGATTTAATTAAATCTGAGAAAGAGATAATCTCTCTCAAAGGCAAGTTGGCTGAAATGAACCAACTAAGTGAAGAAAATGTCAATCTTAAGAAAGATTTGGCTGCCTCTAAAAAACACATTGTTCTCATTGAGTACAAGTTGTCTAAGGCTAAGAAATTTGAAGAATCCCTCATTTGGAGAAGTATCAAACTGATGGAGATCACAAGCATAGTGAGTGCCAGACTAAGTGGCGAACTGGCCTTGGGTGCATCATCAAGTGAGCCACATCTGATTAAGAAAAACATTCTTTCTACACTAGTAAAGTTCATTTCTGCCAAGGGCAAAGAGGCTGTAGAAATAGATAAAAACATTTCAAGCAAGGCTGTTAAGAATAAAAGAAGTCAACAGAATTTGTCGAACAGAGCTCGATGAAATCAATTCATTTCGTCGAACGGAGATCAACGAACTCTGAAGACAGACCTTCAGTATAGTTATTATTCGAACGGCGCTCGACGAAAGCACTTCACTTCGTCGAACGACGATCGACGAATTCACCCGAATTTGTCGAACAAAAAATGTACTGAATTTCAGAAGAATTCACATTCTCAATATACTAGAAATCCTTTTGCTGAGTGGATAATTCCTCCAAGGAGATATCGTCCACAAGGCTATAAGGATCAGCCTGAGATGTCTTTCATTTCAGAATTTTGTGGAAAAACAAAAGGACCCAAGGTAGTCTGGGTCAAGAACAACTAGAATGTTTTTTGTTTTACAGGTACAGGGCTATCCAAAAATAAAAGATCAATGGTATTTGGATAGTGGTTGCTGTTGGGAATCTTGCCCACATGATTCCTGATTTGAAGAAGTCACCAAGTCAAGAAAACTTCACTTTGTATCTGATTACTTCTCTAGCCTATAAATCTCAGGAAGTTAAAGAAATGTCGTCGAGAAGAACATGCAATATCGTCGACAATGCGTGCTTGTCGTCGTAATAACGGGAAGAGCAGCAACCGCCGAGAATCAAAGTATTCTTCGACCGCTGAGACATGGCTAGATCGTCGAATGAAGAATGTCGATCGTCAAAATGCTGAGACGTGGTGAGATCGTCGAACGAAGAATGGCGATCGTTGAACGAAGGATGGCAAGTTCGTCGATCGCAGAATGCTGTTCATCGAACGTAAAGAAGACATTGGACATCGTCGTGTGGAACTCATGTCGTTGAGAGAACAATATGATTACGATGACATGATGCAAGAAGGAAGCTCACGACGACACTGTCAGATAAAGAAGATCATCGTATATACAGAATCGCCAGGATATCTTGTATCGTCGAGATACCACCATCAGTGGCAGAAGGAAGATCGCGATGACAAAGTCAGAGACAGCTTGTCGTCGAAATGATGCAAATATCGTTGAGATAGATTCAAATCTTGCGGACGTGGTGTCAGCAGTTAATGGCGCCGCCTGATTGTCCAATCAGCGCGTGCACTTAATGAATCAAGGTATTAGCGCGTACTCTAAAGGAATAAAGCTATCTGCGCGTGCTCTTATGGAATGGGCATCTGACAGATGAGGACATTGCATGTGACCGTTGTGCAGTGTTCTCTGTTCTATAAAAAGGAACGATGGGTGCCCTAGGAACTCTCTCGAACATCAGAGCAAGAAAGTATCCCGCTGCTACACTTAAACAATCTATTCTGCGGAGAAGAAGAGAAACAAGGAGAGAAAACTAATCAAGTATTCTCTGAAGAATCAGTCATCTCCATCGACTGATAAGAAGTCGTTCATCATCTGGCTAAGCAAGGAGTTTGAAGAAAGAGCCGTGCTGTAAAGTTCAGATCTGAAGCATCTTCTTCAACTCAAGAAGCCTATCTCCATCAGGCTAAGTTGCCGATCAACATCAGGCAGAAGAAACAGTTTAAATATCTGTAATTTCTTGTAAGGCTTGCGGGCCTATTTGTCCAGCTTGAGGGTTGGAGAGCTGTGAGGCTTGAGGACCTGGGCAGTGGACTTGCGGGTCCGACTTTGTCTAGCTTGAGGGCTGGAGAGCTGTGAGGCTTGAGGGCCAGGGCAGTGGGGGCTTGCAGGCCTAGGCTGTTAGGACTTGCGGGTCCAAGTTGTAGGGCCTGAGAGCCTGAGTGTCGAGCTTGCGGGCTCGGGGGTAGTAGGGGCTTGCGGGCCTAGGCTGTTGGGACTTGCGGGCCCGTGTTGTAAGGCTTGAGGGCCTGAATCTTTTGGCGGCGTTTGCCGAGCCTAGCACACTGCTGGGTAGGAGCACAGGGAAAGAGGAATACTCAAGACACCCGGTCTTGAGGAACCTCTATAGATCATTGTGTGCTTTCTATGGTTTTGTTCTTTATTTCCTAAATCCATTAACCAGAAAGTAAGAAAATTATAAAGGGGGATCTTATAAACAGAAAAAACTATTCACCCCCCCCCCCCTCTAAGTGATTTAGTTGACACCCCAATAAACAACAAGTGGTATCAGAGGGAGGTTGTTCAAAGAAAAGCTTAACAGCTTGATCAGATCTGCCAGCGGGTGTCTAAGCATCATTAGTATGGAGTCAAGAATAGCTAACTGCTCCAGGGAGAACTTTGCCATTTGTAAAGTCAGAGCAAGAATATTCATGGAGGCGATGGATCCAAGAATGTTTTTGATTGTTCAAAAAGGTCCCTCCATGACAATGTTAAAAGATGAAACTCTTCTTGCCAGCTTGCACAAAGAAGCAAGAAGCATTCTAGCCGGTGCAGTAGATTTAGCAAAACATCAGAAGCTGAGTCATTGCACAACAGCAAAGGACATGTGGGACTTCTTAGAAGTTCTCATGGAAGGGTCAGAGGAAGATTTTGAAGAAGAGACCGCTCATGAAGAAGTATCCATCGGAGCACCACTGACTACTTCAGACAGTGAATCAGTAGATGATGAATGCTCTGGAGCAGAAGAAAGGATAAGAGAACCCCTATCTCCTACAGACTGTGACTCTGAGGATGAAGAGGTTCATGGACTGATGGCTCTATCAGATGAAGAAGATCATGATGAATTGCATCATGATCAGGTATGCACCACTCACACATCTTTACTACCTGCTTCATTTAAGAAGACCAAGAGTGCATCAGAAAATTATTTATCTTCTGAAGATGATGTAGAAGACTGCTCATCATGCAACAATAAGAACCATGCTGAGCTATTAGAACAGTTTGGTGATCTCTTGGAATCTCTGAGGAAGAGTAAGAGGCTTATTAAGAAACAAGCTAGGGAGCTAGAATCATTCAAGCCTTAAAGGGTTGAGTCTGATGGGGAACTGGGTATGTCCTACTGTAAGGACACCAATCCACATGAGCTCAAGAAAGTCATAGACAAGCTTTATGATGAGAGAAGCCAAAGGGAAGAACTTATCAAGAAACTTGAGAGTGATCTTCTTAAGGAAATAAGCTTGGTATCTCAATTCTCGAAGCCCAAAACTGTTCTCCCCATCATTGACACCTTCTCATCTTATGAGAAGAGGAAGGGGTTAGGTTACAAGGAAGGGGCAACAGATGCTGAGAATGGAGAAAATGGCAAAACTAAAGCAAAGCCCCACACCACCTTTCAGAAGGTAGTGCTTCCCTCAAATAGGTATGATCAAGACAGTGTCCATGGTCACTGGATGAATGGAAGCTCCTCTAGTCATGGAAATGCTCCTGACTATGGAAAGAGAAAGGGCATGGGGATGAGTGCATTAAAGGCTCCCTATGAGGAAATTCAAATGGCCCATCATGGACCATTTGTATTTGGTGTCTCAGCCCCCACTCTCAAGGATAAAGGGGCAACGTCTTCTCAATCACGCTCAGTTAAGAAGCAGACTAGTAGCCCCAGTATAATCAATTCTTACTTGAACATATCTGATGCCATCAACACCATGTCAGCCACCAAGCTGACATCTGTTGCTGACAAACAGATAAAGTCAAGAAGAAATGATGATACTAGAGCAGCTAGTCAGCTCTTGACTAAGAGAGATTGGAAGAATGTTGCTGCCTTCCCTACTGAACATACTTCAAAAAGTGCTCAGAAAAGAAGGTACAACATCCATGAGTGTTGGTGCTGTGGCAAAGTGGGACACTTTGCCATCGACTGTTGGCACAACCCTAGTGTGCATAATGCAAAGGTGAGACCTCCTGGAAGGGGTGCGGTGAGTAGAGGGATTTCCTACAATGCTAACAAGAACCTAGGACCTAAGTCACCTTGGGTTTCTGAGGGATATTAAATCTGTCTTGTAGGTAGTCCATTCAGCCATTAAAAAGCAAACAAGGCTAATGGACAATAAGTGCTCCAGGCTTAGCTCTGGACTAAGACGAGCTTACCACATACCAAGATGCACTAATCTAGGGGGAGATGGAAGTAAAGATAAGTGGACATTCCATTGAAGGGGAGTCACTGGCTCTAGGAGACTTAGACGCCAAGGTTATGCAGGTTATAATGGAAGACAGGAAAAAAATCAGAAAGGGAGCCGTAAAGAAGAGACATCAAATCAAGCGGGAGCTTGTGTTACTCCTTGGTTAGAAAAGCAGAAGGCAAGAAGTCAGAAAGGGGGAAAAATTGTGCTAAAGAAGACCTTAAAGTTAGGGGGAGCAAAGAAGAGGCATCAAAGCAAGGGGGAGCCACTGGCTTGACGCACTCAGGGAGTTCCGCAAAGATAAGCACAATCTTACATGCTCAAAGTTAAGATTATAATATTTATTGTCTAGTGAAAGTCATCTTGAATTGGAATTCTGACTTCTTCAAATAGGGGGAGATTGTTGGGAATCTTGCCCACATGATTCCTGATTTGAAGAAGTCACCAAGTCAAGAAAACTTCACTTTGTATCTGATTACTTCTCTAGCCTATAAATCTCAGGAAGTTAAAGAAATGTCGTCGAGAAGAACAGGCAATATCGTCGACAATGCGTGCTTGTCATCGTAATAACGGGCAGAGCAGCAACCGCTGAGAAGCAAATTATTCGTCGACCACTGAGACATGGCAAGATCATCGAATGAAGAATGCTGATCGTCGAAACGCTGGGACGTGGCGAGATCGTTGAACGAAGAATGGCGATCGTAGAACGAAGGATGGCAAGTTCGTCGATCACAGAGTGTTGTTCGTCGAACGCAAAGAAGACATAGGACATCGTCGTGTGGAACTCATGTCGTCGAGAGAACAATATGATTACGATGACATGATGCAAGAAGGAAGCTCACAACGACACTGTCAGAGAAAGAAGATCGTCGTATATACAGAATCGCCAGGATATCTTGTATCGTCGATATACCACCATTAGGGGCAGAAGGAAGATCGCGACGACAAAGTCAGAGACAGCTTATCGTCGTAATGATGCAAATATCGTCGAGACAGATTCAAATCTTGCGGACGTGCTGTCAGTAGTTAATGCCGCCGCCTGATTGTCCAATCAGCGCGTGCACTTAATGAATCAAGGTATTAGCGCGTACTCTAAAGGAATAAAGCTATCTGCGCGTGCTCTTATGGAATGGGCATCTGACAGATAAGGACATTGCATGTGACCATTGTGCAGTGTTCTATGTTCTATAAAAAGGAACGATGGGTGCCCTAGGAACTCTCTCAAACATCAGAGCAAGAAAGTATCCCGCCGCTACACTTGAACAATCTATTCTGCGGAGAAGAAGAGAAACAAGGAGAGAACACTAATCAAGTATTCTCTGAAGAATCAATCATCTCCATCGACTGATATTAAGTCGTTCATCATCTGGCTAAGCAAGGAGTTTGAAGAAAGAGCCGTGCTGTAAAGTTCAGATCCGAAGCATCTTCTTCAACTCAAGAAGCCGATCTCCATCAGGCTAAGTTGCCGATCAACATCAGGCAGAAGAAACAGTTTAAATATCTGTAATTTCTTATAAGTCTTGCAGGCCTATTTGTCTAGCTTGAGGGTTGGAGAGCTGTGAGGCTTGAGGGGCAGGGCAGTGGACTTGCGGGTCCGACTTTGTCTAGCTTGAGGGCTATTGAGCTGTGAGGCTTGAGGGCCAGGGCAGTGCGCTTGCGGGTGCAATCTATCGAGCTTGCGGGGTCGGGGGCAGTAGGGGATTGTGGGCCTAGGCTGTTGGGACTTGCAGGTCCAAGTTGTAGGACCTGAGGGCCTGAGTGTCGAGCTTGCGGGCTCGGAGGCAGTAGGGGCTTGCGGGCCTAGGCTGTTGGGACTTGTGGGTCCGTGTTGTAAGGCTTGAGGTCCTGAATCTTTTGGCGGCGTTTGCCGAGCATAGCACACTGCTGGGTAGGCACAGAGGGAAAGAGGACTACTCAAGACACCCGGTCTTGAGGAACCTCTATAGATCATTGTGTGCTTTCTGTGGTTTTGTTCTTTATTTCCTAAATCTATTAACCAGAAAGTAAGAAAATTATAAAGGGGGATCTTATAAACAGAAAAACCTATTCACCCCCCCCCCCCCTCTAGGTGATTAAGTTGACACCCCAATAAACAACAGTTGCTCAAAGCACATGACAGAAAACAAGGCCAACCTAAGCAACTACAAGGCAAGGATTGGACCCAAAGTGATCTTTGGAGACTCCAACTGTGGACAAACCAAAGGTTATAGACAGATCAAAGTTGCAGCAATCACCTTCAAAGAGGTAGCTTATGTCAAAGGTCTGAAGCACAACCTCATCAGCATAAGCCAATTATGTGATGAAGGTTATCAGGTAACTTTTAACCACTCCTTATGTCTTATTACCAATAATAAAAACATAAATGTGTTATCTCGTATTAGACATGGAAACATTTATTTAGTCACTTTTGACTCTGCCAATTCAGATATTTGTTTATTTAATTCAATAAGTAAAACAAATGAATTATGGCATAAAAAGCTTGGACACATTAACCTTAGAACTATCTCTAAGCTCTCTAAGGATAATCTTGTTAGAGGACTTCCTTCTGGTTCATACAGGAAGGAAGGACTCTGCAGGGCTTGTCAATTAGGTAAGTAGACCAAGAGTAGTTTTAAATCTTTATCTAAGAGTGATTCACCTAGGATTTTGTACTTACTACATTTGGATCTTTTTGGACCCACTGCAATACAAAGTCTAGGAGGGAAGCATTATTCTCTAGTTATTGTAGATGACTTCTCAAGATTCACTTGGGTGTTCTTTCTTAGGAACAAGTCTGACACCTTCAGTGTTCTAACAGACTTGCTCAGTTCCATCAAGATTGAGTACTCTACTATAGTTGCATTGATCAGAAATGATCATGGCACTGAGTTTGAATCTCTTCTGATAAGGGAATTCTGTGGAAAAGAAGGGATCAGGCAATGTTTCTCTGCTCCTAGAACTCCTCAACAAAATGGGGTAGCTGAAAGGAAAATTAGAACCTTAATTGAATTAGCAACTACATTGCTTGTTGATGCTAACTTGCCAATCTCTTTTTGGGAAGAAGCAGTGAACACAGCAAACTATGTGTTGAACAGAAGTCTGATACATAAGCTTAATGGTAAAACTCCCTATGAATTACTCAAGAATAAAAAGCCTAAGGCTAACTATTTTAAGATATTTGGATGTAAATGCTATGTGCATAATAATAATAAGAAGTATCTTAGGAAATTTGAAGCAAAATCTGTTGAAGGTATATTCTTTAGATATTCTCTTTTTAGTAAAGCATATAGAGTTTACAACAAATCTATTCATAAGATAGAAGAGTCCATGCATGTATCTTTTGATGAAACTAACATGTTAAATGAGGAGAGGAATACCACCTATACCAAAGATATTTTGTAGATACTAGCTCTATGTGAAGAGCTTAATGGATTAGATCTACAGAGTAAAGATTCTCTACTTCCATCAAATGAAATAATTGAAGACAGTGAAGAAGATGATAATCCAGATCTTGCTGACAATTCCAATCAAGTGATAGCTGATCATATCCCTCAAGTGGAAACCATTGCTGAACCCACTCCAACTATTGACCACATCACAGTTAGAGATCATCAAATATCTCAAGTCATTGGTGATATCTCAGCAGGAGTTCAAACAAGGCATCAACTACATCAAAATCAGATGCATACTTGTTTCCTATCACAAGTTGAACCTCAATCCATAAAAGATGCAGAACAAGATCCAAACTGGATTCTTGCAATGCAAGAGGAGCTCAACCAATTTGAAAGGAACAAGGTTTGGGATTTGGTTCCAAGACCAAAGGGCCATCCAGTCATTGGCACCAAGTGGGTCTTCAGAAACAAGCTAGATGATCAAGGCATAATCATCAGAAATAAAGCAAGATTAGTAGCCCAAGGATATTCTCAGGAAGAAGGAATTGATTATGATCAAACCTTTGCTCCTGTTGCTAGACTTGAAGCTATAAGGATTTTTCTTGCCTTTGCTGCATTCAAGAAGTTCAAGGTATATCAGATGGATATGAAGAGTGCTTTCCTGAATGGAGATATCAAAGAAGAAGTCTATGTGCAACAACCACCGGGTTTCATCTCTCCAACTCACTCTTCTTATGTATTTAAGCTTAATAAAGCTCTCTATGGTCTCAAACAAGCTCCCAGAGCATGGTATGAGACCTTAGCTAATTTTCTTTTGGAGAAAAATTTCTGTAGAGGCATTGCTGATAAAAACCTATTTTTCATGATACATAAAAATCAAACTTTACAAGTTCAAATAAATGTAGATGATATCATATTTTGCTCTACTGATTCAAATCAATGCAAAAGGTTTTCTAACCTAATGCAATCTAAATTTGAAATGAGTAGTATGGGTGAGTTATCTTACTTAATTGGTCTTCAAGTGAAGCAAACTCCTAATGGCATATTCATATCACAATCCAAGTATGCAAAGGAATTAGTGAAAAGATTTGGTATGTCTGATGCTTCCACCATGAAAACACCCATGCCCTCAAATGATGTTGTACAACCCTGTATTCGCCGAGTAGGTTCTTGAGGCAAGAGATATTTTGTAACAATATTGTTCAGTGTGATCCAGGGAAAGGAAAGAGGAGGGCGAGCGGGGGAGGTAGAGACCTCCCGCTCGCCCAGCCCATGTAAAGGGGGGCGAGCTCCCCTCGCCCCCCAAGCCCCCAGTAGGAGGGGCGAAACCCAGCAGCAGGGGGGCGAGCTCTTCTCGCCACCGCCCCGTGTAAGGGGGGGGCGAGCTCCTCTTGCCCCCGCCCTCAGCCAGGGGGGCGAGCTCCCCTCGCTCCTGCGCCCCCAGCAGGAGGGGCGAGATCCAGCAGGGCAGGGCGAGCTCCTCTCGCCCCCCCCAGTGTAAGGGGAGGCGAGCTCCCCTCGCCCCCCGCGCCCCCAGCAGGAGGGGGCGAGACCCAGCAACAAGGGGAGGGGGGGCGAGCTCCTCTCGCCCCTGCCCTCAGCCAGGGGGGGCGAGCTCCCCTCGCCCCCCGCGCCCCCAGCAGGATGGGGCGAGACCCAGCAGCAGGGGGGGGGGGGCGAGCTCCTCTCACCCCCGCCCCATGTAAGGGGGGGCGAGCTCCTCTCGCCCCCGCCCCAGCAGGGAGGCGAGACCAGCAGGGGGCCGACCCCCGGGTCTCGTCCTACCCCAGTTAGGGGGGCTCGCCAAGCCCCGCGAAGTACCCCCACTCACCTAATTCTGGGGGGAGGGGTCGGTCTGCGTTTAGTGCCTCAGAACATCGGGATTTTGCTATCCGCAGCCATTTCCGAGGGTTTTTTTGGTAATTTCAGGGACCAGTTTTTGGCTATTTGCAGCCCAAGTCCAGAAATCCTATAAATAGGACCAAGGGGGCACCATTTGGAGGCAAGCTTGTTCTAGGCTAGTTCTCTCTCTCCCTCTCCCTCTCCAAATCTCTCTCGAGTGGAGTGAGGAGAGCCTCCAGTGGTGCCCAAGCCCGGCATTGGCTTGGGAGGGGAAGCGCTCTAAAGATCTTCCGGGTATGTGGTGGGACCTCTTCGCCGAGCCCTTGGTCTAGTTCATAGTTCCAACACCTTCAACCTAGAGATCTTCCTTGGGGGGAGTAAGATTTGGCCACCCCTCAACTTGTTGGGGCCCCGAACTCCACAGAAACCTTGAAATCGGTTTCAACATTATGGTGCGGTGAGCGTGGAGTGTGACTAACTCAAGAAACTCTCAAGATGAGCTCCATGGACGGAGGTGGAGGAAGATCCAACCCAGGTCACTCGCAGCCCCCGGTGGCTGGGGTGATGTTCGAGATGTTCGAAAATTTCAAGCGGGAGGTCATGCAGACCTTGCAGGTAGCTTTCGCCTCAATAAGCGAAGGCAGGAGAGAAAGTGATCCAGAGGCCTCACCTTAGCAGGTTGGCGAAAACAACCTCGGCCAGCCATCCGGGAAGGAGGTGCCAGGAGGGGGCGAGTGGGGAGGTCCCAGACCCCCACTCGCCGAGACCCAAGGGTGCGAGTGGGGAGGTCCACGACCCCCACTCGCCGAGACCCAAGGGGGCGAGTGGTGAGGTCCCAGACCCCCACTCGCCGAGACCCAAGGGGGCGAGTGGGGAGGTCCCATACCCCCACTCGCCCAGCCCCAAGGACGCGAGTGGGGAGGCGGCCAACCCCCACTCGCCCAGCCCCAAAGGGGGGCGAGCAAAGGACGCCCTTTGTGTGAATCGATCCTCTCGGCCCCAGTTCCAGTGGGGTTCGGAGGGCTGGAGATGTCTCACTACTCCGGCAAGGATGACCCCGTCCTGCACCTGCAGTGGTTTGAGGATATGGTCTCCATCAGGCCCATGTCGGATGCTTTCAAGTGTCGACTCTTCGCGACAACTCTGAAGGAGAAGGCTAGAGATTGGATCCACCAGCTCCCAGCGGGATCCATCTATGCCTTCGAAAACTTGCGTCGAGGTTTCCTGCTACGCTTCTCGACGTCAAGGAAGAGGAATAAAGATGTCGAAGCACTTTTCAAGGTCAAGCAAGAGCAGGGGAGTCACTGGCTCACTATGTCGACCGGTTCCAGGAGTGGGTTCTCCTCACCCAAGAGGTGCCAGGCCACACCCTCCAACTCGCTTTCATCGTGGGGCTGCAGGGGGGTTTCTTCAAGAGGGACCTCAAGAGGAGAGCTCCTTTGTCTTTCGAAGAGTTGATGGAAAGGGTGGCGGAAGAAGTAGAGAGTGAGGAGGCCAACCCGGAGTTCGCAAGAAGGTTGGCCAAGCTGAGTGAGCCGGAGGTAAGGCAGCAGGGGGGAGGGTCGGGGCTCCCAAGAGGAAGTTCGACCAAGAGGAGGACAACTTCCAGGAAGAGGGGCCCGACCTTCTAGGATGGAGGCAGGGACCGAAGGCACCCTCTCCACCACCCCAACGAGCCATGACGATCGGCCAAAGAATAAGAAGGAATCGTAAGGGAGGAAGAAGAGGAGTCTGGGAGGAGTTACCTTACTGTGACTTCCACATTGAGGAGGGTCACGCGACATCCACCTGCCCCGAGTTCTTGGAAATGAGGGAGGCAAGGCATCCGAAGTCGCAGCATCAGCAACCAGAGGAGGTCGAGGAGGACCATGACTGGGAGTAGGAATCCAAGTCCCAGTCTCCGTGCTTAGTTTTTTCTTTCAATCCATGTAGTATGATGCTTTATTTCCTTACTTAGTTTTTCTTGCGTGTAATTGGATGACTGATGTATTGAAAGTTTTTCAAATTATTTTTCCCCTCGGATGGTTCCGCTGTCCGGGCTCTCACTACCCTGCAGGGCAGGTTGACCTCCCAGGGAGGCAATGTTCTTCACCCCTTGGATGGTTCCGCTGACCGTGCTCTCACTAGCCGGCAGGGAAGGTTGACCTCCCAGGGATGCAAAGTTCTCTTCCCCTTGGATGGTTCTGCTGACCGGGCTCTCACTAGCCGGTAGGGCAGGTTGACCTCCCAGGGAGGCAATGTTCTTCACCCCTCGGATGGTTCCGCTAACCATGCTCTCACTAGCCGGCAGGGCAGGTTGACCTCCCAGGGAGGCCAAGTTCTCTTCCCCTTGGATGGTTCCGCTGACCGGGCTCTCACTAGCCGGCAGGGCAGGTTGACCTCCCAGGGAGGCTATGTTCTTTTCCCCTCGGATGGTTCCGCTGACCGGGATCTCACTAGCCGGTAGGGCCGGTTGACCTCCCAGGGAGACTATGTTCTTTTCCCCTTGGATGGTTTCGCTGACCGGGCTCTCACTAACCGGCAGGGCAGGCTGACCTCCCAGGGAGGCTAAGATCTTTTCCTCTCGGATGGTTCCGCTGACCGGGCTCTCACTAGCAGACAGGGCAGGTTGACCTCCCAGGGAGGCTTTGTTCTTCACCCCTCGGATAGTTCCGCAGACCGGGCTCTCACTAGCCGGCAGGGTAGGTTGACCTCCCAAGGAGGTTATGTTCTTTTCCCCTCAGATGGTTCCGCTGACCGGGCTCTCTCTAGCCGGCAGGGCAGGTTGACCTCCCAGGGAGGCTATGTTCTTCACCCCTCGGATGGTTCCGCTGACCGGGCTCTCACTAGCCGGCAGGGCAGGTTGACCTCCTAGGGAGGTTATGTTCTTTTACCCCCAGATGGTTCCGCTGACCTGGCTCTCACTAGCCAGCTTGGCAGGTTGACCTCCCAGGGAGGCAATGTTCTTTTCCCCTCGGATGGTCCGCTGACCGGGCTCTCATTAGTCGTCAGGGCAGGTTGACCTCCCAGGGAGGCTATGTTCTTCACCCCTCGGATGGTTCCGCTGACCGGGCTCTCACTACCCAGCAGGGCAGGTTGACCTCCCAGGGAGGCAATGTTCTTTTCCCCTCGGACGGTTCCGCTGATCGGGCTCTCCTAGCCGGCAGGGCAGGTTAACCTCCCAAGGAGGATATGTTCTTTTTCCCTCGAATGGTTCTGCTGACCGGGCTCTCACTAGCCGGCAGGGCAGGTTGACCTCCGAGGGAGGCTATGTTCTTTACCCCTCGGATGGTTCCACTGACCGGGCTCTCACTAGCCGGCAGGGCAGGTTGACCTCCCAGGGAGGTTATGTTCTTTCCCCTCGGATGCTTCCACTAACCGGGCTCTCACTAGCCAGCAGGGCAGGTTGACCTCCCAGGGAGGCCAAGTTCTCTTCCCCTCGGATGGTTCCACTGACCGGGCTCTCACTAGCCGGCAGGGCAGGTTGACCTCCCAGGGAGGCTATGTTCTTTTCCCCTCGGATGGTTCCGCTGATCGGGCTCTCACTAGCCGGCAGGGCAGGTTGACCTCCCAGGGAGGCTATGTTCTTTTCCCCTCGGACGGTTCCGCTGACCGGGCTCTCACTAGCCGGCAGGGCAGGTTGACCTCCCAGGGAGGCTATTTTCTTCACCCCTCGGATGGTTCCGCTGACCGGGCTCTCACTAGCCGGCAGGGCATGTTGACCTCCTAGGGAGGCTATGTTCTTTTCCCCTCGGACAGTTCCGCTGACCGGGCTCTCACTAGCCGGCAGGGCAGGTTGACCTCTGATAAGTAGTATTTTTATAACTTTTTAATAGAAAATCTTGTAAATATTTAATATGAATTCTCTATTTTATGTCAAATTTAGGTTATAAGTAGTTCTTTTTGTAATTTTGATTCTAACTTAGCTTAATTTCGATATTTGCAGATTTTTGGGACAAATCAGGAAAAATGGCATATCACGCCCTCGGTCACGCCCGTGGCCGAGGGCTGTGTAAGCTGAAGATCAGTCCAGAATCGATGCCGCACTGTTTGAACCAGTCCACACCAAGTCACGCCCCAGGTCACGCCCGTGACCCAAAGTCACGCCCGTGACCGGGGGCGTGTAATCTTAGAATCGTCCACGTGGAGCCGCCGTCGAGACGAGGAGATGCTGTCGGGAAGTCAACCTAAGTCACGCCCGTGACCCACATGTCACGCCCGTGACTTTCCAGCGCGATCCCTGCTCTACCGCCGCGCCGAATTCCAGCCCACGCCGCATTTAATGCACACGTCCAAAGTCACGCCCGTGACCATGTTACACGGGCGTGTAATGTCCAACTTTTCTGCCGCCGACACGCCAAGCCCACGCCGCTACCAGATCCAATGTTATAGTGATTACACGCCCTTGGACACGCCCGTGACCGAGGGCATGTAACTTGAAAATTTTGCCTATAAATTCAGAGGCTCTCCTTGAGTCCAGGGTTCAGAAATTTGGAGATGGGGAGGTGCTGTTAGAGCTGAGAGTGAGTTTTTCAAGTTAATGTTCATGTTTCTTAAGGCTTTCATGTTCTCCTCCTTCCCTTTTCATGCAATGTTGTAGTGTAACTTTCGTGTACTAGTTTTCTGAAGCTTGCAACTTTCATTTTCCTTAGCCTTGCACTCATAATTTAAGGCTTGTAATAGTTCTTTGATTTTCAATAAAATTAGTTTTCTCTTTCATGTTCTTTTTCTCCTTAAGTAATTTCTTCCTTTTCATGCAAGGTTAAATTTTTCTCTCCTTAGTAATGTTCTTTTTTTTATGCAATGTCAATTTCTCTTTCTTTTCATGCAATGTTCAAGCTTTTCATTTAGTTTGAATTTAGTTTTAATTTTAGTTAAGCGAAAACAAACCACCTCAAATTTTCGTCGATAATATAATAGTGATTTTCCTCGAAGTAGAAGTAATCAACGCGCCCCGTGGAATACGACCTTGATATTCCTAAATATCCTATAATATAGACGATAAGGTACACTTGCCTTTATCGGATATAGTTTTGGAGAAAATCTCAACCTTTCACTAAAAATCTAAAATCCGCGCATGCAAATTTCATATCAAGTTTTTGGCGCCGTTGCCGGGGACCTTGCGTAGATATTTTGAAAAGAGGATAGCTATTAATTTTATCATGCTTCTTTCTATTTTAGTTTGCTTTTTCTAACTTTCAAAAAGAAAAAAAATTATTTTTAGTTTTTCTTCTTCCTTTCTTCTCTTTTTAGTGTATGACCCGAGGTAGCACTTCGATTCTTCCTTTTGATCCGGAGATCGAGCGAACCCTTTTTAGGCACCGCCGTTCTCGTGATCAGGGAAATCAAATAGAATTCGAAGAGTCGATCGGGGACACTAACGCAGCAAATATGGATCATAATCTTAATCCTCCTAATCTTAACGAGCCAAATCCTAATGAGGACGCGCAACGGACCATGTCCTATTATGCGCGGCCGAATTTGGAAGGCACACAATCGAGTATTGTTCGCCCCACGGTGGCGAACAATAATTTTGAGATCAAGTCCAGCATTATACAAATGGTGCAACAATCGGTGACCTTTGATGGTCAACCGGACGAGGATCCAAATTCACATATCTCTTACATTCTTGAAATTTGCGACACTTTTAAGATCAATGGCGTCACCGATGACGCCATTCGATTACGTCTTTTTCCTTTTTCTTTGCGGTCTAAGGCCAAGAAGTGGTTGTGCTCCCTACCTAGGGGATCCATCACTACATGGGCCGAAATGGCGGAAAAATTTCTTAATAAATATTTCCCGCCTTCAAAGACCGCTAAATTGCGCACGGATATTGCATCGTTCATGCAAATCGACTCGGAGACTCTCTATGACACATGGGAGCGCTTCAAGGAGCTTTTGCGTCGATGCCCTCACCATGCACTTGCCACTTGGCAACAAGTGCAAGTTTTTTATAATGGCTTAAATCTCCAAACGAGGCAAATGATTGATGCGGCCGCCGGGGGGACATTAAATAATAAAACCCCGATCGCCGCTCAAGAGCTTTTCGAAGAGATGGCCACAAATGCGTATCAATGGAACATGCCCCGAGCGCGGCCTAATAAGCCGGCCGGAATTTTTGAAATAGACGCAAACGCAAATTTGGCTTTACAAGTTGAGCGCTTAACAAAGCAAGTGGCGGAGATGTCTGCTTCCTCCACCACTCCTCCTTGGGCCAATAACGTTTTAATTGAAGAACATGTTGACTACATGGGAAATCCACCTCGGCCTTCCTATAACCCGAACACCGCTCCGTATAATAACACCTACAATGCGGGTTATAGGAATCATCCGAATTTCTCATGGAGCAACCAAGGAAATGCTCAGCGTCCTATGAATTTAAATCAACCTCCCCCTAATCAACTTCTTAACTTAACTCCGCCTCAAAATTTGATTTCTCAAAATTATAATCCACCCGGTTTTCCACCGCAACAGCAAAAACTCTCTCCGATTGAAGAGGTTTTTGCAAAATATGTTGCTACAAATGAAACGAACATCCGGAACCTTACCGGATCAATCAAAAATTTAGAGAATCAAGTGGGCCGACTCGCAAAGATGATTTCTGAGCGTCAACAAGGAGCACTACCGGGGAACACCGAGCAAAATCCAAAGGAGAGCACGCACGCGATTACACTCCGAAGCGGGAAGGAGGTGGTTCAAAAACAAGACGAACCCAAGGTAATTTCCTCTCCTCCTCCTCCTACTTTTAATTCATCTTCGAATTTGCCCGCTACGATAGCTCCGCACTCTTCTATTTTAAATCCGCGTGCTCCTACTTGTAATATTCCGTATCCATCGAAATTTAAAAATGAAAGCGCCGAAAAAAATTATAAAAAGTTTTTAGATGTTTTAAAACAAATCCATATTAATGTTCCTTTCTGCGAGGCTATCTCACAAATGCCTAAATATGCGAAATATCTTAAGGAGTTGCTCTCCAATAAAAAAAATTAGAAGATATTTCGCATATTTCTTTAAACGCAGAATGCTCCGCGGTTGTACTCAACAAATTGCCGAAAAAAGCAAATGACCCGGGACGGTTTTCCATCCCATGTCTTTTTGGCAATTCGTTAGTAAAACACGCCTTAGCGGATCTTGGAGCAAGCATCAACCTTATGCCATTTTCTTTGTTCAAAAAGTTAGGTCTAGGAAATCCAAGGCCCACTCGAATGAGTATCCAATTAGCGGATCGTTCTTTAAAATATCTGATAGGAATAGTGGAGGACGTGCTCGTCAAGGTTGACAAATTCATCTTCCCGGTGGATTTTGTCATTCTTGACATCGAAGAGGATGCCGAAGTACCCCTCATACTCGGCCGCCCCTTCCTTGCCATCTCCCGCGCTATTATCGACGTAAGTAACGGAAAGCTCCTCCTACGGGTTGGAGACGATGAAGTTACTTTCGGCATAAATTCCTCGATGCGGAACACGCTAGAAAATGACGATTCATGTTTTTACTTAGAAGAGTGTTGTGAGTTCGATTCATCCCTCGAGTTAGTTTCATCGGCGAATAGTGATTCCGAGCCCGTAGAGCTCTTATGCGATGAAGAAGAAGTCTCTCACCCCACACCACCCGAACCATTATTTTTAGAAAAATTAAAAATCAAGACTTCTTATGAAGAACCACCCGAATAAGAGTTGAAACAACTCCCCCCTCACCTTAAATACTTGTTTTTGGAAAAAGAGTCTAAGCTACCCGTCATCATTTCATCCGATCTTAGCAACTCAGAAATTTCTGAGTTGACTATAGTCTTAAGAAAGCACCGCCACGCAATTGCGTGGCAATTATCGGACATTAAGGGTATAAACCCATCTTTCTGCACTCATAAAATATTTCTCGAAGATAATTCCCGAAATTCAGTCCAGCCTCAACGACGGCTAAACCCTAACATGAAAGAAGTCGTTAAGGCCGAAGTTATAAAACCTCTGGACGCGGGAATCATCTACCCGATATCGGACAGTACTTGGGTTAGCCCAGTACAAGTCGTGCCAAAGAAAGGTGGTGTTACGGTAGTTGCGAACGAAAATAACGAATTGATCCCAACCCGTACTGTTACGGGTTGGCGGATGTGCATCGACTATCGGAAATTAAATGATGCCACCCGTAAGGATCATTTCCCTCTACCATTTATCGACCAAATTTTAGAACGCCTTTCGGGTCACTCCTACTACTGTTTTCTCGATGGTTTGTCGGGATACTTCCAAATTCCGATTTCGCCCGATGACCAAGAGAAAACCACTTTCACTTGTCCCTTTGGCACCTTCACTTATCGAAGGATGCCATTCGGTCTTTGTAACGCGCCAGCTACATTCCAAAGATGTATGCTGGCAATTTTTGACGAGTTAGTGGAGGAGGTGATGGAAGTATTTATGGACGATTTTTCTGTGTACGGGAGTTCTTTTGAAAATTGTTTAAAAAATCTCGAGCGCGTGTTGCAGCGATGTGAGGAAACAAATTTAGCGCTTAATTGGGAAAAATGCCATTTTATGGTCAAGGAAGGACTAGTCCTTGGCCATAAAATTTCGGGCAAGGGGATCGAGGTCGATAGGGCCAAGATTGAAGTAATTGAAAAACTCCCCCCTCCCACAAACGTAAAAGCTATTAGGAGTTTCCTAGGCCACGCGGGGTTCTATCGGCGCTTTATACAAAATTTTTCAAAAATTACAAAGCCGTTAACCTATCTTCTCGAGAAAGATTCTTCTTTTCTTTTTAGCGATGAATGTCATTTAGCTTTTCAACTTATCAAAGAAAAACTTATAAACTCCCCGATTCTAGTCGCGCCGGATTGGTCGCTCCCCTTTGAAATCATGTGCGACGCGAGTGACATTGCGGTTGGTGCCGTTTTAGGCCAACGGGTGAGTAAGTATTTCCACCCTATCTATTATGCGAGCAAAACACTCACGCCGGCACAAGCAAATTACACCACGACCGAGAAGGAACTTCTAGCAATCGTTTTCGCCTTCGATAAGTTTAGGTCGTATATCACCCTCTCGAAAGTCATCGTCTTCACGGATCACTCCGCACTTAGATATCTTTTAAGCAAATCGGACGCCAAACCTCGTCTTTTGCGATGGGTCCTCCTCTTGCAGGAGTTTGACTTAGAGATCCGGGACAAAAGGGGAGCCGAAAACTTGGCGGCCGATCATCTCTCCCGTTTAGAAAACCCCGCCTCAGACGTATTAATAGAATCTGACATTAATGATAAATTTCCCGAAGAGCGCCTCCTTGCTCTCGAAAATATTAATTCATCATCTACCCCCTGGTTTGCAGATCTGGCTAACTATTTAGTAGCCCGGGTCCTGCCAAAAGAAGTCTCGAGTCAGCAAAAGAAGAAATTCTTTTCTGATTTAAAGAATTACTTTTGGGAGGACCCCTTTTTATTCCGTGTATGCGCAGACCAGGTAGTAAGACGATGCGTCTCGAGTGAGGAAGGCCTTAAAATTTTACGTCATTGTCATGAGGGACCCACCGGAGGTCATTATCATTCAAACCGAACCGCGAGGAAGGCGCTGGAGGTGGGCTTTTATTGGCCCTCGCTCTTCAAAGATGCTCACAACCTTGTGAGTACTTGCGACAGCTGCCAGCGTTCGGGGAACATCTCTCGCCGGGATGAGATGCCCCAAAAAATTTTCTTAGAATGCAAAATTTTTGATCTTTGGGGCATTGATTTCGTTGGTCCTCTCCCTCCTTCGTTTTCAAATAAGTATATTCTAGTAGCGGTCGACTACGTGTCAAGGTGGGCGGAAGCGCAAGCTCTCCCCACCAACGATGCGCGAGTCGTCGTTAACTTTTTAAAAAAATTATTCTCTCGATTTGGCACTCCGCGCTATTGTGAGTGATCGGGGCACCCATTTTTGCAATACTCAATTCACAAAAATCTTAGCAAAATATGGTGTTACGCACAAATTATCCACTGCATATCACCCACAAACGAGCGGCCAAGTTGAAGTTGTTAATCGAGAATTAAAACGGATCTTAGAAAAAATGGTTTCTATTAATCGGAAGGATTGGGCAATAAAGCTCGATGACGCGCTATGGGCCTATCGAACGGCGTACAAGAATGCTATCGGGTGTACACCGTATCGAATGGTTTATGGCAAGGCTTGCCACCTTCCGGTCGAATTAGAACATCGCGCATTTTGGGCGCTTAAATTTTTAAACCTCGATCCCACTCTAGCGGGAGAACAAAGAAAATTTCAAATGAACGAATTAGATGAGTGGCGAGCGAACGCATATGAGAGCAATAAATTATATAAGGAGCGAACAAAGTTTTATCACAATAAGCATATAAAATTTCCAAAAACTTTTTCGCCGGGCGATCTCGTCCTCCTTTATAATTCCCTACTTCGCCTTTTTCCGGGAAAACTAAAATCCCGATGGACCGGACCCTTTATTGTTAAAGAGGTTTGGTCCTATGGGACAATTTTAATTTCCCACCCGGAAAAAGGTACCTTCAAAGTTAACGGGCACCGCCTTAAATTATATCTTCCGGGAGAGTTACCAAATGAAAAGAGTGATTCAATTGTTTTTCAACCTTTAATATGACCGGCAAGTGGGTCAAGCTACGCGACCTTAAATAAAGCGCTTTTGGGAGGCACCCCAAAGTTATCTTTTTATTGTCTTCTCTTGTTCTTTAATATATTTTGTAGGTAATCGTCGCTTCCCCGCGCAAACTTCAAAAATCAGGGAAGCCCCTTCTCTTTCTTCCTTCTCCTTTATCATGCATTTCCTTTTTATTTTGTTTTGCACTTCTTTTTTTTTTCCTTTACTTCATACTTAGTCTTAAACATTGGGGACAATGTTTAACTTTAAGTATGGGGTGTAAATTGCTTTTTTGTAAATAGTTGTTAAATCAGAAAATTTTCAAAACAAAAAAAAAATATATTTTCTTATGTTTTCTTCTATTTTAGCACTTGTAAAACCCAAAAACTCAAAAAAAAAATATAGAAAACAGAAAAATTTAAATCTTGGAAAGGGACGTTTGGGATTTTATCCCATTAGATCTCCTAGTACCTTGCGAACCCTTCACCGGGTAGCCCTTGGGAAGTCCAAGACTTGCAAAAAAAAATTTTTAAGTTTTAAAGCTAGTTCCCTTTCTTTGTAAATAGTTTTTAATGAGAAAAATTCAAAAAAAAGATAATATCAAAAATTCCAAAAAAATTCTTATTTCCCTCCTTGTTGTTTTTGTGATTTCTTAGAAATCTAGTTGAGAATGTTTATAAGCATGTTTAAGTTTTTAATTGGCTGAAATTTTTCTTATCATAGTTTGTTAATTTTAAATTTGAGGTAATTTTGATTTAAGAATCATCTTATGATTTTAAATTGATTAGAGAATTTTGTTAGCATGACTTCTCTTTTTATTTTTAAATGGCTTCATTTTGTAGTAAATTTCCTAAACCTCTTTAGATTTTATTATATTTTCTTCTAACTTCTTAGATCTTAGGAATTTTTAATTTTACTAGAATTTGCTCTCAATATGATTTAAAGCTAGTTAGATTTTTTTTTCTTCCCCTACCCTACCCCTTTGATGGCATAAAAAAAAATGTATTAAAAGATCATATGTCATGGGAATAAGAGGATAAAATTCATTATTCCCTAAAACATATGCACCCAAAATATTTGAAAAGATTATATGGCATGGAGTAAGAGGATAAAATTCATTACTCCTAAACCATATACATTTTGGGTTTTTATTAGAAGAGAAAAAAAAAGAGTAAGAAAAAAAAAAGAGAAGGAAATTTCATGATAAATTCCATTTCCTCCATTCAAAAATTTCTCTTCTTATGCCAAATTTTATGAAATCCCCCTTAGCCAGTTATCATTGTTCTAGTTTTAGTTGAAAATTATGGAGAGAGCAATATTTAGTAATTTACTTTTCCTTAAGATTCTTTTAAGATAGAGTTCTTATAATTTTAATTTAATTTAGTTTTATAATTTCTACAATTTTGTCAAACTACTTAATTTTCTTGAGAAGTTATTGCCTAACCATTTTTCCCTCTTTTCAAATCATCATCATAATTTAGGACTTAAGTCCCCCTTGAATTTACTCTTAACTTAACTTTTGGTTAAATGAAATTTTAGTTTTAAATTAAAAATTTTTTAAGGATGTCTTATAAATAATGTCTCACACTTTTGCTCTGGAATAGCAAAACCTCAAGTATGGGGGTATTTGATAAGTAGTATTTTTATAACTTTTTAATAGAAAATCTTGTAAATATTTAATATGAATTCTCTATTTTATGTCAAATTTAGGTTATAAGTAGTTCTTTTTGTAAATTTGATTCTAACTTAGCTTAATTTCGATATTTGCAGATTTTCGGGACAAATCGGGAAAAATGGCATGTCACGCCCTCGGTTACGCCCGTGACCAAGGGCGTGTAAGCTGAAGATCAGTCCAGAATTGATGCCGCACTATTTGAACCAGTCCACACCAAGTCACGCCCCAGGTCACGCCCGTGACCCAAAGTCACGCCCGTCACCGGGGGCGTGTAATCTTAGAATCGTCCACGTGGAGCCGCCGTCGAGATGAGGAGATGCTGTCGAGAAGTCAACCTAAGTCACGCCCGTGACTCACATATCATGCCCGTGACTTTCCAGCGTGATCCCTGCTCTACCGCCACGCCGAATTCCAGCCCACGCCGCATTTAATGCACACGTCCAAAGTCACGCCCGTGACCATGTTACACGGGCGTGTAATGTCCAACTTTTCTGCCGCCGACACGCCAAGCCCACGCCGCTGCCAGATCCAATGTTACAGTGATTACACGCCCTTGGACACGCCCGTGACCGAGGGCGTGTAACTTGAAAATTTTGCCTATAAATTCAGAGGCTCTCCTTGAGTCCAGGGTTCAGAAATTTGGAGATGGGGAGGTGCTGTTAGAGCTGAGAGTGAGTTTTTCAAGTTAATGTTCATGTTTCTTAAGGCTTTCATGTTCTCCTCCTTCCCTTTTCATGCAATGTTGTAGTGTAACTTTCGTGTACTAGTTTTCTTAAGCTTGCAACTTTCATTTTCCTTAGCCTTGCACTCTTAATTTAAGGCTTGTAATAGTTCTTTGATTTTCAATAAAATTAGTTTTCTCTTTCATGTTCTTTTTCTCCTTAAGTAATTTCTTCCTTTTCATGCAAGGTTAAATTTTTCTCTCCTTAGTAATGTTCTTTTTTTTATGCAATGTCAATTTCTCTTTCTTTTCATGCAATGTTCAAGCTTTTCATTTAGTTTGAATTTAGTTTTAATTTTAGTTAAGCGAAAACAAACCACCTCAAATTTTCGTCGATAAAATAATAGTGATTTTCCTCGAAGTAGAAGTAATCAACGCGCCCCGTGGAATACGACCTTGATATTCCTAAATATCCTATACTATAGACGATAAGGTACACTTGCCTTTATCGGATATAGTTTTGGAGAAAATCTCAACCTTTCACTAAAAATCTAAAATCCGCGCATGCAAATTTCATATCAACCTCCCAGGGAGGCTATGTTCTTCACCACTCTGATGGTTTCGTTGACCAGGCTCTCACTAGCCGGCAGGGCAGGTTGACCTCCCAGGGAGGTTATGTTCTTTTCCCCTCGGATGGTTCCGCTGACCGGGCTCTCACTAGCCGGCAGGGCAGGTTGACCTCCTAGGGAGGCTATGTTCTTCACCCCTCGGATGGTTCCACTGACCGGGCTCTCACTACCTGGCAGGGCAGGTTGACCACCCAGGGAGGTTATGTTATTTTCCCCTCGGATGGTTCCACTGACCGGGCTCTCACTAGCCGGCAGGGCAGGTTTACCTCCTAGGGAGGCAATGTTCTTTTCCCCTCGGATGGTTCCGCTGACCAGGCTCTCACTAGCCAGCAGGGCAGGTTGACCTCCCAGAGAGGCTATGTTCTTCACCCCTCGGATGGTTCCACTGACCGGGCTCTCACTAGCCGACAGGGCAGGTTGACCTCCCAGGGAGGCAATGTTCTTTTCCCCTCGGACGGTTCCGCAGACCGGGCTCTCACTAGCTGGCAGGGCAGGTTGACCTCCCAGGGAGGATATGTTCTTTTCCACTCAGATGGTTCCGCTGACCGGGCTCTCACTAGCCGGCAGGGCAGGTTGACCTCCCAGGGAGGCTATGTTCTTCACCCCTCGGATGTTTCCGCTGACCGGGCTCTCTCTAGCCGGTAGGGAAGGTTGACCTCCCAGGGAGGTTATGTTCTTTTCCACTCGAATGGTTCTGCTGGCCGGTCTCTCACTAGCCGGCAGGGCAGGTTGACCTCCAAGGGAGACCAAGTTCTCTTCCCCTTGGATGGTTCCGCTGACCGGGCTCTCACTAGCCGGCAGGGCAGGTTGACCTCCCAAGGAGGCTATGTTCTTTTCCCCTCGGATGGTTCCGCTGACAGGACTCTCACTAGCTGGCAGGGCAGGTTGACCTCCCAGTGAGGCTATGTTCTTTTCGCCTCGTACGGTTTCGCTGACTGGGCTCTTACTAGCCGTCAAGGATGGTTGACCTCTCAGGGAGGCTATGTTATTCACCCCTCGGATGGTTCCGCTGACCGGGCTCTCACAAGCCGGCAGGGCAGGTTGACCTTTCAGGGAGGCTATGTTCTTTTCCCCTCGGACGGTTCCGCTGACCGGGCTCTCACTAGCCGGCAGGGCAGGTTGACCTCCCAGGTACGCTATGTTCTTTTCCCCTCGGACGGTTTTGCTGACCGGGCTCTCTCCAGCCGGTAGGGCAGGTTGACCTCCTAGGGATGCAAAGCCTTTTTCCCCTGAGATGGTCTCTCTAGCCGGCAGGGTTGGAGGAACTCTCAGGGAGGCTATGTGTTTTTTCTCGAAGTAGCTCTATTGGCCGGATTTCCAGCGACACTCGTCGAATATGCATGGTTGGACATTTCTTTCCGAGCGTGTACCTCACTCAAAAAGAGCGGGGATTGTGTACAACCCTGTATTCGCCGAGTAGGTTCTTGAGGCGAGAGATATTTTGTAACAATATTGTTCAGTGTGATCCAGGGAAAGGAAAGAGGAGGGCGAGCGGGGGAGGTAGAGACCCCCCGCTCGCCCAGCCCATGTAAAGGGGGGTGAGCTCCCCTTGCCCCCGCGCCCCCAGCAGGAGCGGGCGAAACCCAATAGCAGGGGGGACGAGCTCCTCTCGCCCCCGCCCCAAGTACGGGGGGGGGGGGGGGGGGGGGGCAAGCTCCTCTCGCCCCCGCCCTCAGCCAGGGGGGCGAGCTCCCCTCTCCCCCGCGCCCCCAGCAGTAGGGGGCGAGATCCAGCAGGGGGGGGCGAGATCCTCTCGCCCCCGCCCAGTGTAAGGGGAGGCGAGCTCCCCTCACCCCCCGTGCCCCCAACAAGAGGGGGCGAGACCCAGCAACAAGGGGGGGGGGGGGGGGCGAGCTCCTCTCGCCCCCCCAGGAGGGGGTGAGACCCAGCAGCAGGGGAGGCGAGCTCCTCTCGCCCCCGCCCCATGTAAGGGGGGCGAGCTCCTATCGCCCCCGCCGCAGCAGGGGGGCGAGACCTGCAGGGGGCCGACCCCCGGGTCTCGCCCCACCCCAGTTAGGGGGGATCGCCGAGCCCCGCGAAGTACCCCCTCTCGCCCAATTCCAGAGGGAGGGGTCGATCTGCGTTTAGCGCCTCAGAACATCAGGATTTGGCTATCCGCAGCCATTTTCGATGGTTTTTTGGTAATTTCAGGGACCAGTTTTTGGCTATTTTCAGCCCAAGTCCAGAAATCCTATACATAGGACCAAGGGGGCACCATTTGGAGGCAAGCTTGTTCTAGGCTAGTTCTCTCTCTCCCTCTCCCTCTCCAAATCTCTCTCGAGTGGAGTGAGGAGAGCCTCCAGTGGTGCCCAACCCCGGCATTGGCTTGGGAGGGGAAGCGCTCTAAAGATCTTCCGGGTATGTGGTGGGACCTCCTTGCCGAGCCCTTGTTCCAGTTCATAGTTCCAACACATTCAACCTAGAGCTCTCCCTTGGGGGGAGTAAGAGTTGGCCACCCCTCAACTTGTTGGGGGCCCCGAACTCCACAGAAACCGCGAAATCGGTTTCAACAGATGTTGTTGACAATGATGAATCCTGGAAACCTGTTGATCAGAAAGTATATAGAGCAATTGTTGGCTCACTACTTTACTTAACATCTAGTAGACCTAACATAATGTTTGCTACATGCATTTTTGCTAGGTTCCAAGTTAACCCCAAAGAATCTCACCTAATTTTATTAAAAAGAATTTTGAGATATATAAAGGGTTGTCCAAATTTAGGACTCTGGTATCCAACTGCATAAGAATTTGAATTAACTGGATTCTCAGATTCTGATTATGCTAGATGCAGAGTAGACAGGAAAAGCACATCAGGAACTTGCCAGTTTCTTGGTGATAGGCTTGTGTCTTGGTTTTGTAAGAAACAGACATTTGTGTCTACATCAACAGCTGAAGCAGAATATATTGCTGCAGGCAGTTGCTGCTCACAGATATTGTGGATACAAAAACAACTTCTAGACTATGGTATCAACTTAAATAATTCAATTATATTTTGTGACAATACTAGTGCAATATCTATAACCCAAAATCCAGTACTCCATAGTAGGACTAAACACATAGAAATTAAGAACCACTTTATCAGAGATAATGTGGATAAAAATAAAATTTGCGTACAATTCATTTCTACTGATTTGCAAAGGGCTGATATTTTCACCAAACCCTTGGATGAAAAGAAACATATCTTCTTTATAAATCAGCTAGGAATGATAGATGGAGATTCAATCAATTAAAAATTAAATTTTCTACTTATCCCATCTTTTCATCGAACTGAGATCGACGAAATCTAGTCGTTCATCAAACGGAGATCGACGAAGTCATCTAGATCGTAGAACTGAGATCGACGAAAATTTGTTTTTCGTCGAACGTAGTTTTGATGAAGCCTATGTTTCTGATCTCTCTTTATAATCAAATCTTTTATTTCATATTACCTTTATGACTACAGAATTTGCTTCTCCCTTCCAGTTCCTTTGCACTTGATCTCTCTTTTTCATTTTGCAGGAACAATGGCAATATTTCTTCAAAATAATTGCATCCTTCCCTACCTCCTATTCAACTGTACCTTATTCTAGGGGCCTAGCTCCAGGTCTTACTGAAACTAGGCAGGGGGAGATGTTTTGAAGAAGCTCCTTTTGACAGGGGGAGATGTTTTGAAGAAACTCCTTTTTGTTAGGGGGAGATGCTCTCCTTTTTGATAGGGGGAGATGTTTTATGAAGATGCCCAAGTTTTAAGGGGAGATACTATATGAAGAAGCAAAAATCAGTTCTTGATGAAGAAGCTCCTTTATGATAGGTTTAAGTTATTTGAAGAAGCTCACAGCAATTTCAGTTTGAAGATCCAGATATTTCAGTTTGAGATATGACCAATACAGATGCAAATTCAGAAATAATTCTGATATGACAGATTCAACAAAGCAAATCAGTTATTGCTACAGTTCAGATCAACAAAGCAAGCAAAAGCTGAAAAATGTAGTTTGAGATATGACAGTTTCAGTTCAGATAAACAAATTCAAAAAGCTGAAGGCAAGGAATTCAGAAAGCAAGATTTTGAAAGGCAAATCACATTCAAGCCTCCGTCAGAGAAAGACAAAAGGTTATGATTATTTGTTTTTATTATTTCTGTTTTCTTTGTAAAATTTCAAAACTCAGAGTATCATATTTTATATCTGCTGAAATGTTTAAAATCTGTCAGATATATATGCTCTGTTGTTTTGTTGTTTATTTGTTTTTATTCAATTTTTGTCAAATAGTGTCCTAACCCAAATAGGGGGAGATTGTTGGAACAACCCTATTACTGATTTGGGCTAGGATCACTATCTGTTGACTAGGACTAAGTTGACCCCTATTGTAGTCTAAGTGTCAAGGTTTTAGGCTGTTAAGTTAGCTAGAACTTCAGGAAAAGTTAAGGTTCTGCGTTCGACAAAATGCATTCTGCATTCGACGAACGTCTTGCTCTCGTTCGACGATCTTGGCTAGTCTCAGTGGTCGACGAATTTATCCAGTCTCAGCGGTCTACGAATTTGTCCAGTCTCAGCGGTCGACGAATTTGTCCAGTCTCAGCGGTCGACGAATTTGTCCAGTCTCAGCGGTTGATGAACTTGCCAAGTCTCAGGGTTCGGCGAACTTGCCAAGTCTCAGCGCTCGATGAATTGAGGTTAACTCAGCGTTCGACGAAATATCATCTCAGCTCGCCGCATTCAGTTCTTCAGCCAGTCCAGTAGTTTATTCTTCAGTTCGACGAACTACAGCTTGAGCTCGATGAATTCCAGTCTGTGTTCGACGAATCAGCAATAGAAGTTCAGTTCGACGAACTCAGCTCTCAGGTCGACGAAATTTCTCTTCAGCTTGTTTATTTCAGACAGATCAGTTATATTCTATTCTCCAAACTCAGATCATCAGTAACAGATCTATTCCTATCAGATAAGTCAGGATTTAATCCTTTCCTTTTATTATTTTCTTATTTCGAGAAAATAGTCATTGACATATATTGGAAAAGGACACTTTCATGGAAAAGGAAAAGAGTTAAAGTTTATTTGCTGAATCAGATTTGCAGTTCCAAGAATATCTCTTCTGAATATTTTATTCCTTAAATTAAAAGATTTGAATTTCAAATCAGTCAGAGATTTCTTTAAGGAAAAAGAAAAAGGAGAAGTATTACTAGATTACAGCAGTACAGTAAGACAGGAAATAAAAAAGAAGAATACAGTCGAGAGGAAAAAAATAGTCGGAAAAAGAAATACAGAAAGCAGGAAAGAAAAAGTTTTTAGATCTTCATCTTCCTCAAGCAGCAGCTCTCTCAATCTCAGAGAACATCAACATTATTCTCTCAATATTCTGCTGCAAGTTCAAAATCTTCAAGAGCAACAATAATCTGAGAAACCATTGTCTCTCAGATTCATCAACTATCAAGGAAGATCTACATTCAAGAGAAAGCTCCATCCTCAATTGTCAACTATTTTCTATCAGACAGGGGGAGCTTTACAACAACAAATCCACTAAGCTTATCTCAGATTATTGACAGAGAAGAACTTCATAACCCTCTTTATCCTATTTTGTACAGGGTTCTAACTCCCTTCAAAAGTTAACCCATTGGTGGCAGGGCACCTGAACAAAAACCTGTAGTTTGGTTTGAGCACCTGATCAAAATCTCAAGTTGGTGTATTGGGCACCTGATCAAAACCCCATTGGTGATAGGGCACCTGATCAAAAACCTAGTGGATTCCTACCAAGGGTGGTAGAAGAGTAGATGTAGCCAGTTTTATTGGGGAACTACTATAGATCCTTGTGTCTGATGTGTTTGCTTTTATTTTTCTGTGTTGTGCTGTGTGATCTCTTTGTGTTTTGTTTTATAACTCACTTTGTACACATATATATATCACTATTTTAATTTCGCTATAAAAATAAGTGAAAAACTTTTTAATACTCTATTCACCCCCCCCCCCCCTAGAGTAAATCTAAGATCTAACCTCACTTTCACAATGAAGCTCTATTCATGTGCTTCCTATCACAATTGGAGCCCAAGAAGTTTGAATAGGCCAATCAAGATACTTTCTGGATTCAAGCTATGCAAGAAGAGCTTCTTCAATTTAAGAGATGCAAATTCTGGAAGCTGGTGCCAAAACCTCAAGGACACAACATCATTGGCACCAAGTGGATATACAGAAACAAGTTGGATGAAAATGGAATCATCATCAAGAACAAGGCTAGATTAGTAGCCATGGGCTATAGACATGAAGAGGGTATAGACTTTGATCAAACCTTTTCCCCAGTTATAAGGTTAGAAGCAATTAGGCAATTTCTTGCCTATGTTGCCCACAAGGGGTTCAAGGTATACCAGATGGATGTCAAGTCAGCCTTCCTCAATGGTAACTTGATGGAAGAGGTATATATTGAACAACCCTCGGGTTTTGTACATCCTACCCTTACTTCTCATGTTTATTTACTTAGGAAAGCCCTATATGATTTAAAGTGAGCCCCTAGGGCTTGGTGTGAGACCTTATCTAGTTTTCACATCAAGAACAAGTTCTTGAGGGGAAAGTTAGATAGCACATTTTTCCTTAGGGAAACAAAGGGCAAGTATCTTCTATTCCAAATATATGTTGATGACATAATATTTGGGTCTACAGATGACAACCTTTGCAAAAGGTTTACCAACCTTATGGAGGGGGAGTTTGAGATGAGCAGTATGGGAGAGCTCAAGTACTTTTTAGGCCTCCAAGTGAAACAGTCTGATGAGGGGATATTCATCTCTCAGACTAAGTACACTAGGGAGCTTATCAAGAAGTTTGGGATGGAATCAGCTTCCACCATGAAAACTCCCATGGGGCTCAACATTTCCCTGGATAAGAATGAGAAGGGATAGGACTTTGATGAATCTAGGGACAAGTGCATTATTGGATCCTTGTTGTATTTAACTGCTAGTAGACCAGATATCATGTTTGCTACATGTGTTTGTTGTAGGTATCAAGCATGCCCTAAGGAATCTCATTACTCAGCTGCAAAGAGGATTTTGAGATACATTAATGGCAGCCTACATCTTGGCCTTTGGTACCCTAAGAACAATGATTTTGAACTGACTGGCTTTTCAGATGCAGATTTTGCAGGATGCAAAGAAGACAGGAAAAGTACAAGTGGAACTTGTTGGATCTTACGGCGCCCTTAGAGGGGGGGGGGGGGTGAATAAGGGAATAAAATTCTTTTTATTAATTTTAAGAAAAATACTAAATTGTTTAGATTAATAAGAAATAATGATGACAAATTAGAAATAAACAATTTAGATTAGGAATTGAAAACTTAGAACACAAAATAATAGAGATTACGCCAAATGATAGAAATTAAAGTAAACACAAAAAAGACATGATTATATTAAATGAAAAAGTGTTTACATAAAATTTGATTTCTATATCGCTAGAAATCGGAGGCGTACAAATGAAGATTTCTTTTCCTTTTCTATACCGACTTGTATCCCCACAAACCGGTTGGCTTTAGCCTATCCTTCCCCGGATAAGGCCTCAAGCCGCTCTAGCCAATCCTTCCCCGAATATGGCCTCGAGCACCCCCTAGATCTAATCCCCTAGACCTAGTCGCCAACTCACGCGGCGAATTCCCCCTAAGCCGTGCAAGGACCTAGTCGCCAAAAACAAGGCGATTTCACTACAAGATGCAAATAAAGAAATGAAGTAAATAACAAGCAAACTCCCTCTTGAGATTTCTGGAGATGAGGATGAAGGATCGCTGAAGCACAAGCGAGGTCGAAGCGATCGTTCTTCGGATGCAGCGTGATGTCTTCCTTCTCCAGAATTTCTTCTTTGGCTTTGAGTGGGAGATGATGTTTTGGCAGAGTAGCAGCACGAGAGTATGGGCACAAGTAATGTCTCTGGAAGATCTCGCCAAAATGAGAAGCAAAGCTCCAATTTATAGAACTTGGAGCTAGCACCGGCGGTAGTGGCTAGAGCCTGCGGTAGCGTTCGTGTGGAGCGGTTGCGAAACCGTCGGCGGCGTGGCGCTGTGCACGAACTGGAGATAGCGCCTAGCGATAGCGATAGCACTGGCGGTAGCGGGAGATAGCGCTGGCGGTAGCGGTAGCGATAGCGGTTGCGTAACCGTCGCTGTGCACGAACTCGAGATAGTGCCTGGCGGTAGCGATAACGCGGGCGGTAGTGCTGGCGGTAGCGATAGCACTAGCGATAGCGCTGGCGTTAGCGATAGCGCTGGCGGTAGCGCTGCTCCTTTCAAAAGTTTGTTCCAAGCTGCTTTCTACCTGTGGAGTATTGCACCTATTGTTCTTGCATACTATAAACACACTACAAGCAATATCAAATACAATATGTGATTTGTTATTCTCAAACAAAGGGATGTGACACACATGACAACAATCTCCCCCTTTTGATAATAACAAATCCTCTAAGCAAGAAATCAACAATAGTGTTTATAGATAAGATAAGCAAGATAAAAGTGCAACTATAGTAAATGATATGCATGATAATGTGCATACTCCCCCTATCTTAATGCTCCCCCTACATAAATGCAATTTATATGTTACTCCCCCTAAATGATAGATTTTATGAATTTATTCTCCCCTTAATCTTCTATATTTCTTCTATATAGATTTCTTCAATTAATCTCCCCCTTTTGGTATTATTAAAAGAAGGTGGGGTGAGGGTAGTAAGGAGGCGTTAATATATCATGATCGAGCTTTTCGAAAAATAAATAATGATAAAGAGTTTAAGCATAGCATATATAAGAGATTTCAAATATAAAGATAAGAGTTGTAAGCAAGCGGAAGAGTATAATAAACATCTTTTTGTAAGCATGAAAAGCATAAGTAGAAATATGAGTTTTGGTTCAAAATTGAAAGATGTTTTAACCTTTTTGAAATCTCAAAGTTTTTCATAAAAATACCAAGCATGAAATGAACATATCAAAAAGAGAGATTAAACTACAATGTTGCTCAATTTGTAAATTTAAGAAATACCAAAACATTGTAGAGATCATGCTAGGTTATCTAGTGCATTTTTATATAAAGAGTAGTTTAGATAAAGCATTAGAATCCAATATTCATGAGAAGAAGTGTTATGAAAGATAATGATGTGCACATAAGTGTATTTTGGCCAATGTTAACAATTGATTTAAATCACAAAATACAAGACATATGCAAAGTAAAGTGCACAATAAAACACAAGTAAATCACTTTTACACACTTTTAATGCACATAGTTTTTAACAAAGTGGTGTAATAACCAAGGTTTGCACAAGTAACTTTACTATTCTTTCCAAGGTGCTCAACCTCACAATGCTTATGAAGACTTATCAGGAGGTTCAAGTAGTGCTTGGTGGAGTTATATTTGTCTACATATATATAATTTTTTGTTCATATTTGTGAGACAACATTCTCCGAATACACTTGTTTTGCAAACCAAAATTTTTAACTTAACCACTTTTCTAAATTTCATAAGTGCAATTCAAATGTAGTGTAGGCAATAAACTTATGCAAGTTTTAATTCATTGTACAAATACAATACACAAGCAAGCATTTTTAGATTTAGACACACATGTTGATTACCAAAATAAGTGAGTGAAATGTATCATTATCAATCATAAAACATTTACTCATACTTAGAGGCATGCTAAGCTTGGTTCTACACATTTTTCAATACAATTGATGCACTTTAAATAGATATATCAAAGCATGATAAGCAAAACAATGTTCATAGTAATTTGAAAGAATATGTTTTAACATTGTAAATAATTCTAAATAATAGAATTCATACATGCTTGATATTGGCAATAAAGATCATACATTTTTTTTGTTGTTTTGAAAAAAAAATTAGTGAAATAAAAACTAAAAAACACAAAAACATATTTTTGTAATTTTTGAATTTTGAACTTTTGTAGTTGATTTTTCAAAATATGGAAAGAAACACAAATAACAAAAAAAAAAATTTTTGTATTTTTAGATTTTGAACTTTTATAGTTGATTTTTCAAAGAATGAATAAAACACAAATAACAAAAACATATTTTTGTATTTTTGAATTTTGAATTTTTGTAGTTGATTTTTCATAATTCAAACAAAACAAAAATGAAATAGACAGTAACACAAAAATAAATTTGCACAAATAAACTAACATATTTTTGTTGAATTTTAGAAATTTTAAAAATCATAAAAATCACAAACCCACGCTAGCGCCGGCGCTAGCGCTAGCGCTGGAAACAGTACATGATTTTTCAAGAATTTTAAATTTTTTATTTTTGATATTGGTTAGGGGTCTTAAGAGTAGTCTTATGCAGAAGTTTTGTAATTATCAGAGATATCTTGATTGCTCAAATTGCATAAAACATTAGCGTTTTATATGTTTTTCATCCTAAGATGTCTAAGACTCCTAATTCCAACCTTAACATTTGAAACCTTGCATCGGGTTGAGGTTTAGTGAATATATCAGCAAGATGAGAGTCCGTGCCAATGAAACTAATCCTTACATTTTCCTTTTTAATGTGATCCCTTATGAAATGATGACGCACATCTATATGTTTGGATCTAGAGTGGTGTACCGGATTATTTGTGAGATCAATGGCACTTTTGTTGTCACATTTTAATTCAATAAGTTGTAGATGAAAACCAAAGTCCTCTAAAGTTTGGCTCATCCATAGAGCTTGTGCACAACAACTCCCTAATGTAATGTATTCGGCCTCCGTGGTGGAGAGTGCAACCGAACTTTGTTTCCTACTAGACCATGCAACTAATGAAGGTCCTAGAAAATGATAAGTACCACTAGTGCTTTTTCTATCAAGTGAACAACTGGCATAATCCGAATCAGAATAGCCATGCAATGTAAATGAATCATTATGCGGGTACCATAATCCTAATCTCGATGACCCAATGAGATATCTAAAAATTCGTTTTACCGCTTTTAAATGAGATTCTTTTGGATTGGCTTGAAATCTAGCACATAAGCATACGGCAAATATAATATCGGGTCTAGTTGCACTAAGATAAAGTAGAGATCCTATCATACCTCTATATAAAGTTTGATCTATAGAAACTCCTGATTCATCTTTTCCTAATTTTAGTGATGCACTCATTTGTGTAGAAGCATGTTTAAGGTTTTCAAATCCAAAACGTTTAAGCATATCATGGACATATTTAGTTTGACATACAAAGATACCATCAATTCTTTGTGATATTTGAAAACCAAGGAAATAAGAAAGTTCTCCTACAAGACTCATTTCAAATTCATTTTTCATCACTAAAATAACTTCTTTACACATCTCTTCATTAGTAGATCCAAAAATAATATCATCAACATATATTTGTAAAATAATTATATCATCATTATTGTGCTTAATGAAGAGAGTATTATCCGCACTTCCCATAATATAACCGTGCTTCAATAAAAATGAGGTAAGTCTTTCATACCATGCACGGGGCGCTTGTTTTAAACCATAAAGCGCTTTTTCTAGTTTATAAACATGATTTGGAAATTTTTCATTAATAAAATCGGGGGGTTGTTCAACATAAACTTCTTCTTTTACAAACCCATTTAGAAAAGCACTTTTCACATCCATTTGAAATAGTTTTATTCTTTTAAAGCTTGCAAATGCTAGAAAAATTCTTATAGAATCCAATCTAGCAACGGGTGCAAAAGATTCATCAAAATCTATCCCCTCGATTTGAGAATATCCTTGTGCTACTAAGCGTGCTTTATTTCTAGATATTCTAGACTCACCATCTAATTTATTTTTGAAAATCCATTTTACACCTACAACCGGGTGATTAGATGGTCTTTCTACTAATTTCCAAACATTATGTCGCTCAAATTGTTCTAATTCTTCATTCATAGCCAAAAACCAAAATTCATCATTTAAAGCGGTAGTAACAGTTTTTGGTTCTATTTCTGAAACAAAACAAATATTTGAAAAAGATTCATGAAGAGAAGAGCGAGTTCTTACCCCGATGGATGGTTCACTAATTATCAATTCCCGTGGATGATCCTTTGTGAATTTTAAGACGCTTGGAGGTACATATTCATCTTTCTTGGCCTCCTCTTCTTCTTCTTTGGAAGGTTCTTCATCACCATGTTCCAAAGGAGGTAATAGATCATCCTCTTTACCTGCGGAAAGTCTTTCTATACAAGGAACAAGCTCATCAAATTTCACATTAATTGACTCTTCAACTTTTCTAGTTCTTTTATTAAAAACTCTATAATCTTTACTAGTTGAAGAGTATCCAAGAAATGTTCCTTCATCACATTTTTCATCAAACTTTCCCAAGCTATCTTTTGTAGTTAAGATAAAGCATTTACAACCAAAAACTTTGAAGTAAGACACATTAGGCTTCTTTTGAAAATAAAGTTCATATGGTGTGAGATTTAAAGTTGGGCGAAGCATGATTCTATTAATAACATAACATGATGTGTTTACGGCTTCGGCCCAAAAGGACTTAGGTAATTTATATTCACATAACATAGTGCGTGCTAGCTCTTGAAGTGTCCTATTCTTTCTTTCTACAACACCATTTTGTTGTGGTGTGCGTGGTGCGGAGAACTCATGTTTTATGCCTAACATATCACAATAAGAAGTAATTTTTTCATTTTCAAATTCTCCTCCATGATCCGAGCGAATGCATTTAATTTTTAAATCACTTTCATTTTGAATACGAGTACATAATTTTGAAAATTCACAAAACGCTTCGGATTTGGATGAGAGAAATATTGTCCAACAATATCTAGAAAAATCATATATTAAAACATATGTATACAATCTACCATCAAGACTTGCGGTGCTAACGGGACCAAAGAGATCCATATGAATTAATTGCAAAGGTCTTGTAGTAGAAATAGCATTTTTACTTTTGAAAGAGGATCTAGTAATTTTACCTTTTTGACATGGTGAACAAAGTGAAGGTAAATTTCCATTTAATCTAGGCAATCCTCTAATTAAATCTCTTTTGGCAAGTTTTACAATAAGCTTTGTGCTAGTATGTCCTAGCCTTCTATGCCAAAGATCAAGTTCATCATTTTTGGTAATAAAACATTTTAAAGATGATTTTGAAAGATCATGAAATGAAACTATATAAACATTGTGTATTCTTGGTGCAGTTAGTAAAATATTGTTTGTAATAGGATTAGATATTTTGCATAGATTAGTAGAAGATTCAAATAAAACATCTAATCCTTTATCACATAATTGGCTAATTGAAATAAGATTATGTTTTAGCCCTTTTACATAAAGAACATTTGATATAGTGAAGGATTCGTTACCAATTGTACCAATTCCCATGATTCTTCCTTTTCCGTTGTCGCCAAAAGTCACAATCGCTCCCTTTTTCCTTTCTAGGCTAAGGAACTTTGATTTATTGCCCGTCATGTGCTTGGAGCATCCTGAATCCAAGTACCACACGTCTTCATTGTCCTTAGCCTGCCTGCACATCTCAGTGTCACTAGGAACACTGGTGTCGTCGACGTCGTTTTCATGTCCCATGAGGCACATGTTTGCTTCCTCATCTTCGCTTGATGAAGACCCACTTGATTCTTTAGAGGAGGAGGAGGAAGAGTCATCCCATGTTCTAGCTTTTAGTACTTTCTTCTTCTCCTTCCCTTTGTGCCGTTTTTCTTTCTTCTCCTTCAAGAACTTTGGGCACTGGCTCCGAATGTGCCCCGTCTTCCTACAATGATAGCATTCCGGTGGAGGTCTCTCTTCTTCATTGTCGCTCTCTTTTTCCTTCTTTGAAGATGACCCTTTACATCTTTCACCCTTTTGGAAATATTTTCGAAAGGTGTTTCTCCTTTCTGGATTGCGCATGAACTTTCAGAAGTTCTTTACCAAAAGACTCTCTTCATCTTCATCCTCATCCTCTTGGCACTCCTTTTTTGATTTTAATGCCAATGCCTTCTTCTTTGGCTCCTTGTTGTATTCATCATGTTGGATTTTGAGTTCTACCTCATGGGTTTTGAGATTCCCAATGAGGCTCTCAACTTGGAGCGTCCTTAAGTTGTGCGACTCCGAAATAGCTGTCACCTTCGGGTTGAATTTTGGAGGAAGAGAACGAAGGATCTTACGGACCAAGTCGCTATTTGAGAAGGTCTTTCCAAGAGCTTTTGAGGCATTGACGATCTTGGTGAAGCGTGTGTACATACCATCAACATCTTCGCTTTCATCCATTCGGAATTTTTCATATTCCGACTCCAGTTGGAAAAGCTTGGAATCTTTAACCTGCGATGTACGTTCATGAGTAACTTCCAAATGATTCCAAATTTCATATGCAGTAGTACAAGCAGAGATTCTATTAAATTCATTTCTATCTAACGCACAAAATAGAGCATTCATGGCTTTTGCGTTATTTTTACATTTGAGTTTATCTCGATCATCCCATTTATCTTTGGGTTTGTCTAAAGTTATCTCTCCAACTACAAATGTAGGAGGCGTGTATTCTTCTTCTACCATGTTCCAAACCTCAATATCTAGGGTCATTAGAAAACAACACATCCTATTTTTCCAATAATTATAAACTGACCCAGTAAATAGAGGTGGTCTACTAATTCCCTGACCCTCAGAAAAAGCGAGATCATAAGACGCCATTATTCCTGGTTTTTAAACCGTTTGGAATAACCTCCCTCTGATAACACTTGTTGGATCTTACGGCGCCCTTAGAGGGGGGGGGGGGTGAATAAGGGAATAAAATTCTTTTTATTAATTTTAAGAAAAATACTAAATTGTTTTGATTAATAGGAAATAATGATGACAAATTAGAAATAAACAATTTAGATTAGGAATTGAAAACTTAGAACACAAAATAATAGAGATTACGCCAAATGATAGAAATCAAAGTAAACACAAAAGAGACATGATTATATTAGATGAAAAAGTATTTACATAAAATTTGATTTCCATATCGCTAGAAATCGGAGGCGTACAAATGTAGATTTCTTTTCCTTTTCTATACCGACTTGTATCCCCACAAACTGGTTGGCTTTAGCCTATCCTTCCCCGGATAAGGCCTCAAGCCGCTCTAGCCAATCCTTCCCCGGATATGGCCTCGAGCACCCCCTAGATCTAATCCCCTAGACCTAGTCGCCAACTCACGCGGCGAATTCCCCCTAAGCCGCGCAAGGACCTAGTCGCCAATAACAAGGCGATTTCACTACAAGATACAAATAAAGAAATGAAGTAAATAACAAGCAAACTCCCTCTTGAGATTTCTGGAGATGAGGATGAAGGATCGCTGAAGCACAAGCGAGGTCGATGCGATCATTCTTCGGATGCAGCGTGATGTCTTCCTTCTCTAGAATTTCTTCTTTGGCTTTGAGTGGGAGATGATGTTTTAGCAGAGTAGCAGCACGAGAGTATGGGCACAAGTAATGTCTCTGGAAGATCTCGCCAAAACGAGAAGCAAAGCTCCAATTTATAGAACTTGGAGCTAGCGCCGGCGGTAGTGGCTAGCGCCTGCGGTAGCGTTCGTGTGGAGCGGTTGCGAAACCGTCGGCGGCATGGCGCTGTGCACGAACTAGAGATAGCGCCTGGCGGTAGCTATAGCGCTGGCGGTAGCTGGAGATAGCGCTGGCGGTAGCGGTATCGGTAGCTGTTGCATAACCGTCGCTGTGCACGAACTCGTGATAGCACCTGGCGGTAGCGATAGCGCGGGCGGTAGTGCTGGCGGTAGCGGTAGCGCTAGCGATAGCGCTGGCGTTAGCGATAGCGCTGGCGATAGCGCTGCTCCTTTCAAAAGTTTGTTCCAAGCTGCTTTCTACCTGTGGAGTATTGCACCTATAGTTCCTGCATACTATAAACACACTACAAGCAATATCAAATACAATATGTGATTTGTTATTCTCAAACAAAGGGATGTGACACACATGTCCAACAGAACTTGTCAATTCCTAGGAAGAAGGCTGATCTCATAGACTAGCAAGAAGCAGACCAGTGTGGCAATATCCACAGTTGAATCTAAGTACATTGTTGTAGGAAGTTGTTGTGCCCACCATTTGTGGATACAACATCAGTTAGAGGATTATAACCTCAAGGTAAGTAACTCTCCCCGATATTGTGACTCATCCAGTGCTATCTCTATTGCTAAGACTCCTATCTCACATAGCAGGACTAAGCATATACAGATAAGATATCATTTTATTAGAGAGCATGTTGAGAGTGAAGATATATTCCTTGAATTTGTCCCCACTAACAAACAAGTAGCTGATACTTTCACAATGCCATTGGATGAGGCAAAATTTAATACTTCTAAAATTGAGCTTGGCATGTTGAATTTAGAATAGATCTTATTCTGAAAATTGTTTTGTATTGCTCATGATGTTATTCCCTAGCGTTAATATAGCATGTCATCATGTATATCAAGCTTTGATAGGAAAAGTAGCTATCTATATAATTGGTAGCATGTTTAGGTCTGTACACATGCCTAAAAAGAATAAAGCTATTTAAATTTAGCATGCTTAGGATCAATGATAGTGAAATAAGCTGAAACAGCTAAGAAGGTATCAGCTGAACCGTTGAGATAGATGAGAAGATCTCAGTTAATCCGTTGAGATAACATGATCTATCTCAGCGGTTGACAAGTCCTTGTCCTAGTGGATAACAACTCCATCTCAGCAGTTCCGCTGAGACGGGCTGGCTATATAAAAATCTGACATAATTGACACATCATCTATGAAAAATTAACCAATTTGATTAAGCCTAATAAACATGTATAATTAGGGAAATTTTACACCTAAATCAAACCCCTATAAATATCAAAATGTTGATTAAGTTAGCACAATCTCATTTAACCTAGCCGAGGAGACGAGTCCTTCTCTCTCCCATCTCAGCGACCTAGCCTTCAGAAGAAATGGCGTCAAATATGGCAAAAGATCTCCATGAAGGATATGAGATAGTTCAAAATGGATACAACATATTCCTGCTGAAATAAGAGAAGTGATTCAACTTCTAACCGACCTTGGACTTGAATTTGTACTGATTGAACCTTCCTCAATTCTCAGAACTGAAGTTCTAGAATTGTTCTCTACTACAAAAATGTCCTCTTCAAATTCCTCTATCAAAGGAAGGATTGGAAGCATGAAGATAAGAATATCTCCTAAGAAATTGGAGAAGGCTCTGCATTTGACCTCTTGCAGTGAAGAGGAGGATGAATAAATCTCTAACAAAGACAACGATCAAGCCCTATAATGGTGTGAATATAGTGATGCCAAACTTGGCTCACTTAAGAGGAAGTTCATTAATCAGAGAGGCAAAGTTCTATCTGATATAGTTGGCAAGGCCATCTTGTGCAATCCAGGCTCTCATAACACCATCTCAAAACACATGTTTGTGTTGATGTCAAGAGTTATTATGAAGAAGAAGACCTCTTGAGCAGAGGAGTTATTTCTAAGGATAAGAGAATGTTTGTAGGCTCCCAACCTAGGCGGAATTCTCTCACTATACCATCTAAACACCTACCCTGAGGAATTTAGTAAGTCCAAAGGATCAAATATACATGATCTCAAAAGGATGGACATCAAAACCTTGGACAGGTTCACGAGGGTCCTCCCCATGAGCCAACCCTCTGAACCAAAGATAAAGAAGAAAAGCTTGGTCAAAGGGATAAGAAGGGCAAGAATAATCAGCTCTAACTCTGGGTCAGAGGCAGAAGATGATATCCCAGCTGTGGACAATCAAGGTCCATCCAGCAGTCCACCTAAAGATGACCAAGGAGGAGTTCCTGACACTGAAGGTCATAAAGGCAATGCTCAGGAGAAAGAGCAAGAAGAAGAAAGAGATGATTGTTGGGAATATGAACCTTAATGTTCCCTTGATTTGAAGAGGCTTCACACTCAATGCTAAGTATAAGTTGTATTTGATAAACCCCATTTCATCTCATGACTATGCAGGGTTAGGTCATACCAGGGTATGTAGTGAGTTCAGTTGGCTTGCTACCAAAACTTCTGAGACGAGCTCTTAGTCTCAACTGAACCACTGAGACAAGGCCAAGAGCTGCTGAGAAGGAGTCTGGGCCAACTGAGCTGCAGATAGAAGAAAACCGCTGAGACAACTGTCTGTCTTAGTGGATCCGCTGGGATGGGACAGAAGATGTTGCTGAGACTGGAAGTTGTCTCAGCCCAACCACTAAAATAGATTCAAAAGGTCTGGCAGGTTTTACTTCTTGCGCAACACTTGTAAAGCATGAGAGGATGTCTCAATCACTCCCATGCTGTGTCAGGAGGACATATGATAGCCGTTGAAGATCAGTGAAGTATTAAGGAGAAAATTTGGGCTTTGTAGAAGCACACTTGCTCTCTCCAACTCTCCAGCACACAAAAGAAGAACAAGTTTACTGTTCCATTGATGGCAGCCAAGAAAGCTCTCAATTCCTATTTTCTGAAGCTGCAAGGAGAGAATAGGTTGCTCCTGTTGAGCAAATCAAGATAGAGCAAGTTGATCCTCACTATTTCTCTGAAGAAAAGGATCAGAAGAATCAAAGTTGAGTCCATTGTACTCATCCCAGGTTCAAAGCTGCAATAGCAGCTATTCTGCAACAGAAGACTAAGTTTATTCTATCTTCTTTTGTAATCATACATTATTATCACTATAGGAACTTAACAGTTCTGAGCTGTAGGGCACCTTTGCCTGAGGAATTAGGGTTGTTTAGCCTGAGTAGTAAAGCTGAGAGGTCAGCTTGAGTGTAGGATCAGTGGGTGATCTGAGGTAGGGATGTTGAGCCTAAGGTAGAGTTGTTGGGCCTGAGGTAGGGTTAGTGAAGACCTGAAAGATCCAGAGGGATCTATTTTGTAAGTTTTTGGAGCTGAGTTTGGAGGTGTTGGCCTTATCTAACTCATTGTTAGAAAGGTGAAGGGGGAAAGAAGACTACTAAAGACACCCTGTCTTGAGGAACCTCTATAATTATTTGTGTATTTTCTGGATGCTTGATAATAACTAACATATAATCAGAAAACAACTAGTTAATAGCCTAAAGAAAAAAAAATTTATTCACCCCCCCCCCCTCTAGGTGACTAAGACTACATCCTAAACAAACTATCAAGTGGTATCAGAGGGAGGTTGGTCAAGAAGGACATAACTGTCTGACCAGATCCTATAAAGTAATAGTCTTATCTCAATCCAATGGCCTCCACTAGATTGCAGAAGGAGATGGTATCCATGAAGTTGCCCATATACAACAAATAAATCTTTGGTAAATGGAAGCAAAGGGTTAGATTGTTTATGGAAGCATCTGACCCAAGGATTTACATCACAGTAAAGCAAGGGCCTTTCACCTTTCAAACAGCCTCCACCATAGACCCATTAAGGAGAGTGGCCAATGACTTCAATGACTTGACCAAGGATGAACTTGCACTGTTCATTATGGATAAAAGAGCACAAAACATAATTGTTAATGCAATTGATGATTCTACATTTTATAACTTGGTACACTGCACAACTGCCAAGGAAATATGGGATACATTAGTGGTATATATGGAAGGAACAACTGAGGTGAGGGATGATTGAAAGTCACTTCTCAATCAAGAATATGAAGCCTTCAGGCAACTGAGCCAGGAGAGCATTTCAATTTGCTATGAAAGGTTCTTTAGGATAGTCAATGAACTAAGAACCAATGAAAGAGTGTTCAGTGACTATGAGCTTAATGATAAGTTCCTTAGATCTCTAACTAGAGACTAGGACACAAAAATCTGTGCCATCAGGGATGTGGCCAGGCTTGGTGAAACTCCTACTCATATATTGTTTGGGAAGCTGCTCTCCTATGAGATGCAATTATCTGCAAGAAAGGAAGAGGACACCTCATCAAGGGCTCATGTAAGGGAGAGATCTGTGGCTCTCAAGGCTGACAGCTCCAAGAAAAGCAAGGGCAGGATGGTGTCTCCTCCAAGAAGGAGTGCTGAATCAGATAAGTCTGAAAACAGCACTTCAGACAGTTGTTCATCTGATGAAGAGTTTGCAGCCTTCTTAAGGCAGTTCAAGAAGATGGCGAGGAGGAAGCAGTGGAAGAACAACCCTCCTCCTCCTCACACTCCAAGAAAGACCACAACAAATATGAAAGGCAGCACCCAATGTGTGACAGGTATGATTCTAAATCTAGTAAAAATGTTTCAAATAACATCATTTGCTATTACTGCAGCAAGCCTGGACATGTCATAGCTGACTGTCCAATCAAAAGGAAGGAAAATGGTGACAAGAAAAAACACCACCAAAGGATAAGAAGGGTGAAATATCCTTCCTAGCAAAGAAAGGAAAAAAGCTGGAGTGAATCTGAATCCTCATCCTCAGATTCAGATGCTGAAGAAGAAGCCTATATTGGGTTTTTTGTAGAAGAAAAGGAAGATGATTGTCCTACTGCCAGAATTGGAATCAGGGCCCCTCTATCACAATCATACATTGATATAGAGGAGGATGAATAGGACAATGTTCAGCTAGGCCTCATGGCCATCACTAATGAGGAGGACAGTCAGAAAAACTCTAACAATGAACATGTGTTAATTCACTCAATCTCCTCTTATGATTATAAGACAAGCCCAGAATCTTAAACACCTTCATTAATTGGTGGAAGTGATTCAGAATCTGAGGAAGATGTCAATCAATTGATTGACAAGTATGGTGCTCTCTTGGAAGCTCTGAAAAAGAGCAAGAAGCTGGCCAAGAGGCAAGTCCATGAAATTGCTTCCCTTAAGATGGTTAAGAAATAGTGCACTGGGTCACCCTCCATGGTGGCTCAGATGAGTAGACACATAAGCAATCTTAAGGGAATAACAATTGTGCATTTAAGCACCATATCCCAAAAGAACAAGGTCATCAAAGACCTTGAGGAGAAGCTTGTGAAAGAAAAGGGCCTAGTGGCTCAATTCTCCAAGCCCAAATCTGTGCTTCCTATTATTAACACCTTTTCCTCTCATACCAATAGGAGAGGACTAGGGTTCAATAAAATGGAAGTAGGAGAAGGGAGTGGAGAAAAGAGAAAGGACAAGGCTAAGCCTCATACCACCTTTCAGAATGTATTGCTTCCTACTAACAGGTATGATCATGAAAGCATTTATGGTCACTGGAAGAATGGAAGCACCTATAGGAAGGAAAACACTCCTTCCTATAGTGGAAGAAAAGGTATGGGAATGAGTGCCATGAAGGCTCCCCATGAAGAAATTCAAATGATCCAACCTGGACCATTTGTATTTGGCACTACAGCCTCATCATTCAGGAGTATGGAAGCAAGTTCTTCCTAACACTGTCCAGCAAAGAACATGGTTGCTGTAAAACCTGTAGACAAGTCCTCTTGCTCAGGGTCTGATGCCATCAAATCTTGCCTGGCCTCCATGGTAAAGCAAGTTGATGCCATTAAGACAAAGGGAGCCAAGAATATATAGTTGTTAGCATTCATCCAGATAATTGCTGATAGAAATATGCAAAATGATGTTGTCTCCCCTCCTGAACATAAGCACAGTGATGCTATTTCATCAAGAAATGTTCAGAAGAGGAGATACAATATTCATGAATGTTGGTGTTGTGGTAAAGTGGGACACTTTGCCATAGATTGTTGGTACAATCTCAATGTACCAAGTGCAAAGAAAAGCCTTCCTGCATAGAGTGCAGCTGCTGTGAGGTCATCTCATCATGCTAACAAGGACCTAGGACCAAATATTATTTGGGCTCCTAAGGGTAACTAAACTCCTTCTTGCAGGTTAGTTCAAGTACCAGCCTCAACCAAATATGGTACTTGGACAGTGGGTGCTCAAGGCACATGACAGGAACCATAGATCTTCTATAGGATTACAAAGCTGTGAAGAATGAACCAAAAGACTTCTTTGGTGGATCTGAAAGAGGAATCACCAAAGGATATGGTATGATCTCCAATGGCATAGTTTCAATCACAAGGGTAGCTTATGTTGAAGGGTTGCAACACAACCTAGTAAGCATAAGTCAACTATGTGATCTAGGCTATGTCATTGAATTCCACAATGACAAGTGCTTGATCAAAAGGTCTAATGAATTAGAGATCATTCTCTCAGGCACTAGGAGTGAGAATATTTATTGCTTAGACTTTATATGCAGTAATTCTCTTTCATTTGTATGTATACTAGCTAATGAAAACGAGTCTCTTTTTGTTCAATGGCACAAGAGACTTGCCCACATTAACTACCAGACAATGTATAGACTACTATCTAAATACCTTGTTAGAAATAGTCCTAATTTAAAATGTATTATAAGTGGTCCCTGTCATGCTTGCCAAATGGGTAAGCAAACAATAGGCCACCTTTAAGAGTATTGGATCCAAAGACACTGAAAGATGTCTATATCTCTTGCACATGGACTTGTTTGGTCCTTTGCCAATTCAGAGCCTAGGAGGGAAGTTGTATACTTTGGTGATTACTGATGATCACTCATAATATACATGGGTATTATTCCTTAAGAATAAATCAGTTACATTGAATGTCTTTATAAATCATGTCAAGGCTATTCAGAATGACTTACAATGTGATGTGGTCAAGACTAGGACTGACCATGGTACATAATTTCAATTTGAAGCCATGACAAGATTTTGTCAAGAATATGGTATCACCCAAGAGTTCTCCTCCCCAAGGACTAAACAACAAAATGGTGTGGCTGAGAGGAGGAATAGAACCTTGATAGAAGCTGGAAGAACATTGCTTAGTGACTCCTCACTCCCAGAATACTTCTAGGCTGAGGTAGTCAATACTGCATGTTATGTTCTTAATAGGGCATCCATCAATAAGGTCCATGGAATTACTCCCTATGAGATTCTGAAACGCAAACAACCTACAATTTCATACTTTATAATCTTCGGTTCAAAATGCTACATATTAAATAATCGAAAATCTCAATTAACAAAGTTTGCAGAGAAATGCAATGTGGGGGTTCTTCTTGGCTATAGCTCACATAGTAGAGCTTATAGAGTGTATAACAAGAAAACTCATGTTGTAGAGGAGTTTATGCATGCTGTAATTGATGAGACTAGCCTAATCTATAAGTGCTGGTCTAGCTCTTCTATTTTGACAGGAAATGAGAAGGACATGGAAAAGATGTCTGTGCAAGACACACCCAGCAGTAGCAAGGCATATACAGATGCAGCAATTCCTGAAGAGGAAGAGGTCCAAAGTGCTGAAGACACTGCTGAACCAGCAGAAATGATACAGCAAGCTGAGGACAGATTGCCTCCAGCTGTATGGCACCTAAGAGATCATCCAAGAGAACAAATTATTGGAGACCAGAACCAAGGAGTACTGACCAGAAGTAGGGCTCATAATGAGGCCTTATTCTTGAGCTTCTTATCACAAATGGAGCCCAAGAAGTTTGATGAAGCCAACCAAGACACCTTTTGGATTCAAGCAATGCAAGAAGAACTTCTACAATTCAAGAGATGCAAGGTATGGAAGTTGGTGCTAAAACCACAAGGACATAATATTATTGGCATCAACTGGAATTACAGGAACAAGTTAGATGAAAATGGCACAATCATAAAGAACAAGGCAAGGTTGGTAGCCACGGGTTATAAACAGGAAGAAGGAAAAGACATTGATCAAACCTTTGCCCCTGTTGAAGGTTGGAAGAAATTAGGCTATTCCTTGCCAATGCTTACCACAAGGGGTTCAAAGTGTATGAAATGGATGTCAAATCAGCCTTCCTTAATGGTGACTTGAAGGAAGATGTATATGTTGAACAACCATCAAGTTTTGTGCATCCAACCCTCTCTAATCATTTATATTTACTTATGAAAGCTCTTTATGGTCTAAAGAAAGCCCCCAGGGCTTGTTATGAGACATGTTCTAGCTTTCTCATCAAGAATAAGTTCTTGAGGGGAAAGATAGGTAATACATTGTTTCTTAGGGAAACAAGGGGCAAGTATCTTCTAGTCCAAATATATGTTGATGACCTAATATTTGGGTCTACTGATGAAAACCTCTGCAAAAGGTTTGCCAACCTAATGCAAGGGGAGTTTGAGATGAGCAATATGGTAGAGCTCAAGTACTTTTTAGGCCTCCAAGTGAAACAATCTGATGAGGGTATATTCATCTCTCAGACTAAGTACACTAAAGAGCTTATCAAGAAGTTTGGGATGGAATTAGCTTCCACCATGAAAACTCCCATGGGGTCCCACATCACCCTGGACAAGGATGAGAAGGGCAAGGCCTTTGATGAATCCATGTACAGGTGCATCATTAGATCCATATTGTATTTAACTGCTAGTAGACCAGATATTATTTATGCTACATGTGTGTGTGCTAGGTACCAGGCTTGCACTAAGGAATATCACTACTCAGCTGTAAAGAGGATTTTGAGATACCTTAAAGGCAGCCTATATCTTGGCCTTTGGTACCCTAAGAACAATGACTTTGAACTAACTGGATTTTCAGATGCAGATTTTGCAGGCTGCAAAGAAGACAGGAAAAGCACAAGTGGCACTTGTCAATTCCTAGGAAGGAGGTTGATATAATGGAGCAACAAAAAGCAGACAAGTGTGGCAATATCCACTGTTGAGTCTGAATACATTGCTGCAGGAAGTTGTTGTGCACAATCATTATGGATTCAATATCAGTTAGAGGACAACAACATCAAGGTAAGTGAGTCTCCTCTCTATTGTGACTCATCAAGTGCTATCTCTATTGCTAAGAATCCTGTCTCACATAGCAGGACTAAGCACATCGAGATAAGATATCATTATATAAGAGAACATGTTGAATGTAAAGACATTTGCCTTGAATTTGTCCCCGCTGACAATAGAGTTGCTGATATCTTTACAAAGCCATTGGATGAAGCAAAGTTTAATTCCTTCAAGATTGAACTAGGAATGTTAAACATTGAATAATTCTTTCTTTCAACTCTTCTATGTGATGTTACATGCTAAGTTAGAATTCAAAATCTTATCACATCAACCCCTGGTAATAGGATAAGGTCACAACACATTCAGACCTCACTAGGTTTAATGATCAGGTAAGAGATCAGCTAGAACAGACAAGTCTATTTTAGCTGAGCTGATGAGACAGCTAAGAAAAGTCTCAGCGGAACCGTTGAGACTGCTAAAACTGTCCCAGCGGCTGATAGTGCTTTATCCCAGGGTTTAGGTTGCCGTCTCAGTGGTTCCGCTAAGACGGGATGGTTTCATAATACTTTGTCTAAATTCAACCCCAAATTGGCCCAACTCTACTTACAACTATAAGAGCAATTAAATCTAATGATTAGGGTTAATCTTAACATTGACTTAAGCCATATAAATAAACAATCTTTAATCAGTAAGAGGTATATGACTTTTCTTTCCTAGCTGCCGAGACGAACCCTTTCCATCCCAGCGCATTCTTCTACAGCACAATGGCTCCCAAGAGCTCTAAGGATCTACTTGAAGGCTATGAAATAGTCAGGGATGGGTTTTCTCATGCTCCAGAAGACATCAAGGGAGTGGTTCAACTCCTTGCAGACCAAGGCATGGAATTTCTTCTATCTGAACCCTGTGTCATTCTCAGAACTGAAGTTCTGGAATGGTTTGGGAATGCCAAGTTATCCACTTCAAAATCATCTCTCAAGTCAAAGATTGGAGAAGACAGAATAAAGATCTCCTCTGCAAAGCTTGAAAAAGGTTTACATCTCCCATCTTGCAGTCCAATTGAGGAGGATAAAATCTCTGAGAAAGACAAGAAGTAAGCTCTGAAATGGACTGAGTACAATGATACTAAAACTGGATCATTGAAAAGGAAATTCTTCAACCAAAAGGGAAAACTTTTATCAGATATTGTGGGAAAAGCTATCCTTTGCAAACCAGGGTCTCATGACACAATATCATAATACATGTTTGACCTCATGACAAGGATAATACTGAAAAGAAAAACCTCTTGGTGAGAAGTCCTATTTCAAAGAATCAAGGAATGCCTACAGACACCCAACATGGGCAGAATTCATTCCCTATATCTCCTCCAAACTTACCCTGACAAGTTTATCAAATCCATAGGAGCAAACCTTCATTATCTCAAGAGAATGGATATTAAAACATTATAAAGGTTTGCCAGGGTGTTTCCCATGAGTCAGACCGTTGAGGCTAAAGGAAAAGACAAAAAAGGCATCTAAATCCACGAAGAAACCTAGACTGATTTTGTCAAGCTCTGAGTCTGACACCTCAGACAATGATGAAGATGTTGGTGCTGACATTGGATCATATAGCAATCTTGACAAGGATTCTCCACTAGATGACATGCCAGTTAACATTATCCATCCACGGGAGCTGGACAAAGATATTACTCCTGGTAACTAATCTGTCAAACTTCACACTACTCATTTAATTAATAGATCATAGCCAATCAATTAGGTAGTCAATTCTGAAGATTAAATTATGTGGACCATTGCTCCTCAAGGACAAATGAGTGCTCCATCTGAGGTGGAGCATCAATAAGAACCAGCCTCCTTAGATATTACAAACATCAATAATGATGATGAGGACAAAAGGGCCTCACCTCAAGATTTACAAGGTCAGATTGACAAATTTATTTTCAATCTTGAAGAAAGAATTAGGCTTAATACAGATAATGAACCAGCCCTCGGGTCCTCACCTTCACCAGGACAATCTAGTGCACCATCTGAGGGGGAGAAGCAGAAAGAGCCAACTACTGATAAAGATGAAGTTCTTGGTAAGCCTTACAATCCTATCTTTAGAATTTCTAAGTAGTTAACTCTAACTCCAACTAATTGTCCCAGACTTACTGGACTCATCTGACAAAGACGCTCTCTCTAAGGGGGAGGAGCAAGATAATGGTGATAAAGATGATTTGGACAATGATGGAATTCATCCAGATCACATTGAGGATATAACTGCCTTTGTTGTGAAGGTGGATGCACCAGCTGTAGGACTGCCTGAACCTGCAGTGCAGATTGTACTCAACATAGTACCTCCTCCAAGTCCATAATGGTCCCCAGCCCCAATAATCACTGATCAGCAAGCCTCCACTTCCACTTCATCAAATGAGAATATTCTTCATGCTATTAACCTGATGCTACAGAATAATCTCACTTCCATGAAGACCTATAAAGACCAGTCAGTTACAACAGTCAAAGCATATATAGATCAGTCCCTGATTACTGTAAAGACTGAAGTACTTAATCAGGTTAAGGAAATTAAGGAAGACACTAGCATTCTGAACAAACAGATGGCAAAATGGTTTTCATCTAGCCGAGAAGACTGTAATTTCTCAGAATACTATACTCAGATCCATGGACAAACACCTCCAATTGTCTGAATAAGACATAAATTATGTCAAAAAATTGTCAGCCAAACAGATGAAGTAATAGAAAAGTCAGCCAATCACATCCAATAGTATGTCTACTCAATTGCATTACAATTGAATGAAGAAGCTGACAGGAACAAGGAGGAGCTGAAAACTGACATTGACAATGTATTCAAATCCATTGCTGAAACAGTCACTACTACCCAACTGAATGCTGGGGTAGTCAATCTCAAAGATGAACTTCAAGCAGACTTTAAAAATGTTTTCCAAACCCTATATGGCACTATAACAACAACTAAGCCCGATATTCATCAACAAGTATATGAAGAAGCCAGAAAGGTGGAGGACACAAATGCTAATATAAATTCTGATCTTACCCTTAAAGTTCTACAAGGTATAAGACTGGCATTGAATCTTCCTCTCTTAGATGTCAATAGGGCAGAAGATTGGGATTTCCCACATCAAGAAACAATTGGCCAGAATGAGATATTGAAAAGAGAAGAGAGAGAACATGTATTACTGACTGAAGAATACATGACTAGGCAAAGGGATGTACAGAATAGAGACCCTGATTATGAGTATTGGAGTGATGACTCCAAAGAAATAATATTAAATGCCTGGCTAAGCCATGGTCAAATTGGAAAAGACATTGATAATCTTTATCCATCTGAAGAATGGATAAGGCATTTAGAGAGAAATACAAAAAGAGAAAAAGTATTCAAAGCTAATTTGGTAGGAAAAGATAACCCAAGAAGAATGCCTTCTAGATACATCCCAGTGCCATTTCTGTATTTCCATAGGCAAGAGAACAAATGGAGAATTGCTGAGATTGAAGCTGCAAATGCTGAAAAAGACACAGTCACAGATCTCCTTGAAGACATGGCTAAAGCTGCTGAAGATAAGGGGCTTCCAGTTCAAGAAGAAGTGATTGCTGAAGACATGAATGTTGCAGAAGACCAATTGGCCTCGGCTAAAGGAAAAGAAGCAGATGCTGACATTCCTGAGTGTTCTTCTTCTAAGAAAAGAATACTCTAAATGAATGTACAAATGTCTTATGAATGGCTAGATGGAAATTGAACTATTATTTGTCTGAAATGTTTTATGAAAATTTGAATGTAAATTGAACTAGGATTTATTACCCTATCTGAATTGCTAATCTGAGATTTAGCTAAATTTTAACCCTGTTATTATTGGTCAAATTTATCTATGCTGCATTGTCATGTTTATCAAATCATACTGTTGGAGTGATTAAACTCTGTGGTAATATGACTTTCATAAACATTATATGTCATAATATTTCCGATGCAATGAGCATGATATGATGAGCTCTTTTTAGTAATGATACATATCTAGAATTTATGAGTTATGTACATTAGCATTTGAGGGTGTTCTGCCTTTTTCAAATAGGGGGAGATTGTTGGGAATATGAACCTCAATGTTCCCTTGATTCGAAGAGGCTTCACACTCAATGCTAAGAACAAGTTGTATTTGATAAACCCCATTTCATCGCATGACTATGCAGGGTTAGGTCATACAAGGGTATGTGATGAGTCCCAATTATATACACTTTAATGGACTCATCTGGGCCGATTTTATAGTCTTTGCACCACACTTTAGGCATGTTTTCGTACATATTTACATTCATATTTGTTATTCCCTGTTAGGTGCATTCTTAGGACGTTTTGGTGTGCAATTGCACGCTTTGCTGTTGGGGGCAAGCACTTGGTGCTCCCCAATCTATTTTTGGTGTTTATTTGGTGCTGGAGGTATTCCCAGCTGGGTTGCTTTGTATGCAGGTGACCTGATCGTCCTGTTTTCCCCAGAATTCATGTCTGTGCATATCGCACGGTCGTGCGTTTCCTTGACGCACGGTCGGTTGCGGTCGTGCGTTTGTGCCTGGGCAGAAAATGGAGCATCCGAGTCTACTTGTGCATTTTTACGCACTGGCGGTTTGCCCGTGCGTGAGTAAAATGCATGGTCGACCTGTGTATTCTTTATTTCAGAGCGTCAGATGTTGCCTGTGCGTTTGTACGCACGGGCGGTGTTGATCGTGCGTAAGCAAAACGCACAAGCGGCGCAGCGTTTTCCCAAGTCAAGTTTTATCATTTAATAACGCATGGTCTACGCACGGTCGTGCGTTCAACCGTGCGTGACCATTTTCTGACAGAATTTCTATTTAAGTCGCAGGTCTTGTCCTATTCACGATCGATCATTTTTCCCGCTCCCAGAGCTCCAGTTCCGCGCCCTTTTCGTCGTCCATCGCCGCCCACCTTCAGGAGGTGCTCCGGGCTTGTTCTTCACGCCATTCTTGAGCCGGAGTATCCTCTAGGCCTCCTCCTTCATCCTAGAGCTTCAAGGGAGATCTAGCCGCCATTACCATCAAGCAAGGGGAAGTTTGCAACCTTTACCGGATCGTGAGACGAAGAAGACGGGCTCATTGGAGAGTCGTGACAGCTCTCTCTACCACGGACGTAGTTGCGGACCGAGCTTGGACGTGGATTGACAACCCGGCGATTCCAACCGTGATTCTACAACGAGCCTTCGGATTCGGTCAATTTCTTGCCTTGTTCTTCTCTTATTGATGTGTATATGTTGTGGATCTTTATTATTATGATGAAGTAGCACTTAAACTAGATTGAATTTCTATATATTTCATGTCTATATGAAATGCTTTATTGTTTGAGTTGCTTGAGGTGCGCCCCATTCTATCCTCCATCCCGCCGTCGCGTTCGTTTGCCGCACTAGCAATTGCTAGTGGCGTTCTTGTCGAAGAGGTGCTTGCGACCCTCATTACGTTTGCCTACTCGTCCATCCGCCCTTCCGAAGTAGCGCGCTCAAGGCCTACGTAGTCTCCATCCAGCCTAGCGAAGCTTTGCATAGCGGCATTGCATAGGAGTAGTTGTAATATTTTTCTCTTTATTTTCCATAAATCAAATCCCCCGTTTCCGCAATCCATCCGACCTAAAGGACTTCAATCTCAAGTCCTTCCTAGATAGTTAGCTCCACCTTACTGTGTTCCTTCGAGATCGATACTTGGGGATTCACTCCCACATTTTATATTACTTGAACGATCGGTACACTGCTGTTTCGTGCCGCAGTCTTACTACCGCCTATAGCGGTGTGCTAAGATTTGCACATCAAGTTTTTGGCGCCGTTGCCGGGGAACACAGTCGTGTGAGTTTTCTGGAGAGGGAGAATCTGAGAATGAAGCCTTTACATTTGTGTATTGCATTCTTTTGCTTTATTTCTTCTTATTCTGTTTTCCTGTTTTTATTGGGTTGCTTTAGTAAATATTGTTAGGTGTAGTATTTTGCACAATAGTGTTTTTATTTTGAATCATTTTATCTTCACACTATGTGGGCTTCATTCAACATTCGTTGTCGTTGGTGTGGAGATATTTCTCATGCTAGTGATAGATGCCCATCGGGAGATAATAGCCCTAGCACTCAAGGCCCAGCATATGGAGCACCGACTTCGTCTGGTACTCCATATGGTGCGCGTAAGTCCTATGGCTATTCTGCCACGCCATTACCTTCATACCTCTTTTCGGCTTCAACACCTGCTGTGCCAAAGAAGCCCGCAAGGCAGTGCTTGTTTTGTCAAAGCACGGATCATGCCTTGAAGGATTGTGCTGCATTCCTTCGCCAATTGGACGAGGATGACGAGCCAGATATCCAGATCGTCCCGACTCCTACTTCTGTCACCACACCTTCAACATCTGGTTATGTGCCCATTTCACCTTCAAGCTTTGAAGGGTATGATGTTGACACAGTCACCAGATGTGTGGATGATCTAGGCTCTGACATGACTGAGCCCATCTCCCCTGTCTATATATCACCATGCATGAATTTGATTCTTTGTGAGGAATTAGTGCTTGACATTTATCCAAGCACTATTCCTCCCCATGTTGTGCATACTGCTATACTCATCTCAGATGACATTGTTGACGATGTGTCGCAGGATGAGTCTAGCGATCTATGTGTTATGCCTGCTCCTATGGAGGAGGACAACCTTCTAGGTGAAGAGGAGCTTTCCTCAACACCGGTGGAGGAAGTCCAACTCTTGGGCATGGCCACTGTTGATCCCACCGAACCTTGTGGCATTGTCAACAATGCCGACATTATTTTACTTCCCCAATCTGATGGGAGTGAGACCGGGACCACTCCCCCGCATGATTTTTATTTAAGTCATTCTTCTTATTTATTTCTTGATCCCCCTTCTTCATCTGAGCTTGTGCAGGTTGAGTCTTCACAGGTACTTCAGGAGGACTTGGAGCATTATGCTCAAGTCAATGATGAGATCATCCTCTTATGTGAGGAGGTTGATCCCCCCTCCGTAGAGGAAGCTCCACTCATTGACTTCTCCCCCTGCTGCCTCCCTAGAGATGATACCTTGCTGGGTAAGGATAGTTTTGGTGAGTTGAGTGAGGATTCCTCCTCTTCTTATTTTTTATTCCCTCTACTGGTGACGAGCAGGTATTATTTATATTCGGGTAGAGGCGTGACTGTTCTGTCGCCGTATCGGTACCCTCTACTGACACGCATATTAGAACAATTACCTGTTCATTTTCTCTTTCATACGCCCATTAGCTATAACTGTTATGTTTTTAAATAAGTCATGCTGGGAGGACAATAACCCCAGTAGTTATCTTACTTTTCCTGCATTTTTATTTCTTCTAATCATGTTTAGTTAGCTGTAGTTTATTTTAGTTTGTCTTTTTCTTTTGTTTTTGCGGAGCTCACCCCTGCAGGTCCTTCTTCTGGATGGCGGACGCTGCAGCATTGTCTTGGTTTACACGTCAATCTTCTGGTATGCTCACTTGCTGAGCATTGGGTACTCTCTTCCTCTAGCCCTCATTTAAATTTCATGTTGATATTTTATGCTGGTTGGTTTAGTTGAAGTCTGGGGGAGAGATATTTATTGTACCCACTGCACGTGCACATCTCAGTGCATGCTAGAAGTATTTTATTTCAGTTATTTTATTTGTTCATCTTCATCACACACCACTACACCCACTTTAGCGCGCACTCGCTTGTTTGTATGCTCCTGTATATTTAATTCTTGGTTGTGATATAGAAATTGCTGTATTAGCCAAAAAATTGCAAGATGGAGTGGCATGTTGACTCCAGTAGTGCTCTAGTTGAATACTCGTGTCTTGTTTAGGAATTTGAGTAGAATTAGTTTTTATTTATGCTTCTAATTTATAATTAGTAGATTTGCATAGATTTTAATTTATTTTACTCAAAATGGTGAATGTGGTTGAATCTAGTGGTAGCGTGATATTGTGTGTAGGCGAGCACGAGGTTCGTGTTGCTCGAGTCGGGAGGAAGGATTACCTTTCTCGAGGGCTAAGAACTTGCCCCAAGCGACTCTTGAAGTATGGGTGTGAATGACTTGCAAGTTGAGCGTGACATAGGCCATCTATTTGGCAAGCTTGAGCTTTGTTCTACCATTCCTATACACTAACCGTTGCTAGCCTATTTTGTGCCTACCCGATCTTTTGGTTTAGCTCCTCCATACTTCACCAAGGCCTAAAAGCTAATCCTATTATCGCAACCAAAAATTAAGCTAAAAGCATTTATGAATTGTAATTTTCCAATGCGGTGCGGTGATGCGACACTTCAGTGTTGATGTGGAAGTTTTAAAAATGTCTATGTGCTGAAAATTGTGCTATTAGATTTGGGGATGAAAAGAAAAGAAAAAGAAAAGCAAAGTAAAAAAAAGTTGATTTATATCCCCAGCATTTTAATTGAAACATCTAAATAGTATTGATTGTTGTAGGCCGTGTGCACACCCGGTTTCAAAGTCAAGTCTAGGGGTGTGTTACACGTGTATTATTGTGGCAGCTTTGAATTAGCACTTTTGTGAGCTCTCTTGGGTTGCCATTAGCCATTATGTTTATCTTTGCATTCCAAACCGTAACCTAAGCCTCGTGTACACCTAAAAAGTCCTATCGATTCGTCTTGTGAGTTCACTAGCGTCGTGGAGACAGTGTGACCGGGCGAGCTTATGGTTCTCGACGTTGATGGATTTCAACGGAGATAATTCTGAGTTCCGGTCTTGGGTTACATTCACCTTCGCGACTTGCTTACTTTCGTACTACGCGTGACCACGTGATTCACCAACATTCCATTTTTGAGTAAAAATAAATTTCTTTTTACGCATTTACACTTTTATAAATTAGCTAGCATATGTAGAAACTTCTTCTAATGAACTTCTATGCACACAAGTATGCAACTTCGCATTCTATTCCATGTTTGCAATTTTTTTGGCTAGATATGCTTTTCCTACTCCGCCGTATTTGTTTGCTCGGGATGCGCAAATAGGTAAGTCTGGGGGTGTGATGAGTCCCAATTATATAAACTTTTATGGACTCATCTGGGCCGATTTTATAGTCTTTGCACCACACTTTTGGCATGTTTTCGTACATATTTACATTCATATTTGTTATTCCCTGTTAGGTGCATTCTTAGGCCGTTTTGGTGTGCAATTGTACGCTTTGCTGTTGGGGGCAAGCACTTAGTGCTCCCTAATCTATTTTCTGTGTTTATTTAGTGCTGGAGGTATTCCCAGCTGGGTTGCTTTGTATGCAGGTGACCTGATCGTCCTTTTTCCCCAGAATTCATGTCTGTGCATAACGCACGGTCGTGCGTTTCCTTAACGCACGGTCGGTTGCGGTCGTGCATTTGTGCCTGGGCAAAAAACGGAGCGTCGGAGTCTACTCGTGCATTTTTACGCACGGGCGGTTTGCCCGTGCGTGAGTAAAATGCACGGTCGACCTATGTATTCTTGATTTCAGAGCGTCGGATTTTGCCCGTGCGTTTGTACGCACGGGCGGTGATGATCGTGCGTAAGCAAAACGCATGGGCGGCGCAGCATTTTCCCAAGTCAAGTTTTATCATTTAATAACGCACGGTCTGCACACGGTCGTGCGTTCGACCGTGCGTGACCATTTTCTGACAGAATTTCTATTTAAGTCGCAGGTCTTGCCCTATTCACGATCGATCATTTTTCCCGCTCCCAGAGCTCCAGTTCCGCGACCTTTTCGCCGTCCATCGCCGTCCACCTTCAGGAGGTGCTCCGGGCTTGTTCTTCACGCCAATCTTGAGACGGAGTATCCTCTAGGCCTCCTCCTTCATCCTAGAGCTTCAAGGGAGATCTAGCCGCCATTACCATCAAGCAAGGGGAAGTTTGTAACCTTTACCGGATTGTGAGACGAAGAAGACGGGCTCATTGGAGAGTCGTGACAGCTCTCTCTACCCCGGATGTAGTTGCGGACCGAGCTTGGACGCGGATTGACAACCCGGCGATTCCAACCATGAATCTACAACGAGCCTTCGGATTCGGTCGATTTCTTGCCTTGTTCTTCTCTTATTGATGTGTATATGTTGTGGATCTTTATTATTATGATGAAGTAGCACTTAAACTAGTTTGTATTTCTATATATTTCATGTCTATGTGAAATGCTTTATTGTTTGAGTTGCTTGAGGTGCGCCCCATTCCATCCTCCATCCCACCGTCGCGTTCGTTTACCGCACTAGCAATTGCTAGTGGCGTGCTTGTCGAAGAGGTTCTTGCGACCCTCATTACGTTTGCCTACTCGTCCATCCGCCCTTCCGAAGTAGCGCGCTCAAGGCCTACGTAGTCTCCATCCCGCCTAGCGAAGCTTTGCATAGCGGCATTGCATAGGAGTCGTTGTAATACATTTCTCATTATTTTCCACAAATCAAATCCCCCGTTTCCGCAATCCATCCGACCTAAAGGACTTCAATCTCAAGTCCTTCCTCGATAGTTAGCTCCACCTTACTGTGTTCCTTCGAGAACGATACTTGGGGATTCACTCCCACATTTTATATTACTTGAATGATCGGTACACTACCGTTTCGTGCCGCAGTCTTGCTACCGCATATAGCGGTGTGCTAAGATTTGTGCATCAGTATGTAATGAGTTCAGTTGGTTGCTGCCAAAACCGCTGAGTCGAGCTCTCAGTCTCAGCTGAACTGCTGAGATAAGGCCAAGAGCTGCTGAGAAGGAGTCTGGGCCAGCTGAGCAGCATATAGAAGAAAACTATTGAGACAACTATTTGTCTCAGCGGATCCGCTGGGATGGGACAGAAGATGCCGCTGAGACTGGAAGCTGTCTCAGCCCAACCGCTGAGATAGATTCAAAAGGTCTGGCGGGTTTTACTTTTGGCGCAACACCTATAATGCAGGACAGGATGTCCCAATCACTCCCATGCTGTGTCAGGAGGATATATGATAGCCGTTGAAGATTAGTGAAGTATAAAGGAGAAAATTAGGGCTTTGTAGCACACTTGCTCTCTCCAACTCTCCAGCACACAAAGGAAGAACAAGTTTACTGTTCCATTGACGGCAGCCAAGAAAGCTCTCACTTCCTGTTTCCTGAAGCTGCAAGGAGAAAATAGATTGCTCCTCTTGATCAACTAAAGATAGAGCAAGTTGATCCTCACTCTTTCTATGAAGAAAGGGATCAGAAGAATCAAAGTTGAGTCCATTGTACTAATCCCAGATTCAAGACTGCCACAACAGCTGTTCTGCAATAGAAGACTAAGTTTATTCTATCTTCTTTTGTAATCATACATTATTATCAATGTAGGAACTTAACAGTTCTGAGATGTGGGTCATCTTTGCCTGAGGAAATAGGGTTGTTTAACCTGAGTATTAAAGCTGAGAGGTCAGCTTGAGTGTAGGAGTAGTGGGTGATCTGAGGTAGGGTTGTTGAGCCTGAGGTAGGGTTGTTTGGCCTGAGGTAGGGTTTGTGAAGACCTGAGAGATCCTAAGGGACCAGTGTTGTAAGATCTTAGAGCTGAGTTTGGAGGTGTTGGCCTTATCTAACTCATTGTTAGAAAGGTGAATGGGGAAAAAGGACTACTCAAGACACCCTGTCTTGAGGAATCTCTATAAATCTCTGTGTGTTTTCAGGATGCTTGATAATAACTAACATAAAATCAGAAAACAGCTAGTTAATAGCCAAAAGAAAAAGAAACATATTCACCCCCCCCCCCATCTAGGTGACTAAGGCTACATCCTAAGCAAACTATCAATGATGATGCTGAGAAAGAGCATCAAAAGAATGAGGAAGTTGTTGTTGCTGCTGAGGACATATCAGAAGGACATGAGGATGATCACACTACTTGTGATTCCTCTAATCCTGCCAATGCTAATAAAAGGGTGCAGTTCATGCACTCCTCCTCAGAAGAAAATGAGGATGATGAAGTCCTTGCTCCTATTGATCTTCAAGGTGAGATTGATTTATTCATTTTCAAGCTAGAGCAACGAATCAAGCTAATCCCTCCAAAACCAGCAGATTATTGGGAAGATGATAAGGACAATGATGATCCTCCATCTGTGGGGAGCAGCAGAAGAAATCTCCTGCTAAGGAATGTGATAATGCTCCAAGTAAGGGGCAGCAAGAATGGATTGGTGCAGAAGGAAAAGAAAACTCATCGGGTAAAGTGCATGTCAGTAATCCCTCTGATATTCACTTTAACATTAATACTAATGATGACATTAATCTAAATGTAGATAATAAAGATGATAATGCCCCAAGTGAGGGGAAGCATTAGAAGAATGCTGAAGAAGCCAGCAGAATGCTGCCATGGATCCAGATGAAGACTAGCCCAGTGCTAATACTAAAAAGGAGCATTTACCTGATCCAGCTGAGGGGGAGCCAATCCCTGCCAGGATGTGGGGGATATTATATATGATGTCCCATCCACATCAACTATATCATATGACAACCTAATCAGCTCCATCAGAGCACTCATTGAAGAGCAAATTATTTCAATGAAGGATTACATTGACAGATCACTCATGTCTCTAAAGAAAGAAATCATGGCTGAGGTCAAAGAGACCAAGAAGGTCACTGCAATCCTTAATCAGCAAATGACAAAGTGGTTTGATCTGGCAGAGAAGTCAGTGGTCTATCAAAATACAATTCTAAGATCAATGGACAAATACCTCAAACTATCTGAGCAGGATATGTCATATGTAAAGAACTATGTAAGCAAAATAGATGATGTGATAGAAAAAGTCCCTAATCATATAAAAGAGTATGTGTGGAATACTGCCACCATCATGATTAGTGAGGCTGAGAAGATTAAGGATGATATGAAGTCTGATCTGGAAAATGCCTTTCAATTCATATCAGAATCTGTAGCAGCTGCCTCCCAGTCCCTAGAAGCTAAGATAGTTGAAGAAGCCAGAAAGTGGGAGGTGGCCAATGTTGAGACCAACTCAGAGTTGGCTCTCTAAGTGCTGCAAGGAACCCGAATTACCCTGAACCTACCCTTGCTAGACAATTATAGAAAAGAAGACTTTGACTTTGAGGGGCAGGCTAAGATTGCTCAAAATATTCAATTAGCAAAGAAAAGAAAGAGAGTAGGAATATTGCTAGCAGAAGAATTTTTGGCTAAGCAAAGAGAAGAGCAGGGCAAAGACCCAGACTATGAGTATTGGAGTGAGGACTCCAAGAGCATCATCTTGAATTCCTGGCTAAGCCATGGTCAAGTGTACAAGGATATTGATAAAATCTATCCAGCTGAAGAATGGATTAAACATCTGGAGAGAAACAATCACAGGGATAAGATATTCAAGGAAAATCTTGTAAGAAAGAGCAATCCAAGGAAAATTCCCTCTAAATACATTCCAAAGCCATATCTCTATTTCAAGAGGCAAGAAAACAAGAAGAAGCTAGCAGAGATTGCTGCTGCTGCAAAAGGGAAGGAGGTTTTCATTAGTTGACAAAGCTGAAAGCTCCAAAAAAAAAAGAAAAACTTAAATGAATGTATTCAGTTTTTCATTAAATCAACTTGTAACTTGAAAATTGTAGAAACATTATGACAGCAATGAAATTGATAGTTTTGTTGAATCTTTTGGTTTATGTTATAGGCTAATATTAGTCAAAGCTTAACATGATTCTGTATTATTGCTTTAAATATTCTGTCATGCCTTAATCAGTTAACCACATTATTGGTTTGATGAATAATGTTGTTATTATGCTTGTCATGAATATAATCTGTAATGACATTAACTGTAATGCCATAGTAATATTAACATTTATATGTAATGAAATCATGAATGCTATGTAGTGCAGTTGTACGATAAGTTTTTAGTTGTTATGTATCTTAGCATTGGGGATGTTCTGCCTTCTTCAAATAGGGGGAGATTGTTGGGAATATTGCCATCAATGTTCCCTTGATTTGAAGAGGCATCACACAATGCTAAGTACATATTGTATTTGATAAACCCTAATTTGCATCAGGAATGTGCAGGGTTAAGATATTCCAAACAATGGAGTAAGTTCAGAGGTTTGCTGTCAAAATCGCTAAGAAGGAATCATTGTCTCAGCTGAACCGCTGAGACAGGATTAGGAGCCACTGAGAAGTGCAATTGTCTCAGCAAATCCGCTGAGACAGATGCAGTTCAACCGCTGAGACAGAAGGTTGTCTTAGCCCAACCGCTGAGACATATTCAAATATGAATAAAGCAGTAGCGCGATCTGTTTTTAGCGCAAGTAGGATAAAAGTAAGATACACTTTTGTCAGATGTCCATGCTGTGTCAGGGGCTTCTAATAGCCGCTGAAAGTAAGGAGGAATTATAAAAGAAGATGTTAGGTCAAAAGTAAGAGCACTATTCCATTGCAAAATTGTATTGTGTGTTGCAGGCTGATCTTCTTCAAGCTTCCTGAAAGGGCAATCTCTCAAGCTAAAGTTGAACTTTGCTGGGAGATAAGTTGTTCTTCCTGAATCATTCAAGAAGAACAAGTAAATCTTCAACTTTGCGGAAGGAGAAGATCAAGGAGAAACAAGACCTGCTGGTGTTGCTTCACAGTGCTGTTTCAATTCAACAGAAGACATGATCTGAAGATTAACTTAATACAGTCTTCTATTGTATCATTAATACTTTATTCATCTATAAGGCCTTTGTGCCTGAGCTGAAGGGGTTCTTAGCTTGAGTGTAGAGTTGTACTCCCAGCTTAAGTGTAGGATCTTTGTGAAGATTTGAGGTAGGACTTCTTGATAGGTCTGAGGTAGGAAATCATGATATTTCTGAGTTGGAGGAGTTGTAGAACTCTACGCTTGTAGGGTTGTTGAGCCTGAGGTAAGGTTTGGAGAAAACCTGAGAGATTCTGAGGAATCCGAGTTGTAAGCTTTTAAAGCTGAGTTGGAGGTGTTGGCACTGTCTAACTCAATGTTAGATGGGTGAAGGGGAAAGAGGACTACTCAAGACACCCTGTCTTGAGGAACCTCTATATATTCTTGTGTGCTTTCTGTATGTTTGCTTATAATCATTACATTCACTAAAAACAGCTAGGTTAAAGAAGCAAGAAAAGAAAGTGACCTATTCACCCCCCCCCCCCCCCCCCCCCCCCCCCCCCCCCCCCCCCCCTCTAGGTGATCTAGACAACTTCCTATAAACAATCAATGAATTTATTCCATTAAGATCTTCCATAGATGTACCATTGAAATCCTCCTTGATTGGCGTGAATAGGTTGGAGAATTAATGTTGTCACGTATTATTCAAGCACTTAGAATAGTTCTGAATGAATTTAAGTCTGTCATGTCGATGTTGAGATCATCCTGTCGATTTGCATTGATCCAGTCAATCCTTTGTCCAGTCGACAATCAAAATAGATGGTCTGTCTCGTCGATCAATCTTGTCAACTTATCTTCCTGTCGATGTTTAGAGTTCAATCGACAGTTCGTCCCGTCAATTTTTACTTAAGCTAAATTCTGAATTTCACTGCCTTCTGAATTCACTAATTTTCTTTGAACTTTTCAAGCAGAGAATTCAAGATAGATGTTAATATGACTTCAAATAAATACTGAGGTCGTATAATACAAATAAATGCTTGGTCTTAGTGACCTTACGCAATATTCAGATATTTCTTAAGTGTACCTGTCTCAAGCATCATCTATATTTCATTAAGCACAATAAGTTTATTATTATGTAAATGTGCTACTTCAAATCTGGAATCCTGGGTATCAAATTATAAGCTTTTATAAAGGAAATATAAAGTAATTCGAGATAAAGTGAGCATTCTAATATATAGTAAATACTAGAGTTTATGAGCTTAAGAAAAAGTTATAACAATAATCACATATTAACTTTTCAGATTTAATCACCTTCACCATTTGCCTACCTCTTCTGCCTTGAGAAGTAATTCATGGGCATTGGGATGTATCTTGGAGGCACTGGTCCCTCAGTCTTGTTCTTCCAATGGAGTCTCCTTTTAGTTTCTTTATCTTCATGTTTTTCAACTCTGCTGAGTTAGAGAATCTTTCCTTGTGCGGTCCTTTACTTCCAAAATCTCTCCATGTTGAGTGAATGATTTCTTTTGAAATGGGACTCCACACTTCATATCTAGGCATCTGTTTGATTTCTTCTCTCCTTCTTTGCATGTACTGCCAATAGTCATCTTCATTGTCGGGAGCCTTTCTTTTGTGAGATGGACCTGCTTCCATCTTGTGGGGCTTGTATAATATTCTTCAGGTGGAACATTGTTTTCTTCATCATCAAATTGAATCTCATAATTTAATCTTGGTAGATTCATTGTGTCTCTTGCCTCATTTGCTACCCAGACAGCTAGATCTACCCCTAATTTTTTCAGATTTTCTCCCCCTTTCTGACTTCTTCAGATAGGGTATTGTAGATTTCTGTTGTGCTGGCTGTTATTTGTCTTTGGAGGTAGTTGATTCCAACTGTAATGTGATTTTTTATTTCTAGAAGTTGATCGTCCAACAGCTGAGTGTCTGCATCTATTCTTTCTTGTATGATTCTTCTATTGTCCTGGATGTGATGTTCAGAATCTACAAAGGCATTCCTCAGGTTTTCATTAGTAGTATGCTGATTTTTGATGATGTCATCTATGCCTTTGTTGGCATCCTTCAGCAATATGGATGTGTAATCAACTGCTCCTGCTGCTTTGTCAAAGAATTGATAGGATTGCATAATCATCTTTTCTATATTCTTCTGTAAATCTGAGTAATTCTGCTTCATTTCTTCCCTCAGAGTTTGAACAGATTTGTCCACCTAAGATTCTATGTTCTTTCTCTGGATCTCAAGTAGAACTTGAATCTTATTTAGAAGGGGGATGATGATCTTTCAGGCATTTTACTGGAGGGGATGGGTGTTTGTTGAACAACTGGAGGGCGACTTGGTGTGTTTTTGCCAAAGTCCATGTCCTCATAGAGACATTTTGGTGTGTCTGCTCTTGCTTCCTGGGGTGGTGAATATTCTTCTACAACTCCTTTTCCTTTATAAAGAACAATTTCCCATCCTGACAGCTCATCTTCGGTGTACTCTTGTTCAGGGGTCTTGGAAGGAAGATTATGGGTAGAGACTTTCAACTCAGACTCCCCCTCATCAACATTGTGAGAGATGACTACCTCTGTTTCAGCAATGGAGTTTGATTTCTCAGGTGGCGTTATCTGGTTTATATCAAAAACTTCTATTGTCTTTGGTTGTATTTGTTCTAACTGAGTAATTATTTTGTCTATTTGAAGATATCTCTCAAGATTTTCTTCAATGGGAGAGGGGATTGTCATAGTTTGCTCAATGGATTCACCTATTACTTCAGTAACTTCTTGAGCAGGTGTAGTCGTCAGTGGGACTGTTGTAGAAAAAAGTGGTGTTGTGGACTCCCCCTCAGGAGAATGGGGGCTATGGACTCCCCCTCAAGAGATTGGGGGGCTGGGAGAGAGACTTTTCCTTTCTTCTTCTTGGTTGGTGTTGTTTCTTTGCTCCTTCCCGGGTGATGGACATATTGATCCCATCTTCTTAGTGTGTTTAGATCAAAGTTTTTCAAATAATGTATATGCATCCCCAGGCTGGGATACATTTGAGATGGTAAGCATAAAGAGAGATAGAGGGAAATGAATATGCCAAAACTTTGGTTGTCTAGACTCTGTACTATATTTTCAAATAAGAGTATGCTCTAGTCTGTTTTCTTGACTAGTATGATTCTTGTCATAAGGGAGAACATATCCCTGGAGATTCTGTCAAAAGATCCTGCTTGCAGATTAGTGCTTTGCCAACAATATCTGTCAATAGTTTTCCTGGTGAATTCATTTTCATTCTATACAATGACCCCTTTGTCTCTTCAGTGTATTCAAAGAATTCCAGGGCAGATTGCCTGTCTTCCTCAGAAATTGACTCTTCATCTTCCTCTTCTTCCAGTAGTGGAAGATGTAGAGGTCAATTTATACTGCTTGCAGAGATTCTGATGGCTGCACTTCCTATACTTCTCTTTATCCTTGTCCCATGGTTGTTTAACTTCGCATTCCGATAGAATTCCAATACCTCTCTCTAGAAGATTAGAGAGGGTTCTGAGAGGATAATATCCAGGCCTGATGCTGCAATTAGCCATATGATGCTTTGAATGTCTTCGCCGGCAGAATTAAAACAATTTCTTACCAGTTCGAACACGATGATCAATGAGCTTTATTTGGATGAGCTGGGTTTTGTCACCATTGGAGGAGAAGGAGAACATGTTATCGACGAGATACCAGAGTGATGTGGGATATGCGGCTAGTGATTACGTTATATATATACATATATATATATGTTCTTAAGCCCGGTTCAAACCCTAAATTTAGTATAAATTAGGTAGCTCAAGAGGCGCGTACCTGATTTGACGTTATTTCCTAATTTAAAAGAGCCAATATTTGGACTTTTGAATAGTAATTAAGGAAAGAAGTCCTTTTCGAGATAATTGATTTCAATAGACACCCAATCAAGTCGATTTAGACTTTGTTCTCGTTGATTATTTCTTTAAAGATAGATTTTGATCCTGCATACATAAATTAAATATTAAACTATCAACTGTGAATGCCAAAAGTTTGACCTTCACATTTGTACAACCCCGATATTCTCCAGGAGATGGGCATAGATTGAGAAGTCAATAGGCGAAAGAACAAGGAAGGCGAGCCAGAGTCTCAAATGTCTCTCGCGGGAAGGCGGGCGAGTCGGGCACTCGCCGACCGCTCGTGAAAAAGCGGGCGAGCCGGGTGCTCGCGGGCCGCTTGTAGGATGGTGGGCGAGCCAGATCCTCGCGGACCGCTTACAGTAGATTTTGGGCGAGCCGGATTCTTTCCAAGTTCCTGTGTTCGATGAACTTCAATCTGCATTCGACGAAATCCATTCTGCGTTCGACGAACGTCATGCTTCAGTTCAACGAACTTGCTTTTCAGCTCGATGATTTCAGTTTTCCAGCCAGTTCAGCAGATTTTCACAGGGCCAAGGGGAGCTTGCAGGAAGGAATGCGAGATCCGGCCTCGGTAGATGTCGCCAGAAGGGGTGCGATTGGCGCCTTCGCAGAGCGCTCGCCTAAGAGGGGTTTCGTGAGCCATTCTCACGAGGAGACTCGCGGGAGATCTCGCGAGTAGTCTTCTCGCAGGCCACTTGCCTATAGGCTAAGGAGATGAAATTACCCCCCTGCCCCCTGGTGGTCTACCGTTAGCCCCTCCAAATAGCGGAGTTTGGCTGTTAGCATGCCAAATTGAAGTGCGTTTAGTAAAACCAAAAGGCGGAATTCCGCTATTAACAGACCAGTTCAGAAAAACTATAAATAGGCCTTGAAGGGCACCTTGGGAGAGAATTCCAATCTCAGTTCTCTGAGCTTCTTCCTCCCTGGGTTACTTTGGTTTAGCTCTATATCTCTCCAAGGTGCCCATGTCTCAGCTTTGGCTTGGGAGGGGAAGCGCTCAACGATCTTCCGTGTTTGTGGTGGGACTTCCTCGCTGTAACTAAGGTCTTAGTCTAATTCTGAGTCTCTAGTCTGCTCCTTCCAAGGGACCAGTAAGGGCTAGCTGCCCCTCAACTTGTTGAGGGCCCGAGCTTCACAAGAGACCGAGAAATTGGTTTCAACATTTTGGTGGATTGAGCGTGGAGTGTGGCTGGTCCAAGAAAGTTTCTAGGAAGGGACATGGGATGAGATGAAGAGCAGGGCGAGGAGTTTTGCGGGTCACCCTCGGTGGTGACGCCAAGGATGTTCTCGGACTTCAGGAGGGAAGTCATCGACACCCTCGGGTTTGCAGTCGTAGCATTGTGAAGCAAGTTTGCGACCCCGGCGGCTCAGGCGTTCCATCCTCTGGCAGCGGCTGGCGAGAATGCCCCGGGAGGAAGGACGGGAAAGTATTCGCCAGGCCATCGAGCTCAGTTTCGGCGAGCTCGGTGCCAGTGAGCTTGGTGCCAGCGAGCACGGGGCAGGAAAGTGCGGAACAAGAGAGTGCGGCGCAGGAAAGTGCGGTGTAGGCCAGTGCGGCGCAGGAGAGCGCGATCCTAGCAGGCACGATGCCCGTAAGAGCAGCTCTGGTGAGTGTGGCTCTCGCGAGAATGGCCCCAGCGAGCTCAAGCCTGGCGAGGGAGCTCGGGGGGCGAGTGGAGCAGGAAAGGATAGCAGGTGGAGGAAGCCCCTTTTGCGAGCTGGTGCTTTCCACACCCATCCTGAAAGGGTTCAGGGAATGGGACAGGGTCTACTACCACGGAAGGGATGACCCAGTCCAGCACCTGCAGTCATTCGAGGACTCGGTTTCTATCAGGCCGATGTCGGATGCCTTTAAGTGTTGGCTCTTCATCGTCACCCTAAAAGACAAGGCCAGGGATTGGTTCCACCAGCTCCCTGTTGGATCAATCTACGCATTTTAGGACTTGCTTAGAAGCTTCTTTTTGCGGTTTTCAACTTCGAAGAAGAGGAAGAAGGACGCCGAGTCCCTCTTCAAGGTGAAGCAGGAGCCCAATGAGTCGTTGACTCACTATGCAGATCGGTTTCAGGAGGAGGTATTGCTCACCCAGAAGATGCCCGGGTTTGCCCTCCACCTCGCCATCACGTTGGGGTTGAGGGAGAGTTTCTTTAAGATGGGATTGAAGAGAAAAGCCCCCGTCTCCTATGAGGAGTTGATGGAGAGGGTGCGGAGAGAGTCGAAAGTGAGGAGGCCAATCCGGAGCTCACCAAGAGTCTAGGAAAGCTCAGTGAGCCAGAGGTCAAGCAGTAGGAGGTGCGGAGAAGGGAAGAGCCCCAGGCCCCGGAGGGGGATGGAGGCAGCAGGGCGGGGGGATGCAAGGTCAAGGAAGAGGTTACTCCCTAGGAGGGGGTAAGTTCTATGGGGTTCAAAGAAGACCCCATCAGCTGGGATGGAGGCAAGGTCCAAGTCCGGTGCCTCCCCCACCTCTGCAGGCCATGGAGATCAGGAGAGGGAGGGGAGGAAGAGGAAGGAGAGAAGGGGGAGGAGCAGAAGCTGGTGCAGGAAGGAGAAGGGGGAATAGGGTGGCGGAGGCCGAGAGGGGAGAGGTGACGTTGCCATACTGTGACTTCCATGATGAGGAAGGTCACGCGATGGCCACTAGCCCAGATTTCTAGGAGACGAAAAGGGGCAGAGTGCCGGTGCTGCGGTAGCAGCAGCAGGTGAGGATCAAGGAGGTCCTGCCTCGGGAGGATGGGGAGGAAAGTTGCAAGGACCGAGTCGATGTGGGGAACCGAGGAGGGATCAGAGTGATCCACTGGGGAGTAGGGGTGGAGGAAACCCGCAAGGCGAGCCACCATACCATCTACCGCCGGAGCGTGGCTTTGACATCCACGGGCCCACCCCCAGCAGAAAAAATTACTTTCTCTCAAAGGGACATGTCCTGTCATGAGGACCATTTCTGTGATGCGTTGGTCTTCTAGACCTCCATCGAGAACTTCACGGTGTCTCGGATTCTCGTGGACAATGGAAGCTCCGTCAGCGTCATCTTCAAGAAGGCGTTCGATGAGATAAAGGTGGAAACCAAGGGTTGTTGTCCTCGGATGGACCATTGTTCGGGTTCTCCGGAGAGAGGAAGGAGGTAGAGGGGGGAGTGGGGCTCCATGTGGTCCTGGGCGGGCAATCTCAGAATTGCCGCTTCGTCATAGTGGATGCCCCAAGCAGCTATAGTGCCATCTTTAGAAGGCAGCTAATTAGTGCTTTCCGCTGCGTCCCCTCCACCTTCCACCAATGTCTCAAGTTTAACTCAAGAGGAGTTCAGATTCGAGTAAGGGGGGACCCAAAGGTAGCAAGGTAGTGCTACGTCACGGCAGTAAACACCATTTCCTGGACAGCCGAAGCAGAGAAATGAGATCAGGAGGTGGGGGAGCCGGCGGGCCTCAGAGAGGTAGAGGAGCAGATGGGGGAATGGGAGGAGGAGAAGGAAGAGGTAGAGGGTCAGGCCCAGGGGGAAGGGGCGGAAGAGGTGATGAAGGTTCAGGGAGGAGAAGGAGAGGAGAAGGTCGAAGGGCCGACTTACGACGAGGAGAAGGAAGAAGTTTGGGGAGAGCAGTCTCGGCTGGAAGCCATGGAGTAGGTCGTGGAGCTCGAGGTCACCACCCAGGTTGGGGTGGTGGAGAAGGTCCGCATCAGCGGGGAGCTCGGCCCGGAGGAGCAAAAGCAAATCCTGACATGCGTCCAGGAAAATGTGGTTGTCTTCGCTTGGAGAGCCGCGGAGATACCCGGGCTCGATGTGGATGTGGCTTGCCATCGCCTCAATCTCGACCCAGGCACCCACCCCATCCGTCAAAAGAAGAGGGCCATAGCAGACAAGCTGGAGGGGCCCATCCGAGAGGAGGTGTGTAAGCTCCTACATGCGGGTTTTGTATCGGAGATCCAGTATCCAAGCTGGGTCCCCAACGTGGTTATGGTAAAAAAGGGAGGAGGTAAGTCGAGGATGTGTATCGATTTTTCCTTGCTTAATAAATCATACTCAAGGATTGCTACCCTTTGCCTAGAATCGACGCGGTGGTTGATTCAGCCGTCGGTTTCCCTATAATGTCTTTTTAGATGCTTTTTCAGGTTATCATCAGATCCGCATGCACCCCCCCCCCCCCCCGGACATCAAGGATGTCTCCTTCATCATAGGGGATGGGTTCTATTGTTATAAGATGATTCCCTTTGGGCTCAAGAATGTAGGGGCCACGTACCAACTAATGATGGACAGGGTCTTCCGAGAGCAGAAGGGAAGAAACCTGGAGGTCTATGTTGATGACCTCATGATAAAGAGCCGGGACCTCAAGTCTCACCTCCAAGACCTTGAGGAGACCTTTGGGACCTTGCGAAAGTATAAGATGAAGCTCAACCCCCTAAAGTGTGTCTTCGGGGCTAGCCGGGGAAAGTTCCTGGGTCACTTGCTCACCCAGTAGGGGTGGAGCCTAACCCAGATAAGGTTAAAGCAATCATGGAGTTGGGGTCGCCAAGAAATGCAAAGGAGGTTCAGCACCTCATAGGAAAATTGGCCGGACTCAGTAGGTTCCTCTCCAAGGAGGGTGAGAAGTGTGCACCTTTCTTCAAGGTGCTACGGGGAAATAAGAAATTAGAATGGACCTCGGAATGTGAGGAAGCTTTTCAAGCTTCGAAAGGACAACTCACCCAGACTCCTCTACTCCAGGGACCAAGGCAAGGGGAGGATCTATCCCTATACTTGGGGTAGGATCTGAGGCAGAAAGTTTGGTGTTGGTCCGGGAAGAAGGGAGGAGTCAGTTCCCCATCAACTACGTCAGTCGAGTGCTGAGGAAGGCGGAGCTCCGATACCCAATTTTGGAAAAGTTGGCTTTTGCTTTGGTGGTATCGGCTCGGAAGCTCAGGCCATACTTCCAAGCACACTCAATCAAAGTGGAGACCGACCACCCGCTTCGCAAAGTCATGGAAGGGGTGGAGCATTCAGGGAGGCTAGCAAAATGGTCCGTGGAGCTGAGTGAGTTTGACGTCGCATTTGTTCCTAGGATGTCAATCAAGGCACAAGCGGTGGACGACTTCATGGCGCACTATGCAACTGAAGTAGAGGAGCATGAATCACCTTCCACGGTGGCATGGAAAATTCTGGTAGATGGTGCGTCAGGGAAGCACTCTTATGGAGGAGGAATCATCCTAATAATCCCCCATGGGACGAAGATTGAGCAAGCCTTGAGCATCCATTTTCCAATTACCAACAACCAGGTCGAGTACGAGGCCGTGATAGCAGGCCTGCGGCTGGCCAGGGATCTGGGATTGCATGACGTGGAGGTCTCAACGGACTCTATGGTTGTGGCATGCCAAGTTAGAGGGGAATTTGAAGCAAAGGAGCCGACCCTCCAACGCTACCTAGAGAAGGTCAAGGGGGTCATCGGTCAATTTCGCACTTTCTCCATCAAACATGTGTCAAGGGAGGAGAGCACCCCGACGAACATCCTAGCAAAGTTTGTCCCTCGAGCTGGGAACAGTATCAGAACTCTTCCGACCTTCCATCGAGGAAGGGGAGCTGATGGAGGTGGATCAGCGGGCATCATGGATGGATCCCTTCGTCACCTTCCTGGCATCAGGAAAGTTCCCTGAAGGGGACGTGGATAAACGACGCTTCAGGTACAAGTCGGCTTATTATTCCTTACATGCAGGATGACTATAAAGGAAAACACTCTCGGGGCTCCTGGCCCGTTGTGTATCAGAAGAGGAGGTCTCAAGAGTCCTCAAAGAAATCCACTCGGAAGAGTGCGGCAGTCACTCCGGGAGCCAAACTCTGGAGGGAAGAGTGTTGAGGCAAGGCTATTTTTGGCCTTCCCTCAGCAAGGATGCGGCAGAGTTCGCAAGGAAGTGTTCGAAGTGTCAGCTCTATGCTCCACTCCAACTCCTCCCAGCTCAGAGGCTCCGGACCATCACAGCTCTGTGGCCCTTCGCTATATGGGGCATAGATTGAGAAGTCAACCGGCGAAAGAACAAGGAAGGCGATCCAGAGTCTCAAAGGTCGCTCACAGGAAGGCGGGCGAGCCGGGGTCTCGCCGACCGCTTGCGAGAAAGAGGGCGAGGAAGGTTATCGCGGGCCACTTGTAGGATGGTGGGCTAGCCAGATCCTCGCGGACCACATACAGTGGTTTTTTGGGCAAGCCAGATTCTTTCCAAGCTCCTATGTTCGACGAACTTCAATCTGCGTTCGACGAAATCTGTTTTGCGTTCGACGAACGTCATGCTTAAGTTCGACGAACTTGCTTTTCAGCTCGATGATTTCAGTCTTCCAGCCAGTTCAGCAGATTTTCACAGGGCCGAGGGGAGCTCACAGGAAGGCATGCGAGATCCGGCCTAGGTAGATGTCGCCAGAAGGGGTGCGAGCGGGGCCTTCACAGAGCACTCGCCTAAGAAGGGTTTCGCGAGCCATACTCACGAGGAGACTCGCGGGAGCTCTCGTGAGTAGCCTTCTCGCAGGCCACTTGCCCATAGGCTAAGGAGATGAAATTACCCCTCTGCCCCTGGTGGTTTGCTGTTAGCCGCTCCAAACAACGGAGTTTGGCTTTTAGCAGGCCAAATTGGGGTGCGTTTAGTAAAACCAAAAGGCGGAATTCCGCTATTAATAGACCAGTTCAGAAAAACTATAAAAAGATCTTGAAGGGCACCTTGGGAGAGGATTCCAATCTCAGTTCACTGAGCTTCTTCCTCCCTTGGTTACTTTGGTTTAGCTCTCCAGCTCTCCAAGGTGCCAAAGTCTCAGCTTTGGCTTGTGAGGGGAAGCGCTCAACGATCTTCCGGTTTTGTGATGGGACCTCCTCGCTGTGACTAAGGTCTTAGTCTAATTCCGAGTCTCCAGTCTGCTCCTTCTGAGGGACCAGTAAGAGCTAGCTTCCACTCAACTTGTTGAGGGTCCGAGCTTCACAAGAGACCGAGAAATCGGTTTCAACAACATTATAGTTGAAATTAATCTAAATTTAACATTCCTAGTTCAATTTTGAATTGAGTAAATTTCATTTCATCAAGGGGTTTTGTGAAAATGTCTGCCACTTGTCTATCAGTTGGAACAAATTCCAGACAAATATCTTCTTTTTCAACATGCTCCCTGATGAAATGGTACGTGATCTCAATGTGTTTTGTTCTGCTATGGGAGTCCGGATTCTTTGCTATAGATATAGCACTTGAAGAATCACAATAGAGAGGTGTCTTTTTGTTATGAACATCATAATATTTTAATTGATGTTGAATCCATAATAGTTGTGCACAACAATTTCCAGCTGAGATGTATTCTGATTCTGTAGTAGAAATAACAACACTTGTTTGCTTCTTACTACTCCATGAGATTACCCTTTTGCCTAGAAATTGACATGTTCCAGATGTGCTTTTTCTATCCTCTTTGTAACCTACAAAATCTGCATCTGAAAATCCTATTAGTTCAAAATTACTACTTCTAGGGTACCATAGACCAAGATTAGGTGTACCCTTTAGATGTCTCAAAATTCTTTTGGCAGAGGTGTAATGAGATTCTTTGGGGTTCACTTGATATCTGACACAAACACATGTAGAAAACATGATGTCTGGTCTACTAGCAGTAAGATAGAGTAGGGAGCCAATAATACATCTATAAATTGTCTCATCAAAAGGTTTCCCTTTTCTCATCCTTGTCTAGAGATACATTTGTTCCCATTGGAGTCCTCATTGAGGTTGCACTCTCCATGCCAAATTTCTTAATGAGTTATTTGGTAAACTTGGTCTGAGAAATGAAGATTCCTTCCACATATTGCTTAATCTGGAGACCCAAAAAGTACTTTAACTCTCCCATGCTACTCATTTCAAACTTCCCTTCCATAAGGTTAGCAAACATTTTACCGAGGTTGTCATCTGTATATCCAAAGATGATGTCATCAACATAGATTTGCACCAGCAAGATCTTTCCTTTGATTTCCCTAAGAAACATTGTTCAATCTATCTTTATTCTTGAAATTTTGTTTTCAAGGAGAAAAGAAGATAAGGTCTCATACCAAGCTCTAGGTGTATGCTTTAGACCATAGAGTGCTTTCTTAAGAAAATAAACATGATCAGGATGAGTTGAGTTGATAAAACCTGGAGGTTGTTCTTCATAGACCTCTTCTTTTAAATCTCCATTAAGAAATGTTGATTTCACATCCATCTGGTAGACTTTAAATCCTTTGTGGGATGCATAGGCAAGGAAGAGTCTGATTGCCTCTAGCCTTACCACAGGTGCAAAGGTTTGATCATAATCAATTCCTTCTTCCTGTCTATATCCTTTAGCAACTAATCTGGCTTTATTCTTGATAATGAACCCTTGATCATCCAGTTTGTATCTGAACACCCATTTGATTCCAATTATATTGTGACCATAATGTTTTGGAACTAGTTTCCAGACCTTGCATCTTGTGAATTGGTTCAGTTCCTCTTGCAATGCCAAAATCTAGAATGGATCTTTGTTGGCAGCTTCAAACTTCTTTGGTTCTTCTTATGAGAGGAAGCTTAGAAATAGTGCTTCATTTATTCATCTGCTTTTGGTTTGTACTCCTTGATTGATTTCCCCAATGATCAAATCAGGTGGGTGATTTCTTTGAAACTTGATGGCATTGGACCTATTTCTATTTTTTGCTGGGATTTCTTCAACTAGGGGTGATGCTTCTTGTATTATATCTTGTTGATTGTCTTTATCTGTTGGATTGTCAACTTGGTTATCTACTCCCCCTACATCTATTCCCATTGCATGAGAGGGAGAGAGTTCTTTTTTTTTCTTCTGAGATTGATGTCTTCAGTTCCTTGAGCTTGGAACTTGAGCCTGTCACAGAAATTCTAGAGGGCTCTTCAAGTATCATGCTTGATTCATCAAATACTACATTAATAGATTCTTCTATAGTTTTGGAATGTATTTTATATATCCTATAAGCTCTGTTGTGATGACTGTATCCAACAAAGATACCTTCAAAGCATTTTTAGCAAACTTTGTCAAGTGATGCCTCCCATTATTTAGGACATAGCACTTTAAGAGATATGGTTTGTCAATAATCTACACCTAGAGGGGGAGGGGGTGATTAGGTGTTTTCAATATTCTTTGCTACTTTAAAGTTTATCTATCACAACACAAAAGCAACACAGAAAGCACACAAGATTTATAGTGGTTCCCTACAAGACAATGTGTCTAGAGGTAGTCCACTATCCCTCCCACCTATCTAGAAGTGTGCTAAAATAGGCAACTTCTCCAAAACTCAGATATTTTCACTATACAATAGATCTTATAACTCAGATCACAAGGATCCTACCTCAGCTCTTCACACAGAAAAGCTTACACTCATGTTATACAAACCTTACAACAATTTTCTCAAACTTTACAAGTCCTACCAAACACTCTGATTTGTACCAAGATCTTACCAATACTAAGGCTCACACAGAACCCTACCAATCTCTTGCTCACACAGAACCCGACAAACTCAGATCTGGTACAAGATCCTACAAGCTCAGGTTCATAAAGAACCTTACAGAATAGAACAGAGATGTTTGCTGTTGTAGAATAAAAGTCTTCAAGATTTATTCTTTGAATATCAGACTACTTCTTCTTCTTCTTGCAGATGTAAGCCTATTGATCTTATGGATTACTGCGCCTTTCTTTTGAATCTCCTCCTTAGTTGATAGATGCACTTCTAGTATGGGAGGAAGATTCTTTCTTGTCTTCTAAGCCAAGTGATGAATATTTTCTGCTTGTTCTCTTCCATTATTTTCTTGATCAGATTCAGTATGTTGTAAGAAAGTTAAGTCTGCTCTGAAATCAACAATTTCTTTTCTTTTATATTCTTCTGTAACTTTGCATAAAAGCCCTTACAGAATTCTTCCATAATTTGCCTGATAGAATATTTGAAAAAATGGTAGAATAAATTGTCTTAAATACCTTGCCGTTTTTGGAACTTTCACAGTATAGAAGTAATAATATTCTTCCTTAAACACTGTCCAACGACTATATTCTATACAGAATATCATTTATTACTTCTTAATTGGTACGCAAGATAGGCGGCATGAATATTCCCTAAATATCAATTTCCAAGAGAACTGGCGCAATAAATACTGCTCTACAACTGTCAAGACGATATCGTCTTGATCAATGTAAATGACATATATTCTTCACGACGATATCGTTGACATACTTCCTTCTTCATGACTCCACTTGATATGTAACATCCCATTTCCTACTAGACCTCTTAACTTCAACTAGGATATGACATGTGGTGAGTGAGGTGAGTAAGAGCTAGGTAATAACCTTAGCCCACCTTGAGTTGTGAGAACTCAAGTGTGAGTCCCTATATTGGATAAGCCATTTAGACCAGTTTAGCTAAAATTGAACCTACACATATGAATTAACCCCACCACCATGTTCCTAACCCCAAAGGAGGCATAGTAGACCAAAAGGCCCATCATTTGGTCAGCCAATTTAGCCAAGTTGACTAAAGTCAAACCTAGGTCAATATGGCCCATTCCAACTCAATAGGGTTCAATTCAAGCCCATATAGCTAAATTGACCCCACCACTAGGTGGTAAACCTTTAAAGGAGTGCTTTAGATCCAAAAGCCCCATCATGGGGTCTTCAATTAGTCCAAATTGACCAAAGTCAAACTTAGGTCAACATAAGCCAATTCTTCCTCAATAGGTTCAATTGAACCCCAAAGCATGAAATTGACTTCACCCCAAGTCTAAGAACATCATGGGGAACCTAACTGAATCAAAATCCCCATCAGGGGATCATCAATTTGACAAATTACAGAAAGTCAACTTTTCCCCAATTTTGGTCTAAATCACACTTATCGGTTAAATTGGCCCAATTGGGGCATCACCATGACCCAATTAACATTGGGGGGTGTTAAGGGACCCAAGGTCCACATCTTGGACCAGTCAACCCACCCAATTGACCAAGTCAACATCAAGGTCAACTATGGTCAACCTTAGGCCAAGATGAAGAAATTAAGAGCCCAACCCAAATTCAATTGGGCTAAGGCCTCAACCAAATCCCATTCAGCAGCCCAAGTGCACATTTACCTTGCTTGCCCGCTGAGATTTGAATGGAGTGACATGCAAAGGGGCAAAATAGACTTTTCCCCCAATTCCCATTAAAATGGGAGGAGATTGGGAATGGAGGCCATTTGGCACTCCATTCTTCTGCCCAAAGCTTACTCCTGTGCCCTCAATCATTCCCCAGCCGAATTTACACTGCATTGCTGCCATTTGGCAGCTGGGAGGAGCAAACAAAGCTTGGTCGAGCCTTGCTTTAATGGAAGATGCCTTTAGAGCTCTCCTCTCCCTCATTTGAGTTCACCAACAGCTTCAGAAGGGTCTAAGCAGCCAAGCCAGTGTACTGGAGCAGAGGAAACGGTGCCGGATCGAGATTTCGAGCTAGATCGTCGGAAGCCTCCGCCACCATGCCACCCCGCCGCAATACACTATCTCAAGCCCCCATTCAGGTTAGTTTCTCCCCCTCTCCCTATGTGCTAGTATCTATGTCCAATTAGGAGAGAAGTCAGGCTCAATTGAGCTCGATCCCATGTGAGCTTGAGGGAGAATTGCTGAGCTTTTCCTCCAGCTCGGGATCGCCAGAGAAGCTATCTCTGGTGGCCGTGTCGCCGCCTGGAGGTAGCCACCACCTCAAGGAAGGTGGTGGAGGTGGTGGTCGACAGTGGTGGGCTATGGACGGCCGAGAAATTGCTGTGGAAGGTGGCCCAGGTCGGGATGATCTCTACCCTTGGCTAGAGGTACAAGATGAAGGAGAGCCATCGGATTGGCTATATCTGCTATATGCAGACCATATTATTTCAATTAAATGATTTTGTCACACTTTATTATGAATGTTCATACTGGAATTTGAGGCCCTTATAGGCCTTTTTAGGAAAAGTGACATGAGATAGTTGTTGTAGGTCTTGATGTCTAATCTTATTAGAAACTGAAATCAGCCCATTTGTGGTAATGTAGAAGTGTCGGCTTCTATTTTAGTGAGGCTGGTCCAACTAGAGGCCAGAAATTATTTTGTGTATATATTCTAAACCATAAGTCTGACGGACTTGAAATTTTGGCAATGCATGCATATGACCTGTATCTAGCTTGCACCCAAAAATTTGATTTTTAGGTGATGATTTTTCTAAGGTTTTATCTAAAATATGTAAAATCAAATAAGTGTCATTTTTTGGATGTATATAGCTCCAACTGACCCCAAATTTAGGTGTCAGCCTGATTTAGACAATATTGGCCCATGGTTAAAGTTTGAGGTCCATTGGACCTCTGCATGTAGGGTAATTTGCTTTGCATGTCCCTACTTGAGAGAGGGATATGGTGTGCCAATAGCAAAATAAGTATTTATGTGTATTTAGGCCAATTGGCTTAGAGTTAGCTTCTAAACTTTTGCACACACCTCCTTCATGATATAATACACCACCTTAGAAATCTTGGGATCTCTAGGATCAAGAATATTGTGAATATGATCAAATTGACCCATGTCACAATTTGGTATATATGAAATGTTCATTGTTGGTATTTGGAGCTAAATTGTTGAAACTCTAGAAAATAGTTAAGAATCTCATTTATGAAATCTGTGATGTGGACTTGTTTTATTTCCCTTGTCTTTTTTTTATCTATTGGCCTAAAGCAAATGATCGTAATAGCCGGCAGAATTGGCATCTTGCGATCGCAACTAACCTGTGTGTTGGTGTCATCCGTAAGGCGGCGGTTCTGGGCATAAGACCCGGGTAACCCTCCTAGTAAGGGGAAGGGGGGTCTTACAAACTGGTATCACTTGAACAAACAATCATAAGAGAAAGAAGTCCACAACATTGGGCATCCCCGCTCGAGCATTAGTTTGTGGACAAACTAAGCAGCGGAAGCTATGGTGTGCCAATGTATAAAAATCACAGAAAATAGTCCATTAAGCATTGAGTTAGGCCAATTCTAATACAAACCTTACTTTGTGTAGTCCCCGCAGTTCGCTGATTCACGAGATGATATCCCTCCCCATCCGACTGCCACCCCTTTTCAGCAGACGGAGCTAGGCAAACCCTGACGGCTATTCTAGATTCTTTCAGAGCTCAGTAGGCACCGGCCGCTCAGCCGAACCCAGGATCGAATTGGCTAAATGAATTCAAGAGTTTGTCCCCTTTAGTATATCATGGGACCGAGAACACAGTGAAGACAGAGGAGTGGCTCGACTCCAATCAGGAGCTTCTAGCAGGGATCAGCTGCCCGATCAATAGAGCTGTCTCCTTGGCAACATCTGCCCTAGATGCGCTTGCCAAAAGATGGTGGAAGTCGGTGCTGGACTCCACTTTTACAGATTGGGAGATGTCAAGCATCTCTTGGGACGAGTTCATCGACGTCTTACAAGAGCACTTCATATATTCCACGGATAGGGATGAGCTAGAAGAGAGGTTCTTGAACCTCCGGCAGGGGACCAGATCAGTGATCGAGTACCAGAGGGAGTTCTCCTACCTGGCCAGATTTGCGGGGGTACATTACTTGGATGACAGGAAGTATGCCAAAAGATTCAATCGGGGCCTTAGGGATTCATTGAGGCAAGCTCTACTTTTCGTATCACATGGCACGTCTATCCAGATCATAGAGTTGGCCAAAAAGTTGGAGGCAGACCAGCTGATGGTGCAGAGCAGGGGAAAGAGACCGGCTGACGGATCATACCATGGAGAGAGCAACAGGGGACCACTGTAACCTCCCCCAAACAACTAGACCCCTAGAGTGGTTTTGTCATGACTAGGTCATGACAAAACCCTAGGAAGTTTGAAGAGATCACATAGCCTTAGGCTTGAAGGAGAAGTGCACCTTGGTCTACAAATAGCAATTTCCAGTTACCAAGCTTAGGATTGGACTTTAGGGCCTCACCTTGACCCTTTGACCCCCACCATGACACACCTAACCCTTTGGAGGGTCCCTTAGATTAGGACCCATTGGGGTTTACCAAAGAGGCCAAATTGATCAAAGTCAACCCTAAACCCAAATTGGTCAAAGTAACCTAATTATGGTCAATTGACCCCCACCATGACAAATTGACCCTACCTAGACATTCCTAACCCTTAAGGGAGTCCAATGGGTCATAAGCCACCCATTGGGGCCAACCCAAATGGTTAAATTGACCAAAGTCAACTCAAGCTTAATTTAGGTCAAATTACCCTAATTTGACCTAATCAAGCCCAAACCACTTGGGCTAGGCACAATTGGAGTAGCCCATTAGCTTTGGGAGGCTGATAATACCAGGAGATATTACTCAATTTCTGTAAATGGTGATTAGGAGAGAGAAATCTCATTTTCTCCAAGAATGGAGGAGAGAGAAAGAGAGATTAATGGCATTTATGGCTTAGGGAGAGCAATAGCCGCCAATTCCTCCTCTAATGTCTCCATTTAGTTTCCCCAATTAAATTGGAGGAGTTTAATGGCCATTACCGTCCACATTGAGGGAGAATTTGAGGAGTTTCACCTTGGCCGAAAATGGCCATTAATGGCCATTCATGGCAATTAGGAGTTATACTCTTCCCCCTCCCCAATTAACCCATATAACTTATTCAGTGGATGGAGAGGAGGAGTTTCCCCACCTTACCTGAAGAATTCGAGAACCTAAGATAGGATATTGCAAAGGTGCCAATGTTCAAGGTCAGCCATGGCCAACAGAAAATCGGCAAGGAGTCACCCCTCCATACAGGTCCGATCCGCCTCCTCTCCCTTAGTGCTAGATCTCTTCATGATTTGGGGCTTGGTCCGAGCTCAATAGGGCTCAGAATGTGCTTTCGAAAGGGCTCGTTGATCTCTCATTCCCCTCCTCTAAATCCCGATTCCGACCACCTCCGGCCGGCCAACCACCCCCTATCGCCGGCCTCCACCTCTACACCAATGAGCCTGGAAGAGTCTAAGGTACATCCGGCTGGCCCCTCCTCTAGAAGGTACCTGGAAGAGTCTAAGGTGTGGAGTATACCAATGAGCCTCAAGATAGAACCCCAAGTCTAAGGTTGTGTGCCCTAAGGATTGTTTGCATACTTGGGACGAATATAACATGGTTATAATGAAGATACTTAGCCCAAAATTGATAGTGGCTTATCTTTTGTTTATTGGGGATTATCTTTTGTTTATTGGGGCTTACCTTTTGTTTATTGGGCAAATTAGTTACTGACTTGGGTTTCCTTTGGATCTAATTTAGAAGATGTGTCGTAAACATAATGATTTTGAAGTTGATCAAATTCGACGTTACGCAGGCAAGGATGAGATAGTGTAAAGTAGGTCTGGAATAATGATCTGAAGTATTACCAGGACAACGGATAAACATCGTTGATCAAACAACAACTTGACCTTAGTTGAATCATTGAAAATGTAAAGTCGCGAGGATTAATCACTTAAGGATGTTGATGTCCCAGTCTAGAAGTTGAGGACAGAAATTAGATCTTACAAGTTGTAGTTATATTTGAATGTTCTGGTTGTTTGGGGCATTCAGAGGTAATTAACTCATGAATTGTTAAAAATCATGCCCTGTTATGGTAGAAAATTTTACTACAACAATAACCCTTATACCTTGGGAGCTTTGATGATGAATAACCAGAGACCTTAGACGATGACTTATTGGAATTAAAATATAGTGTTTGAGTTTACTATGATAAGAACGATCTAAGTTTATCTTACTTTAGACCATTCGAAAGTGATCAAGACTAGCATATGTGGAAGTAATAGGAATTTGGTGAAATAAACATGATGATATTTCTTTGATGATATTGACTTGTGAAAAACCTTAGGGTTTCAAAAGATTTTACCATATACTCATAAGATTCACAAGTGCAACCCCTGAAATTTTGAGGATGATTAGAACGCTTGATGATCTGATCAGTTCCACCAATGGTAAGAACTGGATAGATTGTAGAGTGGAGATGATTGATCACTTGGACGTATTTGAAGGAATAAGAACCTAAACATGCAGAGAAATCATTATAGAAGCGTTGTCTACCCATATTAACAAGAGCTTTAGTCACCAGAAAATGGTGTATTTCGGAGCGTGTGTTTCCCCAGAATAAAGAAAGACATCGTAAGTTTTGTGATGCACAGTGAAGGCCAAGTGCAAAAGTCTTTGGAGAACAACCTCAGTCACTGCCCGTGTTAGAGTGGAGTTCGAGGACATAACTATGGATTTCACACACAGGTTACCACTCCGAACACAGTCTTATTTGGAACATCGAAGATAGGTTGACCAAGGTAGCTAGGGCCACCTATACCCGGAAGAATGTTCCCGTTGGAGTTTTTCTTGTAAGTATAGAATATCCAGGATGAGGATCTAAAGACACTCAACTCAGAATTTGTGGAGGACGCAGATACCCAGGTGTGACTGATGTATTACGTTGCGTGGCATCGTGTAGTAGAGTTCCAAGTTGGAGACTGGGTGTTCCGGAATATATGTCTGATGTATGGAGTCTCGCGGGTTCTCAGGCGGAAGAAGCTCAGTCTGAGATAGATGGGGCTCTATAGGATCCTGGAGTGGATCAGCCCGTTGGTTTATAGATTGGAGTTGCCACCGGAGTTAGCGGGATTGCATGACCTCTTCCATGTCTCCTCCTTTAGGAGAGCTCTACTACAGCCGGAGCAGCAAATTTCTACTATAGATGGCCCAGTAGCCTCTGATTGATTGATTCACCTAGAGCCGGTCCGGTTAGATGGCACGAAGATGCGGGTCTTGCGGCGCAAGAAGGTCCCGCTGATCAAGGCCCTATGGAGAAATCATGGATAGGAGAAGATTATCAGGGAGCCTCTAGAACTGATGTAGCAGAGAAAATCGGTGCTCTTCGAGTCAGGAATAACTTCAATTCTTAGGGGATGTTACGTTCAGTCACTCTCGGTGAAAACCCCGCGAGCCTAGCCTGAATTTCGAGGACGAAATTATTTTTTTGTTTATTTGGATTTTTAACATCACCCAAATAACTAGACCCCTAGAGTGTTTTTGTCATGACTAGTTCATGACAAAACCCTAGGAAGCTTGAAGAGATCACTTGGCCTTAGGCTTGAAGGAGAAGAGCACCTTGGTCTGCAAATAGCAATTTCCAGTTACCAAGCTTAGGGTTGGACTTTTGGGCCTCACCTTGACCCTTTGACCCCACCATGGCAAATCTAACCCTTTGGTGGGTCCATTAGATCATTTAGAACCCATTGGGGTCAACCAAAGAGGCCAAATTGATCAAAGTCAACCCTAAACCCAAATTGGTCAAAGTAACCTAATTAGGGTCAATTGACCCCCACCATGCCAAATTGACCCTACCTAGACCTTGCTAACCCTTAAGGGAGTCCAATGAGTCATAAGACACCCATTGGGGCCAACCCAAATGGTCAAATTGACCAAAGTCATCTCAAGCTTAATTTAGGTCAAATTACCCTAATTTGACCTAATCAAGCCCAATCCACTTGGGCTAGGCCCAATTGGAGTAGCCCATTAGCTTTGGGAGGCTGATAATACCAGGAGATATTACTCAATTTCTGTAAATGGTGATTAGGAGAGAGAAATATCATTTTCTCCAAGAATGGAGGAGAGAGAAAGAGAGGGATTAATGGCATTTATGGCTTAGGGAGAGCAATAGCCACCAATTCCTCCTCTAATATCTCCATTCAGTTTCCCCAATTAATTTGGATGAGTTTAATGGCCATTACCGGCCACATAGAGGGAGAATTTGAGGAGTTTCACCTTGGCCGAAAATGTCCATTAATGGCCATTCATGGCAATTAGGAGTTATACTCTTCCCCTTCCCCAATTAACCCATATAACTCCTTCAGCGGATGGAGTGGAGGAGTTTCCCCACCTTACCTGAATAATTTGAGCCCCCAATATACGAGATTGCAAAGGTGCCAAAGCTTCAAGGTCGGCCATGGCCAACAAAAAATCGGTAAGGAGTCAACCCTCCATACAGGTCTGATCCGCCTCCTCTCCCTTTGTGCTAGATCTCTTCATGATTTGGGGCTTGGTCTGAGCTCAATAGGGCTCGGAATGTGCTTCCAAAAGGGCTCATATTGAGCTCTCCTTCCCCTCCTCTAAATCCCGATTCCGACCACCTCCGGCCGGCTAACCACCCCTATCGCCGGCCACCACCTCAACGGAGGTGGTGGTGTCATTGGCTGGCCGGAAAGCGACTCAGGTGGCTGGTAAATCATCCCACAAGGAAGCCCGGGACGGGATCATGTTAGCCCTTGGCTGAAGGAAGAAGAAGGCCAGTCACCGTCTGATTGCGCCAAGATTTGTGCCCAGATTTTATTTATGTGATTATGATATATGTTATAATGTTATTTCATGTTTACGTGTTTATGTTATAACGTGATTATATTCATGTTTAGATTTGTGCCCGGTACGGGATCATCAACCCGGCGTTCGTCGAACGAAAACTAAGTCACCGAACTATTAGTTGAGTTCATCGAACGGAACCGGGCGTTCATCGAACGGAACCCGGGGTTCGTCGAATGGAATTCGTGTGCCAAACTCCCTCTAGAGTTCGTCGAACGGATAGTTTAGTTCGACGAACTGAACACAGAGTTCATCAAACAGAGTTGACTCGCCGCACTAAATTAATTCGTCGAACTAGATTGCGTCATCGAACGAAGATAGGATTTCGTCGAGCGCGCTGAAGCCCAGCATTCGTCGAACGCAGAGCAAAGTTCGTCGAACGCAGAGTTGATTTCATCGAACGCAGTTCAGAATTCCTCGAATGCAGAATTCTATATTAATTAATTATTCCTGCAGTGCTTCATTTTAATTATTTAAAATACTAGATCACCTCTGATGAGAAAGTGCCCAACACCAAAGTTGTAGCCCTAGGTGTGTACTTTAATTCAAATATTAATTAACTATTGGGTCAATGTTAGGGCAAGGTGTTTATATTGGGATATTGTGGTCAAATCTCCTCACCATGAGGTGAAACCTTGGCAACTGGTTTAGGATCACCTAAAACACCTTCATGAGTAAGATGGGGTGGTGTAGAGGTGGATATGCCCTAGGACCCTAGTTTTACCCCTTGGGGGCATATAGAGCTTTGTTAAGGACATGTGGTCAAAAGCTATAGAATGGCCATGAGATTTAGGAGATATGTTCATGGGATGTATATATGCCCTAGGGAATTTTGAGAGGATTTTAGGAGAATTTATTCCCCCTAAATTAGGTCATAAACCCTTTAGGCAAATTTCTTATAGGAGATAATTATATGCTCAAATGATCATGGATGATGATGAAACATTGGTAGTGCCTTTATAATCATATTTTAGACCTCTGGTAATTTTTGTGAAAATTATTAGAAGATTTAACCAGTACTTCATTTACAAGGCACTTATTTTGTCTCAATCTTAAGAAATATAATTAAGGGTCCAAAACACTCTGGAAAAATGTGCAACTTGGTGATAGGACATTTCAGAGCACTAGGAAGCTATGTGAATTTATATAGAATTTTTGGAAATGGATACCAGTAGGCTACTTCACAACATGTGCAAATTTGGAATTATTTCGATTAATTATTTCAGTGAGGAAATTATTTCCATAAATTGTGAAACTCTGTAAATAAGCTTTTCTAGACACAATAGAGGTCTGGTAATTTTCCCCTAATTTTGGCATAAGTATTCTTGGTAGTTCTTTCATAAATCTTCAAGTTTGGATAGATGATAAATATTATAATTAGAGGACAATTCCTGATTGTAGAATTGTGACACCCTGGATTTACTGATATTTTGGCATGATAGATTTATCCTAATTTTATGAGAGCCATATCATAAGAATACCTTACACTTCATGTTCATATTCATACTTGGCAAATATTGGAGAAATTTAAATAAATGCTAAAATGTTGAGGAAAATTATGAATCTCTGGAGTTAGTCTTATGATGCTATGATAGCCCTCCATTAATAATCTTGTGTCATGAGGATGAATATTTGGAGTACTTCTACTTATTAGCTTCATATAGTTAGTCGGTCTGCGTATAGTAAAAGTGTGAAACTTGTGTATTTAGGGGACTACCAAGTGGAAGTGACATGTAGTTGGTGTACATGGTCAGGTTGAAGAGATTGAAGGTCACCAAAAGGAGTTTAGGTGATGAGAGTGTGCTTGGAGAGTTAAGGGTAAGGTGGTGTCCGGGACCGACGAAAGATCGTCTATCCCCTTAGAAGGTCATAAAATACGTAGAGTAATTCATGTGAAGTGTTAAGAGGGGTAATATTATGGGTATATACCTAAACCACTAAGTGTCTTGAGAAAGGGAACTTTGGGGTGTCATCCCATTATAGTTCCTAGTACCGTAGCGAGCCCCTAACAGGATAATCCTTGGGAAGTCCAAGGTTAACCATAAACTGTAGGGCTAAGTTGTTATACAAGATTAACCTAATAATACACTCACCCACACCCCGTAGTTATGGGAGGTTAGTTGGCTTGGTTGTACGAGCGGTAGGCTCAGTGGTTGTAGCAGCGGAATAGTTAGTCTGGTGAGCTTGTGATTCAGTAGTGTTTGTTGGTACGGACGGGTTGGTCCGGCGAGCCCGTGGCTCGGAAGGTTATTGATGACGGGCAGGTTAGCCCGGGGAGTTTATGGCTCGGGATATAGTAGGACATGTTTGTATGTGCATAAAGGTGGTGGGTCTTCGGTATTGGACGGTCATTCACACCGACATCAATACGTTGACTCGACAAGTGTGGAATTTGCACTTAGCCATAAACGTCTGGTGGTCAAGCCAGTAAGAGTACGCAGATGCTCCGGGTTTTTGCGTTCAGGCGTACGATAGGTCTAGGTTAGGTGGTGTGAATACCAACCTAGAGGTGGGCGAGGCCCAACCCACCGCTTCTGTTTGCCACTACGGGAGTATCCTGGGAGTCTTGCTAGCTCCAAAAAGGGGGAACTAAAGGTCTGTGCGCAAAGAGTCGAAGTGTGTGATTTGCACTTTTATGAACATAACATAAACTGCATAACTCTGCATGTCATGGCATAAACATTGCATTCCAACCCCTACCCATATTATATAAGTCGGTTATGGGACTTCTTATATGATAGGCATTGCTAAATGACCCCTTGGTCTATAGGTTTGTAAGGGCATTCCTATAAATTAACGGTTACTTTCTATTATATACATGTCTTTACTTTCTGCACTTTACTTATTCTTTACCTGCTCTTATTATGCTCTTTTACTGCTTTAGTTATATAAATATACATGTATAGTGTAGACATTCCTTGTACCCATGTCACCTGTTATTGTTATATCCCTTGTTGTCCTCCGCTTTATCCTTCCCACACGGTACCTAGGAGTCACCGGGGGAAGGGTGGGGGATTGGCTTAGTCTTTTTGACTAACGGTCGGTGGACCATATAATTTTAGGGGATCGATGAGACGCAGCAGCACTAGAGGTCGGTGTAGATGGAGGCGGGCCAGTTTATTACAGGATCGCCAGATTCAGGATCAGGGAGTGATTAGTAGTTAGCTCCTGCTAGTGATCTTGTAGTGAGGACATGATGTACAGGGCATGAGCCCTTTATTATTGTAACCTTCTTCTTTTTATTGTAATCTTTTTTTCAGTTATACTATGTGACATCCCTTGTGATGTTTTACTTTTTTATGTGATGTGGACTTGGCTCTTTTGTTTAAGTTTCTTTGTTCATGCTTCTTTGTGATCGATTTGGCCGGTAGCATCGGCGTTTTTGTGTGGAAACCATCCCGAGTGAGGGTGTCACCGCAAAGCGACGGTTCTAGGCTGATAGTGCATTATTTATAGTTATTTTTATATAGTATTTTAGTAGTAATTAATTAATTTTTATATAATTTTAGTTTAATATATATCTAATTCGCTTTATTTTGTGTTTTCAGGTAATCTGGGGCTGCTAATAGCTAATTCAAGCTCACAGCCATGTTCAGGGGAAAGAATGGAACAAGTCTGCAAAAATCTTCAGTACACGCCCTCGGTCACGGCCATGACCAAGGGCGTGACTTCAAGTCACGGCCATGACTCAACCCAGCCATCTTTCAGCTGCCTGATCATGCCGCCAGCCCAATTTAGTATTACACGCCCTCAGTCACGGCCATGACCAAGGGCGTGACATCAAGTCACGGCCATGACTCAATCCAGCCATCTTCCAGCTGTCAGAACACGCCGCCACATCATTTCCAGCCTACACGCCCCAGGTCACGGGCATGACTCCATGTCACGGCCATGACCTAGGTGGTGACCCATCGCGCAACTGCCAGAATAACTCCAGATCGCGCCGTTTCCAGACTCGGTCATGTCACGCCCTCTGTCACGGGCGTGACTACATGTCACGGCCACGACCTAGGGGGTGACCATTCCTGTAACTGCCAGAATAACTCCAAATCGCGCTGTTTCCCGCCGTTTCCAGATTCGGTCAAGTCACGCCCTAGGTCACGGGGGTGACTGAGGCCGTGACCCGTCGAGATGATTAATTTTGGCGGTTTTTCTTCCCCAAAGTTCCCGGGCTTTCAAGACGCAATTACGCAGCTTACATGCCCTTGGTCATGGGCGTGACTCAGCAATTTTCTGCCTATAAAGCCAGCTGCTGCCAAAGTGATGGGAATCCGATCCTAGCTTAGATTGGGTCATTTTTAGATTAGTTTTTTCAGCATTTTCATATTGTATTTTCTTTATGCAATTTACTTCTTGTCTTGCACTTCTTAATTCTTAGTTTAGAATTTTATTTCTTGTATGTGTTATTCCTTTTCTTAGAAATAAAATTGTTCTTCTTTTTAAATCATGTTTAACTAATTTTATAGCATTTGATCGGATGATTTCCTAAGTTTTTATATTTCGTAATCTTTTATTCTTAGTTTGGATTTGGAAACTAAGATTTACCGATTATTTGCAATTATTGGTTTCATACTAGTGTATGAAAATCAAGTTTGATCCATATTTTAGTGTATCGAGAGATCCGTAAATACGGTAGATCGCTCATCAGTAAAAAGAATTGTTTGCACTCCTCGAGAGAGGGTGATGAAATTCTTCCGGATTGGAGTCAAATCCAATAGTGGGGCTCACCGCATAAAGCAAGCTTAGGGGTTTCGACTGGCCGAGGGGTCATAATCGATCAACCTAAGGTTAGGTGGTAGTTCTCTCGACAGAGGCTCTATCATATTTTGGGAACCTCCACGATCAAGTTTGTCTAAATCGATTTCTTTCGAATTCTAGATTTACGAAATATTTTACTATAGAAGGATTCCCGATCAAATGTTTCTCTTTATTTAATTATTTTCAAAACTTCATATTACTTCCGATAAAATAATATTAATTTGCGTGAGTAGAAGTAGTCAACAAACCCGTGGAATACGACACTTGATATTTATTTGTTGTAAATATCCTATGCTATGAACGATAGGTGCTCTTGCCTATAGTTCGTAGAATTTGGAGAAAATTATTTATATCCTAAATTTTAGCTCTCAAGTTTTTGGAGCCGTTGCCGGGGAATATTTTTGTTGATATTTTGAAAGCGTGAATTTTATTACTTTTATCATTCTCTTTCTCCACCCCCATTTCTCTTTTTGCTTTTTCTTTAAAAATTCACTTCTATTAGGTAACGGTTGTTTAATTTTCTTTTTCAAAAAATATGATGTTATCGCAGTTGGCCGCAAAAGTTGCCGAGCTTCAAAATAAAGTCATTCTTTTGGAAGCCGCACGAATGCGCCAAATTATTTGTCCTTTTTGTGGGGGTCATCATTCTAGTGAGGAATGCTATTTTTCATTTCAACATTTTTCTAATGAAAATCAAATTAATTTTTCTAATGAAAATTATAGTTTTTATAATGAAAATTATAATTTTTATTATGAAAATAAATTTTCTTTAAATAATGATTTGAGTGAATCTCCTTCTTACTCTGATGTTGATTATTCATGGTGGCAAGGTCACCCGGATAGTTTTCAGTGCGAAGAAAGAAATTCCTTCAATTATGATTTGCTTTCCTCGCCTTTTCCACAGATTTGTTCTTCTTCTGATCTTGAAATTTTTCGGAATGTTATTTCTCCCACTTTAAATCTTTATTCTCAAGATCAAGAAGAACAATTGTACCAAGAATTTCGCAAAGTCATGGAGACACCAGACGAATTTGAAAATGAAAATTTTTCTTCTTCTCCTTCGCCCGCCCTGTCTTCTCTTTTTCATGAAATTATTATTCATGAAGAAATTTTGTCTCATGAATTTTCTCCACTTGGTATTGAATTTTCTGATAATTCGTTTATTTTTGAAAATAAACAACCGGCGCTTAATCATGTATTTTCACAAGAAGCTCCTCCTTGTGAAAATTTTTCTGACTCGCTTAATCTTGATTCTTTTTATACTAATAATGTTCTTGTAGATGATGAGCCGTTGCAACCAAACGGCTTCACCGATCCATTTGCCGCTCATCTCCATCAATCCAAATTACCTAGGGTATGTATAGGTAATTTGGATTCACAATTTCGCGCTAACGGAGAACAAAAGAATCAGGATTATAGTGAAGGAGTCGCCGGGCAACAATTTTCGGCATTTTCACCTCAGCGTGAATTAAGGGAGTTGCCTGTGCATTTTCAATTTGAATATCCTTTTAGCTAATCCTTAATGTCTAGCTAAAAGACGTTAAACAAAGCGCTCTTGGGAGGCACCCCTTGCTTATCTTTATATTTTTGCAATTTTTCTTTTATTTTATGCATTTTCTTTTCCTGTTTTTGCCTTTTCATTCTTGTTTATAAACATTGGGGACAATGTTTAACTTTAAGTATGGGGGGGGGGGGGGGGGGGGGGTGTTCTCTTCTGTTTATTTTTATTCAAAAAAAATTGCGAAAAATGTTAAAAATCATTAAAAAAATGTTTCTTTGTTTTCTTTTTCAATTTTGTTTTAAAAATATGAAAAATACAAAAATATTTTAAACTATTAATCTAATAAAATAAATTTTGTATTATTAAATTTCTCCAAACTTCATTTATGCAAAATTAATTTTAATTATGAGTTGTCTTTATAGGCTTTTTAAGGAGTTTTCTTTTTATGAATTTTTAAATCATATATTTCTCTTCAAAATATGTTAGATTTAAATTTTAGATGAATTTGATTTAATGAGTTTTTCATTATTTTGATTTGTTTAGAATATTTCTTAGTTTTACTTTCTCTCTTTAAAATATCATAGTTCAATTTTGTAGTAATTGTGTTAAATATCTCTAGATTTTACTTATATTAACTTGAACTCATAGTTTCTTGTAGATTGCTCAAATTATTTTCTATGCTCTTAAAATGTATCTTTGGAATTTGTTTAGCCTTTAAACCCTAGCCCTTCCCCTACCTTTTTGTTAAACCCATTGTTTGGCATATAAAAAAATTTGAAAAGATCCTATGTCATGGAGTGAGAGGATAAAATTTATCATTCCTAAACATATGCACCCAAATCAGTAAAAGATTATATGGCATGGAGTTGAGAGGATAAAATTCATCACTCCTAAACATATACATTTGGGATATAAAAAGAAGAAGAAATTAAAAAAAAAGATGGAAATGAGAGGATAAAATTCATCATTTCCCATATACAAAGTAACTTCTTCAATGCCAATTTTACCCCATTTAGCCAAGTTCACTTGTTTATCCGAGATATTATTGAGAGAGCATAGTTAATATTTTGTAGTTTTCTAAAAGTTTCTCATGATTGTAAAGTTTCTATAATTTTAATCTTGGAATACTTTGCTTAATTCAATGCAATTTTGTTTATGAAGATTTAGTTAGAGAATTTCAAAACTAAAATTTATTCTACTCATTTCAATCTATGAATTATTAATTATTTCTTATAAATCTGAATTTTAATTTCTTAACTTATTTTGACATGAGTTTTATGAGATTTGAAGTGCATAATTAGAAGTAAATCTTTTTGGAAATGTCCTATAAATTCCTCTCATACTTATAAATTAGTTTTTGCTCTGGAATAGCAGAAGCTTAAGTATGGGGGTATTTGATAGTGCATTATTTATAGTTATTTTATATAGTATTTTAGTAGTAATTAATTAGTTTTTATATAATTTTAGTTTAATATATATCTAATTCGCTTTATTTTGTGTTTTCAGGTAATCTGGGGCTGCTAATAGCAAATTCAAGCTCACAGCCATGTTCAGGGGAAAGAATGGAACAAGTCTGCAAAAATCTTCAGTACACGCCCTCGGTCACGGCCATGACCAAGGGCATGACTTCAAGTCACGGCCATGACTCAACCCAGCCATCTTTCAGCTGCCTGATCATGCCGCCAGCCCAATTTAGTATTACACGCCCTCAGTCACGGCCATGACCAAGGGCGTGACATCAAGTCACGGCCATGACTCAATCCAACCATCTTCCAGCTGTCAGAACACGCCGCCACATCATTTCCAGCCTACACGCCCCAGGTCACGGGCATGACTCCATGTCACGGCCATGACCTAGGGGGTGACCCATCGCGCAACTGCAAGAATAACTCCAGATCGCGCCGTTTCCAGACTCGGTCATGTCACGCCCTCTGTCATGGGCGTGACTCCATGTCACGGCCATGACCTAGGGGGTGACCATTCCCGCAACTGCCAGAATAACTCCAAATCACGCCGTTTCCCGCCGTTTCCAGATTCGGTCAAGTCACGCCCTAGTTCACGGGGGTGACCGACGCCGTGACCCGTCGAGATGATTAATTTTGGCGGTTTTTCTTCGCCAACGTTCCCGGGCTTTCAAGACGCAATTACGCAGCTTACAAGCCCTTGGTCATGGGCGTGACCAAGGGCGTGACTCAGCAATTTTCTGCCTATAAAAGCCAGCTCCTGCCAAAGTGATGGGAATCCGATCCTAGCTTAGATTGGGTCATTTTTAGATTAGTTTTTTCAGCATTTTCTTATTGTATTTTCTTTATGCAATTTACTTCTTGTCTTGCACTTCTTAATTCTTAGTTTAGAATTTTATTTCTTGTATGTGTTATTCCTTTTCTTAGAAATAAAATTGTTCTTCTTTTTAAATCATGTTTAACTAATTTTATAGCATTTGATCGGATGATTTCCTAAGTTTTTATATTTCGTAATCTTTTATTCTTAGTTTGGATTTGGAAACTAAGATTTACCGATGATTTGCAATTATTGGTTTCATACTAGTGTATGAAAATCAAGTTTGATCCATATTTTAGTGTATCGAGAGATCCGTAAATACGGTAGATCGCTCATCAGTAAAAAGAATTGTTTGCACTCCTCGAGAGAGGGTGATGAAATTCTTCCGGATTGGAGTCAAATCCAATAGTGGGGCTCACCGCATAAAGCAAGCTTAGGGGTTTCGACTGGCCGAGGGGTCTTAATCGATCAACCTAAGGTTAGGTGGTAGTTCTCTCGAGAGAGGCTCTATCATATTTTGGGAACCTCCACGATCAAGTTTGTCTAAATCGATTTCTTTCGAATTCTAGATTTACGAAATATTTTACTTTAGAAGGATTCCCGATCAAATGTTTCTCTTTATTTAATTATTTTCAAAACTTCGTATTACTTCCGATAAAATAATATTAATTTGCGTGAGTAGAAGTAATCAACAAACCCGTGGAATACGACACTTGATATTTATTTGTTTTAAATATCCTATGCTATGAACGATAGGTGCTCTTGCCTATAGTTCGTAGAATTTGGAGAAAATTATTTATATCCTAAATTTTAGCTATCATAGGCCTAAGACCCCGGGTTTCAAAAGAAAAAAAATGGGGTCTTACAAAGTGGTATCAGGGGAAACCTCGATCCGAAGAAAAGAAGTCCACAAACCCTGGAACACCCCACGCGAGTTTAGTTTAAGGATAAACTAAGCAGCGGAAGCAATGGTGTGCCCATATGGGGAAATCACATGGAAAAGACCACTTTTAACTGAATCTGTTGGCAAGTTTTCTTTTGTAGCCAGCGGCAAACCCTGCCCCCAGCAGGGAATACCTCTGGCTACAAAGATCTCTTTAGATAGTCCTTTAGTCAATAAGTTAGACTCAACTCCACTAGAACACGTGACTTACCATGACAATTTATACCATGCCCCAGTCTGAAATAAACCATAGGTATAATTTTGGTGAAGGTACGAGGATACCCCAAAGAAATTAAATGAGGAGCTTAACATGAGAGTGGCTACCTAAGATATAACTCTGATGTCCCTACTTCATCTATCAAAGGATTATCCAAACTGATAGGACCGCCTTTAGGAGATTGACACATAAGCAGAATGTTAGGGGACTCGTAGACTCAACCTTTGTATCGGTGAGATGATTACATTGAGACAACCACCATGACAAACACCGAGGGTCGGATAAGAATTGAAGTTTAGAAGGGACCCGTTTGGGATTGGGTGACATATTGACCCTGATAAGGTTGTCGTAGAAGGTACCTGGAAGAGTCTAAGGTGTGGAGTATACCAATGAGCCTCAAGATAGAACCCCAAGTCTAAGGTTGTGTGCCCTAAGGATTGTTTGCATACTTGGGATGAATATAACATGGTGATATTGAAGATACTTAGCCCAAAATAGATAGTAGCTTATCTTTTGTTTATTGGGGCTTATCTTTTGTTTATTGGGGCTTATCTTTTGTTTATTGGGCAAATTAGTTACTCACTTGGTTTCCTTTGGATCTAATTTAGAAGATGTTGTGTCGTAAACATAATGATTTTGAAGTTGATCATATTCGACGTTATGCAGGCAAGGATGAGATAGTGTAAAAGTAGGTCTGGAATAATGATCTGAAGTATTACCAAGACAATGGATAAACATCGTTGATCAAACAACAACTTGACCTTAGTTGAATCATTGGAAATGTAAAGTCGCCAGTATTAATCACTTAAGGATGTTGATGTCCCAGTGTAGAAGTTGAGGACGGAAATTAGATCTTACAAGTTTAGTTATACTTGAAAGTTCTGGTAGTTTGGGGCATTCGGAAGTAATTAACTCATGAATTGTTAAAAATCACGCCCTGTTATGGTAGAAAATTTTAACTACAACAATAGCCCTTATACCTTGGGAGCTTTGATGATGAATAACCAGAGACCTTAGACGATGACTTATTGGAATAAAAATATAGTGTTTGAGTTTACTATGATAAGAACGATCTAAGTTTATCTTACTTTAGACCATTCGAAAGTGATCAAGACTAGCATATGTGGAAGTAATAGGAATTTGGTGAAATAAACAGGATGATATTTCTTTGATGAAATTGACTTGTGAAAAACCTTAAGGTTTCAAAAGATTTTACCATATACTCATAAGATTCACAAGTGCAACCCCTAAAATTTTGAGGATGATTGGAACGCTTGATGATCTGATCAGTTCCACCAATGGTAAGAACTGAATAGGTTGTAGAGTGGAGATGATTGATCACTCGGACGTACTTGAAGGAATAAGAACCTAAACATGCGGGGAAAACATTATAGAAGCGTTGTCTACCCATATTAACAAGAGCTTTAGTCACCGGAAAAATGGTGTATTACGGAGCGTGTGTTTCCCCAGAATAAAGAAAGACATCGAAAGTTTTGTGATGCATGGTGAAGGCCAAGTGTAAAAGTATTTGGAGAACTACCTCAGTCACTGCCCGTGTTAGAGTGGAGTTCGAGGACATAACTATGGATTTCACACACAGGTTACCACTCAAAACACAGTCTTATTTGGAACATCGAGGATAGGTTGACCAAGGTAGCTAGGGCCACCTAGACCCGGAAGGACGCTCACATTGGAGTTTTTCCTGTAAGCATAGAATATCCAGGATGAGGATCTAAAGACACTCGGCTCGGAATTTGTGGAGGACGCAGATACCCAGGTGTGACTGATTTGGGTTAGGACGCTGGAGGCCTAGAGAAGCCAGGTTAGGTATTACGATGCGCGACATCGTGCAGTAGAGTTCCAGGTTGGAGACCGGCTGTTCCGGAAGATACATCTGATGCATGGAGTCTCGCAGGTTTGCAGGCAGAAGAAGCTCAGTCTGAGATAGATGGGGCTCTATAGGATCCTGGAGTGGATCAGCCCATTGGTTTATAGACTGGAGTTGCCACTGGAGTTAGCGGGATTGCACGACGTCTTCCATGTCTCCTCCTTTAGAAGATCTCTACTATGGACAGAGCAGCAAATTTCTACTATATATGGCCCGGTAGCCTCTGATTGATTGATTCACCTGGAGCCGGTCCTGTTAGATGGCACGAAGATGCGGGTCTTGCAGCGCAAGAAGGTCCCGCTAATCAAGGCCCTATGGAGAAATCATGGATAGGAGAAGCTTATCAGGGAGCCTCTAGAACTGATGTAGTAGAGATAGTCGGTGCTCTTCGAGTCAGGAATAACTTCAATTCTTAGGGGATGTTATGTTCAGTCACTCTCGGTGAAAACCCAGCGAGCCTAGCCAGAATTTCGAGGACAAAATTATTTTTTTGTTTATTGGGATTTCTAACATCCCCCAAACAACTAGACCCCTAGAGTGGTTTTGTCATGACTATGTCCTGACAAAACCCTAGGAAGCTTGAAGAGATCACTTGGCCTTAGGCTTGAAGGAGAAGAGCAACTCGGTCTGCAAATAGTAATTTCCAGTTACCAAGCTTAGGGTTGGACTTTAGGGCCTCACCTTGACCCTTTTACCCCACCATGGCACACCTAACCCTTTGGAGGGTCCCTTAGAGCATTTAGGACCCATTGGGGTCAACCAAAGAGGCCAAATTGATCAAAGTCAACCCTAAACCCAAATTGGTCAATGTAACCTAATTAGGGTCAGTTGACCCCCACCATGCCAAATTGACCCTACCTAGACCTTCCTAACCCTTAAGGGGGTCCAATGGGTCATAAGACACCCATTGGGGCCAACCCAAATGGTAAAATTGACCAAAGTCAACTCAAGCTTAATTTAGGTCAAATTACCCTAATTTGACCTAATCAAGCCCAATCCACCTGGGCTAGGCCCAATTGGAGTAGCCCATTAGATTTGGGAGCCTGATAATACCAGGAGATATTACTCAATTTCTGTAAATGGTAATTAGGAGAGAGAAATCTCATTTTCTCCAAGAATGGAGGAGAGAGAAAGAGAGGGATTAATTGCATTTATGGCTTAGGGAAAGCAATAGCCACCAAATCCTCCTCTAATGTCTCCATTAAGTTTCCCCAATTAATTTGGAGGAGTTTAATGGCCATTCCCGGCCACATAGAGGGAGAATTTGAGGAGTTTCACCTTGGCCGAAAATGGCCATTAATGGCCATTCATGGCAATTATGAGTTATACTCTTCCCCCTCCCCAATTAACCCATATAACTCCTTTAGTGGATGGAGAGGAGGAGTTTCCCCGCCTTACCTGAAGAATTCAAGCTCCTAAGATACGAGATTGCAAAGGTGCCAAAGCTTCAAGGTCGGCCATGGCCAATAGAAAATCGGCAAGGAGTCACCCCTCCATACAGGTCCGATCCGCCTCCTCTCCCTTAGTGCTAGATCTCTTCATGATTTGGGGCTTGGTCCGAGCTCAATAGGGCTCGGAACGTGCTTCCAAAAGGGCTCGGATTGAGCTCTCCTTCCGCTCCTCTAAATCCCGATTCCAACCACCTCTGGCCGGCCAACCACTCCCTATCGCCGACCACCACCTCAACGGAGGTGGTGGTTGCATTGGCTGTCCGGAAAGCGACTCAGGTGGCCGGGAAATCATCCCGCAAGGAAGCCCAGGACGGGATCATCTCAACCCTTGGCTGAAGGAAGAAGAAGGCCAGTCACCGTCTGATTTCGCCAAGATTTGTGCCCAGATTTTATTTACGTGATTATGATATATGTTATAATGTTATTTCATGTTTAGGCTGTTTAATTAATTCATCGATCTGAGTAGAAGAATAATTCGTCGAACGAATAGATAAGTTCGTCGAACACAACCCGGCATTCGTCGAATGGAAATTATGTCACCAAACTATTAGTTGAGTTCGTCGAACATAACCCGGCGTTCGTCAAACGGAACCCGGGGTTCGTCGAACGGAATTCGTGTGTCGAATTCCCTCTGGAGTCCGTCGAATGGATAATTGAGTTCGACGAACTGAACACAGAGTTTGTCGAATGGAGTTGACTTGCCACACTAAATTAATTCGTCGAACTGGATTGGGTCGTCGAACGAAGATAGGATTTTGTCGAGCGCGCTGAAGCACGGCGTTCGTCGAACGTAGAGCAAAGTTCGTCGAACGCAGAGTTGATTTCGTCGAACGTAGTTCAGAATTCGTCGAACACGGAATTCTATCTTAATTAATTATTCCTACAGTGCTTCATTTTAATTATTTAAAATACGAGATCACCTCTGATGAGAAAGTGCCTAACACCAAATTTGTAGCCCTAGGTGTGTACTTTAATTCAAATATTAATTAACTATTGGGTCAAATAACCTCCAATTCCCTCCAAATTTTGGTGGGTACTTCTTAGGGTTATCACATGACCCTGGTAAAAATCTCAGCCCAATTGGGACTGATTTGGTTGGGTAATTTGTCAACCCAAGTTAGGTCAAATTGGGTCAAAGTTAGGGCATGGTATTTATCTTGGGATATTGTGGTCAAATCTCCTCACCATGAGGTGAAACCTTGGCCACTGGTTTGGGATCACCTAAAACACCTTCATGAGTAAGATGGGGTGGTGTAGAGGTGGATATGCCCTAGGACCCTAGTTTTACCCCTTGGGGGCATATAGAGCTTTGTGAAGGACATGTGGTCAAAAGCTATAGAATGGCCATGAGATTTAGGAGATATGTTCATGGGATGTATATATGCCCTAGGGAATTTTGAGAGGATTTTAGGATAATTTATTCTCCCTAAATTAGGTCATAAACCCTTTTGGGAAATTTCTTATAGGAGATAATTATATGCTCAAATGATCTTGGATGATGATGAAACCTTGGTAGTGCCTTTATAATCATATTTTAGACCTCTGGTAATTTTTGTGAAATTTATTAGAAGATTTAACCAGTACTTAATTTACAAGACACTTATTTTTTCTCAATCTTAAGAAATATAATTAAGGGTCCAAAACTCTCTGGAAAAATGTGCAACTTAGTGATAGGACGTTTCAAAGCACTGGGAAGCTCTGTGAATTTTTATAGAATTTTTGGAAATTGATACCAGTAGGCTACTTCACAACGTGTGCAAATTAGGAATTATTTGTGATAAGTAGTATTTTTATAACTTTTTAATAGAAAATTTTGTAAATATTTAATGTGAATTTTCCTTTTTATGTCAATTTTAGGTTATAAGTAGTTCTTTTTGTAATTTTGATTCTAACTTAGCTTAATTTCAATATTTGCAGAATTTTGGGACAAATTGGGAAAAATGGCATGTTACGCCCTCGGTCACACCCGTGACCAAGGGCGTGTAACCTGAAGATCAGTCCAGAATCGATGCCATGCTGTTTGAACCAGTCCACACCAAGTCACGCCCCAGGTCACGCCCGTGACCCAAAGTCACGCCCGTGACCGGGGGCGTGTAATCTTAGAATCTTCCACGTAGAGCCGCCGTCGAGACGTGGAGCTGCAGTCAAGAAGTCAACTTGAGTCACGCCCGTGACCCACATGTCACGGCCGTGACTTTCCCGCGTGATCTCTGTTTCACCGCCGCGCCGAATTCCAGCCCACGCCGCATTTAATGCAGCCGTCCAAAGTCACGGCCGTGACCCGACATGTCACGCCCGTGACATGTCACTTTTCGCCACGCCATCCAGAAAGCCACGCCGCTGTCGGATCCGATGTGAATAGTGCAGTCACGCCCTAGGTCATGCCCGTGACCGAGGGCGTGTAATCTGAAATTTTTTCCTATAAATTCAGAGGCTCTCCTTGAGTCCAGGGTTCAGAATTTTGGAGTGGGGGAGGTGCTGCTAGAGCTGTTAGTGAAGTTTTTCAATGCTTTCTCATGCTTTTCAATTTCATGTTCTTCCTTTTTAATTCATGTAATGTGCTAGTTCTTAGTTCTATGCAATAGTTAGTTAAAGCTTGTAATCTTTTCCTTCCTAGCTTGTAATCTCTTTAATTAAAGCTTGTAATCGTTTTGGTTTTCAATAAAATTAAGTTCTCTTTCCTTCATGTTCTCTTTTTCCTTAAGCACTCTTTCTTTCATGCAATGATTTTTCTTTCTTTTTCCCCCTCCACTATGGTTGAGCATTAAGTATTTTTGTCTTCGTTTAATCCTTTCATTTAGCTTGCAATTAGTTTTAATTTTAGTTAAGCAAAAACAAACCAATCAAATTTTCGTCGATAAGATAATGGCGATTTTCCTCAAAGTAGAAGTAATCAACGCGCCCCGTGGAATACGACCTTGATATTCCTAAATATCCTATACTATAGACGATAAGGTACACTTGCCTTCATCGGATATAGTTTTGGAGAAAATCTCAAATCTTCACTAAATTTCAAAACCGAAAAATCATATCAAGTTTTTGGCGCCGTTGCCGGGGACTTTGCGTAGATATTTTGAAAAGAGGATAGCTATTAATTTTATCATGTTTCTTTTTATTTTATTTTCCTTTTTCTAAATTTCAAAAAGAAAAAAAAAATTTATTTCAGTTTTTCCTCTTCCCTTCTTCTCTTTTTAGTGTATGACCCGAGGTAGCACTTCGATTCTTCCTTTTGATCCGGAGATCGAGCGAACCCTCTTGAGGCACCTCCGTTCTCGTGATCAGGGAAATCAAGTAGAATCCGAAGAGTCGATCGGGGACACTAACGCAGCAAATATGGATCTTAATCTTAATCCTCCTAATCTTAACGAGCCAAATCCTAATGAGGACGCGCAACGGACCATGCCCTATTATGCGCGGGCGAATTTGGAAGGCACACAATCGAGTATTGTTCGACCCACGGTGGCGAACAATAATTTTGAGATCAAGTCCAGCATCATACAAATGGTGCAACAATCGGTGACCTTTGATGGTCAACCGGAGCAGGATCCAAATTCACATATCTCTTACTTTCTTGAAATTTGCGACACTTTTAAGATCAATGGCGTCACCGATGATGCCATTCGACTACGTCTTTTTCCTTTTTCTTTGCGGTCTAAGGCCAAGCAGTGGCTGGGCTCCCTACCTAGGGGATCCATCACTACATGGGCCGAAATGGCAGAAAAATTTCTTAATAAATATTTCCCGCCTTCAAAGACCGCTAAATTGTGCACGGATATTGTGTCATTCATGCAAATCGACTCGGAGACTCTCTATGACACATGGGAGCGCTTCAAGGAGCTTTTGCGTCGATGCCCTCACCACGCACTTGCCACTTGGCAACAAGTGCAAATATTTTATAATGGCTTAAATCTCCAAACGAGGCAAATGATTGATGCGGCCGCCGTGGGGAGATTAAATAACAAAACCCCGATCGCCGCTCAAGAGCTTTTCAAAGAGATGGCCACAAATGCGTATCAATGGAACATGCCTCGAGCGCGGCCTAATAAGCCGGCCGGAATTTTTGAAATAGACGCAAACGCAAATTTGGCTTTACAAGTTGAGCACTTAACAAAGCAAGTGGCGGAGATGTCTGCTTCCTCCACCACTCCTCCTTGGGCTAATAACGTTTTAATTGAAGAACATGTTGACTACATGGGAAATCCGCCTCGACCTTCCTATAGCCCCAACACCGCTCCGTATAACAACACATACAATGCGGGTTATAGGAATCATCCGAATTTCTCATGGAGCAACCAAGGAAATGCTCATCGTCCTATGAATTTAAATCAAACTCCCCCTAATCAACTTCTTAACTTAACTCCGCCTCCAAATTTGATTTCTCAAAATTATAATCCACCCGGTTTTCCACCGCAACAGCAAAAACTCTCTCCGATTGAAGAGGTTTTTGCAAAATATGTTGCTACAAATGAAACGAACATCTGGAACCTTACCGGATCGATCAAAAATTTAGAGAATCAAGTGGGCCAACTCGCAAAGTTGATTTCTGAGCGTCAATAAGGAGCACTACCGGGGAACCCTGAGCAAAATCCAAAGGAGAGTGCGCACGCGATTACACTCCGAAGCGGGAAGGAGGTGGTTCAAAAATAGGACGAACCCAAGGTAAATTCCTCTCCTCCTCCTACTTTTAATTCATCTTCGAATTTGCCCGCTACGATAGCTCCGCACACTTCTATTTTAAATCAGCGCGCTCCTACTTCTAATATTTCGTATCCATCGAAATTTAAAAATGAAAGCGCCGAAAAAAATTATAAAAAGTTTTTAGATGTTTTAAAACAAATCCATATTAATGTACCTTTCTGCGAGGCTATCTCACAAATGCCTAAATATGCGAAATATCTTAAGGAGTTGCTCTCCAATAAGAAAAAGTTAGAAGATATTTCGCATATTTCTTTAAACGCAGAATGCTCCGCGGTTGTACTCAACAAATTGCTGAAAAAAGCAAATGACCCGGGATAGTTTTCCATCCCATGTCTATTTAGCAATTCATTAGTAAAACACGCCTTATCGGATCTTGGAGCAAGCATCAACCTTATGTCGTTTTCTTTATTCAAAAAGCTAGGTCTAGGAAATCCAAGGCCCACTCGAATGAGTATCCAATTAGCGGATCGTTCTTTAAAATATCCGATAGGAATAGTGGAGGACGTGCTCGTCAAGGTTGACAAATTCATCTTCCCGGTGGATTTTGTCATTCTTGACATCGAAGAGGATGCCGAAGTACCCCTCATACTCGGCCTCCCCTTCCTTGCCACCTCCCGCGCTATTATCGACGTAAGTAACGGAAAACTCCTCCTATGGGTTGGAGACGATGAAGTTACTTTCGGCATAAATTCCTCGAGGCGGAACACGCTAGTAAATGACGATTCATGTTTTTACTTAGAAGAGTGTTGTGAGTTCAATTCATCCCTCGAGTTAGTTTCATCGGCGAGTAGTGATTCCGAGCCCGTAGAGCTCTTTTGTGATGAAGAAGAAGTTTCTCACCCCACACCACCCGAACCATTATTTTTAGAAAAATTAAAAATCAAGACTTCTTATGAAGAACCACCCGTATTGGAGTCGAAACAACTCCCCCCTCACCTTAAATACTTGTTTTTGGAAAAAGAGTCTAAGCTACCCGTCATCATTTCATCCGATCTTAGCAACTCAGAAATTTCTGAGTTGACTATAGTCTTAAGAAAGCACCGCCACGCAATTGCGTGGCAATTATCGGACATTAAGGGTATAAACCCATCTTTCTGCACTCATAAAATATTTCTCGAAGATAATTCCCAAAATTCAGTCCAGCCTCAACGACGGCTAAACCCTAACATAAAAGAAGTCGTTAAGACCGAAGTTATAAAACTTCTGGACGCGGGAATCATCTACCCGATATCGGACAGTACTTGGGTTAGCCCAGTACAAGTCGTGCCAAAGAAAGGTGGTGTCACGGTAGTTGCGAACGAAAATAACAAATTGATCCCAACCCGTACTGTTACGGGTTGGCGGATGTGCATCGACTATCGGAAATTAAATGATGCCACCCGTAAGGATCACTTCCCTCTACCATTTATCGACCAAATTTTAGAACGCCTTTCGGGTCACTCCTACTACTGTTTTCTCGATGGTTTATCGGGATACTTCCAAATTCTGATTTCGCCCGACGACCAAGAGAAAACCACTTTCACTTGTCCCTTTGGCACCTTCGCTTATCGAAGGATGCCATTCGGTCTTTGTAACGCGCCATCTACATTCCAAAGATGTATGCTGGCAATTTTTGACGAGTTAGTGGAGGAGGTGATGGAAGTATTTATGGACGATTTTTCCATGTATGGGAGTTCATTTGAAAACTGTTTAAAAAATCTCGAGCGCGTGTTGCAGCGATGTGAGGAAATGAATTTAGCACTTAATTGGGAAAAATGCCATTTTACGGTCAAGGAAGGACTAGTTCTTGGCCATAAAATTTCGGGCAAGGGGATCGAGGTCGATAGGGCCAAGATTGAAGTAATTGAAAAACTCCCCCCTCCCACAAACGTAAAAGCTATTAGGAGTTTCCTAGGCCACGCGGGGTTCTATCGACGCTTTATACAAAATTTTTCAAAAATTACAAAGTCGTTAACCCATCTTCTCGAGAAAGATTCATCTTTTCTTTTTAGCGATGAATGTCATTTAGCTTTTCAACTTATCAAAGAGAAACTTATAAACTCCCCGATTCTAGTCGCCCCAGATTGGTCGCTCCCTTTTGAGATCATGTGCGATGCGAGTGATATTGCGGTTGGTGCCGTTTTAGGCCAACGGGTGAGTAAATATTTCCACCCGATCTATTATGCGAGCAAAACACTCACGTCGGCACAAGCAAATTACACCACGACCGAGAAGGAACTTCTAGCAATCATTTTCGCCTTCGATAAGTTTAGGTCGTATATCACCCTCTCGAAAGTCATCGTCTTCACGGATCACTCCGCACTTAGATATCTTTTAAGCAAATCGGACGCCAAGCCTCGTCTTTTGCGATGGATCCTCCTCTTGCAGGAGTTTGAATTAGAGATCCGGGACAAAAGGGGAGCCGAAAACTTGGCGGCCGATCATCTCTCCCGTTTAGAAAACCCCGCCTCGGACGTATTAATAGAATCTGACATTAATGATAAATTTCCCGAAGAGCGCCTCCTTGCTCTCGAAAAAATTAATTCATCGTCTACCCCCTGGTTTGCAGATCTGGCTAACTATTTGATAGCCCGGGTCCTGCCAAAAGAATTCTCGAGTCAGCAAAAGAAGAAATTCTTTTCTGATTTAAAGAATTACTTTTGGGAGGACCCCTTTTTATTCCGTGTATGCGTAGACCAGGTAGTAAGACGATGCGTCTAGAGTGAGGAAGGCCTTAAAATTTTACGTCATTGTCATGAGGGACCCACCGGAGGTCATTATCATTCAAACCGAACAGCGAGGAAGGCGCTGGAGGCGGGCTTTTATTGGCCCTCGCTCTTCAAAGATGCTCACACCCTTGTGAGTACTTGCGACAGCTGCCAGTGGTAGGGGAACATCTCTCGCCGGGATGAGATACCCCAAAACATTTTCTTATAATGCGAAATTTTTGACCTTTGGGGTATCGATTTTGTTGGTCCTCTCCCTCCATCTTTTTCAAATAAATATATTCAAGTGGCGGTCGACTACATATCAAGGTGGGCGGAAGCGCATGCTCTCCCCACCAATGATGCGCGAATCGTCATTAATTTCTTAAAAAAATTATTTTCTCGATTTGGCACGCCACGCGCTATTGTGAGTGATCGGGGCACCCATTTTTGTAATACTCAATTTACAAAAATTTTAGCGAAATATGGTGTCACTCACAAATTATCCACCGCATATCACCCACAAACGAGCGGCCAAGTCGAAGTTGTTAATCGAGAATTAAAACGGATTTTAGAAAAAACAGTTTCTATCAATCGGAAGGATTGGGCAATAAAGCTCGATGATGCGCTATGGGCCTATCGAACGGCATACAAGACCGCTATCGGTTGTACACCGTATCGAATGGTTTATGGGAAGGATTGCCACCTTCCGGTCGAATTAGAACACCGCGCATTTTGGGCGCTTAAATTTTTAAACCTCGATTCCACTCTAGCGGGAGAACAAAGAAAATTCCAAATGAACGAATTAGATGAGTGGCGAGCGAATGCGTATGAGAGCAATAAATTATATAAGGAGCGAATGAAGTTTTATCACGATAAGCATATAAAATTTCCAAAAACTTTTTCGCCGGGTGATCTCGTCCTCCTATATAATTCCCGCCTTCGCCTTTTTCCGGGAAAACTAAAATCCCGATGGTCCAGACCCTTTCTTGTTAAAGAGGTTTGGCCCTATGGGACAATTTTAATTTCCCACCGGGAAAAAGGTACCTTCAAAGTAAACGGCCACCGCCTTAAATTATATCTTCAGGGAGAGTTAACTAATGAAAAGAGTGATTCGATTGTATTTCAGCCTATAATATGATCGACAAGTGGGTCAAGCTACGTGACCTTAAACAAAGCGCTTTTGGGAGGCACCCCAAAGTTTTCTTTTGTTATTTTCTCTTGTCTTTTCTTTTCTTCTTTAACAACTTTTGCAGGTAATCGCGACTTCCCCACAAAAGCTTCAAAAAATAATCAGGGAAGCCCTTTTTCCTTCTCTTTTTTCGTTTTTACATTTCTTTTTACCTTTTCTTACTTCATACTTATTTTTAAACATTGGGGACAACGTTTAACTTTAAGTATGGGGGTGTAAATAGCCATTTGTAAATATTTGTAAATAGTTTTAAAAAGAAAATTTTCAAAAAAAAAATGAAAAGAAAAAAAAAACAACAAAAAGAAAATTTTAATTTTGTTTCTATGTTTTCCTTTATTTAAGCACTTGTAAAATCCAAAAACACAAAAAAAAAAATTTTAGAAAATCGAAAATTTAAATCTTGGAAAGGGACGTTTGGGATTTCATCCCATCACACCTCCTAGTACCTTGCGAACCCTTCAGCGGGTAGCCCTTGGGAAGTCCAAGACTTAACAAAAATTGCTAAGTTTTAAAGCTAGTTTCCTTTCTTTGTAAATAGTTTTTAATGAGAAAAATTCAAAAAAAAAAAAGATAATATCAAAAATTCAAAAAAAGATAATATCAAAAATTCCAAAAATTCTTATATCCCTCCTTCTTGTTGTTTTTGTGATTTCTTAGAAATCTAGTTGAGAATGTTTATAAGCATGTTTAAGTTTTTTATTGGCTAAAATTTTGCTTATCATAGTTTGTTAATTTTAAATTTGAGGTAATCTTGATTTAAGAATCATCTTATGATTTTAAATTGATTAGAGAATTTTGTTAGCATGACTTCTCTTTTTATTTTTAAATGGCTTCATTTTGTAGTGAATTTCCTAAACATCTTTAGATTTCAATTATATTTTCTTCTAACTTTTTAAATCTTAGGAAATTTAATGTTACTAGAATTTGCTCTCAATATAATTTAAAGCTAGCTAGATTTTCTTTTCCCTTCCTTACCCCCTTTGTGGCATAAAAAAATGAACTTTAAAAGATCATATGTCATGGGAATAAAAGGATAAAATTCATTATTCCCTAAAACATCACCCAAAATATTTGAAAAGATTATATGGCATGGACTAAGTGGATAAAATTCATTACTCCTAAACCATATACATTTTGGGTTTTTATTAGAAGAGAAAAAAAAGAAAGAAAAAAAAAAGGAAATTTCATGATAAATTCCATTTCCTCCATTCAAAAATTTCTCTTCTTATGCCAAATTTTATGAAATCCACCTTAGCCAATTATCATTGTTCTAGTTTTAGTTGAAAATTATGGAGAGAGCAATAATAAGTAATTTACTTTTCCTTAAGATTCTTTTAAGATAGAGTTCTTATAATTTTATTTAAATTTAGTTTTATAATTTCTACAATTTTGTCAAACTACTTATTTTTCTTGAGAAGTTCTTGCCTAAACATTTTTCCCTCTTTTCAAATCATCATCATAATTTAGGACTTAACTCCCCCTTGAATTTACTCTTAACTTAACTTTTAGTTAAATGAAATTTTAGTTTTAAATTAAAAATTTTTAAGGATGTCTTATAAATTATGTCTCACACTTTTGCTCTGGAATAGCAAAACCTCAAGTATGGGGGTATTTGATAAGTAGTATTTTTATAACTTTTTAATAGAAAATTTTGTAAATATTTAATGTGAATTTTCCTTTTTATGTCAATTTTAGGTTATAAGTAGTTCTTTTTGTAATTTTGATTCTAACTTTGCTTAATTTCAATATTTGCAGAATTTTGGAACAAATCGGGAAAAATGGCATGTCACGCCCTCGGTCACGCCCGTGACCAAGGGCGTGTAACCTGAAGATCAGTCCAGAATCGATGGCATGCTGTTTGAACTAGTCCACACAAAGTCACGCCCCAGGTCACGCCCGTGACCGGGGGCATGTAATCTTAGAATCTTCCACGTAGAGCCACCGTCGAGACGTGGAGCTGCAGTCGAGAAGTCAACTTGAGTCACGCCCGTGACCCACATGTCACGACCGTGACTTTCCCACGTGATCTCTTCTTCGCCGCCGCGCCGAATTCCAGCCCACGCCACATTTAATGTAGCCGTCCAAAGTCACGGTCGTGACCCGACATGTCACGCCCGTGACATGTCACTTTTCGTCGCACCGTCCAGAAAGCCACGCCGCTGTCGGATCCGATGTGAATAGTGCAGTCATGCCCTAGGTCACGCCCGTGACCGAGGGCGTGTAATCTGAAATTTTTTCCTATAAATTCAGAGGCTCTCCTTGAGTCCAGGTTTCAGAATTTTGGAGTGGGGGAGGTGCTGCTAGAGTTGTTAGTGAAGTTTTTCAATGCTTTCTCATGCTTTTCAATTTCATGTTCTTCCTTTTTAATTCATGTAATGTGCTAGTTCTTAGTTCTATGCAATAGTTAGTTAAAGCTTGTAATCTTTTCCTTCCTAGCTTGTAACCTCTTTAATTAATGGTTGTAATCGTTTTGGTTTTCAACAAAATTAAGTTCTCTTTCCTTCATGTTCTCTTTTTCCTTAAGAACTCTTTCTTTCATGCAATGATTTTTCTTTCCTTTTCCCCCTCCACTATGGTTGAGCATTAAGTATTTTTATCTTCGTTTAATCCTTTCATTTAGCTTGCAATTAGTTTTAATTTTAGTTAAGCAAAAACAAACCAATCAAATTTTTGTCGATAAGATAATGGCGATTTTCCTCGAAGTAGAAGTAATCAACGCGCCCCGTGGAATACGACCTTGATATTCCTAAATATCCTATACTATAGACGATAAGGTACACTTGCCTTCATCGGATATAGTTTTGGAGAAAATCTCAAATCTTCACTAAATTTCAAAACTGAAAAATCATATCAATTTGGATTAATTATTTCAGTGAGGAAATGATTTCCGTAATTGTGAAGCTCTGTAAATAAGCTTTTCTGGACACAATAGAGGTCTGGTAATTTTTCCCTATTTTTGGCATAAGTATTCTTGGTAGTTCCTTCTTAAATCTTCAAGTTTGGATAGATGATAAATATTATAATTAGAGGACAATTTCAGATTGTAGAATTGTGACACTCTGGATTTACTGATATTTTGGCATGATAGATTTATCCTAATTTTATGAGAGCCATATCATAAGAATACCTTACACTTCATGTTCACATTCATACTTGGCAAATATTGGAGAAATTTAAATATATGCTAAAATGTTGAGGAAAATTATGAATCTCTTGAGTTAGTCTTATGATTCCATGATAGCCCTCCATTAATAATCTTGTGTCATGAGGATGAATATTTGGAGTACTTCTACTTATTAGCTTCATATAGTTAGTTGGTATGCGTATAGTAAAAGTGTGAAACTTGGGTATTTAGGGGCCTACCAAGTGGAAGTAGCATGTAGTTGGTTGATGAGTCCCATTTATATATACATTTATGGGCTCATCTGAGCTGAATATTTAGTCAAAGCACTATACTTTAGACATGTTTTCGTTCATATTTGATAGCCATCTATCATTCCACACTAAGTGCACTTCTAGGCCCGTTTTTGTGCGCAATTGCGCACTATTTTGTTGGGAGCAAGCACACTGTGCTCCCCATCGTATTTCTATTTTCATGTTGGAACTGGAACGGTGTTCCGAGCTGTGTTGTGGCTGATGCAGGTGGACGGTTCATCCAGTTCTATCCAGAATTCATGACTGCGCATATCGCACGGTCGTGCGTTTTCCTTGACGCACGGTCGCATGTGATCGTGTGTTCTCTTCTGGGGTGGAATACGATGTTCTGTCGTTGATCGTGCATCTCTACGCACGGGCAGTGCCCGTGCGTGAAGGAATCGCATGATCAACCTGTTTAGCCTTATTTTTAGCTTTTCTGAATTTACCCGTGCATTTTGACGCACGGGCGTATTTGCCCGTGCGTGAGTAAATCACACGGGCGCTCCTGGTCATCTTCCTGCACTGTTCTTTATTATCAATATCGCACGTTCTATGCACGGTCGTGCGTTCGACCGTGCGTGACCAATTTCTGACTGTTTTTCTATATAAGTTGCAGACTCCGCCCTAATGAATAAATCTTCTTTTCCCGCGCCCAAGAGCTCCAGTTCTGCCCCCCTTCGCCTCTCCATCGTCTCCCACCATCTGGAGGTGCTCCGGACATATTCTTCACACCAATCTAAAGCTGGAGTATCCTTTCGTCCTCCTCCATCGTTCAGAAGCTTCCAAGCTCCATTTCAACGGATTTTGCACTATATCCTTTGAGTTCTCCGGCAAGATCATGGATGAAGGCTATTGACGAAGAAGATGGGTCCATTGAGAGGTTGTGATAGCCCTCTTCTACCCCGGACGACAGTTGAAGACCGAGCCCGGACGAGGATTGACAACCCTAGATTTCGGCCTTGAATCTCCGATGAGTCTTCGTGCTTTGGTTGTCATCTTACCTCCTCCTTGTTATTTTTGCTGATTCTATTTGATGTGTGTGGTTGTATGTTTCTATATGAATGATGTCCATAAACCCTAAATATTATTAGTGTAATTTTCCATTGTTTTGTGGTTATGTTTATGGTTTATGTGATTTGAGGAGCGCCCCCATCCATCCTCCATCCACATCCGTCATCACCCTCCACTCCATTATGCTAGCCTACTCTTCCATTCTGTAATTCTACTCTTCCATCTGCCAAGCTAAGTAGTGCTAACGGCCCATGTAATCCACCTCGCCCCCCCCCCCCCCCCCCCCGCCCCGGTGAGAACCATTCCATCCGTAAGCCTTCTCGTCCATCCGCTTAGCAAAGCGTGGCATAGCGGCCCGTGTAATCCATTCGCCTAACGAAGCAGCGCGCTCAAGGCCTGCACAGTTTGATTCCGCTTGCCTACTCGCCCATCCGCCCTTGCGAAGCAGCGCGCTCAAGGACTGCCTAGTCTCCATCCCGCCAAGCGAAGCACTGCATAGCGGCATTGCATAGGAGTAGTTGTAGTATTTTCCCTTTTATTTCCACAAACCAAAACCCCTCGTTTCCGCAACCCATCCGACTTAAGGACTTCAATCTCAAGTCCTTCCTCAATAGTTAACTCCACCTTACTGCGTTCCTTCGAGATCGATACTTGGGGATTCACTCCCACATTTTATATTACTTGAACGATCGGTACACTGTCGTTTCGTGCCGTAGTCTCGCTACCGCCTATAGCGGTGTGCTAGATTTGCGCATCAAGTTTTTGGCGCCGTTGTCGGGGAATACAGTCGTGTGAGTTTTCTTGAGAGGGAGACAAGAGAGAGTAGTTCTTCGAGTATGTATAGCCACCTAATTGTTTTTGTTTGCTTTTTAATTATATATTGTTTGTTATTATTTCTTTCTCTCCTGTTTTAAAGTTTTAGGCAAGTTTAATCCAAGTAGTTTTATTAGTCTGTGTAAATTTCCTTGCAAAGAATTTCAGTTTCATTTTATCTGCTTTTATTGTTGAAAATGTCTTCATGGGATATTTCTCCTGGCACTTACGACATGATGGTCTATTATATAGACCAAATGAAGGAGTTAAATGATAGGCAGTGTAGGAACGATGTTTGCTTGATGTGTCGAGAAGAGGGTCATGAATTGAAGGACTGTCCTAGTCTTTTCAATCCCGACCGCCGCTCCTCCACTCATGACAACATCAACCCTATCACACATTCTTTACCCATGGAGGCAATCGTGCCCTCTATCCCCGAGTTTATCTCGTGCATGGACTCCTCACTCCCTTTGTATGGATTCACTCCTAGTGATGATGATCACTCATCTGTTTGCCAACAAGGAGAGGAATGGGAGCTCCTAGATGCTCCTGAGAGGGATGTGGAACGTATTCTTTCCATCGGGGAGGCATTAGCAGATCTGTTTGCGGAGGAACCAAATCTTTTTGTTCCTCCAATTTCTTTGCAAGATTTTTCTACACACATTCTTTATGATCCTATCGAAGTGAAGGAGTGGGGTGATGCTTCTGACTCGGAGGATGCTCCAAAGTGGGATGAGGAGTTTGTTTTCCCCGAAGGGGAGAATGAATACTTTGAGCACGATGGTGCACCTCGGTGGGATGAGGAGGATACTCTCTGTGATGAGGAGGTTTGCACTTCCTCATGGGATGAGGAGGTCCAACTCACCACCGAGGCTCCTGAGTTCTTGGGTTCCCCTCGCTATGATACTTACGATGATGAAAGCGATCTATCCTTGGATCCTGCCAGGAATGAGACTGGGACCACTCCCCCGATTGATTTTTATTTATGTTCTTCCTCTTCTTTATTCCTTGACCCATCTTCTTCATCTGAGCCTGTGCGGGTTGAGTCTTCACAGGTACTTCAGGAGGATTTGGAGCATTTTGCTCAAGTCAATGATGATTGTATCCTCTATTGTGAGTAGGTTGATCCCTCCTCCATAGAGGAAGCCTCATTCATTGCCTTCTCCTCCTGCCGCCTCCCTGAAGATGACACCTTGCTAGGCAAGGATTATTTTGGTGAGATGAGTAAGGACTCCTCCTCTTCTTACTTTCTACTTCCCCTACCTGTGAAGAGCAGGTATTATTATTTAGGTAGGGGAGTAACTATTTTATCGCTGTATCGGTACCCGCTACCGACACGCATATTAGAATAGTTACCTGTACATTTCCTTTTTCATAATCCCATTAGCTAGAACTGCTTTAAATTTTAATAAGTCGTGCTATGAGGACAATAACCCCCGAAGTTATCTTACTTTTCCTGCAAATCTTATTTCATCTTGTTTAGTTTAGTTAGCTGTATTTCATTTTTATGTGTATATTGTCTATTGTTTTTGCGGAGCTTACCCCTTCAGGTATTCTTCTGGATGGCAGATACTGCAGCCTTGTCTTGGTTTACACGCCAATCTTCTGGTATGCTCACTTGCTGAGCATGGGGTACTTTCTTCCCCTAGCCCTCATTTAAATTTCATGTTGATATTTTATGCTGGTTTGTTTTGTTTAAGTCTGGTGGAGAGATATTTATTGTACCCACTGTACGTGCACATCTCAGTGCATGCTAGAAATATTTTATTTCAGTTATTTTATTTGTTCATCTTCATCGCACACCACTACACCCACTTGAACGTGCACTCACTTGTGTGTGTGTGTTTTCGTTCACTATTATCTTGGTTTGGAATATGAAATAGGATGTTAGCTTAGGGATTGCAAATCAGAGTGCGATGTTGACTCTTGTAGTGCTCTAGTCGCATCCGCATGCTCTAGTAGAAATTTGAGTAAAATTATATTATTTCTATGCATTTAATTTAGCATTAGTGTTTTTGCATAGTTTTAGATTTATTATACTCAATTGGTGAATGTGAATGAAATTTGAGGTAGCACGGTGTTGTGTGTAAGCGAGCGCTAGTTGTGTGTTGCTCGAGTCGGAAGGAAGGTTTACCTTTCTCGTGGGCTAAGAACTTGCCCCAAGCGACTCTTGAAGCATGGGCGAGAGCAACTCATTTTGTTAAACGTGATGTAGGACATTTTTTGGCTAGTTTGAGCTTTATTTTCCATGACCTATGCGTTTACCTTTGCAAGCCAAGTTTATGCCTACCCCTCCTTTGTTTCAGCTCTTCTTTCAATCACCAAAGCCTGAAGCTTATCCTATTATTGCAACCAAAAAAATGAGTTAACTGAAATTACATTTCATATTTGGATGTGATGTATGGAATTTTTGTGATGTGAAGAAAAAGTGTATTGTGTGCTGAACACATTGTTGTAAACCAACCGGGGGATAAAAGAAAAAGAAAAAAATGAAGTTAAAAGAAAAAATATGAAAGGAATTGGAATGAAAAGAAATCCCCTTGGGCGTAATAGAAAAAAAATTCAGTTGGTATTTATTTGGAGTAGGCTGGGTGCACACCCAGTTTTCAAGCTAAGTCTGAGGGTGTGTCACACTAGCATCATTCTTGGTTTTGTTTTGGTACAACATTATCTTTTGACTCAATTGGGTTGCGTAGCCGTCTCGTTTATCATTGAATAGTATATCGTAACCTAAGCCCCATTATAACCTGAAAGTCCTATTGATTTAACTTGTGAGTTTGCTAGCGCTGTGGAGAGAGTGTAACCGGGCAAGCTTATGGTTCTTGTCGTTGATGGATTTCAGCAGAGTTATTCCCGAATTCCGGTCTTTAGCAACGCCCTTCTGAGTGGCTTGTTTACTTTCACACCGGGCACGATCGCACAAATTCTTCATGATTCACCATCTGAGTACAAATAAATCTCTATTTACGCATTTATACTATTGTAAATTAGTTAGTATAATTAGAATCTTCTGTTACAGAATTTTTATTTGCATGGGTATGATACTTCGCATCTTACTCTTTCTTTGCAATTCTCTACGCCAACTATCATTTTCAAACTCCGCCGGATTTGTTTGCTTGGGACGCGCAAACAGGTAAGTCTGGGGTGTGATGAGTCCCATTTATAAATACCTTTATGGGCTCATCTGGGCCGAATATTTAGTCAAAGCACTACACTTTAGACATGTTTTCGTTCATATTTGATATCCATCTATCATTCCACGCTAAGTCCACTTCTAGGGCCGTTTTTGTGCGCAATTGCGCACTGTTTTGTTGGGGGCAAGCACACTATGCTCCCCATCGTATTTCTATTTTCATGTTGGAGCTGGAACGGTGTTCTGAGCTGTGTTGTGGCTGATGCAGGTGGACGGTTCATCCAGTTCTATCCAGAATTCATGACTACGCATATCGCAGGATCGAGCGTTTTCCTTGACGCACGGTCACAGGTGATCGTGCATTCTCTTCAGGGGTAGAATACGATGTTCTGTCGTTGATCATGCGTCTCTACGCATGGGCAGTGCCCGTGCGTGAAGGAATCGCACGATCAACCTGTTTAGCCTTGTTTTTAGCTTTTCTGAATTTACCCATGCGTTTTGACGCACAAGCGTATTTGCCCGTGCGTGAGTAAATCGCACGGGCGCTCCTGGTCGTCTTCCTGCACTATTCTTTATTATTAATATCGCACGGTCTACGTGCGGTCGTGCGTTCGACCGTGCGTGACCAATTTCTGACTGTTTTTCTATATAAGCTGCAGATTCCGCCCTAATGAATAGATCTTCTTTTCCCACGCCCAAGAGCTCCAGTTCCGCGCCCTTCGCCTCTCCATTGCCGCCCACCATCTGGATGTGCTCTGGACATATTCTTCACGCCAATCTCGAGCCGGAGTATCCTCTCGGCCTCCTCCATCATTCAGAAGCTTCCAAGCTCCATTTCAACGGATTTTGCACTATATCCTTGGAATTCTTCGACAAGATCATGGTTGAAGGCTATTGATGAGAAGACGGGTCCATTGGGAGGTAGTGACAACCCTCTTCTACCCCGGACGACAGTTGAAGACTGAGCCCGGACGAGGATTGACAACCCTAGATTCCGGCCGTGAATCTCCGACGAGTCTTCGTGCTTTGGTTGTAATCTTACCTCCTCCTTGTTATTTTTGCTGATTCTATTTGATGTATATGGTTGTAAGTTTCTATATGAATGATGTCCATAAACCCTAAATATTATTAGTGTAATTTTCCATGGTTTTGTGGTTATGTTTGTGGTTTATATGATTTGAGGAGCGCTCCCATCCATCCTCCATCCACATCCGTCATCACCCTCCACTCCATTACGCTAGCCTACTCTTCCATTCCGTAAGACTACTCTTCCATCCGCCAAGCTAAGCGGTGCTAACGACCCGTGTAATCCACCTCAACCCCGCCGGTGCGAACCATTCCATCTGCAAGCCTTCTCGTCCATCCGCTTAGCGAAGCGTGGCATAGCGGCCCGTGTAATCCATTCGCCTAACGAAGCAGCGTGCTCAAGGCCTGCACAGTTCGATTCCGCTTGCCTACTCGTCCATACGCCCTTGCGAAGCAGCGCGCTCAAGGCCTGCCTAGTCTCCATCCCGCAAAGCGAAGCACTGCATAGCGGCATTGCATTGGAGTAGTTGTAGTATTTTTCCCTTTTATTTCCACAAGCCAAAACCCCTTTTTTCCGCAACCCATCTGACTTAAGGACTTCAATCTCAAGTCCTTCCTCAATAGTTAACTCCACCTTACTGTGTTCCTTCAAGATCGATACTTGGGGATTCACTCCCACATTTTATATTACTTGAACGATCGGTACACTGCTGTTTCGTGCCGCAGTCTCGCTACCGCCTATTGCGGTGTACTAGATTTTCGCATCATTAGTGTACATGGTCAGGTTGAAAAGATTGAAGGTCAGCAAAAGGATTTAGGTGATGAGAGTGTGCTTGGAGAGTTAAGGGTAAGGTGGTGTCCGGGACCGACGAAAGATCATCTATCCCCTTAGAAGGTCAGAAAATACATAGAGTAATTCATGTGAGGTGTTTAGAGGGGTAATCTTATGGGTTGATACCAACAACACTAAGTGTCTTGAGAAAGGGAACTTTGGGGTGTCATCCCATTATAGTTCCAAGTACCGTAGCGAGCCCCTAACAGGGTAATCCTCGGGAAGTCTAAGGTTAACCATAAACTGTAGGGCTAAGTTGTAATATAAGATTAACTTAATAATACACTCACCCACACCCCGTAGTTGCGAGAGGTTAGTTGGTTTGGTTGTACGAGCGGTAGGCTCGGTGGTTGTAGCAGCGGACTAGTTAGTCTGGTGAGCTTGTGACTTAGTAGTGTTTGTGTAACAACCTGCCAGTACGAATAGTATAACAGTAGGTCCGGCTGGGACCCCACGCCATACAAACCACATTAGCCAGGAGTTAAAAGGTGATAAACAGAAAGAACTACAACATAGTATACTAAACACTAGCGGAAGCATAAAGATTTAACACTTGATTTAGAACTGTCCACTATCATAGGAATAAAACCATAAATTAGAGTTACGGCCTTAAGGCCTTACATTCACCAATGTACAAAACTCAGAACATACTTCGTCATGCAGGCCGGCAATACATGAGAAAGCAGAAAAGGGAGGCTGGCCTTCAATGGCCAACTCAGCAAAAGGGCAACCGCCCGCTATTTCCCACTAGGCTCACCTGCACCTGCATAAGAACATTCCACCAAGCGGTGGCAAACAAAGTAACGGTCAGCACAGCTGACCAACTTATAACAACCCCACCCCTTTCCCAGGGTGGCGGAGCTTCTACCCTGCAAGCAATCCATACTAGCACAAGTACTAATATAAAGAAAATGCAACTACACAAGGTGAGGTTTCAAGCACAATCAATCTTCTAGGTTGAGCATCAAAAAGGAGGGAACCTAGGTACGCACATGATGTTGATTGGGTTCACCCTAAGGTTCCCCACAACCGCCTAAACAACCGCATGAGGCTAACAACATCAATTCCACAAAACACTCCACCGTAAGGGCCATCGCCTTAGGTGGGAAAAAGAGCTTTTGGTCGGTCTAGGCAGGACGCCTTTCGCAACCTCTCCCAAGGTCGTTCGGGTTTACAAGAGACAATTCCCTCTACCGCCGCGCCTGGAAATGGGTTCAGTTCAGCCAATTCCCGTGCTCTTGTCATCGATTTAACACACGATGCGGGTATGACATCACCTCGGCCCATAAGGGTTTAGCACTTGATAGTGCTACACAAAACATAAGTTACAACACCCAGGCCTACAAGAGGACTTAGGCTTTACACGTAACCAAAAAGGAGGTACAAGACCACTCCTCAACAATTCTAGTGGTGAAGGTTTGCATTCAACCATTCGCAAAGCATGGGGCTTTCGTTAGGATCTTCACAAGACGCCTACGCTTAAATCCCGCAATACTATCGCATATATCACAGAGTCATTCTCCGGCGCGCATTCTAGGCTTAACCTAAATGCAACTTCACAAATGAGCATCACCGATTCGGGCTCACGGCCACGAATAGGATTCACACACAATGCCTAAATCCGCACGACTACCGGATTTTCTACATGCAATATGCCGGGGACGGACACAATCAACCCGGAGTTCCGAAGAACTTGAGGAGATCCTACACTTCACCCATTTGGTGAAAGGGATTCCTCATGCAAACATAGAAAGAGGAATGAAAGGACAAATAACAAGTCCAAAGTTCGGGAGGAAGAATCGTTACCCTAGGTGCGTTCTTCTTAGCCATGGATCTGAGATTTTACACGGAGGGATAGGACCGCACCGGGCTGCACTCTCCAGATCTGGAAACGGCTCACGAAACGGAGCTTCGGAGCTCCGTCAATGGCGGGATCTCTCCTTCTTCTTCCTTGCCTCCTTCTTCTTTCTCTAACCTTGGAGAGAGAAAGGTCTTGGATTAATGAGGGATTAACCCCTCTCAAAAGACCTAAGACCCTCCAGCAACTAATCCTAGCCATCGGTTCGGATTCCAATAGATTTGAACGGCCCGATCTTCTTCTCCGCTCAAATTCACGGAGCAGAATAAACAGGGCGCACGAGCATCGGTGCACGGTCAGTGGTCGTGCGCAAGCACTTCCCCTGATCGTGCGCAAGCACTTCCCCTGATCGTGCGCACTTACCGCAATAGAACTCTGAATCCTTGCGAATTAATGCATGATCGCTGGCGCAGGATCACTGGTCGTGCGCGAAGAGGGACAGTGGTCGTGCGCGAAGAGCTGCTATGAAATTTTCAGCCTAATCCGAGCGCAGCACCACCTGTCCGCCTAATTCGCTGAACTATGAATTTTGGGGTGTTACAACTCCACCCCCCTTAAAAGAATTTTGTCCCAAAATTTTGAAAATAGTAATAGAAGGAATTACAGTTATAAATTACCTGAGAGAAATAGCTCGGGGTACTCCGCAAGCATCGTTTGCTCTCTCTCCCAAGAGAGCTCCTCTCGGTCGCAATTGTCCCACCGGACTTTCACCATCCGAATGGACTTGTTCCGCAACTGCTTTACTTCGGTATCTTCGATGCGTAAAGGCTTGACTTTCATCGACAACCCACTATCAACCGGCACTTTGCCGACCGCAACGATATGAGTAGGCTCTTGCACTGCCTTCCTCAAAACTGAAATGTGAAACACGTCATGTAGACCGCTCAGCTCTGCAGATAGTGCGAGCCGAAAAGCCGCATCACCAACACGCTCCACAATCTCAAACGGTCCCAAGTACCTTGGACTGAGCTTCTTAAAACGTCGAATCCTTGATACCCCTTTGAACGGTTTGATCTTCAAGTAAACCCGGTCGCCAATGGCGAACTCTAGGTTCCTATGCTTGGCGTTGCAATATTTTGCTTGCCTATCCTGGGCAATCAATAGCCTTTCACGTATAGATCGGATCGTCGAAGTTGCTTCCTCAACGTCTTTTCGCTTTAATAGCTTAGTATCGCCCGTTTCCACCCAAGACAACGGCGTACGACACTTCTTACCACAGAGGGCCTCAAAGGGAGCCATCTGTATACTGGCTTGGTAGCTATTATTGTAGGCGAACTCGATCATATAGAGATGATCTTCCCACTTCTTTCCAAAATCTAGAGCGCACATTCGGAGCATATCCTCCATAGTCCTGTTGGTCCTCTCGGTCTGTACATCCGTTTGTGGGTGTAAGGCCATGCTGAACTTCAATTTAGTGCCCAACAGTTCATGGATAAGCCTCCAATCTTTCGATGTGAAACGCCCGTCATGATCACTGATGATGCTACGAGGGACACCGTGCAGCCGCACAATACTATCAACATAGAGCTTCGCTAGCTTTTCTACAGAATCATCCTTCCGGTTCGGAATAAAATGTGATACCTTCGTCAATCGGTCCACGATCACCCAGATGGCGTCGTTTCCCTATTGTGATCTCGGCAATCCGTGCACGAAATCCATCGAGATATCATCAAACTTCCACTCTGGAATTTGCAAGGACTTCAAAAATCCACCGGGACATTGACATTCCGCCTTCACCAACGCGCAAGTATTACACATGGCCACGTAGAGGGCAATGTCTTTCTTCATACCCGGCCACCAGAAAAGTTTCTTCATGTCCATGTACATTTTCGTGCTCCCCGGGTGGATAGAGTACTTGGTATGATGAGCCTCGTACATCAACTCCGCCCGTAGAGTGCCAATGTTTGGGACGCACAATCTTCCCTCTTTCCACTTAAGGCCATCTTCGAAGGAGAAATCATCGTTTAACCCATCAACGGTTTCCGCTTTATAGCGTTTCATGCTCTCATCCAGCTCCAATGCCTGTCGAACTCGGTCGGCAAGGTTGTATTGAACCTCCGTCCAGTTTAAGCATGCTGAAGTAGACGCTCTTCTATCAATGCAAATGATCTCCATTTCTTCCAGCTCGCGGATTAGACGCTCATCGTGCATCAAAATCCAATTTGCTTGAGCGGGAGCCCGACGACTCATTGCGTCCGCAACTACATTTCCCTTTCCAGGAGTATATTTGATGTCGAAGGTGTAGTCCCCAAGGAACTCCATCCACCTCCTCGACGCATATTCAACTCCCTTTGATCCAGCAGGTACTTGAGGCTCTTGTGGTCGGTAAAGATGTCGATCTTCACGCCATACAAATAATGCCTCCAAAGCTTAAGAGCAAATACCACGGCCGCTAGCTCCAAATCATGGACCGGGTAATTCCTCTCATGAACCTTCAGTTGCCGGGAGCCGTAGGCATTTACCTTTCCGAACTGCACTAAGACACAACCCAAGCCACTCCCCGAGGCGTCGCTATAAATTTAGTAGCCTTCCGTACCACATGGCCAGTAAAGAATGGGCGTCGTGGTCAGACGGCTCTTCAACTCTTCAAAAGCTCGTGCGCACTCGGCCGACCAAACGAACTTATGATCTTTCCTAGTCAGTTTAGTGAGAGGGAGTGCAATCCTCGAGAAGTTTTCCACAAAGTGCCTATAATAGCGGCAAGTCCTAAGAAACTTCGGACAACCGCTACGTTTTTCAACAAAGGCCACGCTCGGATCGCTTCTATCTTCGACGGATCAACTGCAATTCCTTCTCCACTAACAACATGACCAAGGAATGCTACTGACGGTAGCCAAAACTCGCACTTGGAGAACTTGGCATATAGCTGACTCATCCTCAAGGTGCTCAGAACTACGTGCAGATGCCCTACATGCTCCTCTTTCGACTGAGAGTATACCAAAATGTCGTCGATGAAGACGATCACCAATTGATCCAAATACTCTCGGAACGTCCTGTTCATTAAGTCCATGAATACCGACGGTGCATTAGACAGACCGAACGGCATCACCGTGAACTCATAGTTCCCAAAGCGGGTACTGAACGCTGTTGGAATAACACATTCCCTAATACTAAGCTGATAGTAGCCGGACCTTAAGTCAAGCATAGAGTATACCGTCGACCCAACCAGTTGGTCAAGTAAGTCGTCGATTCTCGGAATCGGATAACGGTTCCTCTCGGTCAGCTTGGTCCGCTACTACTAGGACAACACAAAACTGGTCTTAGGCCCCGAATCCTTCAACAAGGTGAAGAACATCTTCGCGCCTTTTCACAGCTTCTCCTATTCGCGCTCACTCGAGATCTATTGGGCAGCATTACCTCAAATCTATCCTTGACTAAGGTAAATGACAATTCGATTCATAATACGAAGTCCTCAGACAAATTGGAGAGCGATGCTCCCACACCGACAGAGCTCTCGTCGAATAGTCGATAATTAGGACAAGGCCTAATTGCACACAAATACAAGACATAAAATTTTGTTGTCAACAGATACAGTGGACACATTTCTATCTCTATCCGCACACGGGGTAGAAATCATATTAGGAGATGATCATCCATACCTGTGGCAACATCGCATTATTGAATGACCTTTTGCTGGCCATAAGAGTAGACTCTCGGCTGGGTTAGAGAAAACTGGGGAATCGAAGACTCCACCGCCTTGCCTTTCTCCATAGGAGCTGAACCCATCGCACGAGCAGAGTCCACTTCTCCGCTTTTTGCTTTTGGGGGACCACTTCGACACACCGCGGCTTTGTGTCCCACCTTCCCGCAAGTGAAATAAATTAAGGAACACCGTGCAGTCTTAGCTTCCACAGAGTTAAACTTTCTCTTGTTTCTTTTGAACTCAGACTTGGACTGAGAGACCGGCGCATGAAACTGTGACTTCTTTGCATTGAAGTCTTTCGTGCGCTGCATACTCTTCATATCCATTTCCAGAGATTTAGCTATTTTCACTAAGACGTGGAAGCCGAGTAACTTTGGACCCACAAGCATTAGTCTTAGGTCATCTCACAGCCCATTGTAGAACTTGTTGACCGTGGTCTCCTCATCTTCCCACATAGACCTCTCATAATGACCCAGACTGATGAACTCAATCAGGTACTCATCCACTGAGTTTTCTCCCTGCTCTAGGTGTGAACACTGATCTTGTAGTGCAGGAATCTCGATTAGGGGTATAAACTTTAGAAGGAATGACTCATGGAAGTTTTCCCAAGAGATTTCGGTAAGTTTTCTCCCACCAAACTTGTGCAACAACTCTTCTTCCCACCTAAGTCTTGCTTCTCTTATAAGTAGGAAGATGGTTAAGGTTACCAACATATCTTTGCTTATAAGCATTGACATTAAATTCCTCTTTATTTTTGACAACCACTCAGCAGCTCTCCCAGGGGATTCCGTCCCCGCTAAGGATGGAGGGTTGAGGCTCAAAAAGTACTTTAATTGCTGATCACACGCTCGCCCCACAACTACGTGTGCAACTCGACGTTCCACCCTCAGCTCTACCGCAGGTTCCACTGCAGCAACAGTTACAGGGGCCACATCCAGAGTCGGAGTAGTAGGTTATGCAAGCCGCCCAGACTGAGTGTTGATTATCGTGAAGACCGCTTCAGCGACTAACTTGATCATCTCAGCCGAAGGAGTGGTTGCTGGCACCTCACACGACCCACTACTTTCAGCGGTGTTACGGGGTCGAGACTGCCCTGCAGCACTTCTAGACACCTATAATCATGCAAGGCACAATTTAGTGACCGAAAACATAGCAAACATCAATCATGGAACTCTCAGGTTCCGCAAACAAGTATGTTTTTCCATTCCTAAGTGGACATTCTTATTAGTTTTTGTCGTTTTAGGTGAATGCACATCCCGTGCACACCACCCCTTAAAAGGAATTCGTCCCGAATTCGCTAAACTACGGATCAACGCCTTAAGTCCGATACCAAATTGTAACACCCTGCCAGTACGAATAGTATAACAGTAGGTCCGGCCGGGACCCCACGCCATACAAACCACACTAGCCAGGAGTTAAAAGGTAATAAACAGAAAGAACTACAACAGAGTATACTAAACACTAGCGGGAGCATAAAGATTTAACATTTCATTTAGAACTGTCCACTATCATAGGAATGAAACCATAAATTAGAGTTACGGCCTTAAGGCCTTACATTCACCAATGTACAAAACTCAGAACATACTTCGGCACGCAGGCCGGCAATACATGAGAAAGCAGAAAAGGGAGGCTGGCCTTCAAGGGCCAACTCAGCAAAAGGGCCACCGCCCGCTATTTCCCACTAGGCTCACCTGCACCTGCATAAGAACATTCCACCAAGCGGTGGCAAACAAAGTAACAGTCAGCACAGCTGACCAAATTATAACGACCCCACCCCTTTCCCGGGGTGGCGGAGCTTCTACCCTGCAAGCAATCCATACTAGCACAAGTACTAATATAAAGAAAATGCAACTACACAAGGTGAGGTTTCAAGCACAATCAATCTTCTAGGTTGAGCATCAAAAAGGAGGGAACCTAGGTATGCACATGATGTTGATTGGGTTCACCCTAAGGTTCCCCCCAATCGCCTAAACAACCGCATGAGGATAACAACATCAATTCCACAAAACACTCCACCGTAAGGTCCATCGTCTTAGGTGGGAAAAAGAGCTTTTGGTCAGTCTAGGCAAGACGCCTTTCGCAACCTTGATGCGTGTCAGCAAGTGCACTGGTCGCTGTCAAGTAATAAATGTGGAGAGTGGACTCCCCGAATGTCGGTCTCTTGAGGAATGCAGGTTGGGTGAACGAAATGCGTAGCGTGACTCTTGTTACACAAGCAAAACACACATGAAAAAGGGGGGTTCTTGGTTGGGTTTCCTAATCTTAACAACAACAAAAAAAAGATGCGGGTCAAAAACACCGCTTCGCAAGGTGAGATGGATGCAACGGCCGCGATGCCGTGCTTCGTGAGGCGGAATGGAGTGTGTTCTAGCGCGAAAGGGCGAGGGTCGTAAACACCTCTTCACAACCGTCGTTAGCTCTTGCTAACACGGAACAAACACCTTGCGTGCATGTGCGAGTGAGTGAGTGAGAACGGAGTGAATCACAAGCAAACCATGAAGAACAACAAGGAAACATTCATTTCAACAAACATCATCATAATATTCGAGTTTACACGGTTCAACGAGTACAATGGAGGAAAGAGGAAAGAAATAACCGATGGTGAAGACTAGCGGCCGTTCACGGCCGGAATGGTAGGTTGTCGGGCTACCTCCAGATTCGGGCAGACTATGCTTCCGGCGTAGAGAGCTGTCACGATCTCCCTACGTAGCTCCGTCGTCTTCGACTTCAGGTTCCTTCTTCTTCTCACCGGGCGGAATGAGAGAATGGTTGCTTGGAGGCTTGCGGATGGTGGAGAACACTCACGGACAACGGAGGAAGTCTTGGAATGGATGGAGGAGGCTTCCCCTTGCGTAGGAGATGAAGTGGAGGCGTCCCAAGGTGGTGGACGGCGGTGTACGGAACAGGAATCCCGCTCCCGGCGGCTGATATTGCCCTAAAAATCGCAACAGGCGATTAAATAGGCGCTGGAATAAATAATGTGCACGGTCATTGGCGCATGACCAGTGGTCGTGCGCACTGGAATTCTACGATCGTGCGCACTGCCTGGGTGGAACCTGCAAGATACGAAATTATAAAATAAAATGTTCGCACGACCAGTGGCGCACGACCGGTGGTCGTGCGCACTAGCGTTGATGGTCATGCGCAATACAGCAAACAGAACTCAGAATTTTAATGATAAGGCGCACGAGCAGTGGCGCACGACCGGTGGTCGTGCGCACTGGCATTGGTGGTCATGCGCACTGCACCAAACAGAACTCGTGAAAAAGGGGTAAGTGCACACGATCAGTGGCGCACGACCAGTGGTCGTGCGCAATAGAACCGGCGATCGTGCGCAGTGTTCCTGTGCAGAATTGCACCGGGAACACTCGCACGACTCCTATTCCAGGCACAACCACAAATCTAGCCACTGAAAGTGGCACTTGACAACACATGAATACTACTAATGACAATAAGCACGAAAATCACACCAAAGTGGGCCTAGATGTGCACCTAGCATGGATTATCAAATATAAGCCATAACAAGGCTATAGTGCGGTGAATTGACTAAATAACGGCCCGGATGAGTCCATAAATGTGTATATGATCAGGACTCATCAAACCTCTCCCAAGGTCGTTCGGGTTTACAAGAGACAATTCCCTCTACCGCCGCGCCTGGAAACGGGTTCAGTTCAGCCAATTCTCGTGCTCTTGTCATCGATTGAACACACGATGTGGGTATGACATCACCTCGGCCTGTAAGGGTTTAGCACTTGATAGTGCTACACAAAACATAAGTTACAACACCCAAGCCTACAAGAGGACTTAGGCTTTACACGTAACCAAAAAGGAGGTACAAGACCACTCCTCAACAATTCTAGTGGTGAAGGTTTGCATTCAACCATTCGCAAAGCATGCGGCTTTCATTAGGATCTTTACAAGACGCCTACGCTTAAATCCCGCAATACTATCGCTTATATCACGGAGTCATTCTCCAGCGCGCATTCTAGGCTTAACCTAAATGCAACGTCGCAAATCAAGCATCACTGATTCGGGCTCACGACAACGAATAGGCTTCACACACAATGCCTAAATCCGCACGACTACCGGATTTTCTACATGCAATATGTCGGGGACGGACACAATCAACCCGGAGTTCCAAAGAACTTGAGGAGATCCTACACTTCACCCATTTGGTGAAAGGGATTCCTCATGCAAACATAGAAAGAGGAATGAAAGAACAAATAACAAGTCCAAAGTTCGGGAGGAAGAATCGTTACCCTAGGAGCAATCTTCTTAGCCATGGATCTGAGATTTTACACAAAGGGATAGGACCGCACCGAGCTTCACTCTCCAGATCTGGAAACGGCTCGCGAAACGGAACTCCGGAGCTCCGTCAATGGCGGGATCTCTCCTTCTTCTTCCTTGCCTCCTTCTTCTTTCTCTAACCTTGGAGAGAGAAATGCCTTGGATTAATGAGGGATTAACCCCTCTCCAAAGACCTAAGACCCTCCAGCAACTAATCCTAGCCGTCGAATCGGATTCCAATAGATTTGAACGGCCCGACTCTGCTCAAATTCGCGGAGCAGAATAAACAGGGCGCACGAGCATCGGCTCACGGTCAGTGGTCGTGCGCAAGCACTTCCCCTGATCGTGCGCACTTACCGCAACAGAACTCTGAATCCTTGCGAATTAACGCACGATCGCTGGCGCACGATCACTGGTCGTGCGCGAAGAGGGACAGTGATCGTGCGCGAAGAGCTGCTATGAAATTTCCAGCCTAATCCAAGCGCAGCACCACCTCTCCGCCTAATTCGTTGAACTATGAATTTTGGGGTGTTACAGTTTGTTGGCACGGACGGGTTGGTCCGGCGAGCCGGTGGCTCAGAAGGTTATTGATGACGGGCAGGTTAGCCCGGGGAGTTTATGGATCGGGATATAGTAGAACATGTTTGCATGTGCATAAAGGTGGCGGGTCTTCGGTATTGGACGGTCATTCACACCGACGTCAATACGTTGACTCGGCAAGTGTGGAATTTGCACTTAGCCATAAAAGTCTGGTGGTCCAGTCAGTAAGAGTACGCAGATGCTCTGCGGTTTTGCATTGAGGCGTATGATAGGTCTAGGTTAGGTGGTGTGAATACCAACCTAGAGGTGGGCGAGGCCCAACCCACCGCTTCTATTTGCCACTACGGGAGTATCCTGGGAGTCTTGCTAGCTCCAAAAAGGGGGAACTAAAGGTCTGTGCGCATAGAGTCGAAGTGTGTGAATTGCACTTGTATGAACATAGCATAAACTGCATAACTCTGCATGTCATGACATAAACATTGCATTTCAACCCCTACCCCTATCGTATAAGTCGGTTATGGGACTTCTTATACTATAGGCCTTGCTAAACGACTTCTTGGTCTATAAGTTTGTAAGGGCATTCCTATAAATCAACGGTTACTTTCTATTATATACATGTCTTTACTTACTGCACTTTACTTATTCTTTACCTGCTCTTATTATGCTCTTTTACTGCTTTAATTATATAAATATACATGTGTAGTGTAGAAATTCCTTGTACCCCTGTCACCTATTATTATTATACTCCTTGTTGTCCACCGCTTCATCCTTCCCGCACGATGCCTAGGAGTCACCGTGGGAGGGGTGGGGGATTGGCTTAGTCTTTTTGACTAACGGTCGGTGGACCATATCATTTTAGGGGATCGAAGAGACGCAGCAGCACTAGAGGCTGGTGCAGATGGAGGCGGGCCAGTATATTATAGGAGCGCCAGATTCAGGATCAGGGAGTGATTAGTAGTTGGCTTCCGCGAGTGATCTTGTAGTGAGGACATGGTGTACAGGGCATGAGCCCTTTATTATTGTAACCTTCTTCTTTTTATTGTAATCTCTTATTCAGTTATACTATGTGGACATCCCTTGTGATGTTTTACTTTTCTATGTGATGTGGACTTGGCTCTTTTGTTTAAGTTTCTTTGTTCTTGCTTCTTTATGAATGATTTGGCCGGTAGCATCAGCGTTTTGTGGTGGCAACCTTCCCGAGCGAGGGTGTCACCGCAAAGCGGCAGTTCTGGGCCTAAGACCCCGGGTTTGAAAAGAAAAGAAAAAAGGGTCTTACACCCACAGCGGGGCAGGGTGATGAGTCACAGAAGAGGTGGGGGATGTCCTCGTTCGAACTTCAGGCCCGAGCAGCAGCCTCCTGAAGTAATGGCTCATCCACCGCTATAGATCCGGGAGCCGAGGAGGCAAGATGATCGAGGCCGCCAACAGGTGATATGCTATGGGTGCCACAAGCCGGGGCACATCAGAGCTAACTGCCCTCAGCAGTTTCTTCCTCCCCCTCCAGTAGCCCCTCTAGCACAAAAGGGCCTAGGCCTAGGCCGATGACCCCACAGTAGAGGATGTCGGCAGAGAAGATGTATGCTCTGGATCTCGTAGAGCCCCGGAACCCCGAAGAAGTTATTACAGGTACTTTATTATTTGTTTTCCATTACATATACTTAATACCTTTCAACTTTAGTTACACTTTAACATATGACTCAAACAACAAAACAACTCAGGTATATTGTTTGTCTGCGGCAAACCCGCATACACTTTATTAAATATGCGCGCCTCGCATTCGTTTGTTTCCAACAAATTCGTATATGACTTAGACCAAGTACAACACTTCGAGGGCGTCGAGAGGAAGGTGCGACTTCCAGATGGGTCAGAGATGACAATATGTGCCAAGTGCAACATGAACGTGGAGATTGGGGAAAGCTATTTGAATCGTTGGCGACGCTTTTGAAGATGCCAGGCTTTGATCTGATTCTGGGCATGAATTGGCTGCACTGGAACCATGCAAAAATTGACTGCCCGGCAAAGAAGATCGTGCTTAGGCATGGACATTCCGAAGTTGTAATTGATGGTATTAAACCTATCTCCCGCACCTTATTATCATCTGCACAGGCTATCAAGGCTCATGAACAGGGAGATGAGGTATACATAATCTGTTTCGAGATGGCAGAGTTGGAAGTATCTATAGCCGATATTCCGGTAGTTAGGGATTTCTCCGACGTATTCCCAGAGAAATTACCCGGGCTACCCCCATCTAGAGATATTGATTTCTGGATCCAGTTGGTACCAGGTGCAAGGCCGGTGTCTCGGGCACCATATAGGATGGCACGGAAAGAGATAGCAGAGTTCATGACCCAACTTCAGGAGCTGGTGGACTTAGGATTTGTCAGGCCGAGCTCATCGCCATGGGGAGCACCAGAATTATTCGTAAAGAAGAAGGATGGGTCGCTGCGACTCTGCATAAACTATCGGGACTTGAACCGACTGAAAGTGCGAAACACATATCCGTTACCCAGAATCGATGAATTATTTGACCAGCTGCTGGGAGCCTTCTGGTTATCCAAGATCGATCTGAGATCCGTATATTATCAGTTGCGGATTCGAGAAGAGGACATCCCGAAAATGTCCTTCAGTTGCCGCTACGGGTTGTATGAGTTCACGGTGATGCCCTTCGGGCTCACGAATGCTCCCTCTGCATTCATGAGCTTGATGAACTATGTATTCGAGCCCTACCTAGACAGATTCATCATAGTATTCATTGATGACATCTTAATTTACTCTAAGACGAAGGAGGAGCACACAACACTTGGCTCAAGTCTTAAGCAGGTTGCAGTAGCACCAGATGTACGCAAAATTTTCAAAGTGTCAATTCTGGATGTAGGAAGTGGCATTCTGGGGACACATTATCAGCGGGGCTGGGTTGGAAGTAGACCCGACCAAGGTGCAAGCGGTGAGAGATTGGCCAAAATCGAAGTTGGCATCAGATGTCCACAGTTTCCTTGGACTGGCAGGATATTACCGTAGGTTTGTGCAGGGATTCTCAAAAATTGCACTTCCCCTCACATCATTGACAAGGAAGGATGATGTTTTCACATGGATTGAAAAGTGTGAGGCAGCTTTCCAGGAGCTGAAGAACCGACTCACTACATCCCCCAACCTTGCCCTCCCATATGGGAAAGAGGGATTCCAGATCTACACCAACACATCTTATCAGGGGATGGGTGCAGTTCTCATGCAGCATGACTGCGTGATTGCATACGCTTCGAGGCAGCTAAAGAAGCACAAACAAAATTATCCGGTACACGACCTAGAACTCGAAGTGGTGGTCTTCTCCTTGAAAATTTGGAGGCATTACCTGTATGGGATTCATTGTTAGATCTTCTCTGACCACAAGAATCTCAAGTACATCGACACCCAAAAAGATTTGAATCTATGCCAGCGGAGATGGCTAGAGTTCTTGTGCGACTATGACTATACCATGCAATATCATCCTGGGAAGGCGAACACCGTAGCAGATGCCTTGAGTAGGAAAGCTGACACTTCAAGATCGGAGCCCTAGATGATGGCCATGGAGCTGGTGAAGATGTTAGAAGATATGCACATTACTTTGGTTTCTATGGCGGAGCTCGAAGCCCACAGAGAGTACCTGGCATCTTTGAGCATCACATGTGATATACGGGACCGCATCAGGGCAAGACAATGGCAGGATTCAGCCTTAGAGCCTACATTCATAGCCTTAGAAGAGGGCAAGTCAGAGGATTACTCGCTGCATGATGACATCATTCATTTTCGGGGTCGTTTCTACATTCCCGCAGGAGGTAGGATCCAGGAAGAAATACCCAGGGAAGTGCATTGCACTCATTATTCAGTGCACCCCGGGATCTCCAAGATGACGGCAGACCTGCAGAGAAGCTTATACTGGCCTGGAATGAAGAGACAAATCGTAGATTTCGTCTCACACTGTGAGACTTGCCAGCTAGTGAAGGCAGAATGCAAAAACATAGCAGGTCTACAACAGCCACTGTTGGTGCCGGAGTGGAAGTTTGAGGATATAGAAATGGGCTTCGTGCACGGGTTGCCCCACTCCCACTCCGGGCACCACTCTATTTGGGTAATAGTAGACAGATTGATTAAGGTAGCACATTTCATATCGGTCCGAAAGGACGATTCAGTTGCGGAGCAGGTAAGATTATTTGTGGAGCAGTTCGCCAGGAGCCCGACGAAATACTCTACCGCATAGCGTCAAACCTACCGCTGGCGCTAGTGTTCGTTTGATGAAATCGAAGCTGCGTTCGACGAACTGGCGTTCGACGAAATGAAACCTGCGTTCGACTAACTGCACGCTCTACCACGGCGCTCGATGAAGTGCATGCTTTACCACGACACATTAGAACTACCGCTGGCGCTAGTGATCGACGAAATGAAAGCAGCGATCAACGAAATGGAGTTCGACAAAATGAAAGCGGCGTTCGACGAAGATGGCGTTCGATGAAATGTGCTCGACCAAATTAAATGTCGACCGACGAAAATTGATGCCAGGTACTGCTACCGCGGGGCGTTAGCACTACCGCAGGCGCTAGCATAAATGGAAACATTTGACGAGAAGGAAACAGTGGAGAAAAAGGAATGTCGACGAGACGCTATTTTGGCATGTTCTATCGCGGCGCATTAAGGACTAACGCCCGGCGGTAGCCTTTTGGAAACTTCCCGTCTGCAGTTGATTGAGGAGCAAATTTGGAAGAAGATTGTGGCTGATGGAAGGATATCTTGCTATCGTGGGGCGTTAGCGTTACCGCGGCGCGCTTGTGTTTGGTGCTCAAAATGTTGCCTAAACTACCACGATCCGTGTGCTTCATTGCCTAATGTGGATACTGCGGGGCGGTAGTACTACCGCAGGCGGTAGTGGCTGATTCTACAAAAAGACGCGCGCCTCTTCCATTGTCGCTTGCTGTTACAGAAGGAATTGAAGCCACATATTCAGAGCACTCGTGAGAGCCTTCTCCAAGCAGCCCGAAGTACTCCATCAACGTTCGTGAACGCAAAGAACTTGAAGACCAATACAATCGCATCTACATCGACATCAAGTTCTACTTTTGAGGGAGTCTTTAGTTTGAGTTTTGTTTCACTTTCAAATTGTAACCTTTATATCTTTTGTTCGGTAGAGGAACTCACCACGCGACGACTAGGGCCTTGCGGGGACTAGGGGGAATTCGCCTCACGGCGACCAGGTCTAGGTAGGACTTAGGGAGGAATTTGCCATACGGCGACTGGGTCTAAGGAGTAGATCTAGGGGGTGCTCGAGGCCTTTCTGGTGATAGATTGGCTAGTGCGGCTTGAGGCCGTATCTGGGGAGAGATCGGCTAAAGTCAACCGGTTCGTGGGAATACGAGTCGGTAAAGAAAACAAAAAGAGTTTTCATATTATTCGCTTCGATTTCTAGCGTCATTGAAATTAGATTTTGTAATCAATTTTATAAATGATAATAATGTCTTTTCTTGTTCAATTAAATTAATTTCATTTCTAATTTCATTATCTCTTTACTTTTGATTTCATTGCGACTAAAATATCAAAAGTTTTCTATTAAAGTTTAAATTTTTTAAAACCCTTATTCGCCCCCCCCCCCCCCCCCCCCCTCTAAGGGCGCCTACAGATCCAACAACCATATGAGGCACTATACGGTAGGAAGTGTCAGACACCGCTTTCTTGGGTCCAGGATGCAGACCAGAAGACACTCGGATCAGAATTTGTTGAAGACACAGACGCTACGGTTCGAATGAACAGGGACAGGATGCTAGAGGCTCAGAGCAGGCAGCCCAAATATTATGATGCGAGACATCGGAAGGTGGAGTTCCAGGTGGGATACAAGGTTTATTTGAAGGTACGTCCGGTGCATGGTGTCTCGCAGGTACGATTACACAAAAAGCTCAGCCCTCGATTTATGGGGCCTTACAGGATCCTGGAGCGAAACGGCCCCTTGGCTTACAGGCTGGAGCTACCATTTATGTTGGCAAATTTGCACGACGTCTTTCATGTCTCTTCGCTACAGAGAGCTCTACTTAGGCCAGAGCAGCACATCACTTCCCCCTTGGGCCCGGTGGAGTCTGATAGATCAGTCCGTCTGGAGCCAGTCCAGATTGACGATACAACAGTCTGAGTCCTGCGGAAGAAGAAAGTTCCTTTGGTCAAGGTGCTGTGGTATAACCATGGACAAGAAGAACACACATGGGAGCCTAGGGATCTCATGCAGCAACAGTATCCCGAACTTTTCTCTTCAGGTACACCCTAACCTTACTCAAGATTTATTTTACGTTGTATAAAGAACCCCGTAAACCCGAACTTAAATTTGGAGGATGAAATTATTCTTTTGTTTATATGGATTTGTAACATCACATTTCCTACTAGACCCCTTAACTTCAACTAGGATATGACAAGTGGTGAGTGAGGTGAGTTTGAGCTAGGCAGTAACCTTAGCCCACCTTGAGTTGAGAGAACTCAAGTGTGAGTCCCTATATTGGACAAGCCATTTTAGACCAGTTTAGCTCAAATTGAACCTACACATGTGAATTAACCCCACCACCATGTTCCTAACCCCAAAGGAGGCATAGTAGACCAAAAGCCCCATCATTTGGTCAACCAATTTAGCCAAATTGACTAAAGTCAAACCTTGGTCAATATGGCCCAATCCAACTCAATAGGGTTCAATTCATGCCCATATAGCAAAATTGTCCCCAATACTAGGTGGTAAACCCTTAAAGGGGTGATTTAGACCCAAAAGCCCCATCATGGGGTCTTCAATTAGTCCACATTGACCAAAGTCAAACGTAGGTCAACATAAGCCAATCCTTCCCCAATAGGTTCAATTGAACCCCAAAGCATGAAATTGACTGCACCCCTAGTCTGAGAACATCATGGGGGACATAATTGACTAAAAAGCCCCATCAGTGGATCATCAATTTGACCAAAATGAATAAAGTCAACTTTTCCTCAATTTTCGTCAAAATCACACTTATTGGTTAAATTGGCCCAATTGGGGCATCACCATGACCAAATTAACATTGGGGGGGGGGGGGGGGGGTGTTAAGGGACCCAAGGTCAACATCTTGGGCTAGTCAACCCACCCAATTGACTAAGTCAACATCAAGGTCAACCATGGTCAACCTTAGGCCATGATGAAGAAATTAAGAGCCCAAACCAAATTCAATTGGGTTAAGGCCTCAACCAAAGCCCATTAAGCAGCCAAAGTGCACATTTACCTTGCTTGCCCCCTGAGATTTGAATGGAGTGACACACAAAGGGGAAAAATAGACTTTTCCCCCAATTCCCATTAAAAATGGGAGGAGATTGGGAATAGAGGCCATTTGGCACTCCATTCTTCTGCCCAAAGCTTACTCCTGAGCCCTCCATCATTCCCCAGCCAAATTTACACTGCATTGCTGCCATTTGGAAGCTGGGAGGAGCAAACAAAGCTTGGTCGAGCCTTGCTTTAATGGAAGATGCCTTTAGAGCTCTCTTCTCCCTCATTTGAGTTCACCAGCAGCTTCAGAAGGGTCTAAGAAGCCAAGCCAGTGTACTGGAGCAGAGGAAATGGTGCCTGATCGAGATTTCAAGCTAGATCGTCGGAAGCCGCTGCCGCCATTCCTCCCCGCCGCAATACTCGATCTCAATCCCCCATTCAGGTCGGTTTATCCCCCTCTCCCTTTGTGCTAGTATCTAGGTCCAATTAGGAGAGAAATCGGGCTCAATTGAGCCCAATCCCATGTGAGCTTGAGGGAGAATTGCCGAGCTTTTGCTCATGCTTGGGTTCGCCGGAGAAGCTATCTCCGGCGGCCGTGTCGCCTCCAGGCAAAAGCCACCACCTCAAGGAAGGTGGTGGAGGTGGTGGCCGGCAGTGGTGGGCCGTGGACGACCGGGAAATTTCTGTGGAAGGTGGCCCAGGACAGGATGATCTCCACCCTTTGCTAGAGGTAGAATATGAAAGAGAGCCATCAGATTGGTAGATCTGCTATATGCAGACCATATTATTTTAATTAAATGATTTGGTCACACTTTATTATGAATGTTCATACTGGAATTTGAGGCCCTTAGAAGCCTTTTTAGGAAAAGTGACCTGAGATAGCTGTTGTATGCCTTGATGTCTACTTTTATTAGAAACTAAAATCAGCCCATTTGGGGCACTGTAGAACCCTCAGCTTCTATTTTAGTGAGGCTGGTCCAACTAGAGGCCATAAATTATTTAGTGTATATATTCTAAATTATAAGTCTGATGGACTTCAAATTTTGGCCATGCATGTATATGACCTGTATCTAGCTTCCACCCAAAAATCAGATTTTTAGGTGATGATTGTTCTAAGGTTTTATCTAAAATATGTAAAATCAAATAAGTGACATTTTTGAAGTATATAACTCCAAGTAACCCCAAATTTAGGTGTCACCCTCATTTAGACAATATTGGCCCATGGTTAAAATTTGAGGTCCATTGGACCTCTGCATGTAGGGTAATTTCCTTTGCATGTCCCTACTTAAGAGAGGGATATGGTGTGCCAATAGCCAAATAAGTATTTTGTGTATTTAGGCCAAATGGCTTAGAGTTAGCTTCTGAAATTTTGCACACACCTCCTTCAAGATATAATACACCACCTTAGAATTCTTGGGATCTCTAGGATCAAGAATATTGTGAATATGATCAAACTGACCTATGTCACATTTTGTATATATGAAAAGTTCATTGTTGGTACTTGGAGCTAAATGGTTGAAACTCTAGAAAATTGTTAAGAATCACATTGCGAATCTCTGTGATTTTTATTTGAATTTTTGGAAATGTTACTTATGGAAAGATTTCAATTATTCAGTTTGTCACCAATCTTAAGTTGTACAATATCTATGGTAAAACTTTCCTGTAAAATAATGCGATTTTGGATTTAATGTTTCCTGTTAATTATAATGCCACTGTAATTTTCTCAGAATTTTTTGAAGTTAAAATCTAGTACTTGATGTGTTAAGTCATCTTGTCACCCTTTTTATGATAAATAGAAATTATGAATATAAATCTACTGGAAACATATGAAATTCTGGAATTAGTGTTTTTATGTCATTATAATGTCACTGTAATTTTCTCAGAATTTTTGGAAGTCAAAATCTAGTACTTGATGTGTTAAGTCGGTTTGTCACCCTTTTTATGATAAATAGAAATTATAAATATAAATATTCTGGAAAATTATAAAATTATGGAATTAGTGTTTTTATGTCATTATCGTGTCTCTTTAATTTTCTCATAATTTTTGGAAGTAAAAATCTAGTACTTGATGTGTAAAGTCATCTTGTCACCCTTTTTATGCTAAATAGAAATTATGAATATAAATCTGCTGGAAAATTATGAAATTCTGGAATTAGTGTTTTTATGTCATTACAGTGTTATTGTAATGTTATCAGAATTTTTAGAAGTCAAAATCTAGTACTTGATGTGTTAAGTCATCTTGTCACCCTTTTCATGATAAATAGAAATTATGAATATAAATCTGCTGGAAAATTATGAAATTCTGGAATTAGTGTTTTAATGTCATTATAGTGTCATTGTAATTTTCTCAGAATTTTTGAAAGTCAAAATCTAGTACTTGATGTGTTAAGTCATCTTGTCACTATACAACCCCGATATTCGCCAGGAGTTGGGCATAGATTTGAGAAGTCAGCAGGCGGAGGAGGTGACAAAGAAGGCGAGCCAGAGTCTCAAATGTCGCTCTCAAGGAGGCGGGCGAGCCGGATACTCGCCCACCACTCGCGGGGAAGGCGGGCGAGCCAGATCTTCGCGGTCCGAAATCCATTTTGCATTCTACGAGCATCGCGCTTCAGTTCGACGAGCGTCGCGCTTCAGTTCGACGAAATCATTTTTTAGCTCGACGAGCTCATTCTCCCAGCCAGTTCAGCAGATCTCCACAAGGCCAAGGGAAGCTCGCAGGAAGGCACGCGAGTGATGTCCCCGCGAACCTGTGTCTCAAAGTCCGCTCGCAAGAAAGCGAGCCAGAGTGGCAAACTCGCCGACCAGAGTCTCCAGGAGAAAGTGTCAAGGAAGGCAAGCCAGAGTTTTAGAGTTCGCTCGCAAGAAGGTGGGCGAGTCGGGCACTCGCCGATCGCTCGAAGGAAGGCGGGCGAGCCAGATCTTCGCGATCGACGAACTCCAATCTGCATCCGACGAACTTCAATCTACGTTCGACGTTGTTTTATGTGTAAGACCCCATTTTTTTCTTTTCAAACACCGAGTCTTAGGCCCAGAACCGCCGCTTTGCAGTGACACCTTCACTCGAGAAGGTCACCACTACAAAACACCGATCCTGCCGGCCAAATCGATCACAAAGAAAAGTGCATTAAAGAAGACAAGTCCACAGAATCAACATGAAATATAAATGTCCACATGATATAACTGAATATAAGATAACAAGGGTTACAATAATAAAGGGCTCATGCCCTGTACATCATATCCTCACTACAAGATCACTCGCGAACGCTAATTCCTAATCACTCACCGATCCTGAATCCTGTGCTCCTGTACTACACTGGCCCGCCTCCGTATGCACCGGTCTCTTATGTTGCTGCGTCTCCTCGATCCCCTAAAATGATATGGTCCACCGACCGTTAGTCAAAATGACTAAGCCAATCCCCCACCCCTCCCCCGGTGACTCCTAGGCACCGAGCGAGAAGGATGAAGCGGAGGACAACAAGGGGTATAATCAAAAAGCAGATGACAGCGGATTTTGTTTACAGGAAATGTTTCTACACTACACATGTGTATATATGTAATTGAAGCAGTAAAAGAGCATAGTAAGAGCAGGTAAAGAGTAAGTAAAGTGCAGTAAGTAAAGACAATAATAATAAAAAAGTAACCATTGATTTTTAGGAATGCCCATACAAACCTATAGGCCAACGGGTCGTTTAGCATGGCCTATCGTATAAGAAGTCCCATAACCGACTTATACGATAGGGGTAGGGGTTGAAATGCAATGTTTGTGCTATGACATGCAAGGTATGCAGTTTATGCTATGTTCATACAAGTGCAACTCACACACTTCGACTCTATGCGCACAGACCTTTAGTTCCCCCTTTTTGGAGCTAGCAAGACTCCCAGGATACTCCCATAGTGGAAAACGGAAGCGGTGGGTTGGGCCTCGCCCACCTCTAGGTTGGTATTCACACTACCTAACCTAGACCTATCGTACGCCTCAATGCAAAACCGCAGAGCATCTGCGTACTCTTACTGGCTGGACCACCAGACTTTTATGGCTTAGTGCAAATTCCACACTTGTCGAGTCAACGTATTGACATCGGTGTGAACGACCGTCCAATACCAAAGATCCACCACCTTCGTGCACATGCAAACATGATCTACTATATATCTCCAAGCCATAGGCTCCCCGGGCTAACCTGCCCGTCATCTATAACCTCCGAGCCACCGGCTCGCTGGACCAACCCGTCGTTACAACAAACCTTACTGAGTAACAAGCTCACCAGATTAATTAGTCTACTGCTACAACCACCGAGCCTACCGCTCGTAAGACCAAATCGACTAATATTCCCATGATAACGGGGTGTGGGTGAGAGTATTATTAATTTAAGCTTGTATAACAACTTCTTACTCCTAAGGCTTATGGTTAATCTTGGACTTCCCGAGGATTACCCTGTAAGGGGCTCGCTATGGTACTAGGAACTGTAATGGGATGACACCCCAAAGTTCCCTTTCTCAAGACACTTAGTGTTGTTGGTATCTACCCGTAAGAATACCTTCCTTGTCATTACTCTTGGATTAACCCTAAGTGACTTATGACTTTCCAAGACGATCTTTCGTCGACCCCGAGTGCAACTTACCTCTAACTCACCAAGCACACCTTTACCATCTATAATCCTTCTTGTTGACCATCACACCTTTTCAACTAAACTAGGTAAACCACTTACCTCCCATTCCCTCCTAAGGATCCACTTGATTCTCAAATTTCACAGTGTTACTATACGCAGACCAAATGAGTTATATGGGTTGCATAAGAGGAGGTACTCCAAATATTCATCCAATTGACCCAAGATTATTACTGGGAGTCTATCATGATGTTATAAGACTAAATCTAGATAATCATATTTTTCCTAATTTATTTAGCATTTATTTTAATTTCTCAAAACATTTGCCAAGTATGAAATTGAACATGAAGTATAATAAATTCTCATGATATGGCTCTTCAAAAATTATGATAATTCTAAGATGACAAAATAATAGCAAATACAGCATATCATATTTTTCCAGTAAGAATTTTTCCTCTAATTTAATTATTTACCATTTGTCCAAAATTGTAGTTTTCTGAAGGAACCACCAAAAATCTCAACACTAAAATTCTGGGAAAATTACCAAACTCTTGTATTCATCAGAAAAGGCTACTGACTAAGTTTCAGGATTTAAGGGAATCATTTTCTTACGTAAATAAATACTTTCAGAAAACCTCAAATTAAATAAATTGTGAAGTAGCCTACTTATTTATGTCTTCAAAAATTCTATAAAAATTCACAGAGCTTTCTAATGCTCTGAAATGTATTATCACCAATTTGCACAATTTAACAGTGGGTATTGGACCCTCAATTATTCTTCTTAACTCTAAATAAAAATAGGTGCCTTGGGAATGAAGTATAGGTTAAATAAATCAATTAAATACACAAAAATTACCAAAGGTGTATATCACGATAACATAGACACTACTTAAGTTTCATCATCATCCAAGGCATTTTGATCCTGTAATCATCTCTTATAAGAAATTTCTCTAAAGGGATTATGACCTAATTCAAAGGGAATAATTGCTCCCAAAATTTTTATAAAATTACCCAGGGCCTATTTATATTCTATGAACTTATCCACCAAGTTTCATAACCATCCAGGGACTTTTGACCACCTGGCCTTCACAAGGTTCTAAATGCACACCTAGGAATAAAACTAGTGTTCTTGGGCTTAATCACCTCTACACCACCCCAAACCACTCACGGGGATACTTTAGGTGATCCTAAACCAGTGGACAAGGTTCCATCTCATGGTGGGGAGATTTGACCACAAAATTCCAAGATAAACACCATGCCCTAACTTTGTCCCAACTTGACCTAACTTGGGTTTACAAATTACCCAACCAAAACAGTCCCAACTGGGCTGAGATTTTTACTTAGAACATAACTTAACCCAATAATGCACCCACCAAAATTTGGAGGGCATTGGAGGTATTTTGACCCACTAATTAATTATTAGATGATTTATGAAATTATTTCAAAAACCTTAGAAAAAGTGTCTCCTAAAAATCCCATCTTTTAGTATGTTGTGTGGGTGCAAGATACTAGTCTAGGTTTTAAATATCAAGGCCATAACATCTACCAATAAAAAGATATGAAAGAAAGAGTGACTGCCCTACGATAGGGACCAGTCCCACCATTTTTGTCTCTACAGGGAGCTACAGTACTCCTTTTGGGCTGAAACAAAATTTAAACTAAGGTAGACTCTAAGGGCTACAACTTTTGTGTTGGACACTTTTTAATAAGAGGTGATCTAGTATTTTTAATAATTAAAATAAACTACACTAAAAAGGGTGTGACAGAAATTAATATAGCCTTTATTAACTGAACCTGCGTTCGACGAAAGTAAAACAGCGCACGACGTACGCTAAATACATCTGCGTTCGACGAATAATGCACAACGCTCGACGAAAATAGAGCAACCTGCGTTCGACGAATTATTTCGTCCGACTAATAAATTTATAATCTGCGCCCGACTAAATTAATGACTAACCGCGTTCGACTAAATCAGTTTGTTCGACGAACTGAAAATTCGTTCGACTAATATTATTAAAACAGCGCTCGACTAATTTCTCTAATAACAGCGCTCCACTAATTCCTCTAATAACGGCGCTCGACTAATTTCTATTATAATAGTGCTCGACTAAAGCATACCAACTTTCGTTCGACGAATTATTTCGTTCGACTAATAAAATATTTAACCGTAAACAATAAATAAAAGATCTGACGACTCTCCATCATCGTCCCCAATCTTTGGACGGCTCGCGACAGCCCGTCCTGGGCTTCTTTGCGGGGCAATTTCCCAGCCACCTACGCCTCTTTCCGGCCGGCCAATGCCACCACCACCTCCGTTGAGGTGGTGACCGGCGATAGGGGTGGTTGGCCGGCCGGAGGTGGTAGGATCTAGTTTTTAGAGGAGGAAAAAAAAAGAGTACGAAACGTAGTCTTTCGGAAACACAATACGAGCCCTATTGTGCACGGATCAAGCCCCAAAATATGAAAAGATCTAGGACCAGTTTGGGTGCTTGGCTCCTTGCCGCTTTCTTGTTGGCCATGGCCGTCGTGGAGCTTTTGGTGCCTTGCCGATTTAGGCCTCTTCTGCATGATTCTCTTTGGAGGGTTGGGGAAACTCTTCCTCTCTGAGTACTAAAGGAAATGGGGGGGTTTCAATCGGGATGGGATGTCTTTATTCCTGGTAGCCATTAATGGCCATAACCCAAACTTCGGTTTCTTCCAATTTTCTCTTAATACAGCCCCCCTGGCCATAGAAACCCCAGATTTCATTTGTAACTGATGGGGGAAGGTGAATGCTCATCAATTGGGAGGAAAATGAAGGATCAATTGCAATAAATCTCCATGAATGCTCTCTTTCTCTCTCTCCAATTTGGGGGAAACTTCTCTTTTCTCTCTCCTAGTCACCAAACACAGATTCCAAGAGGTAAATTCAGAAATCAGCAGGCCCACTAGATGGTGGATCTCCTTAATTGGGCCTAGCCCAAATAGATTGTGCTAGATTAGGTTAAATTGGGGTATTTTGACCTAAATTAAGCTTGAGTTTGACTTCGGTCAAATTGACCAATTGGGTTGACCCCAAAGGGTGGCTTGGGCTCCATTGACTTCCCTTAAAGGTTAGGAAGGTCTAGGTAAGGTCAATTTGACAAGGTGAGGGTGAATTGCCCCTTATTAGGGCACTTTGACCAATTTAGGGTTTACGGCAAATTGGTCAAATTTCAGGCCCCATGATGGGGCTTTTTGGTCCATTAGGATCCTAGTACCCATACAAGGGTAGGGGCATGGTCAATTTGGCATGGTGGGGGCCAATTGACCTTAATTGAGCTAGTTTGACCAATTTAGGGTTAAGGTTGACTTTAGTCAAATTGGCCTCTTAGGTTGGCCCCAATGGGTCATTGGTGCTTCAAGGAGACCTCTAATGGGTTAGGGATGATATTGTGGGGTCAAGGTTCAAGGTGGGGTCCTAAAGTCCAACCCTATGCTTGGTATCTGAAAATTGCTATTTGCAGACCATTTGAGTTTTCTCCTTCTCACCTATGTTCACAAGGTCTTGAGCTCTTCCTATGGTTTTGTCATGACCTAGTCATGACAAAACCAACTTAGGGGTCTAGCTGTTTGGGGGATGTTACACTATGTTCGACGAACTCCAGCTTGAGATTGACGATCTCAGCTTTGCATTCGACGTATGAGTAACAAGATGTTCAATTCGATGGAATTACCTCTTAGCTTGATGAGCTCAGTCGTACAACCAGTTTAGTAGATTTTTGTAGGGCCGAGTGTAGCTCGCAGGGGTTAATGTGAGAACCGGCCTTGGCGAACGTCGCCAGAGGGAGGCCGAGCGGAGCCTTCGCAGAGCGCTCGCCCAAGAGGGGTTTTGCGAGCCATACTCGCGAGGGGACTCACAGAAGCTATCGTGAGTAACTCTCTCGCAGACCACTTACCCATGGACAAAGGGGGAAAAATTACCCCTCTGCCCCTGGTGGTCCTCCGTTAGCCCCTCCAAACAGTGGAGTTTGGCTGTTTGCAGGCCAAATTGGGTTGCGTTTAGTAAAACCAAAAGGAGGAATTCTGCTATTAACAGACCACGAGCAAAAAACTATAAATAGACCTTAAAGGGCACCTTGGAAAAAGATTCCAATCTGAGTTCTCTGAGCATCTTTCTCCCTTGGCTATTTCAGTTTAGCTCTCTACACTCCAAGGTGCCCATGTCTCAGCTTTGGCATGGGAGGGGAAGCGCTCAACGATCTTCCGGGTTTGTTGTGGGACCTCCTCGCTGTGACTAAGGTCTTAGTATGTTTCTGAGTCCCTAGTCTGCTCCTTTCGAGGGACTAGTAAGGGCCAGCTGCCCCTCAACTTGTTGAGGGCCCGAGCTTCACAAGAGACCGAGAAATCGGTTTCAACATTTTGGTGCGATGAGCGTGGAGTGTTGCTAATCCAAGAAGATTCCAAGAAAGGGACATGGCAGGAGATGAAGAGCAGGGAGAGGAGTTCTGCGGATCACCCCCGGTGGCGATGCAAAGGATGTTCTCAGACTTCAAGAGGGAAGTCCTCGATACCCTCTGGTTCGCGGTCGCAGCGCTGTGTAGCGAGTTCGCGACCCCAGCGGTTTAGTTGTCCCATCCTCCAAAAGAAGTTGGCGAGGATGCCCCGGGAGGAAGGGCTGGAAAGGAGGTGGTTAGAGGGTCAGTGCAGGACCTGGAAGGGCAAGTGCTGTTCGCCACTCGGGCGAGTTCGGTGCCAGTAAGCACGACGCAGGCGAGCATGGTACAGGCAGGTGCGGCATAGGCGTGTGCGGCGCAGGAGAGCGCGATCCCAAAAGGCGCGACGCCCATAGGAGTGGCTCCAGTGAGGGTGGCTCTCGCGAGCAGTGCCCCATCGAGCTCAAGTCAGGTGAGGAAGCTCGGGGGGCGAGTGGAGCAGGAGAGGACAGCAGGTAGAGGAAGCCCCTTCTGCGAGTTGGTGCTTTCCGCACCCATCCCAGAAGGGTTCGGGGAGTGGGACAGGCTCTACTACCACGGCCGGGACGACCCCGTCCAGCACCTGTAGTCGTTCGAGGACTCAGTCTCTATTAGAACCATGTCGGACGCCTTCATGTGTCAGATCTTTGCCGTCACCCTAAAGGAGAAGGCCTGGGAGTGGTTCCACCAACTCCCTGTCGGATCAATCTACGCATTTGAGGATTTGCATAGAAGTTTCTTGTTGTGGTTTTCAACTTCGAAGAAGAGGAAGAAGGACGCCGAGTCCCTCTTCAAGGTGAAGCAAGAACCCAAGGAGTCGTTGGCTCATTATGCAGATCGGTTTTAAGAAGAAGTATTGCTCACCCAGGAGATGCCCGGGTTTTCCCTTCAGCTCGCCTTCACGTTGGGGCTGAAAGAGAGTTTCGTCAAGATGGATCTGAAGAGGAAGGCCCTCGTCTCCTACGAGGAGTTGATGGAGAGGGTGGCGGAGGAGGTCGAGAGTGAGGAGGCCAATCCGGAGCTCACCAAGAGGCTAGCAAAGCTCAGTGAGTCGGAGGTCATGCATCAGGAGGTGCGGAGAAGGGAAGAGCCCCAGGACCCGGAGGGGGGATGGAGGTAGCATGGCGGGGGGATGCAAGGTCAAGGAAGAGGTTACGCCCTAGGAGGGGGTGATGAGTCCCAACTATATACACATTTTCAGACTCATCTGGCTTGTTTTCACAGACTTCCACTTCACTTCTAGTTCATTATTGCTTATATTTCAGTTGTTCACTCTTCTCACACGAAGTGCACTTTTTGGCCCATTGTGGTGTGCAATTGCGCACTATTCTGCTGGGGGTAAGCACATGATGCTCCACATGTCTTTATTTTGTTGTTATTATATATTTCTGTGTGCTGGTGGTATGTTCCCCAGCTTGTTGGTTTATATTGCAGGTGGGCAGATCTTTATTCTATGGGAATTGAAACCTGCAGAAATCGCACGGTCGTGCGATTCCTTGACGCACGATTTCAGCGACCGTGCGATTCCTACAGTACCTATAAATGGCGATCTTCCCCGGCTCATGCGTTTTGTTCACGCACTGTCAGTTTTGATCGTGCGTGAGCAAAATCGCACGAGTTTCCCTCTTTTATCTGATAATTTATGTCATTTTACAATTTTCCAGATCGCACGGTCGTGCGTTTATCCTTCACGCATGATCTGGTCGATCGTGCACGTTCATTTGCGACCCAAAATAGCATTCTGAATTTGGTCGTGCATTTTTACGCACGGTCGTGCGTTTGGTCGTGCATGAACAAAATTCTGCAACTTTTCTATTTAAACTGTGATTTTTTAGGTTTTCAAGGTCGATTCTGTTCCGCGATTTCTTCCGCCGGAAGGGGCGACTGCTCCGTTTTTGAAGGTTTCTTCCTCCCCCTTTCACCCGAGGCCACCTCGCATCATCCAACCACTTCAAGGGAGAGATCCTAGCCCTACTCTCATCAACAGAGGAAGGAGTACACATCTTTTTTGGCGGCCAGATCGTGACACAGAGAAGAAGGGTATATTGGAGGGAAGGTGACAGCTCCTCTGTACCCTGGACGCAGTTGAGGACCGAGCTTGGACGGGGATTGACAACCAGACGATTCCTACAGTGAATCCCAACAAGTCTCTGCATGTGGTTGTATTTCTAGCTTTTCCTCCTTTCCTCCTTATGATTGTAGTTAGTTTCTCTTATGTTGATGATGTTGCACTCTATATTTGTTGAACTTCATGTTATATATTATGAAATTTTTTCATGCTTATGAGTGCTTGAGGTGTGCTTTCGTGGTGATTGTGGTGTGAGTGTTCCGTGTGCCGCACTAGCAATTGCTAGTGGCATGCTTGTTGACGAGGTGCTTGCGACTCTCATTCCGCCGGTGTGACCCACTCCATCCGCAAGCCTTCTCGTCCATCTGCGCAGCGAAGTGGTGCATAGCGGCCCGTGTAATCCATTCGCCTAACGAAGCAGCGCGCTCAAGGCCTGCACAATTTGATTCCGCTTGCCTACTCGTCCATTCGCCCATGCGAAGCAGCGCACTCAAGGCCTGCCTAGTCTCCATCCCGCCAAGAGAAGCATTGCATAGCGGCATTGCATAGGAGTAGTTTAGTTATTTTCTTTTATTTCCACAAACCAAATCACCCCCTTTCGCACCCATCCGACCTAAAGGACTTCGTTCTCAAGTCCTTCCTCAATAGTTAACTCCACCTTACTGTGTTCCTTCGAGATTCGATACTCGGGGATTCACTCCTCATTTTATATTACTTGAACGATCGGTACACTGCCGTTTCATGCCGCAGTCTTGCTACCGCCTATAGCGGTGTGCTAAGATTTGCGCATCAAGTTTTTGGCGCCATTGCCGGGGAACACAGTCGTGTGAGTTGCTGTAGAGGGAGACAAGAGATAGTAGTTCTTCCAGTGTGTATAGCCGCCTAATTATTTTTGTTTGCTTTTTAATTATATATTGTTTGTTATTATTTATTTCTCTCCTATTTTAAAGTTTTAGGCAAGTTTAATCTAAGGAGTTTTATTTGTTTGTGTAAATTTCCTCGCAAAGAATTTCAGTTTCGTTTTATCTGCTTTAATTATTGGAAATGTCTTCATGGGATATTTCTCCTATCACTTACGACAAGTTGGTCTATTATATAGACCAAATGAAGGATTTAAATGATAGGCAGTGTAGGAACTTTGTTTGCTTGATGTGTTTAGAAGAGGGTCATGAATTGAAGGACTGTCCTAGTCTTTTCAATCCCGACCGCCGCTCCTCCACTCATGACAACATCAACCCTATCACACATTCTTTACCCATGGAGGCAATCGTGCCCTCTATCCCCGAGTTTATCTCGTGCATGGACTCCTCACTCCCTATGTATGGATTCACTCCTAGTGATGATGATCACTCATCTGTTGGCCAACAAGGAGAGGAATGGGAGCTCCTAGATGCTCCTGAGTGGGATGTGGAAAGTATTCTTTCCATCGGGGAGGCATTAGCAGATCTGTTTGCGGAGGACCAAATCTTTTTGTTCCTCCAATTTCTTTGCAAGATTTTTCTACACACATTCTTTATGATCCTATCGAAGTGAAGGAGTGCTTTGATGCTTCTGACTCAGAGGATGCTCCAAAGTGGGACGAGGAGTTTGTTTTCCCCGAAGGGGAGAATGAATACTTTAAACACGATGGTGCACCTCGGTGGGATGAGGAGGATACTCTCTCTGATGAGGAGGTTTGCACTTCCTCATGGGACGAGGAGGTCCAACTCACCACCAAGGCCCTTGAGTTCTTGGGTTCCCCTCGCTATGATACTTACGATGATGATAGCGATCTATCCTTGGATCCTGCTGGGAGTGAGACAAGGACCACTCCCCCGATTGATTTTTATTTATGTTCTTCCTCTTCTTTATTCCTTGACCCCTCTTCTTCATCTGAGCCTATGTGGGTTGAGTCTTTATAGGTACTTCAGGAGGACTTCGAGCATTTTGCTCAAGTCAATGATGATTGTATCCTCTCTTGTGAGGAAGTTGATCCCTCCTCCATAGAGGAAGCCTCATTCATTGCCTTCTCCTCATGCCGCCTCCCTGAAGATGACACCTTGCTGGGCAAGGATTATTTTGGTGAGATGAGTGAGGACTCCTCCTCTTCTTACTTTCTACTTCCCCTACCTGTGAAGAGCAAGTATTATTATTTAGGTAGGGGAGTAACTATTTTATCGCCGTATCGGTACCCGCTACCGACACGCATATTAGAACAGTTACCTATACATTTTCTTTTTCATAGACCCATTAGCTAGAACTGCTTTAAATTTGAATAAGTTGTGCTGGGAGGACAATAACCCAGTAGTTATCTTACTTTTCCTGCAACTCTTATTTCATCTTGTTTAGTTTAGTTAGCTGTATTTCATTTTTATGTTTGTATATTGTCTTTTGTTTTTGCGGAGCTCACCCCTGCAGGTTCTTTTTCTGGTTGGGGATGCTGCAATTCTGCCTTAAATTTCAAGCGTCTTCTGGTAAGCTCAATTCTGAGCATTGGGTACACTCTTCCCCTAGCTTCCATTTTAGTCTTTATTGTATATCTTGTATTGGAGTGTTTAGATTAAGTCTGGGGGAGAGCTGCTTTGTGTTACTCACTGCACGTGCACAATTGCACATCATACTAGAAGCTTCTATTTAAGTTATTGTTCATTTTCATTGCACTTCACAACACCCACATGAGAGTGTACTTAAGCCGTAGGAGCGTTACGAGTTCAACTCGTTTCTTTTGTGCTGGCTTAGGATTGTGAGACGGAGTAAAATGTTGACTCCCATAGTGCCCCTAGTCGAGCGCTTCCGTCTCGCGTAGAAATTCGTGTAGAATTAATTTTTCCTTATGCTTATAGTTTTATATTTTTCTATTTGCGTAAATATTGTTTATTCAACTCAGAAGTGGTGAATCCGGTGTGAATCAAACGGTAGTGTAGGGATGTGTGTAGACGTTTGCAAGATTCATATTGCTCGAGTCGGGAGGAAGGATTGTCTTTCTCGGTGGCTAAGAACTTGCCCCAAGCGACTCTTGAAGCATTGACATAGGTTAGTTCAGTGCGTGAGCATGACGTAGGCCATCATTTTGGCCAGGTTGAGCTTTGTGTACCATTCCTATCATTTATTTCTTGCTACCACTTTTGTGCCTACCCCGTCCTTTGATTCAGCTCCACCGCTTTCTCACCAAAGCCAAAAAGCTGATCCTAGTCGCATGCCCAAAGCTGATCTTTAGCTATTTTCACATTTGTTTTTGGGGGGTGTTGATGTGGTAATGTTAATTTGGAAATGTGGATGTACTTTTTTGAATTTGTGCTGAAAATAGTTAAAAAGAAAAATAATGAAAAAAAAGAAAAGAAGAGAAAAAGAAAAGAAAAATGAAAAAAGAAATGAGCCTAATTGAAAATCTTTGTGAGATATATTTTGGGAGTAGGCGGTGCACACACATGTTTTCAAGTTCAAGTTTGGGGGTGTGGTGCACTGATGAGTCCCAAATATATACACATTTATGGACTCATCTGGGCATATTTTCTAGTCTATGCACATCACTTTAGACATGTTTTCACTCATATTTGATACTCCATGCTAAGTGCACCTCTAGGCCCGTTTTTGGTGTTATTTCATGTTCTTCTTCTTTAGTAGTTTTCATGCATTGTTAAGTGCCACTTTCAGTGGCTGGATTCGTGGTGGGGATGGAACAGGAGTCGTTCAGGTGTTCCCGGTACAATTCTGTACAGGAACACTGCGCACGATCACTTGTTCTATTGCGCACGACCACTGGTCGTGCGCCGCTGATCGTGTGCACTTAACCCTTTCTTTTTGAGTTCTGTCTCGGACAGTGCGCACGACCACCTACGATAGTGCGCACGACCACCAGTCGTGCGCCACTGTTCGTGCACACTTAACATCAATTTTATGAGTTCTGTTTCGACCAGTGCGCACGCCACCTACGATAGTGCGCACGACCACCAATCGTGCGCCACTGGTCGTGCGAACATGGTATTTTATAAATTTCTTACATTGCAGGATCCACCCAGGCAGGCGCACGATCACAGGATTCCAGCGCGCACGACCAGTGGTCGTGCGCCAATGACCGTGCGCACTATTTATTCCAGCGCCTATAAATACTCCTGCTCGCGATTTAGGTCGGATCCGCCGATCTTTCGTTCTCCCAGCTCCGCCCTTCCGCCCGATTTCGCCCCTCCATCGCCGCCCACCATCGGGAGGTGCTCCGGGCTTGTTCTTCACGCCATTCTTGAGCCGGAGCTTCCTCTCGGCCTCCTCCTTCATCCTAGCGCTTCAAGGAAGGTTTAGCCGCCATCGCCATCAAGCAAGGGGAAGTTTGCAACCTCTACCAGATCGTGACACGAAGAAGACGGGCTCATTGGAGAGTAGTGACATCTCTCTCTACCCCAGACGTAGTTGCGGACCGAGCTTCGACGCGGATTGACAACCCGACGATTCCAACCGTGAATCTACAACGAGACTTCGGATTCGGTCGATTTCTTGCCTTGTTCTTCTCTTATTGATGTATATGTAGCTAGAGCTAATATTATGATGAAGTAGCACTTAACTTTATTTGCATTTCTATACATTTCATGTCTATGCGAAATATTTTACTGTTTGAGTTGCTTGAGGTGCGCCCCATTCCATCCTCCATCCCGCCGTCACGTTCGTGTGTCGCACTAGCAATTGCTAGTGGCGTGCTTGTCGACGAGGTGCTTGCGACCCCCATCCGTATGCCTACTCTTTCATCCGCCTAGCGAAGCGTGGCATAGCGGCCCATGTAATCCATTCCGACTCCGCCGGTGCGAATCATTCCATCCGCTTGCCTACTCTTCCACCCGCCTAGCGAAGCGTGGCATAGCGGCCCGTGTAATCCATTCGCCCTACGAAGCAGTGCACTCAAGGCCTGCACAGTTCGACTCCGCTTGCCTACTCGTCCATCCGCCCTTGCGACGCAGCGCGCTCAAGGCCTGCCTAGTATCCATCCCGCCAAGCGAAGCACTGTATAGCAGCATTGCATAGGAGTAGTTGTAGTTGTTTTCTTTTATTTTCCAAAAGCCAAATCCCCCATTTCCGCATCCATCCGCTCGAAAGGACTTCAATCTCAAGTCCTTCCTCGATAATAAACTCCACCTTACTGTGTTCCTTTGAGATCGATACTTGGGGATTCATTCCCATTTTATATTACTTGAACGATCAGTACACTGCCGTTTCGTGTCGCAGTCTTGCTACCGCCTATAGCGGTGTGCTAAGATTTGCGCATCAAGTTTTTGGCGCCGTTGCTGGGGAACACAGACGTGAGAGTTTTCTTGAGAGGGAGAGCTGAGAGAGAGAAGTTTCTTCCAGTGTGTATAGCCGCCTTATTATTTTTGTTTGCTTTTTACTTATTTACTGCTTGTTATTATTTCTTTCCCTCTTATTTTAAAGTTTTAGGCAAGTCTAATCCAAGAAGTTTTATTAGTTTGTGTAAATTTTCTTGCAAAGAATTTCAGTCTCGTTATATCTGCTTTAATAGTCAAATATGTCATCATGGGACATTTCTCCTAGCACTTACGACAAGATGGTCTATTATATAGACCAAATGAATGGGTTAAATGTTAGGCAGCGTAGGAACGTTGTTTGCTTGTTGTGTCGAGGAGAGGGTCATGAATTGAAGGACTGCCCTAGTCTTTTCAATCCTGACCGCCGCTCCTCCACTCATGACAACATTGTCCCTATCACTCTTTCTTTACCCGTGGAGGCAATCGTGCCATCTGCCCTCGATCTTATTTCATGCATGGACTCCTCACTCCCTATGTATGGCTTCGCTCCTAGTGATGATGATCACTCATCTGTTGGCCAACAAGGAGAGGAATGGGAGCTCCTAGATGCTCTTGAGTGGGATTTGGAAAGTATTCTTTCCATCGGGGAGGCATTAGCAGATCTTTTTGCGGAGGAACCTGATATTCTACTTTCTGATTCTGATGTTCCTCCAGTTTCTTTGCATGATTTTTCTACACACATTCATTATGATCCTATCGAAGTGAAGGAGTGGGGTGATGCTTCTGACTCGGAGGATGCTCCAAAGTGGGATGAGGAGTTTGTTTTCCCCGAAGGGGAGAATGAATACTTTGAACACGATGGTGCACCTCGGTGGAATGAGGAGGATACTCTCTCTGATGAGGAGGTTTGCACTTCTTCATGGGACGAGGAGGTCCAAACCACCACAGAGGCCCTTGAGTTCTTGGGTTCCCCTCGCTATGATACTTACGATGATGATAGCGATCTATCCTTGGATCTTGCCGGGAGTGAGACCGGGATCACTCCCCCGATTGATTTTTATTTATGTTCTTCGTCTTGATTATTTCTCGATCCCCCCTCTTCATCCGAGCCTGTGCAGGTTGAGTCTTCACAGGTACCCCAGGAGGATTTGGTGCATTTTGCCCAAGTCAATGATGAGAGCATCCTCTTATGTGAGGAGGTTGATTCCCCCACCGTAGAGGAAGCTCCACTCATTGCCTTTTCCTCCTGCCATCTCCCTGTTGACGATACCTTGCTAGGCAAGGATGTGTTTGGTGAGTTGAGTGAGGATATCTCCTCCTCTTCTTACTTTCTATTTCCTCTACCTGCGTTATGTAGGTATTATTATTTGGGTAGAGGAGTAACTGTTGTGTCGCCGTATCGGTACCCGCTACCGACACGGATATTAGGCCAGTTACCTGTCCACTTCTCCTTCCATACGCCCATTAGCTAGAACCTTTAGTTTTTGAATAAGTCGTGCTGGGATGACAATAACCCCAGTAGTTATCTTACTTTCTCATGCATTTCATTTTATTCAATCTTGCTTAGTTAGTTGTAGTTTATTTTAGTTTATCTTCTTCTTTTGTTTTTGCGGAGCTGACCCTTGCAGGTATCTTTTCTGGATGGCGGATGCTGCGGCTCATTTTAGCTTACACGCCAATCTTCTGGTGTGCTCATTTCTGAGCACTGGGTACTCTCTTTCCCTAGCCTATGCTGATTTTCATGTCATATATTATGCGGATTGTTTAGTTTAAGTCTGGGGGAGAGTAGTTTTGTTTACCCGCTCACGTGCACTATTGCACTGCATATTAGAAGATTTCATTTAAAATGTTTTGTTTATTTTCATTGCACACCACAGCACCCACTTGAGTGCGTACTCATCTGTTTGCTTGCTCTGTTGTGAATTTAATTCTTCTGCTTATTTGGGAAAGTCTAGGTGATGGCTTAGGACTATGTAGCAGAGTAAAATGTTGACTCTAGTAGTGCTCCTAGTCGAGTGCTCGGTTCCATAGAAATTTGTGTAGATTAGACTTCTCTTTATACTTATGGTTTTATATTTTTTCTATTAGTGTAAATGTTGTTTACTCTACTCAAATGGTGAATCCGGTGGAATCAAATGGTAGCATTGGGATGTGTGTAAACGATCGCTAGATTCGTATTGCTTGAGTCGGGAGAAAGGAGAATCTTTCTCGGTGGCTAGAACTTGCCCCAAGCGATTCTTGAAGCATTGGCATAGGATAGTTCTAGTGCGTGAGAATGACGTAGGCCATTATTTTGGCCCGGTTGAACTTTTTATTTCATGCCTATCGTCTACCCTTGCTAGCCCCTTTGTGCCTACCCTTTTCTTGATTCAGCTCCACATTTATCTCACCAAAGCCTAAAAGCCTAACCTAGTCGCACACCCAAATCTGAGCTTTAGTTGTAGTTTTTTTTACATTTTGTGGGGTGTTGATTGTGGTGTTTATTATGTGAATCTGTGGATATGCTCATTTGAAAAGTTTGCTGAAAGAAAAAAAAAAGACGAGAAAAAGAAAGATAGAAAGAAAAAATGAGAAAAAAAAAGAGAAGAAAAAAATGAGTTTTATTGAATATCGTCTAGAAAAAATTATGTATTGGGAGTAGGCGGTGCACACACCAATGTTGCAAAAGTCCAAGTCTGGGGGTGTGGTGCACTTGCATTCGATTTTGGTGCGCGGGTAGTTATTTTAAAAGCTCAATTGGGTTATGTGTTTTAAGCCATTTTGTTTGTCATTGTTTACCTCACCGTAACCCAAGCCTCAATTAAAACCTGAAAGTCCTACTGACTCACGCCTTGAACCAATCTATTGTCGTGGAGAGAATGTGACCGGGCAAGCTTATGGTCACCGACACTGATGGACTTCAGTGGAGTTGTCCCGCATCCCGATCTTGAGCAATGCTCGTCTCAGCGCTTAGCTTACTTTCTCCGTATGCATGACCAAATGATTCACCGTTGTTCACCATTTTGAGTAGTTGTAATATGCTTTTACTCTTTTAGAAATATATAAACTATTTATATAACCAGAAATCTTCTCTACTATTTTTCTTATGCACGTGAGCATGCGACTTCGCATGGTACTCTGTATTGTAATTTTAAGCCATCTACTTTTCTCTCCCCGTTCGCTTAGAATTTGTTTGCTCGGGACGCGCAAACAGGTAAGTCTGGGGGTGTGATGAGTCCCAAATATATACACATTTATGGACTCATCTGGGCCGATTTTCTAGTCTATGCACTTCACTTTAGACATGTTTTCACTCATATTTGATACTCCATGCTAAGTGCACATCTAGGCCCGTTTTTGGTGTTATTTCATGTTCTTCTTCTTTAGTAGTTTTCATGCATTGTTAAGTGCCACTTTCAGTGGCTGGATTCGTGGTTGTGCTGGAACAGGAGTTGTGCAGGTGTTCCCGGTACAATTCTGTACAGGAACACTACGCACGATCACTGGTTCTATTGCGCACGACCACTGGTCGTGCGCCGCTGATCGTGTGCACTTAACCCTTTCTTTTTGAGTTCTGTCTCGGACAGTGCGCACGACCACCTACGATAGTGCGCACGACCACCGGTCGTGCGCCACTGTTCGTGCGCACTTAACATCAATTTTATGAGTTCTGTTTCGACCAGTGCACACGACCACCTACGATAGTGTGCACGACCACCGGTCGTGCGCCACTGGTCGTGCGAACATGGTATTTTATAAATTTCTTACATTGCAGGCTCCACCCAGGCAGGCACACGATCACAGGATTCCAGCGCGCACGACCACTAGTCGTGCGCCAATGACCGTGCGCACTGTTTATTCCAGCGCCTATAAATACTCCTGCTCGCGATTTAGGTCGGATCCGCCGATCTTTCGTTCTCCCAGCTCCGCCCATCCGCCCGATTTCGCCCCTCCATCGCCGCCCACCATCGGGAGGTGCTCCGGGCTTGTTCTTCACGCCATTCTTGAGCCGGAGCTTCCTCTCGGCCTCCTCCTTCATCCTAGCGCTTCAAGGAAGGTTTAGCCGCCATCGCCATCAAGCAAGGGGAAGTTTGCAACCTCTACCGGATCGTGACACGAAGAAGATGGGCTCATTGGAGAGTAGTGACAGCTCTCTCTACCCCGGATGTAGTTGCGGACCGAGCTTGGACGCGGATTGACAACCCGGCGATTCCAACCGTGAATCTACAACGAGACTTCGGATTCGGTTGATTTCTTGCCTTGTTCTTCTCTTATTGATGTATATGTAGCTAGAGCTAACATTATGATGAAGTAGCACTTAACTTTATTTGCATTTCTATACATTTCATGTCTATGTGAAATATTTTACTTTTTGAGTTGCTTGAGGTGAGCCCCATTCCATCCTCCATCCCACCGTCACGTACGTGTGCCGCACTAGCAATTGCTAGTGGCGTGCTTGTCGACGAGATGCTTGCGACCCTCATCCGTATGCCTACTCTTCCATCCGCCTAGCGAAGCGTGGCATAGCGGCCCGTGTAATCCATTCCGACTCCGCCGGTCTGAATCATTCCATCTGCTTGCCTACTCTTCCACCCGCCTAGCGAAGCGTGGCATAACGGCCCGTATAATCCATTCGCCCTACGAAGCAGTGCACTCAAGGCCTACACAGTTCGACTCCGCTTGCCTACTCGTCCATCCGCCCTTGCGACGCAGCGCGCTCAAGGCCTGCCTAGTCTCCATCCCGCCAAGCAAAGCACTGCATAGCGGCATTGCAAGGAGTAGTTGTAGTTGTTTTCTTTTATTTTCCAAAAGCCAAATACCCCATTTCCGCATCCATCCGCTCGAAAGGACTTCAATCTCAAGTCCTTCCTCGATAATAAACTCCACCTTACTGTGTTCCTTTGAGATCGATACTTGGGGATTCATTCCCATTTTATATTACTTGAACGATCGGTACACTACCGTTTCGTGCCGCAGTCTTGCTACCGCCTATAGCGGTGTGCTAAGATTTGCGCATCATGCACCCACGCGTATTGTGGCAGCTTGGTTAGCTTTGTTGCAGTAACTCTATTGGGTTGCATGCGTAAGCCTTCATGTTTATCATTGTATATCCCACTGAAACCCAAGCCCTGTCTTATACCTAAAGTCCTACTGATTCGTGCATTGAATCAAACTAGTGCCGTGGAGAGAGTGTGAATGGGCAAGCTTATGGTCACCGACATTGATGGATTTCTTTGGAGGTTGTCCCGAGCCCCGATCTTTAGCAATGCTCACCTTAGCGTTTGGTTTACTTTCTTCCTACGCGTGACCGGATGATTCACCGCGATTCAGATTCTGAGTAATAATAATTTATAGATACGCTCTTAGAAAAATGTAAACTTTTATGCATAATTAAATATTTCTTCTACTGAATTTTTATGAGCGTGAGCTTGCGACTTCGCATGGTACTCCACCCTTGCAATTTCTATGCCAGCTTTATTTTTTCTCATCCGCTTGAGGGATTTGTTTGCTCGGGACGCGCAAACAGGTAAGTCTGGGGGTGTGATGAGTCCCAATTATATACACATTTTCGGACTCATCTGGGCTTGTTTTCACACACTTGCACTTCACTTCCAGTTCATTATTGCTTATATTTCACTTGTTCACTCTTCTCACATGAAGTACACTTTTTGGCCCATTGTGGTGTGCAATTGCGCACTATTCTGCTGGGGATAAGCACATGATGCTCCCCATGTCATTATTTTGTTGTTATTATATATTTCTGTGTGCTGGTAGTATGTTCCCCAGCTTGTTGGTTTATATTGCAGGTGGGCAGATCTTCATTCTATGGGAATTGTAACCTGGAGAAATTGCATGGTCGTGCGATTACTTGACGTACGATTTCAGCGACCGTGCGATTCCTACAGTTCTTATAAACGGTGATCTGCCCCGGCTCGTGCATTTTGTTCGCGAACTGTCAGTTTTGATCGTGCATGAGCAAAATCGCACGAGTTTCCCTCTTTTATCTAAGAATTTATGTCATTTTACAATTTTCCATATCACACGGTCGTGCGTTTATCCTTCACGCACGATCTGGTCGATCGTGCGCGTTCATTTGCGACCCAAAATAGCATTCTGAATTTGGTCGTGCATTTTTACCCCCGGTCGTGCGTTTGGTCGTGCATGAACAAAATTCTGCAACTTTTCTATTTAAACTGCGATTTTTTAGGTTTTGAAGGCCGATTCTGTTCCGCGATTTCTTCCGCCGGAAGAGGCGACTGCTCCGTTTTTGAAGGTTTCTTCCTCCCCCTTTCACCCGAGGGCACCTCGCATCATCCAACCACATCAAGGGAGAGATCCTAGCCCCATTCTCATCAACGAAGGAAGGAGCACACAACTTTTGTGGCGGCCAGATCGTGACACGGAGAAGACGGGTATATTGGAGGGAAGGTGACAGCTCCTCTGGACCCCGGACGCAGTTGAGGACCTAGCTTGGACGTGGATTGACAACCCGACGATTCCTACCGTGAATCCCAACAAGTCTCTGGATGTGATTGTATTTCTAGCTTTTCCCCTTTCCTCCTTATGATTGTAGTTTGTAAGACCCCCCTCCCGGAACACACGACACGACCGAGGGGAGTCTTATGCCCAGGACGGCCGCCTTGCGGAAGCGCCAGCACACGAGCTAGCATCCCCCACAAGACGCCTGTCCTGCCGGCCAAACCAACTGAACAGCGCCAACCCATCAATAAAAGAAAGCATTAAAGCCATAGGTGCACAATAAGTAAGAATGTCCAGAACAGTACAAAGAAAGGCAGAAAGCTACACAAGCTCCTGCAAAACATCAGAGTATAAAACTTGCCCCAAGGGCTACAACTCAAAACACTCATTCACCTCTGCCACAAACGGCAACCAAGGTACCAAAGTCACCAACTCTGCACACCTGACCTGTCTGGCCTCCTCCAGCACCGTGCACTGCTGCTCTAAGGAACACTCCTAAAAGAAGGACGTAGCAACCGTTAGTCATAAAGACTAAGTGGCTTCCCATCCGCTCCCCAGTGACTCCAAGGCACCGGGAGGAAGGAAAGGAAGAAAAGCTGCAATATAAGCAATAATATACAAAGCAGGTGACAGGAATGGTTGTATATACATAATGATTGTATAAGTACCTGAGTACTTGCAATAACTCTAACTAACATGTACATATATAAGCAAGTACTAGTAACGGAAAGCATAAGCAGAGTATCAATAAGCAAGTACTAGTAACATGAAGCATAAGCAGAGTGTCAATAAGCAAGTACTAGTAACAGGAAGCATGAGCAGAGTATCAATAAGCAAGTACTAGTACCAGGAAGCATAAGCAGAGTATCAATAAGCAAGTACTAGTAACAGGAAGCTTAAACAGTTCATATCGCACCTTAACTTATATGAATGCCCATACAAACTTATAAGTTAAGGTTTCCAATTTTGGACCCATCATATAAAAGAGCCCATACTAATTTATATGATGGACCCAATGTAGTGCAATGCAATGATTATGAAGGATGAATGCAATGCAATGATTATGATATGAAGACTCACCCATGCAAAGTTGCTATGTCGACATAGACCTTTAGTTCTGCTTTTTGAGTGGTAGCTAACCGCTCAGGCATCTCCCGTCGTGGCCAGACAGAGACAGTGGAACGAGCTCCTCCACTACTAGGAGGGTATGAACACTACCAGTCCTAGTCCTCTGTACGCCTCGACGCTAAGAACACACAGCGGAGCCCCTGCGTACTGCTCGACGCTAAGAACACACAGCGGAGCCTCCAAGGACACAGAAGGGGACTTGGGTAGGTGAGCACCAAGAGTCCAACCCAACCGGTCTAGAGTCTACTGTCGACTTCTGTCGGTGTCACGACTAGCAAGCCCATAGACCCGCCACAAGTAATCCTCCCCAGCGGGGTCCATTTGTATCTGTGTATCAACATACACCAGGACTTCTAATCCAAGTCCTTCTATACAAACCGTGTATCTACGTACACCAGGACTTCTAATCCAAGTCCTTCTAAACAATCCGTGTATCTACGTACACCAGGACTTCTAAACCAAGCCCTTCTAAGCAATCCGTGTATCTACGTACACCAGGACTTCTAAACCAAGTCCTCCTAAACAATCCGTGTATCTACGTACACCAGGACTTCTAAACCAAGTCCTTCTAAACAATCCGTGTATCTACGTACACAAGGACTTCTAAACCAAGTCCTTCTAAACAATCTGTGTATCTACGTACACCAGGACTTCTAAACCAAGTCCTTCTAAATAATCCGTGTATCTATGTACACCAGGACTTCTAAACCAAGTCCTTCTGAACAATCCGTGTATCTACGTACACCAGGACTTCTAATCCAAGGGGCTAAATTCAACCTTGTTACATAATATACAATAAAAGACAAACCTATTTAACAGAGCATGATCCATCATCTTCCCCAAACATGAAGATCATTTCACCCCCTTTTTAAAATCCCCAAATATCATTCCCCTCACTAGTAATCTCCTATACCCAGGGCCGAATAACCAAGGCGTTTAACTGCCACATAGCAAATATAACACTATAAGTATGAAGCTATAGGAGCCATTAGAATATAGAGCAGCCCCCAATCGGATCAACATGAAAGAATGGAACCATTCAGATATTTTTGTTCACTTATCTATAGAGCGAAGCAGCCAATGACTTGAAGCGGTTATACAGCTCAAAACCGAAGTAAATCCACATAACCACCAAGTTTAACAACTTATAACTATGCAAAAACTTCGGGAACTAACAAGAGAGATTCCCAGGAAATTTAGCACCAAATTCCCAAACCCGTCAGGAATTAGGAAACGAACGTTCCGGGGAATTTAAGGTCTAATGTTTCCCAACCCAACTAGAGATTACAAAATAAATTTCCAGAAAGATTAGCCCGCCAAACCACCAAAACCTTTAGCTAGAGAAATGCGCAAAGTTTACAAACCCTCCAAATTTTCTGCTACCAAAAAAAAATGCAAGATTAGCCAAGTATAAAGGCAGAACTAACCAAGTGATCCAACCATATTACCATCCTGAGCTAGCCAATCATAACCCAGTGTATAACTAAGATAACCCACAATAGGATGATAGCCGGAACTAGGACCACTGCTAGCACCCCCAAAATAGATGTTAACCAAAATTTGGAGAAAAACAGCTAGCATAATCCAACATAACAATTAACAGAACTTGAAGAAACTGCTAGCATAATCCAACATAAATGTTAACAATAACTTGGAGAGACCTACTAGCATATTGCTGATATTTCAAGAGTTGAATTTCATTTTATCATGGATCTAGCTATGCTGCCCGCTACTGGAACAAGTAAAAACCCAAAACCGAATTCCATCCACTTATCCTTCAAATTTAACAATTTGTTAACCTCGCAAAGTCGTCGAGAGCTAGCAAGGGAAATTCCTAGGGAGATTGGCCCCTAATTCCCCCGACTCGCCATGAATTAGAAACAAAATTCCCGGGGAATTAAGATCTGGTTCCTCACACCGATAAGGATTTGCAAACAAGGCTCCATGAAACTTAGCCGCAAAACCAACCGCACCTTTTAACAAGTGTATAATATATATCCAGAATTAAAACTAACTAGAGCTGAGCCAGGCCGTAATATGTAGAAACGGAGCTATCTAAATGTTAGTCGATCAGAATTATTCCTTTGTTTAGCTAGGATCCGGCAAACCATCCGTCTTCTAATTATTGGTATGAATACCTATCCGGGACCCCGATCAAATTTCCAACAACGACAAGTGCAGAGAATAACAAGGTCAGAGTGTGGCAGCACATGATTTAGCCGAGACATAATCAGAAGGGCCCAAAATGAACCCAGCAAACAGCCCCACCAAAAGTTGGAGCCCATGGTTCAATAGCAAAAGAGGTCCAAGATTTGCTATCAGCACACACACACTTATATATATATATATATATAGATATGAGCCCTAATGAAATTATATAACAGCGGCCCCCCAATTAGAACAATACTTAAGAAGCAGCCCAACATAATTCCAGACTGAACTACAAAGTCAGCCCCTAAATAAAGACCAACTAGAATATATATATATATATATATATAGCAATCCAAATGAAATCAACACCCCCAAATGGTACTACACGTATTTATAATGCAATTGTATGAATTTGTCGACTTAATAAATCACGTAACAATGCCTTAGCACCACGGGTGCTACCATTTCGTATTCTTTATCTTTAATTGGACGCTTGTAAACATACCTCTTTGATCAGCAATCGATACAATTCCCACTTAACAACTTTAAGGCGTCCCCCAATATTTGTCATGCGGTCGACAGATCAACCTTTGATCCTTGAGAAACATTACAATGCTACGTTACAGTTTACTTCTCTGCATAGTCTTCATTTAGAGTGAAGACCTGTTCATCCTTAAGGAACTCACCTCTATTACTCTGGGGGTGAACTCACCGTAAACCAAAACATGGTGTTCAATCAATTCCCTTGGTTAAGATGAACTCATTCATCAAGGAGTGCCAAATTCCAATATCAACGGCTTGTAACGACTTAAATGGGAAAAACTCATTGTAGCAAGGCTAAGTGAAGCAGGCCACAAAGATTTTTGGCTCTTGGTAGAATCCCAATTGGCCCATCTGCTCGGCCAATAAACGAAGGGACAAGCCCCCGTACGTTTTTGGACTAAATTTCATCCACCGCCCATATGGTATATTCATCTCACGTATGGGCACAAACTTAGGGGCATATCTTCCTCGACTTAGAGTTCATACCCTATAGATCCCCGTGACGATGCACTTATATATTAGTCGTGATGTAGAAATTCAAATTTTACGGCGACGACCAAGCTGCATCTCATTGTAATGAGAGCATGCACAAATAACATCCAATTACCCGGTACATAACTAGCCCAATAAACGAAGAGATAAGCCCCCGTATCTCTTCGACTGAGTTTCTTCTACCACCAATATAACACATTCGTCCCAAAATGAGCCTTCTTTGGGTCCGAATTCTTATCATGCAGTATAAAAGACAGGCTTGGTGGTCTCTTACTAAACTGATGATAGATTTCAGGCACCAATCTCATTTAGATTGCCCTAATATTTTGGGTAAGGTGATAATATTACTCCATATCTAGGATAGAAATCTCAGGGTGTGAGTCTCTAGCATCTACACTCACGTTAAACCCTTCCCTTAATCATTTGCGGGCACTTATTGCTTGGCCACAACATCCCCGAGATCGGTATAAGGCTAAGGTATGTCACGACATATTCTGCTAAGTCGACCAAAATGGTATCCCAGTTAGGTTGACATCAATCCTATGCCAAACCAACTCTGACTGTTGGAATGAGAATACCAATTACTGTCTCGGAATGAGCCAGCATCTATACGTAAGGGTACGAGTTTGGCTTAGGTTGGCACTTTCTATAGGAAAAGGTGGACATACTTAATGTGAATCACACATGGGCACACCACCACTTCCGCTGCATCAGTTTGTCCTCAAACTGATTTAGCTAGCAGGGGTGGCCCAGTGGTTTAATGGACTTCTTTATCTTAGGATCGTTGCAAGCTGATACCATTTGTAAGACCCCCTCCCAGAACACACGACACGGCCGAGGGGAGTCTTATGCCCAGGACAGCCGCCTTGCGGAAGCGCCAGCACACGAGCTAGCATCCGCCACAAGACGCCTGTCCTGCCGGCCAAACCAACTGAACAACGCAAACCCATCAATAAAAGAAAGCATTAAAGCCATAGGTGCACAATAAGTAAGAATGTCCAGAACAGTACAAAGAAAGGCAGAAAACTACACTAGCTCCTGCAAAACATCAGAGTATAAAACTTGCCCCAAGGCCTACAACTCAAAACACTCGCTCGCCTCTGCCACAAACGGCAACCAAGGTACCAAAGTCACCAACCCTGCACACCTGACCTGTCTGGCCTCCTCCAGCACCGTGCACTACTGCTCTAAGGAACACTCCTAAAAAGAGGGACGTAGCAACCGTTAGTCATAAAGACTAAGTGGCTTCCCATCCGCTCCCCCGGCGACTCCAAGGCACCGGGCGGAAGGAAAGAAAGAAAAGCTGCAATATAAGCAATAATATACAAAGCAGTAGTGACAGGAATGGTTGTATATACATGACGATTGTATAAGTACCTGAGTACTTGCAATAACTCTAACTAACAGGTACATATATAAGCAAGTACTAGTAACAGAAAGCATAAGCAGAGTATCAATAAGCAAGTACTAGTAACAGGAAGCATAAGCAGAGTGTCAATAAGCAAGTACTAGCAACAGGAAGCATGAGCAGAGTATCAATAAGCAAGTACTAGTACCAGGAAGCATAAGCAGAGTATCAATAAGCAAGTACTAGTAACAGGAAGCATAAACAGTTCATATCGCGCCTTAACTTATATGAATGCCCATACAAACTTATAAGTTAAGGTTTCCAATTTGGGACCCATCATATAAAAGAGCCCATACTAATTTATATGATGGACCCGATGCGGTGCAATGCAATGATTATGAAGGATGAATGCAATGCAATGATTATGATATGAAGACTCACCCATGCAAAGTTGCTATGTCGACATAGACCTTTAGTTCTCGCTTTTTGAGTGGTAGCTAACCGCTCAGGCATCTCCCTTCGTGGCCAGATGGAGACAGTGGAACGAGCTCCTCCACTACTAGGAGGGTATGAACACAACCAGTCCTAGGCCTCTGTACGCCTCGATGCTAAGAACACACAGCGGAGCCCCTGAGTACTGCTCGACGCTAAGAACACACAGCGGAGCCTCCAAGGACACAGAAGGGGACTTGGGTAGGTGAGCACCAAGAGTCCAACCCAACTGGTCTAAAGTCTACTAATGGCTTCTGTCGGTGTCACGACTAGCCAGCCCGTAGACCCGCCACAAGTAATCCTCCCCAGCGGGGTCCATTTGTATCTGTGTATCAACATACACCAGGACTTCTAATCCAAGTCCTTCTATACAAACCGTGTATCTACGTACACCAGGACTTCTAATCCAAGTCCTTCTAAACAATCCGTGTATATACGTACACCAGGACTTCTAAACCAAGTCCTTCTAAACAATCCGTGTATCTACGTACACCAGAACTTTCAAACCAAGTCCTTCTAAACAATCCGTGTATCTACATACACCAGGACTTCTAAACCAAGTCCTTCTAAACAATCCATGTATCTACGTACACCAGGACTTCTAAACCAAGTCCTTCTAAACAATCCGTGTATCTACGTACACCAGGACTTCTAAACCAAGTCCTTCTAAACAATCCGTGTATCTACGTACACCAGGACTTCTAAACCAAGTCCTTCTGAACAATCCATGTATCTACGTACACCAAGACTTCTAATCCAAGGGGCTAAATTCAACCTTGTTACATAATATACAATAAAAGACAAACCTATTTAACAGAGCATGATCCATCATCTTCCCAAAACATGAAGATCATTTCACCCCCTTTTTAAAATCCCCAAATATCATTCCCCTCACTCTCCCACAACGACCACGGGTTTTCCCCAAATCAAATCCCATCTCTTCCTTTGATGAGAAGAAATGATCCCTAGAACCTCGCGGCGAACGATGCCCTAATTTTGAGGTTCCGGCTTGGTCTTCCTATGGAACTCCATTAAATCTCACACGAGAAGCTCTCTTGAGCCTTCATCTCTCCTATTGTTATCTAAGAGACTAGCACCAAGGGAGAGGGGAGGAAGTCACCTGATTTCTGGCCGAAGTTCGCGGTCGCCTCTTCTGCGGCATGGCGGCAGTCGACCAAGACTGATTAAAGGGGTCCTGATCCACAGAAATATCAAACATGTAATCAGTCAACATTGCCCCAAACTAAAAGGGGAACAGCAGACAGCCGATCAAGGACTAAAAAGACGAATACAATAATTAGTAGGCCACTCAGAACAGCCTTAACAGAAGGAGAACAACCGACCAATTAAATGGTCTGAGCCTCAGAATCATCCAACATGGTACTCCAACATGTTACAACAAAACAGGGAATGGCAGCCAACTAGCCAAGCAAAACCCCATGGTTACACAATTTCTTAACAGTACCCCCTAAACATCATGAAATAACACATCTGGGCTGTGAAATGAAAATTAGAAACAGCACAAAGTATTACTAATAAATCTGGGCTGCATAAGGGGCTACATAACAGCAGTTATCTGAAATAGGGTAGCCTGCTATAGGAATATAAAAGACAGCAAATCTGGGATAACATAAGGTCAACATAACACTATGAACAGCAGTAAAAACAGCCCTCTAATCAACAAAACAAGAGGCCTACAGCAGCTGGCCAACCATCAAGAAGAGGAGCAGTAATTTGAAGCAGGACAGCAGGTATATACTGTCATACAAAAACAAAAACCGATGGCTAGAAAATGTAGCACCAAAAGAAGAGTCCGGCATCATATATGTGCACTAACAACAGCATAAGGGATGCACTAACAACATCATAAGAGACTCACTAACAGCAGCATAAGGGATGCACTAACAGCAACATAAGAGATGCACTAACAGCACCATAAGAGACGCACTAACAGCAGCATAAGGGATATCTAAGTCAAGAACAACAGACAAAACGGGACTGAATAAGGGGCTGCATAAGGGAAACATAACAGCAGGCACTAATTGAAATTATGGACTGCATAAGGAGCAACATACAGCAGCCATGACTGAAATTAGGATTAACAGCTAGACTGCACAAGGAGCAACATGCAGCCGCCATAACTGAAAATAGAAGCAGCAAGGCTCACTACAGCCACCAGCCACAAAAGAAAAGAGGAGCAGCAAAGCTCAACTTAGCCACCCCAAATAAAATAAATGAAATCTCATCCTCCATCAACTAAGCTCCCTAAATCATACCACAGCCCAACAACACAGAAAATCAAGTGTGATTAAGGGAAAGTAGAAGGCTTACAGTGAGTTACAAGAAAGTTGGGCGCTGATTTAGGACAATCGCAAACCCGACTAGGCTCCAGCTCAAACGAAGCCAAGAGAACTCTGATTCCAGCAATACCCACTGATTCCATCAAAACTTTTGTGAGATTAAGAGAGGAAGAGGAGAAGCTTGGAGAAGACGATCGGCGCCGAGCCCTAACCGCGATACCATCGAGAGAAGAAATAAAGAGATCTGGAGAAATAGAGTCGGTGAAGCCCTCCACTGAATATTATAAAAACCATTCCTCAATTTTTTTTCACAGCCTCAGTTAAAGGCCAATCACAACAAGTATTCACTTAAGCAATTGCTATCAGCACATCTAGTAGCAAGTGCTATCCGCAGACCTATTAGCAATTTCTATTAATACATCAAAAATCAGCACACCATAGGCCACGGGAAAAGCCCACACAAAGCCCCCAATAACTCCCCATTTTAGCTATAATACTCAGAAATTGCTATCAGCACATCTTTATAGTAGCAACTCACATATTAACTTTATAAATCAGTGAACATAGCCTTGGTATATTAAGATAACATCATCTTTATTCTTATGTTGCCGCCCAAAACACTATTGGCACACCAACGTGAAAATAATATTAACCCGTCAATATATCTATTAGCACACCCAATTCCTTTACTAATATCCGCTATTAAGACACCAATGACAGGTACCAAGAAGAACATAGTAGCAGTCAGCATATATATATTCCAACTTAAACAACCGGTCCAGCATAGCCATCCCAAATCTTTCCCTATATACATATATATTTATATAGTTTGCCAACACATAAAATATAGGAAAAACTCATATTCTGCTAAAAATATCGAGCGCCGCAAAGCATCAAAGAAATTCATACTCAACTGGCAATGATACGTCTAGTTGACACTGAGTTATATTTTCTCCTGTTTCCTTCAACTTCGTCGAACGGAAGTCAATACTTTCATCGAACGCAGAGCACTTCGTCGATCTCAATCCTCCCTTGCCCAAGACCGACCCAAGGCGAGTCAAAATGTCTCCGAGGGGTCTAGTGCGAATTGGGATGTTACATAGTTAGTTTCTCTTATGTTGATGATGTTGCACTCAATATTTGTTGAACTTCATGTTATATATTATGAAATGTTTTCATGCTTATGAGTGCTTGAGGTGTGCTTTCATGGTGATTGTGGTGTGAGTGTCCCGTGTGCCGCACTAGAAATTGCTAGTGGCGTGCTTGTTGACGAGGTGCTTGCGACCCTCATTCCATCGGTGTGACCCACTTCATCTGCAAGCCTTCTCGTCCATCCGCACAGCAAAGCGGTGCATAGCAGCCCATGTAATCCATTCGCCTAACGAAGCAGCGCGCTCAAGGCCTGCACAGTTCGATTCCGCTTGCCTACTCGTCCATTCACCCTTGCAAAGCAGCGCGCTCAATGCCTGCCTAGTCTCCATCCCGCTAAGCGAAGGATTGCATAGCGGCATTGCATAGGAGTAGTTTATTTATTTTCTTTTATTTCCACAAACCAAATCCGACCTAAAGGACTTCGATCTCAAGTCCTTCCTCAATAGTTAACTCCACCTTACCGTGTTCCTTCAAGATTCGATACTCGGGGATTCACTCCTCGTTTTATATTACTTGAACGATCAGTACACTGCCGTTTCTTGCCACAGTCTTGCTACCGCCTATAGTGGTGTGCTAAGATTTGCGCATCAGGGGGTAACTTCTATGGGGGCAAGGAAGACCCCAACAGTTGGGATGGAGTCAAGGTCCAAGGCCAGTACCTCCCCCGCCTCAGCAGGCCATGGCGATCAGGCGAGGAAGAGGAGGAAGAGGAAGGAGTGAAGGAACAGAAGCAGGATCAGGAAGGAGAAGGGGAAATTGGGCGACGGAGGCCGGGAGAGGAGAGTTGGCTTTGCCATACTGTGACTTCCATGATGAGGAAGGTCATGCAACAACCACCTGCCCAGAATTCTTAGAGACAAAGAGGGCTAGAATGCCGGCGCCGCGGCAGCAGCAGCAGGTGAGGATCGAGGAGGTCCTGCCTCGGGAGGACGATAAGGAGAGGTGTGAGGACCGGGTCGATGTGGGGACCCGAGGAGGGATCGGAGTGATCCATGGTGGAGTAGGGATAGAGGCAACCCGTAAGGAGAGCCTCCATACCATCTACTGTCGGAGCGTGGCTCCGACATCCACGGCCCCACCCCCAGCAGAAAAAATCACTTCTCTCAAAGGGACATGTCGGGTCATGATGACCCTTTCTGCGACGCATTGGTCATCCAGATCGCCATCGAGAACTTCACGGTGTCCTGATGCGCAAATCTTAGCACACCGCTATAGGCGGTAGCAAGACTGCGGCTCGAAACGGTAGCCTACCGATCGTTCAAGTAATATAAAATGTGGGAGTGAATCCCCAAGTATCGATCTCGAAGGAACACAGTAAGGTGGAGTTACTATTGAGGCAGGACTTGAGATTGAAGTCCTTTATGTCGGATGGGTTGCGAAAACGGTGGTTTTGGTTGGTGGAAATAAAGAGAAAATACTACAACTACTCCTATGCAATGCCGCTATGCAATGCTTCGCGAGGCGGGATGGAGACTACGTTGGCCTTGAACGCGTTACTTCGCTAGGGCGGATGGACGAGTAGGCTAGTGGAATCGAACTAAGAAGGCCTTGAGCGCGCTGCTTCGTTAGGCGAATGGATTACTCGGGCCGCTATGTCACGCTTCACTAGGCGGATGGACGAGTGGTCTTACGGAATGAGGGTCGCAAGCACCTCGTCGACAAGCACGCCACTAGCAATTGCTAGTGCGGCACACGAACCTAGTGGATGGAGTGGTGGATGAAGTGGTGGCGCATCTCATATACACAAATAACCAAATGGTTTCATAGAAATATGAAATAAACATTGCAAATAAAGATCATTGTGCATATCATCCAAAAATACAAGAATCTACCCTACAATATCATTACAAGTTGAAAGAGAGTAATAAATCAACCGAATCTGAACGCTCGTTGGGATTCACGGTTGGAATCGCAAGGTTGTCAATCCGCGTCCAAGCTTGGTCCGCAACTACGTCCGGGGTAGAGGAGGGATGTCACTACCTCCCAATGGACCCGTCTTCTTTGTGTCACTATCCGCTCGACTTCAATACATGGCTCTCAAGCTTGACGATGAAATCTGGGCGGAGATCCTTCCTTTTGAAGCTTGTGGATGACGGAGATGGCCGAGGTGATCTCCGGGCTTAAGATAGGCGTGAAGAATAGCCCCGGAGCACCTCGTGGTGGTGGAAGATGATGCAGGTAGCGGAAGAGGCGAACAGGGCTCGAAAACGGCGGAGGAAAACGATCGTCCAACCTAATTTCGCGGGCTGTATATTTATAGAAAACAGGGCGCACGATCAGTGGCGCACGATCAGTGGCGCACGACCAGTGGTCGTGCGCACTAAAAGTTGGTGATCGTACGCGCTGTGCCCGAAAACCTGCAAAACAAAACTACAGAAAATAATAAAACGCATGATCGAACGCACGACCGTGCGTAAAAACGCACGACCAAATTCTTAAAGCAACTTTGGGCTGCAATTGAACATGCGTGATCGGCGATGCACGACCAGTGGTCGTGCGCAGTGTTCCTGTACAGATTTGTACCGGGAACACCTGCACGACCCCTGCTCCAGCATAAACATTAATCAAAACCACGGAAAGTGGCACAAAACACAGCACAAGAATGATAAGCAAGAAAATACACAAAAACGGGCCTAGAATTTCACATAGCATGGAATATCAAATATGAACGAAAACATGCCTAAAGTGTAGTGCATAGACTAGAAAATTGGCCCATATGAGTCCATAAATGTGTATTGATAATTGATTTTGCGGTTTTGAAATTTAGTGAAGGTTTGAGATTTTCTCCAAAACTATATCCGATAAGGCAAGTGTACCTTATCGTCTATAGTATAGGATATTTAGGAATATCAAGGTCGTATTCCACGGGGCGCGTTGATTACTTCTACTTCGAGGAAAATCACCATTATCTTATCGACGAAAATTTGAGGTTTGATTTGCTTAACTAAAATAAAGACAAAATGCAAGCTAAATGAAAAGATTAAACGAAGATAAAAAGACTTAATGCTCAACCATAGTGGAGGGGGAAAAGGAAAGAAAAATCATTGCATGAAAGGAAGAGTGCTTAAGGAAAAAGAGAACATGAAGGAAAGAAAACTTAATTTTATTGAAAACCAAAACGATTACAAGCTTTAATTAAAGAGATTATAAGCTAGGACGGAAAGGATTACAATCTTTGACTAACTATTGCATAAAACTAAGAACTAGCACATTACATGAATTGAAAAGGAAGGACATGAAATTAAAAGCATGAGAAAGCATTGAAAAACTTCACTAACAGCTCTAGCAGCACCTCCCCCACTCCAAAATTCTGAACCCTGGACTCAAGGAGAGCCTCTGAATTTATAGGCAAAAATTTCAAGTTACACGCCCTCGGTCACGGGTGTGACCTAGGGCGTGACTGCACTATTCACATCGGATCCGACATCGGCGTGAGCTTTCTGGACGACGCGGTGAAAAGTGGACATTACACGCCCGTGTAATTTTGGTCACGGGCGTGACTTTGGATGGCTTCATTAAATGCAGCGTGGGCTGGAATTCGGTGCGGCGACGAAGCAGAGATCACGCGGGCAAGTCACGGCCATGACATGTGGGTCACTGATGAGTCCCAATTATATACACATATACGGACTCATCTGGGCCGATTTTCTAGTCTATGCACTACATTTTAGGCATGTTTTCGCTCATATTTGTTATTCCATGCTATGTGCACTTCTAGGCCCGTTTTGGTGTTATTTCTTGTTTATCTTCATTATTAGTTTTCATGTATTGTTAAGTGCCACCTTCAGTGGCTAGATTGGTGTTGTATGCTGGAACAGGAGTCGTGCAGGTGTTCCCGGTACAATTCTGTACAGGAACACTGCGCACGATCACTGGTTCTATTGCTGATCGTGCGCACTTAACCCCCATTTTATGAGTTCTGTCTCGACCAATGCGCACAACCACTTACGATAATGCGTACGACCACTGGTCTTGCGCCACTGGTCGTGCGAACATTATATTTTATAAATTTCTTACATTGCAGGCTCCGCCCAGGCAGGCGCATGATCACAGGATTCTAGTGCGCACGACCACTGGTCGTGCGCCACCGATCATGCGCACTGTTTATTCCAGTGCCTATTTAAAGACCAGCTCGCGAATTAGGTCGGGAGTTGATTCCAGTCTGCCGTTTTCTCGCGCCAGAGCCCCGATTTTGCCCCTCCATCGGCACCCACAATCTGGAGTTGCTCCGGGCTTGTTCTTCACGCCAATCTTGAGCCGGAGCTTCCTCTCGGCCTCCTCCTTCATCCTAGAGTTTCAAATGAAGATCTAGCCGCCATCGCCAATAAGCAAGAGGAAGTTTGCAACCTCTACCGGATCGTGACACGAAGAAGATGGGCTCATTGGAGAGTAGTGACAGCTCTCTCTACCCCGGACGTAGTTGCGGACCGAGCTTGGACGCGAATTGACAACCCGGCAATTCCAACCGTGAATCTCCAACGACCCTTCGGATTCGGTCGATTTCTTGCCTTGTTCTTCTCTTATTGATGCGTTTGTAGCTAGATCTCTCATGTATTGATGATGAACACTATGAATCGTGCTTGTAATCTTAATTTCATGTCTATGTGAAGTTATATTTTGTCCTCCATCCCGCCGTCACGTTCGTGTGCTGCACTAGCAATTGTTAGTGGCGTGCTTGTCGACGAGGTGCTTGCGACCCTGATCCGTATGCCTACTCTTCCATCCGCCTAGCGAAGCATGGCATAGCGGCCCGTGTAATCCATTCCGACTCCGCCGGTGTGAACCATTCCATCCGCTTGCCTACTCTTCCATCCGCCTAGCGAAGCGTGGCATAGCAGCCTGTGTAATCCATTCGCCCAACGAAGCAGTGCGCTCAAGGGCTGCACAGTTCGACTCCGCTTGCCTACTCGTCCATCCGCCCTTGCGACGCAGCGCGCTCAAGGCCTGCCTAGTCTCCATCCCGCCAAGCGAAGCACTGCATAGCGGCATTGCATAGGAGTAGTTGTAGTTGTTTTCTTTTATTTTCCAAAAGCCAAATCACCCCGTTTCCGCATTCCATCCGACTCAAGGACTTCGATCTCAAGTCCTTCCTCGAACGTTAACTCCACCTTACTGTGTTCCTTGAGAGATTCGATACTCGGGGATTACTCCTCGTTTTATATTACTTGAACGATCGGTATACTGCCGTTTCGTGTCGCAGTCGAGCTACCGCCTATAGCGGTGTGCGAGTTTTGCGCTTCAAGTTTTTGGCGCCGTTGCCGGGGAACACGGTCGTGTGAGTTTCTTGAGAGGTAGACGAGAGATTGTAGTTCTTTTTCGCTTGTATATCCATTTTTCTACTTTGTTTTTGTCTTAAAAAAATTTTTAGCCTCTTAATTTTCTGTGCTCTGTTATGTTTTTTCTAGTTTTAACTTTTCTAAAGCAGGTTTTCCAGATTTATTTTGTGTGTGTAGTATTATTTTGCAAAGAATCTTTATTTTCTGTTTATCCACATATTTCTGTGATGTATTCTGAAGCCGAGTGTCATCTTTATGACACTTTGCGTCGATACATCGACGCCCTGACTGCTTTAAACAATGAGCATTATATTAGGTGCTTGCTATGTCAAGGTTTAGGTCATATGGTGAAGGATTGCCCTCGTCTGTGCGATCCTTCCCCCTCTGAAGACGTGTGCGCAGCATCCCCCCGTTTACGGGAGACTACTGCGGACAGGCCCACCAGAGTGTTTCCTGGCCCCTACACTGACATCGCACATCATGCTCGATCTTTGCCCTTGGAGATTACTGAGGAATCTCTCGCCGCGTACAGCTCTTTCATAGGTCCCTCAATCCCCTTTTATGAGCTTCCCTTGAGTAACGATGTGCACTCATTCGATGGTCAACAGGGACAGGATTGGGAACTTATGGATGCACCAGTATGGTGTGCAGATTCCGGTTCTTCCTGCGGGGAGGCGTCTGTGGATATTTTCACGGAGGCGACTGCTCAATTATTTTCTGATCATGAGAGCAGTCCGGTTCCTCCGCATTCCTTGCAAAATTCATCTACTTCTATCTTTAGTGAGTCGGCTGATGATGTCGTGCGGTTGGTTTATTCGGCGCCTGAGGTTGCACCAAGGTGGGACGAGGATTTCATTCTCTCTGATGGGGAGTGTGATACCTTTGAACACGATGACGCACCGCAGTGGGATGAGGAGGATTCTCTTTCCGAGGAGGAGGTATTTACTTACTTTTTGGATGGGGACATCCAGCTCACCACCGAGGACCCCGAGCTCCTAGGTTCCCCTCATTACGACTCATATGATACCGACAGTGATCTGTGCTTGGATCCTGCTGGGAGTGAGACCGGGACCACTCCCCCGATTGTTGTTTATTTAAGTTTTTCTTCCCTTTTATTTCCTAACCACCCTTCTTCACCCAAGCCTGTGCAGGTTGAATCTTCATAGGTACTTCAAGAGGACTTGGAGCTTTATGCTCAAGTCAATGATGAGTGTGTCCTTATATGCGAGGAGGTTGATCCCTCCTCCATTAAGGAAGCCTCATTCGTTGCCTTCTCCTCCTGCGGACCTGCTGTGGACGATACCTTGCTCGACAAGGATTTTTTATGTGAGATGAGTGAGGACCAGGCCTCCTCCTCTTCTTACATTCTGTTTCCTCTACCTGCGGTTTGTGGGTATTATTATACAGGTAGAGGGGTGACTGCTCTGTCTCCGTATCGGTACCCGCTACTGATGCGCATATTAGAACAGTTACCTGTGCATTTTCTTTTTCATAGGCCTATAAGCTAGAACTGTACAAAACCTGAATAAGTCGTGCTGGGATGACAATAACCCCAGTAGTAATCTTACTTTTATTGCATTTTCATTTTCCTAGTTAGAGTAGTTAGTTAATTTCTGTTCAGTTTTAGCATTTCTGCTTTCTTCTGTTTTTGTGGAGCTCACCCCTGCAGGTAATTATTGCAAATTCTGAATAGCGGGTTTGCTTCAGTTTTCACGCGTCTTCTGGTATGCTCACTTCTGAGCATTGGGTAATCTCTTTCCCTAGACTTCATTTTAAATTTTTATGGTTACATCATTTATGTCTATTGCTTAGATTTAGTCTGGGGGAGAGCCGCTATATGTTACCCACTGCACGTGCACATCTCATTTGCATACTAGAAGTATTTTAATTTCAGATATTTAGTTATGTTCAATTGCATTGCACACCACTACACCCACTCGAGCGTGCACTTAGCTGTTGGCACGTCTTGAGCTGAACTCATTTCTTTTTGTGTGATTTGGAAAATCATTGTGCTGGCTTAGGATTGTGAGTAGGAGTAAAATGTTGACTTCGATAGTGCTCCTAGTCAAGTGCTCATGTCTCACATAGAAATTCATGTAGATTCAATTTCTTTTCATGCTTTTAGTTTATATTTTTCTATTAGCGTAAATATTGTTTACTACACTCAAAAATTGGTGAATCCGGAGTGAATCAAACGGTAGCATAGGGATGTGTGTAGACGTTCGTTAGCCTCGTATTGCCCGAGTCGGGAGAAAGGATTATCTTTCTCGGTGGCTAAGAACTTGCCCCAAGCGATTCTTGAAGCATGGGTATACGGTTCGTCAATTGCGTGAATGTGATATAGGCCATCATTTTGGCCCGGTTGAACCTTTGTGCCATTCCTATCATCATTTCCTCGCTAGCCCAGTTGTGCCTACCCCATTCTTTTGGTTCAGCTCCACTATTGTTCACCAAAGCCTAAACTCCAATCCTAGTCGCACACCCAAAATGCAAGCATTTTGTTTAAATTTTAAATTGGTGGTGTTGATTGTGGAAGTACAATGTGAAAATGTGGATGTGCATCTTTGAAATTTTGCTGAAATTGCTAAAGAAAGAAAAAGAAAAGAAGAAAAAGATTTGAAAAGAAAAAGAAGAATGAAAAGTATAATTGAAAAAAATTCTGTTTGAGATTTATATTTGGGAGTAGGCGGTGCACACACCCATGCGTCTAAGTCTAAGTCTGGGGGTGTGGTGCATCTGCGTGTTTTTTGGCTACTTGGATAGTGTTATGCATTTGCTCATTTGGGTTTTTGTGTTCTAAGCCTTCATGTTTATATTTGTTTACCTCACCTAAACCCAAGCCTCATCTAAAACCTTAAGTCCTATTGATTCACGCATTTGAGTCAAACCAGTGCCGTGGAGAGAGTGCGAACGGGCAAGCTTATGGTCACCGACATTGATGGATTTCAATGGAGGTTGTCTCGAGCCCCGATTTTTGGCAATGCTCGCCTCAGCGTTTAGTTTACTTTCTTCCTATGTACGACCTTATGATTCACCGTGATTCACTTTTTGAGTAAATGTAATATATAAATACGCTCCTAGAAAAGTATAAACTAATATGTACAATTAGAAATTTTGTCTATTGTATTTCTACGCACATGAGCATGCGACTTCGCATGATACTCCGCTTTACAATTTCTATGCCAGCTGTGTATTTTTCTCAGCCGCTTGAGGGATTTGTTTGGTCAGGACGCGTAAACAGGTAAGTCTGGGGGTGTGATGAGTCCCAATTATATACACATATACGGACTCATCTGGGCCGATTTTCTAGTCTATGCACTACATTTTAGGCATGTTTTCACTCATATTTGTTATTCCATGCTATGTGCACTTCTAGGCCCGTTTTGGTGTTATTTCTTGTTTATCTTCGTTATTAGTTTTCATGTATTGTTAAGTGCCACCTTCAGTGGCTAGATTGGAGTTGTATGCTAGAACAGGAGTCGTGCAGGTGTTCCCGGTACAATTCTGTACAGGAACACTGCGCACGATCACTGGTTCAATTGCGCATGACCACTGGTCGTGCGCCGCTGATCGTGCGCACTTAACCCCCATTTTATAAGTTCTGTCTCGACCAATGCGCACGACCACTTACGATAATGCGCACGACCACTGGTCGTGCGCCACTGGTCGTGCGAACATTATATTTTATAAATTTCTTACATTGCAGGATCCGCCCAGGCAGGCGCACGATCACAGGATTCTAGTGCGCACGACCACTGTTCGTGCGCCACCGATCGTGCACACTGTTTATTCCAGCGCCTATTTAAAGACCTGCTCGCGAATTAGGTCGGGAGTTGATTCCAGTCCGCCTTTTTCTCGCGCCAAAGCACCGATTTCGCCCCTCCATCGCCGCCCACCATCTGGAGTTGCTCCGGGCTTGTTCTTCATGCCAATCTTGAGCCGGAGCTTCCTCTCGGCCTCCTCCTTCATCCTAGCGCTTCAAATGAATATCTAGCCGCCATCGCCATCAAGCAAGAGGAAGTTTTCAACCTCTACCGGATCGTGACACGAAGAAGACGGGCTCATTGGAGAGTAGTGACAGCTCTCTCTACCCCGCACGTAGTTGCGGACAGAGCTTGGACGTGGATTGACAACCCGGCGATTCCAACAGTGAATCTCCAACGAGCCTTCGGATTCGGTCGATTTTTTGCCTTGTTCTTCTCTTATTGATGCGTTTGTAGCTAGATCTCTCATGTATTGATGATGAACACTATGAATCGTGCTTGTAATCTTAATTTCATGTCTATGTGAAGTTATATTTTGTTCATATGTGTATGAGGTGCGCCACCATCCATCCTCCATCCCGCCGTCACGTTCGTGTGTCGCACTAGCAATTGCTAGTGGCGTGCTTGTCGACGAGGTGCTTGCGACCCTCATCCGTATGCCTACTCTTCCATCCACCTAGCGAAGCGTGGCATAGCGACCCGTGTAATCCATTCCGACTCCGTCGGTGCGAACCATTCCATCCGCTTGCCTACTCTTCCATCCGCCTAGCGAAGCGTGGCATAGCGGCCCGTGTAATCCATTCGCCCAACGAAGCAGTGCGCTCAAGGCCTGCACAGTTCGACTCCGCTTGCCTACTCGTCCATCCGCCCTTGCGACGCAGCGCGCTCAAGGCCTGCCTAGTCTCCATCCCGCCAAGCGAAGCACTGCATAGCGGCATTGCATAGGAGTAGTTGTAGTTGTTTTCTTTTTTTTTCCAAAAGCCAAATCACCCCGTTTCCGCATTCCATCCGACTCAAGGACTTCGATCTCAAGCCCTTCCTCGAATGTTAACTCCAACTTACTGTGTTCCTTGAGAGATTCGATACTCGGGGATTACTCCTCGTTTTATATTACTTGAACGATCGGTACACTGCCGTTTCGTGTCGCAGTCGAGCTACCGCCTATAGCGGTGTGCGAGATTTGCGCTTCAGTCACGGGCGTGACTTAGGTTTACTTCTCGACAGCATCTCCACGTCTCGTCAGTAGCCACCTGAGAAGATTCTAATATTACACGCCCCTAGTCACGGGCATGACACTTGGTCACGTGCGTGACCGAGGGCGTGACTCGCTGTGGACTAGCTCAATTGGCGCGGCATCGACTCTGGACTGATCTTCAGGTTACACGCCCTTGGTCACGGGCGTGACTGAGGGCGTGTACTTGTCAATTTCTCTAATTTGTCCCAAAATTCTGCAAAAATTGAAATTAAGCTAAATTAGGAACAGAATTTCAAAATAAACACTTATGACCTAGAAATGACATAAAAAGGAAAATTCAAATTAAATATTTACAAAATTTTCTATTAAAAAGTTATAAAAAAATACTACTTATCAGATACCACCATACTTGAGGTTTTGCTATTCTAGAGCAAAAGTGTGAGACATAATTTATAAGACATCCTTAAAATTTTTTAATTTAAAACTAAAATTTCATTTAAACAAAAGTTAAATTAATAGTAAATTCAAGGGGGAGTTAAGTCCTAAATTATGATGATGATTTGAAAAGAGGGAAAAATGTTTAGGCAAGAACTTCTCAAGAAAATTAATTAGTTTGACAAAATTGTAGAAATTATAAAACTAAATTAAATTAAAATTATAAGAACTCTACCTTAGAAGAAACTTAAGGAAAAGTAAATTACTAAATATTGCTCTCTCCATAATTTTCAACTAAAACTAGAACAATGATAATTGGCTAAGGGGGATTTCATAAAATTTGGCATAAGAAGAGATATTTTTGAAAGGAGGAAATGGAATTTATCCTCATCATGAAATTTCTTTTTTTTTCTACTTTTTTTTCTCTTCTAATAAAAACCCAAAATGTATATGTTTAGGAGTAATAAATTTTATCCTCTTACTCCATGTCATATAATCTTTTAAATGATTTTGGGTGCATATGTTTAGGGAATAATGAATTTTATCCTCTTATTCCCATGACATATGATCTTTTAAAATACATTTTTTATGCCATCAAAGGGGTAGGGTAGAGAAAATAAATCTAGCTAGCTTTAAATTATTTTGAGAGCAAATTCTAGTAAAATTAAATTTCCTAAGATCTAAAAAGTTAGAAGAAAATATAATTGAAATTTAAAGAGGTTTAGGAAATTCACTACGAAATGAAGCCATTTAAAAATAAAAAGAGAAGTCATGCTAAATAAATTCTCTAATCAATTTAAAATCATAAGATGATTCTTAAATCAAGATTACCTCAAATTTAAAATTAACAAACTATGATAAGAAAAATTTTAGCCAATTAAAAACATAAACATGCTTATAAACATTCTCAACTAGATTACTAAGAAATCACAAAAACAACAAATAGGAGAGTTATAAGATTTAAATTTTTTGTATTTTAAGTTTTTTCATATATTTTTTGAATTTTGATATTATCTTTTTTTTTTATTTTTTGATAAGAAATAAACAAAAACATATACTAAAAAGCTAACAATTTTTTGTTAATTCTTGGACTTCCCGAGGTATACCCCGTGAAGGGTTCTCACGGTATTTGGAGGTGAGATGGGGTGAGGTCCCAAACGTCCCTTTCCAAGATTTAAATTTTTCTATTTTCTAAATTTTTTTGAGTTTTTGGGTTTTACAAGTGCTAAAATAGAAGAAAATATATATTTTTTTGTTTTGAAAAATTTCTAATTTAACAACTATTTACAAAGAACTATTTACACCCCCATACCTGAAGTTAAACATTGTCCCCAATGTTTAAAACTAAGTATGAAGTAAAAGAAAATAAAGTGCAAGTCAAAACAAAAAGAAATGCATGATAAAAGAGAAAGAAGAAAGAAAAAGGGCTTCCCTGATTTTTTGAAGTTTGCGCGGGGAAGCGACGATTACCTACAAAATATGTTAAAGAACAAGAGAAAACAATAAAAGGATAACTTTGGGGTGCCTCCCAAAAGCGCTTTGTTTAAGGTCGCGTAGCTTAACCCACTTGCCGATCATATTATAGGTTGAAATACAATCGAATCACTCTTTTCATTAGTTAACTCTCCCGGAAGATATAATTTAAGGCGGTGCCCGTTAACTTTGAATGTACCTTTTTCCGGGTGGGAAATTAAAATTGTCCCATAGGACCAAACCTCTTTAACAATAAAGGGTCCGAATCATCGGGATTTTAGTTTTCCCGGAAAAAGGCGAAGGCGGGAATTATAAAGGAGGACGAGATCGCCCGACGAAAAAGTTTTTGGAAATTTTATATGCTTATCGTGATAAAACTTTGTTCGATCATTATATAATTTATTTCTCTCATATGCATTCGCTCTCCACTCATCTAATTCATTCATTTGGAATTTTCTTTGTTCTCCCGCTAGAGTGGAATCGAGATTTAAAAATTTAAGCGCCCAAAATGCGCGGTGTTCTAATTCGACCGGAAGGTGGCAAGCCTTGCCATAAACCATTCGATACGGTGTACAACCGATAGAGGTCTTGTACGCCGTTCGATAGGCCCATAGCGCGTCATCGAGCTTTATTGCCCAATCCTTCCGATTAGTAGAAACTGTTTTTTCTAAAATCCGTTTTAATTCTCGATTAACAACTTCGACTTGGCCGCTCGTTTGTGGGTGATATGCGGTGGATAATTTGTGCGTGACACCATATTTTGCTAAATTTTTGGTAAATTGACTATTGCAAAAATGGGTGCCCCGATCACTCACAATAGCGCGCGGTGTGACAAATCGAGAAAATAATTTTTTTAAGAAATTAACGACGACTCGCGCATCGTTGTTGGGGAGAGCTTGCGCTTCCGCCCACCTCGATACGTAGTCGACCGCCACTAGAATATATTTATTTGAAAAAGAGGGAGGGAGAGGACCAACAAAATTGATACCCCAAAGGTCGAAAATTTCGCATTCTAAGAAAATGTTTTGGGGCATCTCATCCCGACGAGAGACGTTGCCCGACCGCTGGCAGCTGTCGCAAGTACTCACAAGGGTGTGAGCATATTTGAAGAGCGTGGGCCAATAAAAGCCCGCCTCCTGTGCCTTCCTCGCGGTTCGGTTCGAATGATAATGACCACCGGTGGGTCCCTCATGACAATGACGTAATATTTTAAGGCCTTCCTCACTTGAAACACATCTTCTCACAACCTGGTCTGCGCATACACGGAATAAAAAGGGGTCCTCCCAGAAGTAATTCTTTAAATCAGAAAAGAATTTCTTCTTTTGCTGACTCGAGAATTCTTTTGGCAGGACCCGGGCTACTAAATAGTTAGCCAAATCCGCAAACCAGGGGGTAGAAGATGAATTAATATTTTCGAGAGCTAGGAGGCGCTCTTCGGGAAATTTATCGTTAATATCGGCCTCTATTAATGCTTCCGAGGAGGGATTTTCTAAACGACAAAGGTGATCGGCCGCCAAGTTTTCGGCTCCTCTTTTATCCTGGATCTCTAAGTCAAACTCCTACAAGAGGAGGATCCATCGCAAAAGACGAGGCTTGGCGTCTGATTTACTCAAGAGATACCTAAGCGCGGAGTGATCTGTGAAGACGATAACTTTTGAGAGAGTGATATACGACCTAAACTTATCGAAGGAGAAAATGATTGCTAGAAGTTCCTTCTCGGTCGTGGTGTAGTTTGCTTGTGCCGACGTGAGTGTTTTGCTCGCATAATAGATCAGGTGAAAATACTTACTCACCCGTTGGCCTAAAACGGCACCAACCGCAATATCACTCGCGTCGCACATGATTTCAATAGGGAGCGACCAATCTAGGGCGACTAGAATCAGTGAGTTTATAAGTTTCTCTTTGATAAGTTGAAAGGCTAAATTGCATTCATCGTTAAAAAGAAAAGATGTTTCTTTCTCGAGAAGATGGGTTAACGGCTTTGTGATTTTGGAAAAATTTTGTATAAAGCGCCGATAGAACCCCGCGTGGTCTAGGAAACTCCTAATAGCTTTTACGTTTGTTGGAGGGGGGAGCTTTTTAATTACTTCGATCTTGGCCCTATTGACCTCGATCCCCTTGCCCGAAATTTTATGGCCAAGGACTAGTCCTTCCTTAACCATAAAATGGCATTTTTCCCAATTAAGTGCTAAATTCGTTTCCTCACATCGCTGCAACACGCGCTCGAGATTTTTTAAACAGTTTTCAAATGAACTTCCGTGTACGGAGAAGTCATCCATAAATACTTCCATCACCTCCTCTACTAACTCGTCAAATATTGCCAGCATACATCTTTGGAATGTAGCTAGCGCGTTACAAAGACCGAATGGCATCCTTCGATAAGGGAAGGTGCCAAAGGGACAGGTGAAAGTGGTTTTCTCTTGGTCGTCAGGCGAAATCGGGATTTGGAAGTATCCCGACAAACCATCGAGAAAACAGTATTAGGAGTGACCCGAGAGGCGCTCTAAAATTTGGTCGATAAATGGTAGAGGGAAGTGATCCTTACGGGTGGCATCATTTATTTTCTGATAGTCGATGCACATCTGGCAATTCGTAATAGTACGGGTTGGGATCAATTCGTTATTTTCGTTCGCAACTACCGTGACACCACCTTTCTTTGGCACGACTTGTACTGGGCTAACCCAAGTACTATCTGATATCGGGTAGATGATTCCCGCGTCCAGAAGTTTTATAACTTCGGCCTTAACGACTTCTTTCATGTTCGGGTTTAGTCGTTGTTGGGGCTGGACTGAGTTGCGGGAATTTTCTTCGAGAAATATTTTATGAGTGCAGAAAGATGGGTTTATACCCTTAATGTCCGATAATTGCCACGCAATTGCGTGGCGGTGCTTTCTTAAGACTATAGTCAACTCAGAAATTTTTGAGTTGCTAAGATCAGATGAAATGATGACGGGTAGTTTAGACTCTTTTTCCAAAAACAAGTATTTAAGGTGAGGGGGGAGTAGTTTCAACTCTAATTCGGGTTGTTCTTCATAAGAAGTCTTGATTTTTAAATTTTCTAAAAGTAATGGTTCGGGTGGTGTGGGATGAGAAACTTCTTCTTCATCATAAAAGAGCTATACGGGCTCAGAATCACTACTCGCCGATGGAACTAACTCGAGGGATGAATCGAACTCACAACACTCTTCCAAGTAAAAACATGAATCGTCATTTTCTAGTGTGTTCCGCATCGAGGAATTTATGCCGAAAGTAACTTCATCGTCTCCAACCCATAGGAGGAGCTTTCCGTTACTTACGTCTATAATAGCGCAGGAGGTGGCAAGGAAGGGGAGACCGAGTATGAGGGGTACTTCGGCATCCTCTTCGATGTCAAGAATGACAATATCCACCGGGAAGATGAATTTGTCAACCTTGACGAGCACGTCCTCCACTATTCCTATCGGATATTTTAAAGAACGATCCGCTAATTGAATACTCATTCGAGTGGGCCTTGGATTTCCTAGACCTAGCTTTTTGAACAAAGAAAACGGCATAAGGTTGATGCTTGCTCCAAAATCCGCTAAGGCGTGTTTTACTAACGAATTGCCAAATAGACATGGGATGGAAAACCGTCCCGGGTCATTTGCTTTTTTAGGCAATTTGTTGAGTACAACCGTGGAGCATTCTGCGTTTAAAGAAATATGCGAAATATCTTCTAACTTTTTCTTATTGGAGAGCAACTCCTTAAGATATTTCGCATATTTAGGCATTTGTGAGATAGCCTCGCAGAAAGGTACATTAATATGGATTTGTTTTAAAACATCTAAATTTTTTTTATAATTTTTTTCGGCGCTTTCATTTTTAAATTTAGATGGATACGGAATATTAGAAGTAGGAGCGCGCGGATTTAAAATAGAAGTGTGCGTAGCTATCGTAGCGGGCAAATTTGAAGATGAATTAAAAGTAGGAGGAGGAGAGGAAATTACCTTGGGTTCGTCCTATTTTTGAACCACCTCCTTCCCGCTTCGGAGTGTAATCGCATGCGCGCACTCCTTTGGATTTTGCTCGGTATTCCCCGGTAGTGCTCCTTGCTGACGCTCAGAAATCATCTTTGCGAGTTAGCCCACTTGATTTTCTAAATTTTTGATCGATCCGGTAAGGTTCCGGATGTTCGTTTCATTTGTAGCAACATATTTTGCAAAAACCTCTTCAAGCGGAGAGAGTTTTTGCTGTTGCGGTGGAAAACCGGGTGGATTAAAATTTTGAGAAATCAAATTTGTAGGCGGAGTTAAGTTAAGAAGTTGATTAGGGGGAGGTTGATTTAAATTCATAGGACGCTGAGCATTTCCTTGGTTGCTCCATGAGAAATTCGGATGATTCCTATAACCCGCATTGTATGTTTGTTATACGGAGCGGTGTTGGGGTTGTGAGAAGGCCGAGGCAGATTTCCCATGTAGTCAACATGTTCTTCAATTAAAACGTTATTAGCCCAAGGAGGAGTGGCGGAGGAAGCAGACATCTCCGCCACTTGCTTTGTTAAGCGCTCAACTTGTAAAGCCAAATTCGCGTTTGCGTCTATTTCAAAAATTCCGGCCGGCTTATTAGGCCGCGCTCGGGGCATGTTCCATTGGTACGTATTTGTGGCCATCTCTTCGAAATGCTCTTGAGCGGCGACTGGGGTTTTATTATTTAATGTCCCTCCGGCGGCCGCATCAATCACTTGCCTCGTTTGGAGATTTAAGCCATTATAAAATATTTGCACTTGTTGCCAAGTGGCAAGTGCGTGGTGAGGGCATCAACGCAAAAGCTCCTTGAAGTGCTCCCATGTGTCATAGAGAGTCTCAGAGTCAATTTGCATGAACGACGCAATATCCGTGCGCAATTTAGCTGTCTTTGAAGGCGGGAAATATTTATTGAGAAATTTTTCCGCCATTTCGGCCCATGTAGTGATGGATCCCCTAGGTAGGGAGCCCAGCCACTGCTTGGCCTTAGACCTCAAAGAAAAAGGAAAAATACATAATCAAATGGCGTCATCGGTGACGCCATTGATCTTAAAAGTGTCGCAAATTTCAAGAAAGAAAGAAATATGTGAATTTGGATCCTCGTCCGGTTGACCATCAAAGGTCATCGATTGTTGCACCATTTGTATGATGCTGGACTTGATCTCAAAATTATTGTTCGCCACCATGGGGCGAACAATACTCGATTGTGTGCCTTCCAAATTCGGCCGCGCATAATAGGACATGGTCCGTTGCGCGTCCTCATCAGGATTTGGCTTGTTAAGATTAGGAGGATTAAGATTATGATCCATATTCGATGTGTTAGTGTCCCCGATCGACTCTTTGGATTCTACTTGATTTCCCTGATCACGAGAACGGCGGTGCCTCAAAAGGGTTCGCTCGATCTCCGGATCAAAAGGAATAATCAAAGCTCTACCTCGGGTCATACACTAAAAAGAGAAGAAAGGAAGAAGAAAAACTAAATTTTTTTCTTTTTGAAATTTAGAAAAAGCAAAATAAAATAAAAAGAAGCATGATAAAATTAATAGCTATCCTCTTTTCAAAATATCCACGCAAAGTCCCCGGCAACGGCGCCAAAAACTTGATAATTGATTTTGCGGTTTTGAAATTTAGTGAAGGTTTGAGATTTTCTCCAAAACTATATCCGATAAAGGCAAGTGTACCTTATCGTCTATAGTATATGATATTTAGGAATATCATGGTCGTATTCCACAGGGTGCGTTGATTACTTCTACTTCGAGGAAAATCACCATTATCTTATCGACGAAAATTTGAGGTTTGATTTGCTTAACTAAAATAAAGACAAAATGCAAGCTAAATGAAAAGATTAAACGAAGATAAAAAGTCTTAATGCTCAACCATAGTGGAGGGGGAAAAGAAAGAAAAATCATTGCATGAAAGGAAGAGTGCTTAAGGAAAAAGAGAACATGAAGGAAAGAAAACTTAATTTTATTGAAAACCAAAACGATTACAAGCATTAATTAAAGAGATTACAAGCTAGGAAGGAAAGGATTACAAGCTTTAACTAACTATTGCATAAAACTAAGAACTAGCACATTACATGAATTGAAAAGGAAGGACATGAAATTGAAAAGCATGAGAAAGCATTGAAAAACTTCACTAACAGCTCTAGCAGCACCTCCCCCACTCCAAAATTCTGAACCCTGGACTCAAGGAGAGCCTCTGAATTTATAGGAAAAAATTTCAAGTTACACACCCTCGGTCACGGGCGTGACCTAGGGCGTGACTGCACTATTCACATCGGATCCGACAGCGGCGTGGGCTTTCTGGACGGTGCGGCAAAAAGTGGACATTACACGCCCGTGTAATTTTGGTCACGGGCGTGACTTTGGACGGCTTCATTAAATGCAGCGTGGGCTGGAATTCGGCGCGGCGGCGAAGCAGAGATAACGTGGGCAAGTCACGACCGTGCAATGTGGGTCACGGGCATGACTTAGGTTGGCTTCTCGACAGCATCTCCACATCTCGTCAGCAGCCAGTTGGGAAGATTCTAATATTACACACCCCTAGTCACGGGCGTGACACTTGGTCACGGGCGTGACCGAGGGCGTGACTCGATGTGGACTAGCTCAATTGGCGCGGCATCGACTCTGGACTGATCTTCAGGTTACACGCCCTTGGTCACGGGCGTGACTGAGGGTGTGTACTTGTCAATTTCTCCAATTTGTCCCAAACTTCTGCAAAAATTGAAATTAAGCTAAATTAGGAACAAAATTTCAAAATAAACACTTATGACCTAGAAATGACATAAAAAGGAAAATTCAAATTAAATATTTACAAAATTTTCTATTAAAAAGATATAAAAATAATACTTATCATGTATATAATTGGGACTCATCACACCCCCAGACTTACCTGTTTGCGCGTCCTGAGCAAACCATCTTTTACGCGGACAAGAAAAACATAAGCTGACATAGAAATTGTAAAGCGGAGTACCATGCGAAGTCGCATGCTTATACGCGTAGTAATACAATAGACAAAATTCCTAATTATACATAGTTTATACTTTTCTAGGGGCATATTTATATATTACATTTACTCAAAAAGTGAATCACGACGAAACATAAGGTCGTACATAGGAAGAAAGTAAACTGAATGCTGAGGTGAGCATTGCCAAAGATCGAGGCTCGAGACAACCTCCATTGAAATCCATCAATGTCGGTGACCATAAGCTTGCTCATTCGCACTGCCTCCACGGCACAGGTTTGACTCAAATGCGTGAATAAATAGGACTTTAGGTTTTAGATGAGGCTTGGGTTTAGGTGAGGTATACAATGATAAAAACGACGGCTCAAGCACAAAACCCAAATGAGCTTTTAAAATAACTCCTCGCACACCAACATCGAATGCAAGTGCACCACACCCCCAAACTTATATTTTTGCAACATGGGTGTGTGCACCGCCTACTCTTATTCATAAATTTACACAGATTTTTAATTAAGCTCAACTTCTTCTTTTTCTTTTTCTTTTCTCTCTTCTTTTTCTCATTTTTTTCTTTTTTTTTTCTTTTCTCTTTTTTTCAGCAAATGAACAATGAAGCGCATCCACATTTTCACAAAATAAAACACCACATCAATTCCCCAATCATGAAAATAACAAACAACTAAAGCTCAATTTTTGGGAGTGCGACTAGGATTGGCTTTTAGGCTTTGGTGAGATAAAAGTGGAGCTGAATCAAGAAACAGGTAGGCAGAACTGGGCTAACGAGGATAAGATGATAGGAATGGCACAAAGGCTCAACCGGGCCAAAATGATGGCCTATATCACATTCACGCAATTGACTAACCATGTACCCATGATTCAAAAGTCGCTTGGGGCAAGTTCTTAGTCACCGAGAAAGATAATCCTTTCTCCCAACTTGGGCAATACAAGGCTAACGAACATCTACACACATTCCTATGCTACCGTTTGATTCACACCAGATTCGCCAATTTTTGAGTAAAGTAAACAATATCTACGCAAATAGAAAGATATAAACTAAAAGCATAAAAAGAAATTGAATCTACACAAATATCTATGCGAGACATGAGCACTTGACTAGGAGCACTCCAGGAGTCAACATTTTACTCCGCCTCATAATCCTAAGCCAGCACAATGATTTTTCAAATCACACAAAAGAGACAAATTCGACTCGCGAAGTGCCAACAGCTAAGCGCACGCTCAAGTTGGTGTTGTGATGTGCTGTGAAGATGAACAATACAAAATAAATGAGATTAATATACTTCTAGTATGCAAATGATATGTGCACGTGCAGTGGGTAACACATAGCGGCTCTCCCCCAGACTTAATCTAAACAATCCAACAAAAGATATGGCCATGAAATTCAAAATGAAGCTAAGGGAAGAGAGTACCCAATGCTCAGCAAGTGAGCATACCAGAAGACGCGTGTAAACCAAGAAAAAGATACAGCATCCGCCAGAAGAATGACCTGCAGGGGTGAGCTTCGCAAAAACAAAAGAAAAAGACAAAATAAAATAATCTACAGCTAACTAAACATGATTAGAAGAAATAAAAATGCAGGAAAAGTAAGATAAATACTGGGGTTATTGTCCTCCCATCACGACTTATTTAAAAACATAACAGTTCTAGCTAATGGGCGTATGAAAGAGAAAATGGACAGGTAACTGTTCTAATATGCGTGTCGGTAATGGGTACCGATACGGCGATAAAATAGTTACTCCCCTACCTAAATAAAAATACCTGCTCGTCACAGGTAGAGGGAATAGGAAGTAAGAAGAGGAGGGAGGCTGGTCCTCACTCGTCTCACCACAAAATAAATCCTTGCCCAGCAAGGTATCGTCTTCTTAAAGGCAGCGGGAGGAGACGGCAATGAGTGGAGCTTCCTCTACGGAGGGGGAATCAACCTCCTCACCTAAGAGGATGCTCTCATCATTGACTTGAGCATCATGCTCCAAGTCCTCCTGGGGCACCTGTGAAGACTCAACCTGCACAGGCTCAGATGAAGAAGGGGGGTTAGGAAATAAAAAAGAAGAAAAACATAAATGAACATCAATCAGGGGAGTGGTCCCGGTCTCACTCCCAAGAGGTTGGGGAAATAAGATATTGTCGGCATCATCGACAATGCAGTAGGGCTCAGTTGGATCATCAGTGACCTCCTCCACGATTTGGACTTCCTCCACCGGTGATGAGGTAGAATCCTCGTCACCTTGGAAAATATCCTCCTCCATAGGAATAAGCACAACACATAAATTACCTGCCTTATCCTGCGAAACATCCTCAATAATGTCGTCAGATACAAATGTAGTAAAATGCACAATAGGGGGAGGAATAGTGCTTGGATAAAAGTCAAGCACAGATTCCTCACAAAGAATCGAATCTATACACGGTGATATATACACAGGGAAGATGGGCTCAGTCGTGTCAGAGCCTGGATCAGCCACATATCTGGTGATTGTGTTCATGCCATACCCTTCAAAGCATGAAGGTGATACGGTTACATAACCAGATGTTGAAGGTGTGCTGCCAGAACTAGGAGTCGGGACGATCCGGATATCCGGCTCGTCATCCTCGTCCAATTGGCGAAGGAATGCAGCACAATCCTTCAAGGCATGATCCATGCTCTGACAAAACAAGCACTGCCTTGCGGGCTTCTTTAGCACAGCAGGAGCTGAAGCCGAAAAGAAGTGTGACGGTAAAGGCTCAGTAGAATAGCCATAGGACTTACGCGGACCATATGGAGTACCAGACGAAGTCGGTGCTCCATATGCTGGGCCTTGAGTGCTAGGACTATTATGTCCCTTTGGACATCGATCACTAGCATGAGAGATATCTCCACACAAACGGCAACGAATATTAAATGAAGCCCACATTGTGTGAAGATAACAAGATTCAAAAGAAAAACACTATTGTGCAAAATGCTACACCCAACAATAATTTACTAAGCAACCTAATATAAAACAGGAAAAAGGAATAACAAGAAATAAAATAAAGAAAGGAAGCAATTTTCAAATGGAAGGGCTTCTCTCTCAGATTCTCCCTCTTCAGAAAACTCACACGACTGTGTTCCCCGGCAATGACGCCAAAAACTTGATGCGCAAATCTTAGCACACCGCTATAGGCGGTAGCAAGACTGCGGCACGAAACGGCAGTGTACCGATCGTTCAAGTAATATAAAATGTGGGAGTGAATCCCCAAGTATCGATCTCGAAGGAACACAATAAGGTGGAGTTTACTATTGAGGCAGGACTTGAGATTGAAGTCCTTTATGTCGGATGGGTTGCGGAAATGGGGGTTTTGGTTGGTGGAAATAAAGAGAAAATACTACAACTACTTCTATGCAATGCCGCTATGCAATGCTTCGTGAGGCGGGATGGAGACTTTGAACGTGCTACTTCGCTAGGGCGGATGGACGAGTAGGCTAGTGGAATCCAACTATGCAGTCCTTGAGCGCGCTGCTTCGTTAGGCGAATGGATTACTCAGGCCGCTATGCCACGCTTCACTAGGCGGATGGACGAGTAGTCTTACAGAATGAGGGTCGCAAGCACCTCGTCGATAAGCATGCCACTAGTAATTGCTAGTGCGGCACACGAACCTAGTGGATGGAGTGGTGGATGAAGTGGTGGCGCATCTCCTATACACAAATAACCAAATGGTTTCATAGAAATATGAAATAAACATTGCAAATAAAGATCATTGTGCATATCATCCAAAAATACAAGAATCTACCCTACAATATCATTACAAGTTGAAAGAGAGTAAGAAATCGACCGAATCCGAAGGCTTGTTGGGATTCACGGTTGGAATCGCAAGGTTGTCAATCCACGTCCAAGCTCGGTCCGCAACAACGTCCGGGGTAGAGGAGGGCTGTCACTACCTCCCAATGGACCCATCTTCTTCGTGTCACTATCTGCTCGGCTTCAATACATGGCTCCCAAGCTTGACGATGAAATCTGGGCGGAGATCCTTCCTTTTGAAGCTTGTGGATGACGGAGATGGTCGAGGTGATCTTCGGGCTTAAATAGGCGTGAAGAATAGCCCCGGAGCACCTCCTGGTGGTGGAAGATGATGCAGGTAGCGGAAGAGGAGAACAGGGCTCAAAAACGGTGGAGGAAAACGATCGTCCAACCTAATTTCACGGGGTGTATATTTATAGAAAACAGGGCGCACGATCAGTGGCGCACAACCAGTGGTCGTGCGCACTGAAAGTTGGTGATCATGCGCGCTATGCCCGAAAACTTGCAAAACAAAACTACAGAAAATAATAAAACGCACGATCGAACGCACGGCCGTGCGTAAAAACGCACGACCAAATTCAGAAAGCAACTTTGGGCTGCAATTGAACGCGCACGATCGGCGGGGCACGACCAGTGGTTGTGCGCAGTAGAACAAGTGATCGTGCGCAGTGTTCCTGTACAGATTTGTACCGGGAACACCGACACGACCCCTGCTCCAGCATAAACATTAATCAAAACTACTGAAAGTGGCACAAAACACAGCACAAGAATGATAAGCATGAAAATATACAAAAATGGGCCTAGAAGTGCACATAGCATGGAATATCAAATATGAACGAAAACAAGCCTAAAGTGTAGTGCATAGACTAGAAAAACGGCCCAGATGAGTCCATAAATGTGTATATAATTGGGACTCATCATGTCCCGGATTCTCGTGGACAACGGAAGCTCCGACAACGTCATCTTCAAGAAGGCGTTCGACGAGATGATGGTGGAGGAAAAAAGGGTGTTGGCCTCGGATGGACCATTGTTCGGGTTCTCCGGAGAGAGGAAGGAGGTATAGGGGGGAGTAGGGTTCGACGTTGTCCTGGGCGGGTAATCTCGGAATTTCCTCTTCGTCATAGTGGATGCCCCCAACAGCTATAGTGCCATCTTCGGACGACCACTAATCAGCGCTTTCTGCTGCGTTCCCTCCAGCTTCCCCCAATGTCTCAAATTCAGCTCAAGGGGAGTCCAGATTCGGGTAGGAGGGGATCTGAAGGTAGCAAGACAGTGCTACGTGATGGCGGTTAACACCATCTCCTGGATGGCCAAAGCAGAGAAGTGGGATTAGGAGGATGGAGAGTCAGCGGGTCTCGGAGAGGCACAAGAGCAGATGGGAGGAGAAGAGGAGAAGGGAGAGGAGGAGAAAGATGAGGTGATGAAGGTTCGGGGGGAAGAAGTGGAAGAGAAGGTCGAAGTGCTAACTTACGACGAGGAGAGGGAAGAAGGTTGGGGAGAGCAGTCCCGACTGGAAGCCGTAGAAGAGGTCATAGAGCTCGAAGTTGACACCAGGGCCGGGGTGGTGGAGAAGGTCCGCATCAGCGGAGAGCTCGGCCCGGAGGAGCAGAAGCAGATCCTGGCTTGCGTCTAGGAAAACGTGGATGTCTTCGCCTGGGCTGCCGCGGAGATGCCCGGGATCGATGCGGATGTGGCTTATCATCGCCTCAATCTCGACCCAGACACCCACCCCATCCGTCAAAAGAAGAGGGCCACAACAGACAAGCTGGAGGGACCCATCCGAGAAGAGGTGGGTAAGCTCCTGCAGGCGGGTTTTGTATCGGAGATCCAGTATCCAGGCTGGGTCTCCAACGCGGTGATGGTGAAAAAAGGAGGTAAGTGGAGTATGTGTATCGACTTTTCCTTGCTTAATATATCATGCCCTAAGGATTGTTACCCCTTGCCTAGAATCGACGCGCTAGTTGATTCAACCGTCGGTATCCCTGTAATGTCTTTTTTAGATTCTTTTTAAGGTTATCACCAGATCCGCATGCACCCCCCGACATCAGGGATGTCTCCTTCATCACAGGGGATGGATGCTATTGTTATAAATGATGCCTTTTGGACTCAAGAATGCAGGGGCTACATACCAATGGATGATGGATAGGGTCTTCCGAGAACAGAAGGGAAGGAACCCTTGAAGAGACTTTTGGGACCTTGCGAAAGTACAAGATGAAACTCAACCCCTTGAAGTGTGTCTTCGGGGCTAGCAGGGGAAAATTCCTGGGTCACTTGCTCACCCCTGCGGGGGTGGAGCCTAACCAAGATAAGGTTAAAGAAATCTTGGAGTTGGGGTCGCCAAGAAACGCGAGGGAGGTTCAGCGCCTCACGGGAAAATTTGTCGGGCTCAGCAGGTTCCTCTCCAAGGCGAGTGAGAAGTGTGCACCTTTCCTCAAGGTGTTACGGGGAAACAAGAAGTTTGAATGGATCTCAGAATGCGTGGAAGATTTCCAAGCTTTGAAATGCCAACTCACTCGGACTCCCCTACTCCAGGGACCAAGGAAAGGGGAGGACCTATCCCTATACTTAGGGGTAGGATCGGAGGCAGTAAGTTTCGTGTTGGTCCGGGAAGAAGGGAAAAGGCAGTTCCCCATCTACTACGTCAGCCGAGTGCTGAGGAAGCAGAGCTCCGATACCCAATTTTGGAGAAGTTAGCTTTCGCTTTGGTGGTATCGGCCCGGAAGCTCAGGACATACTTCCAAGCACACTCAATCAAAGTGGTGACCGACCACCCGCTTCGCAAAGTCATGGAAGCGGTGGAGCATCCGGGGAGGCTAGCCAAATGGTCCGTAGAGCTAAGTGAGTTCGATATCACGTTTGTGCCTAGGACGTCAATCAAGGCACAAGCGGTGGCAGATTTCATGGCGGAATACGCAACTGAAGTGGGGGAACATGAATCACCTTCCCCGGTGGTATGGAAGATTCTAGTGGATGGTGCATCAGGGAAGCACTCCTATGGAGGAGGAATCATCCTGATAAGTCCCCAAGGAACAAAAATCAAACAGGCCCTGAGCATCCATTTCCCTATTACCAACAACCAGGCCGAGTACAAGGCGGTGATAGCGGGCATGCGGCTGGACAGGGAGCTGGGGGTGCAGGACATGGAGATCTCAATGGACGCCATGGTGATAGCATGCCAAATCCTGGGAGAATTTGAAGCTAAGGAGCCGACCCTCCAACGCTACCTGGAGAAGGTCAAGGGGGTCATCGACCAATTTCACACTTTTTCCATCACTCACGTGTCGAGGGAGGAGCGCACCCTGGCGGACCTACTGGCCAAGTTTGGCCCTCGAGCGGGAGGGACAGTATCAGAACACTTCCGACCTTCCATCGAAGAAGGGGAAATGATGGAGGTGGATCAGCGATCATCGTGGGTGGATCCCTTCGTCACTTTCCTTGCATCGGGAAAGTTCCCTGAAGGGGACGTGGATAAACGGCGATTCAGGTACAAGTCGGCCTATTACTCCTTACATGCAAGAGGACTATATAGAAAAACACTCTCGGGGCTCCTGGCTCGTTGTGTGTCTGAGGAGGAGGTCCCGAGAGTGCTCGAGGAAATCCACTCGGGGGAGTGTGGCAGTCACTCCGGGAGCCGTATTCTGGAGGGGAGAGTGCTGAGGTAAGGTTACTTTTGGCCTACCCTCAGCAAGGATGCGGTAGAATTCGCGAGGAAGTGTTCAAAGTGCCGACTCTATGCTCCACTCCAACTCCTCCCAGCTCAGAGGCTCCGGACCATCACAGCTCCGTGGCCATTTGCTATATGGGGCTTGGACCTGGTAGGTTCTTTCCCACAAGCTAGTGGCCAAAGGAGGCTTCTATTGTTAATGATTGACTATTTCTCCAAGTGGGTAGAAGTGAAAGCGCTGGCCAAAGTAACCTCCCAGATGGTGAGAAATTTTGTATGGGGTGAGATAATTTGTAGGCACGGGCTGCCGTTGGCCATAGTGACGGACAACAGACCCCAATTTGCTAGTGAAGAGTTTGTTAGTTTTTGCAACCAACTCGGCATAGACCTCAGGTTCGCGTCGGTCCACCACCCAAGGAGCAACGGTCAGGTGGAAGCGGCGAACAAGATAATCGTCATCCTACTAAAGAAGAAGGTGGAGAATCTCAAAGGCAATTGGGTAGAGCAGCTACCCTCGGTCCCATGGGCCTTAAGGAATACTCCAAACACGGCCACAGGGGACACCCCCTTCAAGCCGTCTCATGGGTCTGAGGCCGTCCTCCCGATAGAATTTGAAGTAAAAACCCCCAAGGTGATCACCGTAGGCGAGGGAGATGAAGAATGGCTGGTAGAAAATAATGCAGAGCAAATGTTATCCCAGGACCTGGTAGAAGAGCTCCGCGACATCGCTACTATTTGACAAAAAAAGTCAAGAGGAGGATGGCCCAGTACTTTGATCAACATATCAGAATAAAGCAGTTCGAGAAAGGAGACTTGGTCCTGAATAAGGTAGATGCGGCAGGGAGAGGAGCCGTTGTAGGCAAGTTTGAGCCCAATTGGGAAGGGCCCTATATTATAAGCGAAGTGGTCAAGTCTGGGGGGTACCACCTCCAGGATGTGGAAGGGGTATCTCTCGGCCGAGCCAGGAGCGGGGATGATTTGAAGAGGTTTTATCCTTAGCATATTTTTGTAACTGACTTTTGTATGTTTCATTCTCAATACATATATTTTGAAGTAGTTCTTGGGCAAGTTACAAGTTGTTTGGCGCTGGAATGCCCCAGATCAATTCCGCTGCCGAGATCTCATAGACGGTGGGTCAGGTTGATCTCTGGAAAGGCTGGCATGGTTACAATTCCTTTGGTGCTGGAATGCCCCAGATTGATTCCGCTGCCGGGCACTCATAGACGGTGGGTCAGGTTGATCTCTGGAGAGGCTGGCAAGGTTTCAAGTCCTTTGGTGCTGGAATACCCCCGATCGATTCCGCTGTCGGGCTCTCATAGACGGTGGGTCAGGTTGATCTCTGGAGAGGCTGGCAAGTTACAAGTCCTTTGTGTTGGGTTTTCTATACCCATCGAACGGGATTACATATCACATATGCGCTACGGAAATAACAAGAACAACCCAAAAGAAGCCAACGGATCTTGCGGTTTTTCATGATTCAAGAGAATAAGCAAATCGAAATACAAGGTACCTTTGCGGGATTGAGTCAACACTCAACCAAGGTGCTCCCAAGAGAAATCCGAATTTCTGTGTTTGAGTTCTTCAAGAATCGAAATGGATCGATCCCTCTACAGAAGTCCACACAAGCAAAGGAGAACCCTAGCTTCATGTCGCACAAGAACTAGGTCGGAGAAGGATGCTCTCAACGTCCCCACGGACTGCTAGATCCGATCCAGGGGAGGCGGCGACCGACGGCGACGACTAGCGGCGGCGGAAGGCGATCAGCGGACGGGAAGAACGAGAAGCCTTCGCGCGGAACAGTTCCGATCGGCCGTTTGTCCAAAATTGCGAAAGGATTAAGTCCTTGTAAACCTAGAACCGCTTGCCCTTTTATACTAAAACGCATAAATCAGGCTATCCGCAGACCAGAACATTTCTGTCCAGATTTACATTCGCCGAATTCGACTAATCACTATAACCGAATTCGACTCAAATTCGGCGAAACCATTTCGACGAATTCGTCTATATGCTATAGCCGATTCGACTATACAAATTAAGTTATATCATTTCGTCGAAACCATTTCGTCGAACTGATATATTTCGGCTAAACCCTTTAGTCAAATTCGGTTAATCATATTAGCCGAATCGATATAGCCGAATTCCATTAGTCGAATCAACATAATTCGGTTAAATCCTTTAGCCGAATTTGACACAGTTCGGTTAAACCCTTTACCCGAATTTGTCTAGCATGAATCCATTCGTTTAAACCCTTTAAACAATTTCCCGTTGAGACACTCTCAAGTCAATGCCAAGCAGACACAGGATTGGTCCTCCACTCATATCCAATATGAGTAAGGCCAACACAATCCTTTCTCCAACTTCTCCAAACGCTTTTATGTGCGACCCTATAGGCTCATATTGCATTGGCAGCAAGACTAACTATTGATTGATGTGAGATCACCTCAGAAACACCAACACTTTGATGCTGGAATGCCCCAGATCGATTCCGCTGCCGAGCTATCATAGACGGTGAGTCAGGTTGATCTCTGGAGAGGCTGGCAAGGTTACAAGTCCTTTAGTGCTGGAATGCCCCATATCGATTCCGCTGCCGGGCTCTCATAGACGGTGGGTCAGGTTGATCTCTGGAGAGGCTGGCAAGGTTACAAGTCCTTTGGTGCTGGAATGCCCTAGATCGATTCCGCTGCCAGGCTCTCATAGACGGTGGTTCATGTTGATCTATGGAGAGGATGGCAAGTTACAAGTCCTTTGGTGCTGGAATGCCCCAGATCGATTCCGCTGTCGGGCTATCATAGACGGTGGGTCAGGTTTATCTCTGGAGAGGCTGGCAAGGTTACAATTCCTTTGGTGCTGGAATGCCCCAAATCGATTCTGCTGTCGGGCTCTCATAGATGGTGGGTCAGGTTGATCTCTGGAGAGGCTGGCAAGTCACAAGTCCTTTGGTGCTGGATTTCCCCAGATCGATTCCGCTGCCGGGCTCTCACAGACGGTGGGTCAGGTTGATCTCTGGAGAGGCTGGTAAGGTTACAAGTCCTTTGGTGCTGGAATGCCTCAGATTGATTCCGCTGCCGGGCTCTCATAGACGGTGGGTCAGGTTGATCTCTAGAGAGGCTGGCAAGGTTATAAGTCCATTGGTGCTGTAATGCCCTAGATCGATTCTGCTGTCGGGCTCTCATAGACGGTGGGTCAGGTTGATCTCTGCAGAGGCTGGCAAGTAATAAGTCCTTTGGTTCTGGAATGCCCCATATCGATTCTGCCGCCGAGCTCTCATAGAAGGTGGGTCAGGTTGATCTCAGGAAAGGCTGGCAAGGTTACAAGTCCTTTGGTGCTGGAATGCCCCAGATCGATTCCGCTGTCGGGCTCTCATAGACGGTAGGTTAGGTTGATCTCTGGAGAGGCTGGCAAGGTTACAAGTCCTTTGGTGCTGGAATGCCCCAGATCGATTTCGCTGTGGGGCTCTCATAGACGGTGGATTAGGTTGATCTCTAGAGAGGCTGGCAAGTTACAAGTTCTTTGGTGCTGGAATGCCCCAGATCGAATCCGCTACTGGGCTCTCATAGGCGGTGGGTCAGGTTCATCTCTGGAGAGGCTGGCAAGGTTACAAGTCCTTTGGTGCTGGAATGCCCCAGATCGATTCCCCTGCCGGGCTCTCATAGACGGTGGGTCAGGTTGATCTCTGGAGAGGCTGGCAAGTTACAAGTCCTTTGGTGCTGGAATGCCCTAGATTGATTCCACTGCCGGGCTCTCATAGATGGTGGGTCAAGTTGATCTCTCGAGAGGCTGGCAAGTTACAAGTCCTTTGGTGCTGGAATGTCCCAGATCGATTCCGCTGCCGGGCTCTCAAAGACGGTGGGTCAGGTTGATCTATGGAGAGGCTGGCAAGGTTACAAGTCCTTTGGTGCTGGAATGCCCCAGATCGATTCCGCTGCCGGGCTCTCATAGATGGTGGGCCAGGTTGATCTGTGGAGAGGCTAGCAAGTTACAATTCCTTTGGTGCTGGAATGGCCCAGATCGATTTCTCTGCCGGGCTCTCATAGATGGTGGGTCAGGTTGATCTCTGGAGAGCCTGGCAAGTTACAAGTCCTTTGGTGCTGGAATGCCCCAGATCGATTCCGCTGCCGGGCTCTCAAATACGGTGGGTCAGGTTGATCTCTGGAGAGGCTCGCAAGGTTACAAGTCCTTTGGTGCTGGAATGCCCCGGATCGATTCTGCTGGCGGGCTCTCATGCACGGTGGGTCAGGATGATCTCGGGAGGGGATGAAAAGTAGGTTACTCCTAGTAGGGGACCTGGCTTGCAAACAATCTCAAGGCCCAGGTGAGGCGAGACTAGGAGTCCGTTTGCGTAAGAGAACAAGTCGCGACAGAGAAATTGGACCTGTTGTTCGCAAGGCGCGCTAAGTCCTGCCCAATTTCGCAAATTTACTAGTAAATTTTGGTGGCGTGAGTAAAAATGGCAAATCAGGAAGGTCTCGTTGTCGCGGCAGCCCATGAGCAATAAGGAAGCTCGCGAGAAGCAAGAGCGAGCGAGGCGTGGTAATATTGACCCCGCTCGCATTGTTTCCCTACAGGGTATAGCCTAAGAAAAGTTGGTGTCCTAAAGTGTGATAGCCTTATCATCTCCGCGGAAGAGAGAGGCGCGGGAACGACCTAGATACAACACCGATATGGGGAAACTATTAAGCAAGGAGATGCGAGCGCGAGTGCCAAATGAAAACGTTAAGACGCGAGCACAAGGAAAGCAGAAGTATAGAACGGTGGAATCACGCGAGAATGAATGAATGTGCGGGCGCGAGTAAAAGATAAAAAAAAGAAATTACACTTAAAAGATAGACAAAATTTATCCTTCATTTGCTCAAAGACGTTTTACAGCTAGTGGCGAACTCGCCGGTCAAAGCAAAAGTTTTTACACTTGGGAAAAAAATAAAAACATCAAAGCCGCCCGCTGAGGAACCCTTCACTCGCCCTCGCGATCTTCCACCTCTGAGATCGGCGCGAATAGGTCGGGGATGACGTCTTCTGCGGTGAACTCCATGCCGTCAGGAACGATTAGGTCCACCCCTTTAAGGGTGTTGAGGATGAGTTCGGCGATCTCTATCGAGTTTTTGCGGGCGGCCTCCTTTTCATCTCGGGACTATGTATGAGCCCTAGCTCGCGGAGGAGGTGGTGGGAGCACCGCCAGGTTTAGGTCGCGAACCTGAGCCTTGAGGAAGGAATTCTCCATCTCTAGGTCAAAGATCCTTACAGTGAGTTTACCCGCGTACTCGGCATCCTGCAGAGAGGAAGTTAGAGAGAGGCGAGGAGTAGCGAGACGAAGAAAGACTCTTTACAAGCATTACTTACCAGGCCGCTCTGAAGGCTGGCGAGGAGGCCCTCAGACAAGGCATCCTTTCCCTTAAGCTCCGCGACCTCATCCGCGGACTTCCGGAGCTCGACGTTGAGCTCTCTGATTTCCTAGTCCGCGGTGAAGTACCGGCGGCCCACCATGTGGGTAAGCTCCGTTGACCGGAACTGGGCTCGCATGGCCTCATATACGAGCCCTTTCGGTAAGAAGGTCCTGAAGAGGGAGGCGTCCTCGCCACCGTAGAGCCCGAAGGAGAGGGCGAACGCTTCACCTCCAATTTTATCACTCTCCACCCAGGATGGGAGGAGGGAGGAGGAGACGATCATATTTTGCTCGGGGTCCCACTCGAGCAACGGCTCACAAACTGCGTCCGGGAGCTTTGCGCCGAGCCCGAAATTCTTGTGGCTCGTCGGCTTAGGCTTGCCGGTCGCTTCTTCTGGCTCGTCACCCTCATAGGCGGGCTCCTGATTCGCCAGCGGGGAAAGAGGGGGCTCTGATTCGGACAGATCAACAATGTTTTTCCCCTTAGTAGCAAAGGGGGCCTTCTTGGTTTTCATCGCCTGTCCCTGCGAGGCGGGCCGGCTTGGAGGACGAGGACGCTTCTTTCCCGACGAAGAGCTCGGGAGGTCGCGAAACGCCTCGACAGCTACGCTCGCGAGCGGGCCAGTGGCGAGGGAGGAAGAAGGCGCGTGGGGGTTGAGCGGAATATTGCGTTCTCCTACAAACGCGGCTAAGAGCGTTAGCTAACAAAAAGGGAGGGGGGAGAGTAGGGAAATTTGCGAGTTCGAGTCAGACCTTCCCCCTGGGGGATAGGCATCAGCGAGTCCACCCGCTGCGGGAGGAAGACGACCTCGAAGTTCTTCCCATGAAGGTATTGGTACAGCTTCATGTCATCGCCCCTAGCAAGGCGGGAGGGCGGAAAGTGGCCTCGTCTCGCTGGAATGGAGTGTAGGAGATGTTGCTGAAGGGACCCTTCACCAGGACGTACTTCTGCATCCAATAGTGGGACTTGTTGACGGTTTCGCAGAGGGTGACGTGTTGGCTCGCGAAGTGAGCCGTCCCATCCCTGTATGCACGGAACGGAAACACCTTGCGGAAGACATGTAGACTAAACTCAATAATCTCGGCTCGTAAGTAGCTGGCGAATGCGACCAAGATGACAATCGCATTCAATGTCAGTTGGCTGAGCAGTATACCAAAATACTTGAGTACCTGGAGGAGTCCTTAAGGTTTAGAACATTGCTCGCGAGGCGAGCCAAAAAATACTAAGAATATTCTTCGCTAGGCGAGCTAGAAAGGTGTACCTGGCGCACTTCAGGACACATCGGGAGTCGCAACCCATTCTCAATGTGAGCAATGGGGATGGCAAGCTCGTCGGCGGGGGGATCATTAATTGTATCTCTATCGGTGGGGTAGCGGGCCACAAACCCAGAGTGCAAGTATTTGTCCACTGTGGCTAAGTATTCCTCTTTAGTGAGGTTGGCGCCGAAGAAGGGGCCCTCGCAAAAGGCTCCAAAACACTTGGCTCTCCCCTCTGTCTCCACGTCTGCGACCATGGCGTTGAAGGGCCGCGAGTCAGAGAATTCGCGAGCGCGAGCTAGGGTTTGCGAGAGAGTTAGGAGAAGAGAAACGCAAAGGAAGAATAGTAAATGCGGTGGTTAGAAAGTAAAGAGGCAGGCTATTTATAGAAATGAAAATAGCGGGAAGAATTCGAAGCGCCGGTATCTGCGGATAGCGGATGCGCGCGGCATTTTTCCGCCTCTAGGGGCCCTATTCGCTCCTAGCATGTTAGCGTCTCGCCAAAGTCCCTCCCGCTAGTCATCGGCGAGCTAAGGCCAGATAAAGAAATAAAGCGAAATGCGAGATCAGGTCACGACGACGAGCGATAAAAGTATAATAATCAGCAGAAGTAATCAATAAGCAAGCGAGCCAGACATAGCAAAGGAAAAGATAAATAAAAACGGAAAGTACGGGCTCGCAGGCATGTCAAATTATCGTTATTATAGACCATTGAATTGTTTGCGACCCCTCCGTACGAAGGGGAGGGGAAAGGAAAAATAAAAAGCGAATTGCGAAGAGAGGCTCCTTAATAGCGCAACCACTTCCAGTGACCGCGCCCTCGCACACCAGAGAGAGGGGGAACTCGCGGGTAGTGGTACTCGCTAACCGACCGAGCCGTGTGAGTTATCATCCGCGCGTAATCCTTAATCCGAGCAACGTACACCCCGGGGGAAGTCACCTCGCCATGATCGATCGGCCGCGGCTCGGCAAGGACGCGCGCGTTCGCATCCTCCATCGCAGCAAATCTTTCTTCAAACGCGAGCCGATCCTGCCAATTTTTTTCGTGTAAATCCCGCAGCAGGGAAGTATGCTTATGGAATATCTCGGTGACCCGCCTCTTTATTTGCTCTGGATTACCGGGGTCCCCCAGAAAATCCGCGACCTGACTCGGCGAAGGAGGTGGAAACTTGCGAGGTAGAAATCAGTAAGGAGGTGGAAAATGACACTCTGCAGGGATGGTCTAACCTAATGGAGACATTTGGGTACTGGGCCGCTGGCAAAAGGGTACCCGGCCGGCCCTGGAACGCTTCGACGAAGGCAGGGGTGACGTCCTTCCCAGTTCGGGAGGGAACACGATTTTTGCAGCAAGTCCTGGCTCAGGAAGTAATGTCCCTCCGGGGCTCCTAAGTCCCAGAGTGCCGAATCTGGGAGTGAGGATAGTCCTATTCGGTGGGTCCGGCGGGCCCGAGGGAGGAGGAATCCGGTCCTCCAAATTTGCGACATCAGACACTACGTAAAAGAGGAAACTTAGCGAGTAAGAAAATATGTTACATAGGAAGGCGAGGAGAACTACTCACCCTGTGGAGAAGGCAAGGCCCGCAGGTTGGCGACCCCCACATCAGCGAGAAGAGTACCAGCCCCGCCAGGGGTGGGAATGTGGGTCTCCATAATTATTTTCCCCAGGGTATTCTCCCCCAGGGAAGCGTTCTGTGAGTGAAGGGGCAATGTCAGAAGGGAAAGGCATTAAATTGGTGAACTTAACAGTAGTACCTGTGAGGCGAGCTCGTCAGAAGGGGATGGAGATGAAAAAGAGGACCTATCTTCGCCAGGCGAGTGTCGGACGGTCTTCGCCGTTTTTGTGGAGGATAGAGGCGGCGCATGCATCGGAGAGGCCCAGGAAGCGAGTGCGGAGGCTTTCCCTTTTTGCACTGCCTGCAAAGCCTTCAGGCGAGCCAACATCTCCGTGGCCATTTGCTATATGGGGCTTGGACCTGGTAGGTTCTTTCCCACAAGCTAGTGGCCAAAGGAGGCTTCTATTGTTAATGATTGACTATTTCTCCAAGTGGGTAGAAGTGAAAGCGCTGGCCAAAGTAACCTCCCAGATGGTGAGAAATTTTGTATGGGGTGAGATAATTTGTAGGCACGGGCTGCCGTTGGCCATAGTGACGGACAACAGACCCCAATTTGCTAGTGAAGAGTTTGTTAGTTTTTGCAACCAACTCGGCATAGACCTCAGGTTCGCGTCGGTCCACCACCCAAGGAGCAACGGTCAGGTGGAAGCGGCGAACAAGATAATCGTCAACCTACTAAAGAAGAAGGTGGAGAATCTCAAAGGCAATTGGGTAGAGCAGCTACCCTCGGTCCCATGGGCCTTAAGGAATACTCCAAACACGGCCACAGGGGACACCCCCTTCAAGCCGTCTCATGGGTCTGAGGCCGTCCTCCCGATAGAATTTGAAGTAAAAACCCCCAAGGTGATCACCGTAGGCGAGGGAGATGAAGAATGGCTGGTAGAAAATAATGCAGAGCAAATGTTATCCCAGGACCTGGTAGAAGAGCTCCGCGACATCGCTACTATTTGACAAAAAAAGTCAAGAGGAGGATGGCCCAGTACTTTGATCAACATATCAGAATAAAGCAGTTCGAGAAAGGAGACTTGGTCCTGAATAAGGTAGATGCGGCAGGGAGAGGAGCCGTTGTAGGCAAGTTTGAGCCCAATTGGGAAGGGCCCTATATTATAAGCGAAGTGGTCAAGTCTGGGGGGTACCACCTCCAGGATGTGGAAGGGGTATCTCTCGGCCGAGCCAGGAGCGGGGATGATTTGAAGAGGTTTTATCCTTAGCATATTTTTGTAACTGACTTTTGTATGTTTCATTCTCAATACATATATTTTGAAGTAGTTCTTGGGCAAGTTACAAGTTGTTTGGCGCTGGAATGCCCCAGATCAATTCCGCTGCCGAGATCTCATAGACGGTGGGTCAGGTTGATCTCTGGAAAGGCTGGCATGGTTACAATTCCTTTGGTGCTGGAATGCCCCAGATTGATTCCGCTGCCGGGCACTCATAGACGGTGGGTCAGGTTGATCTCTGGAGAGGCTGGCAAGGTTTCAAGTCCTTTGGTGCTGGAATACCCCCGATCGATTCCGCTGTCGGGCTCTCATAGACGGTGGGTCAGGTTGATCTCTGGAGAGGCTGGCAAGTTACAAGTCCTTTGTGTTGGGTTTTCTATACCCATCGAACGGGATTACATATCACATATGCGCTACGGAAATAACAAGAACAACCCAAAAGAAGCCAACGGATCTTGCGGTTTTTCATGATTCAAGAGAATAAGCAAATCGAAATACAAGGTACCTTTGCGGGATTGAGTCAACACTCAACCAAGGTGCTCCCAAGAGAAATCCGAATTTCTGTGTTTGAGTTCTTCAAGAATCGAAATGGATCGATCCCTCTACAGAAGTCCACACAAGCAAAGGAGAACCCTAGCTTCATGTCGCACAAGAACTAGGTCGGAGAAGGATGCTCTCAACGTCCCCACGGACTGCTAGATCCGATCCAGGGGAGGCGGCGACCGACGGCGACGACTAGCGGCGGCGGAAGGCGATCAGCGGACGGGAAGAACGAGAAGCCTTCGCGCGGAACAGTTCCGATCGGCCGTTTGTCCAAAATTGCGAAAGGATTAAGTCCTTGTAAACCTAGAACCGCTTGCCCTTTTATACTAAAACGCATAAATCAGGCTATCCGCAGACCAGAACATTTCTGTCCAGATTTACATTCGCCGAATTCGACTAATCACTATAACCGAATTCGACTCAAATTCGGCGAAACCATTTCGACGAATTCGTCTATATGCTATAGCCGATTCGACTATACAAATTAAGTTATATCATTTCGTCGAAACCATTTCGTCGAACTGATATATTTCGGCTAAACCCTTTAGTCAAATTCGGTTAATCATATTAGCCGAATCGATATAGCCGAATTCCATTAGTCGAATCAACATAATTCGGTTAAATCCTTTAGCCGAATTTGACACAGTTCGGTTAAACCCTTTACCCGAATTTGTCTAGCATGAATCCATTCGTTTAAACCCTTTAAACAATTTCCCGTTGAGACACTCTCAAGTCAATGTCAAGCAGACACAGGATTGGTCCTCCACTCATATCCAATATGAGTAAGGCCAACACAATCCTTTCTCCAACTTCTCCAAACGCTTTTATGTGCGACCCTATAGGCTCATATTGCATTGGCAGCAAGACTAACTATTGATTGATGTGAGATCACCTCAGAAACACCAACACTTTGATGCTGGAATGCCCCAGATCGATTCCGCTGCCGAGCTATCATAGACGGTGAGTCAGGTTGATCTCTGGAGAGGCTGGCAAGGTTACAAGTCCTTTAGTGCTGGAATGCCCCATATCGATTCCGCTGCCGGGCTCTCATAGACGGTGGGTCAGGTTGATCTCTGGAGAGGCTGGCAAGGTTACAAGTCCTTTGGTGCTGGAATGCCCTAGATCGATTCCGCTGCCAGGCTCTCATAGACGGTGGTTCATGTTGATCTATGGAGAGGATGGCAAGTTACAAGTCCTTTGGTGCTGGAATGCCCCAGATCGATTCCGCTGTCGGGCTATCATAGACGGTGGGTCAGGTTTATCTCTGGAGAGGCTGGCAAGGTTACAATTCCTTTGGTGCTGGAATGCCCCAAATCGATTCTGCTGTCGGGCTCTCATAGATGGTGGGTCAGGTTGATCTCTGGAGAGGCTGGCAAGTCACAAGTCCTTTGGTGCTGGATTTCCCCAGATCGATTCCGCTGCCGGGCTCTCACAGACGGTGGGTCAGGTTGATCTCTGGAGAGGCTGGTAAGGTTACAAGTCCTTTGGTGCTGGAATGCCTCAGATTGATTCCGCTGCCGGGCTCTCATAGACGGTGGGTCAGGTTGATCTCTAGAGAGGCTGGCAAGGTTATAAGTCCATTGGTGCTGTAATGCCCTAGATCGATTCTGCTGTCGGGCTCTCATAGACGGTGGGTCAGGTTGATCTCTGCAGAGGCTGGCAAGTAATAAGTCCTTTGGTTCTGGAATGCCCCATATCGATTCTGCCGCCGAGCTCTCATAGAAGGTGGGTCAGGTTGATCTCAGGAAAGGCTGGCAAGGTTACAAGTCCTTTGGTGCTGGAATGCCCCAGATCGATTCCGCTGTCGGGCTCTCATAGACGGTAGGTTAGGTTGATCTCTGGAGAGGCTGGCAAGGTTACAAGTCCTTTGGTGCTGGAATGCCCCAGATCGATTTCGCTGTGGGGCTCTCATAGACGGTGGATTAGGTTGATCTCTAGAGAGGCTGGCAAGTTACAAGTTCTTTGGTGCTGGAATGCCCCAGATCGAATCCGCTACTGGGCTCTCATAGGCGGTGGGTCAGGTTCATCTCTGGAGAGGCTGGCAAGGTTACAAGTCCTTTGGTGCTGGAATGCCCCAGATCGATTCCCCTGCCGGGCTCTCATAGACGGTGGGTCAGGTTGATCTCTGGAGAGGCTGGCAAGTTACAAGTCCTTTGGTGCTGGAATGCCCTAGATTGATTCCACTGCCGGGCTCTCATAGATGGTGGGTCAAGTTGATCTCTCGAGAGGCTGGCAAGTTACAAGTCCTTTGGTGCTGGAATGTCCCAGATCGATTCCGCTGCCGGGCTCTCAAAGACGGTGGGTCAGGTTGATCTATGGAGAGGCTGGCAAGGTTACAAGTCCTTTGGTGCTGGAATGCCCCAGATCGATTCCGCTGCCGGGCTCTCATAGATGGTGGGCCAGGTTGATCTGTGGAGAGGCTAGCAAGTTACAATTCCTTTGGTGCTGGAATGGCCCAGATCGATTTCTCTGCCGGGCTCTCATAGATGGTGGGTCAGGTTGATCTCTGGAGAGCCTGGCAAGTTACAAGTCCTTTGGTGCTGGAATGCCCCAGATCGATTCCGCTGCCGGGCTCTCAAATACGGTGGGTCAGGTTGATCTCTGGAGAGGCTCGCAAGGTTACAAGTCCTTTGGTGCTGGAATGCCCCGGATCGATTCTGCTGGCGGGCTCTCATGCACGGTGGGTCAGGATGATCTCGGGAGGGGATGAAAAGTAGGTTACTCCTAGTAGGGGACCTGGCTTGCAAACAATCTCAAGGCCCAGGTGAGGCGAGACTAGGAGTCCGTTTGCGTAAGAGAACAAGTCGCGACAGAGAAATTGGACCTGTTGTTCGCAAGGCGCGCTAAGTCCTGCCCAATTTCGCAAATTTACTAGTAAATTTTGGTGGCGTGAGTAAAAATGGCAAATCAGGAAGGTCTCGTTGTCGCGGCAGCCCATGAGCAATAAGGAAGCTCGCGAGAAGCAAGAGCGAGCGAGGCGTGGTAATATTGACCCCGCTCGCATTGTTTCCCTACAGGGTATAGCCTAAGAAAAGTTGGTGTCCTAAAGTGTGATAGCCTTATCATCTCCGCGGAAGAGAGAGGCGCGGGAACGACCTAGATACAACACCGATATGGGGAAACTATTAAGCAAGGAGATGCGAGCGCGAGTGCCAAATGAAAACGTTAAGACGCGAGCACAAGGAAAGCAGAAGTATAGAACGGTGGAATCACGCGAGAATGAATGAATGTGCGGGCGCGAGTAAAAGATAAAAAAAAGAAATTACACTTAAAAGATAGACAAAATTTATCCTTCATTTGCTCAAAGACGTTTTACAGCTAGTGGCAAACTCGCCGGTCAAAGCAAAAGTTTTTACACTTGGGAAAAAAATAAAAACATCAAAGCCGCCCGCTGAGGAACCCTTCACTCGCCCTCGCGATCTTCCACCTCTGAGATCGGCGCGAATAGGTCGGGGATGACGTCTTCTGCGGTGAACTCCATGCCGTCAGGAACGATTAGGTCCACCCCTTTAAGGGTGTTGAGGATGAGTTCGGCGATCTCTATCGAGTTTTTGCGGGCGGCCTCCTTTTCATCTCGGGACTATGTATGAGCCCTAGCTCGCGGAGGAGGTGGTGGGAGCACCGCCAGGTTTAGGTCGCGAACCTGAGCCTTGAGGAAGGAATTCTCCATCTCTAGGTCAAAGATCCTTACAGTGAGTTTACCCGCGTACTCGGCATCCTGCAGAGAGGAAGTTAGAGAGAGGCGAGGAGTAGCGAGACGAAGAAAGACTCTTTACAAGCATTACTTACCAGGCCGCTCTGAAGGCTGGCGAGGAGGCCCTCAGACAAGGCATCCTTTCCCTTAAGCTCCGCGACCTCATCCGCGGACTTCCGGAGCTCGACGTTGAGCTCTCTGATTTCCTAGTCCGCGGTGAAGTACCGGCGGCCCACCATGTGGGTAAGCTCCGTTGACCGGAACTGGGCTCGCATGGCCTCATATACGAGCCCTTTCGGTAAGAAGGTCCTGAAGAGGGAGGCGTCCTCGCCACCGTAGAGCCCGAAGGAGAGGGCGAACGCTTCACCTCCAATTTTATCACTCTCCACCCAGGATGGGAGGAGGGAGGAGGAGACGATCATATTTTGCTCGGGGTCCCACTCGAGCAACGGCTCACAAACTGCGTCCGGGAGCTTTGCGCCGAGCCCGAAATTCTTGTGGCTCGTCGGCTTAGGCTTGCCGGTCGCTTCTTCTGGCTCGTCACCCTCATAGGCGGGCTCCTGATTCGCCAGCGGGGAAAGAGGGGGCTCTGATTCGGACAGATCAACAATGTTTTTCCCCTTAGTAGCAAAGGGGGCCTTCTTGGTTTTCATCGCCTGTCCCTGCGAGGCGGGCCGGCTTGGAGGACGAGGACGCTTCTTTCCCGACGAAGAGCTCGGGAGGTCGCGAAACGCCTCGACAGCTACGCTCGCGAGCGGGCCAGTGGCGAGGGAGGAAGAAGGCGCGTGGGGGTTGAGCGGAATATTGCGTTCTCCTACAAACGCGGCTAAGAGCGTTAGCTAACAAAAAGGGAGGGGGGAGAGTAGGGAAATTTGCGAGTTCGAGTCAGACCTTCCCCCTGGGGGATAGGCATCAGCGAGTCCACCCGCTGCGGGAGGAAGACGACCTCGAAGTTCTTCCCATGAAGGTATTGGTACAGCTTCATGTCATCGCCCCTAGCAAGGCGGGAGGGCGGAAAGTGGCCTCGTCTCGCTGGAATGGAGTGTAGGAGATGTTGCTGAAGGGACCCTTCACCAGGACGTACTTCTGCATCCAATAGTGGGACTTGTTGACGGTTTCGCAGAGGGTGACGTGTTGGCTCGCGAAGTGAGCCGTCCCATCCCTGTATGCACGGAACGGAAACACCTTGCGGAAGACATGTAGACTAAACTCAATAATCTCGGCTCGTAAGTAGCTGGCGAATGCGACCAAGATGACAATCGCATTCAATGTCAGTTGGCTGAGCAGTATACCAAAATACTTGAGTACCTGGAGGAGTCCTTAAGGTTTAGAACATTGCTCGCGAGGCGAGCCAAAAAATACTAAGAATATTCTTCGCTAGGCGAGCTAGAAAGGTGTACCTGGCGCACTTCAGGACACATCGGGAGTCGCAACCCATTCTCAATGTGAGCAATGGGGATGGCAAGCTCGTCGGCGGGGGGATCATTAATTGTATCTCTATCGGTGGGGTAGCGGGCCACAAACCCAGAGTGCAAGTATTTGTCCACTGTGGCTAAGTATTCCTCTTTAGTGAGGTTGGCGCCGAAGAAGGGGCCCTCGCAAAAGGCTCCAAAACACTTGGCTCTCCCCTCTGTCTCCACGTCTGCGACCATGGCGTTGAAGGGCCGCGAGTCAGAGAATTCGCGAGCGCGAGCTAGGGTTTGCGAGAGAGTTAGGAGAAGAGAAACGCAAAGGAAGAATAGTAAATGCGGTGGTTAGAAAGTAAAGAGGCAGGCTATTTATAGAAATGAAAATAGCGGGAAGAATTCGAAGCGCCGGTATCTGCGGATAGCGGATGCGCGCGGCATTTTTCCGCCTCTAGGGGCCCTATTCGCTCCTAGCATGTTAGCGTCTCGCCAAAGTCCCTCCCGCTAGTCATCGGCGAGCTAAGGCCAGATAAAGAAATAAAGCGAAATGCGAGATCAGGTCACGACGACGAGCGATAAAAGTATAATAATCAGCAGAAGTAATCAATAAGCAAGCGAGCCAGACATAGCAAAGGAAAAGATAAATAAAAACGGAAAGTACGGGCTCGCAGGCATGTCAAATTATCGTTATTATAGACCATTGAATTGTTTGCGACCCCTCCGTACGAAGGGGAGGGGAAAGGAAAAATAAAAAGCGAATTGCGAAGAGAGGCTCCTTAATAGCGCAACCACTTCCAGTGACCGCGCCCTCGCACACCAGAGAGAGGGGGAACTCGCGGGTAGTGGTACTCGCTAACCGACCGAGCCGTGTGAGTTATCATCCGCGCGTAATCCTTAATCCGAGCAACGTACACCCCGGGGGAAGTCACCTCGCCATGATCGATCGGCCGCGGCTCGGCAAGGACGCGCGCGTTCGCATCCTCCATCGCAGCAAATCTTTCTTCAAACGCGAGCCGATCCTGCCAATTTTTTTCGTGTAAATCCCGCAGCAGGGAAGTATGCTTATGGAATATCTCGGTGACCCGCCTCTTTATTTGCTCTGGATTACCGGGGTCCCCCAGAAAATCCGCGACCTGACTCGGCGAAGGAGGTGGAAACTTGCGAGGTAGAAATCAGTAAGGAGGTGGAAAATGACACTCTGCAGGGATGGTCTAACCTAATGGAGACATTTGGGTACTGGGCCGCTGGCAAAAGGGTACCCGGCCGGCCCTGGAACGCTTCGACGAAGGCAGGGGTGACGTCCTTCCCAGTTCGGGAGGGAACACGATTTTTGCAGCAAGTCCTGGCTCAGGAAGTAATGTCCCTCCGGGGCTCCTAAGTCCCAGAGTGCCGAATCTGGGAGTGAGGATAGTCCTATTCGGTGGGTCCGGCGGGCCCGAGGGAGGAGGAATCCGGTCCTCCAAATTTGCGACATCAGACACTACGTAAAAGAGGAAACTTAGCGAGTAAGAAAATATGTTACATAGGAAGGCGAGGAGAACTACTCACCCTGTGGAGAAGGCAAGGCCCGCAGGTTGGCGACCCCCACATCAGCGAGAAGAGTACCAGCCCCGCCAGGGGTGGGAATGTGGGTCTCCATAATTATTTTCCCCAGGGTATTCTCCCCCAGGGAAGCGTTCTGTGAGTGAAGGGGCAATGTCAGAAGGGAAAGGCATTAAATTGGTGAACTTAACAGTAGTACCTGTGAGGCGAGCTCGTCAGAAGGGGATGGAGATGAAAAAGAGGACCTATCTTCGCCAGGCGAGTGTCGGACGGTCTTCGCCGTTTTTGTGGAGGATAGAGGCGGCGCATGCATCGGAGAGGCCCAGGAAGCGAGTGCGGAGGCTTTCCCTTTTTGCACTGCCTGCAAAGCCTTCAGGCGAGCCAACATCTCCTCCTTTTGGGCATCACGTTGGGGCTTGCGACGAGTAAGAAAAGTGAGAGAGGGAGAAAAAGTTTGAACACCAGCCGGGAGGGGTGGTATTTATAGTTGTGGGCATGGGCCCCACCAAAAGATTCACGTCACGTCGTAAAAAGGCTAGCGAATATCCGAGGTTGGATGATTCTTCGCAAGTCAGGTAGCCTCGTGAAGAGCGGGGATTGTGTACAACCCCGATATTCGCTAGGAGTTGGGCATAGATTTGAGAAGTCAGCATGCGGAGGAGGTGACAAAGAAGGCGAGCCAGAGTCTCAAATGTCGCTCAGAAGGAGGCGGGCTAGCCAGATCTTCGCGGTCCGAAATCCGTTTTGCGTTCGACGAGTGTCGCGCTTCAGTTCGACGAGCGTCGTGCTTCAGCCTGACGAAATCATTTTTTATCTCGACGAGCTCATTCTCCCAAGCAGTTCAGCAGATCTCCACAAGGCCACGGGAAGCTCGCAGGAAGGCACGCGAGTGATGTCCCTGTGAACCCGAGTCTCAAAGTCTGCTCGCAAGAAGGCGAGCCAGAGTGGCAAACTCGCCGACCAGAGTTTCCAGGCGAAAGTGGTAAGGAAGGCAAGCCAGAGTCTCAGTGTTCCCTCGCAAGAAGGTGGGTGAGCCGGGCACTCGCCGATCGCTCGAAGGAAGGTGGGCGAGCCAGATCTTTGCCATCGATGAACTCCAATATACGTCCGACGAACTTCAATTTGTCTTCGACGCAATCTGTTGTTCTATGTTCGACGAACTCCAGCTTGAGATCAACGATCTCAGCACTGCGTTCGACATATGAGTAACAAGATGTTCAATTCAATAGAATTACCTCTATGATCGACGAGCTCAGTCGTACAGCCAGTTTAGTAGATTTTTGTAGGGCCGAGTGTAGCTCGCTGGGGTGAATGCGAGACCCGGCCTCGGCGAACGTCGCCAGAGGGAGGGCGAGCGGAGACTTCGCAGAGCGCTCGCCCAAGAGGGGTTTTGCGAGTCATACTCTCAAGGGGACTCACAGGAGATCTCGCGAGTAGCTCTCTCGCAGACCACTTACCCATGGACAAAGGGGGCGAAATTACACCTCTGCCCCTGGTGGTCCGCCGTTAGTGTTAAATTTTTGAAGTGGAAGTGGATTTGAGCTGGGCGGTCTGTTGATTGGAGACCGCAGAGACCGCGTGGTCTGCATTGGTTCTCTAGTCAGTTTTGTCTCAGTGGTTGTTCTGAGCGGTCTAATCTGGGAGACCGCCTCTTCTGTCCGGGCGGCTTATGCGGGTTGGTCTGGCGACTTATTCTAAGTCGGCCAGATGTTCTTGGTCTGCCTTCTTGCAGTCACCGGGAGGTCTGTCGACTATTCTAGTTGGTCTGGTTACTGAATGAGTTCTTTGCTTTGCAATACGACTGGGCGGTCTGCTTATTAAGACCGCAGTGACCGGGCGGTTTGATTGTAACCGCATGGTTTAATAAAGGAGCTGTGAGCTATGCTGAGCTCGGGCGGTCTGCTTTGCGAGATCGCTCGCGATCTGATGGGCGGTTATTATATCCCGGTTTGTGCGGTGACGACATACGTCTGTCCGCCTATAAATAGGGGTGCAGAGCCCGTCATTCATAATAAATAATGAGAAACGTAAGAACCAAAGTTTGCTTGATTGTGCCGGTCTCACAATTAAGGTCGCGCGGTTTGAGATTTCGTCTGACCGATTTCTGTGTTCGCAGGTTAGCGGGTTGCAGCTCGCGGTCAGCTTTTCTCCTTTCTTCCAGTTTTGAATAAACCAGTCCGGGCGTACTGTGTTTAGGTGTTCGCAGTCTGTGCAGTGGGCTCAGTTGATCAGGCGATCTTAAGTGACCAGGCGGTCTTATGTTGCGGTTTGTCGCAGGTAGTAGTTCTTTGTTCAGAGTTCACGGGTTCTTCTTTGATCTAGACCGTGCGGTCTGGGCGATCAAGAAGTGCGAACTGTTTGTTCAGCAGAGGAATAAATCAGAACAGTTGGCGGTCTGTGGTTGCAGTCTGGCAGGTGCAGTCTGTACTCTGTTCGCGCGGTCTTAGCGGCTTCCGTCTGGCTTATTCTGTTCACACGGTTTGGCGGTCTCAAGTGCCAGATCGCTGCAGCTTGTTTTACACTTGTGTTTTGTGCTTCTCTCCTCCGTGATTCTTATGAATCATGTCTCGCCATGTATACCTCACATTGTAAAAAGATAGTCAATACCATAGTACTATTCATTCTTCTCATTGTCACTGTTGTGCTACGCTTGTGAAAGGTTTTGTGAAGTGTGTTCCACATATTTTTCACTTCATCTACGGACATCAAGTTTTTCACATGATATCAGAGACAGGTTGTTGAGGTTGCGAAGCAGAAATTGCTGGTTCTTCTTTCGGGTTTCTCAAGTGGTTAGCAATCAGTGGGATAGCAATGGAAGGAGGATATGCTAGAGGTCTCGGTATTGAGCTCCTTACGCAAACTAACTTCAAGAAGTGGAAGTCTTGCATGGAGAGCTATCTTCATTGGCGCAGATTTGTGGGAGGTAGTAGGAGGAGAAGCAAGACAAGCTATTGTTCCTGCTGATGGGAATGCTGAGCTCGTGAAGGCTTGGAGAAGAATGAATGCTAAGGCGGAGTTCACTCTCAAGAGAGATATCATTCCGTAGCTATTTGATCACATCATCAGATGTGGATCTGCTGCTGAGATTTGGACAGCCTTGGATGGCTTGTTCAATAAGAAGAATGTAGTGAGGCTACAGTTCTTGGAAAATGAGTTGGCGAAAGCAACTCAGGGAGGTTTGTCCATCTCAACGTTCTTCTTGAAGATGAAGAACCTTTGTGCAGAAATATCAGCTTTGGACCCGGATGAGCCTATCTTAGAAGCTAAGATGAAGAGGCACATAATGCACGGCTTGCGGAGGGAGTATGTGGCCTTTGTGACATCTGTTCAAGGCTGGGCCAGCTTCATATCCAATAAGCTTGGTCATTTCAAAAGGCACTGCAAGGTCAATCTTCAGCCAGGGCATGCTGCAGGGAAGGAGGAGGCTGGTTCCAATTCAGAAGGTAGTTAGGGTGGTGGAGGTGCATTCATGACGGGCACGTGTGTTCGGGACATGACTTCCATCAACTATCAGGATGATTGGATAGTTTGTTGGAACAACCCTATTACTGATTTGGGCTAGGATCACTATGTTTTAACTAAGGATCAAGTTGACCCCATTGTATAGTTTAAGGTTCAATTTTTTAGACTGTTAGAGTTGCTAGAACTTAAGGAAAATTTGAGTTCCCAGAGTTCGACAAATGTCGAGTGGCGTTCGACGAATGTCTAGCATCGTTCGACGAATTTGTCTCAGCAGACTGAAGTATTATGGCCAGTTCCAGCGCTCGACATTCTCTGAGTAGCGTTCGACAAATGGCGAGCAGCGTTCGACGAATTCCAGCCAGAGCTCGACAAATTCTGTATTAAAGCTCAGTTCGACAAATACAAGTCCAGATTATTTATATCAGTTATTTGTCAATACTCTGAACTCAGATCGACGACTCCAATGGATATATTCAATACATTTGGACGTATTCAAGTCAGGCAAGTAAGGATATTTTATTATTCAAATATATTCCTTATTTCCTTTGTTCCAAGACAAGAATAGCCGTTGACATTTAATGCAAAGGAGTATTTCACGGCTAAGGAATTATAGGACCTGACAAAAATTGATTTACAGTTCCAAGAAAGGATTAAGGGCAGATTATTCTATTCCAAAAATAGAATATATCAAAGACAGACATTATTTTCTTATCACTTTTTGACAGAATTAAAATTAGCATTCTTGCAGAATACAGAAAAATAACAAGGATAGAAAGAAGAAAGAAGAATATTCAGTCTCTTATTCTCAAGGTCTTCTTCTTCTTCCTCAAGCAGCACCCATCTTTACTCCGAGAACATCATCTTCAAGATCCATCTCTCAGATATTCTGCTGCAAGTTCAAGTCTTCTACAAGAGGAACAAGGAATCTGAAGAACCTGTTCTTCCAGATCTATCTGCTACAAAAGATTTGAGTCTTCAAGAGAAAGCTTCTCCAACATCTGTCAAATACATCAATCAGACAGGGGGAGCTTTACAACAAGTCCACTAGAGTCTTCTCTCAGCATCTTGACAGAGAATAACACTATAACCCTTTTCTCACCTCTCTTGTACAGGGTTAATACTCCCTTCAAAAGTGTACCTCCTTAGTGGAAAGACACCTGATCAAAAAATCCTGTTGGTTTTGAGCACCTGATCAAAAGCTCTGTGGTGTGTGGACACCTGATCAAAATCACCTTGGTGTTAGGGCACCTGATCAACCCTCCTAGTGGACTCCTACCAAAGGGTGGTAGAAGAGTGGACTACCCAGATTTATTGGGGAACCACTATAAATTCCTTGTGTCTTCTGGTTGTGTTTATTTCTTTGTGATGTGTTGTGTGCTTTTATTTATTCAGTTATTCTGTTTATATATTTCTCACTCTGCTTACACATATATATAACACTATTTTAATTCCGCTATAAAAACTAAGGAAAAGTTTTTAATACTCTATTCATCCCCCCCCCCCCCCTCTAGAGTAACTTAAGATCTAACGTCCACTTTCAATTGGTATCAGAGCAAGGTTGATTCTTTTCAGGCTAACACCTGAATCACAAACATCAATTAGATCTTAAATTAATTTAGAGTTTTTTTGTTTATCTATTTTCTGTTAAAAACTCATGGCACAGAACAAGGAGTACTCAAGCACAAGACCTCTAATGTGCAATCTTAGCAAGTTTGCACTTTAGAAAGCAAGGATTAGGCTTTATATGAACTCTATTGATGAAGAAATTTTCAATGTTATTCTGACAGGGCCTCCAGCACCTACAACATCAACCAACACTGAAGCTACATGAGACAATACTGCTGTCCCACCTCCTGAGTGGACTGAAGCTCAGAAAAAGTAGAGAAGTGCAGATGCTAAAGCCATGAACATATTGGCTTAAACTATGTCTGATGACATATTTCAAAAAGTGGTTGAATGTACCTCAGCTAGAGAAATTTGGATTTCACTAAATAACATGGTTGCAGGTTCTGCAGATGAAAGAAAAGATAGAAGATCACACTTGATCTCTCTATATGAAAACTTCAAGAAAGGAGACACAGAGACAGTGGCTGACATGTACAACAAACTCAGTCTCATAATTAATGAGATGAAATCTCTAGACAAAGTGATATCCATAACTGAAATAAATGATAAGATCCTAATGTGCTTCCCCAGCACATGGGATTCTAGAATCTGGCCAATCAAGGAAGCCAGAAGTCTAAATGAGATTACCACTGAAGCTTTGTTGGGCAAACTCAAATATTATGAGCAGCTCATCAAGTCCAGGGAAGCTGAATCATCCACTACATCTCCAGCAACAAAGAAAGAGAAGAGCATAGCTTTCAAAGCAGCTGATGCAGAAGAAGAAAAGACTCCACAAGATGAGGAGTTTATGAGTCTCATAGCCAAGAGATTCTACAAAATGGCTAAGAAGGACTTCAGAAAGAAGGAGTCCAGATCAAGGGGAAAGCAAAGGTATGACAAATCAACTCCTAAAGAAGTTTTTTGTTATGATTGCAAGAAACCTGGACACTACCTGACTGAATGTCCAAAAGAGAAAAGGAAAGAAAATAAAAAAGAGAAAGAAGAGAAAAGAAGCTTCAACAAATCTTCCTCACACAAGCACAAAAAGAAGGGAAGAGGATTCATTGCAGAATCCTGGAGTGAAACTGAATCTGAACCATCATCCAATTCATCTGATGATGATGATGAAGAAAAATCAAATGAAAGTGACAAATGTCTGATGACAATATATGACTCAGGCAGTGAGTCAGGGTATGCTTCCTCATCCAGCTCCAGTGATGATGAAGAAGAGAGAACATTCTGCATGATGGCTATCAATGCCTCAGGACACAATTCTGATAAGGAAAAATCAAACTCTGAAGCAGAAGATGATGAAGATCTGGTTTTATCTCATTTTGATTTTACTTCAGTTGAATTCAAGGCTGAATTCAAAGTTCTTTGCCTAGACTTAATTAAATCTGAGAAAGAAATAATCTCACTCAGAAATAAGCTAGCTGACATGAAAATTATAAGTGAAGAAAATATAAACCTTAAAAAGGATTTGGCTGCCTCCAGGGAACAGATTGTTCTCATTGAGAATAAGTTGTCTGAAGCCACAAAGTTTGAAGAATCCCTAAATGGGAGAAGCATCAAACTGATGGACATAACAAGCACAGTTAAGCTAGACTTAATAGCAAACTGGGCATGGGTGCCTCATCAAGTGAGCCACATCTAGTTAAAAAGAATATATTATCTACACCCATAAAATTCATATCCGCTAAAGGCAAAGAGGCTGTAGAAGCAAATAAAGTCATTTCAAGCAAGTTTGTTAAGAATAAAAGAATTCAGAAGAATTCGTCGAACGAAGCTCGACGAAAAGATTCAAATTTGTCGAACGGAGATCGACAAAAACTGAATACAGATTTTCAGTATAGTTATCATATTGATGGCGCTCGACAAAATCATGCACATTCATCGAATGGCGGTCGACGAATTTACCCAAATTTGTCAAATAGAAACTATACACAGAATTTCAGGAATTATAATTCTAAACACACTAAAAATCCTTTTACTTAATGGATTATACCTCCAAGGTGATATCATACACAAGGCTATAAGGATCAGCCTGAAATATCCTTTATTTCTGAATATTATGGTAAAACAAAAGGACCCAAGGTTGTCTGGGTCAAAAACAACTAGTTTATTTTTCTGTCTTTGCAGGTACACATTTATTCAAGAATAAAAGAATATTGGTACTTGGATAGTGGATGCTCAAAGCATATGATAGGAAACAAGGCCAACCTAAGCAATTATAAGGCAAATCTTGGACCCAAAGTTGTCTTTGGAGACTCCAACTGTGGACAGACAAAAGGGTATGGACAAGTCAAAGTTGGAGCAGTCACATTCAAAGAAGTATCATATGTGAAAGGTCTCAAGCACAACCTCATCAGCATAAGTCAGTTATGTGATAAAGGTTATTATATAACCTTTAACCCTTCCCAATGTCTTATTACCAATAATAAAAATAAAAATGTATTATCTGGTATTAGACAAGGAAATATTTATCTAGTCAATTTTGACTCTGCCAATACTTGCATCTGTCTATTTAATTCAATAAGTAAGACAAATGAACTATGGCATAAAAGGCAAGGACACATTAACCTTAGAACTATCTCTAAGCTTTCTAAGGACAATCTTGTCAGAGGACTGCCTTCTGGTTCATACAAGAAGAAAGGACTTTGCAAGGCTTGTCAGTTAGGTAAGCAGACTAGAAGTAGTTTCAAATCTTTATCCAAGAGTGATTCACCTAGGATTCTGTATTTATTGCATTTAGATCTCTTTAGACCTACTGCTATACAGAGATTAGGAGGGAAGCATTATTCTTTAGTAATTGTAGATGACTTCTCAAGATTCACTTGGGTGTTCTTTCGTAGAAACAAGTCTGACACTTTCAAAGTTCTAACAGACTTTCTCAGGTCCATCAAGACTGATTACTCTACTTTAGTTGCATTGATCAGAAGTGATCATGGTACTGAGTTTGAGTCTCTTTTGATGAGAGAAGTCTGTGGAAAAGAAGGGATCAGGCAGTGTTTCTCTGCTCCTAGAAGCCCTCAACAAAATGGGGTAGCTGAAAGGAAAAATAGAACATTAATTGAATCAGCAACTACATTGCTTGCTGATGCTCATTTGCCACTCTCTTTTTGGGCAGAGGCAGTGAACACATCAAATTATGTGTTGAATAAAAGCCTGATACATAAACTTAAGGGTAAGACTCCCTATGAACTACTAAAGAATAAAAAGCCTAAGGTTAGCTATTTTAAGATTTTTGGTTGTAAATGCTATGTGCATAATAATGATAAGAAATATCTAAGGAAGTTTGAAGCTAAGGCAGCTGAAGGCATATTCCTTGGATACTCTCTATCTAGTAAGGCATATAGAGTCTACATCAAATCTACTCTTAAAATAGAGGAGTCCATGCATATTTCTTTTGATGAAAGTAACCTATTGAATGAGGAGAGGAATACCACCTCTACCATAAATACCTTGCAGGTATCAGATTTATGTGGAGAACTAAGTGAGCTAAATCTAGAAAAAAGAGATTATTCACCTCCAACAACTCAAACACTTGAAGATAGTGAAGAAGAAGATCATCATCCAGAAGATCTTGCTGACAAATCAATTCAAGTGACAGCTGATCAAATTCCTCAAGAAATTATCATTGCTGAACCAACTCAAACTGTTGACCACATCACAGTTAGAGATCATCCAATATTACAAGTGATTGGTGATATTTCAGTAGGTGTGTAAACTAGGAATCAAGTAAATCAGAATATGATGCACACATGTTTTCTCTCTCAGATTGAACCTCAATCTCTACAAGATGCAGAACAAGATCCCAACTGGATCATTGCTATGCAAGAGGAACTCAATCAGTTTGAGACAAACAAAGTATGGGATTTGGTTCCTAGACCAAAAGACCATCCAGTCATTGGCACCAAATGGGTCTTCAGGAACAAGCTAGATGAACAAGGCAACATTGTGAGAAATAAAGCAAGACTGGTAGCCCAAGGTTATTCATAGGAAGAAGGGATTGATTATGATCAGACCTTTGCTCCTATTGCAAGACTTGAAGCAGTCAGAATTTTTCTTGCATCTGCTGCATACAAAAAGTTCAAAGTATTTCAAATGGATGTGAAGAGTGCATTCTTAAATGGATAAATTAAAGAAGAAGTCTATGTGGAACAACCACCAGGTTTCATCTCTCCAACTCAACCAACTTTTGTATTTAAGCTTAAGAAAGCTCTTTATGGTCTCAAACAAGCTCCTAGAGCATGGTATGAGACTTTAGCTAGTTTTCTTTTGGAAAACAATTTCTGTAGGGGCTTAGTAGATAAAACCCTATTTTTTAAGATACATAAAAATAAAACATTGCTAGTTCAAATATATGTAGATGACATTATCATTGGCTCTACTGATTCAAATTTGTGCAAAAGATTTTCTAATCTAATGCAATATAAACTTGAAATGAGTAGTATGGGTGAGTTATCATACTTCCTTGGTCTTCAAGTGAAGCAAACTCCAAATGGAATCTTCATATCCCAATCTAAGTATGCTAAGGAATTAGTGAAAAGATTTGGTATATCTGATTCTTCCACCATGAAAACACCCATGCCCTCAAATGTTGTTGTTGATAATGATTAATCAGGGAAACCTGTTGATTCAAAAGTATATAGAGCAATTGTTGGCTCACTACTTTATTTAATAGTTAGTAGGCTTGACATAATGTTTGCTACCTGTATTTGTGCTAGGTTTCAAGTTATCCCCAAAGAATCTCACTTAATTTTATTAAAAAGGATTTTGAGATATATAAAGGGTTGCCCTAATCTAGGACTTTGGTATCCAACAACATCTGAATTTTAATTAACTGGATTCTCAGATTCAGATTATGCTGGATGCAGAGTAGACAGGAAAAGCACATCAGGAACTTGTCAGTTTTTTGGTGATAGGCTTATGTCTTGGTTTTTTAAAAAGCAGACATCTGTGTCTACGGACATCAACAGCTGAAGCTGAATACATGGCTGCTGGCAGTTGCTGCTCACAGATGTTGTGGATACAAAATCAACTTCTAGAGTATGGTGTCAACCTAAATAATTCAACTATATTTTGTGACAATACAAGTGCAATATCTATAACACAAACTCCAGTTCTCCATAGTAGGACTAAACACATAGAAATTAGGCACCACTTCCTTAGGGATAATGTGGATAAAAATAAAATTTGCCTACAATTCATTTCTACTGATTTACAAAGAGCTGACATTTTCACCAAGCCATTTGATGAAAAGAAGCATATCTTCTTTATAAATCAATTAGGAATGATAGATCGAGATTCAATCTGTTAAAAAAATTAACATTTCTATTTATCCCATAAATTCGTCGAACGGAGGACGACGAATTAGTGTCATTTGTCGAATGGTGGTCGACGAAAACCTTATATATTCAGAATCGATAAAGAAAATTTCACCTATCGAACGGTGGTCGACGGAAAAGATATTTTTGTCGAACGGCGTCAGACGGAGACCTAAAGTCTTTTCGACTTTTGTTTTTATTAGGTTTTTGTCGAACCCCGCTCCTCAAATGCGCCCCCTTCTCCGGTCTATATAATCTCTAATTTATTTCTTAATAGATCGCGCCTATGGAAATCGTTTCCCTCCAGTTCCCCTCTGCACTTGATCTTTCTCTCTTGCAGGTACAAATGGCGATTTCTCAAGCCGCGCTCTACTCGATGAAGTTCGATGCCGGGTTTGACATCGACATGGAATCTTTCGCACAATCTGACCAAGTCTTCAAAGATATCCTTCAACTCTTTGAAGAGCAACAGTTAAAGAAGTTAATGAGCATGAGGATAAAGCTGCACACAGCAGAAATCAAGGAATGGTGTTTCACAGCTAAGCCAGAAGATGAAAGTCTGACAGGAACCATCTCAGGACATCAGGTCTCTCTTACCCCTACCATTCTATCTGAGGTTTTTGGTTTTTTTAATGGTGATGATGAGTTATAGCTCAGCTCTAATGAAAATGGTGAAGCACTGATTAAAATGGGTTATTCTACTGGAAACCCTAATCACCTGCTTAAGAAAAACTTATCTTTGGAATATAAGTTTCTCTCTGATATTGTTGAAAAAGTGTTGTTAGGGAAAACAACAGGTCATGATTATATTAATAGGCACCAATTAATGTTGATGGTGGCCTTAATGGAAAAGAAGAAAGTAAAGTGGGGATCAATCCTCTTTGGATTGATTAAGAAGAAGATTTCAAAGGAAAATGTTTGTTTTGGTAGAATTATAGGAATTGTATTGCAGGAAAGACACCAAGACCTTCTGGTCTATCCCAAGGTGACCATTAATGCTAGCCAAAAGCTGACCTCAGCTCTCTTTGCTAAATGGGACAGGGTGTTTACCAAGAAGAACCCAGGAGCAGCTACACAGAAGATAACTTCTGAAGGCACAAGGACTGATCCAGTCACTCCCTCAACCCTTCTAGAAGCTCCTTCTCCTCCTCTTGTTTCTTCTCCTCTTCTCCCATCTCCACCTCAGAACATTTCCCTACACAATCTCCACCTCCAAATTCTCCCACACTCATTGATGACATTCCATCCTCATCTACTCTTCTACCTCCTCATAATTCTCCACCTCCATCTCCCATGTATGATGACCATCATTCTCCCATCCATCACTCTTGCCCTATTCATTCTGACATTCCTCAACAACACGCAAATGTTGCAAACATTTTTGTACCAACCTCCATTCCATCCACTTCTCAACCATCTTCATCTCATCAACCTGAAATGCTATTTCTACATTTCCAAACTGTTGCAGATCAAATTCTTGACTATATTCTTCCCAAGATTGATCAAATCTTGGATGCAAAACTTGCTCCAGTCCATCATATTCTTTCAAATCTTGACTCCACCTTGGATGCAAAAATTGCTCCAATTCTTCAAGCAATTTCTGAGCTATCCTCTACTATATCTTCAATTCCTTCCTCTTTTTCTGTACCTTCTTCTAGGGGCCTAGATTCAGGTCTCCCTGAAGCTAGGCAGGGGGAGATGCCTTATGAAGAAGCTCTAGAAGTTCCAATTTCAGAAGCCACAGTTTTTGTTGAAGATACAGATACAGTTGTTATTGAAGAAACAGTTCAAATTTCTAATTTAGAAATGTTTGATTTGGTTGGAATACCAGTCATAGAAGAGACAAATAATATCTACATTCATTCTTCTTTAGATATTACTCATTTGTTGTCTAAGTTCAATCCCATTTACTCAGTTCTGCCAAAATATCAAGATTATTCTAGAGAAATTGTTCCATACAATGCTCCTATAGATAAAGTTCTGTTGAAAAAGATTATCAAAAGTTTTAAGGTTCAGACTACAGAGCCAGCTCCTAAGACAGTTCAAGTTCAAGATCCAGCAGAAGTATTAGTTATTATTCCAGAAGAAAGTTTCAAAGGCTTTGTTGTTCCAATTTTTGTCTTTGATGAATCACCTATTCCAGACTTTGATGAAATCTGGAAAGCAGAGGATGAAGCTTATGAAGCTGAAGAGCAAAGAATCAAATCTCTTAAATTGCTCAATGATTTATATGATAATCCAATTCCCTCTTCTGACTCTAATGAAGAAGATAATGAAAGTGATTCTGATAATACTTTATCAAGGAAGAGAAAGAAAAGAAAAGCAAAGTCAAAGGCTGTTCGCAAGCCTCCATACCCTGAGAATGATATCCCTTATTATGTTCTTCATAACATTGCTCTTGACAAAGATACACCACATTGGATGAAATTCTCAAGGAATGAGAATAAAAGAAGAAAGAAGATGAGGAAGACTAGTTACTATTCTGACAGGCCTGTCAAATATAACCATCCTCCTCCTCCACCTCTAGCAGCAGGCTCAGCAGCACCATCATCCTCCTCCCAGAAGCCCAGCTCTCAGCATTCAAGGAAATCTGGTAGTTCCAGTGGATCTCAAGAATCAGGATCAGCCAGTGATCCTCCTTCTAAGAAATCAGCAGTTGCTTTACAAGAAAGTCCAGTCATTGTTTCACCTCAAATATCTTTAGAATACATGCTTCATATTTCCGATGGATCTTTTCACAAGATCAAAAATCCTCAAAGTGATCTTCAAGATCAAGTTGATATTTCAGAATATGTTCCCCATCTTCCAGATCCTGAAGAGGAAAGATTATCTCAAATGGCAAGACTCAAAGAAACAATTGCTTATGCCCAGATAAACAAAGCAAAATCAGAAGGTAAAGATTTCACAAATATCTCTACCATGTCTGATTACAGAAGGAAAGAGCCTGACAAGTACAATTCCAAAGAGTTATTCAATGCTGAAGAATATCTTGAAAAGCACCCAGGAGCTTTTGCCCCTCATGTCAAATCTCAAACTATTCTCGGAGCTCAAGATCTCTACATAAGCAAGAAGAAATCTGAAGATCCTAACAGGATAATCATTTTCAAACCTTCATCAACAAAGAAGTGAAAAAGGTTCAGACTTATTTATTCTGTTATTGTTTAAACATTTTGGCTGTAATGAACTAAGAGCACTATTTTTTACTCTATCTGCTGAAATGAATTTTCATTCTGTCAGATATATTTTTTATGCTCTGCTATTTTTTTTGATTGATTGTCAAATAGTATCCTAACCCAAATTACTGATTATTGGAACAACCCTATTACTGATTTGGGCTAGGATCACTATGTTTTAACTAAGGATCAAGTTGACCCCATTGTATAGTTTAAGGGTCAAGTTTTTAGACTGTTAGAGTTGCTAGAACTTAAGGAAAATTTGAGTTCCCAGTGTTCGACAAATGTCGAGTGGCGTTCGACGAATGTCTAGCATCGTTTGACGAATTTGTCTCAGCAGACTGAAGTATTATGGCCAGTTCCAGCGCTCGACATTCTCTGAGCAGTGTTCGACAAATGGCGAGCAGCGTTCGACGAATTCCAGCCAGAGCTCGACAAATTCTGTATTAAAGCTCAGTTCGACAAATACAAGTCCAGATTATTTATATCAGTTATTTGTCAATACTCTGAACTCAGACCGACGACTCCAATGGATATATTCAATACTTTTGGAAGTATTCAAGACAGGCAAGTAAGGATATTATATTATTCAAATATATTCCTTATTTCCTTTGTTCCAAGACAAGAATAGTCGTTGATATTTAATGCAAAGGAGTATTTCACGGCTAAGGAATTAAAGGACCTGACAAAAATCGATTTACAGTTCCAAGAAAGGATTAAAGGCAGATTATTCTATTCCAAAAATAGAATATATCAAAGACAGACATTATTTTCTTATCACTTTTCGACATAATTAAAATTAGCATTCTTGTAGAATACAGAAAAACAACAAGGATAGAGAAAGAAGAAAGAAGAACATTCAGTCTATTATTCTCAAAGTCTTCTTCTTCTTCCTCAAGCAGCACCCATCTTTACTCTGAGAACATCATCTTCAAGATCCATCTCTCAGATATTCTGCTGCAAGTTCAAGTCTTCTACAAGAGCAACAAGGAATCTGAAGAACCTGTTCTTCCAGATCTATCTGCTACAGAAGATTTGAGTCTTCAAGAGAAAGCTTCTCCAACATCTGTCAAATACTTCAATCAGATAGGGGGAGCTTTAAAACAAGTCCACTAGAGTCTTCTCTCAGCATCTTGACAGAGAATAACACTATAACCCTTTTCTCACCTCTCTTGTACAGGGTTAATACTCCCTTCAAAAGTGTACCTCCTTGGTGGCAAGACACCTGATCAAAAAATCCTGTTGGTTTTGAGAACCTGATCAAAAGCTCTGTGGTGTGTGGACACCTGATCAAAATCACCTTGGTGTTAGGGCACCTGATCAACCCTCCTAGTGGACTCCTACCAAAGGGTGGTAGAAGAGTGGACTACCCAGATTTATTGGGGAACCACTATAAATTCCTTGTGCTTCTGGTTGTGTTTATTTCTTTGTGCTGTGCTCTGTGCTTTTATTTATTCAGTTATTCTGTTTATATATTTCTCACTCTGCTTACACATATATATATAACACTATTTTAAATCCGCTATAAAAACTAAGGAAAAGTTTTTAATACTCTATTCACCCCCCCCCCCCCCCCCCCCCCTCTAGAGTAACTTAAGATCTAAGCTCCACTTTCATAGTTGACTCTGGGTGTGGTCATCACCTCACCGGGGATGAGTCGAAGTTCTCCTCATTGCATGCATATACAGGTAATGACGCTATCATTACGGCTGATGATATTGTTCATGCAGTTGAGAAGGAGGGTGTTGTTTCATTGAACAATGATAGAGGTACTCTTACGTTGAAGAGTGTCTATCATGTTCCGGGGATGAAAAAGAACCTCTTCTCGGTGACCAATGCGGTGGATGCTGGCTATCAGGTTCTGTTTGGTCCAACGTAAGTGAAATTTCTCCGAAACATTTTAGCGGTGAAAGCTGAAGTCACTCATGTTGGGAGACGGGTGAAGGATTTGTTTGTTCTTTCAACAAATTCTTATGTTGATAAGATGAGGGATAACGACAGCGCTGCTATCTGGCATGAAAAGCTTGGGCATGTTGGAATGGATAAGCTGAAAGATATGGCGGGAAGAGGCCTGGGAAAGGTCTTCCTAGCTTATCATCTTTCAGGGATGGTCACGTTTGTGCAGGTTGTCAGTTTGGTAAAGCTCAACGCTTTCCGTTTGACAAATCACAAAGCAGATGTAAAAGACCATTGGAGTGCATCCATTGTGATCTGTTTGGACCTACCAACACTGCCAGTCTTGGAGGTAGCAGGTATATGCTGATCTTGGTTGATGACTTCACCAGATATACTTGGGTATATTTTTTGAAGGAGAAGTCAGAGGCGTTCAAGAAGTTTGTGGAGTTCAAGGAGCTGGTGGAAGGTCGGCTAAACCTGTAGGTGAAGATGTTCAGAACAGACAATGGAGGGGAGTTTAACTCCAAGGAGTTCTTTAACTTCTGCAGGAAGCATGGCATCCAAAGGGAGCTTTCTTGTGCTCACACTCCACAACAGAACGGAGTTGCAGAGGGCAAGATTCGTCATCTGACGGAGACCTACAAATGTTGGCTTCATGCCAAGAATATTCCTAAGTCCTTTTGGGCAGAGGGTATGTCTTGTGCAACTTCTGTTATCAACCGGATGCCTCTCAGCCCCATCAACATGAAGACCCCTCATGAATTGATGTTCAAGGAGAAGCCAAGTGATGAGTCCTGATCATATACACATTTATGGACTCATCCGGGCCGTCATTTAGTCATTTCTCCGCACTTTAGCCTTGTTATAGCTTATATTTGATAATCCATGCTAGGTGCACATCTAGGCCCACTTTGGTGTGATTTTCGTGCTTATTGTCATTAGTAGTATTCATGTGCTGTCAAGTGCCACTATCAGTGGCTAAATCTGTGGTTGTGCTGGAATAGGAGTCGTGCAAGTGTTCCCGGTGCAATTCTGCACAGGAACACTGCGCACGATCGTCGGTTCTATTGCGCACGACCACTGGTCGTGCGCCGCTGATCGTGTGCACTTAACACCTTTTTCATGAGTTCTGTTTGGTGCAGTGCGCACGACCATCAATGCCAGTGCGCACGACCACCGGTCGTGCGCCACTGCTCGTGCGCACTTACCATTTAATTTCCGAGTTCTGTTTGCTGTAGTACGCACGACCATCAACTCCAGTGCGTACGACCACCGGTCGTGCGCCACTATTCGTGCGCACTTAACAGTAATTTTATGAGTTCTGTTTCATCTATTGCGCACGACCACCGACGATGGTGCGCACGACCACCGGCCGTGCGCCACTGGTCGTGCGAACATTTTATTTTATAAATTTCGTGTCTTGCAGGTTCCACCCAGACAGTCGCACGATCACAGGATTCTAGTGCGCACGACCACTGGTCGTGCGCCAATGACCGTGTGCGCTGTTTAATTCAGCGCCTATATAATGACCTGATCGCGAATTAGGTTGGGATGACGCGGGGAGCTCCGTTTTGTCCGCCGTTTTCGCCATTTTTAGAGGGTTTTCGCACCCTAGGCCTCCTCCATCATCCAAGGGCTTAAAGGAAGGGATCCTACACTCATCTTCATCGCTAAGGAAGAGGTTCTTCGCATTAGACGTGGCCGGATGGTAAATCGCTGGAGAAGACGGGTCCATTGGGAGGTGTGACAGCCCTCCTCTACCCCGGACGCAGTTGGTCGTGCGCACTACAGCATACAGAGCTCCGTCCTTCCTCGATAATAAACTCCACCTTACTGTGTTCCTCAAGAGACCGACACTCGGGAATTCTATTCCCAAAATTTATTACTTGCGCGACCGGTGCACTTGTCGACACGCATCAAGTTTTTGGCGCCGTTGTCGGGGAACACAGTAGTGTGAGTTTTCTTGAGAGGGAGACGAGAGATAGTTGTTCTTTCTTTGTGATTAGCCGCATTTCTATTTTTTGTTTTGCCTTTAATCGTCTGTTGTTTGCCTTTATTTCGTCTTTCCCTATTTTAAAGTTTTAGGCAAGTTTAAATCTAAGGAGCTTTATTAGTTGTGTGGATTTTCCTTGCAAAGAATTCCTGCTTCATTTTATCTGCTTTAATTATTGAAAATGTCATCATGGGGTATTTCGCCTAGCTTTAATGATAAGATGGTTTATTATTTAGACCAAATGAATGAGTTGAATGCTGGGCAGTGTAGGAACATTGTTTGCTTATTGTGTCGAGGAGAGGGTCATGAATTGAAGGACTGTCCTAGTCTTTTCAAGCCTGACCACCGCTCCTCCACTCAGGGCGACATTGTCCCTATCACTCCTTCTTTACCCATGGAGGCAATTGTGCCCTCTATCCCTGAGCCTGTTTTGTGCATGGATTCCTCACTCCCTGTGTATGGCTTCACTCCTAGTGATGATGATCACTCATCTATTAGCCAACAAGGAGAGGAATGGGAGCTCCTAGATGCACCTGAGCATGATGAGGAAAGTATTCTTTCCATCGGGGAGGCTTTAGCAGATCTTTTTACGGAGGAACCAAACCTTTGTGTTTTTCCAGTTTCTTTGCACGATTTTTCTACACACATTCTTTATGATCCTATCAAAGTAAAGGAGCGGGGTGATGCTTCGGACTCGGAGGATGCTCCGAGGTGGGTTGAGAAGGATACTCCTTCTGATGAGGAGGTTTGCACTTCCTCATGGGACGAGGAGGTCCAACTCACCACCGAGGCCCTTGAGTTCTTGGGTTCCCCTCGCCATGATACTTACGATGATGATAGTGATCTATCCTTGGATCCTGCTGGGAGTGAGACCGGGATCACTCCCCTGATGATTGATTATTTATGTCATTCTTCTCTTTTATTTCCTGACCCCCTTTCTTCATCTGAGCCTGTGCAGGTTGGGTCTTCACAGGTACATCAGGAGGACTTGGAGCTTTTTGCTCAAGTCAATGATGAGAGTATCCTCTCATGTGAGGAGGTTTATTCCCCCTCCTTTGAGGAAGCTTCACTCATTGCCTTTTCTTCCTGCCACCTTGCTGTTGACGATACCTTGCTAAGCAAGGATGTGTTTTGTGAGATGAGTGAGGACCAGGCCTCCTCCTTTTCTTACATTCTCTACCCTCTACCTGTGAGGAGCAGGTATCTATATCTAGGTAGAGGGGTGACTGTTCTATCACCGTATCGGTACCCGCAACCGAAACGGATATTGGAACAGTTACCTGTGCATTTTCTCTTCCATATGCCCATTAGCTAGGACCTTGTTGTTTTCAAATAAGTCATGCTGGGATGACAGTAACCCCAGTAGTTATCTTTCTTTTTCCTGAAATTTTATTTTGTCTAGTTTAGTTAAGTTTTGTTAAGGCTGTGAATACCTCGCTGCTTGTGCTGATTCCTGTTTGTGCGTAAACTGCACGGTGGATGGACATTTTACTAAAATTTTGGCCGCTGGAAAATTCCTAAGGCGCACGATCACTGGTCGTGCGCACTACTTATCGCGCACGACCACTGGTCGTGCGATCGGCCCAGATTTTTATAAAATGCCCGTCCGCCCGAGCCTTTCACGCACGATCTAGGGCTTTCGTTTTTCGTCGTCCGTGCGCCGTCTCCGCTGGGTTGCCGCCGATCGTGCGCCCGCCTTCCTTCCGGTGAGCCCATTTCCTATTCTCCTCTTTCCCTTTTCCCTCCTACCACCATGAGCTCCAGAGATCGCCACAATGTCTACCAACGCTCTGTCCGCTCTTCCGCCTCTCCTGCTCAGATCCTCGCTAGGATGGCTACTTTTTCCAAAGATTCGCACACGAGGCGATTCAACTCTCTCAAGGAGAAGCCATTCCTATCGCAGCGTCTGGTGGATTGGAACGAGTTAAATTCCATCGGCGACAATGGAGAGTTGGGGGAGGCCGTCCGCCAACGCTATTATTTTGATCATTGGAGTGGGGTGTTCGAGTGCAATGACCTCGGCTACCGGGAGCTTACCTTGGAGTTCCTTGCTACGTTTGAGTGGGATGTGTTGCCCTCCGGTCAACGTCCGGGAAAGTGCTCTTTCCGCATTTTGGGCAAGGTCTTCACTCTATCCTTGTCTGAGCTGGCGGTGCATGCTGGATTTTACACTGAAGCTGAGGCTGCGGCGATCCCTTTTCTGGATTTGGATGTCTCCTTCCCTGATGGCGTCACCCCGCGTGCTGCGTGGTGTGCTCTCACGGGTCGTGATGAAGAATATGTTGCCAGGAAAAGCAAATCTACCTGGATCGTCGCGCCTGCTCTCCGTTTCCTGCAGCACGTCCTTAGCCACTCTCTTGTCGCCCGTGCCCTTAGTCAGAACATGGTGGGGTGGCAAGATCTGATCTCCCTTTATAGTATGGAATTTCGGCAGCCTTTGCATCTTGGCTACATGCTAGCTTTCTTCTTCCACCACGAGGCCACTTACGGTCTCACAGGTGCCATTGGTGGTGCCTACTATATTACCCGCATTGCCAAAAGCCTGGGGGTTTGGAGTCATCTGCCTCCGATGGTGCAGGTGACTGCGCCCTCCTTCATCACTCGGGCCACCATGGTGAGTTTCCATCTATTACGGGTCGTGGGGAAGAAGAGTAGTAGACGCTTTGTGGTCGTGATGCCGGGAGATGCGCCCAGGGAGAGGCAAGGCGACGAGGAGCACGGAGAGCCGGCTGAGCCGCCAAACACTCACCGCGAGGTAGCCCTTCCGCAGCTGCGAAGTCATTCATTTCAGCAGGAGCGGAGAGCCAAGGAGGAGGGCAGTTCTTCTAGAGCGCCGGACGTGCCAAGTTTCAATCAGCGCCTCTCCGATCTGGAAGCAAACCAGTACTGGCTAACGGATTTTGTCTATCAGCAAGCATTGCGGGGAGGACTAAATATTCCCCCACCTCCTGGTCGGGCCGCATCATCTTCCAGACGGTCGCCGTCCGTTGTGGTTATAGATAGCGACAGCGACGATGAGTGATCTTTCTCCCTATGTGCGAGCTATTTGAAGCCTTGTTATCTTCTTTTGTCTTGCTGCTTTTTCGGTCTTTTGTGGAGTCGCTTGAACTCCTTCTCTTTTGTTAATTGTAATAATAACATTTTGCTTTTAGATGCTCCTCCGGGCATAGTTTTATGAATTCAGCATATTTTGCTTCCTTTATCTTGTGCGCGAATGCTTAATTGTAATTGTAGGAACAGGTTCACTTTCATGGGTGATAACCCAGATTTCTTAATTTTTAGTGCTCTCGCATGTCTATTTCAGTTTTTACTATTTTTGCTGTTTCTAGTGTGTCACTTTCAGGTGGGTCTTTGTTCCTTGTGATGGCGGATGCTGCGGACTGCTTTTGATCGTAAACGTCAATCGTCTGGTATGCTCAATTCTGAGCATTGGGTAACACTTTCTCCCCTCTTTTAGCTTCAAAGTTCTAGATATATTGTTTAGCTTAAGTCTGGGGGAGCGTATGTTGTCACCCACTGTGCACGAGTTGCACTGCATACTAGAAGGTTGTTTCTTATTTATTCCAGTCATTATCATTGTTTTCATGCTTCACACACCACTTCACCCACTTGAGTGCGTTCTTATCTTTTTGTCGTTGTTCCGTTTAAACTATTTTGGTCGGAATGTGAAATAGATTGTTAACGTAGGAATTATTATTTTGAGTGCGATGTTGACTCATGTAGTGTTCTAGTCACTTCGCATGCTATGGTAGAATTTGAGTAGAACTAGATTTTCTTTATGCATCTAATTTATGTTTAGTATTTCTGCGTAAATTTAGATTTAATATACTCAAGTGGTGAATTTGTATGGAATTGACGATAACCCGGTGTTGTGTGTGTGCGATTACTAGTCGTGTGTTGCTCGAGTCGGGAGGAAGGTTTACCTTTCTCGTGGGCTAAGAACTTGCCCCAAGCGACTCTCGAAGCATGGGTGAGAGCGACTCGTCGAGTTAAACATGATGTAGGCCACCCTTTGGCTAGTTTGAGCTTTGTTATTCCATGTCCATTTCGTTCACCATTGCAAGCCAAATTTGTGCCTACCAATCCTTTGTTCAGCTCCTCTTCATCAACCAAAGCCTGAAGCCTATCCTACCCCCGCAACCAAATTGTTTTAAACTACGCTCATAATTCTCAACTTGTGTGGTGTGTGGAATCTTTGTGTTATGAAGGGAAATAAAGTCTATCTGCTGATTTTGAACCAACCGGAGGATACATAAAAGAAGTAAAATATGGTAAAAGAAAAAAAAGAGAGTATTTTGAAGAAAAAAAATATCTTTCCGAGCTAAAAAAGACAATCTGTTGGTATTTGTGAAGTAGGCCGTGTGCACACCTGGTTTTCATGATAAGTCTGGGGGTGTGTCACATGAGCATCGTTGTTGGTCTTGCGTGGTGCAGCGTTCCGTTAGCTCACTTGGGTTGCGTAGCCGCCGTGTTTAACTTTGAATATCATACCGTAACCTAAGCCCCGTTTTAATCCTATAAGTCCTACTGATTTGATTTGCGAGTTTGCTAGCGCCGTGGAGAGAGTGTGACCGGGCAAGCGTATGGTTCACGACGTTGATGGATTTCAGCGGAGTTATTCCTAAGCCCCGATCTTTTGCAACACCCGCCTCAGTATCTTGTCACTTTCACACCGGTCATGATCGTCAAATTCTTCATAATTCTCCAACTGAGTATAACTAAATCTTTACTTACACTTTAATACTCATGTAAATTAGTTAGCACAGTTAGAATCTCCTTCTGCTAGAATCTCTACTCGCATGCGTATGTTACTTAGCACCGTACTCCCTTGTGTAATTCTCTATGTTAACTATCGTTTTCACACTCCGCCGGATTCGTTTGCTCGGGACGCGCAAACAGTTAAGTCTGGGGGTGTGATGAGTCCTGATCATATACACATTTATGGACTCATCCGGGCCGTCATTTAGTCATTTCTCCGCACTTTAGCCTTGTTATAGCTTATATTTGATAATCCATGCTAGGTGCACATCTAGGCCCACTTTGGTGTGATTTTCGTGCTTATTGTCATTAGTAGTATTCATGTGCTGTCAAGTGCCACTTTCAGTGGCTAGATCTGTGGTTGTGCTGGAATAGGAGTCGTGCAAGTGTTCCCGGTGCAATTCTGCACAGGAACACTGCGCACGATCGCCGGTTCTATTGCGCACGACCACTGGTCGTGCGCCGCTGATCGTGTGCACTTAACACCTTTTTCATGAGTTCTGTTTGGTGCAGTGCGCACGACCATCAATGCCAGTGCGCACGACCACCGGTCGTGCGCCACTGCTCGTGCGCACTTACCATTTAATTTCTGAGTTCTGTTTGTTGTAGTACGCACGACCATCAACTCCAGTGCGCACGACCACCGGTCGTGCGCCACTATTCGTGCGCACTTAACAGTAATTTTATGAGTTCTGTTTCATCTATTGCGCACGACCACCGATGATGGTGCGCACGACCACCGGTCGTGCGCCACTGGTCGTGCGAACATTTTATTTTATAAATTTCGTGTCTTGCAGGTTCCACCCAGACAGTCGCACGATCACAGGATTCTAGTGCGCATGACCACTGGTCGTGCGCCAATGACCGTGTGCGCTGTTTAATTCAGCGCCTATATAATGACCTGATCGCGAATTAGGTCGGGATGACGCGGGGAGCTCCGTTCTGTCCGCCGTTTTCGCTATTTTTAGAGGGTTTTCGCACCCTAGGCCTCCTCCATCATCCAAGGGCTTAAAGGAAGGGATCCTATACTCATCTTCATCGCTAAGGAAGAGGTTCTTCGCATTAGACGTGGCCGGATGGTAAATCGCTGGAGAAGACGGGTCCATTGGGAGGTGTGACATCCCTCCTCTACCCCAGACGCAGTTGGGACCGAGCTAGGACGCGGATTGACAACCCGGTGTTTCCTACCGTGAATCTACAACGAGACTCCGGATTCGGTCGTATCTCTTGCCTTTTTCTTCTACTTATGTGGTTGTATTTGTTTGTGCTCTCTTTATCTTGATGATGAACGCTATGAATTATGTTAGTATTGTTAATTTCATGTCTATGAAATCATTGTGTTCATTTGTGTTAATGAGGTGCACCCCCATCGATTTTCCGCTGCACTACCATGTCCGGTTCCGCACTAGCAATTGCTAGTGGCGTGCTTGTCGATGAGGTGCTTGCGACCCTCAATCCGTAAGCCTACTCGCCCATTCGGCCACCGAAGCGTGGCATTGCGGCCCGTATTCCACTCGCCTAACGAAGCAGCGCGCTCAAGGCCTGCATAGCTCGTTCCCGTTAGCCTTCTCGTCCATCCGCCCTTTCGACGCAGCGCGCTCAAGGCCTGCCTAGTTTCCATCTCGCCGATCGAAGCATTGCATAGCGGCATTACATAGGAGTAGGCGTAGTATTTACTTTTGTTTGCAAACCTCAAAACCCCTTTCGTTCGCATTCCATCTACCGCAGGACTTCGATCTCAAGTCCTTCCTCGATAATAAACTCCACCTTACTGTGTTCCTCAAGAGACCGACACTCGGGAATTCTATTCCCAAAATTTATTACTTGCGCGACCGGTGCACTTGCCGACATGCATCACCAAGCGTGGAACACTTTCGAGTGTTCGGTTCTACCTGCTATGTGCATGTTCTGGATGCCCTTCGAACGAAGCTAGATGCTATGGCAAGGAAGCTAGTCTTCGTCGGTTATAATGACCGGAAGAAAGGGTGGAGGTGCATGGATCCCGAGACACGGAGATATGTGGTCTCTAGGGATGTGGTATTCGACTAGTTGACGTCATACCAAGGTAACTCTTCTGTTGAGTTACAAGGAAGCAGGGTAGATGGTGGACCAGAGGAAGCTGCACGGGAAGTTCTCGTGGAGTTACCTGTTTCTCCAGGTGCTTCAGGTTTGATGGGGCAAAACTATGCTTGCAAATAACAACGGCAAGTGTACCGTATCGAATGTAGTATAGGTTATAAAAACCAAGGTCGTATTAGACTCGGGGCGGTTGAGTACTCTTACTTCAAGAAAATCTCTATTATTTTATCAAATAGAACTTAGGAGTGATTTTGCAAAGGGAAATAAAAATATGAATTAAAAGAACGATTAGCACTCGATCTTGAATCACCTTGGAGATAAAAATAAGAACAAAGAATAAAAGCGCATTCTCTTAATAAAATAGCTTTGACCGTGGAGATTCCCGAATTATGAATGCACCTCTCTCGAGGATGTGCTCAACTGAGTTTAGGTTGATCAATCGAACTCTCGTTCTAGAATCGAAACCCCTAAAACTCGCCTTATCGAAGTGAATCCCGCTATTGGCTTTTACTCCAATCCGGAAGGGTAACGTCGTCCTCTCTCGAGGATTGCATTCTACTCTTTTTCATCCTTGAGTGATCGATTCGTCTTACGAGCCTCTCGGCTAACTAAAGAACGAAAACAAGAACAAGAATTATATATCGAAAATATAATCTCGTTATCTTAAAATCAAGGGTAAATCATAAGCATTTTCGAAAAGAGAAATAACAACTATAGATTATTTCATGACTTATATCATTCCTTGGATCATCTCGATCTAGTACTAATAATATTTAGTTGCTTATGGAGATGGAGGAATTTAACAAAAATAAAAAGAAGTGCATGATAAAATAAGAGAGGGGAATGAGAGAAGAAAACAAATATTTTATTAAATTGCTAAGAAAGTTACAAGCTAGGAATTGAAAATTACAAACTATTTTAATTGAACGTACCAATTGCAAGAAGAAAAGGAGTACAAGAACTACTAAAATATGAAAATAACGACATGAAATGAAAAGTCTAAGTCCTAAAAATTGGTCCCTAAAGATCTGGAGAAGCTCCCTTTAAATAGGCAGAAATTTGATGTTACACGCCCTTGGTCACGCCCGTGACCAAGGGCGTGTAAGGAGCATGATCGATGCTGGTGCGGAGAGGGCGCATTCTGGCTTCAATGCAGGCGTTTCGGGCGCGTCACGCCCAAGGTCACGCCCGTGACCTGGGGCGTGTAATCTTCAAAAGTGGCTGCTGGCGGGAAACTTCGACGGGAAAGGGCGCTGGGCGAGTCACGCCCGTGACATGTTGTCACGCCCTCGGTCACGCCCTCGACCAGGGGCATGTAACTTTAAATGATGTGGCAGGCATGCTGGCAGCTGGTGGAGGGGTCCCGGCCGTGACTTGGATGTCACGCCCTTGGTCACGCCCGTGACCTTGGGCGTGTACTTGGCTAAAACTTCACGGAATGCTCCCGGGATGGCGGAATCGGGTCTGGAACACATCTAGACTGTCACGCCCCTTGGTCACGCCCGTGACCTTGGGCGTGTACTTGACAATTTTACTCAAAGTGCCCAGAAAACCTGCAAAACATAAACTAAACTTACCTTAGTGACATAAATAAAAAGGAATGATTATTATAAGATAAAACAAATAATTGACATGAATTTATATTAAAATTACTTCAAAATTATACTAAATGATGAGTACAAAAAGTACTCATCAAACACCCCCATACTTGAGTTTTTGCTATTCCAGAGCAAAAGAGTGAGGAAAGACTTACAAGACATCGATATTATTTTTTAATTAACTAAAATTTCATTAAACCAAGAGTAAGTTAAAAGTAAATTCTAGAAATTCAAGAATTAAGTCATAAGTTATGTTGATAATTTAAAAAGAGAAATTTGTTTAGCTAACTCCTTCTCAAGATAACTATTTAGCAAACAAAATTATAGAAATTTTCAAACAAGAATAGATTGAAATAATAAACACTCTAACATAAAAGAATCTTAAGGAAAAGACACCTACCAAAATATTGCTCTCTTAATAATTTAGTTTAGGACTAGAAACAATGAAATTGGCTGGGATGGGTTTGAATGAAATTGCACAATGAAGACAAAGGATATGAAGAGGTTTTTGATAGGGGTGATGAATTTTATCCTCTCAACCCCTTTTTTCATTTTTTTAGTATATGTAATACCAGAGAATGATAGACTATTAACCTATCATTTCCACGACATATACACATTTTTTCTCTCTTCATTTTTATTTTTGGGTTGCATATGTTTACCAGAGAATAAAGAACTAACATCTCCTTATTCCCATGACATATGATCTAACAATAGGGGAAAAAGAAAAAATACAAATGTTTAACAAGGGTAAAGAAATACTTCTAGTTTATAAATTAAAATATTTTGAGAGCAACCTTTTAGTGGAATGAAATTTCCTAAGATCTTAAAGTTAATAGTGAATATAATAAAAAAATCTATAGATGTTTAGCCAATTTACCACAAAGTGAAGCTATTTAAAATTAAACGGAGAAGTAGTGCTAAATTAACTCTCTAATCGAATTAAAAACATAAAATGTTTCTTAAAACAAAATTACTTCAAATCTAGATTTAACAAATTCTGATAAAATAAAATATTAGCTAAATTAAAAATGTAGGAATACTTATAATCAGACCTCAAACTAAATTTCTAGAACATTAAAAACAACAAGGCTAGGCGTATTTATTACTATTATTATTTTATAAAATATTTCTTGGACTTCCTGAGGGTTACCAGGTGAAGGGTTCGCAAGGTGCTAGGAGCTGTGATGGGAGTTCAAGCCCAAAGCGCCCTTTCCAAGAAATTAGATTTTTATAATTTTTAAATTTTTTTTTCTTTATCAAATAAAAAAAACAGGGAATGCGAAGCTACACCCCCATACTTAAAATTAAACATTGTCCCCAATGTTTAAAACTAAGTATGAAGAATACTGAAAAATAAACTTTTAAAAGAAAAATACATAAAATTAAAGATAAGCAAGGGGTGCCTCCCAAGAGCGCTTTCTTTTTCCCGTCTTTAAGCTAGACGGTTAGTGTTAGGAAAAAGCAAAATAAAAAGAGAAGTGGACAGGCAACTGATGCGTGTCGGCAAGTGCACCGGTCGCTGTCAAGTAATAAATGTGGAGAGTGGAATCCCCGAGTGTCGGTCTCTTGAGGAATGCAGATTGGGTGAACGAAACGCGTTGTGTGACTCTTGTTACACAAGCACAACACACATAAAAAAGGGGGTTTTTGGTTGGTTGTTCCTAATCTTAACAACAATAAAAGAAATGCGGGTCGAAAGCACCGCTTCGCGAGGCGAGATGGATGCAACGGCCGCGATGCCGTGCTTCGTGAGGCGGATGGAGTGTGCTCTAGTGCGAGAAGGTGAGGGTCGCAAACACCTCCTCACAACCGCCGTTAGCTCTTGCCAACGCGGATCAAACACCTTGAGTGCGTGAGTGAGTGAGTGGAAACGGAGTGATTCACAAACAAGCTATGAAGAAGGGCAAAGAAACATTCATTTCAATCAAACCAAACATCACAATATTCAAGTTTACACGATTCAACGAGTACAATGAAGGAAAGAAGAAAGAGATAACTGATGGGTGAAGACTAGCGGCCGTTCACGGCCGGAATGGTAGGTTGTCGGGCTACCTCCGGACTTGGGCGGACTATGCTTCCGGCGCAGAGAGCTGTCACGATCTCCCTACGTAGCTCCGTCATCTTCGACTTCAGATTTCCTCTTCTTCTCACCGGGTCGTAGTGGGGAAATAGCTGCTTGGAGGCTTGCGGATGATGGAGAACGCTCCCGGACAATGGAGGAAGGCTTGGAATGGATGGAGGAGACTTCCCCTTGCGTAGGAGATGAAGTGGAGGCGTCCCAAGATGGTGGTCGGCGGCGTACGGAACAAACAATCCGCTCCCGGAGGCTGGATGATGACCTAAAATCGGAACAGGCATTTATATAGGCGCTGATTTAAACAGTGCGCACGGTCATTGGCGCACGACCAGTGGTCGTGCGCACTATTATCCTGTGATCGTGCGTCCGACTGGACGGAGCCTGCAAGAAAAGCAATTTATAAAATATAATGTTCGCACGACCAGTGACGCACGACCGGTGGTCGTGCACACTATCGTAGGTGGTCGTGCGCACTGGTCGAGACAGAAATTAGAAAATTAATGCTAAGTGCGCACGCACAGTGGCGCACGACCGGTGGTCGTGCGCACTATCGTAGGTGGTCGTGCGCACTGCACCAAACAGAACTCATTAAAAACAGGGTTAAGTGCACACGATCAGTGGCGCACGACCAGTGGTCGTGCGCAATAGAACCGGTGATCGTGCGCAGTGTTCCTGTGCAGAATTGCACCGGGAACACCTGCACGACTCCAATTCCAGCACAACCACGAATCCAGCCACTGAAAGTGGCACCTAACAGCGCATGAAAACTACTAATGAAGAAAAGCAATGAAATCACACCAAAATGGGCCTAGAAGTGCACCTAGCATGGAATATCAAATATAAACTATAACAAGGCTAAAGTGCGGTGAAATGACTGAATAACTACCCAGATGAGTCCAAACAAGTGTATATGATCAGGACTCATCACACCCCCAGACTTAACTGTTTGCGCGTCCCGAGCAAACGAATCCGGCGGAGTGTGAAAACGAGAGTTAACATAGAGAATTACACAAAGGAGTACCGTGCGAAGTAACATACGTATGCGAGTAGAGATTCTAGTAGAAGGAGATTCTAACTATGCTAACTAATTTACAAAAGTATTAAAGCGTAAGTAAGGATTTAGTTATACTCAGTTGGTGAATTATGAAGAATTTGAACGATCATGCCCGGTATGAAAGTGACACGACACTGAGGCAGGTGTTGCAGAAGATCGGGGCTTAGGAGTAACTCCGCTGAAATCCATCAATGTCGTGAACCATACGCTCGCCCGGTCACACTCTCTCCACGGCGCTAGCAAACTCGCAAGTCAAATCAATAGGACTTATAGGATTAAGTTGGGGCTTAGGTTACGGTATGGTATTCAAATTTAAACATGATGGCTACGCAACCCAAGTGAGCTAACGGAACGCTGCACCACACAAGACCAACAAACTATGCTCGTGTGACACACCCCCAGACTTATCATGAAAACCAGGTGTGCACACAGCCTACTTCACAAATACCAACAGATTTTCTATTTAGCTCGGAAGGATTTCTTTTCAATATACTCTCCTTTTTTTTCTAGATTTTTTTTTCTTTTAACATACTTTGCTTCTATTATGTATCCTCCGGTTGGTTCAAAATCAGCAATTAGACTTTATTTCCCCTTCATAACACAACGATTCCAAACATCACACAAATTGAGAATTATGAGCGCAGTTAAAAAGCAATTTGGTTGCGGGTGTAGGATAAGCTTCGGGCTTTGGTGGATGAAGAGGAGCTGAACAAAGGAATGGTAGGCACAAATTTGGCTTGTAAAGGTGAGCGAAAAGGACATGGAATAACAAAGCTCAAACTAGCCAAAGGGTGGCCTACATCATGTTTAACTCGACGAGTCGCTCTCACCCATGCTTCAAGAGTCGCTTGGGGCAAGTTCTTAGCCCACGAGAAAGGTAAACCTTCCTCCCGACTCGAGCAACACACGACTAGCACTCGTACACACACTACACCGGGTTATCGTCAATTTCATTCACATTCACCACTTGAGTATAACAAATCTAAATTTACGCAGAAATACTAAACATAAATTAGATGCATAGAGACAATCTAGTTCTACTCAAATTCTACCAAATCATGCGAAGTGACTAGAACACTACACGAGTCAACATCGCACTCCAAATAATAATTTCTAAGTTAACAACCTATTTCACATTCCAACCAAAATAGTTTAACCGGAACAACAACAAAAAGATAAGCGCGCACTCAAGTGGGTGAAGTGGTGTGTGAAGCATGAAAACAATGATAATGACAAGGATACAAAAGAAACAAACTTCTGGTATGCAGTGCAACTCGTGCACAGTGAATGACAACATACGCTCCCCCAGACTTAGTCTAAACAATACATCTAGAAATTGGAAGCTAAAAGAGGGGAGGAAGTGTTACCCAATGCTCAGAATTGAGCATACCAGACGATTGGCGTTTATGATCGGAAGCAGTCCGCAGCATCCGCACCAAAGAACAAGACCTGCAAGTACAAAACTAAAAACAGCAAAAGCATAGGTAAAAGCTGAACTAAAAAAAAGAAGTTAGATAGAAACTACAAAATCAGGAAATCTGGGTTGTCTCCCAGTAGCGCTTTTATTTAACGTCCTTAAGCTGGACCAAATACCTGTATTAACATTGTTTATAAAATGCAGGAATTAAAAGAGAAGTTCTCAAAAGCAGTTTCACAAACTCAGATCACACAAATCAGCTAAAAGCGCTCTTATGGTGCGTGTCCCCCGTAGCGCGTAGGCGGGAGGTGAAGGCTTTAGGGCCAACACTGGTGTCACCCACTGCTCCCCTAACCTCCGCCCTCTTTCCACGGAGAGCGGCAGCGCGAGCATCGCGTAGAAGTTTTTCCTGTTTAAGTTTAGTGACAATCGGGGACTGCCACCGTTGAGAGTTTTCAGATTTTTCCGCCTTAGTGGCGGGTGGCGTCACTTCCGGCATCGTGGTGACTACCGGATCGGCCCAGGAGATGGAGCGCTTAGATAGTTTATTACAGGAATCACAATAAGAGGATAATGGGACATTGTCCCGAACCAAATTCACATCAAAGTTCTTCGAATTGTGGTCTTCTTCCATCTCGGAACCAAACTCTCGCCGAAGATCAACTTCTTCTTCTTCACTAGACAGGTGCTCCTCCTTTTCCCCTTCCATTGCTTCTTTAACTTCTTCATGCCCTGCACAGCTCAATGATTCATCAAAATTAAAAAGAGGGGGAGGAGTGGATGTTTCAGCTACAGCTTCGGGGAAAGTGGGCTGCTGCACCTTATTGGGTAGGACAACGCACCCCGTAGCGAAATCAAGGGTGGCACCGCTCTCTTTCAAGAATGGCACGCCCAAGATAGGGATAGAATGATTTTCCTGGGGGCCCAAAACCTGAAAATCAGCAACTACAATTGTCCCCTCAACTGTCACCTCCACATTTTTCAATTCCCCCTCGGATTGTATAACAGTCCCATTAGCAAGCACCGGGGATTTCCTTTCCTCCGTGTTCATTTCCAGTTGTAATTTAGCTACATCTTGCAACGCAATGATGTTGCGGGAGGAACCAGAGTCACACAAAGCTTTTGTTTCAAACTTGTTGATGGAACAGGAAATTACCAGCTCACTCGGATCAGCCTCTACCACATCCCCAAGACTCTTCCCTTGATCAATTGGGTTCTTTTCCGTGTTGCTGGGAAGGGTCCCCTGCGATCGCTCGGTTAGCACTTGGGCCAATTGGCCCAACTGCGTTTCCAAGTTTCGCATGGATGCGGTCTGGTTCACCATATTCGAATTAGCTGCTTGCATGAATTTCTCCATCATCTCTTCTAGATTACTCTTTTTTTGGGTAGGGGGCGCTTGGTTATAATCCGGGTGTGGTGGCCTCGGTTGGCTCCCGGAGGCGTAAGCATCATTTTGATGCTGCCCCGGTGCCCATCGTTGGCCAGGTGTGTTTGGATTCCAAGAGAAGTTCGGGTGACTTCTCGCTCCCGGATTATAAGCATTATTGAAAGGCGCCCCCTTAGGCTGATTTCCTATATAATTAACAGATTCGTTCAAGGTCAAGTGTGCGAAGTCACCTGCCACGTTGTTCCCCGAACATTCATACGCGTGGTGCCCTCCGCCTCCACATCCCTCGCAGGTAATGATAGCAGCAGGCGCGGGTGTAGAAGGAAGTGAGTCGACCATAAAGAGACCACGGCCGCTTCTTGGAGCATTTCTCCCTGCAGTCCAGAATGTACTGTTGGAGGCAGTGTCGCGCAGAATCCGAAGGGCTTCCTCAGGAGTGTGGTTCATCAAGGTACCACTCGCCGCAGCATCGATCATTGCCCTGTAGTTGGGCTCGAATGCAAAGTAAAATGTTTCGACCACATTCCACGGTTGCAGCTCGTGGTTCGGACAACGGCGAAGGAGATCGTTAAGGCGCTCCCATGCCTCAGCAAGGGTCTCTTGATCAAGTTGGCGAAAGGTGGCGATCTCCCGCCGCAAGCTCACGATCTTATCCACAGGGTGGAATTTAGCAAGGAACTTGGATGCGAGGGCATCCCAAGTCGCAGCAGTCCCGGCCGGAATGGAGTGGAGCCACACCTTTGCTTTGTCGCGGAGTGAAAAGGGAAACAGTCTAAGCTTGACCGTGTCGTCAGCAATCCCCGCGTAGTGGAAGGTTCCGCAAATATCAGAAAATTCTGCCAGATGCAGATGCGGGTCTTCGCTGGCCATTCCAGAGAACTGAGCGTTGTTCCGGATGATGTTCAAGATCGCAGGCTTGATCTCAAACTGATTATTCATAATATTGGGCCCAAACCCCGGATACACACTCCCAGCAGTTGGAGTGGTGTAGTCTCTCATCGTGCGGGGCCGAGGCCTAACCGCCTCCTGCTCATCTCCAGGCTGGTGTTTCCCCACGCCGGGCACTCTCGCATCAACATCATTTGGGTCTGGTCTACCTGATCACCCATTTTCGCTTGTACGGCAGCAGCGCGCCTTCGTGCGCGAGCGGTCCGTTCAATCTCAGGATCAAAGGGTACGAGTTCGCCTGCGGCTTGTCTCTGCATGCACTATCACAAACAAAAAGAAAAACAAAGAGAATAAAAAACAACTGCTCGTATAACGAAAGTCACAACACGGGACGTTGCACGCCTGCATTCCCCGGCAACGGCGCCAAAAACTTGATGCGTGTCGGCAAGTGCACCGGTCGCTGTCAAGTAATAAATGTGGAGAGTGCAATCCCCGAGTGTCGGTCTCTTGAGGAATGCAGATTGGGTGAACGAAACGCGTTGTGTGACTCTTGTTACACAAGCACAACACACATAAAAAAGGGGGCTTTTGGTTGGTTGTTCCTAATCTTAACAACAATAAAAGAAATGCGGGTCGAAAGCACCGCTTCACGAGGCGAGATGGATGCAACGGCCGCGATGCCGTGCTTCGTGAGGCGGATGGAGTGTGCTCTAGTGCGAGAAGGTGAGGGTCGCAAACACCTCCTCACAACCCCCGTTAGCTCTTGCCAACGGGGATCAAACACCTTGAGTGCGTGAGTGAGTGAGTGGAAACGGAGTGATTCACAAACAAGCTATGAAGAAGGGCAAAGAAACATTCATTTCAATCAAACCAAACATCACAATATTCAAGTTTACACGATTCAACGAGTACAATGAAGGAATGTGCTGGGTCGTATAGCTTCTTGTTGGCCAAGCGAATAGACTCTCGGCTGAGTCGGAATGTGCTGGGAAGCCGAAGACTCCGCAGCTTTACCCTTTTCCGCAGTACGAGCATAATCCACTGCTCGATTACCAGCCTTCGGGGGACCACTTCGACACACCGCAGCTTTGTGTCCCACCTTCCCGCAGGTGAAACACGTAATAGGAGTCCGCGCGGTCGTGGCTCCCGAAACATTTGAAGGAGCTGGTTCCGCCTGTTTGAACTTCCTTTTGTTCCTTCCTTCTGAAATCCGACTTGGACTGAGAGGCCGGCGCATGAAACTCAGGTTTCTTTACAACACCCCTTGCTTGTACCCTCTTCATGTCCAACTCCTAAGATCTGGAATTTTGCACCATCACTTGGAAGCCGAACGTCATAGGGCCTGCAAGGAGCAGCCTCAGCTCGTCCCGAAGCCCTTCATAGAACTTATTTGTCTTTGCCTCCTCATCCTCCACCAAGGGCCCCGCATAGCGACTCAGTCTGGTAAACTCATGCAAGTAATCGTCAACGGAGCGATCACCTTGTGTCAACCTCAAGAACTGGTTTTGTAACGCAATGCGCTGGGCAGAGGGGATAAACCTTTGGAGGAACGACTTTGAAAACTCAGCCATTGTGATTTCAGTAATATCTCTACCGCAGAACTTATGCAGCTCCTGCTCTTCCCACCACAGCACAGCCTCTCCATCAAGAAGGAAAGTGGCTAAGGTGACCATCATGGCTTCGTCCGTCGCTGTCGCCCTCAGAGTTCTTCTAACTCTTGACAACCAGTCCTCTGCCTCCGTTGGGGACTCAGATCCCGAGAAGGTAGGAGGATTAAAGCTCAGGAAATGCTTTATTTGCTGGTCACGCGCTCGCCCCGCAACTACTTGCGCAACTTGAGGTTCCACCCTCGGCGCTACCGCAGGTTCTACTGCAGCTACAGGCACAGGGGCCTCCACCCTTGGTTCCTCCGCAGGTTCCACTGCAGCAACAGCCTCAGGGGCCACATCCGGAGTAGGAGTAGCAGGCTGGACCAGCCTTTGGGGTTGAGCGTTGATCATCACGAAGACCGCTTCTGCGACTAATTTGATCATTTCAGCAGAAGGAGTGGTCGCTGGCACTTCAGCAGACCCACTACTTTCAGCGGTGTTACAGGGTCGAGACTGCCCCGCAGCACTTCTAGTCACCTATAATCATGCAAAGCACAATTTAGTGACCCAAAACATATCAAACATCACTCATGGAACGCTCAGGTTCCGCAAACAAGTATGTTTTCTTTTCATTCCTAAGTGGACATTCTTATTAGTTTTTGTCGTTTTAGGTGAATGCACAACCCGTGCGCACCACCCCTTAAAAGGAATTCGTCCCGAATTCGCTAAACTACGGATCGACGCCTTAAGTCCGATACCAAATTGTAACATCCTGCCAGTACGAAGAGTATAACAGCAGGTCCGGCCGGGACCCCACGCCATACAAACCACACTAGCTAGGAGTTAAAAGGTGATAACCAGAAAAGTAACAACTAAGCGAGAGTACAAAACGTAAGCGGAAGCATTAATTTAACCATTCAAATAGAACTGTCCACCATCATAGGAATGTATCCAGAATAAGAGTTACGGCCTTAAGGCCTTACATTCATCCAATGCACAAAACTCCATAAGCATACATCGGCACGCAGGCCGGCCATACGTGAATAACAGGAAAAGGGCTGGCCTTCGAGGGCCAACATTGCAAAGGGCCATCGCCCGCTATTTCCCGCTAGGCTCACCTGCACCTGCATAAGAACATTCCACCAAGCGGTTGCAAACAAAGTAACGGTCAGCAGAGCTGACCAAATTATAACGACCCCACCCCTTTTCCGGGGTGGCGGAGCTTCTACCCTGCAAGCAAGCCATACTAGCACAAGTACTAAATATAAAGAAAGTGCAACTACACGAGGTGAGGTTTCAAGCACAATCAATCTTCTAGGTTGAGCATCAAAAGAAGGGAACCTAGGTATGCACATGATGTTGGTTGGGTTCACCCGAAGGTTCCCCACAACCGCCTAAGCAATCGCATGAGGCTAACATAACATCCAATTCACAAAACACTCCACCGTAAGGGCCACAACCTTGGGTGGAAACAAGAGCTTTTGGTCGGTCTAGGTATGACACCTTCCACGACCTCTCCCATGATCACACGGCTTTCCTGAGGAAGGGACCTCTTACCGATCTGCATGGAAACGGGTTCGGTTTAGCTTTGCCCGTGCTCTAATCGTCGCGATCTATCGCACGACGCGGGTACGGCTTCGCCTCGGCCCGTAAGGGTTTAGCACTTTCAAGTGCTACACTAAATATATGCTACGCACCTAACCCCTTCACAAGGATCTAGGTTTCACGAATACTCATCAAGGGAGGTGCAATACACTCCGCATCAATTTCGTGGTGAAGGTTTGCCTTCATCCAAAATTCAAAGCATGGGGCTTTTGTTAGGATCTTCACAAGACGCCTACACTTAGTTCCCGCAATACTATAGGTGAGTTCACGGAGTCATTCTCCGGCACGCATTCTAGGCCTAACCTAAATGCAACGTCGCAAATCAAGCATCACCGATTTGGGCTCACGGCCACGAATAGGCATCACACAAAATGCCTAAATCCGCACGACTACCAGATTTTCTACTTGCAATAATGCCGGGGACAGACACAATCTACCCGGAGTTCCGAAGAACTTGAGGAAATCCTACACTTCACCCATTTGGTGAAAGAGATACCTCATGCAAACATAGGAAGAGGAATGAAAGGACAAATACAAGTCCAAAGTTCAGGAGGAAGAATCGTTACCCTAGACGCATTCTTTTTCGCCATAGATCCGAGATTCTACACGGAGAGAAACGACCGCACCAGGCTGCACTCTCCAAATCTGGAAACGGCTCGCGAAACGGAGCTCCGGAGCTCCGTCAATGGCGGGATCTACCTTCTTCTTCCTTGGCTCCTCCTTCTTTCTCTAGGGTTTGGAGAGAGAATGGCTTAGAGAATATGAGGGTTTAACCCCCTCTCATCAGCCCTAAAGGTCTCCCGCAACTAAACCTAGCCGTTGGATCAATTTCCAAAAGATTTGGATGGTCTGATCTTCTTCTCCGCTCAAAATCGCGGAACAGAATAAACAGGGCGCACGATCGCTGGCGCACGATCACTGGTCGTGCGCGAAGAGGGAAATGGTCGTGCGCACTGTCCGAGACAGAACTCGATTCTCTCCTGAATTAACACACGATCGCTGGCGCACGATCACTGGTCGTGCGCGAAGAGGGAAGTGGTCGTGCGCACTGTCCGAGACAGAACTCGATTCTCTCCTGAATTAACGCACGATCGCTGGCGCACGATCGCCGGTCGTGCGCGATGAGGCCACTGATCGTGCGCTAAGAGCAGAAAGGGAAGATTTAGCCTGCTTCAAGTGCAGCACTACCACTCCGCCTACTTCGCTGAACCACGATTTTTGGGGTGTTACACACGATCAGTGGCGCACGACCAGTGGTCGTGCGCAATAGAACCGGTGATCGTGCGCAGTGTTCCTGTGCAGAATTGCACCGGGAACACCTGCACGACTTCAATTCCAGCACAACCACGAATCCAGCCACTGAAAGTGGCACCTAACAGCGCATGAAAACTACTAATGAAGAAAAGCAATGAAATCACACCAAAATGGGCCTAGAAGTGCACCTAGCATGGAATATCAAATATAAACTATAACAAGGCTAAAGTGCGGTGAAATGACTGAATAACTGCCCAGATGAGTCCAAACAAGTGTATATGATCAGGACTCATCAGCAACTCCCTTAATTTGTGCCGAGGCGAATGTGCCGGCGTAAGTCGTACGGCAACTCCTCCGCTTAACATGTGATTCTTCATTTGTCTTTGAATTTGAATATGTAAATCCAAATCACTTATACATACCTGAGGCAATTTGAATTTATATAGATGAGCGGCATATGGATCGTCGATTATTTGGGGTAGCAACGGCTCATCTTCAACCTGAAAATTGTTAGTGTATAAAGAATCACAAATAAACGATTCAGATAATTTTTCGCAAGGAGGAGGCGCTCGCGAAAATATAAAATTAAGCTCCGGTTGTTCCTTTTCTAAAATAAAATTTTCATTAGGAAAATCTAGCGTATTACCAAGCGGAATAAAATTTTCGGACAAAAAAATTTCATGAATTTCTGGTTGAATCAAAATAGAAGGGATTTGCCAAAATTCATGATAAAGAAAAGAAGATCCGGGTGAAGTAGGGGAAGAAACTTGTTCTTCTTCTAGTTCATCCGAGGTGCCCAAAACATTAAGAATTTCTTGGTAAGAGAATTTTTCTTCATAATTGGGAAAAGAAACTATGGGAGTACATGAGCAATCATGTTCCTCCATAACTAAATTTTCCAAAGACGAGGAAAAAATACTAGAAGAAAGAAAATTCTCATCTAAATTCTGGGGTGGAGTATCAAATTGAAAAAGCGGATATTCCTCAAAATTAGAGTACGAAAATTGCGGCGCAAAAGAAGAACAAGAATTCGGATCTAAAGATTTATCTTCATCATCCCGGAGACTATCCGGGTGACCGTGCCACAAAGAATAATCTACTTCTGGGCTAGAAGACAACTTATTATAGGCCGAAAAATTATTCTCGTGAAAATTAGAAAAATTATTTTCCTCTAAATTTTGGGGGGAAGTATCAATTTGGATCTGCGAAATTTCCCCCAAATTAGAGAACGAAGACTGCGGTGTATAAGAAGAAAAACAAAAATTCGGATCTAAATATTTATCTTCGTTGCTCCGGGAACTATCCAGGTGAGCTTGCCACGAGGAATAATCAACTTCGGAGCTTGAAGAACAATTATTGAATGCCGAAAAATTATTCTCATTAAAATTAGAAAAATTATTTTCATCAAAGTTTGAAAAATTATTCTCATTAAAAGATGAAAAATTATGATCGTAATTATTATCAAAATTATTTGCATGATATTGAGGAAAATTATTTTCATAATAATTATTTTGATAATAAGAATGTAAATAGCACTCCTCACTTTGATGAGGCGCACCACAATAATGACAACTAAATTGGCGTTCTCGTGTGGCTTGTAAGAGATAAAGTTGGTTTCGAAGCTCGGCAACCTTAACGGCCAATTCAGATTCTTTCATATTAAAAAAAAAAGGAAACAACCTTTACCTAAATGAATGGAATTTTATAAATTTTTTTATTATAATTTTTTTCTTTTCAAAAAGCGGGTTAAATTAGTCCCAAACTTCCCAAGATCTACCCGGTGAAGGGTTTGCAAGGTACTAAAGGCTATGATGAGAATTCAAGCCCAAAGCATCCTTTCCGAGAATTTAGATTGCGCTTTTTAAGATTTTTTTATATAAAAAAAAATAAGGAGAAGAGGGAGAAGAAAGAGAACGATAAAATTAATAAATATTTCTTTTTTCGAAATATCAACCGTGTCCCCGGCAACGGCGCCAAAAACTTGATGGGGCAAAACTATGCTAGCAAATGACAACGGCAAGTGTACCGTATCGAATGTAGTATAGGTTATAAAAACCAAGGTCGTATTAGACTCGGGGCGGTTGAGTACTCTTACTTCAAGAAAATCTCTACTATTTTATCAAATAGAGCTTAGGAGTGATTTTGCAAAGGGAAATAAAAATTAGAATTAAAAGAACGATTAGCACTCGATCTTGAATCACCTTGGAGATAAAAATAAGAACAAAGAATAAAAGCGCATTCTCTTAATAAAATATCTTTGACTGTGGAGATTCCCGAATTATGAACGCACCTCTCTCGAGGATACGCTCAACTGAGTTTAGGTTGATCAATCGAACTCTCGTTCTAGAATCGAAACCCCTAAAACTCGCCTTATCGAAGTGAATCCCGCTATTGGCTTTTACCCCAATCCGGAAGGGTAACGTCGTCCTCTCTCGAGGATTGCATTCTACTCTTTTTCATCCTTGAGTGATCGATTCGTCTTACGAGCCTCTCAGCTAACTAAAGAACGAAAACAAGAACAAGAATTATATATCGAAAATATAATCTCGTTATCTTAAAATCAAGGGTAAATCTTAAGCATTTTCGAAAAGAGAAATAGCAACTATAGATTATTTCATGACTTATATCATTCCTTCGATCATCTCAATCGAGTACTAATAAAATTTAGTTTCTCATGGAGATGAAGGAATTTAACAAAAATCTAAAGAAGTGCATGATAAAATAAGAGAGGGGAATGAGAGAAGAAAACAACTATTTTATTAAATTGCTAAGAAAGTTACAAGCTAGGAATTGAAAATTACAAACTATTTTAATTGAACGTACCAATTGCAAGAAGAAAAGGAGTACAAGAACTACTAAAATATGAAAATAACGACATGAAATGAAAAGTCTAAGTCCTAAAAATTGGTCCCTAAAGATCTAGAGAAGCTCCCTTTAAATATGCAGAAATTTGATGTTACACGCCCTTGGTCACGCATGCAGAAATTTGATGTTACACGCCCTTGGTCACGCGCGTGACCAAGGGCGTGTAAGGAGCGTGATCGATGCTGGTGCGGAGAGGGCGCATTCTGGCTTCAATGCAGGCATTTCGGGCGCGTCACGCCCTAGGTCACGCCCGTGACCTGGGGCGTGTAATCTTCAAAAGTGGCTGCTGGCGGGAAACTTCGACGGGAAGGGGCGCTGGGCGAGTCACGCACGTGACATGTTGTCATGCCCTCGGTCACGCCCTCGACCTGGGGCGTGTAATCTTCAAAAGTGGCTGCTGGCGGGAAACTTCGGCGGGAAGGCGCGCTGGGCGAGTCACGCCCATGACATGTTGTCACGCCCTCGGTCACTCCCTCGACTTGGGGCGTGTAACTTTAAATGATGTGGCAGGCATGCTGGCAGCTGGTAGCGGGGTCCTGGCCGTGACTTGGATGTCACGCCCTTGGTCACGCCCATGACCTTAGGCGTGTACTTGGCGAAACTTCACGGAATGCTCCCAGGATGGCGGAATCGGGTCTGGAACACATCTAGACTGTCACTCCTGTGACCTTGGGCGTGTACTTGACAATTTTACTTAAAGTGCCCAGAAAACCTGCAAAACATAAACTAAACTTAACTTAGTGACATAAATAAAAAGGAATGATTAGTATAAGATAAAACAAATAATTGACATGAATTTATATTAAAATTACATCAAAATTATACTAAAAGATGAGTACAAAAAGTACTCATCAAGGTTCTGGAAGCAAGGGGAGCGAGGCTCCATGTATACCTGAGAGGAGAGCTAGTCCAGAAGGTGTAGTGGGAGAGGTGGTTCAGAGTCAAGCTCTGAGGAGGTCCAAGAGGACCATTATTCCACCTGATCGGTATACGGGCGGGAATTTGGTGAGCTTTGTCTCATGTTTCTTCGCAGGTCCCCTAGATGAGAGAGAGACATCTTGTTATGAGAATGTCGTTGGAGTCAAGGAGTGGGAAGGAGACATGGATGAAGAGATGACTGCCCTCAGGAAGAATGAGACTTGGGACTTGGTGCCTAAGGTTGAGGGTATTACTCCGGTGACTTGCAAATGGGTTTTCAAGCTGAAGAAGAAGGCTGGTGGAAGTATTGAGTGGTACTAGGCTCACCTTGTAGCTCGAGGTTTCTCTAAGAAGTATGGGGAGGATTATGAAGAAACGTTTAGCCCCATTGCCAAGATGACTTCGGTTCGGGTGGTGATCGCATTGACAGCTTGCCAAGGGTGGAAGATTTGGCAACTCGACGTGAAGAACGCTTTCTTATATGGCGAGATTGACAAGGATATCTTCATGGATCAGCCACCTGTTTATGTATCCAAAGAGCACCCAAGATATGCTTGCAAGCTCAAGAAGGCTCTTTACGGCTTGAAGCAAGCGCCTCGGGCGTGGTATGGGAAGATCGCAGAATACCTCCAGTTCTACAGATATTTTGCTTCTAATTCAGATTCAAGCTTGTTCGTAAAGAAGAAGGGGGAGATTCAGGTCTTTGTGTGCTGTACATGGACGATATGATCGTCAAGGGGAATTCTGAGATGGAGGTAGCTAGGCTTCGTTTTGAGCTAGCTATCAGATTTGAGATGAAGGATTTGGGCGAGCTCCACCATTTCCTTGGGCTCGAAGTGGAGAGGAAAGAGAGCGGTATGCTCGTTTCCCAGAAGGGCTATGCAGATCGAAGCGTGAAGAGATTCGGCATGGAAGGGGGGAAGAGCAGCTCTACTCCACAAGTGGTTGGAGTTCATCTTCGGCGAGATGAAGGAAAGGTTCTTACCGATCATTTGGTGTTCCGGGCTTTGGTCGGAAGCTTGATATACTTGACAATCACGAGGCCAGATATTGCTTATACAGTTGGCAGGGTGAGTCGGTTTATAGCAGAGCCTCGGAAGCCTCATCTTGTGGCGGCTAGGAGTATATTGAAATATGTCAAATCCACCTCAGATTTGTGTCTCTTCTATTGAAGGGATTCGGGCTTTTGCTTGCACGGGTACATGGATGCTGATTATGGGGGAGATTCGGATGATCGGAGATCGATGTCTGGATACGTTTTTATGATGGGCTCTACAGCTATATCATGGTGCAGCAAGAAGCAGGATTCTGTGTCTGTCTCTACCATAGAAGCGGAGTACAAAGCTTTGGCTTTGGCAGCTCAGGAAGCCATCTGGATTAGGAGGCTTGTGGAGGACATTCATAGGGAGGTGGGAGGTCCTACTCTGCTACGTGGTGACAATGAGAGTGCTCTCAAACTGGTGAACAATCCAGTTTGTCACGCGCGTACGAAGCACATTGAGATTCATCGTCATTTCATTCGTGAGAAGGTGTTGGAGGGATCTATGATTGTGTAGCACGTGCAGAGCAAGGAGAACATTGCTGAAATATTCACTAAGCCACTGGAGAAGGGACCTTTTGGTCGGTTGCAGAGTTTGCTTGGGCTGACTTCCACTTCCCACTTCAAGGGTGAGTGTTAAATTTTTGAAGTGGAAGTGGATTTGAGCTGGGCGGTCTGAAGATTGGAGACTACAGAGACCGCGCGGTCTGCGTTGGCTCTCTGGTTGGTTTTGTCTCAGTGATTGTTCTGAGCGGTCGGATCTGGGAGACCGCCTCTACTGTCCGGCGGCTTGCGCGGGTTGGTCTGGCGACTTGTTCTAAGTCGGCCAGATGTTCTTGGTCTGCCTTCTTGCAGTAACCGGGCGGTCTGTTGACTATTCTAGCCGGCCTGGTTACTGAAAGAGTTCTTTGCTTTGCAATAAGACCAAGCGGTCTGCTTATTAAGACCGTAGTGACCGGGAGGTTTGATTGTAACCGCAAGTTTAATAAAGGAGTTGTGAGCTATGCTGAGCTCGGGCGGTCCGCTTTGCGAGACCGCTCGCAATCTGATGGGCGGTTATTGTATCCCAGTTTGTGCGGTGATGACATCCGTCTGTCCGCCTATAAATAGGGGTGCAGAGCCCATCATTCATAACAAAGAACGAGAACTGTAAGAACCAATGTTGGCTTGATTGTGCTAGTCTCACAATTGAGGTCGCGCGGTTTAAGATTTTGTCTGACCGGTTTCTGTGTTCGCAGGTTAGTGGTTTGCAGCTCACGGTCAGCTTTGAATAAACCAGTCCGGGCAGACTGTGTTTAAGTATTCGCGGTCTGTGCAGCGGGCTAAGTTGATCAGGCGGTCTTAAGTGACCAGGCGGTCTTGAGTTGCGGTCTGTCGAAGGTAGCTGTTATATGTTCAGAGTTCGCGGGTTCTTCTTTGATCTAGACCGTGCGGTCTAGGCGATCAAGAAGTGCGAACTATTTTTTCAGCAGAGGAATAAAGCAGAACAGTTGGCGGTCTGTGGTTGCGGTCTGGCAGGTGCAGTCTGTACGCTGTTCGCGCGGTCTCAGCGGCTTCCGTCCGGCTTGTTCTGTTTGCACGGTTTGGCGGTCTCAAGTACCAGATCACTGCATGTTATTTTACACTTGTGTTTTGTGCTTCTCTCCTCCATGATTCTTATGAATCATGTCTCGCCATGTATACCTCGCAGTGTAAAGAGATAGTCAATACCATAGTACTATTCGTTCTTCTTATTGTCACTGTTGTGCTACACTTGTGTAAGGTTTTGTGAAGTGTGTTCCGCATATTTTTCACTTCATCTCCGTACATCAAGTTTTTTAACAGTTAGCCCCTCCAAACAGCGGAGTTTGGCTGTTCGTAGGCCAAATTGGGGTGCGTTTAGTAAAACCAAAAGGCGGAAATCCGCTATTAACAGACCACGAGCAAAAAACTATAAATAGACCTTAATGGGCACCTTGGAAAAAGTTTCCAATCTGAGTTCTCTGAGCTTCTTTCTCCCTTGGCTATTTTGTTTTAGCTCTCTAGCTCTCCAAGGTGCCCAAGTCTCAGCTATGGCTTTGGAGGGGAAGAGCTTAACGATCTTCCAGGTCTTAGTCTATTTCCGAGTCCCCAGTCTGCTCCTTTCGAGGGACTAGTAAGGGCCAGCTGCCCCTCAACTTGTTGAGGGCCCGAGCTTCACAAGAGACCGAGAAATCGGTTTCAACAGTCACCCTTTTTATGATAAATAGAAATTATGAATATAAATCTGCTGGAAAATTATGAAATTATGGAATTAGTGTTTTTATGTCATTATAGTGTCTCTGTAATTTTTTTGGAATTTTTGAAAGTCAAAATCTAGTAATTGATGTGTAAAGTTATCTTGTCACCCTTTTTATGATAAATAAAAATTATGAATATAAATTTGCTGGAAAATTATGAAATTCTAGAATTAGTGTTTTTATGTCATTATAGCGTCACTGTAATTTTCTCAGAATTTTTGGAAGTCAAAATCTAGTACTTGATGTGTTAAGTTATCTTGTCACCCTTTTTATGATAAATGGAAATTATGATTATAAAGCTGCTGGAAAATTATGAGATTTTGGAATCCATATTTTTAGTTTATAAGTCACCTCTGGAAATTTATCTAGAATGATTTAACTTATTGACTTGGTACCTCCTTTACATTCTAGAAGATGATATTTGATTAATGAATTTTAAATAGAGGCCAAATCAATGTGAATCATATCAAAATTCTGGTCAACCATTAGATTATCCATTATGAATCCTTGGTAAAAATTAGAACCCATATGGTCATGTTATGGTTAAACTTACAACATAAGGATCAAATCTAGTTTAATCTCGCTTTGGTCTGCGAATAGGAAAATCCTTTTGTGATGACTTAACAGAGGAAATCACCTAGGAAATCAGTGGGGTTGACTTATTATAATATACAAGGGGTACACCACTTAGAAGATGAGAGATTCATAAGTGTCACGCATCGTTCAAGAGAACGTTCGGTTGGGAATAAGATGAAAGATAAGTCATAAAACATATAAGCCATATAAAGTAATAAGGAGAGTGGGACATCGAAAGTGGTAGTCATCAATAAAAGTAAATATCCTGAAAAAGGGAGTTTGGGTTTTAACCACTATTGCATTCCCTAGTACGGCTGTGAGCCCTTCACCGGGTAGTCCGTGGGAAGTTCAGGATTTACCCTAAATCTCTAGTATATTAATAAGTAGACAAGAGTAGGCCAAATAAATGACCAGAGACATGGTGGAATCCATCCTAAGTTAAGGGATGGGAGACAGAATATCAGGACGGTTTGGTCCTGCGAGCTGGAGGCTCGGGAGGTTATATACCAGGACAGGTTGGTCCTGCGAGCTGGAGGCTCGGGCTGTGATAATCTGCAAGTGCATAAGAACTAATTAGTGGCGGGTCTTTGGTACTCGACCGGTCGTCACACCGACGACAGTATGGTGGCTTAGGCAGGGTGTGAGGGTTTGAGGGGCCAGTAGGTTGCTTATACTGCGGTCTGGAGGATGATCCCCGAGGACGCACACCTGACCTCAAAGACTGGTGGTTACCAGCAAAGAGTACGCAAGACTCTAGAGTGCACCTAGGACATGTATAGAGGCGTACAAAGGGTCTAGGCCTGGTAGTCTGTATACCCGCATAGGAAGTGGAGTTGCCCGCTCCACTGCTGTCGTAGCCACAACGGTGGTACCAAAGAGTGTAGCTAACTTCAAAAATCGGGAACTAAAGGTCTGTGATCACAGAGTCGTGTGGGTGTGTTGCACTTGTGTGACTCATATCTTAACATGCATATCATACTTACATAATCCATAGAACATTGAATGTAGACCCTTATCATATAAACTAGTATGGGCTCTTTTATATGATAAATTATAATTGTGGATATCTTAACTTATACGTTTGTATGGGCAATCATATAAGTTAAGATGCTTACGTATGGTTGAATGCTTTACTTGTTTACTATAATTGCTCGCACTGCTTTACCGCTTACTTCTTTTACTGCTCATTACTGCTTATCTGTATATACTGCTAGAGTAGTACTTGTCATACATATATATACTTGCTAGCATAGAATTCCCTGTCACCTGCTTTTGTTTACTCGGCTTTGTTGTCCACTTCTTCTTCCTCCCACTCGGTGCCTAGGAGTCGCGGGGGGACGTGGGGACAAAACTGGTTTAGTCTTTATGACTAATGGTCGGTTGTGACCGTAGGTGCCCGAGGTGATGGAGCCCCAGCTAGAAGAGGAGGAAGGAACTGAGGAGCAGATGTCACACATTAGTACCACTATGAGACAGGTGCTGAGTTTTATGAGTGTTTATCTTCCGCATGTTGTGTAGAGTGTGTGAGAGAGAGAGAGAGTTATTTATTGTACTCTTTTGGATATGTATCGAGCATAAGCACTTCTCTCTTTTTGTACTCATTGCTGGACTATCTTGTTTTCATTTATGAAATCTGTGATGTGGACTTGTTTTATTTCCCTTGTCTTTCTTTTCTCTATTGGCCTAAAGCAAATGATCGTAATAGCTGGCAGAATTAGCGTCTTGTGGTTGCAACTAAACTGTGTGTTGGTGTCATCCGTAAGGCAGCAGTTCAGGGCATAATACCCGGGTAACCCTCCTAGTAAGGGGGAGGGTGTCTTACATGATATCTCAATGAGATTTCTTCATCTAGACGATATCATCGAGATGATTCCTTAGTTACAATATGTCTTCAATCTTCAAGGCAATATGTCTTCTTCAAGACGGTATCGTCGACATACATCTTTCTTCAAGACTTTACATGATATCTCAAGGATATTACTTCTTCTTGATGATAACATCGAGATAGTCCTTTTCATATAACTTAGACTTTTCTTCAAGAGGTCTTCAAACCAATGTTGTCTTCATGAACCTTTCTTCATAACTTAATACGTTATGTCTTTGAATCTTCAAGGTTATACCTCTTCTTCAAGACGATATTATTTAGTCATCTAAGCTTAGTCTTTCTTAACAATAAGTTTTCTTCAACCTTCAAGACTGTACTTCTTTTTCAAGACAATGTCGTCGAGTCATCTAAGCTTAGACTTTCTCAACTATAAGCTTTCTTCAGCCTTCAAGACTATATTTCTTCTTCAAGATGATATCGTCGAGATATCTCGATTTAGCTTTATCAACGATAAACTTTCATCAAGATGATATCGTCGAAACTAATTCGATGATATAATACCTTTCTCAACGATTCATCTGTTGAGTTTTGAGACAATATTTTACTTAGTGTTTTTATTACTTTTATAGTCTTGATACTGATGATGTAGCTTTGATGCATTTCAATGATATGTACATTATCTCAACGATATATCCATTCCTTGATGATTTTGGGCTTAGAAAATTACTTGATATATGGTTTATCTTCTGCAGTCATGAATAAAATATACCATCAAATACATAGTGCATTTATCATTGATCTGAGCACTTCTTCAAATCAGGACCATTGCTGGGCATAGTTCTCAACAATCTCCCCTATTTCAAGAAGTCATAACTCACTTCAATGATAAAATGTCAAGGAATAAACTCAATCATAATTTGAAGACCTTCAGAAAGTATTATTTGATTCATCTATCAACATGATATAAATAGAGAATGTTTTAGGACAGAAAATATTTTAGTCATTTGCCCAAGTCATGTTTACACAAAACTTCCTATGATCTTCAGGTCCTGCTGTTGCTTCCCTTTCCTTTTCTCCTCTGCCTTTCATAGAAGCTGATTGGTTTTGGAATCTTCTTTGGAGAAGGAGGAGACCCTGAGGGAATGCTAGTTTATGATTTCTCCTTTTCTCCATTTGAGTTAAGTGTAGATTCCAATTAGCTTAATAGTAGACTCTTTCTGACCCCTCCTGAGGGCATCCAAATTCCATCCAAGCCTCTTCTGTCTGTACCTCTTGCTCTGAACCCTTTTCCTTTTTCTGAAGCAGGAATATTCTCCAACTTCTAAGCCATAAATCTCCGATGCAGTGCTCTCAGATGGTTCTGCTAACTCAAAGGCTGATGGAGGCTTCTGTAAAGCTTGTTTAACATGATTGACAGTCCACACGGCTTGATTTGAGCCAGCATTTATCATTGCCTTCTCCCCCTTTAGGACTTCTTCTGCTATGTGATCATCAAGAGATACTTATACTAAATTCATCCTCTCATGTAGATGTTGTTCAGCCTTATCCAAGTTATTTCATACCTCTAGCAGATGTTCATCTAAGGTCTGAGTATTTTCATTTACTCTGTCTAGAATTTGATCTGTCTTGATTCATAAACCCTGCTATTTGTCGAAGAGCTTTCTTAGTATTCCTTGTCATAATGCCATGATTTTGGGTGAGCTGATGGGATTAATGTCCAACCTTGTTAATCTCCTCACCAACATGTTCCATGGATGGAGCTGCTAAATGAAAGAAATGTGTTTGCTGAGTGTTGAGCTGATGTATATCATCCTTCATAGCTTGCACCTCAGCCTTCATTTCTTGCCTTAGGTCATCTATAGTCTATAGAATGAACCTTTCTTTATTTTCCCTTTGAACATTCAGCAAGGGTGTGATCATGTGGAACAGGGAGCCTAAGTAATCAGTAGATGGTCTAGCTACATTCACCTTTGGAGCAACATTTTCTTCTGGAGAATATTCAGGAGTACTATCTTGAGCCAAAAGATTAGGAGAGTTTACCCACATCTGCTCATCTTCTTCCACCAGCACTTGCTTGCCTTTGATCAGAGCTAGATCAAGCCTAGACTGGGGATCAGAACCTCCATCCTTCTCTGGCATGTTATCTTCATTTTCCTTCTCTAGAGCATCCTTCTTCTCGACTGCTTTCACAGTTGCAGATCCTTCAGCTTGATCCTCCAGGGTAGAGCACCCCAGATGGGTCCTCCCCTCAACATTCGTAGTCATTTGGGCTGAGCTTCCAACCAGGAACTCCCCCTCAACTGGATCACTGCCCAGAATGGTACTTCTTGTCTCTTTAAGAACCTCTGTGCCAGAGGACCCTACCTCCTCTGAGTCATCAACTATCACAACCTTCTTTTTCTTTTCTTTTGTAGAAGCTTGGGCAATCTTAGTGATTTTGGAAGTAACTCTCTCCCATCTGTCCAGCATTTTTGAATCTAGCCTCATTGAATAGTGTAGAGGTGCTACCATGTTTTTCTTCTCCACATCCCCAAGGGTATTCAGAAGGAAGATATATAGGATTCTTCCAAATGATGGGGCCTTCAGGGTGTTCTTAATCCTTTGGAATATGAACTTTCTCTAGTCTGTCTTCTTTGAAACAATGATCCTGCACATTGCTTCAAACATTTCTTTGGAAATCCTGTCATGGGAACCAGGATTGCACAACAAAACTTTCCCTACAATGTGTGCAAGGAGCTTTCCCTTCTGGTTGAATTCTACCTTTTTGATAGACACATAGGTCTTGCCACTGTGCCCACACCAGCATATCCAACAGTTAGATCGTCAGCAGCCAGATCTTCCTCTTCAACTTCTTTCTCCAATCTTGGAATCCTTAAGACTTTTCCTAAGCTTTTGGCAGATATTTTGATCTTCTTCCCGGCCACTTTAGACTTAAGAATGGCCCATGAACCATTGATTCTTGCTCCATTAAAAAAATCCCGGAGCTCCCTGTTCATGAGAGCACAAGGTTTGCAGAGCAGATACTCTAGCCCTGCCGATTCTACTAATGCAATGACTGACCTAATTTCTTCGGAAAAGGAGTTAAATCCTCCTCACAGAAGCTCACAGACGGAGATGACTGAATATTCTTCCTTCTTTCGAGCCTTTGAAGCAGAACGTTGAGAATGAATGATTGTCGGAGACGAAATAGTGGTTTATCTCGGAAATGACTTCGGGCAAATGAAAGTGTAATTTTTGACCTAAGCATTCACTCTATTTATATTAGAAGTAGATGAAGAGGCGCTTACCTTTTTGTCTTGGTTAATAGATTAAAAATCCGTCATATGGCTATAATTAAAGATCCAATATTGCATTAAGTATCTGCGTTGAATTTCGACGATGTGCATTTTTGTCGTTGATAGTGTCGTCGAAATTACTTCAGCCTTATCGTCGAGACTCCACTAATATCGTTGAGACGCAGATCTTGTCGTCGAGACTGTCCGTTTTGTATCGCTGAGAATTAATCTATGTCATTGAAATACTCATCTGATACTTGTCCAACTTGAGAAGTTTATCAACACTTCTTGAAGGATTCTTGGAGATAGTGCTACTTAGATCTTCTCCTTCACATCTCTTATATAGAAATATCATTTTGATATTTTCTAGAGCAACGACTCCATTTTTCAAGGTTTGGATTCTTCTTAACTTCATTCTCTTCATTATTGGCTTCAGGTTCTTTAATGGCGACATGATGTCTTTTGCTTTTTCTGTCTTGCCTACTTCTCAAGCATCGTGATGAGAGAGTAGGGACTATGATGTTTGGAACATGGTGTTCATCTTCTATCCTTGGAAGTGAGGTCTGCACTATGAGTGGAGCAGTGGTCTCCCCCTGCATTATTGCAGGGATTTGAGAGGGCTGCTCAAATACTTCTTCATCTTATTTTGAAGAGCTGGATCATTTTCCATCACAGTTGTATCATCGTTATAGAAGCTCCCCCTCAATAGAAGAAAGAGAGGGTTGAACTTCTTATGGGAGGTGTGCTGGGATTTGAGTGACATCAGTTTGTTTGAGACCGCAAGTATCACTATTGGTCTATTCTCTCTAGATTGAGTTTTCTTGAACACTTATTTACTCCAGTCTTGTGCCTAGAGCAATTATTGTCCAAATACCAATAGGGTTGGCATTTAGACATACCTGCAAAAAGGATTACTTATCCTTAGGCACCGAATTGGATTTGTGTCCTAGGTTACTGTTAGGGGAATAACCTGAAATATTACACCTCTGAGTGGTCTGCACTATTCTTGCATTAGGCACTGTTGGATTGAACAAGCAGTCTAGGGCAAAATGACCAATCTTTCCACAGCACCAGCACTCATATCTGTTGTATTTTCTCTAATGCCTCACAATCTAGAAATGTTGGTGGGCACGAGTGAAGATAGCTGACCTAACATGCCTTTGGTGAACCTCACAATGGTGAGTGTGCAGTTGAGCTGGTCTCACCACCTTTTGATTCACCACCTTGGGAATAGGCTTTGTGGTGGTTGACATTCCCTTACTTCTAGGTGTTGATGCTGCAGATCTATGGACATGAGAACCTGGGTTCTTCACATGGGTCTCTTTTAGGGGTGTTTTAGAAACACTTGGCCCAAAGCTTGCTTTCCTATGTGTGTTGGAGGGTTTACTGCTCCTTATAGAGCAAGCCTTTGTCAAATGATCATATGAAGATTCCTAGTCAGAGAAATTCGATGCCAGTAGCTTCTCTTTGAAAGAAGGTTGGGCTTCAGATGCCTTCCCCTTGACTGTCTCCTTACCAAATCCTAACCCACCTCTTAATGGTGCAGAGAATTAGTCAATAATGGGAAGGTCAGTCTTCGGCATTGAGAAGCTGTAATCAATTTCCTTCTCACCCAATAACATTTCCTCAAGGTCCTTAATGACCTTGTTCTTCGGACCCAACTCAGCATTTTTGAGCTTTGTGACATCCTTGAGTTTGCCTACTTCTTTGCTCATAACAGTTAGCTTTTTAGCTGTCACTTGGTGCTCAGATTGGGCAGATTATAGGGATGCTAACTCCTTAGATTGAGCTATAAGAAGCTTCTTGATTCTTTTCAAAGCAATCCACAAGGCTTCATTATGCTGCACTAGCTCAGATTCGACCTCATATGGGGATCTTGAGGGTATGCAATAACAAGCAGATCCACACTTACTCTCAAGCACATAATCTGTCATTGATTCAGAATCAGAGACAGATAAGGGGGCTTTAATAAGTACCTTCCCAGGAGAAGTGTTGTCATCCTAGATTTCTTCAGTTATGTCCATGAGGCAAATGAGAGCTTCCTCAGCTTCTGATGAATCTGAATCAAAATCACAGAGTGTTCTGATTTTCTTAGAAATGAATCCTTTCTCAGATTCCTTCTTGTCCCTTGGACTTCTTCTATCATCATTCTTCTTGGATTCTTTTTCTTAGAGGTGCAGTCAACAATCATGTAACCTTTCTTATTGCAGAGACAACAAACTAAGTTAGCCAAATCAAATTCATTGAGTCTAGAGTTATATCTTTACTTCTTTGAAGATTTGGACTTGTCATGATGACTAGATCTTCTGGTGTTTGAGGAGGAGGTCATATGACTGTCTCTTCTTCTTCTAGGAATCTTACTTTTAAGATGCTTGGTGAGGAGTACTGATTCTCTAACAATGTCATCAAATTCAGATGTGCTTGCATCAGAGGCTTTAATGTTTTCAGAGATATTCTGAATTATAGGAATCTTATCATTGGTACTCCTCAAGCTTTCACCCTCAAGAATCATGGACCTTTCTATGGTGTTCCCCTTTGAGTTTTCTTCTTCAGTTCCATCAATGTAGATCTCCAAGAAATCACACATTTCTTTTGATGTTTTGCAATGACTTATGTTTTGAGAGGTAGAATCATCAATTGCATTTTCAAGTATGTGTTTTGCTCTCTTATCCATAATTATCAGATCTACATCTTCATTGGTAAACTGTGACACAATTTTAGGGACTGAAGGAGTTGTTGGAGTCATTGAACCAGTCATGGGGACATAGGGTCCCTCTTCAACAACCATAAATATTTTGGGATCTGATTCTTCCATAAACAACTTGACTCTTTCTTTGTAGATGGCAAAGTTCTCTTTGGTGTAGATGGGCGGCCTCATTGATCTCATATCTTGATGATGCTCACAAGCCATTGAAAGATCACAACCTAATCAAAAAATTATAGATGTAGTTCTAAGTTGTTAAGCCTTTGAACTCAACCTGGCTCTGATACCAATTGAAAGATATGAGTTATAAATAATCTGCACATAGATGGGAGGGGGTGATTAGGTGTTTTCAATATTCTTTGCTACTTTAAAGTTTATCTATCATAACACAAAAGCAACAAGGAAAGCATATAAGATTTATAGTGGTTCCCTACAACACAATGTGTCTAGAGGTAGTACATTGTCCCTCTCACCTATCTAGCAGTGTGCTAGTCTAGGAAACTTATCCAAAACTCAGATCTTTTCACTATACAACAGATCTTACAACTCAGATCACAAGGATCCTACCTCAGCCCTTCACACAGAAAAGCTTACACTAAAGGTTATACAAACCTTACAACACTTTTCTCAAACTTTACATGTCCTACCAAGCACTAAGATTTGTACTAAGATCCTACCAATACTCAGGCTCACAAAAACCCCCACAAATCTCAGGTTCACACAAAACCCTACAAACTCAGATCTGGTACAAGATACTGTTGGAACATGGTCTTCCGCATCTCCTAGGTTTGAAAATAACAAACCCTATGTGTATTTGATCTTGTGTGTTCAAGTGTGCAGGTTAACATAGTCCATATGACTCAAGGAGTACTCATGATGACTGCCCCCAAAATTGAAGCCAAAATTGGAAAAGGCTCACTAGCGCCGACGGTAGCGATAGCGCCTGGCGCTAGCGATGATTAGCGCGATTCCGACGGTGTTTTTAGAAAGAGATAGCGCCCGGCGGTAGCTACTAGCGCTGGCGGTAGCATAGCGCACAAGAGGCATAGAGCAAAATGTTGTCGCGGATTGAAGATGCTGCCGCGCAAAACGTTTCCTAATCCGGGCTAGCGCCGGCGGTAGCGCTAGCGCCGGCGGTAGCGCTAGCGCCGGCGGTAGCGTGAAGGCTATAAATTGGATGCTTTGGCTCCGTCTTCTTCATTCTTCTACAATCCCAAACTCCAGAGCTTCGTGCCACAGCAGAGAGAGGAAGATTCAGAGTGATACTCCCACAAATCCATGAAGGCTTAAGAAGATCCGTGGAGAAGATTTCAACACTCTTCTTCATCGTGACGAAAGACCGCATCGACTACGATCATACTCTGCGTCTTCGTCTACTTCTCCAAGAGATCCAAATAGAGGGAGTTTTTATATTATTGTCTTTTTCATTTCACATCTTTTCTTGCAATCGTTTAAGTGAAATCGCCTCGTGTTGGCGACTAGGTCTGGGGTAGGACTTAGGGCTGAAATTCGCCTCATGTTGGCGACTAGATCTAGGCTAGGTCTAGGGGGTGCTCGAGGCCTTTCTAGGGATAGATTGGTTAGAGCGGCTTGAGGCCGTATCTGGGGAGAGATCGGCTAAAGCCAACCGGTTCGTGGGGATACGAGTCGGTATAGAAAACGAAAAAGAGTTTTTATTATTCGCCTCCGATCTCTAGCGTCATCGAGATCAAGTTTTGTAAAACTTATTTATTATTAATAAAGCTTGTATCCTTTTGTTTTACTTCACTTATTTCATGTCTTTAATCTTGCAATAATTCAAAGTTTTTAAATATAATCTATAGTTTTTGAAAGCCCTTATTCACCCCCCCCCCCCCCTCTAAGGGCGCCGACCGATCCAACAAGTGGTATCAGAGCGGTTTTATTCCAATCGGCTTAACAACCGGGAATAATGGCGTCTCATGATCTCGCTTCTACTAGTGGGGGTGATTTTTGTGAAGAGGAAAAATCACTTGCACCACCTTTATTTGAAGGGACAAATTATAAAGGATGGAAAATCTCAATTGAAAAATTTATTAAAACTTTAGACATCGAAGTTTGGAATTTAGCAATAGCAAGACCCGCAAATGAATCAAATAATAAAGAACTTCAATTAAATGCAAAAGCTAAACACTATTTGTTTTGCGTTCTATCTAATGAAATTTTCAAATTGATATATTGCTTTTCAAGTGCATATAAAGTATGGCAATTTCTTGAAGAAATGTATGATTCTCCATCTACAGGTATGGAACAATCGCAAGAACCGGAGAATATGCAAGCGTCCACAAATCATCAAGAATGCCCTCCTCATGACGAATCAATGGAGCACACATCAAAGGAAAGAGATGAAGCAATCTTACTTTTGGAAGAGGAGTGCCAAGAAGAAGACAAAGGAACATTATGTTCAAATCCTCTCTCATCCAAAAGCAATGTAAGGAGATAAAACTTCATCGCTTGTACTTCCATTTCTACTTTACAATTGCTACAAATTACAAAGCGCAAACTTAAGAAACTAAAAAATGCAAATTGCAAATTGCGCTTAGAAAATAAAAATTTAAAAGCAAAAGTTAAAGTAGTATCAAAATCTGATTTATCTAGCTTTACTCATGTCACTTCAAATGAAAATACAAAACCTTGTACTGATTGCAATAATATTAAAGAAAAATTTAAGGAACTTGAAAAAGAAATTATTTTTATAAAAGAACAAAATGAAAAATTACATTTAGAAAATTCATCTTTGATAAATGATTGTGCTAAGTGTAAAGAATATAAAATTGAAATTAAAGAGGTGGATGAAACATTTGATGAATATAGAAACAACTATCAAGATCATATTGATTCAATTGTTTCCATTCTTAAAAATAGCACAATCACTTATAATAAAGCTAGACATAATTTAAAAATTAAAAATGATGAATTAAAATCAAAAATCAACTTACTTATGAAAATTGTAAATACAAAATCTCAAAATCAAACAATATCCAAAAGCAAGATGAATACAAGTATGAATATCTTACTTAAACCTAATATTGGGAATAAGAAACAAAAAGCTTTTGGAAATCATTGTTGGTGCCAAAAATGGTACCTCCAAAATTCACACTAAAGGGGATGGGAGAAACTGCGAAGTGCAGGTTACTAAGACAGAAGATGCTGGAACAAAGGGAAAACGATCATGAAATGGCGATCACGAAGAAATGAGACCGCTTACACAGGTTGTAAGCTGGAGCCCCGGAGCCAAAAGTGCTTTTCTGGTACCCCTACCCCTCTATTTATAGACGAGGGGGCTGCCCAAACGGGCAGAACTAAAAAACTACGGGCTGCCCGGGGTACAGCAGAGCCGGGGCAGGGAAATGGGGTACAAATAACAAAAATAAGAAAAACGACCAGACCGCTTGAGCCGGCGATCTCGCACTATCTTGACCGCTGGGTACTTAGAAAATCTCGGTTGAGGAGGCATCTGACGATCTGGGTGATCACCTAATTTGAGACCGCTGAGACCGGGAAAAATGAACAATGAGAGGAGGTCGCGGGCTTTCTGGGCAAACATAATCCCCGCACATTTTTAAGTTGCACCTGGAACTTCGAAAATGTAAGCTTTGACCGCTGAGACCGCGACCATCATTAATGCGGCTTGGTCTATAAATACCGGCTGAAAACTTCATTTTGCAAGACATAGAGGAACTCCACTATTTGAGCGGTCTTTGATAATTGGGCAGGTGCGACCTTGCAAAGATGACTATGCTCGATCTCTTAAAAGCTCTCCCATCGAAAACGAACTCTCCTGGAAAAAAGGAAAGTGTCAGCTCAAATAAAGGAAAGAAGGCACCGAAGATTTTAACAAAAGTGAGCACTTCAAAGGAGACCGCCCGATCTCTGTTTAAAGAAAATTGAGCTTCCTGAGGGCTCGATTGTGCCGGTCTCTGTTGCTTCTGATCCGTCTAATACTTCTTCAGATCCTGTATGGAAATTGCCTGACTTTTCCATTTCTTTTAATTGTCAGAAATCCCTGGAGGCACTGGGTCAAACATCTTCCAAGCTTCCTGAGACCGTCTCCACCGAGGTCATCCTGGCTGGGCTGCGTCAGAAGGGAGCTGAGGCCGAATCCTTGAGGCAGAAGATCGCTGACCAGGAGATCGCTGCAAAGGGCAAGAAGAGAAAAAATACAAGTCCATCTAGTTTGACTTATAAGAGGAGCAGAAGAAATGAGGAAGGAAAAGATGTGACCGCCATGGAGGCGACCAGATTTTCTGAATCCATAAACCTGGAAGATTCCGCTGAGTTTCAGAAGGTGAATGCTAGGGGCGATCTCCCCTTCCTTCCCGCGGTCTCAACCTTACCAAGAGAGGATGATTCTGGATTAATCGCCTACCTTGATGAGGTCTCTTCTAATAATTCATCTTTTTCATCATTGCAGGTGTTGGATCCCTTAGAGGCTTCAGCTCTCAGAAATGCCGCCATTGATGAGGAGATCGCGGACAAGGAGAAGGAGATCGCCGACGCAGCGATCAAGGCAAAGGAGGAAGAAAGGAAAAAGATGGAAATGGAAGAGATGGTGAAGAGGAGGAAAGAAAAAGAGTTAGAGGAACAGAGGGAAAAAGAGGAGAAAGAAAAGGAGAAAGAAGAAAAAGATAAGAAAGAAAAGAGGGAGAAGAAGGAGAAGAAAAAGAGGGAGGACGAGGAGAAGAAGAAAGACAAGGAGAAGAAAGAGAAAAAGGAAAGAGAGGAAGAGGAGAAGAGGAGAGAGGCGGCTAAGGCCGTCGAGGAAGAGAAGAAGAAAGAGGCGGTCAGAGTTGCTGAGGAGAGAGCGGCTCTGATCGCTGAGGAGAGGAAGAAAGAAGCGGTCAGGAACGCTGAGGAAAAGGCGGCCCTGATCGCTGAAGAGAGGAAAAAGGTTGAGGTCTTGCAGACTTCGGACAAAAATGGTGAGGAGATCGCGGAGAAGCTGCAGATCGCTAAGGAGAAAGCTGCACTTTCTAGCGGTCTCCTGGATGATTCTCTTCAGGGAGATCGTTCGAACAAGGCTGCGGCAGATCGTGCGGCGGCGGTCTCGATTTCGCGAGCTGGTAAGAATAAAATGATTCTTCAGTCAGCTGAGTTCCCTCCATTACCTACAGTTCATTTTGCTTCTCCTGAAAGAAAACACGAGATCGTTTTTATTGAGACTGACGATATCCTCTTAAGTAACGAAGAATTAAAAAGGAGAAGAAAAGATGGGGAAAAAACGCAGAAAAGAGGTTTGGATAGAATGGATCTGGAGCGCTTAAGGGGATCAGATCGTCTTTCTCTGACCGCAGATCCCACGGTCACTAAAGATATCAGAAGAGCTTTACGTGACTGCGGTATCGACTTCTTTCCAAGTACTCTTTCTGTTTATTTAAAAAGCTTTATCTGATCATTTGCTCATGATTGAAATAACCCATCTCCTATGACCGCAGATAACAAAAATGCTGAGATCGAGGAGGGAGAACTTCCTCAGCACATCGAGATCTCCCCTCAGCTAACCAACATCCTTAACCCCATGTTTGAGGATGTTCGTTCTATGCTGATGAGGGAGCGGACTCAGAACGATCAGATCCGTGATCTTGAAGAAAGATTGCGTTCCAATGAGAAGAGGATTCGTGAAGAATGCGATTTGAGGGTTGCCGAGATCGCGCGAGCTCTTAAGAAGGCTGAAAAAGAGGCTGAATACTATAGGGGGAAGGCTACGGCGCTGTCCGCGGAGAATGAGAGGCTGAGGAGCAGTTACGGAAAGATGCTGATGCGACCGGGTACCTCCAGCGATCATCCAGCGGAGAGACCGCAACCTGAAATTGTACTGATCCCCATGGAGCAGGTGGACAAGGAAATGTCGAAAATCCACCGGTCTGCAATGCTGGCTAATCACAGCCTGGTGTCGGTTATGGCCGCAGTGAACGACATGCAAGATGTCGCAGCTCATGTAGGGAGAAACAAGCCTCCTAGGAGATGAACATTTAACTTGAGACCGAGCGGTCTCTGGATTTAAACAATATGTTTTGTAAAATTTTACTGTTATTTTTCCATATATTTGTGGCTGTTTTAATTTTAATGTTTTGTGCGGTCTTGATTTGTTAAGTTTTGATCTCTTTATGCCTGGGTTGCTTGTATTGCTGCTGTGTTTTTTATTGATTGAGATCGCCAACCATAGTATGCTTTCATATAACTTTGCATAGGTCGAGCGGTCTGAACATGTTTTGGCTGGGCGGTCTTCAAGATGTAATGATTACAAAATGACCCTTCGTTTTCTATAAATAGCTATCTTCATGACCCTTGTTTTACGCTTTCTTGAATGCGCTCTAAGCACCGATCTCGGTGATCGCTAACAATGGTGTCCGCTCGTGCCTCTTCTGCTAACATTTTCCTGAACGCCGATCACAAGAAAAGCCACTTATCAAAGGACGAGTATATTGATTTCATTAAGAAGCACATGATTCAGACACAAATTGTTGTAAGACCGCCAGCTGATCATGAAAGGCTGAACTTCGGGGAGGAGAGAAAGTTTGTCATCCCTGTCGATCACTTCGACCAAGGGTTGAGAATTCCCCTCCCTTGGGAATGGCTGGAGATCTTCGAATATTATGGCTTTGTGCTCGCTCAGTTGCCTCCAAACTCGATCGGTCTGATTAATGTCTTCATTAATTATTTGAGATCGGAAAAGGTGACATTTACGATGAACCTGTTCCGCGCAACCTTTACTGCAAAAGTTCTAAAGGAAGGCAAGAAGAAAGAGGAGTTTAAAGGGCTGATGTACTTTTCAGCTGAAGGGATCAAGATCTTGAATCTTTCCAATAAAATCTCTTTCTGGACAGAGAGATTTCTTATTTTCGAAGGTGACCTTGGCGGTCTCAGAAGCTTACCCTCTCCGCGGCATGACAGCATTTTTAAGAAGATAAAAGCGGTCTCAGAAGAGGAGCTGAAAATTTTGACTTTCTTGGCGGGCAAGAGGATCGATCTTGTTCACTATCTAGCGATCTGGCCCGAGATCGCCGAGATCGGCCCGGCTGAAAGTAAAAAATTTCTCTTGCGGTCTCGAACAATTTCCTTTTATGTCTTGAATTTTTTTTTTCTAACCCATTTTTTTTTTACTTTTAGCGACTTTCGCGGTCCCTGCTCAAGATCCCATCTCCCCAGCAGCAGAAGTTCTCACTCAGAGGGAGAGGAGGCTGAAGCGTGAGGCCGACGTGTTCGTCACTACCTCTGAGACCGTCGAGCGAGATTTCCCTTTGATCGGTTTCAAAAGAAGAATGAAGGATATCAAAGGAAAACCCCTCCTCAAATGGGCGGCCAAAGGAAAGTCTGTGAAGGTGTCCACTGATCTGCCCCTGTGGAGCGGAAAGGTGACCCGTCACGCATATGCAGTCACTTCTGCTCTGTATGGGAGAAAGAATACAAATGAAATACTGAATATAGAGACCGATGCGCTCCCCGACCTCTGTGCCCAAGTGACCGCTAGGAGTACAATCTTAAATCACCATATGGGGCGGTCTCTTCGTAGCGCTCTGGATGAAATAACTGCCTTGCAAGAAGAAAGAAAAGTGAGAATTTTTACTTATATCTTACGAACGCGTTACCTATGATCGCGCGGTCTAACATATATCTCTTTTTTGTAGCAATCTGAAAAAGCAGCTTATGACCCTGAAAATCCAGCTTTTCAGAGGGCTATGATGCATCACATTAAAGAGACCGCCGACCAGGTGCTGAACGAGGTTCGAGGCCGAGGTGGATTCACCGAAGAATATAAGGATGTTACGTTTGCCGATCTCTTCCCTGACGCGGCATAGAGGATTGAAGAGCAATCTGCAACTGCTGAAGAGACCGCGGATGTTGCTGATGAGACCGCTGGTCAAGACGAAGATGTTGTGATCGAAGACGAAGAAAGCGGAAGCCTCTATACCCTGGGTCTGGATTCCAGTTCGAGCTCAAGCTCTGGATCTAGAATTCCAGGGAACAGCTTAGAAGAATCTTCCGCAGAAACTGATTCATCCTCTTCAAGCGAGCGGTCTTCTAAGAGATCAAAGAGAGAGTGAATTGTACGAACTTCCCTTTTTCCCTTTCGGAGACCGAGCGGTCTCGTTGTAATTAAAAATTCAGAATATATATAAAAATTAGATTCTGTTATGTTGTCTGTGGATGAGTTTGTTTTTGATGCATATATTTGTTCTTCTGAGTTTAAAACTCGGCATTCGATCTCAATGCCTTAGGCTTGTTACAATTTTATATCACCATTAAAGGATTTCAGGTGGCGATCTCTCGGAAAAAACAAAAAAGACCTTGAAGGAAAGACAAACTTTGTATAAACAAAATCACTCTGCGATCTCGAGATAATCAGATCATTGAAAGACATTCAGCAACTCAACTGTGATCAGAAAATAACCAACTTATTTGCAATAGTCATGCGGTCTCACATTATACAAATCGCCACATAAGGAAACTACAATTGAAGATGATTTGAACTCATTAAACTTTTGGGTGTTCGGCGCCCAAATGACTGGAAATCCGTCTGACGACCCCTTTGATAACCAAAACTATTACTTGAAAAGAAAAACAATGACTCTTCATGAATCTCCAGTTTAGCGATCACATTATATTCAGACTGGCCTTTTGAAGAAAAAACCCAACTCACTTGATGGGATACAGCATCATGATTATTCCATGTAACTTCGAATAACGGGGAATACCAGAATCTCGATCTTACTGAGACCGGGTCGAGCTCTGTAAAGTCGGCATAAGAGATTTCTGAATAGCGACCTCAATTATCCTGAAAAGGTTATGTCCGGCGATCGTAAATGACTCAAATCACTCTTTGGAGAAAGTTGGAAAGAAAAACATGCGGTCTCACAAATCGCTGACCGCCCGATCCCAGTACAAAGGGATGAATAAGATTTTCTTTTTGAAGTAAGAAGATATGAAAATGGGATCTCAAAGAATGATCCAAAAGGATGGTGTGGTCATGTCGCGGAGGCTATACCGACATTGCCTCTCTCTTTTTTTTTTAAAAGGATTACCGAGTTTACTGCAAACATGCCAATCTAAGGTTCAGGCGACGGTCATGGATGTTTCTGACCGCCCCTTACCTAACCACGCTTCAACGAGTATTCGAGAGTTACAGACCAAAATGATCGGTAGGGCAGGTGTGGTCATGCCGCGGAGGCTATACCGACATTGCTTTCCCTGAAAGATCATTAAGATCGTAACAATGTCCTTCTTAATGCTTGACAGAGCTGAGCCAGCCACCTAGACCCCCTTGAAATGCTGAGGTGTGCCAGATGTCAGCAAGGACCCGGTATCCTAAACTTCCACCACTCAAGCTTGGCGAGCTACTGCTACACAGATTCGAAATCTCCCCGATATCTGTGGTCCCGGCAGAATTACACGTCGAGCTAACAAGTCGAGGGGGAAGATAGTAGGATTCGTCGATGTCTCACTTGACAGGTTTTTGGCTTTTCAAAAAATAACATTCTTAAAACTTGTCACCCATCACTCATATTGCGAATGCTTTGATAATACCTGCATGACATTTGAGAGGGAAAAAGTGAGAAAAAGAATGAGTGAATTGGATACGAACATTTAAGAAAAGAAGAGTTTGAGATCATCTCCGCTCCATGAATGAGACAATTCTTTCCCTTCGTAAGTTTGGAGATGGTAAGCGCCATTTTTAAGCACGCTCTTCACCACAAACGGCCCCTCCTAATTTGGGTTAAGCTTTCCAACTGAACCAGCTCTTGCTGCTGAATCCATTTTTTTCAGGACTAGATCCCCAACAGCGAACTCTTTGGTTCTTACATTTTTGTTGAATAGCCTCACCATTCTTCTCTTCACCTCTTCTTGCCTGATGATTGCCGTATCTCTCAACTCCTCAATTAAATCAAGGCTGCATTTTAACTCCTCATCATTTCCTTCCATCCAGTCAATTTGACTCTGATGCGCAAATAACACTCTTGGGCTTTTTACTTCAAATTCCACCGGAATAAGGGCTTCGGAACCGTGTGATAATTTGAATGGAGTTTCTCCAGTAGCAGAACTTGGAGTTGTCCTCAAGGCCCATAAGACGGAAGGTAGTTGTTCTGCCCAGTTGCCCCTGACATTTTCTACCTTCTTTTTCAAGAGATTTATGATGAGTTTGTTGGCGGCCTCTACCTACCCATTGCTTCTTGGATGATGTACGGAAGCGAAATGTAGCTCAACGCCAATTTGCTTACAGAAATTAATAAGAATTGAATTGTTGAACTGGGAACCGTTATCCGTGATGATTGCCATTGGGATTCTGTGCCGACATATTATCTCTCCCCAAATAAAATTTTTCACGGCTTGAGTCGTAATTTTGGCCAATGCCTTTGCTTCTATCCATTTGCTGAAGTAGTCAATCATGACTATAATATATCGACGTTGCCCACTTGCCATAGGAAAAGGCCCAATCAAATCCATTTCCCAAACTGCAAACGGCCATGGAGTTGCTATCGACTTGAGTTATTGAGCCGGCTGATTTTGGAGAGGGGCAAACTTCTGGCACTTCACGCATTTCTTGGCAAATTTTTCCGCATCCTTCCTCATTTGAGGCCAAAAATAGCCTTGCCTTAGAATTCTTTTTTCCAAAGTTCTGGCTCCAGAGTGACTTCCACATTCTACAGAATGGATCTCCTGAAGGACCGCTGGAATCTCCTCCTCCGAAGCACACCGTGCTAATGGTGAAAGGAAAGTTTTTCTATAAAGTACTCCTGCAACAAGATAATAGTTAGCCGTTTTCCGTTTAAACCTTTTCCTATCCTTTATTGATGAATGGAGCTCTCCAGTTGAGAGATATAGAACAAACGGATCCATCCAAGACGGATGTTGATCAATCTCCATGACCTCTCCTTCTTCAATCGCCGGGCGAAATAACTCCAAAGTTGTTCCTCTTGAGAGAAGTCCAAATTTTGCCAACTCATCTGCTTCCACGTTCTCACCTCTTGGAATATGATTGATAGCAAAGCTTTTGAACTTCCCCACCTCAATTTTTACCAGAGTTAGATACTGCTTTAAAATACTATCTCTAGTTTCAAAAGTCCCATTCACTTGAGAAGCCATCACCAAAGAATCTGTGAAAACTTCGACATCATCAATCCCCAGCTCCCTAGCAAACTTGAGACCGGCTAGCAAAGCCTCATATTCCTCCTGATTGTTTGTTACTTGGAAATAGAACTTCAGCGCTTGATCCAGTCTTACTCCATTTGGGTTGATTAAGATAACTCCTGCTCCGGAAGAATTTTTTCCTGAAGCTCCGTCCACGAAGATTTTCCAGGCAAGGGGCACTCCGACCCCCTTCTGCGACTCAACTTCTTTGGCATCCACCATGAAGTCTGCTAAGACTTGTGCTTTGATTGCCATCCTTGGAACATAGGATATGTCAAACTCACCGAGCTCTATTGCCCACTTTGCCAACCTGCCTGAATGCTCTGGCTTCTCCAAGACACTCTTTAATGGAAGATCAGTAACGACTAGAATCGAGTGAGCTTGGAAATATGGTCTTAATCTTCTTGCTTAAGTTATAAGCATTAAAGCTAACTTTTCGAGGATAGGATAACGAGTCTCTGCATTCTTCAGGATTCGTCTTACGTAATAGACTGGGAATTGCTTCTTTTTCTCCTCTCGGACCAAAACAGAGCTTATGGCATCAGCTCCGACTCCCATATACAGGAAAAGATTTTCTACCTCTCGCGGGCTTTGGAGCAAAGGGGTTGATGTCAATTGCTTCTTAAGCTGAATGAAAGCATCATCACATTCCTTTGTCCACTCGAACCTACTCCCTCCCAGGAGGGTTTTAAAGAAAGGTGCACTCTTATCTCCTGAAAGGGAGATAAAGCGACTTAAGCCTACCATTCTCCCTCCCAGCTGCTGAATTTCTTTTGGGGACTTGGGAGGTGGCATTTCCAGAATAGCTTTCACTTTGTCAGGATTGGGTTCCAACCCTTCTGGAGTAAGGAGGTGACCCAGGAATTTTCCTTTACTTGCCCCGAAAACACACTTCAACGGATTCAACCTCATATTAAAAGTTCGAAGGGTTGCAAAACTTTCCGAGAGGTCTCTAAGATGAGAAGAGAACAGTTTACTTTTTACCAAGAGGTCATCAACATATACCTCGAGGTTTCTTCCTTTTTGACTTCTGAACACTGTGTCCATCATTTTCTGATAGGTTGCTCCAGCATTCTTTAGCCCGAAAGGCATTACGAGATAATAGAAGCAACCATCATTTGTGATAAATGAAGTATGGGGTATATCTGGTTTATGCATTCTGATTTGATGGTAACCTGAAAAAGCATCTAAAAAACTCATAAAAGAATAACCTACCGCAGAATCTACTAAAGAATCTATCCGAGGCAAGGGGTAGCAATCCTTGGGGCAAGCTTTATTGAGTTTAGTAAAGTCGACACACATCCTCCACTTTCCACTCGACTTCTTTACCATTACAACGTTTGACACCCATTCCGGGTATTGAATTGGTTGGATGAACTTTGCCTTCAGGAGCATCTCTACCTCTTCACGGATAGGCTGTGCTAGAGTAGTTGCAACAGACCTCTTCTGCTGGATCGGGATGAAGTTTGGGACAAGATTGAGATGGTGGCAAGCAACATCCGGGTCCACTCCGGGCATATCATCCGCCGACCAAGCAAAGATATCTAGATTTTGCAGAAGACAAGAGATGAGATGACCCTTGTCATCTTCGGATAACTCAGCGTTGATGGAGAGGCTCTTGCTCTCATCTTCCTCGCTGATCCGGACCTCTTGAGTTGCTTGGGAAGGTTCCAAGCGAACTCCATCTCTTGCATCCTCCTCAATTTCCTCTGCAGCTTGGACTTGTTCAGGAGCTTCGATTGATTCAGCCATCATTATTTCTTGGGGAGGAGAGGATACAATCATGTTAACCATCTTTACATAGCATTCCCTGGCTTTCCTTGGGTCGCTCCTTATTCGGTGTTGTTTGTCGTTCAAGGCGAACTTCACCGCTTGATGGTAGGTGGAGACGATGGCTTGATAGGCATTCAAGAAGGGTCTTCCAAAGATGGCGTTGTAGCTACTGGGAGCATCAACGACTATAAATTTGACCAGCTTCACTATTCCCCCCAGAATCACAGAAAGAGTGACGATCCCTTCTACTTCTTTCTTCTCTCCTGAAAAACCATAAAGGGGGCCTTCAGTTGAAAGGAGGGTTTTACCTGTCTTCAACGCCTCGAAGGCGGGTTTGAAGAGAACATTGACTGAACTTCCCATGTCAATCAGAATCTTCTCTACTGTATAATTTTCAATTACAGCTTTGATGATGACCGCGTCGTCAAAAGGATTCGCGGTCTGAGGAAGGTCTTCGTCACCAAAAGTGACCGTTCCTCGGACCGGGGCTGAAGAGGTGGCAGCAACCTCTGATTGATAAACCCTTTTCAGACTCGCCTTCCTTGAAGATTCCGGACCTGTACCTCCGTGGATGCAGAAGAGATTGCCCAAGGCGCCTTCGTCATCAGCATCCATGCATTCATTGGGAAAGCCGATATTGCCGAGATGGCCAATATCGTCCACTTCTTCGCATTCCCAATGGACTTCCGCTACTTCCTTAGCCTTGGAGGTTGAGGCTTTGGAAGAATCATTCTTCTGGATGAGATCTCGAAGCTTACCCTCCTTCAGAAGCTTCTCTAAGAACAGGCGGAGAGCTCTACAATCCTCTGTCAAATGACCCCTATCTCTGTGATATTAACAATAGAGAGTTGGGTTTCTGGTTTTCGGGTCAGAATTTAGCGGAGCTGGCCTCTTGAAAAAGGGCTGCTTCGGAAGTACTTGAAGCACTTCATTCATAGAAACGCCAAAGTCCGTGAAGGACTCTTGGGATTCATTGTAAAGTGAAGGAATGGGTAGAAGAGGAGGTTGAGCATGCTGGATCTGGTGGATGGGGGTGACTTGCGCAGCAGGAGTAGCGGGAGTTTGAAGAAATGAATTTTGAAGTGGGAAGGATTGATTACCTCGGTTGAAGCGGTTGTTGCGGTAATTCTTACCTCTCGGAGCCAGAGGTGGGAGCTCTTGTCAGGGCTTAGAGGAAGACGGAGCCGGATAAAATCCTGCAGAGCCTTTCTGAGTGGCCCTGTTTGTCAAATTGCTCACATAGGTGGGGTTGTTGATCTCCCCTTCTATGTAGCGATTGGCAATGCTGATCAGCTCCTGATAGGAACTGGGCTCCTTGGTTGTGACTTTGAACTTCAGAGGACCCTCCTGCAGACCACTGATCAAAGCCACCATATAGAGCTCGGGATCCATATCCCTAACTCCCAAGATCTCTTTCTGAAAACGGTCAACGAAATGCGATGCAGTTTCGTTGTCCCCTTGCCTGATCTTGAAGAGGGTCACAGGACCACTCTTCCTCTTCTTTGCGGTGGTGAACCTCAGGAGGAGCTCTTGCCTCAGGGCAGCAAAGCTTGGGATAGATTGACAAGGCAGCTTATAGAACCATTCCATGGCTGACCCATCGAAGGAGGTGACCATCAGCTTGCACCTCACTCCATCTGAAATGTTCCTGAAAGCCAAAGCAGACTCGAAGGCTTGAAGATGGCACATTGGGTCGGTTTCTCCTGTATACACTGGAAGGCGAGGTTCTCTGAATCCATGAGGAATCGGATCCCGACAAATCTCATCGGTAAAGGGGGAAGGCTCCCCAAAAACAGAAGGTCCTGGAGGAGGAAGAAAAGAGGCAGGAGGATCTTGAGGGTAAGCAAATCCTTCTTCAAAATTCAGGGTTTGGGCCGGAGGCCCCTGGGCTGCGGCTCGAAAAGAGTTACGACGGGCGGCGAACTCCTCATGCTGAGATCGCTGAGGAGCTGCGGGCTGGAAGACGGGGTGATCGCTCGGGTGACCGCCTGCCATGCGGTCTGGAGTGGCGACCTGAGAGGATTGGGGAAGGATCTTTTGGGAGATCGCGCCTAGAACCTGGTTCATAGCCTCAATCTGCTTCGCAGACTCCTGCTGAGCCCGGACGACTTCTTGCCGATCTCGAGCGGCCTCTTGCTGAGACCGCGCGATCTCCTGCTGAACAGAGGTGGCATCCTGCCTAGCTCGGGCGGCCTCACGGAGAGCTTGTTCAACACGAAGCTCGAAGCGGCGTTCAAGTGCTTCTAACGGATTGTGATCGGAAGGGGGAACGCTGGGAGATTGCAAGGGACAACCTCTACGGCGATCAGCCATCTTGGAAGTCTATGGATTTCACCTGACACTTCGAGATCTGAAGGTCGCGTGTTCGTTCTGTTGGTGCCAAAAATGGTTCCTCCAAAATTCACACTAAAGGGGATGGGAGAAACTGCGAAGTGCAGGTTACTAAGACAGAAGATGCTGGAACAAAGGGAAAACGATCACGAAATGGCGATCACGAAGAAATGAGACCGCTTACACAGGTTGTAAGCTGGAGCCCCGGAGCCAAAAGTGCTTTTCTGGTACTCCTACCCCTCTATTTATAGACGAGGGGGCTGCCCAAACGGGCAGAACTGAAAAACTACGGGCTGCCCGGGGTACAGGAGAGCCGGGGCAGGGAAATGGGGTACAAATAACAAAAATAAAAAAAACGACCAGACCGCTTGAGCCGGCGATCTCGCACTATCTTGACCGCTGGGTACTTAGAAAATCTCAGTTGAGGAGGCATTTGACGATCTGGGCGATCACCTAATTTGAGACCGCTGAGACCGGGAAAAATGAACAATGAGAGGAGGTCGCGGGCTTTCTGGGCAAACAATCATAAACCAAGTCTTGAATGGAGACCAAAAAGCAAAAATGAAAACTTTAATGCAAGGATCCATTCATCACATTCTTTTCCCAACTTAAATTCAAATGAAAACAAATTTCCATTATATAATAAATTCAAGAGTAATGATTATGGAAATTTGAAAAACAAAAATTACATTTTTTCATGGTACGAATGGAAACCCATACTTAAGAATGACACATTAATGTCAAACGAAAGGGCCATTCAAACATATCTCCCCAAAAGAAAACACGATGTATTTGGGTACCCAAAGGAACCATCACTCCCGGTCCTCTTTGGATACCTAAATCTCCTATTCATTAGTATCCCATCATTTGCATGAAGTAGAAATCAATTAAAATGAAATACACAAATTTCTACTTCATGATGTGCTTTAATGTCTTTTCTATCTTTTTCTTTTTGTGTTCTTTTTAAACTATCATGCCATGGTCATCCTATATAGTATTGGAAATATGATTTTATCTCATAAAGCTTAAAGAGTTTATAAATCATTTTTGATCAAAATTCAAAATCATATTTTTATTTTGATGACCTATCTTTTATTATTATAAATATCTTATATTATCCATATGAATCAAACTCTAAATTTGCTATAAGATATTTCAAATTAAATCCGGTTATTAGGCTATTAAGATTCTTAGCCTTCACCAACAACTGGTTTAGTGAAATAACTTGATCTAAAAGAAAATTCAAGATTTAAATAAAAGCTCAACTTTCAATATGGGTGTCATTGTTCACAACAAAAAATTATATTGTGTTCTCTCCTTGATGTCAAACATGATCTAAACCATCACTATTGTTCACCTATCAAAAAATCACATATATATATTCAAAATTCTTAATTAAAGGAAAATCACTAAAAGGTGTTGAAAGAAGTTTTCTTCATAATGAATATTGAATTCACAAACACCACCATGATCTAGTGATATCTTTTGCTAAACATCTCTAAAACCATAATTCATATCAAGAATCATCTATAAATAACTATCACAAATTATATGATAACAATTGACATTATAATTGTTTACCATGGTTGGTGTTATGGTGTATTATGTGTGTATTGTGATTTATTTCTAGTTTAGACCTTTGAATCATTTTGATATCAAATCAAATAGAATTGTCACTCCATTCTAGGTCTCTAAGTTGAAACACAATCAAACTTTGGCATAACATTAATCTCAAATTTATCATACTAACATTGTCACCTAAAGAATATTTATATCTATGTTAGGTTTTATATGTCAGGGCATATCCATGTTACTATTTGCGTGAACATTACTCCTTGTTCACCGAAACCATGCATATTTGATTTGTTCAAACATGATATCTAGGGTTTTCATTTCCTTTTTTTTTAAGTTATAAGCACAAGTCTTTAGAAAAGTCAAAATGAAAACATAAGTAAACATATCTCGTGCAATGATTATTTTGTCAAGTCATATAAGAAATCGCTAACGTTTCATGCAATTTGGACCATCCAAAACATCTCCTAAAAATCTGCAACTTCTGCATGGAACTACTATTGGGACCACCAACCAAAATTTCTAAAATCCTAAAAAATTGTTCACTGTCTCCCGCGCTAGCGCTACCGCAGGCGCTAGCGTCCATGTTCATTTTTCTGTATTTTTTAAATTTCTAAAAATCCCTTAAAATATATAAATCTATATTTTCTACTTAGTTTTGCACTTCTATGTTTCATTATTTTTTGAAAAATCAAATACAAAACTACAAAAGCAAAAATTACAAAAATATGCTTTTATTTGTGAAAATCAACTACAAAAATATAAAACAAAACAAAAACAAGTATCAAAATTATTCTTCTGAACTTAACTTTTCTATGTATCTTGCGAAAGGGTGATTTGGGCTATCATCCCATCATATCACCTAGTACCGGGCGAACCTCTCACAAGGTAGTCCTCGGGAAGTCCAAGATCAATTTTATGAGTTCAAACTTTAAATAAAAATTACTCTTTAAAAATATCAAAAATATTGTATGAACTTCATTGAAAATCAAGCATGATGTAATCTATTATTTAGAACTTCTATAATGTTACAATTTATCTTTTCAAACTACTTTGAACATTGCTTTCATCATGCTCTGATATATCTATTAATATGTGCATCAATTATTGTGAAAAAGTTGTGTAGAACTAAGCTTAGCATGCCTCTAAGTATGAGTAAATGTTTTATGTTTGATAATGATCTTTATTCACTCACTTTTTGGCATTGTCTACATATGTGTTTAATCTAAGAATGCTTGTGTATGTTCTGTGATAGTACAATGAATTAAAATTGCACAAGTATCTTCTCTTCACTCCTTCTTTTGCACTCTTAAAAATTAAGAAAAGTGGTTATATTTTCATTCTCATAAAATCTATTGATTTGCAAAAAAGTGTATTCGGAGAACTTTGTACAAAACAAAATTATAAAATAAATGACAAAGATAACTCCACCAAGCACTACTTGAACCTTCTGATAAGTCTTAATGAGCATTGTGAGGTTGAGCACCTTGGAAAGAATAATAAAGTGTCTTGTGCAAATCAAATCTTTCTTTCAAAAATAAGAAAAACCACTTTCTCTTAAGTACACCGGATCACTAGTCTCAAAATTCAAAATAAATATGTGATCCCCCAAGCACTACTTTGCACCCTGATAAGTCTTGATGAGCATTGTTTGTGCAAAGCACCTTGGTAGTTGTATATTTTTTTGTGCATTAAAGTGTGTGGAAGTAATCTTATTTGTGTTTTATTGTGCTTCTTACTTTACATATTACTTGTATTTTTGATTAAAACATTTGTTTGCTCTCCTCAAAAATACACTTATGTGCACATCATTATCTTCCATAACACTTCTTCTCATGAGTATTGGATCCTAATGCTAATTATATATTACTTTTTATTTATGAAATGCACTAGATAACCTAGCATGCTTTCTACAATGTTTGGTATGACTTGAAATTGTGAATTGAAATAACATTGTAGTAATCTCTTTGTAATTGTATTATTTCATGCTTGGTTATTTTTGTCAACCATAAAAGATTTTCATTGAAACATGATTTCATAAACATCTTCTTTTTATTAAACTCATATATCTTTTTATGGATTATTCTTGATTACAATAAGATGTTTCATTTATTTCTACAAGTCTTCCGCATCACCACCATATAACTTTTACCTTGCACTTTCATGCTTATATCAAGTCTTAAATCTCAATTTTTTTTCTTAAAAACAAGTAGTAGACTTGCTTGGTAAAATTTATATTAGTTATTCTAACACGCATATCATTTTTATGCTAAAAACTCTGATTTATTTCTCTGAAAACTTTCATGCTAAACACTCCTCCAACAAGTAAAATATTGCTTATAAAAACATCCTCTTCTTAATGAATTTCAAATCAAATTTTACCTCTTACTTGTAATTGCTAAAAGGATGTTGTTTATTTATTCGAAAATGCTTCAACTCTTATCTTTATAAAAAGTTCACTTAGAAACTCAAAAACATCTCCTTTTTGAACTTAAACTCTTATTTAGTATTATGATGTTTCTTTTTTTCTTCCGCAATGCTCAAACTCTGATTCATTCATGAATTTCAATATAGCTAAGAGTATTTTATTTTTAAATAAAAATCCATATGCTATGAAACTTCCCATTAGATTTAAATGCTTAATGTTTCCAATAATTGTTATCCATGACTTCATTTCTCACCATAGCGGGGGCGTAGGGTTGTAGACATTAGATAACCTTATCTAGTCATGTCTTGTACTTAACCGGGGAGGGTTCCAGTGGGGCCTTACGAGGCACTGGTGGGAAAGAGTGTTAGGTTAAGTGTGTGTCTAGTGTTTGCATATGGGACTAACACCCCAACCTACGGCTTGTTTGCAGCTCCTCATGCCCATCCGTCACTTAGTACGGGGCTAGGGTATAGACGTATTGTCTGGGTAGATTGGTTACTTGGAAATCACTATTTTTTTATGCTTAAAACTCTTATATAAAGGGGAAATCATTACTTTTGCTCAAACTAAAACTTCTGATATATTTATACAAAAATTATTCTAACAAGTGGCTCTAAAACTCCTTATCATTTCCTTCTCCCACTTTTGCTAATAACAAAGGGGGAGAACTAACATGATAAAATGCAAAAGGGGGAGAACTAACATGATAAATATATAATCCGCTATCAAAATGCAAACCCAACATGATTGATTAAGTTGATAGCATACATATTAGGGGAGCATTCACATAGGGGGAGCATGTGTTTAGGGGGAGCAATTCTAAATGCTAAAATCAATAATTATCCTAAAGTCATCACTCTCACACACACACAAGTATAGTCTCATCTTGCTTATTTATTAATGTTTTGTTTTATCATTAATGGATTTGTTATTATCAAAAGGGGGAGTTTGTTGGAACATGGTCTTCCGCATCTCCTAGGTTGGAGAATAACAAATCCTATGTGTATTTGATCTTGTGTGTTCAAGTGTGCAGGTTAACATAGTCCATATGACTCAAGGAGTACTCATGATGACTGCCCCCAAAATTGAAGCCAAAATTCGAAAAGGCTCACTAGCGCCGGCGGTAGCGATAGCGCCTGGCGCTAGTGATGATTAGCGCGATTCTGGCAGTGTTTTTAGAAAGAGCTAGCACCCGGCGGTAGCTACTAGCGCTGGCGGTAGCATAGTGCACAAGAGGCATAGAGCAAAATATTGCCGCGGATTGAAGATCCTGCCGAGCAAAACGTTTCCTAATCTGGGCTAGCGCCGGCGGTAGCGTGAAGGCTATAAATTGGATGCTTTGGCTCCGTCTTTTTCATTCTTCTACAATCCCAAACTCCAGAGCTTCGTGCCACAGCAGAGAGAGGAAGATTCAGAGTGATACTCCCACAAATCCATGAAGGCTTAAGGAGATCCGTGGAGAAGATTTCAACACGCTTCTTCATCGTGACGAAAGACCGCATCGACTACGATCATACTCTGCGTCTCGTCTACTTCTCCAAGAGATCCAAATATAGGGAGTTTTTATTGAGAGAAAGAAGCTGTGCTGCTCACTAACCAAAGAAGTAGCTCTTCAGAAGAAGGACAAATTTTAGCCCAAAGTCCTAAAATCTAAGAATGACAACACCAGAAGGGTGGAGAGTAAACTCCCCTTTGTAGTAAAGCCTATGACAAGCTCCTCCAAACCAGAGACCTCTCCTCTACTGGTAAATGGTTGCTGCCCCACTCAGAGAAGGGAGAAGGGATGCTTCAAGGGAGACAGATCAGGCAGACCCTGTGGGAAGATGGCTAGCTTGAGGAAGGTAATCTCGCCCTCCAACAAGAATGCTAGGCAATCCAATCTTGGGTATTTCAAGATTGGGAGCTCCACTAGTGGAGCAAATAACATGCCAAAAACCATAAAGGTACCTCAGGAAGTTATGAGGAGGCAGAAATTTGCTGAGCCCAGAGAAGAGAAGAAATCCTTAAAGAAGACTGACTCCAGATGGAAAATAGTGAATGGTGACAACAAACATCACATCTACCATCAGTACAGTTCATCTTCTTTGCTTCATTCATTTGTTCAAACACAAAGAACTCCTGCTCATACATTCAACCAAAAAAAGAAGATATAACAGGTATGAATGTTGGTGCTGTGAAAAGACAGGGCACTTTGCAATTGATTGTTGGTACAATCCAACTGCTCCAAGGGTAACAAATGCTAAACATGCAAACAATGTATTTCACAATCACTATGCATATCCAAGGGCAGTTATATCCAGTATGCCCGTCAAAGCTAACAATTTCCTAGGACCCAAACTCACTTGTGTTCCTAAGGGCTTGTAATCTTTTTTGCAGATAGTCCAAGTGCCCACCAGGAGCAAATCTGGGCCTTGGACAAGGTGGTTGTTTTGACCCATAGGTAGAACAGCAAAGTCAATTTACTAAAATATTGATGCAGGTATCCTACTAAAAGAGGGCTAAAAGCTACATAGGGTTGGTGCCTAAGGATAACTCCCAAGCAGAGCGAAAGAATGCCTTAGGGAGACATGTAAGGAAGAATTGACTCGTCGATACAAGAAGTTATTACGATGACACAATAGACGTTAGGACGACAAAGATTCGAGCTGCGAGGATACGTATCCAAGGATCATTTTGACAACAATAACCGCATCGGCAAAATATAATCGAGCTATTTTTATCGAGATTAGATGGGTCCATCGGAGCCGTATGATCGTTTTTTAAGGTACGTGCCTCTTCACCTACCGACACTATAAATAGAGTGAATGCTCGAAAATAAAAATTACGCTATCATTTGCCCTAAGACATTTCGTCGACAAACCCTCGCCTCCTTTGTCGTGCTGCCTTCTCTTTCACTCTGAATCAATGGCTCCCAAGAAAGAAGAAGTGATCTCAGGTTGTAAACTTCAGCGAGGAGGTTTCAATGCCTACTTCGACGAAATATGATCAATAATAGGATTGCTGGAGGCATCGGGACTAGAATATGTCCTTTGGGAACCCTCGGTTCTTCTTCACCGAGAATTAGGCGAGTTCTTTGCCGAAGTAAGACTCGACCACACTGAATTAAGGATAAAGTGTATAGTGGGAGGCAAGAAGATCAAGATATCTGCGAAAAGCATTGGAAAAGCACTGAATCTGCCAGGAATCCCGCGGGTTGGGAGGAAGAAGAAGAGCTGACTTCTGAAGATGCGTTCACAAGCTACACATGGTGCGGCCACACAGGGAAGACCTACAGGTCTATTAAGAGAGCTGAATTCAATCAAAAGGGAAAGCTGCTGGCCGACATTGTTGGCAAAGTTTTGTTGTGCAAGCCTGGGTCCCATGACCAAATCTCCAAAGATATGTTCATTGTCATGGCCCAAATAATCCACTCCAAGAAGACCAACTGGAGTGAGTTCCTCTTCCAGAGATTGAAGAACACCCTGCAGTCCCCTTTCTACGGAAGAATATTGTCCCTTTACCTTCTAAATACCCAGGGTGAAGTATTGCACAAGAAAATGGGAGTTCCCCTTCATTACTCCAAGAGACTGGATGAGAAGATGCCAGATCGATGAGATAGGTCCATCCGTAAGCCATCATCTGATTCACAGCCTACTCCAAAGAAATTGAAGAAACAAGCATCCCCAATAAATCCCTCGGAATCATCAAGCAGTTCAGATAACATACCACCACACCCACAAATCCCTGGTGCATCTGAGGGGGAGACTTCCACCCATAGGGATTTCTCGGTAATAGTACCAGAACCTGCACCCATAGAGGTTATTGAAGATGCGAGAATCCCCAATTTGGGGAGTGTGCCTGTTGAGGGGGAGTCCCAATTAGGGGGCTCAGCCCAAGATAATGAAGTAATCCATGAGGAGCTCTCAGCTGGAGGCTGACATCAAGAGGATGCTCAAGATGAGGGGGAGACACATCTTGGGTGCTCTGCCCTAGAAGATCAAGGGAATGAGCCTTCTATCCCAGAAGATAGAGGCGCTATGCCTATGCCAACTGAAGACATTACCCTCTCGGACTGCCGAGAGTTAATGGTAGCAAGCAAGATTGTGCTCACAGCTCCAAGTGAGACAGTGCCAGAAGTTTCCAAGGGGAAAGCCAAGGCTACAACGCATATTAGTGAAAATCATCTAAAAATGTCAGTAAAGCAGCTCCCCAGGGAGGAGGAGATCTAGAAGAACAAACTACTGAGCCATCTTCGACTCAGGAAGGGTCTCTCTTCCATATAATGTCAGCCCTGCTAAATGCTCAGCGCAAACAACTAGAGCAATTCATAGTGCAAACTGTGGATAATCTAAGGGAAGAAATAAAGGGCGAGATCCAGAAAGTGAAGAAGGGCATACTCCACCTCAACACCCAGTGCGCTCACTTCTACACACTGGCAGCTCCGGCCATTGAGAAGATGAGCGAGGAAGTAAACAAAGTGGGACATCAGACCCACAAAATCCTGAGAAAGCAAGGCACATTCTCAGACAATGTGTACTATGGTCTTAAGCAGATAGAGACAAATGCTGCAAATAACAGAAATCAAATTCTGAATAAGGTCAATGAGAACATTCATACCTTAGATACCCATCTACTTGAAATAAACAACGATTTGGATGTGACTGAACAAAGCTTACATGAAAAGTTGAATCAAGTCAGAGAAGGACTTGAGGAAAGGGTAATTAAAGAAGCCCTAAAGGGGGAGAAGGAAATAATAAACGCCAGTTCACATCAAGCGATGTGGATAACAAATCAGATAAAGCTGACAATGAAGCAACCCCCATCACGATATGAAGCTGCCAATCCATCTGCAAGCATCAATTCAGCTGAGTATGGAGTAGAGTTTGGAGAATCATCAACCTCCAGGAGAAGAAAGAGGAGTCAGAGCAGCCAGTATCGACAAAAGAGACTGAGGGAAGTTGAGCTGGATCCACAATCCGGAAGGTGGAGTCCAGTATCAACAGAAATAATAACAGAATCATGGATCTAGTTTGGATACCCTCAGGAGGACTTTCAATGAGTATACCAGACAGTTGAATGGGAGAAACATCTGAAGAAGCTGGAAAGGAGGAGGAACCACAAGCTAGCATTCCCACAAGGTCCTCCTCCCTCTCCTAAGAGAATTCTCCTGCCCATCAACTACCATCAGAGGCAATGGCAGAAAACCAAAGGGGCAAGCAGCAGCAGACGCTGATGGGGCAACAAATTAAAATCTTAATTTATTTTGTTGTGGCAAATGAATGCTAATGTTTATTTGTGAACATTTAATCCATTTATATGCTTGAAGAACATTTCATCTATTTATATGATTGCTGCATTAAGTATGATGTTACTATCTGAAATGATATATCTTTTCATGAGTGGCATTTATCATTGAGGTAAGTTAGGGCTTCTTCAAATATGGGGAAATTGTTGGGAACAGTGCCCAACAATGTTCCTGATTTGAAGAAGTGCTCAGCTCAATGATAACTGCAAGTTGTATTTAATGTTTCATCTAGTTCATGCATGTAGAGATCGACAATATGTCAAGTACTTTAGTTATTTCTGAAAGTACTATATCATCAAGAAGAACAGGAGCTGTCGTCGACAAAGTATGCTTGTCGTCCTGATGATGAGCAAAGCAAACGCTGAGACTTGGCGTGTTCGTTGAACAGAGAAGGAAGATCGTCGAACTCAGAAGGAAGATCGTCGACCGCTGAGACTTAGCGTGTTCGTCGAACGCTGAGACTTGGCGAGTCAGACAACCGCTGAGACTTGGCAAGATCGTCGAACGCTGAGACTCGGCAAGATCGTCGAATGCTGAGACTCGGCAAGATCATCGAACGCAGAATGGAGTTCATCGAACGCAGAGACAGGACAGACGAATGAAGCTCGTAGATTGCAGAACGTCGTTCGTCGAACACAAAGAAGAATGAAGACAAAAGGAAGTAATGTCGTCCAGAAGACGCGGTATCGTCGACTTCACCAAAGTGCCCTTGTCGTCGAGAAGAACATACATCATCATAAAGAAGACATGTCGTAAAGAAAACTGAAGAAGGACAGCTGAAGACAAGCAGTTGCTAAAGTATGATATGTCGACATGTTATCACTCATGTCGTCGAGAGAATAAGGTGATTACGAGCACACATTCAGAGACAGCATATCGTCGTATATGCAGAAGCGCCAGAATGTCTCGTATCATCAAGATAATAGCACCAGAGACAGAAGCAAGAAGAATTGAAGGTCTACCTAAGTTCAAGGCATCAACAAAGTCCTGTCGTCGAGATATTGTCCATGTCGTCGTAACAATGGAATTATCGTCGAGACAGATTCAAATGTTGCAGACGCGCTGTCAGCATTTAATGTCGCCGCCTGATTGTCCAATCAGCGCGTGCTCTTATGGAATGGGCGTCTGACATTAAAGGACATCACATGTGACCGTTATGCGGCTCATCTGTCCTATAAAAGGGAACAGTGATGCCTTAGAATACCAACTCTGGAAATAGAGAAAAGAACGAAAAAGAATTCCGCCGCTACACTTGAATAGAACAGTACTCTCGGCGGAGAAGAAGAAGTTCATGTAGAGAACATTCATCAAGAGTTCTCTGAAGAATCAGTCATCTCCATCGACTCAAAAGCAGCCGATCAACACCAGGCAAAAGAAGAGGAGGCTGAAGAAGATCTAGTGCTAAAACTCAAAATCAAGAATCATCTTCTTCAACCTAAGGAAGCCAATCTTCATCATGCTAAAGTTGTCGATCTTCAACAGCCAGAAGTAACAGTCTCTTATCACTGTAATTTTTTTGTAAGGCTTGCGGGCCTATTTGTCTAGCTTGAGGGCTGGAGAGCTGTGAGGCGTGAGGGCCAGAGTAGTGGACTTGCGGGTCCGACACCGTCTAGCTTGAGGGCTGGAGAGCTGTGAGGCTTGAGGGCCAGGGTAGTGGACTTGCGGGTCCGATCTTATCGAACTTGATGGCTCGGACGTAGTAGGGGCTTGCGGGCCTTGGCTGTAGGCACAGAACTTGCGGGTCTGTGTTGTGTAGGGCTTGAGGGCCTGAGTGTCGAGCTTGCTGGCTCGGGGGCAGTAGGGGATTGCGGGCCTAGGCTGTTGGACATGCGGGTCTATGTTGTAAAGCTTGAGGGCCTCAAGATTTTGGCAGTGTTTGCCAAGCCTACAGCACTGCTAGGTAGGTGCAGAGGGAAAGAGGACTACTCAAGACACCCGGTCTTGAGGAACCTCTATACATCTTTGTGTGCTTTTCTGTGTTGTGCTTTCTACTTTATAGATTTATTAACCAGAAATCAAGATCACCAAAAAGGGGATAATAATTTGAAAAACCTATTCACCCCCCTCTAGGTGATGACTTGACACCCAATAAACAACACATTACATATAAGCTATTCTTGAGATGGTAACTATACCATTAGTAACTTTGCCATAACCTTTAGTTTTTCCTCTGTCAGGTCCCCCAAATTTCACTTTAGGGCCATCTTGTACATGAGTGAATTTTTTCAAAAGGCTTCTTGTTCCAGTCATGTGCCTGGAACAACCACTGTCCAAATACCAGATTGGAGTTTAATTGGTCTTTGGACATACATGGAAAAATAAACTATTTCTTCTTAGGTACCCAAGACTGGTTGGGTCCTAGATTTTGGTTAGTCATAAAATACACACTAGATCTGACTGCTCCAGGATGTGCAGAGTGGATTTTAACAAGGTTTTTTGTTAGTATGGAATTGGTTACCCTTGGGACTGATGGATTGAACAATCAGTCAATTGTAAAGTGGCCAATCTTGTCACAACACCAACATTCAAACTTGTTATATCTCCTTTTTCTTGCTGTCAGAAGGAGCATGATTCCTTTGTGTGGAATAGGAGATAGAATTGCACTACTTATTATTGTGGTGTTGGATATTCCCACTCAGAGCTTTTGTCTCTGAAGTCCATCTTCTTAAAAGATGTCTTCCTCTTCCTAGACACATGAGATTCATGTTTCCTCATGATGATCCCTTCATGAGGTTCCTTTGAAGGACCAAGCACATCCTTGAATCCACTTGTGGTGCACTCATTCTCGAGGTGTCCATAAATAGATTCCTTATCATACTTGTTGGAGGGTGATATTACCTTCCTAAAGTTGACCTTTTCTCAATAGATTTACCTGATTTGCCTTCCTTAAGGTATCCAAGGACTCTTCTTTGAGTGGAGAAAAATCCATCAATCAATGGAAGAATAGTTTTAGGTTTGGAGAAACTTGTTACAAGCTTTCTTTCAATAAGAATTTGTCCTCCAAATCTTTGATTTTCTTTTCCTTAGATTTCAGGACACCAGATTGATCTTTACCCTTCTTTAGAAGTACAACTTCTTTGGATAGGGCTTAGCACAGCTCCTTGCTGTCTATTAATGCCTTCAGAGTCTTTTCAAACTTTCTTATTAGATCAAGATTGGAGCTTGCATTGTAGCCCTTTTTGAGTTGGCAAAATTCTGCATTCTCCAGAGTTAGCCTTTTATCTTTTTCTGAGAGATCAGAGTTTCTTGCTTGAAGAGATAAGATCTCTCCAGCATGCTCATTGTAGAGCTTCCTTCTTCTCTTAAGTGCATCAAGCAATTATACATATTGATCTAATAAGTCCCCTTTAGATTTATCTTCCGAGGAAAGGATTGCCTCAGAATCAGTATCTGGTATAGATAAGGAAGCTTTGATTGGTACCTGTGCAGAGAATCGAAACTATTTTCCTTCTCTTCTTCTTCACTAATGGCCATGGTAGCCATATATTCTTCTTCATCTGATGAGGAGGAGGAGCTGCTCTAATTTTCACTTAGAGTTTGGTATTTCTTAGCCAGAAAACTCTATTCTCTGTTCTTTTCCTTGAAGGCTTTCTTATCTTCAGGTTTTCTGCTGTCTCTTCTTGTGGAAAGACATTCAGCTATCATGTGTCCAGATTTCTTGCATCCATAGCAAATAATTTTAGTAGAGGAGTGTTTGTTAAGTTTGGATTCATACTTGTCCCCTTTTTCTTTGTGGGGATTGTAGCTTCTTCTTGAGTTTGAGGAAGATGAGTGTTTTCCTTTTTCTTTCATCCTTTTTTCTGAGAATCTTCATGAAGTTCTTGGAAAATTGAGTGAGTTCCCCATCAGACAGTCCTGTGTTGGTGGAGCTTGTTTTAGATTCTTCAACTTCAGATTCCTTATTCTTTTTAAAGCTATGTGCCTTGAGGGCTACTGATTTTTCCTTGTGATTTGGTCTGCATTTATCTTCTTCAGCTTTCCTGGTATTCAATTGTAGCTCATAAGAGAGAAGTTTCCCAAATAGGTTTTGGTGTTCCATATTGCTCAGATTTCCTATTTCTCTTATGACACAGATTTTAGTGTCCCATTCTTTATGAAGGGATCTCAGGAATTTGTCATTATGCTCATAATTAGAGAACACCCTTCCATAGGATCTCAGACCATTCACAATTCTGAAAAAATTTCATAGGACCGGAAATGGAATCCCTCTTATCTTGTCTGAATGCCTCATATTCTCGATTTCTAAGGGATTTCCTATCATCCCTTACTTCAGATGTTACTTCCATGTAGACTACAAGAGAGTTCCACATTTCTTTGGAGGTTTTGCAATGTACTAGATTTTGGAATGTAGAGTCATCAAAAGCACTTACCAAAATATTTTTGGCCCTCTTGTCCATGGTGGCAAGCACTATCTCATCTTTACTCATTTCAGCATATTTCTTGGGAACTGCAGCTTCAGTGCTGGAGGATGAGGTGTTTATTGGAATGAATGGATCATCCTCAATGGTCATAAAAATCCTTGGATCAGATACCTCCATGTAAAGCTTCACCCTTTCCTTCCATATGACAAAGTTCTCCTTTCTGCATATGGGTAATTTAATGGAACGGAGTTCTTTGTAATTTTCTCCAGCCATGGTGTGAGTATAGATCAATCCTTAGTAGATCTTGTTCCTTAGCTGTAAAGCTATATAGAATAGAACCTACCTCTGATACAAATTGTTATTCTTAAGGAATGACATGGATCACACCTAGAGGGGGGGGGGGGGGGGGGGGGGTGAATACTGTGATGGGTGATTTATGATATCTTTTTAGAAATTAAAGACGCAATGCAAATAATCACAGAAGACACAAGGATTTATAGTGGTTCCCCCTTCACCTATCTAGCAATGTGCTAGCTTAGGCAATCTCCTCCAAAAGTCAGAACTCAAACAGAGTTTCTACCTCAGACTTTATAATATCAAAATTACACTTAGATCTTTACAAATAGATCCTACACTCAGATCACTCAGATCTTACACTCAGATCACCGTGATCCTATCTCAGATTCTCACAAGAATCCTACTCTCAGATTCCACAAGAATCCTACACTCAGATCACAATGATCTTACACACTGTTTATAGATTTACAGTGGTTTACAATAATAGACTCAGTAGAAAATAATATTTAAATCTTAAGTCTTCAGTAGCGGTTTAACATTAGACTTCTTCTCCCTTGATTGATAATAGAATGAAACTTGTAAGTAGAGATCTATATCAAGAGAATTAACAACAGCAGAAATCCCTCTTCTTATATTCATCAAATTGTTTCTTTAGAATATGGATCTTGCAGGACTCTTGAGAATTTAGAAGGATCTTGCTCTTGATTGCAGAAAGACTTAAAATTCTTTTCAGTCGAATCTTTAGTATTCCTCAGATCATTAGTCTCAACAGGTCCAGATCTTCTCCTTTTATAATGATGCTTTAATTAAAAAGGAAATAGAGAAGTATATGAGAAGATATAATTATCTCTGAATTTGAATCTTCAAATTTAATCAGAAAAGGGAATATTTCAAAATTGACTCAAGTAGGAATATTCCACATATGGTAAGTAAGGATTAGAATGGAATGAATAATTCTGTCTGATATCCCAGTCATATTAATTGATTATATTATTCCATAAACAATTCTTCAATGAATTTATTCCATTAAGATCTTCCATTGATGTACCATTGAAATCCTCCTTGATTGGCGTGAAAAGATTGGAGAATTAACGTTGTCACGCGCTATTCAAGCAATTAGAATAGTTCTGAATGAATTAAAGCCTGTCCCGTCGATGTTGAGATCATCCCGTCGATCGACATTGATCCAGTCGATCCTTTGTCCAGTCGACTATCAGAATAGATGGTCTGTCTCGTCGATCGATCTTGTCAACTTATCTTCCCATCGATGTTTAGAGTTCAATCGACAGATCATCCCATCGATTTTTACTTAAGCTTAATTCTGACTTTCACTGCCTTCTGAATTCAGTAATTTTCTTTGAACTTTTCAGGTAGAGTCTTCAAGATAGATATTATTATGACTTCAAATAAAAACTTGAGGTCATATAATACAAATAAATGCATGTTCTTAGTGACCTTAAGCAATATTCAGATATTTCCTAAGAGTACCTGTCTCAAGCATCATCAAGATTTCGTCAAGTACAATAAGTTTATTATTATGTAAATGTTCTTCAAATCAGGAATATTGGGTATCAAATTCACAACAGGGAAATTCTTTGAATAAGGGATGTTGATCCCTCTCTTTACATGGTGGCCTTGGTGAATGACCTGCAGGAAGGCCCTCTCAAGTTTGAGGTCACCACTAAAGAGCTGTGTTCTTATCAAGAGATAATTAGCATCGCGAATTGATTCATTGAACTGGAAATCAGTAACCCCAACTAAGTTTCTAATTTGACATGCAAAGCCGTTCAGAAAGGCTCTGCAGGCTTCCTTTTAGCCCCTCCATCAGTTAAGCCTTTGCATCAAGAGTTCCAACCTCTAGCTCAAAGAGGAAGGTGTTAAAATTTTTGATTGGACCGTTTAGGAGTAAGCAGGAGTTGTATCAACAAGAGTTATAGCCAAACAACCACAATGCCAAAACAGCAACACAAGAAATCTTTATTGAAATAGAACTGCTTTACAATGTGAGGCATACATGGCGAGACATGATTCATAAGAATCACGGAGATGAGAAGAACAAACACACCAAAAAATAGAAACCAGCGGTCTGCCAGAAAGAGACCGCTCGGACTGCAACAAAGGCTCAGGCCGCCCGGCTTGTTCTGCTGTACTCCCAGACCGCTTGCACAGTCAGACCGCAGAAACACCTTGAGACCGCGCGAACAGAAGCAGACAAACTGCACTGCCAGACCGCAATCCCAGACCGCACGAACTGAAGCTTATTGGAACAAAGAACTGAAGCTGTTGCCAGACCGCAACTCAGACCGCCTAACCGCTGAAGGTCGCCTGATCGCTGAGTCCGCTGCAAACAGCACAAGAACACAATAACCCAGTTCGCTGACAGACCGCAGACGAACTGTTTATTCAAGCCACCGGAAATCACCAAGGAAGGAGACCGCACCCTGCAGACCACAAACCTGCGAACACAACAAAGGTTAACTCGCATCCAAGTCGCGCGAACTCAAACTTGAGACCGCAAGAAACAATCCGGGCTCTGGTTCTTACAGTTCTTGTTAGGAATGACGGGCCATGCACCCCTATTTATAGGCGGGTGGACGGATGTCGTCACCGCACAAACCGGGATACAGTCACCACCCATCAGATCGCGAGCGGTCTCAAAAGACAGACCACGCGAACAGACCTCTTGGACGATCACCCGACCAAGACGCAGATCAGCAGACAAGATCGCGCACAGGCCGCGCGAACACGAGACCGCGCACAAGCTGTGCGGTCTCAACAACGCTCCTTCCTTAGAACACCAGAAGCAACCAAGGATCATCTGGACGACTTCAGACAAGTCGCCAGATCGCCAAGATAGACCGCCCGGGTAGACGGTTATATAGGAACAACCCGCCCGGTCTCCCAACAAGGGAACCAGGCAAACCAGCAGACCTACTCGGGAACAACCCGCATCTACCAAGAGCAGACCGCCCAGAAGAAGATCGGAAACAACCCGCAACAGGTTGCCAACGACCAAACCACCAGAGCAAGCTAGCCGATCTCACCAGATCGCCAGAACCAAACCGCCAGATCACCAGCGCAGACCGCGCGGTCTCTGCGGTCTCTAGCCTTCAACCCGGCCGGACTCCTTTTCACTTCACTTCAACAATTTCAACACTCCCCCTTGAAGTGGGAAGTGGAAACTAGCCCGAGCAACTCCCTTAACCGTGTAAACGGTCCCTTCGCCAGCGGCTTTGTGAAGATGTCTGCGACATTGTCCGCACTCCAAACATGCTCGACCATAAGAGATCCTCCCAACACCTTTTCACGAATGAAATGGTGCTCAATATCTATATGTTTGGTCCTCGCGTGACAGACTGGATTGTTAACCAGCTTGAGAGCACTCTCATTGTCCCCGCGTAGCATAGTGGGACCTCGAACCTCCTGATGAACGTCCTCTACCAACCTCCTGAGCCAAATAGCTTCCTGAGCAGCTAAGGCCGAAGCCTTGTACTCCGCTTCTGTGGTAGATACAGACACCGAGTCTTGCTTCTTGCTGCACCAAGAAATAGCTGTGGGACCTATCATAAAGATAAAACCAGACGTTGATCTCCGATCATCCACGTCTCCCCCATAATCAGCATCCATGAAACCATGCAACTCCACGCTTGACCCTCTCCTATATAGGAGACCCAAATCAGAGGTCGACTTCACATACTTCAAGATGCCTTTAGCTGCCAGAAGATGAGGTTTCCGTGGTTCCGCCATGTACCGACTCACCTTGCCAACTGCATAAGCAATATCCGGCCTTGTGATCGTCAAGTAGATCAAGCTCCCAACCAGAGCTCGGAACACCAACGGATCAGATAAGACTCTCCCCTCATCCTTTCGAAGCTTATGATGTTGCTCCAAAGGTATAGAGCTGCTCTTTCCTTCCTCCATGCCAAATCGATTCACGATTCGCTCCGCATATCCTTCCTGAGAAATTAGCACTCCGCTCTCCCGCCTCTGGACCTCGAGTCCAAGAAAATGGTGAAGCTCCCCCAGATCCTTCATCTCGAATCTGATAGCAAGCTCAGCCCTGAGTCTTGCAACAGCTTCCTTCGAGTTCTCGGTGACAATCATGTCATCCACGTACAGCAGCACAATCACCCGAAGCACCCCCTCCTTCTTGATGAACAAGCTTGAATCAGAGTCTGAAGCAACGAATCCGCAGAATAAGAGATATTTTGCAATATTCCCGTACCACGCCCTAGGCGCTTGCTTCAACCCGTACAGGGCCTTCTTCAATTTACAAACATAGTCCGGATACTCCTTCGAGATGAAACCTTGCAGTTGAGTCATGAAGATATCTTTGTCAATCTCGCCGTATAAGAAGGCATTCTTCACGTCGAGTTGCCAAATCTCCCAACCACTCGAAGCCGCCAAGGCAATAACAAATCGAACCGAAGTCATCTTTGCCACTGGACTAAACGTTTCATCATAATCTTCTCCGTACTGCTGTGAGAACCCGCGAGCTACAAGGCGAGCCTTGTAACGCTCGATACTACCGTCAGCTTTCTTCTTCAGCTTGAAGACCCACTTACAAGTGACAGGAGTAGTGCCCTTGGGCTTGGGCACAAGAGACCAGGTCTCATTCTTCTCGAGAGCTGTCATCTCTTCTTGCATAGCAATGTCCCACTCCTTCACACCTCTGGCCTTTTCAAAGCTCGACGGCTCCCTTTCATCTAAGGGACCAGCAAAGAAACATGAAACGAAGTTCACCATATTTCCTCCTGTGTATCGATCTGCTGGTTGAATAGTCCTCTTCGACCTCCTAAGAGGTTGCACCAGACTAACCACCTCCTCAGCCGCTTCTTCTGTGCAAGCTCCTTTTCCAGATGAACTTGGAGCATCGCTCCCCCTGCTACCAGAACCTGAAGCCCCCATCTCAGAGCTTGACACAACTGGAGCTCCTGGTGAAACAGGCAGCTCCACTTGAAGACTTCCCGCAGCTTTTCCTCCTTCATCAATCCTGCTCTCTGGTAGTTCAACTCCTGAACTCCCCTTGTAGGAAGTCACTTCATCGAACACCACATCCTGAGAAACAATTGACCTCCGTGTCTTAGGATCCATGCATCTCCATCCCTTCTTCCGCTCATCATACCCAACAAAGACTAGCTTCCTCGCTTTCGCATCTAGCTTTGTTCGAAGAGTATCAAGAATATGCACATAGCAGGTTGACCCGAACACCCGAAGGTGAGCAACACTCAGCTTCTCTTTGAACATTAGTTCGTGAGGGGTCTTCATGTTGATAGGACTTAAAGGCAATCTGTTGATGACATAAGCTGCACAAGACATTCCCTCCGCCCAGAAGGACTTTGGGATATTCTTGGCATGAAGCCAGCATTTGCAAGTTTCCGTCAGATGACGGATCTTCCTTTCGGCAACGACATTCTGCTGTGGAGTATGGGCACAAGTGAGCTCTCTCCGAACGCCGTGTTTCCTGCAAAAACTTGAGAACTCACCAGAAGTGAACTCCCCACCATTGTCAGTTCTCAATTTTTTCACTCGCAGGCCTAAACGACCTTCCACCAGCTCCTTGAACTCCACAAACCTTGCAAAGGCTTCTGACTTTTCTTTCAAGAAATACACCCAGACATATCTGGTGTAATCGTCAATCAACACCAACATATATCTATTGCCTCCAAGGCTTGGGGTGGCAGTTGGTCCCATCAAATCACCGTGGATGCATTCCAACGGTGCTTTGCACCTTGTTTGCGATTTGTCAAATGGAAGTCGATGAGACTTACCAAACTGACATCCTTCGCAGACATGACCGTCTCCATAGGAGGACAAGCTAGGCAAGCCATTGACAAGGCCCCTTACCGCCATAGCCTTCAATTTGTCCATGCCTACATGCCCCAACCTTTGATGCCAGATGGCAGCACCATCATTTGTCCTCATCTTATCAACATAGGTACTTGTCGATAAAACGAACAAGTCCTTCACCCGCTTGCCGACATGAATAACTTCTCCCTTTATTTCCGGTTGAGTTTTGAGAAACTTCACTTCTGTTGGGCCAAACAAAACGTGATAACCGGCATCGACCGCATTGGTCACAGAGAAGAGATTCTTCTTCATACCAGGCACGTGATAGACACTTCTCAATGTGAGTGGACCCTTATCACTGCTCAGAGAGACGACTCCTTCGTGCTCTACTGGATGAATAGAATTATCAGCCGTTATGATAGCATTGTTACCTGAGTAAGGTGCCAAAGAAGAAAACTTTGATCCATCCCCGGTGAGATGATGTCCACACCCTGAATCAACAATCCAGTCTTCTTCATAGTTGATGGAAGCTAAGGCCTTAACGGGCATCGCTGTTATATTAGACACAAAGGCTCCTCCCCATCCAACTTCACCAGACTTTGGCATCTCCTTCTCCACTGCATGTCCTGGCTGAAGATTCACCCGGCAATCTTTCTTGAAGTGCCCGGTCTTGTTGCATCTAAAACACCTCGGTCCCTCTCCTTTCTTCTTCCCATCAGATTTAGGAGCATAACCCCTATCTTGCTGACCTGAAGTAGAGGGTCCATCATGACCCGGCTTCTTCTTTTCCCACTTCTTTTTCCTCTTCCCAGAGAACATCACATCACTCTCTCCCCCAGAGATAGAAACCCCCGCCATCTGTCTTGCTAAACTTTCTTGCGAAGCAAGAAGGTTCTCCAGCTCCAACAACGACGGCTGATTTGCCGAACCCTGAACTGAAGTTACAAAAGCAAGATACTCCTTCCGCAATCCGCGAATGATATGTCTCTTCAGCTTTGCCTCAGAGATTGGCTCATCAGGGTCCAAAGCAGAAATCTCTGCCGTGAGGTTCTTCATCTTAAGGAAGAAGGTAGAAATAGAAAGATCGCCTTGAGAAGCTCTCGCCAACTCATTTTCAAGAAATTGTAGCCTCGCTACATTCTTCTTATTGAACAATCCATCCAAGGATGTCCAAATCTCAGCAGCAGACTTACATCCGATAATATGATCAAACAGCGCCGGTGAGATAGCCCTTTTGAGAGTGAACTCTGCCTTAGCATTCAACCTCCTCCAAAGTCTCACCTCTGCCATATTATCTCCTGCTAGAAACACCTCTTGTGTGTCTTCTCCGCCAACTACCTCCCAAAGATCCTCGCCAAGCAAGTAACTCTCCATACATGACTTCCACTTTTTAAAGTTAGTCGATGTGAGGAGTTCAATACCAAGACCTCTTGCGAATCCGCCTTCCATGGCAACCAATGTGGTCTCTTCTTCACAAAGACGATGGCAACTCTAGTTGATCACTGCTTATCCATTCCAGAAACCTACCTCTGATACCATGTTAAAATTTTTGATTGGACCGTTTAGGAGTAAGCAGGAGTTGTATCAACAAGAGTTATAACCAAACAACCACAATGCCAAAACAGCAACACAAGAAATCTTTATTGAAATAGAACTGCTTTACAATGCGAGGCATACATGGCGAGACATGATTCATAAGAATCACGGAGATGAGAAGAACAAACACACCAAAAAACAGAAACCAGCGGTCTGCCAGAAAGAGACTGCTCGGACTGCAACAAAGGCTCAGGCCGCCCAGCTTGTTCTGCTATACTCCCAGACCGCTTGCACAGTCAGACCGCAGAAACACCTTGAGACTGCGCGAACAGAAGCAGACAAACTGCACTGCCAGACCGCAATCCCAGACCGCACGAACTGAAGCTTATTGGAACAAAGAACTGAAGCTGTTGCCAGACCGCAACTCAGACCGCCTAACCGCTGAAGGTAGCCTGATCCCTGAGTCCGCTGCAAACAGCACAAGAACACAATAACCCAGTTCGCTGACAGACCGCAGACGAACTGTTTATTCAAGCCACCGGAAATCACCAAGGAAGGAGACCGCACCCTACTGACCGCAAACCTGCGAACACAACAAAGGTTAACTCGCATCCAAGTCGCGCGAACTCAAACTTGAGACAGCAAGAAACAATCCGGGCTCTGGTTCTTACAGTTCTTGTTAGGAATGACGGGCCATGCACCCCTATTTATAGGCGGGTGGACGGATGTCGTCACCGCACAAACCGGGATACAGTCACCACCCATCAGATCGCGAGCGGTCTCAAAAGACAGACCGCGTGAACAGACCTCTTGGACTATCACCCGACCAAGACGCAGATCAGCAGACAAGATCGCGCACAGGCCGCGCGAACACGAGACCGCGCACAAGCCGTGCGGTCTTAACAACGCTCCTTTTTTTAGAACACCAGAAGCAACCAAGGATCATCTGGACGACTTCAGACAAGTCGCCAGATCGCCAAGATAGACCGCCCGGGTAGACGGTCATATAGGAACAACCCGCCCGGTCTCCCAACAAGGGAACCAGGCAAACCAGCAGACCTACTCGGGAACAACCCGCATCTACCAAGAGCAGACCGCCCAGAAGAAGACCGGAAACAACCCGCAACAGGTCGCCAACGACCAAACCACCAGAGCAAGCTAGCCGATCTCACCAGATCGCCAGAACCAAACCGCCAGATCACCAGCGCAGACCGCGCGGTCTCTGCGGTCTCTAGCCTTCAACCCGGCCGGACTCCTTTTCACTCCACTTCAACAATTTCAACAGAAGGAACTTCCGCCATCACCATCCCTACCAGGGACATCAACAGTCTCAGCCTAAAGGGCCTCAACTACCAGTCCCGGCCACTCCAGCTCCGCAGTAGATACAAATCCATCATATTCATTTTGTTCAGCCACCTCTCCCCATTTCTTCTTAACCGTCCTTTAATGACTCTCAAGTATCATTCACCGAGCTCAACGTCTCAATGAGCGAGGTGATTCAAGTTCTTCAAAAGAGGCCCTTTTACAAGAGGCCTTCCCCTTTCCAATCTGACCCAAAGAATAGATATCTCTCCCTTAACAGTGAGCATCACGGGGAGAGAGGTCATCTGACCGAAAATTGCAGAGTTCTCCACATGTTGGTGGAGAAGCTCCTAAAAGAAGGAAAGTTGCAAGAGCTTGTTCAGAAAGGTGATCCTTCCTAGGCTTCAACCTCTAAGGACAAGGAGGTAGCATAAGTACATTGGAAGTGTGAGGAAGTGAATAACGTTGCCCATCTCAAAAACATTGTTTATCCAAGCGAGTGCATGGATGCGAATGTTGAGGGTGCCCTAGGCTACCTCTTCTGCATCCACGGAGGAGCAGGGTTGGAGTCTTCAAAGAATGCTAGTCTCGCAAGAGTCTACACGTTAGAGGTCGCAACAACCTCTTCTTCCATTCCATTTAGATGGACAGTCACCTTTGGGCAAGAGGACCTTCCTCAAACTGCCAACCTTTCAACAACGCAGTCACTTTCAAGGCAGTGATCGAGAATTATATGGTGGAGAATATCTTAATCGACACCGAAAGTTCAGTAAATCTACTTTTCAAACCAGCCTTTGAAGCCCTGAAGACTAGAAAGACTCTTCTTTCCACCGAAGAGCCCCTCTATGGTTTTTCAGGGAGAAGGAGGTAGAAGGGAATTTCACACTTTCGGTGACTCTTGGAGGGATAAACAAGCTTGTCAAGTTTATAGTCGTTGAAGCTCCAAGCAGCTACAACGCAATATTCGAAAGGCTGATCCTCAACGAGTATCAAACGGTGGTCTCTACTTTCCATCTGACAATAAAGTTTGACATGAATGGAATGCAGTATCGGACCAGGAGCGATTCGAAGATAGCTTGGGAGTGTTATATAAAGATGGTCAATGTGACCGAATTATCTCCTCCAGTGATAGCTAGGATCTCCCTAGCACCATAAGTCCCCAAATCCTGCTAAGGATGATGAAGAAATCAAAGAAGATGAAGCAAGAGATGGAGTTCGCTTAGAACCTGCCTAAGCAACTCAGGTCATCCCCATAAGCATGGAGGATGAGAGCAAGAAGCTCTCAATCAATGCGGAGTTGCCTGATGCTGATAAGAGCCAGCTCATCTCTTATCTTCTGAAGAATCTTTATGTCTTCGCTTGGTCAGCGGATGACATGCCAGGAGTTGATCCGGATATTGCTAGCCATCACCTCAACATCAATCCAAGATTCATCCCAATCAAGCAAAAGAAAAGGGCACTGTCAATGACCCTTGCTCAGCCCATCAAAGAGATGGTGGAAAAGCTCCTCAAGGACAAATTCATTCAAGAGATTCAATACCCTGATTGGGTGTCGAATATTGTAATGGTCAACAAGGTCGAAGGGAAGTGGCGTATGTGTGTGGATTTCACTAAGCTCAATAAAGAGTGTCCTAAAGATTGTTACCCCTTTCCTCAAATAGATTCTTTAGTTGATTCTGCGGTAGGGTATTCATAAATGAGCTTCTTAGATGCATTCTTAGGCTATCATCAAATTAGAATGCATAAGCCCGACATCCCTCATACCTCATTCACCATGAATGATGGGTGATTTTGCTATCACGTAATGAATTTAGGGCTAAAGAATGCTAGTGCAACCTATCAGAAAAAGATGAACAGCATTTTTAAAGTCAAAAATGAAGAAATTTAGAGATCTATGTCGATGTCCTCCTAATAAAAAGCAAATCCTTCTTAGCTCACCTTAACGATCTCATCAAAACTTTTACAACTCACTCGACCTTTAATATGAGGCTGAACCCATTGAAATGGGACTTCAGAGCAAGCAAAGGGAAGTTTCTCGGTCATCTCCTCACTCCGGAGGGGTTGGAACCGAATCCTAATAAGGTGAAGGCCATCCTAGAGATGTCACCTCCCAAATCTTCCAATGAAGTTCGACAGTTAGGTAGGAGGATGGCAAGCTTGAGTCATTTTATCTCTCGCTCAAGAGATAAAAGTGCTCCCTTCTTCAAAACTCTCTGCGGAGGAGCTAAGTTTGAATGGATAAAAGAGTGTGATGATGCTTTCAATTAGCTCAAGAAGCGGTTAACATTAACTCCTTTGCTTCAATGCCCGAGAGAGGGAGAAGATCTTTTTCATTATCTTGGAGTTGGCTCCGATGCCATCAGTTCTGTGCTGGTCAGCGAAGAAAAGAAAAGGCAGTTTCCAGTTTATTATGTAAGCAAGATTTTGAAAGATGCTGAGACCCGATATCTGATCCTTGAGAAGTTGGCATTAATTCTTGTGACTTCAGCACAAAGGCTAAGACCTTACTTCTATGGTCATTCAATTGAGTTCTTCATCGATCTTCCATTAAAGAGTGTGTTAGAGAAGCCATAACACTCAGGTAGATTGGCAAAATGGGCGATAGAGCGTAGTGAATTTTATATCTCTTACATTCCCAGAGTAGCAATCAAAGCCCAAGTGCTAGCAGATTTTATGATCAATTCAAAGGAAGCTAACTCAGAGAAAGAGGTTGGAACACCTCTAGCTTGGATGATCTTCATCGATGGAGCCTCGGAGAGGAACTCATCAGGAGCAGGAGTTGTTCAAATTAACATAATTGGGGTTAGATTGGATCAAGCTTTGAAGTTCTATTTTTCAACAATGACAACCAAGTCAGGATTGAGGCCTTGCTAGCCGGTCTCAGATTTGCATGGGAGTTAGGAATTGAAAATGTCTAAGTCAAAATGGATTCTCTAGTAATGGCATCTCAAGTGAATAGAACGTTTGAGACTAGAGATCGCGTTCTAAAACAATACCAAGCTCTAGTGAAGATCGAGATAGGCAAGTTCAAGAGCTTCACTATTCAGCACATTCCAAGGGAAGAGAACGTGGAAGCAGATGAATTGGCTTTGTTTGGCCTCCTTTCGGGAGGAACCACCTCAGAATTGTTTCATCGTACTATTGAGGAGGGAGATGTTATATGCAGATAGAACAACTTACATCTTGGATGGATCCCTCAATTCTCTACCTCTCAACTGTGGAGTTCCACCCGACGGTAAAAGATATGAAAAGGTTTAAACTAAAAGTTCCTACTATTACCTTGTTGCAGGAGTGCTCTATATGAAAACATTTCTCTCACAGTTGGCAAGGTGTGTTTCTGAAGATGAGATTCCAGTTTTTCTTCGAGAGGTTCATTCTGGAGAATGTGGCAGTCATTAAGGAGCTAGAACTTAAAAAAAAAGGATTCTATGGCAAGGTTACTACATGCCCTAAATGTGGAAAGATGTAGAGATGTTTTCAAAGAGGTGTGTTCATTATCAGAAATTTGCACATCTTCAGCATCAACCAGCTCAGCAGCTCAGGATTATATCGACTCCAGGGCCATTTGCAGTTTGGGGATGGATTTGGTTGGGCCTTTCCCTCTTGCAGGTGGACAACATTCTTTTGTTCTAGTCATGATTGATTATTTCAGTAAGTGGATCGAAGCAAAAGCGTTAGAAAAAATAACTACCCAAATTGTGAAGAACTTCATCTGGGAGAGATCGTGTGTAGGAATGGAATTCCTATGAAAATCATCACAGATAATGGTCCTCAATTCAACAACTCCAATCTCATAAATTTTTGTGATCAAATTGGCACCGAGTTGCGGTTTGCTTCCGCGCATCATCTTAGAAGTAACGAGCAAGTGGAAGTTGCCAATAAATTGATTATCAATCTCTTGAAGAAGAAAGTGGAGAATCTCAGAGTCAATTGGGCAGAACATTAACCATCGGTGTTATGGGCTTTGAGGACAACTCCAGCCTCAACTATTGGAGAGACTTCTTTCAAGTTATCTCATGGCTCAGAATCTCTCATTCTGGTTGAGTTTGAAGTGAGAAGTCCAAGGGTAATATTATATCAGTAAAACCAAGACAGTTTGATGGAAGGGAATGATGAAGAGTTGAGATGCAGCCTCGACCTAATTGAAGAGCTGAGGGATGTGGCGACAATTAGGCAAGAGGAATTAAAGAGAAGAATGGCCAAGTATTTTGATAAGAATGTCAGAATTAAAGAATTTGCAGTGGGTGATCTTGTCCTCAAGAAGGTCGATGCAGTTGCAAGATCCGGCTCAGTTGGAAAGGTCAATACGAATTGGGCAGGACCATTCATTATCAAAGAGGTGCTCAAGAATGGTGCTTATCATCTCCAAACTTATGAAGGAGAGGAGCTGCCGCATACTTGGAGTGGAGATGATCTCAAGCGTTTCTTTTCTTGAAAGCTTGTACTTTTCATTTCTTTCTTTCCTTTCTCTTGCAAGAATTTTTGTAATATGGTTGTAACCTTTTGTATTGCATATATTGAAAGGGAAGGAGTGAGATAGATTGATTATCAAAGGGTAAAATCCTACCAAGTGAGACATCGATGGATCCTACTTGATGCTTGATGAGTCCCAATTATATACACAATTTTGGACTCATTTGGGCTTGTTTTCATGCATTTGCACTTCACTTTTTGTATGTTATTGCTTATATTTCATTGCGATACAGTTCTCACATGGAATGCACATTTTGGTCCATTGTGGTGTGAAATTGCGCACTTTGTTGTTGGGGGTAAGCACTTCGTGCTGCCCATTGTATTTTCTGTATTTCTGTGTTGTTGGAAGTATTTCCCTAGTGTGTGCTTGAGCCGTAAATGAGGGGTGATCCCCCATTGTGCTAGAATTCATTTCTGTATGAATCGCACGGTCGTGCGTTTTCTTGACGCACGGTCAGTTGCGGTCGTGCGTGCATGATGTCCAGGAAAATGGAGCCTCGGAGTTTACTCGTGCGTTTTAACGCACGGGCGGTGTTGGTCGTGCGTGAGCAAAACGCACGGGCGCTGGACTTCTTCCCCTGCACGCTTGCTGAGCTTAAGTATTGCACGGTCCACGCACGGTCGTGCGTTCGACCGTGCGCAACCAATTTTCTGACGATTTTCTATAAAAGCTGCAGTTTCGACCTAAACCAACTTACAGTTGATCTTTTTGGAATGGTTGTAATAATTAGGATATTTTAGTTTTCTCTTTTATGCTTACACTTTTATTAAAACTGCATAATACAGGTATTAAGTCCAGCTTAAGGACGGTAAACAAAAGCGCTGCTGGGAGACAACCCATGTTTTTGTTGCTTTTATTCCTTTCTAATCCGCTAATGCCTTAATATATCATTTTTGCTATTGCTTGGTGCGTCCTTTTTGTAGGGTGGTGATCTTTTGGTGGCGGACTTGGATTTCCATTGCAGTATTATCGCCAATCTTCTGGTATGCTCACTTGCTGAGCATGGGGTAACTTCTCTCCTAGCCGCTATTTTTATCTCTACTGTCATATCATATGATGTATTGCTTAGATTAAGTCTGGGGGGAGAACCGCGCTTCGTTACCCACTCACGTTCACACATCTTTTGCATGCTAGAAGCTTTTATTATGATATTTGGTTTTGTTCATTTGCGTCGCACACCACATCACCCACTTGAGCGCGTGCTTAAATTTTTGCACGTGCCGAGCTTGTTTATCACCTGTGCGCAAGGCGAAGAATTCTGTGTTGGCTTAGTATTGTATGGCGGAGTAAAATGTTGACTCCAAGAGTGTTCCTAGTCGTACACTCATGTTCACTTAGAGTTTGTGTAGTTTAAAATTCTTTATATGCTTTTAGTTTCTATTTTTCTATTAGCGTAAATTTTGTTTACTATACTCTAGTTGTGAATCCGGTCATGAATCAAACGGTGGCGTAGAATTGTGTAGGCATTCAGTAGCCTCGTATTGCTCGAGTCGGGAGGAAGGTTGATCTTTCTCGGTGGCTAAGAACTTGCCCCAAGCGACTCTCGAAGCATGGGTATACGGTTAGTCAAGCGTGCAAATGTGATGTAGGCCCTCATTTTGGCCCAGTTGAGCCTTGTACCCATTCCTACCACATTACCCTCGCTAGCCCAGTTGTGCCTACCCCTCCTTTTGATTCAGCTCCACTTATATCTCACCAAAGCCAAATAGCCTATCCTAGTCGCACACCCAATCGAGTTTAGTTCTTTTTATGGTATCATGTGGTGGTGTTGTTGTAGTGTTCATTTTTGCAGATGTGTGGATGTGTTCATTATATATATATATATATGTCAAAAAAAAATGAAAACGAAAATGTTGAAAAAGAAATGAAGTAAAAAAGGCAAATTCAATTGAAAACTTTATGAGGTTTCTATATTGGAGTAGGCGGTGCACACACCTCATTGTAAAAGCCAAGTTTGGTGGTGTGGTGCACCCGCGCTTTCATGTTGTGGTGTTAGCTGATTTCTTGTACTTGCTCATTTGGGTTGGGCGTGCTTAGCCTTCATGTTTACCGTTGTTTTCCGCACTTGAACCTAAGCCATGCTATAAACCTACAAGTCCTATTGATTTGTGCGCTTGAGTTAAACCAGTGCCGTGGAGAGAGTGTGAACGGGCAAGCGTATGGTCATCGACATTGGTGGATTCCCTTGGAGATCCGCCCGGGACTCGATCTTTGGCAATGCTCACCTCATTGTCCGTCTACTTTCGTTCAACGCGTAACCGGATGATTCACTGTGATTCACAGTAGGAGTACAAGTAATATCTTCTTTATGCTTATAGAAAATAGAAATTATTGGGTATACTTAGAATTGTTTTCTGCTATTTCTCTTTGTGCATGAGGATGCGACTTCGCATGGTACTTCGTTCGTACAATTGCTTAGCCAACTAGCTTTCTTCCTCTTCGCCTTGAGATGATTTGCTCGAGACGAGCAAATGTTTAAGTCTGGGGGTGTGATGAGTCCCAATTATATACACAATTTTGGACTCATTTGGGCTTGTTTTCATGCATTTGCACTTCACTTTTAGTATGTTATTGCTTATATTTCATTGCTATACAATTCTCATATGGAATGCACATTTTGGTTCATTGTGGTGTGCAATTGCGCAATTTGTTGTTGGGGGTAAGCAATTCGTGCTCCCCATTGTATTTTCTATATTTCTGTGCTGCTGGAAGTATTTCCCCAGTGTGTGCTTGAGCCGTAAATGAGGGGTGATCCCCCATTGTGCTAGAATTCATTTCTGTATGAATCGCACGGTCGTGAGTTTTCTTGGCGCACGATCAGTTGCGGTCGTGCGTGCATGATGTCCAGCAAAATGGAGCCTCAGAGTTTACTCGTGCGTTTTAACGCACGGGCGGTGTTGGTCGTGCGTGAGCAAAATGCACGGGCCCTGGCCTTCTTCCCCTGCACGCCTGCTGAGCTTAAGTATCGCACGGTCCACGCACGGTCGTGCGTTCGACCGTGCGCGACCAATTTTCTGACGATTTTCTATAAAAGCTGTAGTTTCGACCTAAACCGGGGGAGATCCGTACGCGCCGTACAGCAGCGCGATTCTGCCTTTTCTACCAGGGTTTCGTCCCTTTGGCCTCCTCCTTCATCCTAGGGCTTCAAGAGAGATCTATTTGCCATCACCTTCAAGCAAGAGGAAGCTTGCAACCTCCTCCGGATCGTGAAACGAAGAAGACGGGTCATTTGGAGAGTAGTGACAGCTCTCTCTACCCCAGACGCAGTTGTTGACCGAGCTTGGACGCGGGTTGACAACCCAGCGATTTCAATCGTGAATCTTCAACAAGACTTTGGATTCGGTCAATTTCTTGCCTTGTACTTCTATTATTGTTGTGTATATGTGTAGATCTCACTATTATGATGAAGTAGAGTGCATAAACTTGTTTGTATTTCTTGATTTCATGTCTATGTGATTTCATTTTATGTTTATGTTTCTTGAGGTGCGCCCCATTCCATCTTCCATCCCGCCGTCGCTTTCGTTGCCGCACTAGCAATTGCTAGTGGCGTGCGTGTCGAAGAGGTGCTTATGACCCTCATTCCATTTGCCTACTCGTCCATTCGCCCTTACGAAGTAGCGCGCTCAAGGCCTACGTAGATTCCATTCCACCAAGCAAAGCTTTGCATAGCGGCATTGCATAGGAGTAGTGATAGATTTTTCACTTTATTTTCCACAAACCAAATCAAACCCCCCCCCCCCCCCGTTTCCACAATCCATTCGCCTTAAAGGACTTCGATCTCAAGTCCTTCCTCGATAGATAGCTCCACCTTACTGTGTTCCCTCGAGATTCGATACTCGGGGATTACTCCTCATTTTTTATTACATGAACGATCGATACACTGTCGTTTCGTGTCGCAGTCGAGCTACCGCCTATAGCGGTGTGCGAGATTTGCGCATCAATGCCCCTTGGACTTGAAGCTTGAGATGTAAATCTACCATGACCACAAGTAGCAGAGAGATTTCGCACCTATGCAGTAGTAGCTCGACAAGCTCGTGCAGAGGAACTTTAGGATACCGGGTCCTTGCTGACATCTGACACACATCTGCATCAAGGGAGGTCTACGTGAATGTCCAGCTCTATCATATATTACAGGACATCGTTACAGTCTTGGTGATCCCTAGAGGAAAGCAATGTCGGTGTAGCCCCTGTAGCATGACCGCACCTGCCCTACTGATCATCTTGCTCTATGACCCATGAATACTCATTTGTGTAAGGATAGCCAAGGGGTGGTCCGGAGCATCTATGACTATCGCTTGAGCCCTCTAGTGGCTAGGGTGTTACAATCTTAATGATCTCTTGAGGAAAGCAATGGCGGTGTAGCTTCTACACCAGGATCGGACCTACCCTTTTGATCATTTAGAGTTGTGCACCTCTCTTCTCTCCTCTTCTTCTTAGGGTATTAAAATTTTAATAATCTCTTGAGGAAAGTAAAGTCAGTGTAGCTTCTACAACATGACTGCATGGTGATGGCAAACTATGCCTGTAAACTGCAACGTCAAGTGTACCGTGTCGGAAGTAGTATAAGTTTATAAAAACCAAGGTCGTATAAAAATCAGGGCGAGTTGAATACTTTTACTTCTAGAAAATTTCTATTATCCTATCAATAGAACTTTGGGTTGTTGGTTATAAGAAAATACAGTGAATTAAAATAAAGATTACACAATGGTTAGAAGGCTAACACTCGATCTTGAATCACCTCGGAATGAAAGTAAAATAGAAGAAATATGAATTCTAATTCTAAACGCACCTCTCTTGAGGATACATTTGGCTGAGGTTAGGTTGACCAATCAAACTTTGTTCTAGAATTGAAACCCCTATAACTTGCTTTATCGAGGAGAACGCCTCTATTGGATTTGACTCCAATCCGGGAGATTTATGTCATCCTCTCTCGAGGGTTGCATGCAACTCTCTTTATCCTTGAATGATCAATTCGAATTGTGAGCCTCTCGGCTACTAGATTACGAAAACAAGAATGAGAATTATATATCAAAAATATAATCTCAATTCATTAAAATCAAGGATAAATCTTAAGTATTTTAAAGAAGAGAAAAAGAAAACGAAATTAATTCATGACGATTATTATTTCTTGGATCATCTCGATCTAGTACTAATAGAAATGTATCTACTCATTGAGATTACAGAATCAACGAAAATAAAAGAGTACATTATGGAAGAAGAGAAGAATGAGAGAACAAGAAAACTATTTTTATTATTTCTAGCAAAAACACACTACAATCTATTGAATTGAAAATTACAATTGCAAAAAGAAAAGTACAAGAATTGAAGGTTACAATTGCAAAGAGAAAGAGAAGTAGAAGAATTGCTTAAAGCAAGAAAATAATGCAAGAAATGAAGTATTGAACTCCCAAAAATTCATCCTTGAAGTTCTGGAGAAGCTGCCCTTAAATAGGTGAAAAATTGAGGTTACACGCCCTCGGTCAAGCCCGTGACTATGGGCGTGTAAGGGGCGTGATAGAAGCTGGTGCAAGAGAGATGCCTTTTGGATTCATTGCAGGAGGTTATGTAACATACCTCAAGTAACTATACCCCTAGGATTGTTTTGTCATGACTGGGTCATGACAAAACCCTAGAAAGATCAAGGAGACCAAATGGACCTAGGCAAGTGGGTGAAAACCACAATGGTGTGCAAATAGCACTTTCTAAATACCTAGTCTAGTGTTTGAATTTAGGGCTTCACCTTGATACCACCATAACATCTCTAACCCATTAGGGGTCCCTTAGAGCCATTAGGACACATTGGGGTCAACCAAAGTGGTCAAGTTGACCAAAGTCAACCCTAACCCTAAATTTGTCAAATTGCCCTAATTACAGTCAATTGGCCTCCTATGTTCCCAATTGACCCTACCCAGGCCTTCCTAGCCCTTAGGGGATGCCAATAGGTCACTAACCACCCATTGGGGTCAACCCAAATGGTCAAATGGACCAAAGTCAACTCAACCCTAATTTTGGTCAAAATGTCCTATTTTGACCTAATCCAGCCCAATCCACTTGGGATAGGCCCAATTGAGGTGGCCCACTAGTCTAGGAGGATAAGAATTACACAAAGAGCCATTCAATTTTTGTAAATGGTGATTAAGAGAGAGAATCCCCATTTTCCCCAATTTTGAGGAGTGATAAAGAGAGGAATAATGGTCATTCATGGCAAAGGAGACCAAAGACCTCCTATCTTCACCTCCCATGGCTTGGTACACCTCCCCACATCAATTTGAAGGAGTTTAATAGTCATGGTCGACCCCCTAGTGGTTGGATTTAGTGGTCTTCACCATGGACGAAAATGAGCTTTCATGGCCATTAATGACAATCCAAGCTTTGCCCCTTCCTCTCCCCCAAATTGATCCTTTTAAAAGCTTCAGAGGACTGAATGGAGTGTTTTCTACCACTTACCTGAAGAGATCGACCACCTTGGGGTAGAAATTCCAATGGCACACAAAGGCATAATCTCAGCCTTGGCTACCCGATGATCGGCAACGATTCCCCCCTCCCAACAGGTGCTCCATCATAGCTTTCTCAGTGGATAGATCCACATACACTGGAAATTTGAGTTGGTACCAATCGACCTTGGATCGGCATGGACGAAAAATCTCAGTTTGGCGCTTAAAATTTACTATCCTAAAGCCCGATTCCATCCACCTCCGGCCAGCCAACCCCCGCCTATCGCCGTCCACTACCTCAACGGAGGTGGTAGTGGCATTGGCCGGATGGGAGAGGGTATAGGTGGCCGGGAAATCACCTCCCATGTCATACAGGTTGGCAGACTGTAAGTCGTTGGCTCACTAGAGAAGATGAATGGATGCCCTTCATTACTGCTTTAAGATCTGTGCTACAGATTTTTATAATAAGTGTTATTATAATTCCATTTTCTGTTTCATTGTTGGCAGTAATAGGAATAATAAAGATAATACTTAGAGCTCTATACTAGAAACATGCTCAATAACAAAGTTTTAGCACTTCAAGTCTAGTTTATTTTAAAATTGATTTCACACCCTTTGGGTCAATGGTTTGACCACATCGCTTAATATGGTGCAGCCTATACATAGGGGTTGACCAAAGATTGATTTGAGAGCCCCCATCAATCCAGACATCCAAATGCTCTAAAATTTATAGCATATGCTAGTTGTACCCATACCCTAAATATATCCAAAAATGAGAATTTTCGGACGACATTGTTCTACAGTTTTTGCAATGATTTAATAAATCATGTGTGATTTAATTTTAGGGTCTAGAGACCTTCAAACCCTTCGAAATTTTGGTGGGTGGTTCTTAGGGTCATGACATGACTCTAGTAAAATTTCATCCCATATGGGATTGATTTAGTTCGGTAATTAAGTGACCCAAATTTGTCAAACTAGGGGATATTAGGCCAAAAGTGCACTTGATGGATTTGAGGGGCCAACCCTCATCCAAATGTTGTGAAACCTTGTCCACTGATTTAACATCCCATAAAATACGCCCACAAGTGTTTTGGGGGTGGATGTGCCCTAGAACCCTAGTTCAAACCCTAGGGTTGCAAATTGAACTTATTGAAGGATAAGAGATCATATTGTTGGATCTTGAGGCGCCCTTGGGGGGGGGGGTGAATAAAGGTTTTAAAAAACTTTAATATTTAATAGAAACTTTTGATATTTTATGTTGAAGTAAGTTAAATCAAGAGTAAAGAGATTGGAATAATGAAATCAATTTTATTCAACATGAAAAGGCATGATTATCATTAATAAACTTGATTACAAAATTTGATTTCAATGACGCTAGAAATCAAAGCGAATAATAAAAGACTCTTTTCATTTTCTATACCGACTCGTATCCCCACGAACCGGTTTTCTTTAGCCGATCTCTCCCCAGATACGACCTCAAGCCTCTCTAGCGAGTCTATCAACAGAAAGGTCTCGAGCACCCCCTAGATCTACTCCCTAGACCTAGTCGCCAACACAATGTGAATTCCTCCCTAAGTCCTACCCAGACCTAGTCGCCAACATGCGGCGAATTCACGAACCGATTACAAAGATGAAATAAAGGACAAAATACAAAATACAAATATAAAACTCCCTATGAGGTAATCTGAAGGAGACGCCGAAGAATTGCTGAAGATCATTGAAGTCCAAGCGTGCGTTCTTCGCATTGAGTTAGAGTGTTGATCCAAGCCTCCTTTGATTCCTCCTTTTGAAATATGAGTGGGAGATGTGTTTGTCTGGAAATACGGCCCTCACAAAGTTTCTGAAGTGCTGGAATAGAGCTCTTGCCAATCAGTTATTGGAGAAGATGAAATCCTCCAATTTATAGACTTTGAGCTAACACCGGCGTTAAGTGCTAACATCGGGCGTTGACCATGTATAACAACATATTGATAGCTCGGATCTTCAGAAGAGGAAGGAGATTCTGCACTTTAGGAATTGTTTTATTTTAGGCAATATCAACGACGGAATTAAGGCTAATGTGGGGCGTTGGGCAAATCATTCCTAAAGTCCTCCTGCAATCACGGCTGCTTTCTCCTTGCCAAATTTGTCGACCGGATAGCGCCCAACGCTAAGACTAACGCCTGGCATTGAGATTCATTCTTTAATCAGCTGGCATGCCATTTCGTCGAACAACATCTCAATTCGTCGAACCGCAATTTATTTCGTCGAATGCCATTTTCGTCGAACGGCCTCTCATTTCGGCAACCTCCATTTCGTCGAATGACTTCTCCTTTCATCAACCTCCATTTCGTCGAACGGAATTTTCGTCGAATGCATTTCGTCGAAAGGGCTTCTCATTTCATCGTACATAATTTCGTCGAACGTCGTGGTATGCATTTCGTCGAACACCATGGTATGCATTTCATCGAGCGTCATGGTATGCATTTCGTCGAATGGGCTTCTTCTTTCGTCGAACACGATTTCATTGAACGGCGTTTTCATCTAGCGCTAACGCCCAGCGTTTAGCTTAACGCATGGCGTTAAACAACTTTCAATCCTTCAGCTTGTGGTTAGTGTCAGACCATTGTTGCAGCAACCTGGTGTCATATCTGTCCAAACCTGCATGCTAAAAAACACAATGGCAAACAAGATCAAATACAAGTAGGATTTGTTATTCTCAAATCATAGAGATGCGGAAAACCATGTTCCAACAATCTCCCCCTTTTGATAATAACAAATCCAATTAGAGATAAATCAGATTCATAGATAAAGAATTTGTGTTTTTATAAAGATATATGACACGTAACAATTATAAGATAATGATAAGAATTATAGATCTTTTAAAAGTGCTCCCCCTACAAAAATGCTCCCCCTTAGTGTATACTCCCATATACTAGATACATGCTCCCCCTTAATCTAGTGAATCCTACTCCATTAATCATTATGATTTATCATTTTATTCTCTCCCTTTGTTATTAGCAAAAGAGGGTGGAGTTAAACAAAACTAGAATAAAGAAGGCAAAAGTTAGGACATAACTAAGAGAGGAGTAAGAGTTTTGTGTAAACAAAAAGTAAGTCATGATCGAGCTAAGCGAGAGAGTAGCACAGCGGAAAAATATATGATAAGCGTGAAAGAACATCATTCGAAGATTATACCAAAGGAATGTAATCACTTTCTTTTTAAATTTATTTTAAGAGTGATTCTACTTGTTAAGATAGATGCAAGTTTGTTTAAAAAAGCAGAAGTGAAAACAAAATGTAGAAATAAGCATGAGAACACATGATATAAGGATACATGATTAGATAGAGAAATGCGGAAAACAAAAACAAAACAAATAAGAGTAGTATTTTTGTTATAGTTTGACCATTCCAACAATATGTCTAGACTTTTCACATTTGAGCATTTTAACTTTGAAAATTTTCATAACAAATAGGCAAGCATGATTTAGCATATTCAAAAAGATAATAACTATGATGTAACCAATTCGTATTTCAAGTAAAGAAAACATTGTAGAAATCATGCATTACAATCTAGTGCTTTTACTTGAGTTTTTAGAGAATTATGTAATGTTTGCATTAGGATCCAATTCTCATGAGTAGAAGCTTTATGAAAATCAATGATGTGTGCATTAGGTGTTTTTGTAAAAGTATACAAGTGAAATAATCAAAACACATGACATTTGTAGTGAAATAGTAACAACAACAATAAGATTGTAATCATATAATTACTTTCACACATCACATCTAGAATAAAATTTCAAAGCACATAACATACGTACAACTACTAAGGTGCTTCGCCCAACAATGCTCATTAAGACTTATCAGGGAGTGGAGTATTGCTTGGGGGATCACATAAGCATTTTTTTTTGTTTTATAAAATTTTATTTTTGGTGATACGGTGTACAAATAGAAGTGATAAAAAGAAATATGTTTGCATACACTTTACAATTCTTTCCAAGGTGCTAAACCTCACAATGCTCATTAAGACTTATCAGGAGGGTGAGTAGTGCTTGGTGGAGTTATCTTTGGCATATTATTTCATTATTTTTTTGTTTGGACCAAAGGTCTCCGAATTCACATGTTGTTGCAAACATTAATATAATTGAAGAAACACTTCTATGTGTGCAAGAAGTTTATTTTACAAGATGGTGAAGGTAATTTAGACATACAACCCAAGGTATTAAAATTATTACAGTACACAATCATGCAGGTTTAAGATTATGAACACATGTAGATTATCAAAGTAGTGAGTGTATGAATCATTGATAAACATAAAACATTACTCATACTCAAGGCATGCTAGGCAATCATACACAATTATCTAAAGACTATTTCATTGCACATAATCAGATTAAGGTAAGGCATGACACAAACAATGTTTAGAAAATTTGAAATTAAAATTAGACATTGAAGAGAATCTTAATGTGTATGCCTAATCAATTTTGACCATTTGAAACAAAATGACTAAGATGTATGCTCTTGTGAAGACTTATAGTCAAACCATAAATTTATAAAGAGTTTAAGCAAAACAGATAACAAAACATATTTTTGATCATTTTGTATTATTTGAATTTTTTTGTATTTTGAAATAAAACAACCAAATTAATAATAAAATAATTTGAAATCAGACACAATAAACTGAGAAAGATCATTAGAAAAATACCAGAAAGATACTAGTGAACGCAGAATGTTCATCTGGAGAAAAAGGCTAACGCCTAGAGTTAACTAGTTAACGCCGAAACAGTACTCAATTTTTGAGAATTTTTGAAAATTTTTCTTTTGGCAAAGATAGTATATATATAGACCTTCTTAGGGCAGAAATTTCAGAGAAAGTTGATATGTTTTGAAGGCTAAATTAAGCATATTTTTGTTGTTTTCAGAATAGTTTTATTTATTTATTTTTATTTGATTTTTCATATAATGTGAGGGTAAATAGGGTGTAACTATATATAAAATGGTTCAATAATAGATATGCATTAAGGAATTTTTGCAAATATGTAGAAAATGGGCCAACGCAAGCGTTATAGACAACATTGGCATTACGTTTACTTTATATAAAAGCCCCTAAATCGGGTTCTTTCCATTTTACTATTATTTTAACCCATTTCTCTTCAGGTTTCGCGGACTGCACTTCTCATATCTAGGTAAAATTCTTTCTTTTCTTCTTTTATTTTGTGATTAAAGCATTTCTATTTCCCTAAAATGAAATCCCTTAAAGTATTGAAGTGTTTTGATATGGTATATGATATATCTATGGTAGTGAGATCTAGGGTTTTCAGGTTTTGAGTTGAGGGAAGGCATTTTTGAGATTTCAAAAAAAAAGTCTTTCCATTACCTCTTTTGGTTGTTTTTGAGTTGTGTTGGTAATTTTCCAATTATCCCTATTATTTTACGAAATTTTTTATTTATAAGTGTTTCCGAGGGCTGTCATTGTGTACTGGTAGTAATAGGAAATTACAGAGCATGCGCCAGGCATTGACAATAACGCCTGGCATTGATAAGAGAAATTTTGTTGATGTTTTGTTGTGTGTAGGTTTATGGCTTCTTCCAGTGTTCATGGAGTTTGTGCCAGAATGTCATCAGCCCGTCCCCCACAAGAGTCTTATCAATCATATGTGGGGATTGAAAAGATAAGTGTTGGTGTAGGCATGGTGGTGCACATAGACCTCCCACGTCATGCTCATATTCAGAATCTCCTAGCAGCATCAGGAGTGTTGTCAGTGATTTCTGACGATTGCTTTTCAACGGATTTTGTTCGGGAATTTTATAACAATTTGTATGATCCGTCAGAAATGGAGCTTCATGGAGGAGTGATGTCAATGATCCAGTCTGAAGTTACTCAAATCACGAATGAAGATCTTCGGAATGAGTTTGGGTTAATAGAGAATGATTATCGTTTAGATGTGGTAGAAAAGTATAGAGCTGAGCGGGATTGGACACCAGTAAATCTGGTATTGCATGAGAAGGAGACAAAAGATCAAATTATGGATGTTTCTTCACTTAGGGAGGAAGCATTTTTAATTAAGGATATTTTACGACATACAATTATGTTGAAGTCTGGAGTCACAAAGAAGATCACTAAACAATTGAGCATAGTGACATATCATATTATGCAGGAAGTACTTTTTGATGTGGCAGATCTTATCCTTTCTCAGATTCGTTATACTTTTAAGTTGAAGGATCCAAGACGGTCTCGACTCAACACTCTTCCCTTAGGAGGACTTATACAACGGGCGGTGATGGGGAAGTATGAGTATATAATCAAGAGTAACTACATTAATGATCTTGTTCCTGAGCTTTATTCATCTTCAACCCTTCGAGTCCCTCGACCACGAGATATACCATCATCTTCATGGCCACCCCTACGACGAGGTGTTTCACTCCGAGAGATGAATTGGGAGCATCAGGAGTCGTTTGAAGAATTCAAAGAGAATACGACACGAAGAATGTCACGGATCGAGAAAATGATGCGATGCATGATCAGGGCCCTGAAGTTGAAACCGACACCGGCAGAAGAAAGGTATTGGGAGGTTCCCGTGGAGGATCCGCCACATCGCTCGACTCACGGTACTCGAAGGTCAAGGGAACGAGGCAGTTCAACTACTGGAGAATCAGACTCACTTAGTGAAAGTAGACAATTTTAAGGTGGTTTTCAGTTCTGTAATAACAGTGTTTACTATTTGGACAATATTATTTAACGCCTGGCGTTACTGCTTGCGCCCAACGTTAGCTAACATGCTTTTCCTTTTATTTTTGTTTTTTTCTATTATGTGAACAATTTATAAACTATGGCTTTTATGCAAGATTAATTTCTCATTATATTTGTTTTTACAGCACATAATTATTATGAATTTTAACTTCCAATTTTTCAGATTTTGGTTAAGCATGATAGAGGCAAACAAATGACGCAAATATATTAAGTAACTAAGCAAAACTTGAACATTTTATAAATTTAGCCTAATTCCCTTAAAATACCTTTTAAATCCATTTTGACAATTATTTCATTTAGTCTTAAAATATCATATAATGGATTTAGAAGGATAAACATAAAAAGGATAAGTAGATCACTTGAAAAATGATATGACTTTTTTATCAACTTTATTCAATTTGATTTATTTATGGATTTTGGTTTAATATGTGAAAGTCATATCACAAGTTATATAAAGTGATCATATCATGATGGTTCAACAAAAAGGAAAATAAACAAAAATAGGTTAGGCATATCATGAAGTAGAATAATGATATTTCATTTTTAGTTGATTTCTACTTCATGCAAATGATTGGATACTAATAAATGAGAGATTTAGGTATGCAAAGAGGACCGGGTGTGACGGTTCTTTTGGGTACCCAAATACATCGTGTTTGCTTTTGGGGAGATAGTGATGAATGGGCCCTTTTGAGTGGAGTTAGTGTTTCATCTTTAACTTTAGGCCTCCATTCAAACCTTGGACAAACATTATTTTTAGTTTTCAAATTTCCATAATCATTTACTTGAATATTTGGCTTAAAATGATTTTTGAATTTATAATTTGATGGAAATTTGTTTGCATTTAATTTTTGGTTGGGAGAAACATGATTTTGTAAATAATGGTAATTTTGATTTTGATTTACAAATCCTTTATGTTCCTTACTCCCATTATTAAACTTAGTTAAGATGTTCATATTCATATTCAACTTGTTTTTAGATATAGTTTGATATTGTGAATTTGTATTTACCATTTTCATAAGCAAGTTGATTATTGATTTTAATTAATCATTCTTAACTTTAAGATTATGTCTAGCTTTATTATAAGCGATTGTGCTATTTTTAAGAATGGAAACAATTGAATCAATATGATTTTGATAGTTATTTCAATATTCATCAAATGTTTCATCCATATCTTTAATTTCAATTTTATAGTCTTTACACTTAGCACAATCATTTTCCAAGGATGAATTTTCTAAACACAATCTTTCATTTTATTCTTTTATAAAAAGAAGTTCCTTTTCAAGTTCGTTGCATTTTTCTTTTAAATCAATAAATTCTATACAAGGTGTAATGTTTTCAACTAAGGAGCCATGGATAGAACTAGATAAATTAGAATTTGATTCTTCATTAATTTTTGCCTTTAAATTTTTATTTTCTAGGCGCAAATGTTTATTAGCACTTTTTAATTTCTTAATTTTGCGCTTTGTAGTTTGAAGCAATTGTAATGTAGAAATAGAAGTACAGAAAATGGAATTTGATTTCCTTACATTGCTTTTGGGAGAGGCACGATTTGAACATATAGTTTCTTTGACATCTTTTTGGCACTCCTCTTCCGAAGATAGTATTTCTTCTTCTCTTCCACTTGATGTGCACTCCATGGATCCATCATGAGAGGATCATTCTTGAAGACATGTGCAAGCTTGCATATTCTTCGGTTCGTGTGATTCTTTCATACCTGTAGAAGGAGAATCATAAGTTCTTTCAAGAAAATTCCAATTCTCATAAGCGGTAGGTAAAGTATAAATAAATTTGAAAATATTTTGATCTAACACACAAAATATACTATTCATAGATTTTGCATTTAAAACAATTGTTTCTAGTTAGTACGCTAGGTTGGCTTTTCAATAGTAATATTCCAAACTTTTTCATCTAAGGCCTTAAGAAAAATTTTCATTAATATTTTCCACCCTTTATAATTTTTGCCCATAAATAAAGGTGGTGATAATCCTTTTTCATTTACATTAAAATTTTCCCCATTAGTAGAAAAGAGATCATGATCAAGAGACGTCATTATTCCCGGTTGTTAAGCCAATTTGGAATAACCTAGCTCTGATACCACTTGTTGGATCTTGAGGCGCCCTTAGAGGGGGGGGGGGTGAATAAGGTTTTTAAAAAACTTTAATATTTAATTGAAAACTTTTGATAGTTTATGTTGAAGTAAGTTAAATCAAGAGTAAAGAGATTGGAATAATGAAATCAATTTTATTCAACATGAAAAGGCATGAATATCATTAATAAACTTGATTACAAAATTTATTTCAATGACGCTAGAAATCGAAGCGAATAATGAAAGACTCTTTTCGTTTCCTATACCGATGATTATCCCCATGAACCAGTTTTCTTTAGCCGATCTCTCCCCAGATACGACCTCAAGCCGCTCTAGCCAATCTTTCACCAGAAAGGCCTCGAGCACCCCTAGATCTACTCCCTAGACCTAGTCGCCAACACGAGGCGAATTCCTCCCTAAGTCCTACCCAGACCTAGTCGCCAACACGCGGTGAATTCATGAACCTATTACAAAGATGAAATAAAGGACAAAATACAAAATACAAATATAAAACTCCCTATGAGGTAATCTGAAGGAGACGCCGAAGAATCGCTGAAGATCGTTGAAGTTCAAGCGTGTGTTCTTCGCGTTGAGTTAGCGTGTTGATCCAAGCCTCCTTTGATTCCTCCTTTTGAAATATGAGTGGGAGATGTGTTTGTATGGAAATACGACTCTCACAAAGTTTCTGAAGTGCTGGAATAAGGCTCTTGGCAATCAGTTATTGGAGAAGACAAAATCCTCCAATTTATAGACTTTGAGCTAACGCCGGGCGTTGACCATGTATAGCAACATATTGATGGCTCGGATCTTCAGAAGAGGAAGGATATTCTGCACTTTAGGAATTATTTTATTTTAGGCAATATCAACGCCGTCGTTGAGGCTAACGCGGGGCGTTGGGCAAATCATTCCTAAAGTTCCTCCTGCAATCACGGCTTCTTTCTCCTTGCCAAATTCGTCGACTGAATAGCGCGTTAAGACTAACGCATGGTGTTGAGATTCTTTCTTTAATCAGCTGGCACGCCATTTCGTCGAACAACAACTCAATTCGTCGAATGGCAATTTATTTCGTCGAACACCATTTTCGTCGAATGGCCTCTCATTTTGGCAACCTCCATTTCGTCGAACGGCTTCTCCTTTCGTCGACCTCCATTTCGTCGAACGGAATTTTCGTTGAATGCATTTCGTCGAACGGGCTTCTCATTTCGTTGTACACAATTTTGTTAAACGCCGTGGTATGCATTTCGTCGAACGTCGTGGTATGCATTTCGTCAAGCGCCGTGGTATGCATTTCGTTGAACGGGCTTCTTCTTTCGTCGAACACAATTTCGTTGAATGTCATTTTCGTCTAGCGCTAATGCCCAGCATTAAGCTTAACGCCTGGCGTTAAACAGCTTTCAATCCTTCAGCTTGTGGTTAGTGCCAGACTATTGTTGCAGCAACCTGGTGTCATATCTGTCCAAACCTGCATGCTAAAAAAATATAATGCAATCAAGATCAAATACAAGTAGGATTTGTTATTCTCAAATCAAAGAGATGCAGAAATCCATATTCCAACGCATATGTCCTTGGATGGACTTGAAACATGGTAGATAAGTTCATAGGGTAGTAATATACCCTTGGTAATTTTGTTAGAATTTTTAGACACATTTAACCCCTCTGAATTAATTAAGAACCTATTAGGGCACTTTCTTATAAGAAGAATTTACATGTTTATATAACCTTGGATATTCATGAAATTTTGGCAGTAAGCTTGTATTAGTGATATTGTCCCTTGATAATTTTATTTTGAATTTTAGATTGATCTAAATAGTACTTCATTCACAAATCCATTATTTGAAATATTTATAAGGTAAATTAATTAAGGGTTTAATATTCACTGGAAAATCATGAAACTTGGTCAGAGGACTTTTAGGGCCAGTTTATGATCTATTAATTTTAGTATAATTTTTGGAAGAACTTATATATGGTTCCCTTCACAAAGTACCCTAGCCTTTGTTTAATTAAATAAAGGATTTATATGGTCAAATGAATCTGGAAAATTGTGAAACTCAATCATTGATTTTTTCTGATCACTCTATACATCTAATAACCTTCATATAAATTTTGAATGAGAATTTTTGGTATTTCTGTTGTAAATCCATAATTTTGATAAATTAATCAATACTCTATTTGGAGGTCAAAACCTTTCTGGAAATTTATGAATTTCATATATGGCTGTTATTTTGGTAGTATATAGTTGTTCAAATTTCATATAGCTTGTTAGAAAACCATACTTGGTGTTCAAAGTCATACGTTCCCTAATTTTGGAGAAATTATAATAAATGCCAAATAAATTAGGAAAAATTATGAATTTTTGGAGTTAGTCTTAAAGTGTCATAACTCGCCCCCAATAAAAATTTTGGGTCATTTGGATGATTATTTGGAGTACCTCCTCTCATGCACCTCATATAGTTCACTAGGTCTGCACATACTAAAACTTTAGAGTTAAGGTAACTGGTTGACCACTATGTGGAAATGGGAGGTAGTTGGTGTACCTAGTTTGGTTAAGGATGAAAGTGGCCACAAATAGGAGTCAAGGTAGTGTGTGTCTGGTGGTTAAGGGGCAAGATTGTGCTTGGAATTGACGATGGGTCGTCTGTTTCCATGGAGCGATATAAAATACACTTAGGGCTAGCTAAAGGTAGTGTTAAGGGGAGTTTGGGCATTGGTAGTTATCATTAATAGTAAGTGTCTTGGAAAGGGAGCTTTAGGATTCAGCCCATCATAGCTCCTAGTATAGCTGCGAGCCCCTCACGGGGTATCCCTCGAGAAGTCCCAGATTAACCATAAACTATATTTGTAAAATGGTTTGCAAGCTTAACTTAACAATACACTCACCCAAACGTCGTTTGTAACTCCCCAGCCCTCCCCCTTAGGGGCCACGTAGGCACGCTATCGGGCTGTAGCCCAAGCACCCCAAAGCCTCTCTACGCCACTATTTCTCAGTAATGACACATTGTTGAGGCCAGGTCTTGAACCCGCAACCTCCTTGATAAGGAGTTTTCAAACCACTCCTCATCACCAATTGAGCTACGAGACACCGTCCACCGATCTAGCCTCAACTGGCCTTGCTACCGAGCTGCAGCCCAAGCACCCCAACCCCTCTCCAGCCCGACTGGCGAGTTGTTGGTGGCCATAGCTCCCTTTGATGAGGCAAACTTGATAGTCAAGCATGCACCACGGGGACTTCCCAGGAGGTCACCCATCCCAGTACTACTCCAGCCCGAGCACGCTTAACTATATAGTTCTTTCACTTCTCATCGCCAATTGAGCTTACCACTCCTCATCACCAACTGAGCTGCAACTCAATTGGTGATGAGGAGTTGTTTGAAAACTCCTTATCAAGGAGGTTGCGGGTTCAAGACCCGGCCTCAACAATGCATCGTTGCTGAGAAATAGTGGCGCAGAGAGGCTTTGGGGTGCTTGGGCTGCAGCCCGGTTGCGTGCCTACGTGGCCCCTAAGGGTGAGGGCCAGGGCGGTACACCGTTGATATGGGTGGTTAGTTGGTTTGGTCCTACGATCAGTAGGCTCAGTGGTTGTAGGTACGGACGGGTTGGCACAGCGAGCCGGTGGCTCAGAAGGTTATTTTGATGGGCAGGTTGTTAAATTTTTGGAAGTGGAAGTGGATTGTCCGGGCGGTCTATTCTTGGAGACCGCATAGACCGCGCGACCTGTATTGCAGTTTACTTCTGGAATCCGCGAGCTCGGTGTGGAAACCAGGCTGGTGTGGTCGTGTGTCTCTGGTGTTGGCGGCCTGTGTTTGGTTGCCTGCCCAAGTATCCTATTTTGGTTTAGACCGAGCGGTCTTATACTAGAGGTCGCTTATGCAGTCTAGTACTGCAGTCTGCATGAGTTCATTCTCGCGGACAGGTTGGTATGTCAGGATGTTCATGTGGCTCCGATCTTATAAGAGTCCAAGCGTGTTGTATGAGCTAATTTATGGCGGTCTGCTCCTGATCGGTGACGACATTCAATTTGTTTGCCTATAAATAGGGATGTCGGGGTAGCCATTGATGCGCAAGTACTATAAGAACAAAAGTTGGCTTGATTGTGCCGGTCTCACATTGAGGTCGCATGGTTTGAGTTGTTTGACCGTGTTGTTCTGTTCGCAGGTTAGCGGCTAGCAGTCACCGTCAGCATTCTCCTTTCTTTCCAGCTTTGAATAAACCAGTTCGGCAGTGGTCTGATAAATTTTTTGAAATTGGATCGTTTAGGAGTAAGCAGGAGTTGCATCAACTGAGTTAAAGCCAAACGACCACAATTCCGCACAACAACACAAGAACTTTATTGAAACACAATCTTTATTTACATTGCGAGGCATACATGGCGAGACATGATTCATCAGAATTACGGAGACGAGAAGAACAAAATCACACCAAAACAAATCTGGCGGCTAGACAAGCTGAAACCGCACAGACCGCTCGACTTCAGAAGTCGCCCGGCTTGACCTGAGATCGCACGAACAGAAACCAGACAGATTTCCAACACTGCAAGACCACACCTCAGACCGCACGAACTGAAGCTTTATAGGAACGAAGAACTGAAGCTATCGCCAGACCGCAACTCAGATCGCCTAACCGCTGAAGGTCGCCTGATCGCTGAGCTCGCTGCGAACAGCACAAGAATGAGCATAAACCAGTTCGCAGACAGACCGATGCCGAACTGTTTATTCAAGCCGCTGGGAATCACCAAGGAAGAAGACCGCAACCTGCTGATCGCAAACCTGCGAACACAACAAATAGTCAGCTCGCTTCCGAGACCGCCCGACCTCAAAGAGAGACCACACGAATTAACCCAGGCTCAGTTCTTACAGTTCTCGTTAGGAATGACGGGCCCTGCACCTCTATTTATAGGCAGGTAGACTGATGTCGTCAGCGCACAGGAGATATACAATCACCACCCGTCAGATCGCCAGCGGTCAAATAAGACAGACCGCGCGACCAGACCTCTTGGATGATCATCCGACCAAGACGCAGATTAGCAAACAAGATCGCGTACAGGTCGCGTGAACATGAGACCGCGCACAAGTCGCGCGGTCACAAAGGTACTTGATGAGTCCCATATATATATATATATTTGGACTCATTTGGGGTGATATTCTAGTGTTTGCACCACATTTTAGTCACGTTTTCATTTACATATACTAGTCCTTGCTAGGTGCACCATTATGCCCGTTTCGGTGTGCAATTGCATTCCTCGTTGTTGGGGGTAAGCACATTATGCTCCTCTTCCCTTCTTTTATGTATCCCTGTTCTGGACGTGTATTCCCATCTAGTATGTCTCGTTTGCAGGTGACATGATCGTCCCATTTTCCCCTAAATGTAATGTCTGTGCATATCGCACGGTCGTGCGTTTCCTTGACGCACGGTCTGCGCGGTCGTGCGTTTGTGTCTGGGAAGAAAATGGAGCGTCGGGGTTTACTCGTGCGTTTTAACGCATGGGCGAATCCGCCCGTGCGTGAGTAAAACGCACGGTCGACCTGTATCTTTGTGATCTCAGAGCGTCGGATTCTACCCGTGCGTTTGATCGCACGGGCGGCGTTGGTCGTGCGTGAACAAATCGCACGGGCGGCGCAGCGTCTTCTCCAAGCCATATTTTATCCGTTAATATCGCACAGTCTGCGCACGATCGTGCATTCGACCGTGCGTGACCAATTTTCAGCCTGTTTCCTATAAAAAGCAGGAATCGAGGCAATCAGAAAAAGAGACCGAGAGAGGACGTCTGGGAGCAATTCAGAGAGCAGGAAATCTCTTCCTTCCCGCTGCTCTTGAGGGTTTAGGCTTCCCCTTCATCTCCTCCACCATCAAGGACGTTTCCGGTGATTTCCACCCCCATCCTTCCATCCGGGAGCATTAGGGAGCTTCATCCACCATTAGCTCAAGCATTCCTCGCCAAGGAGACCAAGGAAGCGCTGAAGATCGTAGGAGCGGTGACAGCCTCCTTCGAGCCAAGCTCACCATCTGAGGCCGAGTCCGGAGAGAGCCCGACAACCTCTCATTCCGGCCGTGAACCCAAGATGTGACCTCCTCTTAGTGGTCCTCTCTAACCTTGAATGCTTTTACTTCATTTTGTGTTGTATGAACATGTGTTAAGCTAATCCTAAGTAGTTTTGCTTTCCTCCATATGCACTGATGTTGTGGTGGCATGAATAGCCCCTTTCTTCCTAGTGATTTTCTGTGATTTGTTGTGGGTGAAGCCACTAGCAATTGCTAGTGGTGATGTTTTGAGAAGAGGTGCGTGCGACCCTCAACCGTCATAGTGATTTCCCGTCCACGCGCCTTCCGAAGCACGGCATCGCGGCCGTTGCACCCATCTCGTCGTGCGAAGCGGAGTTTTGACCCGCATCTTTCATCATTTTGCAATAGCGTAGGAAACCAAATCAACCCCCCCCCCCCCCCCCCCCCCCCCCCCCCCGTGGTTACTTATCACTCCTTTTAACTGATTTCCTGTTAAGAGCAATTCGTACTACCCAACTTGCAGTCCTTAAGAGATCGATACTTGGGAATAACTTCCCATTTTTATTACTTGAGCGACCGGTGCACTGCCGTCGTATCGCATTACGTGCCTGCTAATTAGCAGTGCCGAAATTGCGCATCAAGTTTTTGGCGCCGTTGCCGGGGATTGCAAGCGTGTGTGATTTGTTTTTAATTGGAAATTTGTTTTAAGGTATTTTGTTTTCTTGTTGTGCGTTAATCCATTATCTTGCAAGCAAGTCTACTATGACTTCTATCCAGCAACGTATGTATCAGGGAAGTTTGGACGATCTTAGAAATCAGCTGCAACTAAATAATCTTGCATCCGAGATCTCCACTGATATCATTGAGTTTAATTCTGAGAATTGCAAATTCAGCGGGGATACACATGAGGATGCAGTATGTCATGTGCAGGAATTCTTAGAAGTCTATTATACATGTATTTTCAATGGAGTTGAAAATGACCAGTAGAAGATCCTAGCATGTTCATTCTCTCTGCATGATAAAGCTAAAGGATGGTACCGGGATACCCGAAAGATGGAGATAACTTCTTGGAAGCAATTTGAAAGGAAGTTCCTGTTTGATTTTCAACACCGCATGCGAGGCATGAATAGGCATAAGGAACTTATTGCCTTCGGACAGAGAAAGGACGAGACATTAGTGGACCCATGGTTGCGTTTTCAATCCTTACATAGTGACTGTTACCGTGAGAATTTGTCAGAAGATTTTTTAATTCAGATTTTCTATTTCGGTGTAACGGACAAGTTCCGTGTGCTTTTTGATGTTGCAGCTGGAAGCGCCCTCTTTAATAAGTCGGGGAAGGAAGCCTGGGAGATAGTGGCGAATATAGTGCAGACTAGCACAGGCGCTAGCTGCGTTCGACGAACTATTAGCGGCGCTCGATGAAATGCTCATAACGGCGTTGGACGAAAATTCGCTCGACGAACTCTTTGCTCCGTTCAACGAAATTTCGATCGACGAAATGGATTGCTTAAGCACAATTGCTGGGAGAACTTATAGAAGGAGATAGCACCAGGCGGTATCCGATAGCGCAGGCAATAGCCAGGAGCATAGTAGGCAAGAGAGAATTGTTTCCTCGGATTGAAGATTCTGCCGCGCAGAATATGTCCTAATATAGGATAACGCCGGTAGTAGTGCTAGCGCGGGCGCTAGCACTAAGTCTATAAAAAGGACATCTTGGCTCCGTCTTGATAACTCTCTTGAGATCCAGAATTCCAGAGCTTCGTGCCACTGCATAGAGAGGAAGTTTCAGAGAGATACTCCCATAAATCTATAAAGGCTAAAGGAGATCCGTGGAGAAGATTTCAACACGCATCATCATTGTGACGAAAGACCGCATCGACTACGATCATACTCTACGTCTTCGTCTACTTCTCCAAGAGATGTACATAGAGGGAGTTTTTATATTATTGTCTTTTTATTTCACATATTTTCTGTAATTGTTTGGTAAACTCGCCTCGTGTTGGCGACTAGGTCTGGGTAGGACATAAAGCTGAAATTCGCCTCGTGTTGGCGACTAGGTCTCGGGTGTAGGTCTAGGGGGTGCTCGAGGCCATATCCGGGGAAGGGTTGGCTAGAGCGGCTTGAGGTCGTATCCGGGGAAGGATCGGCTAAAGCCAACCGGTTCGTGGGGATACGAGTCGGTATAGAAAACAAAAAGAGTCTTTCTATTAGCTTTGATTTCTAGCTACGATAAGAGATCAAGTTTTGTAATCATGCTTCTCAAGTTAATAAAATCATGTCTTTACTTTTACTTCACTTGATTTGTCTTGATCTTCTCTAGTTTAATAATCAAAGTTTTTTCAAAGTTATTCAACATATAATATAAGTTTTTAAAACCCTTATTCACCCCCCCCTCTAAGGGCGCCTACCAATCCAACAGACCTTTCACAAGGCCTCTTCCCGTCAAAGCCTTTAGCTTATCCATCCCAACATGCCCTAGTCTTTCATACCAGATAGCAGCGCTGTCGTTAGCCCTCATCTTATCAACATACGAACTTGTTGATAGAACAAACAAGTCCTTCACCCGTCTCCCTACATGAATGACCTCAACCATCACCACTGAAACATTTCGGAGAAATTTCACTTTTGTTGGACCAAACAAAACGTGATAACCAGTGTCAACAACATTCGTCACTGAGAAGAGGTTCTTCTTCATTCCCGCCACATGATAGACACTCCTCAAAGTGAGTGGACCCCTATCACTTCCGAAAGAAACAAAACCCTCCTTCTCTACTGCATGAACCGTATCATCAACTATAATGATAGCATCATTACCTGAGTATGCTTGCGACGAGGAGAACTTTGACTCATCCCCGGTGAGGTGATGACCAGACCCAGAGTCCACTATCCAATCATCTTGATAGTTAATGGATGCCAATGCCCGAACATAAGTGCCAGTCATGAACGCACCTACACCACCCCAACTACCTTCAGAACTGGAACCAGACTCCTCTTTTCCTGCAGCATGCCCTGGCTGAAGATTCACCTTGCAGTCTCTTTTGAAGTGACCAACCTTGTTACACCTGTAACACCTCAGCCCTTCCTTCTTCTTTCCATCAGACTTAGGAGTATAACTCCTCTCTTGCTGATATGAAGTATAAGGAGCATCTCCAACAGGCGACTTCTTCTTGTTGTCCCATCTCTTCTTCTTGCCAGAAAAGAGAACCTCACCTTCTCCCCCAGAGACTGACATCCCCGCCATTTACTTAGCCAAACTCTCTTGTGAAGCAAGTAAGCTCTCCAGCTCCAGCAGTGATGGCTTATTGGCCCAGCCTTGCACAAAAGTAACAAAGGTCACATAGTCCCTCCGCAAGCCGTGGATTATGTGCCTCTTTAGCTTAGCTTCCGAGATAGGCTCATCCGGGTCCAATGCCAATATCTCTGCGCAAAGGTTCTTCATCTTCAAGAAGAATGTTGAAATGGACAAGTCACCTTGAGTTGCCATAGCCAACTAATTCTCTAATTCTCCAAGAACTATAGCCGAGCTACATTCTTCTTATTGAACAAGCCATCCAAGGCTGTCCAAATTTCAGCAGCTGACCTACATCCAATGATGTGGTCAAACAACTCCAGAATGATAGCTCGCTTGAGAGTGAACTCAGCCTTTGCATTTTTTCTTTTCCAAGCCTCCGCGAGCTCAACATTCCCCTCAGTAGGAACAACAGCTTGTTTTGCTTCTCCTCCAACTACCTCTCATAAATCATCGCCAAGAAGATAGCTCTCCATGCACGACTTCCACATTTTAAAGTTTGTCTGTGTAAGGAGCTCAATACCAAGACCTCTAGCATATCCTCCTTCAATTGCAATCTCACTAATTGACAATCAACTTGCAGAAACCCAAGCAGAAGGCAATGCTGATTACTGCTCAGAAACCTCCCCCTGATACCATGTTAAAAAAATAGAGGTCCAGAATGAAGTAAAGATGTGGAACACTTCAACACAATCCACAAGTATAACAACCAATGATAATGGGAAGACCGAATAGTGCTTTGGTATTGACTATCTCTTTACAACTCGAGACATACATGGCGATACATGATTCATAAAAATCACAAAGGAGAGAAGCATAAGACAAAAAAATAAGCCACCAATGAACTGCCAAGGCAGAGACCGCCAGACCGCTCGAACAGGCAAGCCGCATGGCTATCCATGAGACTGCGCGAACAGAGCACAAGCCACTACTATCAGACCGCAACCACAGACCGCACAACTCGCTGCTTTATTCAACTACTGAAAACAACTGTCCGCACTTCTTGATTGCCCAGACCGCACGGTCTAAAGATAACAGAAGAACCCACGAACACTTGACGAAGAACTGCTTCCTACGGCAAGACCGCAACTCAAGACCGCCCGACCACTTAAGGACACCTGATCAACTGAATCCGCTGCATAGTCCAAGAACTCTGTTGGAATAACCCTATTACTGATTTGGGCTAGGATCACTATATGTTGAACTAGGATCAAGTTGACCCCATTGTATAGTTTAAGGGTCAAGTCTTTAGGCTGTTAGATTAGCTAGAACTTATGGTAAAATTTAAGTTCCCAGCGTTCGACAAATGGCTATCGACGCTCGACAGATGGCTGCCAACGCTCGACGAATTCCTGCCAGCGCTCGACAGTTTTCCAGCCAGCGCTCGACAGATTTCTAGCCAGCGCTCGACAGATTTCCAGCCAGCATTCGACATTCTCTGAGCAGCGCTCGACGAATTCCAGCCAGCGCTCAACAAATTCTTTATTAAGGATCAGATCGACAAATACTAATTCTAGATCAATTAATACCTTAAATATCAGTTCTCTAAACACAGATCGACGACTTTAACGAATCTATTCAAATATCTTTGGACATATTCAAGTCAGATAAGTAAGAATATTATATTCAGTTATTATATTCTTTCTTTCCTTTATTCCAAGGCAAAGATAGTCGTTGACCATTAATGCAAAGGAATATTTCACGGCTAAGGAATTAAAGGACCTGCCAAAGTCGTTTGGTTTTTGTTGTTATTCCAAGAAAGAATTAAAGGCTGATTATTCTATTTCCAAAAAGAGAAGATATCAAGACAGACTTTATTTGTCTTAGTTCTCGACAGAATTCAAAATTATTCTTACAGAATACAGAGAGAGAACATATACAAGAATAGAGAAAGAAAAGAGAAGAACACTCAGTCAAAATATTCTCAGTCTTCTTCTTCCTCAAGCAGCAATCATCATTTCTCTGAGAACATCTTCTTCAAAGATCAAACCCTCAGATATATGTTGCAAGTTCAAGTCTTCTAAAAGAGAAACAAAGAAACTAAAGAACTACTTCTTCCAGATCAATCTGCTACAGAAGATTTCTGCTTCAAGAGAAAGCTTATCCACCATCTGTCAAATACTTCAATCAGACAGGGGGAGCTTTACAACAAATCCACTAGAGTCTTCTCTCAGCATCTTGACGGAGAAGAACACTATAAACTCTTTCTCACCTCTCCTATACAGGGTTAATACTCCCTTCAAAAGTGTAACCCCCTGGTGGCAAGACACCTGATCAAAAAATCTAGTTGGTTTTGAGCACCTGAACAAAAGTGTTGGGAAAATGATTTCTCTTAACCTCTGAAAATGAGTTAAATATGAATTCCAAGAAAGGAAAATCAAGGTAAGTAAATATGCGTCGAATAGTATTCGACGCAACGTCGAAGTTGTGTCGACGTTTCTTTCAGAATGAGTCGAAGTAGCTCCAAGCAGAATTCGACGTATCCTATGTCGACGTAGCTCTGACTTCTAGTCGACGTATCTTGAGAAGTCGACGCACCCTAGTCGACGCACCTTCCTTATTCTCCTCTCGACGCTCTGCCAGGACGAATTCGACGCCTACGTCGAATAGTAATCGACGCACGTCGATTTCTATGATTAATTCAAAAATCGCCAGATCTCTTTCCTTCTTTCATAGATCTGATTTATATGGAATCAATTTATTCCTTATAGCCGTTCTGAATCATTCTTTCCTCTAATAAGATTCTTGGCTAAATTGATTAAATCCTTTATGGACATTATTTGAAATTAGATTGAATAATTTCCTTCTATGGATATAACTGTTATGGAAATTTCTCTTTCTTTCTAATACTCTGCCTGCTAATTGATTACTCTCCTATAGTGTTATTTTAATGAACAGAGCTATAAATAACTAGGTGGTCGGCAGAGAGCAGTAGAAAGTGATCCACCATTTTACATTTGAAAAAGAGGAAGAGCTCCCAAGTGAAAAGAGAAAATTGAGAGATAGTGCTGCAGCAAAGATCAAGCTTCCATCTTCTCCTGCTTCTGAAGCCACTTTGCTGCATACTCTGATAGCTCTCACAAAAGAGAGAAAAAGGGCTACAATCTCCTTCTCACTATAGAAGAGAGATTTTATTCACTCCTTCTTGTGCTTCCAATCTTCTTGCTAGGAAGAAGATTCTTTCTTGCCTCTTTATTATCTCTCTTTCTTCTTTTTCTTATTTTCACTTTCAAATATTGTAAAAGAGTTTTTAGAATCTCTCTTCAAAAAATTCAGTTGTACTGGTTCTAAGAGTCTCCTTTTCAAAAGACTCAGTTGGTTCTAAGAGTCTCCTTGTCAAAAGACTCAGGGTGGTTCTAAGAGTCTCATTATCAAAAGACTCAGTGCAAGATAGTGAATTTCCTACCAAGGGGGTAGAAGAGTGGACTACCCAAAGTTTGGGGAACCACTATATTTCCTTCTGTTGTGTTGTGATTTCTTTTCTTGCATTTATTTTCTTTACTTGGTTAATTCTTGTTGGTGTGTGGGAAGCCTTAATCTGTGATCACCACATATAAATATATATAAGTATTAACTTTGCACAAAAATATTTTTTAATCTCTATTCACCCCCCCTCAAGAGAATTCTAGTGAGGTTAACTGTGCACTTTCAATTGGTATCAGAGGGAGGTTGATCTAAAAAGGATAACTCCTTGGTTAAAAAGGCCCTACCTCTTATTTATATATATATATTTTTCTAACAATTATTTTTCACATGACACAAATCAAAGATTAATCTTCCACCAGACCACCAATTTGCAACCTTGAAAAGTTTGCACTTTGGAAAACAAGAATTAGAATTTATTTAAACTCTATTGATGATGAATTGTTTAATGTTATCTTGGCAGGCCCCCCCAAGCCATTCAGAAAAGTCTCAAGTGGAAAAGTGACTGAAACACTTGCTCCAAAAGCTGAGTGGACAGAGGAAGAAAAGAAAGCCCAAGGATATGATGCCAAGGCTATGAATATCCTAGTCTCAACCCTCTCAGATGAAATCTTCCAAAAGATTGCTGATTGTGAGTCAGCTAAGGAAGTATGAGAAGCTCTCACCAAAATGGTAGAGGGAAGTGCTAATGAGAAAAAGGATAGAATGGCACTACACATCTCTCAATATGAAAACTTTCAGAAGAAAGAAGGTGAAAGTGTTGCTGACATGTATGCCAGATTCAGCCTCATAGTGAATGAGTTGAGAACACTTGAAAAGGACATATCTCTCACTGAGATAAATGAAAAACTGCTAACATGCTTCCCTAGCTCTTGTGATTCAAGAATCTGGCCAATTAGAGACTCCATAAGTCAAAGAGAGATTTCAACAGATGTCCTGTTGGGCAAATTAAAATCTTATGAACATCTGTTGAAGACAAGAGCTGAGAAAGAAGAGAAAGAAAAGGCTCCTTCACTCTCAAAAGAAAAGAATATTGCATTGAAGGCTGTTGAAGGTGAACCCTCTACAAGTGATGAGATGCTGATCAGCCTACTGGCCAGAAGGTTCAAGAAGTGGATCAAAACAGAAGGATCCAGAGGAAGAGACTCAAAAACCAGGTATAGCAAAACACCTACTAAAGATATTATATGTTACTCTTACAGGAAACCTGGACATATTGCACCTGAATGTCCTAAGGAGATCAGCAAAAAGAAAGATCTGAAAACAACAGATCTACAGAAGAAAAAGAAGAAAGAGAAAGGTCTCATTGCTCAATCATGGAGTGATTCAGAATCTGAAGAAAGCACCTCATCTGACAATGATCAAGAAGAGGCCAAGCTGGAGGAAACCTGTTTGATGGCCAATGAGAAGCCCAATGATTCATCTATGGTAAATATACTTGATGATATAGATTTCTCTTCCACTGATTTCAAAAACAATTTCAAAGAACTCTGTTTAAATCTAATCAAATCTGAAAAAGAAATTAAAGAACTAAGAAATGAATTAAACTATCTTAAACAAGTAAATACACAGTATAATAACTATGAGCTTAGCCTAAAGGAATTAGACAAAATCTATACAGAAAATCTAACACTGAAAAATAAGCTAGCAAAGGCAAAGGTCTTTGAAGACTCTCTAAATGGGAGAAGTCAGAAGCTCAAAAACATCTCTAGAAATCTTACTGAAAGACTTAGACAACAAGGAGATAATACTAACTTAGAACCAAAACTCAATCACCTAGAAAATCTATTTGGAGACATCCCATTCACTTCACTAGGGAAGGTCATTTGACAGGAGAAAGATCACAGGAAAATCCAGAAACAACCACTGTCTTTAATAAAACTAATCCCATTACATATGAAGGAATCCTTGGAAAATATCCTCAGAAAAGAGTCAAACATGCATCGAATTCTTATCAACGCACGTCGATTTCTAATCGACGCTTGCACCAAAGTGCGTCGACTCCTACTCGACGCTACCTCTCTCATGCTTCGACTGAAAATAAACGCAGAATGGAGAAGGAAGCGTCGATTTCATATCGACGCAACCATAAACCTACGTCGAATCCATATCGACGCAACCAATCAGACAGAAATTTCTTCTCTTCCAAACAGGTCTTTCAATCCATTTCCTTTTACCATGACCACTATTTCTGTAACATCACCAAAGAAAATTGGTATGATAAACCAATACCCCTAAAGGAGGAAGGATATTCAGAAAAACCTACTTATTCTTTCATTAATTCTTTCACTAATGGGAGGAAGGGACCCCAGCTTAGCAGGGTCCAAACTAATGTGTAAAACTTTATGTGCAGATGTATCACATCTCCAGGCTGGTGTGGTACTTGGACAGTGGATGCTCCATGCAAATGACAGGATGCAAAAATTTATTGATCAACTTTGAGGACAGACTTGGACCATCAATGACCTTTGGAGACTCTAGCTGTGGCCAAACCAGGGGCTTTGGAGACTTCAAAGAAGGGAAAGTCACCTTCAAGAATGTGGCAGTAGTTAAAGGACTGAAGCACAATCTGATAAGTATAAGTCAGATATGTGAAAATGGTAAGTATGAGGTAAAATTCTCCACACTACTCTGCCATATCATTGATATCAAGACTGGTGCCACAGTACTCAATGGAATTAGAAAAGGAAAAGTATATGTAGTGGACTTTAGCTCCTCACCCACATAAGTCTGTTTATTCAACAATATTATTGATAAAAGTGACTTATGGCATAGGAGACTAGGTCATCTAAACTACAAAACCATTAGTAAACTAGCAAAGAATAACCTAGTTAGAGGCTTACCAAAGGGTAGGTACTCTAAGGATTCTCCATGGAGACCTTGCCACTAGGAAAACAAACCAAATCATCCTTCAAACCAATTGGTAAGGATGACTCTCCCAGGGTCCTTTACTTACTACACATGGATCTCTTTGGTCCCATATCCACTCAGAGCTTAGGTGGAAAATCCTATACCCTAGTCATTGTGGATGACTATTCTAGATTCAGCTGGGTATTCTTTCTAAGGGCTAAGTCTGAAACCCACAAGACTCTCTCAAGATTCATAAAACAAATTCAATCTGAACTCAATAGTCAGGTTTCCATAATCAGAAGTGATCATGGGACTGAATTTGAAAATCAGTTTATGAGTAGTTTCTGTGAAGATATAGGTATCAAACAAAGTTTTTCAGCCCCTAGAACCCCTCAGCAAAATGGAGTTGCTGAAAGAAAGAATAGAACTTTAATAGAATCAGGAAGGACTTTACTTGTAGAATCAGCTTTACCAAAACCTTTCTGGTCTGAAGCAGTCAACACTGCCAACTATGTTCTAAATAGAAGCCGAATATACAAAACTAAATCAAAAACTCCATATGAGCTCCTGAAAGGAAAAACACCCATAGTTAAATATTTTAAGATATTTGGATGTGCTTGTTTTATCCTAAATAATGGAAAAGATCATCTTGCCATGTTTGACAAGAAATCTGATGGAATATTTCTGGGATAATCAGCATCTAGTAAAGCCTATAGGTGCTATAATAAGAGAACTCTTAAAATTGAAGAGTCTATGCACATTATATTTGATGAAACTAACATGTTGTTTAAGGGGGAGGGAACTCCCACCAGCTCTTTTCCACAGGAAAGCAGCTGCATAGAAACACATCTTGAACAACTGGTTCTAGAGAACACAAATAATGGAAAAGAAAACCAGATAGAGGAATCAAGTGAGGAATCTGAACAAGAACATGAAGAAGATTCAGAAAAGAGCATTCAAAGCCAACTCCCACAAGAGAACATGGTTCAGGAAGGCCAGGTGGACAATGATCCTATCACCAATGAGGAAGAAGAACATCTGACAAGTTCAGGCAGGACAAGGGTCAAGTTGAAAGATCATCCACAAACTCAAGTAATTGGAGACCCCAATACAGGAGTAAGAACAAGACACCAGGTCTCCAATAGGATGATGCTCCAATGCTTCCTATCACAAGTTGAACCAAAGAAGTTTGAGGAAGCAAATTGTGATCCTCACTAGATTATGGCCATGCAAGAAGAGCTAGGCCAATTTGAGAGAAACAAAGTGTGGAACCTAGTTGAAAGACCAAGAAACTACCCTGTGATTGGTACAAAATGGGTATACAGGAACAAACTAGATTCCACTGGAGTAATTGTCAGGAACAAGGCAAGACTTGTAGCACAAGGATATAGACAAGAAGAAGGGATAGACTACAACCAGACCTTTGCTCCAGTAGCCAGATTGGAGGCAATCAGGCTCTTTCTCGCCTATGCAGCCTTCATGAAGATGAAAGTCTACCAAATGGATGTCAAGAGTGCTTTTCTGAATGGTGACCTTCAAGAAGAGGTATATGTGGAGCAACCACCAAGTTTTTTTAATCCCTCTTCTCCTAACTTTTTTTATAGACTTAACAAAGCACTATATGGTCTTAAGAAAGCACCTAGAGCTTGGTATGAAACTCTCTCCAATTTCCTCCTAGAAAATTCTTTTGAAAGAGGAAAAGTGGACAAGACACTCTTTACTAGAACCCATAAAAACCAACTCCTCCTTGTTCAAATATATGTAGATGACATCATCTTTAGCTCAACTCATCCTAAACTGTGTAAAAGATTTGCTAATCTAATGCAATCTAAATTTGAAATGAGTAGTATGGGAGAACTCTCATATTTCTTAGGATTACAAGTAAAACAAAGTAGTGAGGGAATCTTCATCTCACAATCCAAATATACTAAAGAGCTAATTAAAAAGTTTGGTATGGAATCAGCATCTACCATGAAAACAACCATGGCAACCAATGCCATTATAGAAAAAGATGATAAAGGAAAATTAGTAGATCAAAAGACTTATAGGGCCATCATAGGATCCCTTCTATATCTAACAGCTAGCAGACCTGACATCATGTTTGCCACTTGCATATGTGCTAGATTTCAGGTTGATCCAAAGGAATCCCATCTCACCTCTGTAAAAAGGATTCTTAGATACTTAAAGGGAACCCCTGAACTAGGTCTATGGTACTCAACAGAAACCAACTTTGAATTAATAGGTTTCTCAGATGTAGATTATGCTGGATGTAGGGTAGATAGAAAAAGCACATCTGGCACTTGCCAATTCCTAGGTGACAGATTGATATCATGGTTTAGTAAGAAACAAACCTCAGTCTCAACCTCAACAGCTGAAGCTGAATACATAGCTGCTGGGAGCTGTTGTTCACAAATCCTGTGGATACAAAATCAGCTTCTTGACTATAAATTGGAAATACATAACTCTAAGATCTATTGTGATAGCTCTAGTGCTATATCCATTGCATCCAACCCAGTCCTTCATAGTAGGACCAAACATATAGAGATCAGACATCACTTCCTTAGAGACAATGTTGAGAAGGGTAAGATAATCTTAGAATATATTCCCACAGACAATCAAAGAGCAGACATCTTCACAAAACCCTTAGATGAAACTAAGCATAATTATTTCATTAACACCTTAGGAATCTTTGATGGTAGTCTGTAACCACCATTGTTGTGAAATCTAAAAGAAATCAGGAAATCTAAGACAGTATTTGAAGATGCGTCGAATACATATCGACGCATCGTCGAAACGAACTCAACGCTGGCGTTGATTTCTTCTGGGCAAAGTTACGTTGATAACGATCGACGCACCTTCGAACTTATATCGACGCAGGGCTATGAACACGTTGACAGAACAGTAAGTTGGCAAATCTCCACGGAGCGTCGACTCTATATCGACGCATATGTCGACATCAATTCGACGCAACGTCGACATCTGGTTACAATTAGAATCAAATCCTTACTTCCTCTTTTGACGATTGGATTACCTGATATACCTTATTTTCTATTTCCTTTCTCGACGTTTCCCCTCCTTTAAATAATACCTCTTATTTCATAACATATACTCTCCTAAAACCCGCCAAAACTTTGTCTTTTACCTCTCTCTCTCTCTCTCTCTCTCTCTCTCTCTCTCTCTCTCTCTCTCTCTCTCTCTCTCTCTCTCTCTCTCTCTCTCTCTCTCTCTCTCTCTCTCTGCAACAATGGCACCAACTCCTGATCAATCGGCCCTCATCAAAACGATGAACGATGCTCTCGAACACCTAGTAAGTGATTTCCAGAATCGCCTTAATCAGTTCGCTGATGAATGTGCTGCCATGATCAACACTTGTGCAGCCAAACTGGCAACCCTCTCTTCTTCTCTTCCTGAGCTTAATGTTCTCATTCAAGAACGGCCTCTGTCGCCAGAAAGGTTTAAATCCTTTTTGATGGATATAAACCAGGGGGAGAATGGCTCCAGAAACCCACCTTGTCAGGTTCTCTATCTCTCTTAAAGCTCAGGATTAATTTCCTTTCCAACTCTAAACATTATCTCTAAAGAGTTACACCAACCTCTTCTCTTATAATAGGGTCCAATCCTCTCCAATCACTCTGACTACACATTCAACAAATACTTTGGAGAGACCTCCTCTTATCACACTGAAGAAGATCATGCTGTGGATTCAGCATTTAGAACTGATGCCCCATATACTCAGGGGGAGCTTCCTGTGGAAAAGAACTCAGGAGTTCAGGGGGAGGAAGAAGCAGCCACCTCTGATGATTGGAAGGGACAGATGTGGACTGATGCACCCCTATGTGAAGAAGAATTTCAGCATCACTCTCCTGGCTTCTCTGCCAGTTACATCAAACTGAAGACACCTCTACTTGAGGACATCCCTTCAGAAGAGACTGGAAGAGACAAAACTCCCTCAGCAGAAATTACTCTACCAGAGGTCATTCTGCCTTCTATTGCAGAACAAACTCTTTTTCTTGAGAAAGTTCCTTCTCCACCTAAAGAGAAAACTCCATCTCCCTCTCCTTCTCTACCTCTACCTCCACCTCAACTTCCTTCTCTACCTTCATCTCCACCTCTACCTCTACCTCCACCTCAACCTTCTTATCTACCTCCACTGCTACATTTACCTCCTCCAATAGCAAAACTCACTAAGCAGATTCTACCTAGGAAAAGTCCAGAAGGACAAATGAAAAGGAAAAGAGAAGCCATTCCCTACTGGCAAAACTTCTACAAAGAAGAAAGGAAAGAGTATGCAAAAGAAAAGAAGTATAGAAAAGCATGTGAGGAAATAAAAAGATTTGAAAAGATGCCTAATATCACTCCTAACAGCCCTGTGAAGGAGTACCATGACCCTGACATGGAAAAGAGGCATGAAGAGATAAGAGAAAGAGAGCTGTATGAATATGAAGCAGCTAGGAAAGAAGTGAAAGATAAAAGGAATGCCTGGATAGAAAAGATCAATAGGGGAATGACCAAGGAACAAATTCATGCTGAATCTTCTGTCAAAATTCCAAAGAAGTTGTTTGATATTGAAGCTTATCAAAAGAAAAACCCTCAGGCAGGGGTCATCCTAGAGAAAGGCCAAAAGCACAAGAGGGGTGTAGGGTGTACAGAAGATACTTACATTCCCTACAAGAAGCCCAACAGACCTGTAAAATTAGACAAGTGGCATGCCTCACCCTGGAAAGGGAAAGGAAAAATGGCTGAGATTCCTGAGAAGCAGCAATCAGAAAAGAAAACAAAATATAGGCCCAAGGTTGATAGCAAGGGACCACCTGAGATCAAGCCTACTGAAAAGAAAATTCAAAACATTACAATTGAGATGATTGATGAAAAGGCAGCAATCATCATCAGCAAAGGCTACTCCATAAATGACACTATCCCTAATGGTGATAAACTCTTGGAAAAACTGCATACAATCATCAGGAATGTCCAGGAACGACCTGATAGAGCCAGGGGCTACATTTTTGATGCTATTGAAAACTTATCTAGGAAACTTTATTCAGCTTTTGTCAACTTCATGTACAAAAAGAAGTTTCTGGTTTAATTCTTGTGAAAGACAAATGCTTGTCATATGCTTTCTTATTCTAATTGTTTAATATATTTCTTATCTTTACAAATGCTGTGAAGAATTAATTATATGCTTTCTCTCCTATAGGGTTAAGACAAATAGGGGGAGATTGTTCGGAAAATGATTTCTCTTAACCTCTGAAAATGAGTTAAAAATGAATTCCAAGAAAGGAAAATCAAGGTAAGTAAATATGCGTCGAATTGTATTCGACGCAACGTCGAAGTTGTGTCGACGTTTCTTTCAGAATGAGTCGAAGTAGCTCCAAGCAGAATTCGACGTATCCTATGTCGACGTAGCTCCGACTTCTAGTCGACGTATCTTGAGAAGTCGACGAACCCTAGTCGACGCACCTTCCTTATTCTCCTCTCGACGCTCTGCCGGGACGAATTCGACGCCTACGTCGAATAGTAATCGACGCACGTCGATTTCTATGATTAACTCAAAAATCGCCAGATCTCTTTCCTTCTTTCATAGATCTGATTTATATGGAATCAATTTATTCTTTATAGTCGTTCTGAATCATTCTTTCCTCTAATAAGATTCTTGGCTAAATTGATTAAATCATTTATGTACATTATTTGAAATCAGATTGAATACTTTCCTTCTATGGATATAACTGTTATGGAAATTTCTCTTTCTTTCTAATACTCTGTCTGCTAATTGATTACTCTCCTATAGTGTTATTTTAATGAACAGAGCTATAAATAACAAGGTGGTCCGCAGAGAGCAGTAGAAATTGATCCACCATTTTACATTTGAAAAAGAGGAAGAGCTCCCAAGTGAAAAGAGAAAATTGAGAGATAGTGTTGCAGCAAAGATCAAGCTTCCATCTTCTCCTGCTTCTGAAGCCACTCTGCTGCATACTCTGATAGCTCTCACAAAAGAGAGAAAAAGGGCTACAATCTCCTTCTCACTATAGAAGAAAGATTTTATTTACTCCTTGTGCTTCCAATCTTCTTGCTAGGAAGAAGATTCTTTCTTGTCTTTTTATTATCTCTCTTTCTTCTTTACCTTATTTTCACTTTCAAATATTGTAAAAGAGTTTTTAGAATCTCTCTTCAAAAAATTCAGTTGTACTGGTTCTAAGAGTCTCCTTTTCAAAAGACTCAGTTGGTTCTAAAAGTCTCCTTGTCAAAAGACTTAGGGTGATTCTAAGAGTCTCCTTATCAAAAGACTCAGTGCAAGATAGTGAATTTCCTACCAAGGGGGTAGAAGAGTGGACTACCTAAAGTTTGGGGAACCACTATATTTCCTTGTGTTGTGCTGTGATTTCTTTTCTTGCATTTATTTTCTTTACTTGGTTAATTCTTGTTGGTGTGTGGGAAGCCTTAATCTGTGATCACCACATATAAATATATATAAGTATTAACTTTGCACAAAAATATTTTTAAATCTCTATTCACCCCCCCTCTAGAGAATTCTAGTGAGGTTAACTGTGCACTTTCAAAAAGCTTTGTGGTGTGTGGACACCTGATCAAAATCACCTTAGTGCTAGGGCACCTGATCAACTCTCCTAATGGATTCCTACCAAGGGTGGTAGAAGAGTGGACTACCTAGATTTATTGGGAAACCACTATATTTCCTTGTGTCCTATATGTTTGTTTATTTCTCTGTGCTGTGCTGTGTGCTTTTACTTATTTAGTTTTTTCTGCTTATATAGTTAATCTCACTCTGCTTACACATATATATAACACTATTTTAATTCCGCTATAAAAACTAAGGAAAAGTTTTTAATACTCTATTCACCCCCCCCCCCCTCTAGAGTAACTTATGATCTAACCTCCACTTTCAATTGGTATCAGAGGTCGTTTATTCTTTACAGGCTAACACCTGAATCACAAAGATCAATTAGATCTTAATTTCTTTTAGAGTTCTTTTTCATTTTATCTTTTGTTTAAAACTCATGGCACAAAACAAAGAGTATTCCAGCACAAGACCTCCTATGTGCAATCTTAGTAAGTTTGCACTTTGGAAAGCAAGGATTAGATTATACATGAATTCTATTGATGAGGAAATCTTCAATGTCATTTTGACAGGGCCTCCTGCCCCCTCAAGATCTGCAAGCACTGAAGCAACAGCAGACAACCATGCTGTCCCACCTCCTGAATGGACAGAAGCACAAAAGAAACAAAGAAGTGGAGATGCTAAAGCCATGAACATTCTGGCTCAAACTATGTCTGATGACATATTTCAAAAAGTGGTTGAATGTACTTCAGCAAGAGAGATTTGGATCTCACTAAATAATATGGTTGCAGGCTCTGCAGATGAAAGGAAAGATAGAAGATCACACTTGATCTCTCTGTATGAAAATTTCAAGAAAGGAGAAACAGTGATAGTTGCAGACATGTACAATAGGCTCATTCTCATAATAAATGAGCTGAAGACCTTGGATAAAGTGATCTCTATCACTGAAGTCAATGATAAGATCTTAATGTGCTTCCCCAGCACATGGGATTTCAGAATCTGGTCAATCAAGGAAGCCAGAAGCCTCAATGAGATTATCACTGAAGCACTGTTGGGCAAGCTCAAATCCTATGAGCAGCTCATTAAATCCAGGGAAGCTGAAGCAACCACTTCTTCTCCAGCAATAAAGAAAGAAAAGAGCATAGCTTTCAAAGCAGCTGATGCAGAAGAAGAAATAACTCCAAAAGATGAGGAGTTTATGAGTCTCATAGCCAAGAGATTTTACAAAATGGCTAAGAAGGACCTCAGAAAGAAAGAGTCCAGATCAAGGGAAAAGCAAAGGTATGACAAATCAACTCCTAAAGAGGTTATTTGTTATGGCTGCAGGAAACCTGGACACTACCTGACAGAATGTCCAGAAAATCAAAAGAAAGAAAAGAAAAAGGAAAAAGAACAGAAAAGAAGCTCCAGCAAGTATTCCTCTCACAAGCACAAAAAGAAGGGAAGAGGATTTTTAGCAGAATCCTGGCGTGACACTGAATCTGAATCATCATCCAGCTCATCTGATGATGATGAAGAAAATTCAAAGGAAAGTGATCAATGTCAGATGGCAATATATGACTCAACCAGTGAGTCAGAATATGCTTCCTCATCCAGCTCCAATGGTGTTGAAGAAGAAAGAACATTCTGCATGATGGCTATCAATGCCTCAGGACATAACTCTGAAGAAAAATCAGAATCTGAAGCAGAAGATGATGCAGATCAGGTATTATCTAACTTTGATTTTACTTCAGTTGAATTCAAAGCTGAATTCAAAGTTCTTTGCTTAGACTTACTAAAATCTGAGAAAGAAATAATCTCACTCTGAAATAAGCTAGCTGAAATGAATAATATAAGTGAAGAAAATAAAAATCTTAAGAAATATTTGGCTGCCTCCAGGGAACATATTGTTCTCATTGAGAGCGAGTTGTCTGAAGCCAAAAAGTTTGAAGAATCCCTAAATGGGAGAAGCATCAAACTGATGGACATAACAAGCACAGTAAATGCTAGATTTAATAGCAAACTGGGCTTGGGTGCCTCATCAAGTGAGCCACATCTGATTAAGAAGAATATATTATCTATACCCATAAAATTCATATCTGCTAAAAGCAAAGAGGCTGTAGAAGCAAATAAAAATATTTCAAGCAAGTCTGTTAAGAATAAAAGAATTCAGAAGAATTCGTCGAACGAAGCTCGACGAAAAGTTTTCAATTCGTCGAACGGAGATCGATGAAAGCTGAAAACAGATTTTCAGTATAGTTATTATATGGACGGCGTTCGACGAAATCATGCACATTCGTCGAACGGCGATCGACGAATTAACCCAGATTTGTCGAATAGATACTATACACAGAATTTCAGGAATTCTAATTCTCAACACACTAAAAATCCTTTTACTGAATGGATTATACCTCCAAGGAGATATCATCCACAAGGATATAAGAATCATCCTGAAATGTCCTTTATTTTAGAATATTGTAGTAAGACAAAAGGACCCAAGGTAATCTGGGTCAAAAATAACTAATTTATGTTTCTGTCTTTGCAGGTACACAACTGTCCAAGAACAAGTGAAAAATGGTATTTGGATAGTGGCTGTTCAAAACATATGACAGGGAACAAGGCAAATCTGAACAATTACAAGGCAAGGCTTGGACCAAAAGACATATTTGGAGACTCCAACTGTGGACAGACCAAAGGCTATGGAAAAGTCAAGGTTGGAGAAGTCACCTTCAAAGAGGTAGCTTATGTAAAAGGACTGATGCATAACCTTATAAGCATAAGTCAATTATGTGATGAAGGGTATCAGGTAACATTTAATAAATTGAATTGCCTTATTAAATCTACTGATAATATTATTGTTCTATTAGGTATTAGGCAAGGTAATATATATTTAGTGAATTTCAATTCATCTACTTCTGAAGTTTGTTTATTTAGTGATGTAAGCAAATCTAGTGAACTTTGGCATAAGATATTAGGACATGTAAATCTTAGGACCATTGCTAAATTGTCTAAGGACAATCTTGTTAGAGGTTTACCCCTAGGTTCATACAAGAAAGAAGGTCTTTGTAGGGTGAATGTGCACAGTTAGCCTCACTAGAATTCTCTAGAAGGGGGGTGAATAGAGATTTAAAAAATATTTTGTGCAAAGTTAATAAATATATATATAAGTGTAATATTCACAGATTGAAGCTTTCCACACACCAACAAGAATTAAGCAAAAGAAATAGCAAAAAGAAAATCACAGCACAACACAAAGAAATATAGTGGTTCCCCAAACTTTGGGTAGTCCACTCTTCTACCCCCTTGGTAGGAATTCACTATCTTGCACTGAGTCTTTTGATAAGGAGACTCTTAGAACCAGCCGGAGTCTTTTGATAAGGAGACTCTTAGAACCACTACAACTGAATTTTTTGAAGAGAGATTCTAAAAACTCGTTTACACAATTTGAAAATGAAATAAGAATAAGAAGAAGAAGTAGAAGAAAAACAATTAAAGCAAGAAAGAATCTTCTTCCTAGCAAGAAGATTACAAGCACAAGTATAGTGAATTTGAAATCTCTCTTCTATAGTGAGAAGGAGATTGTAGGCCTTTTTCTCTTTCAGTGAGAGCTTTCAGAAATGGCAGCAGTATGGCTTTAGAAGGAGGAGAAGAAGAAGGCTTTTTCTTTGTTGCAGCACGCTTTCACTTTTCTCAGCTTTCTCACTTTTCACTTGGGAGCTTTTCCTCTTTTTCAAATGGATGGAATGGATCTCTCCTTTTTTTTGTTTTTTCTTTGCCGACCTCCTTGTGTATTTATAGCTTTGTTTATTCAAAATATTGCTTATAGGAGAATAATCAATTAGCAGACAGAGAAATAGTAAGAGTGGAAAGTTTCCATAATCATTATATCTGTAGAAGGAAAAAGATCATTCTATTTTCAAATAATGTCCATAATAATTTCAATCAAATTAGCCAAGAATCATTTAGAAGGAAAGATTGATTCAGAACGGCTAGAAAAGAATAATATAATTCCATAAAACTCAGATCTACAGAAAGAAGGAAAGAGATCTGGCGTGTTTTTGAATCTGTCATAGAAATCGACATGCGTCGATTACTATTCGACGTAAGCATCGATTTCAGCCTGGCTAGACGTCGAGAAGAGAATATGGAAAGAGCGTCGACAGAGGTGCATCGACTTCACTAGGTGCGTCGACTAGAAATCAGAGTTACGTCAAATTTGGTTACATCGAATTCTGATTAGAAATACTTCGACTCAGTATGAGAGAAACGTTGACTACACTTCGACGTTGCGTCGATTACTATTCGACGCATATTTACTTAAACTAATTTTTCACTCTGAGAATACATATTCTATTCATTTCTAGGGGTTAAGATAAATCATTTTCCCAACAATCACACCTTATTTGTCTTAACCCTATTCAGAGAGAAATTTTATCAGCTTGTAATCAACACATCAAAGCATATTTTTAGAAAAGATATATTAGGTAATCAGAAGATAATGGAGAAAGAAATCATATAACAGACTTTTTGTACAGATCAAGCAGTACTTAAGTATTAAAAATAGAGCTCTGCTCAAAATTGTTCAACATATCATTCAGCTCCCCCTGAGTCAAAATTGTTCAACATATCATTCAGGAGGAGTAGGAGGAGTTTTTCTCTTCCTAGAGAATACTAAAGGGAGATCAGGTCTTTGTATAGAGGTGAGTTGTTCCTGTGCATTCAGCTCCCCTTGAGTCAAAGCAGTCTGCTCCCCCTGAGATAGAACTTCCTTTATAATTTCTTTTTCTGCTTCTTCAGCTTCTTTTTCAGCTTCTTTCTCTACTCTACTTGCCTCCCCTTGTAAGAGAGCTACTTGTTGTTCATCCTCTCTTGCTATAGAAAGAACATATGTTAGCTGTTCTGTAGTATGTAGCTCAGGTACTATTTCATTCCCAATGGTCTTAGGCAGAGCAAGGCTATCAGATTTTGATGTTGGAGAGGTTTTGTGTGAGTGAGATTTGTGGCTGGAGAGCTGTTCTTCATCTAACTTCTCCCCCTTATTGACCTTCTTAGCCAAGGAGGTTAAGAATGATTTAGTAACCTTAGATGAAGACACAGAGGTTTTGAGTACTTGCACAGAGGCATTTACCCCATCCAACTGGGTTTGCATGTGCCTGATAGAGGAGTGAATTTGAAGGCAGTGTCCATCCAGCATTTCTTGAAATTTTTGGGCTGCTGTCTAGATACACTGAGTGATGAGAGTTTCAGTGGATGGAGATGGTTCAGGTTGTGTTGGTGAAGGAGATAATGGTGGAGGGGATAAAGGTGGGGAAGTGGTTGTTGATATATAAGGTGTGTGAGATGATGTAGGTAGAGAAAATGTGATAGAAGGAGGAGGTAGAGGTGGTGATTGAATTGGTGTATGTGAAGATGTAGTTAAGGTAGGAGGTGTGAGAGTAGTGGAGACTATTGGTGTGGATGATGTTGGTAGGGAAGAGATGTCTGTATGTTGAGGAGGAGGGGAAGATGGATGCTCAGGAGAATTAGGAGGAGAGGAGTCTTTTCAGGAATGGAGCCAGGCTTGGGGATTTGCCTGGTCCATTTTGAGAAGAGGGCTATGGACATCCTTTTTCCAGGAGGAATGAGAAATTCTTTTGACCTACATAGGTCGGGGAAGGAGTGAAGGAGTACCTGACTCATGATCCTCATATAGGCATTTTCTTTGTGAGAATATTTGTAGCCTATCATTTTTAGTAAGCAGCTGGCCCAGTCAACCTTCTTTTTCAGCACAAGGGCCCCCATGATGTTTAGTTGCTGCTTGGGCACTGCATCATGGGCAGAGATCTTGCATAGTAGAATTTTTCCTACTATGTCTGCCAATAGCCTATATTCATCAGAGAAATCTATTTTCTTCAGGTGGATTGGTTTATCTTTGGAGAACTTCATGATGAGTAAAAGATTTTTGATTTCCTCAGGGGTGAGTTGCATAGGTTCATCACCTGATAAGGGAATGATGATGGAGATTCATTTAGCTATTCTTAGAAAATAATTTGCTTTCCTTTTGATTTGAAATAGGATAGTTTGTTGTGTACCTGATGGAAGATCAAACGTATCCCTAAGATGTTCTGCAGAGATTGAGACAGGTGTCTCATAGAGTGTTCCTGTGATCTCTCCTTGTTCAGACATTTGAACATGATTCATTAACTCAGTGAGTTCTTTCTCTAGGAGTCTGTATCTTGTGGAAATGAGTTTGTTTAGACCAGCTTCAGAGAAGAGAACTATGATGCTCTTATAGTTTTCGGCGGCCGCTTGGAAGGATTCAAGTTCAATATCGAAACCAGAGTTAATCTTAGGAGCCATTTAGGTCAGTGAAATAGAGGAAGAGATGGCTGGACTGAGAAATAAGAAGGATGAGAGATGCAAGGAGCGTGCTGAATTTTAACTGAAGAGTCTCTTTAAGTCAGGTGAAACGTCGACACGAGACACAACTCGAGGTTTATTCGGTACAACAGTAGATGTGACTGAAAATATTTTAGTATTGCCGCTCTTTTTCATGAAGTCGACATTGCATCGAGTGGAAGTCGATGTATGCGTCGGTATAGTCTGATAGGGTTTCCTATAGACATATGCGTCGATTAAGAGATCGACGTGACTTTTACTTTGTCTGAAAATTCTAGGTTTTTCTTGAGAGATTATTTCTTCCTAATCCTAAGGTTTTCTAAGTCACCCTTGGACTAATTTTATAAACAATTGGATTGATTGTGCCAACATTGTTTGGCAGTGTGTCCAGTTTTATTACAGATATAACACCTAATTGTCTTTAGATTATGGGAATTTAAGTTTAGAGAGGGATAGAGATGTTGATTAGGATAGAGTTGATGATTAGGATAAAAGTTTTGATTAAGATAAGAGTTTTGATTAGGATGGAAGTTTTGATCAGGATGAAAGTTTTGATTAGGATAGAAATTTTAATCAGGATGAAAGGGTCCTGAATGGGATTAATATAGAAAGTTTTTGAAGAATAGCTATGTCCTGTATTTAAGTTGTTCTGAGGTTTTATGCATCGATATCTATTCGACGTATGATGAGAGTTGCATCGATTTATATTCGGCGCGTTCTCTAGATTGCGTTGATCTCGAATCGATGCATGGGAGTAGTTGCGTCAATTGTAAGTCGACGTAATGTTATTCATGCATCGATTTGAGGTCGAAGCATCTAAGAGATTGCGTCAAGTAGAATTCGACATACTGTTATTCATACGTCGATATGAAGTCGACGTAATTGTGTCTTCACAGATTTTATTCTTCCCTTTTTCTGGTTGGAGATTTATTTTTTTATGAATTGTTTCTTTTGGCCTAGTAGCCTTCTTAGGAGGAGTTTGAGACTCTTCATCTGAATAGTATGATGTTCCATCAAAATGGTCTATCTCTTTGAAGGTGAAGTCTTCTTCTTTATTCTGTGAGTCTTCTTCTAAGTTTGTTGATTTTATGGGTTTAGTAAATTTAACAGGGCTCATCCAAGCAGGTTTGGTAGATGGTATTGAACTGGTTGAAGGATCAGCCCCTACTCCCAGATTCTTGTGTCTGATTGTTTGTTTTTCAGTGATTTCTTTAAGTGTTTGGCTTCTGACTTTTATAGATTCTTCAAAAGCTTTTGCCTGGGAAACCTTATTCTTAAGGAGTTGATTTTCTATTTTAGCACTTTGTATTTCCTTTTCTGTTTTATAGATTTCACACCTTAGTTCATAATTTTTTGAACATGTATCCTCTATTTTTCTCATATTGATTTGTTCTTTTAGATCCTTAATGTCTTGTTTAGCTTTTAGTTGATCTAAATAGAGTTCTTTAAAATCATTTTCGAAATGATCACATAGAAAATCTATTTCTTCAAAAATGCTTACCTCATCCTCATCCTCAGATTCCTCTATGAGAATAAGGCAATCTTCTTTTTCATCTTCATAAGAGATGCTTCCTTCTGAACCTATTTCACTCTATAATTCAGCAACACATACTTTTTCTGAGCTTCCAAGAGCCATTAAGCATAGGTCTTCTTGCGTAGACTCTTCACTGTCACTTTTAGATGTGGTGCTGTCTTCAGAGTCTGTTTCACTCCAAGCTTCTGCAATGAAGACTCTTTCTTTCTTCTTCTCCTTCCTCTTGAGATCTTTCTTTTTCAGATCTTTCTTTTTCTCAGCATTCTCTGGACATTCTGGAGCAATATGTCCAGTTTTCCTGCAGGAGTAACAGATAATTTATTTAGTAGGAGTCTTATCATACCTTGGTTTTGACTCTCTCCTTCTAGACCCATCTTTCCTGACCCATTTCTTGAATCTTCTGGCCAGGAGGCTGAATAATTCTTCTTCAGTAACAGGGGTTTCCTCTTCTTTTTCTTTTAATGCAATGTTTCTATCTTTTGAGGAGGTTTTAGTGTTTTCCCTTCTTTCCTTCTCTTCTCTTGTTTTCAGTAGTTGCTCATAGGATTTGAGTTTTCCTGAGAGGGCATCTGTTGAGATTTCCTTTTATCCTCTAGTATCTCTTATTGCCCATATTCTTGAGTCCCATGAGCTTGGGAGACTCATTAATAATTTGTTATTGATCTCTGTGAGAGAGATCTCTCTATCCAATCTCCTTAATTGATTGATGATTAGACTGAATCTGTCATACATCTCAGATATGCTTTCTTCATGCTTCTTTTGAAAGTTCTCATATTGGGAGATTAATAGAGCCTTTCTATCTTTCCTTTCATCAGTACTTCCTTCTACTATCTTTGTAAGAGCCTCCCAGATTTCTTTGGCTGATTCACAGTCAACAACCTTTTGAAAGATTTCATCTGAGAGGGTTGAGACAAGAATGTTCACAGCTTTTGCATCACTTGTTCCTGCCTTCTTCTCTTCAACTGTCCACTCAACCCTTAGGACAGTGTTTGAGTCACTTTAACACTTGAGTCCTTTCTATAGGGCTTGGGAGGACCTGTCAAAATAACATTAAACAAATATTCATCAATAGAATTCATATAGATACTAATTCTTATTTTCCAAAGTGCAAACTTTTCAAGGTTGCAAATTGGTGGTCTGGTGGAAGCATAATCTTTGATTTGTGCTATAAAATTTTTTAGAAATATATATATATGAGGTAGGATCATTTTGATCAAGGAGTTGTCCCTTTTTGATCAACCTGGCTCTAATATCAATTGAAAGTGCACAGATAGCCTCACTAGAATTCTCTAGAAGGGGGGGTGAATAGAGATTTAAAAAATATTTTGTGCAAAGTTAATAAATATACATATATATATATATAAGTGTAATATTCACAGATTTAAGCTTTCCACACACCAACAAGAATTAAGCAAAAGAAATAGCAAAGAGAAAATCACAGCACAACACAAAATAATATAGTGGTTCCCCAAACATTGGGTAGTCCACTCTTCTACCCCCTTGGTAGGAATTCACTATCTTGCACTGAGTCTTTTGATAAGGAGACTCTTAGAACCAGCCTGAGTCTTTTGATAAGGAGACTCTTAGAACCACTACAACTGAATTTTTTGAAGAGAGATTCTAAAAACTCTTTACACAATTTAAAAATGAAATAAGAATAAGAAGAAGAAGTAGAAGAAAAATAAATAAAGCAAGAAACAATCTTCTTCCTAGCAAGAAGATTAGAAGCACAAGTATAGTGAATTTGAAATCTCTCTTATATAGTGAGAAGGAGATTGTAGGCATTTTTCTCTTTCAGTGAGAGCTTTCAGAAATGGCAGCAGTATGGCTTTAGAAGGAGGAGAAGAAGAAGGCTTTTTCTTTGCTGCAACACTTTTTCACTTTTCTCAGCTTTCTCACTTTTCACTTGGGAGCTTTTCCTCTTTTTCAAATGGATGGAATGGATCACTCCTTTTTTATATTTTTTCTTTGCCAACCTCCTTGTGTATTTATAGCTCTATTTATTCAAAATATTGCTTATAAGAGAATAATCAATTGGCAGTCAGAGAAATAGTAAGAGTGGAAAGTTTCCATAATCATTATATCTGTAGAAGGAAAAAGATCATTCTATTTTCAAATAATGTCCATAATAATTTCAATCAAATTAGCCAAGAATTATTTAGAAGGAAAGATTGATTCAGAACGGATAGAAAAGAATAATATAATTCCAAAAAATTAAGATCTACAGAAAGAAGGAAAGAGATATGGCGCGTTTTTGAATCTGTCACAGAAATCGACGTGCGTCAATTACTATTCGACGTAAGCATCGATTTCAGCTTGGCTAGACATCGAGAAGAGAATATGGAAAGAGCGTCGACAGAGGTGCATCGACTTCACTGGGTGCGTCGACTAGAAATCAGAGTTACGTCGACTTTGGTTACATCGAATTCTGTTTAGAAATACTTCGACTCAGTATGAGAGATACGTCGACTACACTTCGACGTTGCGTCGATTACTATTCGACGCATATTTACTTAAACTAATTTTTCACTCTGAGAATACATATTCTATTCATTTCTAGGGGTTAAGATAAATCATTTTCCCAACAATCTCCCCCTATTTGTCTTAACCCTATTCAGAGAGAAATTTTATCAGCATGTAATCAACACATCAAAGCATATTTATAGAAAAGAGATATATTAGGTAATCAGAAGATAATGGAGAAAGAAATCATATAACAGACTTTTTGTACAGATCAAACAGTACTTAAGTATTAAAAATAGAGCTCTGCTCAAAATTGTTCAACATATCATTCAGCCCCCCCGAGTCAAAATTGTTCAACATATCATTCAGGAGGAGTAGGAGGAGTTTTTCTCTTCCTAGAGAATACTAAAGGGAGATCAGGTCTTTTTATAGAGGTGAGTTATTCCTGTGCATTCAGCTCCCCCTGAGTCAAAGCAGTCTGCTCCCCCTGAGATAGAACTTCCTTTATACTTTCTTTTTCTGCTTCTTCAGCTTCTTTTCAACTTCTTTCTCTACTCTACTTGCCTCCCCTTGTAAGAGAGCTACTTGTTGTTCAGCCTCTCTTGCTATAGAAAGAACATCTGTTAGCTGTTCTGTAGTATGTAGCTCACGTACTATTTCATTCCCAATGGTCTTAGGCAGAGCAAGGCTATCATATTTTGATGTTGGAGAGGTTTTGTGTGAGTGAGATTTGTGGCTGGAGAGCTGTTCTTCATCTAACTTCTCCCCCTTCTTGACCTTCTTAGCCAAGGAGGTTAAGAATGATTTAGTAACCTTCGATGAAGACACAGAGTTTTGAGTACTTGCACAGAGGCATTTACCCCATCCAACTGGGTTTGCATGTGCCTGATAGAGGAGTGAATTTGAAGGCAGTGTCCATCCAGCATTTCTTGAAATTTTATGGCTGCTGTCTAGAAATGCTGAGTGATGAGAGTTTCAGTGGATGGAGATGGTTCAGGTTGTGTTGGTGAAGGAGATAATGTTGGAGGAGATAAAAGTGGGGAAGTGGTTGTTGATATATGAGGTGTGTGAGATGATGTAGGTAGAGAAAATGTGATAGTAGGAGGAGGTAGAGGTGGTGATTGAATTGGTGTATGTGAAGATGTAGTTAAGGTAGGAGGTGTGAGAGTAGTAGAGACTATTGGTGTGGATGATGTTGGTAGGGAAGAGATGTCTGTATGTTGAGGAGGAGGGGAAGATGGATGCACAGGAGAATTAGGAGGAGAGGGAGTCTTTTCAGGAATGGAGCTAGGCTTGGGGATTTGCCTGGTCCATTTTGAGAAGAGGGCTATGGACATCCTTTTTCCAGGAGGAATGGGAATTCCTTTTGACTTACATAGGTCAGGGAAGGAGTGAAGGAGTACCCGACTCATGATCCTCGGCATTTTCTTTGTGAGAATATTTGTAGCCTATCATTTTTACTAAGCAGCTGGCCCAGTCAACCTTCTTTTTCAGCACAAGGGCCCCCATGATGTTCAGTTGCTGCTTGGGCACTGCATCATGGGCAGAGATCTTGCATAGTTAAATTTTTCCTACTATGTCTACCAATAGCCTATATTCATCAGAGAAATCTATTTTCTTCAGGTGGATTGGTTTATCGTTGGAGAACTTCATGATGAGTAATAGATTTTTGATTTCCTCAGGGGTGAGTTCCACAGGTTCATCACCTAATAAGGGAATGATGATGGAGATTCATTTAGCTATTCTTAGAAAATAATTTGCTTTCCTTTTGATTTGAAATAGGATAGTGTTGTTGTGTACCTGATGGAAGATCAAAGGTATCCCTAAGATGTTCTGCAGAGATTGAGACAGGTGTCTCATAGAGTGTTCCTGTGATCTCTCCTTGTTCAGACATTTGAACATGATTCATTAACTCAGTGAGTTCTGTCTCTAGGAGTCTGCATCTTGTGGAAATGAGTTTGTCTAGACCAGCTTCAGTGAAGAGAGATATGATGCTCTTATAGTTTTCGGCGGCCGCTTGGAAGGATTCAAGATCAATATCGAAACCAGAGTTGATCTTGGGAGCCATTTAGGTCAGTGAAATAGAGGAAGAGATGGCTGGACTAAGAAATGAGAAGGATGAGAGATGCAAGGAGCTTGCTGAATTTTAACTGAAGAGTCTATTTAAGTCAGGTGAAATGTCGACACGAGACACAACTCGAGGTTTATTCGGTACAACAGTAGATGTGACTGAAATATTTTAGTATTGCCGCTCTTTTTCATGAAGTCGTTGTTGCGTCGAGTGGAAGTCGATGTATGCATCAGTATAGTCTGAAAGGGTTTCCTATCGACGTATGCGTCGATTAAAAGATCGACGTGACTTTTACTTAGTCTGAAAATTCTAGGTTTTTCTTGAGAGATTATTTCTTCCTAATCCTATGGTTTTCTAAGTCACCCTTGGACTAATTTTATAAACAATTGTATTGATTGTGCCAACATTGTTTGGCAGTGTGTCCAGTTTTATTACAAATATAACACCTAATTGTCTTTAGATTATGGGAATTTAAGTTTAGAGAGGGATAGAGATGTTGATAAGGATAGAGTTGTTGATTAGGATAAAAGTTTTGATTAAGATAAGAGTTTTGATTAGGATTGAAGTTTTGATCAGGATGAACGTTTTGATTAGGATAGAAATTTTGATCAGGATGAAAGGGTCCTGAATGTGGGTTAAGATAGAATGTTTTTGAAGAATAGTTATGTCCTGTATTTAAGTTGCTCTGAGGTTTTATGCGTCGATATCTATTCGACGTATGATGAGAGTTGCATCAATTTATATTAGGCGCATTCTCTAGATTGCGTTGATTTCAAATCAATGCATGGGAGTAGTTGCGTCGATTATAAGTCGACGTAATGTTATTCATGCGTCGATTTGAGGTCGAAGCATCTAAGAGATTGCGTTGAGTAGAATTTGACGTACTGTCATTCATACGTCGATATGAAGTCGACGTAATTGTGTCTTCACAGATTTTATTCTTCCCTTTTTCTGGTTGGAGATTTTTTTTTATGAATTGTTTCTTTTGGCCTAGTAGCCTTCTTAGGAGGAGTTTGAGAGTCCTCATCTGAATAGTTTGATGTTTCATCAAAATGGTCTATCTCCTTGAAGGTGAAGTCTTCTTCTTTATTCTGTGAGTCTTCTTCTAAGTTTGTTGATTTTATGGGTTTAGTAAATTTAACAGGGCTCATCCAAGCAGGTTTGGTAGATGGTATTGAACTGGTTGAAGGATCAGCCCCTAGTCCCAGATTCTTATGTCTGATTGTTTGTTTTTTAGTGATTTCTTTAAGTGTTTGGCTTCTGACTTTTATGGATTCTTCAAAAGCTTTTGCCTGGGAAACCTTATTCTTAAGGAGTTGATTTTCTATTTTAGCACTTTGTATTTCCTTTTCTGTTTTATAGATTTCACACCTTAGTTCATAATTTTTTGAACATGTATCCTCTATTTTTCTCATATTGATTTGTTCTGTTAGATCCTTAATTTCTTGTTTAGCTTTTAGTTGATCTAAACAGAGTTCTTTAAAATCATATTAGAAATCATCACAGAGAAAATCAATTTCATCAAAAATGCTTACCTCATCCTTATCCTCAGATTCCCCTATGAGAATAAGGCTATCTTCTTTTTCATCTTCATAAGAGATGCTTCCTTCTGAACCTATTTCACTCTATAATTCAGCTACACATTCTTTTTCTGAGCTTCCAAGATCCATTAAGCATAGGTCTTCTTGCGTAGACTCTTCACTGTCACTTTTAGATATGGTGCTGTCTTCAGAGTCTGTTTCACTCCAAGCTTCTGCAATGAAGCCTCTTTCTTTCTTCTTCTCCTTCCTCTTGAGATCTTTCTTTTTCAGATCTTTCTTTTTCTCAGCATTCTCTGGACATTCTGGAGCAATATGTCCAGTTTTCCTGCAAGAGTAACAGATAATTTCTTTAGTAGGAGTCTTATCATACCTTGGTTTTGACTCTCTCCTTCTAGACCCATCTTTCCTGACCCATTTCTTGAATCTTCTGGTCAGGAGGCTGAATAAATTTTCTTCAGTAACAGGGGTTTCCTCTTCTGTTGCATTTAAGGCAATGTTTCTATCTTTTGAGGAGGTTGGAGTGTTTTCCCTTTCCTTCTCTTCTCTTGTTTTCAGTAGTTGCTCATAGGATTTGAGTTTTCCTAAGAGGGCATCTGTTGAGATTTCCTTTTGTCCTCTAGTATCTCTTATTGCCCATATTCTTGAGTCCCATGAGCTTGGGAGACTCATTAATAATTTGTTATTGATCTCTGTGAGAGAGATCTCTCTATCCAAGCTCCTTAATTCATTGATGATTAGACTGAATCTTTCATACATCTCAGATATGCTTTCTTCATGCTTCTTTTGAAAGTTCTCATATTGGGAGATCAATAGAGCTTTTCTATCTTTCCTTTCATCAGCACTTCCTTCTACTATCTTTGTAAGAGCCTCCCAGATTTCTTTGGCTGGTTAACAGTCAACAACCATTTGAAAGAATTCATCTGAGAGGGTTGAGACAAGAATGTTCACAGCTTTTGCATCACTTGTTCCTGCCTTCTTCTCTTCAACTGTCCACTCAGCCCTTGGGACAAATGTTTGAGTCACTTTACCACTTGAGTCCTTTCTATAGGGCTTGGGAGGACCTGTCAAAATAACATTAAACAAATCTTCATCAATAGAATTCATATAGATCCAAATTCTTGTTTTCCAAAGTGCAAACTTTTAAAGGTTGCAAATTGGTGGTCTGGTGGAAACATAATCTTTGATTTGTGCTATCAAATTTTTTAGAAATATATATATATGAGGTAGGATCTTTTTGATCAACCTGGCTCTGATACCAATTGAAAGTGCATAGTTAGCCTCACTAGAATTCTCTAGAAGGGGGGGGGGGGGTGAATAGAGATTTAAAAAATATTTTGTGCAAAGTTAATAAATAAATAAATATATATATATATATATATATATATAAGTGTAATATTCACAGATTTAAGCTTTCCACACACCAACAAGAATTAAGCAAAAGAAATAGCAAAAAGAAAATCACAGCACAACACAAATTAATATAGTGGTTCCCCAAACTTTGGGTATTCCACACTTCTACCCCCTTGGTAGGAATTCACTATCTTGCACTGAGTCTTTTGATAAGGAGACTCTTAGAACCAGCCTGAGTCTTTTGCTAAGGAGACTCTTAGAACCACTACAACTGAATTTTTTGAAGAGAGATTCTAAAAACTCTTTTACACAATTTCAAAATGAAATAAGAATAAGAAGAAGAAGTAGAAGAAAAACAATTAAAGCAAGAAAGAATCTTCTTCCTAGCAAGAAGATTAGAAGCACAAGTATAGTGAATTTGAAATCTCTCTTCTATAGTGAGAAGGAGATTGTAGGCCTTTTTCTCTTTCAGTGAGAGCTTTCAGAAATGGCAGCAGTATGGCTTTAGAAGGAGGATAAGAAGAAGGCTTTTTCTTTGCTGCAGCACTCTTTCACTTTTCTCAGCTTTCTCACTTTTCACTTGGGAGCTTTTCCTCTTTTTCAAATGGATGGAATGGATCACTCCTTTTTTTTGTTTTTTCTTTGTCGACCTCCTTGTGTATTTATAGCTCTGTTTTCTCAAAATATTGCTTATAGGAGAATAATCAATTGGCAGTCAGAGAAATAGTAAGAGTGGAAAGTTTCCATAATCATTATATCTGTAGAAGGAAAAAGATCATTCTATTTTCAAATAATGTCCATAATTATTTCAATCAAATTAGCCAAGAATCATTTAGAAGGAAAGATTGATTCAGAACGGCTAGAAAAGAATAATATAATTCCATAAAATTCAGATCTACAGAAAGAAGGACAGAGATCTGGCGTGTTTTTGAATCTGTCACAGAAATCGATGTGCGTCAATTACTATTCGACATAAGCGTCGATTTCAGCCTGGCTAGACGTCGAGAAGAGAATATGGAAAGAGCGTCGACAGAGGTGCGTCGACTTCACTGGGTGCGTCGACTAGAAATCAGAGTTACGTTGACTTTGGTTACATCGAATTCTGTTTAGAAATACTTCGACTCAGTATGAGAGATACGTCGACTACACTTCGACGTTGCGTCGATTACTATTCGACGCATATTTAGTTAAACTAATTTTTCACTCTGAGAATACATATTCTATTCATTTCTAGGGGTTAAGATAAATCATTTTCCCAACATAGGGCATGTCAACTAGGCAAGCAAACTAAAAATAGCTTTAAATCATTATCTAAAAGTGATTCACCTAGAATCTTATATTTGCTACATATGGACCTTTTTGGACCTATAGCAACAAAGAGTTTAGGGGGGAAGTCTTACACTCTAGTTATTGTAGATGACTTCTTTAGATTCACAGAGGTGTTCTTTTTGAGAGAAAAGTTAGATAACTTTAAAGTTCTTACAGACTTTCTTAAGAGCATACAGATTGAGTATTCTATTGTAGTTGCATTGATCAGAAGTGATCATGGTACTGAGTTTGAGTCTCTTCTTATGCAAGAATTCTGTGAGATGGAAGGTATCGGGCATTGTTTCTCAGCTCCTAGAACAACTCAACAAAAATGGGGTAGTTGAAAGGAAAAATAGAACTCTAATTGAATCAGCAAGAACAATGCTTGCAGATGCTAATTTGCCCCTATCCTTTTGGGCAGAGGCTTTTAGCACAGGAAATTATGTTCTGAATAGAAGTTTGATACACAAACTTAAGGGAAAGACTCCTTATGAATTACTTAGAGGGAAGAAACCTAAAGTTTATTATTTTAGAGCATTTGGCTGTAGATGTTTTATTCACAATAATGATAAGAAATACCTTAGGAAATTTGAACCAAAATCAGATGAAGGAATTTTCTTAGGGTATTCACAAATCAGTAAAGCATATAGGATTTATAATAAATCTACTCTTACAATAGAAGAATCTATGCATGTCTCTTTTGATGAAACTAATATGTTTTACAAGGAGAAGATTCCTTCTACCATAAAAAATCTACAGTTACCTATATTAAGTGAGCAGCTAGATCAATTAGCTCTACATAAAGAAGGAATTCTGAATCCTGAACAGCAGAATGCTGAAGAGAGTGAAGAAGAAAATCTCCCAGATTTTGCTGAAAGTCCAGAACAGATAACAGCAGATCATTCTTCACAGGATATAGCAGCTGAACAAATTCCCCAAGTGGAAATTATTGTTGAACCAGCTCCAACTGTTGACCACATCACAGTTAGAGATCATCCAATATCACAAGTGATTGGTGATATTTCAGCAGGTGTGCAAACAAGGAATCAAGTAAATCAAAATATGATGCACACATGCTTTCTCTCTCAGATTGAACCTCAATCTCTACAAGATGCAGAACAACATCCTAACTAGATCATTGCAATGCAAGAGGAACTCAATCAGTTTGAGACAAACCAAGTATGGGATTTGGTTCCTAGACCAAAAGACCATCCAGTGATTGGCACTAAATGGGTCTTTAGGAACAAGCTAGATGAACAAGGCAACATTGTGAGAAAAAAAGGAAGACTGGTAGCCCAAGGATATTCACAGGAAGAAGGGATTGATTATGATCAGACCTTTGCTCCTGTTGCAAGACTTCAAGCAATCAGAATTTTTCTTGCATTTGCTGCATATAAGAAGTTCAACGTATATCAAATGGATGTAAAGAGTGCATTTTTAAATGGAGAAATCAAAGAAGAAGTCTATGTGGAACAACCACCAGGTTTCATCTCTCCAACTCAACCATCTTTTGTATTTAAGCTTAAGAAAGCTCTTTGTGGTCTCAAACAAGCTCCTAGAGCATGGTATGAGACTTTAGCTAGTTTTCTTTTAGAAAACAATTTCTGTAGGGGCATAGTAGATAAAACCCTATTTTTCAGGATACATAAAAATAAAACTTTGCTAGTTCAAATATATGTAGATGATACTATTTTGGGTTCTACTGATTCAAATTTGTGCAAGAGATTCTCTAATATAATGCAATCTAAATTTGAAATGAGTAGTATGGGTGAGTTATCATACTTCCTTGGTCTTCAAGTGAAGCAAACACCAAATGGAATCTTCATATCCCAATCTAAGTATGCTAAGGAATTAGTGAAAAGATTTGGTATGTCTGATTCTTCCACCATGAAAACACCCATGCCCTCAAATGTTGTTGTTGATCATGATGAATCAGGGAAACCTGTTGATTCAAAAGTATATAGATCAATTGTTGGCTCACTACTTTATTTAACAGCTAGTAGACCTGACATAATGTTTGCTACATGTATTTGTGCTAGGTTTCAAGTTAACCCCAAAGAATCTCACTTAATTTTTTTAAAAAGGATTTTGAGATATATAAAGGGTTGCCCTAATCTAGGACTTTGGTATCCAACAACATTTGAATTTGAATTAACTGGATTCTCAGATTCAGATTATGCAGGATGCAGAGTAGATAGGAAAAGCACATCAGGAACTTGTCAGTTTCTTGGTGATTGGCATGTGTCTTCGGTTTGTAAGAAATAGACATTTGTGTCAACATCAACACCTGAAGCTGAATACATTGCTGCTGGCAGTTGCTGCTCACAAATGTTGTGGATACAAAATCAACTCCTAGACTATGGTGTCAACTTAAATAATTCAACTATATTTTGTGACAATATTGTGCAATATCTATAGCACAAAATCCAGTTCTCCATAGTAGGACTAAACACATAGAAATTAGGCACCACTTCCTTAGGGATAATGTGGATAAAAATAAAATTTGCCTACAATTTATTTCTACTGATTTACAAAGAGCTGACATTTTCACCAAGCCATTGGATGAAAAGAAGCATATCTTCTTTATAAATCAAATAGGAATGATAGATGGAGACTCAATCTGTTAAAAAAAAAAATCTATTTATCCCCCAAATTCGTCGAACGGAGGACGACGAATTTGCATCATTTGTCGAACGATGGTCGATGAAACCCTGTAACCTCAGAATAGATAAAGAAAATTTCACCTGTCGAACGGTGATTGACGGAAAAGATATTTTTGTTGAACGTCGTCTGACGGAGACCTAAACTCTTTTCGACTTCTGCTCTTATTAGGTTTTTGCCGAACGCCACTCCACAAATGCGCCCCCTTCTCCGATCTATATAATCTTTATTTTATTTCTTAATAGATTGCGCCTACAGAAATCATCTCCCTCCAGTTCCCCTCTGCACTTGATCTCCTTTTTCTCTCTATTGCAGGTCTCAATGGCGATTTCTCAAGCCGCGCTTTACTCCATGAAGTTCGACGCCGGATTTGATATTGATATGGCATCATTTGCACAGTCCGACCAAGTATTCAAAGATATTCTTCAACTTTTTGAAGAACAACAGCTGAAGAAGTTCATGAGCACGAGTATAAAGCTACATATTGCAGAGATAAAGGAATGGGCTTACACGGATAAGCTAGACGATGACAGTTTAACCGGAACAATCTCAAGTCATCAGGTCTCTCTTACCCCAACCATTCTATCTGAAGTTTTTGGTTTTGTGAATGGTGTTGATGATATAGAATTAAGCTCTGTTGAATATGGTGAAGCTTTGGTTAAAATGGGTCATTCCACTGGAAACCCTAATCATCTGCTTCAGAAAAACTTGTCTTTGGAATACAAGTTTTTATCTGATATTGTTGGAAAAGTTCTGTTAGGGAAGACAACAGGTCATGACTACATTAAAAGGCACCAATTTCTGTTGATGGTGGCCTTAATGGAAAGGAAGAAAGTTAATTGGGGATCAATTCTTCTTGGGTTGATTAAGAAGAAGGTATCTAAGGATAGTGTATGTTTTGGAAGAGTAATTGGTATAGTTTTGAAGGAAAAGCACAAAGACCTACTAGTCTCTCCCAAGGTAACCATAAATGCTAGCAAGAAGCTAACCTCAGCTCTCTTTGCAAAATGGGACAGGGTTATTCCAAAGAAGAACCCAGGAGCAGTTGCACCAAAGAAAGTTTCTGAAGACGCCAGGACTAATCCAGTCACTCCCTCAACCCTTCCAGAAGCTCCTCCTCTTGTTTCTTCTCCTCCTCTCCCATCTCCACCTCAGCATATTTCCCCTGCACAAACTCCACCTCCAAATTCTACTACACCAATTGATGACAATCCACCTCCTTCATTTACTCTTCTATCTCCTCACAGTTCTCCACCTCCATCTCCCATGCATGATGACCATCAGTCACCCATCCATCATTCTTGCCCTATTCATTCACACAACCCTCAACAACATGCCAATGTTTCAAACATCTTTGTACCCACTTCCATTCCATCTACTTCTCAATCATCTTCATCTCATCCACCTGAAATGTTATTTCTAAACTTCCAATCTGTTGCTGATCAAATTCTTGATTACACTCTTCCTAAGCTAGATCAAATACTGGATGCAAAACTTGCTCCAGTTCATCATATTCTTTCTAATCTTGACTCCATCCTGGATGCAAATCTTGCTCCAATTCTTTTAGCCATCTCTGAATTATCTTCTAAAATATCTTCAATTCCCTCCTCTCTTTCTGTCCCTTCTTCTAGGGGCCTAGATTCATGTCTCCCTGAAGCTAGGCAGGGGGAGATGCCTTATGAAGAAGCTCTATAAGCTCCAGATTCAGAAGCTCTAGTGTTTGAAGAAGCTCAAGAAGCCCCAGTTTCTGAAACTCCAGTATTTGATTCAGTTTTTGATTCAGAAATGATTGACTTTTCAGAAATTCCAATCATAGAGGAGACAAAAACATTCTATATTCATCCTTATTTAGATATTATTCATTTGCTGTCTAAGTTCAATACTATTTACTCAGTTCTGCCAAGATATCATGAATATTCTAGAGCAATTGTTCCATACACTGCTCCCATAGATAAAGTTTTGTTGAAAAAGATCATTAGAAGTTTTAAAGTTCAGATTACAGATCCAGCTCCTACCTCAGTTCAAATTCAAAGTCAAGCAGAAGAACCAGTTGCAATTTCAGAGGAAATTATCAATTGTTTTGATGTTCCAACCTTTGTTTTTGATGAAACTCCAATTCCTGATTTTGATGAAATCTGGAAAGCAGAAGATGAAGCTTTTGAAGCTGAAGAGCAAAGGATCAAAGCTCTTAAATTGGTCAATGCTTTATATGATGAACCAATTCCATCCTCTGATTATAATGAAGAAGATAGTGATAGTGATTCTGATAATACTTTATCAAAGAAGAGAAAGAAAAGGAAAGCAAAGTCAAAGGCTGTCCCCAAGCCTCCAAACCCTGAGAGTGATATTCCTTATTATATTCTTCATAACATCACTCTTGATAAAGATACACCACACTGGATGAAATTCTCAAGGAATGAAAACAAAAGAAGAAAGAAGATGAGGAAGACTGGTTAATATTCTGACAAGCCTGTCAAATATAATCATCCTCCTCCTCCTCCTCCTCCTCCTCCAGCAGCAGGTTCAGCAGCACCCTTTTCTTCATCTCAGAAGTCCACCCCTCAGCAATCAAGGAGACCAGCTAGCACTAGTGGTTATCAGAGATCTTGGTCTTCAGGACCTCCTTCAAATTCTTCCAGAAATGTTTCCACAGAATACAAATATCATATATCTGATGGATCCTTGCACAGGAAAAGAAATACTCCTTCTGACCAACCTTCATTGCAGGCCATTGATTCTGATGAAAGGCCTTATTCTCCTGTTGATACAGAAGCTGAAGAAATAGCACAGATGGATAGATTCAAGGAGTCAATTGCCACAGCTCAGATAAATAAAGCAAAAGCAGAAGGAAAAGATTACTCTCAGTATTCAACCATGTCAGAGTACAAAAGAAAGGAATTTGAAAAGTATAAATCAAAGAATCAGTTCAATGCTGAAGAATTCTTGATCCAGCACCCACAAGCAGTAGTTATTCAAAGCAAATCTCAAACTATTCTGGGAGCTCTGGATCTCTATTTGAGTAAGAAGAAATCAGAAGATCCTAACAGAAAAATCATTTTCAAGCCTTCATCAGCAAAGAAATGAAAAAGGTTCAGACTTTATTTTTCTCCTGTTTGACATTTTGATTGTAAAGTTTATAAACTCAGAGCACCACATTTTATTCTATATGCTGAAATGAATTTACATTCTGTCAGATATTTTTATGCTCTGCTCTGTTTATTTTTCTATTGTATTTATTTGATTGATTGTCAAATAGTATCCTAACCCAAATAGGGGGAGATTGTTGGAACAACCCTATTACTGATTTGGGCTAGGATCACTATATGTTGAACTAGGATCAAGTTGACCCCATTGTATAGTTTAAGGGTCAAGTCTTTAGGCTATTAGATTAGCTAGAACTAAAGGTAAAATTTAAGTTCCTAGCGTTCGACAAATGGCTATCAGCGCTCGACGAATTCCTGCCAGCGCTCGACACTTTTCCAGCCAGCGCTCGACAGATTTCCAGCCAGCGCTCGACAGATTTCCAGCCAGTGTTCGACATTCTCTGAGCAGCGCTCGACGAATTCCAGCCAGCGCTCGACAAATTCTTTATTAAGGCTCAGATCGACAAATACTGATTCCAGATCAATTAATACCTTAAATATCAGTTCTCTGAACACAGATCGACGACTTTAATGGATCTATTCAAATATCTTTGGACATATTCAAGTCAGATAAGTAAGAATATTATATTCAATTATTATATTCTTTCTTTCTTTTATTCCAAGGCAAAGATAGTCGTTGACCATTAATGTAAAGGAATATTTCACGGCTAAGGAATTAAAGGACCTGCCAAAGTCATTTGGTTTTTGTTGTTATTCCAAGAAAGAATTAAAGGCTAATTATTCTATTTCCAAAAAGAGAAGATATCAAGACAGACTTTATTTGTCTTAGCTCTCGACAGAATTCAAAATTATTCTTACAGAATACAGAGAGAGAACATATACAATAATAGAGAAAGAAAAGAGAAGAACACTCAGTCAAAATATTCTCAGTCTTCTTCTTCCTTAAGCAGCAATCATCATTTCTCTGAGAACATCTTCTTCAAAGATCAAACCCTCAGATATCTGCTGCAAGTTCAAGTCTTCTAAAAGAGCAACAAAGAATCTGAAGAACTACTTCTTCCAGATCAATCTGCTACAGAAGAATTCTTCTTCAAGAAAAAACTTCTCCACCATCTGTCAAATACTTCAATCAGACAGGGGGAGCTTTACAACCAATCCACTAGAGTCTTCTCTCAGCATCTTGACAGAGAAGAACACTATAAACTCTTTCTCACCTCTCCTGTACAGGGTTAGTACTCCCTTCAAAAGTATAACCCCCTAGTGGCAAGACACCTGATCAAAAAATCTAGTTGGTTTTGAGCACCTGAACAAAAGCTCTGTGGTGTGTGGACACCTGATCAAAATCACCTTGGTGCTAGGGCTCCTGATCAACTCTCCTAGTGGATTCCTAGCAAGGGTGGTAGAAGAGTGGACTACCCAGATTTATTGGGGAACCACAATATTTCCTTGTGTCCTCTGTATTTGTTTATTTCTCTGTGCTGTGCCGTGTGCTTTTACTTATTTAGTTTTTTCTGCTTATATAGTTAATCTCACTCTGCTTACACATATATATAACACTATTTTAATTTCGCTATAAAACTAAGGAAAAGTTTTTAATACTCTATTCACCCCCCCCCCCCCCCCCCCTCTAGAGTAACTTAAGATCTAACCTCCACTTTCAAACTCCTAAAAACAGTCCGCACAGACAAACCGCTACCAAACTGGTTTATTCAAAACTGGAAAGAAAGGAGAATGCTGACGGGCTGCTAGCCGCTAACCTGTAAACAGAACAACCCAATCAGACTACTTAGACCACGCGACCTCAAAATGAGACTGACATAATGAAGCCAACTTTAGTTATTACAGTTCTTAATTCCAAATGACGGGCCCTGCACCACTATTTATAGGCAAGCTGACGGATGATGTCACCGCCCAAAATGAGATACATTAACCACCCATCAGACCGCGAGCGGTCTCAACGTCATACCACCCGAGCTCAGTATGGCTAACAACCGCCTTAATAAACCGCACGGTTACTAACCAAACTGCCCGGTCTCTTAACAAGAGCAGACCACTTCTTTAGCAACCATGACCGACCAGAACAAGTCATTAGACCGCCCGGTCACTGTAGGAAAGTGAATCGACTTGAACATCTGGCCGACTTGGAACAAGTTGCTAGAACAAATGCACAAGTCGTGCGATCCCCTGCGGTCTCCCGGAATAGGCCGCCCAAGGAAAAATCTTGGCTCACCTAGAGCAGACCGCCTGAGGCAAGATTTGGCCAGAACACCCCGCGCAGACCGCGCGGTCTCTGCGGTCTCCTTTCTGCAGAACACCCAGACCCCTTCCACTTCTACTTCAAAAAATTTAATAGAAAGAAGGGATTATCATGCGTAAATTGAGACTTAACGATGTTTGGCTAGGAGAAACCCTATACCGGAGAGGGATTGAGCAATCCTGATGATAGCTTCGAGAAGCGGTGCCAAAAATCACAAACACAAGGGCGGTTTGACTATTACAGGAGGGAAGAAACTCAGATTCCCAAAATATATGAAAATTTGAACTGCAACATATAAGTAAATTGGGGTACGAATAAATCATTAGGGTGTATGAAAACTCTGAATACGAGGGTTTGGAGGGGGAATCTTACCAATAGAAACCAAAACCGTGCCCAAAGTATGAGTGGAGGGCGATTCCCTAAGTGCAAAATCGAAGCCCAAGGAGGAGAGGATGGTTACTTCCCTTGAGGAAGAGGAGAAGGGAGAGAAAAGATGTTGCTGGGATTTGGAGGAGATGCTGGCCCCTTATGAGTAAAGAGTAGGGTTGTCGCCCCTTCAGGAAGGAGAAGAAGCTACAGCTTGGGGATGGGCGGGAGTTTTCGGCCAGAGAAAGTGTGAATGCCTGAGGCGGAGGAGGAGAAGCCTTCGGAAGCTAGCAGGGAGGCACGGGAGGTGGAAGACAGGATCTGGAGGGCTAGGCGCTGCGGAAGAGAGAGATAGGATCAGGACAGGAAGTGGGAGGAAAACCTAGACCGGGAAATTATCGGGGGGGGGGGGATGGCTGGCCGTTTGGTTATAAAGGAAAAAAACCTAATATCATTATTTACAACTTTGCCATTATGTTATTATTATTTTGATTTCATTTTATTCTCTCTTTTTTTTAACATGAATTGGTAGATTCTCCCCTACTAAGGTATTTTCGTCCCTAAACTTTCTGAGGATTCACTTAATGGGATCTCTAATGGCGAAGATTCAGATGTCTTTTATTCCAATCAAGATTTGCAGATCAAGACTTGGAAGTCAACTATGAATATGCTGAAACAGAAAGGAAAATAAGCGCAGAGACTTACCAAGATCAAGAGAAAATTTGCGGATACTTGCAACGCATATCAGATTCAAGTTCTCAAGTGTACTCCACAATCTTAGTGGGTTCGGCCGAATACGAAGGATTGAATTCATGGATCACAGAGATTTCTTCGAATAGCTAGAAATTGAGTAGTAGGATTCGAGAATTTGAGAGAGGAAAAGCTTTGTACGAAAGGAAGATAGAACACCAAAAGGGAAAATGAACATGAATGACGATTGAGTGATGAAAAAAGTTAGTCACTCTAGAGATGGAAGAGCATAAACAATTCTGAAGTAATTCAACAGAGCAATTTTTAAGAAGTCTCTCATTTCTCGCTAACACTTAAGAGTTAACTAGAAGGGGATACAAGAGGACCGAATGTGATTGATAGACAAGAGGAACAGGAAGCACTGATTACGAATACTGGGGTCTTGAAACTAGAGATTCTAACACATTCCATATCGGGTTCATAATTCATATAATAATTACAGCATTTCATTGGATAACTCTAGGTAATTATCATGCAATTGCAAATTTGAAATCATGTGTGATGTCAAGCAAAAAGTAAATCCATGCATGTGCAATCATTATTGTTGTCCTTAGCTTCACAATTGTGCAATGATTTATGATATGAATGAAAATGAATGGTTACAATGTCATGTTAAGTGCCTATTTAACTTAACATGTCATGCATATTATGATCTAATGTCATCACACTAGAAAATATTAAACTGCCCATAACCATTTAATATTTGCAAGCGGTGTATATCCTCGTGGAAATGCATATGCACAAAATGTTAAGTTTGCCCATAACCCCTTAACATTCGTGTACATACTACTCATGCTTATGAGTATAGTGTATGCCTGTTTCAACCGCGAACAATAGATAATGATAAGGTGAGTGAAGGAATAATGCATGCAAATATATACTTATAATAAGATTCAAAATAGGTGAAATATTATAAAATACTTTATCTTTAGAAGTTAACCAAGCTATGATACCAACTGTCATGACCCATCTCAATAAGAGTCAGAGTGCACTTTGAGCGGGTCGTGATTCCACAGGCATGGGTGGATGAAAAGTCCATGCCTATTAGGCCAAAGCTGAGATACTAATAAATAGCTTTAAAATAGTTACTTTTGAATAACACAGATTGTTTTATTGCGGAGGTGTTAAAATATGGCTGTGAGAATTTGCTGCACATGAATTTTAGTAAAAACCCATTATACAAGTTTTGATATAGATCATTATGCAATGACAAACTCAGAGAAATGAACGTGCAAATCATGTCAAATTCTAGCACATATTATACCCTAGCAGTTGTCCATGATAATAGAGAAAATGGCTGATTATAATGATTATATAAAAGAAATATCCGATAGTAGAAGAAATGAAACATATACATAGAACCTAAAACTTGACACAGATCGGCTTAGGAAGCAGGTGGTACAGGCACGAACACTAAGGAAAATTCCAAAATAAGAAAGAAAAGCCCCAGAACATTGAAATAAATAGGAGCAAAGCAAAATAAATTATGAGCAGGGGAAACAAAATATTTGTTTGTCATTTGTTCATGAAGCAAACCTAACAAGATTGACAAGCAAGTGAGACAAGCAAGAATATCATGAATTATTAGACTACTCCAGAGTAAAGCATACAAACATGATCATGTAATAACATAAGTTCTAACAAGTGAAAGTGTAGGTATTTTTGGTTGACGCACAGGATTCATGATTCAGACAGATTCAAATTCAGATGCAACTCTTATCAGAGATTCAAAATTTTTGCCCGTGATCTCTAAGGGGCGGTTATTTAGAACCCTCACCCATAAGCCAGGGAGTTCATGCTAGCTATGGACAGTCCTTTGTTCCCGTTAGGGATTCAAGAGGGAACCCAAGTCAAGGATTTGCATCAATTAAACACCACCTTTCATTGTATGCTTGTGTTATTAATAGAATAAAATGATTCATAGTTTGGTGATTCAAACATGTAAGAATTTATGTCATGGGGAAGGTTCAGATCATAAAACAAGTTTTAACCAAGACTAACTACCAGACAGGCATAAGAGACAATACTCGATGACACCAAAAACTAGGATGTGAGCTTTGAACTTTGCAGGTTCGAGAGATTAAGATTCCATTAGCAAGAAGATTCTTCAAGTAAAAAACGCAGGAGCAAGTTTGACATGCATCAATTCTGGGATAACAAGTACTCATTACAATAAACCATTCTTTTGACACAAATATCTTCCAAGTAACATATGTGGTCGATTTGAGCATAACATCCAGCACAAATCATCTAATCGCTAGCAAAGAATCTTAACAGTTATCTTTTAAATTAATTAATGATCATTCTCAAAAATCTACTAGTCTTCTAATTATCCATCAAATTTGACAAAATTCATCTATGTGAATATCCAAATAACCATCATTCACATTTACAAATCGTACTATTTCAAACGTGTGATACCTCGATCTATTAACAAGTCAATTTAGGCATTCAAGATGTAAATTTATTTAACGAAACATGCATTCAAAAGTAAATCATAAAATTATAAGAACAGACACATGAATTGAAACTCAGAGAAATGAACATGCAAATCATGTCAAATTCTAGCATATATTATATCCTAGCAGCTGTCCATGATAATAGAGAAAATGGTTGATTATAATGATTACATAAAAGAAATATCTGATAGTGGAAGATATGAAACATATACATAAAACCTAAAACTTGACACAGATCGGCTTAGGAAGCGGGCGAAACAGGCACGAACGCTAAGGCAAATTCCAAAACAAGAAGGAAAAGCCTCAGAACATTGAAATAAATAGGAGGAAAGCAAAATAAATTATGAGCAGGGGAAACAAAATATTTGTGTGTTGTATGTTCATGAAGCAAACCTAACAAGATTTGCAAGCAAGTGAGACAAACAGAAATATCACAAATTTTTAGACTACTCTGGAGTAAAGCACACAAAGATGATCATGTAATAACATAAGTTGTAATAAGTAAAAGTGTAGGTGTTTTTGGATGACACAAAGGATTCATGATTTAGACAGTTTCAAATTCAGATGCAAGTCTTATCAGAGATTCATGATTTCTGCCCGTGATCTCTAAGGGGAGACTCTTTAGAACCCTCACCCATAAGCCAGGGAGTTCATGCTAGCTATGGACGGTCCTTTGTTCCCGTTAGGGATTTAAGAGGGAACCCAAGTCGAGGAGTTGCATCAATTAAACGCCATCTTTCATTGTATGCTTGTGTTATTAATAGAATTAAATGATTCATAGTTTGGTGATTCAAACATGTACGAATTTATGTCATGGGGAAGGTTCAGATCATAAAACAAGTTTTACCCAAGACTAACAACCAGACAGTGTTGGGAATGGTGCCTAGCAATGTTCCTGATTTGTAGAAGTGCACAGCTCAATGATAAGTGCAAGCTGTATTTAATGTTCCATCTAGCTCATGCTTGCAGAGATCGACAATATGTCAAGTACCTGAGTTATTTCTGAAAGTACTATATCATCAAGAAGAATAGGAGATGTCATAAACAAAGTATGCTTGTCTTCATAATGATGGGCAAAGCAAAAGCCGAGACTTGGCGAGTTCGTTGAACACAGAAGCAAGATTGTCGAACTCAAAAGGAAGATCGACGACAGCTGAGATTTGGTGTGTTCGTCTAACGCAGAAGGAAGATCGTCGAACTCAGAAGCAAGATCGATGACCGCTGAGACTTGGCGTGTTCGTTGAACACAGGAGGAAGAAATGTCATCAAGAACATGCAGTATCGTCGACTTCACCAAAGTGGCCTTGTCGTCGAGAAGAACAGACATAATTGTGTAGAAGCCTTGTCGCTGAAAAGGCTAAGTATGACTGATGGCATCGAACATCATCGTAAAAAAGGCATGTCGCCGAGAAGACTGAAGAAGGGAAGCTGAAAATAAGCAGCTGCTAAAATATGATCTGTCGACATGTTATCAATCATGTCGTCGAGAGAACAAGGTGATTACGATGACACAGTCAGAGATAGCATATCATCGTATATGCATAAGCACCAGAATGTCTCGTATCGTTAAGATACCAGCATCAGAGGTAGAAGCAAGAAGAATTGAAGGTCTACCAAGGTGTAAGGCATTGACAAAGACCTGCCATCGAGATATCATCCATGTCATCGTAACATTGGAAATATCATCGAGACTGATTCAAAAGTTGCGGATGCGGTGTCAGCATTTATTACCGCCGCCTGTTTGTCCAATCAGCGCGTTCTTTTAAGGAATGGGCGTCTGACATTAAAGGACATAACATGTGACCGTTATGCGGCTCATCTGTCCTATAAAAGAGAATGGTGATGCCCTAGAAAAGGAGTCCTTGGAAAAAGAGAAAAAGAACAAAAAGAATCCCACCGCTACTCTTCAATAGAACAGTATTCTCGGCGGAGAAGAAAAAGATCAAGTAGAGAACAAGCATCAAGTATTCTATAAAGAATCAGTCATCTCAATCGACTGAAAAGTAGCCAATCAACACCAGGCAAAAGAAGTGATGGCTGAAGAAGATCCAGTGCTGAAACTTCAAATCAAGAAGCATCTTCTTCAACCTAAAGAAGCCAATCTTCATCAGGCTGAAGTTGCCAATCCTCATCCGGCAGAAGAAGCAGTTCTTTCTACTGTAATTTCTTGTAAGGCTTGCGGGCCTATTTGTCTAGCTTGAGGGCTAGAGAGCTGTGAGGCTTGAGGGCCAGGGCAGTGGACTTGCGGGTCCAACAACGTCTAGCTTGAGGGATGGAGATTTGTGAGGCTTGAGGGCCAGGGCAGTGGACTTGCGGGTCCAACACCATCTAGCTTGAAGGCTGGAGAGCTGTGAGGCTTGAGGGCCAGGGCAGTGGACTTGCCGGTCCGATCTTATCGAGCTTGAGGGCTCGGGTGCAGTAGGGGATTGCGGGCCTAGGCTGTAGGCACAGGACTTGCGGGTCTGTGTTGTGTAGGGCTTGAGGGCCTGATTGTTGAGCTTGAGGGCTCGGGGGCAGTAGGGGCTTGCGGTCCTAGGCGATTGGACTTGCGGGTCCGTGTTGTAATGGCTCGTGGGCCTGGAGATTTGGCGGCGTTTTTCGAGCCTAGCATACTGCTAGGTAGGCACAGAGGGAAAGAGGACTACTCAAGACACCCTGTCTTGAGGAACCTCTATAGATCATTGTGTGTTTTCTGTGTTGTGCTTTATAACTTTTAGATCTACTAACCAGAAATTAAGAACACCAAAAAGGGGATAATATAATTTGAGAAACCTATTCCCCCCCCCCCCCCCCCTAGGTGATAAGTCGACACCCAATAAACAACAAGTGGTATCAAAGCGAGGTTGTTCAAACAAAAGCTTAACAGCTTGAACAGATCTGCCATTAGGTGTCCAAGTATCATAGTTATGGAGTCAAGGATAGCTGTTTGTTCCAGAGAGAACTTTGCCCTTTGGAAAGTTAGAGCAAAAACTTACATGGAGGCAATGGATCCCAAAATGTTTTTAATTACACAAAAAAGACCATCCATGACAGTAATAAAAGATGAGAGTCTCCTAGCAAGCTTGGACAAAGAAGCCAAAGATATTCTTGCTGATGCAGTTGACATCTCAACATTTCAGAAACTGGCTCACTGCATAACAGTAAAAGAGATGTGGGACTCTCTAACAATCCTTATGGAAGGATCAGAAGAAGAAAGAAGCAAAGAAGCTAAGAAGAAAATCAGAACACTGAGTGACAGTGACTCAAGATGTTCAGACTCAGAAGAGAAGAATCAGTTTGGACTGACTGTCCTATCTGAGTCAGAGGAAGAAGTCAAGGATGAAGTCTCACCTGAACAGGTATGCATAAGAGCTCATATATCTACTTCAGACTCAGAAACGGAGACGAGCTCATCTGGTAATGATGACTAGCCCAAGTCATACAATGATCTCTTAGAAGATGTCAAGATGCTCAAGATGCTGTGCAAGGAGCAGGATGCAAAGATCTCCTCCCTTCAAGCAAGAAATCTTGATTTCTCAAACAAAGCAGAAAGGCTAACTCTAGAGAATGCAGAGTTTTGTCAACTCAAAAAGGACTTCAAGGCATGCTCCAACCTTGACTTGATAGACAAATTTGGAAAAACTCTGAGGGCATTGATTGAGAGCAAGGAGCTGTGCTGCTCACTAACCAGAGAAGTAGTTATTCTAAAGAAGAACAAATTTCGCCCAAAGTCCTGAAATCTAAAAATGACAACATCAGAAGGGTGGAGAGTAAACTCCACCTTTATGAGAAGGGAGCAGGGATGCTTCAAGGAAGACAGATCAGGCAGACCCTGTGGGAAGAAGGCTAGCTTGAGGAAGGTAATCTCACCCTCCAACAAGAATGCTGGGCATTCTGCCCTAGATGATCAGGAGAATACACAAGTTGAGGGGGAGACCCAACTGGGGTACTCTGCCCTAGATGATCAAGGAAAGGATCCCATAGAATACATCGCTCTCTCAGACTGCAGAGAGATAGTGACAGCAAGTAAGATTGTGCTTACATGCCCCGGTGAAACAGTACCAGAAAATATCAAGGGGAAAGCCAAGGTCACGGAGCACATCAGTGAAGAATCCTCTGAAGATGTCAGTGAAGCAGATCCACAGGGAGGAGGAGATCAAGAAGGACAAAATGCTGAGCCATCTTCGACTCAGGAAGGATCTCTCTTCCACATGCTATCAGCCTTACTGTCTGCTCAGCGAAAACATCTTGAACAATTCATAGTAAAAACTATGGATAGTCTACAGAAAGAGATGAAGGGGGAAATTCAGAAAGTAAAGAGCGACATACACAACCTCAACACCCAGTGCGCTCATTTCTATACTATGGCAGCTCCCGCAATCGATAAAATGAGTGAAGAAGTTAATAAAGTGGGACATCAAACCCATACAATCCTGAAAAAGCAAGGCACATTCTCAAACAATGTGTACTATGGTCTTAAGCAGATAGAGACAGATGCTAAAAATAACCGAAATCAAATTCTGAATAAGGTTAATGAGAACGCTCATACTTTAGATACCCATCTGCTGGAAGTAAACAACAATCTGGATATGACTGAACAAACCTTGCATAAAAAGCTGAATCAAGTCAGAGAAGGACTTGAGGAAAGGGTAATTGAACAAGCCCTAAAGGGGGGAAGGAAATAATAAATGCCAGTTCACATCAAGCGATGTGGATAACAAATAGGATAAAGCAGACAATGAATCAATCCCCATCACGATATGAAGCTGTCAATCCATCTGCAAGCATTGATTCAGCTGAATATGGAATAGAGTTTGGAGATTCAGCAACCTCCAGGAAAAGAAAGAGGAGTCAGAGCAGCCAATATCGGCAAAAGAGACTGAGGGAAGTTGAGCAGGATCCATAATCCGGAAGGTGGAGTCCAGTATCAACACAAATAATAACAGAATCATGGATCCAGTTTGGATACCCTCAGGAGGACTATCAAAGAATATACCAGACAGTTGAATGGGAGAAACATCTGAAGAAGCTGGAAAGGAGGAAGAACCACAAGCTATCATTCCCACATGGTCCTCCTCCCTCTCCTAAGAGAATTCCCCTGCAATCAACTACCATCAGAGGCAGAGGAAGAAAAACAAAGGGGCAAGCAGCAGCAGACGCTGATGGGGCAACAAATTATAATCGTAATTTGTTTTGATGGGGCAAATGAATGCTAATGTTTATTCTAGAAAATTTAATCTATTTATGTGCTTGAAGAACATTTCATCGCTTTATATGATTGCTTCTTTAAATGTGATGTTACTATTTGAAATGATATATATTTTCATGAGTGGCATTTATCATTGAGGTAAGTTAGGGCTTCTTCAAATAGGGGGAGATTATTGCGAACAGTGCCCAACAATGTTCCTGATTTGAAGAAGTGCTTAGCTCAATGATAAGTGCAAGCTGTATTTAATGGTCCATCTAGATCATGCTTGCAGAGATCGACAATATGTCAAGTACCTGAGTTATTTCTGAAAGTACTATATCGTCAAGAAGAATAGGAGATGTCATAAACAAAGTATGCCTGTCATCATAATGATGGGCAAAGCAAAAGCCGAGACTTGGCGAGTTCGTCGAACGCAGAAGCAAGATCGTCAAACTCAGAAGGAAGATCGACGACCGCTGAGATTTGGCGTGTTCGTCGAACGTAGAAGGAAGATCATTGAACTCAGAAGGAAGATCGATGACCGCTGAGACTTGGCATGTTCGTCGAATGCAGAAGGAAGAAATGTCATCAAGAAGACACAGTATCGTCGACTTCACCAAAGTGTCCTTGTCGTCTAGAAGAACAGACATAATCGTGTAGAAGCCTTGTCGCTGAAAAGGCTAAGTATGACTGATGGCGTCGAACATCGTCGTAAAGAAGGCATGTCATCGAGAAGACTGAAGAAGGACAGCTGAAGATAAGCAGCTGCTAAAATATGATCTGTCGACATGTTATCACTCATGTCGTCGAGAGAACAAGGTGATTACGACAACATAAACAGAGATAGCATATCATCGTATATTCAGAAGCACCAGAATGTCTCATATAGTCGAGATACCAGCATCAGAGGCAGAAGCAAGAAGAATTGAAGGTCCACAAAGGCGTAAGGAATCGATAAAGACCTGTCGTCGAGATATCATCCATGTCGTCGTAACATTGGAAATATCATCGAGACAGATTCAAAAGTTGCGGATGCGCTGTCAGCATTTATTGCCGCCGCCTGATTGTCCAATCAGCGCGTTCTTTTAAGGAATGGGCGTCTGACATTAAAGGACATAACATGTGACCGTTATGCGGCTCATCTGTCTTATAATAGAGAATGGTGATTCCCTAAAAAAGGAGGCCTTGGAAAAAGAGAAAAAGAACAAAAAGAATCTCACTGCTACACTTCAATAGAACAGTATTCTCAGCGGGGAAGAAAAAGATCAAGTAGAGAACAAGCATCAAGTGTTATCTGAAGAATCAGTCATCTCCATCGACTGAGAAGTAGCCGATCAAAGCCAGGCAAAAGAAGTGAAGGCTGAAAAAGATCCTGTGCTGAAACTCCAAATCAAGAAGCATCTTCTTCAACCTAAAGAAGCCAATCTTCATCAGGCTGAAGTTGCCAATCTTCATCCGGTAGAAGAAGAAGTTCTTTCTACTGTAATTTCTTGTAAGGCTTGTGGGCCTATTTATCTAGCTTGAGGGCTGGAGAGCTGTGAGGCTTGAGGGCCAGGGCAGTGGACTTGTGGGTCCAACACCATCTAGCTTGAGGGTTGGAGAGCTGCGAGGCTTGAGGGTCAGGGCAATGGACTTGCGGGTCCAACACCGTCTAGCTTGAGGGCTGGAGAGGTGTGAGGCTTGAGGGCCAGGGTAGTGGACTTGTGGGTCTGATCGTATCGAGCTTGAGGGCTCGGGCGCAGTAGGGGCTTGTGGGCCTAGGCTGTAAGCACGGGACTTGCGGGTCTATGTTGTGTAGGGCTTGAGGACCTGAGTGTCGAGATTGCGGGCTCGGGGGCAGTAGGGGTTTGCGTCCCTTGGCTGTTGGATTTGCCGGACTGTGTTGTAAAGGCTTACGGGCTTGGATATTTGGCGGCGTTTGCCGAGCCTAGCACACTGCTAGGTAGTCGCAGAGGGAAAGAGGACTACTCAAGACACCCCATCTTGAGGAACCTCTATAGATCATTGTGTGTTTTCTATGTTGTGCTTTATAACTTTTAGATGTACTAACCAGAAATCAAGAATACCAAAAAGGGGATAATATAGTTTGAGAAACCTATTCCCCCCCCCCCCTCTAGGTGATAAGTCGTCACCCAATAAACAACAGACATGCATAAGAGACAAGACTCGATGACACCAAAAACTAGGAAGTGAGCATTGAACTTTGCAGGTTCGAGAGATTAAGATTCCATTAGTAAGAAGATTCTTCAAGTAAGACAACACAGGAGCAAGTTTTACATGCATCGATGCTGGGATAACAAGTACACATTACAATAAACCATTCTTTTGAAACAAATATCTTCCAAGTAACATATGTGGTCGATTCGAGCATAACATCAAACACCAATCATCTAATCGCCAGCAAAGAATCTAAACAGTTATCTTTCAAATTAATTAATGATCATGCTCGAAAATCTACTAGTCTTCTAATTATCCATCAAATGAGACAAAATTCATCAACGTGAATATCCAAATAACCATCATTCACATTCACAAATCGTACTATTTCAGACGTGTGATACCTCGATCTATTAACAAAACAATTTAGGCATTCAAGATGTAAATTTATTTAACGAAACATGCATTCAAAAGTAAATCATAAAATTATAAGAACATACACATGAATTGAAGCTCAATGTTTGCAAAAGAGGAGCATCTCTACTTGCCTGAAGTGAGGCCGAAACTGATTGTAACACCCCATCTTTTTCGTATAGTCTTTTAAGCGGGATTACAGAATGACAATGGCTTAATTATTAAATTTATCTTTTGCGTAGTGTTAATGCGAGGGGGCATTGCCATTTCGGAAATGCCGTCGTCGTTCGACAAGTAAATTCTAGATTGGCCTATATCTGAAACATATTTATATGTACATAAATGTTTATATATTAAGTTGTATCTCTTCTTTTGTTGTTACATGAAGAGGCAAGCTTTTATGATTATGTTTTCGCCTAGGAGGGTGTGCATGTGGGTAGACATATACGTATAATTATATATGTGTGGGTATATGTGATACACAAGAAAAATATACATATATATATATATATATAGATATGTACAATCATTTTTACATTGCTTGTGGGAGGGGCATACAATAAGGTTGTATGTATGTATACATCCATGCCTTATAGTATTGTTTAAACAAAATTTTTCTTTTTAGAATGCATAAATATATATATATATGCATACATTTTTAAGAGAAGAAGGGAAAGGAGCGGGTGAGAGCGTGCGAGAGCGTGCGAGAGCGGCGAGGGCGTGCGGGGGAGACGAAGCGGGGACGAAGCGGGTGAGAGAATCGAACGAAAAAAAAACCCTAACCGTGCTCTGATACCATGTTACCGGATTTGGGAGAAAAACTGAGTGCCTCACATAGAGGTCTCACCCTTTATTTATACTAAGCATGAAGGAATATGATGTGGTGGTACAAGGTGTGGGACTAATATGTCTAATACGTCTCATAACACATTCAATCACTAGAGTTCCTTTAGCCCATAATACATCCACCTTATCCTATGTTAACGTAGGGGCTTGAAAAAGAATCACATGTCGTTGAAGCCGGACAAGGAAGTTAGTGATCAAAATTACTCCAGTACCAATTTAAATTTATACCTATATTGTCCTGGAAGGATGGAGACCAATTTATATCTAGATTTGTACTCACATCTTTTATGATCCTATAACTGAGTGTTCTAAATGTGTATTAGAAAGAGATGGAAAGCTCACCCTAAACATGATGTTACGTTCACCCTGCTGATATGAGATGAATGGTAACCACACCCTGCTGCTAATAATACTCAACAACAATCCTATCTCCAATTATACAGAGCCCAATCAAATGTTTGAGTCAATCACCATTCACTACTGTCACTGTGTTTGTTTTTTTATTATAAAAGAATTGCATTTCTTAGAAAATATTTTAATTGATTGTACCCAACTTGGATTTTAGGTTGATTTGTTTTTAACCTATTGTTCACTATGCTCATTTCTTAATATCTAAAATTTAATGAAACGCTATGTGTTGTAAGCCTTACTTCCAACAATTAGATACTATAGCCATAATTAAATGCAAGTTGCTTTTGATGCCTAGATTTACTTAGTCATATACATTTAACTTTGACTTGTGCTTCACCAATGCTCTGGATGCTGAATGAAGGAAGCATGGGTATGTGCAGATAAATCAAAATGGATTCTTGGGTCTGCCCTCTCTGATGTCTTTGGCTTTGATTTGAGGGCATGATTCCGCAGCAAACGCAACTGTATAGGGGGGCACTATTTCAGTGGTACTCTGTGAGCAGCCACTTTGTGCATTTATTGTCAAAGGTTAGGTCTTTCTCCTCTGAGAGAAGCCACTTTGTGCATAGTGCCAAAGGTTAGGTCTGTTTCCAATCTTCCCCCGCCCATACCCCCAATGATTGGGGACTATATGGGTTCTGTTGTTGTTGTTGTTGTTGTTGTTGTTGTATGCATACATTTTTATTTGTTTTTTTGTTGTTTGTTGTGTTTTATATAAATCTGCGTATGTATCAATTGGGATCTAGTTAGATCCACGATGGATTTAAGTGGAGGGTTATTTTTCTCCCCAAGGCAGCCGCTCCTATCCTCATATTTTTTTTTCTGCATCTCCCGCGAGCTCCAGTCGAGAGAAAGAGGAAGTCGGGGGGAGGGGGCTAGGGTTTTCGTCGGATGGTTTTCTCATCGGAGAAGGAGGTGTTGTGGCTTCGGATCTTGGTTAAGCAAGGAAACCCTTCTCCCTCTCCTCCATCATCCCCCCGCCCTTTTTTTAAGTAATCATGGCCTGGTTGTTGGGTTGCGAAGGCACTACCCGATTATTTCTTACCTTGTTGACTGCCCAGTTTTCTTTTTTTCTTCCTTCCAGATTTTTATTAGTGTTTTACATGGTTGATTGTCCTGGCTTGATTGTTGATTGTCCAGATTTTATATGCCAAAATGCCCAATTATTTTTGTTCTTTCCAGATTATGAGCCCCGCGTGCCTTCAGGTTTTAGTATTAGAGATATTTTGTTCTCCTCCTTCTTGGGGAAATATTGGGCTCATGGCAGCTAGTGGTTTTTTTTGTGGTTGTTTCTCTTGCTTTATTATGGCAGCTGGTACCCCTTGATTTAGTCGGCAGCTGAAATACCCCTGGATATAATCATAGCAGCTATTGTTTTACTGTATTTCCCCTGGATTTAGTCGGCAGCAGGTACCCTTGGTTGTGATGGCAGGTACTTGGTATTTTGTTTTTCTCTCTTGGCCTCATGATTGGCAGTTATTGATTCTCTTCCCTTAGCCTCATAATTGGCAACTATGTTGATTATGTTGGAAGTTTTAGTAAATTCCCTAGGTATATGATAATAAACTCTTGTTATATGAAACTCTGCATCTATTCGCTAGGAAATTTCCTTGGTATATACTTAAGTCAATTACCCGATTCGTGAATTTTTTTTTTTGATTTAAGGTCTAGGCATCTACTTGAGTATATGCTAAGTTAAATTTTATGGGCATTATGCTAGAGATTTCGTTCTTTTGGGGAAGGTTGAGTCTATCAGTTATTCATTTTATACCGGGATTCTCCTTGGACTTTATGCTATTGGTTAAATCTTGGACTAATTTATTTAGTTAAGCATAAGCGGTGTTGATCAGCAAATTTCCAAATCCTGCACTTTTCCTTTTGATTGGCTAAGTTTTGATGTTTCGGCGGGATAAAATTCCCTGGAAATTTCGTATTCTAATTTCCTGACGACTTGGGGAAATTGGATGCTAAATTTCCTGGGAATTTCTCTTGCCAATTCTCGATGATTTAGCGAGGCTATCAATTGTTGTCTTGAAGGATTCATGGATGATACTTCGGCCTTGGGTCTCCTTCTATTCCAGGGACCGGTAACTTTGTACTCATAGTAGCAGAAAATATCGAATACTATTATATAACACTCATATATATATATAAGTTATTGAAGGTTGGTAAATAGCTTTATACTTATGGCGAATGTTAAAGTTCATCCTCATGTGTTAAACATGAGAACCTCCTTGATCGTCAAACTAAGCATGTTGCTGATGAGTTTATGTTGGCAACTGGTACCAGACTGGAGAGTGGGTGGACGTATGGGCCCTGACCACAGTGGTTTCAGACTGGAGAGTGGGTGGACGTATGGGCCCTCACCACATTGGTTTTAGACTGGAGAGTCAGTGGACGTATGGGCCCTCACCATAGTGGTTTCAGACTGGAGAGTGGGTGGACGTATGGGGCCCTCACCACAGTGGTTTCAGACTGGAGAGCTGGTGCACGTATGGGCCCTCACCATGGTGGCTTGGGACTGGAGAGTGGGTGGATATTGAGGACCCCACCACAGTTCTTCTATCTTGTTGCGCAATAGCTGGGTTTGGCCTACTCTTCTTTTGGTTACTTTATACTCTGTTCTGTAGATGTTTCATTTGGCTTGTACACTTGTCCAAGGAAAAATTGTTAAACCCATGCCTTACTCTTAGCCGATCTTTATAGTACTTGTCTTATAGCCTTCTTCTTTTCTCTTGATGTTTTTTTGCACCCTTTGGGCCGAGGCATTCTTTTCTTATGGATGCCTCAGGTTCAAGTCTATAGCAGCCGCTGGTGCTGGAGCGGAGTCATCCAGTTTCACCCACCGAGGCCTCTTCTCCCCTGTGCGTAAGGATGCAGTTTTCTTTTTTTGTTAGTTGTAGCCTTCTCTTTTGGATTGTCTTCCCTCTTTCCTGCGGGTTCGTGTCAGCTGTTGGCGCCCGTAAGGCTTTTGCTCAGATTACTTTCTTATGCTGCTACTTGTTTTCCTTTTTTTATTTTGGTTTTTGTATATAGGTGTACTCTGGGAAATGTATTATTATTATTATTTTTGGGTTTACGTGTAACTCTTTTAGCAAATTAATTTCTTTAGCTTGCCTTGCTTTACTTACTATTATGTATCACCTATTTGCGAAGCGTACAAAAGTAGTTCTTTATAATATACTAAATTTAGACTTTCGTACTCCCTGGAGACATTTCTGGTCATCAGCGCTCTTAGGGTAAAAAGGAACCTATTTTTCTTCTGTTGTGTACGCTTATCTTTTCTAATGGTGGTTATGTAGACCACAGGGCTGAGGGGCACTGCTCCCCAACCAAAGAAAGAAACGTTAAAATATAAATTCTTTTTTTTATATACCTATCTTTTCTCGTAAAAATATTCATTTGAGTGCTTGCCTGAATGTCTGTAGTTGTCCCCTGCAGGACGTGGCATCACAACGCGTATTTTTTCCCTGTACTCTGATATCGTAGCTTAATTCGGGGGAAAATATGGGTTGTGACACTGATGGCGGTGGAGAAGTGATGCAAGAAAAAATAGAAACCCTATTTAAACCTGTTTAGGAACAACGAAAGCGATGTAGCATAGTTTACAAAGCTAATATAAGCATTCTCCGTCGCAGAAAATAAAAAAATAGGGTTTTAGCAGATTTACCTCCATCAAAAGGGAGAGGAGAAGAGATTATCATGCGGAAACGAAGACTTGGTGATGCTTGGCTAGGAGAAACTCTATATCGGAGAGGGCTTGAGCAATCCCGATGATAGATTTGAGGAGCAAAAACTCAGATTCACAAACACAATGACGGTTCCACGATTATAGGAGGGCAAAAACTCAGATTCACAAAGTATAGAAAAATTTGAACTACAATATATAAGCAAATTGGGGCACGAATAAATCATTAAGGTTTACGAAAAATATGAATAAGAGGGTTTGGAGGGGGAATCTTACCAATAGAAACCAAATCCGAGCCCAAAATTTAAGTGGAGGGCGATTCGAGCAAAACCCTAAATGGGAAATCGAAGCCCAAGGAGGAGAGGATGGTTGCTTCCCTTGAGGAAGAGGAGGAGAGAGAGAATAGAAGCTGTTGGAATTTGGAGGTGATGCTGGTTGCTGCCGGCCCCATAGGAGGAAAGAGAAGGGTTGTCGGACCTTTAGGAAGGAGAAGAAGCTACTGCTTGGGGAAGGGAGGGAGTTGCCGGTCAGAGCAAGTGTCAACGGCCTGACGCGGAGTAGGAGAAGCCGGCGGCAGTGTTAAATTTTTGAAGTGGAAGTGGAATGGTGCTGGGCGGTCTGAAGGTTGGAGACCGCAGAGACTGCACGGTCTGCGCTAGTGCTCTGGCCGGTTCTGTCTCAGTCGGTCTGATCTGAGCAGTCTGATCTGGGAGACCGCATGTTTATCCAAGCAGCTCGCGCGGGTTGGTCTGGTGGCGCGCTATTTCCACACCGCTAATTAGCGGGCACGAAATGCGGTACGACGGCAGTGCACCGGTAGTTGTCAAAAAATAAAAGTAGGGAGTAGCTCCCCGAATAACGTTCTCAAAGGACCGCAAGTTAGGTAATACGATTTGCTCGTCAGGAGATTAATTATGGGGGTTTCTAAGTTTAGCAAAACAAGGTGGGTTTGTTGGTTTTATAGAACGGGAAATGAGAAAACTAAACACTATGCGGGTTGCAATCACCGCGTCGCTTGGTGGATGGATTTAGTGCAGGCCGCGATGCCGTGCTTCGCTTAGCGGATGGCCGGTGAGCATATGGATGAGGTGAGTGCAAATGCGAGAGTTGAGGGTCGAAGGCACCTCTTCGCTATCGCTTCCAGCTTTTGCTAGAGCGAGTACTAGACCGTGTGGGTGTAAGTGGAGCGGGGGCGGAGCGCATCACAACACAACATAACGTAAAGGACAAGTTCATAAATAAACTCCCATTCATAGACAAATAGATGTTCATTTAGTTCATTACAACAATAAAGAGTGCAAATCACAAAAAGAGAAGGGGTAGAAGTAACCACGAGATGAGAAGTCTCGCCGTGGATCTTGGTCGGAATGGGGGGTCGTCACGCCTCCTCCGAGCTCAGTCCTTGGTTGCTTCCGGGGTTTAGAGGCTGTCACTACCTCCAACCGTTGCCCGTCTTCTTCTCAGAGCTGGGTCACTTCTCCTTCGCCCGATGGAGATGTCTTCCTCATGGAATGCTGGCCGTAGATGGCGGAGAATGCTTCCGGAACCCTAGATGGACCTTAGGATCAATGGATGAAGCTTTCCCAAAGGGAGGAATGGAAGGGGGGGACCTTGGAGAGGTGGAACGGCGGACTCGCGCACAGAAATCGCGCCCCAAAACAGTGCCCGATCCCTAATTTCGCGGAACAGCGGCTTAAATAGGGAGCAGAATAAGTACTGCGCATGGTCAGTGGCGCACGACCAATGGTCGTGAGAGAAGGAATGCCTGTGATCGTGCGCAGTCAACCTGTAGCAAAGAAAAAGATAGAAAACAACGCACAGTCAGGGGCGCACGACCAGTGGTCGTGCGCGAAGAAAGGCCTGTGCTCGTGCGCTGACACTCAATAAGGGACGGGAATTAACGCACGACCATTGGTTGTGCGCCTGATCGTGCGCGAAGGAATGCGCACGATCAGAGGCTTTTTAGGCCAAAAATTGCCCCGCACCATCCCGAACGTGCACACGATCCCAGGACCTGCAGGAAAAACACAAATAACCCCGATCCGTGCACACCACTGGATCCATAACACAGGCATACAGTAATATATAGGAAAAACATGCCACAAAGGGGGAAGGATTGCACAAAAGGCGCGAATACGCCATGCTATCAATATAAGCAGATATGAATAGCAATTGAAGTGCAATGACACTAAAACAAACCCAAATGAGGCCGGAAAACACTGTATAAACCAAACTCATCACACCCCCAGACTTACATGTTTGCGCGTCCCGAGCAAACAAATCCGGCAGAGCTAGAAAAAGCATAGCTGGGTTAGAAATTGCAAGGACAGAGTAATATGTGAAGTCTCATACGCATGTGCATAGAAATCTAGTAAAAAGAATTTTTAGTTATGCAAAATAGTTTACATAATTCTAACAACGTAACTTTATATTATTTCTACTCAAAAGTTGAATCATAGGGAATCACTCGGTCATGCGTCGGAAGAAAGTAGAAAGGCTGCTGAGGCGAACATTACTCAACACCGGAGTTCGGAACAACCTCCACTGAAATCCATAAGTGTCGATGACCATACACTCACCCGTTCGCACTCTCTCCACGGCATTCGTACGATTCGATGCGCAAATCAGTAGGACTTAAGGTTATGATTTAGGCTTAGGCTACGGTGCGGTAAACAATGGTAAATGCGGGGGCTTAGCATACATAACCCAAATGAGCTTGCAAACGAAACACTATCCCAGCAATAATAAAATTGTGTACGCCACGTATTCCCAAATGTATCTCTTTATACATTTTTTTCTTTTTTCGTTTCATTTCATTTTTTTTCAAATTTCACAATTTTGCACAATTAGATACAAAACAGCTACATTTTCAATAACACATTTTCACCACAATCACAGATATACACCTCATCAACACCCAATTTTTTTATGCACAGATTGCTTGAGCTCAGAATTTGGTGTGCGATTAGGATAGTCATTTTGGCTTTGGTGGATTGAAGGTGGAGCTGAATCAACGAGATCGGGTAGGCACAAGGGGCTAGCAATGATAAGATGTTAGGACCAGAATACAAAGCTCAAACTGGCCAACATGATGGCCTACGTCACGCTCACGCACTGAATTAACTCATACCCATGCTTCGAGAGTCGCTTGGGGCAAGTTCTTAGCCACCGAAAAAGATGATTCTTCCTCCCTACTCGAGCAATACGAGCCTAGCACTCCTCTACACACATCCCTACACTACCGAACGATTCGCACCTGATTCAACACTTTTGAGTAGAATAAACTAGAATTACGCTATCAGAATAAAATGTAAAACTAAAAGCATAAAGAAAAGTTTAATCTACACAGATTTCTATGCGAGACATGAATAAATGACTAGAGCACTCCACGAGTCAACAAAGTACTTCGTCTCGCAATCCAAACCCAGCACTGTGATTTCCCATTCACACAACCGAGACGAGTTAGACTCATCGCGCGCCTACAGTTAAGTGCGCTCACGTTGGTGTCGTGGTGTGCCATGAGATGAGAAATACTACAATATAACACATTGTAAATCCTAGTATGATGTGCACTGTGCATGTGCACGAGGTAACGCTAACTCTCACTCCCCCAGACTTACACTAAGCAAAAAGCATGTTCGATAGCGGCATAAGCTTAAGAAGGCTAGGATGAGAGATTACCTCATGCTCAGAAATGAGCATACCAGAAGATATGGCATTTTGTTCAGAAGGCGGTGATCCCGTCATGCTCCAATAAATGCGGACCTGCGATTAAAGAGATCCCAAGCACACAAAAATATAGCAAAAAAAGATAACAAGAAAGAACGGAACCAAATGGTCCCAAATGGGTTGTCTCCCAAGAGCCCTTTTGTTTAACGTCCTAGAAGGTGGACCAAATACCTGTATTAGAGTTAGATAGCAAAAGTCTTAACGACTGAATAAAAAGACACCCAGATGAGTGTCACACACAAACATGTTTTAACAACCTAAACATGAGAAGTTGAATCAAACAATAGATGAAACATGCTGGCATAAATAGACAAGAGAGGCAGCTGACTACTCCTCGTCGCTGCTGGCATAAATTTGGATCGGGGATGCGGGACGGGGCGCAGTGGGTGCAACATGAGCAGGAGGCTGAGGCACGTTCAGCCCGCCCCGAATAGCCTGCTGATAAATGAGGTCCTGCATCCAAAACTGCGACGCCTCCAGATCGGAGAGATGCTCACTTAGGTACGGGACGCCCTGCATCGCATAATTGCTGAAGTGCTGCCCTGCCGGCTGCTCAGGTTGCTGCTCAGGTTGCTGCTCAGGCTGCTGCTCAGGCTGCTGCGACCCTTGTGACTGCTGTGGCGGCTCCGCCGCCCTGCGTCTTCCCCTTGCACAAGACTCTGGCTGCTCGTCCCTATCCTCCTCCTCATGGCTACCAACACCACCATCACTCGGACCAGTCACCACATATGATCGGTTGCCCTTTCGCCCCACCACTCGCAGCAGGTGGAATGTCACCATTGTTGCCCGTGTGATCATGGAAGGAGAGGTAACCTGCTCCATCGGGGGTATCCGGTCCCACACTCCTAGCACTTTCGCGATTCGGGTGACGTAATACGCACCCCCAATCGCTCCAGCAAGGCCATATGTGGCCTCATGGTGGAAGAAGTAGGCCAGCATGAACCCCAGATGAAGGGGATACCGCTGCTGCATGCTGTAAAGGTACAAAAGATCTTGCCAACCTACCACATTTTGGCTTAAACCACGCGCGGCGATAGAAGGACTAATCAGGTGCTGCAGGTACCGCAAGGCGGGAGATATGATCCTTGTTGATTTGGCCCGGCGAGCCACATAATCCTCATCAGTGCCGATGAATGACCGCCAGACGCTTTGCGAGGAGACATCACCCGGAAAAATCATCGCCAAGTTCTGGAAATCCAACCTTGCGGCTTCGCCTTCCGTGTAAAAGCCAGCATGGGTGGCAAGCTCGGGGAGAGACAATGTGAACACCTGCCCCAACATCCGGAAGGAACAAAGTGGAGGCCGGAATGCCGCCGGGGAAACTTGCCACTCAAATGTGGAGAGGAACTCCAAGGTTAACTCCTTGAATCCGAGCTCGGCGCATTCGAAGACGTTCCTCCAATTGTCGAAGGAGTAAAGGAGGAGAATTGCTTCCATTAGAGCGCCGCCATCTCCGATTGACCTAAGTTCCTCCCAGTCAACCAAACGCTGCGAAAGGAATGGCTTTCTCTTCAGTGCGGAAAATCGGCGCTTGTGCTCAGCTTTTGCAAACTTGGCCATTCTCCCCAAGATCTGAGCGGGAGTGGCGGAGGCGGAGCGAGATCTTTGATAAGCCATGGTAATAGGGCGGCTCCCGGATGGCTCCATGGACACGCAAGCTTGAAGGAGAAGAGGAGGAGATGGAAGCTTACCGGAGAAGATGGAGTGAGGAGGAGGAGAAGAGCTCCCAGACGGCGCACGCTCAGCGACCAGAAAAGATGAGAACCCTAGACGCACGCACAGGAGCCGACCGAAAGCTTTTAAAAGAAACTAGGCCCGCGCACGACCAGTGGTCGTGCGCCGATAAATAGGGTGCACGACCAGTGGTCGTGCGCGAAGGAATAATTCGCGCGCCCAGTTTCAGAATTAAAAACTTACCACTGTGCCTCATAAGTGCATCCAAGGATTCCTCACCCCTAACACAAGACCGTTAGTCACAATTAATAGATAAAAAGTTCTACAAAAAAAAGAAATTCATTACACCACACAAAACAAAAAATGAACATCACAATTTAAAGTAATTCTAACGAAGATAACTATTGGGGTTTTATGTCTCCCAACTAGAATTATTCATCTGCTAGCGTATGCTAGCTGATCGGTCTATGGAAAATGAAGTGAACAGGAAGCTGTTCCAATGTCCGTTTCGGTAACGTGTGACCATAAGGCGACAGGGTCGTCCCCCCCACATCCTGAATAAAGATACCTGCACTGATTGTCAGGTAGGGGTAGGTAATAAGATGAAGGAATCTCAGTATCTGTTTCCACATGCAGATGATCCAAGGCATCTCCGGTTCATATAGCAGGCTCGATTACATCCAGGATCAGATCCAATGTATAGTCCTGCAGTGAATCAGCCACGGGAATGTGGTGAAGAAACAAATTAGACGAATAACATAAAAGACTTTCTTCTTCAGGAGAGATCCCGGAATCACTCCTAATGGGTTGAGGTGGCGAGGAATTGTCGGCATCGCCAAATACGCTGCAGGATCTAGCAGAATCGTCAGCGGCCACTTCCACGACTTGGACCTCCTCAAATGATGCTGAAGTCTCCACCTCCGCACCTTGAAGTACATCCTCCTCTTTCGGAGTGGCCACAACGCTGCAACTCACTACCTCTTCCTGCAAGACATTCTCATCGATACTGTCAAAAACAATTGTAGTAGCACACACAAGACTAGAAGAATTAGTGTTTGAAGAGAAATCAAGCACCGCATCCTTAGAAAGAATTGAATCAACATGCGGTGATAAACGAACGGGAGAGACATGCGCAACCATGTCGGGGCATAGATCACCAATAACTTTGATCTGCATATCCGCATCGACCCCTTCAAAACATGAAGGTGATATGGATACGAAACCAGAGGAGGGGAGGGTGCTGCCAGAGATAGGAATTGGGACGATCCGGATGTCCGGCTCGTCGTCCTCGTCCAGTTCGCGCAGATACTCAGCACAATCCCTTAAAGCATGATCCGTGCTTCGACAAAACAAGCACTGTTTTGCATTCGTCTTTGGTCCAAGTGGGGCCGGAGACGAATTCAAAAATGGTACATGCGGAGCGACAGAGTAGTCATAAGCCTTAGGCACAGTGTATGTGGTATCGTATGATGACAATGCCTGATACCATGGGCCTTGGGGACTAGAGCTACTCTCTCCCGATGGGCATCTATCACTAGCAAGGGATGTATCCCCACACCCACGGCAGCGGATATTAAATCCATCCCACATTGCATGAAGGTCACCAGATTCAACAGAAAAACACCCTTGTGCGCAACACTACACTTGACAATGACTGAATAAAACAACCCATCGTTTAGACACGAGAAAGGATGAAGGAACAAATTAGGAAACTAAAAATCCTCACAATTAATTTTCCTAACAACAATTTCATATAACGCTTGCAATCCCCGGCAACGGCGCCAAAAACTTGACGCGCTATTTCCACACCGCTAATTAGCGGGCACGAAATGCGGTACGACGGCAGTGCACCGGACGTTGTCAAGTAATAAAAGTAGGGAGTAGCTCCCCGAATATCGTTCTCAAAGGACCGCAAGTTGGGTAATACGATTTGCTCGTTAGGAGATTAATTATGGGGGTTTCTAAGTTTAGCAAAACAAGGGGGGTTGGTTGGTTTTATAGAACGGGAAATGAGAAAACTAAACACTATGCGGGTCGCAATCACCGCGTCGCTTGGTGGATGGATTTAGTGCAGGCCGCGATGCCGTGCTTCGCTTAAAGGATGGCCGGTGAGCATATGGATGAGGTGAGTGCAAATGCGAGAGTTGAGGGTCGAAGGCACCTCTTCGCTATCGCTTCCAGCTTTTGCTAGAGCGAGTACTAGACCGTGTGGGTGTAAGTGGTGCGGGGGCGGAGCGCATCACAACACAGCATAACGTAAAGGACAAGTTCATAAATAAACTCACATTCATAGACAAATAGATGTTCATTTAGTTCATTACAACAATAAAGAGTACAAATCACAAAAAGAGAAGGGGTAGAAGTTACCACGAGATGAGAAGTCTCGCCGCAGATCTTGGTCGGAATGGGGGGTCGTCACGCCTCCTCCGAGCTCAGTCCTTGGTTGCTTCTGGGGTTTAGAGGCAGTCACTACCTCCAACCGTTGCCCTTCTTCTTCTCAGAGCTGGGTCACTTCTCCTTCGCCCGATGGAGATGTCTTCCTCATGGAATGCTGGCCGTAGATGGCGGAGAATGCTTCCGGAACCCTAGATGGACCTTAGGATCAATGGTTGAAGCTTTCCCAAAGGGAGGAATGGAAGGGGGGACCTTGGAGAGGTGGAACTGCGGACTCGCGCGCAGAAATCGCACCCCAAAACAGTGCCTGATCCCTAATTTCGCGGAACAGCGGCTTAAATAGGGAGCAGAATAAGTAATGCGCACGGTCAGTGGCGCACGACCAATGGTCGTGCGCGAAGGAATGCCTGTGATCGTGCGCAGTCAACCTGTAGCAAAGAAAAAGATAGAAAATAACGCACGGTCAGGGGCGCACGACCAGTGGTCGTGCGCGAAGAAAGGCCTGTGCTCGTGCGCCGACGCTCAATCAGGGACGGGAATTAACGCACGACCATTGGTCGTGCGTCTGATCATGCGTGAAGGAATGCGCACGATCAGAGGCTTTTTAGGCCAAAAATTGCCCCGCACCATCCCGAACGTGCACACGATCCCAGGACCTGCAGGAAAAACATAAATAACCCCGATCCGTGCACACCACTGGATCCATAACACAGGCATACAGTAATATATAGAAAAAACATGCCACAAAGGGGCAAGGATTGCACCAAAGGCGCGGATACGCCATGCTATCAATATAAGCAGATATGTACAGCAATTGAAGTGCAATGACACTAAAACAAACCCAAATGAGGCCGGAAAACACTATATAAACCAGACTCATCATGTGGCAACTTGTTCAAGTCGCCCAGATGTTCAGTAGGTCTGCCTTCTTGCAGTGACCCGGCAGACTGACGACTGTTCTAATCAGTCTGGTTTACTGAAGAAGTTCTTTGCCTTTGCAATAAAGATCATGCTGTCTGTTTTGGGGAGACCGCTGTAACCGGGCGGTTTGTACATAACCATATGGTTAATAAGGGAGCTGTTTAGCTTTGCTTAGCTCGGGCAGTTTGTTTTATGAGACTGCTCGCGATCTGATGGGCAGTTATTGTATCCCGGTTTGTGCGGTGACAACATCCGTCTACTCGCCTATAAATAGGGGTGCAGGGCCCGTCATTCGTAATGAGAACTGTAAGAACCAAAGTTAGCTTGATTGTGCCGGTCTTATTTTGAGGTCGCGCGGTCTGCGATTTTGTAGGCTGTTTTGTGTGTTCGCAGGTTAGCGGTTAGCAGATCACGGTCAGCTTGTCTCCCTCCTTCTAGCTTTGAATAAACTAGTCTGGGCAGACTATGTTTAGGTGTTCTTCGTCTGTGCAGCAGACTCAGTTGATCAGGCGGTCTTAAGTGGCCATGCGATCTTGAGTTGCGGTCTGCAACAGGTAGCAGTTTCTTTGTTCAGTGTTCGCGGGTTCTTCTATGATCAAGAACGTGCGGTCTGGGCGATCAATAAGTGCGAACTGGTTGTCTTTCAGCAATGGAATAAAGTAGTAGGTCGGGTGGTCTATGGTTGCGGTCTGACAAGTGCGGCTTGTGCTCGGTTCGCGCGGTCTCAGAGGTTATCCGTCTAGACTTGTCTGTTCTCGTGGTCTGGTGGTCTGAAGTGGTCAAGTCTCCAGCAGCTTATTTACTTTTGTGTTTTGTGCTTCTCTCCTCCGCGATTCTTATGAATCATGTCTCGCCATGTATATCACAAATTGTGAAGAGATAGTTAATACCATAGCACTATTCATTCTTCCCATTATCATTGTTGTGCTACACTTGTGAAAAGTTTTGTGAAGTGTTTCCGCATTTTACTTCACATCCGGACCTCAACTTTTTCAACATGGTATCAGAGGTAGGTTGCTGAGGTTGCTGAGCTGATACTTCTCTCAGGTTTCTTAAGTTGATTAGCCATTAGTGGGATATCATTGGATGGAGGATATGCTAGAGTTCTTGGTATTAGGCTCCTTACGCAGACTAACTTCAAGAAGTGGAAGTCTTGCATGGAGAGCTATCTTCTTGGCGAGGATTTATGGGAGGTTGTAGGAGGAGAAGCAAAACAAGTTGTTATTCCTGCTGAAGGGAATGCTGAGCTCGTGAAGGCTTGGAAGAGAACGCATGCTAAGGCGGAGTTCACTCTCAAGAGAGCTATCGTTCCAGAGCTGTTTGATCACATCATTGGATGTAGATCAGCTGCTGAAATTTGGACAACCTTGGATGGATTGCTCAATAAGAAGAATGTAGCTAGGCTACAATTCTTGGAGAATGAGTTGGTGAAAGCAACTCAGGGAGATCTGTCTATCTCAATGTTCTTCTTGAAGATGAAGAACCTTTGCACATAGATATCGGCTATGGACCCGGATGAGCCTATCTCAGAAGCTAAGCTGAAGAGGCACATAATCCGCGGCTTGCGGAGGGAGTATGTGGTCTTTGTTACTTCTGTTCAAGGCTGGGCCAATCAGCCTTCGTTGCTGGAGCAGGAGAACTTACTTGCTTCGCAAGAAAGTTTGGCTAAGCAAATGGCTGGGATGTCTGTCTCTGGGGGAGAAGGCGAGGTTCTCTTCTCTGGCAAGAAGAAGAGATGGGATAAGAAGAAGGAGACATCTGGAGATGATGGTCCGTCTACTTCATATCAGCAGGAGAGGAGATATGCTCCTAAGCGTGATGGGAAGAAGCAGAAAGGACCTAGATGCTTTAGGTGCAATAAGCTTGGTCATTTCGAAAGAGACTGCAAAGTCAATCTTCAGCCAGGCCATGCTGCAGGAAAGGAGGAGGCTGGTTCCAATTCTGAAGGTAGTTGGGGTGGTGGAGGTGCATTCATGACGGGCACGTGTTTTCAGGCTATGACTTCCATCAACTATCAGGATCATTGGATAGTGGACTCTGGGTGTGGTCATCACCTCACCGGGGATGAGTCAAAGTTCTCCTCATTGCAGGCATATACAGGTAATGATGCTATCATTATGGCTGATGATACTGTTCATGCAGTTGAGAAGGAGGGTTTGGTTTCTTTGAACGATGATAGAGGTACTCTTACGTTAAAGAGTGTCTATCATGTTCCAGGGGTGAAGAATAACCTCTTCTCTGTGACCAATGCAGTGGATGCTGGCTATCAGATTCTGTTCGGTCCAACAGAATTAAAATTTCTCTGAAATGTTTCGACTGTGAAAGCTGAGGTCACTCATGTAGGGAGATGGGTGAAGGACTTGTTTGTTCTTTCAACAAGTTCCTATGTTGATAAGATGAGGGCTAACGACAGCGCTGTTATCTGGCACGAAAGGCATGGGCATGTTGGGATGGATAAGTTGAAGGCTATGGCGGGAAGAGGCCTGGTGAAAGGTCTGACTAGCTTGTCATCTTTCGGGGAAGGTCATGTTTGTGCAGGTTGTCAGTTTGGTAAGGCTCAACGTCTTCCATTTGACAAATCACAAAGCAGATGTAAAAGACCATTGGAGTGTATCCATGGTGATCTGTTTGGACCTACCAACACTGCCAGTCTTGGAGGTAGCAGGTAATTGCTGATCTTGGTTGATGACTTTACCAGATATACTTGGGTATATTTTCTGAAGGAGAAGTCGGAGGCGTTCGAGAGGTTTGTGGAGTTCAAAGAGCTGGTGGAAGGTCGGCTTAACCTGCGGGTCAAGAGGTTCAGAACTGACAATGGAGGGGGGTTCACCTCCAAGGCGTTCTTTAACTTCTGTAGAAGCATGACATCCAAAGGGAGCTTTCTTGTGCTCACACTCCACAACAGAACGGAGTTGCAGAGCGGAAGATCCGTCATCTAACGGAGACCTGCAAATGTTGGCTTCATGCCAAGAGTATCCCAAAGTCCTTCTGGGCAGAGGGAATGTCTTGTGCAGCCTATGTTATCAACCGAATGCCTCTCAATCCCATCAACATGAAGAACCCTCATGAGTTGATGTTCAAGGTGAAGCCAAGAATGGAACACGTTTGAGTCTTTGGTTCTACCTGCTATGTGCATGTTCCGGATGCCCTTCGAACGAAGCTAGATGCAAAGGCAAGGAAACTAGTATTCATCGGTTATGATGACCGGAAGAAAGGGTGTAGATGGATGGATCCCGAGACACGGAGATATGTGGTCTCTAGGGATGTGGTATTTGAAGGTAGCTCTTCTGTTGAGTTACAAGGAAGTAGGGTAGATGGTGGACCAGAGGAAGCTGCAAGGGAAGTTCTGGTGGAGTTGCTTGTTTCTCCAGGTGCTCTAGGTATTTCTAGCTCTGGGTCAGGTGCTTCAGGTTCTGGAAGCAGGGGGAGCGATGCTCCATTTCTACCTGAAAGGAGAGATAGTCCAGAAGTTGCAGTTGAAGAGGTGGTTCAGAGTCAATCTCTGAGGAGGTCCAAGAAGACCATTATTCCACCTGATTGGTATACGGGCGGGAACTTGGTGAGCTTTGTCTCATGTTTATTCGCAGGTCCCCTGGATGAGAGAGAGCCATCTTGTTATGAAAATGTCATTGGAGTCAAGGAGTGGGAAGGAGTCATGGATGAAGAGATGGCTGCCCTCAGGAAGAATGAGACTTGGGACTTGGTGCCTAAGGTTGAGGGAGTTACTCTGGTGTCTTGCAAATCGGTTTTCAAGCTAAAGAAGAAGGCTAGTGGAAGTATTGAGCGGTACAAGGCTCGCCTTGTAGCTCGAGGTTTCTCTCAGAAGTATGGGGAGTATTATACAGAGACATTCAGCCCCGTTGCCAAGATGACGTCGGTCCGGGTGGTGATCGCATTGGCAGCTTGCCAAGGGTGGAAGATTTGGCAACTTGTTGTGAAGAACGCTTTCTTATATGGCTAGATTGACAAGGATATCTTCATGGATCAGCCACCTGGTTATGTATCCGAAGAGCACCCAAGATATGTTTGCAAGCTCAAGAAGGATCTTTACGGCTTGAAGCAAGCACCTCGGGCATGGTATGGGAAGATCGTAAAATACCTCCAGTTCTGCAGATACTTTGCTTCTGATTCAGATTCAAGCTTATTCGTAAAGAATACGGGGGAGCTTCAGGTCTTGGTGCTGCTGTACGTTGACGATATGATCGTCACCGTGAATTCTGAAGTGGAGGTAGCTAGGCTTCGTGCTGAGCTAGCTATCAGATTTGAGATGAAGGATTTGGGTGAGCTCCACCATTTCCTTGGGCTCTAAGTGGAAAGGAAAGAGAGTTGTATGCTTGTTTCCCAAAAGGGCTATGCGGATCGAATCGTGAAGAGGGTCGGCTTGGAAGGGGGGAAAAGCAGCTCTACTCCACTGGAGGTTGGAGTTCATCTTCTACGAGATGAAGGGATGGTTCTTACCGATCCTTTGGTGTTTCGGGCTTTGGTCGGAAGCTTGATATACTTGACGATCACGAGGCCAGATATTGCTTATGCAGTTGGCAGGGTGAGTCGGTTTAGGGCAGAGCCTCGGAAGCCACATCTTGTGGCGGCTAGGAGTATATTGAAATATGTCAAATCCACCTTGGCTTTGGCTCTCTTATACGGGAGAGATTCGGGCTTTTGCTTGCACGGGTACATGGATGATGATTTTGGAGGATATTCGGATGATCGGAGATCAACGTCTGGGTATGCCTTTATGATAGGCTCTACAGCTATATCATGGCGGAGCAAGAAGCAGGATTCTGTGTTTGTCTCTACCACAGAAGCAGAGTACAAAGCTTCGGCTTTGGCGGCTCAGGAAGCCATCTGGCTTAGGAGGCTTGTGGAGGACATTCATTGGGAGGTGCGAGGTCTTACTTTGCTACGTGGTGACAATGAGAGTGCTCTCAAACTGTTGAATAATCCAGTTTGTCACGCGTGTACGAAGCACATAGAGATTCATCACCATTTCATTCGTGAGAAGGTGTTGGAGGGATCTCTGACTGTGAAGCATGTGCAGAGTAAGGAGAATGTTGCTGACATATTTACTAAGCTGCTGTCGAAAGGACCTTTTGGTCAGTTGCGGAGTTTGCTTGGGCTGACTTCCACTTCCCACTTCATGGGGGAGTGTTAAATTTTTGAAGTGCAAGTGGAATGGTGCTGGGCGGTCTGAAGGTTGGAGACCGCAGAGACCGCGCAGTCTGCGCTGGTGCTCTGGCCAGTTCTGTCTCAGTCGGTCTGATCTGAGCGGTCTGATCTGGGAGACCGCATGTTTATCCAAGCAGCTCGCGCGGGTTGTTCTAGCGACTTGTTCAAGTTGGCCAGATGTTTAGTAGGTCTGCCTTCTTGCAGTGACCGGGCGGTCTGACGACTGTTCTAGTCGCTCTGGTTTACTGAAGAAGTTTGTACATAACCGTATGGTTAATAAGGGAGCTGTTTAGCTTTGCTGAGCTCGGGCAGTTTGTATTGTGATACCGCTCGTGATCTGATGGGCGGTTATTGTATCCCGGTTTGTGCGGTGATGACATCCGTCTACTCGCCTATAAATAGGGGTGCTGGGCCCGTCATTCATAATGAGAACTATTAGAACCAAAGTTGGCTTGATTGTGCCGGTCTCATTTTGAGGTCGAGCGGTCTGAGATTTTGTCTGACCGTTTTGTGTGTTCACAGGTTAGCGGCTAGCAACTCGCGGTCAGCTTGTCTCCCTTCTTCCAGGTTTGAATAAACCAGTCTGGGCGGCTTGTGTTTAGGTGTTCTTGGTCTGTGCAGTGGACTTAGTGGATCAGGCGGTCTTAAGTGGCCAGGCGATCTTGAGTTGCGATCTGCAGCAGGTAGCAGTTTCTTTGTTCAGTGTTTATGGGTTCTTCTGTGATCAAGACCGTGATGTCTGGGCGATCAAGAAGTGTGAACTGGTTGTCTTTCAGCAGTGGAATAAAGAAGCAGGTTAGGCGGTCTGTGGTTGCGGTCTGACAGGTGCGGCTTGTGCTCTGTTCGTGCGGTCTCAGGGGTTATCTGTCTCGATTTGTCTATTCGCGCGGTCTAGTGGTCTGAAGTGGTCAAGTCGCCAGCAGCTTGTTTACTTTTGTGTTTGTGCTTCTCTACTCTGTGGTTCTTATGAATCATGTCTCACCATGTATACCTCAAATTGTTAAGAGATAGTTTATACCATAGCACTATTCGTTCTTCCCATTGTCATTGTTGTGCTACACTTGTGAAAAGTTTTGTGAACTGTTTCCACATTTTACTTCACCTCCAAACCTCAACTTTTACAACAGGCAGCGAGCAGGGAGGCATGGGAAGTAAAAGACGGGATCTGGAGGGCTAGTTGCTGTGGCAATGGGAGACGGGATAGGGATAGGAAGCAGGAGAAAAACCTGGACCGGGGAAATTATCGGGGGGAGGATGGCTGGCCGATTGGTAATAAAGGAAAAATAACCTAATCTCTTTATTTACTACTTTGCCATTATGTTATGATTATTTTGATTTCATTTTATCCTCTTTTTTTAACATGAGTTGTTACAAAGTCGATGCAACTTGGAATTACATTCGACGTAGAAGGAAGAGCTCTGATTTCAGGATTTCATCTCTACGGATACGTCGATATGTATTCGACGTAACGTCGACTGTAGATTTCAGTTATAAACTAAGGAGGATTTCGATGTAGTTTCCATTAGAAGCCAGAGGTGCGTCGATAATAAGGCAAATGTATTCGATGCTATAAATATAGACAGAATTAGAATATTTTCTTTATTCTTTTCCAAAGATGATTTAGAGGTTATACATGGAATTAAGTGGATCTCTAACGGGTCGATTATTTCCAAGAATGGAAAGGAAGTCTCCAGAGACACAATAACTCTATTTCTAGAAGATATTCAAATAGACATTGACAAATAGAAGGAGGTTATTATTATCCCTTGGACATTCTTATTAAGGATACAACAGAAGAGGAATGAAATTCAAATTCTATTTTGATCGATGAATAAGGGTATTCAGGAAGATTGACAACAAAATAAGTTTAATTATTCTTTCATCTTCTTCTTCCTGGAGTTATCTCTCTCTCTCTCTCTCTCTCTCTCTCTCTCTCTCTCTCTCTTAGACAGAACAATTCTCTGTAGAGTATATACACAAAAGGGCTTCTTGATCATCATCTTCTTCTTCTGCTGCTACAACTAGAAGCCTACTGAAGTACAGAGATACTGTGGATCAAAGCTTGAACAATCCTTGCATATTTCTCTCTCTCAGTAAGGACTCATCTACTGAAATAGAGATCCATCAACAAACACTAAGTGCCTGAATCCTCAGTGATTGTTGAAAGAGGATTCAACCAGAAGATTCTTTTTCAACTACTTCTTTTATTTTTTTTACCCTTTTCTTTTTACTGTTGTAATCTGAGTAAAGATTCCTAAGAATCCCTCTAAAAAGGATTCAGTTTGTTCAAGATCTCCTTACCAAAAGATCTAGTGTGGCTCTAAGAGTCTCCTTACCAAAAGACTCAGTGGTTCTAAGAGTCTCCTTGTCAAGAGACTCAGTAGTTGGTTCTAAGAGTCTCCTTACCAAAAGACACAGTGGTTCTAAGAGTCTCCTTATCAAAAGACTCACACACTAGATAGTGTATTCCTACCAAAGTGGTAGAAGAGTGGATGTACCCATATTTTGGGGAACCACTATAGCTCTTGTCTCATCTGTGTAATAATATTCTGGGTTATCCCTTTTATTTCTGCAATCTGTGAATGTTTTATTCTGTGTTGGAAAGCTGAATGTATAGTTATTAGAATTGTTTTATTGTTCTGTACATCTGTTAGTGAAAAGTTTTTAAACTCTATTCACCCCCCCCCCCCCTCTAGAGAATACTTAGAGGACACACTATGCACTTTCAATTGGTATCATAGGGAGGTTGATCATAAAAAGTCTAACACTTTGATCAAAAATCCTCTTCATTGATGTTATTAGTTCAGGTCCCCAAGTCTCGGTCAGAAAAGATGCTAGTGGGTCTATGACTCAAGAACTAGTCCATAGAGCAGAGTGGACTGATGCTGAAAAGAAGTTGAAGCCATGTAATGCCAAGACAATGAATATTCTGGTATCAACTATGTTAGATGACATATTCCAGAAGGTAGCTGACTGTAACACAACAAAAGAGATCTGAGAATCTTTGACCAGATTGGTTGAAGGTAGCTCAGATGAAAGAAAGGACAGAAAGTCCCTTCTCATATCCTAATATGAGAACTTTCAAAAGAAGGCTGAGGAGAATGTTGCTGAGATGTATGAAAGATTCAGCATCATTATCAATTAGCTCAAGGGATTGGACAAGGAGATCTCCCTAATTGAAATAAATGACAAGCTTCTCATGTGCTTCCCAAGCACAAGGAACTAAAGGATCTGGGCCATTAGAGTGTTTAGATGTCGTAGGTAAATCTCCACAGATGCTATACTAGGGAAGCTCAAGTCTTATGAGCTACTACTGAAGAGCAGAGCTGATACTAAGGCAAAGGAGAATGCCTCAGTCCCTAAAGAAATGACTATTGCTTTGAAGGCTGCTGAAGGAGAGCCTTCCACTTCTGAAGAATTGATGTTTAATCTCTTGGCTAGAAGATTCAGAAAATCGGTCAAATCTAAAGACTCCAAAAGGAAGGATAGGAGCTCAAGCAAACCCAGATTTGACAAGACTCCAAAGTAGTAGAATATCTTCTTTGCATGCACAAAGCCAGGGCACATTGCCCCTGATTGTCCTGAAGAACAATAGGACAAAAGCATCAACAAGAAGGAGCACAAGAAGAAGTCCTTAAGAAAGAAGGATAAGAAAAAGGGAAAAGGTTTCATAGCTGAAACCTTGAGTGACATAGAATCAGATTCAAGTTGCTCATCATCTGACAGTGATGAAGAAGGTGTTGCTAAAGAAGCCTATCTGATGGCCTTAGAAGACTCATCAGAAGGATCAGGTATCATTATTTAAAGATTTTGATTTTTCTTCAGAAGATTTCAAAACTTGTTTTAAAGAACTTTGTCAAGACTATATTAATCTTTAAAAAGAAACTGGAAAAGTTAAGGAAGAACTAGAAAAAATTAAGGAAGAAAATTTATACTCCGTTAATTATGATATAAGAAATTAGATATATAGGGAGGAAACAACAATAGACAAACTAACTAATGAGAATATAAACCTAAAAGAAGAACTTACAAAGGCAAAAACCTTTGAGGACTCACTCAATAGTAAGAGTCAAAAGCTCAAGGATATTACACAGAATCTCTCCATGAGATTCAAACACCTTGGTTTAGGAGCAGATCCATCCACCAACATTGTAATCCCTAGCAAACTTGCCTGGGAAAATCCTGTAGTGTTAATTAGATTTAGTGAAGAATCTGATAACAACCCTAATAAAATCGTTGTATTTAATAGGGTAATTAGTGCTGATCAAAAACGAATTCTAGGTAAGCACCCTAGAGAAAATTCAAACAAAAATTATCAAATTATTAATAAAAGAAATTATGTGTCGAATAGAACTCGACAAAGTTTTAAAGATGCGTCGAATGCAACTCAACGAAGTCCTGCATATGATTCGACATCAATTCGAAGCAGGTATGAAGGTGCGTCGAATTACACTCATCGCAGCCACTACTCTCCATCAAATTATTATCGACGCAACTTTGCACACATGTCGAATTACACTTAAAGCAACTCTAGAAATGTGTCAAAATCTTCTCGACGCATGTTTTCTTCATGTAGTTATAAAGCATCTAGAAATCTTTCTCCTACTTCTCATTATAATCCAAGATGCTTTCACTGCACAAGGCCAAACACAACTGGCATAATAAACCAACACTTCTACAACTTAAGGTTTATCCTGAAAGACAAACCTATTCCTTCATGACCCCATATGATGCTAGAAGAAAGGGACCCCAACAAGTGAGGGTATGAACTAATGTTTAAATTTATGTGCAGAAAGGAGGTTGTTCTACCACTAACCAGCAGTGGTATCTGTACAGTGGATGCTCCATGCATATGACTAGAGAAAAGAGGTGTGGGAAAACTACAAGGCCATGGATGGCCATAAGGTAATTTTTGGTAACTCCCTTTTTTGGGCAGACCAGAGGATATGGTGTACTCATAGTTGGAGAAATCTCTTTTTCTAAGGTAGATTATGTTAAAGTACTTCAACATAACCTAATTAGTCTTAGTCAATTAGTGATTGTGAATACGAAAAGAGAAGTAGTGCTAAATAAGATCTCTAATTGAATTAAAAACATAAAGTGTTTCTTAAAATTAAATTACTTCAAATTTAAATCTAACAAATTTTGATAAAAAAAAATGTTTAGCTAGCTTAAAAAGAGTAAAAAATGCTTATATTTACTTCTCAAACTAGATTTCTATAGAATAGTAAAAACACAAAGTAAGTGTCAAATTTATATATATTTATATTTATTCTTAGACTTCCCGAGGTCTACCCGGTGAAGGATTCGCAAGGTACTAGGAGGTGCGATGGGATGACAAACCCAAACCTCCCTTTCCAAGAAATTAGATTTTTATAATATTTTAAAAAAATTTGGTTTTTATAAATTGAAGAGAAAGTTTAGAAAACTACACTACACCCTCATACTTAAAGTTAAACATTATCCCCAATGTTTAAAACTAAGTATGAAGTATCAACAAGAAAAATTAAATAATGAAGGAATTGAATTGAGGATAGTAAGAAAGATTAAATAAGAGGATGAGAGGAGGGGAGAAGAGGGCTTCCCTTGTTGGTAGAATGGGTTGCCGGAATAAAAACCTGCAAAAATAAACAAACAATACAAAAGAGCAAGAAAGAACAAAACGTTGGGGTGCCTCTCAAGAGCGCTTTGCTTACCGCCGCGTAGCTTGAAAAATCAAAACGAGGGGTCAATCCTCTTGAAATCTGAATTTTTCCATGCAATTACATGGCGTTGTTTGCATAAAATTTGTAATCAAGTTTCTTCTTGTGTATTTTGATTCATGTTTATACCATAGACTTGTTCCAAAATTCTCTCTATGTATTTCCAGAATTTATTAGATTTTTTGTCCAAAATTTATTAGAATTCTGTCCTGAATTTATTAGTCTTTCTGTTTAGAACTTCCTGGTTTTCTGTGTAATCTGCCTTTGACTTCTGAGTATTTAAACTCTTCCAGACTCAGTCTTATATGTAATGTTGTGTCAACTCTCTCAGTGAGGTATAATGCTTCTTCCTCACAGTCTTTAGTAATCTGTAAAGGTTCTCTTAGTGGTTATGTGTTGCAAATTGCAGTCCTTCTCCTTGAAGACCCTTTTTCCTGGAATCTAGTTATGCTAGGTTCTCTTGTTAGTTGTATAGTCCTCTTTGGCTTATTTTGCTGTGTGATTGAAAGTCATTCTTTTTTGTCCTCTTCTTCTTCCTTGTATGCCTAATCTGTTGAGTTTAGGTTAGTGGCTGTTGTTTTTCCCTTATAGATCTTGTATGGCTTTCTTAATCTCCTGCTGTCTTTCCCTTGAATTTAGACAGTTTCTATGTATTCATGCTTAGTTGTGATGCAGCTAGTCTGTTAATACGTCCCTAGGTTTAGAAAAGTTTGCACTTCCTAAGAATGTGTAATTATTTCTTCTTCTTTTAATAAGCTTCCAGTCGTTTACTTTTGTTAAGTCTTTTCTGACGTTGAGCGCGTCGAGTTCATTTGTTGAGACTTTAGATGAAGTAATGTTTTGATTCGTCGAGATGTCCTGTAATATTAAGTGATCATTTATGGTGTTATTTCGTGGCTTTCATCGTGTTGTTACGAGAAGTTTGTTGGGAGTCAAGTTTGGACTCACCGAGTGTTTTCTAATAAACCGTTAAGTATTATTCTGGTGTTTGGCCTTCGTGTTAAGCTTATAATTGTCGTGTTATGACACCAAGTCTTGTATGGTGTCGGCTTGCTGAATCTTCAACCTGTTGATAAGTTGAATGATGATCTAATGATTAATTGCTTAATCATGTGCTTGTTGTTTCTCTCGTCATGAGTTGTGGCTAAAACCATCTGTAATCCTATTTTCCTGCCTGACACTCTTTTGTTTGGCATGTTGGTATTGAAGAGCCAGGTTTGCTCTGTTGATTATGAGAGCCAGGTATGCTCTGTTGGATTCTGTTGGTTGTGTGAGATAAGAGTCAACGCCACAGTGCCTCTGGTGGGCTGTTGGTTTGTGTGGATTGGAGCCACCACCGAAGCACTCCTGTTTGTTTATTGGGCTGTGAGCATTTTGTGGAATGAACCACCATCATAATGCCGTTTATTTGTGGATCATACACCCGAGGCTCGTATTGCCCGGCGTTAAATGATGCCCTTTTCTCGAGCTGATCAGTCTCAAGTGCTTGTAAACAAATATGCTTATATATATGTGTATTATTATATTATATATGACAATTACTTTTGGTGCAGACATTTCTCTTACCGAGCGAACTCGTTTAAGCTGGCTCGGGTTGTTTCAAGCTAATCTTTGCGTAACTGTTAAAAGCTCTTTTCTTGCAAATCTAAATTTTTTGCTTTGTTGCTAACCCTTGTTTATTGAAAAACCTTGGTTTTATTCTTGCTGCCACTTGCACCTTCTTGCTGAGGCATTCTTTTCTTTTGATTGTTTCAGGCTCAGAGCTGTAGCAGTTTGGGTGGTAGAGTTGGTGTCTTCGGAGCTGCGGTTAGTTGCAGTTGTCTGCTTTCCCCTCACTGTTGTGAGGTAGTTGTTCTTTTGCTTCAGTTATAGCTTTGGTTTTCCAGTATTAGATTACTTGCTAGCTTCTCTGCTGTTACTTTCTGGTTAGTTTGCATACTTGCTCTCTGGGAAGTTGTATGTTAGGAAGCATGAGTTATTTTATGTATAGCAAATGACATTCTTGCATAACATGATTTTAATTAAATGTCACCTAATTTAGAGATCGTAGAAAATCCTTTCTTTACTTATACTAAATTTAAAGATGTGCATATCATTGCTAGACTGTTGATCTTCATACTCATGTAGGATATTATGAACCTATTTTTCCGCTGTGTATGTATAGTTTTCTACTCGTGGACTAGTTGATCCACTGGACCGAGGGGCACGGTCCTAAGCTAAAAATATGTAAATTCACTATTTAACTCAGTCATATTCATGTATTTTATAATTATTCGCAAGGAGTGTTTGTCTGAGCGTCTATAGTTGTCCCCTGCTGGACGTGGCAGCATAACGCGTATTTTCCCCTTGCTTTGATAATATTTATTAAGTTTGTGGGAAAATGTGGGTATGACAGTTGGTATCAGAGGGAGGTTGGCCGGGTTATTGGGATAGTCTGGTTGGGCAGGTTAACCAACTGGTGAGAATCATTATTCATTGCATATACCCATCGATGGGTCATCGGTAGATCTCGGTTGAAGCATGGACACAACACTCATAAGCATGAAATAAGTATACGTGGCATATTATGTAGTATGGGATACATAATATGTGTCTGTATATGGATCCTCATAGGTGACAACATACGACTGTCCATGCGACTGTTATGTAGTATGGGATGGATAACATAGGATGCATGCGTGTCCATTTGATTTTCTTTTTCGTTACATGCGGTAATATGTAGTATGGATGCATAAGATCGCATGTGTACGCCATCATAGCATGCATTAAGTCTTTTCTTAGACTGCATAGCACTGCATGCATTGCATAACATTGCATAAGCACACGTGCCATGCTGGAGATCTACTAGGGTGTGAAGTCCATATAGCTAGCTGATTCTGACTTGCCGAAATAATGTTTTTATTGAGGTTATGTCAGTTGATTCCCAACCCAGCGTATGATTTGAGAAATCCAAAAATCCAGAAATTCCGATATGATGCATATGTGATTTTATGGTACCTGAAAAATTAGTACCCAACAAATAATCGCATAACTATTTGGTAGTGTAGTGTATTGTAGTACATACTAAAGTTAGTCAGCTTTTCTTGCAAGTAATATCACACCAATCTTGAGGTCGCCTGGGAGGTCACAAAAGTTAGTATCTACTAAAGTTAGTATGCGAAAAAGCTGACTAACTTTAGTATTATTACCTGCTTTTCTCTGATACCAAGTTAAAAAATTTAGAGGTCCGGAGTGAAGTAATGATGCGGAACACTTCAACACAATCCACAAGTATAACAACCAATGACAATGGGAAGACCGAATAGTGTTTTGGTATTAACTATCTCTTTACAACTCGAGACATACATGGCGAGACATGATTCATAAGAATCACAAAGGAGAGAAGCACAAGACACAAAAACAAGCCGCCAGCGAATTGCCAGAGCACAGACCGCCAGACCACTCGAACAGGCAAGCCGCACGACTATCCCTGAGATCCCGCAAACAGAGCACAAGCCACTGCAGTCAGACCATAACCACAGACCGCACAACTCGCTGCTTTATTCAACTACTGAAAACAACTGTCCGCACTTCTTGATCGCCCATACCGCATGGTCTCAAGATCATAGAAGAACCCGTGAACACTTAACGAAGAATTGCTTCCTGCTACAAGACCCCAACTTAAGACCGCCCGACCACTTAAGGCCGCCTGATCATCTGAGTCTGTTGCACAGTCCAAGAAATCCTAAATACAGTCCGCACAGAAAGACCGCTACCGAATTGGTTTATTCATAGATGGAAAGAAGGGAGAAAGATGATGGTGACTGCTAGTCGCTAACCTGCGAACAGAACAACCCGGTCAGACAACTCAAACCGTGCGACCTTAAAGTGAGACTGGCACAATCAAGCCAGCTTGAGTTCTTACAGTTCTTAGTTACAAATGACCGGCTCTGCACCCCTATTTATAGGCAAGCTGATGGATGTCGTCACCAGCCAAAATGAGATATATTAACCGCCCATCAGACCGCGAGCAGTCTCAACGTCAGACCGCCCGAGCTCAGCATGGCTAACAACTGCCTTATTAAACTGCGCGGTTACTAACCAGATCGCTCAGTCTCTTAACAAGAGCAGACCGCTTCTTCAGCAAGCCTGACCAACTAGAATAAGTTGTCAGACCTCCCGGTCACTACAAGAAGGCAAATCGACTTGAACATCTAGCCGACTTGGAACAAGTCGCCAGAACAAACGTACAAGTCGCACGGTCACCTGTGATCTCCCAGAATAGACCTCCAAAAGCAAAATCTTGGCTCACCCAGAGCAGATCGCCTGAAGCAAGATTTGCCCAGAATACCAACGCAAACCGCGCGGTCTCGGCAGTCTCCTTTCTGTAGACCGCCTAGACCCCTTCCACTTCTACTTCAAAAAATTTAACACTCCCCCTTGAAGTGGGAAGTGGAAGTCAAACCAAGAAAACTGCGCAACCGACCAAATAGTACCTTCGACAATGGCTTTGTAAATATGTCAGCAATATTATCCTTTCTCTGCACATGCTCCACAGTCAGAGATCCCTCCAACACCTTCTCACGAATGAAATGGTGATGAATCTCTGTGTGCTTCGTACGCACATGACAAACTGGGTTGTTCACCAGTTTGAGAGCACTCTCATTGTTAGCACGTAGCAGAGTAGGACCTCGCACCTCCTTATGAATGTCCTTCACAAGCCTCCTAAGCTAGATGGCTTCCTGAGCTGCCAAAGTCGAAGCTTTGTATTCTGCTTCCATGGTAGAGACATACACAGAATACTGCTTCTTGCTGCACCATGATATAGCTGTAGAGTCTGTCATAAAAACATATCCAGAAGTCGATCTCCGATCATCTGAATCTCCTCCATAATCAACATCCATATATCCATGCAAGCAAAAGCACGAATCTCTCCCGTAAAAAGACACAAATCCGAGGTGGATTTTACATACTTCAAGATACTCCTAGCCGCCATAAGATGAGGCTTCCGTGGCTCTGCCATAAACCGACTCACCTTGCAAATTGCATAAGCAATATCTGGCCTCGTGATCGTCAAGTATATCAGACTTCCTACCAAAGCCCGGAACACCAAAGGATCGGTAAGAACCTTCCCTTCATCTCGTCGAAGATGAACTACAACCTTCAGTGGAGTAGAGCTGCTTTTTCCCCTTTCCATGCCGAATCTCTTCACGATCCGATCTGCATAGCCTTTCTGTGAAGCAAGCATACCACTCTCCTTCCTCTCCACTTCGAGTCCAAGGAAATGGTGGAGCTCACCCAAGTCCTTCATCTCAAATCTGATAGCTAGCTCAGCACGAAGCCTAAATACCTCCATCTCAGAATTTTCCGTCACGATCATATCGTCAACATACAACAGCACGAAGACCAGAATTTCCCCCGCCTTCTTTACAAACAATCTTGAATCTGAATTAGAAGCAAAGTATCCACAGAACTGGAGGTATTCTGCAATCTTGCCTGATTCAAGCCGTAAAGAGCCTTTTTAAGCTTGCAAACATGTCTTGGGTGTTCTTTGGAAGCATAACCAGGTGGCTGATCCATGAAGATATCTTTGTCAATCTCGCCATATAAGAAGGCATTCTTCACGTCGAGTTGCCAAATCTTCCATCCTTAGCAAGCTGCCAAGGCGATCACCACCAGAACCGAAGTAATCTTGGCAACAGGGCTGAACATTTCTTCATAATCCTCCCTATACTTCTGAGAGAAACCTCGAGCTACAAGGCGAGCCTTGTACTGCTCAATACTACCATCAGCCTTCTTCTTCAGCTTGAAAACCCACTTGCAAGTCACCGGAGTAACTCCCTCAACCTTTGGCACCAAGTCCCAAGTCTCATTCTTCCTGAGGGCATCCATCTCTTCATCCATGGCCATTTCCCACTCCTTGACTCCAACGGCATTTTCATAACAAGATGGCTCTCTCTCATCCAGGGGACCTGCAAAGAAACATGAGACGAAGCTCACGAAGTTTCCCCCTATATACCGATCTGGTGGAATGTTAGTTCTCTTGGACCTCCTCATAGCTTGACTCTGAACCACCTCTTCAGCTATCTATTCTAAACCAGCTCTCCTTCCAGGCATACTTGGAGCATCGCTCCCTCTGCTTCCAGAACCTGAAGCACCTGAACTAGAGCTAGAAATACCTGGAGCACTTGGAGAAATAGGTAACTCCACCAGAACCTCCTTGGTAGCTTCTTCAAGACAACCATCTGACCTGCTTCCCTATAGTTCAACAGAAGAGCTACCCTGGTATGACGTTAGCTCGTCAAATACCACATGCCTTGAGACCACATATCTCTGTGTCTCTGGATCCATGCATCTTCAGCCCTTCTTCCGGACATCATAACCGACGAACACTAGCTTTCTTGCTTTCGCATCTAGTTTCATTCTGAGAGCATCAGGGACATGTACGTAGCAGGTAGATCCAAACACTCAAAAGTGTTCTACACTAGGTTTCTTCTTGAACATCAACTCATGAGGAGTCTTCATGTTGATAGGACTGAGAGGCATCCGATTGATGACATAGGATGCACAAGAAATTCCCTCTGCCCAGAAGGACATTGGGATACTCTTGGCATGAAGACAACATTTGCAGGTCTCCGTCAGATGACGGATCTTCCGCTCTGCAACTCTGTTCTCCTGTGGAGTGTGAGCACAAGAGAGCTCTCTCCAGATGTCGTACTTCCTGCAGAGGTTAAATAACACATTGGAGGTGAACTCCCCTCCGTTGTCAGTTCTGAACTTCTTTATCCGCTGGTTAAGCCAACCTTCAACCAGCTCCTTGAACTCCACAAATCTCTCGAATGCCTCTGACTCTCCTTCAGAAAATATACCCAAGTATATCTGGTGAAGTCATCAATCAAGATCAACATATACCTGCTACCTCCAAGACTAGCAGTTGCGGTAGGTCCAAACAGATCACCATGAATACATTCCATTGGTGCTTTGCATCTGCTTTGTGATTTGTCAAATGGAAGGCGTTGAGAATTACCAAACTGACAACTTGCACAAACATGACCATCACCGAAAGATGATAGACTAGGCAGACCTTTCACAAGGCCTTTTCCCGCCAGAGCCTTTAGCTTATCCATCCTAACATGCCCTAGTCTTTCATGCCAGATAGCAGCGCTGTCATTATCCCTCATCTTATCAACATATGAACTTGTTGATAGAACAAACAAGTACTTCACCCGTCTCCCTACATGAATGACCTCAGCCTTCACCGCTGAAACATTTCGGAGAAATTTAACTTCTGTTGGACCAAACAGAACATGATAACCAGTGTCAATATCATTCGTCACTTAGAAGAGGTTCTTCTTCATTCTCGGCACATGATAAACACTCCTCAAAGTGAGTGGACCCATATCACTACCTAAAGAAACAATACCCTCCTTCTCTACTGCATGAACCATATCATCAGTTGTATTGATAGCATCATTACTTGAGTATGCTTGCGATGAGGAGAACTTTGACTCATCCCCGGTGAGCTGATGACCACACCCCGAGTCCACTATCCAATCATCTTGATAGTTAATGGAAGCCAATGCCCGAACACAAGTGCCAGTCATGAATGCACCTCCACCACCTCAACTACCTTCATACTGGAATCAGCCTCCTCCTTTCCTACAACATGCCCTGGCTGAAGATTTACCTTGCAGTCTCTTTTGAAGTGACCAATCTTATTACACCTGTAACACCTCAGCCCTTCTATCTTATTTCCATCATACTTAGGATTATAACTCTTCTCTTATTGATATGAAGTAGAAGGACCATCTCCAACAGACGAATTCTTCTTCTTGTCCCATCTCTTCTTCTTGCCAGAAAAGAGAACCTCACCTTCTCCCCCAGAGACTGACATCCCCGCCATTTGCTTTGCCAAACTCTATTGCGAAGCAATTATGTTCTCCAGCTCCATCAACGATGGCTGATTGGCCCATCCTTGCATAGAAGTAACAAAGGCCACATAATCCCTCTGCAAGCCGTAGATTATGTGCCTCTTTAGCTTAGCTTCTGAGATAGACACATCCGGGTCCAATGCCGATTTCTCTGCACAAAGGTTCTTCATCTTCAAGAAGAACGTTGAAATGGACAAGTCACCTTGAGTTGTCTTAGTCAACTCATTCTCCAAGAACTGTAGCCAAGCTATATTCTTCTTATTGAACAAGCCATCCAAGGCTGTCCAAATTTCAGCAGCTGACCTACATCCAATGATGTGGTCAAACAAATCCGGAATGATAGATCGCTTGAGAGTGAACTCAGCCTCTGCATTTGTTCTCTTCCAAGACTTGACGATCTCAGCATTCCCCTCAGCAGGAACAACAGCTTGTCTTGCTACTCCTCCAACTACCTCCTATAAATCCTCGCCAAGAAGATAGCTCTCCATGCACGACTTCCACTTTTTAAAGTTAGTCTGCGTAAGGAGCTCAATATGACCTCTAGTATATCCTCCTTCCATTGCTATCCTACTGATTGATAACCGACTTGCAGAAATCCAAACAGAAGACAACGCTGATTACTTCTCAGAAACCTACCTCTGATATCATTGATATTAATTTTCCCCTAACTGCCTCTGATTACTGCTCAGAAACCTACCTCAGAAGACAACGTTGATACCAAAGATCTAAATTTCCCCCCTGGGTGACCTCGCTAGGTCGCCCTCCTAGGCATCCTCGGCCTGAGGGGGTCTCCCTCCTGGGCGACCTCACCAGGTCGCCTCCTCGGGCGATCTCGCCCCGGGAGGTCTCAATCTTGGGCGGTCTTAGCAGATCCGGGCAGCCCGTTGCTTTTAGATCTGCCTGTTTGGGCAGGTCCCCGCGCCTATAAATAGAGGGGTAGGGGTACTAGTTGGAGGGGACCTTTTTGGAGAATTTTAAACCCTTAGCCTTTGGATTAAGTGGTCTCATTTATGAGACCATCGTTACCTCTTTTCAGCACCCCTCTACTACCTCCTTTCAGGAGACCCTTGTCATCTCTTTTTCTCCCCCCTCTTTCCCTCACTCGTAGCTCGAAGTAACCAACCATCTAACATTTCTTGCACCTCCTTTCATCTTGAGCAAGTGTGGACTTGGATCATTTTTGGCTCGAACATAACACGCGAACTTCAGATCTGAATGGTTGATGAACAGCAGCTGCAATGAAGATATGGGATTTTGCCAAGAATAACACTCAATCATAAAACAACATAACTTTTGATCCGCTTGTCGGTTTTCAGCCCATAATAGCTTTTCGGGAAGAGCTCGGCGAGCTCCATCTAATGGAGAACCGATTTACCTGTTCGAGTTCATTTAGCACCCTCAGATTGCTTAATTTCAACTCCCTTTAGAAGTTGTCGCAGTTTTTTCTCTTTTGGCAATTTCTTCAATTTCTATTTTTTGAGTAGCAATGGATATGACAGAAGTTCAAGATCATTCAAATAATGAACTTACTCTGGAAGCTCTCGAGCTTCACATACAGTTTCGTCTGGAGCAATTTTGCAAAGAGCTTGCTCAACAGCTGGAGCAGACTCGACAACAATTGGATGGGATTAATCGAGCTATAACAGCTCTCACTCAGCAGCTTCTTCCTCAAGTCGTAGCCCCTCTTCCTCCTACAAAATTTGCACATACAGTTGCTCCTCGACCATCTCAAGCTGAGGAATTTACAGCCGCTTGCCGTGATTACCTCAGATCAGTTGTCCAGAAAATTCCAGTAAAGGTGCCGAATTTTCAGGGGGATTGTGCTTATCTTACAACACCTGCTGATGCAGTTATCCTTCAGCCCCTCCAGTTATCGCTGAAGTAGAGGAACCTTGTCCTTTTACAGATAGAATTCATTGGGAACTTGCTCCTAATGGGTTTAAAGAACCCCTCCTGCCAACCTTCTCAGGGGGATAAGATCTAATCTCCCACCTTCAAGCCTTTGAGTCAGCTTTGCATTAAGAACTATATCAGATAGCATCAGGTGTAAGCTTCTTGTCATGACCTTTGGCGGTCAAGCTCTGGAATGGTTTTACTTGCTTTATGCATCTCAGAAGAAATCTTCTCTTAAGATTTGTTACTTCAAGGAAGCAAAAGAGACGCCCAGGAGCTCTTTTTGAAATCAAGCAAGAAGTCAATGAAACTCTCGCTCATTTCATCAATAGATTCTAGGGAGAACTTCTCGAGGTTATTGATGTTGATCCAGAGCTGAATAAAATTGCCATTATCAACAAACTCCAAGAATGCCCTTTCAAATTTGAAGTTAGCATAAATGAACCTAATTCTTATGGACATCTCATCGAAATAGCAAAAAACTTTATTGAAGGTGAGGCGATGAATCCCAACTACATGTACTATCAAAACCGGAAGATTCAGCAACGTCAAGGAAATTTATACCGACATCACTCGTCTCCATCACAAAGCCCTCCGCAAGATAAGTGATGCGATTACAGCAAGTGCACCGGTCGTACAAGTAATAAAATTGGGAGAGACTCCCCGAATATCGTTCTCAGAGGACTGCAAGTTGGGTTGTATGAATCCTTGTTAGGGAAAAGCTTATATAGATTCTTAAATACTCAATAAAGAGGGGGGGTTTGATGGTGGTTTTCCTAAGTTAACAACAGAGAAAGAAAATGCGAGCCTAGAGCTCCGCTTCGCTTGTCGGGATGGAATGCAGGTCGCGATGTCGTGCTTCGATGAGCGGGTGGACGAGAAGGCTAGTGGATGAGGGTCGTAGGCACCTCGTCGCGAAACACGCAACTAGTAATTGCAAGTGCGGAGCACTACAAAGCGGTGGAGTGGATGACGGACTATGACGCTCCTCAAATCTCATAAACCACACAAGATCTCGACAAACATGAAATCATTTTTACTTAAAACACAATGTTTATGAACATCATCTAGATTAACACACATACAAGGAAAACTCTTACGCAACGCGCAAGGGGAAAGAGAAAACCGAAGCTCGAAGACTATGCTGAAGATTCTCGGCCGAAATCGTAGGGTTGTCAAGCTTCGTCCGTGCTCGGTCTTCAGTTGCGTCCGGGATCCGGAGGAGCTGTCGACTTCCTCTACTTTTACCCGTCTTCTTCGTGGTCTAGCTCGAGGTTACTCTTATTCGACACCTTGAATGCAGCGGAGACTTTTCGTCTAAGGCGTTCTTGAGGTTGTAGATGATGGAGGAGGCCAAGGAGGGAGCTTTGGCGGAAGATTTGCAAGACAAGGGTTGTCGAAGCTCCTCCTAGGTCAAACGGTGGTGGAGAGGCGAAAAATGGGCGGAAATGGCGGGCTTCTGAGTTTTTTTCGTGGGTGTTCCGATTGCAGCAGATTTCCTGCTTTAAATACTAAACGGTCAGAAATTTAGTCACGCACGGTCGAACACATGACCGTGCGTTGCCCATAGCGTTATTTAACAAGCAAAAAATGACTTGGGGAAGAAGAAGCAGCGCCCGTGCGTTTTGCTCACGCACGGTCAAAGCCGCCCATGTGTAAAAACGCATGACCAAATCCAGATTGGCTAAGAATCAGTCGAAACAGGCGATCGTGCGTTTCCTTCGCGCACGAGCAACTGCCCGTGCGTAAAAATGCACGAACAAAGTCAGATCACCGATTTTCTACCCAGATGTAGGCGCACAACCGCAGCCATCCGTGCGTCAAGAAAATGCACGACCGTGCGATATACACAGTCATGATTTCTGGGCAAAAGGGGATGATCCAACCACCTGCAAGCACAAAAATCCAGGTGGGAATACACGTCCAGCACCAATCAAACATAGAAAAAAGATTGGGGAGCACCATGTGCTTACCCCCGATAACATGGAGCGCAAACGCACACCAAAATGGGTCTAAAACGAGCACGTAAGTGAGCGTAAATGAGCATAAGAGAAATAGAAGCACAAATAGCTCGAAAACAACGTGCACGAGAGTGAAAAGTAACCCGGATGAGTCCATAAAAGTGTATATAAATGGGACTCATCACACCCCCAGACATAACCATTTTCTCGTCCCGAGGAAATCATTCCTTATGCGGATGGAAAAATTGATTAGCTGGCTTAATAATTGTAGAAGCGGAGTACCATGCGAAGTCGCATGCTCGCGCGCATAGAAATGCAGTAGAAGAAATTTTTAATTATACAAATACTTTGTAATAATCTAAGAGCGTACATATATATTATTTATACTCAAAGGTTGAATCACGGTGAATCGTCTGGTCTCGCATAGGAAGAAAGTAAACAGCTCGCTGAGATGAGCATTGCTCAAGATTGGGGTGCAGGACACACTCCACCGAAATCCATCGATGTCGGTGACCATAAGCTCGCCCGGTCACATTCTCTCCACGACACTGGATTAGTTCAAGGCGTGAGTTAGTAGGACGTTAGGTTAGAGACGGGGCTTGGGTTTCGGTGAGGTAAACAAAGATAATCATGGAGGCAGAGCACACCCAACATGAGCTTAAGGTAGAGCTACCCGTACGACTTTACAATAACATGTGCACCACACCCCCAGACTTGGACTTTTGCAACATTGGTGTGTGCACCGCCTACTCCCAATACCTAAACTTACACATTTTTCATTTTAACTTTTTCATAACAATCTTTTCTTTTCTCTTTCTTTCTTTTTTTTTCTTTTTTCTTTTCATTTTTCAATCTTCTTATTCTTTCTTGTCATTATCAGCAAAGTTTTCAATAAACACACCCACAATTTCCACTATAAAAATTACCGCATCAACACCTCGATAAAGAAAGTAAAACAAAACCAAAGCTCGGATTTGGAAGTGCGACTAGGATCGGCTTTTAAGCTTTGGTAAGAAAAAAGTGGAGCTGAATCAAAATACGGGGTAGGCACAAAGGGGCTAGCGAGGGTAGATGATATGCATAAAAAAAAAAGTTCAACCGGGCCAAAATAATGGCCTACGACATTCTCACGCACTAGAACTATCCTATGCCAATGCTTCAAGAATCGCTTGGGGTAAGTTCTAGCCACCGAGAAAGATTCTCCTTTCTTCCGACTCAAGCAATACGAATCTAGCAATCGTTTACACACATCCCTATGCTACCGTTTGATTCACACCGGATTCGACACTTTTAAGTAGAATAAACAATTATTACGCAAATAGAAAAATTACAAAACTATAAGCATAAAGAAAAATTTATTCTGCACACAAATCTATGGAAGATGCGAGTACTCGACTAGAGCACTACGGGAGTCAACATTTTACTCCGTCTTACAACCCTTAGACAGCACAACAATTTTCCCAATCCTACAAAAGAAACGAGCTAGACTCGTTACGCGCCTATGATTAAGTGCGCTCTCTAGTGGGTGTCGTGGTGTGCTATGAGAATAAAAAATAAAACAACACTATTGTAACTTCTAGTATGTTGTGTTTATGTGCACTTGCAAGTGAGTAACGAAGACTACTCTACCCCAGACTTAAATCTAATCATCACAGATTGTAATACTAGGTTCATAAAAAGAATTGGGAGGAGAGGTTACCCCATGCTCAGAAATGAGCATACCGGAAGAGTGGCGTTAATCTTGAATGCAGCTTCAAAGTGTCCACCATCGATGCCGCCATACCTGCAAATCGACATCTCCACACACGCAGAAACAAAAGTAATAAAGCAAAATAGGGTCGTCTCCCATAAGCCCTTTTGTTTACCGTCCTTAAGGTGGACCAAATACCTGTATTAAGCAACCCCGATATAAATGAGGTGCAACCCCGATATAAATGACCCGAAATGATATGATGCTTAGACATATACCGCGAAGGATGGCACCTCAAAATAGACATGAATGATATGAATACTGTTACTGATGGTGAGAGCTACCTGTTTTATTTAAGCTTTATTGTTTTATGTTCCCTTTACATACGTACTCTTATCATACTGAATGATAAATGTATATCACTGATACTAAATGTCGCTATATTGTATGGCCTTGAAAAAGGCAAACAGGCGAATGATATTTCTGAGGGGATTATAAAAAAATGAATAACTCACTTTATGTAAACGTGTCGACACGAGGTTATATTACGGGCGACTTGAAATGCATGCACATGAATGACCCTTCGGGGTAAAGGACCCTTCGGGGTAAAGGAAAAAGGAAAAAGAATTCGAATTGCCCATAATATCTCCAAAGAAATGAAATATTTATGGAAGTACTGATTTAAATGATTATAAAGGTACATTGATAAATGCTTATAGACATGAAAACTGACGTAAAGTTATGTATTTGCACTGCTTCCATGATATAGAAACAGTTATGATCCTTGCATTGTTTACATGTTCCATAGTTCATATGAGTGCTATAGCTCCTTATACTGTTTATGATTACTGATATGTTTCCCCCAGTCTTTATGTTCTTTCATAGATACTGATACATGGACACTGCTTTTATGTTACATTGTACATGATATGGTTATGATCTTATACAGCCCATAATATTTTAGTGATACTACCATGTTCATGTAGTAATATGCTTCATAAGGTCAAAACTGAGACAGAAAATGGTTAGTATGAAAACTATGTTTTAAAATGTGTAAGTTTTTCTAATTGTATATAGAAATGAAAGAGGTATATCCTCACTTAGTCATATTTTTATGACTAAGCCCCTCGTCAAATTTTGTAGGTAACGGACGTGACTTGGGATACGCAAAATCAAAAGAACTGATTAAGATAAAACAGAAAAGATTCAGCGATTAATGCAAGGTATGCAAGTAAATTTCTTATTATGTGTTTTTATTTTGTATTCACTACCCGTACTTCAACCTGGGACACATGTTTGTAAACATAGCTTAGATACAGATGTATGTGGGGTCTAAATAGGGGCCTCACAATTTGGTATCAGAGCCAGGTTTCCATGAAGTTCGGTTGTAGGGAGTACTGAATAAGCACACATGATATGATGGTGAAAAGATCGTTCATGGAAATCTAGTAATTGAGAAATTGTTTTTAAATCTACGTATGTCCAAGGATTTTAAAAGAATTCATGAAATGATAGAACTGAAATGAAATGTACATGAATATAAAGTGAAATAACTTTATGTAGATCTTGCTATTGTCCCTATTGCTCAAAACAACCCAAAAGTTTCTACAAAGAAAGCTTATCGTATTGGTTGCGATTGAATATGATAAGTATAAATGAGTGAAAGATGAATGTAATTAGAATTGGAAGAAAGATTAAATATATATAATAGTGTTGTATCTTTTTATAATGCGAAGACGGAGATATGTAAAATGGTTGAACATGTAACAAAAGGTGTACAAATGATAGACTCCAATTTCCTACAAGGGTCAAATGTTTATATTTTTATGAAGACCTTGCTAAATATCCATATAAAGGATAAATAAAAGCGGAGAAAATAAGCAATAATGAATGAGATGAATATACATTATAAGTTTACTTTTATAGTATATAGCATGCATAATTTAGTTTTGAGACAACATGTTACACAAATATGTAAACAGAAAACGGAATATAGTATCAAATCACATCGAAGGGTTTTGGAAGAATTCATGAATGGATAGAAAATAAATGAATTTTACATGAACCCAAAGTGAAATGAAGTCAAGTAGACATTGATATTGTTATGAGTGCACGAGTCAACCGCACGAGTCAACCTAAATGTTGTCAAAGAGAAATGTCCCCGTATTGTTTAAAATAGATAACTGAACATGATAAACATGGAATAATGGAAGGAAAGGAAAGAAAGAGCAATGTACATCGCTGTATATTATATAATGCGAAGATAAAGGTATTTAAATTAGTTGAACACGTAATGAAAGATGTAAAATTTTGAGCGAGACAAATGGTTATTTGTTTTCATGAAAATACTGCTAAAACATCCGGAGAAAAAGCTTTGAGAAATTTGCAATGGCAAGACGAAGCAATGGTAAATGAAAGGAATATACTTTGTAAGCCTACCTTCATCATAGATGGCATTCCTACTTAATTTGAAACATTAAGGCGAAGGTTAATTGTGTTGCAAGCTTCAACGTAAATTTATCGAACAACCATACCCAAAAGAAAGGATACTCTAAAGCAAAATTAAGTGTTGAATTAGGTTCCTTTCAAAATGAAATTATTTGACTATAATAAGTAAGGATAAAGACAACGCGGAAACTTGAAAAGCATGAATTGAATTTAACACCTAAAAAGAGAAGATGAAAAGAAAATATTGATGGGTGAAGAGAGAAGGGTAACGTAAAGTTTAGTAATATATGATGGTGAATGAAACAAGAAATTTTTGGGTTTATTTAAATTCAGATCGAGAAGTCAATTAATGAGAAAAGATGTTATGTTTAGATGGAATTACAAACATCAACATATACTTAAGTGGATGGAAATGTATTTAAGGAAAATCCTACTAGTAGTTTTAGTTCTTGTGGTATCAAATTTACCAGTATTGCGATTTGAGGTAAAACCAAGAATGAAGAATAATGTGTTTATGAATAATTAAGCATAAAATCAAGGGGAAATGATAGTTATGCCATTCCGAATAGTCAAAAGACTATATAAAAGTAACTTTACATTTTTGTTGCCTCATAGTAAAGGAAGAAGGATGTATGAAAATGGTTGAATAGCTAATGAAGAATGCACAAATAGAATTCGCTCACATCAATATTGAATGAAGACACTTTTAAATGTTCGTACGAAATGTGAGTAATTGCATTCGATGTAAAAGCTATGAAGAGTAGATGAGTTAGAAATAGGGATCATGAAAGATGGAATGCGACCAATAAAAAGGAAATGTTTTGATGAGTACGCAATGTTGAAAGAAATGAATATGCAAAAGACTATAATGAATTGTACTTGTAAATTGGAAAGGGTTGAAATGTTAATTTCGAGATACCTATAATATTTTGTTTGTTTGTTTGTGGTTATCTGTACCAGAAATGTTGAATCAACAAAATTGTACAAGGACATTAATAAACATAATAAAGTGAAACTATGATGCTATGATTAATGAAAGTGTGTCAAGTAAAAAGACGTGGGAAGTAAAGAAAATTGTAAGGAAAATATGTTAACTGCAGTGAGAGAGAAAAATCAATGTAATATGTCATGGAGGGAGACTTGAAAATGCAAGAGTTTGCAAGAAGCGAATAACAATAGTTATTGAAATGACTCGGTATATTTACTTTCATTTTATATATGATGGTGAATAAAGTGTAATACAATGTGAAAAGAAATAAAATGGTAGAAACTGAAATGAAACTGAGGTTGAGGTAAGAAATAAACGATAAATTGTTGATGATAACGATATGAGTAGGGGAATATGATGTGAAAGAAAATGGAAGTCCACTGATATTTGTCATATTGGAGATCTTTCTGTAAGAAATGTTACAATAAGAGCATGATAGGAAAATTAATTAAGAAATACACTTTGAGAATACTGAAAGTCATAATATAGAGGATAAGAAAGAGGAAGTCATGAAACTGTTAAACGAAAATGAAAGATGAAAATGACTAATGAACGTTTTAATGGTGCTTCGGAAAGAATTGACATAGCAAGGAAATGAATTACGAATGACAATGAAAATGTAATAAACAAAGCATGTAAAGAAGATGAGATAAAAAGTGAATTGATTATACGAATACGCTAGGTAACCTGTGAAAATTTAAATTTTTGCAAAGAACGAGAAGAATGATGAGTGACAATGGTAACGTGAGAGATTGCAATGTGTATATCATATTATGGAATATGAGTAATTGCAAATGATAAGGTAAACCGTTAATATTCCGTGAATGTGAACAGTAAGCTATCATGTGATACACAACGAACAAGTATGATAGGGTTTCACAACAATGTTCTATTGCATAATGTACATGTTTCATGGATTACTAATTTTCTTTTCTTATTTATTGTGGCGGTTCTCAATCGCTTTAATTCTAAGAATTCGGATTATGGGAAAGCAAGTGAAGGTGTCCTATTTTCGAGGACGAAAATTCCTCTGAGAGGGGAAGAGTTTGTAACGACCCAAAATGTGACAGGACCCAAATGAATAATAATATTTCATAAGAATTATGTCCCCTATGATGAAAAGCAAATCAGTGTCACTCTAAAGGAAGAAGAAGATTTATTCTTTCCAGATCTGAAGTTAATCTCTATTGAGATTCAAGAGAAGTTTTATTTCAAAGTTTATTTAATCTCTGTAGGATTTTTTACTCCGAGTTATTTTGTAGGAGTTGTTTGCTCCGAGTTGTAGGAGTTGTTTACTCTGAGTTTGTAGGAGATGTTGTTCTCCGAGTTTGTAGGAGTTGTTGTCTCCGAGTGTAGGATTTGTTGATAAATCCAAGTTTTGGTGAAGTTGCCGACGCTAGCCCAAAGTGCTAGATAGGCGGAGCGGGAGAGAGGAGTACCCACCTTTGGGGAACCTCTATAAATCTTGTGTCTCTGTGCTGTGATTTTTATGGTTGTGTGTGTGCTAAATTTTTATTCCGCAATCGCAGTAGAGATCACCTATTCACCCCCTCTAGGTGATTTAGGTAGACAACGATTTCTTTCAATTGGTATCAGAGCTAGGTTATCTTTAAGAGGTTAACACCTAGATTAAAGATCCATCTACGTTGTCAAGATCTCTATCTTTGGACAGAGGCATGGAAATGTTTTCCTCCAAGCTCCTAGTTTGCACTAAGGAGAATTTCCCCATGTGGAAAGAAAGAGTCATCTTCTACATGGAAGCAAATGATCCCCGAATCTCCCAGATAGTTAAGGAAGGATCACCACGTGTACTGAAAATGGCAGCCAACCCTAAATTTCAAAAACGAAACATAAATTTGAAATCTGTCTGTCCGTCATTCGTCGAGACTTCACGTGAACATTCGACGAATTGACTTGGCCGTTGAAAAATACTGATCAAAGCTTGAAAAATATCTTCTGTTATCATTCGTCGGAATTCGTCGGGAGTTCTCGAGAACATTCGACAAATTGACTTAGCCGCACCATTTCCTTCACAAGTCTGCCTTTTTGACTTCTGTCTGCATTCGTCGATATTCGTCGGGAGTTCATGAGAACATTCGACGAATAGACTTAGCCGCAGAAATTTCTTCTTCAAACTAGAAATTTGGCTTCTGTCTGGATTCGTCGATATTCGTCGGGAGTTCATGAGAACATTCGACGAATAGACTTAGCCGCAGAAATTTCTTCTTCAAACTAGAAATTTGGCTTTTTTCTGGATTCGTCGAGATTCATTGGAACTTCACGAGACATCTCGACGAATTGACTCAGCAAAAATTTCTTTTCTTCTGAAAACCTGCTCCACTCCTCAAACTTGAAAACCTTCAGTTATGAGTATATGAAGTACACCCAAATAGAGAGATTACACATGGACCAACACTTTGTTCTACATAATGAGGGATTACATTATCTAGAACTGTGTTTGGTGATCCATTGCAACCTGACTTTGGTGTGCACTTAGCATTAAGACCTGTCATAACATGTCTAAACAGAAATCATCAAATACATCCCCAATTCAATTTAGTTCACTAGGGGACATCTTCAAATCCAGGTAATTGTGGATACAATTCCCAACAATCTCCCCCTATTTGAAGATGTCATAACCCTATGCACTATGTTGAATTGTACAGAAAATATAATGAATAAGAAGAGCACTAAACAGGCAGTAATATTTAAAGAAAAACTCAATGTTTATCTTGACACAAAAATATATATATCTTTATTATATAAGGGGAGACCAAAGCTGTCATGGTGAATCATTTTTGGGACATAAATACCCTCACCAAAATCTTCTGGCTATAATAAAATCTTGGTTTTTTTGGAATTTAACCCCCCCCAGCATATGCCCCCTGCATTTATTCATTTGCACGGCACCTCTCCTGCACGGCACGCCAAAAATGATGCACACCTCTCCTCCTCAACTGCCACCCGCTGAAAGCAGGCCCCGCTACCTCCATCGAGCCCACGACAGGGTTCCGGATCCTCCAAGACGCCATCTCTAGAGCCTCGCCAGCTCCAGGAAAGGGTGCATGAGAGGGAAGGGCGGCCCGAAGAACGCCGCCTGCAAATTTCGTGGCGTTCAGCAGCGTGTTTGGGGGAAGTGGGTCATCGAGATTAGGGCGCCAAACCGAGGGAGAAGAACCTGGCTGGGTTTCTTCCTCATGGCTCTTGAGGCTGCTTACGCTTACGATAAGGCGGCGAGAGCAATGTTTGGCCACGGCGCGCGCCTCAACATTCTCAGAGATGGAGGCGCCCCCTCCGGCGAACCCATGAGCGGAGTTTCTGAATCGTATGATAAGTCGGCGAGAGCAATGCTTCTGATGAATCTTGAGAGAAAATAAAGCCCGACTCCTTCATCATTCGAGCGCAATCAGGAGGCGAGAACCATTTTCGATGGTATATTTGCATTTCTGAAAATCTGACAGGAATTAATTCAAAATTGAGAACTTTTTTAATTTTAATGTAGGTCTTGGTGATATAGTTTGCTACAATTCGATCTTCGCATCTACGCCCTCGGCTCATCTCTTCCAGGTATTTCGCAAACATTCTCCATATATCTCTTCCAGGTCTTTCACAAACATTCTCTGCAACCTTTTCCACATCTCCAAGACCGTTGAGGCATCTTTCCAGCAATCTACCTGCATGTTTCTTCAAAATTCTGACCACTTGCATATTTTTTCCTCTTACTCTACTTCATTTGATTTCAGATCCTTCTCAACAGCTATTTCAGGTTTCTTTTTTTAAAAACTACTTATTTTTTCTTTTCTGATCCCTAGCAAAAGCTTTAAGAAATTGCTATGCAATCTTCCTCCAAGCTTAAAATGTGGCTACAATACTCCTAAAAGAAGCTCTAAGAAATTGATATGTTCTCCAACTAGAAGGATCTCTTTACATTATGTTTAGTTTTGGTTCAGATTAATTTTTAAAAATGTATGATGTGTTGATTTTTAAAATTAATTGTATTTTGCCAACTTATATTTCCTTCAAATTAATGCTTAGAGCTGGGTGAGAATCAATCAGAACATATATCCTCTCCGTTCTCCCTGATGCCAAGATGAAAGAGGAATTGCTATGACCCAAAAAGGTGGCATTGGAAGTGAAGAGGAGATGAAAAATGTTGGAAGGAGGTGAACACAAAGTGTTTGTTCTTTTGCCTATATGAGGTAGACTCCATAATTATTTGATTTAAAAATGTTAGGAGGAGGTGAACACAAAGTGTTTGTTCTTTTGCCTACACGTGGCAGACTCCGCAATTGCTTACATGATTAAATTAAAAAGATTTTGTTAAAAAATCTATTATCAGGAGTTTGAGGTAACATATTAAATATATATTTACCATATTCCTTATTTAATATATGATAATAAAACTTTTGCATTTTAGTGTGTTATCTGATCTCTGCTTTACATCATGGACTGAAAATCCGTGGCTAACAATTTTCTATCAATCGACAATGATGTATATTTTAAAAAATTGCATTGTTTTTGTACATATTAAATTGCAGCTATTTAAATGTTCTTTAGCAATCTCCGGAACCTGATGAACATATGCTGCCCTCTATTTTCATCGTCATATACAGGGAAATGGATTTATAAGCTACTTTGAATGTCATCATTTTGGCTAATAGTTTTGCCCTCCAAAGGTTCTCTATCCATGACATGGTTCAATGAAACATCAAAGTCTTAGTTTTTTGTAGTTTTTAAAGGTTTATGGAGAAGAAGCCCTTAAGTGGAGATGTTTTGCGTGGACGACTGACGCGCCAAACTTGCGATATTCATTTTGCCCTTCCCCACTATGATACGCCAGGATTGAGATCTCTTGACGTATGGTGCTCTTCTTTGTTCATTCAGTTATCAGATTGAATGTCACACCAACTTTTCGCACATCTACATATCATTCACAATCCCATTTTTTGCTATAACATTTAATATCATAGTGAATGTCTGCATCTACACATTGAAGTTGATCCTCAGGTGAGCCTTCATTGACCTCTCAATCAAAGCCTGATTCCATCTCAGATTCAAAGCATCGAGGTCAGATTCTATCCATGAATAAGCTCTCCATGAATATCTTTCATCGCTGGAATATATGCCACACCATCATCATGTTTTTCATAATACAGATTCAACTCCGATTTCTTCTGATTAGATGATTAGATTTGTGTATAATAATCTAAGTTGTTTGTCGTAATCTAAGTTGTTTGTCCTCAATTACAGATTCAACTCCGATTTCCCTAATAAATGGAGCCTTAGTTCGAAGTTCTAAGTTAGCTTGGAATCATTTACCATCAATCCAATAATTCAATTTTGGTATCATTTGTCATCTTGATTATTCAATTTTAATACTTATGTTACATATGCAGAAAAGGTCACTAGGTTGGACTAAATTCAAGAAGTAAATGTATGAACTAAGTTCATATTTACTATTTTTAATTAATTAATTTATGTGACTGTAGATGGTGGTGGTTTGATCCATAACTGATGAAGCAATTCCTCCTTCCAGTTTGAGTTATCCTAAAGTAAGATTTTCATTATATACCATGAATTTTTTATAAAACATTATTTTCTGTTATTTTGGGAGTGAATTCTTTTACAGATTGGAGAAGTTGAGGCTCCGCCGCAGTTGAGGCTCCGCCGCAGCAGTTGAGGCTCCGCCGCAGCAGTTCAGGCACCTTCACCGCACCTTTCCAGTTCAACTTATTCTTCTTCTTCGGGTTTCCGCACCTTCGTTGCAGCAGTTGAGGCTCCGCCGCAGATCCTCCACAGTTCCTCCACACATCCTCCGCAGGTTCGATTGCTTGGTGTATTCTCCATTTTTTTGGATCCTTCTTTGTTTTCGATTACTTCGTGTATTGGTGTATTTTTTGTGTATTCTCTGTTTTTTCTGTTTCCCAAACATTCTTCTTCTTCTTCGAATTTCCGCCTCGCTTTTCTTTATAAGTTATGTTCTTTTCTGTTCCTTCTGTTCAACCATGCCTCGCTTTTCTTTAGTTAGTGCGTTATTTTCTGGTATGATTGGAATCCATTCTATTGATGATTGGTTTCGCCTTCAAAAAGCTGGCTTGAAGCACAATTTTCATATTCATTTTAGATTGCTTTGCTTTAGATTGCTGAGATCTGTCATGGAGCTGGCTGACCGTTGGTTTCCCCTTTGCTGATTGGTTTCCATTTCTCAATTTCTTGAATGCAGGTGAAACTGACTCAGAATGGAGTACAGAAGAGGATTATCTCTATAATCAGTAGAAATTTGCAGTGTTATTGTTTCATAGTTGAAATGTATATTTTTGTTACTTAGATGCTGAAATCTGAAATTGTGTTTTTATTATTGTGAACGCTCTACTGCCATCAATGTTTATATTATTGTGAACATGCTTAATGTAATTTGCAGGCTAAATGAACTGCAGTTGGACCGGCTCTCGGATCAACATCAAAGGTCTGTTCTAAGAATTTATGTTTTGATCAGAATGTTAAGTAATTGTCCAACTTTAATAAATTAAGATATCCCAAACATATTAGATAAATTTCTTCCTCCCCACCCTCGGTGCAGAAAAGTTTTGGCTAGGCCATTTGCGAGAAAAAAACAACTTTTTTTTTATGATTTATTGTGCCTGCATAATATCATTCGATTTATTTGAAAAGCAGCATACTGCATTTCCATCACATAAAACACACCACTCTCAAATTTTAAACACAACCTTTGTTCAATTTAGTAATTAATTTCTTCCAGGTCAATTTGGATATCATCTCTCCAATAGTCTGTCAAGCTGTGAATTTAATATTGGGTTGTGAATTTAATATTAGACATTCATAAAGTGTTGATCATGGTATTTGTGCTTCCATCAAAATGGTTTTTCCGTTTAAAAGTATATAATCTTATGTTAATTTTTAAGATATATACAAATACATATATTATCTTATGTTGCTATATCATCTTGTGTTAATTTTTACCTATGAATGTCGTCGTCCCCCATGCATGACTCCGCCCCAAGCGACTGCTCCCCCCAAAGAATGTCCCCGCCAATAATGAATGTCCCTGCCCCCGACGAATGTCCCTGCCCCCGACGAATGTCCCCTCCCCGGATGAATGTCGTCCCCGGATGAATGTCGTCGCCCTTGACGAATGTCGCCGCCCTCGACAAATATCCCTGCCCCCGACCAAAGTCGCCTCGACGACCAATGTCGTCCCGACGATCAATGTCGCCCCCACGACCAATGTCGCCCCGACGACCAATGTCGCCCCGACGACCAATGTAGCCCTCACGACCAATGTCGCCCTGACGACCAATGTCGCCCCCACGACCAATGTAGCCCCCACGACCAATGTCGCCTCCGCGCACGGGGTCCCCCGTGCACGACTGCTCGTATATATATAAACAAAGAAAACAGCATGATTCCAGAACAGCTCAGCTCATGCTTGATCCTTTCCTTTCTGCTTTCCAAAAATTCTTTCCACTGCTTCAGCTCTCTTTTTCTGTTCAGATTCCATTCTTTCAAAAAAATGCCTTTGGCTTAGGCCAATATTGATCAGGAGCAGTTTCTTTACTAGCACTATCCTCTATCTTAGACACCATACTGTTTCTTTACTAGCACTCTCCTCTATCTTAGACACCATACTCTCCTCCCCCTTTATGACATCTTCATGTAGGAGGACATAGAGTTTGGCTAGTTTCCTTTCAACTTGATCATCCAGAAAATTAATCCCTTGATCATTTTTGAATTTGCCCATTTCATGCCATATTTCAGTCATTTCCTGCCTCAAAGCACTATCAACAGTTGGAAACTCCCCCTCAACATGTTCACCTCTTCCCTGATTAGGAGCTGGACTAGGTCCACTTCCCCTTGAGGATTGGAATCACGTGTTTTCAATATTTATATATAAAAAATGGGCGCGTACCTGATTTCACGGATGGCTCTTCGGATCCAATAAATTTTCTGATTTATCCAGTGAAATCCCGTGCCATTTCGTAAAATTTCACTAGACCTATATTCAAGATTCCTTGTTAAGCATTCCAAGTTCCATTTTGAAGAAATTGAACTTGGTCTCGTCTAGAGGCTTCGTAAAAATATCTGCAATTTGTTGTTCAGTATTGACATATAATAAATTTATATCCTTACTCTCTACATGTTCCCGGATGAAGTGGTAGCGAAGCTCGATGTGCTTTGTTGTTCTGTGAGAGACTGGATAATTTGCTATGACAATAGCACTTGAGGAGTCACATAACATGGGGATTTCTGTGAACTTTAAGTTATAGTCCTCAAGCTGATTCTTTATCCACAAGAGTTGTGCACAGCAACTGCCGGCAGAGATATACTCCGATTCAGCAGTTGATATTGCAACACAATTTTACTTCTTGCTACTCCATGAAACAAGCCCGAGCCGTTGGAGGTCTCCCTATAAATAATCCTTTATTTTTAGGGCAAACCAATCAGAAGAAAAAAGAACCCGATTGAAAAGGAAGCATCCATTTTTCTTTCTCTCTCGTGCTGAACAAGTTTTCTGAGATCTAACTTCTGTGCCTCTCAAGTCTCGTTCTTCAGTGTTGCTAAAGATTTCTCAGATAAGAAGGCCTTTGATCAAGTGCTGCTCTCAATATTGAAGATCTTTTCAAATTAATCAAAGGGCCTACTCAGATCAGGTTTGCCGATTCTTCATTCTTCCTAATCCTTGAAGATCCAAGCTTCCACTCTAAAGGAAGAAGAAGATTTAGTCTTTCCAGATCTGAAGTTAATCTCTATTGAGATTCAAGAGAAGTTTTATTTCAAACTTTATTTAATCTATGTAGGAGTTTTTACTCCGAGTTATTTTGTAGGAGTTGTTTGCTCCGAGTTGTAGGAGTTGTTTACTCTGAGTTTGTAGGAGAGGTTGTTCTCCGAGTTTGTAGGAACCGTTGTCTCCGAGTGTAGGATTTGTTGATAAATCCGAGTTTTGGTGAAGTTGCCGATGCTAGCCCGAAGTGCTAGATAGGCGGAGCGGGAGAGAGGAGTACCCACCTTTGGGGAACCTCTATAAATCTTGTGTCTCTGTGCTGTGATTTTTATTGTTGTGTGTGTGCTAAATTTTTATTTCACAATCGCAGTAGATATCACCTATTCACCCCCCTCTAGGTGATTTAGGTAGACAACGATTTCTTTCAATTGGTATCAAAGCTAGGTTATCTTTAAGAGGTTAACACCTAGATTAAAGATCCTTCTACGTTATCAAGATCTCTATCTCTGGATAGAGGCATGTAAAGGTTTTCCTCCAAGCTCCCAGTTTGCACTAAGGAGAATTTCCCCATGTGGAAAGAAAGAGTCATCTTCTACATGGAAGCAAATGATCCCCGAATCTCCCAGATAGTTAAGGAAGGATTACCACGTGTACTGAAAATGGCAGCCAACCCTAAATTTCAAAAATGAAACATAAATTTGAAATCCGTCTGTCCGTCATTCGTCGAGACTTCACGTGAACATTCGACGAATTGACTTGGCCATTGAAAAATACTGATCAATGCTTGAAAACTGTGTTCTGTTATCATTCGTCGGAATTCGTCGGGAGTTCTCGAGAACATTCGACGAATTGACTTAGCCGCACCATTTCCTTCACAAGTCTGCCTTTTTGACTTCTGTCTACGTTCGTCGATATTTGTCGGGAGTTCATGAGAACATTCGACGAATAGACTTAGCCGCAGAAATTTCTTCTTCAAACTAGAAATTTGGCTTCTGTCTGGATTCATCGATATTCGTCGGGAGTTCATGAGAACATTCGACGAATAGACTTAGCCGCAGAAATTTCTTCTTCAAACTAGAAATTTGGCTTCTGTCTGGATTCATCGAGATTCATCGGAACTTCACGAGACATCTCGACGAATTGACTCAGCAAAAATTTCTTTTCTTCTGAAAACCTGCTCCACTCCTCAAACTTGAAAACCTTCAGTTATGAGTATATGAAGTACACCCCAATAGAGAGATTACACATGGACCAACACTTTGTTCTACACAATGAGGGATTACATTGTCTAGAACTGTGTTTGGTGATCCATTGCAACCTGACTTTGGTGTGCACATAGCATTAAGACCTGTCATAACATGTCTAAACAGAAATCATCAAATTCATCCTCAATTCAATTTAGTTCACTAGGGGACATCTTCAAATTCAGGTAATTGTTGATATAATACCCAACACATATGATGTCCTTTAATGTCAGACGCCCATTCCTTAAGAGCACGCGCTGATTGGACAATCAAGCGGCGGCATTAAATGCTGACAGCGCATCCACAATGTTTGAATTCCATCTTGATGATGTTTCCAGCTTTATGCCGATACTGACAGCATTACGACGATATGGATAATATCACGACGACAGGACTTTGTCGATGCCTTAGTCCTTGGCGGACCTTCAAGTCTTCTAGCTTCTGCCTCTGACATTGATATCTCGACGATACGAGATATCCTGGCGTTTCTGCATATACAGTGATATGTTATCTCTGACTGTGTCGTCGTGATCTTCTTTCTTGTAGTCTGTCATCGTAATCACTTTGTTCTTTCGACGACATGAGCGATATCATGTCGACAGACTCTGCTTTAGCAACTGCTTGTCTTCAGCTGACCTTCTTCAGTCTTCTCGACGTCACGCCTTCTTTACGACGATGTCATTGGCATCAGTCTTACTTAGCCTTCCCACGACACGGCTTCTTTGATGATGTCGATGATACTGCATCTTCTCGACGACATTCCTTCCTTTTGAATCTATCTCAGCGGTTGGGCTGAGATGGCTTCCTCTTCTCAGCGGATACTGTTGATCTGCAGAGAAGTTTCTGCGTTTGACGAATTGAATTCTGCGTTTGACGAACAACATTCTGCATTCGACAAACAACATTTTGTGTTCGACGAACTCGCTAAGTCTCAGCGTTTGCTTCTGTCCCGTCTTTGCGTTCGATGAACTTCGTTCTTCGTTCGATGAACTTCATTCTTCGTTCGACGAACTCGCCAAGCCTCAGCATTTGCTTCTGTCTCGTCTCTGCGTTCGACGAACTTCATTCTTCATTCGACGAACTCCATTCTTCGTTCGACGAACTCGCCAAGTCTCAGCGTTTGCTTTGCTCATCATAATGACGACAAACATACTTTGTCGACGACATTCCTTTACCTTCCTGAGATTATGAGCTAGAGAAGTGATCAAATACAAAGTGAAGTTTTCTTGACTTGGTGACTTCTTCAAATCAGGAATCATGTGGGCAAGATTCCCTACAATCTCCCCCTATTTGAAGAAGTCATAATCTCAATTCAAGACTACTTTCACTTGACAATAAATGTTATAATCTTAAATGGAAGGCATGAGCATTTAAGATTTTACTTATCTTTTGCTGAACTTATGAGTACATCAAGCTTGTAGCTCTCCCTTGATTTGATGTCTCTTCTTTTGTGGCTCCCCCAAATCCTATGCTCCCCTATCTTTGAGGTCTTCTTGAGCATCTTGTCTTGAACATATTGATGCCATTTCTCCAACTTTCTGACTTCTTTCCTGCAGTTTTCGTTTAGGTAGACAATTGTCCAAGCTCCCCCTTGCTCAGTCATAGTTCATCCAAATCCTGAGAGATTTTCTAACCAATCATCGAGAAAGGGATTAGTGAAAATAAGTTAAGGATTACTCTAAGTTTAACGTCTCCAATTGGAATTTGACGAAGTTAAACTTAGCTTCATCTAGGGGCTTTGTAAATATATCAGCCACTTGTTTGTCTGTTGGGACAAACTCAAGGGTGATATCTTCATTTTCCACATGCTCCCTGATGAAGTGATACCTGATCTCAATATGCTTAATACTGCTATGAGAGACAGGGTTCTTATCAATTGAGACTGCACTTGAAGAGTCACAAAACAGGGGTGTTTTGGTCATCTTTAGATTGTAGTCTTCAAGTTGATGCTGAATCCATAGCAGTTGGGCACAGCAGTTCCCAGCAGAGATATACTCTGATTCTGCTGTTGAGATTGACACACTGGTCTGCTTCTTACTGCTCCAAGAGATCAGTCTTGTGTTCAGCCATCCTCTTGGCGGATGTAATGTAAGCCTTTTCTATGTTGCTGACAATCAGAGTCTGATTGACCCTTTAATTAGATAGACCCTTGTGAGTAAGGATTGTCTCTTTGGCAGTATACTCTTGTAGATTCTTCACATCATTTCTCAAGCTCTCTGTTTCAACAGATAGTTCCATTTTCAGTTCATTGACCGCAGAGGTAACATAACTTTCAATTTTTAATCTTTGCTCTTCCAGGAGCATCTTTATCTGAGACAACAGTGAGAGCTCCACTGGTCTATTCTCTAGAGGTGAACTAGTTTCTTCGTGTTCCTCTTCTCCATTTCCTTCCAGTATTGGAGATAGAGATTTTCTGAGGAATGATTGGTTTGGCCCTTCTACCTTTTCAGGACGCAGTAGATCTCTGCTAGTCTCATCAGAAGAATCCTCTAGCTTCTCTTCTTGGGTAATTCTACTTGGGTCCTCTTAGTCTACTGATCCATGATGGATAGCATCCTCAATCCCAATGATCAAGCTTTTCACAGACGTTCCCTTTGAGCCACCCTTAGCATTCGAGTAGAACTCCAACACTTCTCTTTTAATATTACTGTCGGCTCAGAGAGGGCGAACTCCAGGCCGATGGCCTCGAGCAGCTTAATGGTGCTCTGGATTTCTTCTGATCCTTCTGAGAACCCATTCCTCACCACTTCACTTCCTTCATACATAAAATCTTCCTTCTTTGGCACCATCTTTTGCTTGATCCAGAAGGATTTCAGCACAGTCGACTCGATCACTCTTCGCCTTAGCCTTTAAGTCTTCTTGAGCTAGTAGCTCCCCCTTGATGTGATGTTTTCTTCCATTCTTATTCTTATCTCCCCATTAACAAATGCATCATGACATGTGATGAGGTTTTTCTTAGTCCAGAGTTAAGCCTGGATCACTTATTGTCCATTAGCCTTGTTTGCTTTTGATTGGTTAAATGGACTACCCTGCAAGACAGATTTTAATATCCCTTAGGAACCCAAGGTGACTTGGGTCCTAGGTTCTTGTTAGCATAATAGGGAATTCATCAACTCACCTTATCCTTTCCAAGAGGTCTCTCCTTTGCACTATGCACACTAGGGTTTTGTCAACAGTCAATGGTAAAGTGTCCCACTTTGTCACAGCACCAACATTCATGGATGTTGTACCTTCTTTTCTGAACAATTTTTGAGGTGGTTGGAGAATCACAATGCTTATGTTCAGTAGAGAAGGCAGCGACATTCTTCCTATCTCTCTCAGCTAAGGGATGATTGGCTGCTCTAGTATAATTATTTCTTCTTGACTTTATCTGTTTGTCAGCAACAGATGTCAGCTTGGTAGCTGACATAGTGTTGATAGCATCAGAAATTATCAAGTGAGAGTTGATTATACTGGGGCTACAAGCCTTCTTCTTTGCTGGAAGAGATTGGGAAGGTGTTGCTTCCTTACCCTTGAATGTGGGGGCTGGGGCACCGAACACAAATTGTCCATGATGGGCCATTTGGATTTCCTCATGGGGAGCCTTCAATGCACTCATCCCCATTCCATTTCTCTTCCCATAGTCAGGAGCATTTCCCAGACTAATGGAGCTTCCATTCATCCAGTGACCATGGACACTGTCCTGATCATACTTATTAGAGGGAAGCACTACCTTCCGAAAGGTGGTATGAGGCTCAGCTTTTGTTTTGCCCCTTTCTCCATTCCCAGCAACTATTGCCCCTTCATTGAAACCCAATCCCCTCCTATTTCCATAGGAGGAGAAGGTGTCAATGATGGTCATTATAGTTTTGGGCTTAGAGAATTGAGCCACTAAGCTTCTTTCCTTAAGCAGATCATTCTCAGGTTTCCTGATGAGTTCTTCCCTTTGGTTTCTTTCATCATGAAGCTTGCCTATGATTTTCTTGAGCTCACAGGAGTTGGTGTCCTCATTGTGGGACATACCCATTTCCTCATTCATCTCAGCCTTAATGGGTCTGAGTGATTCTAGCTCCTTAGCTTGCTTCTTAACAAACATCTTACTCTTTCTCAGAGCTCCCAAGAGATCACCAAACTGCTCTATTAGATCAGCATGGTTCTTATTGTTGCATGATGAGCAGTCTTCTGCATTATCTTCAGAGGATGAGCAATCATCTGATGCCCTCTTGGTCTTCTTAATTGAAGCAGGTAGTAAAGATTTGTGAGTGATGCATACCTGATCATGATGTGATTCATCATGATCTTCTTCATCTAATAGATCCATCAACACACAGACTTCCTCAACCTCAGAGTCACAGTCTGTGAGAGTTAAAGGTGCTCGTATTCTTTCTCTGGCTACAGAGCATTCTTCATCATCTGATTCACTGTCTGAAATAGTTAGGGGTGCACTGATGCATACATGTTCAGGACAGACATCATCCTGACTTTCTTCCTCCGACTCAGACAAGGCAGTCAGTCAAAATCAGCATTCTCTTCTGAGTCTGAATAGCTTGAGTCACTGTCGCTCAACGCTCTTACTTTATTCTCAGCTACCCTGCTTCTATCTTCTTTTAATCCTTCCATAAGGACAGTTAGAGAGTTCCACATCTCTTTTGTTGTTGTGTAGTGACTCAACTTCTGGAGTGTTGGCAGATCTACTGCACCAGCTAGAATGCTTCTGGCTTCTTTGTCCAAGTTGACTAGAAGCATCTCATCTTCTGCAGTCATTCTCTTGAGCACTGGCTTGGGGACATATCGCCCTTCTTGAACGATTTGAAACATTCTGGGATCCACTGCCTCCATGAATATTCTAGCTCTTACTTTCCAAAGGGAAAAGTTCTTCCTGGAGCAAACAACTATCCTTGATTCCATAGCTGTGGAAAGTGGACACCCACTGGTAGATCTGTTCAAGCTGTTAAGCTTTTCTTTGAACAACCTCCCTCTGATACCACTTGTTGTTTATTGGGTGTCAACTTACCACCTAGAGGGGGGGGGGGGGTGAATAGGATTTTCAAATTATTTTATCCCCTTTAGGTGTTCTTGATTTCTGATTAAGAGATCTGCAAATTAGATTAGCACAACACAGAAAGCACGCAAGAACTTATAGAGGTTCCTCAAGACAGGGTGTCTTGAGTAGTCCTCTTTCCCTCTGCGCCTACCTAGCAGTGTGCTAGGCTCGGCAAACTCCGCCAAATCTTCAGGCCCGCAAGCCTTACAATACGGACCCGCAAGTCCACTGCCCTGGCCCTCAAGCCTCACAGCTCTCCAACCCTCAAGCTAGACAAAATCGGACCCGCAAGTCCACTGCCCTGGCCCTCAAGCCTCACAGCTCTCCAGCCCTCAAGCTAGACAAAATCGGACCCACAAGTCCACTGCCCTGGCCCTCAAGCCTCATAGCTCTCCATCCCTCAAGCTAAACAAAATCGGACCCGCAAGTCCACTGCCCTGGCCCTGAAGCCTCACAGCTCTCCAGCCCTCAAGCTGTCACGGCCCGCAGACCATCACAATTTATAAAGTATCATAAGCCATAATTCCAGTTCACATATAGCGCAACATAGTATATCATGCACCACAATGAGTTTGCATAAAACATAAATATGAACTTTTATTCCTTCTTCATTTGCTTACACCAGTTACAAAAGATTTATACAGATAATAACTTTTTAATACATTATTGAACTTGATCTCTTACTCTTCTTGACCCTTCAGCTTGAGCAGTATTTTTAGGGATAGTCGGATTAGGATTGACGTTGTTCGGCTCCTAAAAATTTAGGCAGAAAAGGGTTAGTCTAAAAAGACTATGTGAGAAAGTAGATCTTTAACCCGCTATACATGCAAGTAAAGTGGAGTAATAACAATATGCATACAATTTCCATTTAAATGAGCAATATAAGTAAAATTAGCTGCATCAGTATATCTAGACTTCAAATCAATAATGAAAACAATAAGTTAACTTAGTGCTAAGATTAAGTTGATAAGTAGTCTTTAAGTAAGATCAGTTTTATTTGTGTGAATGAGAAAATGTGGAGGGTACCCATATAACAGTATCAGTATCAGTATCAGTATTTGGGCCCGACCCTTTTAGGGTCAACAACTACAAAGTCAGTACGTTCATCATGCGTTAATGCTTTTCAGCGGACTGCTTTGGTTGTCATCATAATTCAATACTTTCTTTGCCCCCTCAACTTTTCTCATGTATCAATACATTGTTATATGTGTAGTGTCTAATTGCCTTCTTATATTTCATTTTAATGAAAATAATTATCTAATTATTAATCCCCTCAGATTATGATCGCTTCTTTGATTTCCTTGCAGGAATTCCCATCTTTGGCGATTTATACTATGTCAGTGATATTTGAAATATTCAATAATACGTGCACATACAGTAATAATATTCTTTACTTTTGAAATAGCACGTAAATAATTCAAAGTATGGTAAATAGAGCATAAATTAAAGAAATAATCCTCACCTGTATAATTTCCTTTTCTTTATCACGCCGTAGGTCATTGTCGCGCCTATCATTCGATGCCATCCTTCGAGTTTCTGTAATTAGGCATCATTTATTAGGCAACTGCTTTTTATCGAGGTTGCATCTTGAGTTAGAGGCCATTTGACTCTATTTGGTGATAGAAGACTTTTCAGGAGTGGTCTTTCTTGATTTAGGTGAGCTCTAAAGAAGGCTAGGAAATATGTATAAATGTTTATCAAAACCCAAAACCGTATGCCAGCACTAGCTTTCCCCCAAAGTCAATATGAAGAGTATATAGAGAACTTCAAACGAATCAAATCTCATCCCAACTTGATAACATAAGAGCCTATTATTAAGAGAGAACCGCCCCAAATTACTCACAAACTTATAACAGCCGACCATCAAGAGGAAATCATCCTCACTTTACTCACAAATCAATTTCCAGAAATGCTAATATCCCAATTTAAACACAACTCATAACCCAATTTAAGAAATAGGATGAAGAGGAGAGTGAGGAAGAATTTGTTATGCTTATGTCTCATGAAATCATCATTCACAGGTATTGGTACTTTATTTTGCTAAACCAGAACAGTAACAATAGAAAGGAGCACTTACAGAGCAAGAAGAGTATAGGGAGATGAAGGAATTGAGCCACAAAACCTCTGCCACTGTATAGCATAGCCACTAAGAACTTCAATCCATACAATACAACATCAGTTCAGCAAGGGTAGGGCAGAGGAGAGGGTGAATGCAGGAAAAGAAATCCCATCGGGCTGTTATATAGTAATTCTAGGTCGGCAACTAACTGACGAGGTTATGGAAATCCCGCCAAATTAGAGCTTGAATCGACACGATCCTGTGCTAGGTGTCATCGAGAAGGAGGAAGGAGAACGACGTGTTGACATAGGAGAAGATTTCACCAAACCTTCAATGAAGGCTGCCGCTCGTCGTCTGCCCTAGAGGAAACAAGAAGAAGAGAGGCGTGCGGATTCCGATTTTAAAATCAAGGGATGTGGCTGATACGATATCAACCCTTCTCATTCTATTAATATAATTATAATTATAATACATAATATAGAAATAACTCACCTCTTGCATAATCTTAGCCAACCTTATGAATTATATATTATTATAAGTGCCATATATGTATCACTTTCATATAATCTTGCAATATTATTTTCTCAACATACCCGTAGGTACCAAACTTTTGTCAAACATATTAATAAAAGCACGTATAATTTTAGATGGCATATTTGACACTGATAGGTATATTCATCATCGGGGATTATTTAGTATATAATTTAAACACAATTATTTGAAAACATAAATTGCATTACTTCATAAAATTTTAGGTGTTACACAAGCTAGACAAAATCGGACCCGCAAGTCCACTGCCCTGGCCCTCAAGCCTCACAGCTCTCCAGCCCTCAAGCTAGACAGTTAGGCCCTCAAGCCTTACAACAATAAAATGTTTACAATGATGAAAACTGTTTCTTCTGCCTGATAAAGATCGGCAACTTAGCTTGATGGAGATCGACAACTTGAGGTTGAAGAAGATGTTTCTGATTCAGATCTTGAAAGAACGGTTCTTCTTCAATCTCTTTTCTTAGACTGAGGAGGAACATCTTCTTATCAGTCAATGGAGATGACTGATTCTTCTGAGAACGCTTGATTCTTATTCTCTACTTGTTCATCTTCTTCTTCTCTGCAGAATGTACTATTGTATTGAGAAGCAACGGCGAGATTCTTTTTTTTGTCTCTCTCGAATATTGCTTTTTCTAGGGCATCATTGTTCCATTTTATAGGACAGAGGAGCCGCTTAACGGTCAAATATGATTTCCTTTAATATCAGATGCCCATTCCTTAAGAGCACGCACTGATTGGACAATCAGGCGGCAGCATTAAATGCTGACAGCGCGTCCACAACATTTGAATTCTGTCTCGATGATATTTCAGCATTATGCCGATACTGACAGCATTACGACGATATGGATAATATCTCGACGACAGGACTTTGTCGATGCCTTTTGCCTTGGTGGACCTTCAAGTCTTCTAGCTTCTGTCTCTGACATTGATATCTCAACGATACGAGATATCCTGGCGTTTCTGCATATACAGTGATATGCTATCTCTGACTGTGTCGTCGTGATCTTCTTTCTTGTAGTCCGTCATCGTAATCACTTTGTTCTTTTGACGACATGAGCGATATCATGTCGACAGACTCTGCTTTAGCAACTGCTTGTCTTCAGCTGACCTTCTTCAGTCTTCTCGACGTCACTTCTTCTTTACGACGATGTCATTGGAATCAGTCTTACTTAGCCTTTCCGACGACACAGCTTCTTTGATGATGTCGACGATATTGCATCTTCTCGACAACATTCCTTCCTTTTGAATCGGTCTCAGCGGTTGGGCTGAGATGGCTTCCTCTTCTCAGCGGATACTATCGATCTGCAGAGAAGTTTCTACGTTTGACGAACTGCATTCTGCATTTGACGAACAACATTCTGCGTTTGACGAACAACATTCTGCGTTCGACGAACAACATTCTGCGTTCGAGAACTCGCCAAGTCTCACCGTTTGCTTCTGTCATGTCTTTGCATTCGTCGAACTTCGTTCTTCGTTCGACGAACTTCATTCTTCGTTCGACGAACTCGCCAAGCCTCAGCATTTGCTTCTGTCTCGTCTCTGCGTTCGACGAACTTCATTCTTTGTTCGACGAACTCCATTCTTCATTCGACGGACTCGCCAAGTCTCAGCGTTTGTTTTGCTCATCATCATGACAACAAGCATACTTTGTCGACGACATTCATTTACCATCCTGAGATTATGAGCTAGATAAGTGATCAAATACAAAGTGAAGTTTTCTTGACTTGGTGACTTCTTCAAATCAGGAATCATGTGGGCAAGATTCCCAACACGTTGCTCACGCGGAAGCAAATGCTGAGGGCGAATTTTTCAATGCTGACAGTTCTTCCCACCCAGTGCAACCCGGGGGGCATCTAGAGGGAAAAAAGCAAGGTCCCCTAGTGGGGGAAGCAAACAGAGAGCAGGAAAATGTAAGGATCACCCGCGAAGCGGTGCGCGAGATGATCGAGGAGGAATATAGTGTCGGAAGATGACAGGCTGTAGTTGCACGACGACCCATTTGACAAGGCTCTCCGCTGACTCCACAAGTGCTAGCACGCCCCATCCCGCATGGTTTTAAACTACTGAACATCGAGGCTTACGATGGAATAGATGATCCGCTGGAGCACGTCAGCCATTTCGCCACCATCACGAGGATCTATAATGCCTCTGACCAACTTTTGTGTCAAGTGTTCCCGACAACACTAAAAGGACAAGCCCGCACCTGGTTCCACTCTCTGAGGGAAGGTGTGATAGACAACTTTGCAGAGTTATCTCAACTATTCATCGACCTGTTCATCTCGAATCGTTAGGTTGTTCGAGATCCCTCCCACTTGTCAGGAATCCGCCAGAAGGAGGGCAAAAATCTAAAGGATTTCTTCCGCCGCTTCACTACTGAGGCACGATAGATTCCAGGGGTCGATCCCGAGCTTCTACGCGGCGTCTTTTTAGGAGGACTCTGACTAGGCAGCTTCTACCCAGCCTTAATGAGGGAGACTGTGCCTAGCTATCCCGACCTCGTACGCCGGGTCGAAGCTCAGATTGCAGCGGATGAAGCAATTGAATCACATCGTCAACAGTTCGAAGGAAGCTTGAAAAGGAAAAGGGATCAGGAACCATTACCAGATCTTGGGAGAAACAACGAGAATCGTGAAAACCCCCTCCAAGACCGGAGAACTCGACAACATCAAGACTACACTCCCTTAAACACCACCAGAACCAACACGCTCCTTGCCATCTGCGATAGCGAGGAGCTTCGTAGGCCCGAGCAGCTTGCTCCAAACAGGGGAAACCAGTCACAGTACTGTGAATTCCACTGTGGATGCGGCCATAGGACTGAAGGATGCAACCGGTTGAAGGACGAGATCGAGCGCCTGGTCCGGCAAGGACTCCTCAGAAGATTCGAGCAAAACCCAGCCCCGGACCAGTTCTCACCACGGGGCAAAAATTCGGCCAAGGACCATGCCTTGGCCTGACGTGAATGAGCTGGAACTCACGGGCAGAGGTCCCATCTCCCAGATGAGAGCGCAAGCCACACGCCTCATTTATCTCCTTTTCCTGCTTTTGGATGTTTCCTTTGATGTAACAAGCCGCATTATGAAGCTTGCGCGCATGTGTATGCTTTGTTTTCTTCAACAACATAACATCATTTTTTGACTTCTGTTAGCAACACAGAACTCTCAAAGCAAGGCTCCTGGTGTAACATCCCCCAAACAGCTAGACCCCTAAGTTGGTTTTGTCATGACTAGGTCATGACAAAACCATAGGAAGAGCCCAAGACCATGTGAATTTATGTGAGAAGGAGAAAACCCAAGTGGTCTGCAAATAGCAATTTTTAGATACCAAGCCTAGGGTTGGACTTTAGGGCCCCACCTTGATAATTGACCCCACCATAGCATCCCTAACCCATTAGGTGCCTCCTTGGATCCCCAGGGACCCATTGGGGTCAACATAAGAGGCCAATTTGACTAAAGTCAACCTTAACCCTAAATTGGTCAAACTAACTCAATTAAGGTCAATTGGACCTCACCATGCCAAATTGACCCTTCCCCTACCCTTGTATGGGTACTAGGAACCTAATGGACCAAAGAGCTCCATCATGGGACCTCCAATTTGACCAATTTACCCTAAGTCAACCCTAGCCCTATTTTGGTCAAAGTACCCTATTAAGGGGCAATTCACCCTCACCTTGCCAAATTGGCTCCACCTACACCTTCCTAACCCTTAAGGGAGGCCATTAGAGCCTAAGCCACCCACTGTGGTCAACCCAATTGGTCAATTTGACCAAAGTTAACATTATCCTAAATTTAGGTCAACATGACCTACTTTACCCAAATTGAACCCACTACACTTGAGATAGACCCAATTGGTGTGGTCCACCACCTATTGGGGATTGAATGCTGCTGAGTTGGCATTCAATTTCAGAACTCGACGAGGAGAGAGAGAGCCCAATTTGGAAGAGAGAGAGAAAGAAGGGGGAATTAATGGAGGAGAAGGAGAAACCCCCCAATCTGAGCAATTAATGGCTCCATTCATCTCCCCTTGGGGAGAGGAGAAGTTTTCAGCTTCTTCCCGGCCTAATTGATGGCCAATTCATCCCCCCTAAGTGTAACCGAAATCTCCACTTATGGCCATTAATGGCAATCTGAGTAACTCCCCACCCTTAGCCTCAGTCAACCCTTTTAACATCTTCAGAGGTTGGAAAGGAGTGAAACCCCCCTCTTCCCCGAAGAAATCGAGTACCAGGAGCAAGGATCGACATGACACCAAAAGCTCCAGCACTATCAATGGCAACTCGCCGGAATTCACACCACCAAGCACCCACACAGGTCTGATCCTCTTCTCCTCCCTTAGTGCAAAATCTTTTCATATTTTGCGGCTTGATCCGTACACAATAGGGCTCAGATTGTGGTTCCGAAAGGGTACATTTCATACTCTTTTTCCCTCCTTTAAAAACTCGATCCGACCACCTCCGGCTGGCCAACCACCCCTATCGCCGGCCACCACCTCAACGGAGGTGGTGGTGGCATTGGCTGGCTGGAAAGAGGTTCAGGTGGATGGGAAATCATCCCGCAAAGAAGCCCAGGTCGGGCTGTCCCGCGCCGTTCATTCCTTGGGGACGATGATAGAGAGCCGTCAGATTAGTTTTATTTGTTTTCGTTTATATCATTTCTTTCGTCGAACGCGATTATGAGTTCGTCGAACGGAATCCTGGATTCATCGAACAGAACTAGTTCGTCGATCGCGTTTTAGTCTTCGTCGATCTGATAGTTGAGTTCGACGAACTGATTATAGAGTTTGTCGAACAGAATTCATTTCGTCTAAAACAGACTTTATTGAGTCGAACGTAGAATTATTCTATTTTCGTCGAGCGCAGATTATATTTCGTCGAACGCAGACTTTATTTCGTCGACCGCAGATTTGTTCTGTTTTCGTCGAGCGCAAATTCTATTTCGTCGAACGCAGACTTTATTTCGTCGAACGCAGCTTATATAAGATTTCATCGAACACAGTTTTCAATTTGTCGAGCGCATTAAACATTTCGTCGAACGCAGAATCCCTTATATAAATAAATGTTTATGTAATTTCTGTCACATATTTGGCTGTACCTAGATTTAATTATTAAAAATACTTAGGGCCCTCTGATGAAAAAGTGTTCAACATCAAAGTTGTAGCCCTTGGAGTCTACTGTGTTTTAAAATTGATTTCACCCCAGAAGGAGTAAGGTAGCTCCCTGTAGAGTCAAGATGGTGGGAGTGGTCTCTAGGATAGGGCAGTCACTGTTTCCTTCATATCCTTTTATAGGTAGATGCTATGGTCTTGATATTTAAAACCTGGGCTAGTTATATACACCCACACAACATATTAAAATATGGGATTTTTAGGAGAACCTTTTTCTAAGGTTTTTGAGATAATTTCATAAAACATATATTAATTAATTAGTGGGCCAAATGACCTCCAATGCCCTCCAAATTTTGGTGGGTGCTCCTTAGGGTTAAGATGTGACCTTGGTAAAAATATCAGCCCAATTGGGACTGTTTTGATTGAGTAATTTGTAAACCTAAGTTAGGACAAATAGGGTCAAAGTTAGGGTATGGTGTTTATCTTGGGATGTTGTGGTCAGAACTCATCACCATGAGTTGATGCCTTGGCCACTGGATTAGGATCACCTAAAACACCCCCATGAGTGAGTTGGGGTGGTGTGGAGGTGGATATGCCCTAGGATCCTAGATTTACCACTTGGGGTGCATGTAGAGCTTGGTGAAGGGCATGTGGTCAAAAGCTATAAAATGCTCATAAAACTTGGTGGATAAGTTCATAGGGTGTAAATAGGCCCTAGGTAATTTTATAAGAATTTTAGGAGCAATTATTCCCTTTGAGATAGGTCATAACCCCATTAGGAAAATTCCTTATAAGAGAAATTTACATAATTAAATGGCCTTGGATGATGATGAAACTTTGGTAGTGTCTATGTTATCATGACATACACCTTTGGTAATTTTTGTGTATTTAATTGAATGATTTAACCAGTACTTCATTCACAAGACATTTATTTTGTCTTAGGCTTAAGAAAAATAATTGAGGATCCAATACTCATTTTTAAATTGTGAAAATTGGTGATAGGATATTTCAGAGCATTAGGAAACTCTGTGATGTTTTATATAATTTTTGGAGACTTAAATCAGTAGGCTACTTCACAACTTATCTTATTTGAGATTTTCTTAAAGTATTTATTTAAGTGAGAAAATGATTTCTATAAATCCTGAAACTTAGTCAGTAGACTTTTCTGATGAATACAAGAGCTTGGTATTTTTCCCATAATTTTGGTGTAGATATTTTTTGTGGTTCCTTTATAAATCTACAAGTTTGGATAGATGACAAATAATAAAAATAGAGGACAATTTCTTACTGTAAAAATTTATTTTGTATTTGCTGTTATTTAGTCATCATAGATTTATCATAATTTTTGGAGAGCCAAATCATAAGAATTCCTTATACTTCATGTTCATTTTCATACTTGGCAAATGTTTGGAGAAATTAAAATAAATACTAAATAATTAAGGAAAAATATGATTCTCTGGATTTAGTCTTATAACATCATGATAGACCCCCAGTAATTATCTTGAGTTAGTTGGATGAATATTTGGAGTACCTCTAATTACAAGATTCATATAGTTAGTTTGATATGCGTTTAGTAAAACTGTGGAACTTGGGTAACTAGTGGCCTACTAAGTGGGAATGGCATGTAGTTGGTGTACATGGTCAGGATGAAGAGATTTAGGTCACCAAAAAGGAGTTATGTATTAAGACTGCTTGTTGAGTTAAGGGTAAGGTAGTGCTTGGGATTGACGAATGATCATCTTTTCCCTAGTGTGTCATAAAGCACTTAGGTTTAACTCAAGTGAAATGATAAGATGGGTGTTCTTATGGGTAGATACCAGCAATACTAAGTGTCTTGAGATAGGGAACTTTGGGGTGTCATCCCATTACAGTTCCTAGTATCGTAGCGAGTCCCTTACAGGGTAATCCTCGGGAGGTCCAAAATTAACCATAAGTCGTAGGAGTAAGAAGTTGTTATACAAGATTAACTTAATAATACTCTCACCCACACCCCGTTATCACGGGAATATTAGTCAGTTTGGTCTTATGAGCGGTAGGCTCAGTGGTTGTAGCAGTAGACTAATTAGTCTGGTGAGCTTGTGACTCAATAATGTTTGTTGGTACGGACGGGTTGGTCTGGCGAGCCGGTGGCTCGGAAGGTTATGGTCACGGGCGGGATATCCCGTGGAGCTTATGGCTCAGAGATAGATAGTAGAACATGTTTGCATGTGCACGAAGGTGGTGGGTCTTCGGTATTGGATGGTCGTTCACACCGACGTCAATACGTTGACTCGACAAGTGTGGAATTTGCACTTAGCCATAAAAGTCTGGTGGTCCAGCCAGTAAGAGTTCGCAGATGCTCCGCGGTTTTGCATTGAGGCATACGATAGTTCTAGGTTAGGTAGTGTGAATACCAACCTAGAGGTGGGCGAGGCCCAACCCACCGCTTCTTTTTGCCACTACGGGAGTATCCTGGGAGTCTTGCTAGCTCCAAAAAGGGGGAACTAAAGGTCTGTGCGCATAGATTCGAAGTGTGTGAGTTGCACTTGTATGAACATATCATAAACTGCATACCTTGCATGTCATAGCATAAACATTGCATTTCAACCCCTAACCCTATCGTATAAGTTGGTTATGAGACTTCTTATACGATATGCCATGCTAAACGACACCTTGGTCTATAAGTTTCTATGGGCATTCCTATAAATCAATGGTTACTTTTCTATTATTATTGTCTTTACTTACTGCACTTTACTTACTCTTTACCTGCTCTTACTATGCTTTATTAACTGCTTCGATTATGTATATATATACTTGAGTAGTGGTAGAACCCTTCCTCTAGATCATGCCCCGTCATCTGTTTTTGATTATACCCCTTGTTGTCCTCCGCTTCATCCTTCCCGCTTGGTGCCTAGGAGTCACCGGGGGAGGGGAGGGGGATTGTCTTAGTCTTTTTGACTAACGGTCGGTGGACCATATCATTTTAGGGGATCGAGGAGACGCAGCAACACTAGAGGCTGGTGCAGACAAAGGCGGACAAGTCTAGTACATGAGCACCAGTCATAGGATCAGAGAGTGATTAGTAGTTAGCTTCCGCGAGTGATCTTGTAGTGAGGTTATGATGTACTGGGCATGAGCCCTTCTTCTTATTATTGTTATCTTTGTATTCAGTTAATATAATGTGGACATTTATATTTAAATATACCATGTGATTGTGGACTTGGATATATATTTGTTCAAGTATTCTTTTCTTCTTGGTGATCAATCTGGCTGGCAGAATCGACGCTTTGTAGTGGCGACCTTCCCGTGCGAGGGTGTCACCACAAAGCGGCGGTTTTGGGCATAAGACCCGGATTTTTGTAGCGAAAAAAATGGGGTCTTACAAAGTGGCATCAAAGCAAACCTCGATCCAAAGAAAAGAAGTCCACAAACCCTGGGCCACCCCGCGCGAGCTTAGTTTGAGGACAAACTAGCAGCGGAAGCAGTGGTGTGCCCATATGGGTAAATCACATGAAAAGTCCACTTTTAACAGAATCTTTTTAGCCAAATCTCTTTACGAGTGTCAAGTTTTCTTTTGTAGCCAGCGACAAATCTTTCCCCCAGCAGGGAATACCCCCGACTGCAAAGATCTCTTTAGATAGTTCTTTAGTCAACGAGTTAGATTTAAACTCCACTAGGACACGTGACTTACCATGATAATTTATACCATGCATGCCCTAGTCTGAAACAGACCGTAGGTATAACTTTGGTGAAGGTACGAGGATACCCCAAAGAGGTTAGAGAAAGAGAGATTGACACATAAGCAGAATGGTGTGGGACTCGTAGACTCAACCCTCGTACCGGTGACATGATTACATTGAGACAACCATCACACTAAGCACCGAGGGTCGGATAAGAAATTCAAGTTAAAAAGAGACCTATTTGGGATTGGGTCACATGTTTAAGGCTGTCATAGAGGGTACCTTAAAGAGTCTAAAGTATGGAGTATACCAACAATTTTCAGACAGAACCCCAAGTCTAAGGTTGTGTGCCCTAAGGATTGATTGCATACTTGGGACGAATATAACTTGGTGATATTGAAGATATTCAGCCCAAAATAGATAGTGGCTTATCTTTTGTTTATTGGGGCTTATCTTTTGTTTATTGGGGCTAACCTTTTGTTTATTGGGCAAATTAGTTACTGACTTGGGTGTCCCTTAGATCTAATTTAGCGAGTGCTATGTCGGGAACATGATGACTTTGAAGTCGATCTTATTCAATATTGATTGGACAAAGATGAGACGGTGTAACAGTATGTTTGAGAATCATGATCTATAGTATTACCAGGATAATGGATAGACATCATTGATCGAACAACAACTGGACCTTAGTTGAAACATTAGAAATGTAAAGTTGCTAGGTCTGGTTACTTAGGGATGCAGATACCCTTCTGGAAGTTGGGAACCGAAATTAGGTGAAGCAAGCTCTAATTATAATTGGAAGTTCTTGTGGTTTGGGGCATTCGGAAGTGATCAACTTATGATTTGTTAAAAATCACGCCCTGTCATGGTGGAAAATTTTAACTACAATAATAACCCTTATACCTTGGGAGCTATGATGATGAATAACCCGAGATCTTAGGCGAGGACTTATTGGAATTAGAATATAGCGTTTGAGTTTACTATGATAAGATCGATCTAAGTTTATCTTACCTTGGACCATTTGAAAGTGATCAAGACTAGCATAAGTTGAAGTGATAGAAGATTTGGTGAAATAAATGAGATGATATTTCCGTGATGGAATGGACTTATAAAAAAATCTTAGGGTTTCAAAAGATTTTACTCGTATAGGGAGTCATCTTACCATTATGATTGGTTAATATGTACTCATAAAGGTTCACAAGTGCACCACCATTAAAATTTAAGGATGATTGGGACGCTAGACAATCCGATTAGTTCCATCAATAGTAAGAACTGGACAAGTTATAGAGTAGAGATGATTGATTACTCTGCCGTACCTGAAGGAGTAAGAATTTGAACATGTGAAGAGAACTTTAGAGGCATAAGAATCTGCCCGGGTTAGAGTGGAAGTTCGAGGATAGATCGACCAAGGTAGCTAGGTCACCCCGGTCAGGATAGATGATACGACGGTGCGAGTCTTGCGGCGCAAGAAGATTCTGTAGGTAAAAATCATGTTCTAAAATTATGGACAGGAGGAGCACACCTGGGAGCCACTAGAACTGGTGTGGCAGAGATAGTCGGTGCTCTTCGAGCCAGGAATAACTTCAATTCTTAGGGGATGTTACGTTCAGTCACTCTTGGTGAAAACCCCGCAAGACTAACCTGAATTTCGAGGACGAAATTATTATATTTGTTTATTGGGATTTATAACATCCCCCAAACAGCTAAACCCCTAAGTTGGTTTTGTCATGACTAGGTCATGACAAAACCATAGGAAGAACCCAAGACCATGTGAATTTAGGTGAGAAGGAGAAAACCCAAGTGGTCTGCAAATAGCAATTTTCAGATACTAAGCCTAGGGTTGGACTTTAGGGCCCCACCTTGATCCTTGACCCCACCATAGCATCCCTAACCCATTAGGGGCCTCCTTGGAGCCCCAGGGACCCATTGGGGTCAACCTAAGAGGCCAATTTGACTAAAGTCAACCTTAACCCTAAATTGGTCAAACTAACTCAATTAAGGTCAATTGGCCCTCACCATGCCAAATTGACCCTGCCCCTACCCTTGTATGGGTACGAGGAACCTAATGGACCAAATATCCCCATCATGGGACCTCCAATTTGACCAATTTACCCTAAGTCAACCCTAGCCCTATTTTGGTCAAAGTACCCTATTAAGGGGAAATTCCTTATAAGAGAAATTTACATACCTAAATGGCCTTGGATGATGATGAAACTTTGGTAGTGTCTTTGTTATCATGATATACACCTTTGGTAATTTTTGTGTATTTAATTGAATGATTTAACCAGTACTTCATTCACAAGGCATTTATTTTGTCTTAGGCTTAAGAAAAATAATTGAGGATCCAATACTCATTTTTAAATTGTGAAATTTGGTGATAGGACATTTCAGAGCATTAGGACACTCTGTGATGTTTTATATAATTTTTGGAAACTTAAATCAGTAGGCTACTTCACAACTTATCTTATTTGAGGTTTTCTTAATGTATTTATTTAAGTGAGAAAATGATTTCCATAAATCCTGAAACTTAGTCAGTAGACTTTTCTGATGAATACAAGAGCTTGGTAGTTTTCCCATAATTTTGGTGTAGATATTTTTGGTGTTTCCTTCATAAATCTACAAGTTTGGATAGATGACAAATAATAAAAATAGTGGTCAATTTCTTACTGTAAAATATGATATGTTGTATTTGCTGTTATTTAGTCATCATAGATTTATCATAATTTTTGGAGAGCCATATCATTAGAATTCCTTATACTTCATACTCATTTTCCTACTTGGCAAATGTTTGGAGAAATTAAAATAAATACTAAATAATTAAGGAAAAATATGATTCTTTGGATTTAGTCTTATAACATCATGATAGAGCCCCAATAATTATCTTGAGTCAGTTGGATGAATATTTGGAGTACCTCTAATTACAAGCTTCATATAGTTAGTTTGATCTGCGTTTAGTAAAACTGTAGAACTTGGGTAACTAGTGGCCTACTAAGTGGAAATGACATGTAGTTGGTGTCTATGGTCAGGATGAAGAGATTTAGGTCACCAAAAAGGAGTTATGTATTAAGAGTGCTTGGTGAGTTAAGGGTAAGGTAGTGCTTGGGATTGACGAAGGATCGTCTTTTCCCTAGCGTGTCATAAAGCACTTAGGTTTAACTCAAGTGAAATGATAAGAGGGGTGTTCTTATGGGTAGATACCAATAACACTAAGTGTCTTGAGAAAGGGAACTTTGGGGTGTCATCCAATTACAGTTCCTAGTACCGTAGCGAGCCCCTTACAGGGTAATCCTCGGGAGCTCCAAGATTAACAATAAGTCGTAGGAGTAAGAAGTTGATATACAAGATTAACTTAATAATACTCTCACCCACACCCCATTATCACGGGAATATTAGTCAGTTTGTTCTTACGAGCGGTAGGCTCGGTGGTTGTAGCAGTAGACTAATTAGTGTGGTGAGTTTGTGACTCGGTAAGGTTTGTTGGTACGGACGGGTTGGTCCGGTGAGCCGGTGGCTCGGAAGGTTATGGTCACGGGCGGGATAGCCAGGGGAGCTTATGGCTCGGAGATAGATAGTAGAACAAGTTTTCATGTGCACGAAGGTGGTGGGTCTTCGGTATTAGACGGTCGTTCACACCGACGTCAATACGTTGACTCTGCAAGTGTGGAATATGCACTTAGCCATAAAAGTCTGGTGGTCCAGCCAGTAAGAGTACGCAGATGCTCCGCGGTTTTGCGTTGAGGCATACGATAGGTCTAGGTTAGGTAGTGTGAATACCAACCTAGAGGTGGGCGAGGCCCAACCCACCGCTTCCATTTGCCACTACGGGAGTATCCTGGGAGTCTTGCTAGCTCCAAAAAGGGGGAACTAAAGGTCTATGCGCATAGAGTTGAAGTGTGTGAGTTGCACTTGTATGAACATAACATAAACTGCATACCTTCCGTGTCATAGCATAAACATTGCATTTCAACCCCTACCCCTATCGTATAAGTCGGTTATGGGACTTCTTATACGATAGGCCATGCTAAACGACCCCTTGGTCTATAGGTTTGTATGGGCTTTCCTATAAATCAATGGTTACTTTTCTATTATTATTGTCTTTACTTACTGCACTTTACTTACTCTTTACCTGCTCTTACTATGATTTATTAACTGCTTCGATTATGTATATATATACTTGAGTAGTGGTAGAACTCTTCCTCTAGATCATGCCCCGTCATCTGCTTTTTGATTATACCCCTTGTTGTCCTCCGCTTCATCCTTCCCGCTCGGTGCCTAGGAGTCACCGGGGGAGGGGTGGGGGATTGGCTTAGTCTTTTTGACTAACGGTCGGTGGACCATATCATTTTAAGGGATCGAGGAGACGCAATAACACTAGAGGCCGGTGCAGACGAAGACGGAGAAGTCTAGTACAGGAGCACCAGTCATAGGATCAGAGAGTGATTAGTAGTTAGCTTCCGCGAGTGATCTTGTAGTGAGGTTATGATGTACTGGGCATGAGCCCTTCTTCTTATTATTGTCATCTTTGTATTCAGTTAATATAATGTGGACATTTATATTTATATATAGCATATGATTGTGGACTTGGATTTATATTTGTTCAAGTATTCTTTTCTTCTTTGTGATCGATCTGGCCGGCAGAATCGATGCTTTGTAGCGGCGACCTTCCTATACGAGGGTGTCACCGCAAAGTGGCGGTTCTGGGCATAAGACCCGGGTTTTTGTAGCGAAAAAATGGGGTCTTACACCTGTGGTGAAAACCACTAACCCCGATGTCAACCATGAATAACAAGCTTTCCAAACCCTGAGGAATTCATCTCATCTATGAAGCAAAGCACCTCGCTCCCACGCTGCAGAGCGCCACGCTCCCGCGTTGCATGACACCTCACTTCCACGCTGTAGAGCTTCACGCTCAACGTTGTAGGGAACTTCGCTCCCACGCTGTAGAGCATCACGCTCCCGCATTGCAGGGCACCTCGCTCCCACGCCGCAGAGCATCACGCTCCCGCATTGCAGGGCACCTCGCTCCCACGCCGCAGAGCATCACGCTCCCGAGTTGTAGGGCAGCTCGCTACCACGCCGCAGATTATCACGCTCCCGCGTTGCAGGGCACCTCACTCCCACGTCGTAGAGCATCACGCTCCCGCATTGCAGGGCACCTCGCTCCCACGCCGCAGAGAATCACGCTCTCGCGTTGCAGGGCACCTCGCTCCTACGCTGCAGAGCATCACGCTCTCGCGTTGCAGGGAACCTCCCCCCACGCTGCAGAGCAACACGCTCCCACATTGCAGGGCACCTCGCTCCCACGCCGCAGAACATCACGCTCCCGCGTTGCAGGGCACATCGCTCCCACTTCGCAGAGCATCACGCTCCCGCATTGCAGGGCACCTCGCTCCCATGCCGCAAAGCATCACGCTCCCGCGTTGTGGGGCACCTCGCTCCCAAGCCGCAGAGCATCACGCTCCCGCATTGCAGGGCACCTCGCTCCCACGCCGCAGAGCATCACGCTCCTGTTGGAACATGGTCTTCCGCATCTCCTAGGTTTGAGAATAACAAATCCCATGTATTTGATCTTAGGTGTTCAAGTGTGCAGGTTATCTAGGTCCACATGACTCAAGGAGGACACATGAAGACTGCCCCCGAATTTGAGGCAAAAATTCGAAAGAGCTCACTATCGCCGGCAAGTAGCGATAACGCCCGGCGATAGCGGTGATTAACACGATTCCGGCTGTATTTTTAGAAAGAGCTAACGCCCGGCGGTAGCAGATAGCGCTGGCGCAAGCATGGCGCATATGAGGCATAGAGCAAAAGGTTGCCTCGGATTGAAGATCCTGCCGCGTAATTTGTTTCTTAATCCGGGCTAGCGCCGACGGTAGCGCTAGCGGTAGCACTTGGGCTATAAAAACACCCCCTCTCCTCTTGGTTTCGACACAACCCATCACATACACCTCAGAGAGAGAGTACTAGAGTTCCAGAGGCTTATCTTAGCCGAAACTTGAGGTCCCAGCAAAGCCCTGCAAATTTCTGAAGGAGAATTCCACCTCGCCGAATCCAGACGAAGTCCGCTTCAACGAACGCTGATTCTACAGCGGATCTTCATCTCCTACTTCAGAAGTTCATCTTAAGGGAGGTTTTTGTTATCTTGTTATTTTATTTCTCTTTTATCATTGTAAACGGTAGCGAAATCGCCTCGTGTTGGCGACTAGGTCTGGGGTAGACTTAGGGCTGAAATTCGCCTCGTGTTGGCGACTAGATCTAGGCTAGTTCTAGGGGGGCTCAAGGCTACATCCAGGGAGGGATTGGCTAGAGCGGCTTGAGGCCGAATCCGGGGAGGATAAGGCTAGGGCCACCGGTTCGTGGGGAAGCGAGTCGGGATAGAAAACAAAAAGAGATTTTTATTATTCGCCTCTGATCTCTAGCGTCATCGAGATCAAGTTTTGTAAAACTTATTTATCATTAATAAAGCTTGTTTCCTTTTTGTTTTACTTTGCTTATTTCATGTTCTTAAACTTGCAATAATTCAAAGTTTATAAAATATAATATAAAGTTTTTAAAACCCTTATTCACCCCCCTCTAAGGGCGCCGACCGATCCAACAAGTGGTATCAGAGGGGTTTTGTTCCAATCGGCTTAACAACCGGGAACAATGGCATCTCATGATCTCGCTTTTCCTGAGGGTCAAGGGGTTAGTCGACCACCTCTCTTTACTGGGTCAGATTTTAACTACTGGAAAAATCGAATGATGTGTTTTCTTATGACCATGGATGTAGATGTATGGAACATGGCAGAAGTGCGGTACTCTCCGCCTACAACTATAGCAGGAGAGGCGACATTAGCAAAACCTAAGGATAAATGGGATGACAACGATAAACTAAAGTGTAAAAATAATACTAAAGCAATGAACGCTTTATATTGCGCTTTAAATAGGACTGAGTTTAATAGAATTTCTACATGCACAACTGCTTATGATATTTGGAATCAATTGGAAGTTACTCACGAAGGTACATCGCAGGTGAAAGATGCCAAGCTGTTTCAACTGGAATCTGAATACGAAAAATTCAGGATGGACACAGAAGAAGACATCAACTCAATGTACACTCGCTTCACAAAGATTGTCAACGCATCAAAGGAACTTGGAAAGACCTACTCCGACGGGGACTTGGTGAGGAAAATTCTTCGTTCCTTACCTCCAAGGTTCAATCCGAAGGTGACAGCCATCTCGGAGTCGCACAACTTAAGAACGCTCCAGATCGAGAATCTCATTGGGAATCTCAAAACCCATGAGGTAGAATTACAAATTCAACATGACGAATACAACAAAGAGCCGAAGAAAAGGCGTTGGCGCTGACATCAAAAAGGGAGTGCATCGAAGAGGACGGTGATGATGAAGAAGGACTCCTGGTAAAGAACTTCAAGAAGTTCATCAGAAATCCAGAGAGAAGAAACACATTCCAAAAATTCTTCCAAAAAGATACTCGACGAAAGGGATCCTCCTCTTCATCGAAGAAAGAAAAAGGAAGCGACGACGAAGAAGAAAGGCCGCCTCCAGAATGCTATCACTGCAGAAAAACCGGGCACATTCGGAGCCAGTGCCCAAAATACCAAAAGGAACGGAAAGAACAAATGAAAGCAAAAGAAAAGAAGAAAGTGCTGAAGGCCGCTACTTGGGATGACTCTTCCTTTGAAGAGTCAAACGGTTCTGAGTCGAGTAGTGAGGAGGAAGCAAACTTGTGCTTGATGGCCAAAAAGAAACGACGACGACACCAGTGTTCTTAGCGACACTGAGGTATATCCTCTTACCTTTGAAGAACTTTATGATAAATTTGTTTTATTAAATCATGAAAATGAATCTATTATAAAAGAAAATCGTAGGCTCACAAAAAATTTAGTCTATCTTGAAAAAAGAAAAGTTTCATGTCAAGAATGTGAGCACTCTTTATTTGTGATAAAAGAACTTGAAGTTTCTCTCTCTAAAGCCCTTTCACAAAACAAAATCATTGCAAAAGAAAAAGGGGACTTAGAGAGAAAATTGAAAACTTCTATATTTCAAATTGAAAAGAACAAAAAGGTTTTGAAAACAAATGTGTTATGATTGTTCAAGAAAATACATCTCTTAAAAGACAAAATCAAAATCTCAATTTAGCCATAACCAAATTCGGGATTGGTCAAAAATCCCTGGATATGCTTCTGGCTAATCAATGCTTTGGGTCTAGAAAAATCGGACTCGGATATAAAAGTGAACACTACCGCCCGACGGTAACTACTAATGCAGGCGGTAGCTCTAAAGTTAAAAATTCTTCTAGTCTTTCTTATACACAAACACCATCCAGCAAGGGCAACATAAAAACTCAGAAAAGGGTCTCAACCCCCTTTATTTCGTGTGCTAATTGTCTTAATTTGGACACACGTCTGGCTCTTGCAGGAATATAATAAATCAACGGTCATTAAAACAAATATGGGTACCTAAGAAATCCACTTACTCTATGGGTGGTACCTCTTGGGTATCTGGGTCTTTACTCTCATCCTCTTTCTAGATTTGCAGGAAGGCTAAGGAAACTGAAGACGTGTGGTATTTGGACTCAGGCTGCTCCAAACACATGACGGGCAATAAAGCAAAATTCCTTAGCCTAGAAAAGAAGAAAGGAGGAATAGTAACATTTGGCGACAACGACAAAGGAAGGATCATGGGAGTTGGTACAGTGGGTAACGCATCTTTTCTTATATCAAATGTGCTTTATGTGAAAGGATTAAAACATAACCTAATATCTATAAGTCAATTGTGTGATAAAGGTTTAGACGTACTTTTTGAATCTTCCACTAACCTTTGCAAGATTGTTAATCCTAAAACAAAAGATGTGTTATTAACTGCACCTAGAATTCATAATGTTTACATAGCTTCATTTCATGATCTTTCTAAATCTTCTATAAAATGTTTTATAACAAAAAATGATGAATTAGAATTATGGCATAGACGCTTAGGCCACGCTAGTACAAAGCTCATCTTAAAACTAGCAAAAAGAGAATTGATTAGAGGATTGCCTAAGTTGAATGGAAATTTATCTTCATTATGCTCTCCATGCCAGAAAGGCAAAATTACTAAGACATCTTTTAAAAGTAAAAATGAAATGTCTACATCAAAACCTCTGCAATTAATTCATATGGATCTTTTTGGCCCCGTTAACACTGCGAGTCTTGGTGGTAGATTATACACGTATGTTCTCATAGATGACTATTCTAGATATTGTTGGACTTTATTTCTCTCCTCCAAATCTGATGCGTTTTGCGAATTTTCAAAATTATGTACTCGCATTCAAAATGAATTAGATTTAAAAATAAAATGCATTCGCTCAGATCATGGAGGTGAATTTGAAAATGAAAATTTTAAATCTTTTTGTGACAAGTTAGGTATTAAGCATGAATTCTCTGCTCCACGCACACCTCAACAAAACGGAGTTGTAGAACGGAATAATAGGACAATACAAGAACTTGCACGCACAATGCTATCTGAATATAAACTACCTAAGTATTTTTGGGCAGAAGCCGTAAGCACTGCATGCTATGTAATGAATAGAGTTATGCTTCGCCCATCATTATCTCTCACACCATATGAACTCTACTATCCAAAGAAACCTAACGTATCGTATTTTAGAGTTTTTGGATGTAAATGCTTCATTCTTAATACAAAAGACTCTCTAGGAAAATTTGACGAAAAATGCGATGAAGGAATATTTCTTGGTTATTCTTCAACTAGTAAAGCATATAGAATATTTAATAAAAGATCAAGCAAGGTTGAAGAGTCAATTAATGTCAGATTTGATGTGTTTGTTCCATGTGCAGAAAAGCTCCCTACAGGTACCGATGATGAACCTTTGCCACCCTTGGAGCACGACGAAGAAGAACCATCCAAAGAGGAGGAGGAGAAGTCAAAAGAAGATGAATATGTACCTCCAAGCATTCTAAACTTCTCCAAAAATCATCCAAAGGAGCTAATCATTGGGGAACCTTCTACTGGGGTAAGAACTCGATCCTCTCTTCATGAAACATTTTCAAATATTTGCTTTGTATCTGAAATTGAACCTAAAAACGTCTCCACCGCTTTAAATGACGAATTTTGGTTTTTGGCAATGAATGAAGAGTTACGACAATTTGAAAGAAATAAAGTTTGGAATTTAGTATAAAGACCATCTAATCATCCAATTATTGGCGTAAAATGGATTTTTAAAAATAAACTAGATGGTGAATCTAGGATTGTAAGAAATAAAGCACGCTTAGTTGCTCAAGGCTATTCACAAATCGAGGGGGTAGATTTTGAAGAAACTTTTGCACCCGTAGCTCGCTTAGAATCTATACGAATATTTTTGGCATTTGCGAGTTTTAAAAGAATAAAATTATTTCAAATGGATGTTAAAAGTGCTTTTTTAAACGGGTTTATCAAAGAAGAAGTTTATCTAGAACAACCCCCAGTTTCATAAATGAAAGATTTCCAAATCATGTTTACAAATTAGAAAAAGCGCTTTATGGTTTAAAACAAGCGCCCCGTGCCTGGTATGATCGTCTTACATCATTTTTGTTAGAGCACAGTTATGTTATGGGAAGTGCAGACAACACACTCTTCATTAAGCATAAAAATAACGAATTAACTATTCTACAAATATATGTTGATGACATAATTTTTGGAGCCACAAATGAAGAGTTGTGTAATGAAGTAGTTTTAATAATGAAAAATGAATTTGAAATGAGTCTTGTAGGAGAACTATCATATTTTCTTGGTTTTCAAATTTCACAAAGAACTGATGGTATTTTTCTGTGTCAATCAAAATATGTTCATGATATGCTTAAACGATTTGGTTTTGAAAATCTTAAACAAGCTTCTACTCCTATGAGTGCTTCTTTAAAACTAGAAAAAGATGACTCTGGAATTTCTATTGATCAAACGCTATATAGAGGAATGATAGGTTCTCTTCTTTATTTAAGTGCATCTAGACCAGATATAATGTTTGCCGAATGTTTATGTGCTCGCTTTCAAGCCAATCCAAAAGAATCTCATTTAAAAGCGGTAAAATGTATTTTTCGTTATCTAATTGGGTCATCTAAACTAGGATTATGGTACCCACATAATGACTCTTTCACACTCCACGGCTATTCCAATTCGGACTACGCCGGGCGCTCACTAGATAGGAAAAGCACTAGCAGTACGTGTCACTTTTTAGGACCCTCTTTAGTTGCTTGGTCTAGTAGAAAACAATCTTCGGTTGCACTCTCCACCACGGAGGCCGAATATATCACACTTGGTAGTTGTTGTGCACAAGCATTATGGATGAGCCAAACACTAGAGGACTTTGGTTTTCATCTCAAAAACATAGATCTTAAATGTGACCACAAAAGTGCAATAGACCTCACATATAATCCTGTACACCATTCTAGATCCAAACACATCGACGTTCGTCATCATTTCATTAGGGATCACATTAAGAAAGAAAATGTAAAAGTAAGCTTCATTGGGACAGACTCTCAACTCGCTGACATATTCACTAAACCTCTTCCCGATGCACGATTTTGTTTATTACGACTTGAGCTAGGTGTGCTAGATCTTACAAGCTAAAACATGCTCACTAATACAAACTGCTTCACTTTTAACCATCAAAAACATCTCCTAAAAATCTGCACTTTCAGCATGAAACTACTATTGGGACACCTAATCACAATCAACAATCAAAATTTTCATAACCCTCAAAAATCACTTACTGCTTCCCACGCTAGCGCTAGCGCCGGCGCTAGCGTCGAGGTTCGAATTTTTGTGTTTTTAAAATTTCTAAAAATTCCTAAAAATATTTTGATCTATATGTACTATTTAGTTTTTGCACATCTGTCTTTCTTTCTTTTTCAAAAATCAAATACAAAAATAGAAAACCAAATTACAAAAAAAAACAATGTTTTTCGTTTTGCTTTTGTTTGTCATTTCTTTTCTGCAAAAATCAAATACAAAACTATAAAACAAGACAAATTACAAAAATATGCTTTTCCTTTGTTTGCTTCTGTTGTTTAAAGCTCATCTTTATGCAAAAATCAAATATAAAATTTACAAAAGCAAAAATTATAAAATATGCTTTTATTTGCTAAAATCAAAAACGAAAATATAAAACTTTCAAACCTATCAAAAAAAAACTCTATGATTTTTGTGAATCAAGCATGATTTAATCTACTATTTAGAAATTCTACAATGTTACAATTTCTCTCTTCAAACTACTTTGAACATTGTCTTTCTTCATGCTTTGCTATATCTATTCCAATGTGCATCAATCATAGTTTAAAAGTTGTGTAGAATTAGCTTAGCATGCCTCTAAGTATGAGAAATGCTTTATGTTTGATAATGATCTTTATTCACTCACCTTTTTTTTGGCATTGTCTACATATGCATTTAATCTAAGGATGCTTGTGTATGTTTTGTATTAGTACAAATAAATTAAAATTGCACAAGTATCTTACCTACACTCCTTCTTTTGCACTCTTAAAAATTAAGAAAAGTGGTTATATTTTTTTTTTCATAAATCTCTTGATTTGCAAAACAAGTGTATTCGGAGAACTTTGTACAAAAACAAATTTATAAAATAAATGACAAAGATAACTCCACCAAGCACTACTTGACCTCCTGATAAGTCTTAATGAGCATTGTGAGGTTGAGCACCTTGGAAAGAATAATAAAGTGTCTTGTGCAAATCAAATCTTTCTTTCAACAATAAGAAAAACCACTTTCTCTTAAGTACACCGGATCACTAATCTCACTATTCAAAATAAAATATGTGATCCCCCAAGCACTACTTTGCACCCTGATAAGTCTTGATGAGCATTGTGTGTGCAAAGCACCTTGGTAGTTGTACGTTTTTTTTGTGCATTAAAGTGTGTGGAAGTAATCTTATTTGTGTTTTATTGTGCTTCGTACTTTACATATTACTTGTATTTTTGATTAAAACATTTGCTTACTCTCCTCAAAATTACACTTATGTGCACATCATTATCTTCCATAACACTTCTTCTCATGAGTATTGGATCCTAATGCAAAATTCTATAATACTTGTTATTTATGAAATGTACTAGATAACCTAGCATGTGTTCTATAATGTTTTGTATGTTTTTGAAATAAAGAATTAAAGTAACATTGTGGTCATTTTTTTATCAACATTATTTCATGCTTGGTTATTCTACAAATTAAAACTGCAACCTGATTTCCACAAGAAAAATCTTTTTTTTTTTTATTATCATTTGCTATAAGTCTTCCGCATCTTACCATATAAGTGTGTTTCCCTTGCGCTTTCATGCTTACTTCATATCTTGTATTCTATGCTTCATCACTTATTCTTACAAACTCCTATCTTTCCTTAAGTGATCGATTTCCTTGGAACACTCTTTATTGGTTACTTCTCACATAGAAATCCTTTATGATAACAACTCTGAATATTTTGTAATGCTTATAACTCTGATCTACTTTACTGAAAAACAATTCTACAATAACCTCCTTATCATTTACTTCAATAGCTCGATCATGCCTTCTACTTTAGGTACCCTTGTTTGTGCGTTATTTCCCTACCCTCTTTTGCTAATAAAAATGGGGAGAACTAACATGATAAATCCAGATAATAGCTTACATATTAGGGGAGCACTCACTTAGGGGGAGCACGTATTTAGGGGGAGCAAGTCTAACATGCTAGAATCAATTATTATCCTAAGTCATCACTCTCACACACACACAAGTATAGTTTCATCATGCTTATCTATTAATGCTTTGATTTATCATTAATGGATTTGTTATTATCAAAAGGGGGAGTTTGTTGAAACATGGTCTTCCGCATCTCCTAGGTTTGAGAATAACAAATCCCATGTATTTGATCTTGTGTGTTCAAGTGTGCAGGTTATCTAGGTCCACATGACTCAAGGAGGACACATGAAGACTACCCCCGAATTTGAGGCAAAAATTCGAAAGAGCTCACTATCGCCGGCGGTAGCGATAACGCCCGGCGATAGCGGTGATTAACACGATTCCGGCTGTATTTTTAGAAAGAGCTAACGCCCGGCGGTAGCAGATAGCGCTGGCGCTAGCATGGCGCATATGAGGCATAGAGCAAGAGGTTGCCTCAGATTGAAGATCCTGCCGCGTAATTTGTTTCTCAATCTGGGCTAGCGCCGGCGGTAGCACTTGGGCTATAAAAAGACCCCCTCTCCTCTTGGTTTCGACACCACCCATCACATACACCTCAGAGAGAGAGTACTAGAGTTCCAGAGGCTTATCTTAGCAGAAACTTGAGGTCCCAGTGAAGCCCTGCAAATTTCTGAAGGAGAATTCCACCTCGCCGAATCCAGACGAAGTCCGCTTCAACGAACGCAGATTCTACAGTGGATCTTCATCTCCTACTTCAGAAGTTCATCTTAAGGGAGGTTTTTGTTATCTTGTTATTTTATTTCTCTTTTATCATTGTAAACGGTAGTAAAATCGCCTCGTGTTGGCGACTAGGTCTTGGGTAGACTTAGGGCTGAAATTCGCCTCGTGTTGGCGACTAGATCTAGGCTAGTTCTAGGGGGGCTCAAGGCCACATCCAGGGAGGGATTGGCTAGAGCGGCTTGAAGACGAATCCGGGGAGGATAAGGCTAGGGCCACCGGTTCGTGGGGAAGCGAGTCGGGATAGAAAACAAAAAGAGATTTTTATTATTCGCCTCCGATCTCTAGCGTCATCGAGATCAAGTTTTGTAAAACTTATTTATCATAAATAAAGCTTGTTTCTTTTTTGTTTTACTTTGCTTATTTCATGTTCTTAAACTTGCAATAATTCAAAGTTTATAAAATATAATATAAAGTTTTTAAAACCCTTATTCACCCCCCCCCCCCCTCTAAGGGCGCCGACCGATCCAACAGCTCCCGCCTTGCAGAGCATCTTGCTCCCATGCTGCAGAGCATCACGCTCCCATGTTGCAGGGCACCTCGCCCCCACGCTGCAGAGCATCACGCTCTCGCGTTGCAGGGCACCTCGCTCCCACGCTGTAGAGAATCACGCTCCCTCGTTGTACGGTACCTCGCTCCCATGATGCAGAGCATCACAATCCCGCGTTGCAGGGCACCACGCTCCCAAGCTGCATAGCATCATGCTCCCGCGTTGTAGCATTTGTTTGCCTAAAAATAAGTCGTGTGAAGCGCGTTCTCGATCGTTATCAAATGTTAAGTTAAAGTCTGTTTTTTGCAAAATAGTATAATGCTCTGGTACAAGAATTCATGCCCACTTGCGGAGTGGAGTACTCTCCCTCCATTGTGTAAATCACATCAGCGGCGCTGTCAGTAGCGTCGGGGTCCAGGAGACTCTGAAAGCCCATAACGTGCTATGGAATCACGCTGTGAGCTTCATTAAATCTGTATGCCCTGAGTGTGCTGTCGAGCTCGACATCCCCAACTCCATCTTCCACCACGGCATGCCGGCGGCGATCGCCGAGCTCTTAGACAAGGTCTCCATACCAAATGCGAAGCCTCGACACCCCCGCGTGCGGCTCCTCTCACGTGAAGGCATCGCCGTGTCCGGTGTCACCCTCTCCGGCGAGGAGACGTTCGACCTCACTAACATCTCCCACCTCCTCTCCATCGCAGTCTCCGACCGCCCCAGCTCCTCCCCTGTCATCGAGCTGCAACCCTGGGAGCACGGACGTGCCCTGGGCAGGGCAGCACCGCCCCCGAGCGCTGAAGGCTGCGCTGGTCGCGCGCAGCAGGTCCGCGTGTGCCGCAGCAGCAGCGCCACACGCGCGTAGTATGCCCGCGCGCAGCAGTTGCGCAGGCCACGCACGCCAGTGCCGCGCAGGGCAGTGCTGCCGTGCAGGCTGTGCAGGGTAATGCCGCGCAGGCTGTGCAGGGTAATGTCGCTCAGGTTGTGCAGGGCAATGCCGCGCAGGCTGCGCAGGGCAATGCGGCACAGGCCGCACGCGGCAGTGCCGCACAGGCCACACGCGGCAGTGCCGCAGACCGCCCTGCCTATGCGCGACAGCGTCGCGCTGGCCTCGCACGACAGTGTCGCGCAGGCCGGGCATGGCAGTGTCGCGCAGGCCGCACGCGGCAGTGTCGCGCAGGCCGCACGCGGGAGTGCCACACAGGCCGCGCGCGGCAGTGCCGCGCAGGCCACGCGCGGCAAGACGCCCTGCCAGCGTGCGACATTGCCACACAGCTCAAGGCGCGGCAGTGCGGCGCTGCCCCCTTCGGCCGGTCCGTTGCAGGTTTGGAGAGGCAGCTTCGCCACCATCTTTGCTCTGGTCATGGAGTGCTTATTCTTTAATCTTGGGTCCATTATTACGCTAAATTTCTTGCTATGGGCGGGAAATTGCTTCACCCAGTGTAGCAGCTTCTGCTCGATCATCGGGTGGTTCCGCTCCATGGATCTTCGTCTGGTTATCAACTCGTAGAGGATGACACCAAAGCTCAAAACATCGCTTTTAGCTGTGAGGTGGCCAGTAGCCCTGGGCAAAAAGCCTACCAGGCCCAGGCTGGGCCCGGGCATGCCGGGCCCAGGCTTTTTGGAAAAAGCCCGGGCTTGAGCCTGGTTTTTGCCAGGCCCAGGCCGGGCCCAGGCCTCCTCTTGAGGAGGAGGCCTACCAAGGCCTTGCAGGCCGGGCCTGGGTCTGGCCCAGCATATTTAAAATATTTTTTTTAAAATTTTATTTTATATAAATATAAAATTATATAAATATAATAATAATAACATGATATATAATAATGAAGAAAATTAAGTACCATACAAAAAAAAGTGATAAAATGATAATGATTTTTTTATTATTATTGATAAAAATATTAATTACAAAAATATGCGACAATAAAAATTAAGTACATAGATTTTATTATTATGAAAATATCAAAAAAAAAACGAGTACAAATATTTGACTATTAAAAAATCTAGAATAATACAATATTAGTCTTGATTTGAGCACTCGGAAATGACGTTCAGGCTTGATCTTCTGTGCCAAATTTAGGCCGCCTAGCTTATCTTCAACTTCGGATGAGCTATCTTCGATCGATGCAACATGCTGCCTCCTCTTCATAGCATCCAAGTGGTCTTTGTAGCATATGCACATTTCCAAAGAGTCGTCGCTTAGGCGGCTCCTTCGGTCAGTCAGAATCCTGCCACTCAAAGAAAATGCAGACTCCGAAGCTACAGTACTAGCTTGGATTGTTAGTAAATCTCTGGCCATAAAGGCCATAACAGGATATATATTAATTTTATTTTTCCACCATTCTAAAATATCAAAATTTTCTATCTCATTTGAACTCATAAAATCTTGAAATTGTGTTTTCGTATATAATCCTAATTCATTTAAAGTACTAGAAGTTCGTTGTTTTTTCCGGGCGGCTAACTGTAAAATCTTGTTTTTTTAATATCTTTTGTTTTTGGTTGGGTGCTTTCTTCTCTAGGCCGCAATCCATATAACTGTTCGTAATAATTATAAAATTCTGTAAAATTAGTATTAAATTTTGAAACACTTACTTGATCAAAAAATTGATAGGTTATAGATAAGTTTAAATTATTATTTATTTCTTATATAAGATTTTCTACGCCATCTACGCCAATTAAATGATTTAAAGCTGCGGCGCATGAAAACATAGCTGGCATTTCTTTATAATATTTTAAAAAAATTTCTTCCATTATTTGAATTAACGGACGCCAACCTTCATATTTTTTATAAGCATTAAATTTTTCTGTAATTAATACAAAATTTTCGATAACGAGTGAACTAGTAGGATAATAAATGCCAGATAAAATAGTTGTCGATCTATAAAAAACTTCTAATAATTCCATATAATTTTCAATTACATCCCAATCAGAATCATGAAAATCATGAACTTCAGACATACTATAAAATTCCATTAGTTGTGTTTTTTGTCGCACTGCTCTTTTTATCATTTTATATGTTGAATTCCATCTTATAGGCATATCAAATTGAGGTTTTAAAAATTTAAGCTCTTGTGCATTTACAAATTTTTTAAAATCTTGTTTACGTTTTTTAGAAGTATAAATATATTTTAGCATAATACGCATTTTATTAATATAGGGTTCCATATACGATAAACTATCCTGCACAATTAAATTTAAAACGTGGCATACGCATCGTGTATGAAAAAATATCCCACTTAATATTAGTCTCAAATCACGTTTTAAATAATCGATTGCGACCGTATTATTGCTAGCGTTATCAAAAGAAATACTTAATATTTTATCTTTAATTTTAAATTCGCGAATACATTTTGAAATTACGTGATAAATAGCTTGACCAGTATGTGGATATTCGAAATACTCAAAACATATAATACGTTTATTTAAGTTCCATGAATCGGAATCGATCCAATGACATGTAATACATATATATGATACTCCTGCTTTTATATTGCTACTCCAAACGTCACTCGTCAGACTAACTCTACCGTCGTAAGTTTCTAAATAATTTATTAAGTCCTGTTTCGCTTGCATATAATATTTAAATGCATCACGCTTAAGTGTTGATCTACTTACCTGTTGATATTTTGGCTGAAGCCCTTCGTGTATGTATTCAGTTTCCTTCTCATGGTCGTAGTGCCCGAGCGGCAATCCACGTCTAATGACGTTCCTCATTTGAAGCTCTCGTTGAAGCATCTGATCATACGTCCAGATTTGCCCGCCTGCAGAAATTTGCGCTTGAGTGGCCTCCGGGGCTTGCTTAGCCAGACATGATTTGATATGTCGGGTGATCGTTGAATTTCCGCTAACGGTTAGCAGCTTCGAACAATGTTTGCACTTCGCCTTAAATTCAGTGCCGATCTGCACTTTCTCAAAGTGCTCCCAGACTGGAGCTGTGTGCTTATGCTCCACAATTTCCTGCGCAGTCGATGTGGAGGACAAAGGCATAGAGGAGGAAGACGCCATCTTCTCAATAATTTAGAGAGAGAGTGAGAGATAAAGAGGAAGAGAGAATGAGAGAGAGTGAGGGATAAAGAGGAGAGAGAGTATGAGAGAGAGAGGGAGCTGGGAAGGGATTGGCAAGGGAGAAGGGGGGGGGGTGGGTTTATAATTTTTTTTTTAATTAAAAAAAGTAATAATAGCCTAGGCGTAGGCTGCCAATTTTTTGGCAGCCTACGCCTAGGCCAATTCCTGGCAGCTTCCAGGAATTAATGATTCCTGGCAGCTGCCAGGAATCTTTGACAACGGCTCTCAAAGAGAGTCGTTGTGTTGATTAACGGCTCTCTCTTGAGAGCCGTTAATCAACAGAACAAAGTCGGGCCAGGCTTTTCCAGGCCTGGCCCAGGCTTTGCCCATCCTGGCCCGGGCTTTGCCCAGCCTGGTCTCACGCCGGGCCTAGGGCCTGGGATTTGCCCGGGCTTTGCCCGGGCTTTGCCCAGGCTGGGCACCAGGCCGGGCAACTAACTAGAATGGGGGCCTTGTTAGGCCCCCAAAGCCCGTCCCGGGCCTGGATCAGGCTTTTTCAGGCCCGTGCCTTTCGGTCTTTTACCGGGCCGGGCCCAGGACGACCTGATGGGCCCGGTCCTTTTGCCCAGGTCTAGTGGTCAGTCTCTATGTAATCCGGAGCTGCGTAGCCATGTGTGCCCATCACCTATACATTATCAGTTTTTTCTTTCATTCAGAAATACAGCTGAAACTTTAAAAAACTGATAAGATATTGACATTATAATTTGATGACATACAGCTGTAGACACGTGAGTGTCTTAACCTGATGGTCCCTCCCTCGCTAAGCCAAAGTCGAACAATTTGTGGTTGAAATCCTCGTCCAGTAACACATTCGATGCCTTAAAATCGTGATATACAAAATTCTTCAGTGATGCCTATTTGGAGAAAAGAATGATAAAAACAACCATAATAAAATTGAAAGAGTGATGTACGTCGGTTGTCATTTCGATTAGGGTGCTTTAATTTAATGCGCAATAAGAAAAAGCCAAGGAAGTCAAGATCAATCAAAGATCAAACTAACACAGGTCATTAATTTTCCATATGCTCTCAAGTGAGTTGGGGAGATCGCGTCCGAATAAGCACCTGGTTAGCCTGATTGTGAGGCAGAAGTTTTCTGTTGCAAAGTGCGAGGGCCGCCGTGCCGAGACGCACTCTCGCGAGCTCTTGACGAACGGTAGAAATTTTCGGACTATCGACCGTAAGTGCCAGCCTCCAAAAACTGGGGGGCAATTGATGGGGTTCTCCTAAAAGGGCTCGGGTTGAGTCGGACCGAATGTTTCTAATCACAGCCTCGCCCGGACCCGTGAGGCGGCTCAAGCTCTAGTGCCCGGTCTAAATTCTGCAGCTAAGCAGCCTCGAGAGCGCTTCCGCTCTCGCCCTCTCCGCAAGAGTGCTTCTACTCGCTCCAGCTCTCGCTCCTCCTCCACGGAAGGCGCTTTCGCTCCCCGGAGAGCACTTCTGCTCAGCGGGAGGCGCTCCCGTACTCCCGTTCGCTCCTGTTTCGCGGGAGAGGCTCCTACGCTCTCGCTCGCTCCTGCTCCGCAAAAGGCGCTTCCGCTCTCGCCTGCTCCGTAAGAGCATTTTCGCTCGCTCCTGCTCCGTAAGAGCGTTTCTGCTTGCTCCTGCTCCGTAAGAGCGCGTTCGTTCGCTCCTGATCCGCGGGAAGTGCTCTTGCGCTCCCACTCGCTCCTGCTCTGTAAGAGCACTTCCGCTCGCTCCTGCTTCGCGGGAGTGCTCTTGCGCTCCTGCTCGCTCATGCTCTGTAAGAGCGCTTCTGCTCTTCGTAAGAGCGCTTCCGCTCGCTTCTGCTCCGCGGGAAGCGCTCTTGCGCTCTCGCTCGCTCCTGCTCCGTAAGAGCACTTCCGCTCGCTCCCGCTCCGTAAGAGCGCTTCTGCTCGCTCCTGCCCTGTAAGAGCGCTTCCGCCCGCTCTTGCTCTGCGGGAAGTACTCTTGCGCTCCCGCTCGCTCCTGCTCTGCAGGAAGCGCTCCCGCTCCACGGGAAATGCTTCCGCTCTCGTATGATCCTCAATATGCACCACTATCATCCATCGCCGGCGGCGATCGCCGGCCACCACCACCAGCAGGGAGGCTGCTCGGGCTGCCCAGCTTGACCGGGGGGGCAAGCTTATCATAATCTCAAAGTTGACAATTCATGGTCCCCGAAGCAAGCATTCTCATTTGCTCGTCAAGAAATCAGCATGACGCAGTTACTAGAACGCCCTCCTCAAAAACTATAAAAAGGGGGTCAGGCCTCCATTTGAAAGGAATTTTGGGGGAGAGAGAGACGAGGGGAGCTCTTGGGTTTTCCAGCAAGAACTCTTCAATGATCTTCATCGGCCTTCAGGCTCCCCTAGAGGATTTCCATCAGCATTCCAGCTCTCCTTCAAGAACTTTGGGAGGATCTCGGTTGGGCTCCAAACTCTCTAGTGCGGACCCCATCGACGATGCTCCGCTCCAGGCAGCTCCGAAGCGCTCCGCTTAAGGGCACTTCGCTCTAGGCCGCTCCACTCCAGGCCACTCTGTAGCCTTCCGCTCCAGGACGCTCTACAGCGCTTTGCTCAAGGGCACTCCGCTCAAGGCCGCTCCGCTCGAGGCTGCTCCGCAGCTCTCCACTCTAGGCTACTCCGCTGCACTCCGCTCCAGATCACTCTGTAGCGATCCGCTTAAGGGCGCTCCGCTCATGGCTGTTCTGCTCCAGGCTGCTCCGCAGCGCTCCACTCCAGTCTGCTCCAGGCCACTACACAGCGCTCCTCTCCAGGCCAGTCCGCAGCGCTCCTCTCCAGGCTGCTACGCAGCGCTCCACTCCAGGATGCTCCGCAGCGCTCCTCTCTAGGCCGCTCCGCAGCGCTCTACTCCAGGACGCTCTGCAGTGCTCCACTCCACAGCGCTCCGCACCGCTCCGCCCAAAGCTGTCTCAGAGAACGCTTCATCACACTCAGCTCCCGAGGACTTAGCAATATCTCTGTAACGAGTGGTGACATGTCACCATCGAAAAACAACTCTCTGTAACTCACAACACTAGTGGATCATTCAGAACTGGGTTAGGCCCCGCGATTTTTCCCTTTTTGGGTTTTCCACGTAAAAATCCCGCTGTCTACTGTTGGTTCTCATTTTTGACAGTTTGCGCGTTCGGCTCACTATCGAGTTAAGGCGGTTCATCTCGACCGGTCTAGTAGAGCGTTGAATGACCCGCAACATGAGTAAAGCCCATTCAGAAAATCTGAGGATATCCAAGGTAAAATCAAATTGCTACAGCACAGAAGGCAATAAATGGGGCGAACTCTGGCGAAACAGGGAGGAGCGCTGGCCTGGAGATCACGATTGGAATCTGTGGTCGCGTGCGTGTGCTGGAATAGGGAGTGAGTGCGCGTGGAGTTTTTTGAGAGCCATAAAATACTAATAATATGAGTTGTAATAGTTAAAAGATGAGTGCTAATATCAATGCCCTAAAAAATATTGGGACTAAAATAATGAAAGTAATAAATTTGGAGGACAAAATCAAATATTAAACATTTTTGAGATTAAAATTATAAAGTTAATAGGACTTTGAGATTAATATCTCTATTTAATAAAAATAGCGACATGTAATTCATTCGTTACATCCTCAATAGTTTACTAAAAATAGTGACATGTAATTCCTTCGTTACTTCCTCAATAGTTTACTAAAAATAGTGACAGGCACAGGGCTCCGCCCCTATTGAAGGCGATATTTATTGTGGGGACGACATTTATCCAAGACGATATTTGCCTTGGGGGCGACATTTTTCCGGGGGGGGGGGAACATTTGTCGTGGGCGGCAACATTTGTCATGTGGGGGGGGGGGGGCGACATTTGTCGTGGGGCGACATTGTTGTGGTGCGACATTTGTCGTGGGGCGACATTAGTCGTGGGGGCGACATTTTACGTGAGAGAGGTGACACTTGTCGCGGGGGCGAATTTTTTTGTGGGGGTGACATTTTTCGTAGGCGGCGACAGTGGTCGTGTGGGGCGACATTTCTCGTGGGGGTGATATTTGTCAGGAGGGCGACACTTGTCGTAGGTGATGACATTTGTCGCGGGGGGGGGGGGGGGGGGGGGGGGGGGGGGGGCGACACTTGTCGTGGGTGACGACATTTGTCGTGGGGGCGACATTGGTCATTGGGGGCGACTTTGGTCATGGGCGGCGACTTTGGTCATGGGCGGCGACATGTCGTGGGATGCGACATTGGTAGAGGCGACATTGGTTGTGGACGATGATATTGGTAGTGGGCGAAATGTGACAAATATTTTAAAACATGATTTCACACAACTCAAACATGAAATCTTAAAAACTGAAACAATCTTCTTTATGCATACGAAATTTCCAAGCTCAAATCAGATCATAGCAAATAAAAGCAATCTGAATCATATGCTGGAAATTAACCAAATAATTTTGGTACGTTATTCGAAAAATTCAATACAATCATCAAAGTCATTTGGCATTTCTTCTTTTTGATTCCGAGATTATTTGATCTCTGGTTCCCAAGTACAGGCAACCATGTCACAGTGAATTTTTCAGCAAGTGAATTAGAAAAAATGCACACAATTGGACGAAAACACATCTCATTATTTCATTATTAGTAATATCTCATCCTTCCAACACAATAAACATTTCACTATCAGCACAACGCATTATTTCATTCCAAGCCATTCACAATACTCTCGGGCGGGTATATATACACTAAGCATGAATAGAACACATGAGCGCTTCTTGATTAACTTGTTGATTACCAAACAAAACCTCTTGGAAATGCAGGATCCAGCAAAAAATCACCATACGAATTGAAGTTAACTAAATCACTAAATGAAAATGCCATCGCCCGAGGCTCCGACTTCCGCCGGTAAGCGGAGGTTTGCAGCTAACTTGAGGTGCCGCTGGTGAGGGAGACATGAGCTGCTACAGTGGGAGGTAAGTGAAAAATAAATAAATAAATAAATAATTAAATGGAGCTAAAAATCGTCTCATTGATTGATTAAAAAGCTGAGAATGGAATTAAATATTATTCAAAAATAATTCTCCCATATTCTTCTGGAAAGAATCTAACCGCTCTGAAGAGGAGGTTGAAGTTCCTGGTACTTTGTCATCTTCTTTGTGAGGAGCAAATTAGTGATCCAATACCAGAACACCAATATCCTCCCTTGGGAATTAATGGTGTCTCTTACTCTACTCCCTCCAAAAGAAAACCTTTCACAGCCTGTAATAGAAGAAAATTAATGAATATTTTCGCCTTTTTTCTTCGCCTCTTTCAGCCCTTGCATAATCCGTAGCCTCAACCCAATTAGATTTATGAATCTTCATTTCCCATTATAATTATACGAATCAGAAGTGTTAAAACACAAAGATGCACATCTTCTTGAATAATTTACATCCAAACTTACATTCCACTGTATAGTGACAACTTATCAACACAATAAACATGCTGTTTAACCAAGGCATTCCCAATGACTGTGTAGTGCCAACTTATTATGCATGCAACTATGCAATCTCAAAGCAAAGTGTTGGGAACAGTGCCCAACAATGTTCCTGATTTGTATAAGTGCTCAGATCAATGATAAATGCAATTTGTATTTGATGATATGCTTAGTTTATCCTTGTAGAGATTAAATCATATGTCCAGTATTTCTCCAATATCACTAAGTCTAAAACGTCGAGAAGGACTGGACATATCGTCGAATAAGCACTCATACATCGTCGAGATTACTCGCAGAGTTAAGCAGAAGGTTTATGTCAGTTATCGTCAAGATAATATGAACATTCCGACGATATCATTGTGACATCAAAGTATACACAACGATATCGTCATATGATCAAAAAGAATCGATCAAAGTCCAGTATCATCGTGTCAACCAGAATCACACGACGATATCACTGTAAGGTTTAAAGACGAGTTAAGACAAAGTATTCGGCAATGTCGACGACATCATCATAAAGAGATCTTGTCGTCAAGAGGAGAAAGGAAGCTCGTTGAAGAACTAAATCAAAGTATTCGGCAATGTCGATGACATCATCGTAAATAAGACTAGTCGTCGAGAAGGCTAAGGGAGAACTCTTTAAGACATCTTATGAAAGAAGAATTGCTTGTCGTCAGAATGATCAAGACAAGATCGTCGATGAGACAAAACGGTTTTAATGACATCGTCGATATGACAGTATGGTTTCAACGACATCGTCGATATAACAATATGGTTTCAACGACATCGTCGATATAACAGTATGGTTTCAACGATATCATCGATAAGACATTATGGTCACAACGATAACATTGACAAGTCAGAATGGTTTCAATGACATCATCGAGAAGACCGCAAGTTGACAACAAGATTATGACATCTTTATATCGTCGTAGGTGCAACTGTGATTTCTTGTATCGTCGAGATATCATTCTCTAAATAAGTTTAAAAAAGACTTGGAGATTTGTCCAAGTACAAGATGGATCGTCGTAACGACAAGTTCTGTCACTGAGATGTTGCAAATATCGTCGAGACAGATCAAGACATTTCAAATCGCATTGTTTGCATTTAATGCCACCTCCCAATGGTCCAATCAGCGCATGCCGTTAAGGAATGGGTCTCTGACACTTAAAGGACATCATAGGAGACCATTAACCGGCTCCTCAGTCTTATAAAAGAGATAAGTGTCTGCCCTAATTTGCTACAGCAAGAAACGCAGAAAATACGCAAGATTGAATAAAACAGTAAGGTTGCGTAAAGAATGAACAAGAACCAGAGAACAAAACTTACCCATCAAGCGTTCTCCAAGTTTCAGTCTAGCAACATCGACTGATAAGTATTGTTCCATATTGAAGAAGAATTTGTGTTGTCCAAGAAAAGATCAGAAGCATTCTCTTCAAATCCAAGAAGCCAATCTTCATCCGGCTCAAGTTTTAGTCCAACAACATCGACTGATAAGTATCGTTCCAAATCGAAGAAGGGATTGTAGAAGAATCTGTGCAGTCCAAGATAACATCAAAAGCATTCTCTTCAAGTCCAAGAAGTCAATCTTCATCTGGCTAAGAAGTTTTTCTCAAAACTTTTTCTGTAGGGCATGCAGGCCTGAGCGTGTAGGATCTATTTGAGATCTGAGTTGTAGGGCTTGAGGGCCTTTGTACTGTAGGGCTTGAGGGCCTGAGCTATAGGGCTTAAAGGCTTGAGCTTGTAGGATCTGTTTTAGATCTGAGTTTGTAGGGATTGAGTGCCTGAGCTGTTGGGCTTGTGGGCCTGAGTTTATAGGTCTTGAGGGCCTGAGTTGTAGGTCTTGAGGGCCTGAGATTGTATGACTTGCGGGCCTTAGTTTAGGCGGAGTTACCTAACTCTAGCACACTGCTAGGTAGGCGCAGAGGGACAATGGACTATTTAAGACACTCTGTCTTGAGGAACCACTATAAATCTTTGAGTGCTTTCTGTGTTGTGTTCTTAATTTCTAAATTCATACACTAGGATATTCATAGAGACAGACTCAAAAGAAAGAGAGACAAGAGATTTTAAAATACCTATTCCCCCCTCTAGGTGATTTGACAACATCCATAACTAACAAGTGGTATCAGTGGGAGGTTGTTCAAAGAAAGCCTAAAAATTAGAACAGATCTGCCCTTGGGTGTGCCAAACCACCAACTCAAGAAGATTAAAGTTGTATGAAGAAAATGAGAAGATATAATATCAAGAAGTTTAGGTCACTAAGTGAAAGAAGCTGCAACACCTCATATTCTAAAGAAGACAGATGGATAGGGACAAATGAGAAAGGAATTGTTGGATCGGTTGACGCCCTTAGAGGGGGGGGGGGGGGGGGGGGGGGGGGGTCAATAAGAGTTTTAAAAACTTATAATATATTTTGAATAACTTTGAAAAAGCTTTGATTATTAAACTCCCTCTAAGAAACTTCTGAAGTCAGAGATGAACGATCGCTGTAGAATAAGCGAGGTTGAAGCGATCCCTCTTTGGATGTAGCATGATGAAGTCCTCCTTCAGAAACTCTCTAAGCGTTTGGTGGGAGATCAACTCTCGGTCATATAAGGCTTTGGAATTCTGGCACAAGACCTCTCTCGTGAATCAGCACGGCACACGAGAAGAGAAGGTTTCATTATATAGCCTCAACGCTAGCGCCTGCGCTAGCGCCTGCGCTAGCGCTACCGCCGACGCTATCCCATATTAGGACACATTCTGCACGGCAGAATCTTCAATCCGAGGAAACAATCCCTTGCAAACTGTTCTCCTCGCTATCGCCTGCACTATCGGATACCGCCTGGCGCTATCTGCTTCTATAAGTTCTCCCGACAATTGCGCTTAATCCAATATTTCGTCAAACGAGAATTCGTCGAACGCCGCTAAGAGTTTGTCGAATGAAAATTTTGTCGAACAAGAATTCATCGAACGCCGATAGGAGTTTGTCGAATGAAATTTTCGTCGAACGCCGTCATGAGCATTTCGTCGAGCGCCACTATCAGTTCGTCGAATGGCAGCTAGCGTCTGCGCTAGTACTACCGCCAGCGCTAGTAGATGTTTTGGATTTGTTGGCTCAACTTTGGGGGCAACCTTCTTATGTAATCCTTGAGTCATGTGGACTTTGTTATCCTGCACACTTAAACACACAAGATCAAATACATATAGGATTTGTTATTCTCAAACCTAGGAGATGCGGAAGACCATGGTCCAACAAACTCCCCCTTTTGATAATACCAAATCCATTAATGATAAATCAGAGCATTAATATATAAGCATGATGAAACATACTTGTGTGTGTGTGAGAGTGATGACTTAGGATAATTTACGATTTTAGCATTTAGAATTGCTCCCCCTAAATACATGCTCCCCCTAAGTGAATGCTCTCCTAATATGTAAGTTATCATCTTAATTTAGCATGTTAGTTTGATATTTTGATAGCAGATTATATTTATCATGTTAGTTCTCCCCCTTTTAATATTAGCAAAAGCGGGTAAGGAGACACCACTTAAACATTGATAATAAGATAAAAGCATGATCGAGCTTATAGAGAAGGAAATGATAAGGAGTTTTAGAATAATTTTCATTTAAATAGATCAGAGTTTGAGAATTACAATATTTTCATAAATCAGAGTTTGTAGTATAACCAAAATGTAATGATTTCCAAGTAACTAAACTACCAAGACAATATGTCTACACCCTAGCACCGTCCTAAGTGACGGATGGGCATGAGGAGATGCATACATGCCGTAGGTTGGGGTGTTAGTCCCATCTGCAAACACTAGACACAACTCAACCTAGCACTCTATCCCCCCAGTGCCTCGCAAGGCCCCACTGGAACCCTCCCCGGTTAAGGACAAGACATGACTAGAGATAGCGGTTATCTAATGTCTAAAACCCTACGCCCACGCTATGGTGAGAAATGAAGTCACGGATAGTAATTATTGGAAACATTTAAGCTTTTTAAATCTAATGACATAGCCTATGGATTTACATTTTTATTTGAATTTAGGAAAACACTCACATAGCTATTTTGAAATCCATTCATAAATCAGAATTTTAGCATTACAATATTTTCATAGAAATGAATCAGAGTTTTTAATAAAAAAATATTCACGTTTAGAGTAACCAATATAAAGTTTACCAAGCAAGTCTACCACTTGTTGAAAGAAAGGAAATTTAAGATTCAAGTGATGATGCACACAAAAATAAAAGACTTTAAGTAAGCATGAAAGTGCAAGGTAAAATAATTATATGGTGATGATGCGGAAGACTTATAGAAATACAAGAAACATCTTATTGTAATGATGATCCATAAAAAGATATATGAGTTAAATTTCATAAAGAAGATTTTTTGTAAATCATTGTTCAATTAAAATCTTTAAGTTTAACAATAATGTAACCAAGCATGAAATAATGTTATCAAAAAAGAGATTATTACAATGTTATTTTAATTCATAATTTCAAAACATACCAAACATTGTAGAAAGCATGCTAGGTTATCTAGTGCATTTCATAAATAAGGAGTAGTATAGAATTTGCATTAGGATCCAATACTTATGAGAAAAAGTGTTATGGAAGATAATGATGTGCACATAAGTGTATTTTGAATAGAGTAAACAAATGTTTTAATAAAAAATACAAGAAATGTGTAAAGTAAGAGCACAATAAAACACAAATAGTTTTACTTCCACAAACTTCAATGCACAAAAAATGTACAACTACCTAGGTGCTTTGCACACACAATGCTCATTAAGACTTATCAGGGTGCAAAGTAGTGCTTGGGGGGTCACATATTTTATTTGTAATGTTGAGACTAGTGATCCGGTGTACTTAAGAATAAGTGGTTTTTATTTTGAAAGAAAGTTATGGTTTGCACAAGATACTTTACTATTATTTCTAAGGTGCTCAACCTCACAACGCGTATTAAGACTTATCAGGAGGTTCAAGTAATGCTTGGTGGAGTTATCTTTGTCACTTTATTTTATGAGTTTTTGTTTTGTACAAAGTTCTCCGAATACACTTATGTTGCAAACCAATATAATTTATAAAAACATAACCACTTTTCTTAACTTTTAAAGTGCAAACAAAGGTTGTGCAGGTAAGATACTTGTGCAATTTTAATTCATTGTACTATTTCAAAACATACACAAGCATTATTAGATTAAACACATAAGTAGACAATGCCAAAATAAGTGAGTGAATAGCGATCATTATCAAACATAAAACATTTACCCATACTTAGAGGCATGCTACGTATAGTTCTGCACAACCTTTTCAATATAATTGATGCACATATTAATAGATATATCAAAGCATGATGAAAGCAATGTTCAAAGTAGTTTGAAAAGATAAATTGCAACATTATAGAAGTTTTAAATAATAGATTAAATCATGCTTGATTTTCTCAATAAAGTCCATACAGTATTTTTGATATTTTTGAAGAATAATTTTTATTTAAAGTTTGAACTCATAAGATTGATCTTGGACTTCCCGAGGACTACCTTGTGAGAGGTTTGCCCGGTACTAGGTGATATGATGGGATGATAGCCCAAATCACCCTTTCGCAAGATACATGTAAATAGGAAAAATTAAGTTCAAAATAATAATTTTTGATATTATTTTTTGTTTTATATTTTTGTAATTGATTTTTTGCTTCTGAAATAGAATTTAAACAAATGACAAAAACCAAAAAGGCAAAACATATTTTTTGTAATTTGGCTTTTGTATTTTTGTATGTGATTTTTCAAAAATGTAATAAAAGCAAAAGTGCAGAAATGAATAGTACACATAGATTAATATATTTTTAGGGATTTTTCAAAATTTTAAAAATACAGAAAAACACACAGGTGATGAAGTCGGAAGTCGGAGATGAACGATCGCTGTAGAATAAGTGAGGTTGAAGCGATCCCTCTAAGAAACTTCTGAAGTCGGAGATGAACGATCACTGTAGAATAAGTGAGGTTGAAGCGATCCCTCTTTGGATGTAGCGTGATGAAGTCCTCCTTCAGAAACTCTCTAAGCGTTTGGTGGGAGATCAACTCTCGGTCATATAAGGCTTTGGAATTCTGGCACAAGACCTCTCTCGGGAATCAGCACGGCACACGAGAAGAGAAGGTTTCATTATATAGCCTCAGTGCTAGCACCTGCGCTAGCTCTACCGCCGGCGCTATCCCATATTGGGACACATTCTGCGCGTCAGAATATTCAATCCGAGGAAACAATTCTCCCTTTCCAATTGTGCTCCTCGCTATCGCCTGCGCTATCGAATACCTCCTGGCGCTATCTCCTTCTATAAGTTCTCCCGGCAATTGGGCTTAATCCAATATTTCCTCAAACGAGAATTCGTCGAACGCCGCTAAGAGTTTGTCGAACGAAAATTTCGTCGAACAAGAATTCATCGAACGCCGCTAGGAGTTTGTCGAACGAAATTTTTGTCGAACGCCGTCATGAGCATTTCGTTGAGCGCTACTATCAGTTCGACGAACGGCAGCTAGCTCCTGCGCTAGTACTACCGCCAGCGCTACTAGATGTTTTGGATTTGTTGGCTCAACTTTGGGGGCAACCTTCTTATGTAATCCTTGAGTCATGTGGACTTTGTTATCCTGCACACTTAAACACACAAGATCAAATACACATATGATTTGTTATTCTCATACCTAAGAGATGCGAAAGACCATATTCCAACAGGAATTAGAGTACCCCTGACTCTCTCATACAGTGAATCTGAGGATGAAGAAGGCTCAATTGCTAGAGGAAGGATAAGAGCACCACTCACTCTCTTAGACTGTGACTCTGAGGATGAGGAACTCTATGGGTTGGTTGCCTTATCAAATGAAGAAAGTCATGAGATTTGACATCCTGATCAGGTATGTACTACTCACGTATTTCCAGTACCCGCAGTTGGATCGATAGGCGCCCATAGAGGGGGGGGGGTGAATAAGGGTTTTAAAACTTTTGGTGTATTTTAAAATACTTGAAATATTAGGAAATTGAAATAGTGCAAAACAAAGACAAATTAAGTAAAATAAAATAGAGACATGATTTTATTAATATGAAATGTATTATTACAATATTTGACTTCTTATAACACTAGAAATCGAAGGCGAATATTTACAAAACTTTTTCGTTTTCAATCCCGACTCGTATCCCCACGAACCGGTGGCTTTAGCCTATCCTTCCCCGGATATGGCCTCAAGCCGCTCTAGCTAACCCTTCCCCAAACATAGCCTCGAGCACCCCCTAGATCTACACCCTAGACCTAGTCGCTAGCACGAGGCGAATTTCTGTCCTAAGTCCTACCCAGACCTAGTCGCCAACACGAGGCGAATTTACTAAGCAATTACAAGAATGAAAGTAACAACAATATTAAAAACTCCATCTTGAAGAACTTCTAAAGTTGGAGACAAAGAACCGCTGTAGAATAAGCGTTGTTAATGCGATCGTCGTTCGGATCCGGCGTGAAGAAATCCTCCTTCAAAAATTCGCAGAACTTTGGTGGGAGATCATTTTTTGGCAGAATAAGGCTTTGGAATTTTAGCATTCAACCTCTCTCAAACTTGTGTGTTAAAAATGGGAGGAGAGGGGTCCTTTTTATAGCCTTGGAGCTAGCACCTGCACTAGCGCTACCGCCAGCGCTATCTGGATTAGGAAACATTCTACGCGTGCGTATCTTCAATCAAAGGAAAGCCTCCCGACATTCCTCAAGTGCTCTAAGATATTGTCTGCGCAATCCACTACCGCCTAGCGCTTGCGCCTTCTAAAACAGCTCCCGAAATTGCTCTAATCAGAGCTAGCGCCTGCGCTAGGTGCTACAGTCGGCGCTAGTGTACATGTTGGAATTCTTTCTTCAAATTTGTCGGCAACCTTCTTATGCTATCCTTGAGTCATATGGACTTGTTTCCTGCACACTTAAACACACAAGATCAAATACACAAAGGATTTGTTATTCTCAAACCTAGGAGATGCGGATGACCATGTTCCAACAAGCACCACCTTTTGATAATAACAATCCATTAATGATAAATCAGAGCTCCCCAAACCGCCCAGCTGGTGGTTACAACTAGAACTCTCCAAACCGCACAGCTAATAAAGAAGTCCGCAAAAACCGCCAAGTCGCCAAACCGCAACTAAACACGCGGACTACCCATTATTCCAATGCTCACTCTGTTCACCCAAGAAAGGCCGCCTGACAACAGTCACTTGGTCGCTTCTAACCGCGAATAAGCTACTGAATAACTGAACACAAGTATTAGACTGGCAAAGGCAAACCGCCTAACCGCCGTGGTCTGAACATTATTGAAAGCTGGAAATGAGCTGAAGAGAACCTGCCTTGTCGCTAACCGCGACCTCCTGCTGCTACCCGTAGCTGACTGCTACCGACTTATCCGCTGAGGTCTCCTCTGATCAAATCAGAACCACAAGCAAGTCGCACAACCTGCGAACATGATCGAGCTTTTAGAGGAAATGAAATGATAAGGAGTTTTTAGCATAAGAATTTTCATTGAAATAAATCAGAGTTTTTGGCATAAAAATAATATTCATGTTCAGAATAATCACTATAAATTTTACCAAGCAAGTCTATCACTTGTTAAAGGAAAAGAATTTAAAGATTCAAGCGATGATGCACACAAAAGAGAAGACTTGAAGTAAACATGAAAGCGCAAGGTAAAAAGTATATGGTAAGGATGTAGAAGGCTTATCGAAATACAAGAAACATCTTTTTGTAATCTTGATAATTCATAAGAAAAGATATGAGTTTAAGTTTCAAAAAGAAGATGTTTTTCTAAATCATAATTCATTTAAAATTTTTGACAATAAAGTAACCAAGCATAAAAAATTTCACAAAGATACTACTACAATGTTATTTCAATTTACAAATTCAAGACATACCAAACATTGTAAAGAGCATGCTAGGTTATCTAGTACATTATAAATTTAAAGAGAGTATAGAATTAGCAATTAGGGTCCAATTCTTATGAGAAGAAGTGTTATGGTAGATAATGATGTGCACATAAGTGTATTTTGAATAGAGTGAACAAATTATTTAATCAAAAAATACAAGAGATAGGTAGAGTAAAGTGCACAATAAAATATAAATAATTTTACTTCCACACATTTCAATGCATATAGAAAAGACTAAGTGGTGTAAAGAAAAAATTTATTGTTTACACAAGACACTTTACTATTCTTTCCAAGGTGATTAACCTCACAATGCTCATTAAGACTTATTAAGAGGTTCAAGTAGTGCTTGGTGGAGTTATCTTCGTAAATTTAATTCATGAATTTTTTTGTTTTGTATAAAGTTCTCTGAATACACTTGTTTTGCAAACCAATATAATTTTGAAAGCCCAACCACTTTTCTTAAATATTAAGAGTGCAAAATGAAAGTTGTATAGGTAAGATACTTGTGCAAATTTAATTCATTGTACAATTACAATACACAAGCAAGCATTCTTAGATTAAAAGGACATGTAGACTTTGCCAAAATAAGTGAGTGAATAAAATATCATTATCAATCATAAAACATTTACTCATACTTAGAGGCATGTTAACCTTGGTTCTACACAACTTTTTCATTATATTTGATGCACATGTGAGTAGATATATCAAAGCATGATAAAAGCAATGTTCAAAGTAGTTTGAAAAGATGAATTGAAACATTGTAGAAGGTCTAAATGATATATTAAACCATGCTTGATTATCGTAATAAAGTCCATACAGTATTTTTGATATTTTGAAAAAATAATTTTAATTTAAAGTTTGAACTCTTAAAATTGATCTCGGACTTCCCGAGGTCTACCCTGTGAGGTATCTACATGGGTAATAGTAGATGTGATGGGGTGACATCCCAAATCTCTCTTTAACAGGATACATGTAAATAGAAAAGTTAAGTTCAAAAAATAATTTTTGATGTTTTAAGTTTTGTATTTTAGTTTTTCAAAAATTAATTAAAGGCAAAAATACAACAATAAGTAGTACATATCATAAAGCATATTTTTAGGGATTTTTTAAAAATTGAAGAATTCAGAAAATTAGACAGGTGCGCTTGCGCTAGCGCGCCAAACAACACACTAAATTTCATGATTTTGAAAAAAATCTGATTTTTAATATTGAATAAGTATCCAAAGATTAGTTTCATGCAAACATTTCATAAGATTTGAAGATGTTTAGCTAGGTGAATGTTGCATAAAAAAAGATTGCGTTTATGAATGTGACTTAACCAGAAAGATCTAGGACACCTAATTCAAGTCGAAGTTGTCGAAATCTTTCATCGGGAAGAGGTTTAGTGAATATGTCAGCAAGTTGGGAGTCCATACCAATGAAACTTACATTTAAATGTTCTTTCTTAATGTGATCCCTAATGAATTTATGACAAACATAAATGTGTTTGGATCTAGAGTGGTGTACGGGATTATTTGTAAGATCTATGACACTTTTCTTGTCACATTTGAGATCAATGTTTTTGAGATGAAAGCCAAAGTCCTCTGGAGATTGGCTCATCCTTAACACTTGTGCACAACAACTCCCAAGAGCGATGTATTCGGCTTCCATGGTGGAGAGTGCAACCGAAGATTGTTTTCTACTAGACCATGCAACTAAAGAGGGTCCTAAAATGATAAGTACCGCTAGTGCTTTTTCGATCAAGTAAGCATCCAGTGTAGTTCGAATCGGAATAGCCGTGTAATGTAAATGAATCATTGTGTGGGTACCATAATCCTAATTTTGATGACCCTAATAGATACCTAAAAATACGTTTTACCGCTTTTAAATAAGATTCTTTGGGATTTTCTTGAAAGCGAGCACATAAACATACGACAAACATTATATCAGGTCTAGAAGCATTTAAATAAAGGAGAGATCCAATCATTCCTATATATAAAGTTTGATCGACAGAAATTCCAGATTCATCTTTTCCTAGTTGTAAAGAGGCACTCATAGGTGTAGAAGCTTGTTTAAGATTTTCAAATCCAAATCGTTTAAGCATATCATGTACGTATTTTGTTTGGCAAATAAAAATACCATCATTATGTTGTGAAATTTGAAAATCAAGAAAATAAAAGAGTTCGCCTACAAGGCTCATTTCAAATTTAATTTTCGTTACTAAGACTACTTCATTACACAACTCTTCATTAGTGGCTCCAATTATGATATCATCAACATATATTTGTAAAATAATTAAATTGTTATTATTATGCTTAATGAAGAGTGTATTATATGCACTTCCCATGACATAACTGTGCTTTAATAAAAATGATGTAAGTCTGTCATACCATGCACGGGGCGCTTGTTTTAAACCATAAAGAGCTTTTTCTAATTTATAAACATGATTTGGAAATTTTTCATTTATAAAACCAAGGGTTGTTCTACAAAAACTTCTTCTTTTATAAACCCATTTAGAAAAGCACTTTTAACATCCATTTGAAATAGTTTTATTCTCTTAAAACTCGCAAATGCCAAAAATATTCGTATAGATTCCAAGCGAGCAACAGGTGCAAAAGTTTCTTTAAAATCTACCTGTTGAAATTTCTAATAAGCGGAAAAATGAGAACAAGGTTGCAGGAACACTCTCAACCTTACCAAGGATCAGAAACCAGAAACAATGAAGGAACAAGAAAAATCTTATATCAACTATCTTCTGTGCATTTTGAGACATACATTACGAGACATGATTTATCAATACACAAAATGATGAAGAGAGAAGAAAACCAACTACAAGAAGTTGGTGGTTACAACTAGAACTCTCCAAACCGCCCAGCTAATAAAGCTGTCCGCACAAACCGCAAAGTTGCCAAACCGCAACTCAACACGCGGACTACCCGTTATTCCAATGCTCACTCTATTCAACCAAGAAAGGCCGCCTGACAGCAGTAACTTGGTCGCTTCAAACCGCGAACAAGCCGCTGAAGAACTGAATAGAAGTAATAGACCGCCAAAGGCAAACCGCCTAACCGTCGCGGTCTGAACATTATTGAAAGCTGGAAACGAGCTGAAGAGAACCTGCCTTATCGCTAACCGCGACCTCCTGCTGCTACCCGCATGCTGACTGCTACCGACTTATCCACTGCGGTCTCCTCTGATCAAATCAGAACCACAAGCAAGCCGCACAACCTTCGAACATGATCGAGCTTTTAGAGGAAATGAAATGATAAGGAGTTTTTAGCATAAGAATTTTCATTGAAATAAATCAGAGTTTTTGGCATAAAAATAACATTCATGTTTAGAATAATCATTATAAATTTTACCAAGCAAGTCTATCACTTGTTGAAGGAAAAGATTTTTAAGATTCAAGCGATGATGCACAGAAAAGAGAAGACTTGAAGTAAGCATGAAAGCGCAAGGTAAAAAGTATATGGTAAGGATGCAGAAGGCTTATCGAAATACAAGAAACATCTTTTTGTAATCTTGATAATTCATAAGAAAAGATATGAGTTTAAGTTTCAAAAAGAAGATGTTTTTGTAAATCATTATTCATTTAAAAATTTTGACAATAAAGTAACCAAGCATAAAAAAATATCACAAAGATACTACTACAATGTTATTTCAATTTACAAATTCAAGACATACCAAACATTGTAAAGAGCATGCTAGGTTATCTAGTACATTTTAAATTTAAAGAGAGTATAGAATTAGCAATTAGGGTCTAATTCTTATGAGAAGAAGTGTTATGGGAGATAATGATGCGCACATAAGTGTATTTTGAATAGAGTGAACAAATTATTTAATAAAAAATACAAGACATATGTAGAGTAAAGAGCACAATAAAACACAAATAATTTTACTTCCACACACTTCAATGCATATAGAGAAGAATAAGTGGTGTAAAGAAAATATTTATTGTTTACACAAGACACTTTACTATTCTTTCCAAGGTGCTCAACCTCAAAATGCTCATTAAGACTTATCAGGAGGTTCAAGTAGTGCTTGGTGGAGTTATCTTCGTAAATTTATTTCATGAATTTTTTTGTTTTGTATAAAGTTCTCTGAATACACTTGTTTTGCAAACCAATATAATTTTGAAAGCCCAACCAGTTTTTTTAAATATTAAGAGTGCAAAATGAAAATTGTGTAGGTAAGATACTTGTGCAAATTTAATTCATTGTACAATTACAATACACAAGCAAGCATTGTTAGATTAAAAACACATGTAGACTTTGCCAAAATAAGTGAGTGAATAAAATATCATTATCAATCATAAAACATTTACTCATACTTAGAGGCATGTTAACCTTGGTTCAACACAACTTTTTCATTATAATTGATGCACATGTGAGTAGATATATCAAAGCATGATAAAAGCAATGTTTAAAGTAGTTTGAAGAGATGAATTGAAACATTGTAGAAGGTCTAAATGATATATTAAACCATGCTTGATTATCACAATAAAGTCCATACAGTATTTTTGATATTTTGAAAAAATAATTTTAATTTAAAGTTTGAACTCTTAAAATTGATCTCGGACTTCCCGAGGTCTACCCTGTGAGGGGTTTACATTGGTACTAGTAGATGTGATGGGGTGACATCCCAAATCTCTCTTTCACAAGATACATGTAAATAGAAAAGTTAAGTTCAAAAAATATTTTTTGATGTTTTAAGTTTTTGTATTTGTTTTTTGCATATTAAAATAGAAATTAAACAAATAAGCAAAGAAAGAAGAAGAAAATAAAATATTTTTTGTAATTTGGTTTTTGTAGTTTTGTATTTTAGTTTTTCAAAAATTAATTAAAGGCAAAAATACAACAATAAGTAGTACATATCATAAAGCATATTTTTAGGGATTTTTTAAAAATTGAAGAATACAGAAAATCAGACAGGTGCGCTGGCACTAGCATGCCAAACAGCACACTAAATTTCATGATTTTGAAAAAAATTTGATTTTTGATATTGAATAATTATCCAAAGATTAGTTTCATGCAAAAATTTCATAAGATTTGAAGATGTTTAGCTAGGTGAAAATTGCATAAAAAAATGATTGCGTTTATGAATGTGACTTAACCAGAAAGATCTTGGACACCTAATTCAAGTCGAAGTAGTCGAAATCTTTCATCGGGAAGAGGTTTAGTTAATATGTCAGCAAGTTGGGAGTCCGTACCAATGAAACTTACTTTAACATGTTCTTTCTTTATGTGATACCTAATGAAGTGATGACGAACATAAATGTGTTTGGATCTAGAGTGGTGTACTGGATTATTTGTAAGATCTATGACACTTTTGTTGTTACATTTGAAATCAATGTTTTTGAGATGAAACCCAAAGTCCTCTAGAGATGGGCTCATCCTTAACACTTGTGCACAACAACTCCCAAGAGCGATGTATTCGGCCTCTGTGGTGGAGAGTGCAACCGAAGATTGTTTTCTACTAGACCATGAAACTAAAGAGGGTCCTAAAAATGATAAGTACTGATGAGTCCCATTTAAATATACATTTTTGGACTCATTTGGGCTGTTATTCTAGTCTTTGAACCACATTTTAGGCACGTTTTCATTCATATATATTATTCCATGCTAGGTGCACTATTAAGCTCATTTCGGTGTGCAATTGCATTCCTTATTGTTGGGGGTAAGAACATGGTGCTCCCCTTCCCTTCTTTTATGTTTTTCTGATGCTGGACGTGTATTCCCAGCTGTTATATCTTGTATGCAGGTGACCTGATCGTCCCGTTTTCCCCAGAAGTAATTTCTGTGCATATCGCACGGTCGTGCGTTTCCTTGACGCAGTGTCAGTTGCGGTCGTGCGTTTGTGTCTGGGCAGAAAATGGAGCGTCGTAGTTTACTCGTGCGTTTTGACACACGGGCAGATTCGCCCGTGCGTGAGTAAAACACACGGTCGACCTGTGTCTTTGTGATTTCAGAGCATCGGAGTTTACACATGCGTTTGAACGCACGAGCGGTATTGGTCGTGCGTGATCAAATCGCACGGGCGGCGCAGCTTCTTCCCCAAGCCATATTTTATCCGTTAATATCGCACGGTCTGTGCACGGTCGTGCGTTCGACCGTGCGTGACCATTTTTCAGCCTGTTTGCTATAAAAAGCAGGAATCGAGGCAGTCAACGAGTAGAGAGCGATTGGAGGAGGACTGGTGTGATTCAGAGAGCGGGAAATCACTTCCTTCCCACTGCTCTTGAGGGATGAAGGCTTCCCCTTCATCTCCACCACCATAGAGGCCATTTTCGGTGATTTCCACCTCCATTCTTCCATCCGGGAGCACTAGGAAGCTTTCTCCACCATTAGCTCAAGCATTCCTCGCCGAGAGATCAGAGAAGCGCTGAAGATCGTAGGACCGGTGACAGCCTCCTTCGAGCCAAGCTCACCATCTGAGGGCCGAGTCCGAAGAGAGCCCGACAACCTCTCATTCCAGCCGTGAACCCAAGACGTGAATTCTTCTTTGTGGTCCTCTCTAACCTTTGATGCTTGAACTTCTTTGTTGTTGTTTTATGAATGCTTGTTAAGTTAATCTTAAGGATTATTGCTTGTGTTCATATGCAATGTTGTTGTGAGGGCATGAATAGCCTTTTTCCTAGTGATTTCTGAGATTCGTTGTGTGTGAAGCCACTAGCAATTGCTAGTGGTGATGTTTAGAGAAGAGGTGTGTGCGACCCTCAACCGTCATAGTTACATTCCGCCCACGCGCCTTCCGAAGCACGGCATCGCGACCATTGCATCCATCTCGCCTTGCGAAGCAGAGTTTTGACCAGCATCTCTCTTTATTTTGCAATAGCATAGGATCCCAAACCAAACCTCCCGTTGTTACGTATTAACCCTTTTAACTGATTTCCTAGTTTGAGCAAATCGTACTATCCAACTTGCGGTCCTTTGAGAAATATATTCGGGGAGTTTCTCCCTATTTTATTACTTTAGCGACCGGTGCACTGCCGTCGTATCGCATTTCATGCCTTCTAATTAGCAGTGCCGAATTAGCGCATCAAGTACTACTAGTGTTTTTTCGATCAAGTGAGCATCTAGTGTAGTTCGAATTGGAATAGCCGTGTTGCAAATGAATCATTGTGTGGGTATCATAATCCTAATTTAGATGACCCTAATAGATACCTAAAAATACGTTTTACCGCTTTTAAATAAGATTCTTTTGGATTTGCTTGAAAGTGAGCACATAAACATACGACAAACATTATATCAGGTCTAGAAGCACTTAAATAAAGAAGAGATCCAATCATTCCTCTTTATAAAGTTTGATCGACAGAAATTCCAGATTCATCGTTTCCTAGTTGTAAAGAGGCACTCATAGGTGTAGAAGCTTGTTTAAGATTTTCAAATCGAAATCGTTTAAGCATATCATGAACGTATTTTGTTTGGCAAATAAAAATACCATCATTATGTTGTGAAATTTGAAAATCAAGAAAATAAGAGAGTTCTCCTACAAGGCTCATTTCAAATTCAATTTTCATTACTAAGACTACTTCATTAGACAACTCTTCATTATTGGCTCCAAAAATGATATCATCAACATATATTTGTAAAATAATTAAATTGTTATTATTATGCTTAATGAGGAGTGTATTATATGCACTTCCCATGACATAACTATGATTTAATAAAAACGATGTAAGTTTGTCATACCAAGCACGGGGCGCTTGTTTTAAACCATAAAGAGCTTTTTCTAATTTATAAACATGATTTGGAAATTTTTCATTTATAAAACTGGGGGGTTGTTCTACAAAAACTTCTTCTTTTATAAACCCGTTTAGAAAAGCACTTTTAACATCTATTTGAAATAGTTTTATTCTTCTTAAACTCGCAAATGCCAAAAATATTTGTATAGATTCTAAGCGAGCAACAGGTGCAAAAGTTTCTTCAAAATCTACCCGTTAAAATTTGTAATAAGCAGAAAAAGGAGAACAAGGTTGCAGGAACACTCTCAACCATACCAAGGATCAGGAACCAGAAACAGTGAAGGAACAAGAAAAATATTGTATCAATTATCTTCTGTGCATTTCGAGATATACATTACGAGACATGATTTATCAGTACACACAATGATGAAGAGAGAAGAAAACCAACTACAAGAAGCTGGTGGTTACAACCAAAACTCTCCAAACCGCCCAGCTAATAAAGATGTCCGCACAAACCGCCAAGTCGCCAAACCGCAACTCAACACGCGGACTACCCATTATTCCAATGCTCACTCTATTCACCCAAGAAAGGCCGCCTGACAGCAGTCACTTGGTCGCTTCTAACTGCGAACAAGCTGCTGAAGAATTGAACAGAAGTAATAGACTGGCAAAGGCAAACCGCCTAACCTCCGCGGTCTGAACATTATTGCAAGATGGAAATAAGCTGAAGAGAACCTGCCTTGTCGCTAATCGCGACCTCCTGCTGCTACTTACAGCTGACTGCTACCGACTTATCCGCTGCGGTCTCCTCTGATCAAATTAGAACCACAAGAAAGCCGCACAACCTGTGAACACGACAAAGGTAAGTCTCAAACTGCGCAAACAGAAAGTTCTATCCGCACCACAAACTCGCGTGCTCCCACTTACTGTTCACATCTTATTCATAGCTCCGGTGGAGGTCCTATTTATAGTAGAGGTGAGGAGTGCGGTCACCGCCTATGCGATAGGATAACCGCCCACCAACAATAGCGGGTAAAAAACAACTCGCGCGACTTGCTGAGTTATCCCTGTAGAACAGTTCGCCGGCTTAATAACAAGCAGCGCAACCTACTCACAAACTCTAGCAACCCCAGCAGAAACCTGTGAATCCACGAGCAAAGAACCATCCAGAGTACTAACACCTGGATGTAACCGCGAATACTAACCACCCGATTACAACCAGATAACTGACCTCAGATGGTTGAAGGATCAAGGCCACCTGCCTCTTGCTAACCGCTAGTCCACAATGGGAAGACAACCCGCACGGTCTTCATACCAGATCGACCAACTTCTGCGATTTACCAGACCGCCCGGTATGATGCTCAGACTGCCCGACCTCCACTTACACTTCAAAATTCAACACTCCCCCTTGAAGTGGGAAGTGGAAGTTAGCTCAAGCAAACCTCATAACCGAGTATATGGTCCCTTCGCCAGTGGCTTCGTGAAGATGTCAGCGACATTGTCCTCACTTCGCACATGCTCAACCATCAAAGATCCCTCCAGCACCTTCTCCCGAATGAAGTAATGCTCGATCTTGATGTGCTTGGTCCGTGCATGACAGACTAGATTATTAACCAATTTGAGAGTACTCTCATTGTCACCACGCAGCAGAATAAGACCTCGAAACTTTTTATAGACATCCTTCACCAATCTCCTAAGCTCGATGGCTTCCTGAGCTGCCAAGGCCGAAGCCTTGTACTCCACTTAAGTGGTAGAGACGGACATAGAATCCTGCTTCTTGTTGCACCATGAAATAGCGGATGATCCGCATAAGAAAACATAACCAGGCGTAGGAGACCCATATTTGAGGTCGACTTCAAGTATTGCAGAATACTCTTTGCCGCTACCAGATGAGGTTTATGTGGTTCCGCCATATACCGACTTACCCTGCCAACTGCATATGCAATATCCGGTCTGGTAATCGACAGATATATCAGACTCCCGACAAGAGCCCAGAACACCAACGGATTAGGAAGAATCCTCCCCTCATCCCGCCGAAGTTTTAGACCAAACTCCAGTGGAGTAGAGCTGCTCTTCCCATCCTACATGCCAAATCGCTTAATGATCCGCTCCGCATAACCTTTCTGGGAAATAAGCACACCGCACTCTTTCCTCTCCACCTTAAGTCCAAGGAAATGGTGAAGCTCCCCCAGATCCTTCATCTCGAACCTGATAGCTAATTCAACCTGAAGCTTAGCTACCCCAGCCTATGAGTTCCCCATGATGATCATGTCATCAATATATAATAACACCAAGACATGCAACTCCCCGATCTTCTTTACGAACAGACTCGAGTCTAAATCTGAAGCAAAATATCTGCAGAACTAGAGGTATTCTGCGATCTTCCCATACCACGCCCAAGGCGCTTGCTTCAACCAGTAAAGAGCCTTCTTGAGCTTGCAGATGTGTCCTGGATGAACTTCCGATACATATCCAGGTGGCTGAACCATGAAGATATCCTTGTCAATCTCGCCGTACAAGAAGGCATTCATTACGTCGAGTTGCCAAATCTTCCACCCTTGGCTAGCTGCCAATGCAATCACCACACGTACCGATGTCATCTTGGCTACTGGACTGAATGTCTCTTCATAGTCTTCTCCGTACTGTTGAGAGAACCCTCGAGCTATAAGGCGAGCCTTGTACTGCCCGATACTCCTGTCAGCTTTCTTCTTCAGCTTATAAACCCACTTGCATATCACAGGAGTAATGCCATCAACCTTGGGCACAAGATCCCAGGTCTCATTCTTCTTGAGGGCAGCCATCTCCTAATCCATGGCATCTTCCCACTCCTTGACTCCAGTGGCGTCTTCAAAGCATGAAGGCTCTCGCTCATCCAAGGGGCCAGCAAAGAAACATGAGATGAAACTCACCAGATTTCCCCTATACACCGAGCTGGTGGAATAATAGTCCTTTTGGAACACCTCAGAGTTTTACTCTGATCCACCTCTTCTATTGCAACTTCTGGACTAGCTCTTTTCCCGGGAACACTTGGAGCATCACTCCCCCTGCTTTTAGAACCTGAAGCAGCTGACCCAGAGCTAGAAGCAACTGTAGCATCTGGAGAAACAGGCAGCTCCACCAGAACTTCCCTTGCAACTTCTCCTGGTCCACCATCTAACCTGCTTTATTGTAGCTCAATAGAAGAACTAACCTAGTATGATGTCAACTCATCAAATACCACATCCCTTGATACCACAGCTCTCCGTGTCTCTGGATCCATGCATCTCCAACCCTTCTTCCGATCATCATAACCGAGGAAGACTAGCTTCCTTGCTTTCGCATCTAGCTTCGTTCTGAGGGCATCATGAACCTGCACATAGCAGGTAGATTCGAACACTCAAAGGTGTTCCACCATAGGCTTTATCTTGAATATCAACTCATGTGGGGTCTTCATATTGATTGGACTAAGGGGCATCTGATTGATTACATAAGTTGCACAAGACATTCCCTCTGCCCAGAAGGACTTTGGAATATTCTTAGCATAAAGCCAACATTTGCAGGTCTCCGTCAGATGACGGATCTTCCGCTCTGAAACTCCGTTCTGTTGTGAAGTGTGAGCACAAAAGATCTCTCTCCGGATGCCATGCTTCCTGCAAAAGTTGAAGAACACATTTGAGGTGAACTCCCCTCCATTGTCGGTTATGAACTTCTTGATCCGCAGATTAAGCCGACCATCCACTAGCTCCTTGAACTCCACAAACTTCCCGAATGCCTAAGACTTCTCCTTCATAAAGTATACCCAAGTATACCTAATGAAGTCATTATTCAAGACCAGCATATACCTGCTGCTTCCATGACTGGTAGTTGCGGTAGGTCCAAATAGATCACCATGAATACACTCCAATGGTGCTTTGTATCTTCTTTGTGATTTGTCGAATGGAAGGCGATGAGCCTTACCATATTGAAAACCTGCACAAACATGACCTTCACCGAAAGATGATAGACTAGGCAAGCCTCTTACAAGGCCTCTTCCCGCCATAGCCTTCAGCTTATCCATCCCAACATGCCCAACATCGCTATCATTAGTCCTCATCTTATCAACATAGGAACTTGTAGATAACACAAACAAGTCCTTCACCCTTCTACAAATATAAGTCACTTTAGCTTTCACCGCTGACACATTCTGAAGAAACTTCATTTATGTTGGACCAAATAGAACGTGATAGCCAACTTCAACAGCAGTGGTCACCGAGAAGAGGTTTTTCTTCATCCCCGAAACATGATAGACACTCATTAACGTGAGTGGACCTCTATCTCCATTCAAAGAAACTACACCCTCCTTCTCAACTACATGTATAGTATCATCAGCAGTAATGATAACATCATTACCTGTGTATGTCTGCAAAGAAGAGAACTTGGATTCATCCCCGGCGAGGTGATGACCACACCCATAATCCACTATCCAATTATCTTGATAGTTGATAGAATCCATAGCCTGAACACAGGTGCTTGTCATAAAAGCTCCATCACCCCAACTACCACTAGCATTGGAACCAGCCTCCTCCTTTTCTACAGCATGCCCTGGCTGAAGATTGACTCTTCAGTTCTTCTTGATGTGACCAAGCTTATTGCACCTGAAGCATCTAGGTCCTTCCTTCTTCTTTCCATCATGCTTAGGAGCATATCTCCTCTCCTATTGATATGAAGTAGATGGACCATCATCTATAGATGTCTTCTTCTTCTTGTCTCAACGCTTCTTCTTTCCAGAATAGAGAACCTCACTTTCTCCTCCAGAGATAGACATCCATGCCATCTGCATAGCCAAACTCTCTTGCGAAGCAAGCAAGTTTTCCAGTTCCTGCAATGACGGTTGATTGTCCCAACCTTGAACAGAAGTAACAAAGGCCACATACTCTCTCTGCAACCCATGGATTATGTGCCTCTTCAGCTTAGCTTCTGAGATAGGCTCATCCAGGTCAAATGCCAAAATATCTGCACAGAGGTTCTTCATCTTCAGGAAGAACGTTGATATGGACAAGTCTCCTTGTGTGGCCTTAGCCAACTCATTTTCTAAGAACTATAGCCGAGCTACATTCTTCTTATTGAATAAGCCATCTAAGGCTGTCCAAATCTCAGCAGCTGATCGACATCCACCGATGTGATCAAACAACTCTGATGAGATAGCCCGCTTAAGAGTAAACTCTGCCTTAGCATTAGTTCTCCTCCAAGCTCTGACCAGATGAGCATTTTCACCAGCAGTAACCACTTCTTGAGTTTCTTCTCCACCAACAACCTCCCAGAGGTCCTCGCCCAGAAGATAGCTCTCCATGCAATACTTCCACTTTGTAAAGTTAGTCTGCGTTAGGAGCTAAATACCAAGACCTCTTGTTATTCCTCCTTCCATTTCTATACCACTAATAACTGTGCTTCCAGAAATCCAAGAAAGATAACTGCGGCTGAATCACTGCTCAAACATCTGTCCCCTCTGATACTATGTTGAAATTTCTAATAAGCGGAAAAGGAGAACAAGGTCGCAGGAACACTCTCAACTAAACCAAGCATCAGAAACTAGAAATAATGAAGGAACAAGAAAAATCTTGTATCAACTATCTTCTGTACATTTCGAGATATACATTACGAGACATAATTTATCAGTACACACAATGATGAAGAGAGAAGAAAAAAAGCTACAAAAAGCTGGTGGTTACAACTAGAACTCGTCAAACCGCCCGACTAACAAAGCTGTCCGCGCAAACCGCCAAGTCGCCAAACCGCAACTCAACACGCGGACTACCCGTTATTCCAATGCTCACTCTATTCACCCAAGCAAGACCACCCGACCGCAGTCACTTGGCCGCTTCTAACCGCAAACAAGTTGTTGAAGACCTTAATAGAAGTAACAGACTGGCAAAGGTAAACCACCAAACCGCCGCGATCTGAACTTTATTGAAAGCTGGAAATGAGCTGAAGAGAACCTGCCTTGTCGCTAACCGCGACCTCCTGCTGCTACCCGCCGCTGACTTCTACTGACTAATCCGCTGCGGTCACCTCTGATCAAATCAGAACCATAAGCAAGCCGCACAACCTGCGAACACAACAAATGTAACTCTCAAACCGCATGAACATAAAGTTCTATCCGCACCACAAACTCGTGTGCTCTCACTTACGATTCACATCTTAATCTTAGCTCTTGTGGAGGTCCTATTTATAGTAGAGGTGAGGAGTGCAGTCATCGCCTACACGATAGGATAACCGCCCACCAACAACAGTGGGTAGAAAACAACTCGCGCAACATGCTGAGTTAACCCTGCAGAACAGTTCGTCGGCTTAATAATAAGCCGCGCGGACTACTCACAAACTCCAGCAACCCCAACAGAAACCTGCCAATCAGCGAGAAAAGAACTGGCGAGAGTACTAACACTTGGATGTAACCGCGAATGCTAACCGCCCAATTACAACTAGATAACAGACCTCAGATGGTTGAAGGATCAAGGCCACCTGCCACTAGCTAACCGCTACTCCACAGAGAGAAGATAACCCGCACGGTCTTCATACCAGACCACCAGACTTTTGCAGCTTAAAAAACCGCCCGGTCTGATGCTCAGACTGCCCGACCTCCACTTACACTTCAAAATTCAACACTACCCCCTCGATTTGAGAAGAGCCTTGAGCGACTAAGCGAGCTTTATTTCTTATAATTCTAAATTCACCATCTAATTTATTTTTAAAAATCCATTTTATGCCAACAACGGGATGATTAGATGGACGTTCTACTAGATTCCAAACTTTATTTCTTTCAAATTGATCTAACTCTTCATTCATAGCCAAAAACCAAAATTCATCATTTAAAGCAGTTGAAACATTTTTAGGTTCAATTTCGGAGACAAAACAAATATTCGAAAACGTTTCATGAAGAGAAGATCGAGTTCTTACCCCAATAGATGGTTCCCCAATAACTAGCTCCTTTGGATGATTCTTTGAGAAGTTTAAGATGCTTGGAGGCACGTATTCATCTTCCTTAGCCTCCTCCTCCTCCTCTTTGGAAGGTTCCTCTTCGTCGTGCTCCGATGATGACAAAGGTTCATCATTTGCACCTGTAGGAAGTTTTTCTACACAAGGAATAAATTCATCAAATTTAACATTAATAGACTCTTCAACCTTACTCGTTCTTTTATTAAATATTCTATAGGCTTTACTAGCCGAAGAGTATCCATGAAATATTCCTTCATCACATTTTTCATCAAACTTTCCTAAGACCTCTTTTGTATTGATGATAGTTTGTTAGGATGTAGTCTTAATCACCTAGAGGGTGGGGGGGGTTGAATAGGTCTCTTTTTGTTTTAGGCTTTAACCTTGCTATTTTCTGAGTTTTAGTAATAAATCAAGTACACAGAAAGCACAGAAGCATTTTTAGAGGTTCCTCAAGACATGGTGTCTTGAGTAGTCCTCTTTCCCCCTTCATCTTTCTAACAATGAGTTAGACAAGGCCAACACCTCCAAACTCAGCTCCAAGAGCTTACAACACAGATCCATCCGGATCTCTCAGGTTTTCCCAAACCCTACCTCAGGCTCAATAGCCCTACCTCAGGCTCAACAACCCTACCTTAGATCTCACAAAGATCCTACACTCAAGCTGACTCTCAGCTATACTCTCAGGCCAGACAGCCCTACACCCTCAGGCAAAGATGCCCTACAATCTCAGAACTAAAATGTTCCTATAGAAAATAATAATGGATGATTACAATAGAAGCTAGAGTAGATATCAAGCCATGGTCTTCTGTTGCTGAACAACTGCTGTAGCAGTCTTGAAACAGGAATGAGTCCAATGGTCTTAACTTCTATTCTCCTGATCCTTTTCTTCATAGGATGAATGAGGATCAACTTATTTTATCTTGAGTAAATCAAGAAGAACAATCTTTTCTCTCCTTGCAGCTTCAGGAAGAAGGAAGAGAAAACTTTCTGGGCTGCCGTCAATGGAACAGTAGAATAATCTTCTTCAGGGAGTGAGAGAGATTTTACAAAGCCCTAATTAATTCTTTTATACTCCTCCAGTCTTCAACGGCTATCTGATGTACTCCTGACACGGTATGGAGGTGATTGGAACATTCTATCTTGCTTTACAGCGTGTTGCGCTAAAAGCAAACCCGCCAGAACATTTGAATCTGTCTCAGTGGTTGGGCTGAGACAGCTTCCTGTCACAATGACTACTTCTATCCCATCTCAGCAGATCCACTGGGACAGACAGTTGCCTCAGTGGATTTTCTCTATCTGCAGCTCAACTGGCCGAGACACCTTCTCAACGGCTCCTGGCCATGTCTCAGCTGTTCAGCTGAGTCAATAAACTCGTCTAGGCGGTTTTGGCAGTAAGCCACTGAACTTATTCCATATCTTGTGAATGACTTAACCTTGCATAAACATAATGTAAAATAGGGTTTATCAAATACAACTTGTACTTATCATTGAGTGTGAAGCTTCTTCACATCAAGGGAACATTGAGGGTAATATTCCCAACACTCTCCCCCTATTTGAACAAGGCAGAACACCCTCAATTAATTATTTATCATGTATCTTCACTATATGGCATTCATCATAACATACACATGTAAACATCATAATGCCATCAAAGATAATATCATAATAGATAATATTCATGAGAGGTGTACAACCATCATATCTTCCGAGTCAGTGTGGCCCGGCGTGGATGAGATCATGATAGAGAGGGTGACCGTGACACAGAAGATCAACCCGTCAGAGATATTCAATACCGAAAAGAAAAAGCCCGGGGGGCAAACTTTCTTGGATGAGTGGACCTTGGGTCCACTCGACCAAGGACCCAGGCGAGTGGGCCATTGGTCCACTCGCCCGACTGGGGGGTCAAGTTGACCTTGGGTCCACTCGCCCAAGGGTGTGGGCAAGTGGACCCGTGGTCCACTCGCCCTCGCCCCATATAGCTGGGCGAGTGGACCAAGGGTCCACTCGCCTGAAGGGTTGAGTGGACCGTAAGGTCCACTCGCCAAGTACGGGTGGTGGACCTTCGGTCCACTCTCCCGACCCCAGGAAAGGGTGGGGGGGGGGGGGGGGAGTGGGGGGAATGAACACCTCGTGTTCCACTCGCCCTCTCTTGCGTTGATCATTCAGGTTCAAGGTTGAGCTGCGAATAGTAGAATTTTGGCTATCCGCAGCCCAATTTTGGGAAGTCTATAAATAGACCCCCATGGGCTCCTTGGGAAGGGTTGGTCTTTACCCCCTCTCCCTCGTGTGCGTCTTGTGATCAAGCACTACCCCCTCCTCCCTTGTCAGTGAAGGTTGGTGGTGAGGTGAGCTTTAGTACCCTCCAAGGTGCCTAGGCTCAGCATTGGCTTGGGAGCGGAAGTTCTCTGTGAACTTCTGGGTGTGTGGTGGGACCTCCACGCTGCAGCTTAAGGGGTCCGTTTCTGGACTCAGGTGTTCTTCATAGGGCAAGGTCTTTCGGTTCTTAGCAACTGGTCAAGGGTTCTAGCTGGGGTCAAGTAAGGGTTAGCTGTATCCCCCTTTCGAACATCGAAACCAGTTCTATAGTTTCAACATTCTGGTATGGTGAGCATGGAAGCAGCTAGTTTGGAAAGCTCTGAGCAAGTCTCATGGATGGAATCGATGAGCTGGGGGACTCACCCCCTGCCAGCGAGTACGTGAAGAAGGGTGATTTTGATGAGTTCAGGAAGTCGATCCTGGAGCTCTTGCAGGTCGCACTCCCCCCTCACGGCGAGTGCTCGACACCACCCGCACCCGTGCTCTTGTTGGAACATGCTTTTTGCATCTCTTGGTTTGACAATAACAAATCCTATTGTATTTGATCATACTTGCATTGTGTTTATAGTGTGCAGGATCTTCAACATTCAATCCCCAAAGGAGTGTGAAAAAGAAAGATGTCAAAGCGACATCAGGATGATTCTCTGTTGATATCGCAGCGCGGTAACACTACCGTTGGTGCTAGCGAATCGACGAAATGGTGTTCGACGAAAGTAGAAGCCATTCGACGAAATTGAGTTCGACAAAATGAAAATAACGTTTGACGAAATGTGAGGTCGTTCGACAAAGATGCGTTCGATGAAAAGAGATGTGCTCTACCGCGGAGCGTTAGCACTACCGCTAGCGCTAGCATAAATGGAAACAATTGACGGGAAGGAAATAGTGGAGAAAAAGGAATGATTGGCGGGATGCATATTTAACGTGCTCTACCGCGGCGCGACATGTCTACCGCCCGGCGGTAGCTTTTTGGAATCCTCCCGTCTGCTTGTGATTGAGGAGCAAATGAGGAAGGAGATATTGGCTGAAGGAAGGTTATCTCGCTATCGCGGAGCATTAGCGTTACCGTGGCGCGCTAGGCCGAGCTCAAAGTTTGGCGCTCAATAGTTGCCTAAACTGCCACGATCCATGTGCTTGATCATTACCTAATGTGGCTACCGCGGGGCGGTTGTACTACCGCAGGAGGTAGCGTCTGATTCTATTTAAAGACACGCGCTTCCTCCGGTGTTGCTTGCTATTACAGAACGAATTGAAGCCACATATTCAGAGCACTTGTGAGAGCCTTCCCCAAGCAGCCCGAAGAACTCCATCAACGTTCATGAATGCAAAGAACTTGAAGACCGATCCGATCGCATCTACATCGAAATCAAGTTCTACTTTTGAGGGAGTTTTAAGTTTGTGTTAGTTTCTAATTGTAACCTTTATATCTTTTGTTCGGTAGAGGAACTCGCCACACGACAACTAGGGCCTTGTGAGGAGTAGGGGGGATTCTCCTCGTGTGAGCGACTAGGTCTTGTGGGGCTTAGGGAGGAATTCACCACACGACGACTAGGTCTAGGGAGTAGATCTAGGGGGTGCTCGAGGCCTTCTAGGGAGAGAAAGGCTAGAGCGACTCGAGGCCATATCTGGGGAGAGATAAACTAAAGCCAACCGGTCCTTTGGAGAAGGGTCGGTATAGAAAACAAAAAGAGTTTTCATTGTTTGCCTCTTTCCGAGCGTCATTGGGAAAAGTTTTTTGTAATCATATTTATTTCAATTTAATGTTAATGAAAATATGTTTCTTTCTTCATCTTTGATTCGTGCTCTATGATTTTCATTGTTCTAACCTAAAAGTATTTTCACTGTCGCTAACGCCAAGCGGTAACTCTACCGCTGGCGGTAGAAACAAAGAAATAATTTATCTAAATAATCTCGAAAATCTTAAAACCCTTATTCACCCCCCTCTAAGGGCGCCTACAGATCCAACAAGTGGTATCAGAGCCAGGTTATTCCAAATCATCTTAACAACCGGGAATAATGGCGTCTCTTGATCATGATCACGCTTCTACTAGTGGGGAAAATTTTAATATTAATGAAAAAGTATTATCACCACCTTTATTTATGGGCAAAAATTATAAAGGGTGGAAAATATTAATGAAAAATTTTCTTTAGGCCTTAGATGAAAAAGTTTGGAATATTACTATTGAAAGGCCACCTAGCATACTAACTAGAAACAAAATTGTTTTAAATGCAAAATCTATGAATAGTATATTTTGTGCGTTATACCAAAATATTTTCAAACTTATTTATACTTTACCTACCGCCAATGAGATTTGGAATTTTATTGAAAGAACTTATGATTCTCCTTCTATAGGTATGGAACAAACACAAGAAGTGGAGAACATACAAGCTTGCACAAAAGTTCAAAATGGCTCCTCACATGATGGATCCATGGATTGCACATCAAGCGGAAAGGATGATGGAAACTCCTGTTTGGATGTGGAAGATGAAGAAGAGAAAGGAACTATATGTTCAAATATCGCATCATTCACAAGCGTTGTAAGAAAATCAAAATCTCTTATTGTGTGTAATTCTATTTCTACATTACAATTGCTACAAATTACAAAGCGAAAAATTAAGAAATTAAAAAATGCTAATTACAAACAGCGCTTAGAAAATAAAGATTTAAAGGCAAAAATTAATGAAGAATCATATCTTGAGTTATCTAGGTCTACCCATGGCTCCTTAGTTAAAAACATTACACCTTGTATAGAATTTAATGATCTAAAAGAAAAATGCAAGGAACTTGAAAAGGAACTTCTTTTTATAAAAGAACAAAATGAAAGATTATGTTTAGAAAATTCATCCTTGAAAAATGATTGCGCTAAGTGTAAAGACTATAAAATTGAAATTAAAAAGATGGATGAAACATTTGAAGAATATAGAAATAACTATCAAAATCATATTGATTCAATTGTTTCCACTCCTAAAAATAACACAATAGCTTATAATAAAGCTAGACATAATCTAAAGATCAAGAATGATGAATTAAAAACAAAAATCATCTTGCTTATGAAATTTATAAATAAAAATTCATAATATCAAGAAATATCTAAAAGCATGTTGAATATGAATATGAATATGAATATTTTAACTAAGACAAATAATGGGAGTAAGAAACACAAAGTATTTGTAAATCAAAGTCAAAATCACCATTATTTACAAAATCACGTTTCTCCCAACATAAAATTAAATGTTCACAAATTTCCTATAAACAATGTTTTACGAAATCATCATGGAAATTTGACAAATAAAAACATTATTAAACCAAGGTTTGAATGGAGGCCCAAAGTTCAAGATGAAACACTAACTCCACTCAAAAGGGCACATTCATCACTATCTCCCCAAATGCAAACATGATGTATTTGGGTACCCAAAGGAACCGTCACACCCGGTCCTCTTTGGATACCTAAATCTCTCATTCATTAGTATCCAATCATTTGCATGAAGTAGAAATCAACTAAAAATGAAAAATCATTATTCTACTTCATGATATGCCTAACCTATTTTTTTGTTTATTTTCCTTTTTGTTGAACCATCATGATATGATCACTTTATATAACATGTGAAATGACTTTCACATATTAAACCAAAATTCATAAATAAATCAAATTGAATAAAGTTGAATAAAAAGTCATATCACTTTTCAAGTGATCTACTTATCCTTTTTATGTTTATCCTTCTAGATCCATTTCCTATGAAAGTCATATATAAATTAGATCCTAAATTTGTTATGGATTATTAAGACTAATGAAATAATTGTCGAAATGGATTTAAAAGGTATTTTAGGGGTATTAGGCTAAATTTATAAAATGCGCAAGGTTTGCTTAAATATTTAATATATTTGCGTCATTTTGATTACCTATAGTATGCTTAATCATAATCATTTCAAATCGGAATTGAAAAATTGCAAAAATCATTTGTGTTTAAATAATGAATCTCAACTCTGTTGCTAGCGCCTGACGTTAGGTTCTAATGCTGGCGGTAGCATAATTATCCTAAATTCTGATTTATCAAAAATATTGTTTTCTGAAAAATTATTGTATTACCTTTATCATCACTATGCTTTTATAAAACTATATATATACGTGATTTATTTAAGATTTCAAAAATCAAAGAGAAAATTCACAAAACCTTTCTAAATAACCAAAAATATTTTTCTCTTTATATTTATCTTAAGTTTTCACCTTATAATATTTCTCTCTAATCATTCAAAAAGGATGAATATGAATGTTCCTTAATAATATCTCATTTATATCATCATGAACAATTAATTATGAGTATATAATTCCTATGTGTTAAAATTCATGATCATGTATAATAATCTTGCCAATTCAATAGATATTTTTAACTCAAATATTAAATATATACAAAAGATCCTATTGATTCCATCAAATAGTTTGTGAACATGACCATTATATTAATCAATTATGTTTTGCATGTATCTCATTTATATGAAGATCATAGAATCATCTTTAAATCTAAAATAATAAAGTAACTAGAATCATCACTTCATTCTATGTCCAAAATTTGAATGACTAGGTTTGAATACATGCAACATTAACACAATAAATCTTACGCCATAAAATTATGATCAAACTCTTCTTTCTAGCATTATCAACTAATCAATACTATCTTTCATGCTAGTTATCTAATGATGCCATAATAAATCAATCTTAAAGAAAAACAATTGAAAGTTAAAATTATAATGACTATGTTGCTTTAAAATCAAATCTAATAAGAAATTAATCTCGCATAAAAGCCATAGTTTAAAAATTGGTTCAATAAGATTAAGTGCTTAGTATGCCCATGATCATTCAACCACATTATGTGTCTCACTATAGCGAGGGCGTAGGATTGTGTGCATTAGAAACCTAACCGCTAAGTCATGTCTTGTCCTTAACTGGGAAGGGTTCTAGTGGGCCCTTGCGAGGCATTGAGGGGAAAGAGTGCTAGGTTGAGCGTTGTCTTTTGTATGCATGTTGGATTAACACCCCAACCTATGGCATGCGTGTAGCTCCTCATGCCCATCCGTCACTTAGTACGGGGCTAGAGTGTAGACATGTTGTTAGGGTATCTTGATCTTAGACATACTTATATTGTATTCATTGCATGAATATTATTTCACTTATTTATGATCATTTCACTCATGCTTATTTTGTGCTCAAACATGTTATCTTATTTTTTCATATTATCTATCTTTGAACTCTCATGCATGTGAAAAACACAAGTATTTTGAAAGTGTATTGTGTCACCTTAGGCTAGAATTTGGGGTTTTGGATATATTAGCTTAAACTTGCAAAATCCGCATTTTTGTGTATGCATATGTCTGATTTCTTTGTTGAATTTCATTGTCACTAATCTGCACAAATATATTCAAAAGAAATTTTTTGAAAAATTTCACGACTCCGAATTTTTTGGTGTTCTACCACTAGCACCCGGCGATAGCTTCTAGCGCTGGCGGTAGTGAATCTGTTTCGTTCTTTATTTTTGTCTTTCATGTTTTTACTGTTTTCTTTTTATTTACCTTTATGCATTTATTTATTTTCTATTATTTTCTTCACAAAAACCTCAAATAAAAAAAAACTAGAAAATATTCTCAAAATCTTACCGAAAACATGCTTTGCTTTTCTATATATCAAAACAACTACAAAATTGAAAAACCAATTAAAACAACAAAAACATGCTTTTTATTTGTTTTTTTTTTTGCTTTTGAAAAACTTAAAATTTATAAAATCTGCTGTAATTTTCAATATTTCAAGGATGATATGGTTTATCTTGCCAAGTTTAGAATACAATGTTTCATTCTCTATTTCAAGTATCTTAATAACATTGTTTTGTATCATGCCTTGATCATTGTCTTATGCGTGCTTTGAAATTGATTAAAGAAATCATGTGTAGTATTGCATAGCATGCCTCTATGTATGAGTAAATGATTTACATTTGATAATGATTTATTCACTCACATTTTTTTGATAAACTACGTATGAATTTAATCTACTCATACATGATTGTGTAGTGTAAAAACCTAATATTATTGTTATGCATGCTTAGTTTTACCTACACCAGAATTGAGAATCTTTTTCATGCACCTATTTTTGAAGAAGCGTGTCTTTTCCAAAAACTTTGTTTGCACATACAAGTGAATTCAGAGACCTTTGTCGTTAAGTAAAAATTCAAATGAATAATTGACAAAGATAACTCCACCAAGCACTACTCACCCTCCTGATAAGTCTTAATGAGCATTGTGAGGTTGAGCACCTTGGAGAGAATTGTAAAGTGCCTTATTACAAAAAAATTTTTTGCACTACTTCTTCTTGTACACCGGATCACAAATAACTAAAATTCAAAATAATAATTGTGATTCCCCAAGCACTACTTTGGACCCTGATAAGTCTTAATAAGCATTGTGTGTGCATAGCACCTTGGTAGTTGTACTAATTTTTCTATATTCATTGAAAAATTTATATAGCTTTGTGGGTAGAAGTAACTCTAAAAACACATTTTCAATAATGTTGTATTTATTCCATTATACATGTCATGTGTTTTGATTAACTCATCTGTATTCTTTTATCAAAAACACTATTGTGTACACATCATTATCACCTATAAGCCTTCTACTCATGAGAATTGGAGTCTATTGTATATCTACATGTATTCTCTAAATTCTTAAGTAAATGCACTAGATAGCTTTGCATGATCAATAAAATGTATAAGTGTACTTGATTTCTCAATTCAAGACATTGTATTCTTCTATCTTGACTTGATATATTGTATCATGCTTACATGTTTTTTTCCGCTACGCCATGTGCACTCTTTATTGCATACCTTTCAAAACAAGTGTATGGTTATGTTGCAACTGAAATCATTTTGTGTACTTAAATTGCTACAACATCTATTTTTTTGTCTAAAACTCTTAATCATCTACTATGCTTCACCATTCCTATATAGATGTTTACTTCAAAAATATATTTCCTCATGCTTTCCACCTCTTTACTACTTGTACGCTCGATCATGAATATGTTTTCCCAACAAGTGGTTTCTTTATGACAATTTCTTCTCATTCTTTTTTTCACTCATATATATTGTTTTTTAGGTATTTATCTCTTTATAATGTTCATTCCCTCTCTACACATTTATTGCACACGTTCCTGTTTGACTTTCACTCCACCCTCTTTTGATAATACCAAAAGGGGGAGAATAAATTTGAAAGAAATTCACATGTTTGCGGAAGTCAAGTTCATAGGAAGTTTTGTTGTAGGGGAGCATTCACTTTGGGGGAGCATTCATTTAGGGGGAGCATATGCACATGTCTTAAATTTCATGCTTATACTTTTTAATAAACACAATTCCTATCTTTTGAACTATTTCTTTCTAAAGGGATTTGTTATTATCAAAAGGGGGAGTTTGTTGAAACATGCTTTCCGCATCTCTTGGTTTGACAAAAACAAATCCTATTGTATTTGATCATACTTACATTGTGTTTATAGTGCGCAGGATCTTCAACATTCAATCCCCAAAGGAGTTTGAAAAAGAAAGACATCGAAGCGACATCAGGATGATTTTCTATTGACACCGCGGCGCGGTAACACTACCGCTGGCGCTAGCAAATCGACGAAATGGTATTCGAAAAAAGTAGATGCCGTTCGACGAACTGGCGTTCGACGAAATTGAGTTCGACGAAATGAAAACAGCGTTCGACGAAATGTGAGGCCGTTCGACAAAGATGCTTTCGACGAAAAGAGATGTGCTCTACCGTGGAGCGTTAGCACTACCGCTGGCGCTAGCATAAATGGAAACAATTGACGGGAAGGAAACAGTGGAGAAAAAGGAATAATTGGCGGGATGCATATTTAGCGTACTCTACCGCGGCATGGCATGTCTACCGCCCGACGATAGCTTTTTGGAATCCTCCCGTCTGCTTGTGATTGAGGAGCAAATGAGTAAGGAGATTGATGGATAATTTTCTTTATATAGTTTTGCTGAAACGCAATTCCAACAATAAACCGATAAGGCAAGTATACCTATCGTTTTAAAGTACAGGATCAAGTGTAGTATTAGACTCGGGGTTGTCGAGTACTTGTACTCACAAAGTGGAGCTGTTATTTTATCTAATAGAATTTTTTGGTTTGAAAAGTGAAGTAAAAAAAAGGTGATGATGAATAGTAAAATATACGTATTTTCTATATAGTTTCTTATAAAGTTTTATACAAAATTTGTAATATTTCATTTAAATCATTGAATAAATGAATTGTTTTAACTTATATTTATTTGTAAAAGGAATTTTGTAAGTATATTTAAATATATGAAACTATATAGTATTTATGTAAATTTTTATGTAAATATATATGTAAATGTATATTTAAAGTATATGTAAATATTTATTAAATAAAAACTATAATATATTTATATATATATATATATTAAGTTAATAAAAATCATTTTTTTAGTTGTTTTATAATTAAAGTTAATATATAGATTAAATCTGTAAATATATATAATATATATATATTCTTGTGTTTACACATAAGAGCAGCTGGCCTAGTGGATAAGGTTCTTAATGCTCTCTGAGGAGATGGTCGGTTCGAAACCTGGCCAGCGCCATTTTGCTGGTATTAATCCCGCTGCCTGCTGCCCGTGCCCGCCGCCCGCCAGCTCACTTCCCGCCCGCCAGCTGTTGCGCCAGCCCGAAGCCCACCAGCTGCCCGCCAGCTCACACCCGCCTGCCCGCTGCCCTGCCTCCACGTGCCCGCGCCAGCGCCCGCCAGCTGTCCCGCTCTCCATTAACCCGCCAGAAGCTTCCTCCCAGCTCACACTATCCGCACTCCACGCCAGCTGCTCCTTCAAACTGCCAGCACTCCACGCCAGCTACTCCTTTAAACCGCCAGCCTTTCCCCTTCCAGCACCTTCTCCAATTGATATTTTCAATTTTTTTTCCTATAAATAAAGAGGAATTTTCTACTTTTAGGGGGTTCAGAAATTTGAGAGCTTTTCTTGAGATTGTGAGCCACTTTTGTTGTTTTCATACTTTATGTCTTTTTTTGCATTTTTTCCCTCTAACTTTGTAATCTTTTTGATGGCAATGAAATAGGTTGGCTTGTTTTGTAATTGTCTCTTCTCTTGTTTTGTTGGAAAGCGTGTGTGTGTTCTTCTTATTTTTTTTCTTTTTAATTTAGTTTTTTTGTTATTTTAATTAGATTTCCTTTTTAATTTGGGTGTGTGTGTGTATGAGAGTAGTTTACTTATTTGTATCTTTCTTTTAATTTTAGTGGATTTCATATTATCGCGTGTGAGTGTATGAGGGTAGATTAATTTTTCTCTTTTCTTATTTTACATTTTAGCCTTTTCTTTTAAGTTAGTTTATTACATATATACATATATAATTATTGTTTTTATTAGTGTGTGTGTGTGTAAAAAAGCTTTAAAAAATGAAAAGTGGGTGTTTTTAGTTTAGTTTAATTTAGCTTTCAATTCAATAATATAGCTTTTATTACCGTCACACATTTATTTCCCGTCTATCCATTTGGATAGAACTCGCTCACGCATTTATTTCTCGTCTATCCGTTTGGATAGAACTCGCTCACGCATTTATTTCCCGTCTATCCGTTTGGATAGAACTCGCTCACGCATTTATTTCCCGTCTACCCGTTTGGGTAGAACTTGCTCACGCATTTACTTCCCCTCTACCTATTTGGGTAGAGATCGCATTCCTTTAATTTCTGTCCTTTAATTCCGTCATTTCAATTCCGTAGAGTGTGTGTGTTTTCAATTAGTATGCTCTTTCTTTTTGGTTATAATTGTTTCTTTTCTTTGTTTCCGCTAACCGCTCACAACCGCTTAAATCGCTAAATAGTCATCATTGTCGCCTTAAAAATCTCAAAAACAAAAGCAAAACCTAAGCAAAACTATTTTCCAAATTAGCGTTTTTGTGCTCTCTTGCTTTTCTTACAAATATCGCTAAACGCACGGCACCCCTAATTTTTGTCATTATCATTTCTATAAAAGTATAAAAACCAAATCAAAACCTTTTTTCTGATAAAATAATAGCGCGTTCCTAAGAAGTAGAAATAATCGATACGATCCGGAAAATACGACCTTGATATTTCAAAAAGAAATATCCTATACTACTTTCGATAAGGTACACTTGCCTTTATCGATTTTAGTTCGGATAATTTACTTAAACCCAAGAGCTTTCTCTCAAAAGCAAAAACAATTTTAAACTCTTAAAAATTTGTTGCAACAAATCTTTGGTTGTTATAACATAGCAAAGATTTGTTACAACAAAAAGCAAAACCAATCTAAATTTATCTGTCAAGCTTTTGGCGTCGTTGCCCGGGACTTGTGTCATTATTTTGAAATAGGAAATGCTATTAATTTTATCTTATATTTCAACTCTTTTTCTAATATATATTTCTCTTATCCTACAAAACAAAAAATTTAAGAAAAAAAAATCTCTATTTAAGAAAAAGAAAAATCCAAAATCTTCAAAAATATTGATATATCTCTTTTCCTTTTTTTTACTTTCCCTCTTATAAACACATATTTGCAAAATTTAAAACCTTTTGCAATTATAAACCTTTTGCATATATATTTACAAACATACATATATATGTTCATATAAAACCAAACAAAACAAAACCATTAAAATTACCCAAAAAAATATATAGCTATATTTTCTACTTACGAAAAGAAAATCTAAAAATAATATTTTCCCCCTCTTTCTTTCTTTCCTTCTTTTTCTTCCTTGTAAAAATTTTTCAAAAACAAAAACATAAAAAAAAATGTATAAAAAAAAACTCTTTCTTCCAAAAAAAATTAATTAAAGAATAGTGTATGACCCGAGGAGAATCTTCGGATAATCCGACTTTACCTTTTGATCCCGAAACCGAGCGCACGCTTCTAGAGCGCCGCCGATCTCATAATCAAAATCTACAAATAGATCCCGAAGAATCCGTCGGCGATATACATATAGGCGTGATGGGCGATCCTAATCTAAATGCGGACCCACAGCGGACCATGGCCTATTATGGTAGGCCAAATTTAGAGGATACAGGATCGAGCGTCACCCGCCCCACGGTAGCTAATAATAATTTCGAAATCAAATCCAGCATAATCCAAATGGTACAACAGTCGGTTCAATTCGATGGTTTACTAGATGAGGCCCCTAATCTTCACTTAAGTAACTTTTTAGAAATTTGCGATACTTTCAAAATTAATGGCGTCTGCGATGATGCCATCCGTCTTCGCTTATTTTCTTTCTCGTTGCGGGCGAAGGCTAAGGAGTGGTTGAGTTCCCTTTCGAGGGGATGCATTACCACATGGGCCGAGTTGACGGAAAAATTCTTAACCAAGTATTTTCCTCCGTCAAAAACCGCTAAATTGCGCACGGATATAGCCTCCTTCATTCAATTCGATTTCGAGTCTCTCTACGAGACTTGGGAGCGATTTAAGGAATGCCTGTGTAGGTGTCCTCGTCACGTGCTACCAACTTGGCTACAGGTACAAACGTTCTATAACGGCTTGAATTTCTCAACGCAACAGATGATCGACGCAGCCGCCGGTGGAACGTTAAACAACAAAACCCCGGAGGCCGCTCAAGCTCTTATCGAAGAAATGGCCATGAACGCGTACCAATGGAATGTGCCAAGGTCGCGTCCTAATAAATCGGCTGGTCTTTTTGAAGTGGATGCCACTACTTATTTAACCTCGCAGGTAGAGCAGCTAAGCAAGCAAGTGGCGGAGATGACTGCTTCCTCCTCCACTCCCGCTTGGGCTAATAATCCTAATAATAATAATAATAATAATAATAATAATCATAATAATGATAATAATAATTTTAATAATCCTAATAATAATTTTAATACTCATAATAATAATAATAATAATCTAAATAATAATAATAATATCGAGGAATCGGTGGAGTACGTTGGCAATCAAGTGCGGGCGCCCTTCAATCCTAATAACAACACTTATAGTAATAACTTAATCTGGGTTGGAGGAGCCACCCGAACTTCTCCTGGAGTAATCCTAACAACGCGGAACGCCCTCCACCTGCGATCCCGCAAGGATTTCCGCAAGGATATCCCCAAGGATTTCAGCAGGGCTTTCCGCCACCCCCTCCAAAACCTACTCCGCTCGAGGAGATTTTTACAAAATACGTAGCGTCCAACGAGGCAAATATCCAAAATATAACCGGATCGCTAAAAAATTTAGAAATGCAGGTTGGACAGCTCGCTAAAATGATCTCCGAGCGGCCACTTGGAGCATTACCAGGAAACTCGGAGCAGAACCCGCGTAAAAATGCCCACGCCATTACCCTTCGCAGCGGCAGGGAGGTCGACTCCCCATTGCGGGTTGAGCGTCAGGTAACTATTTCGCCTCCGACACCTCCACCCTCGTCTTCAATTTTAGTAGATAAGGAAAAAACATTAGAGCCGTGCGTTTCGAGCCCGCAAATTCCTTACCCCGCAAAAATTAATAAAGAGAAGGAGGAAGAACATTATCAAAATTTTTTACGAATATTAAAACAAATTCAAATTAACGTCCCCTTCTGCGAGGCACTCTCTCAGATGCCGAAATATGCGAAATACCTTAAGCAGCTCCTTTTTAATAAAAAGAAGCTCGAGGGTATTTCACGTGTTTCATTAAATGCGGAATGCTCGGCGGTCCTACTTAATAATTTGCCACCAAAACTAAACGACCCGGGAAGGTTTTCCATCCCGTGCCTTTTTGGCAATCTATTAATAAAATACGCCCTAGCGGACCTGGGAGCGAGTATTAATTTAATGCCCTTCTCCCTCTTTAAAAAATTAGATTTGGGTGTTACCACCCCAACGAAAATGAGCATCCAACTCGCGGATCGCTCGATAAAATATCCTATCGGGGTAGTGGAGGACGTTCTGGTCAAGGTTGACAAGTTTATCTTCCCGGTAGACTTCGTCATCCTCGACATCGAAGAGGACGCCGAGGTACCAATTATCCTCGGTCGCCCTTTCCTCGCGACCTCCCGAGCATTAATTGATGTGAGTACTGGTCGCCTCCTCCTTCGGGTCGGAGACGACGAAGTTGCCCTTCATATTAATCCTTCGATGCGAAACTCTTTATCGAACGACGATTCCTGCTTTCACTTGGAATCTGCATTCGAGGATGAGTGTTCTTCGCTTTCTAAATTACTCGCTTTAACTTTAGACGATACAGATCTGGCGAACCTCGCCCCTTTGGACGAATTACCGCCAGATTCGCCTTTCGAGTTCTTTAATTCTAAAAGTTTAAAAATTACAACTTCTTACGAAGAACCCCCGGTCTTGGAGCTTAAGCCACTCCCCGACCATTTAAAATACGCTTTTCTCGTCGCGGACTTAAAACTCCCGGTTATTATTTCGTCTTCTTTAACCGATTCGGAAACCTCCGAATTAGTTAAAGTTTTGTCCACGCTTCGCCATGCAATTGCATGGCAAATTTCAGATATTAGGGGGATAAATCCCTCTTTTTGCATGCATAAAATTTTTTTAGAAGATAATTCCCGCAAAACCGTCCAGCCTCAGCGACGACTTAATCCGAATATGCGGGATGTCGTTAAGGCCGAAGTTATAAAACTCTTGGATGCGGGGATTATCTACCCAATATCCGACAGCACGTGGGTTAGTCCCATTCATGCTGTGCCAAAAAAGGGCGGTCTAACGGTAGTGGCAAATCAAAACAACGAATTAATTCCAACCCGTACTGTTACGGGTTGGCGGGTGTGCATTTATTACCGAAAATTAAATGATGCCACACGAAAAGACCACTTTCCGTTACCGTTTATCGACCAAATTCTGGAGCGTCTTTCGGGTCATCCATATTATTGTTTTCTCGATGGTCTTTCGGGGTTTTTACAAATTACTATCTCCCCCGAAGACCAGGAGAAAACTACCTTTACGTGCCCCTTCGGTACCTTTGCATACCGAAGGATGCCGTTCGGCCTCTGCAATGCGCCCGCTACATTCCAACGATGTATGATGGTGATCTTTGGAGAGCTCGTAGAGGATATTATGGAAGTCTTTATGGATGACTTCTCGGTCTTTGGAAGCTCCTTCCAAAACTGTTTAAAAAATTTAGATCGAGTCCTCCAACGATGCGAAGACATGAACCTGGTTTTAAACTAGGAGAAGTTTAATTTTATGGTTCGAGAAGGCTTAGTTCTCAGACACAAAATTTCAGCAAGAGGGATGGAGGTCGACAAGGTCAAGGTCGAAATAATCGAAAAACTTCCCGCGCCCTCAAATATAAAATCTATTCGAAGTTTTCTTGGCCACGCGGTTTTTTATAGGCGGTTCATTCAAAAATTTTCTAAAATAACAAAACCGCTAACCCACCTCCTGGAGAAGGAATCTCCATTTATTTTTGATGACGCGTGCGTAGAAGCATTTAAAAGTATAAAAGAAAAACTTATCCATTCTCCTATTCTGGTGGCGCCCGATTGGACCCTTCCATTTGAGATTATGTGCGACGCGAGCGATATAGCGGTAGGGGCCGTATTAGGCCAACGCGTAAATAAATATTTTCATCCTATCTATTACGCATCCCGCACGGTCACGGCCGCACAGGCTAATTACACGACCACGGAAAAGGAACTCCTTGTCATCGTCTTCGCCATCGATAAGTTTAGGCCCTACGTCACGCTTTCAAAAATTATAGTGTTTACCGACCACTCCGCCCTAAAATATTTATTAGATAAAATAGATGCTAAGCCCTTCTTCGATGGATCCTCCTATTACAAGAATTTGATTTAGAGATCCGGGATAAGAAGGGGGCCGAAAATTTAGCGGCCGACCACCTCTCTCGTTTAGAACGCCTGATAACGGAAGCGCTCGTCGAGCCAGAAATCGATGATCGTTTTCCCGAGGAACGTCTTTTAACTTTAAATAATTTAAAAACTTCTTCCACACCTTGGTTCGCGGACTACGCCAACTATTTTGTTGCGCGGGTGCTTTCGAAAGACTTTACAGAACAGCAAAAGAAGAAATTCTTTTCTGATTTGAAAAACTACTTTTGGGAGGACCCTTTCCTATTTCGCGTCTGCGCGGACCAAGTCGTGCCGAGATGTGTTTCGAGCGAGGAGGGTGCGCAAATATTGCGTCACTGCCACGAGGGGCCGGCCGGTGGGCATTATCAAGCTAACCGGACCGCACAGAAGGCGCTGGAGGCGGGCTTTTATTGGCCCGCTCTCTTTAAAGACGCTCACCGCTTTTGTGAGCGCATGCGATAGCTGTCAATGGCCGGGTAACATCTCTCGTCGCGACGAGATGCCCCAAAATTTTTTATTTAGAATGCGAAATTTTCGATTTATGGGGCATAGACTTCGTAGGCCCCCCTACCTCCTTCATTTTCAAATCGCTACATTTTAGTGGCGGTCGACTACGTATCGAGATGGGCGGAAGCACAAGCTCTCCCCACCAACAATGCGAGAGTCGTCGTCAAATTTCTTAAAAAATTATTTTCTGGCTTCGGCGCGCCCCGCGCGATAGTTGGTGATAGGGGTACGCACTTCTGCAATGCCCAGTTTGAAAAAACTTTATCTAAATATGGCGTCACGCATAATCTCGCCACCGCCTATCACCCCCAAACTAGCGGCCAAGTGGAGGTAGTTAATCGAGAAATTAAACGCATATTAGAAAAAACCGTTTCAACAAATAGGAGGGATTGGGCGATTAAATTAGACGATGCATTGTGGGCATATCGTACGGCATAAAAAACCGCAATCGGTTGTACGCCTTATCGATTAGTCAACGGCAAGGCGTGCCACCTGCCCGTAGAATTAGAGCACCGCGCTTTTTGGGCGTTAAAGCTTTTAAATCTCGATCAAAATTTAGCCGCTGAAAGTCGGAAATTTCAATTAAACGAACTCGATGAATGGCGTGCGAACGCTTACGAGAGCAATAAATTCTATAAAGGGCGCTCTAAATTCTATCACAATCGTAAAATTAAATTTCCAAAAACATTTGCGCCGGGCGATCTAGTCCTCCTTTTTAATTCATGTCTTCGTCTTTTTCCGGGTAAGCTTAAATCCCGATGGTCCGGCCCCTTTCAAGTGAAAGAGGTTTGGCCATATGGGACCGTTCTTATCTCTCACCCCAAAAAAGGCAAGTTAAAAGTCAACGATCACCGATTAAAACTTTACCACGCGGGCGATCAAGTGGGCGGTAAGCTAAATTCTATACCCCTCCCCCACTTCTAAAGCGATCGTACCCCGCCAATGCGTCAAGCTACGAGACGGTAAACAAAGTGCTTATGGGAGGCACCCCCATATTTATCAAATTATATTTTCTTTTCCCTTTTTTATAATAATTTTTTTTAGTATTTACATAATAAATAAATAAAACAAAATGATGAAAAATTTAATTTCAAATAAAAAAACAAAAATAATAATAATAATAATAATAATAATAAATAAACATAATATAATAATAATAATAAAACAAAACAAAATGAAAAATATATATATTAATAAATATGCATATTTAAAATTTTCATTTCTCTTTATAAATGAAAAACAAAATAAAATGAAAATAAAAACAAAAACTTTAAAACAAAAATCAAAAAGAATTTTAGGAATTTTAAGATAAAACAATAGAAAGTTTTCTCGAAGTAGGATTACTCGACAGACCCGAGAGGGGATTTTTGTCGATATTTTGAAAAGGGAAAACCCCGTTGCTTTTGCCTTTTTATTTCTCTTTTCCTTCCTTGCTTTTTGTCTTAAAGTTTTTCTTTATTTACCTTATTTTATCTTTCTTAACATTTTGATATGAATCTTAAATATGCATCTTTCAAAAAAAAACCCCAAAATAAATTAATTTTGATTCCTTTCATACGTATACTATTTTTCGCTCTTTTGTACATTTGGAAAAATCAAAACAAAACCCAAGTTTTTTTATATATATTTGATCATATGAGTAGTTTTCCTTTCTTGTCCATATATATTTTAACCTAACCTTTTTTGCCCTTCCTTTTTGTAAATAACCTTTTACACTTTTGTGTATATTTTTGCTCCTCCTACCTAAACTCAACATTGAGGACAATGTTTACCTTTAAGTATGGGGGTGTGTTTTTCCATTTTTTTCTTGTAAATATTTATCCCTTTCTTTAAAAAGAAAATCCAAAAAAAAATATTTTCAACATAACAAATTTGTTGCAACGACTCTTTCTCTTTTCCTTTTAAAAAAATTTGTTGTAACAAAGTTGTCTCTTTCCTTTTATTTCTCTCTTCTTTTTGTAAAAATCTTTTAATATGTAAATAGGTAACAAATTAGAAAACCCAAAAAAATTATAAAATAACATAGAAAAATTTTCACCAAAAAATTATTATAAATGTTTTATTTCCGTTTCTCTTTCTTTTCCTCTTTTTTATATGTGCATATATTTTACAAAATTAAAAATGAAAATATATATATATATATGATGAAAAAAAAAATTTTAGAAAAAATGAAAAATATTTTTTAGTATTTATATATGTATTTTGTTATAAAGAAAATCAAAAATCCAAAAAAATACATATCATATCTTAAAAAAAAATATTATTATATATCAAAAAAAAAACCCTAACTAAAATAAAATCCCCTACTTAGCTTTTTGTTATTTCCAAGGCTAGGTTAGTTTTATCTTTAAGCGTTTTTCATTATTTTTGATTTACTAAATCATTTTTATTTTTATCTTAGTTTGAAAATTTAAATCTAGGAATTTTAGTAGTAAACATCATCTTGTGATTTTAGTTTAAATCGAGAAAAAACCTTTCAGCACTACTTCGAGTTTACCCTAAAAAGTTTCTTTTTGTATTATATTGGCAAACCATTTTTAGATTTAATTATTCTTACTTCAAAACTTGTGAAACTTTAGGAATGTTTTTAATCTACTAAATTTTGCTCTCAAATTTTTTTTTTATTATTCTAGATTTTCCTTTGAAACCCCCTTGTATTTAGCTGGCAATAAAAAATTAGAAGGAGTTTAAAAGAAATCCTGTGTCAATGGGAATAAAAAGATTCCGTAAACGCAGGCACCCAACATTGTTAAAAGAAATCCTGTGTTAATGGGAATAAAAAATTCCATAAACACGGGCATTGGGTTAAAGTTAAAAGTTTCAATTATCCCTCGTAAACCAAACGCTGGGAGTCAAAGTCAAACCAAACCAAAAGATGGGGTGAGAGGATAAAATTCATCACCCCTAATCCAAGCACTCTTCTTCCTGCCAAGGCTACCCCTTTTTCCCCTACCCTTTAGCCAATAAAATTGTAAGCTAGATTTTTATTTAAAAAGTTTACGAGAGCATAATTAGTAGGTTTTATTTATTCTTGAAAATTTTCTTTAAAAAGTTAAGAGTTTTTATAATTCCGTTCTAATTAAAGGTGCTAATAATTACAATATAATACGCCATTTAGCGAACTTTTGAAGTCTTATAGCTAAAACTTTTTCGCTCTTTTTAAATCATTTTCATAATTTAGGACTTACCTCTTTAAATCTTCTAAATTTATTTTAATCTTACTTTTGATTAAATAAAACTTTAGTAAATTTGAAATTTTATTAAACGTCTTATAGATATCCCTTACTTTTTCTCTGGAATAGCAAAAGCTTAAGTATGGAGGTATTTGATGAATAGTAAAATATACATATTTTCTATATAGTTTCTTATATAGTTTTATACAAAATTTGTAATATTTCATTTAAATCATTGAATAAATGATTTGTTTTAACTTATATTTATATGTAAAAGGAATTTCATAAGTATATTTAAATATATGAAACTATATAGTATTTATGTAAATGTTTATGTAAATATATATGTAAATGTATATTTAAAGTATATGTAAATATTTATTAAATAAAAACTATAATATATTTATATATATATATATATATATATATATCAAGTTAATAAAAATCGTTTTTTAGTTATTTTATAATTAAAGTTAATATATATTAAATCTGTAAATATATATAATATATATATATATGTTCTTGTGTTTACACATCAGAGCAGCTGGCCTAGTGGATAAGGTTCTTAATGCTCTCTGAGGAGGTGGTCGGTTCGAAACCTGGCCAGCGCCATTTTGCTGGTATTAATCCCGATGCCCGTGCCCGCCGCCCGCAAGCTAACTTCCCGCCCGCCAGCTGTTGCGACAGCCTGAAGCCCACCAGCCGCCCGCCAGCTCACACCCGCCTGCCCGCTGCCCTGCCTCCACGTGCCCGCGCCAGCGCCCGCCAGCTGTCCCGCTCTCCTTTAACCCGCCAGAAGCTTCCTCCCAGCTCACACTATCCGCACTCCACGCCAGCTGCTCCTTTAAACTGCCAGCACTCCACACCAGCTGCTCCTTTAAACCGCCAGTCTTTCCCCTTCCAGAACCTTCTCCAATAGATATTTTCAGTTTTTTTTCCTATAAAAAAAGAGGAATTTTCTACTTTTAGGGGGTTCAGAATTTTGAGAGCTTTTCTTGAGATTGTGAGCCACTTTTGTTGTTTTCATACTTTATGTCTTTTTTTGCATTTTCTCTCTCTAACTTTGTAATCTTTTTGATGGCAATGAAATAGGTTGGCTTGTTTTGTAATTGTCTCTTCTCTTATTTTGTTGGAAAGTGTGTGTGTGTTCTTCTATTTTTTTTTTCTTTTTAATTTAGTTTTTTGTTATTTTAATTAGATTTCCTTTTTAATTTGGGTGTGTGTGTGTGAGAGAGAGAGTAGTTTACTTATTTGTATCTTTCTTTTAATTTTCGTTGATTTCATATTAGTGTGTGTGAGTGTGTGAGGGTAGATTAATTTTTCTCTTTTCTTATTTTACATTTTAGCTTTTTCTTTTAAGTTAGTTTATTACATATATACATATATAATTATTGTTTTTATTAGTGTGTGTGTGTGAAAAAGCTTTAAAAAATGAAAAGAGGGTGTTTTTAGTTTAGTTTAATTTAGCTTCCAATTCAATAACATAGCTTTTATTACCGTCACGCATTTATTTCCCCCGTCTATCAGTTTTGATAGAACTCGTTCACGCATTTATTTCCTGTCTATCCGTTTGGATAGAACTCGCTCACGCATTTATTTCCCGTCTATCCGTTTGGATAGAACTCGCTCACGCATTTATTTCCCGTCTACCCGTTTGGGTAGAACTTGCTCAAGCATTTACTTCCCCTCTACCTATTTGGGTAGAGATCGCATTCCTTTAATTTCTGTCCTTTAATTCCGTCATTTCAATTCCGTAGAGTGTGTGTGTTTTCAATTAGTGTGCTCTTTCTTTTTGGTTATAATTATTACTTTTCTTTGTTTCCGCTAACCGCTCACAACCGCTTAAATCGCTAAATAGTCATCATTGTCGCCTTAAAAATCTCAAAAGCAAAACCTAAGCAAAACTATTTTCCAAATTAGCGTTTTTGTGCTCTCTTGCTTTTCTTACAAATATCGCTAAACGCACGCCACCCCTAATTTTTGTCATTATCATTTCTATAAAAGTATAAGAACCAAATCAAAACCATTTTTCCGATAAAATAATAGCGTGTTCCTAAGAAGTAGAAATAATCGATACGATCCGGAAAATACGACCTTGATATTTCAAAAAGAAATATCCTATACTACTTTCGATAAGGTACACTTGCCTTTATCGATTTTAGTTTGGATAATTTACTTAAACCCAAGAGCTTTCTCTCAAAAACAAAAACAATTTTAAACTCTTAAAAATTTGTTGCAACAAATCTTTGGTTGTTATAACATAGCAAAGATTTGTTACAACAAAAAGCAAAACCAATCTAAATTTATCTGTCAGGCGACTTGGACTAAAGAGAAAATTGATGATTAAGAAGCTAGCACTTGATCTAGAATCCCTTTGGACTAAAATAAACTTCTTAGATAATTAAACTGCAAACTTCTAAATTATATGCTTCGACCGTGGGGGTTCCCAAAGTATGATAGAACCTCTTTCCAGAGAACTATCAACTAACCTTAGGTTGATCCATTAAGACCTCTCGACCAGTCGAAACCCCTAAGCTTGCTTTAGGCGGTGAAACCCTCTACTAGATTTGATTCCAGTCTGGGTGATTTAAATCACCCTCTCTCGAGGAGTGCATGAAATTTTTTTTATCTTTGAGTGATCTCCTCATTTGCATGGATCTCTCGATCACTAGCATACGAATCTTAGATCGAAAAACATATTCGCGACATATGAATTCGACGCAATTAAATTCAAAGATAAATCGAAGCGAAATAATATAAGAATCTTGCAAATTTTAATGAGAACAAAACTGCGTTTATTTTATTCCAAAGTTCATCATGATCAAGTGCTAATTGGAATTTAGCTACTCATCACGATGGAGGAAATACATATGATAAAAGAGAGACACATGACTGGTAATCGAAAAGTACTTAAATTGAAATTGCTGAAAAGAGAATTACAACTTGAAACAAAATTAATGGTGACAACTTGAAATGAGAAAAATAGTAAATTAGTGCAGAATAACAGAAAATGGCCTCCAAAGTCCTCTCCCCTGGCATCTGGACATGGCAGCAATTTATAGTTGAAAAGTTGGGGAGACACGCCCCTAGGTCACGCCCGTGACATAGGGCGTGTAATGTGCGACAACGGTGTCTTGAATACCCGGGAACGTTCGGGAGAAAAACCGCCAAACTTCATAAATCAGTTGGTCACGCCCCTATGTCACGCCCGTGACCTAGGCGTGTCTTGGCTTGATCTACAAACGGCGGGAAATGACCTGAGCTGGAGTTAATTGGGTGGTTTAGAGTAGGTCACGCCCAATGGTCACGCCCATGACAGTGGGGCGTGTAATATTAATCCGATATGGCATGATCCAGCACGGCAGTAGAGACACGGCCCGTGACATAAGGCACGCCCCTATGTCACGCACGTGACTAGGGGGCATGTAATATTAATCTGACGTGGACTTGGTTCTGGCATTCTCAGTGGTCATGGCCCGTGGCTGGGGTCACGCCCCTAGGTCATGCCCGTGACTAGGGGGCGTGTACTTAACAATTTTCCAAAACAGCACCAAATTTTCTTCTGGTTAAAACAGTGAGCCCAAAAATGCTATCAGCAGCCCAGATCTACCTGAAAAGGAAAAATAAATAAATTAAGGAGAATATTTTAATAATAAAGATAAATATTGATTGATTATTAAATTAAAAACTAACTAAAAACTAAGATAAAAATAGAGTTATCAAATACCCCCATACTTACCCGTTTGCTAGTCCCGAGCAAACAACTTTTCATAGGAGTAGAAAAATTTAAATACTAGAATTGAAATTTGAACCTAAGGAGTAAAAATGCGAAGTCTTACGCCTAAGCGTGTAGAAATTCTAGTAGAAAAAACTATTCAGCATATAGATTAGCTTATAATTTTTCAAAAATGCGTTACAACATATTGTTTTTATTTTAAATTGAAAATCCGGTAAATCCTAAAATGTTATTTAGGGAGCGGGTAGCGTGCTTACTAAGATCAATATTACGCAAAATCAAATTTCGGGATAGCCTCCAAAGAAATCCATCAATGACGATGGCCATAGGCTTGCCCTTTCACACTCTCGCCACGGCACTAGTTTAACTCATATGAATGAATAGATAGGACTTAATTCGGTTGAAACGTGGGCTTAGGTTATTTTTGGTGAGGAAAAACAAAGATAAACATGACGGCTATTCACACCCAAACCAAAAGTGAGCTCGCACAAAATAATTTAAGCAGCCATGGCATTGTAAGAGCATAGCCAATTCCTAATCTTTTTTTTTTCAGTTTTTTTTCATTCATTTTTTTCATTTGATTTTTTATGAGCATTTTTTTCATAAAATACAAGAGTGTCCACCAAAATAATAAAAGACAACAAACTCTCACAAAATCTTTTCAAATTACTGCTTTCGAGCACTGACTTAGGTGTGTGATTAGGTTGCTTTTGGGCTTTGGTGAAGAGCTTGGTGGAGCTGAAACAAAAAGTAATGTAAAAGGCTCAAAGGGGCTTAACAAAGGTAAAATGTTAGGTGCGGGTGCAAAAGCTCAAACGGGCCAATGAAATGCCTATATCATATTCATACGAATGAATTTAACCTATGCAAATGTTTTGAGAATCGCTAGAGGGCAAGTTCTAGACATCTAGAAAGAATACCCTTCCGTTCAAATTGCGTAATAATTCTCTAGTAAGCTTCTACATACTCACTTAAATTATTTTTGGATTCTACCGGTTTCAAGGTAAAAGTAAAACAAAAATTATTTTCACGCAGTTAGAAAAACATAAATCTAATTGTATGCTGAATAGTTAATTCGATATGAGATCCTACAAACGCGTGCGCTTAACTATGAACACTACATGAGTCAACAATTCTACTCCAAAATCAAAAATCGAATAAAGTATAAAAATTCCCTACAACACTATACAAAAGCAAATCTACTAAGGATTTTGCATGAGTAAATATAGAGATATCGATTCCCAATTTTTTTTATAAATATTTTCTTCTTTTTTTAATATTTTCTTTAAAATTATTTTTTCGGGTGTTGCTCAGCAGTAAACTTGGTGTGAAATACCCTCCCCCCATACTTAAAAGAAAACAGTGTCCCCAATGTTGGAAATCTAGAAAAAAACAAGTAAGAAAGAAAGAAGAAACTTCCCTGAGTGGAGGCCAAATTCGCACCAAGTAGTCCTGATGTAGCAAAACACACAATTTTTATACTTTTTTTATAAAAAAGATAAAGAGACATGAAAGCAGGAAAAATATAAAGACAGATACAGATACAAAAGATAAAACAAAGAAGGCCTAATCCTCATCACTGCCATCCCTGCTCGGTGGATAGTGAGTCTGCAAAACCCCAAACTCCCTCAAAATGTGATCCATCGAAGAGTCCTGACGCTGCTCAAGTGCGGTAAATCGACTATCAAAATGTGCAAACCGAGCATTAAAATGGGTCTCCATCTGCTCAAGCTGAGTACGGAGAGACCCGAACTGACGATCCCAATAAGTTGAAGGACCAGCCATTGGGGAAGACTACGGCGGAGGTGGGGGTGGAGAATGAGTAGCACCATGGAGATCAGTATCAAGATCAAAATCTCCACTGCCAACCATCAGTGGCACAGCCTCGTACTCACCATCGCGTCGTCGTGCTAAGCCTAGGGCTTGGAGATTCTGAAATTGAATGGAAATTGGCGTCTGAACGGAGCGCATCCGCGGAAGAACATCCCAGACCCCCATCTGCTTGGCGAGATGGGTGATGAAGTGCCCTCCGTGGACAGCTCCCAACCTCGCATTTTCGGCCTGATGTCAAAAGAAGATAGCGAGCAACTAGCCGAGGTTAAGAGGTACCCGATGGTGCATACAATATAGACATACGAAGTCCCGCCTGGTAACTACACCATGGCTATCATCGCGGCCGGTAAGAGTGAAGGTAATGAGGTTGTGGAGAATACGAAAGGCAGGAGAGATGAGGTGGCTACCTTTGGATCTTTTGGGGTTTAAGGAGAAATATAATTGCTTATTTCCAACCATAAGTGTAGAAGATTAAAATCGGTGGGGAAATCAACACAAAGATCGGCGTAGGTGGGAGAAAGAGAAAATGCCTCGTCGCAAAATCCCATAAGAACATTGAGTTTGCGGATGGAAAGTTGATGCGAAAGACCGCCCATTCGAAAGGCGATGACGTCATCATTCCCGACCCACCGAAACTCAAAAGAGGCCAAGAACTCAACTGTGAGTTCAAAGTAAGCGGCCTCGGAGATGGAGAAAAGAGCATTCCATCCGGGGGTGGATAGAAAATTCCTCACTAACTCAGCCGCTCCGAAAGCTGCCAGGATGCCCCAGTCCACGATACGGAAGACGCCAAAGGGTTTGGCGCCCAACTGGTTGCTCCATTCTTGTTGGGTGGGGTTGTCTAAAAGAAGCATAGCTTCCGCTGCTTCAGGGTTCCGCGGGGTGCTCAGAGGAAGAAGCGGTGGAGCGGGCGTGATGGCGAGGCATTTTGAGAAATTTGGCTCAAGGGGGGAAAGAAAAAGGAGAAGAGCAAAAAGGAGAGGTGGGGTGGAAAAGAGAAGAAGAAACCTTTAAATAGGAGAAAATCAGGAGTCACGCCCCCCTGTCACGCCCGTGACTAGGGGGCGTGTAATAATAAGGACAAAAAAATCTAGCCTCGTGAAGGGTGGACAGGCAGGAGATAGAATAGATAAACACGCCCCAGGGACACGCCCGTGACTCTAGGGCGTGTAGCTGGAAGGAATCCGATGCTCTTATCCTGCGAAATGGGACCCGCCATCGGTCACGCCCATGTTTTTGGGGCGTGTAACAGCAGGTCACGGGTGTGACTCAGAAGAATGCAGCCGAACCAAGACGGAAGAGTTCCGTCCCGGTCACGCCCGTGACAGTGGAACGGTCAAACCCGTGACTAAAGAGGGAGACGGACCCGCCTCATTCACAAAAAGGGCCCATCATTCGAGACAAACTTCCAGACAGGTCACGCCACCAAGACACGCCCGTGACTAGGGGCATGTAAGAGATTTTTTTTCATTTTTTTTATTTTTTTTATTTTTTTTATTTTTTTTATTTTTTTTATTTTTTTGTAAAACAAAACATAAAAACACGATAGTAAAAATAAAAACATAAAATACCGACTTGCAGAGCGGAGTTTCATGTACGTGGGAGTGTCCGTTATTTTGCAAATCTCCTACAAACCTGCAAAAACCTCAAAATAGAATAATAAAAATAATAACATTTTTTTTTTGTTTTTTTTTTCATTTTTATATGTTTTTTAAAAACAAAAAAAAAACTTAGAAATTTCTTTTTTTAAACGGAAGAAAAATAAAATAAAATAAAAACATGGGTTGCCTCCCAAGAGCGCTTTGGTTACGGTCGTTGAGCTCGACCAAGGTGGCACGCCAATTTAGGTGTTCGGAAGGAGAATTTCCTCCCGGTGCTCATGAAAATTATCGCCGGTGAAAAATAATTTCAACCGGTGCCCATTCACTTTAAATTCACCTTTTTCAGGATGCATTATTGAAACGGTCCCGTAGGGCCAAACCTCTTTGACGATAAAGAGGCCGGACCAATGGGACTTAAGTTTTCCCAGAAAAAGACGTAAGCGCGAGTTATAGAGGAGAACTTGGTCTCCCGTTCGAAAAGTTTTAGGATTCCTAAGTTTCTTATCATGATAAAATTTATTGCGCTCCTTGTATAATTTATTACTTTCGTAGGCAAAGGATCTCCACTCATCGAGCTCGTTAAGTTGGAACTTGCGGAGCTCGGAAGAAATATTATTATCTAGATTAAGAAATTTAAGCGCCCAAAAGGCGCGTTGCTCAAGCTCGACCGGTAAATGACATGCTTTCCCATAGACCAATCGATACGGCGTACAACCGATGGAGGTCTTGTACGCAGTCCGATAGGCCCACAAAGCATCATCGAGTTAAGCGACCAATCCTTCCTATTGGTGGAAACCATTTTTTCTAAAATTCGTTTTAATTCACGGTTAACCACTTCTACTTGGCCACTTGTTTGAGGGTGATAGGGGGTGGCCATCCTATGTGTAAAGCCATATTTAGATAAAACTTTAGTGAATTGGGCGTTATAAAAATGAGTTCCCCTATCGCTAATTATTGCCCGCGGAGTTCCAAATCGTGAAAAGAGTTATTTGAGAAATTTGGTCACGACTCGGGCATCATTGGTAGGAAGGGCTTGCGCCTCCGCCCACCTAGATACGTAATCGACCGCTACCAAAATATATTGATTTCCAAAAGAAACTGGTAGCGGGCCGACAAAATCGATCCCCCATAAATCAAAAACCTCAATTTCTAAAATGGATTTTAAAGGCATTTCATCAAGGCGAGAGATATTACCTGAGCGTTGGCATTGTTCACAATGACTTACATGTGCGTGAGTGATGGCGCAAATCTCGCACACCGCTATAGGCGGTAGCTCGACTGCGACACGAAACGGCAGTGTATCGATCGTTCAAGTAATATAAAACGAGGAGTAATCCCCGAGTATCGAATCTCGAGGGAACACAGTAAGGTGGAGCTATCTATCGAGGAAGGACTTGAGATCAAAGTCCTTTAAGGCGGATGGGTTGCGGAAACGGGGTGTTTTGGTTGTGGAAAATAAAGAAAAAGAGCTAAAACTACTCCTATGCAATGCCGCTATGCAATGCTTCGCTTGGCGGGATGGAGACTAGGCAGGCCTTGAGCGCACTGCGTCGCAAGGGCGGATGGACGAGTAGGCAAACAGAGTGAGGGTCGTAAGCACCTCTTCGACAAGCATGCCACTAGCAATTGCTAGTGCGGCAACGAACGCGACGGCGGGATGGATGATGGAATGGGGCGCACCTCAAGCAACATAAACATAAAATGAAATCACATAGACATGAAATCAAGAAATATACACAAGTTTATTCACTCTACTTCATCATAATAGTGAGATCTACACATCTACACATCAATAAGAGAAGTACAAGGCAAGAAATCGACCGAATCTGAAGTCTTGTTGAAGATTCACGGTTGGAATCATTGGGTTGTCAATCCGCGTCCAAGCTCGGTAAGCAACTGCGTCCGGGGTAGAGAGAGCTGTCACTACTCTCCAATGGACCCGTCTTCCTCGTCTCACGATCCGGTGGAGGTTGCAAGCTTCATCTTGCTTGAAGGTGATGGCGTCTAGATCTCTCTTGAAGCCCTAGGATGAAGGAGGAGGCCTAAGGGATGAAACCTTGGTGGAAATGGCGGAATCACACTGCTGTACGGCACGTACGGGCGTCTCCCCCGTTTAGGTCGAAACTGCAGCTTTTATAGGAAAACGTCAGAAATTTAGTTACGCACGGTCGAACGCACGACCGTGCATGGACCGTGCGATACTTAAGCGCAGCAGGCGTGCAGGAGTAGAAGGAATGCGCCCGTGCGTTTTACTCACGCACGGGCCAACCCGCCCGTACGTTAAAACGCACGAGTAAACTCCGAGGCTCCGTTTTCTGCCCAGACACAAATGCACGACCGCAACCGACCGTGCGTCAAGGAAACGCACGACCGTGCGATATGCACAGAAATGACTTCTGGGGAAAACAGGACGATCAGGTCACCTGCATACAAGATCAACGGCTGGGAATACACGTCCAGCAGCACAGAGATACAGAAAATAGAATGGGGAGCACGAAGTGCTTACCCCCAACAACAAAGTGCGCAATTGCACACAAAAATAGGCACAACTATATACTTCTAATAAAAGCATGAATAAAGGAAATATGAACGAAACTGAAGCACAAAAGCAGAAAAACTAGCCTAAATGAGTCCGAAAATATGTATATAATAGGGACTCATCACACCCCCAGACTTACCTGTGTGCGCGTCCCGAGCAAACAAATCCGGCGGAGTATGAAAAAGGTAGCTAGAGTAGAAAATTACAAGACAGAGTAAGATGTGAAGTATCATGCACATGCTCATAAAAATTCTGCAGAAGAAGATTCTAACTATACTAAAATTTACAATAGTATAAATGCGGAAATAAAGATTTATATGTACTCAGATGGTGAATCGTGAAGAATTTATGTGGTCATGCCCGGTGTGAAAGTAAACAAGCCACTTAGGAGGGTGTTACTAAAGACTAGAATTAGGGAATAACTCCGTTGAAATCCATCAACGACGAGGACCATAAGCTTGCCCGGTTACACTCTCTCCACGGCGCTAGCAAACTCACAAGTTAAATCAATAGGGCTTTACGGTTATAATGGGGCTTAGGTTACGGTATGATATATAAAGATAAACAAGATGGCTACGCAACCCAATTGAGTCACAAGATAACGCTGAACCGAAAACAAGACCACAAATGATGCTAGTGTGACACACCCCCAGACTTAGCTTGAAAATTGGGTGTGCACACAGCCTACTCCAGCAAAATACCAACTGTATTTTCTAAAACGCACAAGGGGATTTCATTTCATTCTACTTATTATTTTTTTTTTAGATTTTTCTTTTTCTTTTAACCCCGGTTGGTTTACAAAAAGGAGTTCAGCAAAATATAAATTTTTCTTTCACATCACAAGGGTTCCACGCATCACATCCAAATATGAAATGTAATTCCAGTTAACTTATTATTTGGTTGCGAAAATAGGATAAGCTTCAGGCTTTGGTGACTGAAAGAGGAGCTGAAACAAAGGAGGGGTAGGCATAAATTTGGCTTGCAAAGGTAAGCGCATAGGTCAAGGAAAACAAGGCTCAAACTAGCCAAACAAAGGCCTACGTCATATTTAACAAAATGAGCTGCTCTCACCCAAGCTTCAAGAGTTGCTTGGGGCAAGTTCTTAGCCCACGAGAAAGGTAAACCTTCCTTCCGACTCGAGCAACACACAACTAGCGCTAGCTTACACACAACACCGTGCTACCGTAAATTTCAGCCACATTCACCAAATGAGTATGATAATTCAACAACTACGCAAGAATACTAATTGAAAATTAAAAGCATAGAGATAATCTAATTTTACTCACATTTTTATGGAAGCATGCGGATGCGACTAGAGCACTCCAAGAGTCAACATTATACTCTGAATTGCAATTCCTAAGCTAACATCCTATTTCATATTCCTACCAAAATAAGTATGAACAGAAATACGCATACAAGTTAGTGCGCTCTCAAGTGGGTGCAAAGTGTGCAGACAAAATGAACAACAAAAAAAATGATTCTTAGAGAAAGAAACTTCTAGCATGCAAAATAACTGTGCACGTGAGTGGATACACAAAAATATCTCCCCCAAACTTAAACTATGCATTAAGATATTCTAAAACAAAGTTAGGGGAAGAGTGTACCCAATGCTCAGCAAGTAAGCATTCCGGAAGCCTGTAGTGAAACTCTACGAAGAATCACGACCACTGCCTTCACAAATAGAAAATACCTGCAAAGAGTGGTCTCCGCACACGAAAACTAAAATAGCACAAAATAAGCTAGTTTTTTGCAGGGGATAAATTAAAAGACAAGAAAAATTAAGATAACTACTGGGGTTATTTTCATCCCAGCACGACTTATTCAGGAAGGTGAGGGTCTTAGCTAATGGGAGTATGGAAAGAGAAGTGGACAGGCAGCTGTTCTAATTCCCGTGTCGGTAGCGGGTACCGATACGGCGATAAAACAGTTATTCCCCTACCTAAATAAAGATTCCTGCTGAACACAGGTAGCGGGAATAGGAAGTAAGAAGAGGAGGAGGCCTGGTCCTCACTCATCTCACCACAAAATAAATCCTTGCCTAGCAAGGTGTCATCTCCAGGGAGGTGGCAGGAGAAAGAGGCAATGAGTGGAGCTTCCTCTACGGAGGGGGAATCAACCTCCTCACATAAGAGGATGCTCTCATCATTGACTTGAGCATCATGCTCCAAGTCCTCCTGATGTACCTGTGGAGACTCAACCTGCACAGGCTCAGATATAGCAGAAGGGGGCTCAAGAAATAAAAGAGAAGAAGAACATAAATAAAAATCAGGCGGAGGAGTGGTCCCGGACTCACTCCCATCAGGTTGGGAAAGTAAAATAATGTTGGCATTGTCATCAATGCCACAAGATTCGGCGGGATCGTCAGTGGACAAGCTAAAGATTTGGACTTCCTCCACTGGTGCTAAGGAAAGCTCCTCTTCACCTAGAAGGTTGTCCTCCTCCATAGGAGCAGGCACACTTAGATCGCCGGCCTCATCCTGCGACACATCCTCGATAATGTCATCTAAAATAAATGTACTAGAATGCACAATAGGAGGGGGAAGGGTGCTTGGATAATAGTCCAGCACTGGTTCCTCACAAAGAATCAAACCTATGCTAGGAGATGGGTGTACAGGGGAGATGGGCTCAGCCATGTCAGTGCCCAGATCAGCCACACATTTGGTGACCGTGTCCACATCATACCCTTCATAAGATGAAGGTGATATGGCCACACAACCAGATGTCGAAGGTGTGCCGCCAGAGGTAGGAGTCGGGACGATCCGGATATCCGGCTCGTCATCCTCGTCCAATTGGCGAAGATACTCGGCACAATCCTTCAGGGCCTGATCCATGCTCTGACAAAACAAGCACTGCCTAATGGGCTTCTGTGGCACAACGTGTGCTGATGCCGAAAAGAAGATTGACGGTAAAGGCATGGCAGAATAGCCATAAGACTTCCGCGCACCATATGGAGTACCAGACGAAGTCGGTGCTCCATATGCTGGGCTGGTAGTGCTAGGGCTACTATCTCCCTTTGGACATCAATCGCTAGCATGAGAGATATCACCACAAAAATGGCAACGAATATTAAACGCAGACAACATTTTGTGAAGATAAAATGATTCAAAATGTAGAAAACTATTGTGCAAAATAATACACTCAACAAAAATTTACTTAACAGCCTAATAAAAACAGTAAAATAGAATAAGAAGAAATAAAACAAAAATGCGATAAACAAATGGAAAGGGCTTTAATCTCAGATTCTCCCTCTCCAGAAAACTCACACGTCTGTGTTCCCCAGCAACGGCACCAAAAACTTGATGGCGCAAATCTCGCACACCGCTATAGGCGGTAGCTCGACTGCGACACGAAATGGCAGTGTACTGATCGTTCAAGTAATATAAAACGAGGAGTAATCCCCGAGTATCGATTATCGAGGGAACACAGTAAGGTGGAGCTATCTATCGAGGAAGGACTTGAGATCGAATTCCTTTAAGGCGGATGGGTTGCGGAAACGGGGGGGGGGGGGGGGGGGGGGTTGGTTGTTGAAAATAAAGAAAAAGAGCTAAAACTACTCCTATGCAATGCCGCTATGCAATGCTTCGCTTGGCGGGATGGAGACTAGGCAGGCCTTGAGCGCACTGCGTCGCAAGGGCGGATGGACGAGTAGGAAAACAGAGTGAGGGTCGTAAGAACCTCTTCGACAAGCATGCCACTAGCAATTGCTAGTGCGGCAACGAACGCGACGACGGGATGGATGATGGAATGGGGCGCACCTCAAGCAACATAAACATAAAATGAAATCACATAGACATGAAATCAAGAAATATACACAAGTTTATTCACTCTACTTCATCATAATAGTGAGATCTACACATCTACACATCAATAAGAGAAGTACAAGGCAAGAAATCGACCGAATCCGAAGTCTTGTTGAAGATTCACGGTTGGAATCGCTGGGTTGTCAATCCGCGTCCAAGCTTGGTCAGCAACTGCGTCCGGGGTAGAGAAAGCTGTCACTACTCTCCAATGGACCCGTCTTCTTCGTCTCACGATCCGGTGGAGGTTGCAAGCTTCCTCTTGCTTGAAGGTGATGGCGTCTAGATCTCTCTTGAAGCCCTAGGATGAAGGAGGCCTAAGGGACGAAACCCTGGTGGAAATGGCGGAATCGCACTGCTTTACGGCGCGTACGGGCGTCTCCCCCGTTTAGGTCGAAACTGCAGCTTTTATAGGAAAATGTCAGAAATTTGGTCACGCACGGTCGAACGCACGACCGTGCGTGGACCGTGCGATACTTAAGCGCAGCAGGCGTGCAGGAGAAGAAGGAATGCGCCCGTGTGTTTTACTCACGCACGGGCCAACCCACCCGTGCGTTAAAACGCACGAGTAAACTCTTAGGCTCCGTTTTCTGCCCAGACACAAACGCACGACCGCAACCGACCGTGCGTCAAGGAAACGCACGACCGTGCGATATGCACAGAAATGACTTCTGGGGAAAACGGGACGATCAGGTCACCTGCATACAAGATCAACGACTGGGAATACACGTCCAGCAGCACAGAGATACAGAAAATACAATGGGGAGCACGAAGTGCTTACCCCCAACAACAATGTGCGCAATTGCACACAAAAACAGGCACAACTATATACTTCTAATAAAAGCATGAATAAAGGAAATATGAACGAAACTGAAGCACAAAAGCAGAAAACTAGCCTAAATGAGTCCAAAAATATGTATATAATAGGGACTCATCAGTGAGCATCCTTGAAGATGCTCGGCCAATAGAAGCCCGCTTCAAGTACCTTCCGTGCCGTCCGATTTGCTTTATAATGTCCACCGGCGGATCCCTCGTGGCAATGCTTCAGAATTTGAGCGCCCTCCTCATGAGATACACACCTCTGCACCACTTGGTACGCACAAACTCGAAAAAGGAACGGATCCTCCCAAAAATAATTTTACAAATCATAAAAGAATTTCTTCTTTTCTTGATAAGAAAAATCTTTTGGGAGAAATCTTGCAACAAGGTAGTTTGCGAAATCAGCGAACCAAGGGGTGGGGAGATCTATTACCTTATGAATAACGAGGAGGCGTTCCTCGGGAAAAGTATCATTAATTTCCTCCTCTATGAGCTCCTCCGAATTGGGATTCTCCAACCGAGAAAGATGATCCGCCACCAAATTTTCCCCTCCCCTCTTGTCCCGGATCTCCAAATCAAATTCTTGTAAGAGTAAGATCCACCTAATCAATCTTGGCTTGGCATCAGTTTTTGTTAGCAAATAACGTAAAGCCGAGTGATCGGTAAAAACAATTACTTTAGATAAAGTAAGATAGGAACGAAATTTATCAAAAGGAAAAATTACGGCTAAGAGCTCTTTCTCGGTTGTTGTGTAATTTTCTTGTGCGTCGGTGAGTGTCTTGCTCGCATAATATATATGATGAAAATTTTTATTTATGCGTTGTCCTAAGACTGCACCAACGACAAAACTACTAGCGTCGCACATGATCTCAAAAGGAAGATCCCAATTGGGAGCTATCATAATCGGCGCGTTTATTAAATTTTTTTTAATAATAGAAAAAGAATGCAAACAATTTTCATCAAAAACAAACGGCGCATCTTTTTCTAATAAGTGAGTGAGGGGCTTAGTTATTTTAGAAAAATCTTTTATAAACCGGCGATAGAAACCGGCATGCCCAAGAAAACTACGTACGGACTTAACATTTGAAGGGGGAGGCAATTTTTCTATTGTTTCAATTTTAGCTTTATCCACCTCTATACCCTTACTAGATATTTTATGGCCTAAAACCAAACCTTCCCGTACCATAAAATGGCACTTCTCCCAATTTAACACTAAATTTGTGTCTTCACATCTTTGGAGAACACGAGAAAGGTTAGTCAAACATAAATCAAATGAATCTCCGAAAACGGAGAAATCATCCATAAAAACCTAATATCCTCCACTAGTTCGTCAAAAATTGCTAGCATACACCTTTGGAATATAGCCGGCGCATTGCATAACCCAAATGGCATCCTACGATAGGCGAAGGTGCCAAACAGACAAGTGAAGGTTGTTTTCTCTTGGTCTTTGGGCGCAATTGGGATTTGGAGATACCCCGAGAGACTGTCAAGAAAACAATAAAACGTGTGTCCGGATAGTCGTTCAAGGATTTGGTCGATGAACGGCAAAGGAAAATGATCCTTACGGGTCGCATCATTTAATTTACGATAATCAATACAAACCCGCCATCCGGTAACAGTTCTAGTTGGGATTAATTCATTTTTATCATTTGGCGATACCGTTAATCCTCCTTTCTTTGGCACCACATGGACCGGACTGACCCAAGAGCTATCCGAAATCGGATAGATGATGCCCGCATCTAATAATTTGGTGACCTCCGCCTTAACCACCTCCTTCATTTTAGGATTTAGGCGGCATTGAGGTTGAATAGATTTACGTGAATTTTCTTCTAATAAAATCTTATGCGTACAAAAGGAGGGATTAATCCCTTTTAAATCCGAAATTTTCCACGCAATTGCACGGCGATGAAGTTTTAAAAAATTTAATAATTTTAATTTTTCTTCATCGGACAGATATGCCGACACAATTACGGGAAGCTTAGAATCCTCTGCTAAAAATAAATATTCTAAATGATCAGGCAATTATTTTAATTCTAGCACGGGAGGTTCTTCATAAGAAGTTTTTAATCGATCACTACCTAATTCTAAAATTTCAAAAATAGGTGCGTGAGTGATCGAGCCGTCAATAATTTCATGAGAAATAAGATCGAGATTTTCAAAGTCTTCATCATAAAAAATGACGGTGAAATATATTCAGAAAATAAAACGGAGTCTTCATCTGGTGAAGCCTCCAAGAAAAAACAAGAGTCGTCATTTGAAAGCGTATTTTTCATAGAAAAATTGATAGTAAAGGTAACTTCTTCATCTCCGACTCTAAGGAGAAGTTTACCGTTACTAACATCACTTATAGCGCGCGAGGTGGCAAGGAAAGGGCGACCAAGAATGAGTGGTACCTCGGTGTCCTCTTTGATGTCAAGGATGACAAAATCTACCGGAAAGATAAATTTATCAACCTTGACAAGCACATCCTCGATAATACCCATTGAGTATTTTATGGATCGATCCGCCAATTGGATGCTCATCCTCGTAGAATTAGGCTCTCCTAAACCCAATTTTTGGAAAAGAGAATAAGGCATCAAATTTATAGAGGCGCCTAGATCGGCCAACGCAAGTTTAACTAAGAAATCGCCAAATAAACATGGAATTGAGAAACTACCCGGATCAGTTAATTTCTTAGGAAATTTATTAGGTAATACTGCCGAGCACTCTGTGTTCAATTGAACAGTAGAAATATCCTCAAGTTTCTTTTTATTGGATAAAAGATCCTTGAGGTATTTATCATACTTCGACATTTGTGCGATGGCTTCGCAAAACGGTAGATTAATATGAATTTGTTTAAGCATGTCTAAATTTTTTTCGTAATGCTCATCCATCCGATCCTTTTATAAAGCTCTTGCGCGCCTCCGGTGTTTTGTTATTCAAGGTACCACCGGCGTCGTCGTCAATCATTTGACGCATTTGGGAATTTAGGCCGTTATAGAATGTATGAATTTGCAACCAATTGGGGATTGCATGATGGGGGCATCGGCGCAAATATTCCTTAAATCGCTCCCAAGTATCATAAAGCATTTCCGATTCAACTTGGGAGAAAGAAATTATATCCTTACACAATTAGGCTGATTTACCGGGGGGAAAAAATTTCGTGAGAAATTGTTCCGTCATTTGGGCCCATGTGGTGATAGATCCTCTGTGAAGAGAACTGAGCCACTGCTTACCTTTATTGCACAAGGAGAAAGGAAAAAGCCGAAGCCTTATTGCATCACCGGATACCCCATTAATTTTGAAAGTATCGCATATTAAAAAAAAAATTCTAGAAAACTAAAAATATGCGCGTTGGGATCCTCATCTTGAAGCCCATCAAATTGTACATATTGTTGTACCATTTGAATGATGCTCGGCTTTAATTCAAAATTATTGTTCGCTATAGCAGGTCGAACAATACTAGAAGTGGTATCCTCCAAATTAGGCCAGGCATAATAGGACATAGTCCGTTGCGCGGCCGCATCCGTATTTGGATCACCCATATTAGAAGAAGTAGAAGATGTTAAATTTTTTGATTTGAATCGTTTAGGAGTAAGCAGGAGTTGCATCAACTAAGTTATAGCCAAATAACTACAATGCCACATAGCAACACAATAGACTTTATTGATTCACAAAACTTCATTACACTTCGAGAAATACATGGCGAGACATGATTCATAAGAATCACGAAGGAGAGAAGAACAAAATACACCAAAAAACAAATATTGCGACCTGACAAGCAGAGACCGCACAGACCGCTGCACTCCAGAGACCGCCCTACTTGACCTGAGACCGCACGAACAGAATACAAGCAAGATGAACTGCACTACAAGACCGCCACCTCATACCGCACGAACTGGAGGTTATTAAACTAAACAAAGAACAGAAGCTGTCGCCAGACCGCAACTCAGATCGCCTAACCGCAGAAGGTCGCCTGATCCCTGAGCTCGCTGCGAAGAGCACAAGAACAACATAAACCAGTCCGCAGACAAGCCGCTGCAGAACTGTTTATTCAAGTCACTGGGAAATCACCAAGGAAGGAGACCGCAACCTGCTGACCGCAAACCTGCGAACACAACAAACAATCAACTCACTTCTGAGACCGCCCGACCTCAAAGTTGAGACAGCACAAAACAACCCAGGCTCTAGTTCTTAGAGTTCCCATTATGAATGATGGTCCCTGCACCCCTATTTATAGGTGATAGGACGAATGTCATCACCGCCACAAGAGATACAGTCACCACCCATCAGATTGCGAGCGGTCTCACAGAGCAGACCGCGCGATCACACCACTTGGACAACATCCAGTCCAAGACCGCAAATCAGCAGCAGACCGCGCACAAGCCGCGCGGACACGGAACACTCCTTCCTTAGATCGCTAAGAGCAACCAAGAACATCTGGCCGACTTCAGACAAGTTGCGAGATCACCCAGCATAAGCCGCCCGGTCACAGTGGTTACACAGGAACAGACCGCCCGGTCTCCTTACAAAGCAGATAGACCAACCAAGCAGATCAAACTGGGAAGAGACCGCAACATATAAGAACAGACTGGCCAACCACAGTAGACAACCAGAGCCAGACCGGCAGAGCCAGACCAGCAGAGAACCAGCGCAGAGACCGCGCGGTCTCTGCGGTCACCAATATTCAGACCCCCGGCCACCTTCCACTTCACTTCAATAATTTCAACACTCCCCCTTGAAGTGGGAAGTGGAAACTAGCCCAAGCAAACTCCGCAACCGAGTAAACGGTCCCTTTGCCAGCGGCTTTGTGAAGATTTCTGCAACATTGTCCGCACTTCGAACATGCTCGACCATAAGAGATCCTCCCAACACCTTCTCACGAATTAAATGGTGCTCAATCTCAATATGTTTGGTCCTCGCATGACAGACTGGATTATTATCCAGCTTGAGAGCACTCTCATTGTCCCCGCGTAGCATAGTGGGACCTCGAACCTCCTCATGAACGTCCTCCACCAACCTCCTGATCCAAACGGCTTCCTGAGCTGCCAAGGCCGAAGCCTTTTATTCCGCTTTTGTGGTAGGTACAGACACCGAGTCCTGCTTTTTGTTGGAACAAGAAATAGCTGTGGGGCCTGTCATAAAGACAAACCAGACGTTGATCTCCGATCATCCACGTCTCCCCCGTAATCAGCATCCATGTATCCAAGCAACTCCAAGCTTGACCCTCTCCTATATAGGAGACCCAAATCAGAGGTCGACTTCACATACTTCAAAATTCCTTTAGCCGCCAGAAGATGAGGTTTCCGTGGTTTCGCCATGTACTGACTCACCTTGCCAACTACATAAGAAATATCAGGCCTTGTGATCGTCAAGTAGATCAAGCTCCCAACCAGAGCTCGGAACAGCAACGGTTCAGATAGAACTCTCCCCTCATCCTTCCGAAGTTTATGATGCTGTTCTAGAGGTATAAAGTTGTTCTTCCCTTCCTCCATGCCGAATCATGGAACGATCCGCTCCGCATATACAGCCTGAGAAATGAACACTCTGCTCTCCCTCCTCTGAACCTTGAGTCCAAGGAAATGGTGAAGCTCACCCAGATCCTTCATCTCAAATCTGATGGCAAGCTTGGCTCTCAGCCTCGCTACTGCCTCCTTCAAGTTCCAGGTGACAATCATGTCATCAACATACATCAAAACAATAACCCGAAGCACTCCCTCCTTCTTGACAAATAAGCTAGAATCAGAGTCTGAAGCAAAGAACCCGCAGAATAGAAGATACTCCGCGATCTTTCCATACCACGCCCGAGGCGCTTGCTTCAACCCATACAGGGCTTTCTTCAATTTGCAGACATAGTCCGGACAATCCTCTGAAGATATCCTTGTCAATCTCTCAGTATAAGAAAGCATTCTTCACATCGAGCTTCCAAATCTCCCATCCACTGGATGCCGCCAAAGCAATAACAAATCAAACCGAAGTCATCTTTGCCACTGGACTGAACGTCTTATCATAGTCTTCTCCGTGCTGCTGTGAGAACCTGCGAGCCACAAGGCGAGCCTTGTATCGATCGATCGTGTCATCAGCTTTCTTCTTGAGCTTATAGACCCCCACTTGCATGTCATAGGGATAATGCCCTTGGGCCTAGGCACTAGAGACCAAGTCTCATTCTTCTTGAGAGCATCCATCTCCTCCTGCATAGCAATGTCCCACTGCTTCACGCCTTTGGCCTTCTCAAAGCTCGACGTCTCCCTCTCATCCAAGGGACCAGCAAAGAAACATGAGACAAAGCTCACCATGTTTCCTCCTGTGTATTGATCAGGTGGCTTGATAGTCCTCTTCAACCTCCTAAGAGGTTGCACCTGACTAACCACCTCCTTAGCTGCTTCTTCTGTGTTAGCTCCTCATCCAGACGAACTTGGAGCATCGCTCCCCTGCTTCCAGAACCTAAAGCCTCCATCTCTGATCTTGACACAGCTGGAGCTCCTGGTGAAACAGGCAACTCCACTTGAAGATTTTCCGCAGCCTTCCCTTCTTCATCAACCCTGCTCTCCGGTAGTTCAACTCCTGAACTCCCCTTGTAGGAAGTCACCTCAGCGAACACCACATCCCGAGAAACCACTGATCTCCATGTCTCAGGATCCATGCATCTCCATCCCTTCTTCCGCTCATCATATCCAACGAAGACTAGCTTCCTTGCTTTCGCATCTAGCTTTGTCCGAAGAGCATCAGGGATATGCACATAACAGGTTGACCCGAACACCCGAAGGTGTGAAACACTTGGCTTCTCCTTGAACAACAGTTCGTGATGGGTCTTCATATTGATAGGACATAGAGGCATCCTGTTGATGACGTATGCCGCACAAGACATTCCCTCCGCCCAAAAGGACTTTGGGATACTCTTAGCATGAAGCCAGCATTTGCAGGTTTCCGTCAGATGACGGATCTTCCGCTCCGCAACGCCGTTTTGCTGTGGAGTATGGGCACAAGTGAGCTCTCTCCGGAAGCCATGCTTCCTGCAAAAACTTGAGAACTCACCAGAGGTGAACTCCCTACCATTGTCAGTTCTCAATTTTTTCACCCGTAGGCCTAACCGACCTTCCACCATCTCCTTGAACTCCACGAACTTCGCAAAAGCTTCTGACTTCTCTTTTAGAAAAATCACCCAGACATATCTGGTATAATCGTCAATCAACACCAACATATATCTATTGCCTCTAAGGCTTGGGGTGGCAGTCGGTCCCATCAAATCACCGTGAATGCACTCCAACGACGCTTTGCATCTTGTTTGCGATTTATCAAATGGAAGTCGATGAGACTTACCAAACTGACATCCCGCACAAACATGACCGTCTCCATAGGAGGACAAGCTAGGCAAGCCCTTGACAAGGCCCCTTACCGCCATAGGCTTCAATTTGTCCATGCTTACATGCCCCAACCTTTCATGCCAGATAGCTGCGCTATCATTGGTCTTCATCTTGTCAACATAGGTACTTGTCGATAAAAAGAACAAGTCCTTTACCCGCTTTCCAACATGAATTACATCTCCCTTTATCTCCGGTTGAGTTTTAAGAAACTTCACTTCTGTTGGGCCAAACAGAACGTGATAACCGGCATCGACCGCATTGGTCACAGAGAAGAGATTCTTCTTCATACCCGACACATGATAAACACTCCTCATTGTGAGTGGAACCTTATTACTGCTCAGAGAGACAACACCTTCTTGTTCTATGCATGAACAGAATTATCAGTCGTAATGATTGTATCTTTACCTGAGTAAGGTGCCAAAGAAGAGAACTTTGATTCATCCCCGGTAAGGTGATGCCCACACCCTGAATCCACGATCCAATCCTCTTTGAAGTTGATGGCAGCCAAGGACTTAAAGGGCATGGCCGTCATATTGGCCGCAAAGGCTCCTCCCCATCCAGCTTCATTGGCTTCTCCTTCTCCGCTGCATGTCCCGGCTGAAGATTAAACCGGCAATCCTTCTTGAAGTGGCCGATCTTATTGCACCTGAAGGACCTTGGTCCCTCTCCCTTCTTCTTCCCATCAGACTTAGAAGCATAACCCCTATCCTGCTGACCTGAAGTAGAGGGTCCATCCTGACCTGGCTTCTTCTTCTTCCCAGAGAACAACACTTCACTATCTACACCAGAGATAGAAGCCCCCGCCAACTGTCTTGCCAAACTTTACTGCGAAGCAAGTAAGTTTTCCAGCTCCAACAGAGATGGCTGATTTGCCCAACCCTGAACTGAAGTCACAAAAGCAAGATATTCCTTCCGCAACCCGCGGATGATATGCCTCTTCAGTTTTGCCTCCGAGATGGGCTCATCAGGGTCCAATGCAGAAATCTGTGCTGTGAGGTTCTTCATCTTGAGAAAGAAGGTAGAGATAGAAAGATCACCTTGAGAGGCCTTCGCCAACACATTTTCAAGAAACTGTAGCCGAGCTACATTTCTCTTATTGAACAGCCCGTCCAAAGACATCCAAATCTCAGCAGCAGATTTACATCCAATGATGTGATCGAATAGCTCTGGTGAGATAGCCCTCTTGAGTGTGAACTTTGCCTTTGCATTAGTCCTCCTCTAAAGTCTCACCTCTGCCATATTATCTCCTGCCAAAAACACTTCTTCTGTGTCTTCTCCTCCAACTATCTCCCATAGATCTTCGCCAAGCAAGTAACTCTCCATACACGACTTCCATTTCTTGTAATTAGTCGATGTGAGGAGTTCAATACCAAGCCCTCTTGCGTATCCAGCTTCCATGGCAAACTATGTGGTCTCTTCTTCACAAAGACGATGGTAACTCAAGTTGATCACTGCTTATCCACTCCAACAACCTCCCTCTGATACCATGTTAAATTATTTGATTTGAATCATTTAGGAGTAAGCAGGAGTTTCATCAACTGAGTTATAGCCAAACAACCACAATGCCACACAGCAACACAATAGACTTTATTGATTCACAAAACTTCATTACACTTCGAGATATACATGGCGAGACATGATTCATAAGAATCATGAAGGAGAGAAGAACAAAATACACCAAAAAACAAATCTGGAGACCTGACAAGCAGAGACCGCACAGACCGCTGCACTCTAGAGACCGCCCGGCTTGACCTGAGACAGCACGAACAGAATACATGCAAGATGACCTGCACTGCAAGACCGCCACCTCAGACTGCACGAACTGGAGCTTATTGAACTGAACAAAGAATAGAAGCTGTCGCCAGACCGCAACTCAGATCGCCTAACCGCAGAAGGTCTCCTGATCCCTGAGCTCACTGCGAACAGCACAAGAACAACATAAACCAGTCCGCAGACAAGCCGCTGCCGAACTATTTATTCAAGCCACTGGGAAATCACCAAGGAGACCGCAACCTGCTGACCGCAAACCTGTGAACACAACAAACAGTCAACTCATTTCCGAGACCGCCCGACCTCAAAGTTGAGACCACACAAAACAACCCAGGCTCTAGTTCTTACAGTTCTCGTTATGAATGACGGGCCCTGCACCCCTATTTATATTTGAGAGGATAGATGTCGTCACCGCCGCAAGAGATACAGTCACCACCCATCAGATCGCGAGCGGTCTCACATAGCAGACCGCGCGATCACACCACTTGGAAAACATCCGGTCCAAGACTGCAAATCAGCAGCAGACCGTGCACAAGCCGCGTGGACACAGACCACTCCTTCCTTAGATCGCTAAAAGAAACCAAGAACATTTGGCCGACTTCAGACAAGTCACCAGATCACCTAGCATAAAGCCACCCGATCACAGCGGTTACACAAGAACAGGCCGCCCGGTCTCCTTACAAAGCAGATAGACCAACCAATCAGATCAAACCGGAAAGAGACCGCAACATATAAGAACAGACCGGCCAACCACAACAGACCACCAGAGCCAGACCGGTAGAGCCAGACTGGAGAGAACCAGCGCAGAGACAGTGCGGTCTCTGTGGTCACCAATATTCAGACCGCCAACCACCTTCCACTTCACTTCAATAATTTCAATAGAAGAGGAGGGAGAAGAAGAAGAAGAAGAAGAGGAAGAAGAAAAAGTATTCAGAAAGGAAGTGTCGCCTACAGATTCCTCAATCGGATCTTGAGAATTTGGTCGTTGGAATCTTAAGCGTCGCTGAATGGTTCGATTTCCGGATCCAATTCAAGAAGATCGGACGGGTTCCTTCGGATCATACACCAAAAAGAAAAAATGGAAGAAACTTAAAAATTTTATAATTAAAAATTTATAAAATAAAATTTCTTGGATTTCCCAAGGACTACCCAATGACGGGTTCACAAGGTACTAGGCGGTATTGTGGGATAAGAACCCAGCATGACCCTTTCACAAGAAATTTTAATTATAAAAATTTAAAGTAAAATTTTAAGCAGTAAAATAAAAAGGATAAAATTAACAGAACTTTGCTTTCAAAATATCGACACAAAATACTCCCCGGAAACGACGCCAAAAACTTGATGGAAAATTTTCTTTATATAGTTTTGCTGAAGCGCAATTCCAACAATAAACCGATAAGGAAAGTATACCTATCGTTTTAAAGTATAGGATCAAGTGTCGTATTAGACTCGGGGCTGTCGAGTACTTGTACTCACAAAGTGGAGCTATTATTTTATCTAACGGAAATTTTTGGTTTGAAAAGTGAAGTAAAAAAAAGGCGACTTGGACTAAAGAGAAAATTGATGATTAAGAAGCTAGCACTTGATCTAGAATCCCTTTGGACTAAAATAAACTTCTTATATGTTTAAACTGCAAACTTCTAAATTATATGCTTCGACCGTGGGGGTTACCAAAGTATGATAGAACCTCTCTCGATAGAACTAACAACTAACCTTAGGTTGATCGATTAAGACCTCTCACCAGTCGAAACCCCTAAGCTTGCTTTAGGCGGTGAAACCCTCTACTGGGTTTTATTCCAGTCCGGAAGATTTAAATCACCCTCTCTCGAGGAGTGCATGAAACTCTTTTTATCTTTGAGTGATCTCCTCATTTGCATGGATCTCTCGATCACTAGCATACGAATCTTAGATCGAAAAACATATTCGCGACATATGAATTCAACGCAATTAAATTCAAAGATAAATCGAAGCGAAATAATATAAGAAGCTTGCAAACATTAATAAGAACAAAGCAACGCTTATTTTATTCCAAAGTTCATCGTGATCAAGTGCTAATTGGAATTTAGCTACTCATCATGATGGAGGAAATACATATGATAAAAGAGAGAGACATGATTGGTAATAGAAAAGTCAATAAATTGAAATTGCTGAAAAGAGAATTACAACTTGAAACAAAATTAAAGGTGACAACTTGAAATGAGAAAAACAGTATATTAGTGCAGAATAACAGAAAATGGCCTCCAAAATCCTCTCCCCTGGCATCTGGACATGAAAGCAATTTATAGTTGAAAAAGTTGGGGAGACACGCCCCTAGGTCACGCCCGTGACCTAGGGCGTGTAATGTGCGGCAACGGTGTCTTGAATACCCGGGAACGTTCGGGATAAAAACCGCCAAACTTCATAAATCTATTGGTCACGCCCCTAGGTCACGCCCGCGACCTAGGCGTGTCTTGGCTTGATCTGCAAACGGCGAGAAATGGCCTGAGCTGGACTTAATTTGGCGTTTTAGAGTAGGTCACGCCCAATGGTCACGCCCGTGACAGTGGGGTGTGTAATAAAAATCCAACGTGGCATGATCCAGCACGGCAGTAGAGTCATGGCCCGTGACACAAGGCACGCCCTTATATCACGCCCGTGACTAGGGGGCGTGTATTATTAATCTAACGTGGACTTGGTTCTGACATTCTCAGCGGTCACGGCCCGTGGCTGGGGTCTAGGTCACGCCCGTGACTAGGGGGCATGTACTTGACAATTTTCCAAAACAACACCAAATTTTCTTCTGGTTAAAACCGTGAGCCCAAAAATGCTATCAGCAGCCCAGAACTACCTGAAAAAGGAAAAATAAATAAATTAAGGTGAATATTTTAATAATAAAGATAAATACTGATTGATTATTAAATTAAAAACTAACTAAAAACTAAGATAAAAATAGAGTTATCAGAGATATTGGCTGAAGGAAGGTTATCTCGCTATCGCGGAGCGTTAGCGTTACCGCCGCGCGCTAGGCGGAGCTCAAAGTTTTCCGCTCAATAGTTGCCTAAACTGCCATGATCCGTGTGCTTGATCATTGCCTAATGTGGCTACCGCAGGGCGGTGGTACTACCGCAGGCGGTAGCGGCTGATACTATTAAAAGACACCCTCTTCCTCCGTTGTTGCGTGCTGTTACAGAATCAATTGAAGCCAGATATTCGGAGCACTCGTGAGAGCCTTCCCCAAACAGCCTGAAGTACTTCGTCAACGTTCGTGAACGCAAAGAACTTGAAGACCGATCCGATCGCATCTACATCGACATCAATTTCTACTTTTGAGGGAGTTTTTAGTTTGTGTTTTGTTTTAGTTTCTAATTGTAACCTTTATATCTTTTGTTCGGTAGAGGAACTCGCCATACGGCGACTAGGGCCTTGCGGGGATTAGAGAAATTCGCCTCACGTTGGCGACTAGGTCTTGTGGGGCTTAGGGAGAAATTCGCCACACGGCGCCTAGGTCTAGGGAGTAGATCTAGGGGGTGCTCGAGGCCTTTCTGGGGAGAGAAAGGCTAGAGCGGCTTGAGGCCATATCTGCAGAGAGATAGGCTAAAGCCAACCGGTCCTTGGGAGAAGGGTCGGTATAGACAACCAAAAGAGTTTTCATTGGTCGCCTCTTTCCAGGCGTCATTGGGAAAAGTTTTTTGTAATCATATTTATTTCAATTTAATGTTAATGAAAATATGTTTGTTTCTTCATCTCTGATTCATGCTCTATGATATTCATTGTTCTAACCTAAAAGTATTTTCACTGCCGCTAACGCCAAGCGGTAACTCTACCGTTGGCGGTAGCAATAGGGAATTAATTTCTCTAAATAATCTCAAAAATTTTAAAACCCTTATTCACCCCTCCTCTAAGGGCGCCTACAGATCCAACAGCTCGCCTCGCAATCTCTGATGGAGGTAGAGCAAGCAAATCGGCAAGGGAAGGAGTTGGCCATAGGGGAAGGCTCGGGTCTTCAAATAAGAGTGCTCTTCAACAGCTCTCCTGGGACCGGCTACCCCAGTAGGGAGGCAGAGAGAATGCCTTCGACTCGGCAGGGAGGATGTGGAATTCCTTTCTGCGAGCTGATCATCTCAGCTCCCGTACCAAATGGGTTCAGTGAGCCTGACATTTCTTATTACGTAGGGAAGGACGACCCTATTCAACACCTCTAGTGGTTCGTAGACATGGCCTTGATTAGGCAGATTTCAGATGCCTTCAAGTGTAGACTCTTCGCCGTCACGTTCAGGGGGAAGGCGAGGGACTGGTTCCACCAACTTCTAGTGGGAACCATCTACGACTTTGAGGACTTGCGCCGGAGTTTCTTGCTAAGGTTCTCCACTTCAAAGAAGAGGAGGAAGGGGGCGGAGGCCCTGTTCTTGGTTCAAAAAAGGCCAAGGGAGACGTTGGGGAGTTAAATGGATAGATTCCAGGAGAAAGTCCTCCTTGTCATTGAGGTGCCCGGGCATACCCTGCAGCTGGCTTTCACCCTCGGGTTACAACAGGGGCTGTTCAGGATGAGCTTGACTCAGGACCCACCCTTGTCTTTCAAAGAGCTGATGGAGCATGCTGCTCGAGAAATTGAGTGTGAGGCCACACACCAGGAGTTCATGGAAAGGTTGGCCAAGGGTGAGAAATAGGAGAAGGCAGAGAATAAAGAGCAAGGAGGGAAGAAGAAAGAGGAATAAAGAAGTCAGGGGGACCAGTGACCCCATGTTGGGTAGGAGCAAGGCTGAGGGTTTCAACCACCAGTCGCCCGACCGACCTGGAGGCCGCCAGGAGGACCCCCTCAAGGCCAAGGAAGAGGACATTTCCAAGGGAGAGGAAACTTTCAGGGGGGGCAATGACAGTTCAACCCAGCAGGGTGGCAGCCAGACCCAAGGCCATTGCAACCCCAACCACTATAAACCATGATGATTGGCCGAAAAGGAGGAAATAAGAAGAGGGGTCGCGCAGGGAAGGAAGCAAGGATGATGGCATTGTCGTACTATGACTTCCATCAGCAGGAGGGTCATGCGACAACCACATACCCAGAGTTTTTGGAGGTAGGGGAAGGAAGAAGAACCCGGACAGAGAGGAGACAGCTTTACCCGGAAGGACCAGGAGGAAGCTGAGGAGATGGAGGAAGTGAGGAAGGAGATGTCCAAGGTGCATATGGCCGAGTAAGCGTGAAAGTGGAGGTTAGATCTTAAGTTACTCTAGAGGGGGGGGGGGTGAATACAGTATTAAAACTTTTCCTTAGTTTTTATAGCGGAATTAAAATAGTATTATATATAAGTGTAAGCTGTGTGAGAATTATATAAACAGAAAAATTAAGTAAATGTAATCACAAAACAAATAGCACAAGCACAGAAAATAATCAAACGCAGAAGACACAAGGAGCTATAGTAGTTCCCCAATAAATCTGGGTACGTCTACTCTTCTACCACCTTTGGTAGGAATCCACTAGGAGGTTGTTGATAAGGTGCCCTCACACCAGGTAAGCTGTTGATAAGGTGCTCTAACCAAACTGCAGGTTTTTGCTAAGGTGCCCTGTCACCGAGAGTTAACTTTTGAAGGGAGTTATAACCCTGTACAAGATGGGAAGGAAAAAGTTTATAGTGTTCTTCTCTGTCAAGATGCTGAGAGAAGACTCTAGTGGATGTTGTTGTAAAGCTCCCCCTGTCAGATTGAAGTGTTTGACAGAAGATAAAGAAGCTTTCTCTTCAAAACTAAGATCTCCTGTAGCAGTTTGATCTGGAAGGACAGGTTCTTTAGATTGCTTGTTGCTCTTTTAGAAGATCTGAATTTGCAGCAGATTCTGAGTGAATGCTCTTGAGGATGATGTTCTCAGAAGTTTTTGTTTGCTGCTTGTAGAAGAAGAAGAAGATGAAGAAAAATACTTTTTTTTGAGATGTCTATCTGTATCTTCTTCTTCTTTTTATGCTGTATATATATCCTTTTTATTCTGTAATAGAACGACGTTTGAATTCTGTCAACTCAAACGATTTTGGCAGGTCCTTTTATTTTTGACTATGAAAAGATTCCTTTTCAGTAAATGTCAACGGCTATTGCTGCCTTGGAAAAAGGAAAGAAGGGAATACATTAACTGAGTTTAATATCCTTCCTTATCTGTCAGAATATGTCCAAAGGATATTAAATAGATCCGTTATATTCGTCGTTTTGCTGTTAGGATAGATAGAATATAGTTGATAACAAATCTGGGCTTCAATAAATGATCTGTCGAACGCTGGCTATAATCTGTCGAGCGCTATCCAGAGGATGTTGAATGCTGGCTGGAAAACTGTCGAGCACTGTTCAGAAAATGTTGAACGCTGGCTGGAAAACTGTCGAGCGCTATTCAGAAAATGTTGAACGCTGGCTGGAAAACTGTCGAGCACTGCTAGCCATTTGTCGAACACTGATCAGAGAATGTCGAGCGCTGGAACTGGCTGTAATACTTCAGTCTGCTGAGAACAATTTGTCGAACGATGCTAGTCATTCGTCGAACGCCACTTGCCATTTGTCAAACGCTGCTAGCCATTTGTTGAGCGCTGGGAACATTAGATTTAATCTTAAGTTCTAGCTAATTTATCAGCCTACAGACTTGACCCTTAAACTATACAATGGGGTCAACTAATCCTAATTAGTACATAGTGATCCTAGCCCAAAACAGTAAAAGGGTTGTTCCAACAATCTCCCCCTATTTGGGTTAGGATACTATTTGACAAGAAAAATTAAATAGATACAGCAGAAAGTATAATCAACAGAGCAACAATGAAATGAAATATATCTGATAGACTAAAATAGATCATCAGATAAGATAAAAATAAATGCTCTGAGTTTAGAAACTTTACATTCATAACCAAGCAATTTATTTAAGGCTTTTTGTCCTGAGAAGGTGGCTTGAATATGATTTTCCTGTTGGGGTCTTCTGATTTCTTTTTGCTGATAAACAAATCTTGAGCACCAATGATTTTCTGTTCTTTGACATGAGGGATAAATGCTTCTGGGTGCATATCAATATATTCCTCAGAATTGAATGCTTTAACTGTTTTGTATTTTTCAAGTTCTTTTCTTCTGTATTCTGACATGGTTGAGAAACTTGAGAAGTCTTTGCCTTCTGCTTTAGCCTTTTTAATCTGTGCATATGCAATTGTTTCTTTCAGTCTTGCCATCTGACAGATTTTCTCTTCTTCTGGATCTGGAAAGTAATAAATATCTTCTGAATCATTTTTGTCTTGAGTGACCTTTTGAGGTACTCTATCTCTGTGAAGAGATCCATCAGAAATGTGAAGTTTGTATTCTGAAGATATTTAAGAAGAAGAAAAGGTTTGACTTCTTTGAAAGATAGGAGCACTGGCTGATTTCTTAGAGGAAGGAGCACTGGCTGATCCAGAGGCTTGAGAACCACTAGATCTACTAGGTCTCCTTTAATGTTGAGAGCTTGGCTTCTGAGAGGAAGATGATACACCTGCTGATCCTATTGCACCAGCTGCTAGAGGAGGAGGAGGAGGATGATTGTGCTTGACTGGTTTGTCAGGGATGTAGCCAGTCTTCTTGAATTTCTTCCTCCTATTGTTCTCATTTCTGGAGAGCTTCATCCAGTGAGGAGTTTTCTCATCAAGAGGGACATTATACAAAATGTACAGAGGAATGTCATTATTTGGATTTGGGGGTTTGGGAGCAGCCTTTGACTTAGCTGTTCTTTTCTTTCTTTTCTTTGAAAGTGTATCATCATAATCACTGTTGTCATCATCATCATCAGAGTCAGAAGATGAGATTGGCTTATTGTATAGATCATCAATTCTCTTGATTGCTTCACGAGCCTTTAATCTTTCTTCTTCAGCTTTGTCAAACTCTGCATCTGCTTCTCTCCGGATTTCATCAAAGCTTGGCATTGGTTCTTCATTCCATACAGGAATTGGAGGTGAAGAAGTAATTTGTGGGGCTGTTGTATCATCAAGGAATTCTGCAAGATCATCTTCATATTCTGCAGAATGATCCTTTATTTGAATGTCTTGAACAGTGGATGAAGGAATAGAGGATATGTAATTTTGTATGATATCAGAATGAGTTTTCTGAGGAAGGCAAATCAGAGCCTTTGATAGATCCTCTATGTATACCTTTGGTGATACTCTTGAAGTATATGTGACATCAAATTTTGATAATAAGCTATATAGATCACAGGATGGATGAATGCATATATTATTTATTTCTTCTATAACTTGTGTATCTGAATCAATTATATCTGTATCAAAAATTGTAACTTCTGTATCTTCTTCTAGAGTTTCTTCTGTTTCTGGAGCTTCTTCATAGGACATCTCCCCCTGCCTAGCTTCAGGAAAGCCTGAATCTAGGCCCTTAGTAGAAGGGACAGCAGTGGAGGAGTGAAGAGAAGCTATCTTAGAAGATAAAGTAGAAAGTGCCTGAAGAACTGGAGCAAGTTTTGCATCCAGGAGCTGGCTCATTTTAGGAAGGATAAGATCAAAAACTTGATCAGCAATAGAGGAGAGGTTGAGGGATGGATAATCTGGTGGATGGCTAGTGGATGGTTGTGAAGTGGATGCAGATGATATTGGCGGAATGATATTGCTGATGTTGGTGGTATGTGTGGAAATGTCTAGATGGATTGGACTAGAAGAATGAATAGTTGAATGATATTCATTGTGTATTGGAGAGGGAGGTGTGGTAGGTAGTTGTTCTGAAGATAGGGGTGGAGGTGGAGCATCACTGATGTGGGCAGTTGAGAGTGGAATATCATTGATGGGTGATATTGCAGTTGAAGGAGGGGATGAAGAATGAGAATGTGCAGGAGATTGTTGAGCAGGTGGAGAGAGGATATGAGAGGAAGGAGGAACTGAGGAAGGATCTTCTAGAAGGGTAGAGGGAGTGACTTGATAAGTCCTTGTGTCCTCAGAAGCTTTCCTTTTTCTGGAGGCCTCAGCTCCTGTATTCTTCTTGGTAATCACTCTATCCCATTTACCAAAGAGTGCTGAGGTCAGCCTCTTGCTGGCATTTATTATTACTTTTGGTGACACTAGAAGCTCTGGATGCCTTTCCTGCAAAAAAATTCCTAAAATTCTTCCAAAGCATACATTCTCTATAGAGTTTTTCTTTTTAATTAGGTCAAAAAGAATTGATCCCCAGTTGACTTTCTTCTTCTCCATTAAGGCCACCATTAACAGAAATTGGTGCCTACTGATATAGTCATGCCCAGAAGTCTTACTCAGCAAGACTTTTCCAACAATATCTGCTAAGAACTTGTAGTCCTGAGATAGATTCTTTTTCAGAATGTGGCCAGGGTTTCCAGTCAAATGGCCCATTTTGACTAAAGCTTCATCAAATTCATTTGAGCTTATGTCTAACTCATCTTCACCATTTTCAAGACCAAAGATTTCAGAAAGGATGGTGGGAGAGAGAGACATGATGACCTGAGATTGTTCCCAACAAGCTTTCATCAACTGGTTTTGCAGTGAAAACCCATTCTTTTATCTCTGCAACAGCTATCTTCTGCCTGGTGCTTAGAAGCTTCCTTAGTTGTTGTTCATCCAACGTTTGAAGAATATCCTTGAAGATTTGGTCTGACTGTGCAAACGAGTCCATGTCAATGTCAAAACCTGCGTCAAACTTCATTAGGTGCAGAGAGGCCTGAGGAATCGCCATTGTTTCTGCAAAGAAAGTTGAAGATCAACTGTAGAGGGGAACTGGAGGGAAAGACGATTTCTGTAGGCGCAAAGCTTAGAATAAGATAAAATAAGTGTTATATAGTCGAGAAAATAGGGAGGAGAATTCGAGGAGCGATGTTCGGCAAAACCTAATTAAATCTGAAGTCGAACCGACTTTAAAATTTTGTCGGACAAAAAAAAAAAAAAAAAATCTTTTTCGTCGACCGCCGTACGACAAACGAGATTTTCTTCACTGACTCTGAATATGAAGGTTTTTATCGACCATCGTTCGACGAATAAAAATTTGTCATTCTTCGTTCGACAAAAATTTTGGATGAGATAGAAAATATAATTTTCAACAAATTGAGTCTCCATCTATCATTCCCAGTTGATTCATAAAGAAGATATGTTTCTTTTCATCCAAGGGTTTGGTGAAAATATCTGCTCTTTGTAAATCAGTGGAGATGAACTGTAGGCAAATTTTATTTTTATCCACATTATCTCTGATAAAGTGGTGCCTTATTTCTATGTGTTTAGTCCTACTATGGAGAACTGGATTTTGTGCTATAGATATTGCACTAGTATTGTCACAAAATATAATTGATTGATTTAAGTTGATACCATAGTCTAGAAGTTGATTTTGTATCCACAGTATCTGTGAGCAGCAACTGCCTACAGCAATGTATTCTGCCTCAGCTGTTGATGTGGACACAGATGTCTGCTTCTTACAAAACCAAGACACAAGCCTATCACCAAGAAACTGACAAGTTCCTGATGTGCTTTTTCTGTCTACTCTGCATCCAGCATAATCTGAGTCTGAGATTCCAGTTAACTCAAATTCAGATGCTGTTGGATACCAGAGACCTAGATTAGGACAGCCATTTATATATTTTAAAATTCTTTTTAATAAAGATAAATGAGATTCTTAAGGGTTAACTTGAAACCTAGCACAAATACAAGTAGCAAACATTATATCAGGCCTACTAACTGTCAAATAGAGTAATGAGCCAACAATTGCTCTATACACCTTCTGATCAACAGGTTTCCCTGATTCAACAGCATTAATGACAGCATTAGAAGCCATGGGTGTTTTCATGGGAGAGGAATCAGACATTCCAAACCTTTTTACTAATTCCTTAGCATACTTGGATTGTGAAATGAAAATTCCTGATGAGGTTTGCTTCACTTGAAGACCAAGGAAGTATGATAATTCACCCATGCTACTCATTTCAAATTTAGATTGCATAAGTTTAGAGAACTTTTTGCATAAATTTGAATCAGTAGAGCCAAAAATAATATCATCTACATATATTTGAACTAGCAGTGTTTGATTTTTATGTATTCTGATAAATAAGGTTTTGTCTACTAAGCCTCTACAGAACTTGTTTTCCAATAGAAAATTAGCTAAGGTCTCATACCATGCCCTGGGAGCTTGTTTAAGACCATAGAGGGCTTTATTAAGCTTGAATACATAAGAAGAGTGAGTTGGAGAGATGAAACCTGGTGGTTGTTCCACATAGACTTCTTCCTTGATATCTCCATTTAGGAATGCACTTTTTACATCCATTTGATATACCTTAAATTGTTTGTATGCAGCAAATGCTAAAAATATTCTGATAGCTTCAAGTCTTGCCACAGGTGCAAATGTTTGATCATAGTCTATGCCTTCTTCCTGTGAATATCCTTGAGCTACTAGCCTTGCTTTATTTCTCACAATATTTCCTTGATCATCAAGTTTGTTCCTGAAGACCCACTTGGTGCCAATGACTGGATGGCCTCTTGGTCTTGGAACCAAATCCCAAACTTTGTTTCTTTCAAATTGGTTGAGTTCCTCTTGTATTGCAAGGATCTAATTTGGATCTTGTTCTGCATCTTTTATGGTTTGAGGTTCAACTTGTGATAGAAAGCAAGTATGCATCTGATTTTGATGTAGTTGATGTCTTGTCTGAACACCTGCTGAAATATCACCAATCACTTGTGAAATTGGGTGATCTCTAACTGTGATGTGATCAACAGTTGGAGTTAATTCTGCTGTGGTATTTATTTAGGGACTTTGTTCAGTAGTTGTATCCTGTGGAGGATGTTCTGTAGTTGCTTGATTCTGATAATCAACAAGATCTGGATGATCTTCTTCTTCACTATCTTCAAGGTTTTGAGCTAATGGTTACATTGAATCTCCTGACTGTAGATTTAGTTCATTAAGCTCTTCACATAGAGCTGGTACCTGTAAAGCATTCTTAGTAGAAGAGTTCTTCTCCTTGTAAGACATGTTAGTTTCATCAAAGGAAACATGCATGGATTCTTCTATCTTAAGAGTGGATTTGTTAAATACCCTATATGCTTTGCTAACTATTGAATATCCTAAGAAAATTCCTTCTTCAGATTTTGGTTCAAATTTTCTAAGATATTTCTTATCATTGTTATGAACAAAACATTTACAACCAAAAATTCTGAAATAGTTAATTTTAGGTTTCTTCCCTTTAAGTAATTCATAAGGAGTTTTACCCTTAAGTTTGTGTATCAAACTTCTATTCAGAACATAGTTTGCTGTGCTAACAGCTTCTGCCCAAAAGGAGAGTGGCAAATTAGCATCTGCAAGCAATGTCCTTGCTGATTCAATTAGGGTTCTATTTTTCCTTTCAACTACCCCATTCTGTTGAGGAGTTCTAGGAGCTGAGAAGCAATGCCTGATACCTTCCTTCTCACAGAATTCTTGCATAAGAAGAGACTCAAACTCAGTGCCATGATTACTTCTTATCAATGCAACTACAGTAGAGTATTCAATCTGTATGATCTTAAGAAAGTCTGTAAGAACTTTAAAGTTATCTGACTTTTCTCTCAAAAAGAATACCCAAGTGAATCTAGAGAAGTCATCTACAATAACTAGAGTGTAAGACTTCCCTCCTAAACTCTTTATTGCTATAGGTCCAAAAAGATCCATATGTAGCAAAAATAAGATTCTAGGTGAATCACTTTTAGATAAGGATTTAAAACTATTTTTGGTTTGCTTACCTAGCTGGCATGCCCTACATAAACCTACTTTCTTATATGATCCTGATGGTAGACCTCTAACAAGATTATCTTTAGATAGTTTGGCAATTGTTCTAAGATTTACATGCCCTAATATTTTATGCCATTGTTCACTAGGTTTGCTTAGCTCATTAAAAAGGCAAATTTCTGATTTAGAGGAATTGAAATTTACTAAATATATATTACCCTTTCTAATACCTGATAAAACAATAACATTATCATATGACTTGATAGTGCATTCTGATTTATTAAAGGTTACCTGATAACCTTCATCACATAACTGACTTATGCTGATGAGGTTGTGCTTCAGATCCTTCACATAGGTGACTTCCTTGAATGTTACTGCTCCAACCTTGATTTGACCAATGCCTTTGGTTTGACCATGGTTGGAGTCTCCAAAGATCACTTTGGGTCCAAGCTGTGCCTTGTAATTTTTCAGATTGGCCTTGTTTCCTGTCATGTGCTTTGAGCAGCCACTGTCCAAGTACCATTTTTGATTTAATCTTGGATGGCCGTGTACCTGCAAAGACAAAAACATAAACTAGTTGTTTTTGACCCAGACTACCTTGGGTCCTTTTGTGTTACCACAAAATTCAGAAATAAATGACATTTCAGGCTGGTCCTTATAGCCTTGTGGATGATATCTCCTTGGAGGTATTATCCATTCAGTGAAAGGATTTTTAGTTTGTTTGGAATTAAGATTTCTAGTATTTCCTGTATAGTATCTGTTCGACAAATTTGGATAAATTGGTCGACAATTGTTCATCTGATAACTATACAGAAAATCTGTTTTCAGACTTCGTCGAGCTCCGTTCGACAAATTTGAACCTTTTTGTCGATCTCCGTTCGACGAATTCTTTTGAATTCTTTTATCCTTAACAGACTTGCTTGAAATATCTTTATCTCTTTTTGCAGCTTCTTTGCCTTTAGCAGAAATAAATTTTATAGGTGAGGAGAGGATATTTCTCTTAATCAGAGATGGCTCACTTGATGATGCACCCAGGCCCAATTTGCTATTATTAAGTCTAGCATTGACTAAGCTTGTGATGTCCATTAGTTTGATACTTCTCCCATTTAGGGATTCTTCAAATTTTTTGGCCTCAAAAAGTTTATTCTCAATGAGAACAGTGTGTTCTCTGGAGGCAGCCAGATCTTTCTTAAGATTTGCATTTTCTTCACTCATCTTTTTCATTTCAGCTAACTTACATCTGAGTGAGATTATTTCTTTCTCAGAGTTGAGTAAGTCTGAGCAAAGGACTTTGAATTCAGCCTTGAATTCATCTGAAGTAAAATCAAAACCAGATATTACCTGATCTGCATCATTTTCTTCTTCTGATTTTGAATTTTCTTCATCAGATTTGCTGGCTGAGGCATTGATTGCCATCATGCAGAAGTTCTTTTCTTCTTCATCATCACTGGAGCCTGATGAAGATTCATATTGTGACTCACTGTCTGAGTCATAAATTGCCAGTAGACATTGGCTATTCTATTTTGTTTCTTCTTCATCAGAAGAACCAGATGAAGATTCTGATTCAGATTCTGTTTCACTCAAGGATGTTGCTACAAATCCTCTTCCCTTCTTTTTGTGTGAGTGGGAGGAAGATTTGCTAGAACCTTTCCTTTCTTCCTTTTCTCTTTTTCTCTCCTTTCTGTCCTTTTTGTTTTGATTCTCTGGACATTCAGGAGCAATATGTCCTGGCTTCCTGCAACCAAAACATATAATTTCATTAGAGTGATTTTTGTCATACCTTGGCTTGTCATAGCTTCTGGATGACTTCTTCTTGAAATCTTTCTTAGCCATATTATAGAATCTTTTGGCTATGAAGCTCATCGAATCCTCTTTGGTAGGAGTTGGTCCTTCTTCTTCTGCAGCCTTGAAGGCTATGCTTTTCTCCTTCTTGAGTGCTGGGGATGAAGTGGATTCTTCAGCTTCCCTACTTTTGACGAGCTGCTCATAAGATTTGAGCTTGCCCAATAAGGCTTCAGTGGTGATCTCATTTAGGCTTCTGGCTTCTTTGATTGGCCAGATTCTGGAGTCCCATGTGCTGGGAAAGCACATAAGAATTTTGTCATTGATCTCTGTGAGTGAGATCACTTTGTCCAGAGACTTCAGCTCATTTATTATGAGGCTGAGCCTATTGTACATATCAGCAACATTTTCTGATTCTCCCTTCTTGAAGTTCTCATATTGAGAGATCAGGTGAGATCTTCTATCTTTCCTTTCATCTGCTGAGCCTGCCACCATGTTGTTGAGAGATTCCAAGATTTATTTTGCTGAGGTGCACTCAACTACTTTCTGGAATATGTCATCTGACATAGTTAAGGCCAGAATGTTCATTGCCTTTGCATCTGCATTTCTTTGCTTCTTCTGAGCCTCAGTCCACTCAGGAGGTGGAACAGCAGTGTTAGCTGTTGTTGCAGTAGTGCTGGTTGTTGCTGTAGGTGCTGGAGGTCCTGTAAGAATAACATTGAAAATCTCCTCATCAATAGAGTTCATATAAAGCCTAATCCTTGCTTTCCATAGTGCAAACTTATTGAGATTGCACATAGGAGGTCTTGTGCTAGAATATTCCTTGTTTTGTGCCATGAGTTTTGAATGATATAAAATTCTTAGATAAAGAAGCTCTTAGACAAATTAAGATCTAGTTGATCTTTGTGATTCAGATGTTAGTCTGTAAAGAATCAACCCTCCTCTGATACCAATTGAAAGTGTAGGTTAGATCTTAAGTTACACTAGAGGGGGGTGAATCTCTATTAAAACTTTTCCTTAGTTTTTATAGCGGAATTAAAATAGTATTATATATAAGTGTAAGCTGTGTGAGAATTATATAAACAGAAAAATTAAGTAAATGTAATCACAAAACAAACAGCACAAGCACAGAAAATAATCAAACACAGAAGACACAAGGAGCTATAGTAGTTCCCCAATAAATCTGGGTACGTCTACTCTTCTACCACCTTTGGTAGGAATCCACTAGGAGGTTGTTGATAAGGTGCCCTCACACCAGGTGAGCTGTTGATAAGGTGCTCTAACCAAACTGCAGGTTTTTGCTAAGGTGCCCTGTCACCGAGAGTTAACTTTTGAAGGGAGTTATAACCCTATACAAGATGGGAAGGAAAAAGTTTATAGTGTTCTTCTCTGTCAAGATGCTGAGAGAAGACTCTAATGGACGTTGTTGTAAAGATCCCCCTGTCAGATTGAAGTGTTTGACAGAAGATGAAGAAGCTTTCTCTTGAAAACTAAGATCTCCTCTAGCAGTTTGATCTGGAAGAACAGGTTCTTCAGATTGCTTGTTACTCTTTTAGAAGATCTGAATTTGCAGCAGATTCTGAGTGAATGCTCTTGAGGATGATGTTCTCAGAAGTTTTTGTTTGCTGCTTGTAGAAGAAGAAGAAGATGAAGAAAAATACTTTTTTTTGAGATGTCTATCTATATCTTCTTCTTCTTTTTATGCTGTATATATATCCTTTTTATTCTGTAATAGAACGACGTTTGAATTCTGTCAACTCAAACGATTTTGGCAGGTCCTTTTATTTTTGACTGTGAAAAGATTCCTTTTCATTAAATGTCAACGGCTATTGCTACCTTGGAAAAAGGAAAAAAGGGAATATATTAACTGAGTTTAATATCCTTCCTTATCTGTCAGAATATGTCCAAAGGATATTAAATAGATCTGTTATATTCGTCGTTTTGCTGTTAGGATAGATAAAATATAGTTGATAACAAATCTGGGCTTCAATAAATGATTTGTCGAACGCTGGCTATAATCTGTCGAGCGCTATCCAGAGGATGTTGAACGCTGGCTGGAAAACTGTCGAGCGCTGTTCAGAAAATGTTGAACGCTGGCTGGAAAACTGTCGAGCGCTGTTCAGAAAATGTTGAACGCTGGCTGGAAAACTGTCGAGCACTGCTAGCCATTTGTCGAACACTGATCAGAGAATGTCGAGCGCTGGAATTGGCTGTAATACTTCATTCTGCTGAGAACAATTTGTCGAACGATGCTAGTCATTCGTCGAACGCCACTTGCCATTTGTCGAACGCTGCTAGCCATTTGTTGAGCGCTGGGAACCTTAGATTTAATCTTAAGTTCTAGCTAATTTATCAGCCTACAGACTTGACCCTTAAACTATACAATGGGGTCAACTGACCCTAATTAGTACATAGTGATCCTAGCCCAAAACAGTAAAAGGGTTGTTCCAACAAAGCGCAAGGAAGCGCATTGTAATGGTATGTAATCTATTTATAATAAAACAAAAGTAGTTAAAGATAGCTTCTAGGTCGAGTCCTGGACTGGTGACCACTAGCCCAGGCTTGTTGATGCCGGTCGCTGGGAGGCTCGTCGGGGGGATTTGTTTTAGGTCGAGTCCTCGACTGGAGACCATTCGCCCGGGCTTGTTGTTGTCGGTCGCTGGGAGGCTCGTCGGGTAGATTGGTTTTTGGTCGAGTCCTTGACTGGAGACAACTCGCTCGGGCTTTCAAAGTGAGGTCGCTGGGAGGCTCGTCGGGTAGATTTATTTCAAGTCGAGTCCTTGACTAGAGACTACTTGCCCGGCCTTGTTGATGCCGGTCACTAGGAGTCTCATCAGGTAGATTCATTTTAGGTTGAGTCCTCGATTGGAGACCACTTGCCCGGGCTTGTTGATGTCGGTCGCTGGGAGGCTCATCAGGTAGATTCATTTTTGGTCGAGTCCTCGACTGGAGACCACTCGCCCGGGCTTGTTGATGCCGGTCGCTGGGAGGCTCGTCGGGTAGATTCATTTTAGGTCGAGTCCATGACTGGAGACCACTCGCACAGGCTTGTTGATGCCGGTCGCTGGGAGGCTCGTCGGGCATATTCGTTTTAGGTCGAGTCCTCGACTTGAGACCACTCGCCCGGGTTTGTTGATGTTGGTCGCTGGGAGGCTCGTCGGGTAGATTCATTTTAGGTCGAGTCCTCGACTAGAGACCACTCGCCCGAGCTTGTTGATACCAGTCGCTGGGAGGCTCGTCGGGCAGATTCATTTTAGGTGTAGTCCTCGACTGGAGACCAATCGCCCAGGCTTATTGATGTCGGTCGCTGGGAGGCTCGTCTGGTAGATTCGTTTTAGGTTGAGTCCTCGACTGGAGACCACTCTCCTAGGATTATTAATGTCGGTCGCTGTGAGGCTCGTCGGGTAGATTCATTTTAGGTCGAGTCCTCGACTGGAGACCACTCGCCCTGGATTGTTGATGTCGGTCGCTGGGAGCTCGTTGGGTAGATTCGTTTTAGGTTGAGTCCTCGAATGGAGACCACTCGTCCGGGCTTGTTGATGCCGGTCGCTGGGAGGCTTGTCGGTCAAATTTGTTTTAGGTCGAGTCATCGACTGGAGACCACTCGCCCGGGCTTGTTGATGTCGGTCACTGGGAGGCTCGTCAGGTAGATTCATTTTAGGTCGAGTCCTCGACTGGAGACCACTCGCCCAGGCTTGTTGATGCTGATCGTTGGGAGGCTCATCAGGTAGATTCGTTTTAGGTCGAGTCCTCGACTGGAGACCACTCGCCCAGGCTTATTGCTGCTGGTCGCTGGGAGGCTTGTCGGGTAGATTTGTTTTAGGGAGGCTCGTCGGGCAGATTCATTTTAGATCGAGTCCTCGACTGGAGACCACTCACCCAGGCTTATTGATGTCGGTCGCTGGGAGGCTCGTCAGGTAGATTCATTTTAGGTTGAGTCCTCGACTGGAGACCACTCGCCCGGGATTGTTGATGCCGGTCACTGGGAGGATTGTCGGGTAGATTTGTTTGGGTTGCTAATGCTCCAAGAAGAGAAGCCGGTCTGGGGATATGTTGAGTTCCCCTCCATCTTAGGCTGAGTTCGACTCAACTAGAGATGTTGAGTTCCCACCATCTCTGGTTGAGTTTGACTCGACTAGAGATGTTGAGTTCCCTCCATCTTAGGGTGAGTTCATCTCGACTAGAGATGTTGAGTTCCCTCCTTCTCAAGCTGAGTTCGACTCGACTAGAGATGTTGAGTTCCCTCCATCTCAGGTTGAGTTCGACTCGACTAGAGATGTTGAGTTCCCTCCATCTTAGGTTGAGTTCGTCTCGACTAGAGATGTTGAGTTCCCTCCATCTCAGGTTGAGTTTAATTCGACTAGAGATGTTGAATTCCCTCCATCTCAGGTTGAGTTCGGTTCGACTAGAGATGTTGAGTTCCCTCCATCTCAGGTTGGGTTTGGCTCGACCAGAGATGTTGAGTCCCCTCCATCTCAGGTTGAGTTCGAATCGCCGAGAGATATTGAGTTCCCTCCATCTCAGGTTGAGTTCGTCTCGACTAGAGATGTTGAGTTGCCTCCATCTCAGGTTGAGTTTGGCTCGACTAGATATGTTGAGTCCCCTCCATCTCAGGTTGAGTTCGACTCGCCGAGAGATGTTTATTTCCCTCCATCTCAGGTTGAGTTCGGCTCAACCAGAGATTTTGAGTTCCCTCCATCTCAGGTTGAGTTCGGCTCGACTTGATATGTTGAGCCCCCTCCATCTCAGGTTGAGTTCGACTCGCCGAGAGATGTTGAGTTCCCTCCATCTTAGGTTGAGTTCATCTCGACTAAAGATGTTGAGTTCCCTCCATCTCAGGTTGAGTTCGACTCGCCAAGAGATGTTGAGTTCCCTCCATCTCAGGTTGAGTTAGTCTCGACTAGAGATGTTGAGTTCCCTCCATCTCAGGTCGAGTTCGACTCGACTAGAGATGTTGAGTTCCCTTCATCTCAGGTCGAGTTCGGCTCAACTAGAGATGTTGAGGTCCCTCGATCTCAGGTTAAGTTCGGCTCGACCAGAGATGTTGAGCCCCCTCCATCTCAGGTTGAGTTCGACTCGCCGAGAGATGTTGAGTTCCCTCCATCTCAGGTTAGGTTCATGTTGACTAGAAATGTTGTGTTCCCTCCACCTCAGGTTGAGTTCGACTCGACCAGAGATGTTGAGTTCACTCCATCTCAGGTTGAGTTCGGCTCGACCAGAGATGTCGAGTTCCCTCCATCTCAGGTTGAGTTTGGCTCGACTAGAGATGTTGAGCCCCCTCCATCTCAAGTTGAGTTCGACTCAACTAGAGATGTTGAGTTCCCTCCATCTCGGGTTGAGTTCTGCTCGACTAGAGATGTTGAGTTCCCTCCAGCTCAGGTTGAGTTTGACTAGACTAGAGATGTTGAGTTCCCTCCATCTATGGTTGAGTTCAGCTGGACTAGAGATGTTGAGTCCCCTCCATCTCAGGTTGAGTTTGACTCGCCAAGATATGTTGAGTTCCCTCCATCTCAGGTTGAGTTCGACTCGACCGGAGATGTTGAGTTCCCTCCATCTCAGATTGAGTTCGGCTCGACTAGAGATGCTGAGCCCCCTCCATCTCAGGTTAAGTTTGACTTGACTAGAGATGTTGAGTTCCCTCCATCTCAGGTTGAGTCTGCTTGATTAGAGATGTGGGGTTCCCTCCACCTCAGGTTGAGTTTAGCTCGACCAAAGGTGTTGAGCTTTCTCCACCTCCAGTTGAGCTCGGCTCACAGGAGGGTTGTTAAGTGGAGAAAGGTTTGCCTTCCACCTCAGGTTGAGTTCGGCTCGACTAGAGGTGTTGAGTTTTTCTCCACCTCAAGTCAAGTTTAGTTCGACCTAAGGTGTTGAGCTTTCTCCACCTCCAGCTGAGCTCGGCTCCCATGAGGGTCGTTAAGTGGAGAAAGGTTTGCCTTCCACCTCAGGTCGCATTCGGCTCGACTAGAGGTGTTGAGTTTTTCTCCACCTCAGGTCAAGTTTAGTTCGACCTAAGGTGTTGAGCTTTCTCCATCTCCAGTTGAGCTCGGCTCATAGAAGGGTAGCTAATTGGAGAAAGGTTTGCCTTCCACCTCAGGTCGAGTTCGGCTCGACTAGAAGTGTTGAGTTTTTCTCCACCACAGGTCAAGTTTAGTTTGACCTAAGGTGTTGAGTGGTAAAATTTTTGATTTGAATCGTTTAGGAGTAAGCAGGAGTTGCATCAACTGAGTTAAAGCCAAACAACCACAATGCCACACAACAACACAAGAAACTTTATTGAAACACAAACTTCATTTACAGTGTGAGGTATACATGGCGAGACATGATTCATCAGAATCACGGAGACGAGAAGAACAAAACACACCAAAACAAATCTGGCGGCTAGACAAGCTGAGACCGCACAGACCGCTCGATCTCCAGAAGTCGCCCGGCTTGACCTGAGATCGCACGAACAGAAACCGGACAGACTGCCAGCACTGCAATACCGCACCTCAGACCGCACGAACTGGAGCATTATTGGAACAAAGAACTGAAGCTGTCGCCAGACCGCAACCCAGATCGCCTAACCGCTGAAGGTCGCCTGATCGCTGAGCTCGCTGCGAACAGCATAAGAACGAACATAAACCAGTCCGCAGACTGACCGCTGCCGAACTGTTTATTCAAGCAGCTGGGAATCACCAAGGAAGGAGACCGCAACCTGCTGACCGCAAACCTGCGAACACAACAAACCGTCAACACGCTTCCGAGACCGCCCGACCTCAAAGTGAGACCGCACAAATTAACCCAGGCTCAGTTCTTACAGTTCCCGTTTTTAATGACGGGCCATGCACCTCTATTTATAGGCGGGTAAATGGATGTCGTCACCGCACAGGAGAGATACAATCACCACCCATCAGATCGCCAATGGTCTCATAAGGCAGACCGGGCGACCACACTACTTGGATTATCATCCGACCAAGACGCAGATCAGCAGACAAGTCGCGCACAGGTCGCGTGAACAAGAGACCGCGCACAAGCCGCGGTCACAAAGGTACTCCTTCCTTAGACCACCAGGAGCAAACCAGGAACCATCTGGCCGACTTAGAACAAGTCGCCAGATCTCCAAGCACAAACCGCCCGGACAGGCGGTCACACATAGGAACAGACCGCCCGGTCTTCCAACAAAGAAGACAGGCCATCCAGCACACCAACTCGGGAACAGACCGCAGCTACAAAGAACAAACCGGCAGAACCAGCAGACCGCCAGAACAGACAGGCAGAGCCAGACTGGCAGAAAACAAGCACAGGCCGCGTGGTCTCGGTGGTCTCCCAAAATCAGACCGCCCAGTCTCCTCCACTTCACTTCAAAAATTTAACACTCCCCCTTGAAGTGGGAAGTGGAGACTAGCCCGAGTAAACTCCGCAACCGTGTAAACGGTCCCTTCGCCAGCGGCTTTGTGAAGATGTCTGCGACATTGTCCGCACTCTGAACATGCTCGACCATATGAGATCCTCCCTACACCTTTTCACGAATGAAATGGTGCTCAATCTCAATATGCTTGGTCCTCGCGTGACAGACTGGATTGTTAACCAGCTTGAGAGCACTCTCATTGTCCCCGCGCAGCATAGTTGGACCTCGAACCTCCTCATGAAAGTCCTCCACCAACCTCCTGAGGCAAACGGCTTCCTAAGCTGCCAAGGCCGAAGCCTTGTATTCCGCTTCTGTGGTAGATACGGACACCGAGTCCTGCTTTTTGCTACACCAAGAGATAGCTGTGGGGCCCGTCATAAAGACATAACCTGACGTTGATCTCCGATCATCAACATCTTCCCCGTAGTCAGCATCCATGTATCCATGCAACTCAACATCTCATATTTCAGAATCCCTTTTGCCGCCAGAAGATGAGGCTTCGGTGGCTCCGCCATGTACCGACTCACTTTGCCAACTGCATAAGCAATATCAGGCCTTGTGATGGTCAAGTAAATCAAGCTCCCAATCAGAGCTCGGAACACCAATGGATCAGATAGAACTCTTCGCTCATCCTTCCGAAGTTTATGATGCTGTTCCAGAGGTATAGAGCTGCTCTTCCCTTCTTCCATGCCAAATCGTTGAACGATCCGCTCCGCATATCCTTCCTGAGAAACAAGCACTCCGCTCTCCCGCCTCTGGACCTCGAGTCCAAGGAAAGGGTGATGCTCCCCCAGATCCTTCATCTCGAACCTGATAGCAAGCTCAGCTCTCAGCCTTGCTACCGCCTCCTTCGAGTTCCCAGTGGCAATCATGTCATCCGCATATAGCAGCACAATAACCCAAAGCGCCCCCTCTTTCTTGACAAACAAGCTAGAATCAGAGTCTAAAGCAAAGAACCCGCAGAATAAGAGATACTCTGCGATCTTTCCATACCACGCCCGAGGCGCTTGCTTCAACCCATATAAGGCCTTCTTCAGTTTGCAGACGTAGTCCGGACGATCCTCCGAGATGAAACCCGGCGGTTGGATCATGAAGATATCGTTGTCAATCTCTCCGTATAAGAAAGCATTCTTAACATCAAGCTGCCAAATCTCCCATCCACAAGATGCCGCCAAAGCAATAACAAATCGGACCGAAGTTTTCTTTGCCACTAGACTAAACGTCTCATCATAATCTTCGCCATACTGCTGTGAGAACCACTAAGCCTTGTATCGCTCGATCGTGCCATCAGCTTACTTCTTGAGTTTATAAACCCATTTGCATGTCACAGGGGTAATGCCCTTAGGCTTGGGCACTAGAGACCAAGTATCATTCTTCTTGAGAGCATCCATCTCTTCTTGCATAGCAATATCCCACTGCTTCACGCCTTTAGCTTTCTCAAAGCTCGACGGCTCCCATTCATCCAAGGGACCAGCGAAGAAACATGAGACAAAACTCACCATGTTTATTCCTGTGTATCGATCTGGTGGCTTGATAGTCCTCTTCGACCTCCTAAGAGGTTGCACCTGACTAACCACCTCCTCAATTGCATCTTCTGTGCAAGCTCCTCTTCCAGATGAACTTGGAGCATCGCTCCCCCTGCTTCCAGAACCTGAAGCCTCCATCTCAGAGCTTGACACAGCTGGAGCTCCTGGTGAAACAGGCAACTCCACTTGAAGACTTCCCGCATCTTTCCCTTCTTCATCAACCCTGCTCTCCGGTAGTTCAACTCCTGAACTCCCCTTGTATGAAGTCACTTCATCGAACACCACATCCCGAGATACCACTGATCTCCGTGTCTCAGGATCCATGCATCTCCATCCTTTCTTCCGCTCATCATATCCAACAAAGACTAGCTTCCTTGCTTTTGCATCTAGCTTTGTCCGAAGAGCAACAGGAACTTGCACATAGCAGGTTGACCCGAACACCCAAAGGTGAGCAACACTCAGTTTCTCCTTGAACATCAGTTCGTGAGGGGTCTTCATGTTGATAGGACTTAGAGGCATTCTGTTGATGACGTAAGCCGCACACGACATTCCCTCCGCCCAAAAGGACTTTGGGATACTCTTGGCATGAAGCCAGCATTTGCAGGTTTCCGTCAGATGACAGATCTTTCTCTCCGCAACGCCATTTTGCTGTGGAGTATGGGCACAAGTGAGCTCTCTCCGAACGCCGTATTTTCTGCAAAAACTTGAGAACTCACCAGAGGTGAACTCCCCACCATTATCAGTTCTCAATTTTTTCACCCGCAGGCCTAACCGACCTTCCACCAGCTCCTTGAACTCCACAAACTTCGCAAAGGCTTCCGACTTCTCTTTCAAAAAATACACCCAGACATATCTGGTGTAATCGTCAATCAACACCAACATATATCTATTGCCTCCAAGGCTTAGGGTGGCTGTCGGTCCCATCAAATCACCGTGGATGCAGTCCAACGGCGCTTTGCATCTAGTTTGCGATTTATCAAATGGAAGTCGATGAGACTTACCAAACTGACATCCAACACAAACATGACCGTCTCCAAAAGAGGACAAGCTAGGCAAGCCCTTGACAAGGCCCCTTACCGCCATAGCCTTCAATTTGTCCATGCCAACATGCCCCAACCTTTCATGCCAGATAGCCACGCTATCGTTGGTCTTCATCTTATCAACATAGGTACTTGTCGATAATACAAACAAGTCCTTCACCCGCTTTCCAATATGGATAACATCTCCCCTGATCTCCAGTTGAGTTTTAAGAAACTTCACTTATGTTGGGCCAAACAGAACGTGATTACCGGCATCGACCACGTTGGTTACAGAGAAGAGATTCTTCTTCATACCAGGCACGTGATAAAAACTCCTCAAAGTGAGTGGACCCTTACAACTGCTCAGGGAGACAACACCTTCTTGTTCGACAACATGAACAGAATTATCAGCCATAATGATAGCATCGTTACCTGAGTAAGGCGCCAAAGAAGAGAACTTTGATTCATCCCCGGTGAGATGATGTCCACACCCTGAATCAACAATCCAATCCTCTTCGAAGTTGATGGCAGCCAAGGCCTTAATGGGAATCGCCGTCATATTAGCCGAAAAGGCTCCTCCCCATCCAGCTTAATCAGACTTTGGCTTCTCCTTCTCCGCTACATGTCCCGACTGAAGATTAACCCGACAATCCTTCTTGAAGTGGTCGGTTTTATTACACCTGAAGCACCTTGGTCCATCTCCCTTCTTCTTCCCATCAGACTTAGGGGCATAACCCCTATCCTGCTGACCTGAAGTAGAGGGTCCATCATAACCCGGCTTCTTCTTCTCCCACTTCTTCTTCTTCTTTCTAGAGAACAACACATCACTATCTCCCCCAGAGATAGAAGTCCCTGCCATCTGTCTTGCCAAACTTTCTTGCGAAGCAAGTAAGTTCTCCAGCTCCAACAGAGATGGTTGATTTGCCCAACCTTGAACTGAAGTCACAAAGGAAAGATACTCCTTCCGCAACCCGCGGATGATATGCCTCTTCAGTTTTTCCTCCGAGATGGGCTCATCAGGGTCCAATGCAGAAATCTCTGCTGTGAGGTTCTTCATCTTGAGAAAGAAGGTAGAAATAGAAAGATCGCCTTGAGAGGCCTTCGCCAACTCATTTTCAAGAAACTGTAGCCGAGCTACATTCTTCTTATTAAACAACCCGTCCAAAGACGTCCAAATTTCAGCAGCAGACTTACATCCAATGATGTGATCAAACAACTCCGGTGAGATAGCCCTCTTGAGAGTGAACTCTGCCTTAGCATTCGACCTCCTCCAAAGTCTCACCTCTGCCATATTATCTCTTGCTAGAAACACCTCTTGTGTGTCTTCTCCTCCAACTATCTCCCATAGATCCTCGCCAAGTAAATAGCTCTCCATACATGACCTCCATTTCTTATAGTTAGTCGATGTAAGGAGTTCAATACCAAGCCCTCTTGCGAATCCGCCTTCCATGGCAATCTATGTGGTCTCTTCTTCACAAAGACGATGGCAACTCAAGTTGATCACTGCTTATCCACTCCAGCAACCTCGCTTTGATACCATGTTAAATTTTTTCATTTGAATAGTTTAGGAGTAAGCAGGACTTGCATCAACTGAGTTAAAGCCAAACAACCACAATGCCACACAACAACACAAGAAACTTTATTGAAACACAAACTTCATTTATAGTGCGAGGTATACATGGCGAGACATGATCCATCAGAATCACGGAGATGAGAAGAACAAAACAAACCAAAACAAATCTGGTGGCTAGACAAGCTGAGACCGCACAGACCGCTCGATCACCAGAAATCGCCCGGCTTGACCTGAGATCGCACGAACAGAAACCGGACAGACTGCCAGCACTGCAAGACCGCATGAACTGGAGCTTTATTGGAACAAAGAACTGAAGCTGTCGCCAGACCGCAACTCAGATCGCCTAACTGCTGAAGGTCGCCTGATCGCTGAGCTCGCTGCGAACAGTACAAGAACGAACATAAACCAGTCCGCAGACTGACCGCTGCCAAACTGTTTATTCAAGCCACTTGGAATCACCAAGGATGGAGACCGCAACCTGCTGACCGCAAACCTGCGAACACAACAAACAGTCAACTCGCTTCCGAGACCGCCCGACCTCAAAGTGAGACCGCACGAATTAACCCAGGCTCAGTTCTTACAGTTCTCATTTTTAATGACGGGCCCTACACCTCTATTTATAGGCGGGTAAACGGATGTCATCACCGCACAGGAGAGATACAATTACCACCCATCAGATTGCCAGCGGTCTCATAAGGCAGACCGCGCGACCACACTACTTGGACGATCATCCGACCAAGACGCAGATCAACAGACAAGTCACGCATAGGTCGCGCGAACACAAGACTGTGCACAAGCCGCGCGGTCAAAAAGGTACTCCTTCCTTAGACTACCAGGAGCAAACCAGGAACCATCTGGCCAACATAGAATAAGTCGCCAGATCGCCAAGCACAAACTGCCCGGACAGGCGGTCACACATAGGAACAGACTGCCCGGTCTTCCAACAAAGAAGACAGGCCAACCAGCACACCAACTCGGGAACAGACCGCAGCTACAAAGAACAAATCGGCAGAACCAGTAGACCGCCAGAACAGACCGGCAGAGCCAGACTGGGAGAAAACAAGCACAGGCCGCGCGGTCTCGGCGGTCTCCCAAAATAAGACCGCCCAGTCTCCTCCACTTCACTTCAAAAATTCAACATTGAGCTTTCTCCACCTCCACTTGAGCTCGGCTTACAGGAGGGTCGTTAAGTGGAGAAAGGTTTGCCTTTCACCTCAGGTCGAGTTCTGTTCGACTAGAGGTGTTGAGTTCTCCTCCACGTCAGGTCAAGTTTAGTTCGGCCTAAGGTGTTGAGCTTTCTCCACCTCCAGTTGAGCTCGACTCACATGAGGGTGTTTAGTGGAGAAAGGTTCTCCTTCCGCCCCAAGTCAGGTTAAGCTGAAAAACTCGGCAAGAGTAACCCGTTGGCAGGGCCCTCGTTAGATTCCCCTAAGGCCCCACCTACTCATCAAATAGGTGGGTGATGAGTCCCAAATATATACACATTTATGGACTCATATGGGCCGATTTTCTAGTCTATGCACTTCACTTTAGACATGTTTTCACTCATATTTGACACTCCATGCTAAGTGCACCTCTAGGCCCGTTTTTGGTGTTATTTCATGTTCTTCATTTTTAGTAGTTTTCATGGATTGTTAAGTGCCACTTTCAGTGGCTGGATTCGTGGTTGTGCTGGAACAGGAGTCGTGCGGGTGTTCTCAGTACAATTCTGTATAGGAACACGAAGCACAATCACTGTTTCTATTGCGCACGACCACTGGTCGTGCGCCGCTGATCGTGTGCACTTTACCCTATTTTTTGAGTTCTGTCTCGGATAGTGCACACGACCACCAATGATATTGCGCACGACCACCGGTCGTGCGCCGCTGTTCGTGCGCACTTAACATCAATTTTATGAGTTCTATTTCGACCAGTGCGCACGACCACCTACGATAGTGCGCACGACCATCGTTCGTGCGCCATTAGTCGTGCGGACATGGTATTTTATAAATTTCTTACCTTGCAGGCTCCACCCAGGCAGGTGCACGATCACAAGATTCCAGCGCGCACGACCACTGGTCGTGCGCCAATGACCATGCGCACTGTTTATTCCAGTGCCTATAAATATTCCTGCTCGCGATTTAGGTCGCGATCGCGCATTTCATCCGCCCAGCTCCGCCGTTTTCGCCCCTTCCACTGGTTCTCCGCACCCCTAGGCCTCCTCCATCATCCAAGAGCTTCAAGGAGAGGTTTCTAGCCCAAAGATCGTCAACGTCGAGCAAGGAGAACGTTTATCGGAGTAGATTGGATCGTGACACGAAGAAGACGAGCCATTGGGAGGAAGTGACAGCCCTCCTCTACCTCGGAAGCAGTTGAAGACCGAGCTTGGACGCGGATTGACAACCAAGCGATTCCAACCGTGAATCTTCGGCAAGGCTTCGGATGTGGTCGACTCCTTTACCCTCTTTTTCCTTCTTTATGTTGATGATTGTTTAGGTTAGACTCTTCTATATTTTGATGATGTGCACAATGAATCTTGTTATGTAATGTCTATTTCATTTATTTGAGATTATATTATTCATATGTGTTTATGAGGTGCGCCCCCCATCTAATTTCCATTCCGCCTTCGTGTTCGGTGCCGCACTAGCAAATCTAGTGGCGTGCTTGTCGACGAGGTGTTTGTGACCCTCATCCGTAAGCCTACTCTTCCATCCGCCTAGCGAAGCGTGGCATAGCGGCCCGTTTAATCCATTCCGACTCCGCCGGTGCAAACCATTCCATCCGCTTGCCTACTCTTCCATCCGCCTAGCGAAGCGTGGCATAGCGGCCACTGTAATCCATTCGCCCTACGAAGCAGTGCGCTCAAGGCCTGCACAGTTCGATTCCGCTTGCCTACTCATCCATCCGCCCTTGCGACGCAGCGCGCTCAAGGCCTGCCTAGTCTCCATCCCTCCAAGCGAAGCATTGCATAGCGGCATTGCATAGGAGTAGTTTAAGTTGTTTTCATTTATTTTCCACAAACCAAATCCCCCATTTCCGCATCCATCCGCTCGAAAGGACTTCAATCTCAAGTCCTTCCTCGATAATAAACTCCACCTTACTGTGTTCCTTTGAGATCGATACTTGGGGATTCATTCCCATTTTATATTACTTGAACGATCGGTACACTGCCGTTTCGTATCGCAGTGGAGCTACCGCCTATAGCGGTGTGCGAGATTTGTGCATCAAGTTTTTGGCGCCGTTGCCGGGGAACACAGTCGTGTAAGTTTTCTGGAGAGGAAAACCTGAGAGAGAAGCCCTTCCATTTGTAATTGCATTTCTTTGTTTTATTTCTTTTTATTCCATTTTCCTATTTTTATTAGGTTGCTTTAGTAATTTTTGTTAGGTGTGGTATTTCGCACAATAGTGTTTTTCTATTTGAATCGTTTTATCTTCGCACTATGTGGGAACATCTTAATATCCGTTGCCGTTGGTGTGGAGCTACCTCCCACTCTAGTGATGAATGCCCTACGGAGAATGGTGGGCATAATTCTTCTCGCCCAGCAAGCATATAGAGCATCGACTTCGTCTGATACTCCATATGGTGTGCGTAAGTCTTATGGCTACTCTGCTGAGCCTTTACAGTCTTACTTCTTTTCGGCTTCAGCACCCGCTGTGCTAAAGAAGCCCGCTAGGCAGTGCCAATTTTGTCGGAGCACAGATCATGCCCTGAAGGATTGTACTGCTTTTCGACGCCAATTGGATGAGGATGACGAGCCGGATATCTGGATCGTCCCAAATCCTAACTCTGGCGGCACACCTTCAACATCCGGTTTTGTGTCTTTTCCACCTTCACATCTTGAAGGGTATGGCGTTGACACAGTCACCAGATGTGTGGCTGATCTGGGCACCGACATTGCTGAGCCTATTCTCCCAGTGCATCCACCACCCCTAGTGGATTCGATTCTTTGTGAGGAATCAGTGCTCGACTTTTATCCGAGCACTATTCCTCTCCCTGTTGTGCATACTACACTCGTCTCTAACGACATTGTTGATGATGTGTCGCAAGAGGAGGCTAGTGACTTTAGTGTCATGCCTGTTCCTATGGAGGAGGACAACATTCCAGGTGAAGAGGTGTTTTCCTCAACACCGGTGGAGGAAGTCCAAATCTCTAGCTTGGCCACTGTTGATCCCGCCGAATCTTGTAGCATTGATGACAATGCAAACATTATTTTACTTACCCAACCTGATGGGAGTGAGACCGGGATCACTCCCCCGATTGATGTTTATTTATGTTCTTCGTCTTCTTTATTTCTTGATCCCCTTCCTTCATCTGAGTCTGTGCAGGTTGAATCTTCACAGGTACTTCAGGAGGACTTGGAGCTTTTTGCTCAAGTCAATGATGAGAGCATCCTCTCATATGAGGAGGTTGATTCCCCCTCCGTAGAGGAAGCTCCACTCATTGCCTTTTCCTCCTGCCACCTCCCTGTTGATGACACCTTGCTAGGCAAGGATGTGTTTGGTGAGTTGAGTGAGGATATCTCCTCCTCTTCTTTCTTTCTGTTTCCTCTACCTGCGTTATGTAGGTATTATTATTATTTGGGTAGAGGAGTAACTGTTCTGTCTCCGTATCGGTACCCGCTACCGACACGCGTATTAGAACAGTTACCTGTTCATTGCCTTTTTTCATACGCCCATTAGCTAAAACCTTTAGTTTTTGAATAAGTCGTGCTGGGATGACAATAACCCCAGTAGTTATCTTTCTTTTCTGCATTTTTATTTCATCTAATCATGTTTAGTTAGTAGTATTTTTTTTAGTTTTCTATTTTCTTTTGTTTCTGCGGAGCTGACCCCTGCAGGTATCTTTTCTGGATGGCGGACGCTGCGGCTCATTTTAGCTTACACGCCAATCTTCTGGTGTGCTCATTTCTGAGCACTGGGTACTCTCTTTCCCTAGCCTTTTCTGATTTTCATGTCATATATTTTGTGGATTGTTTAGTTTAAGTCTGGGGGAGAGCAGTTTTTGTGCCCACTCACGTGCACTCTCGCATAGCATGCTAGAAGTACTTTTATTTTAGCTTATTGGAAATTGTTGTTCATTTTCATTGCACACCACAGCACCCACTTGAGCGCGCTTAGCCGTTGGCACGTCGCGAGTTGAATTTGTCTTTTTGTGTGATTTGGAAAATCATTGTGCTGGCTTAGGATTATGAGGCGGAGTAAAATGTTGACTCCTGTAGTGCTCCTAGTCGAGTGCTCATGTCTCGTTTAGAAATTCATGTAGATTCAATTTCTTTTTATGCTTTTAGTTTATATTTTTTTTCTATTAGCGTAAATATTGTTTACTACACTCAAAAATTGGTGAATCCGGTGTGAATCAAACGGTAGCATAGGGATGTGTGTAGATGTTCGTTAGCCTCGTATTGCCCGAGTCAGGAGAAAGGATTATCTTTCTCGGTGGCGAGAACTTGCCCCAAGCGATTCTTGAAGCATGGGTATACGGTTAGTCAATTGCGTGAATGTGATATAGGCCATCATTTTGGCCCGGTTGAGCCTTTGTGACCACTCCTATCGCTTTATCCTTGTCAGCCCAGTTGTGCCTACCCTTTCTTTGATTCAGCCCCACTGTTGTCTCACCAAAGCCTAAATGCCAATCCTAGTCGCACACCCAAATCTGAGCTTTATCTGTTTATTATTTTCATGAGTTGGGTTGTTGATTTGGTGATATGTTTGTGAAGATGTGGATGTGTTTTATTGTTTAGCTGCTGAAAATGATAAGAAAAGAAAAGAAGAAAATGAGAGAAAGAAAAGAAGTGAAAAGAAAAGAAAAAGATTTGAGCTTTAATGAAAAATCTGTGTAAAAATATATGTTTGGGAGTAGGCGGTGCACACACCCATGTTGTTAAGTCTAAGTCTGGGGGTGTGGTGCATCCGCGTGTTTTTTGACTACTTGGATAGTGTTATGCATATGTTCATTTGGGTTTTTGTGTTCTAAGCCTTCATGTTTATATTTGTTTACCTCACCTAAAACCAAGCCTCATCTAAAACCTTAAGTCCTATTGATTCATGCATTTGAGTCAAACCAGTGCCGTGGAGAGAGTGCGAACGGGCAAGCTTATGGTCACCGACATTGATGGATTTCTATGGAGTTGTCCCGAGCCCCGATCTTTGGCAATTCTCGCCTCAGCGTTCAGTTTACTTTCTTCCTATGTACGACCTTATGATTCACCGTGATTCACTTTTTGAGTAAACGTAATATATATGTACGCTCCTAGAAAATTATAAACTAATATGTATAATTAGAAATTTTATCTACTATATTTCTACGCATATGAGCATGCGACTTCGCATGGTACTCCGCTTGATAATTTCTTCGCTAACTTATGTTTTTCCTGTCCGCGAGAGATGGTTTGCTCGGGACGCGCAAACAGTTAAGTCTGGGGGTGTGATGAGTCCCAAATATATACACATTTATGGACTCATCTGGGCCGATTTTCTAGTCTATGCACTTCACTTTAGACATGTTTTCACACATATTTGACACTCCATGCTAAGTGCACCTCTAGGCCGTTTTTGGTGTTATTTCATGTTCTTCATTTTTAGTAGTTTTCATGGATTGTTAAGTGCCACTTTCATTGGCTGGATTCGTGGTTGTGCTGGAACAGGAGTCGTGCGGGTGTTCCCGGTACAATTCTGTACAGGAACACTGCGCACGATCACTGTTTCTATTGTGCACGACCACTGGTCGTGCGTCGCTGATCGTGTGCACTTAACCCTATTTTTTGAGTTCTGTCTCGGACAGTGCGCACGACCACCAACTATATTGCGCACGACCACCGGTCGTGCGCCTCTGTTCGTGCGCACTTAACATAAATTTTATGAGTTCTATTTCGACCAGTGCGCACAACCACCTACGATAGTGCGCACGACCACCGGTCGTGCGCCACTGGTCGTGCGAACATGGTATTTTATAAATTTCTTACCTTGCAGGCTCCACCCAGGCAGGCGCACGATCACTGGATTCCAGCGCGCACGACCACTGGTCGTGCGCCAATGACCGTGCGCACTGTTTATTCCAGCGCCTATAAATATTCCTGCTCGCGATTTAGGTCGCGATCGCGCATTTCTTCCGCCCAGCTCCGCCGTTTTTGCCCATTCTGCTGGTTCTCCGCCCTCCTAGGCCTCCTCCATCATCCAAGAGCTTCAAGGAGAGGTTTCTAGCCCAAAGATCGCCAACGTCGAGCAAGGAGATCGTGTATCGGAGTAGATTGGATCGTGACACGAAGAAGACGAGCCATTGGGAGGAAGTGACAGCCCTCATCTACCTCGGACGCAGTTGAAGACCGAGCTTGGATGCGGATTGACAACCCAGCGATTCCAACCGTGAATCTTCGGCAAGGCTTCGGATGTGGTCGACTCCTTTACCCTCTTTTTCCTTCTTTATGTTGATGATTGTTTAGGTTATACTCTTCTATATTTTGATGATGTGCACAATGAATCTTGTTATGCAATGTCTATTTCATTTATTTAAGATTATATTATTCATATGTGTTTATGAGGTGCGCCTCCCATCTAATTTCCATTCCGCCTTCGTGTTCAGTGCCACACTAGCAATTGCTAGTGGCGTGCTTGTCGACGAGGTGCTTGTGAACCTCATCCGTATGCCTACTCTTCCATCCGCCTAGCGAAGCGTGGCATAGCGGCCCGTGTAATCCATTACGACTCCGCCGGTGCGAACCATTCCATCCGCTTTCCTACTCTTCCATCCGCCTAGCGAAGCGTGGCATAGCGGCCCGTGTAATCCATTCGCCCTACGAAGCAGTGCGCTCAAGGCCTGCACAGTTCGATTCCGCTTGCCTACTCATCCATCCGCCCTTGCGACGCAGCGCGCTCAAGGCCTGTCTAGTCTCCATCCCGCCAAGCGAAGCATTGCATAGCGGCATTGCATAGGAGTAGTTTAAGTTGTTTTCATTTATTTTCCACAAACCAAATCCCCCATTTCCGCATCCATCCGCTCGAAAGGACTTCAATCTCAAGTCCTTCCTCGATAATAAACTCCACCTTACTGTGTTCCTTTGAGATCGATACTTAGGGATTCATTCCCATTTTATATTACTTGAACGATCGGTACACTGCCATTTCGTGTCGCAGTCGAGCTACCGCCTATAGCGGTGTGCGAGATTTGCGCATCAGTGGGTTGGACTTTCTTTCCGAGCTTAAGATAAGCTCGAAAAGAGCGGGGATTGTGTACAACCCTCATATTTTTCAAGTCAGTGTGGCCCGACGTGGATGAGATCATGATAGAGAGGGTGACCGTGACGCAGAAGATCGACCAGTCGGAGATTGTCAGGACCGAAAAGAGAAATCCTAGGCGGGCAAACTTTCTTGGACGAGTGGACCTTGGGTCCACTCGCCCAAGGCCCCAAGTGAGTGGGCCATTGGTTTACTCGCCTGAGTGGGGGGGGGGGGGGGGGGGGGGGCGGGGGGGGGGGGGGGGGGGGGGGGGGCGAGTGGACCTTGGGTCCACTCGCCCAAGGGTGTGGGCAAGTAGACCCGTGGTCCACTCGCCCCATACAGCTGGGCGAGTGGACCAAGGGTTCACTCGCCCGAAGGGTTGAGTGGACCGTAAGGACCAATCGCCCAGTCCGGGTGGTGGACCTTCGGTCCACTCTCCCGACCCCCGGTAAGGGGGGGGGATGGACACCTTGTGTTCCACTCGCCCCCCTCTTGCGTTGATCATTTGGGTTTGAGGTTGAGCTGCGGGTAGTAGAATTTTAGCTATCCGCAGCTCAATTTTGGGAATTCTATAAATAGACCCCCATGGGCACCTTGGGAAGCGTTGGTCTCTACCCCCTCTCCCTCGCGTGTGTCTTGTGAGCAAGCACTACCCCCCCCCCCCCCCCCCCCCCCCCCCTGTTAGTGAAGGTTGGTGGTGAGGTGATCTTTAGTTCCCTCTGAGGTGCCCAGGCTCAGCATTGGCTTGGGATGGGAAGCTCTCTGTGAACTTCTGGGTGTGTGGTGGGACCTCCACGCTGCAGCTTAAGGGGTCCATTTCTGGATTCAGGTGTTCTTCATAGGGCAAGGTCTTTCAGTTCTTAGCAACTGGTCAAGGGTTCTAGCCTGGGTTAAGTAACGGTTAGCTGTATCCCCTTTTCGAACGTCGAGAACAGTTCTCTGGTTTCAACAAGCGGCATAATACCAATAGTGGTTATCAACCGAATAATATGATTAGATAATCATTTCAATGTTTCATAGATTAATTTAAATAGTGACACAGAGTAAAATTAAGCTATGGCTCAGATTAGCTTACAACATAAAGTAATCAATTCCACAATTCATTCATTTTCATTTCAGATAAAGGAATGAGACATTGTTCAATATATACATTTAGAAATCCATAACACTTAAATACATTCATTTAAAATTTTCTTTTCTTAGAAGAAGTTGAGCACTCAGCAATGTCAGCAACAATGATGAGTGATTTATTTACTCATCTTTTAGTATAGGTTTATTATATTTTTAATATAAAATTATGTTATTTATATGAATTATATCATATAAATCCTTCAATTTGTTATTTCATAAGCTAACTTGAGTCTATTTTGTGTTTTCAGATTTTCTGGGCTGTTTTGAGCAAAATATAAAATTACACGCCCCAAGTCACGGGAGTGACCCATGGGCGTGTAACGTACGAAGTGTTCCAGACAGGTTTCAACCACCCCGGAGTCGTTCCGTGAAGAATTCGCCAAGTACACGCACAGGTCACGGGCGTGACCAAGGGCGTGACATCATAGTCACGGCCAGAACCTACCACCCTCTGCCAGCACGCCTGCCACGTAATTTTAAAGTTACACTCCCCAGGTCACGAGCGTGACCTGGGGGCGTGACCGCTGGATATGAGCTGCGTTCGACAAAAACTAAGGAGATCGACGAACTGCTCCATTTCTGCGTTCGACAAATATTGAGGCGATCGACGAACTGCTCCATTGCTACATTCGACAAATATTGAGGCGATCGACGAACTGCTCCATTGTTGCGTTCGACGAATATTCATGCGATCGACGAACTGCCACCGGCTACTGCGTTCGACGAAAATGCTGAGATCGACGAAAGTTCAACAGCGCCCTTTCCCGCCAAAGTTTCTCGGCAGCTGAAGATTTAGAGATTACACACCCCAGGTCACGGGCGTGACCTAGGGCGTGACACGGCTGAAACGCTCGCATCGCGCCCCCTCCGCCAGCACCGATCACGCCCCTTACACGCCCTCAGTCACGGGCGTGACCGAGGGTGTATAACATCAAAATTCTGCCTATTTAAATGGGGCTTTTCCAGATGTTTAGGGATGAATTTTAGGACTTAGACTCTTCTTTTCATGTTTGTTTTCATGTGTTAGTAGTTCTTGTATGTCCGTTTTCTTATTAGCATTTGTTGTTTTCAATTCAAAAGTTGTAACTTTTAATTCCTGTCTTGTAATTTTTCTTTAGCAATTTAATAAAATAATTCTTTTCTTCTCTCATTTTCTCCCTCTTTTATCATGTGCACTTTTATTTATTTTGATTCCTCAATCTCCATGAGTAGCTAAAACCCTATTAGCACTCGGTCGAGATGATCCAAGGGAAATATAATTCATGATTTAACTTCTAACTTCTTTTTCTCTTCCTTAGATCGCTTAAGATTTATCCTTGAATTTTAATTGATTGAGATTATATTTTCGATATATAATTCTCATTCGTGTTTTCGTAATCTAATAGCCGAGAGGTTTTGAATTCGAAACGATCATTTCAAGGATAAAGAGAGTTGAATGCACTCCTCAAGCGAGGATGACATAATTCTCCCGGATTGGATTCAAATCCAATAGAGGGGTTCACTACGATAAAACGAGTCATAAGGATTTTGATTCTAGAACGAAAGTTCGATTGATCAACCTAAACTCAGTTGAGCGCATCCTCGAGAGAGGTATGTTTATAAATCGGGAACCTCCACGGTCAAGTAATTTATTAAGAGAATTAGAAGTTGTTCTAATTATGTTTATTTTCCAAGGTGATTCAAGATCGACTGCTAGCCTTTTTACTCGTCGTTTGAATCTTATCTTTATTTTTCTTTCTGCAAAATCACTCCCAAGTTCTATTTGATAAAATAATAGAGACTTTCTTGAAGTAAGAGTACTCAACCGCCCCGAGTCTAATACGACATTGGTTTTTATAACCTATACAACATTCGATACGGTACACTTGTCATTATCGTTTGCGGATATAGATTTGCCACTCCTCAAGCGAGGATGACATAATTCTCCCGGATTGGAGTCAAATCCAATAGAGGGGTTCACTACGATAAAGCGAGTCATAGGGATTTTGATTCTAGAACGAAAGTTCGATTGATCAACCTAAACTCAGTTGATCGTATCCTCGAGAGAGGTATGTTCATAAATCGGGAACCTCGACGGTCAAGTAATTTATTAAGAGAATTAGAAGTTGTTCTTATTATGTTTATTTTCCAAGGTGATTCAAGATCGAGTGCTAGCCTTTTTACTCGTCGTTTTAATCTTATCTTTATTTTTCTTTTTGCAAAATCACTCCCAAGTTCTATTTGATAAAATAATAGAGACTTTCTTGAAGTAAGAGTACTCAACCGCCCCGAGTCTAATACAGCCTTGGTATTTATAACCTATACTACATTCGATACGATACACTGGCCGTTGTCGTTTGCGGATATAGTTTTGCGCATCAAGTTTTTGGCGCCGTTGCCGGGGACACGGTTGATATTTCGAAAAATGAAATATCTATTAATTTTATCGTTCTCTTTCTTCTCCCAATTCTCTTAAAATATTAAAAAAATTTAAAAAGCATAATCTAAATTCTCGGAAAGGACGCTTTGGGCTTGAATTCCCATCACAGCCTCTAGTACCTTGCGAGCCGTTCACCGGGTTGACCTTGGGAAGTCCGGGACTAATTTAACCCAATTTTTGGAAAAAAAATTATAAAATCCCATTCATTTGAGTAAAGGTTGTTCCTTTTTATTTTTATTATGAAAGAATCTGAATTGGCCATTAAAGTTGTCGAGCTTCAAAACCAACTTTATCTCTTACAAGCCGCACGAAGGCGCCAATTTAGTTGTCATTATTGTGGGGCGCCTCATCAAAGCGAGGAATGCTATTTACATTCTTATTATCAAAATAATTATTATGAAAATAATTATCTTCAATATAATTCAAATAATTTTGATTATAATTACGATCATAATTTTCCCTCTTTTCATGAAAATAATTCATCTTTCGATCAAAATTTTTCAAACTTTGATAATAATTACGATCAACATTTCTTGGCTTTTCATGAAAATAATTTTTCAAACTTTGATGAAATGTTTTTTCTAATGAGAATAATTTTTGGCGTTTAATAATTGTTCTTCTACCTCCGAAGTAGATTATTCGTGGTGGCAAGGTCACCCGGATAGTTTTTGGGGCGATGAAGATAAGTCTTTAGATCCGAATTTTTTTTCTTCTTCTTTTGCGCCGCAATTACCTTTCTCTAATTTTGGGGAATCTCCACCGATTCAATTTGATACTTCCCCCCAAAATTTAGAGGAAAATTTAATTTCTTCTAGTGTTTTTTCTCCATCGTTGGATAATTTAGTTATGACGGAACATGTGGTTTCGTGTAATCCCATAACTTCTTTTACCAAAGATGAAGAAAACTTATTATACCAAGAATTTCTTAAATTTATGGGCACCCCGGATGAAATAGAAGAAGAACAAGTTTCTTCCCCTACTTCACCCGGATTTTATTTTGTTTGTCATGAATATTCGCGAATTTCTTCTATCTAACCAAAAATTGATGAAAATTTTGTGTTCGAAAATTTTATTCCGCTTGGTAATGCACTAGATTTTCCTAATGAAAATTCTATTTTAGAAAAGGAACAACCAGAGCTAAATCATAAATTTTTGCAAGAACCTCCTCCTTGCAAAAAATTTTCTGACTCTTTTATTTGTGATTCTCTTTATTCTAATAATTTTCAGGTTAAGGATGAGCCGTTGCCACCCCAAATAATCATTGATCCATATACCGCTCATCTTTATATTTCCAAATCACCTCAGGAATGTATAGGTGATTTGGATTTACATATTCAAATTCAAGGGCAAAAGGAGAATCACAAGATAAATGGAGGAGTTGCGTGCGACTGACGCCGACACATTCACCTCGGCGCAAATTAAGGGAGTTGCCTGTCTACCTCTCTTTTAAATTTCCTTTTTCCTAACACTAACCGTCTAGCTTAAAGACGGAAAAAGAAAGCGCTCTTGGGAGGCACCCCTAGCTTATCTTTATTTTAATGTATTTTCCTTTTAAAGTTTATTTTCTTTCAAGTATTCTTCATACTTAGTTTTAAACATTGGGGACAATGTTTAATTTTAAGTATGGGGGTGTAGCATAGCTTTCTTTGTAGTTTTACTTGAAAACAAAAAAACAAAAAAATTAAAAAAATTGAAATTAAATTTCTTGGAAAGGACGCTTTGGGCTTGAATTCCCATCATAGCCTCTAGTACCTTGCGAGCCCTTCACCGGGTTGACCTTGGGAAGTCCAAGAACTAAAAAAATCTATTAGGAAATGTTCTTTTTATTCATCAAAACGCCCACTTGCTAAATTGTAAGTTCTAAGTAGACTTATTTTTTCATTTGGACTAAGAATTTTTTGTGCGAGAATAGTTTTTTGAAACTTTTGAGTAAAATTGTTGACTCATGTAGTGCTCCTAGTCTTATGCTTGTATTTGAGTAGGGTCGATGTAAAATTAAATTCTTGGCATAGATTTAAAATTATGTTTTATTTATTTGCGTAGTAATAATTTATTTCACTTTTAAATCGAATCCGGTCTTATCTAAAAGTAGTTTAGGTGAGTGTGTAGAAGATTGTTAGAAAGCTATTACTCGATTTAAACAGAAGGGTGTCCTTTCTTGATGTCTAGAACTTGCCCCAAGCTATTTTCGAAACATGTGCACTTTAGACAAATTAACCTTGCAGAGGTGATTTAGGCCTTTCTTTGGATAGTTTGAGCCTTGGCACCCAACCTCGATTTACTACCATTGTTCACACAAATTTGAGCCTTACACCTTTATTTGAACCACCCTCATCATTTCGGCACCAAAGCTAAAAAGCCCAAAACCCAAATGAACACATGAAATTTTGAGCTAAAATTGAAAAAAAAAGAAATATTTGGGAACGATTCTATGAAAGGAAAAAAATTATGGGTATCAATTCAAAAGAAATGTTTTATATCAAAAGGAAAGAATCTAATAATGATATGCGGCCTAGGTATGCACATGCATACTTGGAATGATCCCAATTATGAAGATTCGTGATATAAATAAAAGTAAATGAGAGTGTTTCCCCTTAGAAAAATATGAGTATGGGGGTAAAGCTTCATTATTTTGTGGTAGTCATCATTTTCTTTTAGCTCAAAACTTTTTGTTTAAGTGGAATGCGCCTTCATGTTTATCCTTGTTTACCTCACCCTTAAACCCAAGCCTTAAAATATTCCCTATTTAAGTCCTAAAGATCCATTGAGTTGATTTAGTATGAAGTGCAGTGAAGAAGGTGCACACGGGCAAGCCTATGGCTGTCGATATTGATGGATTTCTTTGGAGGCCACCCCGAGCGTTCAAGTCTAGTAATTTAAATCTCAGAAATCACGCTATTTTCTCCCTTTACAAAACTTTTTGATTAACCGTCGACTCATTTTAAAAGTGATAATAAATAATTATAAACGCAGTCTAAATATCTCATAAATTAGTATTTATGCCAAGAACGTCTTTTTACTAAAACTTCTACGCATGTCAGCATAAAACTTCGCATTTTACTCTCTAGCTTTCATATTTCTTTCTAGCATTAATTTTTCCTACCCTTATGAAGAATGGTTTGCTCGGGACGAGCAATGAGCAAGTATGGGGGTGTTTGATGAGTGATTTATTTACTCATCTTTTAGTATAGGTTTATTTTATTTTTAATATAAAATTATGTTATTTATATCAATTATATCATATAAATCCTTCCATTTGTTATTTCATAAGCTAACTTGAGTCTATTTTGTGTTTTCAGATTTTCTGGGCTGTTTTGAGCAAAATATAAAATTAGAAGCCCCAGGTCACGGGCGTGACCCATGGGCGTGTAACCTACGAAGTGTTCCCGACAGGTTTCAGCCGCCCCGGAGTCATTCCGTGAAGAATTCGCCAAGTACACGCCCCAGGTCACGGGCTTGACCAAGGGCATGACATCATAGTCACGGCCGGAACCTACCACCCTCTGCTAGCATGCCTGCCACGTAATTTTAAAGTTACATGCCCCAGGTCACGGGCGTGACCACTGGATATGAGCTGCGTTTGACGAAAACTAAGGAGATCGACGAACTGCTCCATTTCTGCGTTCGACAAATATTGAGGCGATCGACGAACTGCTCCATTGCTGTGTTCGACAAATATTGAGGCCATAAATGAACTGCTCCATTGCTGCGTTCGACGAATATTCAGGCGATCGGCGAACTGCGACCGGCTGCTGCGTTCGACGAAAACGCTGAGATCGACGAAAGTTCAACAACGCCCTTTCCCGCCAAGGTTTCCCGCCAGCTGAAGATTTAGAGATTACACGCCCCAGGTCATGAGCGTGAACTAGGCCGTGACATGGCTGAAACACTCACATTTATGCCAGATCGCGCCACCTCCGCCAGTACCGATCACGCCCCTTACACGCCCTTGGTCACGGGCGTGACAGAGGGCGTGTAACATCAAAATTCTGCCTATTTAAAGGGTGCTTTTCCAGATGTTTAGGGATGAATTTTTAGGACTTAGACTCTTCTTTTCATGTTTATTTTCATGTGTTACTAGTTCTTGTATGTCCTTTTTCTTATTAGCATTTGTAGTTTTCAATTCAATAGTTGTAACTTTTAATTCCTGTCTTGTAATTTTTCTTTAGCAATTTAATAAAATAGTTCTTTTCTTCTCTCATTTTCTCCCTCTTTTATCATGTGCTCTTTTATTTATTTTTATTCCTCAATCTCCATGAGTAGCTAAAATCCTATTAGCACTCGGTCGAGATGATCCAAGGGAAATATAATTCATGATTTAACTTCTAGCTTCTCTTTCTCTTCCTTAGATCGCTTAAGATTTATCCTTGAATTTTAATTGATTGAGATTATATTTTTGATATATAATTCTCATTCGTGTTTTCGTAATCTAATAGCCGAGAGGTTTTGAATTCGAATCGATCATTTCAAGGATAAAGAGAGTTGAATGCACTCCTCAAGTGAGGATGACATAATTCTCCCGGATTGGAGTCAAATCCAATAGAGGGGTTCATTACGATAGAGCGAGTCATATGGATTTTGATTCTAGAACGAAAGTTTGATTGATCAACCTAAACTCAGTTGAGCGTATCCTCGAGAGAGGTATGTTCATAAATCGGGAACCTCCACGGTCAAGTAATTTATTAAGAGAATTAGAAGTTGTTCTTATTATGTTTATTTTCCAAGGTGATTCAAGATCGAGTGCTAGCCTTTTTACTCATCGTTTTAATCTTATTTTTATTTTTCTTTTTGCAAAATCACTCCCAAGTTCTATTTGATAAAATAATAGAGACTTTCTTGAAGTAAGAGTACTCAACCGCCCCGAGTCTAATACGACCTTGGTTTTTATAACCTATACTACATTCGATACGGTACACTTGCCGTTATCGTTTGCGGATATAGATTTGCCCCATCAAACAACTTCTTTTCCTTTAGCTGAGGCCTCTTGGTCTGCTGCAACAACCACATTTTCAGCATTAATTTCCTCTATTTCGGCTATCTTCCTCCTATTTTCTTGTCTTTTGAAATATTGGAATAGCTTAGGAATATACTTTGAAGGCATCCTTCTTGGGTTGTCCTTCCTTACCAGATTGGCTTTGAATATCCTCTCTCTTTTAGTGATTCTTTCTATGTTCTTTATCCACTCTTCAGATGGATAGACCTTATCAATATCTTTGCAGATTAGACAATGGCTTAGCCAGACATGTAATATTATAGTTTTGGAGTCTTCACTCCATTACTCAAAATCTGTATCCTTAGACTGTTCATCCCTTTGCTTTGCCATAAATTCTTCCACTAGCATTATGTGCTCTCTTTCTCTTCTTTTTGCCAGTCTGACATTTTGAGCAATCTCTTCCTGTTTAGAGAAGTCCCAATCCTCTGCTCTCTGCCTATCCAAGAGGGGAAGGTTTAAGGCAAGCCTAGTTCCTTGCAGAACCTTGAGGGCTAGCTCAGAATTTGTTACAACATTGTTATCCTCCCCCTTTCTGGCTTCTTCAAATATTCTTTAACTTACCTCTTGCTGAGCAGCAGATATTATGCCAGAAATTATTTGGAAAATATTTTCCACATCAGATTTTAGCTCCTCCTTGTTCCTCTCAATATCAGCCTTGAGCTCATCCTTGTTTCTATCAACCTCACCATTCAACTGCAGAGCAGTGGAGTATACATATTCATGGATATGATTTGAGGATTTTTCAATCACTTCATCTGTCTTGCTGACATAATTTTTGACATATGACATATCCTGTTCAGAGAGTTGAAGGTGTTTGTCCATTGATCTGAGAATAGTATTCTGAGAGATCACCGTCTTTTCTGCCAGATCAAACCATTTTGTCATTTGTTTATTCAGGATTCCGGTGTCTTCCTTGATCTCCTTGACCTCAGCCATTACTTCAGTTTTAACATTGAGGATGGACTGATCTATATATGCTTTGACTGTTGAAACTGACTGGTCTACATAGACCTTCATAGATGTTAGATGAGTCTCTAACATGATTTGAATAGCATTTAGAATGCTCTCATTGTACTGTGAGGAAGTAGAGGTTGAGGTTTGATGATCAGTAATAATTCGGTCTGGTAGCCTTTTTGGACTTGGAGGAGGGACCACTTGAGGTATAATGTGCACTTCAGCTACAGGCATCACCTGATCTGTAATGTTGTTCCTTTGGTCAGGATCATCCACCTTTTCAGCAAAGGATGCAAGATCATCAATATGATCATGGTGGACTCCATCATTATCCTCATCATCAATATCACCATCAGCATTATCTGGTTCCTCCCCCTCAGATAGAGCATCTTGATCAGAGGATTCCAGGAAAGCTGGGACAAGTATATGGAGTTGGATTAAGTGACTTAGCAATAGTAAAGATGGGTTAGTAATTCTTACCAAGGACATCATCTTTACCAGCTGATGGTTTTTTCAGCTTCTCCCCCTCAAATGGGGCAACAGATTTTCCTTGTGGTGGAAAATCGGAGAGAGCTGGGGTGTCATCAATGTTAAGTGAAATTATTCTTTCAAGATCTAGTATGAATGTATCAATCATACTTTGTAAGTCCTTAGGAGAAAGTACTTTGTCCTTATCAGTCTTGTCTCCTTCACTCTCATTTTTGTCACTGGTAACATCCATGGAAGATGGTTCTTGTTGATGCTCTCCCTCAGATGGAGCATCCATTTGTCCTTGAGGAGCTGTGGCCCATATTATTTAAGAGTCATTAGAGATTAACTAGTAGATTGGTTATGATTAGATAACATTATTAGTAATGTTGAGTTTAAGAATTAATTACAAGGTGTGCTGTTGGAACAACCCTATTACTAATTTGGGATAGGATCACTATCTGTGATTAGGAATCAAGTTGACCTAAAGAGTATTAGGGTCAATGTTTAAGCTTGTCTGAGTTAGCCAGAACTTAGAAATTCAAAGTTTTCTGTGTTCGACGAACTCCTTCCTGAGCTCGACGAACGTCATTTATCGGTTCGATGAACTTGATCCTCAACTCGACGAAATACGTCTTTCAAGCAGTTCTGCAGATTCTATCTTTCAGTTCGACGAACTCCTGATTGAGATATATGAACTCAGTTTTCTGTTCGACGAATGAGTAACTAAATGCTCAGTTTGACAAACTCAGCTTTCTTCTCGCGAACTCAACTTTCTGTTCGACGAAATTCCTTTTGAGCTTGACAATTTCTGAAGAATCAGTTATCTCTTTTCTCTGAACTCGGATCGACTATCCAGCAACGGATCTCTTCATATATTTGGATTTATTCATTATCAGATAAGTCAAGATTTCTTCTTCCCTTTTAATATTCATTCTATTCTCTTCTTTCGAGAATCTAGCCGTTGACATATTTTTGGAAAAGGGAACTTTCATAGAAAAGGAATTAAAAGTTTCTGCAGAGTTGCCAGTGCATTCCCAAGAAAGATTTAATTCAGTTTATTCTACTCCTAATCAGAAGATTTGAATTTTCAAATCAGAATATATATCTAAGGAAAAATGATGAATCAGTAGAGAGATAAGAAAACATAGAAGATAAGAGATATACAAGAGTATATACAGATAGAGAAGATATACTTGTGAAATATTCAGACAGACTAGAGGCATACAAAATCTTCATCTACAACAGCATCTTCATTCTCTGAGAAAAACAAAATCTTCTCTCAGTGTCATCTGCTGATTCTTAATCTTCTACACCCAAGAGAAAGCTTCACCAACTGTCAACAAATTTTATCAGACAGGGGGAGCTTTACCACAACAACAATCCACTAGTCTTCTCTCAGATCTTATTGAGAAGAGAAAAACTTCATAAACTCTTTTTGTTTATCCTTTTAGCCCATCTTGTACAGGGTTCTAACTCCCTTCAAAAGATAACCTTTGGTGGCAGGGCACCTGATCAAAAACCTGTGGTTTGGTTTGAGCACCTGATCCAAAGCTTAGTGGTGATAGGGCACCTGATCAAAAACCTAAGTGGATTCCTACCAAGGGTGGTAGAAGAGTAGATGTACCCAAGTTGATTGGGGAACTACTATAGATCCTTGTGTCTTTACTGTTGTCATATTTTCTTTCTGTACTGTGCTGTGTTTATTGTTTTGCTTTTATACGCACTCAATTACACATACATATATCATTATTCTAATTTCGCTATAAAATAAGTTAAAACTTTTAATACTCTATTCACCTCCCATCTAGAGTAAGTCTAAGATCTAATACCTCACTTTCAATTGGTATCATAGGTTGGTTGATTGATTACACATGCTAACACCTGAAGCCAAAGATCAATTAGATCTTAACTTTTTCTAGAGTTTTCTTTTTCTAAAAACTCATGGCACAGACCAAAGATTACTTAAGCACAAGACCTCCTATGTGCAATCTTAACAAGATTGCATTATGGAAAGCAAGGATCAAACTTTATATGAACTCTATTGATGAAGATATTTTTAATTCTATTTTGACAGGACCTCCTACTCCATCAGCAATAACAAGTACTGAAACAACAACCAACACTAATGCTGTTCCACCTCCTGAGTGGACAGATGCTCAGAAGAAACAAAGGAATGCAGATGCCAAAGCTATGAACATCTTGGCACAGACCATGTCTGATGACATATTCCAGAAGGTTGTGGACTGCACCTCATCAAGGGATATCTGGAACTCTCTCAACAACATGGTTGAAGGATCTGCAAGTGAGAGAAAGGATAGGAGATCTCATCTCATCTCCCAATATGAGAACTTCAAGAAGGGAGATACTGAAACAGTTGTAGATATGTATAACAGACTCAGTCTCATCATCAATGAGCTGAAGTCTTTGGATAAAGTGATCTCAATCACTGAAGTAAATGATAAGATCCTAATGTGCTTCCCCAGCACATGGGACTCAAGGATCTGGCCAATCAAGGAAGCCAGAAGCCTAAATGAGATCTATACTGAGATCTTATTAGGCAAACTAAAATCCTATGAGCAGCTTATCAAGTCAAGAGAAGCTGAACAGTCTACCTCCTCTCCAGCCACCAAAAAGGAAAGAAGCATTATTTTTTCTGGCAACAGAAGAGGAAGACAAAGCTCCAGGAGAAATGGAGTTCTTGAGCCTCCTAGCCAAAAGATTCTACAAAATGGCTAGAAAGGACCTCAGAAAGAATGACTTCAGATCCAAGGAGAAACCAAGGTATGACAGAACACACTCTAAAGAAATTATTTGTTTTGGCTGCATGAAGCCTGGACACATCCTACCTGAGTGTCCAGAAAATCAAAAGAAGGACAGAAGAAAAGAAAAGGAAGAAAAGAAACACTCCAACAGGCCATCCTCCCACAAACATAAACATTAGGGAAAGGGTTTTGTGGCTGAGACATGGAGTGAGACTGAGTCAGAGTCATCACCCAGCTCCTCTGAAGCTGAAGATGATACAAATGAAAAGGATCTATGTATGATGGCTATCTATGACTCAAGTAGTGATTCTGAACATGCATCATCATCCAGCTCAAGTGATGATGAAGATGATGCAAATGAAAGAAGCTTTTGCATGATGGCTATTAATGCCTCAACAAATAATTCTGATGAATCAGAATCTAACACTGATAGTGATCAGGTAATCTCTACCTTTGATTTTACTTCAAATGATTTTAAAAGTGAATTTAAGACTCTTTGTCTAGATTTGATTAAATCTGAGAAGGAGATAATTTCCCTCAGAAGTAAGTTGGTTGAAATGAACCAACTGACTGTAGATAATGCCAATCTTAAGAAAGAACTGGCTGCCTCCAAAGAACATAATATTCTCATTGAGAACAAATTATCTGAGGCTAAAAAGTTTGAAGAATCCCTCAATGGGAGAAGCATCAAACTGATGGACATCAAAAGCACTGTAAATGCCAGAATCAATGGCAAACTGGGCTTGGGTGCTTCATCAAGTGAGCCATACCTTCTTAAGAGAGACACTCTATCTACTCCAGTAAAATTCATTTTTGCCAAAGGCAAGGAGGCAGTAGAAGTAGGTAAGAACATCTCAAGCAAGGCTGTTAAGAACAAAGGAATTCAAAAGCATTCGTCAAATGGCGTTCGAAGAAATCACATGAATTCGTCGAACGGTGGTCGACGAACACTGAATACAAATTTTCAGTATAACTATCCTTCGAGTGGTGCTCGACAAAATAACTTCAATTCATCGAACGACGATCGACGAACTCAGCCAAGTTCGTCGAACGAAAAATGTACAACATTTCTAAAGAATTCTCATTCTCAACATACTAAGAATCCCTTTACTGAGTGGATTATTCCTCCAAGGAGATATCATCCACAAGGCTATAAGGATCAGCCTGAGATCTCTTACATTTCAAAATTTTGTGGTAAGACAAAAGGACCCAAGATAGTCTGGGTCAAGAATAACTAGTCCATTTTCTGTATTGCAGCTACAAAGCTATCCAAAAATGGAGGACCATTCGTATTTGGATAGTGGCTGCTTTAAGCACATGACAACAAATTAGGCCAATCTAAGAAATTACAAAGCAAAGCTTGGACCCAAAGTAATTTTTGGAGACTCCAACTATGGACAGACTAAAGGATATGGAAAAATCAGAGTTGGAGCAGTTACCTTCAAAGAGGTAGCATATATCAAGGGTCTCAAGCACAACCTCATCAGCATAAGCCAGCTATGTGATGAAGGCTATTGATGAGTCTCCATTATATACATGTTTTAGGACTCATTTAGGCTTATTATCATGCATAGGTACTGCATATTAGGTGGATTATCGCTCATATTAGATTAGTAGTTCATTTGCATAGATAGTACATTCCAAAGCCTTATTCTGTGTGTTATCTTGGATGCTCCCCTTTTATTCTTTTTGGTGCATATTTTATATCGCTGGGGAGCTTTGTTTCTTTGCCCCAGCGGGTATGTTTGAGTTTTCATGCAGGTTCATGGGTCGTGCGACGTTCGAAGTTTGTTTAGGAGCAGTTTATGCCTGAAATGCCACTGATCGTGCATTTCCTTCACGCACAATCAGTTGATCGTGCGCCTCTGGTCGTGCGCGTTCATCTACTACCCAAAAACAGCTTCGGAGTTTGGTCGTGCGTTTGCTACGCACGATCGTGCGCACGGTCGTGCGATTTATTATTTTCTGTAGTTTTGCCTTGCAGGTTTTCGGCTACAGCACGCATGACCACTAGCGGCCCAGTGCGCACGACCCCTGGTCGTGCGCCACTAGTCGTGCGCACTATTTATTCCAGCGCTTATTTAAAGACCTGTTCCGCAATTTTTAGGTTATTCGGACAGTTTCGACGCGAATTCGTCCGCAAGCCTCCGCCGTTTTCCTCCTCCAAGCTCCATCCATCCATCCCCTTCCTTGGGAAAGCTTCATCCATCCATCCTAAGTTCCATCAATGGTTCGGCAAGCATTCCCCGCCATCTACAACAAGCATTTCAAGGTGTGGCCTCTCCATTGAGCTAGGAGGAAGAGACCCAGCTCTGAGAAGAAGACGGATGATGTTTAGAGGTAGTGACAACCTCTGAACTCCAGAAGAAACCAAGGACTGAGCTCGGAGGAGGCGTGACGACCCCCCATTCTGACCAAGATCTACGGTGAGACTTCTCATCTCGTGGTTTCCTCTACCCTCTTTCTCTCTTTGGAAATGTACTTTTAATTGTTGTAATGAACTTGACTAATCTCTATTTGTCTATGAATAGAAGCTTTTTCTTGTTTCATTATTTATTTGATGCTTTGTTGTGATGCGCTCCGCCTCCATTCCACTCCACTTCCATACACACGTTCTAGCTAGCTCACTCTAGCAAAAGCTAGAGGTGAGAGTGAAGAGGTGCTTTCGACCCTCATCAAAACCCCACACTGTAGCCATTTCACCCACATTCTGAAGCACGGCATCGCGGCCGTTGCATCCATTCCGCCTTGCGAAGCAGAGTTTTGACCCGCATCTCTTATTTCTGCAATAGTCTAGATCACCCATCACAAAGCCCTTGTTTTTTTACTTTCTTTCACTCGTCATAACAATCGCCTCACTCTATTTTCTTATCACCACATCCTGCATTCCTTGAGAGATCGATACTTGGTGATAACTTCCCATTTTTATTACTTGAGCGACCGGTGCACTGCCGTCGTATCGCATTTTGTGCCTGCTAATTAGCAGTGCCGAAATTGCGCATTAAGTTTTTTGCGCCGTTACCGGGGAATGCAGGCGTGATGAGATGATGTTTATGAGTCGATTATTTTCGAGTGAGTCTTTTATTCTTTTTACTTTATTCCTTTTCATGTTATTTTCTTCTTCTATATCATGTGGGCGCATTTGAATATCCGATGTCGTTGGTGTGGGGACACATCCCACGCTAGTGATAGGTGTCCCAAGGAGTATGGTGTTGTTCAGAAACCGTACGGAGCCCATAAGTCTTTTGGCTACTCTACTGCACCTTCGTTATTGCACCATTACACGGCTGCCGCACCTTTTGTGCCGGCATTGCCGACAAAGCAGTGCCTATTTTGCAAAAGTAGAGAGCACGCCTTGAAGGACTGTGCTGCTTATCTTCGCGAATTGGCGGATGACGATGAGCCGGATATCCGGAACGTCCCATCTTCAAATTCTGCGAGCACAGCTTCTTCCTCTGATTACTTGACACTTCCACCTTCACCTTTTGAAGGCTTTGGAATAGACACGTACGTCAGTGTCCCTCATGACTCCGTTTCTGATGCGACACCTCATACTTCTTCGGTTCATGTACCACTTTGCGTGGATTTGTGCCCTTGCGTAGAGAGTGAGTTCGAACTCTTACGAAGCACGTCCTCTCCCGCCACGCACGAAATTACATCTGTTGCTGATGTTTTTATTGAGGTCACTTTGCAGGATGTTGCGGACCTCCGCAATGTGGTGCCCACTCTCATGGAGGAGGACAGCCTTGATTGTGCTGAAGCAACCGCTTCGGTCCAGTGCGAGGAAGTCCAAGTTATAGAGGAGGCCATTGCGTGCGCTGTGGAGTCTAGAGAAATCTTCAATGATATCATCAGTTTGTCATTGCCGCACCCCATGGGGGATGAAGCCGGGATTGTCCCCTCAGATGAGATTTCTTTTAGTTTTTCTTCCAATTTATTTCCTGACCCCCTTTCTTTATGTACAAGGATGCAGGATGCCCCTCCTCCGGTTGATCAGACCTTATGCATAAAAGAGCTGAAAGCCTGGCAGGATGAGGAAGATATAGTGAAGCAACATCTTGTTTCCTCATCTTCGTTGGTGCTTCCCCTTGAGGATTGGTTACAAGGGGGCAAGCGGTTTTTCTTTGAAGATATAATACTGGAGGAGAAGAAGAGAGCGAAAAAGGAGGAAATTTGGGGTTGGAGGCTGAGCATCTTACTTATTTTACACCCCTACTACCAGGTCCCCGGACCTTTTTCTTTCATCAGCTGTTACTACTTCAAATCAGCTTATAGCTAATTTGTTTTGAGCTTGTAATAATAATTAGGATTAATTGACCTTTGCTCATTCCTAGACTTTTTAAACTGCTTTAATACAGGTATTTGGTCCACCTTTAAGGACGTTAAACAAAAGGGCTTCTTGGGAGACAACCCATGGGAACCACCCGGTTCCGTTTGCTTGATTTAATCTCTATCATGTTTTGTTTGTTTTTGCTTTTGTTTTTAGCAATGCAGGTGTGAACCTGATTGGATGAAGAGGAGGAGATCATTGAAGAAGGATTATACCACTCTTCTGGCATGCTCTTAGGAGCATAGGTACTCTTAACCCAGCTCTTAGTTTGCTTTAAAAGATTATATTTTCTTGTGTTTCAATGCAAGTCTGGGGGGGGGGGGAGCGAGCCTGTGCTTACGCTACACGCACATACATGCTAGAATGATGTGTTAAGAAATTTATATTTATTGTCTCATTGCATAACGCACACCACATGCATTTTATTTTTACCCTGTGCGCAATTATCGTGTAAATGCTTGATGAATATGTTTAGAAGTTTGATTATTAGTTTAGGATTGTGTGGCTGAACAGGATGTGACATGTGCGGTGCTGCTAGTAGAGCGCTCACGTAGCTTAAAAATTCACGTAGAATAGATTTAATTACCAAGTTATAGTTTTATTTACTTCATTTGTGTAATTACTTGATACTCTACTCAAACGGTGAATTTGTTGAATCTAGCGGTAGCCCTAGGTCGAGTGTAGAAAAGCTGTTAGCCTCGTGTTGTTCGAGTTGGAAGGAGAGGAGACCTCGCTCGGTGGTTAAGAACTTGCCCCAAGCTATTTTCAAAATGAGTGCGTTGAATGATCTTGTTGGGAGCATGACGTAGGCCATCATTTGGTCCGGTTGAGCTTTGATTTCCCAACCTAACGTCATCCTTTGCTAGCCCCATTGAACCTTACCCTTCCTATTTGTTAAACTCCACTAATCATTCACCAAGGCCCCATATCCTAACCTAAAATGCACTAGAGTCAAGCTTTGAAACTTATACATATTGATGATGATTGTGCGAAGCGGAGAGCAAATATGTGGTTGTGTGATGTGGTGTGTGCGCGCAGAAAAAAGATGAAGAGATTGAAATTTTTTTTTGATTGTTCCTAAACTATGTCTCTATGGATCTAAAAAAGGAGTAAAAGATCTCTAGAAAGAATCGAACCACAACTGTGGCAGTCTCGCGCACACCATAGTGCTTAAATGAAGTCTGGGGGAGTGTGCTTCAAGGTGAAGATGTTAAGGTTGAGTTTTGTTTATTTTCTGGAGGTTGAGTGCGTTTAGCCTACGTTCTTCTACTTCATTACCGTACCTTAACCCAAGCCCAAGTCTAACCTAAAAGTCCTACTGATTCTTGATGAGATCGTCTTAGGCAGTGGAGAAGGTGTGAAAGGGCAAGCATATGACCATCGACCTTGATGGATTTCTTGGAGAGCTCTTTCTTGAGATCCAATTTGAACAACGTTCACCTCAGCAGCTCATGCTATTTTCCCTAGGGCGTGACTGTACGATTCACCAATAATTCACCTTAGAGTAGTGGTATTTTGTATTTTACACTTGTAGAAGTTCTTAAAATATAGTCTTTGTTTTAAAATCTTTTCTACTTTATTTTCACGCTCGTTAGTCTTTACTTCCCATCGTGTTTCGCCTGCACAGTTGCTTCCTTAACGTTCATTTTTCTACCATAGGATCGAGTGTTTGCACGAGACGTGCAAACGAGTAAGTTTGGGGGTGTGATGAGTCTCCATTATATACATGTTTTAGGACTCATTTAGGCTTATTATCATGCATAGGTACTGCATATTATGTGGATTATCGCTCATATTAGATTAGTAGTTCATTTGCGTAGATAGTACCTTCCAAAGCCTTATTCTGTGTGTTATCTTGGAGGCTCACCTTTTATTCTTTTTGGTGCATATTTTATGTCGGTGGGGAGCTTTGTTTCTATGCCCCAGCGGGTATGTTTGAGTTTTCATGCAGGTTCATGGGTCGTGCGACGTTCGGAGTTTGTTTAGGAGTAGTTTATGCCTGAAATGCCACTGATCGTGCATTTCCTTCACGCACGATCAGTTGATCGTGCGCCTCTGGTCGTGCACGTTCATCTGCTGCCCAAAAATAGCTTCGGAGTTTGGTCGTGCATTTGCTACGCACGATCGTGCGCACGGTCGTGCGATTTATTATTTTCTGTAGTTTTGCCTTGCAGTTTTCCGGCTACAGCGCGCACGACCACTAGCGGCCCAGTGCGCACGACCCCTGGTCGTGCGCCACTGGTCGTGCACACCGTTTATTCCAGCGCTTATTTAAATACCTGTTCCGCGATTTTTAGGTTATTCAGACAGTTTCAGCGCGAATTCGTCCGCAAGCCTCCGCCGTTTTCCTCCTCCAAGCTCCATGCATCCATCCCCTTCCTTGGGAAAGCCTCATCCATCGATCCTAAGTTCCATCAAGGGTCCGGCAAGCATTCCCCGCCATCTACAACAAGCATTTCAAGGTGTGGCATCTCCATTGAGCTAGGTGGAAGAGACCCAGCTCTGAGAAGAAGACGGATGATGTTTAGAGGTAGTGACAACCTCTGAACTCCGGAAGCAACCAAGGACTGAGCTCGGAGGAGGCGTGACGACCCCCCATTCTGACCAAGATCTACGGCGAGACTTCTCATCTCGTGGTTTCATCTACCCTCTTTCTCTCTTTGGAAATGTACTTTTAATTGTTGTAATGAACTTGACAAATCTCTATTTGTCTATGAATAGAAGCTTTTTCTTGTTTCATTATTTATTTGATGCTTTGTTGTGATGCACTCCGCCTCCATTCCACTCCACTTCCACACACACGTTCTAGCTAGCTCACTCTAGCAAAAGCTAGAGGTGAGAATGAAGAGGCGCTTTCAACCCTCATCAAAACCCCGCACTGTAGCCATTTCACCCACATTCCGAAGCACGACATCGCAGCCGTTGCATCCATCCCGCCTTGCGAAGCAGAGTTTTTACCTGCATCTCTTATTTCTGCAATAGTCTAGATAACCCATCACAAAGCCCTTGTTTTTTTACTTTCTTTCACTCGTCATGACAATCGCCTCACTCTATTTTCTTATCACCACATCCTGCATTCCTTGAGAGATCGATACTTGGGGATAACTTCCCATTTTTATTACTTGAGCGACCGGTGCACTGCCGTCGTATCGCATTTTGTGCCTGCTAATTAGCAGTGCCAAAATTGCGCATCAGTTATCCGGTAACTTTTGATCACTCCCTATGTCTTATTACCAATAATAAGAACATAAATGTGTTATCTGGTATCAGACAAGAAAATATATATTTATTCAATTTTGATTCTGCCAATTCAGACATTTGTGTATTTAATTCAATAAGTAAAATAAATGAGTTATGACATAAAATGCTAGGACATATTAACCTTAGAACTATCTCTAAGCTCTCCAAGGACAATCTGGTAAGAGGACTGCCTTCTGGTTCATACAAGAAGGAAGGACTCTGCAGGGCTTATCAACTAGGAAAGCACACCAAGAGTAGTTTCAAATCTTTATCCAAGAGTGATTCACCTATGTTTCTGTACTTACTGCATTTGGATCTCTTTGGACCCACTTCAATACAGAGTCTAGGAGGGTAACGTTACACTTTAGTTATTGTAGATGACTTCTCTAGATTCACTTGGGTGTTCTTTCTTAGGAACAAGTCTGACACCTTCAGTGTTCTGACAGACTTTCTCAGGTCCATCAAAATTGAGTACTCTACTCTAGTTGCATTGATCATAAGTGATCATGGCTCTGAGTTTGAATCTCTTCTGATGAGAGAATTCTGTGGAAAAGAGGGGATCAGGCAATGTTTCTCTTGTCCTAAAACTCCTCAACAAAATGGGGTAGCTGAAAGGAAAAATAGAACATTACTTGAATCAGCAACTACATTGCTTGCTGATGCTCACTTGCCAATCTCTTTTTGGGCAGAGGCAGTGAACACAGAAAATTACGTGTTAAATAGGAGTCTGATACACAAACTTAAGGCTAAAACACCCTATGAATTGCTTGAGAGTAAAAAGCCTAAGGTTAACTATTTTAAGATTTTTGGTTGTAAATGCTACGTTCATAACAATGATAAGAAATATTTAAGGAAATTTGAAGCAAAGGTTGCTGAAGGTATATTCCTTGGATACTTTCTTTCTAGTAAAGCATATAGAATTTATAACAAATCAACTCTTAAGATATAAGAGTCCATGCATGTTTCTTTTGATGAAACTACCATATTAAATGAGGAGAGGAATACCACCTCTACCAGAGATATTTTGAAGGTACCAGCTCTATGTGAAGAGCTTAATGGATTGGATCTACAGAAAAAAGAATCTCTACTCCCATCAACTCAAACAATTGAAGACAGTGAAGAAGAAGATAATCCAGAAGATCGTGCTGATAATTCTAATCAAGTGACAGCTGAACAAATCCCTCAAGAGGATACTCTTGCTGAACCCATTCCAACTGTTGATCACGTCACAGTTAGAGATCATCCAATATCTCAAGTTATTGGAGACATCTCAGCAGGTGTTCAAACAAGGCATCAACTCAACCAAAATTAGATGCATACTTGTTTCCTATCACAAATTGAACGTCAATCCATAAAAGATGCAGAACAAGATCCAAACTGGATTCTTGCAATGCAAGAGGAACTCAATCAATTTGAAAGGAACAATGTCTAGGATTTGGTTTCAAGACCAAAGGGCCATCCAGATATTGGCACCAAATGGGTCTTTATGAATAAGCTAGATGATCAAGGCTTGATAATCAGAAATAAAGCCAGATTGGTAGCTCAAGGATACTCTCAGGAAGAAGGAATTGATTATGATCAAACCTTTTATCCTATTGCAAGACTTGAAGCTATCAAGATATTTCTTGCATTTGCTGCTTTCAAGAAATTTAAAGACTATCAGATGGTTGTGAAGAGTGCTTTTCTAAATGGAGATATCAAAGGAGAAGTATATGTGAAACAACCACCAGGTTTTATCTATCCAACTTACACTTCTTATGTTTTTAAGTTTAATACAACTCTCTATGGTCTCAAGCAAGCTCCTAGAGCATGGTATGAGACCTTAGCTAATTTTCTTTTGGAGAACAAATTCTGTAGAGGCAATGTTGATAAAATTTTATTTTTCAGGATACATAAAAATCAAACTTTACTAGTTCAAATCTATGTAGATGATATCATATTTGGCTCTACTGATTCAAATTTATGCAAAAGGTTTTCTTACCTAATGCAATCCAAATTTGAAATGAGTAGTATGAGTGAGTTATCTTACTTCCTTGGCCTTCAAGTGAAGCAAACTCCTAATGGGATATTCATATCATAATCCAAGTATGCTAAGGAATTAGTGAAAAGATTTGGTATGTCTGATGCCTCTTCTATGAAAACGCCCATGCCCTCTAATGTTGTTGTAGACAATGATGAATCAGGGAAACCTGTTGATCAAAAAGTGTATAGAGCAATTGTTGGATCTTTACTTTACATAACAACTAGTAGACCAGACATAATGTTTGCTACATACATTTGTGCTAGGTTCCAAGTTAACCCCAAAGAATCTCACCTTATTTTATTAAAAAGAATTTTGAGATATATAAAGGGTTGTCCAAATCTAGGACTTTGGTATCCAACTGCATCAGAATTTGAATTAACTGGATTCTCAGATTCTGATTATGCTGGATGCATAGTAGACAGGAAAAGCACATCCGGAACCTGCCAGTTCCTTGGTGATAAGCTTGTGTCTTGGTTTTGTAAGAAACAGACATCTGTGTCTACATCAACAGCTGAAGCAGAATATATTGCTGCTGGCAGTTGCTGCTCACAGATTCTGTGGATACAAAATCAACTCTTAGATTATTTTATCAACTTAAATAAATCAATTATATTTTGTGATAATACTAGTGCAATATCGATAACACAAAATCCAGTACTCCATAGTAGGACTAAACACATAGAAATTAGGCACCACTTTATCAGAGATAATGTGGATAAAATAAAAATTTACCTATCATTTATTCCTACTAACTTACAAAGGGCTGATATTTTCACCAAACTTTTGGATGAAAAGAAGCACATCTTCTTTATAAATCAGCTAGGAATGATAGATGGAGATTCAATAAATTAAAAAATTATTTTTACTTATCCCCTCTTTTCGTCGAACGGAGAATGACGAAAATTAATCGTTCGTCGAACGGTGATCGACGAAATCTATTAGATTCAGAGATCGACGAAGCCAGCTCTTTAGTCAAACTGAGATCGACGAAAATTTATTTTTCGTCGAACGCAGTCTGATGAAGCCCCAGGCTCTTCAACTTCTGTTTTTATTATGTTTAGCCGAACCTAGTTCCACGAAAGCTTGCGCCTTCTCCGATCTCTCTCTTTATAATCAAATTTCAATTCCTTTTTGTCTTTGTGCCTACAGAACTTACTCTTGCCTCCAGTTCCCTTGCACTTGATCTTTTTCTCTTGCAGGTACCAATGGCAATCTCTCAGGCAGTGATCTCGTCATTAAAGTTTGATGCAGGTTTTGATATAGATATGGAATCGTTTTTTCATTCTCACCAATTTTTCCAAGACATTCTTCAACTCTTTGAAGAACAACCGTTAAGGATGTTTATGACTGCAAGGATAAAGCTACCGGTTGTAGAGATCAAGGAATGGGTACATAATATTCAGTCACTGAATGCAACAACCATCTCAGGAACTATTTCAGGAAACCAGGTTCCATTTTCTCCAGAGATTTTAACAGATGTTTTTTGTTTGATAAATGGTGATGATGATTTGGATTTTTACTTCTGATGAGTTTAATATTGAATTGGATAAAATGGGTCACTCCACTGGAAACCCTAATCATCTTCTGAAAAAGAATTTGTCTATTGAATACAAATTCTTAGCTGATATTGTTGGCAAGGTTTTGCTAGGAAAAACCTCTGCTCATGACTATGTTACAAGGCACCAATTTCTGTTGATGGTGGCCTTAGTAGAAAAGAAGCAGGTCAATTGGGGATTAATTCTTTTTGAATCCATAAAGAAGAAGCAAAACAAAATGAGTGTTTGCTTTGGTAGGGTTTTAGGCATTGTTCTTCAAGCAAAATGCCCAGAGCTGTTGGTGTCACCAACAGTCTTTATCAATGCAAGCAAGAGGCTGACTTCAGCTCTCTTTGGTAAATGGGAGAGAGTGATTCCCAAAAGGACTTCAAGGGAAGAAACTTCCAGGCAAGCTTCTGAAAGCACAAGGACTGATACAGTCACTCCCTAAACCCTACTAGAAGTTCCTCTCTCAGAATCTTCAACTCTTCTCCCTTCTCAACCTCTTCAAAACATTACTACTGAAGAAGTTCTTCCCTCCAATTCTCCCAGAGACACTCCTTCCTCATTGCTTTCTTCTCCTCCTCTCCAGACAAATCTGTCTGCAGATTTTCCATCCACATCTATTCCAAATGAAGATTCTCTTCCCCCCTTCATTCCCCCTCCTTCATTTGACCTCTTGTCTCCTCAACATTCTCCACCTCAATCGCCCATCCATGTGGATAATCTTCAACCCATCTCATATGCTACAACCATCTTCCTACCCTCCTCAGTGTGCACTAATCAGGCTTATACCTCTATTCCCTCATTTCTATTCTAACATCCTCATCTTCTCAGCATACATCTGACTTTGTGTATATTGATTTCTCTTCCATTGCTGATCAGATTTTCAACCATATCTCTCCTAGGCTGACATCTCTTCTAGATGAGAAGCTAGCTCCTGTTCTCAAAGCTATCTCAGAACTCTCTTCCAAGCTTGCTTCCCTTCCTTCCTCCTCATCCTTTGTCCCTTCTTCTAGGGGCCTAGATTCAGGTCTCCCTGAACCTACGAAGGGGGAGATGCTTAATGAAGAAGCTCCAATTGATGCAGATTCAAATATGGTTATTGATTCAGTTATTACAAATTCAGTTGCAGCTTCAGAGTTATTTATTCCAGTTATAGAATCAGTGAATAATATTTATATTAATCCTTCAGTAGATATTATTTCTTTATTATCAAAATTCAGTTTTGTTTTCAATTGTCTGCCTAAGCCTCAAGTTAGTTCAAAGGCTATAGTTCCCTATTCAGCTCCAATAGATTCAGTGTTGCTAAAGAAAATCATCAAAAGCATTCCAGTTCCAGTTCCAGTTCAGGTTCCAATTACAGTTGCAGTTACAGAAGAAGTTGGCTTGGTGAATTCACCTCCAACATTTGTTTATGATGATTCCCCTCTTCCAGAAGATTTTGAGCAAGATGTTGATAATGTTCTTCAAGAACTTGATGATTTGTATAATGATCCTGCACAACCTTCTCCTTCTTCTTCTGATGATGATAGTGATTCTGATGATTCATCTTCAAGGAAAAGGAAATCCAGAAGCAAAGCAAAGGCTACCCCCAAACCTCAATCTTCTACAAATGACATCCCCTACTATATTTTGAAAAACATCACTCTCACCAAAGATTCATCAGCCTGGATGAGATTCTCAAGGAATGAGAATAATAGGAGAAAGAAAATGAAGAAAATAGGATTCTATTCTGATAAGCCAGTAAAGTTTAATCCTCCTCCTCCTCCTCCAGTAGCTGGATCAGCAAGCTTGTCCTCTTCCTCTCAGAAACCTTCCCCTCAGCTATCAAGAAGATCAGGAGAAAGTCACAGAAGTTCCAGTGGCTCCTACAATTCAAGATCAGCCAGAGCTCCTCCCTTAGGATCTGCCAGAGCTCTATCTTCAGTTTACAAATATCATGTCTCTGATGGCTCCTTGCACAGGAAAAGAAATTTTCAAGATCTTCAATCTTCATATCAGTCCAGTGATCAAGATGAAAGGCCTCCATCTCCTATTAATCCAGATTCAGAAAAGAATGCTCACATGGCTAGATATAGAGAATCAATTGCTATTGCTCAAATCAATAAAGCTAAAGATGAAGGAAAAGACTATTCTCAATTTACAACTATGTCTGAATTCAGAAGACAGGAATTTGAAAGATACAGCTCAAGGCATTTCTTCAATGCTGAAGACTACCTAAGGTTGCACCCAGCTGCAGTGGTTCCTCATGCTTCATCTCAAACTCTGCTAGGAGCTAATGACCTCTACATGAGTAAGAGAGAATCTGAAAATCCTAACAGAGAAATCATTTTCAAACCTTCTTCAAAGACAGAGTAAAGCTCATGATTGTTTGGTTTTGCTAAATTCTGCTTACAGTGTAAAACTTCCTAAACTCAGAGTACTATATTTTTCTATCTGCTGAAATGAAAGTTAAATTCTGTCAGATATATATGCTCTGTGTTTATTGTTGTTTGCTTTATTTAATTTTGTCAAATTGTATCCTAACCCAAATAGGGGGAGATTGTTGGAACAACCCTATTACTAATTTGGGCTAAGATCACTATCTGTGCTTAGGAATCAAGTTGACCTAATGTATAGTCTTAGGGTTAATGTTTAAGCTTGTCTGAGTTAGCTAGAACTTAGGAAATTCTAAGTTTTTTGTGTTCGACGAACTCCTTCCTGAGCTCGATGAACATTGTTTAATTTATCAGTTCTACGAACTTGATCCTCAGCTCGATGAAATCAGTCTTTCAAGCAATTCTGTAGATTCTATCTTTCAGTTCGACGAACCCCTGATTGAGATCGACGAACTCAGCTTTCTACTTGACGAATGAGTAACTAAATGCTCAGTTTGATGAACTCAACTTTCTGCTCGACGAACTCAACTTTCTGTTCAACGAAATTCCTTTTGAGCTTGACAATTTCTGAAGAATCAGTTATCTCTTTTCTCTGAACTCAGATCAACTATCCAGCAACGGATCTATTCATATATTTGGATTTATTCATTATCAGATAAGTCAAGATTTCTGCTTCCCTTTTAATATTCATTTTATTCTCTTCTTTCGAGAATCTAGCCGTTGACATATTTTTGGAAAAGGGAACTTTCATAGAAAAGGAATTAAAAGTTTCTGCAGAGTTGCCATTGCAGTCCCAAGAAAGATTTAATTCAGTTTATTCTATTCCTTATCAGAAGATTTGAATTTTCAAATCAGAATATATATCTAAGGAAAAAGGATGAATCAGTAGATAGATAAGAAAACAGAGAAGATAAGAGATATACAAGAGTATATACAGATAGAGAAAATATACTTGTGAAATATTCTGACAGACTAGAGGCATACATAAATCTTCATCTACAGTAGCATCTTCATTCTCTGAGAAAAACAAAAATCTTCTCTCAGTGTCATCTGCTGATTCTTAATCTTCTACAACCAAGAGAAAGATTCACCAACTGTCAACAAATTCTATCAGACAGGGGGACCTTTACAACAATAACAATCCACTAGTCTTCTATCAGATCTTATTGAGAAGAGAAGAACTTCATAAACTCTTTTTGTTTATCCTTTTACCCTATCTTGTACAGGGTTCTGACTCCCTTCAAAAGTTAACCTTTGGTGGCAGGGCACCTGATCAAAAACCTGTGGTTTGGTTTGAGCACCTGATCAAAAGCTCAGTGGTGATAGGGCACCTGATCAAAAACCAAAGTAGATTCCTACCAAGGGTGGTAGAAGAGTAGATGTACCCAGGGTGATTGGGGAACTATTATAGATCCTTGTGTCTTTGTTGTGGTTGTGTTTTCTTTCTATATTGTGCTGTGTTTATTATTTTGCTTTTATACTCACTCAATTACACATACATATATCATTATTCTAATTCCGCTATAAAATAAGTTAAAACTTTTAATACTCTATTCACCGCCCTCTAGAGTAAGTCTAAGATCTAATACCTCACTTTCTTATGCTATCTATTTCCAAGTCCTGTGGATGGATAGGGTCTGCAGGCATGTCATCCAGTTGATCATCCTTGTCAGGAATACTGTGTGATCCAATATCAGCATCATCATCTTCATTCTTATCTGAGTGGTCTGACTCAGAGCATGACTTGATCAACCTTGGCTTCTTTGCTTATTTAGCTTTCTTTTTTCCTTTCTCCTTTGCCTTAGTGGGCTGGCTCATGGGGAGCAACTTGGTGGACCTATCTAATGTCTTTATATCCATCCTTTTCAGGTAGTGGATATTTGATCCTTTAAATCCCTTAAACTTCTCAGGATAGGTCTGGATCAGATATAGGGATAGAATTCTACCCATATTTGGTGCTTGCAGACATTCCTTAAGTCTCTGAAATATGACTTCTCCCTAGGAAGTTCTCTTAGTCAGAATGATCCTTGTCATAATGTCAAACATCGATTGAGAGATGGTATCATGAGACCCAGGCTTGTAGAGAAGTGCTTTGCCCACTATATCTGACAATAGTTTGCCTCTTTGAATGAAGAATTTTTTTTTTAATGATCCAATCTTGGCATCACTATACTCAGTCCATTTCAAAGCTTGCTTCTTATCCTTGTCAGAAATTTCTTCCTCCTCATCCTTGTTGCTTGAGGGAATTTGGAGAGCTTGTTCAATTCTTGCTGAGGAGATTTTCACTATTTCTCCTCCTATTTTTGATTTCAAAGTGGACTTGGAAGAGGACAATTTGGCATTACTGAACCATTCCAGAACTTCAGTTCTGAGAATGACTGTAGGTCCATAGAGAGTATACTCCAGCCCTTGAGCTTCTTGGAGTTGAATTAATCCTTTTATATCTTCTGGAGCATGGGCAAATCCATTTCTTACTATCTCATACCCTCCAGAAGATCCATTGAACTATTGAGTGCCATTGTTGCTGTAGAAGAATACGCTGGGATGGAAGAGAAGATGATTCATCTCGGTGGTTAGGAGGGAAAGGTTGTGTAGCTTTCATTAATTAACAATTGACTATTTATATGGCTTGAGTCTGTGTTTTGACTATCCCTAATAATTAGGGTTAAGTGAACTTATAGTTGTAAAGAGAATTTGGTCAAATGAGGTTGCATTTAGACAAAATGTAATGGGACCAGCTTGTCTCCGCGAAACCACTAAGATGGTGAACTAAACCGCTGGGACAGAGCACTGTCAACCGCTGGGACAGTTTAAAAGTCTCAGCGGCTCAGTTGAGATTTCTCCCAGCTGTCTCAGCGGCTCAGTTGAAATAATCTTTTCTGATTCAGCTGACCTTACTACCTAAACATTAATCCTTTTGAGATCTGATTGTGTTATGACTTACCTATGTCACTAGGAGTTGATGTGACAACATTTTTGAATCATAACATAACAAGCATAATATCATAGTTGATTTGAAAGAAGAAACTATTCAATATTTAGCATTTCTAGTTCAATCTTGAAAGTATTAAATTTGGTCTCATCCAATGGCTTTGTAAAAATATCAGCAACTGGATTGTCAGTGGGGACAAATTCAAGGTAGATGTCTTTACATTCAACCTGTTCTCTTATGAAATGATATCTTATCTATATGTTCTTAGTCCTACTATGAGAGACAGGGTTCTTAGCAATAGAGATATCACTGGATGAGTCACAATAAAGAGGAGACTTACATACCTTGAGGTTGTAGTCTTCTAACTTATGTTGTATCCATAATAGTTGGGTTCAACAACTTCCTGCAGCAATATATTCAGACTCAGTAGTGGATATTGCCACACTTGTCTGCTTTTTGCTGCTCCATGATATCAACCTCCTTCCTAGGAATTGACAAGTATCACTTGTGCTTTTCCTGTCTTCTTTGCATCCTGTAAAATCTGCATCTGAAAATCCAGTTAGTTCAAAATCATTGTTTCTATGGTACCAAAGGCCAAGATGTAGGCCGCCTTTAAGGTATCTCAAGATCATCTTTGCAGCTGAATAATGATTTTCATTTAGGCATGCCTGGTACCTAGAATAAACACATGTAGCATACATAATGTCTGGTCTACTGGCAGTTAGATATAACAGGGATCCAATAATGCACCTATACATGGATTCATCAAAGGCCTTGCCCTTCTCATCCCTTTTCAGGGAAATGTTGGACCCCATGGGAGTTTTCATGGTGGAAGCAGATTCCATTCCAAACTTCTTGATATGCTCTCTAGTGTACTTAGTCTGAGAGATGAATATCCCCTCCTCAGACTGTTTCACTTGGAGGCCTAAGAAGTACTTGAGCTCTCCCATACTACTCATCTCAAACTCCCCCTGCATAAGGTTGGCAAACCTTTTGTAGAGGTTGTCATCACTAGACCCAAATATTATGTCATTAACATATATTTAGACTAGAAGACACTTGCCTCTTGTTTCCCTAAGAAACAATGTACTATCTATATTTCCCCTTAAGAACTTGTTCTTGATGAGAAAGCTAGAAAAGGTCTCATACAAAGCCCTAGGGGCTTGCTTTAGACCAGTTAGAGCTTTTCTAAGTAAATACACATGGGAGGAGAGGGTTGGATGTACAAAACCTGATGGTTGTTCAACATATGCCTCTTCCTTCAAGTCACAATTGAGGAAGGCTTACTTGACATCCATTTGATCTACTTTGAACCCCTTGTGGGCAGCATAGGCAAGGAATAGCCTAATTGCTTCTAACCTTGCAACATGGGCAAAGGATTGATCAAAGTCTATTCCCTCTTCTTGTCTATAGCCCTTGGCTACCAATCTAGCCTTGTTTTTGATGATTACTCCATTTTCATCCAACTTGTTCCTGTAAATCCATTTGGTGCCAATAATGTTGTGTCCTTGAGGTTTTGGCACCAGCTTCCATACCTTGCATCTTTTGAATTGAAGAAGTTCTTCTTATATGGCTTGAATCCAAAATGTGTCTTGGTTGGCTTCTTCAAACTTCTTGGGCTCCATTTGTGATAGGAAGCCCAATAATAGGGCCTCATTATGAGCCCTACTTCTGGTTAGTATACCTTTGTTCTGATCTCCAATGTTTTATTCTCTTGGATGATCCCTTAGGTGTCTTGTAGCTGTAGGCAACCTGTCCTCAGCTTGCTGTAATTCTTCTACTGGTTCAGCAGTATCTTCAGTAGCCTACACCTCTTCCTCTTCAGGAATTGCAGCATTTATATAGGCTTTGGTGCTACTGGGCATGTCTTGTACAGACATCTTTTCCATTTCTTTTTCACTTCCTGTCAAAATAGAAGAACTAGGCCAGCCCTTATAGATTAGGCTGGTCTCATCAAATACTAAATGCATAGACTCTTCTACAACAGGAATTTTCTTGTTATAGACTCTATAAGCTCTACAATGTGAGCTATAGCCAACAAGAACCCCCATATTGCATTTCTCTACAAACATTGTTAACTGAGATTTTCCATTGTTTAAGATGTAGCATTTTGAACCAAAGATTCTAAAGCATGAAATTGTTGGTTGTTTGCCTTTTCGAATCTCATAGGGGGTAATTCCATGAAACTTGTTGATGGAATCCCTATTGAGAACTTAACATGCAGTATTGACTGCCTCAGCCTAGAAGTATTCTGGGAGTGAGGAGTCACTAAGCAATGTTCTCCCTGCATCTATCAAGGTTCTATTCCTCCTCTCAGCCACACCATTTTTTTGTGGAGTCCTTGGGGAGGAGAACTCTTGGGTGATACCAAATTCTTGACAAAACCTTGTCATGACTTCAGATTGAAATTCTGTGCCATGGTCAGTCCTAGTCCTGACCACAGAACATTGCAAGTCATTTTGAATTGCCTTGACATAGTTTATAAAGATATTTAAAGTATCTGACTTCTTCTTAAGGAATAATACCCATGTATATTTTGAGTGATCATCAACAATCACCAAAGTATACAACTTCCCATCTAGGCTCTGAATTGGCAAATGACCAAACAAGTCCATGTACAATAGATATAGACATCTTTCAGTGACTTTGGAGCCAATACTTTTAAAGGTAGCACTTGTTTGCTTACCCATTTGGCAAGCATGACATGGACCACTTTTAATACATTTTAAGTTTGGACTATTACTAACAAGATTTTTAGAGAATATTCTATACATTATCTTGTAGTTAATATGGGCAATCTCTTGTGCCATTGAACACAAAGAGAATCACTTTCATTGGCCAGAAGTCATATAGATGATAGAAAATTATTGCATATAAAGTCTAAATAATAAACATTCCCACTCCTAGTGCCTAAGAGAAGGCTATCTAAGTCATTAGACTTTTTGATCAAGCACTTATCATTGTGGAATTCAATGACATAACCTAAATCACATAGTTGACTTAAGCTTACAAGGATGTGTTGCAAACCTTCAACATAAGCTACTCTTGTGATTAAAACTATGACATTGGAGATCATACCATATCCTTTGGTGATTCCCTTATCAGATCCACCAAAGATGACTTTAGGTCCATTCTTCACAGCTGTGTAGTCCTGTAGAAGACTCCTGGTACCTGTCATGTGCCTTGAGCACCTACTATCCAAGTACCATATTTGTTTAAGATGGGTACTTGAACTCACCTGCAAGAAGGAGTTTAGTTACCCTTAGGAGCCCAAATAATTTTGGGTCTTAGGTCCTTGTTAGCATGATAAACAGATCTCACACTTGCTGCACCCTTTGCAGGAAGGCCCTTCTTTGCACTTGGCACATTGGGATTGTGACAACAGTCTATCGCAAAGTGTCCCACCTTACCACAATACCAACATTCATGAATATTGTATCTCCTCTTCTGAACATATCTTGAGGAGTGAGCATCAATATGCTTGAGTTCAGGAGGGGAGACAACATCATTTTTCTTGTTTCTTTTAGCAATGATCTGGCTGAATGTTAACCTATGAACAATCTTGGCACCCTTTGTCTTAATGGCATCAGCTTGCTTTGGCTTAGAAGCCAGGCAAGATTGGATGGCATCAGACACTAAGCAGCAGGATTTTCTACAGATTTAACAGCAGCCAATTTTTTGTTGGATAGAACATGGAAGGGCTAACTTCCTTACTCTTGAATGAAGGAATTGAAGTACCAAATACAAATGGTCGAGGTTGGGCCATTTGAATTTCTTCATGGGTAGCCTTCATATCAATCATTCCCATGCCCTTTCTTCCACTATGGGAAGGAGTGTTCTCCTTCCTATAGGAGCTTCCATTCATCCAGTGACCATACATACTGTCATGGTCATACCTGGTAGAAGGAAGTAATTCCTTTTGAAATGTGGTATGAGGCTTAGCCTTGTCCGTGCTCTTTTCTCCACTCCCTTCTACTACTTCCATTTTATTGTACCCTAGTCCTCTTCTATTGGTTTGAGAAGAAAAGGCATCAATAATTGGAAGCACAGATTTGGTCTTGGAGAATTGAGCCACTAGGCTCTTTTATTTCAGAAGCTTCAACTCAAGGTCCTTGATGACCTTGTTCTTTAGGGAGATAGTGCTCAGTTGAGAAATTGTTATCCCCTTTAGATGACTTATTTCTCCACACATTTGAGCCACAAGGTGGGTGACTCAGTACACTCTTTCTTATCCATCTAAGGGAAGCAATTTCTTGGGCTTGCCTCTTGGCCAGCTTCTTGCTCTTTTTCAGAGCTTCCAAGAGAGCACCATACTTGTTAATCAATTGATTGACTTCTTCCTCAGATTCTGAATTACATCCACCAATTAATGAAGGTGCTTCAGATTCTAGGCTTGTCTCATAATTAGAAGAAGAGATGGAATGAATCAGTACCCGTTCACTATCAAAATTATTCTGACTGGCTTCCTCATTAGTTATGGCCATGAGGCCTAGCTAAACTTTGTCCTCTTCATCCTCCTCAATATCACTATCTGAATGTGATAGAGGGGCCCTGATTCCAATCTTGGCAGCAGGAAAATCATTATCCTTTTCTGCAGCAAACAACCCAATGTAGGCTTCCTCTTCATCATTTAAATCTGAAGTTGAGGATTCAGATTCACTCCAACTCTTTCCTTTCTTTGCTAGGAAGGATTTTTCCCCCTTCATATCCTTTTGGTGATGATGTTTTTTATCACCTTTCTCCTTTCTCTTGACTGGATAGTCAGCAATGACATTTCCAGGCTTGCTGCAGCAATATCAAATGATGTTATTTGAAACATGTTTACCAGGCTTAGATTCGTACCTGTCACCCTTGGTGTGCTGTCTTACAGATCTGATGTGGTCCTTCTTGGAATGTGCGAAAGAGGAAGGCTTGTTCTTCTACTGCTTTCTCCTCATCATTTTCTTGAACTGCCTTGAGAAGGCAACAAATTCCTCATCAGATGAAGAGCTGTCTGAGGTGCTGATCTCAGATTTCTCAGATTCAGCAGTCCTCCTTGGAGGAGACACCACACTGGCTTTGCTCTTCTTGGAGCTATCAGCCTTGAGAGCAACAACTCTCTCCCTTGCATGAGCCCTGGTGGAAGTGTCCTCTTCCTTCCTTGCAGACAACTGCATCTCATAAGAGCGCAACTTCCCAAATAGTCTATGGGTGGGAGTTTCACCGAGCTTTGCCACTTCCCTGATGGCACATATCTTTGTGTCCCAGTCTCTAGTTAGAGATCTTAGGAACTTGTCATTAATCTTGTAGTCACTGAATACTTTTTCATAGGTTCTTAGTTCATTGACAATCCTAAAGAACCTTTCATAGCAGATGGAAATGCTTTCTTGGCTCAGATGCCTGAAAGCTTCATATTCTTGATTGAGGAGTGACATTCTATCATCCCTCAACTCAGCTGTCCCTTCCATATACACCACCAATGTATCCCACATTTCCTTGGATGTTGTGCAGTGCACCAAGTTTTGAAAGGTGGAGTCATCAATTGCATTAACAATGATGTTTTGGGCTCTTTTGTCCATAGTGAATAATGCAAGTTCATCCTTGGTCAAGTCATTAAAAGCCTTGGCCACTCTCATTGTTGGATCTGTGGTGGAGGCAGTTTGAAAAGTGAAGGGGCCTTATTTTACAGTGATGTAGATCCTTGGGTCTGATGCTTTCATAAACAACCTAACCCTTTTCTTCCATATGCCAAAGTTTTCTTTGTTGCATATGGGCAACTTCATGGATCCCATCTCATTCTGCAATCCAGTGGAGGCCATTGGATTCATATTTGATTACTCCTTTATAGGATCTGGTCAGACAGTTATGTCCTTCTTAACCAACCTCTCTATGATACCACTTGATAGTTTGTTAGGTTGTAGTCTTAATCACCTAGGAGGGGGGGGGGGGTGAATAGGTCTCTTTTTGTTTTAGGCTTTAACCTAGCAATTTTCTGAGTTTTAGTAATAAATCAAGCACACAGAAAACACACAAGCATTTATAGAGATTCCTCAAGACAGGGTGTCTTGAGTAGTCCTCTTTCCCCTTCACCTTTCTAATAATGAGTTAGATAAGGCCAACACCTACAAACTCAGCTCCAAGAACTTACAACACAGATCCCTCAGGATCTCTCAGGCTTTCCCAAACCTTACCTCAGGCTCAATATCCCTACCTCAGGCTCAACAGCCCTACCTCAGATCTAACAAAGATTCTACACTCAAGCTGAACTCTCAGCTCTACTCTCAAGTCAGACAGCCCTACACCCTCAGGTAAAGATGCCCTACAATCTCAGAATTGATAAGTTCCGACAAAAAATAATAATGGATGATTACAACAGAAGCAAGAGTTGATATCAAGCATTGGTCTTTTGTTGCTGAACAACTGCTGTAGCAGTCTTGAAATAGGAATGAGTCCAATGGTCTCAACTCTGATTCTTCTGATCCTTTTCTTCAGAGGATGAATGAGGATCAACTTGTTTTATCTTGATTAAATCAAGAAGAACAATCTTTTCTCTCCTTGCAGCTTCAGGAAGCAGGAAGATAAAACTTTCTGGACTGCGGTCAATGAAATAGTAGAATAATCTTCTTCAGGGAGTGAGTGAGCTTTTACAAAGCCCTAATTAATTCTTTTATACTCCTCCAGTCTTCAACGACTATGATATCCTCCTGACACAGTATGGAGGTGATTGGAACATTTTATCTTGCTTTACAGTGTGTTGCGCCAAAAGCAAACCCGCCAGAACATTTGAATCTGTCTCAGCGGTTAGGGTGAGACAGCTTCCTATCTCAACGACTACTTCTGTCCCGTCTCAGCGGATCCGCTGGGAGAGATAGTTATCTCAGCAGATTTTCTCTATCCGTAGATCAACTGTCCTGGACACCTTCTCAGCGGCTCCTGGCCATGTCTCAGCGGTTCAACTGAGACAGTGAACTCGTCTCAGCGGTGTTAGCAGTAAACCACTAAACTTATTCCATATCTTGTGAATGACTTAACCCTGCATAGACATAATGTAAAATAGGGTTTATCAAATACAACTTATACTTAGCATTGAGTGTGAAGCTTCTTCAAATCAAGGGAACATTAAGTGTAATATTCCCAACAATTAAGAATAAAACATTTACATCCAAATACTTTAAAGTATGATACGTTAGGTTTCTTTAGATAGTATTGTTCATACGGTGTGAGATTTAAAGATGGCAAAGCATGACTCTATTCATTACATAACATGATGTTCTTACAGCTTCGACACAAAAAGACTTAGGTAATGTATATTCAGATAACATAGTACGTGCTAGTTCTTGAATTGACCTATTCTTTCTTTCTACACCACCATTTTGTTGGAGTGTGCGAGGAACAGAAAATTGTTGCTTAATCCCTAACATTTCACAAAAAGATTTAAAATTTTCATTTTCAAATTCTCCTCCATGATCTAAGCGAATGCATTTTATTTTTAAATCTAGTTCATTTTGAATACGAGTACATAATTTTTAAAATTTGCAAGACGCATCAGATTTGGAAGAGAGAAATACAGTCAAATAATATCTAGAGAAATTATCAATTATAACAAAAGTATATATTCTACCACCAAGACTTGCAGTGCTAACGGGACCAAGGAGATCCATATGAATTAATTGCAAAGGTTTTGTAGTAGAAATTTCATTTTTTTCTTTTAGATTTAGTAAATTTTACTTTTTGACATGGAGAGCATAGTGAAGATAAATTTCCATTCAATTTAGACAATCCTCTAATCAATTCCTTTTTGGCTAGTTTTAAAATGAGCTTTGTACTAGCGTGACCTAAACGTCTATGCCATAGTTCTAACTCGTCATTTTTAGTTATAAAACATTTTATAGATGATTTGGAAAGATCATGAAAGGAAACTATATATACATTGTGAATTATAGGTGAAGTTAGTAAAACATCTTTTGTGTTGGGATTAAATATTTTGCAAAGATTTATGGATGACTCAAATAAAATTTCTAATTCTTTATCACACAATTGACTAATAGATATTAAATTATATTTTAATCCTTGTACATAAAGAACATTAGAGATAAGAAAGGATTCGTTACCCACTGTACCGACTCCCATGATCCTTCATTTACCGTTATCACCAAAGTTTACACAATCCCTCCTTTCTTCTTTTCTAGGCTAAGGAACTTTGCTTTGTTGCCCGTCATGTGCTTGGAGCAGCCTGAGTCCAAGTACCACACGTCCTCTGTATCCTTAGCCTTCCTGCAAATCTAGAAAGAAGATGAGAGTAAAGATTTGGATACCCAAGAGGTACCACCCATAAAATAAGTGGACGCCTTAGGTACCCAGATATGCTTTAAAGATCCCTATTTTATTTTCCTGCAGGATCTAAACGTGTGTCCAAACCTCTGACAATTTGCATACGAAATAAAGAGGGTTGAGACCCTTTTCTAAAATTCTACATTGCACTTACAGGATGAGGTTTGATATTTAGAAAAAATAGAAGATTTTTTATATGATGGGCTACCGCCGATGTTAGAGGCTAGTGTCGGGCGATAGCTGTCACTTTGATACCCGAGCCCAAATTTTCCAGAACCATAGCATTGGTTCCCCTAGATCATGTTTAGGGATTTTTGACCAATTCCAAAATTTTTGATAGCTATATTGAGGTCATGAGTTTGTTTTTTAAGAGATGAATTTTCTTTTACAAGCATGACACATTTATTTTCAAAGCCTTTTTTGTTATTTTCAATTTGCAAGAGAGATGATTTTAGTTTTCTCTCTAAGTCCCTCTTTTCTCTTGAAAGAGTTTTGATTTGAGAGAGGGCTTTGAAAGAGAAACTTCAAAATCTTTTGCCTTATTTAGGGAGTGATCACACTCTTGGCATGAAATCTTTCTCTTTTCTAAAAAAATTAATTTTTTTGTAAGTTTATGATTTTCTTTGATAAGAGATTCATTTTCATGATTTAAAATTGTAACATCTTCTATACTTTTATCATAGGCTTTACATGTTTGCACAAATTTATCATTTAGTTCTTCGAAAGTGGGAGGAGTTACCTTAGTGTCATTAAGAACACTGATGTCGTCATCGTTGCTTTTTGCCGTCAAGCATAAGTTTGCTTCCTCCTCGCTGCTTGACTCAGATCCGCTTGATTCTTCAGAGGAAGAATAATCCCATGTTGCGGCTTTCAACACTTTTTTTCTCCTTCCCTTTGTATCATTCTTTTTGCTCCTTTAGATACTTCGGGCACTGGCTTCGAAGATGCCCGGTCTTCCTGCAGTGATTGCACTCCGGTGGTGGTCTTTCTTCTTCATCTTCATTTCCTTTTTCTTTCTTTGATGAAGAGGAAGACCCTTTTCGTCGAGCATCCTTTTGAAAGAATTTCCGGAAGGTGTTCTTTCTTTCGGGATTTCTAATGAATTTCTTGAAGTTCTTAACTAGGAGGCCTTCTTCATCTTCATCATCATCTTTGTTGCATTCCTTCTTCAATTTTAGTGCGAGCGCCAGTTTCTTTGGCTCCTTATTGTATTCTTCATGTTGAATCTGGAGGTCTACCTCATGGGTTTTGAGATTCCCAATGAGATTCTCAATCTGGAGCATTCTTAGGTTGTGTGAATCTGAGATATCCGTCACCTTTGGATTGAACCTCGAAGGTAGAGAGCGAAGAATCTTTCTGACCAAGTCCCCGTCGGAGTAGATCTTTCCAAGAGCTTTTAAAGCGTTGACGATCTTGGTGAAGCGTGTGTACATCGAGTTGATGTCCTCTTCAGCATCCATACTGAACTTTTCATATTCCGACTCTAGTTGTAATAGCTTTGCATCTTTTACCTGCGATGTCCCTTCATGAGTGACTTCTAATTGGTTCCAAATATCATAAGCAGTTACACATGCAGAAATTCGATTATATTCAGTTCAATTTAAAGCACAATATAAGGCATTCATTGCCTTTGCTTTATTTTTGCATTTAGTTTATCATTATCATCCTATTTATCCTTAGGTTTTTCTATCGTAGCCTGTCCTACTACAATTGTAGGAGGAGAGTACCGAACTTCTACCATGTTCCATACTTCTATATCCATGGTCATAAGAAAACACATCATTCGAGATTTCCAGAAGTTGAAATCTGACCCAGTAAAAAGAGGTGGTCTACTAACACTCTGACCCTCGGGAAAAACGAGATCATGAGACGCCATTATTCCCGGTTGCTAGACCGTTTGGAATAATCGGCTCTGATACCACTTGTTGGATTGGTAGGCGCCCTTAGAGGGGGGGGGGGGGGGGTGAATAAGCGTTTATAACTTTTGGTGTATTTTAAAATACGTGAAATATTGGGAAATTGAAATAGTGCAAAACAAACACAAATTAAGTAAAATAAAATAGAGACATGATTTTATTAATATGAAATGTAGTATTACAAAATTTGACTTCTAATAGCGCTATAAATTGAAGTCGAATATTAATAAGACTTTTTTGTTTTCTATCCCGACTTGTATCCCCACAAACTGGTGGCTTTAGCCTATCCGTCCCCGGATATGGCCTCAAGCCGCTTTAGGCAACCCTTCCCTAGATATAGCCTCGAGCACCCCCTAGATCTACACTTTAGACCTAGTCACCAACACGAGGCAAATTTATGCCATAAGTCCTACCAAGACCTAATCGCCAACACGAGGCGAATTTACTAAGCGATTACAAGAATGAATGTAACAATAAATTAAAAAATCCCTCTTGAAGAACTTTTGAAGCTGGAGATGAAGAACCACTGTAGAATAAGCGTTGTTGAAGCGATCGTCGTTCGGATCCGGCATGAAGAAATCCTCCTTTAAAAATTCGCAAAAGTTTGGTGGGAGATCATTTTTCGGCAGAATAAGGCTCTAGAATTTTAACACTAAACCTCTCTCAAACTTGTGTGTTAAAAATGGGAGGAGAGGGGTCCTATTTATAGCCTTGGATCTAGCGCTACCGCCAACACTATATGGAATTTGGAAACATTCTCCGCGTGCGTATCTTCAATCCAAGGAAAGCCTCCTAACATTCCTCAAGTGCTCCGAGATAGCGCCTGCGCTATCCGCTACCGCCTCGCGCTAGCGTCTTCTAAAATAGCTCCCGAAATTGCTCTAATCAGAGCTAGCGCCTACGCTAGGTGCTACCTCCGGCACTAGTGTACATGTTGGAATTCTGGCATCAAATTTGGGGGCAACCTTCTTAAGCTATCCTTGAGCCATATGGACTTGTTTCCAACACACTTAAACACACAAGATCAAATACACATTGAAAGTGCACAGTGTGCCTCTGAGAATACTCTAGAGGGGGGTGAATAGACATTTAAAAATATTTCTATCCTATTTGTGCAGCCATAATAAAATACTAAGTATTATGCTCAATAATTCCTCACACAGAATAAAATAAGTCCTGAAATGTAAAGCAGAAAAACAGTAAAAGAAATAGTAAACTATATGGGACAACACAGAAAATAAGCAACCAGAAGACACAAAGATTTATAGAGGATCCCCAAAATGTGGGTAGTCCTCTCTTCTACCACCTGGTAGGAATGCACCACATGTGCCTATGTCTTTTGACAAGGAGACTCTTAGAACCACAGATCTTTTGATAAGGAGATCATGAACCAACCAGATCTTTTGATAAGGAGATCTTAAACCAACCAAATCTTTTGATAATGGGATCTTGAACCATTGAATCCTTTGGAAGAGGGATTCTCAAAACTCTTTTACAGTTGGGAATGAGAAGGAGAAATAAGAAGAGGGAGGAAGAAGAATTCTGTTTTCAGAATTCTTATGAAGCCTGTATCAAAAACAACTTCTATATTCTTTTACTGGATTTGCTGATGATGAACTCCTGCTTATGATTGTGATGTTTTGCAGGAGCTATGATTGTCAGATCCTTTCTCTTCTTTTTGGCTGTTATATGATATTGATGATGAGCAGCCTTCTGTTGTTCTGCAGTATGAGAGGGAGAGCAGTTGTTCTTTCTTCTCTGTATTTTCTCTATCAGGGTTCCTAGAGGTAGAAGAAGAAGAGGAAGCCCTAATTCAAAAACTTTACCTGATTGTGATGAATTCTCTGAGTTTCTCTTTCCGCTTCTCCCTTTTATTATCCCGCTTTAATTTTGAATTGATTTCGTTTTCTGGTAGGTCCTGAAAAGGTATTTTGCACTGGACAATTTCTCTTCCTTTCCTTCTTTAATTCTCGACCCATCCACCAACTGTAAGTTTGTTTCCAAGAAAGCTTTTTTGTCCTCCTTTAATTCCACTTTCTATTTTAGGCAATTAATGAGCCGTTGGAGAATGGTCTTCAGTATTGTGGGCCATGAGAGAGGGTCCAAGATTTCCTTTTTAGACTGTATTCGACGTAGCGTCGAGTTCTTTTCCTCTCTTATCGACGCATTTTTGAATCCTTGTAGGAGCAGCTTCGAATTCATTCTTCCTCGGATTCATGTCTACTTGTCGACGTTGCGTCGATATCTTATCTGTAAGTTTATAGGTTTGTAGTCTAAATCACCTAGAGGGGGGTGAATAGGTTTCTTTTATTTTTCCTCTAAGAACCCTAGCTGATTTCTGAGTTAGTTTAAGCAAATCAACAAACACAGAAAGCACACAAGAATTTATAGTGGTTCCCCAAAGACAGTGTGTCTTTGGGTAGTCCACTTTCCCCCTTCACCCTTCTAACAGTGTGTTAGACAGGGCCAACTCCTCAAAACTCAGCTCTAAGAGCTTACAATACAGATCCCTCAGGATCTCTCAGGTTTTTCCAAACACTACCTCAGGCTAAACAACCCTACCTCAAATCAGCCCTTGATCCTACAGCTCAGACCTCATTAGGTCCTACAACTCAGGCTAAACAGCCCTACAACTCAGGCTCAACAGCCCTACCTCAGATCAGCTCCTGATCCTACAGCTCAGACCCCTTCCAGGTCCTACAACTCAGAGGAATCCTGCTCCTATAGCTCAGGCCTTCAGCCCTACAACTCAGGCTGTTAAGCCCTACAACTTAGAACCCTTAGGTTCCTACAACTCAGAGGAATCCTCCTCCTATAGCTCAGGCCTTCAGCCCTACAACTCAGAACCCTCAAGTGAATACAACTCAGACCAGATGGTCCTAGAAGCTCAGGCTGTTAAGCCCTATAGAAAAGTTTAGTTGATCCTTACTACAGCAGACAACAGTTGAAGTCCCCTGTAGTTCCTGCAAACTTGGTGCTTCCTTGTAGCTGGAGATGTTGATGTCAGCTACTATCTGATCTTCCTCTTCAGATGATGGTTGGAAGATCTCCTTGCTCCTTCTTGTAAAGGTGCTAACTTTCTCTCTCAGTATCTTCTTTCTTGTTCAGTGAGCAAGAGGAGAGTGAGGAGATCTCCGGCCGTCAATGGAACAGTCTCCTGTTTGTTTTGCATGCGACCGACCCTTTCAAAGTTGCCCTAACTTCTTCTTTTATACATCTCTGATCTTCAACGGCTCTTAGCCGACCTTTTGACAAGCATGGGAGAGACTGGTGGACCCCACACAGCTCTTCTACAACTTGCGCCACGGGCAGAACACGCAATCTGCGTTCGACGAATACACTGTACTGTGTTCGACAAAATTGCCAAACTCTGGGTTTGGCAAACTTGCCAAACTCTGCGTTCGACGATCTGCCTTGTCTCTGCGTTCGATGATTTGCCACACTCTGCGTTTGACGAACTCGCCAAACTCTGCGATCAACGAACTCGCCCAAGTTTCAGCTGATTCTTCCTTTCTGTCTGCGTTCGACGAACTATCTTCTGAGTTCGACGAACATGCCAACTCTCAGTTGATTCTTCTATCTCGTCTCAGCGTTCGATGAACTGTGTTCTGCGTTCGACGAACATGCCAATTATCAGCTGTTTCTTCTATCTCGTCTCAGCGGTCGACAAACTGTGTTCTGCGTTCGACGAACGGCTCTCTACGTTCGACGAACACGCCCTTTGTGCCTTCTCAGCGGCTCCTTCTCTGGTCTCATCTCAGCGGTCGACGAACTGAATTCTGGGTTCGACCAACAGCTCTCTGCGTTCGACAAACACGCCATTCTTTCCAATCTGCATGCTGCTCCATTCCCGTCTCAGCGGATCCGCTGAGACAGCGATCTCGTCTCAGCGGATTCTTGGCTATCTGCAGCTCAGCTTGCTTATAAGCTTTCTCAGCGGCTCCTGTTCTGGTCTCAGCGGTTCTACTGAGACAGTGGGCTCGTCTCAGCGGTTCAGCTGAGACAAAACTTCATCTCCTAGGATATGATTTCTACTCATCTAAGGGCATATTTGGCCCATCCTTTTGAGTCAACTGTGCCTGTATATCCTACACAAGTATAGCTTTATCAAATACAATATGTCCTTAGCATTGAGAGTGATGCCTCTTCAAATCAAGGTAATATTGAGGGCAATATTCCCAATAATCTCTCCCTATTTGAAGAAGGCAGAACATTCCCAATGCTAAGGTACATGACCAACAAAAACATATCACAATAATGATCTATTTAGTATGGGCCCTAACACCCTAAGCATTGGCCCTATCTAGAATGGGCCCTAACACCCTAAGCATTGACCCTATCTCCCCCTTTCTAGTTTCTTCAACTATTTATCCCTATATGGATTGGGAGGCAACATCTATATATCCCTTTGGATCAACTTATAGGTCAACCTATACACTCTTAGCATTTGCCATCTCCCCCTCAACCTGAGCAGGGATTTTGCTCCCCCTCAATTAGAGAGCTATTTTCTGTAATAGCTGATCTTGTTCAATTTGAACAACCCATTTTAGCTCCCCCTGATTTGGAGCATATCTATTGATCTTATGATTTAAGAGTAAACTGAAGCTCAGCTGAACCAGATTTTTCTGATTAAGCTGATCAGCTTTCTTTAAATCAATAGGAGTAGAGATACTTACCTTGAGGAGGTAGTCCTCAATTGATGTTGAATTCACAAAGGTTGTGCACAACAGCTGTGGCCACCTCTTTTTCCACCACCTCTTCAACCCCATTTTGAGCTTTTGCTCTTCCAGCATCTGAGCTGTGCTCCCCCTCACTAGAACACCCACTTCTTCTCCATAGAGAGAGCAATGCTCCCCCTCACTTGGGGCATACATATGTGGAGATATCTGCAGCAATGAATTTTGACTCAGCTGTGGATATGGCCACACTGGTCTGCTTATTGCTGCACCCTGATGTCAACCTCCTTCCTGTTATGTGCCTTTAGCACCCACTGTCTAAGTACCAAATTTGGTTGAGGTTGGTACTTGTACTAACCTGAAAGAAGTTTAGTTATCCTTAGGAGCCCAATTAGCTTTGGGTCCTAGGAACATGTTAGCATGATGAAATGGCCTTACTCTAGTTGCACCCTTAGCAGGAAGGCTCTTCTTTGCATTAGGTACATTGGGATTGTACCAACAATCTATGGAAAAGTGTACCACTTTACCACAGCACCAACATTCATGAATGTTATATCTCCTCTTCTGAATATGTCCTAAGAAATTAGCATTACTTTGCCTGTGTTCAGGAGGGGAGACAGCTGCATTCTTCCAATTTCTCTCAGCAATGATTTGACTGAAGGTCAATCTAGGAGCTGTCTTGATGCTCTTTGTCCTGATGTCATCAGCCTGCTTTGGCTTGGCAGCCATACAAGATCTGATAACATCAGACACTGAGCAACAACCCTTGTCAACAGATTTGACATCATTTATGCTCTTTGCTGAAGCAGATTTGGAAGAGCTTGCACCCTTATTCTTGACTGGAGGGGCTGAAGTACCAAATACAAAAGGTCCAGGTTGGACAAGTTGAATTTCCTCATGGGGATCCTTCATGGCACTCAATCCCATCCCCTTTCTTCCACTATGAGAAGGAGTATTTTCCTTCCTATAGAAACTCCCATTCTTCCAGTGAACATGAATGCTTTCATGATCATACCTGTTGGAAGGAAGTAACACCTTTTGAAAGGTGGTTTGAGGCTTAGCCTTCCCCTTGCTCTTCTCTCCACACCCTTCTCCTACTTCCATTTTATTGAATCATAGTCTTCTCCAATTGGTTTGAGAGGAGAAGGTGTCAATAATAGGAAGCACATATTTGGGATTGGAGAATTGAACCACCAGGCTCTTCTCCTTCACAAGCTTCTCCTCAAGGTCCTTGATGACCTTGTTCTTCAGGGAAATAATGCTTAATTGCACAATAGTTAACCCATGTAAATGGCTAATCTGTCTACTCATTTGAGCCACCAAGGTGGTAGGTTCAGTGTAGTCATTCTTAGTCATCTTGAGGGAAACAATTTCCTGGGCTTGTCTCTTGGCAAGCTTCTTGCTCTTCTTCAGAGCCTCCAAAAGAACACCATATTTGTCAATCAATTGATTGAGTTCTTCCTCAACTTCCTTGCCCCTTTCATCAATTGATGAAGGTTCATCAGATTCTGGACATGCATCATGATCATAAAGAGAAATGGAGTAAATTAATACCTGATCTTTGTCAGAACTATTCTGACTGTCTTCCTCATCAGAGAAGGCCATAAGACCTATTTGAACATTGTCTTCATCATCCTCCTCTATGTCACTATATGAGTGTGATAGAGGGGCCATGATTCCAACCTTGGCAGCTGGGTAATCATCATCTTCTTCTGCAGCAATCAGCCCAATAAGGGCTTCTTCCTTTTTAGATTCTGATGGACTGGAGTCCGATTCACTCCAGCTCCTTTCCTTCTTAGCTAGAAGGGATTTTTCTGCTTTCTTGCCTCTTGGATGATGAGCCTTCTTCTCATCCTTCTCTTTTCTCTTGACAGGGCAGTCAGTAATGACATGCCCTAGCTTGCTGCAGCAATAGCAGACAACTTTAAAGGAATTAAATTTAGAGTTAGAACCATACCTGTCAGTCCTGGAGTGATGCTTTGACTCCTTGCTATCCTCCCTTTTGTGATATGAGGAAGAGGGCTTGTTCTTCCATTGCCTCCTCTTCATCATCTTCTTGAATTGCCTCAAAAAGGCAGAAAACTCTTCATCAGAGGAAGAACTATCTGAGGTGCTGGTTTGTGATTCAGCACTTCTCCTTTGAGGAGACACCATCCTGCTCTTGCTTCTCTTGGTGCTGTCAGCTTTGAGAGCTACAAAATTCTCCCTTGCTTGAGCCCTTGTAGAGGTGTCCCTTCCTTCCTTGCAGACAGCTGCATCTCATAGGAGAGCAGTTTTCCAAACAATGTGTGAGGTGGGGTCTCCCATTTATCTTTAGGTTTTAATAATGTTGCCTCTCCAACTACAGTTGTAGTAGGAGAGTATCTGACTTCTACAATATTCCAGACCTCTACATCCATCGTCATAAGAAAGCACATCATTATATTTTTCCAATAGTTAAAATCTGACCCAGTAAAGAGAGGTGGTCGACTAATCCCTTGACACTCCGAGAAAGCGAGATCATGAGGCGCCATTGTTCCCAGTTGTTAAGCTGATTGGAACAAAACCGCTTTGATACCACTTGTTGGATCGGTCGGCGCCCTTAGAGGGGGGGGGGGGTGAATAAGGGTTTTCAAAAACTGTAGATTTATTTAGAAAAACTTTGGAATATTGCAAAATTAAAACAAGAAGTCAAGTAAAACAAAAAGAGAGACAAGCTTTTATTGATATTAAATAAGTTTTACAAAACTTGATCTCAATGACGCTAGAGATCGGGGGCGAATAATAAAAGTTCTTTTCGTTTTATATCCCGACTCGCTTCCCCACGAACCGGTGGCCCTAGTCTTCTCCTTCCCGGATTCGGCCTCAAGCCGCTCTAACCAATCCTTCCCCAGATGTGGCCTCGAGCACCCCCTAGACCTAGCCTAGATCGAGTCGCCAACACGAGGCGAATTTTAGCCCTAAGTACTACCCTAGACCTAGTCGCCAAAACGAGGCGATTTCACTACCGTTTACAAAGAAAGATAAATAGAATAATAAAAACTTCCCTTAAGATGAACTTTTGAAGATGGAGGCGAAGATCCACTATAGAATCAGCGTTTGTCGAAGCGTACTTCGTCTGGATTCGGCGTGATGGAATTCTCCTTCAGAAATTGGCAGAGCTTCGCTGGGACCTCAAATTTTGGCTAACACAAGCCTCTGGAATTCTAGCACTCTCTCTCTGGGTGTATGCAATAGGTGTCTCAAAAACAAGAGGAGAGGGGGTCCTTTTATAGCCAAAGCACTACCGCTAGCCCGGATTAGGAAAGATTTTGCGTGGCAGGATCTCCCATCCGCGGCAATGTTTTGCTCTATGCCTTTTGTGCGCCATGCTACCGCCAGCGCTACCCCTGATTAAGTAACATTTTGCGCGGCAGTATCTTCAATCCGCGACAACAATTTGCTCTATGCCTCTTGTGCGCCATGCTACCGCCAGTGCTAGTAGCTACCGCCGGGCGCTAGCTCCTTCTAAAAACACTGCTGGAATCGTGCTTCGAGCCAATATTTCGTCGAACAAGATTTCGTTGAACGCCGCAAAGATTTTGTCGAGCAAAGTTTCGTCGAACGCCATGATGAGAATTTCGTCGAGCGCCGCAAACAGTTTGTCGAACGGCAGCTAGCGCCTGCGCTAGTACTACCGCCAGCGCTAGTAGATGTTTTGGATTTGTTGGCTCAACTTTGGGGGCAACCATCTTATGTAATCCTTGAGTCATGTGAACTTTGTTATCCTGCACACTTAAACACACAAGATCAAATACACATAGGATTTGTTATTCTCAAACCTAGGAGATGCGAAAGACCATGTTCCAACAAACTCCCCCTTTTGATAATAACAAATCCATTAATGATAAATCAGAGCATTAATATATAAGCATGAAGAAACATACTTGTATGTGTGAGAGAGTGATGACTTAGGATAATTTTAGCATTTAGCATTTAGAATTGCTCCCCCTAAATACATGCTCCCCCTAAGTGAATGCTCCCCTAATATGTAAGCTATCATCTTAATTTGTCATGTTGGGTGTTTGATAGCGGGTTATATTTATCATGTTAGTTCTCCCCCTTTGTTATTAGCAAAAGTGGGTAGGGAAACAAAGCACTAAGAACTAAAAAATGTGTAAATAGAAGAGAAGGCATGATCGAGCTTTTTAAGTAAATGGTAAGGAGTTTTCATTTAAATAGATTAGAGTTATAAGCATTACAAAATTTTCAGAGTTTTTAGCATAAAAGATTTTTATGTTTGAAGTAACCAATAACAAGTGTTTCAAGTAAATCTATCACTTAATGAAAGATAGGAATTTTTAAGAATAAGTGATGATGCAAAGAATACAAGATATTAAGGAAGCATGAAAGCGCAAGGTAAAACACTTATATGGTTAAGATGCGGAAGACTTATTACAATACAAAAAACATCAAATAGTAATGATAATCCAAAAAAATATGAGTTAAAGTTCACAAAAGATGATGTTTTTGTAAATCATTTTTTAATTAGATCTTTAAATTTGATAATAACCAAGCATGAAATAATGTTTATCAAAAAAGAGATTGCCACAATGTTACTTTAATTCATAGTTTCAAAACCATACAAAACATTGTAGAACACATGCTAGGTTATCTAGTGCATTTCATAAGTAAAGAGTAATATAGAATTAGCATTAGGATCCAATACTCATGAGAAGAAGTGTTAGGGAAGATAATGATGTGCACATAAGTGTATTTTTGAGTAATGTAAACAAATGTTTTAAAAAAATACAAGATATATGTAAAGTACGAGCACAATAAAACACAAATAAGATTACTTCCACACACTTTAATGCACAATAAAAAAGTACAACTACCAAGGTGCTCTGCACACACAATGCTCGCCAAGACTTATCAGGGTGCAGAGTAGTGCTTGGGGGATCACATATTTTATTTTGAATTTTGAGACTAGTGGTCCGGTGTACTTAAGAGTAAGTGGTTTTTCTTATTTTTGAAAGAAAGATTTGATTTGCACAAGATACTTTACTATTATTTCCAAGGTGCTCAACCTCACAATGCTTATTAAGACTTATCAGGAGGTTCAAGTAGTGCTTGGTGGAGTTATCTTTGTCATTTATTTTATAATTTTGGTTTGTACAAAGTTCTCCGAATACACTTGTTTTGCAAATCAATAGAATTTATGAAAAACGTAACCACTTTTCTTAATTTTTAAGAGTGCAAAATAAGGAGTGTAGGTAAGATACTTGTGCAATTTTAATCCATTGTACTAATACAAAACATACACAAGCATTCTTAGATTAAATACATATGTAGACAATGCCAAAAAGGTGAGTGAATAAATATCATTATCAAACATAAAACATTTCTCATACTTAGAGGTATGCTAAGCTTGATTCTACACAACCTTTAAAATATAATTAATGCACATATTAATAGATATATCAAAGCATGATGAAAACAATGATCAACGTAGTTTGAAAAGATAAATTGCAACATTGTAGAATTTCTAAATAATAGATTAGATCATGCTTGCTTTTTCACAGAAAAATCACACAGTTTTTTTGATAGTTTTAAAGTTTTATATTTTTGTATTTGATTTTAGCAAATACAAGCATATTTTTGTAATTTTTGCTTTTGTAATTTTTATATTTGATTTTTGCATAAAGATGAACTTTAAACAAAGGAAACAACACAAGCGAAAAAGAAAAACATATTTTTTGTAATTTGGTTTTTGTAGTTTTGTATTTGATTTTTCAAAAAATAAAGAAACACAAAAGTGCAAAACTAAGTAGAAAATATAGATTTATATATTTTTAGGGATTTTTAGAAATTTAAAAAATACAGAAAAATGAACATGGACGCTAGCGCCTGCGGTAGCGCTAGCGTGGGAGATAGTGAATGATTTTTTAGGATTTTGGAAATTTTGATTGGTGGTCTTGATTAGGTGTCCCAGTAGTAGTTCCATGCTGAAGTTGCAGATTTTTAGGAGATGTTTTGGATGGTTAAAAATGAAGAAAATTGTATTTGTGAGCATGTTTTAACTTGAAAGATAAAGGACACCTAATTCAAGTCGTAATAATCGAAATCTTGCATCGGGAAGGGGTTTAGTAAATATGTCAGCAAGTTGAGAGTCCGTCCCAATGAAGCTTACTTTTACATTTTCTTTCTTAATGTGATCCCTAATGAAATGATGACGAACGTCGATGTGTTTGGATCTAGAATGGTGTATGGGATTATATGTGAGGTCTATTGCACTTTTGTTGTCACATTTAAGATCTATGTTTTTGAGATGAAATCCAAAGTCCTCTAGTGTTTGGCTCATCCATAACGCTTGTGCACAACAACTACCAAGTGCTATATATTCGGCCTCCGTAGTGGAGAGTGCAACCGAAGATTGTTTTCTACTAGACCATGCAACTAAAGAGGGTCCTAAAAAGTGACATGTACCGCTGGTGCTTTTTCTATCTAGTGAGCACCCAGCGTAGTCCGAATCGGAATAGCTGTGGAGTGTGAAAGTGTCATTATTTGGGTACCATAATCCTAGTTTAGATGACCCTATTAGATAACGAAAAATACGTTTTACCGCTTTTAAATGAGATTCTTTTGGATCGGCTTGAAAGCGAGCACAGAAACATACGACAAACATTATATCTGGTCTAGATGCACTTAAATAAAGAAGAGAACCTATCATTCCTCTATATAGCGTTTGATCAATAGAAATTCCAGATTCATCTTTTCTAGTTTTAAAGAAACACTCATAGGAGTAGAAGCTTGTTTAAGATTTTCAAATCCAAATCGTTTAAGCATATCGTGAACATATTTTGATTGACAAATAAAAATACCATCAGTTCGTTGTGAAATTTGAAAACTAAGAAAATATGATAGTTCTCTTACAAGACTCATTTCAAATTCATTTTTCATTATTAAGAATGCTTCATTACACAACTCTTCATTAGTGGCTCCAAAAATGATGTCATCAACATATATTTGTAGAATAATTAATTCGTTATTTTTATGCTTAATGAAGAGTGTGTTGTCTGCACTTCCCATAACATAACCGTGCTCTAACAAAAACGATGTAAGACGATCATACCATGCACGGGGCGCTTGTTTTAAACCATAAAGCGCTTTTTCTAATTTGTAAACATGATTTGGAAATTTTTCATTTATGAAACCGGGGGGTTGTTCTACATAAACTTCTTCTTTAATAAACCCGTTCAAAAAGGCACTTTTAACATCCATTTGAAATAATTTTATTCTTTTAAAACTCGCAAATGCCAAAAATATTCGTATAGATTCTAAGCGAGCTACGGGAGCAAAAGTTTCTTCAAAATCTACCCCCTCGATTTGTGAATAGCCTTGAGCAACTAAGCGTGCTTTATTTCTTACAATCCTAGATTCACCATCTAACTTATTTTTAAAAATCCATTTTACGCCAATAATTGGATGATTAGATGGTCTTTCTACTAAATTCCAAACTTTATTTCTTTCAAATTGTCCTAACTCTTCATTCATTGCCAAAAACCAAAATTCGTCATTTAAAGCGGTGGAAAAGTTTTTAGGTTCAATTTCAGACACAAAGCAAATATTTGAAAATGTTTCATGAAGAGAGGACCGAGTTCTTACCCCAGTAGATGGTTCCCCAATGACTAGCTCCTTTGGATGATTTTTGGAGATGTTTAGAATGCTTGGAGGTACATATTCATCTTCTTTGAACTGCTCCTCCTCTTCTTTGGACGGTTCTTCTTCGTCGTGCTCCAAGGATGGCAAAGGTTCATCATCGGTACCTGTAGGGAACTTCTCTGCACATGGAACAAACTCATCAAATCTGACATTAATTGACTCTTCAACCTTACTTGATCTTTTATTAAATATTCTATATGCTTTACTAGTTGAAGAATAACCAAGAAATATTCCTTCATCGCATTTTTCGTCAAATTTTCCAAAAGAATATTTTGTATTAAGAATGAAGCATTTACATCCAAATACTTTAAAATATGATACGTTAGGTTTCGTTTGATAGTAGAGTTCATATGGTGTGAGAGTTAATGATGGGCGAAGCATAACTCTATTCATTACATAGCATGCAGTGCTTACAGCTTCTGCCCAAAAATACTTAGGTAATTTATATTCAGATAGCATTGTGCGTGCAAGTTCTTGTATTGTCCTATTTTTCCGTTCTACAACACCGTTTTGTTGAGGTGTGCGTGGAGCGGAGAACAAATGCTTAATACCTAACATGTCACAAAAAGATTTAAAATTTTCATTTTCAAATTCACCTCCATGATCTGAGCGAATGCATTTTATTTTTAAATCTAATTCATTTTGAATGCGAGTACATAATTTTGAAAATTCGCAAAACGCATTAGATTTGGAGGAGAGAAATAAAGTCGAACAATATCTTGATTAGTCATCAATTAGAACAAAAGGTATAATCTACCACCAAGACTCGCAGTGTTAACGGGACCAAAGAGATCCATATGAATTAATTGCAGAGGTTTTGATGTAGAAATTTCATTTTTGCTTTTAAAAGATGACTTAGTAAATTTGCCTTTTTGGCATGGAGAGCATAATGAAGATAAATTTCCATTTAACTTAGGCAATCCTCTAATCAATTCTCTTTTTGCTAGTTTTAAGATGAGCTTTGTACTAGTGTGCCCTAAGCGTCTATGCCATAATTCTAATTCATCATTTTTCGTTATAAAACATTTTATAGAAGATTTAGAAAGATCATGAAATGAAACTATTTAAACATTATGAATTCTAGGTGCAGTTAATAACACATCAATTGTTTTAGGATTAACAATCTTGCAAAGGTTAGTGGAAGATTCAAAAAGTACGTCTAAACCTTTATCACATAGTTGACTTTTAGATATTAGGTTATGTTTTAGTCCTTTCACATAAAGTACATTTGATATAAGAAAAGATGTGTTACCCACTGTACCAAATCCCATGATCCTTCCTTTACCGTTATCGCCAAACGTCACTATTCCTCCTTTCTTCTTTTCTAGGCTAAGGAATTTTACTTTATTGCCCGTCATGTGTTTGGAGCATCCTGAGTCCAAATACCACACGTCTTCTGTTTCCTTAGCCTTCCTGCAAATCTAGAAAGAAGATGAGAGTAAAGATCCGGATACCCAAGAGTTACCACCCATAGAGAAAGTGGTTTTCTTAGGTACCCAGATTTGTTTTAAAGATCGTTGTTTTATATTCCTGCAAGAGCCAGACATGTGTCCAAATTTAAGACAATTAGCACATGAAATAAAGGGGGTTGAGACCCTTTTCTGAGTTTCTACGTTGCCCTTGCTGGATGATGTTTGTACATTAGAAAAACCAGAAGAATTTTTAACATTAGAGTTACCGCCGGCGTTAGTAGCTAGCGCCGGGCGGTAGTGTTCACTTTTATATCCGAGTCCGAATTTTGCAGACCCAAAGCATTGATTACCCAGAAGCATATCCAGGGATTTTTGACCAATCCCGAATTTGTTTATGGCTAAATTGAGATTTTGATTTTGTTTTTTAAGAGATGTATTTTCTTGAACAATCATAACACATTTATTTTCAAATCTTTTTTTGTTCTTTTCAATTTGTAATATAGAAGTTTTCAATTTTCTCTCTAAGTCCCCTTTTTCTTTTGCAATGATTTTGTTTTGTGAAAGGGCATTAGAGAGAGAAACTTCAAGTTCTTTTATCATAAATAAAGAGTGCTCACATTCTTGACATGAAACTTTTCTTTTTTCAAGAGAGACTAATTTTTTGTGAGCTTACGATTTTCTTTTATAATACATTCATTTTCAAGATTTAATAAAACAAATTTATCATAAAGTTCTTCAATGGTAGGAGGAGATACCTCAGTGTCGCTAAGAACACTGGTGTCGTCATCATCGCTTTTGGCCATTAAGCACAAGTTTGCTTCCTCCTCGCTACTTGACTCAGAACCGTTTGACTCTTCAGAGGAAGAGTCATCCCAAGTAGCGGCCTTTCCTCTCTTTTGCTTTCTTTTGTTCTTTCCGCTCCTTTTGGTATTTTGGGCACTGGCTCCGAATGTGCCCGGTTTTTCTGCAGTGATAGCATTCTGGAGGCGGCCTTTCTTCTTCGTCATCGCTTCCTTTTTCTTTCTTCGATGAAGAGGAGGATCCCTTTCGTCGAGTATCTTTTTGGAAGAATTTTTGGAATGTGTTCCTTCTCTCTGGATTTCTGATGAACTTCTTGAAATTCTTCACCAGGAGTCCTTCTTCATCATCATCGTCCTCTTCGATGCACTCCTTCTTTGATGTCAGCGCCAACGCATTTTTCTTCGGCTCCTTGTTGTATTCGTCATATTGAATTTGTAGTTGTACCTCATGGGTTTTGAGATTCCCAATGAGATTCTCGATCTGGAGCGTTCTTAAGTTGTGCGACTCCGAGATGGCCGTCACCTTCGGATTGAACCTTGGAGGTAAGGAATGAAGAATTTTCCTCACCAAGTCCCCATCGGAGTAGGTCTTTCCAAGTGCCTTGGATGCGTTGACGATCTTTGTGAAGCAAGTGTACATTGAGTTGATGTCCTCTTCTGTGTCCATCCTGAATTTCTCTTATTCAGATTCCAGTTGAAACAGCTTGGCATCTTTCACCTGCGATGTACCTTCGTGACTTACTTCTAATTGATTCCAAATATCATAAGCAGTAGTGCAAGCAGAAATTCTATTAAATTCAGTCCTATTTAGGGCACAATATAAGGCGTTCATTGCTTTTGCATTATTTTTACACCTTAGTTTGTCGCTATCATCCCATTTATCTTTAGGTTATAATAATGTTGCCTCTCCAACTACAGTTGTAGGAGGAGAGTATCTGACTTCTACCATATTCCAGACCTCTACATCCATTGTCATAAGAAAGCACATCATTCTATTTTTCCAATAGTTAAAATCTGACCCAGTAAAGAGAGGTGGTCGACTAATCCCTTGACCCTCCGAGAAAGCGAGATCATGAGACGCCATTGTTCGCAGTTGTTAAGCTGATTGGAACAAAACCGCTTTGATACCACTTGTTGGATTGGTCGGCGCCCTTAGAGGGGGGGGGGGGTGAATAAGGGTTTTCAAAAACTTTAGATTTATTTAGAAAAACTTTGGAATATTGCAATATTAAAACAAGAAGTCAAGTAAAACAAAAAGAGAGACAAGCTTTTATTGATATTAAATAAGTTTTACAAAACTTGATCTCAATGACCCTAGAGATCGGGGGCGAATAATAAAAGCACTTTTTGTTTTCAATCCCGACTCGCTTCCCCACGAACCGGTGGCCCTAGCCTTCTCCTTCCCGGATTCGGCCTCAAGCCGCTCTAGCCAATCCTTCCCCGGATGTGGCCTCGAGCACCCCCTAGACCTAGCCTAGATCTAGTCGCCAACACGAGGCGAATTTCAGCCCTAAGTCCTACCCCAGACCTAGTCGCCAACACGAGGCAATTTCACTACCGTTTATAAAGAAAGATAAATAGAATAATAAAAACTTCCCTTAAGATGAACTTCTGAAGATGGAGGCGAAGATCCGCTGTAGAATCAGCGTTTGTCAAAGCGGACTTCGTCTGGATTCAGCGTGATGGAATTCTCCTTCAGAAATTGGCAGAGCTTCGCTGGGACCTCAAATTTTGGCTAAGAGAAGCCTCTGGAATTCTAGCACACTCTCTCTGGGGTGTATGCAATAGGTGTCTCAAAAACAAGAGGAGAGGGGGTCCTTTTATAGCTAAACAGCTACCGCTGGCGCTAGCGCTAACGCCGGCGCTAGCCCAGATTAGGAAAGATTTTGCGCGGCAGGATCTCCCATCCGCGGCAATGTTTTGCTCTATGCCTTTTGTGCGCCATGATACCGCCAGCGTTAGTAGCTACCGCCGGCGCTATCCCTGATTAAGTAACATTTTGCGCGGCAGGATCTTCAATCCGCGGCAACAATTTGCTCTATGCCTCTTGTGCGCCATGCTACCGCCATCGCTAGTAGCTACCGCTGGGCGCTAGCTCCTTCTAAAAACACTGCCGGAATCGTGCTTCAAGCCAATATTTCGTCGAACAAGATTTCGTCGAACGCCGCAAAGATTTCGTCGAGCGAAGTTTTGTCGAACGCCATGATGAGAATTTCGTCGAGCGCCGCTAACAGTTCGTCGAACGGCAGCTAGCGCCCGTGCTAGTACTACCGCCAGCGCTAGTAGTAGTTTTGGATTTGTTGGCTCAACTTTGGGGGCAACCATCTTATGTAATCCTTGAGTCATGTGAACTTTGTTATCCTGCACACTTAAACACACATGATCAAATACACATAGGATTTGTTATTCTCAAACCTAGGAGATGCGGAAGACCATGTTCCAACATCACCAAGCTTGGCCACTTCCCTGATGGCACAGATTTTTGTGCCCAGTCCCTGGTTAGAGACCTAAGGAACTTATCATTCAGCTCATAATTGGTGAATGCCCTCTCATAGGTTCTCAGCTCATTGACTATTCTGAAGAACCTCTCATAGCACATGGATATGCTTTCCTAGGCCAGCTGCCTGAACGCTTCATATTCTTGGTTAAGGAGTGATTTTATATCATCCCTTACTTCAGTTTTCCCTTCCATATATACTACAAATGTATCCCACATTTCCTTGGCAGAAGTGCAATGTACCAAGTTTTGAAATGTAGAATCATCAATAGCATTAACTATAATTTTCTGGGCCCTTTTGTCCATGTTGAATAGCTCAAGTTCATCCTTGGTTAAGTCTTTAAATAGTTTGGCCACTCTTCTAGTTGGATCTATAGTGGAGGCAGTCTGAGAGGTGAAAGTTCCTTCCATAACTGTAATATAAATCCTAGGATCAAAAGCTTCCATAAACAGTCTGATCCTTTGCTTCCATATGGGCAACATCATGGATCTCATTTCCTTCTGCACTGCAAAGGTGGCCATTGGGTTTTGATTTGACTATACCTTTTTAGGATCTGGTCAGACTGTTAAGTCCTTTATGACCAACCTCTCTCTGATACCACTTGTAAGTTTATAGGTTTGTAGTCTAAATCACCTAGAGGGGGGTGAATAGGTTTCTTTTATTTTTCCTCTAAGTACCTTAGCTGATTTCTGAGTTAGTTTAAGCAAATCAACAAACACAGAAAGCACACAAGAATTTATAGTGGTTCCCCAAAGACAGTGTGTCTTTGGGTAGTCCACTTTCCCCCTTCACCCTTCTAACAATGTGTTAGACAGGGCCAACTCCTCCAAACTCGGCTCCAAGAGCTTACAACACAGATCCCTCAGGATCTCTCAGGTTTTTCCAAACCCTACCTCAGGCTAAATATCCCTACCTCATATCAGCCCCTGATCCTACAGCTCAGACCTCACCAGGTCCTACAACTCAGGCTAAACAACCCTATAACTCAAGCTCAGCAGACCTACCTCAGATCAGCTCCTGATCCTACAGCTCAGACCCTTCCAGTTCCTACAACTCAGAGGAATCCTCCTCCTACAGCTCAGGCCTTCAGCCCTATAACTCAGGCTGTTAAGCCCTACAACTTAGAACCCTCAGGTTCCTACAACTCAGAGGAATCCTCCTCCTACAGCTCAGGCCTTCAGCCCTACAAATCAGAACCTTCAGGTTCCTACAACTCAGACCAGATGGTCCTATAAGCTCAGGCTAGTAAGCCCTACAGAAAAGTTTAGTTGAACCTTACTACAGCAGACAGTAGTTGAAGTCCCCTGTAGTTCCTGCACACCTGGTGCTTCCTTGTAGCTGGAGATGTTGATGTCAGCTACTATCTGATCTTCCTCTTCAGATGAAGGTTGGAAGATCTCCTTGCTCCTTCTTATAAAGGAGCTAACTTTCTCTCTCAGTATCTTCTTTCTTGTTCAGTGAGCAAGAGGAGAGTGAGTAGAACTCTGGCCATCAATGGAACAGTCTCCGGTTTGTTTTGCACGTGACCGGCCCTTTCAAAGTTGCCCTAACTTCTTCTTTTATACATCTCTGATCTTCAACGGCTCTTAGCCGACCTTCTGACAAGCATGGGAGAGATTGGTGGACCCCACACAACTTTTCTGCAACTTGCGCCACGGGCAGAACACGCAATCTTCGTTCGACAAACACGCTGTACTGTGTTCGACGAACTTGCCAAACTCTGCGTTTGATGAATTTGCCAAACTCTGCGTTCGACGATCTGCCTTGTCTCAGCGTTCGACGATCTGCCATACTCTGCATTTGACGAACTCGCCAAACTCTGCGGTTGACGAACTCGCCCAAGTTTCAGCTGATTCTTCCTTTCTGTCTGCGTTCGACGTACTACCTTCTGAGTTCGACGAACATGCCAACTCTCAGTTGATTCTTCTATCTCGTTTCAGCGTTCGACAAACTGTGTTCTGCGTTCGACGAACATGCCAATTATCAGCTGTTTCTTCTATCACATCTCAGCGGTCGACGAACTATGTTCTGCGTTCGACGAACGGCTCTCTGCGTTCGACGAACACGCCCTTTGTGCCTTCTCAGCGGCTCCTTCTCTGGTCTCATCTCAGCGGTCGATGAACTGAGTTCTGCGTTTGACGAACGGCTCTCTACGTTCGACGAACACGCCATTCTTTCCAATCTGCATGTTGGTCCATTCCCATCTCAGCGGATCCGCTGAGACAGCGATCTCGTCTCAGCGGATTCTTGGCTATTTGCAGCTCAGCTTGCTTATAAGCTTTCTCAGCTGCTCCTGTTCTGGTCTCAGCGGTTCTGCTAAGACAGTGGGCTTGTCTCAGCGGTTCTGCTGAGACAAAACTTCATCTCCTAGGAGATGATTTCTCCTCATCTAAGGGCATATTTGACGCTTCCTTTTGAGTCACCTGTGCCTATATATCCTACACAAGTATAGTTTTATCAAATACAATATGTCCTTAGAATTGAGAGTGATGCCTCTTCAAATCAAGGTAATATTGAGGGCAATATTCCCAACATTATCGATGTAACTGTCGAGTTAAAAGCTTAACTCTGAACTTCATCATATGCGTCGAATGGTAGTTGATGTTGCGTCAACTTCAGATGGCTTCGATAGATTCTTTCTTCTGCGCTGAGCTGAAGTAGATGCTGCATCGACTGCTCTAGTTACTTCGACAAGTCCATGGTCTCTACAGCGATATCTATTCGACGTAGCGTCAACTTGATCTACTCTGACAGAAGGGGTGAGTTGCTTGGACTTTTTGTCAGAGTAGCATCGATAATAACTCGATGTTGCGTCGATTTCCATTCGACGCAACAGTTAGCTTTACCCAAATTGTGCTTCTCTTGATATGGTCTTGACACCCTAGGTTGAGTGTGACATCCTAAGACATCTAATGACCATATTACCCTCACTATATAATGGGTAATTCACCCTAAGGGATAAAATCACTTTTTAGATAATTTGTTAAGTTAAATCAAAGGAGTTTTTCCCAATAATCTCCCCTATTTATCTTAACAAATTTTATAGATTGATTAAAGTGATTTTACACATTCCTTTTATATAAACAAAAATAAATTCAAGACAGCATAGACATAAGAAAATTACATACTGAAATAACAGTCCATATCATTCAATTGCCAAGAAATATATAGATCTCCATAGCTGTTTTCCAGGAAGAATAAGACTTTACAGATTACCTGAGCTTTATTGCTCCTTCTCAGGAGTTCTTCTTTTCCTGCAAAATACTTTTGGAGCAACTTTCCTTGGAGTAATCTGCAGGGGCTCATCCTCTTCAAGGGACATTTTTACTTCTTCTGCAGCATTGTCAAGTTGAGCATTTAGGTCAGCAATATCCACAGCATACTTGGCCACCTTTGCCACCTCATCCAGTAGATTTTCTTCTTGATGTTCCCCCTGATTTATTGGAGCATGCTCCCCCTGAGTATCAAGGAGCTCCACCCGATCTACTCCTGCTATTTCCTTATTCAGATTTTCTGGTGCAGGCTTCCCCTGATTTACTAGAGCAAGCTCTTCATTCAGCTTTTCTGGTGCAGGCTCCCCCTGGACTTGTGCACCTTGGAAGGTAGTAACTTTGTTAGGAGTGGGAGTGTCATTAGTATGGCCACCCATCTCTAGGACATGCCTTTCTTCCTCCAGGACAGGATTTTCTTCCACCAGAATGTTCTCCCCCTTCTTAACCTTACTGGCAAGAGAGGTTAAGAACTATTTTGTGATCATGGAGGAAGACATAAAATCCTTGAGGCTATGGAAGGATCTTTTAGAATCTAATAATACAGCCTCCATTTGTGAATACTTTGTTGGAGCCTATGTTCTGCATCTCTTGGTTTGAGAATAACAAATACCGTGTTGTATTTGATCTTGTATTTTGTGTGTTTATATTGTGCAGGTTGTACCAGAACTATAGCTACACATCCCTATGAGTAGTATGTTGATTAGAGAAATTCTTTGGAAAGAGAGCTAACGTCCCGCTTTAAGAATTAACGCCCCGCTTTAAGAGTTAACACCCCACTTTAACTCTTAACGCGCCGCATTAGTGTTAACGCCCCTGCATTAGCGTTAACGCCCCGCGTTAACTTTATTGTCGATAAGGGATGTCGTCAAAGAGGGAATGACGTCGAGAAGAAGTACAATCGAGTACCAAGAGACAATGCCAACGTTGACTCTTAACGCTCGCATTGAGTCCATAATCTACCACGATCTTGACGGTTGTGCGATTTCAGCCACGATAGTGCACGATCACTAACACTGGCGTTAACTCTTAACGCCAGGCGTTAGCTCCCGTGCCTATTTAAAGAGCAACCCCTCTCATTATTTAATAGATGATTCCAACATTCTGATTCTTTTGAGAGAGGCTCATCTACAGCAATTGAGAGATCTCCCTTGGGCTAACATGAAGATCTAAAGAAGATTTTGATGGAGAAGGTCTACAACGCATATTCTATACGAAGGACGAACACTTCGAGAACATCAACGTCTACATCTCCTTCGTCTTCACCTTCAGAATTTCTTGGGGAGTTTATCTTACTTTAACTTGTAATCTTTTATTTTATTCTTTTTGTAATTGGTGTGGAGAAATCATTCGGGGAGAACGTCAGATTTTGGGAAGGATTCCGTGGGTAAATTTTCCGCGGTTATTGACGACAGGTCCTTATGCGGCTTAGGGGGTAATTCGCCGCCTTATGCATGGCGACTAGGTCGAGGGTAGATCTAGGTGGTGGCTAGAGGCCTTATCTGGGGATAGATAGGCTATAGCCAACCGATCCTTAGGAGAAGGACCGATGAAACATCAAAAGTGATTTTTATATTCTTGCCTTGATTTTTAGCGTTATAGAAATCAAACATTTGTATAATCAAGTTCTTATGAAATAAAATCTTGTCCTTTAATGTTTTCATTCAGTTGGTTTTATTTCCTCTTTAGAAATGCGTTAAATTATATTTTCATCAAAGCATTAAAACAAATATTTGTGTAATTATCTTTGTAATACAATATTCGTTTTCATTATCTCTGAGTTTCTGGAATTGTATTTCATTAAAGTTTTCATAAGTTAAATCTACGTGAAATAATTCTGAGCAGCTTAATTTTCTGAAGAGCTAACGCCCAGCGTTAACACTTAACGCCATGCTGATGAGTAATTTATTTACTCATCTTTTAGTATAGCTTTATTATTATTTCAATATGAAATTATGTTGTTTTTATAAATTTTATCATATAAATCTTTCCTATTTTAATTTCATAAGCCAACTTAAGTTTATTTTGTGTTTTCAGGTTTTCTGGACATTTGGAGCAAAATTTACATTTACACGCCCCAGGTCACGGGCGTGACCAATGGGCATGTAACATGCGCGGTGTTCCAAACCTTCTTCTGCCACTTCGGGCCCATTCCATGATGATTCGCCAAGTACACGCCCCAGGTCACGGGCGTGACCAAGGGCGTGCCCCAATGTCACGACCCTGAACCACTGAGACGAATCGAAGGCGCTGAGATCGATGAAAGGCGCCTGCCTTCTGCGTTCGACGAAAGTGCTGCGGTCGACGAAAAGCACCTGGCTTCTACGTTCGACGAAAGTACTACGGTCAATGAACGGCGCCTGGTTGCTGCATTTGACGAAAGTGCTACGTTCGACGAACGGAGCCTGGTTGCTGCGATCGACGAAGTACTGCATTCGACGAATAGGCGAGAGTTCGACGAATGTTCAACAACGCTCTTTCACGCCGAAGGTTCCCGCCAGAAGCCAGATTTTAAGATTACACGCCCCAGGTCACGGGCGTGACCTAGGGTGTGACATGGCTGAAATGCTCGCATTTACTCCAGAAGGCTCCCCCTCCGCTGCTGCTTCGATCACGCCCCTTACACGCCCTTGGTCACGGGCGTGACCAAGGGCGTGTAACACCAAAAATTCAGCTATTTAAAGGGAGCTTTTCCAGATGTTTAGGGAGGAACTTTTGGAGTTCTAGTTTATTTTCTTGCACTATTTTCTTACTCTTGTATGTCTTTTCCTTCTTGTACTTTTATTTCCAAGCTTGTAACTTTCAATTTCTAGTTATAATTGCATTTGCAAATTAATAAAATAGTTACTTTTCTCTATTTCTACTCTCTCTTTTTCATCATGCACTTCTTTTATTTCGTAGTTTCCTCCAGCTCTATGAGTAGCTAAATTCTATTAGTACTCGACCGAGATGATCCAAGGGAAATATAATTCATGATTTAAATTCTAGCTTCTCTTTCTCTTCCTTAGAATACTTAATATTTATCCTTGAACATTATTTGATTGAGATTATATTGTCGATATATAATTCTCATTCCTGTTTTCGTAATCTTATAACCGAGAGGTTTTGAATTCGAATCGATCATTTCAAGGATAAAGAGGGTTGAATGCACTCCTCAAGCGAGGATGACATAATTCTCCCGGATTGGAGTCAAATCCAATAGAGGGCTTCACTACGATAAAGCGTGTTTTAGGGATTTCAATTCTAGAGCGAAAGTTCGATTGATCAAACTAAACTCAGTTGAGCGTATCCTCGAGAGAGGTGTGTTCATAAATCGGGAACCTCCACGGTCAAGTAATTCTTAAGAGATTTAGGAGTTGTTCCTTTATATTTTATTTTCTAAGGTGATTCAAAGCTGAGTATTATTCTTTAAACTCATCAATTTGAAATAAGCTATTTCTCTTTCTTGCAACCAACCAACCACAAGTATTATTCGATAAGATAATAAAGATTTTCCTAAGTAAGAGTAATCAACCGCCTCGAGTCTAATACGACCTTGGTTTTTAGAACCTATACTACATTCGATACTGTACACTTGCCGTTATCATTTGCGAATATAGTTTTGCGCATCACATGCATTAGCAAACAGTAAGGAAAAAGTTCTGTTAACCTTATCTCAGATAACAAAATATATTTTCCTATAAATTATTCTGAAACTTCAGTCACAAACTCTGATAATTTTAATTAAGCTTTAAATTCCATAAAACCCTTATTCACCCCCTCTAAGGGAGCCGTAAGATCCAACACGTGGTATCAGAGCGTAGGTTATTCCAATACGGCTTCACAACCGGGAATAATGATGCTTCATTATCTCGCATCTTCTAGAGGGAATACGTTTTATGAAAATGAAAAATCAATTTCACCAACTTTCTTTATGGGAGAAAATTATAATGTGTGGAGAACTTTTATGGAAAAATTTCTTAAATCTTTGGATATTGAAGTTTGGAATATTATAATTAAAATGCCCCCAATTATTCCAAATAAAAATGACATGTTTTTAAATGCCAAATCTATGAATAGTCTATATTATGCACTACATCAAAATATTTTCAAACTTATTTATACGCTTCCTACTACTTTTGAAGTTTGGAAATTTCTTTAGATTTCTTATAGTCTTGCCTCCACAAATGATGAACAAGAGCAACTTCTTATGGATCCAAGAGAAGAAACTGATGAGGACTCATGCTTGGAGGAAGATCTATCTAAGAGAGAAGAATGCAACGTCACAATATTGGACTCAAATGATGACAACACATCAAGCAAAAAAGAAGACGAAAATTCAACTATGGAAGAGGAATGTCAAGAAGATGTCAAAGGAACCTTTGGTTCAAATCTTGCCCCATCCCATAGCAAGGTAAGAAAATCAAAAATGTTTCTTTTTGTAACAAATTCTATTTCTATACTACATATGCTTGAAATTGCTAAACGTAGAATTAAAATTTTGAAAAATGCTAATTTCAAACTATGTTTAGAAAATTAAACTTTAAAAGCAAATGCTAAAGTAGAATCAAGTATTAATATGTTAAATTCTCCTTCATGCTCTTTAGTTGAAATTCCTATTCCTTGTTTTGATTTTAATGATCTTAAAGAAAAATTCAAGGATGTTGAAAAAGAGCATTTAATTTCAAAAGAACACAATGAAAAAGTGATGAATGAAAATAATGTTCTATCTTATAAACTAGAATCTCTAAAATTACATGTGCAAAAAATTTCAAATGATTTTAAAATCATTTTATATTTATCCTCAAAATTGTATAAAGCGTCTACTAGTGTTTCAAACTTTATAAATCATGAACCTAGTAAAATATTTATTTCTAATCCTCATTTAGCATCTCCCAACAAGGACTTAAATGTTCTCAAATTTTTTATAAGTAATACTTTTGAAAATAATTATGGAAATTTGAAGTATAAGAATATTAAACCAAAGTTAAAGATAAAACATTAACCTTATTTGAAAGAACCCATTCATCACTATCTCCCCAAAAGCCAACACGATGTATTTGGGTACCCAAAGGAACCATCCCACTTGGACCCCTTTGGATACCTAAATCTTTAATTAATTAGTATCCAATCATTTGCATGAAGTAGAAATAAATCAAAATGGAATATACAATACTCTAGTCCATGATATGCTTAATATCTTTTTATTTTAATTTTTTTCTTATTTTTGAGTCAACTCGCTTTAGTCACTTAGATATATCATGCAATATGACTTTCACAATTTAAGCCTAATGTTTATCAAATCAAATTGAATTAAATTAAATATAAAGTCATAAAGTTTTCAAGTGATCTATCTTTTCTTTTTATATGTTTTATCCTTGTTAAATCCATTGCCAATAAATGTCTTATATTATCATTATAAATTGAATGCTAAATTTGCTAAATGATATTATCAAGACTAATGAAATTACTTTCACAATTGGATTTAAATGAGCTTTTAGGGGTCTTAGGCTAAAATATTAAATGCACAACTTATTGCAAATTTGTCTATTTTCTTTTTTGCATATGATAACCCCTATAATGAAAAATCAGAATTGAAAAACTACAAACATGATGAATATTGTTTCACAATCACCACCTTGAACTATTGATATCCTATGCTAAAATTCACTATAGCCAAATATCATAATTCATGATCTATCAAGACCTATCTTAAATCAACTCATGCTATCAACCTTAGGAATAATGAAATATATGATTGCGATTGATATTATAGTTTCATATCATGTTTAGTGTCTGTGATGTGCATCTTTATTATTTGCATGTAACTCATTATGTTTAGACCTAAGAATTAACTTGATATCAATAAGATGAAATCAAATAGAATTGTCACTTCATTCTAGGTCTATGAAAATGCAAAACTCTATGTTTGAATACATGCAACTCAATTAAATATTTGTCCATCTTTACATAGTTTTGCGCCATGTTGTCCTAACTCATCACACTAGCATTATCACTTACCATAGGTAGAAATCAATGTCCCTGCTAGTTATATCTTGCAATGCTAAAGTAAATTATATTACTAAAATCTGAAAATCATAATTTCCTTTGCAGTTATTTACATGAATAAAAATTTTCTAAATGGATTTAAAATCAACAATCTTCGATATAAGTGTAAATCCAAAACTAATCATGCAATTATACCATAGTTTATATATTTAAGGCTTACACGCTTAGTATGTCCATAATCATTAAACATATGACATGTGTCTCACAATAACGAGGGTGTAGGATTGTGTGCATTAGAGACCTAACCTCTAAGTCATGTCTTGTCCTTAACCGGGGGAGGGTTCCAGTAGGGCCTTGCGAGGCACTAGGGGGAAAGAGTGCTAGGTTGAGTGTCGTCTTTTGTATGCATATGGGATTAACACCCCAACCTACGGCATGTGTGCAGCTCCTCATGCCCATCCGTCACTTAGTACGGGGCTAGAGTATAGTCATGTTGTTAAGGTATCTTGATCTTAGATATACTTATATTATATTCATTGCTTGAACATCATCTCACTCTTTATATTTAAATCATGCATTTTTTTTTGTTCTATCTTTGCATTTTGTGTTTGGATATTTTATTTTTTTGAGCTTTAATGATTTTACAAAACACGAGTATTTGAAAAATCACCAAAAACATGCTAAAAGAGCCTTCAAATCTAATCAATATACTCTGAAATTTCAACTAAAGGAAGATCTCTTTATAATACAAATGAATTGTGAAAAATGTTTTTCAAAACATTAAAATTTGCAGTTCTGTCTTGGCGTTAAGAAGCTAACGCCTGGCGTTAGCTCCTTTGCTCCAAAATTTTTTATTTTGTTTTGTATAATTTTTGGTATTATTTTAAAGTTTTGTGTGTGTTTTATTTCTCTGTTTGTAAAAAGTTTTCTATCTTTTTATTTCCTTTAAAACAAAATTTATTTATTTTCAAAAAAAAATATGTATTTTCTCATGCATTATTTTGGGTGTATCTCTCTGGCATAGAATATCATTTACTGAAAGGGCTATTAAAGACTTATATGTTTTCCAAAGAATATATATACAAAAACAAATACAAAATTACAAAACAATTTCAAAGAACAAAAATATGATTTTTTTTCTTTATGTGCGTTTATTGTTTTGTGCATATATAAAAATTCCAAAATTTATAAAAACTGATTGTCATTCATTGCCATTGTCAAAGATGATTAATTATATCAATTAAAGATTAAATACAATGTTTAATTTACCTTTCAAGTTTCTTAATTAACATTGTTTTGTATTTGTCATGCCTTGAAAATTATCTTGTTATGTGCAATGAAATTGATTATAGATAAACATGTGTAGAAATGCTTAGCGTGACTCTATGTATGAGTAATGTATTATGTTTGATAATGATTCATTCACTCACTTATTTTTGATAACTTACAAGTGTTTACAATCTTATTCTTGCATGATTGTATAGGGTAATAACATAAGTAATTAAAATACTTAAATAGATTACCTACACAAAATTGAATTGGTTATTACAATTCTTTGTTTTTCATGCATTTTTTCTTTAGAGAAATTTGGTTTCAAATTCAAATGCTATGTTTGCAAAACAAGTGAATTCGGAGTCCTTGGTCATAAAAATCAAAATTAAATAAAAATAGATGACAAGGAAAACTCCGCCTAAGAATTGTAAAGTGTCTTGTAGCAAACAATTTTTATACCACTTCTCTTAGTACACTAGATCAAAAAAATAATGCTAAAAAGTATAAAAGTGATCCCCCACGCACTACTTTGCACCCTGATAAGTCTTAATAAGCATTGTGTGTGCAGAGGACCTTGGTAGTTGTACTATTAATTCATGTGTATTGAAATATTGTGGAAGTAATAGTATTTGTGCATTTTAATGTTGTGTTATTTCATTATATAAGTCATGTGTTTTTGATTGATTCACTTGCATAATTTATCAAAACACTATTTTGTACACATCGCATCATTATCTTTCATAAAACTTCTACTCATGAGAATTGGATCCTGATGCTCATCTATGAAAGTGAGGTTAGATCTTAGATATATTCTAAAGGGGGGGAGGGGGTGAATAGAGTACTAAAAGGTTTTTCACTTATTTTTATAGCGGAATTAAAGTAATGATATATAAATATATGTGTACTGAGTGAGTTATAAAAACAAATAAAGAAAACACAGCACAACATAGTACAAAAAAATAAACACAAACATAGAAGACATAAGGATCTATAGTAGTTCCCCAATAAACCTGGGTACATCTACTCTTCTACCACCCTTGGTAGGAATCCACTGGGTTTTTGATCAGGTGCCCTATCACCAATGAGGTTTTGATTAGGTGCCCAATACACCAACTGCAGGTTTTTGATCAGGTGCCCTGCCACCAACAGTTAACTTTTAAAGGGAGTTAGAACCCTGTACAAGATGGGATAAAGGTAAATAAAAAGGGTTATGAAGTTCTTCTCTGTCAATAATCTGAGAGAAGACTAGTGGATTTGTTGTTGTAAAGCTCCCCCGGTCTGATAGAAATGGTTGACACTTGAGGATGGAGCTTTCACTTGAATGTAAAGAAAATCTTCCTGATAGCTGATAAATCTGAGAGACAATGTTTCTCAGATTTGTTGTTGCTCTTGAAGATTTGAGATCAGCAGCTGAGAACTGAGAGTATGAAGATTGTTGTTCTCTGAGGATGAAAAGTGTGCTGCTGTTGAGGATGAACACTATAAAACTTTTTGACTTTGTGTATTTCCTCTAGAATGTATCTTCTCTATCGACTGATACTGTAATCCTTTTCTTTTATATCTTGTTGCTTATCTTTTTATTTTTCCTTGACAATATATCTCTGATTTTAATTTCAAATCCTCTGAATAAGGAATATAATAATCAGGAGGATTATTTCTTGGAACTACAAGCTGAATCTTTAATTCCTTTTCCTTTTTAATAAACGATATCCTTTTCCAATAAGCCAAATGGCTATTTTCTCAAGAGAATACAATGGAAAGGAATAAAAATAAAAGGAAGGATATAATCCTTGACTTAACTGGAATATAGATCCATTGCTAACTTAGGTTGATCTGAGATCAGAGAATAGAATATAACTGATCTATCTGAAATTCGTCGAGCTGAGATAAGAATTCGTCGATCTGAATGTTGAGTTCATCGACTACTGAGACATGGGAAGGTCGTCGAACGCTGAGACTTGGGAAGTTCATCAAACATTGAGAATGAGTTCGTCAAACAGAAGCATGACCATCGTCGAACACAGAGAGGAGTTCGTCGAACGCAGAATGGAGTTCGTCGAACACAGAAACTAGATCTTTTCCTAAGCTCTAACAGCCTAAAACCTTGACCCTTAGACTATACAATGGGGGTCAACTTAGTCCTAGTCAACAGATAGTGATCCTAGCCCAAATCAGTAATAGGGTTGTTCCAACAATCTCCCCCTATTTGGGTTAGGACACTATTTGACAAAATTCAAATAAAACAACAGAAAAAAAGTAGAGCGTATATATCTGACAGAATGTAAATTCTTTTCAGCAGATAAAAGAAATATAGTGCTCTTAGTTTAGAAAACTTTACATTGTAGAATACTGAAAGAAAACCTTGCCTCCTGCTTTTGCTTTGTTGATCTTCTTTATTGATCTTCTTTATCTGCTATATCAAATATTATTTCTAAATCTGGAGCTGCTTCTACATCACAAACCATAACTGAATCTGCATTTGAATCTGTCATATCTGAAACAAAAACTAAAACTGCTGGAGCTTCTTCATCAAGAACTGAAACTTCTTCTATCAAATTTTTTTGCTTCTTCATAAAGTATCTCCCCTGAAACTGTAACTTCTTCATAAAGTATCCCCCTATCAAAAAGGAGCTTCTTCATGAAACATCTCCCCCTGCCTAGTTTCAGGGAGACCTGAAGCTAGGCCCCTAGAAGAAGGGACAGTTGTATAGGATGTAGGGAAGGATGCAATTTTAGAAGAAATATTGCCATTGTTCCTACAAAAGAAAAAGAGAGATCAAGTGCAAAGGAACTAGAAAGGAGAAGCAATTTATGTAGGCATAAAGTCAAAAAAGAATCAAAATTTGATTATAATGAAAGAGATCAGAAGTCGAAAAGACTTAACCTTCGTCAGACTGCATTCGACGAAAATTTAATTTTCGTCGATCTCAGTTCGACGATCGAGCTTGTCTTCGTCGATCCCTGGATCTAATTGGTATCGTCTCAGCGGTTGGGCTGAGACAGCTTCTAATCTTAGCAGATTCTTCTCAGCGGCCCTAGGCCTTATCTCAGCAGTTCAGCTGAGATTGCGAGCTTGTCTCAGCTGTTTAGACAGCAAACCTATTAAACTTACTTCACACATTGAGGGATAAATAAAAGATATAATTTTTTAATTGATTGAATCTCCATCTATCATTCCTAGATGATTTATAAAGAAGATATGTTTCTTTTCATCCAAGGGTTTGGTGAAAATATCAGCCCTTTGCAAATCAATAGAAATGAATTATAGTGAAATTTTATTTTTATCCACATTATCTCTAATAAAATGGTTCTTAATTTATGTGTTTTAGTCCTACTATGGACTACTGTATTTTCTGATATAGATATTGCACTAGTATTGTCACGAAATATAATTGATTTATTTAGATTGATACCATAATCTAGAAGTTGATTTTGTATCCATAATATTTGTGAGCAGGAACTGCCAGCATCAATATATTCTGCTTCAGCTGTTGATGTAGACACATATGTCTGTTTCTTACAAAACCAAGAAACTAGCCCATCACAAAGAAACTGGCAAGTTCCTGATGTGCTTTTCCTGTCTACTCTGCATCCAGCATAATCAAAATCAGAGAATCCAGTTAATTCAAATTCTGATGCAGTTGGATACCAGAGTCCTAGATTTGGACAACCCTTTATATATCTCAAAATTCTTTTTAGTAAAAATAGGTGAGATTTTTCTGGGTTAACTTGGAACCTAGCACAAATACATGTAGCAAACATTATGTCAGGTATACTAGCTGTTAGGTAAAGTAAAGAGCCAACAATTGCTCTATACACTTTCTGATCAACAGGTTTCCCTGATTCATCATTGTCGACAACAGCATTGGAGGGCATGGGTGTTTTCATGGTAGAAGCATCAGACATACCAAATCTTTTCACTAATTCCTTAACATACTTAGATTGTGATATGAATATGCCATTTGGAGTTTGCTTCACTTGAAGACCAAGGAAGTAAGATAACTCACCCATACTACTCATTTCAAATTTAGATTGCATTAGGTCAGAAAACCTTTTGCATAAATTTGAATCAGTAGAGCCAAATATAATATCATCTACATAAATTTGAACTAGTAAAGTTTTATTTTTATGTATCCTAAAAAATAAGGTTTTATCAGCAATGCCTCTACAGAATTTGTTCTCCAAAAGAAAATTAGCTAGGGTCTCATACCATGCTCTGTGAGCTTGTTTGAGACCATGGAGAGTTTATTAAGCTTAAATACATAAGAAGAGTGAGTTGGAGAGATAAAACCTGGTGGTTGTTCCACATAGACTTCTTCTTTGATATCTCCATTCAAAAATGCACTCTTCACATCCATCTGATATACCTTGAACTTCTTGAATGCAGCAAAGGCAAGAAAAATCCTTGTAGCTTCAAGTCTAGCAACAAGAGCAAAGGTTTGATCATAATCAATTCCTTCTTCCTGAGAATATCCTTGGGCTACCAATCTTGCTTTATTTCTTATTATGAAGCCTTGATCATCTAGCTTGTTCCTGAAGACCCATTTAGTGCCAATGACTGGATGGCCCTTTGGTATTGGAACCAAATCCCAAACCTTGTTCCTTTCAAATTGGTTGAGCTCCTCTTGCATTGCAAGAATCCAATTTGGATCTTGTTCTGCAACTTTTATGGATTGAAATTCAACTTGTGATAGGAAACAAGTATGCATCTGATTTTGGTGTAGTTGATGCCTTTTTTGAACACCTGCTGAAATATCTCCAATGAGTTGGGATATTGGATGATCTCTAACTGTGATGTGATCAACAGTTGGAGTTGGTTCAACAATTGTTTCCTCTTGAGGGATATGATCAGCTGTCACTTGATTTGAATTGTCAGCAAGATTTTCTGGATGATCTTCTTCTTCACTGTCTTCACTAAGTTGAGATGATGGAAGTAGAGACTTTTCATTTTGTAGATTTAGTCCATTTAGCTCTACACATAGAGCTGGTACCTGCAAAATATGTTTGGTAGAGGTGGTGTTCCCCTCCTCATTTAACATACTAGATTCATCAAGGGATACATGCATGGACTCTTCTATCTTAAGAGTAGATTTGTTGTAAACTCTGTATGCTTTACTAGAAAGAGAATATCCAAGGAATATACCTTCAGCAGATTTTTCTTCAAATTTCCTAAGATACTTCTTATCATTGTTATGCACATAGCATTTACAGCCAAATATCTTAAAATAGTTAACCTTAGGCTTTTTATTCTTGAGTAATTCATAGGGAGTTTTACCCTTAAGCTTATGTATCAGGCTTATGTTCAACACACAATTTGTTGTGTTCACTGTCTCTGCCCAAAAAGAGAGTGGCAAGTGAGCATCAGCAAGCAATGTAGTTGCTGATTCAATTAATGTTCTATTTTTTCCTTTCAGCTACCCCATTTTGTTGAGGAGTTCTAGGAGCAGAGAAACACTGCCTGATCCCTTCTTTTCCACTGAATTCTCTCATCAGAAGAGATTTAAACTCAGAGCCATGATCACTTCTGATCAATGCAGCTAGAGTAGAGTACTCAATCTTGATGGACCTAAGAAAGTCTGTCAGAACACTAAAGGTGTCAGACTTGTTCCTAAGAAAGAACACCCAAGTGAATCTTGAGAAGTCATCTACAATAACTAAAGAATAATGCTTCCCTCCTAGACCTTGTATTACAGTGGGTCCAAAGAGATCCAAATGCAGTAAGTACAAAATCCTAGGTGAATCACTCTTAGAATAAGATTTAAAACTACTCTTAGTCTGCTTTCCTAGTTGACAAGCCCTGCAGAGTCCTTCCTTATTGTATGAACCAGAAGACAGTCCTCTAACAAGATTGTCCTTAGAAAGCTTAGATATAGTTCTATGGTTAATATGTCCTAGCTTTTTATGCCATAATTCATTTGTTTTACTTATAAAATTAAATAAGTAAATATCTGAGTTGGCAGAGTCAAAATTGACTAAATAAATATTTCCATGTCTAATACTAGATAATACATTTATGTTTTTATTATTGGTAATAAGACATAAAGAGTGGTTAAAAGTTACCTGATAACCTTCATCAAATAACTGGCTTATGCTAATGAGGTTGTGCTTCAAACCCTTGACATAAGCTACCTCTTTGAAGGTGACTACTCCAACTTTGATCTGTCCATAACCTTTGGTTTGTCCACAGTTAGAGTCTCCAAATATCACTTTGGGTCCAAGCCTTGCCTTGTAGTTGCTTTGGTTGGCCTTGTTTCCTGTCATATGCATTGAGCACCTACTATCAAATTACCATTGTTCTTTCATTTTTGGATAGCCATGTACCTGCAAAACAGAAAACATTCTAGTTGTTCTTGACCCAGACTACCTTGGGTCCTTTTCTTTTTCCACAAAATTCTGAAATGAAAGACATCTCAGGCTGATCCTTATAGCCTTGTGGATGATATCTCCTTGGAGGAATTATCCACTCAGTAAAAGTATTTTTAGTATATTGAGAATAAGAATTCTTCAGATTTTTTGTATATTTTCCGTTCGACGAATTTGGGTGAATTCGTCGATCGTCGTTGGACGAATGGATGTTTTTTCTTCGAGCCCCGTTCGATGGATAAATATATTGGAACTCTGAGTTCAGCTTTCATTGAGCTCCATTTGACGAATTCGTGTGATTTCGTCGAGCTCCGTTCGACGAATTCTGTTGAATTCCTTTATTCTTAATATTCTTGCTTGAAATATTCTTACTAACATCTACTACCTCTTTGTTCTTAGCAGAAATGAATTTTACTGGTGTAGATAAGATGTTTTTCTTAATAAGATGTGGCTCACTTGATGATGAACCCAAGCCCAGTCTGCCACTAAGTCTGGCATTCACTATGCTTGTGATGTCCATCAGTTTGATACTTCTCCCATTGAGGGATTCTTCAAACTTCTTAGCTTCAGACAACTTGTTCTCAATGAGAACAATGTGTTCTCTGGAGGCAGCCAATTCTTTCTTAAGATTGACATTATCTTCACTTAGTTGGTTCATTTCAGCCAACTTATTTCTGAGAGAGATTATCTCTTTTTTAGATTTAATTAAATCTAAACAAAGAGCTTTAAATTCATTTTTGAAATCATTTGAATTATAATCACAGTTAGATATTACCTGATCACTGTCAGTTTCAGATTCTGATTCTTCAGAGTTGTTTCCTGAGGCATTGATAGCCATCATGCAGAAGTTTCTTTCTTCTTCATCATCACTGGAGCTGGAGGATGATGCATATTCTGACTCACTGCTTGAGTCATATATACCATCAAGCATTGGTACTTCTCATTTGCATTTTCTTCATCTTCAGAAGAGTTGCATGAAAATTCTGAGTCTGTTTCACTCCAAGTTTCAGCTACAAAGCCTCTCCCCTTATGTTTGTGTTTGTGGGAGGATGACTTGCTGGAGTGCCTTTTCTCTTCTTTCTCTTTTCTCTTTTCTTTCTTTTGGTTCTCTGGACACTTAGGTAGAATATGTCCAGGTTTCCTGCAGCCAAAACAAATTATTTCCTTAGAATTAGTTTTGTCATACCTTGGCTTTTCTTTTGATCTGAGATCCTTCTTTCTGAAATCCTTTCTAGCCATCTTGTAGAATCTCTTGGCTAGAAGACTCATAAACTCCACTTCTCCTGGAGCTTTATCTTCCTCTTCTGTTTCTTGGAAAGAAATGCTCCTTTCCTTCTTGGATGCTGGTGAGGAAGTAGATTGTTCAGATTCTCTGGACTTGATAAGCTGCTCATAGGATTTCAGCTTGCCTAACAATGTCTCAGTAGAGATCTCATTAAGGCTTCTGGATTCCTTGATTGGCCAGATCCTAGAGTCCCATGTGCTTGGGAAGCACATTAAGATCTTATCATTGACTTCAGTGATGGAGATCACTTTGCCTAGAGATTTTAGCTCATTGATTATGAGGCTGAGTCTGTTGTACATATCTGCAACACTCTCAGTTTCTCCATTCTTGAAATTCTCATAATATGAGATGAGATGAGATCTTCTATCTTTTCTCTCATCTGCAGATCCTTCAACCATGTTGTTGTGGGACATCCAGATTTCCTTGGCTGATGTGCATTCCACAACTTTTTGAAAAATGTCATCAAACATTGTTTGTGCCAATATATTCATTGCTTTGGCATCTGCACTTCTCTGCTTCTTTTGAGCTTCTGTCCACTCAGGAGGTGGAACAACATTATTGTGTGTTGTTGTTTCAGCACTTGTTGTTGCTGTAGGAGTAGGGGGTCCTGTCAAAATTACATTAAAATATCTTCGTCAATAGAATTCATATACAATCTAATCCTTGCCTTCCATAATGCAAACTTATTTAGATTGCACATAGGAGGTCTTGTGCTTTAGTATTCTTTGTTCTGTGCCATGAGTTTTTAGAAAAATAAAACTCTTGAGGAAATTAAGATCTAATTGATCTTTTGATTCAGGTGTTAGCCTGTAAACAATCAACCTCCCTCTGATACCAATTGAAAGTGAGGTTAGATCTTAGATTTACTCTAGAGGGGGGGGGGGGGGGGGTTAATAGAGTATTAAAAGGGTTTTCACTTATTTTTATAGCGGAATTAAAGTAGTGATATATATATATATATATATATGTACTGAGTGAGTTATAAAAACAAATAAAGAAAACACAACGCATCACAGTACAGAAAAATAAACACAAACACAGAAGACACAAGGATCAATAGTAGTTCCCCAATAAACCTTGGTACATCTACTCTTCTACCACCCTTGGTAGGAATCCACAAGGTTTTTGATCAGGTGCCCTATCACCAATGGGGTTTTGATCATGTGCCCAATACACCAACTACAAGTTTTTGATCAGGTGCCCTGCCACCAAACAGTTAACTTTTGAAGGGAGTTAGAACCATGTACAAGATGGGATAAAGGTAAATAAAAAGGGTTATGAAGTTCTTCTCTGTCAATAATCTGAGAGAAGACTAGTGGATTTCTTGTTGTAAAGCTCCCCCTGTCTGATAGAAATGGTTGACAGTTGATGATGGAGCTTTCACTTGAATGTAAAGGAAATCTTCCTGATAGCTGATGAATCTGAGAGACAGTGTTTCTCAGATTTGTTGTTGCTCTTGAAGATTTGAGATCAGCAGCTGAGAAATGAGAGTATGAAGATTGTTGTTCTCTGAGGATGAATAGTGTGCTGCTGTTGAGGATGAACACTGTAAAACTTTTTGACTTTGTGTATTTCCTCTAGAATGTATCTTCTCTGTCGACTGATACTGTAATCCTTTTCTTTTATATCTTGTTGCTTATCTTTTACTTTTTCCTTGACAATATATCTCTGATTTTAATTTCAAATCCTCTGAATAAGGAATATAATAATCAGGAGGATTATTTCTTGGAACTGCAATCTGAATCTTAAATTCCTTTTCCTTTTTAATAAATGATATCCTTTTCCAATAAGCAAAACGACTATTTTCTCGAGAGAAGACATTGGAAAGGAATAAAAATAAAAGGAAGGATATAATCCTTGACTTATCTGGAATATAGATCCATTGCTGACTTAGGTTGATCTGAGATCAGAGAATAGAATATAACTGATCTGTCTGAAATTCATCGAGCTGAGATAAGAATTCATCGATCTGAATGTTGAGTTCATCGAACGCTGAGACTTGGGAAGTTCGTCGAACGTTGAGAATGAGTTCGTCGAACTGAAGCATGACGTTCGTCGAATGCAGAGAGGAGTTCGTCGAATGCAGAATGGAGTTCGTCGAACGCAGAAACTAGATCTTTTCCTAAGTTCTAACAGCCTAAAACCTTGACCCTTAGACTATACAATGGGGGTCAACTTAGTCCTAGTCAACAGATAGTGATCCTAGCCCGAATCAGTAATAGGTTTGTTCCAACAATCAATAATATTCTCTACAAACTTAAGTAAATGCACTAGATAGCAAAGCATGATCGCTGCAATGTTTGTTTACTTGAAATGCAAATTTTATTACATTGTAGTTTTTGTATCTTTTCTTGATATTATGAAGTCATGCTTGCAATTTTATCTTAATGGAATAACATCTCTTCAATCTCTAACTCAAACATCAACTTTTCAAATTTAAAACTCATTATCCTTTATATGATTTTATCTTCTAAAATGATGTTTATGTTTAAGAGTGCTTATTATATTCTTCTGCTAAGTTTACCACTTATGCTCATTCATGTCTATTATTTCTTTTAAACACCGTGGTATTCTTTTTTTCAACAATTAGAATCTTAAAATAGAATGCTTACTTTATCATGTCAGCTATGTTGCTTACTACTATATGTTTCATCATGCTTATATTTTTCTTAACAAGTAGTATTTAACAAGATTTTGATTGCATCCTATTTTTCTTCTCGACATAGAACATATTACTCCTTATTGCACACTCTCACCTAAACATTCTTTTGATACTACCAAAAGGGGAGAATAAATTACATAAATCTAATATTTACGGGGAGTACATTATAATGATTTCAAAGACAAAAAAAAGTATTTATGTAGGGGGAGTACTCATATAGAAGGTGCATACACTATTCTATGCTCGATCATGGCAATCCTTCAATAAGTGGTTCTTAATCAATCTTAGTAGATATACATTCATACCTACCCACTTTTGCTAATGACAAAGGGGGAGGAGAAATTGAGAAATCTAGTCAAATAGATATTCAGGGGGAGTAAATTATAAGAGAACACAAATGTAGGGGGAGGACTTCATATAGAAAGAGTATGCATTATCGCTTCCAAATCTATCATGCTTTTAACCTGTTATTCATGCATATCTTATTACCGCACTTATCTATAAACACAAATGGTCTTAATCTCACTAATTTCTCATACATGTATTCATTATTATCAAAAGGGGGAGATTGTTGGAGCCTATGTTCCGCATCTCTTGGTTTGAGAATAACGAATACCTTATTGTATTTGATCTTGTATTTTGTGTGTTTATATTGTGCAGGTTGTACAGGAACTATAGCTACACATCCCTATAAGTAGTATGCTGATTGGAGATAATTCTCTAGAAAGAGAGCTAACGCCTCGCTTTAAGAGTTAACACCCCGCTTTAACTCTTAACGAACCGCTTTAAGAGTTAACGCCCCGCTTTAACTCTCAACGCCCCCACGTTAGCGTTAATGCCCTGCATTAGCGTTAACGCCCCGCGTTAACTTTTTCATCGATAAGGGATGTCGTCGAAGAGGGAATGACGTCGAGAAGAAGTACCGTCGAGTACCAAGAGACAACGCCAGCGTTGACTCTTAACGCTCGCGTTGAGTCTACGATGTGACACGATCTTGAAGGTTGCCCGATTTCAGCCACGATAGTGCATGATCACTAACACTGTGTTAACTCTTAACGCTAGGCGTTAGCTCCCGTGCCTATTTACAGAGCAACCCCTCTCATTATTTGATAGATGATTCCAGCATTCTGATTCTTTTGAGAGAGGCTCGTCTATAGAAATTGAGAGATCTCCCTTGGGCTAACATGAAGATCTAAAGAAGATTTTGAAGGAGAAGGTCTACAACGCATATTCTATACGAAGGACGAACGCTTCCAGAATGCCAACGTCTACATCGCTTCCGTCTTCACCTTCAGAATTTCTTGGGGAGTTTATCTTACTTTATCTTGTAATATTTAATTTTATTCTTTTTGTAATTGGTTGGAGAAATCGTTGGCGGAGAATGTCAGATTCCGGGAAGGATTTTGTGGGGAAATTCGTCATGGTTGTTGGCGACTAGGTCCTTGTGCGGCTTAGGGGGTAATTCGCCTCCTTGTGCGTGGCAACTAGGTTGAGGGTAGATCTAGGGGGTGGCTAGAGGCCTTATTTGGGGATAGATAGGCTATAGCCAACCGGTCCTTGGGAGAAGGACCGGTGAAACATCAAAAAGTGATTTTTATATTCTCGCCTTGATTTCTAGCGTTATAGAAATAAAACATTTATATAATCCAGTTCTTATGAAATAAAATCTTGTCCTTTAATGTTTTCATTCAATTGATTTTATTTCCTCTTTAGGAATGCGTTAAATTATATTTTCAACAAAGCGTTAAAACAAATATTTGTTTAATTATCTTTGTAATACAATATTCATTATCTCTGATTTTGTGGAATTGTATTTCATTAAAGTTTTCATAAGTTAAATCTCCGTGACATAATTCTGAGCAGCTTAATTTTCTGAAGAGCTAACGCCCAGCGTTAACACTTAATGTCAGGCGTTAGCAACAGTAAGGAAAAAGTTTTGTTAACATTATCTGAGATATCAAAATATATTTTCCTATAAATTATTCCGAAACTTCAGTCATAAACTCTGATATTTTTAATTAAGATTGAAATTCCATAAAACCCTTATTCACCCCCCCCCCCCCCCCTCCACCCTCTAAGGGCGCCATAAGATCCAACATACTTCCTGTCAAGCTTTCTTGCCTAAGATGTCATTAGGTCTACAAAGGTAGAGGAGGCAAGACCAACTGCCTTGGAGATGACCTGCTAAGGTCAACTAGAGGGATATGAGAGGTAGATGGAGGAGGTGATGGAGGGAAATCTTCTTGGATAGGGGAGAGAGCATGATAGATTTCATGTGAGATATGAATTGATGGTGGTGGAGATGGAGCAAAGTGAGAATCTGGGGTAGAAGTGGATGGTATGGATTGAGGGATTTGTTGTTATTGTTGTTGGTGTTGTTGTTGAGATGGAATGCGAGGGGTTGAATTAGGAACTGCAATGGATGAGGTGGACTAATGATTTTGTTTTTGAAGAGAGGGTTGTGCATGAACATTATCCCTTGGGAGATCTGAAACATTATCCTGTTGAGTAGGAGATGGAGGAGGAGAAGGTGCATACTGACTACGATTTAGAATCTGCCTGGTCCACTTGGAAAAGATCCTAATATTTATCCTTTTACCAGTAGGTATGGGAACTCCTTTGGATTTGTAGATGCTTGGATAGTGTTGGAAGAGCACTTGGCTCATTATTCTCATGTAAGCATTTTCTTTGTGGGCATATTTGTGCCTAATCATTCTCAGGAGTAACTTTCCCCAGTTTATCTTTTTCTTGAGGACAAGAGTGCCCATAATCTGCAGCTGCTGCTATTGAATTGCATCATGAGCTGAGATTTTGCACAATAAAACCTTCTCAACTATGTCAGCCAAGAACCTGTACTCTTCTGCCAAGTCGATCTTCTTCAGATTTATAGGTCTGTCTTTCTTGAATTGCATGATCTCTGGGACATTCTTTGTCTCTTCTTCTGTCAATTCTTCTAAGGCACTCCCAGTAAGTAGATCAAATGTTTGGGAGAGAATTTCATCAGTTATGCTGATATCTTGTCCAGAAATTGTCCCTTGAAGGGACCCATCATCTGCAGCATGGATACTATCCTTGAATTCTGTAAGTTTCATATATAGAATCTTACACCTTATGGAGATAAGCTTTGTTAGGCCAGCTTCCTGAAACACGCCAAGAATGGATTTGAAGCTATCTGTCACTGAACCAAATGAGTCCATATTGATGTCAAACCCAGAGTTGATCTTGGGTGGAGCCATTTGATTGAAGGTACCTGCAAACACAGAGAAAAATAAGAGAGATAGAGAGAGTGTAAGACCCTTTTTTTCTTTTACAAAACCGGGGTCTTATGCCCAGAACCGCCGCTTTGTGGTGACACCCTCGCTCGGGAAGGTCGCCACTACAAAATGCCGATCCTGCCGGCCAAATTGATCACAAAGAAGAAAAGCTTAAAGAATCTTTGAAGAAGACAAGTCCACATCACATAAAAGTAAATCATCATAAAGAGATGTCCACATAAACATAAATGAAATAAAAGAAAGAAATAACAAGGGCTCCTGCCCGATACATCAAATCCTCACTACATAAACACTCGTGGAAGCTAATCAACTAGTAGTAACACTCACGGATCCCGACACTGGTGCTCCTGTGCTAGACTGCCCCGCCTCCATCTGCATCGGCCTCTAGTGCTGCTCCGTCTCTGCGGTCTCCTAAAATGATAAGGTCCACCGATCGTTAGTCAAAAGACTAAGCCAATCCCCACCCCTCCCCTGGTGACTCTTAGGCACCGAGTGAGAGGAATGAAGCGGAGGACAACAAGGGGTGTAAACAATAGCAGATGACGGGAATATAATCTACAAGGAATGTCTACCACTACACAATATATATAATAACTGAAGCGGTAAGTAAAGAGAGTAAGAACAGGTAAAGTAAACAAGTACAGCAAACATATAAAGGTAAGTAAGGAAAAGTAACTGTTGATTTATAGGAATGCCCACACAAACCTATAGACCAAGGGGTCGTTTAGCAAGGCCTATCGTATAAGAAGTCACATAACCAACTTATACGATAGGGGTAAGGGTTGAAGTGCAATGTTGATGATATGACATGCAAGGTATGCATTTAAATGTTATGTTCACACAAGTGCAACTCACCCACTACGACTCTATGCACACAGACGTTTAGTTCCCCCTTTTTGGAGCTAGCAAAACTCCCAGGATACTTCCTTAGTGGCAAACAGAAGAGGTGGGTTGGGCCTCGCCCACCTCTAGGTTGGTATTTACACTACCTAACCTAGACCTATCGTACGCCTCAATGCTAAGAACACAATAGCAGAGTCCCTGCGTACTCTTGTTGGTTAGACCAACAGACTTGTCTTGGTAAGGGCTTACCGAGCCCAGGTATTAATGTCGGTGCAATGACCATCAACACAAAGGACCCACCACCTTATGCACATGCAAACATGTTTACATCTACCTCCGAGCCATAAGCTCCCCGGGCTAACCGGTCCGGCACAACAAACATGGTTGAGTCACAACTCACCAGACTAATAAGTCTACTATGTTGGAGTTACCATTATGATCTAGAAGTGGTCAAACATGTAGTCTCACTGCCAACATGATATGAGCCTGCAGGGTCACCAATAAGAGCATGTAGGGAAGTTGAAAGATTGACTGTGTTGGTAAAAGTTACCAATCACCATACAGAATGGGGTCCGGCGAATGTTACCGAGGGATTCGTTGACTAAGGGAATTCGTCGGATATGATTCGTCGGATATGATTCGTCGGATATGATTTGTCGGATATGATTCGTCGGATATGATTCGTCGGATGTGATTCGTCGGATGTGATTCATCGGATATGATTCGTCGGATGTGATTCGTCGGATGTGATTCGTCGGATATGATTCGTCGGATATGATTCGTCGGATATGATTCGTCGGATATGATTCCTCGGATATGATTCGTCGGATATGATTCGACGGATGTGATTTGTCGGATATGATTCGTCGGATAATGCTGATACCCGACTAATTGTTCCAGAAATCCTATTTTTCTGTGGTCTGCGGATAGCGATTCGTTTAGGTCTGTTTATGCTTGGGTATAAATAGAACTTATTCTAAGGGTTCAAGGGACTATTACGCAAACAGGAAGTTCGCCCGACGGAAGTGTTCCGCCTCTTGAACCCTAGTCGACGGAAGAAGTTCCGCTTCGCTCGCCTACGCAGATCGCATCGCCGGCGATCGTCGCCGTGATTGTTCTTCCAGGAGCGAACCTAGCAGTTCGTGGGAGTGCAAGGTGCAGTCATATTTCTCCCGGCTCGTGTGGACTGCCGCAGAGACGTAGACATTATTCTATGTAAGGACTCTCGCACAGCCGACGACAGGACTCTTCTTCTTGGAGCACCTAGGTTGGATTTGATCCAACTCCATTAAGGTAATTTATGCCTTGTATTTTTGATTAGCTTATTGATTCAATGTTCATGGCCCGATCCAAACTCTTTTGGGTTGTTCTCTTTATTTCCGCTGCGCCTACATATGATGTATGGTTGTAGAAAACCCAATAGTGGTATCAGAGCTAGGTTGCGGTCATGAATGTTGTTTCAGAAGTTAGGTTATTCCAGTACGTGCAAATCTAGGTATTTGGAAGCGTTCTAAATGTCAAGATTTCTTCCTGGAACATCAAAAGTTGATGATTTTTCCAAGGGAATTCGGTGGGGATTTTGAAAAATTTGGACGGGGCCTGCCCCGCACCCCGCCGGGGGCGCGGCCCCTTGGAACCCCGCCAGGAACGTCTGGGATTTCGTGGTAATTTCTAATTGTTAAAAATTGTTGTCTCCTTAGCAGTAACCGTCCCTCAAGTGGTTAATGAACTCTTGTATTGTTTTGGATTTTGAATCCAACAATGAGAGACGAGCTTGTCTACTGCTTTAAGTCGAGTTGTCTTTGCCTTTGTCCAATGCATGTAAATCTGAAGATTTGGAAGAGTTCTAAATGTCCAGATTTAGCCCTTTCGTCTATCAAAGGTTGATAGTCTTATGTTGTGCACATAAGGGATGCATGTGGATTTTTAGAAAGCTTGTTTTTCTGTGGATGTGCACTTTGATCAAATGTTGATCATGGTTAAGTGTTAACCTATTATTAAAAATCACTTCATCAAATATTAAGTGTTCGGATGCCTTCCGATGGATGACACTCTTCCTGCCTCGATCGATGAAGTGTGGGCTTGCCAAAGCAAGGTGCATTAATCTATCTTGGTAAGGGTGCGAGCGGATAATTGTGATATCCCACTGTCGACATCGGGTCTAACTTAACTAGGTGACCTCAAAGGTTGAGTGCCTAGAGGCATAGGGTTCGCATGCACCATATGATGGATGAGAATAAGGAGTTATTCACCAACCATACAAGAGTTGCATGAGGATGCAATTGGCAAGCGTTGCCTACATAAATAACTGCATAGTGAGAGAAAAGCCAAAGCTGACTCATTGTGTTGGTGAAATACGGGTCTTGTCCACTATGAGAGTAGCTCGCATGGACTCTATGAATTGATACTGAGGGCTATCAATTTGAATAAAATAGTGGGAGTATTTAATTGAAGTCCAAATTAAAATAAATTGTATTTTGAAATTTTGGTACTGATTAAATTCTGCATGAATTCTTATAAAATTCCATGGCAAGTGGTTCACATTCCACCTTGTCCCTGAGAGCTATCCTTGGGAAGGACAAGCTAAGTGGGACGAACTACATGGACTGGTACAGGAACCTGAGAATTGTTCTCAGGCAAGAGCGAAAGCTCTACGTCTTGGAAGAAGAAGCCCCCGAGGTGCCGACCGGGAACTCGTCCCGTGTTAATAAGGATGCTTATAAGAAGTATACCGATGACGCCTTAGACGTTGAGTGCCTTATGCTTGCCACCATGAACTCTGAGCTTCAGAAGCAACACGAGAACATGGGGTGCAAGGAGATTGACGAGCACCTAAAGAAAATGTTTCAAGGGAAAGCTCGTCAAGAGACGTTCGATGTCACGAAGGCATTATTTCAGTGCAAAATGGGAGCTCGAGACTCGGTTGGTACTTACGTACTCAAGATGATTGGGTATATAGAGAACCTGGAGAGACTGGGTTTTCCTCTGGGTCAAGGGATGGCCACAGATCTTATCCTGCAATCGTTGCCGGATAGTTATGAGCAGTTCGTCTTGAACTACAACATGAATGAAATAGACAAGACTCTGCCCGAGCTCCTAGGCATGTTGCGAACTGCCAAGATAAACATGAAGAAGTCTGATGAGTCCCAATTTTATACACATTTATGGACTCATCTGGGCCGATTTTCTAGTCTATGCACTACATTTTAGGCATGTTTTCACTCATATTTATTATTCCATGCTTTGTGCACTTCTAGGCCCGTTTTGGTGTTATTTCTTATTTATCTTCGTTTTTAGTTTTCATGCATTGTTAAGTGCCACCTTCAGTGGCTAGATTGGTGTTGTATGCTGGAACAGGAGTCGTGCAGGTGTTCCCGGTACAATCCTATACAGGAATACTGCGCACTATCACTGGTTCTATTGCGCACGACCACTGGTCGTGCGCCACTGATCGTGTGCACTTACCCCCTGAAATCTGAGTTCTGTCTTCCTTATCGCACGACCACTTACGAAAGCGCGCACGATCACTGGTCGTGCGCCACTGGTCGTGCGAACATTGTATTTTATAATCTTTTCCCCTTGCAGGCTCCGTCCAGGCAGGCGCACGATCACAGGATGATAGTGCGCACGACCACTGGTCGTGCGCCAATGATCGTGCGCACTGTTTATTCCAACGCCTATAAATTGCCCTGCTCGCGATTTAGGTCGCGATCCTCGCCGTTTTTCCGCCCAGCTCAGCCGTTTTCGCCCCTTCCGCAGGTTTTTCGCCCCATCCATCGCCGCCGACCATATGGAGGTGCTCCGGGCTTGTTCTTCACGCCATTCTTGAGCCAGAGCTTCCTCTCGGCCTCCTCCTTCATCCTAAAGCTTAAAGAGGAGATCTAGCCGCCATCTCCATCAAGCAAGAGGAAGTTAGCAACCTCTACCGGATCGTGACATGAAGAAGACGGGCTCATTGGAGAGTAGTGACAGCTCTCTCTACCCCGGACGTAGTTGCGGACCGAGCTAGGACGCGGATTGACAACCCGGTGCTTCCTACCGTGAATCCACAACGAGCCTTTGGATTCGGTCGATTTCTTGCCTTATTCTTCTCTTATTGATGTGTGTATGTAGTTAGATCTATGTATTATGATGAAGTTGCACTTAAACTTGTTTGTATTTTTATATATTTCATATCTATGTGAAAAGCTTGTTGTTTGAGACGCTTGAGGTGCGCCCAATTCCATCCTCCACCCCGCCGTCACGTTCGTCGCCGCACTAGCAATTGTTAGTGGCGTGCTTGTTGAAGAGGTGCTTATGACCCTCACTCCGTTAGCCTACTCGTCCATCCGCCCTTGCGACGCAGCGCGCTCAAGTCCTGCCTAGTCTCCATCCCGCCAAGCGAAGCATTGCATAGCAGCATTGCATAGGAGTAGTTATAGTATTTTCTCTTTATTGTTCACAATCCAAAACCCCCGTTTCCGCATCCATCCGACTATAGGACTTCGATCTCAAGTCCTTCCTCAATAGTCAATTCCACCTTACTGTGTTCCTTTGAGATTCGATACTCGGGGATTACTCCTCATTTTATATTACTTGAACGATCGGTACACTGCCGTTTCGTGTCGCTGTCGAGCTACCGCCTATAGCGGTGAGTGAGGTTTGCGCCATCAAGTTTTTGGCGCCGTTGCCAGGGAACACAGTCGTGTGAGTTTTCTGGAGAGGGAGAACCTTAGAGAGAAGCCCTTCCATTTGTAAATTGCATTTCTTTGTTTTATTTCTTTTTATTCCATTTTCCTGTTTTAATTAGGTTGCTTTAGTAATTTTTGTTAGGTGTTGTATTTTGCACAATAGCATTTTTATTTTGAATCGTATTATCTTCACACTATGTGGGCACATCTTAATTTCCGTTGCCGTTGGTGTGTAGCTACCTCCCACTCTAGTGATGAATGCCCTACGGAGAATAGTAGGCATAATTCTTATAGCCCAGCATATGGAGCACCGACTTCGTCTGGTACTCCATATGGTGCGCGTAAGTCTTATGGCTACTCTGCTGAGCCTTTCCGTCTTACTTCTTTTCGGCTTCAGCACCCGCTGTGCCAAAGAAGCCTGCTAGGTAGTGCCAGTTTTGTCAGAGCACAGATCAAGCCCTGAAGGATTGTGCTGCTTATCTTCGCCAATTGGATGAGGATGACGAGCCGGATATCCGGATCGTCCCAACTCCTAACTCTGGCGGCACACCATCAACATCCGGTTATGTGTCTTTGTCACCTTCACATCTTGAAGGGAATGGCATGGACACAGTCACCGGATGTGCGGCTGATCTATGCACCGACATTACTGAGCCTATTCTCCATGTGCATCCACCACCCCTAGTGGATTCGATTCTTTGTGAGGAATCAGTGCTTGACATTTATCCAAGCACTATTCCTCCCCCTGTTGTGCATACTTCCTTCGTCTCTGACGACATTGTTGAGGATGTGTCGCGGGATGAGGCTGGCGATTTATGTGTTATGCCTGCTCCTATGGAGGAGGACAACCTTCTAGGTCAAGAGGAGCTTTCCTCAACACCGGTGGAGGAAGTCCAAATCTTGGGCATGGCCACTGTCGATCCCTGATGAGTCCTGATCATATATACATTTATGGACTCATCCGGGCCGTTATTTTGTCAATATCACGCACTTTAGCCTTATTATAGTCTATATTTGATAACCCATGCTAGGTGCACATTCAGGCCCACTTTGGTGTGTTTTCGTGTGTATTATCTTTAGTAGTAGTCATATGTTGTTAAGTGCCACTTTCAGTGGCTAGATCTGTGTTTGTGCTGGAATAGGAGGCGTGCAAGTGTTTCCGGTGCAATTATGCACAGGAACACTGCGCACGATCACTTGTTCTAGTGCGCACGACCACCGGTCGTGCGCCACTAATCGTGCGCACTTAACCCTTTTTCACGAGTTCTGTCTGGTGCAGTGCGCACGACCATCGACTCCAGTGCGCACGACCATCGGTCGTGCGCCACTGCTCGTGCGCATTGACCATTAAATTTCTGAGTTCTGTTTGCTGTAGTGCGCACGACCATCAACTCCAGTGCGCACGACCACAGGTCGTGCGCCACTGGTCGTGCGAACATTGTATTTTATAATTTCGTCTCTTGCAGGTTCTGTCCAGGCAGTGCGCACGATCGCAGAATTCCAGTGCGCACGACCACTGGTCGTGCGCCAATGATCGTGCGCAGTATTCAATCCAGCGCCTATTTAAACGCCTGTTGCGATTTTAGGGCGGATCGATCATTCCGGGAGCGAGGTTCCTGTTCCGTACGCCACCGACCACCGCCCTGGAACGCCCCTACTTCATCTTCCACGCAAAGGGAAGCCTCCTCCATCCATTCCAAACCTTCCTCCATCGTCCGTGAGTGTTCTCCATCGTCCGCAAGCCTCCAAGCAACCATTTTCGCTCTCCGCCCGGTGAGAAGAAGAAGAGACCTTGAGTCGAAGACGACGGAGCACGTAGGGAGATTGTGACAGCTCTCTACGCCGGAAGCATTGTCCGTCCGAGTCCGGAGGTAGCCCGACAACCTACCATTCCGGCCGTGAACGGCCGCTAATCTTCACCGCCGGTTATTTCTTTCTTCTTTCCCTTCATTGCACTCTTTGAACCATGTACTAGATGAATATTGTGATATTTACTTTGATGAAACTGAATATTTCTTTGTTTTTCTCCATGGTTTGCTCATGATTCATTCCGTTCTCACTCACTCACTCGCACACGCACGCAAGGTGTTTGCTCCGTGTTAGCAAGAGCTAACGACGGTTGTGAAAAGGTGTTTGCGACCCTCACCCTTTCGCACTTGAGTTCACTTCATCCGCCTCACGAAGCACGGCATCGCAGCCGTTGCATCCACCTCACTTTGCGAAGCGGTGTTCTCGACCCGCATCTCTGTTGTTGTTGTTAAAATTAGGAAAACCAAACAAAAACCCCTCTTTGTGTTTGTGAAACGCTTGTGTAACAATAATCACTGCGCGATTCGTTCACCCATCCTGCATTCCTCAAGAGACCGACATCCGGGGAATTTATTCTCCACAATTATTACTTGACAGCGACCGGTGCACTTGCCGACGCGCATCAAGTTTTTGGCGCCGTTGCCGGCGAATGCAGACGTGATGAATTCGTCTGCATGAGGATTTGTTGCACGAGAATTTTCTTTTCTCTCACTTCTCTTGTTCACCCCTGGTATCTCCGTTTCTTTTCGATCAGCACTTGTGATTACTTTCGCCTTTCCCATCGTTTGCTAATCGTTTTGTTTGCAAGTATTTGCGACATGAGCTCAAATCAGGAATGCATCTACCAGGAAAGCTTAAAAGATTTAAGAGATCAAGCAGAAAGAAACAATCATGACCTCGGGATCTCCTCCGACGTCATTGAGTACATGTCTGGGAATTGCAAGTTCAGCGGGGATGAGCATGAAGACGCAGTGCAACACATGCATGACTTCTTAGCAATCTATTATACATGTATATTTAGTGGAGTTGAAAGTGACCTGCAAAAGACTCTGGCATTCTCATTCTCCTTGCATGAAAAAGCCAAAAGATGGTATTGGGATATCCGGAAAAGAGAGGTGCTCACTTGGAAACAACTCGAAGGGAGATTTTTGCAAGAGTTTCAACATCGCACCCAAGCTTTGAATAAGTACAGGGAACTCGTAACCTTTGGACAGGGGAAGGAGGAGACGTTAGTCGATGCTTGGGAGCGTTTCCAGTCCCTGTATAGGGGATGCTACCGTGAAGATCTTTCGGAAGCTTTCTTGATTCAGATTTTCTACTTTGGAGTGCTGGATAATTTCCGTCTTCTATTTGATATGGCAGCTGGAGGGGCCCTGTTTAATAAATCAGGAAAGGACGCGTGGGACGTGGTCGTGAATATTGTTCACACCAGTCAGCACTGGAGTCATGTTATTCGCCCCCCATTTACTGCTGCAGTTAATGCCGTGACATTCAAAGGAGTAGCGAACTTTTTGCCGCCAGAGCAACCAGAACAGTTAGCGACTTTGGTGGTCGGGGTATTGAACAAAATGAATGACCAATCAGTCGCAATCCAACAGCTTCGCTCTACCATTGGGACGCTGTCCGATGCTGTTTCTGAGCTTGCAAGTCAGCCTCCTGAGTCAGTGAACACCATGCGATTGAGAAGTGGGAGAAGTGTAGACAATTCTCCTCGACAGGAACCTCCTACGTGGTCGACTGACAGGCATAATGAAGAAACCCCCGAGAAGCTGGCTCAAAGTCATATTGAGCCGCATCCTGTGAGCGAGGCACAACCCTCGAAAAATGCTGTTCACCCCCCATTCCCTCACAGACTGCGAAACGAGAAAACTGAGTAGCAATTCCGCAGATTTTTGGAAATAATGAAAGGAGTGCAGGTGAGCATACCGCTGATCGAAGCTATTTCTCAAATGCCGGGCTACTCCAAGTTTTTGAAAGATTTGATCTCAAAGCGGAAGCAGTTGGAGGATCTCAAAACCATCGACCTCACTGAGGAGTGCTCTGCCATCATCTCCAATTTACCCACTAAGTGCAAGGACCCGGGCAGCTTTACGATTCCCTGCAGGATCGGTCATCACCGTTTCAGCCAGGCACTCTGTGATTTGGGGGCATCAATCAACTTGATGCCGCTCTCTATCTTTCGTGAACTCGGTGCTGGGATCTTGAATCCAACACAAGTAATGCTGCAGCTTGCTGATCGGTCGATCAAGAAGCCGTCGGGAATCGTCGAGGACCTCACAATAGTTGTAAACGGTCTCGCTTTTCCAGCTGATTTTATCATTCTCGACATGAAGGTCGATACAAATGTTCCCATTATTTTGGGGCGGCCCTTTCTCGCTACTGCTCGTGCTATTATTAATGTGGAGCAGGGGGAGCTCACACTAAGACTGGGGGAGGATGCTATATCTTTCAACGTCCACAGCCCGTCGCAACTTTTTGAAATTACAGAGTATGAACCAGCAGAAGCGCTTGAAGAATTCGATGGTCAGAACGGTGTGGAGTTGGATGACCGCGTGATGTACCGGCATCACGAAGACGAGGAAGAAGAGGGTGCACACTCAAATCACCCTGATTTGTCACATTCAAGTGGAGAGCTCTCCAACGATTCGGCTAGCCCAAACCCATGTCCGGCTCTCAAACAACTTCTGGACTCTCTAAAGTACGTGTTTCTTGGAGAAAAAACACACATCCGGTGATTATTTCTGCAGCCCTGTCCGCCGCTAATGAAACTGCATTATTGGGCGTGCTGAGAAGGTACCACAAGGTCTTCGGACGTTCTCTTGCTGACATTAAGGGAATCAGCCCCACGGTCTGCATGCATAAGATCCTCCTTGAAGATCAGTACAAACCGACAGCACATCCCCAAAGGCGGTTGAACCCGAAAATGCAAGAGGTAGTAAAGGCTGAAGTGATAAAGCTGTTGGACGCTGGCATCATTTACCCAATCAGCGATAGCAAATGGGTCAGTCCAGTTCAGGTGGTACCGAAGAAGGGAGGGATTACTGTCGTTGCCAATGAAAAGAACGAGCTGCTACCGACCCGAATGATCACCGGGTGGAGAGTCTGCATCGACTATCGCAAGCTGAACGACGCGACGCGCAAGGACCACTTTCCGCTCCCCTTTATTGATCAGATGCTAGAAAGGTTAGCGGGGCAGGATTACTACTGCTTTTTGGATGGATACTCAGGGTACAATCAGATTCTAATTGACCCATCTGATCAATACAAGACGACATTCACATGTCCCTCTGGTACATTTGCGTTCAAAAGAATGCCATTCGGACTGTGTAATGCCCCCGCAACCTTCCAACGTTGTATGCTCGCCATCTTTGCTGACATGGTGGGGGACTTCCTCGAAGTTTTCATGGATGATTTTACTCTATTTGGCAGTAGCTTCGACATTTGCCTGGCGAATTTGGCCAAGACCTTGAAGCGGTGTGAAGACACCAATCTTGTCTTGAACTGGGAGAAATGCCACTTTATGGTGCGCGAAGGAATTGTGTTGGGAAATAAAGTTTCCCGCAAAGGGCTCGAAGTGGATCAAGCAAAGGTAAGTGTCATCAGAAACCTCCCTCCACCCATGTCAGTGAAAGGTATTCGAAGTTTTCTTGGTCATGTGGGCTTCTATCGAAGGTTCATCAAGGACTTTTCCTCCATTTCAAAGCCGTTATCTCGCCTGCTGGTTAAGGATGTTCCCTTCCACTTCAACGAAGCATGCATGCAAGCCTTCGAAACTTTACGGGGACAACTCATCTCTGCCCCAATTTTGGTGGCACCCGACTGGACTTTACCTTTTATCATCATGTGCGACGCAAGTGATGTGGCCGTAGGTGCTGTGCTCGGTCAAAAGAAAGATAAGACTTTTCACACTATTGCGTATGCCAGTCGAACTCTCAACAGTGCACAAGCAAATTATACCACTACAGAGAAAGAAATGCTAGCCGTGGTCTTCGCCTGTGAAAAGTTTCACTCATATTTGGTACTTTCCGAAGTGATCGTGTACACGGACCATGCCGCTCTCAGGTATCTTTTCAGTAAGAAAGAATCCAAATCGCGTCTGATTCGTTGGATTTTACTTTTGCAGGAATACAATCTGGAAATCAAAGACAAGAAGGGGGTGGAGAATGTGATTGCTGATCATCTCTCGCGTTTGGAGTACGACACTCCCAACAGCGTTGCGGAGGAAACGGACGACTATTTCCCGGATGAGAAGTTATTCGCAATTACTACGTCTTCTCCAACCGCACCTTGGTACGCAGATATTGCTAATTACTTGGCTTGCAAAACGTTCTCCCCGAATCTGTCCCCCCAGCAAAGACGGAAGCTTGCCTCTGACTCAAAATACTATTTTTGGGAAGACCCGCTCTTATTCCACACGTGCAGCGATGGGATTATTAGGCGTTGCATTCCGGAAGCTGAGTTTCATTCTATATTACAGCACTGTCATGACAGAGAAGCTGGCGGGCACATCGGGGCCGTTCGAACAGCACGAAAAATCATGCAATGTGGATTGTTTTGGCCGACCCTCTTCCGGGACGCCCATACCTATGTTACCAAGTGCGATGAATGCCAGAGGACCGGAAATATTTCCCGGCGTGACGAGATGCCCCTTAATAACATGCTGGTCTGCGAACCCTTTGATGTCTGGGGAATAGACTTCATGGGTCCCTTCCCGATGTCTCATGGTAAGCATTACATTATTGTGGCAGTTGATTATGTCTCAAAGTGGGTGGAAGCTGAAGCGGTGGCCACGAATGATGCCAACACAGTGCTACATTTCATCCACAAGAATATCTTTTCCAGGTTTGGGACGCCGAGAACGATCATCAGCGACGGCGATAGTCACTTTTGCAATAAGCAGTTTGTGCAACTAATGAAAAAGTTCGGGGTCCATCATAAGATTTCTTTGGCATACCACCCCCAAACATGTGGGCAAGTCAAAGTTTCCAACCGCGAGCTCAAGCGAATAATTGAGAAATCAATACATTCAAATAGGAAGGAGTGGGCTAAAAAGGTCGACGATGCATTATGGGCTTACCGGACTGCGTTCAAAACACCCATAGGCATGACTCCGTTTCAATTGGTATATGGCAAGGCATGCCACCTTCCGGTGGAACTGGAGCATAAAGCATTATGGGCAACCAAATTGTTGAACATGGACATTGGAGCCGCGGCCGAGGTGCGTCGTTCTCAACTCAACGAGTTAGAGGAGCTCCATCATTTCGCTTATGAAAACACTCGTATTTACAAGGAGAAAACGAAGAAATGGCACGATCGGCATATCATTCCTAAGGAGTTCAAAATTGGAGACCAAGTGCTGCTCTACAACTCTCGTCTCCGCCTCTTCCCTGGGAAGTTAAAATCGAGGTGGAGTGGTCCTTTCTCCGTGACCGCCGTCTCCCCCTTTGGTGCCATAGAAATATCTGGAGATAAGGGGGACAAGTTTAAGGTCAATGGACATCGGCTGAAGTTATACGATGGTGCCACTATAAACAAGGAATGTCAGTTGTTGACATTGGGAGATAGACATCATTCAAGCAGCGGCAGCTGATTTTCCCTTCTTGTTTCTTATTGTTGCAAAACTCTATTTTTGAGTATTTTTTTTAATTCCTGCACTCTTTATAAACACTGTTAATACAGGTATTTGGTCCAGCTTAAGGACGTTAAATGAAAGCGCTACTGGGGGACAACCCAGATTTCCGTTTTCGTATTTCTTTTTTTAGTTCAGCTTTTATATTTGCTTTTGTTGCCTTGAGTTTGTGCTTGCAGGTTTCGTGTTCGATGGAGGATGCTGCGGACTATTCTTGATCGTAAACGCCAATCGTCTGGTATGCTCATTTCTGAGCATTGGGTAACACTTCCTCCCCTCTTTCAGCTTCAAATTTCTAGATATCGTGTTTAGCTTAAGTCTGGGGGAGCGGTTGTTATTATCCACTGTGCACGAGCTGCATTGCATACTAGAAGGTTGCTTTTTATTTTTCATTATCATTATCATTGTTGCATTCCTTACACACCACTTCACCCACTTGAGTGCGTGCTTTTCTTTTTGTTGTTCCGTTTAAAATTAGTTTGGTTGGAATGTGAAATAGTTTGTTAACGTCGGAATTATTATTTGGAGCACGATGTCGACTCATGTAGTGTACTAGTCACGTCGCATGTTATGGTAGAATTTGAGTAGACCTAGATTTTCTTTATGCATCTAATTTATATTTAGTATTTCTGCGTAAATTTAGATTTAGTATACTCAAATGCTGAATTTGTATGAAATTGACGATAACCCGGTATTGTGTGTGCACGATTGCTAGTCGTGTGTTGCTCGAGTCGGGAGGAAGGTTTATCTTTCTCGTGGGCTAAGAACTTGCCCCAAGCGACTCTCGAAGCATTGGTGAGAGCGACTCGTCGAGTTAAAAATGACGTAGGCCACCATTTGGCTAGTTTGAGCTTTGTTGTTCCATGTCCATTTCATTCACCTTTGCGAGCCAAATTTGTGCCTACCAATCCTTTGTTCAGCTCCTCTTCATCCACCAAAGCCTGAAGCCTATCCTACACCCGCAACCAAATTGTTTTTAACTGCGCTCATAAGTCTCAATGTGCGTGTCGTGTGGAATCATTTTGTTATGAAGGGAAAATATTGTCTATCCGCTGACTTTGAACCAACCGGAGGATACATAAAAGAAGAAAAAATATGTAAAAGAAAAAAAAAAGTAGTTTGAAAAAAAAATCCTCCCGAGCTAAAAACAGAAAATCTGTTGGAATTTGTGAAGTAGGCCGTGCGCACACCTGGTTTTCATGATAAGTCCGGGGGTGTGTCACACGAGCGTAGTTTGTGGTTTTGTGGGGTGCAGCATTCCGATAGCTCACTTGGGTTGCGCAGCCATCGTGTTTAACTTTGAATATCATACCGTAACCTAAGCCCCGTTTTAATCCTATAAGTCCTACTGATTTGATTTGTGAGTTTGCTAGCGCCGTGGTGAGAGTGTGACCGGGCAAGCGTATGGTTCACGACGTTGATGGATTTCAGCGGAGTTATTCCTAAGCCCCAATCTTGTGCAACACCCGCCTCAGTGTCTCGTCGGTTTCATACCGGGCATGATCACCAAATTCGTCATAATTCACCAACTGAGTATAATTAAATCTCTACTTACGCTTTAATACTTACGTAAATTAGTTAGCATAGTTAGAATCTCTTTCTACTAGAATTTCTACTCGCATGCGTATGTTACTTCGCACCGTACTCCTTTGTGTAATTCTCTATGTTAATTATTCGTTTTCACATTCCACCGGATTCGTTTGCTCGGGACGCGCAAACAGTTAAGTCTGGGGGTGTGATGAGTCCTGATCATATATACATTTATGGACTCATCCGGGCCGTTATTTTGTCAATATCACGCACTTTAGCCTTATTATAGTCTATATTTGATAACCCATGCTAGGTGCACATTTAGGCCCACTTTGGTGTGTTTTCGTGTGTATTATCTTTAGTAGTAGTCATATGTTGTTAAGTGCCACTTTCAGTGGCTAGATCTGTGTTTGTGCTGGAATAGGAGGCGTGCAAGTGTTTCCGGTGCAATTCTGCACAGGAACACTGCGCATGATCACTTGTTCTAGTGCGCACGACCACCGGTCGTGCGCCACTAATCGTGCACACTTAACCCTTTTTCACGAGTTCTGTCTGGTGCAGTGCGCACGACCATCGACTCCAGTGCGCACGACCATCGGTCGTGCGCCACTGCTCGTGCGCATTGACCATTAAATTTCTGAGTTCTGTTTGCTGTAGTGCGCGCGACCATCAACTCCAGTGCGCACGACCACCGGTCGTGCGCCACTGGTCGTGCGAACATTGTATTTTATAATTTCGTCTCTTGCAGGTTCTGTCCAGGCAGTGCGCACGATCGCAGAATTCCAGTGCGCACGACCACTGGTCGTGCGCCAATGATCGTGCGCAGTATTCAATCCAGCGCCTATTTAAACGCCTGTTGCGATTTTAGGGCGGATCGATCATTCCGGGAGCGAGGTTCCTATTCCGTACGCCTCCGACCACCGCCCTGGAACGCCCCTACTTCATCTTCCACGCAAAGGGAAGCCTCCTCCATCCATTCCAAACCTTCCTCCATCGTCCGTGAGTGTTCTCCATCGTCCGCAAGCCTCCAAGCAACCATTTTCGCTCTCCGCCCGGTGAGAAGAAGAAGAGACCTTGAGTCGAAGACGACGGAGCACGTAGGGAGATTGTGACAGCTCTCTACGCCGGAAGCATTGTCCGTCCGAGTCCGGAGGTAGCCCGACAACCTACCATTCCGGCCGTGAACGGCCGCTAATCTTCACCGCCGGTTATTTCTTTCTTCTTTCCCTTCATTGCACTCTTTGAACCATGTACTAGATGAATATTGTGATATTTACTTTGATGAAACTAAATATTTCTTTGTTTTTCTCCATGGTTTGCTCATGATTCATTCCGTTCTCACCCACTCACTCGCACACGCACGCAAGGTGTTTGCTCCGTGTTAGCAAGAGCTAACGACGGTTGTGAAGAGGTGTTTGCGACCCTCACCCTTTCGCACTTGAGTTCACTTCATCCGCCTCACGAAGCATGGCATCGCAGCCGTTGCATCCACCTCACTTTGCGAAGCGGTGTTATCGACCCGCATCTCTGTTGTTGTTGTTAAAATTAGGAAAACCAAACAAAAACCCCTCTTTGTGTTTGTGAAACGCTTGTGTAACAATAATCACTGCGCGATTCGTTCACCCATCCTGCATTCCTCAAGAGACCGACATCCGGGGAATTTATTCTCCACAATTATTACTTGACAGCGACCGGTGCACTTGCCGACGCGCATCAATCCCGCTGAACCTTGCGGCATTGATGACAATGCCAACATTATTTTACTTCCCCAACCTGATGGGAGTGAGACCGGGATCACTCCCCCGATTGATGTTTATTTATGTTCTTCGTCTTCTTTATTTCTTGATCCCCTTCCTTCATCTGAGTATGTGCAGGTTGAATCTTCACAGGTACTTCAGGAGGACTTGGAGCTTTTTGCTCAAGTCAATGATGGGAGCATCCTCTCATGTGAGGAGGTTTATTCCCCCTCCTTAGAGGAAGCTCCACTCATTGCCTTCGCCTCCGACTGCCTCCCTGTTGACGACTCCTTGCTAGGCAAGGATATTTTTGGTGAGTTGAGCGAGGATATCTCCTCCTCCTCTTCTTACTTCCTTTTCCCTCTACCTGTGATGGGCAGGTTTTATCTTTATTCGGGTAGAGGCGTGTCTGTTCTGTCGCCGTATCGGTACCTGTTACCGACACGCATATTAGAACAATTACCTGTCCATTTCCTTTTTCATACGCCCATTAGCTAGAACCTTTAGTTTTTGAATAAGTCGTGCTGGGATGACAATAACCCCAGTATTTATCTTACTTTCCATGCATTTTATTTTATTCAATCCTGTTTAGCTAGCTGTAGTTTATTTTAGTTTTTCTTTTTCTTTTTCTTTTGTTTTGCGGAGCTGACCCCTGCAGGTATCTTTTCTGGATGGCGGATGCTGCGGCTCATTTTAGCTTACACGCCAATCTTCTGGTGTTCTCATTTCTGAGCACTGGGTACTCTCTTTCCCTAGCCTTTTCTGATTTTCATGTCATATATTTTGTGGATTGTTTAGTTTAAGTCTGGGGGAGAGAGCAGTTTTTGTGCCCACTCACGTGCACTCTTGCATAGCATGCTAGAAGTACTTTTATTGTAGCTTATTGGAAATTGTTGTTCATTTTCATTGCACACCACAGCACCCACTTGAGCGCGTACTCATCTGTTTGCTTGCTCTGTTGTGAATTTAATTCTTCTGCTTATGTGGGAAAGTCTAGGTGATGGCTTAGGACTAGGTAGCAGAGTAAAATGTTGACTTCAGTAGTGCTCCTAGTCGAGTGCTCGGTTGCATAGAAATTTGTGTAGATTAGACTTCTCTTTATACTTATGGTTTTATATTTTTTCTATTAGTGTAAATGTTGTTTACTCTACTCAATTGGTGAATCCGGTGGAATCAAACGGTAGCGTAGGGATGTGTGTAAACGATCGCTAGACTCGTATTGCTTGAGTCGGGAGAAAGGAGAATCTTTCTCGGTGGCTAGAACTTGGCCCAAGCGATTCTTGAAGCTTTGGCATAGGATAGTTCTAGTGCGTGAGAATGACGTAGGCCATTATTTTGGCCCGGTTGAGCTTTTTATTTCATGCCTATCATCTACCCTTGCTAGCTCCTTTGTGTTGGGTTTTTCTAGAACCATACATCAGATGTAGGCGCAGCGGAAATAAACAGAAACAACCCAAAAATGCTTGGATCGGCCATGAATGTTGAATCAAGAAGTTAATAAAATACTAGGTAAAAATTACCTCAATGGGGTTGGATCAAATCCAACCAAGATGCTCCAAGAGTTGATTCCTGTCGGTGGCAAGAAGAGTTCTCACGTAGAATTATGTCTACGTCTCTACAGAAGTCCACACGAGCCGGGAGAACGCCAAGTCACGTTGCACGCAACTCGGAAGGAAGAAAGGCTGCACCTTGCACTTCCACGGATTGCTAGATCCGCTTCAGGAAGAACAATGCCGGCGACAATCGACGGAGAGGAGGTCAGCGGACGCGATTCAGAGACGGCGGAACACTTCCGTCGACTAGGGTTCGTGAGGCGTGAACGGAACTCCTTCCGTCGGCCTTTCTCTTCGTCAGTTATCATGAACCCTAAAACGAAGTCCTATTTATACCCAAAGGATAAACAGCTTCTAGAAGAATCGCTATCCGCAGACCACACATCAGAATAAGGGCTTCTGTTACAATTCGTCGGAATTTCACGGAAGATCATTCGTCGAGATTTCACGGGACAATCCGACGAATCCGACGAATCCGACGAATCAGATCAGACGGCAACATTTGCCAAGAAAATGATCTCTGTAACAATTCGTCGAGTCTTCACGGGACAATCCGACGAATTCCGACGAATTCCGACGAACGGCAACAATTGCCTAGTCAAGGCTCTGTGATAATTCGTCGAGATTCCACGGAATGACCCGACGAATCCCGACGAATTCCGATGAATCCAGACAGACGACAACACTTTGTCGAGTGAAGAATCTCTGTCACAGTTCGTCGAGTTTCCACGGAATGACCCGACGAATCCCGACGAATCCGACGAATCCAATCCGTGTAAACCCGACGAATTCCGACGAATCATATCCGACGAATCCTATCCGTGTAAACCCGACGAATTCCGACGAATCATATCCGACGAATTCATACAGCAACATTTGCTGGACTTCCCCATTCTATATGGTGATTGGTAACCTTTACCAACACAGTCAATCTTCCAACTTCTCCACATGCTCTTATGTGCGACCCTGCAGGCTCATATCGCGTTGGCAGTGAGATTACATGTTTGACCACTTCTAGATCACAATGGCAACTCCAACAGTCTCCCACTTGATCTTGAAAGTATCAAACCAAAAACCTCACAAACAATGAGCGGCATCTAGCAATGCATCATTGCTCCCCAAGCAATACGAGTTCATAACTCATAAGCCTTTATGACCAATGTTCCAACGTTGTCTTTGTCTCTTTGTCCCTTACATCCGGAAAGAACTAGAGGTATGGACCGTGTCACCCTCATAATAGCTCAATCCAAGTTTCTTGATCTAGAACGGACTTCCAGAGAATGGTGAGCCCAATATCACATATTGGCTCAACCAAGCATGGCCATGCATTTCCCAGTCCAATTCCATCAAGGGGCCCATGGATGCAACTCCTGTTATATAGGAGGACAAATCCCATATCTGCTCACACCCAAACACCCAAATGATTCGTAACGTACCCAACGACCACCCTTATCATCAACCTTCTTCAAGGAAGACTTTAGATGACATCAAAGCACGCACTTCCTCACTCGGTGAATGTTGTGACTTCAGGTCAAAGGACCACAACACCATTGTCAAATGAGACCTACTTGTGACACTTTTAAGTAACAATCCACAAAGTAGTCTCAGGTTGGGTCTGTCCAGTACAACTTGTTCACTAACAAGTACCCATGTGATGACTTGATATCACAATATCATGACCTGTGAGAACCGGTCATCAGTTAACACACATGCTAGTCTTAATGTATCATCATCACCCTTAGCTTCTACGATGATACCTCGACCAGGGACCTTTTAAGAATGAAGCTTCGAAATCATAGGCTCTCACATTCAAGTCACGCACTTGATGTCCTATGGAAGCGAACATTCTAAGGGTATTTATCACGAATTTTATTCTATCATATAGAAACAGTATATCGTAATAAAAGAACTTGCCATTAATCGTAAAAAGAAATAATTGGTACAGAATTCATCATATGAATAAATTTTAAACAGCCAACAGAATATTTATTTTACATGCAACCCACAAGACTCCCACTAGAGTTGATCATTCAGGTATCGTATACCCATTGATCTAGTATGACCATCATGCTTTCTCTGCGCGAGAGGCTTTGTTAGTGGATCTGCAATATTCTCCTCAGTCGGCACTCTGCAAATGTTCACATCTCCTCGTTCGACAATCTCACGAATAAGATGGAACCGCCGAAGTATGTGCTTGGAGCGCTGATGGGATCTAGGTTCCTTAGATTGTGCAATTGCACCATTGTTTTCACAGTAGAGAACTACGGGACCAACAATGCTAGGAACTACATCTAGCTCGCCGATGAATTTCCTAATCCATACAGCCTCCTTCGCTGCATTAGCTGCAGCGATATACTCGGCCTCAGTTGTAGAATCAGCAACTGTCTCTTGCTTGGAACTCTTCCAGCTCACAGCTCCTCCATTCAGGCAAAACACAAACCCTGACTGAGACTTTGAATCATCCCTATCAGTTTGGAAGCTGGCATCCGTGTAACCACTTACAACGAGCTCTTCCTTTCCACCATACACCAAGAATACATCCTTAGTCCTTCTCAAGTACTTCAGGATATTCTTTACGGCTATCCAGTGACATTCACCGGGATCAGACTGATACCTGCTAGTCATGCTCAAAGCAAAAGAGACATCGGGTCGAGTACATAACATTGCATACATGATTGACCCAATTGCCGAAGCATATGGAATCAACTTCATGTGGTCCTTATCTTCGCAAGATTTTGGACACTGGTCCTTAGAGAGATTCACACCATGAGACATGGGTAAAAATCCTTTCTTGGACTCAAGCATGTTGAACCGCTTCAACACCTTGTCAATGTACGTACTCTGGGTCAAACCCAGCAACTTCTTCGATCTATCTCTATAGATCTTAATACCGAGTATGTAAGTCGCTTCACCCAAGTCCTTCATAGAAAAGCAGTTCCCTAGGTTGTTCTTAACAACTTTCAGGGTAGGTATGTCATTCCCGATCAGCAGTATGTCATCTACATACAATATCAGGAAGACAACAATGCTCCCACTGATTCGCTTGTAAACACACGGTTCATCTTCATTCTTGACAAAACCAAACTCTTTGATCTTCTCATCAAAACGAAGATTCCAACTTCTAGAGGCCTGTTTCAGTCCATAGATGGACCTATTCAGCTTGCATATTTTAGTGGCTTCATTTGGGGATACAAAACCCTCGGGTTGTGTCATGTACACTTCCTCAAGGAGGTTTCCATTTAGGAAAGCCGTTTTGACATCCATCTGCCAGATCTCGTAGTCATAATACGCAGCAATAGCAAGCAATATCCTAATGGACTTTACCATGGCAACAGGGGAAAAGGTCTCATCATAGTCAATACCATGAATTTGCTTGAAACCCTTAGCCACCAGTCGCCCTTTGAATGTCTGTACATTCCCATCCATGTCGGTCTTCTTCTTGAAGACCCACTTGCACCCTATGGGTCGTACCCCTTCAGGTGGTTCCACCAAGTTCCAAACTTGGTTTATATACATGGAGTCCATTTCAGATTTCATAGCCTCAAGCCATTTGTCGGAGTCCGGTCCATTCATAGCCTCTTGGTAGGTTGCTGGTTCATCATCATGATCCATAAGCAACACATTACCTATTTGAGACACGAGAAATCCATATCTCTCAGGCTCAAATCTTGGTCTACCAGATCTACGTAGGACTTGTGTTTCGTGAGCAGGTTCTCTAGCTACAACATCTTGTAGTCCTGGCTCAGAATCCAACTCTGGTTCATTCACTATTTGTGGTTCTTGAACTTCTTCAAGTTCTACCTTTTGCGTCTTTCTTGATAAGAACTCTTTCTCCAAGAAGACACCCGTCCTTGCGACAAACACTTTGCCCTCAGACGGTAGGTAAAAGTAATATCCCTTCGTTTCCTTAGGATATCCCACCAGATAACACTTATCTGATTTGGGTTCCAGCTTGTCAGGCATTTGACGTCGTACGTATGCCTCACAGCCCCAAATTTTAATGAACGACATACTAGGACGCTTCCCAGTCCATATCTCATATGGTGTCTTTAGAACCGTTTTCGTCGGAGCGCGATTCAGTGTCATTGCAGCAGTCTCTAAAGCAAAACCCCAAAAGGAAACAGGCAAGTCTGCATGACTCATCATCGACCGTACCATGTCTAACAGAGTACGATTTCTCCTCTCAGACACACCATTATGCTGCGGTGTCCTAGGTGGAGTGAGCTGTGATACAATACCACACTCTTTCAGATGATCACGGAACTCATGACTCAGGTATTCGCCACCTCGATCAGATCGGAGTGCTTTAACCTTTTTACCCAATTGGTTCTCCACTTCATTCTTAAACTCTTTGAACTTTTCAAAGGTTTCGGATTTGCACTTCATAAGATACACGTATCCGTATCTACTGAAATCATCAGTAAATGTAACGAAGTAGAAAAACCCACCTCTAGCCATAGAACTCATGGGTCCGCATACATCACTATGTACAACACCCAAGAGATCCTCAGCCCTCTCAGTATAACCAGTGAAAGGGGCTTTAGTCATCTTGCCTAATAAACAAGACTCACATCGCTCAAATGATTCATAATCAAATGAGTCCAATAGTCCATCTTTATGGAGCTTGGATATGCGCTTCTCATTTATATGGCCCAAACGACAATGCCAGAGATATGTAGGATTTGAGTCATTTGTTCTTAGTCTTTTATTATTATCTACATTATAGATCGGATGGTCCAGGTTCAAAACATAAAGACCATTAAACAATTGAGCTACAGCATAACAAACATCATTCTTAAATATAGAACAACAATTGTTCTTAATTATAAAAGAAATCCAATCATGTCCAAACATGAAATGGATATAATGTTTCTAGTTATGGCCGGAACAAAATAACAATTATTAAGTTCTATTACAAGCCCACTGGGCAAAGAAAGACGGTAAACCCCTACGGCTACAGCAGCAACTCTTGCTCCATTGCCGACACGTAGGTCCACCTCTCCTTTACTCAGCAATCTCCTCCTTCCTAGTTCCTGCACATTTGTACAAATGTGAGAACCACATCCGGTATCCAATACCCAAGATGAAGGAGCAGAAAGGTTTATCTCTATAACATAAATATCCGAAGCGGAAGTCATACCTCCCTTCATTTTCTGCAGACCCTCAATGTACGAAGGACAAATCCTCCTCCAATGACCAGCCTTGCCACAGTGGTGGCATTTCCCTTCCTTCACGGTGCTCTTCTTTTTCAGCGCAGAAGATTTGGGCTCAAGATGTGACTTATGTCCCACCTTCGTCTTCTTGAAGCCCTTGGCCTTACCCTTGCCTTTATGTACCATCAATATGGGACTAGCAGGCTTGGCCTTCTTCATGTTTATTTCGGCAGTTCGCAACATGCCTAGGAGCTCGGGCAGTGTCTTGTCTATTTCATTCATGTTGTAGTTCAAGACGAACTGCTCATAATTATCCGGCAACGATTGCAGGATAAGATCTGTGGCCAACTCTTGACCCAGAGGAAAACCCAGTCTCTCCACGTTCTCTATATACCCAATCATCTTGAGTACGTGAGTACCAACCGAGTCTCGAGCTCCCATTTTGCACTGAAATAAGGCCTTCGTGACATCGAACCTCTCTTGACGAGCTTGCCCTTGAAACATTTTCTTTAGGTGCTCGTCAATCTCCTTGCACCCCATGTTCTCGTGTTGCTTCTGAAGCTCAGAGTTCATGGTGGCAAGCATAAGACACTCGACGTCTAAGGCGTCATCGGTATACTTCTTATAAGCATCCTTATCAACACGGGACGAGTTCCCGGTCGGCACCTCGGGGGCTTCTTCTTCCAAGACGTAGAGCTTTCGCTCTTGCCTGAGAACAATTCTCAGGTTCCTATACCAGTCCATGTAATTCGTCCCACTAAGCTTGTCCTTCTCAAGGATAGCTCTCAGGGACAAGGTGGAATGTGAACCACTTGCCATGGAATTCTACAAGAATTCATGCAGAATCTAATTAGTACCAAAATTCCAAAATACAATTTATTTTAATTTGGACTTCAATTAAATACTCCCACTATTTTATTCAAATTGATAACCCTCAATATCAATTCGGAGAGTCCATGCGAGCTACTCTCTTAGTGGACAAGATCCGTATTTCACCAACACCACGAGTCCGCTTTGGCGTTCCTCTCATAATGCGGTTATTTAGGTAGGCAACGCTTGCCAATTGCATCCTCATGCAATTCTTGTATGGCTGGTGAATAACTCCTTATTCGCATCCATCATATGGAGCATGCCAACCCTATGCCTCTAGGCACTCAACCTTTGAGGTCACCTAGTTAAGTTAGACCCGATGTCGACAGTGGGATATCACAATTATCCGCTCGCACCCTTACCAAGATAGATTAATGCACCTTGCTTTGGCAAGCCCACACTTCATCGATCGAGGCAGGAAGAGTGTCATCCATCGGAAGGCATCCGAACACTTAATATTTGATGAAGGGATTTTAATTTTAATAATAGGTTAACACTTAACCATGATCAACATTTGATCAAAGTGCACATCCACAGAAAAACAAGCTTTCTTAAAATCCTCATGCATCCCTTGTGTGCACTACATAAGACTATCAACCTTTGATAGACGAAAGGGCTAAATCTGGACATTTAGAACTCTTCCAAATCTTCAGATTTACATGCATTGGACAAAGGCAAAGACAACTCGACTTAAAGCAGTAGACAAGCTCGTCTCTCATTGTTGGATTCAAAATCCAAAACAGTACAAGGGTTCATTAACCACTTGAGGGACGGTTACTGCTAAGGAGACAACTATTTCTAACAATTAGAAATAACCACGAAATCCCAAACGTTCCTGGCGGGGTACCAAGACCCCCTTTTTGAAAATCATCAACATTTGATGTTCCAGGAAGAAATCTTGACATTTAGAACACTTCTAAATACCTAGATTTGCACGTACTGGAATAACCAAACTTCTGAAACAAAATTCATGACCAGAACCTAGCTCTGATACCACTGTTGGGTTTTTCTAGAACCATACATCAGATGTAGGCGCAGCGGAAATAAACAGAAACAACCCAAAAATGCTTGGATCGGCCATGAATGTTGAATCAAGAAGTTAATAAAATACTAGGTAAAAATTACCTCAATGGGGTTGGATCAAATCCAACCAAGATGCTCCAAGAGTTGATTCCTGTCGGTGGCAAGAAGAGTTCTCACGTAGAATTATGTCTACGTCTCTACAGAAGTCCACACGAGCCGGGAGAACGCCAAGTCACGTCGCACGCAACTCGGAAGGAAGAAAGGATGCACCTTGCACTTCCACGGATTGCTAGATCCGCTTCAGGAAGAACAATGCCGGCGACAATCGACGGAGAGGAGGTCAGCGGACGCGATTCAGAGACGGCGGAACACTTCCGTCGACTAGGGTTCGTGAGGCGTGAATGGAACTCCTTCCGTCGGCCTTTCTCTTCGTCAGTTATCATGAACCCTAAAACGAAGTCCTATTTATACCCAAAGGATAAACAGCTTCTAGAAGAATCGCTATCCGCAGACCACACATCAGAATAAGGGCTTCTGTTACAATTCGTCGGAATTTCACGGAAGATCATTCGTCGAGATTTCACGGGACAATCCGACGAATCCGACGAATCCGACGAATCAGATCAGACGGCAATATTTGCCAAGAAAATGATCTCTGTAACAATTCGTCGAGTCTTCACGGGACAATCCGACGAATTCCGACGAATTCCGACGAACGGCAACAATTGCCTAGTCAAGGCTCTGTGATAATTCGTCGAGATTCCACGGAATGACCCGACGAATCCCGACGAATTCCGACGAATCCAGACAGACGACAACACTTTGTCGAGTGAAGAATCTCTGTCACAGTTCGTCGAGTTTCCACGGAATGACCCGACGAATCCCGACGAATCCGACGAATCCAATCCGTGTAAACCCGACGAATTCCGACGAATCATATCCGACGAATCCTATCCGTGTAAACCCGACGAATTCTGACGAATCATATCCGACGAATTCATACAGCAACATTTGCTGGACTTCCCCATTCTATATGGTGATTGGTAACCTTTACCAACACAGTCAATCTTCCAACTTCTCCACATGCTCTTATGTGCGACCCTGCAGGCTCATATCGCGTTGGCAGTGAGATTACATGTTTGACCACTTCTAGATCACAATGGCAACTCCAACACTTTGTGCCTACCCCTTCCTCTTGATTCAGCTCCACTTTTATCGCACCAAAAGCTTAAAAGCCTAACCTAGTCGCACACCCAAATCTGAGCTTCAAATTATAGTTATATTTACATTTTGGGGGGGGTGTTGATGTGGTAATTTTTATAGTGGAAATTGTGGGTGTATTCATTGATATTTTTGCCGAAAAAAGAAAAGAAAGAAAAAGAAGAATGAAGTAGCGAAAGAAAAAAAAAAGGGGATTGTTATGAAAAAGTTGAATTGAAAATTTTGAAATTTTGGTGTTGGGAGTGGGCGGTGCACACACCTATGTTGTAAAAGTCCAAGTCTGGGGGTGTGGTGAATTTGTTTATTATCGTCGTGCGGGTAGCTTTATCTTGTGCTCATATTGGGTTAGGTGTGCGTAGCCTCCAGGTTTATCTTTGTTTACCTCACCGTAACCCAAGCCCCATCTCAAGCCTAAAGTCCTACCGACTCACGCTATGAACCAATCTAATGTCGTGGAGAGAATGTGACCGGGCGAGCCTATGGTCACCGACACCGATGGATTTCGGTGGAGTTTGTCCGGCACCCCAATCTTGAGCAATGCTCATCTCAGCGCTTAGTTTACTTTCTCCGTATGCATGACCGGATGATTCACCGTAGCTCACCATTTTGAGTGGTTGTAATATGCTTTTACTCTTTTAGAAATATATAAACTGTTGTGTACAATGAGAAATCTTCTCTACTATTTTACTTATGCACATGAGCATGCGACTTCGCATGGTACTCTGTATTGTAATTTTAAGCCATCTACTTTTCTTTCCCCGTTCGCTTAGAATTTGTTTGCTCGGGATGCGCAAACAGGTAAGTCTGGGGTTGTGATGAGTCCCAATTTTATACACATTTATGGACTCATCTGGGCCGATTTTCTAGTCTATGCACTACATTTTAGGCATGTTTTCGCTCATATTTGTTATTCCATGCTTTGTGCACTTCTAGGCCCGTTTTGGTGTTATTTCTTGTTTATCTTCGTTTTTAGTTTTCATGCATTGTTAAGTGCCACCTTCAGTGGCTAGATTGGTGTTGTATGCTGGAACAGGAGTCGTGCAGGTGTTCCCGGTACAATCCTGTACAGGAACACTGCGCACGATCACTGGTTCTATTGCGCACGACCACTGGTCGTGCGCCACTGATCGTGTGCACTTACCCCCTGAAATCTGAGTTCTGTCTTCCTTATCGCACGACCACTTACGAAAGCGCGCACGATCACTGGTCGTGCGCCACTGGTCATGCGAACATTGTATTTTATAATCTTTTCCCCTTGCAGGCTCCGTCCAGGCAGGCGCACGATCACAGGATGATTGTGCGCACGACCACTGGTCGTGCGCCAACGATCGTGCGCACTGTTTATTCCAGCGCCTATAAATTGCCCTGCTCGTGATTTAGGTCGCGATCCTCGCCGTTTTTTCCGCCCAGCTCCGCCGTTTTCGCCCCTTCCGCAGGTTTTTCGCCCCATCCATCGCCGCCCACCATATGGAGGTGCTCCGGGCTTGTTCTTCATGCCATTCTTGAGCCGGAGCTTCCTCTCGGCCTCCTCCTTCATCCTAAAGCTTAAAGAGGAGATCTAGCCGCCATCACCATCAAGCAAGAGGAAGTTAGCAACCTCTACCGGATCGTGACACGAAGAAGACGGGCTCATTGGAGAGTAGTGACAGCTCTCTCTACCCCAGACGTAGTTGCGGACCGAGCTAGGACGCGGATTGACAACCCGGTGCTTCCTACCGTGAATCCACAATGAGCCTTCGGATTCGGTCGATTTCTTGCCTTATTCTTCTCTTATTGATGTGTGTATGTAGTTAGATCTATGTATTAAGATGAAGTTGCACTTAAACTTGTTTGTATTTTTATATATTTCATATCTATGTGAAATGCTTGTTGTTTGAGTTGCTTGAGGTGCGCCCAATTCCATCCTCCACCCCGCCGTCACGTTCGTCGCCGCACTAGCAATTGATAGTGGCCTGCTTGTTGAAGAGGTGCTTATGACCCAAACTCCGTTATCCTACTCGTCCATCCGCCCTTGCGACGCAGCGCGCTCAAGGCCTGCCTAGTCTCCATCCCGCCAAGCGAAGCATTGCATAGCGGCATTGCATAGGAGTAGTTATAGTATTTTCTCTTTATTGTTCACAATCCAAAACCCCCGTTTCCGCATCCATCCGACTATAGGACTTCGATCTCAAGTCCTTCCTCAATAGTCAATTCCACCTTACTGTGTTCCTTTGAGATTCGATACTCGGGGATTACTCCTCGTTTTATATTACTTGAACGATCGGTACACTGCCTTTTCGTGTCGCAGTCGAGCTACCGCCTATAGAGGTGAGTGAGATTTGCGCCATCAAAGTCCAAGCCTGCTAGTCCCATATTGATGGTACATAAAGGCAAGGGTAAGGCCAAGGGCTTCAAGAAGACGAAGGTGGGACCTAAGTCACATCTTGAGCCCAAATCTTCTGCGCTGAAAAAGAAGAGCACCGTGAAGGAAGGGAAATGCCACCACTGTGGCAAGGCTTGTCATTGGAGGAGGAATTGTCCTTCGTACATTGAGGGTCTGCAGAAAATGAAGGGAGGTATGACTTCCGCTTCGAATATTTACGTTATAGAGATAAACCTTTATGCTCCTTCATCTTGGGTATTGGATACCGGATGTGGTTCTCACATTTGTACAAATATGCAGGAACTGAGAAGGAAAAGATTGCTGAGTAAAGGAGAGTTGGACCTGCGCGTCGGTAATGGAGCAAGAGTTGCTGCTGTAGCCGTTGGGGTTTACCGTCTTCCTTTGCCCAGTGGGCTTGTAATAGAACTTAATAATTGTTATTTTGTTCCGGCCATAACTAGAAACATTATATCCATTTCATGCTTAGACATGATTGGATTTTCTTTTATAATTAAGAACAATTGTTGTTCTGTATTTAAGAATGATGTTTGTTAGGCTGTAGCTCAATTGTTTAATGGTCTTTATGTGTTGAACCTGGACCATCCGATCTATAATGTAGATAATAATAAAAGACTAAGAACAAATGACTCAAATCCTACATATCTCTGGCATTGTCGTTTGGGGCATATAAACGAGAAGCGCATATCCAAGCTCCATAGAGATGGACTATTGGACTCATTTGATTATGAATCATTTGAGCGATGCGAGTCTTGTTTGTTAGGCAAGAAGACTAAAGCCCCTTTCACTGGTTATACTGAGAGGGCTGAGGATCTCTTGGGTGTTGTACATAGTGATGTATGCGGGCCCATGAGTTCTATGGCTAGAGGTGGGTATTACTACTTCGTTACATTTACTGATGATTTCAGTAGATACGGATACGTGTATCTTATGAAGTGCAAATCCGAAACTTTTGAAAAGTTCAAAGAGTTTAAGAATGAAGTGGAGAACCAATTGGGTAAAAAGGTTAAAGCACTCCGATCTGATCGAGGTGGCGAATACCTGAGTCATGAGTTCCGTGATCATCTGAAAGAGTGTGGTATTGTATCATAGCTCACTCCACCTAGGACACCGCAGCATAATGGTGTGTCTGAGAGGAGAAATCGTACTCTGTTAGACATGGTACGGTCGATGATGAGTCATGCAGACTTGCCTGTTTCCTTTTGGAGTTTGCTTTAGAGACTGCTGCAATGACACTGAATTGCGCTCCGACGAAAACGGTTCTAAAGACACCATATGAGATATGGACTAGGAAGCATCCTAGTATGTCATTCATTAAAATTTGGGGTTGTGAGGCATACGTACGACGTCAAATGCCTGACAAGATGGAACCCAAATCAGATAAGTGTTATCTGGTGGGATATCCTAAGGAAACGAAAGGATATTACTTTTACCTACCGTCTGAGGGCAAAGTGTTTGTTGCAAGGACGGGTATCTTCTTGGAGAAAGAGTTCTTGTCAAGAAAGACGCAAAAGGTAGAACTTGAAGAAGTTCAAGAACCACAAGTAGTGAATGAACCAGAATTGGATTCTGAGCCAGGACTACAAGATGTTGTAGCTAGAGAACCTGCTCAAGAGACACAAGTCCTATGTAGATCTGGTAGACCAAGATTTGAGCCTGAGAGATATGGATTTCTCGTGTCTCAAATAGGTAATGTGTTGCTTATGGATCATGATGATGAACCAGTGACCTACCAAGAGGCTATGAATGGACCGGACTCCGAAAAATGGCTTGAGGCTATGAAATCCGAAATGGACTCCATGTATACAAACCAAGTTTGGAACTTGGTGGAACCACCTGAAGGGGTACGACCCATAGGGTGCAAGTGGGTCTTCAAGAAGAAGACCGACATGGATGGGAATGTACAGACATTCAAAGGGAGACTGGTGGCTAAGGGTTTCAAGCAAATTCATGGTGTTGACTATGATGAGACCTTTTCCCCTATTGTCATGGTAAAGGCCATTAGGATATTGCTTGCTATTGCTGCGTATTATGACTACGAGATCTCGCAGATGGATGTCAAAATGGCTTTCCTAAATGGAAACCTCCTTGAGGAAGTGAACATGACACAACCCGAGGGTTTTGTATCCTCAAATGAAGCCACTAAAATATGCAAGCTGAATAGGTCCATCTATGGATTGAAACAGGCCTCTAGAAGTTGGAATCTTCGTTTTGATGAGAAGATCAAAGAGTTTGGTTTTGTCAAGAATGAAGATGAACCGTGTGTTTACAAGCGAATCAGTGGGAGCATTGTTGTCTTCCTGATATTGTATGTAGATGACATACTGCTGATCGGGAATGACATACCTACCCTGAAAGTTGTTAAGAACAACCTAGGGAACTGCTTTTCCATGAAGGACTTGGGTGAAGCGACTTACATACTCGGTATTAAGATCTATAGAGATAGATCGAAGAAGTTGCTGGGTTTGACCCAGAGTATGTACATTGAGAAGGTGTTGAAGCGGTTCAACATGCTTGAGTCCAAGAAAGGATTTTTGCCCATGTCTCATGGTGTGAATCTCTCTAAGGACCAGTGTCCAAAATCTTGTGAAGATAAGGACCGCATGAAGTTGATTCCATAAGCTTCGGCAATTGGGTCAATCATGTATGCAATGTTATGTACTCGACCCGATGTCTCTTTTGCTTTGAGCATGACTAGTATGTATCAGTCTGATCCCGGTGAATGTCACTGGATAGCCGTAAAGAATATCCTGAAGTACTTGAGAAGGACTAAGGATGTATTCTTGGTGTATGTTGGAGAGGAAGAGCTCGTTGTAAGTGGTTACACGGATGCCAGCTTCCAAACTGATAGGGATGATTCGAAGTCTCAGTCAGGATTTGTGTTTTGCCTGAATGGAGGAGCTGTGAGCTAGAAGAGTTCCAAGCAAGAGACAGTTGCTGATTCTACAACTGAGGCCGAGTATATCGCTGCGGCAAATGCAGCGAAGGAGGCTGTATGGATTAGGAAATTCATTGGCGAGCTAGATGTAGTTCCTAGCATTGTTGGTCCCGTAGTTCTCTACTGTGATAATAATGGTGCAATTACACAATCTACGGAACCTAGATCCCATCAGCGCTCCAAGCACATACTTCGGCGGTTCCATCTTATTCGTGAGATTGTCGAACGAGGAGATGTGAACATTTGCAGAGTGCCGACTGAGGAGAATATTGCAGATCCACTGACAAAGCCTCTCGCTCAGAGAAAGCATGATGGTCATACTAGATCAATGGGTATACGATACCTGAGTGATCAACTCTAGTGGGAGTCTTGTGGGTTGCATGTAAAATATATATTCTGTTGGCTGTTTATTATTTATTCATATGATGAATTGTGTACCAATTATTTCTTTTTAAAATTAATGGCAAGTTCTTTTATTATGATATACGGTTTCTATATGATAGAATAAAATTCGTGATAAATACCCTTAGAATGTTCGCTTCCATAGGACATCAAGTACGTGACTTGAATGTGAGAACCTATGATTTCGAAGCTTCATTCTTAAAAGGTCCCTGGTCGAGGTATCATCGTAGAAGCTAAGGGTGATGATGATACATTAAGACTAGCATGTGTGTTGACTGATGACCGGTTCTCACAGGTCATGATATTGTGATATCAAGTCATCACGTGGGTACTTGTTAGTGAACAAGTTGTACTGGACAGACCCAACCTGAGACTGCTTTGTGGATTGTTACTTGAACGTGTCACAAGTATGTCTCATTTGACAATGGTGTTGTGGTCCTTTGACCTGAAGTCACAACATTCATCGAGTGAGGAAGAGCGTGCTTTGATGTCATCTAAAGTCTTCCTTGAAGAAGGTTGATGATAAGGGTGGTCGTTGGGTATGTAACGAATCATTTGGGTGTTTGGGTGTGAGCAGATATGGGATTTGTCCTCCTATATAACAGGAGTTGCATCCATGGGCCCCTTGATGGAATTGGACTGAGAAATGCATGGCCATGCTTGGTTGAGCCAATATGTGATATTGGGCTCACCATTCTCTGGAAGTCTGTTGGAACCATAGCTTTTGATTTGAGTTAGGATCCATCATTTTGTTAAATCTAATAATTTAGATCAATCTAAATTAACACAAATTAAATATGATGCGATCGAAACGGAGAATATACTTAAGCAAATAACATAAGTTCTCTACGTTCGACAAATGTCGAACGACGCTCGACAAATAGCCAGACGGCGCTCGACAAATATTCATCAGAACAGCATTCGACAAATAGCGAACGACGCTCGACGAATCCAGACAGAACAATTGGAGCGGGCAGGCATTCTGTGAACGACACTCGACGAACTCATCCAGACTTAGCAGGTCGACGAGATAAATCAAGATCGACAAAATATCTTATTTGCAGAGAATTGCTCAGCACATCAAAAGGCGCTCGACAAATGCCGTTCAGTGCTCGACAAAATTCTAGCCAGAGCTCGACTAATATTTTATTTTGCTATCTTTCTTTATAATATTTAATCTAGCCGTTGCAGCATTAAAAGTATATTGCCGTTTCTGTATTGTCAAATCGGCAACTCCTCTTTCCAAGGAACAAAATTAAGGAGATTTTATCTCTTTCCATTTTTCCACTTTCAATTGGTATTCAGAAGCTTTCTCCAGACTATATATTCATGAGAAGAGCATAAAGAAATATACAGATATAGGAGAGACAGAGAAGAAAATACATAGAAGCAAATCTATTTTTCTTGCTAATATTCTCTTGCAGATCTCATACATCCTGAGACAATAATCACGACCAATTGCTCAGGATCATCACTGCAAAAGAAGGAAGAAGCATTTGAACAATCAAAAGGAAGAGACCTCCAGAACTGTCATTCATCTATACCAGACAGGGGGAGCTCTTCATCATCTAATCCTTTCAACACCATATCAGGATCATCAAGAGTCTTCTTATACAGAGAAGAACAATTTAATTTCTGCTTTTATTTTTCCTCTCTTTACCCCATCCTGTACAGGGTTATAACTCCCTTCAAAAGTTAACTCTCGGTGACAGGGCACCTTAGCAAAAACCTGCAGTTTGGTTAGAGAACCTTATCAACAGCTCACCTGGTGTGAGGGCACCTTATCAACAACCTCATAGTGGATTCCTACCCGTGGGTAGAAGAGTAGATGTACCCAGTTGAGGGGAACTACTATACATCTTGTGTCATCGGGATTGTTTGATTCTTGTTTGCTCTGTTTTACTTCTTTACCTGTGATGTGTTTTATTTGCACTTTAACTATTTAGATTTATTACTCAATCAAGCAAACTTAACCAAGATCTTTTAATAAAGTAAATAAGAACTAAAACACTCCACTTTCAATTGGTATCAGAAGGTGTTGATCTCTTTACAGGCTAACACCTGGATCACAAAGATCACTTTAGTTCTTTCATATGTTCAACACAGTTTTTCAAAATGGCTCCATCAGTTTTCTCTATTACAGATCCACCTTTATGTAACTTGGATAGATTTGAGCTATGGCAAATTAGAATTAAATTATATATGAATGTCATAGATGAGAACATTTACAAATCTATTTTGACAGGACTTCCCCTCATATCATCAAAGGCAGTTACACCTGCATTACCTAGTTCCATGGGTATCAAGTCTCCTTCGAGAGCAAAGAAAGGGCCTGTTTACAAAAGAAAATGTGGCAACAGAGAGACTGATGTCACTGCCCGTGTTTGCAAAATGAAGCCAGATAAATTCAAAGCTGGTACTGATGATGGGCGGACTGATAAACATAAAGAACCTTCCCCATCTACAGAACCTTCTCCATCCTCAGAAGCAGATGACAAAGCCATGCAGATCTTGGCTCAGTCAGTGTCAAAGGACATTCTTTAAAAGCTTGAAGACTGCACCTCTGCAAGAGGAATCTGGACCTCCCTCTCCAGGATGGTAAATAAACCTTCTTTCATCTCTTCAACTAATTGTATTTTTGATGCAGAACCATCAACAAACCTAAGTGAAGAAGAAGAAGAAGAACTTAGAGCTAGAGCTTTCTGCATGATGGCCATAAATGGGTCATATCACAATCCAGATGCAGAAGCAGAAGTAGAAAAGGTAAATGAGGTAATATCAATTCAAAACCCTACCTCTAAAAATTACAAATCTTCTTTTAAAATAACTTTTACCAATTTAATAAAATATAACATAAAAATAAAGAAGTCAACATATATAAATCATTTGATTTCCGAACATAACAAACCTAAAGAAGAACAAAATGACTTTTTAAAACATAAACTTGAACATTTTTTTAAAGAAAAACAAATTGATTATGTTCAACAATTTCAAGAAAAATTTTCAAATTTATATTTTAATGAAATAAAAAGGCTAAAACTGCTAAACCTTTCAACTCTATTAAAATTCAAAGAAGTTTTCTAATTAATTTCTCACCATTAAACTCCATCCCAATTCAAACAGCAAATCTAAAATTTACATGGATTGTTTCCATCATAAAAACTATGTTAAGACAACTTTGTATTCTTACAGACTTCTCCAAGTCAGTTTGAGCATTCTACTGTAGCTGCATTGATCAGTATTGATCATAGCACTGAGTGTGAGTCTCTTCTGATAAGGGGATTCTATGAGAAAGAAAATGTCTGCAATGTTTTTATAATCTAAAGCATTCCTTAAAATCCATTAACAGTTGTAGCAATTCAAGATATTAAAAACATATTAACTCAAATCTAGATCAAATGAGTTGCTTAAATAAAATAATTTAAAGAGTCTACAGAAGAAAATTGAAAACTAAAACCAAGTAAGAGAGAAAAGGAGAACATCAGATAAGCCAAGTGAGAGAGAAAATGAGAAACACAAATCTCAAACAAAACTTAAATTTGTATAAAAGCTGCTGCAACTGAAAATTCTAAAAACCATTTTAAGATTACCAGGTCACTAGTTTTGATTTGATCCCAACTCAAATAGGGGGAGATTCTTGGAACCATAGCTTTTGATTTGAGTTAGGATCCATCCTTTTGTTAAATCTAATAATTTAGATCAATCTAAATTAACACAAATTAAATATGATGCGATCGAAACGGAGAATATACTTAAGAAAATAACATAAGTTCTCTACGTTCGACAAATGTCGAATGGCGCTCGACAAATAGCCAGACGGCGCTCGACAAATATTCATCAGAACAGCGTTCGACAAATAGCGAACGGCGCTCGACGAATCCAGACAGAACAATTGGAGCGGGCAGGCATTCTCTGAACGACACTCGGCGAAATCATCCAGACTTAGCAGGTCGACGAGATAAATCAAGATCGACAAAATATCTTATTTGCAGAGAATTGCTCAGCACATCAAAAGGCGCTCGACAAATGTCGTTCAGTGCTCGACAAAATTCTAGCCAGAGCTCGACTAATATTTTATTTTGCTATCTTTCTTTATAATATTTAATCTAGCCGTTGCAGCATTAAAAGCATATTGCCGTTTCTGTATTGTCAAATCGGCAACTCCTCTTTCCAAGGAACAAAATTAAAGAGATTTTATCTCTTTCCATTTTTCCACTTTCAATTGGTATTCAAAAGCTTTCTCCAGACTATATATTCATGAGAAGAGCATAAAGAAATATACAGATATAGGAGAGACAGAGAAGAAAATACATAGAAGCAAATCTATTTTTCTTGCTAATATTCTCTTGCAGATCTCATACATCCTGAGACAACAATCACGACCAATTGCTCAGGATCATCACTGCAAAAGAAGGAAGAAGCATTTGAACAATCAAAAGGAAGAGACCTCCAGAACTGTCATTCATCTATACCAGACAGGGGGAGCTCTTCATCATCTGATCCTTTCAACACCATATCAGGATCATCAAGAGTCTTCTTATACAGAGAAGAACAATTTAATTTCTGCTTTTATTTTTCCTCTCTTTACCCCATCCTGTACAGGGTTATAACTCCCTTCAAAAGTTAACTCTCGGTGACAGGGCACCTTAGCAAAAACCTGCAGTTTGGTTAGAGCACCTTATCAACAGCTCACCTGGTGTGAGGGCACCTTATCAACAACCTCATAGTGGATTCCTACCAGCGGGTAGAAGAGTAGATGTACCCAGTTGAGGGGAACTACTATACATCTTGTGTCATCGGGATTGTTTGATTCTTGTTTGCTCTGTTTTACTTCTTTACCTGTGTTGTGTTTTATTTGCACTTTAACTGTTTAGATTTATTACTCAATCAAGCAAACTTAACCAAGATCTTTTAATAAAATAAATAAGAACTAAAACACTCCACTTTCAAAGTCCGTTCTAGATCAAGAAACTTGGATTGAGCTACATGAGGGTGACACGGTCCATGCCTCTAGTTCTATCTAGATGTAAGGGACAAAGGGACAAAGACAACGCTGGAACATTGGTCATAAAGGCTTATGAGTTATGAACTCTTATTGCTTGGGTAGTAATGATGCATTGCTAGATGCCGCTCATTGTTTGTGAGGTTTTTGTTAGATACTTTCAAGATCAAGTGGGAGACTGTTGGAGTTACCATTATGATCTAGAAGTGGTCAAACATGTAGTCTCACTGCCAACGTGATATGAGCCTGCAGGGTCGCACATAAGAGCATATGGGGAAGTTGAAAGATTGACTGTGTTGGTAAAGGTTACCAATCACCATACAGAATGGGGTCCGGCAAATGTTGCCGAGGGATTCGTTGACTAAGGGAATTCGTCGGATATGATTCGTCGGATATGATTCATCGGATATGATTCGTCGGATATGATTCGCCGGATATGATTCGTCGGATATGATTCGTCGGATGTGATTCGTCGGATATGATTCGTCGGATATGATTCGTTGGATATGATTCGTCGGATATGATTCGCCGGAAATGATTCATCGGATATGATTTGTCGGATGTGATTCAACGGATATGATTCGTCGGATAAAGCTGATACCCGACGAATTGTTTCAGAAACCCTATTTTTCTGTGGTCTGCGGATAGCGATTCTCTTAGGTCTGTTTATGCTTGGGTATAAATAGAACTTGTTCTAAGGGTTCAAGGGACTATTACGCAAACAGAAAGTTCGCCCGACGGAAGTGTTCCGCCTCCCTAACCCTAGTCGACGGAAGAAGTTCCGCTTCGCTCGCCTACGCAGATCGCATCGCCGGCGATCGTCGCCGTGATTGTTCTTCCTGGAGAGAACCTAGCAGTTCGTGGGAGTGCAAGGTGCAGTCGTATTTATCCCGACTCGTGTGGACTGCCGCAGAGACGTAGACATTATTCTACGTAAGGACTCTCGCACAGCCGATGACAGGACTCTTCTTCTTGGAGCACCTAGGTTGGACTCGATCCAACTCCACTAAGGTAATTTATGCCTTGTATTTTTGATTAGCTTCTTGATTCAATGTTCATGGCCCGATCCAAACTCTTTTGGGTTGTTCTCTTTATTTCCGCTGCGCCTACATATGATGTATGGTTGTAGAAAACCCAACATATTACTACAACCACCGAGCCTACCGCTCGTAAGACCAAACTGACTAAGCACCCGTGAGAATGGAGTGTGAGTGAGTATATTACTTAGTTAATCTTGTATAACAACTTAGCCCTACAGTTTATGGTTTAACCTTGGACTTCCCGAGGATTACCCTGTTAGGGGCTCGCTACGGTAATAGGAACTATACTGGGATGACGCCCCAAGGCTCCCTTTCTCAAGGAATTTAATATTATAGGTATCTACCCATATGCCTAAGCCTCTTATCTTTTCACTTGTATTAACCCTAGGTGGTTTATGACACGCTAGGGGAAGGATGATCTTTCGTCAATCCCAAACACAACCTTACCCTTAGCTCAACTAGCACTCTTATCTCCTAAACTCCTTTTTGATGACCTCATCCTCTTCATCCTGACCATGCACACCAACTACACGCCACTTCCACTTGGTAGGCCCCTAAATACACAAGTTTCACATTTTTAGTATATGCAGACCAACTAACTATATGAAGCTAATAAGTAGAAGCACTCCAAATATTCAACCAGATGACACAAGATTTTTACTGGAGGACTAATATGGCATTATAAGACTAAATCCAAAGACTCATATTTTTTCCTCAACATTTTAGCATTTATTTAAATTTCTCCAATATTTGCCAAGTATGAATATGAGCAAGAAGTGTAAGGTATTCTTATGACATGACTCTCATAAAATTAAGATAAATCTATCATGCCAAAATAACAGTAAATACAGAGTGTCACAATTTTACAATCAGGAATTGTCCTCCAATTATAATATTGAATATTTAACCAAAATTAGAAATTAAAGAAGCAACCACCAACAATACTTGTCCAAAAATTATGGGAATATTACCAGACATTTATATTGATCAAAAAAGTTCTCAGGCCAAGTTTAGAATTTGTAAAGGCATATTAACCACCTAAATAAATATTCCAAAGAAATCCTAATATGAGCATGTTGTGAAGTAGCCTACTGATAACAACATCCAAAAATTAAATAAACATTTACAGAACTTCTTAGTACTCTGAAATTTTCTATCAACAAGTTGCACATTTTTCCAGAGAGTTTTGGAGCCTCAATTATTTTTCTTAAGTTTAAGACAAAATAGGTTCCTTCAGAATGAAGTACTGGTTAAATCATTTAATAAATTACACAAAAAATACCAGAGGTCTATAATATGATTATAAAGGCACTACCAAGGTTTCATCATCATCCAAGACCATTTAAGCATGTAAATATCTCTTATAAGAAATTTCTATAAAGGGGTTATGACCTAATTTTGGGGTAATAAGTACTCCGAAAATTCTCAAAAATTCCCTAGAGCATAATCACACCCCATGAACATATCTCCTAAATTCCATGGTCATTCTAGGGATTTTGACCACATGGACTTCACAAGGTTCTATATGCACCCCAAGGGGTAAAATTAGGGTCCTAGGGCATATACACCTCTACACCACCCCATCTTACTCATGAAGGTGTTTTAGGTGATCCTAAACCAGTGGGCAAGGTTTCAACTCATGGTGATGAGTTTTGAACACCATACCCCAAGATAATCACCATGCCCTAATTTTGACCTAATTTGACCTAACTTGGGTTGGCAAATTACCCAACCAAATCAGTCCCAATTGGGCTGAGATTTTTACCAGGTTTATGTGATAACACTAAAAATTACCCACCATAATTTGGAGGGCATTTGAGGTCATTTGACCCAATAATTAATTAATATTTGATTTATGAAATTATAACAAAAACCTTAGAAAAAAGTTCTCCTAAAATTCCCATCTCTGGGTATGATGTGTATGTAGGTGTTCATAGCATATGTTTTAAATTTCAGGGCCATACCATTTACCAATAGAAAGATATTCAAGAAATTGTGACTGTCCTACACTAGGGGCCATTCCAAGAAAAATGACTCCACGGGGAGCTATAGTGCCCCTATTGGCTGAAACAAAATTTCACTTAAATTTAACCTCAATACCTACAACTATTATGTAGAACATTTTCTCTGAAACTGAGCCTAAATATTTTTAATATTTAAAACAAGGTACTGCATTATATGTGACAGAATAATACAATTCACAACATTAAATCATTTAGGTCTGCGCTTATCAAATCGCGGCAGATCCAACGACTCATGGTCATCATCCCCGATGGATGGACAACGCGTGACAGCCCATCCTGGGCTTCTTTGCGGGATGATTTCTCAGCCACCCTCACCTCTCCCCGGCCGGCAAGTGCCACCACCACCTCCGTTGAGGTGGGGGCTAGCGATAGGAGGTCCCTTGCTGGCCGATGGTGGCCAGAGTAGGGGTTTCAGGGAGGGGAAAGAGGACTCGAATCGAGCCCTTTCAGAAGCACGATCCGAGCCCAATTGAGCTCGGATCAAGCCCCAAATCATCAGAAGATCTAGCACTAAGGGATAGGAGGCGGATCGGACATGCGTGGGGGCTTGGTGGCGCGTATTCCGGCGAGTCGCCATGGACGGAGGTGGAGCTTTTGGTGCCATGTCAATCCTAGCTTCAGGTGCTCGATTTCTTCGGGGAGGAGGGGGGTTTCACTCCTTTCTGATCCCTGAGGGTGTTAAGGAGATCAATTGGGGGAGGGGAGGAGCCTTGACATCAATTGCCATTAATGGCCATTAATGGAGATTTCAGACACCTCTATTTCTCCCCAAATTCAGCTCCCCTGGCCATAGAAACTCCAGAAATCTATCTGTAACTGAAGGGGGAGATGAATGCTCTTCAATTGGGGAGGAATTGAAGGATCAAATGCATTACTCACCATGAATGCTCTCCTTCTCTCTTCAATTTGGGGGAAACCTCCCTTTTCTATTTCCTAATCACCAATTACAGAAATTGAGTGGTGATATCAGTAATTACCAAGCCCACTAGGGTCAAATTGACCAATTAGGTTGTCCCCAATGGGTGTCTTAGGCTACAATGGCCTCCCATAAGGGTTAGGAAGGTGTAGGTGGAGTCAATTTGGCAAGGTAGGGGTGAATTGCCCCTTTATAGGGCACTTTGACCAAAATTAGGGCTAAAGTTGTCTTTGGTAAAATTGGCCAAATTGAAGGTCCCATGATGGGGATTTTTGGTCCATTAGGTCCCTAGTGACCCAATGAGGGTAGGGGCAGGGTCAATTTGGCATGGTGGATGCCAATTGGCCCTAATTGAGCTAGTTTGACCAATTTAAGGTTAGGGTTGACTTTAGTCAATTTGGCCCCTTTTGTTGACCCCAATGGGTCCCTGGTGCTCCAAGGAGGCCTCTAGTGGGTTAGGGACACTATGGTGGGGTCAAGGTTCAAGATGAGGCCATAAAGTCCAACCCTAGGTTTGGTATCTGAAAATTGCTATTTGCAAACTACTTGGGTTTTCTCCTTCTCACCTAAGTTCTCATGGTCTTGAGCTCTTCCTATGGTTTTGTCATGACCCGGTCATTATAAAACCAACTTAGGGGTCTAGTTGTTTGGGGGATGTTACAAATCCCAATACATAAAAATAAAAATTTCGTCCTCGAAATTCAGGTTAGGCATGTTGGGTTTCTACTATAAGGAAGTACATGTAACATCCGAGGAAAATTAAATTATACATGTTGTAAAGAGCTCCGGGTACTTTTGCTACATCAAGTCCAGTTGCTCCCAAGTATGCTCCTCTGGTCCATGATTCCTCCATAGGACCTTGACCACCGGAACCTTCTTGCGCCGCAAGACTCGTAACTCCGTGTCGTCTATCCAAACCGGCTCTAGGTGAACCGATCGATCAGTAGCTACTGGCCCCTCAGAAGTAGATATTTACTGCTCTGGCCGAAGTAGAGCCTTCCTAAGTGAGGGGACGTGGAAAACATCGTCCAGTCCCTCCAACTCCAACAGTAGCTCCAGTCTGTAAGCCAAGGGATCGATCCGCTCCAGGATCCTGTAAGGCCCCATATATCTCGGACTGAGATTCTTCTGCCCGCGAACCCGCGAGACTCCATGCATCAGACGTATCTTCATGAAAACCCGATCTCCCACCTGTAACGCTACCATACGATGACGCGCATCATAATACTTGGACTTCCTGCTCTGGGCCTCCAACATTCTATCTCGAATCAGCCTCACCTAAGCCTCCGTGTCCTCCACGAACTCTGAGCCAAGTGCCTTGGGATCCTCATCCTGAATCCAAGACAATGGTGTCTTGCACCTCCGTCCGTATAATGCCTCATAAGGTGCCCTGCCTATGCTAGCCTGGTGACTGTTGTTGTATAAGAACTCGACTAATGGCAACAATCTCTCCCATGGCTCCCCGTGATCCAGAATGCAAAGGAGTAGAAGATCCTCCAGGGTCCGGTTGGTACGCTCTGTTTGCCATCTGTCTGGGGGTGGAAAGCCATACTAAAAGTCAACCGGGTGCCTAGGTAGGCCTGCACTTCTCTCCACTCCCTCAACGTAAATCATCCATCTCGATCCGACACGATCGTCCTCGGCACACCATGATATCAAACAAACTTCTCCATGAACCTCCGTACCAAAACACCGACCGGATCGTCCTTCCTGACTGGAATGAAACTGGCCACCTTTGTCAATCTGTCGATGATCACCCAAATCGAGTCATTTCCCGCATGAGATCGGGGAAAACCGTGTATAAAGTCCATAGCGATGTCGTCAAACTTCCACTCCGGTACCGGGAGCGCCTGCAATAACCCGGCTGGGTTCCGGCACTCCGCCTTCACGAGTTGACAAGACTCGTAGTGGGTCACAAAGTAGGTGAGGTCCTTCTTCAAACTCGGCTAGTACATAGTCCTCTTCAGATCCGCCGTCATCTTGGTGATACCCGGGTGCACGGAATATCTACTGCAATGAGCCTCTTCCATAATGTCCTCCCGAATCTGGCTCCCTGCCGGTATATACACTCGGCCTCTAAAACTCAACAGGTCATCCTTAAACGAATAGTCTCCAGCTGAGCCTGCCTCCAAGGCTCTGAAAATCGGCTCTAGCTTGGCATCCTGCCTCTGCTCATCCCTGATGTGGTCTCGAATGTCATATGTGGTACCCATCGCCACTAAATACTCCTCGTATAGATCGGATCGTCCTCGGATACTAAGGAGATCTGCATGTCTACGAACACCCTTGCTAGCTCCATGGCCATCAAATTGGGCTCTACTCCTGACGTGGTAGCTCTCCTGCTCAGTGCATCTGCTAGCACATTCGCCTTCCCTGGGTGGTAAAGCATCGTGTACTGGTAGTTCGATAAAAACTCCACCCATTGTCTTTGTCGAATGTTCAGCTCCTTCTGCATATCTACGTACTTCAGGTTCTTGTGATCTGAGAATATGTCGCAGTGGACACTGTAGAGATAGTGTCGCCATATCTTGAGAGCGAACACAACTGCTCCCATCTCCAAGTCATGCACCGGGTAATTCCGCTCGTGATTCTTCAACTGGCAGGAGGCGTATGCTATCACGTGCCCATTCTGCATCAGAACGACACCCATCCCCTGATATGACGCATCCATGTACACATGAAATCCTTCCCTCCCCGATGGAAGGGCAAGGGTGGGGGCCGTAGTAAGTCAACCATTCAGCTCCTACAAGGCTGCCTCACACTGCGGCGTCCATGTAAAAGCAGCATCCTTTTTCGCCAGGGATGTGAGCGGGAGGGCTATCTGGGGAAACCCCTGCACAAACTTCTGGTAGTAGCCGTCAAGTCCCAAGAAACTCCTCACGTCGGTGTTCGTCTTCAACGGCGGCCAATCCCACACTGCCTGGATCTTAGCTGGATCTACTGCTAGGCCAGCTCCACTGATGATATGGCCTAGGAAGGCCACCTCCTTCAGCCAAAACTGGAACTTGCTGAACTTTGCATACAAATGATGCTCCCAAAGCTTCTCCAATGTTAGTGCCAAATGACGTGCATGCTCCTCCTCCGATATTGAATAGATGAGGATGTCGTCGATAAACACGATGACGAAGATGTCAAGATAAGGCTCAAACACCTGGTTCATCAGGCTCATAAATGCTAAAGGTGCATTTGTGAGTCCGAATGGCATCACCGTGAACTCATGTAATCCATATCGACTGCTGAAAGCCATCTTCGGGATATCCTCCTCCTAGATCCGCAGATGATAATACCCTGATCTCAAATCCAGCTTCGAGAAGCAGTGGGCTCCCTCCAGCTGGTCAAAAAGCTCGTCGATCCTTGGTAACTGGTATGCATTCCGAACCGTCAGCCGGTTAAAGGCTCTGTAGTCGATGCACAATCTGAGCTTCCCCTCCTTCTTCTTTACGAACAACACCAGAGCTCCCCGAGGTGAGGAACTCGGCCTAACGAACCCTTCTTCCACCAGCTCCTGTAGCTGGCTCCGAAACTCCACTAGCTCCTTCGGGGCCATCCGGTAGGGGGCCCTAGATACTGGCATAGCCCCCGGCACCAGTTGGATTTGGAAATCCTTCTCGAGGTGTGTAGGTAGTCCGGGTAGCTTCTCCGGAAATACGTCGGCAAAATCCCGCACGACCGGGATATTTGACAACGAGTCCTTGACTTCCCTCGCCATGAAGAGAACCTGATATACCTCATCTCCCTGCAGGTGGGCCTTGACGGCCTGAACTGATGATAAAAAGATATGAGAGGCGGGTTTAGTACCTTCGATCACTACTTCACCATCTTCATGCTTTAGAACGATCCTCCTTGCCGGACAGTCAATCTTTGCATGGTTCCAGTGCAGCCAGGTCATTCCTAAGATCAGATCAAAGTCCTTCATCTTCAAGCATGTCACCGACGCTTCGAACAGTTTCCCTCCAATCTCCACATTCATGTTGCACTTTACATTTGTTAAAACTTCTGATCATCCGGGAATCACACTCTCCTGTAGATGCCTTCGAAGTGTTAGTACCTTCCACATTCATGTCCTAGCAATACATGACAATCCTTCATAGGGAGGACATCACACCAAACGCGCTCAGAATAGACTTTGATGGTGAGGGGAACCAAACATCGCCTAGACACTAAAATAGTGCTCTCGTCAAAACACACAAGCTGATAGGGACGGGGGTGCGGCTCGGTGGTCAAACACATCCTCGTGATAGCATTGTCAGAAACGACATTCATGCGGCAAATGTTGTCGACAACCAGTTTGCACCACTTCTCTCCGTGCTTAAAATTTTTCGAAAATTTTCTTGTTATGTCACGGTCAAACCTAAACACTCTTGCAACGGTGTCCCACCCTTTATCTAACGCTCGAGGTTCAGTGTAATAACTTTTATTAGTGCGGTGTGGCACTCCATCACGAGGAATAGTGGTTTGAGTTCGGGGGGTCTCTCTAGTCATCCCAAGAGTGTGAACACAATACTCCATGTTATCCTTCAGCCCCTCAACCTCCCGGTTGAGGTCACGGATCGCAATCAACTCATTATCAGGGGTCGTGGTGCAGCCATACGGGTAAGTGCAGAAGAATGCCCCGGACCTAACCTAGTAGCCATAATCTAGCGAAAACTAGGTGCTGAACATCATAAATTTATAAAAGGTGAATCATTTCCCGCTGATTTTCAAATATAAGATATTAGTTTTTTTTATAAAATCTTCCTGGAAATAATGTCAAGATCTTCCAGAAATTTTATTTTATTTGTTTGATAAAAACTACAGATTTTAGGCCGATATTCGCAGACCAGTTTTTTTTTTGAAATTTCAGGTTTTAGACTATGGAACTTGCACAAACTAGTGGGGGTCTATATCCTACGACAAGAAAAGGAAAGGATAATGTCAATTGAGGAATTGACACAACCTGGCTCTGATACCAAATTGATGTAGGCTACGACCCTTTGATGGCGACTCCTACAGACTACGCTTTAGCGGGCTCTCTTCGATTTAATTGAATATGTGACCAAGTCATCTAACCAAGCCTTCCAACATCCTATCGCAGCAACTACGTGATTTTATTAACCAATGATTTACGTAGCGACAGGTTGTTAGATCCGCGGAATGGTTAGATCTAAGGCGATGAGCCAAAGTCCACCCAAAACAAAGGGGTCCACCCGACCCGGTCAAGCGCGACGTTGTCAAAGAAAAGAGATCCACCAAAATACAAACAATTAAAAGGGGGTTAGATCTCTCCCAACGAGAATGAAATGAGGATCGCCAATCCCCTCGAACATAAAGAACTTATCAAGAACACAAAAACCCGATGAAACAAACCACGAGATTCAAGAATATCGAAAAGCAACGCAAATAATTCCATCCACCACAAGAATAACTAAGAGGAAAAATCTATGGAGGTGGAAATGTCATTACCCCGCTTGGGATCAGATAATCCCCAAGCAATCGCTCGCCGATTCACTACTTCCGCGTCTCCACCGGAGATGCACCACAAGGAGGGGTCTACTTCGCCGTCGTTGCTTCCGCCGTAACCGAGTCCCCGGCGAACGATCTTGGATCTGGAGGGGGATGATCTGTAGAGAGGGAAAGAGAGGGGAAGGGAGGGGGCGGCCTCCTTGGCCGAATATAGTAGAGAGGGAAAGGGAGGGGGCGGCCTCCTTGGCCGAATCCAGTAGAGGGGGAAAGGGATGGGGCGTCCTCTTGGCCGATCGGGAGGAACAGAGGGAAGGGGAGGGGGCGGCCTCCTTGGCCGATCGTGGGAAAGAGAGGGAAGGGGAGGGGGCGGCTGCTCCCAGAAAATAGAGAGAGAGAGAGATGGTGGGAGCTCGGGCTTTCCTCCTCCAGGCCGACGAGAGAGAGGGGGAGAAGGAGGGCTCCTCCTCCAAGCCGGCGGGGGAGAGGGAGAGAAGGGAGAGGGGGATCGGGTCCTCCTTGCTCCAGGCGGCGAGAGAGAAGGGAGACGGGAGGGAATTGGGAGGGGAGGGAGATCGGGAAAATGAGAGGGTCGGCTGCTTAGGGTTTTAATTTTTCATTCACAATCTAAGCATAAAATAATACATCAAGGCCTTTTATAGGCCCAACTAATAAAAATTCTAATGGACGGCTAAACGCAGACCACTAAATAAATAGTCCCAAATTTAACATACAACAGAACATGACAAAATGAGCATATAAATAACTAAAGGGCTCTGGTAGGATCTATGGTGGATCCTCAACATCCTCAGCAGCATCTCTATCATCCTCGTCATGCGGTGGTGGATCATCTTGATCATGCGGTGGCGGATCTGGCAGTGGTGGAGGGTCCACAATGGTGTCATCAACATCAGCATCATACGGTGGCGAATCTGGCAGTGGTGGAGGGTCCACAACGGCATTATCAACGTCAGCATCAACGTCCGCATCAACATCTGCATCACACCCATATCAAATAAAGTGTATGCGGGCTTGCCGCAGACGAGTACTATACCTGGGTGGTTTTTGTTTGTTTGGTTTAATGTTAGGGTAAAGCTAAGGTTTACTACGTACTAATGAATCATAAAATAAAAAGGCATCAAAAGTACCTGTAATGACCCTTGCCGGGTCCCGGGGCTGTGCTAGGTCCAGGGCATACATTTGTTCCATGTTCTGTCTCCGATCTCCGCCCTGAAATCCACGACCTTGTCCACGTCCCCGGCCCCTGAAATGTTGGGCCTGAGGGGCAGCCTGTAGTGTTGGTAGTGCATTTCTCTGATGGCAGTTCCTCCAGATGTGGCCAGTCTGGCGACAGTGGTAGCACTCCAGAGGTGGCCCCCTCCTCCAATCCTCGGCATCTCCCGCATCTATAGAGGTTGAGGAGCCAACACTGCCGGCTCCCTCTGCTCCTGTCTTTGCTCCTAGCAGGGTTGGACCTCCGTCCTTCCTTCCCCAGCATCTCAACCTCTCGGCTGGTCCCTTCTGCCTCCCCGTTCCTGGTCTTCTGCCAGCCTCTTCCTTCCTCGAACAAGGTGCTGGTCGGCTTCTAGTTTCTTGGCCATCTCCAAGATCTTAGTCATACTGCCGTCGAAGACGAAGTGGAGGGCCTGCCTCAGCTCATCACGAAGCCCTTGTAGAACCTTTTTGCGTATCCTGCGTCGTCCAGCTGATACGAAACTACAAACCGGGATAGATGGGTAAACACCCGGTGATACTCTAGGACTGTCCTGCTCCCCTGCCTCAACTGCAGGAACCAGTCTTCCATCTCATCTCTTGCAGACTGCGGCACAAAATGCAAATGCTCCAGCAGTGCTTCCTTGAACTCCTCCCAAGAAACATCCGCAGCCTCCAGTCCTGCATATGATGTGTCCAGGAACCTCTTCCACCTTCTCTTTGCATGAGACTCCAAACATGAGACCACTAGTGGCACCTCTATATCTGCCGGGCACTGGATCCCTGTCAGCATCTCCTCCATGATGTCCACCCACTCCTCAGTCCTCACAACTGCCTCCGTCCCGAGGTATGATGGGTGGGGGGGGGGGGGGGGGAGACCTCGGAAGACGCTCAGCCAATTGGCCCCAGGGTTTTGCTGAGGAGTCGGTGCCTGCTGTGCCCTGAATGTCTCCAATATGGCTGTCAGTATTTGTCCCATTTCTGTCTGCTGGAAAGGACTAGGAGTTGGTGGTGGTGGAACGATGTTTGGAGTCGGTGGAACTCCATGCTGCGGTGTAGGGTTCGTCGTGGGCTACACAAGAAAATCACGCTCATTAGGGACTTTGCTAAAGAATATTCAGTTAGAAGTGGACTTTTCATTTGATTTCCCTTATGGGCACACCATTGCTTCCACTACTAGTTTGTCCTCAAACTAAGCTCGCGCGGGGTGGCCCATGGTTTGTGGACTTCTTTTCTTTTCTCCGGATCGAGGTTTGCTCTGATACCACTTTGTAAGACCCTATTTTTTTTCATTTACATCCCGGGGTCTTATGCCCAGAATTGCTGCTTTGCGGTGACACCCTCGCTCGGGAAGGTCGCCACTACAAAACGCCGATCTTGCCGACCAAATCGATCATAAAGAAGCAAAGCTTAAAGAATCTCTGAAGAAGACAAGTCCACATCACATAAAAGTAAATCATCATAAAGAGATGTCCACATAAACATAACTGAAATAAAAGACAGAAATAACAAGGGCTCCTGCCCGATACATCAAATCCTCACTACATAACACTCGCGAAAGCAAATCAACTAGTAGTAATACTCACAGATCTCGACACTGGTGCTCCTGTGCTAGACTGCCCCGCCTCCATCTGCACCGGCCTCTGGTGTTGCTCCCTCTTCGTGGTCTCCTAAAATGATAAGGTCCACTAACCGTTAGTCAAAAGACAGCCAATCCCCCACCCCTCCCCAAGTGACTCCTAGACACCAAGCGGGAGGAATGAAGCGAAGGACGACAAGGGGTCAAAACAATAGCAGATGACGGGAATAAAATCTACAAGGAATGTCTACCACTAAGCAATATATATAATAACTAAAGCGGTAAGTAAAGAGAGTAAGAGCAGGTAAAGTAAACAAGTAGAGCAAACATATAAAGGTAAGTAAGGAAAAGTAACCGTTGATTTATAGGAATGCCCACACAAACCTATAGACCAAGGGGTCGTATAGCAAGGCCTATCGTATAAGAAGTCCCATAACCAACTTATACGATAGGGGTAAGGGTTGAAATGCAATGTTGATGCTATGACATGCAAGGTATGCAGTTAAATGTTATGTTCACACAAGTGCAACTCACCCACTATGACTCTATGCGCACAGACCTATAGTTCCCCCTTTTTGGAGCTAGCAAAACTCCCTTGATACTTCCGTAGTGGCAAACGGAAGTGGTTGGTTGGGCCTCGCCCACCTCTAGGTTGGTATATGCACTACCTAACCTAGACCTATCGTACGCCTCAACGCTAAGAACACAACAGCGGAGTCCCTGCGTACTCTTGCTGGTTAGACCAACAGACTTGTCTTGGTAAGGGGTTATCCACACTTACCGAGCCTACGTATTTCGTCAATCCCAAACACAACCTTACCCTTAGCTCACCTAACACTCTTATCTCCTAAACTCCTTTTTGATGACCTCATCCTCTTCATCCTGACCATGCACACCAACTACACGCCACTTCTACTTGGTAGGCCCCTAAATACCCAAGTTTCACATTTTTACTATACGCAGACCAACTAATTATATGAAGCTAATAAGTAGAAGCACTCCAAATATTCAACCACATGACACAAGATTTTTACTGGAGGACTACCTTGACATTATAAGACTAAATCCAAAGACTCATATTTTTTCCTCAACATTTTAGCATTTATTTAAATTTCTCCAATATTTGCCAAGTATGAATATGAGCATGAAGTGTAAGGTATTCTTATGACATGACTCTCATAAAATTAAGATAAATGTATCATGCCAAAATAACAGTAAATACAGAGTGTCACAATTTCACAATCAGGAATTGTCCTCAAATTATAATATTGAATATTTAACCAAAATTAGAAATTAAAGAAGCAACCACCAACAATACTTGTCCAAAAATTATGGGAATATTACCAGACATTTATATTGATCAGAAAAGTTCTCAGGCCAAATTTTAGAATTTATAAAGGCATATTAACCACCTAAATAAATATTCCAAAGAAATCCAAATATGAGCATGTTGTGAAGTAGCCTACGAATAACAATCTCCAAAAATTAAATAAAACTTTACAGAGCTTCCTAGTGCTCTGAAATGTCCTATCACCAAGTTTCACATTTTTCCAGAGAGTTTTGGAGCCTCAATTATTTTTCTTAAGATTAAGACAAAATAGGTGTCTTGAGTATGAAGTACTGGTTAAATCATTTAATAAATTACACAAAAAATACCAGAGGTCAATAATATGATTATAAATGCACTACCAAGGTTTCAACATCATCCAAGACATTTTGAGCAAGTAAATATCTCTTATAAGAAATTTCTCTAAAGGGGTTATGACCTAATTTAGGGGAAATAAGAACTCCTAAAATTTTCTCAAAACTCCCTAGAGCATAATCACACCCCATGAACATATCTTCTAAATTCCATGGCTATTCTAGGGCTTTTGACCACATGGCCTTCACAAGGTTCTATATGCACCCCAAGGGGTAAAACTAGGGTCCTAAGGCATATCCACCTCTACACCACCCCATCTTACTCATGAAGGTGTTTTAGGTGATCCTAAACTAGTGGCCAAGGTTTCAACTCATGGTGATGAGTTTTGACCACCATACCCCAAGATAATCACCAAGCCCTAATTTTTACCTATTTTGACCTAACTTGGGTTGGAAAATTACCCAACCAAATCAGTCCCAATTGGGCTAAGATTTTTACCAGGGTCATGTGATAACCCTAAGAAGTACCCACCAAAATTTGGAGGGCATTGGAGGTCATTTGAATTAATTAATATTTTATTTATAAAATTATTACAAAAACCTTAGAAAAAGTTTCTCCTAAAATTCCCATCTTTGGTTATAATGTGTGTGTAGGTGTTCATAGCCTATGTTTTAAATTTCAGGGCCATACCATTTACCAATAGAAAGATATTCAAGAAATTGTGACTATCCCACACTAGGGACCAGTCCTAGCAAAATGACTCCACAGTGAGCAATAGTGCCCCAATTGGGCTGAAACAAATTTTCGCTTAAAGTTAACCTTAATACCTACAACTATCATGTAGAACATTTTCTCTGAAACTTAGCCTAAGTATTTTTAATATTTAAAATAAGGTACTGCATTATATGTGACAGAATAATACAATTCATAACATTAAATCATATAGGTATGCGCTTATCAGATCGTGGCAGATCCAACAGCTCATGGTCATCGTCCCCGATGGATGGACGGCGCACGATAGCCCATCCTGGGCTTCTTTGCGGGAAGATTTCCAGGTCACCCTCACCTCTCCCCGGCCGGCAAGTCCCACCACCACCTCCATTGAGGTGGGGGCCGGCGATAGGAGGTCCCTTACTGGCCGGTGGTGGCCGGAGTAGGGGTTTCAGGGAGGGGAAAGAGGGCTCGAATCGAGCCTTTTCGGAAGCACGATCTGAGCCCAATTGAGCTCGGATCAAGCCCCAAATCATCAGAATATCTAGCACTAAGGGAGAGGAGGCGGATCGGACCTGCGTGGGGGCTTGGTGGCGCGTATTCCGGTGAGTCGCCATGGACGTAGGTGGAGCTTTTGGAGCCATGTCAATCCTAGCTTATGGTGCTCGATTTCTTTGGGGAGGAGGGCGGTTTCACTCCTCTCTAATCCCTGAGGATGTTAAGGAGATCAATTGGGGGAGGGTAGGAGCCATGGCATCAATTGCCATTAATTGCCATTAGTGGAGATTTCGGCCACCTCTGTTTCTCTCACAATTCAGCTCCCCTGGCCATAGAAACTCCAGAAATCTATCTTTAACTGAAGGGGAGGTGAATGCTCTTCAATTGGGGAGGAATTGAAGGATCAAATGCATTACTCACCATGAATACTCTCCTTCTCTCTTCAATTTGGGGGAAACCTCCCTTTTCTCTCTCCTAATCACCAATTACAAAAATTTAGTGGTGATTTCAGTAATTACCAAACCCACTAGGTGGTGGACCACTTTAGTTGGGCTAGCCCAAATGGATTGGGTTTAATTTGGGCAAATTAGGTTATTTTGACCTAATTTATGACAAGGTTGACTTTAGTCAAATTAACCAATTGGGTTGACCCCAATGGGTGGCTTAGGCTCCAATGGCCTCCCTTAAGGGTTAGTAAGTTGTAGGTGGAGTCAATTTGGCAAGGTGAGGGTGAATTACCCCTTTATAGGGCACTTTGACCAAAATTAGGGGTAAAGTTGACTTTGGTAAAATTGGCCAACTTGAAGGTCCCATGATGGGGATTTTTGGTCCATTAGGTCCCTAGTGACCCTATGAGGGTAGGGGCAGGGTCAATTTGGCATGGTGGAGGCCAATTGGCCCTAATTGAGCTAGTTTGACCAATTTAAGGTTAGGGTTGACTTTGGTCAATTTGACCCCTTTTGTTGACCCCAATGGGTCCTTGGTGCTCCAAGGAGGCCCCTAGTGGGTTAGGGACAGTATGGTGGGGTAAAGGTTCAAGATGAGGCCCTAAAGTCCAACCCTAGGTTTGGTATCTAAAAATTGCTATTTGCAGACCACTTGGGTTTTCTCCTTCTCACCTAAGTTCTCATGGTCTTGAGCTCTTCCTATGGTTTTGTCATGACCTGGTCATGACAAAACCAACTTAGGCGTCTAGTTGTTTGGGGGATGTTACAGAGAGAGATAGGCACGGGAGAACTAGAGAACAAGTGAGCAAGAAAGCAAGGAGAGGAAAATTCGAAAGTGCAATGATCTCGGCGTTGTTATTACTTAAAAGGAGATGAATCACCGCAACTTAGCATTTAGGTCGACGCACCATCAATAAAACTTATTATTTGGCGTGCAAAGCTGTGTCGAGTTTGCTTCTAGAGGCAATTCTGCCCGCGCTGTTGTATCGACGTTGCGTCGACTAGTTTTTGACGTAACTTCGAGATAGTTCAGCAGACCTTAAATCGACGTAATCCTGTCGACGTTGTGTAGATTTCCAATCGACGCAACCTCGACCTCTATTATAGACCATTGATTCGATGCATGCATCAATATGAACTTGACGTTGCGTCGAATTCTATTTGAATTATCCACTCTAAGAGCTTCTTGACACTAATGTCGGGTAGAAGTCGATGGTACGTCGACTTCTATTCGACGCACCTATGAATGAACAGATCCATTTACTTAGAAAATTCTTGATGTTTGTCCTAACAATTATATTTATTGAAAGTAGAGTTTATGATGATATTTTTATGAACTGTAAAGATAAAAAGGGAATTAAGAGAAGTAGTACTCCCTTAATTGAGTTTAGTTATTTATTCCTTTTCTTACTATCTCCTAGAAAGTATTCTTCCTTACCCTGCACAGGTAATTCAAACATTAGAAGGAACCCAGGTTAACTTGGGCTCTTTGCTTTTACCATTGTAGGGTTCAATGAAGAAATAAAAGGGTCTTTCATGATACCCTTTTGGCTGATAAGGAAGGGGTTTCCCAAACCTATTATTTTGATACTTGAAATGAGTATAGAATGTATCTAAATATAGGAGATCAGCAGAATGTCTTATTATCCTAGGTTTTTATTTTACCCTTTGATTGTATAATTTTTCTACATTATTCTTTTCTTGAGATTTCTTTCCTTTGTTGGGATTTGTTTTCTTATCCCTAGATGTTTTCTTTGGTGTATTGACTTCCTGATCCTTAGTATTTTCACCGTCCTTATATGATTCATAGTCACTAGGTCTAACAAAGGATACTGGATTTTTCCAGGCAGGCTTCCTAGCTGCTTCTGTGCTAGTGGAGGGCTCTGCTCCTAATCCTAGGTGATTAAATCTCATTAAGAGATTTTCTTTGATGTCTTTGAGATTCTGACTCCCATTGAGTGAGTCCTCAAAGGCATTTGTCTTTGCTAGCTCTTCTTTTAGCTTTATGTTTTCTTTTCTAAGTTCAATCAATTCTGACTCTTTATAATTAATTTCATTTGTTAATTCTTGATTTCTTAGGTATATGTTATGTTGTTTAAGGTTTTCTAATTCAGTTCTTGCTGTGTCTAATTGTCTTTCTACCCTAAGGTGATAAATACATAAATCTTTAAAACAGGTTTTAAAATCATCTGAACTAAAATAAAAATCATCAAATACTGATACATGTTCCTCTTCATCATCTGATGACATCCCTAGTGCCATCATGCAGGCTGCTTCTGCTTCTGCTTCATCATCACTTTCAGATGATGAGGAGATTAATTCAGCTTCTGAGTCACTCCACGTTTCTGCATTAAAGCCCTTCGCTTTCTTCTTGTCTTTCCCATTGAAAGAGTTCTTCTTCTTCTTTTCATCCTTTTTGCTGCTTCTGTCCCTTTGTTCTTGTGGACATTCAGGAGCTATGTGTCCTGGTCTGTTGCAAGTAAAACATATAATCTCCTTCTTTGAAGTTTTATCATACCTGGGCCTTGAGTCTCTTTTTCTTCTCCTTGAGCCTTCTGTCTTGACCAATTTCTTGAATCTCCTTGCTAGGTGATTGAACATCTCATCTTCAGGAGTAGGGAGCTCTCCTTCAGAAGCTTTCAGAGCAAGGCTCCTTTGGATAGGAGCTAGGGTGGTTTCCTTTTCTTCTGACTCAGCCCTATTCTTTAGTATCATCTCATATGACTTAAGCTTTCCTAGCAAAGCTTTAGTAGAGATTTCTATGGAGCACCTGGATTCTATGATTGCCCAGATCCTTGAATCCCACGAGCTAGGGAAGCACATGCGGATTTTATCATTAATTTCAGTCAAGGATATCTCCTTGTCCAGGCCTCTGAGCTCATTAATGATAATGTTGAATCTGTCATACATATCAACAATAGATTCTTCAGCTTTCTTCTGAAAGTTCTCATACTGGATATGAGAAGGAACTTTTTGTCCTTTCTTTCATCTGAGCTTCCTTCAAACATTCTGGTGAGAAAATCCCAGATATCTTTTGTTGATTGGCATTCAGCAACCTTCTAGAACATGTCATCTGACATTGTTGAAACCAGAATGTTCATGGCCTTGGCATCACATGCCTTGACCTTCTTCTCAGCCTCTGTCCACTCATTTCTTGGGACAACCTAAGTTGTTGAAGATTCTCCTGCCTTTTGTCTGACTGGAGTTGGAGGACCTGTGAGAAGAACATTATAGATGTCTTCATCAATGGAATGTTAAATTTTTTTGATTTGAATCATTTAGGAGTAAGCAGGAGTTTGATGCGATTAATTCGGCAAGTGCACCGATCGTTCAAGTAATAAAGTTGGGAATAAATCCCCGAGTGTCGGTCTCTCAAGGAACACAGTAAGGTGGAGTTAGGTTTCCAGGAAGGACTTGAGATCGAAGTCCTTGGTCGGGGTTACAAAGGATGGTTGGTTTGGTTTGCGAATAGTAAAATAAATTATTACGACTACTCCTATGCAATGCCGCTATGCAAAGCTTCGCTTGGTGGAATGGAGACTAGGCAGGCCTTGTGCGCGCTGCGTCGCAAGGGCGGATGAACGAGTAGGCAAATGGAATGGAATGGAGAGAACAGCGGAATGAGGGTCGCAAGCACCTCGTCAACAAGCACGCCACTAGCAATTGCTAGTGCGACACCGAACACAATGACGAAATAGAAGTTAAATGGGGGCGCACCTCATTAAGCACAAATGAACAATACAATCTCAAATAAATGAAATAAGCATTACATAACTAGAATCATTGTGCACATCATCAATAATGTAGAGGAAACTAACCTAAACAAACATCAACATAGAGAAAGAAAAAGAGAGTAAAGGAGTCGACCAAATCCGAAGCCTTGCCGAAGATTCACGGTTGGAATAGCAGGGTTGTCAATCCGCGTCCAAACTCGGTCTTCAACTGCATCCGAGGTAGAGGAGGGCTGTCACTTCCTCCCAATGACTCGTCTTCTTCGTGTCACGATCCGATCTACTCCGATACTCAATCTCTTTACTCGATGTGGGCGATCTTTGGGCTAGAAATCTCTCCTTGGGGCTCAAGGATGATGGAGGAGGCCTAGGGGGGTGAAGAACCAGCGGAAAGGGCGAAAACGGCGGACTGGACGGAGTTGCCAAGCGTGATCCCGCCCTAATTTGCGAACAGGGCATTTTATAGGCGCTGGAATAAGCAGTGCGCACGGTCGTTGGCGCACGACCAGTGGTCATGCGCACTAGAATCCTGTGATCGTGCGCCTGACTGGACGGAGCCTGCAAGGGAAGAAAATTATAAAATACAAAGTTTGCACGATCATTGGCGCACGACCAGTGTTCGTGCGCACTGTCGTAAGTGGTCGTGCGATAAGCCAGACAGAACTCATGAAATGGGCGTTGAGTGCGCACGAGCAGAGGCGCACGACCAGTGGTCGTGCGCGAAGGAGCCAGTGATCGTGCGCAGTGTTCCTGTACAGAATTGTACCGGGAACACCTGCACGACTCCTGTTCCAGCATACGACACCAGTCAAGCTACTGAAGGTGGCACTTAACACAGCATGACAACTAGTAACAAGGATAAACAAGAAATAATCACCAACACGGGCCAAGACGTGCACCTATCAGAGAGTGATAATTATGAGCTAAAGTGGGGCTAAAGTGCAGTGGAATGAAAGGAAAAATAGCCCGGATGAGTCCAAATATGTGTATAAGATGAGGACTCATCCCACCCCCAGACTTACCTGTTTGCGCGTCCCGAGCAAACGAATCCGGTGGAGTGTGAAACTGGTAGTTAGCAAGGAAAATTACGCAAGGGAGTACAATGCGAAGTAACAAAAGCATGCAAATAGAAATTTCGTAAAAAGAGATTCTAACTATGCTAACTAATTTACGAAAGTACTAGAACGTAAACAAAGACTTATCAATACTCAGTTGGTGAATTGTGAAGAATTTGAACAATCATGCCCATTGTGAAAGTAACAAGCCACTAAGAAGGGTGTTGCACAAGATCGGGGTTCAGGAATAACTCCGCTGAAATCCATCAACGTCGGGAACCATACGCTTGCCCGGTCACACTCTCTCCACGGCGCTAGCAAACTCGCGAGATAAATCAATAGGAATTTTAGGATTAAGATGGGGCTTAGGTTGCGGTGTGACAATCAAGGGTAAAAACGAAGATGACGCAACCAACATGAGTCAACGGGACGCTGCGCCAGGCAAAACCAGAAACAAAGCTCGTGTGACACACCCCCAGACTTAATATGAGAACTAGGTGTGCACAGAGCCTACTCCACAAATACCAACATATTTTTTTTTTAAAAAAAAATGCTCGAGAGGATAACTTTTCAATACACTTTTTTTTTCATTTCAATGTCATATTTTTCTTTTTCTTAATTTTATCCTCCGGTTGGTTCAAATTCAACAGATAGAGATTATTTCTCCTTCACAACACAACGATTCCAAACATCACACCAAATCTAGAACATGAGTGCATTTAACAAATACTTGGTTGCGACAGTGGGATAAGCTTCAGGCCTTGGTGAATGGAGGAGGAGCTGAACAAAGGGAGTGGTAGGCACAAAAGTTGGGTAGCAAAGGTGAGCGAATAGGAATTGGAAAGCAAAGGCTCAATCTAGCCAAGAGGTGGCCTAAATCATATTTATCTCCACGAATCGCCCGCACCCATGCTTCAAGAGTCGCTTGGGGCAAGTTCTTAGCCCACGAGAAAGGTAAACCTTCCTCCCGACTCGAGCAACACACAACTAGTGCTCGTAAACACACAACACCGGGCTATCACCAATTTCATTCACGTTCACCACTTGAGTAGAATAAATCTAAAGCTACACACAAATACTAATCATAAATTAAATGCATAGAAATAATCTAATTTTACTCAAATTCTATTGTAGCATGCGGATGCGACTAGAACACTGCTCGAGTCAACATTGCGCTCCCAATAGTAATTTCTAAGCTAACATCCAAATTCACATTCCTAACCAATATAGTTTGTTCAGCACAAAACAAATAGATAAGCACGCGCTCAAGCGGGTGCAGTGGTGTGTAGCACGGAATAATGATGAAAAATTAAAAACAAGCGTCTAGCTTGCGGTGCAACCTGTGCGCATAGTGAATAACACGTGCTCTCCCCCAGACTTAATCTAATCATTATATCACAAAAACTGAAAAGCTAGGGAGGGGAAGTGTTACCCAATGCTCAGAATTTAGCATACCAGATGATTGGCGATAAACTCGTGAACAATCTGCAACTTCCACCTTCACAAAATATAAAGCACCTGCAAGCAATACACTAAAAACAACAAATATATATATGCACTGAATTAAAACATGCGAGAGAAATAAAAATAGGAAATCTGATTTGTCACCCAAGGGGTGAACCAATCCCTGCGAACAAGGTAAAGCAAATGCACAAAAAACAAAAGGGACGAAATAAACACACAAAATTCTCAACACGATGCCCAGATGAGCATTTAGAATCATAGAGTTATTATTACAGCAAAATAAAAGATGTTCATATGACGCAAAGAAACATAAGAATCAGCAACAGCACGAACAAGAAAAAACTGAGATTGGCCAGCACACGGGGTGGAAGATCACTCGTCGTCGCTATCACTATCTAGAACAACGACGAACGGCGACGGTCTGGATGAAGATGCAGCACGGCCAGGAGGTGGGGAATATTCAGCCCTCCCCGCACGGCTTGCTGATAGACAAAGTCCGTCAGCCAATACTGATTCGCCTCCAAATCGGAGAGGCGCTGGTTGAAGCTTGGGACCTCCGGTGCTCGGGAAGAACTACCCTCCTCCATGTGTTTCCGCTCTAGTTTGGATGGCCGACGCTGCGGCTGCAGAAGGGCTAACTCTCGGAGTGTAGGCGGTGGCACAGCCGGCTCTCCGTGCTCCTCATCAACATGTCTTTCCCGAGGCGCATCTCCCGGCATCACAACTACAAAACGCCTGCCACTCTTCTTTCCCACGACCCGCAGTAAATGAAAACTCACCATGGTGGCCCGAGTGATGAAGGAGGGTGCAGTCACCTGCACCATCGGAGGCAGCTGACTCCACACCCCCAATCCCTTAGCAATACGCATGATGTAATAGGCACCACCAATGGCGCCAGTGAGACCGTAAGTGGCCTCGTGGTGGAGGAAGAGAGCGAGCATGTAGCCCAGATGCAAGGGCAGCCGGAATTCCATACTATATAAACAGGTCAGATCTTGCCACCCCACGACATTCTGACTAAGAGCTCGGGCAACGAGGGAGTGGCTAAGGACATGCTGCAGGTATCGGAGAGCAGGTGCGACGATCCAGGTGGATTTGCTTTTCCTGGCTACATACTCTTCTTCACGACCCGTGAGAGTACACCACGCGTCACGCGGGGTGACGCCGTCAGGGAAGGAGATATTCAAACTTGAAAATTCAATCGCCGCAGCCTCCGCTTCAGTGTAAAAACCAGCGCTCACCGCCAACTCCGCCAACGTAAGAGTGAAGACACTCCCCATTATTCGGAAAGAACCTCGTGCAGGACGTAGACCGCAGGGCAGCAACTCCCACTCGAACGTGGCGAGAAACTCCAAGGTGAGCTCCCGATAGCCGAGGTTATCACACCCAAATACCCTGCTCCAGTGATCAAAAGAATAGCGAAGGTTGACGGCCTCCCCCAACTCGCCATTGTCGCCGATTGAATTGAGCTCGTTCCAATCTACTAAACGTTGGGAGAGAAAAGGCTTCTCCTTCAGTGAATTATATCGCCGAGTGTGCACATCCTTGGCAAAGGTGGCCATTTGAGCAAGGATCAGAGCAGGAGAAGGAGAAGGACGACCAGAGCGCTGGTAGGCCTTGGAGAAAAGGCGATTTCTGGAACTCATGGCTAGAATAGGGCAAGGGAGGGAGGAGGAACCGAAATGGGCTCACCAAAAGGAGGGAGGACGCACGATCAGCGAGCACCCAGCGAAAGCGGCGCACGAACAGTAGCAAAGGAAACGACGGGAGCGAAGACCTAGAATGCGCACGCAGGGCACGGGCGAATCGGTTTTTATAAAGAAACTAGGCCGATCGCACGACCAATGGTCGTGCGCGATAGATAGTGCGCACGACCAGTGGTCGTGCGCCAAGGAAATTTTCTGGTACACAATTTCTCTACAAAAATTGAATCATCATGCCATGCAAGCGTTCCAGGGTCCACCGCGCATGAGGGCCCAATCACAGTAGTAACAGAAACTAATTTAAAATAAGAAAAATAGGGTAAAAAGGAGAACAATGCGGAAACTAAGGAAAAGATTAATCCTAGATAACTGTTGGGCTACATGTCCCCCCAACGGGACTTAATTAACAGTTTAAATATATATTAACTGATAGGCGGATGATAATGAAAATGAGCAGGTAACTGTTCTAATACGCGTGTCGTTAGCGAGTATCGATACGGCGACAGAACAGTCACTCCTCTACACAAGTAATAATACCTACTTAGCACAGGTAGAGGCAACAGAAAATAAGAAGAGAAGGGGATATCCTTACTCAACTCACCAAACACATCCTTGCCTAGCAAGGTGTCCTCAACAGGGAGGCAGCAGAAGACGAAGGCAATGAGTGGAGCTTCCTCTACGGAGGGAGGATCAACCTCCTCACATGAGAGGATGCTCTCAACATTGACTTGAGCAATAAGCTCCAAGTCCTCCTGAAGTACCTGTGAAGATTCAACCTGCACAGACTCAGATGACGGAAGGGGATCAAGAAATAAAGAAGACGAAGAACATAAATAAACATCAATCTGGGGAGTGATCCCGGTCTCACTCCCAGCAGGTTGGGGAAGTAAAATAAAGTTTGGATTGTCATCAATGCTACAAGATTCGGCGGGATCAACGGTGGCCAGGCTTAGGATTTGGACTTCCTCCACCGGTGCTGAGGAAAACTCCTCTTCACCTAGAAGGTTGTCCTCCTCCATAGGAATAGGCACAACACTCAGATCACCCACCTCATCCTGCGACACATCATCAACAATGTCATCGGAGATGAGAGTAGTATGCACAACAGGGGGAGGAATAGTGCTCGGATAAAAGTCGAGCACCGATTCCTCACAAAGAATCGAATCCACTAGGGGTGGTGGATGCACTGGGAGAATAGGCTCAGCAATGTCGGTGCCTAGATCAGCCGCACATCCGGTGACCGTGTCCATGCCATACCCTTCAAGATGCGAAGGTGACAAAGACACATAACCGGATGTTGAAGGTGTGCCGCCAGAGTTAGGAGTTGGAACGATCCGGATATCCGGCTCGTCGTCTTCGTCCAATTGGCGAAGATACTCGGCACAGTCCTTCAGGACATGATCAGTGCTCTGACAAAACTGGCACTACCTTGTGGGCTTCTTTGGCACAGCGGGAGCTGGAGCCGAAAAGAAGTACGACGGTAAAGGCTCAGCAGGGTAGCCATAAGACTTACGCGCACCATATGGAGTACCAGACGGAGTCGGTGCTCCATATGCTGGGCTATAATAATTATGCCTACTATTCTCCGTAGGGCATTCATCACTAGAGTGGGAAGTAGCTCCACACCAACGACAACGGAAATTGAGATGTGCCCACATAGTGTGAAGATAAAACGATTCAAAAAGAAGAACACTATTGTGCGAAATACTACACCTAACAAAAATTTACTAAAGCAGCCTACTATAAAACAAGAAAATGGAATAAAGAGAACAGAAATAAAATAAAAGATGCGATAAACAAATGGAAGGGCTTCTCTCTCAGATTCTCCCTCTCCAGAAAACTCACACGACTGTGTTCCACGGCAACGGCGCCAAAAACTTGATGCGATTAATTCGGCAAGTGCACCGATCATTCAAGTAATAAAGTTGGGAATAAATCCCCGAGTGTCGGTCTCTCAAGGAACACAGTAAGGTGGAGTTAGGTTTCGAGGAAGGACTTGAGATCGAAGTCCTTGGTCGGGGTTACAAAGGATGGTTGGTTTGGTTTGCGAATAGTAAAATAAAATATTACGACTACTCCTATGCAATGCCACTATGCAAAGCTTCGCTTGGTGGAATGGAGACTAGGCAGGCCTTGTGCGCGCTGCATCGCAAGGGCGGATGGATGAGTAGGCAAATGGAATGGAATGGAGAGAACGGCGGAATGAGGGTCGCAAGCACCTCGTCAACAAGCACGCCACTAGCAATTGCTAGTGCGGCACCGAACACAATGACGAAATAGAAGTTAAATGGGGGCGCACATCATTAAGCACAAATGAACAATACAATCTCAAATAAATGAAATAAGCATTACATAACTAGAATCATTGTGCACATCATCAATAATGTAGAGGAAACTAACCTAAACAAACATCAACATAGAGAAAGAAAAAGAGAGTAAAGGAGTCGACCAAATCCGAAGCCTTGCCGAAGATTCACGGTTGGAATCGCAAGGTTGTCAATCCGTGTCCAAACTCGGTCTTCAACTGCGTCCGAGGTAGAGGAGGGCTGTCACTTCCTCCCAATGACTCGTCTTCTTCGTGTCACGATCCGATCTACTCCGATACACAATCTCTTTACTCGATATGGGCGATCTTTGGGCTAGAAATCTCTCCTTGGGGATCAAGGATGATGGAGGAGGCCTAGGGGGGTGAAGAACCAGCGGAAAGGGCGAAAACGGCGGACTGGACGGAGTTGCCAAGCGTGATCCCGCCCTAATTCGCGAACAGGGCATTTTATGGGCGCTGGAATAAGCAGTGCGCACGGTCGTTGGCGCACGACTAGTGGTCGTGCGCACTAGAATCCTGTGATCGTGCGCCTGACTGGACGGAGCCTGCAAGGGAAGAAAATTATAAAATACAAAGTTCGCACGATCAGTGGCGCACGACCAGTGGTCGTGCGCACTTTCGTAAGTGGTCGTGCGATAAGCCTGACAGAACTCATGAAATGGGTGTTGAGTGCGCACAAGCAGAGGCGCACGACCATTGGTCCTGCGCGAAGGAGCCAGTGATCGTGCGTAGTGTTCCTGTACAGAATTGTACCGGGAACACCTGCACGACTCCTGTTCCAGCATACGACACCAGTCAAGCAACTGAAGGTGGCACTTAACACAGCATGACAACTAGTAACAAGGATAAACAAGAAATAATCACCAACACGGGCCAAGACGTGCACCTATCAGAGAGTGATAATTATGAGCTAAAGTGGGGCTAAAGTGCAGTGGAATGAAAGGAAAAATAGCCCGGATGAGTCCAAATATGTGTATAAGATGAGGACTCATCAGAGTTGCATCAACTGAGTTAAAGCCAAACAACCACAATGCCACACAGCAACACAAGAAACTTTATTGAACCACAAACTTCATTTATAGTGCGAGGTATAAATGGCGAGACATGATTTATCAGAATCACAGAGACGAGAAGAACAAAACCCACCAAAACAAATCTGGCGGCTAGACAAGCTGAGACTGCACAGACCGCTCGACTCCAGAAGTCGCCCGGCTTGACCTGAGACCACGCGAACAGAAATCGGACAGACCGCCAGCACTACAAGCCTGCACCTCAAACCGCACGAACTGGAGCTTTATTGGAATGAAGAACTGAAGCTGTCGCCAGACCGCAACTAAGATCGCCTAACCGCTGAAGGTCGCTTGATCACTGAGCTCGCTGCGAACAGCACAAGAACGAACATAAACCAGTTCGCAGACTGACCGCTGCCGAACTGTTTATTCAAGCTGCTGGGAATCACCAAGGAAGGAGACCGCAACCTGCTGACCGCAAACCTGCGAACACAACAAACAGTCAGCTCGCTTCCGAGACCGCCCGACCTCAAAGTGAGACCGCATGAATTAACCCAGGCTCAGTTATTACAGTTCTCATTATAAATGACGGGCCATGCACCCCTATTTATAGGCGGGTAGATGGATGTCGTCACCGCACAAACTGGGATACAGTCACCACCTGTCAGATCGCCAGCGGTCTCATAAGACAGACCGCGCGATCAGACCACTTGGATGATCATCCGACCAAGACTGCAAAACAGCAGGCAGATCGCGCACAAGTTACGCGAACACGAGACCGCGCACAAGCCGCGCAGGCACAAGATCGCTCCTCCCTTAGAACACCAGGAGCAAACAAGAACCATTTGGCCGACTTGGAACAAGTCGTCAGATCGCCAAGCACAAACCGCCCGGACAGGCTGTCACACATAAGAACAGACCGCCCGGTCTTCCAACAAAGAAGACAGGCCAACCAGCAGACCAACTCGGGAACAAACCACAACTACTATGAATAGACCGGCAGAACCAGCAGTCCGCCAGAACAGATCGGCAGAGACAGACCGGCAGAAAACAAACACAGACCGCGCGGTCTCCTCCACTTCACTTCAAAATTTCAACACTCCCCTTGAAGTGGAAGTGGAGACTAGCCCGAGTAGACTCTACAACCGTGTAAACAGTCCCTTCGCCAGTGGCTTTGTGAAGATTTCTGCGACATTGTCCGCACTGCGAACATGCTCGACCATAAGAGATCCTCGCAACACCTTTTCACGAATGAAATGGTGCTCAATCTCAATATGCTTGGTCCTCGCGTGATAGACTGGATTATTAACCAGCTTGAGAGCACTCTCATTGTCCCCGCGTAGCATAGTGGGACCACAAACCTCCTCATGAACGTCCTCCACCAACCTCCTGAGCCAAATGGCTTCCTGAGCGGCCAAGGCCGAAGCCTTGTACTCCGCTTCTGTGGTAGATACGGACACCGAGTCCTGCTTTTTGCTGCCCCAAGAAATAGCTGTGGGGCCCGTCATAAAGACATAACCAAACGTTGATCTCCAATCATCCACGTCTCCCCGGTAGTCAGCATCCATGTATCCATGCAACTCCAAGCTTGACCCTCTCCTAAATAGGAGACCCAAATCAGAGGTCGACTTCACATATTTCAGAATACCTTTTGCCGCCAGAAGATGAGGCTTTCGTGGCTCCGCCATGTACCGACTAACTTTGCCAACTGCATAAGCAATATCAAGCCTCGTGATGGTCAAGTAAATCAAGCTCCCAACTAGAGCTCGGAACACCAACGGATCAGATAAAACTCTTCCCTCATCCTTCCGAAGTTTATGATGCTGTTCCAGAGGCATAGAGCTGCTCTTCCCTTCTTCCATGCCGAATCGTTGAACGATCCGCTCCACATATCCTTCCTGAGAAACAAGCACTCCGCTCTCCCGCCTCTGGACCTCGAGTCCAAGGAAATGGTGAAGCTCCCCTAGATCCTTCATCTCGAACCTGATAGCAAGCTCAGCTCTCAGCCTTGCTACCGCCTCCTTCGAGTTCTCGGTGACAATCATGTCATCCACATACAGCAGCACAATAACCCGAAGCGCCCCCTCCTTCTTGACGAACAAGCTGGAATCAGAGTCTGAAGCAAAGAATCCGCAGAATAGAAGATACTCCGCGATCTTTCCATACCATGCCCGAGGCACTTGCTTCAACCCATATAAGGCCTTCTTCAGCTTGCAGACGTAGTCTAGACGATCCTCCGAGATGAAACCCGACGGCTTATCATGAAGATATCCTTATCAATCTCTCCGTATAAGAAAGCATTCTTCACATCGAGCTGCCAAATCTCCCATCCACAAGATGCCGCCAAAGCAATAACAAATCGGACCGAAGTCATCTTTGCCACTGGACTAAACGTCTCATCATAATCTTCACCATACTGCTGTGAGAACCCGCGAGCTACAAGGCGAGCCTTGTATCGCTCGATCGTTCCGTCAGCTTTCTTCTTGAGTTTATAAACCCATTTGCATGTCACAGGGGTAATGCCCTTGGGCCTAGGCACTAGAGACCAAGTCTCATTCTTCTTGAGAGCATCCATCTCTTCTTGCATAGCAATATCCCACTGCTTCACGCCTTTGGCATTCTCAAAGCTCGACGACTCCCTTTCATCCAAGGGACCAGAGAAGAAATATGAGACGAAGCTCACCATATTTCCTCCTGTATATCGATCTGGTGGCTTGATAGTCCTCTTCGACCTCCTAAGAGGTTGCACCTGACTAACCACCTCCTCAGCTGCTTCTTCTGTGCAAGCTCCTTTTCCAGACGAACTTGGAGCATCGCTCCCCCTACTTCCAGAACCCGAAGCCTCCATCTCAGAGCTTGACACAGCTGGAGCTCCTGGTGAAACAGGCAATTCCAATTGAAGACTTCCCGCAGCTTTCCCTGCTTCATCAACCCTGCTCTCCGGTAGTTCAACTCCTGAACTTCCCTTATAGGAAGTCACTTCATCGAACACCACATCCCGAGATACCACTGATCTCCGTATCTCAGGATCCATGCATCTCCATCCTTTCTTCCGCTCATCAAACCCAACAAAGACTAGCTTCCTTGCTTTCGCATCTAGCTTTGTTCGAAGAGCATCAGGAATATGCACATAGGAGGTTGACCCGAACACCCGAAGGTGTGCAATACTCAGTTTATCCTTGAACATCAGTTCGTGAGGGGTCTTCATGTTGATAGGACTTAGAGGCATTCTGTTGATGACGTAAGCCGCACAAGACATTCCCTCCGCCCAAAAGGACTTTGGGATACTCTTGGCATGAAGCCAGCATTTACAGGTTTCCGTCGGATGACAGATCTTCCTCTCCGCAATGCCATTCTCCTGTGGAGTATGGGCACAAGTGAGCTCTCTCCGAACGGCGTGTTTCCTGCAAAAACTAGAGAACTCACCAGAGGTGAACTCCCCACCATTGTCAGTTCTCAATTTTTTCACCCGCAGGCCTAACCGACCTTCCACCAGCTCCTTGAACTCCACAAACTTCGCAAAGACTTCCGACTTCTCTTTCAGAAAATACCCCCAGACATATCTGGTGTAATCATCAATCAACACCAACATATATCTGTTGCCTCCAAGGCTTGGGGTGGCAGTCGGTCCCATCAAATCACTGTGAATGCACTCCAACATTGCTTTGCATCTTGTTTGTGATTTATCAAATGGAGGTCGATGAGACTTACCAAACTGACATCCAGCACAAACATGACCGTCTCCTTAAGAGGACAAGCTAGGCAAGTGATGCGATGTTCGACAAGTGCACCGGTCGCGTAAGTAATAATAATGGGGAAGATCCCTGAGTGTCGTTCTCTCAAGGAACACAGTAAGATGGAGTTTAGTTTCGAGGAAGGACTTGAGATCGAAGTCCAGCGATAGGTGGAGTGCGGACGAAAGGGATTTGGCTTGTGAATAATAAAATAAAATATTACAACTACTCCTATGCAATGCCGCTATGCAAAGGTTCGCTCGGCGGGATGGAAGACTACGTAGGCCTTGAACGCACTACTTCGTTGGGCGGATGGGCGAGCAGGCTAGCGGAATCGAACTATATAGGCCTTGAGCGCGCTGCTTCGTTAGGCGAATGGAATACGGGCCGCGATGCCACGCTTCGGTAGGCGGATGGACGAGTAGGCCAACGGAATGAGGGTCGCAGGCACCTCTTTGACAAGCACGCCACTAGCAATTGCTAGTGCGGCACCGAACACGAAGGTGGAATGGAAATTAGATGGGGGCGCACCTCATGAACACATATGAATAATATAATCTCAAATAAATGAAATAGACATTACATAACAAGATTCATTGTGCACATCATCAAAATATAGAATAATCTAACCTAAACAATCATCAACATAAAGAAGGAAAAAGAGAGAAAAAGAGTCGACCACATCCGAAGCTTTGCCGAAGATTCACGGTTGGAATCGCTGGGTTGTAAATCCGCGTCCAAGCTCGGTCTTCAACTGCGTTCGAGGTAGAGGAGGGCTGTCACTTCCTCCCAATGGCTCGTCTTCTTCGTGTCACGATCCAATCTACTCCGATACACGATCTGCTTGCTCGACGTTGGCGATCTTTGGGCTAGAAACCTCTCCTTGGAGCTCAAGGATGATGGAGGAGGCCTAGGGGGGTGGAGAACCTGCGGAAGGGGCGAAAACGGCGGACTGGACGGAAGAAATGCGGAGCGGGCGACCTAATTCGCGAGCAGGAATATTTATAGGCGCTGGAATAAACAGTGCGCACGATCATTGGCGCACGACCAGTGGTCGTGCGCGCTAGAATCCTGTGATCGTGCGCCTGCCTGGGCGGAGCCTGCAATGTAAGAAATTTATAAAATAACATGTTCGCACGACCGGTGGCGCACGACCAGCAGTCGTGCGCATTATCGTAAGTTGTCGTGCGCATTGGTCGAGACAGAACTCATAAAATGGGTTTAAGTGCGCACGATCAGCGGCGCACGACGACCAGTGGTCGTGCGCATTAGAACCAGTGATCGTGCCCAGTGTTCCTTACAGAATTGTACCGGGAACACCTACACGACTCCTGTTCCTACAAAAATGCTAATCAGGCCACTGAAAGTGGCACTCAACAATACGATAAGGCTATCAAAAGAGAATAAACATAAAAACACACCAAATCAGGCCAAGAATTGCACCTAGCATAGAATATCAAATATGAACGAAAACATGCCTAAAGTGTAGTGCATAGACTAGAAAATTGGCCCAGATGAGTCCATAAATGTGTATATAATTGGGACTCATCACACCCCCAGACTTACCTGTTTGCGCGTCCCGAGCAAACAAATTCTAAGCGAACGGGGAAAGAAAAGTAGATGGCTTAAAATTACAATACAGAGTACCATGCGAAGTCGCATGCTCACGTGCATGAGAAAAATAGTAGAGAAGATTTATGATTATATAAATAGTTTATATATTTCTAAAAGAGTAAAAGCATATTACAACTACTCAAAATGGTGAACAACGGTGAATCATTCGGTCATGCATACGGAGAAAGTAAACTAAGCGCTGAGACGAGCATTGCTCAAGATCGGGATGCGGGAAAACTCCACTGAAATCCATCAGTGTCGGTGACCATAAGCTTGCCCGGTCACATTCTCCCCACGACACTAGATCGGTTCTAGGCGTGAGTCAGTAGGACTTTCAGGTTTTAATTGAGGCTTGGGTTACGGTGAGGTAAACAATGATAAACAAAATGGCTTAACACAAAACCCAATTGAGCTTTTAAAATAACTACCTGCGCACCAAAATCGAATGCAAGTGCACCACACCCCCAGACTTGGACTTTTGCAACATAGGTGTGTGCACCGCCTACTCCCAATACATAATTTTCTCTAGACGATTTTTAATAAAACTCATTTTTTTCTTCTTCTCTTTTTTTTTTCATTTTTCTTGCTATCTTTCTTTTTCTTGTCTTTTTTTCTTTCAGCAAAATTTTTAAATTAGCATATCCACAGTTTCACATAATAAACACCACAATCAACATCCCCCACAATGTAAATAAAACTACAACTAAAGCTCAGATTTGGGTGTGCGACTAGGTTAGGCGTTTAGGCTTTGGTGAGATATATGTGAAGCTGAATCAAGAAAAGGGTAGGCACGAAGGGGCTAGCAAGGGTAGACGATAGGCATCAAATAAAAAGTTCAACCAGGCCAAAATAATGGCCTACGTCATTCTCACGTACTAGAACTTATCCTATGCCAATGCTTCAAGAATTGCTTGGGGCAAGTTCTAGCCACCGAGAAAGATTCTCCTTTCTCCCGACTCAAGCAATACGAGTCTAGCGATCGTTTACACACATCCCTATGCTACCGTTTGATTCACACCGGATTCACCATTTGAGTAGAGTAAACAACATTTACACTAATAGAAAAAATATAAAACCATAAGTATAAAGAGAAGTCTAGTCTACACAAATTTCGATGCAACCGAGCACTCGACTAGGAGCACTATTAGAGTCAACATTTTACTCTGCTATATAGTCCTAAGCCATCACCTAGACTTTCCCAAATAAGCAGAAGAATTAAATTCACAACAGAGCAAGCAAACAGATGAGTACGCGCTCAAGTGGGTGCTGTGGTGTGCAATGAAAATGAACAACAATTTCAAATAAGCTAAAATAAAAGTACTTCTAGCATGTTATGCAAGAGTGCACGTGAGTGGGCACAAAACCTGCTCTCCCCCAGACTTAAACTAAACAATCCACAAAATATATGACATGAAAATCAGAAAAGGCTAGGGAAAGAGAGTACCCAGTGCTCAGAAATGAGCACACCAGAAGATTGGCGTGTAAGCTAAAATGAGCCGCAACATCCGCCATCCAGAAAAGATACCTGCAGGGGTCAGCTCCGTAGAAACAAAAGAAACTAGAAAACTGAAAAAAATACTACTAACTAAACTTGATTAGATGAAATAAAAATGCAGAAAAGAAAGATAACTACTGGGGTTATTGTCAGCCCAACACGACTTATTCAAAAACTAAAGGTTCTAACTAATGGGCGTATGAAAAAGGAAATGAACAGGTAATTGTTCTAATATGCGTGTCGGTAACGGGTACCGATACGGCAAAAGAATAATCACGCCTCTACCCGAATATAGATAAAACCTGCCCATCACAGGTAGAGGGAAAAGAAAGTAAGAAGAGGAGGAGATATCCTCACTCAACTCACCAAACACATCCTTTCCTAGCAAGGTGTCGCCCACAGGGAGGTGGCAGGAGGAAAAGACAATGAGTGGAGCTTCCTCAACGGAGGGGGAATCAACCTCCTCACAGAACAGGATGCTCTCACCATTGACTTAGGCACAATGCACCAAATCCTCCTGGGGTACCTGTGAAGACTCAACCTGCACAGGCTCGGATGAAGAGGGGGGATCAAGAAATAAACAAGACGAAGAACATAAATAATCAAAAATCAGGGGAGTGGTCCCGGTCACACTCCCATCAGGTTGGGTAAGTAAAATAATGTTTGCATTGTCATCAATGCTACAAGGTTCGGCGGGATCAACAGTGGCCATGCCTAAGATTTGGACTTCCTCCACCGGTGCTGAGGAAAACTCCTCTTCACCTAGAAGGTTGTCCTCCTCCATAGGAGTAGGCACAATACTAAGATCAACCGCCTCCTCTTGTGACACATCATCGACAATGTCATCAGAGACGAATGTAGTATGCACAACAGGGGGAAGAATAGTGCTCGGATAAAATTCGAGCACTGATTCCTCACAAAGAATCGAATCCACTAGGGGTGGTGGATGCACCGGGAGAATAGGCTCAGCAATGTCGGTGCCCAGATCAGCCACACATCTGGTGACTGTGTCAACGCCATACCCTTCAAGATGTGAAGGTGGCAAAGACACAAAACCGGATGTTGAAGGTGTGCCGCCAGAGTTCGGATTCGGGACGATCCGGATATCCGGCTCGTCATCCTCATCCAATTGGCGAAGAAAAGCAGCACAATCCTTCAGGGCATGATCTGTGATCCGACAAAACTAGCACTGCCTAGCGGGCTTCTTTGGCACAGCGGGTGCTGAAGCCGAAAAGAAGTAAGACGGTAAAGGCTCGGCAGAGTAGCCATAAGACTTACGCACACCATATGGAGTATCAGACGAAATCGATGCTCTATATGCTGGGCGAGAAGAATTATGCCCACCATTCTCTGTAGGGCATTCATCACTAGAGTGGGAGGTAGCTCCACACCAACGGCAATGGATATTAAGATGTGCCCACATAGTGCGAAGATAAAATGATTCAAAAAGAAAAACACTATTGTGCGAAATACCACACCTAACAAAAATTACTAACGCAACCTAATTAAAACAGGAAAACAGAATACAAGGAAATACAACAAAGGAATGCGATTTACAAATGGAAGGGCTTTTCTCTCAGGTTCTCCCTCTCCAGAAAACTCACACGACTGTGTTCCCCGGCAACGGCGCCAAAAACTTGATGCGATGTTCGGCAAGTGCACCGGTCGCGCAAGTAATAATAATGGGGAAGATCCCCGAGTGTCGGTCTCTCAAGGAACACAGTAAGGTGGAGTTAGGTTTCGAGGAAGGACTTGAGATCGAAGTCCAGCGATAGGTGGAGTGCGGATGAAAGGGATTTGGCTTGTGAATAATAAAATAAAATATTACAACTACTCCTATGCAATGCCGCTATGCAAAGCTTCGCTCGGCGGGATGGAAGACTACGTAGGCCTTGAACGCACTACTTCGTTGGGCGGATGGGCGAGCAGGTTAGTGGAATCGAACTATACAGGCCTTGAGCGCGCTGCTTCGTTAGGCGAATGGAATACGGGCCGCGATGCCACGCTTCGGTAGGTGGATGGACGAGTAGGCTAACGAATGAGGGTCGCAAGCACCTCTTCGACAAGCACGCCACTAGCAATTGCTAGTGCGGCACCGAACACGAAGGTGGAATGGAAATTAGATGGGGGTGCACCTCATGAACACATATGAATAATATAATCTCAAATAAATGAAATAGACATTACATAACAAGATTCATTGTGCACTTCATCAAAATATAGAAGAATCTAACCTAAACAATCATCAACATAAAGAAGGAAAAAGAGAGTAAAAGAGTCGACCACATCCGAAGCCTTGCCGAAGATTCACGGTTGGAATCGCTGGGTTGTCAATCCGCGTCCAAGCTCGGTCTTCAACTGCGTCCGAGGTAGAGGAGGGCTGTCACTTCCTCCCAATGGCTCGTCTTCTTCGTGTCACGATCCAATCTACTCCGATACACGATCTCCTTGCTCGACGTTGGCGATCTTTGGGCTAGAAACCTCTCCTTGGAGCTCAAGGATGATGGAGGAGGCCTAGGGGGCGGAGAACCTGCGGAAGGGGCGAAAACGATGGACTGGACGGAAGAAATGCGGAGCGTGCGACCTAATTCGCGAGCAGGAATATTTATAGGCGCTGGAATAAACAGTGCACACGATCATTGGCGCACGACCAGAGGTCGTGCCCGCTAGAATCCTGTGATCGTGCGCCTGCCTGGGCGGAGCCTGCAATGTAAGAAATTTATGAAATAACATGTTCGCACGACCAGTGGCGCACGACCAGTGGTCGTGCGCATTATCGTAAGTGGTCGTGCGCATTGGTCGAGACAGAACTCATAAATTGGGGTTAAGTGCGAACGATCAGCGGCGCACGACCAGTGGTAGTGCGAATAGAACCAGTGATCGTGCGCAGTGTTCCTGTATAGAATTGTACCGGGAACACCTGCACGACTCCTGTTCCTACAGAAATGCTAATCAGGCCACTGAAAGTGGCACTCAACAATACGATAAGGCTATCAAAAGAGAATAAACATAAAAACACACCAAATCAGGCCAAGAAGTGCACCTAGTATAGAACATCAAATATGAACGAAAACATGCCTAAAGTGTAGTGCATAGACTAGAAAATCGGCCCAGATGAGTTCATAAATGTGTATATAATTGGGACTCATCAGCAAGCCCTGACAAGGCCCCTTACCGCCATAGCCTTCAATTTGTCCATGCCAACATGCCCCAACCTTTCATGCCAGATAGTCGCGCTATCGTTGGTCTTCATCTTATCAACATAGGTACTTGTCGATAACACGAATAAGTTCTTCACCCGCTTTCCAACATGGATTACATCTCCCTTTATCTCCGGTTGAGTTTTAAGAAACTTCACTTCTGTTGGGCCAAATAGAACGTGATAACCGGCATCGACCGCATTGGTCACACAGAAGAGATTCTTCTTCATACCAGGCACGTGATAAACAGTCCTCAAAGTGAGTGGACCCTTATCACTGCTCAGGGAGACAACACCTTCTTGTTCGACAGCATGAACAGAATTATCAGTTGTAATAATAACATCGTTACCTGAGTAAGGCGCCAAAGAAGAGAACTTTGATTCATCCCCGGTGAGATGATGTCCACACCCTGAATCAACAATCCAATCCTCTTCGAAGTTGATGGCAGCCAAGGCCTTAACGGGCATCGCCGTCATATTAGCCGCAAAGGCTCCTTCCCATCCAGCTTCATACTTTGGCTTCTCCTTCTCTGCTGCATGTCCCGGCTGAAGATTAACCCGACAATCCTTCTTGAAGTGGCCGGTCTTATTACACCTGAAGCACCTTGGTCCATCTCCCTTCTTCTTCCCATCATACTTAGGAGCATAACCCCTATCCTGCTGACCTGAAGTAGAGGGTCCATCATAACCCAACTTCTTCTTCTCCCACTTCTTCTTCTTGTTCCCAGAGAACAACACATCACTATCTCCCCGAGAGATAGAAGTCCCCGCCATCTGTCTTGCCAAACTTTCTTGCGAAGCAAGTAAGTTCTACAGCTCCAACAGAGATGGTTGATTTGCCCAACCTTGAACTAAAGTCACAAAGGCATGATACTCCTTCCGCAACCCGCTGATGATATGCCTCTTCAGTTTTGCCTCCGAGATGGGCTCATCAGGGTCCAAAGCAGAAATCTCTGCTGTGAGGTTCTCATCTTGAGAAAGAAGGTAGAAATAGAAAGATCGCCTTGAGAGGCCTTCGCCAACTCATTTTCAAGAAACTGTAGCCAAGCTATATTCTTCTTATTAAGCAGCCCATCCAAAGACGTCCAAATCTCAGCAGCAGATTTACATCCAATGATGTGGTCAAACAGCTCTGGTGAGATAGCCCTCTTGAGTGTGAACTCTGCCTTAGCATTAGTCCTCCTCCAAAGTCTCACTTCTGCCATATTATCTCCTACTAGAAACACTTCTTGTGTGTCTTCTCCTCCAACTATCTCCCATAGATCCTCGCCAAGTAAATAGCTCTCCATACACGACCTCCATTTCTTATAGTTAGTCGACGTAAGGAGTTCAATACCAAGCCCTCTTGCGTATCTACCTTCCATGGCAATCTATGTGGTCTCTTCTTCACAAAGTCGATGGCAACTCAAGTTGAACACTGCTTATCCACTCCAACAACCTCGCTTTGATACCATGTTAAAATTTTTGATTTGAATCGTTTAGGAGTAAGAAGGAGTTGCATCAACTGAGTTAAAGCCAAACAACCACAATGCCACACAACAACACAAGAAACTTTATTGAACCACAAATTTCATTTGCAGTGCGAGGTATACATGGCGAGACATGATTTATCAGAATCACAGAGATGAGAAGAACAAAACACACCAAAGCAAATCTGGCGGCTAGACAAGCTGAGACCGCACAGACCGCTCGACTCTAGAAGTCGCCCGGCTTGACCTAAGACCACGCGAACAGAAACCGGACAGACCGCCAGCTCTCCAAGACCGCACCTCAGACCGCACGAACTGGAGCTTTATTGGAATGAAGAACTGAAGCTGTCGCCAGACCGCAACTCAGATCGCTTAACCGCTGAAGGTCTCCTGATCGCTGAGCTCGCTGCAAATAGCACAAGAACGAACATTAACCAGTTCACTGACTGACCGCTGCCGAACTGTTTATTCAAGCCGCTCTGGAATCACCAAGGAAGGAGACCGCAACCTGCTGACCGCAAACCTGCGAACACAACAAACAGTCAACTCACTTCCGAGACCGCCCGACCTCAAAGTGAGACCGCACGAATTAACCCAGGCTCAGTTCTTACATTTCTTGTTATAAATGACGGGCCATGCACCCCTATTTATAGGCGGGTAGACGAATGTCATCACCGCACAAACCGGGATACAATCACCACCCGTCAGATTGCCAGCGGTCTCATAAGATAGACCGCGCGATCAGACCACTTGGACGATCATCCTACCAAGACCGCAGAACAACAGGCATATCACGCACAAGTCGCGCGAACACGAGACCGCGCACAAGCTGCGCGGGCACAAGATTGCTCCTCCCTTAGAACACCAGGAGCAAACAAGAACCATCTGGCTGACTTGGAACAAGTCGCCAGATCGCCAAGCACAAACCGCCCGGACAGGCGGTCACACATAAGAACAGACCGCCACGTCTTCCAACAAAGAAGACAGGACAACCAGCAGACCAACTCGGGAACAAACCACATCTACTAAGAATAGAGCGGCAGAACCAGCAGTCCGCCAGAACAGATCGGCAGAGACAGACCGGCAGAAAACAAATACAGACCGCGCGGTCTCCTCCACTTCACTTCAAAATTTCAACATGGAATTCATATAAAGCCATATTCTGGCCTTCTAGAGTGTGAACTTATTCGAGTTACACACTGGGGGTCTTGTAGAAGCATAATCCTTAGAACTCATTTTTCTTTATGAAATATATTTGTAATAAAGGAATAAGTGTAGGAGGTCTTTTTGATTCAGGTGTTAACCTTTTAATGATCAACCTACCTCTGATACCAATTGAAAGTGCACAGTGTGCCTCTGAGAATACTCTAGGGGGGGTGAATAGAGATTAAAAAATATTTCTATCATATTGGTATGCCACAATAAATACTATGTATTATGCTCAATAATTACTCACAGAGAATAAAACAAGTGCTGAAATGTAAAGCAGAAAAACAGTAAAAGAAATAGTAAACTATATGGGACAACACAGAAAATAAGCAACCAGAAGACACAAAGATTTATAGAGGTTCCCCAAAAGGCGGGTAGTCCTCTCTTCTACCACCTGGTAGGAATGCATCACCTGTGCCTGAGTATTTTGACAAGGAGACTCTTTGAACCACTTGTCTTTTGATAAAGAGATAATGAACCAACTAGATCTTTTGATAAGAAGATCTTGAACCAACCAGATCTTTTGATAAGGAGATCTTGAACCACTGAATCCTTTGGAAGAGGGATTCTCAAAACTCTTTTATAGTTGGGAATGAGAAGGAGAAATAAGAAGAGGGAGGAAGAAGAATTCTGTTTTCAGAATTCTAATGAAGCCTGTATCAAGAACAGCTTCTATATTCTTTCACTGGATCTACTGATGATGAACTCCTGCTTATGATTGTGATGTTTTGCAGGAGCTATGATTGTCAGATCCTTTCTCTTCTTTTTGGCTGCTATATGATATTGATTATGAGCAGGCTTCTATTGTTCTGCAGTAAGAGAGGGAGAGCAGTTGTTCTTTCTTCTCTGTATTTTCTCTATTAGGGTTCCTAGAGGTAGAAGAAGAAGAGGAAGCCCTAATTCAAAAACTTTTGTCGATTATGATGAATGCTTTGAGTTTCCCTTTCTGCTTCTCCATTTTATTGTCCCTCTTTAATTTTGAATTGATTTCCTTTTCTGGTAGGTCCTGAAAAGGTATTTTGCACTGAACAATTTCTCTTCCATTCCATCTTTAATTCTTGACCCATCCAACAATTGTAAGCTTGTTTCCAAGAAAGTTTTTCTGTCCTCCTTTAATTCTTCTTTCTATTTGAGGCAATTAATGAGCCGTTGGAGAACGGTCTTCAGTATTGTGGGCCATGAGAGAGGGTCCAACAAGACCGCTAAAAAGATTTCCTTTTCAGACTGTAGGTAGAACTCAAAATCAAAGATGAAGAATACAACAAAGAGCCAAAGAAGAAAGCCTTGGCACTAAAGTCAATGAAAGAGAATGACAACGAGGAAGAGGACGAGGAGAGTCTCTTTGTGAAAAATTTCACAAAGTTCATGAAGAATCCAGAAAGGAGGAATACTTTTCGTAAGTACTTCCGAAAAGGCACCTCCTCCAAAAGAGAGAAAAAGGAAAAATCAAGCGACAAAGATGAAGAGCAACCTCCTCCTGAGTGCTTCCATTGCAGGAAGACCGGGCATATAAGAATCCAATGCCCAAAGTACTTGAAAGAACAATAAGAAAAGCGGCATAAAGGAAGAGAAAATAAGAAGGTTTTGAAGGCTACAACGTGGGATGACTCTTCATCTGAATGTTCAAAGGAATCAACTTCAAGCGATAGTGATGAGGCAAATCTGTGCCTCATGGGGAGGAGCCATGAATCAATGGATGACGATTGCAGTGTCCAAAGATACACTGAGGTAATTCCTAATACTTATGATCACCTTTATATTGAGTACATGAAAACATGCAAATTTTTTGTAAAAATCTAAAAGATCTTGATCTTCTAAAAACTGAAAATAAAATTCTTTTAAAACAAAATCAAAAATTAAATAAGGAAATAAATACTTTGGGAAAAGAGATAGGGTCTAGCCAAGAAAATGATCATAACTTAGCAAGAACAAAAGAACTAGAAAACGATTTTTCTAAGGCTCTCTCCAATATCGAATCTCTCACAAAACAAAAGGGAGACTTAGAAAGAAGTTTAAAAAATTCTTTCTCAAACAGAAAATGAAAAGAAAATTTTTGCAAAGAGGTGTGGAAATTTAGTAAGTGAAAATTTCACCTTAAAAGACCAAATCGATCATCTTAATATCGCAATAAAGAAATTTGGGGTTGGCCAAAAATCACTAGACATGATTTTGGGCAACCAGTGCCATGGATCTGCAAAGTTGTGGCTGGGTTATGGTTCAGGAAGCTACCGCCCAACGTTAACTTCTAATGCTGGTGTTAGCTCTAGTTCTAGAAACCAAAATTCTTTTTATAATAATAATTTTGCCGCCCCTTCTACTTCTGTGTCTACCAGTAAGGGTCAACTTCTCTGAAAAAGGTCTCATCCCCTTATATTGCGTGTGCAAATTGTTTGTTGTTTGGACACACCACAGACTCTTGCAGGAAGAAGGTAAAGCACACTTTAAAACAAATCTAGGTACCTAAGGACACCACCTATATTATGGGAGGAACCTCATGGGTATCCAGATCTTCACTAACATCTTCTTTTTAGGTGTGCTGGCAGGCTAAGGACAAGGAAGACATGTGGTACTTGGACTCAAGTTGTTCCAAGAACATGACGGGAGATAAAGCAAAGTTCCTTAGCCTCATAAAGAAGAAAGGAGGAACGGTGACATTCAGTGACAATGGAAAAGGAAGAATCTTAGCCACCAAGAATAAAGAAGGCAAAGCACACCAAACGCCTTATATGTTGAAGGCTTAAAACACAACTTAATTCCTATTAGTCAACTATGTGATACATGCCTTAATGTTTTATTTGAGTCTTCTACTATTTTGTGCAAAATTATAGATCTTAAGACTAATGATATTGCACTCACTACACCAAGAATTCACAATGTCTATTTAATTTCTTTTCATGATCTATCACGTGTATCACAAAAATGTCTAATTACAAAAAATGATGAACTAGAATTATGTCATAGGCGCCTTGGTCACACTAGCACCAAGATGATCTTAAAATTGTCAAAAAATGAAATAATAAGGGGTTTACCAATGCTTAATGGAAACCTATCAACTTTAAGCCCACCATGCCAAAAAGAAAAATTCTCTAAAACATCTTTTTAAAACAAAAATGAATTGAAATGTCCACCACTAGACCTCTACAACTAATTCACATGGACCTATTTGGGCCAATTAACACATGTAGTCTAGGTGGTAAAAAGTACATATTTATATTAATTGAAGATTTTTCTAGATTTACTTAGACACTATTTCTTACCTCCAAATCCGATGATTTTTCTGAATTTACAAAACTATGCAATCACATTCAAAATGAACTAGAATTAAAAATTAAGTGCATTATATCAGATCATGGAGGGGAATTTGAAAATGATAGTTTCACCACTTTTTAATAAATAATCTAGGTATTAAACATGAATTTGTTGGAGTTTCTGAGGTGATCTCAAAGCAATCAACAGTTAGTCTTACTGCCAACGCAATGCGAGCCTATATGGTCGCACATAAGCATTTGGAGAAATTGGAGAAAGGATTGTGTTGGCCTTACTCATATTGGATATGAGTGGAGGACCAATCCTATGACTACTTGGAATTATGTTGAGAATGTCTCAACGGGAAATCGTTTAAAGGGTGTAAACGAATGGGTATTTACTTGACAAATTCGGCTAAAGGGTTTAACCAAACGGCAACAAATTCGGCTAAAGGGTTTAACCGAATTAGCTTGATTCGACTAATCAAATTCGGCTAAAGTGTCTAGCCGAAATTGTAACAGATTCGACTAAAGGGTTTAGCCGAATCATGTCAGTTCGATGAAATGGTTTCGATGAAATAATATAGCCGAATTTATATAGACGAATTCGTCGAAATGGTTTCGCCGAATCTGAGTCGAATTCGGTTATATTGTTTAGTCAAATTCGGCGAATGTAAGTCTGGACAGAAATGTTCCGTTTTTCCCTTTAGTCTGCGGATAGCCTGATTTATGCGTTTTAGTATAAAAGGGCATGCGATTTTAGGTTTACAAGTGACTTAATCTTTTTCGCAAATTTAGACGAGAACTGCCGACCGGAACTATTCCACGCGAGGGCATCTCGATCTTCCCGTCCACCGATCTTCTTCCACCACCGCTAGTCGCCGCCGACGGTCGCCGCCGACCCTGTCTCAGACCTAGCAGTCTGTGGGGAAATTGAGAGCTTCCTTCTCCGACCTAGTTCTTGTACGACAAGAAGCTAGGGTTCTTCTTTTGCTTGTGTGGACTTCTATAGAGGGATCGAACCATTTCGATTCATGAAGAACTCAAAGGCAGATTTCAGATTTCTCTTTGGAGCACCTTGGTTGAATGTTGACTCAATCCCGCAAAGGTACTTTGTATTTCTATTTGATTATTCTCTTGAATCATGAAAACCGCAAGATCCGTTAGCCTCTTTTGGGTTGTTCTTGTTATTATTTCCGCTGCGCACATTCGATATGTCATCCCGTTTGGGGTATAGAAAACCCAACAGAATTTTCCGCTCCACGAATCCCCCCAACAAAATGGTGTGGTGGAGAGGAAAAATAGAACCCTTTAAGAACTCGCACACACTATGCTATCCGAGTATGAGTTGCATAGATCCTTTTGGGCCGAAGCCGTAAATACATCTTGTTATGTCATAAATTGAGTCATGCTTCGCCCAATCCTAAAATTAACTCCATATGAATTATATTACAAAAGGAAACCTAATGTATCTTACTTTCAAATTTTTGGATGTCAATGCTTTATCTTAATCACCAAAGATGCTTTAGTAAAATTTGATGAAAAATTTGATGAAAGAATATTTCTTGGTTACTATTCAACTAGTAAAGCATATTGGATATACAATAAAAGGTCTAAAAAGGTTGAAGAGTCCATTCATGTGAAGTTTGATGAATTTGTTCCTTGTGTAGATTTTAACAGTGCAGGAAAAGAAGAGGAACCATAATGTTGAACAACTTGGAGGTGACAATGAAATGGAGGTGGTACAAGATGAGTTTGTGCCTCCAAGTGCTCTTAGATTCACAAAAGATCATCCAAGGTAACTTTTCATTGGAGAACCATCAATATGGGTAACGACATGCTCTTCCATTCACGAATCCTTCTCTATTTTATGCTTCATTTCTGAAATTGAACCTAAGAACATATCTACTGCGCTAAACGATGAATTTTGGTATTTAGCTTTGCATGAAGAATTAGAACAATTTGAACGTAATAAGGTTTGGAATCTTATCATTTATTTTACATGGATATTCCGACTCAGATTATGCTGGGTGTTCACTAGATCGTAAAATCACAAGCAGCACATATCACTTCTTAGGCCCCTCACTAGTTGCTTGGTCGAGTAGGAAATAGAATTTTGTTGCCCTCTCCACCACCGAGGCCGAATATGTTGCACTAGGAAGTTGTTGTGCACAAGCCCTTTGGATGAGTCAAACACTAGAATACTTTGGGGTGCATCTAAATAATATTGAATTAAAATGTGACAACAATAGTGCAATAGATCTGACAAACAATCCTGTTCATCATTCACAATCCAAACACATAGATGTGCGTCTTCATTTCATTAGGGATTATATTAAGAAAGAACATGTAAGAGTTAGCTTCTAGTCACAAAATCGCAACTTGCAGATATATTCACAAAACCTCTCCCCGATGCTCATTTCAACATGCTTAGACTAGAATTGGGAGTCTTAGATATATCAAATTGAGACTATAAATTTTTAGTATGGGTAGAAACATATAACACCTAGGTTTGGGATGTCACCCCATCATATCTCCAAGTACCGGTGCGAACCCTTCATTGGGTAGACCTCGGGAAGACCAAGATCCACTTTAAATTGCTAAGTCCAACTAAAGTCTCACAATGATCAAAAGTAATTATAGACTCATGCATTCTCCTGCAATAACTAAAAAGAAAATTATCATATATCTTAAAACATGAATCTATCTGCATCACCATCATCAAAATTGAACTAAAAAGCACTAACGCTTGGCGCTGTCAATAATGCCCCATGTTAGCATTTATCTCTGAACATAACAACTCTTTCTGCCTATTCATTTATATACTTATATATATTTATGTTTACATCTTAATTACTTTTTCAATGCTAGAAAAATAAAAAACAAATATAAAATATAAAACTATTTTAAAATACCAAAAATATGCATAAATAGCCTTCTAATCATCTCCAAATTCTCTAAAATTTCTACACTAAGAAGGTCTATATACATACTTTCTCTTCCAACGGATTTTTTTTTAAAACCTAAAAACAGTGTCCTATTTGGGCGTTGAGTAGTTAACGCCAGGCGTTAGCTATTTTGACCAAATTGAAATTCTATTTTTTCTAACCTATTTCAAGTATTTTTCTAATGCTTTTTCTCAGTTTCTTTTTTCTACTTTGAAATTATTCTGTTATTAATTTGTTAGTTTTTATTCCAAAATACAAACAAAAAAATTCTAACCTCCAAAATGCTCAAAAATATGCTTTTGTCATTTGTTTTGTTTTAAATACTTACAAAATTATGGGTTGACAATAAGACTTCACAAGAGCAAACATCTTAGTTATTTTGTTTCAAATGGTCAAAATTGATTTTAGCATACACACAAAGATTGCCTTCAATATCTAATTTTAATTTCAAATTTCATAAAATTGTTCTATCTTGTCATGCCTTGACCTTAATCTGATTATGTGTAATGACATTATATATAGAAAATTGTGTATGATTGCCTAACATGCCTCTAAGTATGAGTAATGTTTTATGCTAATCAATGATTCATACACTCACTATTTTGGTAATCTACATGTGCTCATAATCTTAGTCTTGCATGATTATATAGTGTAATAGTTGTAACATATTAATTTCTATGTCTAACTTACCTACACCATCTTTCAAACATTAAATTTCTTGCACATATAGAAGTGTTATTTCAATATTATTAGTGTTTACAAAAACAAGTGAATTCAGAGACCTTTTGGCCCAAAATTACAAGAATATGAAATAAAATGACAAAGATAACTCCACCAAGCACTACTCACCCTCCTGATAAGTCTTAATGAGCATTGTGAGGTTGAGCATCTTGGAAAAAATTGTAAAGTGTCTTGTGCAAACACATTTTTTTTCATCACTTCTATTTGTACACCGGATCACGAAACATAAAAAATTATAAAAATGCTTATGTGATCCTCCAAGCAATACTTCTCTCCCTGATAAGTCTTAATGAGCATTGTGTGGGCGAAGCACCTTGGTAGTTGTACTCATGAAATGTGCTTTGAAATTTTATTCTAAAATTGATGTGTGAAAGTAGTTATAAGATTACAATCTTAATATTATTGTTACTATTTCATTACATATGTCATGTGTTTTGATTATTTCACTTGTATACATTTATCAAAACACCTTATGCACACATCATTGTTTTTCATAAAGCTTCTACTCATGAGAATTGGATCTTAATGCAAAATTACATAATTCTCTAAATACTTAAGTAAAAGCACTAGATTGCAATTTATGATTTCTAAAATATTTTCTTTACATGAAATACAAATTCGTTACATTGTAGTTCTTATCTTGTTGAATATGTTAAATCATGCTTTCCTATTTGTTATGAAAATTTCCAAAGTTAATGCTCAAATGTGAAGAGTCTAGACATATTATTGGAATGGTCAAACTATAACAAAACACTACTCTTAATTGTTTTGTTTTTGTTTTCCGCATTTCTAATTTGATCATGTATTTCTTTTACCATGCCTTATGATGATAATTTTTAAAGATCTTTTCTTCACTTGTGCTTGTCAAACTATATTGCATCTCTTTCAACAAGTTATTTTTTTTCAAAATTCATAGAACAACAAGTGGTAGAATTACTTTGGTCAAAAACTTGGAATGTTGTTCTTTCACGATTATCATATCCATTCTCCTCTGTGCTACTTTCTCCCTTAGCTCGATCATGAATTACTTTATGTCAAAATAAAACTCTTAATCCTCTCTTAGTTATGTCCCAACTTTTGTCTTATCTCTTCTAGTTTTGTTTCACTCCACCTACTTTTGCTAATAACAAAAGGGGGAGAATTAAATGATAAATCATAATGATTAAAGGAGTAGGATTCACTAGATTAAGGGGGAGAATACATCTAGTCTATGGGAGCATACACTAAGGGGGCACTTAAGTAGGGGAGCACAATTTAATAATATATAATTCTTTCTAATGTCTCTATATTGCTTAGTGCCATATATCATTCTAAAAACACATCTCTCTTATATATAAATCTGATTTATCTCTACTGGATTTGTTATTATCAAAAGGAGGAGATTATTGGAACATTGTTTTCTGCATCCCTTTGATTTGAAAATAACAAATCCTGCTTGTATTTGATCGTGGTTGCAATTGTGTTTTTAGCATGCAGGCTTGCAAATATATGACACTAAGATGCTACAATATTGTTCTGGACCTGCCCACAAGCTGAAAAGTGGAATGTTATGTAACGCCAGGCATTAGGACTTAACTCTGACGTTACATCCCATTCCCACCAAGACAAATGTGGCAAGGAGGGAAGCTGTCGTGATTGAAGGAGCACTTTAGGAATAATCTGACCTAACCCCAGCGTTAGCCTCAACGCCAGCGTTCGGGTTGCCTAAAATGAAGGTTTCCTAAAGTGAAGTATCTCCTTCCTATTTTGAAGATCCGAGCCATCAAAACATTTCTATACTGGTCAACGCCATGCGTTAGCCTTAATGCCGACGTTAACTTCCAGTCCTATAAATAGGTGGATTTCGTCTTCTTCAATGACAGATAATATAGAGCCCTATTCCAGACATCTGAAACTCTGCAAGGACCGTATTTTTCCAGACCACTATCTCCCACACAAATTCAAGAGAAGAATTCAAGGAGGATCAGATCAACGCTTACACAACATGAAGAATGCATGCTTCGACTTCGACGATATTTAGCGTACCTTCGCCATCTCAAGAATTCTTCTTAGGGAGTTTTTATTTGTGTTATTGTATTTTTTTTGTAACTCTTTTATTATAATCGTGGAGTAAATTTGCCTCATTTTGGCGACTAGGTCTGGGTAGGACTTAGGAAGGAATTCGCCTCGTGTTGGCGACTAGGTCTAGGGAGTAGATCTAGGGGGTGCTCGAGGCCATTCTAGGGATAGAAAGGCTAGATATGATTGAGGCCGTATCTGGGGAGAGATCGACTCAAGCCAACCGGTTCTTAGTGAGAAGAGCCGGTATATAAAATAAAAAAGAGTATTTCATATTTTTCCTTGGATTTCTAGCGTCATAGAAATCAGATTTTGTAACCAAATTTTATTAATGATAATCATGTCTTTTTCTATTTAATAAAATTGATTTACTACTCTTTGTTTTTGATTCACTCTTATTCAAATTAAATATCAAAAGTTTTCTATTAAAACATAAAGTTTTCTAAAACCCTTATTCACCCTCTCTAAGGGCGCCTCAAGATCCAACAAGAACTGTCATTCAAATAGTTCTCTCCACAGGCACCATCAACTAAACAGAAGGGAAAGGCTTTGCCTCAAAAACCTCTTCCCAAAGAAAGATCATTGACAGTGCAACCAATTCCAAAATCAAAGCACAGTCATATGATCAGTAGAAATGAATGATGCAAAGCAGCCTGCTCATCTAGTCACCTATCCCCCACTCAAAAGGTGACTCAAAAGAGGAGGTACAGTAGATTTGGGTGCTGATGCTATCGCAAGGTTGGGCACTTTGATGTAGATTGTTGGTTCAACCCAACATTGCCTAAAGCAAAGTATGAGAAGCCAGTCAGTGGGTTGAATGCAAAAGCTGCAGTAAGTAGAGATGGTTATTACAGTGCTAACAAGATCCTAGGATCCAAATTCATTTGGTTTCCTAAGGAATATTAAATCTCTGTCTTACAGGTTTGTCCAAGTAGCCAACCAAAAGCAAATATGGCCAATGGACAATAAGTAATCCAGGTATAAATCTGGAATAAGAAGAAATTTATCACAGACAAAGGTATCGTGCCTGACATAACTATTGGATCTCACAATTAGTCCAACAACCCAGGTATGTGTCCCTTCACAATCAAAAGTAAGAAATATTTAAATAAATCACATTTTTAGAAATAGAGTAAAACACACATTTGCTCTAAGTCATCGCATTAAGAAGTGTGTCTTGACAATTCTGAAGAGAGAGGAAGAAGGGAACTAAATGTGAGTTCAACTCTTCAGCAGAATGAAATAGCACATCAAATTCAAAGCATAAGGCAAAGACTTATGTTGCTGGATGACAGTTCATGAAGACTTCTCTGCCAGAAAGAATAGTGCAACAGTTGAGAGGGAGACTCATGTTGAGCCCTCATCAAGAAGCTATGCTACCAATCAGGGATGAGGCTGCTGTTGAGGGGGAGTCTCAAAGTGAAGTAACTGCTCCAGAGGTTAAGGAGACTGCTGGCATTGAAGATGCAATGCAAGATGTCTAAAGAAGCTACAATAAGAATGCTGAAGACACCATTCTTACAAAGTGTGGACACTCCACCATAACAAAGCCATCAGACAAATTTGAATTTGATGAAGAGGTGCTAAAGATGTCAACTGATGCAGAAAGAATTAAGGATGATATTGTTGCCTATACTGATAACTTTTGTCCCACTGAACAATGTTTCAGTTGTGAAGGAACATACCAGGATCCCTGTGAGGATAAGATGGATCTATCCTCCCCATCTGCTAAGACACCAAATTTTCCCAAGTATATCATTTAGAGAGTCAAGAGCAGAAGGATCAAAGGAAGGAGAAAGGTTCATAGAATAAAAGGAACATAACTGACTCATGTGATAGCTAAAAGTAAATGTGGTAGAAATTCTATTTTGAAAACATTTAGCTTAACAATAAAATGATAATCAAGTAGTGACACTCTTGGATGTGCACTACTTAAGTATATAAATGTGAAGCTAACATGTAACACACTGATGCTGCAAAAGAATAAACAAAGACAATATTGTTGTGTCTACAAAATGATATCGTCGTAACAACAGTGTGTGTTGTCAAAAGGATAGTGTTTTCGCCATAATGACTCTACGACTTCGTCGTAAAGTCACGACGATACCTATGTGTCTACTCGAGAATTCTGAATTCTGAAATAAATTGATCACGACCATTCAATCTGAATTAATTAAACATTTAACAAGCGACACTTCACCTCCCACACCATAAGTTATAAATAGGGTCAGATGTCTCGAATTAAAAGCACTTACTGCATTTGCCCTAAAAAGTCATCGTGTACTCCTTGACTTCGGTGAGTGAATAAGACGATACTTGTGAACCATTCCTTGATTAACCAAGAAATGGCACCAAAAAAGGAAGGTTATCTGTATAAAGGAAGTGAACTGGAAAGGAGTGGCTTCGCGAAGGCTCTAGAAGAAATTCAAAGCACAATAAGACTGCTCGACCCGTCAGCTTGGAGTTCGTTCTCTCTGAATCAACAATAATAATGAAGAGGAAGTTATGGAATTCTATTCGAATGCTAAGGGTGGCTCTAAAGGAACGTCCATCAAAAGTCTAGTCAATGGGATAAGAGTTAAGGTAACTTCGAAGAGATTGGCCAGGGTTCTGCAGCTGTCGACCTTCACCAAGAGGAGGAGAATGAAGACGTCACCCAGGAGGACCTAGATAAAGCTCTGGCATGGTGTGAGCATTCCAGGAAGACCTATGGGTCTCTAGAACGAAAGAACTTTAATCAGCTTGGAAAGCTATTGGTTGACATAGTGGGAAAGTCCCTTCTCTGCAAGGTAGGGTCTCATGACAGAATATCCAAACAAATGTTTGAGATAATGGTGAGGATAATTCTAAGCAAGAAAACCAATTGGGCTTAGATCATTTTCAATTGAATACAAGAGAGCTTTCAAGTGCCCAATCTGGGAAGAATACTGTCTATTTATCAGCAGCTATCCTACCCTAAAAACTTTAACAATCAATTTTGAGTGAAAATCCATCGTATGAGAAGAATGAATATCAAGGTACTGGAGAGGTGGGAAAAGGTCATAACAAGGTCTCCCAAGAGGTCACAGGCTGAAGTGAATGTGGTGAGTGAAGAAGAAAGTAAGCCCATCCACAATCCAGAATTGTCTAGCTCAGAAGAGATTGTGGAGCAGAGGAATGCTGAGACTGAGGGGGAGCAGAACACTGAGCTCCCTGCGCATGTGGAAGAAGTCATCCACAAGCTCAGTATGGCTGAGTATGCTATCCCTTCTGGACTAGCAGGCCAAGTGGATCCAAGTGAAACTCAAATGTAAACCAGTCAAGATGATCTTACTGATGAGACCAACAGAGACCCACCAATTGTTAAAAGACCAAGTGTTCCTGAGGATGAACCAAGACAGACGCCTCTTAGAAGATCTCTGAAAGTGCACAGTGTGACTCTGAGTATTATTTAGAGAGGGGGTGAATAGAGTTTTAAATATTTTCTACCATAAATGTACACACATAATAAAACTACTAATTATTAAGCAATCAACACTACCAAAACAGAATAAAGTAAATGCAGGAAATGTAAATATAGAAAATAGTAAAGAGGGACAACACAAAAAATTCAATCCAGAAGACACAGGATTTTTATAGTGGTTCCCCAAAATATGGGTAGTCCACTCTTTTACCTCCCTAGTAGGATTGCACTAACTATGCCCAACTCTTTTGATAAGGAGACTCTCAGAACCACTGAGTCTTTTAATAAGGAGACTCTTAGAACCACTGAGTCTTTTGATAAGGAGACTCTTAGAATTACTGAATCCTTTGAAAGAGGGATTATTAAAAATCTTTTAAAGATGGTAAATAAAGAAGAAGAAAGAAAAAAATAGGAGAATAGAATTCTACTTTCAGAATTCTTTAGAAGCTATTTCTTTTAAAATGTTGTTTTGGTTTATCCTTAGATCTGAATATAATGAACCCTTGCTTATGATTGTGATGATTGCAAGGGTTATTGGCTTGATCCTTATTCTTTGAGCACTTCTTATAAACTTGTTGCTGTGTGATGAAGAAGAAGAAGCAGCTATGATGTTTTCATGTGCACAAAGATAACTTCTTTTTTGTCTTAGGGTTGAAGGAGGACGAAGAGAAAACCCTATTTGATAGATAGAAAAATATATGATCAATGCTTCTACTTTTCTTCTTCTCTCAGCATACTTATTCTCCATGATTGGAATTTGAATTTCTTTCTACTTTTGGGTTGTCCTGAAAAGGAATTCCTATTGGACAATTGATTTCCCGTTCTTCTTTAGTTCCCGACCCGTCCATACGATTTGAATAAATTCCAAGAATGTTTTTGCTGTCTCCTGGAATACTCCATTCCATTCTTGGCAATAAACGAGCCGTTGGAGAACTATCTTCAACATTGTGGACCTTCTGAAAATGTATTAAAAGGACAACTAAAAAGCTTCTATTTCAGACTATATTTGATGCTGCGTCCACTTCATCATTCTTTATATCGATGCACCTCTGAGTTCTTATAGGAGTAGCTTCGAATTTCTTCTTAGCTCTGGATGAACTCAGATGTCGATGTTGCATCGATTACTTATCGATGTAACCGTTGAGTTGAAGACTTGTACTTGAACTATATCTTCTGCGTCGAATTGAAGTCGAAGTTACGTCGACTTCTAAAATGGCTTCGACAGGCTCTTCTTTCTGTGTCGAGTTCCTTTCGACGTTGTGTTGACTTGACTTATACTTTGACAGGCTGATTGAGTTGCTTTGACCTTCAGTCAGAGTTACGTCGACATCTAGTCAAAGTTGCATCGACTTCTATTCGAAGCAAGTTTTAACTCAAATGAATTTGTGCTTATCTTTACCTGGTCCTGACACTTTAAGGTGAGTGTGACATCCTAAGACATCTAATGACCAATTTACCCTTTCTATATAATATGGGTAATATAACCTAACTGATGAAATCACTGTAAGTAATTTGTTAGATAAATCACATGGGTTTTTCCTAACAATATCCCCTATTTATCATAACAAATTTTATAAAATAAAGTAAGTGATTTCAAACATGTTTTGACATAAACTCAAATACAAACAACTATACATAAACAATAAAGACATTAATGAATGGAATCACATACCCTTTTATATATTGTCAAGTAGTCATATTGTTCTTAACAGATGTGTGTTCTAGATGCTATAATGTAAAGTGTTCATAATTACAGAATACCTGGACTTCACTGTTCTTTGTCAGGAGTTTTTCTCTTCCTTGAGAAGACTAGAGGAACTACCTTTCTTTCAGCAAATACAACAGGCTCATTTTCATCTTCTGTAGTCCTGTTAGCCTCTTGATGGGTTTAATTCTCTTTGGGAGGCTCCCCCTGAGAATATGCATCTTGTTCAGCATTTAGAGAAGCCTCCTTAGCAATCATCGCCACCTCATCCAATAGTTGTTCATCTTAAAGGAGCTCCTCCTGAGTTGATGGAAGCACCCATGGGTTACTACAAGGATTTATAGAGCTGGCACCCCCTGGATTGATGCAATTTTTCTGGAGGATTTGCAAGAGGATCCACTTAGACTGTTCCAGTTTGAAAAATAATGAGCTTGTTTGGGTCATGAACCTCAATAATTGGGACAATTGGGGCAATCTATCCTTGTGCACTCTTGTCCTTCTCCTGGATACTCACAATTCCTTGAGTAAGCCTTTCCACCTCCTGTATCTTCTCCCCCTTCTGAACCTTAATTACCAGGGAGGTCAAGAACTCTTTAGTTACCATGGAGGAGGATATGGTTGATTTCAGTGCCAGGAGAGACTCTTGTGATTTTTGCAATTCTGACTCCATCTAGGAGTACTTCCTATTGAACTTCCTTTCTTGAGAGGCCATTAAATAAGAAAATGTGCTAGCAGCTAATCCTACTGCTTTTGAAATCGCTTGCTCAAAGTCAAAGCAAGGAGTAGGTGTGGTAGAGTTAGGAGGTGTTGCTGTGAAGTTTTCATGGAATTCTAGAATATCTCGGTGGATAGGAGAGTGAGGTTGATACACTTCTGGAGAAATATGATAATGTAGTAGCAGAGTAGAAAAGTTGTCTATAGTTGTGATGGATGGTTGTCGATGTGGTTGGAGAGGGATCTTATAGGTGCAGGTTCTGGAACTACAGGAAATGGGATGGACTAGAGAATTTGGACAGAAGTATCATCTGGGATGATATCTTATTATGCTGCGGCAGGGACCTTTGCTGGATTGTCATCCCTTGGGGGATCTGGTACATTTTTATTTGTGTCTTGTGGAGTTGGTGAAGGAGGAGGTGAAGAAGCATCTTGCCCAAACTTTAGGATCTGCCTGGTCCACTTGGAAAAGATTCTAATGTTCATTCTTTTTCTTGGAGGAATAGGCACTCCTTTTGACTTGCATACACTTGGATATTGGTGGAACTAAACTTGGCTCATTATTCTCATATAAGCTTTCTCCTTATGAGAGTATTTATGGCCAATCAGTCTTAGAAGGCACATCCCCCAGTTGATCTTCTTATTTAGAACCAAAGCTCCCATTATCTAGAGCTGCTGCTTGGGGATGGCATCATGAGCTGAGATTTTGCATATGAGCCCCTTCCCCACTATCTCAGCAAGGAATCAGTATTCTTCTGCAAGATCAATCTTCTTCAGATTGATGGCCTTCTCTTTCCTGAACTGCATGATTTCTAAAGCCTTCTTTGTCTCTTCCCCTGTCAATTCATCAGACTCATCACCTATTGGTAGATCAAAGGTGTGAGATAGCATTTCCTCTCTAATGCTAATATCAGTTCTAGGTATTTTCCCATTGAGGGATCCATCCTATCCTATTTGAAGATTGCCTTTAAACTCTGTCAGTTCAACATCAAGGATCTTGCACCTTGTGGAGATTAGTTTTGTCAACACGGCAGACTGAAAGAAGACAAGAATGACCTTGAAATTATTAGAGACTGCATTGAAGGAGTCCACATCAACATCAAAACCTGAGTTGATCTTAGGGGGAGCCATTGACTCTGTGGTGAAGTACCTGCAAAGGAGATAAGAGAGAGAGAGACGAGAAATAGATGCAAGAGAGCTGGAGGGAAGAAGAGCACAAGAGCAAGGAAGAGAGAATTCAAAAGCGTATTGAATTTGACGCCTATATTGCTTAAAAGAAGATGATTCATCACAACTTAGGGTTTTTGTTGTCATGCGCGCCAAAATGTGTCATGTCGACATTGAAACTACGCATGCTTGTCATGTCGACATTGCATCGATTAGAACTCGCGCCAAAATATGTCGAAGCAGCTTTGAACTTGAGGAGCAACTATTAAATCGACGGATGCGTCAATATGAGGTCGACATTTCGTCGAATTCTATTTGAATTATCTATTGCAGATTGCTATCGAAGCTGGCGTCGAGTAGAATTAGACGGTACGTCGAATTCTTTTCAACGCAACTCTGAATAAATAGTTCTATTATCTTAGAAAGTTCTTGCTGTTTTTCTCAGCAATGATTTTTATTGAAAATAGTATTTATGCTATTATTTTCATGAACTAAAGAAGATGAATAAGGGGATTCAGAGAAGAAATCACTCCCTTATTGGATTTAGTTCTTTATTAAGGCCCTAGATCTTCCTTCCCACTCCATTATCTCTTTGGAGGATGTTAAAAAATGTAGTGGTCCGAAGTGATGTAAAAATGCGGAACACTTCAACACAATCCACAAGCAAGACAATCAATGACAATGGGAAGACAAAATAGTGCTCTTATATTAACTATCTCTTTACAGCTCGAGACATACATGGCGAGACGTGATTCAAAAGAATCACAATGGAGAGAAGCACAAGACGCAAAAAACAAGCCACCAGCGAACTGCCAAAGCAGAGACCGCCAGCCCGCTTGAACAGGCAAGCCGCACCGCTATCCCTGAGACCGCACGAACAGAGCACAAGCCGCTGCTGTCAAACCGCAACCACAGAATGCACAACTCACTGCTTTATACAACTGCTGAAAACAACTATTCGCACTTCTTGATCGCCCAGACCGCACGGTCTCAAGATCACAGAAGAACCCGCAAACACTTGACGAAGAACTGAGTCCTGCTGCAAGACCGCAACTCAAGACCGCGCGACCACTTAAGGCCGCCTGATCAACTGAGTCTGTTGCACAGTCCAAGAACTCCTAAACGCAGTCCACACAGACAGATCGCTGCCGAACTAGTTTATTCAAAGCTGGAAAGAAGGCAGAATGCTGACGGTGACTGCTAGTCGCTAACCTGCAAATAGAACAACCCAGTCAGACAACTCAAACTGCGCGACCTTAAAGTGAGACCGGCATAATCAAGCCAACATGAGTTCATACTGTTCTTGTGTATGAATGGCTACCCTGATGTCCCTATTTATAGGCAAATGAACGGATGTTGTCACCGCCCCCAAGGGATACAGTCACCTTCCTTATTGAAGCACGCGGTCTCCAGTACCAGACTGTGTGGTCTCATAAGGCCTTATTACACTTAAGCAAAATTTTCCAAGACAGCTTGCCAAGAATAAACCGGCAGACTGCTCGGTCTCTTATAAGAACAAACATATGAGCATCTGACCGATCAGGAGCAGACCACCAGAAATGAGCTCAAACAACCCGCCCGGACCACCAGAAATGAGCTCAAACAACCCGCCCGGACTCTTAGAAGATCAGAGCCACATGAACATTCTGACACACTAAGCTGACCGCCATAATTAACTCATGCAGGCTGCAGTACGAGACCACAGAAGCGACTTCTAGTATAGACCGCCCTGTCTAAACCAGAACAAGGATACTTGGGCAAAATAGGCAGACCAAATACAGGCCACCAACACTAGAGATGCGCGACCACACATGCCAGGTCGCCACACCGAGCTCGCAGTTTCCAGAGGAAGACCGCAACACAAGTCGTGCGGTCTCTGCGGTCTCCAAGAACAAACCACCCGGCCTGACACTTCCACTTCAAAAATTTAACACTCCCCCTTGAAGTGGGAAGTGGAAGTCAGCCCAAGTAACCTCCTCAACTGTGTGAGTGGTTCTTTCGACAATGACTTTGTAAATATATCTGCAACATTTTCCTTGCTCTGCACATGCTCAACCATAAGATATATGTCCAACACCCTCTCCTGAATGAAATGATGTTGAATCTCTATGTGCTTGGTTTGCGAATTACAAACTGGATTGTTCACCAGTTTAAGGGCACTCTCATTGTCACCCTGAAGCAGAGTAGGACCATGCACCTTCCTATAAATGTCTTCCACAAGCCTCCTAAGCCAGATGGATTCCTGAGCTGCCAAAGCTGAAGCTTTGTACTCTGCTTCCATTATATAGATAGACACAGAATCCTACTTCTTGCTGCACCATGATATAGCTGTAGAGCCCGTCATAAAGCCGTAACCAGAAGTTGATCTCCGATCATCTGAATCTCCTCCATAATCAACATCCATGTATCAATGAAAGCAAAACCCCGAGTCCTTCCCGTAGAAGAGACCCAAATCTGAGGTGGTCTTGACATACTTCAAAATGCTCATCGTCGCCATCATATGATGTTTATGTGGCTCTGCCATATACCGACTCACTTGGACAACCACATAAGCAATATCTGACTTCATGATCATCAAATATATCAGACTTCTGACCAAAGCCCGGAACACCAACGGATCAGAAAGATCCTTCCCCTCATCACATCGAAGATGAATACCAACCTCTAGTGGAATAAAGTTGCTCTCCATGCCGCTTCACAATTCGTTCTGCATAGCCCTTTTGGGAAACAAGAAAAATGCCCTCTTTCCTCTCCACTTCGAGTCCAAGGAAATGGTAGAGCTCACCCAAGTCCATCATCTCAAATCTGATAGCTAGCTCAGCACGAATCCTAGCTACCTCCACTTCAGAATTCCCCATGACGATCATATCGTCAGCCTATAGCAAAACCAAGACCTGAAGCTCCACCCTCTTCTTTACGAATAAGCTTGAATCAGAATCAGAAGCAAAATATCCACAGAGCTGGAGGTATTCTGCGATCTTCTCATACCACGACCGAGGCACCTGCTTCAAGCCGTAAAGAGCCTTCTTGAGCTTACACACATGTCTTGGGTAGACTTCAGAAACATACCCGGGTGGCTGATCCATGAAGATATTTTTATCGATCTCGCTGTAAAGGAAGGCATTCTTCATATCGAGTTGCCATATCTTCCACCCTTGGCAAACTTCCAACGCGATCACCACCCGTACTGAAGTCATCTTGGCAATGGGGCTGAAAGTCTCTTCATTATCCTCCCCATACTTCTGAGAGAACCCTCAAGCTACAAGGTGAGCCTTGTACTGCTTGATACTGCCATCAGCCTACTTCTTCAGCTTGAAAACCCACTTGCAAGTCACCAGAGTAACACCCTCAACCTTCGGCACCAAGTCCCAAGTCTCATTCTTCCTGAGGGCAGCCATCTCTTTATCCATGGCCATTTCCACTCCTTGACTCCAACGACATTTTCATAACAAGATGGCTCTCTCTCATCCAGGGGACCTGTGAAGAAACATGAGACGAAGCTCACCAAGTTTCCCCCCGTATACCGATCTGGTGGAATAATTGTCCTCTTGGACCTCCTCAGAGATTTACTTTGATCCACCTCTTCAGCTACATGTTCTAGACTAACTCTCCTTTCAGGCAAACTTGGATCATCGCTCCCCCTGCTTCCAGAACCAGAAGCACCTGACCCAGAGCTAGAAGCACCTGGAGCACCTGGAGAAACATGTAACTCCACCAGAACCTCCTTGGTAGCTTCACCTGGTCCACCATCTACCTTGCTTCCTTGTAGTTCAACAGAAGAGATACCCTGGTATGATGTCAACTCGTCGAATACCATATCCCTTGAGACCACAGCTCTCTGTGTCTCTGGATCCATGCATCTCCATCCCTTCTTTCAGTCATCATACCCGACGAAGACTAGCTTCCTTTCTTTCGCATCTAGCTTCGTTCTGAGGGCATCAGGTACATGCATATAGCAGGTAAATCCAATCACTCTAAGGTGTTACACTGTGGGCTTTATCTTGAACATCAACTCATGAGGGGTCTTCATGTTGATAGGACTAAGAGGCATCTGATTGATGACATAAGTTGCACAAGACATTCCCTCTGCCCAGAAGGAGTTTGAGATATTCTTGGCATGAAGCCAACACTTGCAGGTCTCCGTCAAATGACGGATCATCCGCTCTTCCACACCATTCTGTTGTGGAGTGTGAGCACAATAGAGATTTTTCCGGATGCCATGCTTCCTGCAGAAGTTAAAAAACTCTTTGGAGGTAAACTCCCCTCCATTGTTAGTTCTGAACTTCTTTATCCGCAGGTTGAGCCGACCCTCCACGAGCTCCTTGAGCTCCACAAACCTTGTGAATGCTTTCGACTTCTCCTTCGAATAATATACCCAAGTATATCTAGTGAAGTCATCAATCAAAACCAGCATATACCTGCTGTCTCCAAGACTGGTAGTTGCGTTAGGTCCAAACAGATCACCATGAATACACTCCAATGGTGCTTTACATCTGCTTTGTGATTTGTCAAATGGAAGGTGTTGAGCCTTACCATATTGGCAACCTACACAAACATGACCTTCGCCAAAGGATGACAAACTAGGCAGACCACTCACAAGGCCTCTCCCTGCCATAGCTTTCAACTTGTCCATCCCAACATGTCTGAGTCTTTCATGCCAGATAACAGCGATATCATTAGTCCTCATCTTATCAACATAGGAACTTCTTGATAACACAAAGAAGTCCTTCATCCTTCTGCCAACATGAGTGTCCTCAGCCTCCACTGCTGACATGTTTCTAAGAAACTTCACTTCTGTTGGACCAAACAGAATGTGATAGCCAGCATCCACAACATTAGTCACCGAGAAGAGGTTTTTCTTCATCCCTGGAACATGATAGACACTTTTCAATGTAAGAGTACCTCTATCATCATTCAAAGAAACCACACCCTCCTTCTCTACTGCATGAATAGTATCCTCAGCCGTAATGATATCATCATTACCTTTATATGCCTGCAAAGAAGAGAACATCAATTCATCTCTGGTGAGATGATGACCACACCAAAAATCCACTATCCAATCATCCTGATAGTTGATGGATGTCATAGCCCAAACACACGTGCCCGTCATGGAAGCTCCATCACCCCATCTATCATCTGCCTTAGACCCAGCCTCCTCCTTTCCTGCAGCATACCCTGGCTGAAGATTTACTTTGCAGTCTCTCTTGAAGTGACCAAGCTTATTGCACTGAAGCATGTAGGTCCTTCCTTCTTCTTCCCATCACGCTTAGGAGCATAGCTCCTCTCCTACTTATATGAAGTAGATGGACCATCATATCCAGATGTCTTCTTCTTCTTGTCCCAACGTTTCTTCTTTCCAGAAAAGAGAACCTCATCTTCTCCCCTAGAGATTGACATCCCCACCATTTGCTTAGCCAAACTATCTTGCGATGCAAGCAAGTTCTCCAACTCCAGCAACTACAAGATATAGTCTCTACGACGACGTTTTTTTTGCGACGTTTTTGAATGCGTCGTTGTTAGTTTTATATTTAGCGATGATTTTTTTCATAAACGTCGTTAATGCAAAAAATAGCATTTGCTACGTTTTTTAGGGAAAATGTCACCATACGTGTTGAGCTCTTGTGACGATTATTTTTAAAACGTCACTAAAGTAATGTTTTTATTATGACGTTTTTGAAAACGTCGTCGTTCATTTACATTTAGCGACAATTTTTTTTTAAAACGTCGCCAATATTAAAATTTAGCATTAGCCACGCTTTGCATGAAAACACGTCAGCATACATGTTTATCTTTCGTGACGATTTTTTTTTAAAACGTCATCAAAACATATGATTTTCTGTCAAAATTTGTTATCAAACATTTCAGAAGATCTGTTGTTAAAAGGGATATAAGTGATATAGTTATCATTTATCAAATGATTGAAGATGAATCATGTCATGTACTTAGTGAGCATGATGCATGAAATACATCATGAAGTACGTATACGACGCACATTATGCATGTTTAAGTTGATGATATATATATCAGCCTTATCTATATGCACACACCCATAACCATACACTTGCTTATGTGCGTACTCCAATGCTATGGGTAGTTTGTATGCACACATGCACCCATAATTATGTGCTTGGGGCTATGCGCACCCCATGATGGCTGGATATTTTACTATGCGCACATAACTATATGAATGCACACCCCCATGCATGCATGTACGATGGGGTATTTCGCTATGTGCTATAACCATATGCTTAGCTATGCACACCCCAATGATGGGGTATTTAATTGCTATGAGCACCACCCATAACGTACTACTACGCTTGGCTATGCACACACCATACCCTCATGATGGGGGTGCATGTTTTGTTATGCGCATACCTATAATCATACGCTTGGCTATGCGCATCGCCATGATAGGGTATTTTGCTATGCGCACACCCATCACCATACACCTGACTATCCGCACTCCCATGGTCGGGAGACGGCTGCGGCAGACGGTGAGCGCGGCGTCATCAAAACATACGATCTTCTGTTAAAGTTCTAATATATAATGATATATTTGATGGTAGTGAAGTTATATTGATGATAGCGACGATCTCGATCGTAAGCATGATACAAGTAATTTAATATATATATATATAAATATAATATGAATGTGTTCACTGTGGATATTATATATGTCTCCACAAACGTACATAACTGTTAGGGTCAGCATACATACGTACATCATGTAGCCATGTATTCTTTGGCATGTAGCTCAATGATCTTGTCAAATGTTACTAGTTATGGAATACCCTGCAATATATCATACCAAGATATTTCTTTCTGTATGGAGAATATGTTTACATTGATCGATGAGGCGTTAGGTAAATGTTCTAATATTGTAAGTATCATGAGTTGCGTAACGATGAAAATGACTGCATAGATCAATGACGAGTCGATTAAACAAAGTCTAAGATGACAGATCATAACATCATATCAAATGCTCCTATGTATATGAATTTTGCGTTTACCTTCAAAAATAACAACTATTTTTGTTGGTGCAAAAATAACAATGATTTATTTTGTTACAAAATACATGTTTTTAAGTAAAAATGAAATATACATTTCCAAAATTTTCATGTAATATTTTAATATAAAATTATTTATGGAGGGAAAAATTCGTTTCCCTCCAAAACTTTCATTGCCACTTTTAGAATTTTTTTTTAATTTTTTATTTCCTCCCCCCTAACCGGCGATCAACTTCCTCCCCTAACCCGTAAATTAGCCCTAGGTTTTTCATTTCCTCCCCTAACTCGTAATCAGTTACCTAATACGTGACTAATATTTTAGCCCTACTTTTTAAATAATATTTTGCACTTGTGTCGAAGGTCGTCATCCGTGTTGTCCAACCGACGAATTTATATATATATATATCTTTATTATATAAGCAAGGAGCCAAACACCCCATGATGTAACATTTAAATCCAAAAATACCCCTCAATTTTTCCAACACGCACTTTCAGTCTATGGGCTTTTGGTCTTTTGGTAATAATGTTAATATAATTAATCTTTATTATATAAAGGAAGACAAAAGTGATCTTGGTGTAACATTCACCTTCCCAAAATGCCCCTTTCTATCCTCTCTTTAATTAAAAAAAAATTGGTTTTAGGGTAATTTTATTTTCAGCCAGATTTTCCCTCCAACTCAACTTTCCCGTCTCCCAAAAACGCCATATATCTCCTCTGTTTGCACGTTACCTCTGTTGGAGGTGAAGAGCCAACTTCTACCTCCTCCGATACCTCTATTGCAGAGCCTCCTCCTCTCCTCGATAATAACCCTCCGCGGGAGCTCCTCGGTAGATCATACTCGACAGAGCCTCCTCTTTCGGTTTTCTTGCCTCCCTCGAGTACTCCTCGACCTCTTCCTCCTCGGCGTAGCCTCGCCTCTACCAAGTCCTGCTTGCGCTGCTTCAGCTCCTTAACTCCCTGCAGGTCAACTTCGTAATCATCTATGGTTTATTTTTTTTGCCGGGAGAGCCGACGCTCGCATCAAGGATTTGGAGGGCAAGGTGGCTGGGCTGAAGGCCCTAAACTGCGACCTCACTCGTGCCGTCGTTCCCCCCTCGCCTCGCCGTCTGAAGGAAGAGCGGCGAGCGCGAAATGAAGAAGTTCGCTTGGAGTCTACGGATTCGGCTCGCTACATCTTCCAGATGATGAAGGCGACTGGCCTCTTGACCGGCGACGCGGCCAATCTGGACCTAGAAGATATCGTCCCCGAGCTCTTCCACCCGCTTTCGCCAGTGAAGAGCAGCGACGACGGGGAGTTTTCCGCGAGCGATCAGTGAGGCTTACTGCTTTATTTTTTCCGATTTTGTTTTTTGGCTGGCGAGGTCGCCGCTTTATGTAAATCAGACTTTTTAAAGGAGTGAATACAAATTACTTGCTGCGTTGCGCTAGCTCCTTTCTATCGTTTTCTTCGTAGATATCGCGCTCTTGCTTATCTCGATGTTTACCTGTGTAGGTCACTCCCGCGATGACCGTTCTCGCGTTTTTCGTTGCTTATTCCCGCGATGACAGTTCCTGCGTTTTACATTGTCGAACTCCCGCGATGACCGTTCTTGCGTTTTATGTTGCCGAATAGGCGAGTGCAGGACCTTTTCGGCTGCTCTGGCCCTGCGCCATTCGCCTTAGTTACTATTCTCTTAGTTGCGCGTATTTTCTCTAGGTTTTGCAAGACATTTTTTCTCTTGGCGAGAGCTCGCCTCTTACCCGGAACCGACACCCTTTCTGCCGCGGACTGGATGTTCTGAATCGCATAGGATTGATTCTCGCCATTCGCATAACATCGTGCAAAATCTCTCTTTGACGAGCGGGCCTGCCCGCCGAGCGAGACGGAACCTTCCAGTAAAAAGACCTGTTATTCTTGCCAGCCTCTCCAGAGATCAACCTGACCCCCCCGTCTAGGTGAGAGCCCGGGAGCGGAATCGATCTGGGGCACTCCAACACCAACATATCCAACCTTGCCAGCCTCTCCAGAGATCAACCTAAACCCCCCATCTAGGTGAGATCCCGGGAGCGAAATCGATCTGGGGCATTCCAGCACCAACATATCCAACCTTGCCAGCCTCTCCAGAGATCAACCTGAACCCCCTGTCTAGGTGGGAGCCTGGGAGCGGAATTGATCTGGGGCATTCCAGCACCAACATATCCAACCTTGCCAGCCTCTCCAGAGATCAACCTGAACCGCCCGTCTTGGTGAGAGCCCGGGAGCGGAATCGATCTGGGGCATTCCAGCACCAACATATCCAACCTTGCCAGCCTCTCCAGAGATCAACCTGAACCCCCCCCCCCCCATCTAGGTGAGAGCCCGGGAGCGGAATCGATCTAGGGCATTCCGGCACCGACATATCCAACCTTGCCAGCCTCTCCAGAGATCAACCTGAACCCCCCGTCTAGGTGAGAGCCCGGGAGCGGAATCGATCTGGGGCATTCCAGCACCAACATATTCAACCTTGCCAGCCTCTCCAGAGATCAACCTAAACCCCCCATCTAGGTGAGAGCCCGGGAGCGGAATCGATCTGGGGCATTCTGGTACCAACATATCCAACCTTTGTCACCCCGGCATGGCCGCAGTTGTAAGCACCACAAAAAGGAGTAAGACATTTAATAAACAACAGAATGATGCTTTCAAGGGTAAAATCGTTTCAAATCATCCCCACTCCGGGCTCGGTCGAGAGGCACCCCCTCCACATCCTGGAGATGATACCCCCCTGACTTGAGCACCTTGCTTACAATATATGGACCCTCCCAATTGGGGTTAAGTTTACCCACCGCGGCCCCTCTGTCGGCTGCATCGACCTTCTTCAGGACTAGGTCTACTATCTGAAAGTGCTTGATCCGGATATGCTTGTCAAAATATCGAGCCATTCGCCGTTTGACCTCTTCCTGCCTGATGGTGGCCAAGTCCCGGAGTTCTTCCACCAGGTCCAAAGATAGCCTCTGCTCTGCACTGTTATCTTCTAGCCATTCTTCATCCCCCTCGCTTGCATCGATCACCCAGGGGGTCTTTACCTCAAACTCTATGGGGAGAACTGCCTCAGACCCGTGAGAGAGCTTGAACGGAGTCTCCCCGGTGGCGGTGTTCAGAGTAGTCCTCATGGCCCAGAGGACGGAGGGTAGCTGTTCTACCCAGTTTCCCCGAAGGTTCTCCACTTTCTTTTTTAATAGGTTAACGATTATTTTGTTCGCCGCTTCCACCTGCCCATTGCTCCTCGGGTGGTGGACCGATGCGAACCTGAGGTCAATGCTGAGCTGAGTGCAAAAGCCAACAAACTCTCCACTAGCAAACTGCGGCCCATTGTCCGTCACTATAGCTAGAGGTAGCCCGTGCCTGCAAATTATCTCCCCCCACACGAAATTCCTTATCACCTGAGAGGTTACCTTAGCGAGTGCTTTCACTTCTACCCACTTGGAGAAGTAGTCGATCATGACTAGCAGGAACTTCCTCTGGCCGCTGGCTTCGGGGAAGGGACCGACCAGGTCTAACCCCCATATGGCGAAGGGCCAGGGAGCCGTGAGGGTCCGGAGCCTTTGAGCTGGGACGAGTTGGAGCGGAGCATAGAGCTGGCACTTTGGACACTTCCTCGCAAACTCCGCCGCATCCTTGCTGAGAGTGGGCCAGAAGTAGCCTTGCCTCAACAACCTTCCCTCTAGGGTCCGACTCCCGGAGTGACTGCCGCACTCCCCGGAGTGGATTTCTTCCAAGACTCTCGGGACGTCCTCCTCGGAAACACAACGGGTCAGGATTCCCGAGAGAGTTTTTCTATATAGCCCTCCTACATGCAAGGAGTAATAAGCGGACTTATACCTGAAGCACCTCTTGTCCACGTCCTCTCCAGGGAACTGCCCGGAGGATAGGAAGGTGATGAATGGATCCATCCATGAGGCTCGTTGATCCACCTCCATCAATTCTCCTTCCTCGATGGAGGGCCGAAAGAGTTCTGAATCCGTCCCTCCCGCTCGGGGGCCGAACTTGGCTCAGAGATCCACCTGGGTGCTCTCCTCCCTCGGTACGTTCTTGATGGAGAAGGTGCGGAACTGCCCGATGACCCCCTTAACCTTCTCCAGGTATAGCTGGAGGGTCGGGTCCTTCGCTTCAAACTCCCCCTTAATTTGTCATGCGACCACCATGGAGTCCGTGCAGACCTCCACGTCCTGCACCCCTAGTTCCTGGGCCATCCGAAGGCCCGCTATCACTGCCTCGTACTCAGCCTGGTTGTTGGTAATTGGGAAATGGATGTTTAAGGCTTGCTCGATCCGAGTACCCTGAGGACTTACCAGGACTATCCCCCCTCCATAGGAGTACTTTCCTGACGCTCCGTCCACCAACATTTTCCATGCCTCCGGGGGAGGTGGTTCGTGCTCCCCCACCTCGGCCGCATATTCGGCCATGAAGTCTGCTACTGCTTGAGCCTTGATGGACGTCCTGGGCACGAATGTGATATTGAATTCACTTAACTCCACGGACCACTTTGCCAACCTTCCCGAGTGCTCCACCCCCTCCATGATTTTACGGAGCGGGTGATCCATCACTACCTTGATTGAGTGGGCTTGGAAGTAAGTTCGGAGCCTCCGGGCCGACACCACCAATGCGAAGGCTAACTTTTCCAGGATCGGGTACCGGAGCTCTGCCTTCTTCAGCACTCGGCTGACGTAGTAGATAGGGAACTGTTTCTTCCTCTCCTCCCGGATCAACACGGAACTTACTGCTTCGGACCCTACCCCCAGGTACAGGGATAGGTCTTCCCCTGGTCTCGGCCCCTGGAGCAGAGGGGTTTGGGTGAGCTGTTCCTTCAGGGCCTGGAAGGCCTCCTCGCACTCCCGGGTCCATTCAAACTTCTTGTTGCCCCGTAGCACCTTGAAGAAAGGTGCGCACTTTTCCCCAGCCTTGGAGAGGAACCTGCTGAGCCCAGCCAACTTCACTGTAAGGCTCTAAACTTCCTTCATATTCCTCAGTGATCCCAACTCCATTACCGCCTTAACCTTGTCCGGGTTAGGCTCCACTCCTGCGGCGGTGAGTAAATGGCCTATGAACTTTCCTCGGCTTGCCCCGAAGACACATTTCAAGGGATTGAGTTTCATCTTGTAGCGCCGCAGGGTCCCAAAGTTCTCCTCAAGGTCCCGAAGGTGAGACCCAAGGTCTCGGCTCTTTACCATGAGGTCGTCAACATAAACCTCCAAGTTTCTTCCCTTCTGCTCGCGGAAGACTCTGTCTATCATCCTTTGATATGTGGCACCTGCATTCTTGAGTCTGAACGACATCATCTTATAACAGTAGCATCCATCCCCCGTGATGAACAAGACATCCTTGATGTCCGGGGGGTGCATGCGGATTTGATGGTAACCTGAAAAAGCATCTAAGAAAGACATCACAGGAAAACTGACGGCTGAGTCAACCAATGCGTCGATCCTAGGCAGGGGGTAACAATCCTTAGGCATGATTTATTAAGTAAAGAGAAGTTGATACACATCCTCCACTTACCTCCTCCCTTATTTACCATAACGACGTTGGAGACCCAGCCTGGATACTGGATCTCCGTTACAAAGCCTGCCTGTAGGAGCTTGCTTACCTCCTCGCGGATGGGCCCTTCCAGCTTGTCGGCGGTGGCCCTTTTCTTCTGACGGATAGGGCGGGTGCCGGGGTCGAAGTTGAGGTGATGGCACGCCACATCCGCGTCGATCCCGGGCATCTCCGCGGCGCTCCAAGCGAAGACGTCTATGTTCTCCTGTACGCAAGCCAGGATCTCTGCTTGATCTTCCGGGTTGAGTCCTCCGCTGACCCGGACCTTCTCCACCTCCCCTAGCCGGGTGGTGACCTCGAGCTCCATGACCTCGTCCGCAGCCTCCAGCCGAGACTGCTCTCCCCAAGCCCTCTCCTCCTCGGCACAAGCGATAGCCTGGGTTCCTTCCTCTACCTCCTTCTCTACCACCATCAGCTCCCCCGCCCCTCCCTCCTGGACCTTCTCTTCCTCTTCCTCTCTTTCCGCCCGAGGTCCCTCAGCTACCCCTTCCTGAGCTTGGGATATCATACAACTTAATTTCTTTCCTCAACCAATGATTTGCTATACTTTGGCTAAATAACATTATTTATTTTAATAATAGTAACATTCTAATTCTCGATTTTCCAAGTTTAGGATGAACTTTGGTCCCATTCAGACTGCAATTTCAAAGGCCTATGAGAAGGCTGAAGAAGCATTTCTGTCACTAAGCCCCTGGTTGAGCTTGGTATGATTTTTCCATCAATTTGACAAATTTATTACTCTCATATTTGTATTTCAAAATTTTCTCTTTGATGCTATTATTAGAGGAATTTATATATAGAGGAATTTATTATTAGAGGAATTTTCTCTTTGATGCAGGTAGTAGCTTGATTTTCGTGTTAGTGGATATTATCTAAAGAAGAGAGGAGAAGACATCAGTTGACTATCAAATATGTACAAGAATGTGCATTCATAGATTTTTCTTCTTTGTAGATACTTTTTTTCATGTATTTAGTTTAATTAGAGATGAAAGTATTATTACTCTGTATTGAAGAGTTTGGGCAATCTCCCACCCTTTTTTATTAATAAAATAATGAATATTTAACACATTTTTCTTTGTTATTGAATATTTTATTTATTTGTGTTCGAATGTTTAAAATTAAATTAAAATAAAAAGTAAATGTTTAGTGGAATTTTGATTAGTATTTAGATTATTTGAGAAGTATTATCATAATATCTTTTCATTTTTTTAAAATATAATATTTTGCGACAATTTTTTTTTGAAAAAAAAATGTTGTTGTACAGTTTTGGCTTTGGTGACGTTGGCTAAGAAACGTTGTGGTAAGATGAACATCTTTTGTGACATTTTTTGGAAAAGTGTCACGATAGAGCAATTACTTATTATGACGTTTTTTTTAAAAAGTGTCACGGTAGAACAATTTCCAATCATGACGTTTTTGAAAAAAAATGTCGTAGTAGAGTAACTGGCAATCACGTCATTTTTTTTGGAAAGCGTCGCAATGAGCTACGGCGACATGCGCAATCACGACGATTTTGTGACATTTTTATAAACGTCATGAAAACTATCGCGACGCTTTGAAATCGTCACTAAAGACATAAAAAACGTCGCCATAAAGCGATTTTGTTGTAGTGAGCAATGATGGCTGATTGGCCCAGCCTTGCACAGAAGTAACAAAGGCCATATACTCCCTCCGCAAGCCGCGAATTATGTGCCTCTTCAGCTTCGCTTATGAGATAGGCTCATCCGGGTCCAATGTCGATATCTCTGCACATAGGTTCTTCATTTTCAAGAGGAACATTGAAATGGACAAGTCTTCCTGATTTGCTTTCGCCAACTCATTTTCCAAGAACTGTAGCCGAACTACATTCATCTTATTGAACAAGCCATCCAAGGCTGTCCAAATTTCAGCAGCTAACCTACATCCAATGATGTGCTCAAATAATTCCGGAATGATAGATCGCTTGAGAGTCAACTCTGCCTTTGCATTAGTTATTTTCCAAGCCTTCACAAGCTCAACATTCCCCTCAGCAGGAAGAACAACTTGTCTTGCTTCTCCTCCTACTACCTCCCATAAGTCCTCGCCAGGAAGATAGCTCTCCATGCATGACTTCCACTTTTTAAAGATAGTCTGTGTAAGGAGCTCAATACCAGGACCTCTAGCATATCCTCCTTCCATTGCTATCCCACTGATTGATAACCAACTTGCAGAAATCCAAGCAGAATACAACGCTGATTACTGCTCAGAAACCTCGGTCTGTTACCATGATAAAAAATTTAGAGGTCCGGAGTGAAGTAAAAATGCGGAACACTTCAACACAATCCACAAACGAGACAATCAATGACAATGGGAAGACAGAATAGTGCTCTTGTATTAACTATCTCTTTACCGCTCGAGACATACATGGCGAGACATGATTCATAAGAATCACAAAGGAGAGAAGCACAAGACACAAAAATAAGCTGCCAGCAAACTGCCAAAGCAGAGACCGCCAGACCGCTTGAACAGGCAAGCCTCACGGCTATCCCTAAGACAGCTCGAACAGAGCACAAGCCACTACTGTCAGACCGCAACAACAGACCGTACAACTCGCTACTTTATTCAACTACTGAAAACAACTGTTCGCACTTCTTCATCGCCCAGACCGCACAGTCTCAAGATCACAGAAGAACCCGCGAACACTTGACGAAGAACTGCTTCCTGCTGCAAGACCATAACTCAAGACCGCTCGACCACTTAAGGCCGCCTGATCAACTGAGTCCGCTGCTGATGCGCAAATCTTAGCACACCGCTATAGGCGGTAGTAAGATTGCGGCACGAAACGGCATTGTACCGATCGTTCAAGTAATATAAAACGAGGAGTAATCCCCGAGTATCGAATCTCGAAGGAACACAGTAAGGTGGAGTTCACTATTGAGGCAGGACTTGAGATCGAAGTCCTTTAGTCGGATGGGTGCGAAAGTGGGTGATTTGGTTTGTGGAAAATAAAGAGAAAATATTACACTACTCCTATGCAATGCCGCTATGCAATGCTTCGCTTGGCGAGATGGAGACTAGGCAGGCCTTGAGCGCGCGGCGTCGCAAGGGCGGATGGACGAGTAGGCAAGCGGAATCGAACTATGCAGGCCTTGAGCGCGCTGTTTCATAGGGCGAGTGGATTACACGGGCCGCTATGCCACGCTTCGCTAGGCGGATGGACGAGTAGGCAAGCAGTTGGAATGGTTCGCACCGGCGGAGTCGGAATGGATTACACGAGCCGCTATGCCACGCTTCGCTAGGCGGATTGAAGAGAAGGCATACGGATGAGGGTCGCAAGCACCTCATCGACAAGCACGCCACTAGCAATTGCTAGTGCGGCACACGAACGTGACGGTGGGATGGAGGATGGAATGGGGCGCACCTCAAGCCACTCAAACAGTAAAGTATTTCACATAGACTTGAAATGTATAGAAATGCAAATAAAGTTAGGTGCTACTTCATCATTATGTTAGATCTAACTACATATACATCAATAAGAGAAGAACAAGGCAAGAAATCGACCGAATCCGAAGGCTCGTTGTAGATTCACGGTTGGAATCGCCGGGTTGTCAATTCGCGTCCAAGCTCAGTCCGCAACTACGTCCGGGGTAGAGAGAGCTGTCACTACTCTCCAATGAGCCCGTCTTCTTTGTCTAACGATCAGGTAGAGGTTGCAAACTTCCTCTTGCTTGATGGAGATGGAGGCTAGATCTTTCTTTGAAACGCTAGGATGAAGGAGGAGGCCGAGAGGAAGCTTCGGCTCAAGATTGGCGTGAAGAACAAGCCCGGAGCACCTCCTGGTTGTGGAAGATGGTGCAGGGGGGCGGAAGAGGCGAACAGGACTCGAAAACGGCAGAGCAGAATGGTCGTCGACCTAATTTCGTGGGCTGGATATTTATAGAAAACAGGGCGCACGATCAGTGGCGCACGATCAGTGGTGCACGATCAACTGATCGTGCGCACTGAAAGCTGGTGATCGTGCGCTCTGTGCCCGAAACTTGCAAAACAAAACTGCAGAAAAAATATAAAGCGCACGACCGTGCACACGATCGTGCGTAGCAAACGCACGACCGAAATCCGAAGCTATTTTTGGGCAGCAAATGAACTTGCACGATCAGAGGCGCACGAGCAACTGATCGTGCGTGAAGAAAACGCACGATCAGTGGCATTTCAGGGAGAAATTGCCCCCAAACAAACTCCGAGCATCGCACGATCCATGAACCTGCATGAAAACCTCCATTACTACAGGAAAATAAGGGATCACACCAAGAATGGGCATACATGTGCACTAAGAGTGGAATAATAGACGGCTACTAAATATAAATGAAAACAAGCCTAAAGTGTAGTGCAAAGACTAGAAAATGGGCCCAAATGAGTCCGAAAATATGTATATAATTGGGACTCATCACACCCCCAGACTTACCTGTTTGCGCGTCCCGAGCAAACATATCCGGCGGGGTAGGAAAAGCATAGCTAACCAAAAAAAATTACAAACATGGAATAAAATGCGAAGTTTCCTACTAGTGTGCATAGAAGTTCATTAGAAGAAGTTTTTACATATGCTAGCTACTTTATAAAAGTGTAAATGCATAAAAAGGAATTTATTTTTACTCAAAAATGGAATGTTGGTGAATCTCGTGGTCTCGCGTAGTACGAAAGTAAGCTAGACGCGCAGGTGAATGTTACCCAAGACCGGAACTCGGAATTATCTCTGTTGAAATCCATCAACGTCGAGAGCCATATGCTCGCCCGGTCACACTCTCTCCACGGCGCTAGTGAACACACAAGACGAATCGATAGGACTTTAGGTATACATGAGGCTTGGGTTACGATTTGGAATGCAAAGATAAACGTGAAGGCTAATCGCAACCTAAATTAACACACAAAAGTGCGAAATAATAGCAGCCCCAATAATACACGTGTAACACACCCCCAGACTTGACTTTGAAACTGGGTGTGCACACGGCCTACAGCAATCAATACCAAAATATGTTTCAATTAAAGCGCTAGGGATAAATATATATATATATTTCTTTTTCTTTTTCTTTTCTTTTTATCACCAAATTAATTAGCACAATTCTCAGCACATACACATTTTTAAAACTTCCACATCAACACTGAAGTTTCGCATCACCGCACCGCATTGAAAAATTATAATTCATAAATGCTTTTAGCTTAATTTTTGGTTGCGATAATAGGATTAGCTTTTAGGCCTTGGTGAAGTATGGTGGAGCTGAATCAAAAGATCGGGTAGGCACAAAATAGGCTAGCAACGGTTAGCGTATAGGAATGGTAGAACAAAGCTCAAGCTTGCCAAATAGATGGCCTATGTCACGCTCAACTTGCAAGTCATTCGCACCCATGCTTCGAGACTCGCTTGGGGCAAGTTGTTAGCCCCCGAGAAAGGTAAATTTTCCTCCCGACTCGAGCAACACGAACCTCACATTCATCTACACACAATACCACGCTACCGCAAGATTCAACCACATTCACCAATTCGAGTAAAATAAATTAAAATCTACGTAAATCTACAAATTATAAATTAGAAGCATAAATAAAAACTAATTCTACTCAAATCCCTATGCAAACACGAGTATTCAACTAGAGCACTACAAGAGTCAACATTCCACTCCATCTTGCAATTATTTTGGCTAATACAGCACTTCCTACATCACATCCAAGAATTGAATATACGGGAGCATACAAACAAGCGAGTGCGCGCTAAAGTGGGTGCAGTGGTGCACAGTGAAGATGAACAATACTAAATAACTGAAATTAAAATACTTCTTGTATGCAAATGAGATGTGCACGTGTAGTGGGTAACATATAGCGGCTCTCCCCCAGACTTAATCTAAACAATACAACATAATGATATGACAGTGAAAATCAAAATCGAAAGCTAGGGAAGAAGTTACCCAATGCTCAGCAAGTGAGCATACCAGATGATGCGTGGAAATCTGAAGCAAACCCGCCATTCAGAATTTGCAATGAGTACATGCAAGGGTGAGCTCCACAAAAACAAAAGAAAGCAGAAATGCTAAAAAGAAATGCAACTAACTAAACAAACTGGATAAATTGAAATTGCAAGAAAAGTAAGATAACTACTGGGGTTATTGTCATCCCAGCACGACTTATTCAAATTTAAAGCAGTTCTAGCTAATGGGTCTATGAAAAAGGAAATGCACAGGTAACTGTTCTAATATGCGTGTCGGTAGCGGGTACTGATGCGGCGATAGAACAGTCACGCCTCTACCCGAATATATATAATACCTGCACGTCACAGGTAGAGGGAATAAAAAGTAAGAAGAGGAGGAATCCTCACTCAACTCACCAAAACTATCCTTGCCCAGCAAGGTATCATCTCCAGGGAGGCAGCATGAGGAGAAGGCAATGAGTGGAGCTTCCTCTACGAAGGGGGAATCAACCTCCTCACATAAGAGGATGCTCTCATCATTGACTTGAGCATCATGCTCCAAGTCCTCCTGGGGTACCTGAGAAGACTCAACCTGCACAGGCTCAGATAGAGAAAGGGGATCAAGAAATAAAAAAGAAGAAGAACATGAATAAAAATCAATCGGGGGAGTGATCCCGGTCTCACTCCCAGCAGGATCCAAGGATAGATCGCTATCATCATCGTAAGTATCATAGCGAGGGGAACCCAAGAACTCAAGGGCCTCAGTGGTGGTTTGGACCTCCTCGTCCCATGAAGAAGTGCAAACCTCCTCATCAGAGAGAGTATCCTCCTCATCCCACCGAGGTGAACCATCGTGTTCAAAGTATTCATTCTCCCCTTCGGGGAAAACAAACTCCTCATCCCACTTTGGAGCATCGTCCGAGTCAGAAGCATAACCCCACTCCTTCACTTCGATAAGATCATAAAGAATGTGTGTAGAAAAATCTTGCAAAAAAATTGGAGGAACAAAAAGATTTGGTTCCTCCGCAAAAAGATCTGCTAATGCCTCCCCGACGGAAAGAATACATTCCTCATCCCACTCAGGTGCATCTAGGAGCTCCCATTACTCTCCTTGTTGGCCAACGGATGAGTGATCATCATCACTAGGAGTGAAGCCATACACAGGTAGTGAGGAATCCATGCACGAGATAAACTCAGGGATAGAGGGCACAATTGCCTCCATGGGTAAAGAATGTGTGATAGGAACGATGTTGTCATGAGTGGAGGAGCGGCGGTCAGGATTGAAAAGACTAGGACAGTCCTTCAATTCATGACCCTCTCCTCGACACAATAAGCAAACAACGTTCCTACACTGCCTAGCATTTAACTCCTTCATTTGGTCTATATAATAGACCATCATGTCGTAAGTGCTAGGAGAAATATCCCATGAAGACATTTTCAACAATAAAAGCAGATATAATGAAACTGGAATTCTTTACAAGGAAATCTACACAAACTAATAAAACTCCTTGGATTAAACTTGCTTAAAACTTTAAAATAGGAGAGAAGAAATAATAACAATCAATATAAATTTAAAAAACAAACAAAAATAATAAGGCGGCTATAAACACTGGAAGAACTACTATCTCTCGGCTCTCCCTCTCAAGAAAACTCACACGTCTGTGTTCCCCGGTAACGGCACCAAAAACTTGATGCGCAAATCTTAGCACACCGCTATAGGCGGTAGTAAGATTGCGGCACGAAACGACAGTGTACCGATCATTCAAGTAATATAAAATGAGGAGTAATCCCCGAGTATCGAATCTCGAAGGAACACAGTAAGGTGGAGTTCACTATTGAGGCCGGACTTGAGATCGAAGTCCTTTAGTCGGATGGGTGTGAAAGTGGGTGATTTGGTTTGTGGAAAATAAAGAGAAAATATTACACTACTCCTATGCAATGTCGCGATGCAATGCTTCGCTTGGCGAGATGGAGACTAGGCAGGCCTTGAGCGCGCTGCGTCGCAAGGGCGGATGGACAAGTAGGCAAGCGGAATTGAACTATGCAGGCCTTGAGCGCGCTTCTTCGTAGGGCGAGTGGATTACATGGGCCGCTATGCCACGCTTCGCTAGGCGGATGGACGAGTAGGCAAGCGGATGGAATGGTTCGCACCGGCAGAGTCGAAATGGATTACACGGGCCGCTATGCCACGCTTCGCTAGGCGGATGGAAGAGTAGGCATACGGATGAGGGTCGCAAGCACCTCGTCGACAAGCACGCCACTGGCAATTGCTAGTGTGGCACACGAACGTGACGGTGGGATGGAGGATGGAATGGGGCGCACCTCAAGCAACTCAAACAGTAAAGTATTTCACATAGACATGAAATGTAAAGAAATGCAAATAACGTTAAGTGCTACTTCATCATAATGTTAGATCTAACTACATATACATCAATAAGAGAAGAACAAGGCAAGAAATCGACCGAATCCGTAGGCTCGTTGTAGATTCACGGTTGGAATCGCCGGGTTGTGAATCCGCGTCCAAGCTCGGTCTGCAAATACGTTCGGGGTAGAGAGAGCTGTCACTACTCTCCAATGAGCCCGTCTTCTTCGTCTCATGATCCGGTAGTGGATGCAAACTTTCTCTTGCTTGATGGCGATGGAGGCTAGATCTTCCTTTGAAGTGCTAGGATGAAGGAGGAGGCCGAGAGGAAGCTCCGGCTCAAGATTGGCGTGAAGAACAAGCCCGAAGAACCTCCTGGTGGTGGAAGATGGTGCAGGGGGCGGAAGAGGAGAACAGGACTCGAAAACGGCGGAGCAGAATTGTCGTTGACCTAATTTCGCGGGCTGGATATTTATAGAAAATAGGTCGCACGATCAGTGGCGCACGATCAACTGATCGTGCGCACTGAAAGCTGGTGATCGTGCGCTCTGTGCCCGAAACCTGCAAAACAAAACTGCAGAAAAAATATAAAGCGCAGGACCGGGCGCACGATCGTGCGTAGAGAACGCACAACCAAAATCCGAAGCTGTTTTTGGGCAGCAAATAAACTTGCACGATCAGAGGCGCACGAGCAACTGATCGTGCGTGAAGAAAACACACGATCAGTGGCATTTCAGGCAGAAATTGCACCCAAACAGACTCCGAGCATCGCACGATCCATGAACCTGCATGAAAACCTCCAGGACTACAGGAAAACAAGGGATCACACCAAGAATGGGCATACGTGTGCACTAAGAGTGGAATAATAGACGGCTATTAAATATAAATGAAAACAAGCCTAAAGTGTGGTGCAAAGACTAGAAAATCGGCCCAAATGAGTCCGAAAATATGTATATAACTGGGACTCATCAGCTGCATAGTCCAAGAACTCCTAAACATGGTCCGCACAGATAGACTGCTGCCGAACTGGTTAATTCAAAGCTGGAAAGAAGCGAGAATGCTGACGGTGACTGATGAGTAGTAAAATATATGTATTTTTAGTATAATTATTAGTATTGTTTTAATTAATATTGTAAATTTTTTATGTAAATTAATAAATAAATTGCTTCTTTTCATTATTTTGTTACAAACTTATCTTTATTTTTCTTTTTGCAAATTTTGACAATTTTTGTCAAGTCACGCCCCTGAGTCACGCCCGTGACCACAAGTCACGCCCGTGACCAAGGGGGGTGTAATTTTAAAACACCAAGTCTCCAGCTGTCGGACAAATCCAGACCAAATTCCAACGGATCGAGCATGTCACGCCCCTAAGTCACGCCCGTGACATTACGAGTCACGCCCGTGAACTGCTCTTCTCGACGGATAAGTGCGCCATCCCAGCATCTCGACAGATTTTCACTTAGTCATGCCCGTGACTCTACAAGTCACGCCCGTGATCCAGCAAAGTCACTCCCATGTACCACCAGCGCGTCACGCCCCAAATTCGTGCCCATGCTGTTGATGTCTGCCGCCCAATGTCACGCCCCAGGGTCACGCCCGTGACCACGAGTCACGCCCGTGACAATCCAAGCCATGCCCGTGTATAGCCTTATTTTGACGGCGGATCCTTTGAGAAGGCGGTTGTTAAGCCGGATCAAATGTCACGCCCCAGGGTCACGCCCGTGACCACAAGACACGCCCGTGACCCAGGGGCGTGCAAAAAAAAAATTTTGGCTATAAATAGAGGGGCTCGGCTGAAGGAATTTTCATCCAAATTTTGAGTGTTTATAAGTGTTTTTTTAGTTCTTTTGAGTGAATGTGAGTTTTGTTTATGCAATTAAGTTAAGTTCGTTTGTAATTTTCGCCTTTCTAGTCTAGTTGTAATTCTTATTTTAGAAATAAAATATTGTTTTTCTCATTTGGATCATCTTCTTTTTCAATTTATGTTAGTGTGTGTGTGTGTGTGTGTGTGAGAATAGTTTATTGCTTTCATAACTTAGGTTTATTGCTTTCATAACTTAGGTTTATTGCTTTCATAATTTAGGTTAAAAGCGTTCATAAAAATAGTTTATTGATTTTCTTTCGACGCATTTTTTATCGCTTTCGTTTAAACGTTTTCTTTCGTTTTTTCTTTTTCTTTTTTTTAATATATCTTTATTTCAGTCTTTATATAACTACTATATACCACCCCCATTTCAAATAAGAGGCTAAGAACTTGTTAGCGCTTGTTTAAGACGGTTGAGACGGATATTATTTCTGCACCTTTATAAGTATTTCATTTCTATACCACCCCCGTCCTGGATAAGAGGCTAAGAACTTTTTAGCACTTGTTTGAGACGGTTGGGATGGATACTATTTCAGCTTTTATATAAGTCTTTTATTTATTTCTTTCACGCTTATATCCGCTTAAATCATTAACATGAATTTTTTAATTATTAATGTTGTCTCCATTCCGATGAGTGGCTAATTTTCTTTAGCACACGATGTCGAAGAGCACTGGGACAAATAAATAGTTTTCTACAAAAATAATACATCTCTTTCTAAAATAATTAACGAGCTTAAGGTTTACCCGAGAATAACGTTGAGTGGAGCCACATAATCGATGTGTGTTTTTTCATTTCCATTTTCGTACACTAGTTAGCTGAGAGGCTCGTGCGTACGGACTTATCGCTCACGGGTAAAGAGAAGTGCGCTCTACCCTCGAGAGAGGATGAGGTAAGTCTCCCGAATTGGAAGTAAAAAACCAATAGCGGGGTTCACAACATAAAGCGAGTATTAAGAAGATTCGATTAAAGAATGAGAGTTCGGTCGAGTATTCATAATCTCAGGTGGGCATACCCTCGAGAGAGGAGCGTTCATAATTATGGAACCTCCACGGCCAAGTCATTTTAATGTTTTGAAAAGTCATCTCTTTTATTTCTAAAAAAGACTATTTTCGTCTCAAGGTAATTCGACATCGGGCGCTATTTATTATCATCGTTTAGAACACTAGTTATACGCTTATTATTGTTCACTTTTAAAAACCCACACTAAAAACTTATTCCGATAAAATAATAGTTCGTTCCTCAAAGTAGGTATAATCAACACGATCCGCAGAAATATATGACCCCGATATTTTCTAACACAAAATACCATGTATTACTCACGATAAGGTATACTTGCCTTTATCATATGATTAGTTTGGATTAAAATTTAAACAAAAGCTTTTCAAACCAATTTAGTGCAAAACTCTCCTTTTCTATTTTAAAAATCAATTGAATTCGGCATTGTAGTCGGGGTGTAATCGTCAATATTTCGAAAGAAGAAAAAGACCGTTACTTCTATCTTTCAATAGGATAACGGTTAGTTTATCAAAGTAGGAGTACTTGCGAAACTCTTCGAAAACACCCGCCTAATTCTAATGTCGTCATATAAAGGTTGCACAAACCATTAAAAAGAAGAAAAATCCAACCAAATCATCAAGTTTTTGGCGCCGTTGCCGGGAAAAGTAGTGTTGTTATTTTGAGAAAAGGAATTACTATTACTTTTATTATATATATTAAAAATATAATATAAAAAAAGTATTAATAAAAATAGAAAAAAAATAGAAAAAGCCAAAATATATAAAGAAGAAATGGAGAAGAAGGGTGACTATGAGAAGTGGAGTCCCAAATCCAGAGCCATAATATTAAATACATGGGAGCTCATGAAAGTAAACAAATCTGAAAGGTATAAGTTGTATAGCTCCCAAGAGTGGTCTAATATGAAGATCAAGAAGAGTCATGAAAAAGCCACAGAAGAGACAAGCAAGCAGGAGGGATTCTAGCAGATGCTCCAGAACCACTCAAATATCATCCCAAGCCATATGAGTATTTCACCAGGCAATCTGAGAAGAAACAGGAAGCTGCTTCCAAGAATGCAAGAATTGAAATAGCCATAAAGGAACCAGAGACATTGATGGCTGACTCATTGTGGGCACATGTAGCAATGCTGAAATTCTCAAAACATATGTCAATATTTATAACTTCTCAATGAAATTATATGTGCCAAAATGTCTCTTTCTGTGATCAAATGAACTAAACTGAAATGTCATTATTATATGTTAATTTTCTTTAAGATGTACTTTATCATTGAATGAATTATGACTTCTTCAAGTAGAGGGAGATTGTTGGGAATAGTTTCCAGCAATGTTCCTGATTTGAAGAAGTGCTCAGATCAATGATAAGTACAATTTGTATTTGATGGTATGCTTAGTTTATGCTTGCAGAGATTAAATCATATGTCCAGTACTTCTCCAATATCACTAAATCTACAAATGTCGAGAAGTACTAGACATATCGTCAAATAAGCACTCATACATTATCGAGATTACTCATAGAGTTAAGCAGAAGGTTCATGTCAGTTATCGTCGAGATAATATGGACATTCTGACGATATTGTTATGACATCAAAGTACATACGATGATATCATCGTAAGTTCAAAAAGAATCGATCAAAGTCTTGTATCGTGGTGTCAACCAGAATCACATGATGATATCGCTGTAAGGTTTGAAGAAGAGTTAAGTCAAAGTATTCGGCAATGTCGACAACATCATCGTAATGAGATCTTGTCATCGAGATGAGAAAGGAAGCTCGCTGAAGACCTAAGTCAAATTATTCGGCAATGTCGATGACATCGTCGTAAAGAAGGATAGTCATCGAGAAGGCTAAGAGATAACTCTTGAAGACAACTTATGAAAGAAGAATTGCTTGTCGTCAAAATGATCAAGACAAGATCATTGATAAGAAAGAATGGTTTCGACGACATCATCGATATGATAGTAAGGTTTCAACGACATCGTCGATATAACAGTATGGTTTCAATGACATCGTCGATATAATAGTATGGTTTCAATGAAAACGTCGATAAGGCATTATGGTCTCAATGATATCATCGACAAGTCAGAATAGTTTCAACGACATCGTCGAGAAGACCGCAAGTTGACAACAAGATTATGACAACATCTTTATATCATCGTAAGTGCAAGTGCAGCTATGATATATTGTATCTTTGAGATATCATTCTCTAAAGAAGTTTAAAGAAGACTTTAAGATTTGTCCAAGTCCAAGATGGATCATCGTAACGGCAAATTCTGTCATCGAGATGTTGCAAATATCGTCGAAACAAATCAAGACATTTCTAATCGCGCTGTCTGTATTTAATGACGTCGCCCGATGGTACTATCAGTGCATGCCATTAAGGAATGGGTCTCTGTCACTTAAAGGACATCATAGGATACCATTAGTCAGCTCTTCAGTCTTATGAAAGAGATAAGTGTCTGCCTTAATTTGCTATAATAAGAAACGCAGAAAATATACAAGATTGAATAAAACAGTAAGGCTGCATAAAGAAGGAACAAGAACCAGAGAACAAAACTTTCTCATCAAGCATTCTCTAAGTTTTAGTGCAGCAACATCGGCTGATAAGTATTATTCCAAATTGAATAAAGGATTGAAGAAGAATCGGTGATGTCCAAGAAAAGATCAGAAGCATTCTCTTCAAATCCAAGAAGCCAATCTTCATCTGGCTCAAATTTTAGTCCAGCAACATTGGCTGATAAGTATCATTCCAGATCGAAGAAGGGATTTAAGACGAATCTGTGCAGTCCAATATAACATCAAAAGCATTCTCTTCAAGTCTAAGAAGTCAATCTTCATCCGCCTAAGAAGTTGTTCTCAAAACTTTTTCCGTAGGGCTTGCAGGCCTGAGCTTGTAGGATCTGTTTTAGAACTGAGTTGTAGGGCTTAACGGCCTGAGTACTATAGGGCTTGTGGGCCTGAGTTGTAGGGCTTGTAGGCCTGAGCTTGTAGGATCAGTTTCAGATCAGAGTTTGTAGGGCTTGAGGGCCTGAGCTGTTGGGCTTGTGGGACTGAGTTTGTAGAGCTTGAGGGCCTGAGTTGTTGGGCTTGAGGGCCTGAGATTAAAAGTATTGCGGGCCTGAGTTTTGGCAGAGTTTGCTGACTCTGGCACACTAATTGATAGGCACAGAGGGACAGTAGACTGACTACTCAAGACACTCTGTCTTGAGGAACTACTATAAATCTTTGAGTGCTTTCTATGATGTGTACTTAATTTCTAAATCCATACACTAGGATATTCATAGAGATAGACACAAAAGAAAGAGAGCCAAGAGATTTTAAAATACGTATTCACCCCCCCCCCCCCACCCTCTAGGTGATTTTACAAAATCCATAACTAACACAAAGCATCTTCAATTTAGTGGGCTTTAGAAAGCCCAAAATAACTTCTATATAAAATGAAAGAAAAATAACAGTTTTCATCAAAGCAAATCTGTAGAGGATTCAAAATAGTTTTGATCCACTAAATCTTCTCATTTTTTAAGCAATGCTACAATTTTGATAAACTAAATCTCCTAAAATAGTATAACTCTATTGATGAGAAATTTAAAACAGGGGTAAATGAGAGAGCGAAAACAAACCTATAGATGATTCAAACAGTATAAATCCAAGGATTATAAGCTCTTGATGTCAATAAATGAGAGGCTCATCGGGTTAGATTTCTGACTCCTCTTGAATGCAAAGAATATTGTGGGTCACCTGCTAGAGAAGGATTGTGATTGCAAACCTTCAAGCCTTAGCAGAAAGTAACAGAAAAACAGGATGTTCAATACATGAAAAAAAATAGAATGGCAGTATTTCAATACCTGAAGATGAAATTCTTTGCAAAAAACTTTGTGTTGGTGGTGTTTGGAGGTAGAGAATGATCAATACCTACAATTTGGTAAAATAAATGTGAAACTTTGCATGGAGAAATAAGTTAGAAAAAGTAGAACCCATTAGAATAAAATCAAGCACAAATAAAATGTTGCAGATTATTGACTCGATTGTTGCAGGAGAAACATGTCACATGGAAGTAATGAAAAAAAATATTTGCATGGAATAATGAAGTAGAAATTGGAGCTCAATTTCAACTCTAAGTTCATCACCAAGAACATCTCAAACCCATCTTTGAATTAAAGAAAAAAATATTTGTTGACATTGTTTCTACTTATTGACAGAGAAGTACTGTAACCAAAATTAGTGAAAATGGTTGAGCATAAGATAGTTTATATAACCTTAAATACAAACTTCAACGTACTTCACTGATTTCAATTGATCCAAATCAGTATTTATTGCCTTTTAAGATCAGTCAGCTCCTGAATTGAAAAACAAGGTCAAGCATCCATAATCATGATAATACATAGCTTAATGTACTACAAACATATTTAAATGAAATTATCTGTGAGCAGTGACGCTTTATTTTGGAAGCTTCTGAGAATTTAGATGCTCATGTTCAAGCAAATTTTAGCAAGAATACATTTGATGCAACATATGTACTCACCTGAGCTCATCCATCGAGATTTCGATAGGTTTCTCCACTAAACCTCCAATAAAAACACAATATCTGTTAGGGAAATACATACATACATATATATATATATATATATATATATATATATATATCAATGATGGTAATCCAAAGCAATGTGGTTGAGAATGATATAGTAGCCTAGAAAATCCTGGGAGTTTGAAGTTGAAGTACCATTACGCTTCTGCGTTGTTTGGTCGTAGTCTACAAAATATTTTCTTGTACACGACATTTGTAGTGTAGACCCCTTCATGGCCATGAACTTATCCATTTTTCACCAAGATCTTTGTATTTTGCTCGGAAACACCCCTTGACAATGCGACGTAAAGTTGTCCATAACTAAATACGGGGTTTGGAAGATATATCCCTACATTCTCGATTGTTTGACCTTGCGATTTTTTATTGTTAGTGCGTAGCTCAAACGAAGAGGGAATTGTTTTCGAATGAGTTTGAAAGGCATTCTTGCATCCTCGGCACAATTTAACGGTATGTGTGTTATAAATACCCTCAAGTTATTGAAAAGGCCATTTAATATTTCAGTTTCGATGACATTGCTCGCGAAATGGAGACATTTCGAGCGTGTTCCATTGCACAACCCAATTATAGGATCTATGTTTCGAAGAAGCATGATGGGACATACTATCTTTAATGTGAGCTCATGTGGTGGTAGATTGCCCGGGTTCAGTGAATTTAAAAACTACGGTAATTACAAATTTCGCACATCATCCATCACCGAATCAAAGGAATAGTAAGTTACTTTTTCACCTGAAGACCATTCAAGAAATTTTTCATTTAATTTATTTACATCTTCATTTAATGGAGTTAATATTGCTCGACCATTCATTTAACGATCATCGTGATTCCCATCACATAAAGTTGGAAAAATCAGTGCGACCAAAGCATCTATGGAGTTTTCACCTTCCCAAGGGACTACCATGGAGTCTGGGATTCAAATTTTATCACGTTCAATTGTTGCCTCTTCTCCATTGCCAACCCTCAACAAAAAAATCTGAGAAGCTTGCATCTTTGTGTGTTCTCATATTTTTAGTCAAATGAAAGACTCAATAATGCTTGAATTAATTATTTGTGCTTTTATTCTGTGTACGACGACATGTGTTTTTTGTCAAAAATCACCGACCATGATCAATATCCTCCCACCGAATGGCATCCTACCCCAAACACATCTTTGAATGTATGATCAACCGCTTCAAATGCCTTCCTGTGATCCATCTATGCTTCATCCCAAATTATTGTGCATGATTGTTCTATTAGTACGCGTAAATCAGATTGTTTTGCAATACCGCAGACGGACATAAAATCGAAGTCAATTGGAATTCTAAATTTAGAATGAGTCGTTTGTCCTCCCGGAAGTAGGGTTGTTGCAATCCCCGAAGTAGTCGTGGCTAAAACAATATAACAATTTTTTCGAAAGCATGCTAGTATTGATCAAATGAGGAATTGTTGGGAGAAACACACTTGTAATTTATCTAACAAATAATCTTAAGTGATTTCATCATATGGGATGTTGTATTACCCATATTATATAGAGAGGGTAACTTGGTCATTAGATTTCTTAGGATATCTCACTTACTTAGAGTGTCAAGACCAGGTCTAAGAAAAGAAAGTATTTAGTTGAGTTAAAACTTGCGTAGAATAGAAGTCGATGTAACTTCAACTAGAAGTCGACGCAACTTCGACTAGAAGTCGACACAACTCGAACTGAATGTCGAAGTAACTAAGACTGCTTGTCAAAGTATCAAGTGAAGTCTACACAATGTCGAAATGAACTCGACGCAGAGGAAAAAGCCAGTTGAAGCCATCTTAGAAGTCGACGCAATTTTGACTTCAAATTGATGCAGAAGATGAAGTTCAACTCCAAGTCATCAACTCGACAGATACGTCGATAAGTACTCAACGCAGCGTCTACGTCTGAGTTCAGTCAGAGCAAAGAAGGAATTCAAAGTTTCTTTTATAAGAACTCAAATGTGCGTCGATATGAAGAATAATAAATTTGACGCAGCATCGAATACAGGCAGAAAAAGTATATTTTCTGCTGTCCTTTTTTATCCTTCTCCAAAGTCTTCCAAAGATGAAATTTGAATTACAACGGCTCGTTTATTGCCAAGAAAGGAATGAAGTGCTTTAGAGGAACAACAGAGACATTCTTGGATGTTATTCAAATCATATGGACGGTTAAGGAAACAAAAATAGAAGGAAATACAAAATGTCCAGGGCATATTCCTTCTAAGGACAGCACATAAAAGGAAAGAAATTAAAACACTATTCGACAAAGAATAAATATTTAGAAGATGGAGGAAAAACACAACCAATTTGTTGAATTTTTTGAAGTGAAGTGGAGGAGACTGGGCGGTCTGATTTTGGGAGACCGCCGAGACCACGCGGCCTGTGCTTGTATTCTGTCAGTCTGGCTATGCCGGTCTGTTCTGATGGACTGCTGGTTCTGCCGGTTTGTTCTGTGTAGCTGCGGTCTATTCCCGAGGTGGTCTGCTGGTTGGCCAGTCTTCTTTGTTTGAAGACCGGGCGGTCTGTTCCTATGTGTGATCGCCTGTCCGGGCGGTTTGTGCTTGGCGACCTGGCGACTTGTTCTAAGTCGGCCAGATGGTTCCTGGTTTGCTCCTGGTGGTCTAAGGAAGGAGTACCTTTGTGACCGTGCGGCTTGTGCGTGATGAGTCCCTATTATATACATATTTTCGGACTCATTTAGGCTAGTTTTACTGCATTTGTACTTCAGTTTTGGCCATATTTCTTTTATTCATGCTTTTATTTGAAGTACATATCTATGCCTATTTTTTTGTGCGATTGCGCACTTTGTTGTTGGGGGTAAGCACTTCGTGCCCCCATCGTATTTTCTGTATTTCTGTGCTGCTGGAAGTATTTCCCCAGTTTGTGCTTCAGCTGTAAAATGAGGGCTGTTCCCCAGTTGCTAGAATTCATTTCTATATGAATCGCACGGTCGTGCATTTTCTTGGCGCACGGTCAGTTGCGGTCGTGCATTCATGATGCCCAGCAAAATGGAGCCTCGAAGTTTACTCGTGCGTTTTAACGCACGAGCGGGTTTGCCCGTGCGTGAGTAAAAACGCACGGGCGCATTCCTTCTTCTCCCGCACGCCTGCTGCGCTTAAGTATCGTACGGTCCATGCACGGTCATGCGTTCGACCGTGCGTGACCAAATTTCTGATGTTTTCCTATAAAAGCTGCAGCTTCAACCTAAATCGGGGAGTTCCGTACACGCCATACATCAGCGCCAATTTCGCCATCTCCACTAGGGTTTCGTCCCTTTGGCCTCCTCCTTCATCCTAGAGCTTCAAGGGAGATCTAGCCGCCATTACCTTCAAGCAAGAGGAAGTTTGCAACCTCTACCGGATCATGAGACGAAGAAGACGGGCTCATTGGAGAGTCGTGACAGCTCTCTCTACCCCAGATGTAGTTGAGGACCAAGCTTGGACGCAGATTGACAACCCAGCGATTCCAACCGTGAATCTACAACGAGGCTTCGGATTCGGTCGATTTCTTGCCTTGTTCTTCTCTTATTGATGTGTATATGCTGTAGATCTTTATTATTATGATGAAGTAGCACTTAAAATAGTTTGTATTTCTTTATATTTCATGTCTATATGAAATGCTTTGGTGTTTAAGTTGCTTGAGGTGCGCCCGATTCCATCCACCATCCCACCATCGCGTTCGTTTGCCGCACTAGCAATTGCTAGTGGCATGATTGTCGAAGAGGTGCTTGCGAACCTCATTCCGTTTGCCTACTCGTCCATCCACCCTTACGAAGTAGCGTGCTCAAGGCCTACGTAGTTTTCATCCCGCCTGGCGAAGCATTACATAGCGGCATTGCATAGGAGTAGTTATAGTATTTTCTCTTTATTTTCCTCAATCCAAACCCCCGTTTCCACATCCATCCGACTTTAAGGACTTCAATCTCAAGTCCTTCCTCAATAGATAACTCCACCTTACTGTGTTCCTTCGAGATCGATACTTGGGGATTCACTCCCACATTTTACATTACTTGAACGATCGGTACACTGCCGTTTTGTGCCGCAATCTTGCTACCGCCTATAGCGGTGTGCTGAGATTCGCGCATCAAGTTTTTGGCACCGTTGCCGGGGAACACAGTCGTCTGAGTTTTCTGGAGAGGGAGAATCTGAGAAAGAAGCCTTTCCATTTGTGTATTGCATTCTTTTGCTTTATTTCTTCTTATTCTGTTTTCCTGTTTTATTGGGTTGCTTTAGTAAATATTGTTAGGTGTAGTATTTTGCACAATAGTGTTTTTATTTTGAATCATTTTATCTTCACACTATGTGGGCTTCATTCAACATTCATTGCCGTTGGTGTGGAGATTTCTCATGCAAGTGATAGATGCCCATCGGGAGATAATAGCCCTAGCACTCAAGGCCCAGCATATGGAGCACCGACTTCGTCTGGTACTCCATATGGTGCGCGTAAGTCCTATGGCTATTCTGCCATGCCTTTACCTTCATACCTCTTTTCAGCTTCAGCACCCGCTGTGCCAAAGAAGCCCGCAAGGCAGTGCTTGCTTTGTCAAAGCACGGATCATGCCTTGAAGGATTGTGCTGCATTCCTTCGCCAATTAGACGAGGACGACGAGCCGGATATCCGGATCATCCCGACTCCTACTTTTGGCAGCACACCTTCAACATCCGGTTTTGTGTCCATTTCACCTTCATGTTTTGAAGGGTATGATGTGGACACAGTCACCAGATGTGTGGCTGATCCAGGCTCTGACATGTCTGAGCCCATCTCCCCTGTACATATATCACCATGCATAGATTCGATTCTTTGTGAGGAATCAGTGCTTGATTCTTTTTCAAGCCCTATGCCTTCCCCTATTGTGCATTCTATTACATTTATTTCTGATAACATTGTTGAAGATGCGTTGCAAGAGGAGGCTGGCGATCTGTGTTGTGCATATTCCAATGGAGGAGTACAACCTTCTAGGTGAAGAGGATTTTTCCTCAACACCGGTGGAGGAAGTGCAAATCCTGGAGAAGGCCACCATTGATCCCACCGAACCTTGCGGCATTGTCAACAATGCCGACATTATTTTACTTCCCCAATATGATGGGAGTGAGACTGGGACCACTCCCCCGCTTGATTTTTATTTAAGTCATTCTTCTTATTTATTTCTTGATCCCCCTTCTTCATCTGAGCTTGTGCAGGTTGAGTCTTCACAGGTACTTCAGGAGGACTTGGAGCATTATTCTCAAGTCAATGATGAGAGCTTCCTCTTATGTGAGGAGGTTGATCCCCCTCCGTAGTGGAAGCTCCACTCATTTCCTTCTCCCCCTGCTGCCTCCCTGGAGATGATACCTTGCTGGGCAAGGATTTATTTTGTGGTGAGACGAGTGAGGACCAGCCTTCCTCCTCTTCTTACTTTCTATTTCCTCTACCTGTGTTAAGCAGGTATTATTATTTAGGTAGAGGGGTAACTGTTCTGTCTCCATATCGGTACATGCTACCGACACGCATATTAGAACAGTTACCTGTTCATTTTCTCTTTCATACGCCCATTAGCTAGAACTATTATGTTTTTAAATAAGTCGTGTTGGGATGACAGTAACCCCAGTAGTTATCATACTTTTTCTTGTCTTTTATTTTATCGCCCACTCTAACGAGTTAGTTTGGTGTTATTTTAGTTTTCTTATGCGAAGACCACCCTTTGCAGGTATTTTATATTTGTGAAGGCGGTGGTCGTGATTCTTCGTAGAGCTTCACTACAGGCTTTCAGAATGCTTACTTGCTGAGCATTGGGTACCCTCTTCCCCTAACTTTGTTTTAGAATATCATAATACATAGTTTAAGTTTGGGGGAGATATTTTTGTGTACCCACTCACGTGCACATTTCTTCAGCATGCTAGAAGTTTTATTTCAAATATTTTTGTTCATTTTGTCTACACACAAAGCACCCACTTTTGAGCGAGCTAACTTGTATGTGTATTTCCGTTCATACTTATTTTGGTTGGACTGTGAAATAGGATGTTAGCTTAGGAATTGCAATCCGGAGTATAATGTTGATTCTTGTAGTGCTCTAGTCGCATCCGCATGCTTCCATAGAAATTTGAGTAAAATTAGACTATCTCTATGCTTTTAATTTACAATTAGTATTCTTGCGTAATCTTTGATTTACTTTACTCATTTGGTGAATGTGACTGAAATTTACGGTAGCACGGTGTTGTGTGCAAGCGAGCGCTAGTTGTGTGTTGCTCGAGTCGGAAGGAAGGTTTACCTTTCTCGTGGGCTAAGAACTTGCCCCAAGCGACTCTTGAAGCATCGGTGAGAGCAACTCATTTTGTTAAATATGATGTAGGCCTTTGTTTTGGCTAGTTTGAGCCTTGTTTTCCATGACCCATGCACTTAACTTTGCAAGCCAAGTTTGTGCCTACCCCTCCTTTGTTTCAGCTCCTCTTTCAATCACCAAAGTCTGAAGCTTATCCAATTATCGCAACCAAAAATGTGTTAGCTGAAATTACATTTCATATTTGGATGTGATGCTTGGAAACATTGCGATGTGAAAGAATGATCTATATTATTTGCTGAACTTCTTTTTGTAAACCAACCGGGGATAAAAGAAAAAGAAAAAAAAAGAAAATAATGAAGTTAAAAGAAAAAAAAATAAAAAAAAAGATTTAGAATGAAAAGAAATCCCCTTGAGCGTAATCGAAAATTCAGTTGGTATTTGTTGGAGTAGGCTGTGTGCACACCCAGTTTTCAAGCTAAGTCTGGGGGTGTGTCACACTAGCATCGCTTGTGGTCTTTTTTTGGGTTCAGCGTTATCCTTAGACTCAATTGGGTTGCGTAGCCGTCTCGTTTATCATCGAATATCATACTGTAACCTAAGCCCCATTATAACCGTAAAGCCCTATTGATTTAACTTGTGAGTTTGCTAGCGCCGTGGAGAGAGTGTAACCGGGCAAGCTTATGGTTCTCGTCGTTGATGGATTTCAGCGGAGTTACTCCATAATTCTGGTCTTTCACAACACCCTCCTGAGTGGCTTGTTTACTTTCACACCGGGCACGACCGCATAAATTCTTCACGAATCACCATCTGAGTACAAATAAATCTCTATTTACGTATTTTTACTTTTGTAAATTTGTTAGTATAGTTAGAATCTTATCTTACAGAATTTTTATGTGCATATGTATGATACATCGCGTCTTACTCTGTCTTTGCAATTTTCTAGTCTAGCTACCTTTTTCATACTCCACCAGATTTGTTTGCTCGGGACACGCAAACAGGTAAGTCCGGGGGTGTGATGAGTGTTGAAACCGAGACTTGCGAACAAGACTTAGTCTCTGTGGAGTTTGGGGCCCTCAGCTAGCCGAGGGGCGACCAATCCTTACTCCTCCCAAGGGAGAGCTCTAGATTGAAGGTGTTGGAACTAGGAACTGGACCAAGGGCTTAGTGGGGAGGTCCCGCCACATACCCGGAAGCCCCTTAGGAACTTCCCCTCCCAAGCCACTACTAAGCTTGGGCACCACTAGAAGCTCTCCTCAGCCCACTGGAGAGATTTGGGGAGGGAGAGAGAGGGAGAGAGAGCTAGCCTAGAATGAGATCCCCTCCAAATGGTGCCCCCTTGGTCCTATTTATAGGATTTCAAGATCTGGGCTGCAAATAGCCAAAAACTGGTCTGCCAGATTACCAAAATACCCTCGAAATGGGCTGCGAACAGCCAAATCCCGCCATTCCGAGATGCTAAGCACAGACCGCCTACCCGCCTTGGAGATGGGCGAGCCGAAGGCCTCCCGGCCTCACCGGCTCTCCCCCACAAGGCTCTGGGCGAGCCGGAGGCCTCCCGGCCTCCCCGACTAGCCCCCATAAGGCTCTGGGCGAGCCGGAGGCCTCCCGGCCTCCTCGGCTCGCCCCCACAAGGCTCTGGGCGAGCCGGAGGCCTCCCGGCCCTCCCGGCTCGCCCCCACAAGGCTCTGGGTGAGCCGGAGGCCTCCCGGCCTCCCCGGCTCGCCCCCACAAGGCTCTGGGCGAGCTGGAGGTCTCCCGGCCTCCCCGGCTCGCCCCCACAAGGCTCTGGGTGAGCTGAAGGCCTCCCGGCCTCACCGGCTCGCCCCCACAAGGCTCTGGGCGAGCCGGAGGCCTCCCGGCCTCCTCGACTCGCCCCTATAAGGCTCTGGGCGAGCCAGAGGCCTCCCGGCCTCCCCGGCTCACCCCCACAAGGATCTGGGCAAGCCGGAGGCCTCCCGGCCCTCCCGGCTCGCCCCCACAAGGCTCTGGGCGAGCCGGAGGCCTTCCGGCCCTCCCGGCTCGCTCCCACAAGGCCCTGGGCGAGCCGGAGGCCTCCCGGCCTCCCCGGCTCGCGCCCACAAGGCTCTGGGAGAACCGGAGGCCTCCCGGCGTCCCCGGCTCACCCCCACAAGGCTCTGGGCGAGCCGGAGGCCTCCCGGCCCTCCCGGCTCGCCCCCACAAGGCTCTGGGCGAGCCGGAGGCCTCCCGGCCCTCCCGGCCCTCTCGGCCCTCCCGGCTCGCCCCCACAAGGCTTTGGGCGAGCCGGAGGCCTCCCGGCCTCCCCGCTCACCCCCACAAGGCCCTGGGCGAGCCGGAAGCCTCCCGGCCCTCCTGGCTTGCCCCCACAAGGCTCTGGGCGAGCCGGAGGCCTCCTGGCCCTCCCGGCTCGCCCCCACAAGGCTCTGGGCGAGCCGGAGGCCTCACAGCCTCCCCGGCTCTCCCCCACAAGGCTCTGGGCGAGCCGGAAGCCTCCCGGCCCTCCCGGCTCGCCCCCACAAGGCTCTGGGCGAGCCGGAGGCCTCCCGGCCCTCCCGGCTCGCCCCCACAAGGCTCTGGGCGAGCCGGAGGCCTCCCGGCCTCCCCGGCTCGCCCCCACAAGGCCCTGGGCGAGCCGGAGCCCTCCCGGCCCTCCCGGCTCGCCCCCACAAGGCTCTGGGCGAGCCGGAGGCCTCCCGGCCTCCCCGGCTCGCCCCCACAAGGCTCTGGGCGAGCCGGAGGCCTCCCGGCCCTCCCAGCCCTCCCGACTCGCACCCACAAGGCTCTGGGCGAGCCGGAGGCCTCCCGACCCTCCCGGATTGCCCCCACAAGGCTCTGGGCGAGCCAGAGGCCTCCCGGCCCTCCCGGCTCGCCCCCACAAGGCTCTGGCAGAGGCCTCCCGGCCCTCCCAGCTCGCCCCCACAAGGCTCTGGGCGAGCCGGAGGCCTCGCGGCCTCCCCGGCTCGCCCTCACAAGGGAACAGTCCTGAGATGCGCCCCTCAGACTCGACTCCCTCCAAATGCTCACCCCTCCTCCTCCCGGGGTCGCGCCCTTTGGAAAAATATTGGGCCTAAAAATATCTTGGGCCTCGGGGGCCCACTCGGCGAATACAAGATTGTACACAATCCCGCTCTTTTCGAGCGTGGCTCACGCTCGGAAAGAAATGTCCAACCCTGCATATTCGACGAGTGTCGCTGGGAATCCGGCTATTGGTGATATCTTGGAAAAGCCACAGCGCCTCCCCGAGAGGTCCCCCAACCTTGATGGCTAGTGAGAGCCCGGCTAGCGGGACCACCTTGGGAGAAAAATACATAACCTCCCCGAGAGGTCTTCCAACTCTGCCGGTTAGTGAGAGCCCGGCTAGCGAGATCACCTCGGGGGAAAAATACATAGCCTCCCCGAGAAGTCTTCCAACTCTGCCGGCTAGTGAGAGCCCGGCTAGCGAGACCACCTCGGGGAAAAATACATAGCCTCCTCGAGAGGTCTTCCAACTCTGCCGGCTAGTGAGAGCCCGGCTAGCGAGACCACCTCGGGGGAAAAATACATAGCCTCCCCGAGAGGTCTTCCAACTCTGCCGGCTAGTGAGAGCCCGGCTAGCGAGACCACCTCGTGGGAAAAATACATAGCCTCCCCGAGAGGTCTTCCAACTCTGCCGGCTAGTGAGAGCCCGGCTAGCGGGACCACCTCGGGGGAAAAACACTTAGCCTCCACAAGAGGTCGTCCAACTCTGCCGGCAAGTGAGAGCCCGGCTAGCGAGACCACCTCGGGGAAAAAATACTTAAGAGAATTTTCGGCCACTGAGCGGTTCCTGACCCTGCCCGCTAGGTGGGAGCCAGGTCAGCGGGTCAGCATGGGGACTAAGTACTTGGGACTTTCCTGCCACCGAGCGATCCTCAGACCTGCCAGCTTGATGGGAGCCTGGTCAGCGGGCCAGCGTCGGGACTAAGTACTTGGGACTTTCCTGCCACCGAGCGATCCTCGGACCTGCCAGCTTGATGTGAGCCTGTTCAGCGGGCCAGCATCGGGGCTAAGTACCTTGAGACTTTCCTGCCACCGAGTGATCCTCGGACCTGCCAGCTTGATGGGAGCCTGGTCAGCGGGCCAGCGTCGGGGCTAGGTACTTGGGACTTTCCTGCCACCGAGCGATCCTCGGACCTGCCAGCTTGATGGGAGCCTGGTCAGCGGGCCAGCGTCGGGGATAGGTACCTTGAGACTTTCCTGCCACCGAGCGATCCTCGGACCTACAAGCTTGATGGGAGCCTGGTCAGCGGGCCAGCATCGGGGCTAAGTACCTTGAGACTTTCATGCCACCGAGTGATCCTCGGACCTGCCAGCTTGATGGGAGCCTGGTCAGCGGGCCAGCGTCGGGGCTAGGTACTTGGGACTTTCCTGCCACCGAGCGATCCTCGGACCTGCCAGCTTGATGGGAGCCTGGTCAGCGGGCCAGCATCCGGACTAAGTACTTGGGACTTTCCTGCCACCGAGCGATCCTCGGACCTGCCAGCTTGATGGGAGCCTGGTCAGCGGGCCAGCGTCGGGGCTAAGTACCCTGAGACTCTCCTGCCCCCGAGCGATCCTCGGACCTGCCAGCTTGATGGGAGCCTGGTCAGCGGGCCAGCATCGGGACTAAGTATTTGAAAACTTTCACTACATTAATCATCACATTACATGCAAGAAAAAACTAAGTAAACAACCATGCTACATGAACTTAAGGGTGGAGAGAAAAACTAAGCACTTAGACAAACTTGGTCTCCTACTGCCGAGGGTGGTCTCCCTCATTCCCATTTGGTTGTTGTTGCCGCACCAAACCCCTTGCTTCCTTCAATTCCAAGAACTCAGGGTCGGTGGTCGTCGCATGGCCTTCCTCATCGTGGAGGTCATAATAGGGTAACTCCACCCTACCCCCTCTTCCTCTTCTTCCTGCTTTTCTGACTCTCCTCCTTTTTTCCCAGCCATGGTCTGTTGAGGCGGTGGAGGGGATGCCCTGGCCTCTGCCCCCACCTAGGGAGGTCAACCCCCTCTTCCTGGAAGTTGTTTTCCTCTTGGTCGAACTTTCTCTTGGGAGCCCCTACTCGTCCCCCCTGCTGCCTTGCCTCTGGCTCACTCAGCTTGGCCAGCCTTCTTGCGAACTCCGGGTTGGCCTCCTCACTCTCGACTTCTTCTGCCACCCTTTCCATCAACTCTTCAAAGGACGAAGGAGCTCTTCTCTTGGAGTCCATCTTGAAGAAACCCTCCCGCAGCCCCAACGTGAAAGCAAGCTTGAGGGTGTACCCGGGCACTTCTTGGACGAGGAGAACCACCTCCCTGAACCGTTCCAGATAGTTAGCCAGCGACTCCCCTGGCTCTTGTTTGATCTTAAAAAGTGCTTCGGCATCTTTCTTCCTCTTCCTTGACGTCGAGAAGCGTAGCAGGAAAACTCGGCGCAAGTCTTCAAAGGCATAGATGGATCCCGCAGGGAGCTGGTGGAACCAATCTCTAGCCTTCTCTTTCAGAGTTGTCGCGAAGAGTCGACACTTGAAAGCGTCCGTCATGGGGATGATGGAGACCATGTCCTCAAACCACTGCAGGTGCAAGACGGGGTCATCCTTACCGAAGTAGTGAGACATCTCCGCCCCCTTGAACCCCTCCGGAATCGGGGCTGAGAGGATCAGCTCACAAAAAGGACCTCCTACGCTCGCCCCCCTTTGGGGCTGGGCGAGTGGGGGCATGACGCCTCCCCTCTCGCTCCCTTGGGTCTAGGCGAGTGGGGGTCGAGGACCTCCCCAATCGCCCACTTGGGTCTCGGCGAGTGGGGGTCGAGGACCTCCCCACTCGACCACTTGGGTCTCGGCGAGTGGGGGTCGAGGACCTCCCCACTCGCCCACTTGGGTCTCGGCGAGTGGGGGTCGAGGACCTCCCCACTCGCCCCCTTTCGGCACCTCTTTCTCGGGCTGCTGGCCTGGAGGGCTCTCACCTACTTGCTGGGGCGAGACCTCCGGACCACCTCCTCTCATGCCTTCGCCTATCGTGGCGAAAGTTAGCTGCAAGGTCTGCAAGATCTCTTGCCTGAAATTTTCAAACATCTCTAACGTCGCTCCATCCACCAGGGGTTGCGAGCGACCTGGGTCGGATCCTCCACCTCCAGCCATGGAGCTCATCTTAAGAGTTTCTTGAATCAGTCACACTCCACGCTCACCGCACCATGTGTTGAAACCGAGACTTGCGAACAAGACTTAGTCTCTGTGGAGTTCAGGGCCCTCAGCTAGCTGAGGGGCGACCAATCCTTACTCCTCCCAAGGGAGAGCTCTAGATTGAAGGTGTTGGAACTAGGAACTTGACCAAGGGCTTAGTGGGGAGGTCCCGCCACATACCCGGAAGCCCCTTAGGAACTTCCCCTCCCTAGCCACTACTAAGCTTGGGCACCACTGGAAGCTCTCCTCACCCCACTAGAGAGATTTGGGGAGGGAGAGAGAGGGAGAGAGAGCTAGCCTAGAATGAGATCCCCTCCAAATGGTGCCCCATTGGTCCTATTTATAGGATTTCAAGATCTGGGCTGCAAATAGCCAAAAACTGGTCTGCCAGATTACCAAAATACCCTCGAAATGGGTTGCGAACAGCCAAATCCCGCCATTCCGAGACGCTAAGCGCAGACCGCCTACCCAGCTTGGAGATGGGCGAGCCGAAGGCCTCCCGGCCTCACCGGCTCGCCCCCACAAGGCTCTGGGCGAGCCGGAGGCCTCCCGGCCTCCCTGACTCGCCCTCATAAGGCTCTGGGCGAGCCGGAGGCCTCCCGGCCTCGGCGGCTCGCCCCCACAAGGCTCTGGGCGAGCCGGAGGCCTCCCGGCCCTCCCGGATCGCCCCCACAAGGCTTTGGGCGAGCCAAAGGCCTCCCGGCCTCCCCGGCTCGCCCCCACAAGGCTCTGGGCGAGCCGGAGGCCTCCTGGCCTCCCCGGCTCGCCCCCACAAGGCTCTAGGCGAGCCGAAGGCCTCCCGGCCTCACCGGCTCGCCCCCACAAGGCTCTGGGCGAGCCGGAGGCCTCCCGGCCTCCCCGACTCGCCCCCAGAAGGCTCTGGGCGAGCTGGAGGCCTCCCGGCCTCCCCGGCTCGCCCCCACAAGGCTCTAGGCGAGCCGGAGGCCTCCCGGCCCTCCCGGTTTGCCCCCACAAGGCACTGGGCGAGCCGGAGGCCTCCCGGCCCTCCCGGCTCGCCCCCACAAGGCCCTGGGCGAGCCGGAGGCCTCCCGGCCTCCCCGACTCGCCCCCACAAGGCTCTGGGCGAGCCGGAGGCCTCCCGGCCTCCCCGGCTCGCCCCCACAAGGCTCTGGGCGAGCCGGAGGACTCCCGGCCCTCCCGGCTCGCCCCCACTAGGCTCTGTGCGAGCCGGAGGCCTCCCGGCCCTCCCAGCTCGCCCCCACAAGGCTCTGGGAGAGCTGGAGGCATCCCGGCCTCCCTGGCTCGCCCCCACAAGGCCCTGGGCGAGCCGGAGGCCTCCCGGCCCTCCTGGCTCTCCCCCACCAGGCTCTGGGCGAGCCGGAGGCCTCCCGGCCCTCCCGGCTCGCCCCCACAAGGCTCTGGGAGAGCCGGAGGCCTCACGGCCTCCCCGGCTCGCCCCCACAAGGCTCTGGGCGAGCCGGAGGCCTCCCGGCCCTCCCTGCTCGCCCCCACAAGGCTCTGGCGAGCCGGAGGCCTCCCGACCCTCCCGGCTCGCCCCCACAAGGCTCTGGGCGAGCCATAGGCCTCCCGGCCTCCCCGGCTCGCGCCCACAAGGCCCTGGGCGAGCCAGAGGCCTCCCGGCCCTCCCGGCTCGCCCCCACAAGGCTCTGGGCGAGCCGGAGGCCTCCCGGCCTCCCCGGCTCGCCCCCACAAGGCTCTGGGCGAGCCGGAGGCCTCCCGGCCTCCCCGGCTCGCCCCCACAAGGCTCTGGGCGAGCCAGAGGCCTCCCGGCCCTCCCGGCTCGCCCCCACAAGGCTCTGGGCGAGTCGGAGGCCTCCCGACCCTCCCGGCTTGCCCCCACAAGGCTTTGGGCGAGCCGGAGGCCTCCCGGCCCTCCCGACTCGCCCCCACAAGGCTCTGGGCGAGCCGGAGGCCTCCCGGCCTCCCCGGCTCGCCCTCACAAGGGAACAGTCCTGAGATGCGCCCCTCAGACTCGACTCCCTCCAAATGCTCACCCCTCCTCCTCCTGGGGTCGCGCCCTTTGGAAATATTGGGGCTAAAAATATCTTGGGCCTCGGGGGCCCATTCGGCGAATACAGGGTTGTACAATGATTCCTTATTATATACATATTTTCGGACTCATTTAGGCTAATTTTACTGCATTTGTACTTCAGTTTTGGCCATATTTCTTTTATTCATGCTTTTATTTGAAGTACATATCTATGCCTGTTTTTTTTGTGCAATTGCGCACTTTGTTGTTGGGGGTAAGCACTTCGTGCCCCCATCGTATTTTCTGTATTTCTGTGCTGCTGGAAGTATTTCCCCAGTTTGTGCTTCAGCTGTAAAATGAGGGCTGTTCCCCAGTTGCTAGAATTCAATTCTGTATGAATCGCACGGTCGTGCGTTTTCTTGGCGAACGGTCAGTTGCGGTCGTGCGTTCATGATGCCGAGCAAAATGGAGCCTCGGAGTTTACTCGTGCGTTTAAACGCACGGGCGGGTTTGACCGTGCGTGAGTAAAACGCACGGGCGCATTCCTTCTTCTCCTGCACGCCTGCTTCGCTTAAGTATCGCATGGTCCACGCACGGTCGTGCGTTCGACCGTGCGTGACCAAATTTCTGATGTTTTCCTATAAAGCTGCAGCTTCAACCTAAATCGGGGAGTTCCGTACACGCCATACAGCAGCGCCGATTTCGCCATCTCCACTAGGGTTTCGTCCCTTTGGCCTCCTCCTTCATCCTAGAGCTTCAAGGGAGATCTAGCCGCCATTACCTTCAAGCAAGAGGAAGTTTGCAACCTCTACCGGATCGTGAGACGAAGAAGACGAGCTCATTGGAGAGTCGTGACAGCTCTCTCTACCCCGGACGTAGTTGAGGACCAAGCTTGGACGGGGATTGATAACCCAGTGATTCCAACCGTGAATCTACAACGAGCCTTCGGATTCGGTCGATTTCTTGCCTTGTTCTTCTCTTATTGATGTGTATATGTTGTATATCTTTATTATTATGATGAAGTAGCACTTAAACTAGTTTGTATTTCTTTATATTTCATGTCTATGTGAAATGCTTTAGTTTTTAAGTTGCTTGAGGTGCGCCCCATTCCATCCTCCATCCCACCGTCGCATTCGTTTGCCTCACTAGCAATTGCTAGTGGCGTGTTTGTCGAAGAGGTGCTTGCGACCCTCATTCCGTTTGCCTACTCATTCATCCGCCCTTACGAAGTAGCGCGCTCAAGGCCTACGTAGTTCTCATCCCGCCTGGCGAAGCATTGCATAGCGGCATTGCATAGGAGTAGTTATAGTATTTTCTCTTTATTTTCCACAATCCAAAACCCCCGTTTCCGCATCCATCCGACTTTAAGGACTTCAATCTCAAGTCCTTCCTCAATAGATAACTCCACCTTACTGTGTTCCTTCGAGATCGATACTTGGGGATTCACTCCCACATTTTATATTACTTGAACGATCGGTACACTGCCGTTTCGTGCCGCAATCTTGCTAACGCCTATAACGGTGTGCTGAGATTCGCGCATCAGTGCGCGGTCTCGTGTTCACGCGACCTGTGCGTGACTCGTCTACTGATCTGCGTCTTGGTCGGATAATCGTCCAAGTAGTGTGGTCGCGCGGTCTGCCTTATGAGACCACTGGCGATCTGACGGGTGGTGATTGTATCTCTCCTGTGCGGTGACGACATCCGTCTACCCGCCTATAAATAGAGGTGTAGGGCCCGTCATTAAAAACGAGAACTCTAAGAACTATGCCTGGGTTAATTCGTGCGGTCTCACTTTGAGGTCAGAGGGTCTGAAAGCGTGTTGACTGTTTGTTGTGTTCGCAGGTTTGCGGTCAGCAGGTTGCGGTCTTCTTCCTTGGTGATTCCCAGCGGCTTGAATAAACAGTTCGGCAGTGGTCAGTCTGTGAACTGGTTTATGTTCATTCTTGTGTTGTTCGCAGCGAGCTCAACGATCAGGCGACCTTCAGCGGTTAGGCGATCTCAGTTGCGGTCTGGCGACAGCTTCAGTTCTTCGTTCCAATAAAGCTCCAGTTCGTGCGGTCTGAGGTGCGGTCTTGCAGTGCTGGCAGTATGTCCGGTTTCTGTTTGCGCGGTCTCAGGTCAAGCCGGACGTCTTCTGGAGTCGAGCGGTCTATGCGGTCTCAGCTTGTCAGCCGCCAGATTTGTTTGGTGTGTTTTGTTCTTCTCGTCTCTGTAATTCTGATGAATCATGTCTCGCCATGTATACCTCGCACTGTAAATGAAGTTTGTGTTTCAATAAAGTTTCTTGTGTTGCTGTGTGGCATTGTGGTTGTATGGCTTTAACTCAGTTGATGCAACTCCTGCTTACTCCTAAACGATTCAAATCAAAAATTTTAACATGGTATCAGAGCTAGGTTGTTGGAGTGGATAAGCAGTGATCAACTTGAGTTGCCATCATCTTTGTGAAGAAGAGACCACATAGATTGCCATGGAAGGCGGATTCGCAAGAGGGCTTGGTATTGAACTCCTTACATTGACTAACTATAAGAAATGGAGGTCTTGTATGGAGAGATTTTTACTTGGCGAGGATCTATGGGAGAAAGTTGGAGGAGAAGAAACACAAGAGGTGTTTCTAGCAGGAGATAATATGGCAGAGGTGAGACATTGGAGGAGGACGAATGCTAAGGCAGAGTTCACTCTCAAGAGGGCTATCTCACCGGAGCTGTTTGATCACATCACTGGATGTAAATCTGCTGCTGAAATTTGGACGTCTTTGGACGGGTTGTTTAATAAGAAGAATGTAGCTCGGCTATAGTTTCTTGAAAATGAGTTGGCGAAGGCCTCTCAAGGCGATCTTTCTATTTCTACCTTCTTTCTCAAGATGAAGAACCTCACAGCAGAGATTTCTGCATTGGACCCTGATGAGCCCATCTCGGAGGCAAAACTGAAGAGGCATATCATCCGCGGGTTGCGGAAGGAGTATCATGCCTTTGTGACTTCAGTTCAAGGTAGGGCAAATCAACCATATCTGTTGGAGCTTGAGAACTTACTTGCTTCGCAAGAAAGTTTGGCAATACAGATGGCGGGGACTTCTATCTCTGTGGGAGATAGTGATGTGTTGTTCTCTGGAAAGAAGAAGAAGAAGTGGGAGAAGAAGAAGCCAGTTTATGATGGACCCTCTACTTCAAGTTAGCGGGATAGGGGTTATGCTCCTAAGTCTGATGGGAAAAAGAAGGGAGATGGACCAAGGTGCTTCAGGTGTAATAAGACCGTCCACTTCAAGAAGGATTGTCGGGTTAATCTTCAGTCGGGACATGTAGCGGAGAAGGAGAAGCCAAAGTCTGATGAAGCTGGATGGGGAGGAGCCTTTGCGGCTAATATGATGGCGATGCCCATTAAGGCCTTGGCTGCCATCAATTTCGAAGAGGATTGGATTGTTGATTCAGGGTGTGGACATCATCTCATAGGGGATGAATTAAAGTTCTCTTCTTTGGCGCCTTACTCAGGTAACGATGCTATCATTACGGATGATAATTCTGTTCATGCTGTCGAACAAGAAGGTGTTGTCTCCCTGAGCAGTGACAAGGGTCCACTCACTTTGAAGAGTGTTTATCACGTGCCTGGTATGAAGAAGAATCTCTTCTCTGTGACCAATGCGGTCGATGCCGGTTATCACGTTCTGTTTGGCCCAACAGAAGTGAAGTTTCTTAAAACTCAACTGGAGATCAGGGGAGATGTTATCCATATTGGAAAGAGGATGAAGGACTTGTTCGTGTTATCAACAAGTACCTATGTTGATAAGATGAAGACCAACGATAGCGCGGCTATCTGGCATGAAAGGTTGGGGCATGTTGGCATGGACAAATTGAAGGCTATGGCGGTAAGGGGCCTTGTCAAGGGCTTGCCTAGCTTGTCCTCTTTATGGAGACGGTCATGTTTTTGCTGGATGTCAGTTTGGTAAGTCTCATCGACTTCCATTTGATAAGTCGCAAACAAGATGCAAAGCGTCGTTGGAGTGCATCCACGGTGATTTGATGGGACCTGAAGCCACCCCAAGCCTTGGAGGCAATAGATATATTGTTGGAACAACCCTATTACTAATTTGGGCTAGGATCACTATATGTTGATTAGGATTTGTATTGACCCCAATGTATAGTCTTAGGGTCAACTTTTAGGCTGATTTGATTGGCAGAACTTGGAAAATTCAAGGTCAACACATGGCAAATGATGCTCGACAAATGACTAGCAGCGGTCGACGAATTCTAAGCCAGCGCTCGACAAATGACTAGCAGCGGTCGACGAATTCTAAGCCAGCGCTCGACAAATGACTAGCAGCGGTCGACGAATTCTAAGCCAGCGCTCAACAAATGACTAGCAGCGGTCGACGAATTCTAGCCAGCCTTCGAAAAATTGCTTTCTGACGTTCAAATTTATATTCTCAGTGGATGTCAGTTCTCTGAACTCAAATCAGCAAAATAACGGATATATTTATTTATTCTTGGACGTATTCAGACAGCCAAGTACGGATATCTTTCTCATTTATTATATCCTTATATTCCTTCTATTCCAAGAAGAAGAATAGCCGTTGACATTTAATGCCAAAGGCATCTTTCTCGACAAAAGAAATTAAAAGGACCTGCCAAAATCGTTTTGGGTGGCTGCCTGGTTCCAAGAAGGATTTAAGTCAGAAAAAAAGACATTCCTTAAAGAGACAAAAAGATTTGAATTTGAAAATATATATACATACAGTTATCAGAAGAGAAAGCAGAGATAGAGAATAGCAAGAACTGAGATAGTGGTCTTCTGGGAGAAACATAAAGAAAAACTTGACTATCACTTTCTCTAATCTGTGATCATAGAACAAGGAGGATAGAAGAATTCTTTCAGAAGAAGAAGAAGAAGAAGCAAATACACTATTCTTTCTCAGTTTTCTTCTTCATCGAGATCATCTGCTACAAAGACTTCTACTTGAGAAAGTTCTGTTAAAAAAAAATTCTGTCATTAACTCTCATCAGACAGGGGGAGCTTTCTGCTTCAACATCTTTTTCCTTCTCTCAGATCATTGACATAGAAGAACACTCTATACCTTTTTATCTCATTCTGTACAGGGTTAATACTCCCTTCAAAAGTTTACCCAGTGGTGGCAAGACACCTTATCAAAAAATCCTAGTGTGGTTTTTAAGCACCTTATCAAAAGCTTATTGGTGTGTGGACACCTTATCAAAAATCCCTTGGTGCCTGGGCACCTTATCAACCCTCCTAGTTGATTCCTACCAAAGGTGGTAGAAGAGTAGACGTACCCAGATTTATTGGGGAACTACTATAGCTCCTTGTGTCTTCTGTGCTTGATTATTTCTGTGTGCTTATGCTTGTGCTGTGTGTCCTTTTTTATTAATTCTGTAGTTGTCTATAACTCACACTAAATACACATATACCTAAACAGTAGTTTAATTTTCGCTATAAAACGTATTAAAAATTTTAATACTCTATTCACCCCCCCTTTAGAGTAATTTAAGATCTGACCTCCACTTTCAATTGGTATCAGAGGGAGGTTGATTCTTTACAGACTAACACCTGAATCACAAAGATCAACAAGATCTTAATTTTTCTAAGAGTTTCCTTCTCTAAAATCTTATCTTATTTAAAACTCATGGCACAAAATAAGGAGTATTCCAGCACAAGACCTCCTATGTGCAACCTCAATAAGTTTGCACTATGGAAAGCAAGGATTAGGCTTTATATGAACTCCATTGATGAGGAGATTTTTAATGTCATCCTTACAGGACCTCCAGCACCTACAGCATCAGCTAGTACTGCTACAACAACAGACAACACTGCTGTTCCACCTCCTGAGTGGACTGAGGCTCAGAAGAAGCAGAGAAATGCAGATGCAAAGTCCATGAACATTCTGGCCCTAACTATGTCTGATGACATATTCCAGAAAGTAGTTGAGTGCACCTCAGCAAAAGAAATCTGGGAATCTCTCAACAACATGGTGGCAGGCTCAGCAGATGAAAGAAAAGATAGAAGATCTCACCTGATCTCTCAATATGAGAACTTCAAGAAGGGAGAATTAGAAAATGTAGCTGACATGTACAACAGGCTCAGCCTCATAATAAATGAGCTGAAGTCTCTGGACAAAGTGATCTCACTCACAGAGATCAATGACAAAATTCTTATGTGCTTTCCCAGCACATGGGACTCCAGAATCTGGCCAATCAAAGAAGCCAGAAGTCTCAATGAAATCACCACTGAAGCCCTGTTGGGCAAGCTCAAATCTTATGAGCAGCTCATCAAAACCAGGGAAACTGAAGAATCCACTTCATCCCAGCACCCATGAAGGAAAGAAGCATAGCCTTCAAGGCTGCAGAAGATAAAGGAAATGCTCCTAACAAAGAGGAGTTTATGAGCCTGATTACCAAAAGATTCTATAAGATGGCCAAGAAAGACTTCAGAAAACAGCTATCCAGAAGTCATGACAAGCCAAGGGATGACAAAAAACATTCTAATGAAATCATATGCTTTGGCTGCAGGAAACCAGGACACATTGCTCCTGAATGTCCAGAGATTCAACACAAAAAGGATAAGAAGGAAAGAAGAAAAGAAAAGGAAGAAAAGAAGGGCTCCAGCAAATTTTCCTCCCACTCTCACAAGAAGAAGGGAAGAGGATTTGTAGCAACATCCTGGAGTGAAACAGAATCTGAATCAGTTTATTCATCTTCCTCCTCTGATGAAGAAGAAACAAAAGAAGATAGCCAATGCTTAATGGCTATTTATGACTCAGACAATGAGTCACAATCAGCATCATCATCCAGCTCTAGTGATGATGAAGAAGAAAAAAGTTTTTGCATGATGGCAATCAATGCCTCAACTAACAATTCTGATGAAGAGAAATCAGAATCAGAAGCAGAAGATGACATTGATCAGGTATTATCTGACTTTAATTTCACTTCTATTGAATTCAAAGATGATTTCAAAACTCTTTGCCAAGACTTAATAAAATCTGAGAAAGAAATAATCTCTCTCAGAACTAAGTTAGTTGAAATGAACAATATAAGTGAAGAGAATGGAAATCTTAAGAAAGATTTGGCTGCCTCCAGAGAACACATTACTACTCTTGAGAGTAAGTTATCTGAAGCCAAAAAGCTTGAAGAATCCCTCAATGGGAGAAGTATCAGGATGATGGACATCACAAGCACTGTCAATGCTAGATTTAATAATAGCAAACTGGGCTTGGGTGCCTCATCAAGAGAGCCATCTCTGATTAAGAAAAACATCCTCTCCACACCCATAAAATTCATTTCTGCTAAAAGCAAAGAAGCTGCAGAAAGAAATAAAGACATTTCAAGGAAGTTTGTTAAGGATAAAAGAATTCAGAAGAATTCGACGAACGACATTCGACAAAAGGATTCAAATTTGTCGAACGAGGCTCGACGAAAACTGAAAACAGACTTTCAGTATATTTATAAAATGAATAATGATCGACGAATTTATTCAAATTCTTCGAACAAGCACTATACAGAAAACTCTAAGAATTCTAATCCTAAATATACCAAAAATCATTTTACTGAGTGGACTATACCTCCAAGGAGATATCATCCACAAGGCTACAAGGATCAGCCTGAAATGACATTTATCTCTGAATTTTGTGGTAACATAAGAGGACCCAAGGTAGTCTGGGTCAAAAACAACTAGTTTATGTTTTTGTCTTTGTAGGTACACAGCCATCCAAGACTAAATCAAAAATGGTACTTGGACAGTGGATGCTTAAAGCATATGACAGGGAACAAGGCCTACCTGAACAACTACAAGACAAAACTTGGACCCAAGGTGATCTTTGGAGATTCCAACTATGGACAAACCAAAGGCTATTGTCAAATTAAAATTGGAAAAGTGACATTTAAGGAAGTAACCTATGTCAAGGGTTTAAAGCACAACCTCGTCAGCATAAGTCAGTTATGTGATGAAGATTATCAGGTAACATTTAAAAAATCAGAATGCATCATTAAATCATCTGATAATATTACTATTCTATCTGGAATTAGACAAGGAAATATATATTTAGTAAACTTCAACTCATCTAAATCAGAAATTTGTTTATTTAATGAGTTAAGCAAATCTAGTGAATTATGGCATAAATGATTAGGACATGTAAACCTTAGAACCATTGCTAAATTAGCTAAAGATAATCTTGTTAGAGGCTTACCATCAGGATCATATAAGAAAGAAGGTCTTTGTAGGGCATGTCAATTAGGTAAGCAAACCAAAAACAGCTTTAAATCATTATCTAAAAGTGATTCACCTAGAATCTTATACTTGCTACATATGGACCTTTTTGGACCTATTGCAATAAAGAGCTTAGGGGGGAAGTCTTATACTCTAGTTATTGTGGATGACTTCTCTAGATTGACTTGGGTGTTCTTTTTGAGAGAAAAGTCAGATAACTTTAAAATTCTTACAGACTTTCTTAAGAGCATACAGATTGAGTACTCTACTATAGTTGCATTGATCAGAAGTGATCGTGGCACTGAGTTTGAGTCTCTTCACATGCAAGAATTCTGTGAGATGGAAGGTATCAGGCATTGCTTCTCAGCTCCTAGAACTCCTCAACAAAATGGGGTAGTTGAAAGGAAGAATAGAACTCTAATTGAATCAGCAAGAACATTGCTTGCAGATGCTAACCTGCCCCTATCCTTTAGGGCTGAGGCTGTCAGCACAACAAATTATGTTCTGAATAGAAGTTTGATACACAAACTTAAGGGTAAAACCCCCTATGAATTGCTTAAAGGGAAGAAACCCAAAGTTGATTATTTTAGAACTTTTGGATGTAGATGTTTTGTTCATAACAATGATAAGAAATATCTTAAGAAATTTGAACCAAAATCTGAAGAAGGAATCTTCTTAGGATATTTAATAGTTAGCAAAGCATATAGGGTATTTAATAAATCCTCTCTTAAAATAGAAGAGTCTATGCATGTTTCCTTTGATGAAACTAACATGTTTTACAAGGAGAAGAACTCTTCTACCAAGAACACTTTGCAGGTACCAGCTCTATGTGAAGAGCTTAAAGGACTAAATCTACAAATAGGAGATTCATTGCATCCATTACCTCAAACTCTTGAAGATAGTGAAGAAGAAGATCATCCAGATCTTGTCGATTACCTAAATCAAGCAACAATAGAACATCCTCCACAGGATGTAATAGCTGAACAAATTCCCAATGAAGACACTGCTGCTGAACCAACTCCAACTGCTGACCATATCACAGTATCATCCAATTTCACAAGTGATTGGTGATATCACAGCAGGTGTTCAAACAAGGCATCAACTACACCAAAATCAGATGCATACTTGTTTTCTATCACAAGTTGAACCTCAAACCATAAAAGATGCAGAACAAGATCCAAATTGGATTCTTGCAATGCAAGAGGAACTCAACCAGTTTGAAAGAAACAAAGTTTGGGATTTGGTTCCAAGACCAAGAGGCCATCCAGTCATTGGCACCAAGTGGGTCTTCAGGAACAAGCTTGATGAACATGGAAATATTATGAGAAATAAAGCAAGATTGGTAGCTCAAGGATATTCACAGGAAGAAGGCATAGATTATGATCAGACATTTTCCCCTGTTGCAAGGCTTGAAGCTATAAGGATTTTCTTGGCCTTTGCTGCATTCAAGAAGTTTAAGGTATATCAAATGGATGTGAAAAGTGCTTTTCTCAATGGAGACATCAAAGAAGAAGTCTATGTGGAACAACCACCAGGTTTCATCTCTCCAACTCATTCCTCCTATGTATTCAAACTTAATAAAGCTCTCTATGGTCTCAAACAAGCTCCCAGAGCATGGTATGAGACTTTAGCTAACTTTCTCTTGGAAAACAATTTTTGTAGAGGCATGGTAGACAAAACATTATTTTACAAAGTACATAAAAATCAAACTCTACTAGTTCAAATATATGTAGATGACATTATCTTTGGATCTACTGATTCAAATTTGTGCAAAATATTTTCCAATCTAATGCAATCAAGATTTGAAATGAGTAGTATTGGTGAATTATCCTACTTTCTTGGTCTTCAAGTAAAGCAAACCCCATTAGGAATCTTCATCTCTCAATCTAAGTATGCTAAGGAATTAGTGAAAAGATTTGGGATGTCTGACTCCTCTACTATGAAAACACTCATGGCCTCTAATGCTGTTATTAATACTGATGAATCGGGAAAACCTGTTGATCAGAAACTGTACAGGGCAATTATTGGCTCTCTACTCTATTTAACAGCCAGTAGGCCAGACATAATGTTTGCTACATGCATTTGTGCTAGGTTTCAAGTTGATCCTAAAGAATCTCATCTTACTTTTGTAAAAAGAATTTTAAGATATATAAAGGGTTGCCCTAATCTGGGACTTTGGTATCCAACAACATCTGAAATTGAATTAACTGGATTCTCAGACTCAGATTATGCTGGATGCAGGGTAGATAGGAAAAGCACATCCGGAACTTGTCAGTTTCTTGGTGATAGACTTGTATCTTGGTTTTGTAAGAAACAAACATCTGTGTCTACATCAACAGCTAAAGCTGAATACTTAGCTGCTTGCAGCTGCTGCTCACAGATATTGTGGATACAAAATCAGCTCCTAGACTATGGTGTCTACTTAAATTATTCAGTTATATTTTGTGACAACACTAGTGCAATATCTATAGCACAAAATCCAGTTCTCCATGGTAGGACTAAACACATAGAAATTAGGCACCACTTCCTCAGGGACAATGTGGATAAAAACAAAATTTGTCTACAGTTCATTTCTACTGATTTGCAAAGAGCTGACATTTTCACCAAGCCCTTGGATGAAAAGAAGCACATCTTCTTTATAAATCAACTAGGAATGATAGATGGAGATTCAATCTGCTAAAAATTAAGTATTTCTATTTTTCTCACAAATTTGTCGAACGAAGAACGACAAATTTGAATCATTTGTCGAACGATGGGCTCTGAAACCTCTTAAAGGCAGAGTCAGTTAAGGCAATGTCTTTTGTCGAACGTCGGTTGACGAAAAAGATGCTTTTGTCAAACGCTTCTAGACAAAGAAATAAAGCCTTTTCGACTTCTAATTTTATTAGGTTTTGTCGAACAGTGGTTTACGAATGCGCCCTCATTCTTCGACCCTTCTATATAAGCTTTATTTTATCTTATTCTAAGCTTTGCGCCTACAGAAATCGTCTTTCCCTCCAGTTCCCCTCTGCACTTGATCTTCAACTTTCTTTGCAGGAACAATGGCGACTCCTCAGGCCTCTCTGCATCTAATGAAGTTTGACGCAGGCTTCGACATTGACATGGACTCGTTTGCACAGTCAGACCAAATCTTCAAGGACATTCTTCAAACGCTGGATGAACAACATCTAAGGAAGCTTCTAAGCACCAGGCAGAAGATAGCTGTTGCAGAGATAAAGGAATGGGTTTACACTACAAAACCAGTCGATGAAAGCCTGTCAGGAACAATCTCAGGTCATCATGTCTCTCTCTCTCCCACCATCCTTTCTGAAATCTTTGGTTTTGAAAATGGTGAAGATGATTTAGACATAAGCTCAAATGAATTTGATGAAGCTTTAGTCAAAATAGGGCATCTGACTGGAAACCCTAGCCACCTTCTGAAAAAGAATCTGTCTCAGGACTACAAGTTCTTAGCAGATATTGTTGGAAAAGTCTTGCTGAGCAAGACTTCTGGGCACGACTATATCAGTAGGCACCAATTTCTGTTAATGATGGCCTTAATGGAGAAGAAGAAAGTCAACTGGGGATCAATTCTTTTTGAATTGATTAAAAAGAAAAACTCTAAAGACAATGTATGCTTTGGAAGAATCTTAGGGATTTTTCTGCAGGAAAGACATCCAGAGCTTCTGGTGTCACCAAAAGTAACAATAAATGCCAGCAAGAAGCTGACCTCAGCTCTCTTTGCTAAATGGGATAGAGTAATTCCCAAGAAGAATACAGGAGCTGAGGCATCCAGAAAAAGGAAAGCTTCTGAGGACACAAGGACTGATCAAGTCACTCCCTCTACCCTTCTAGAAGATCCTTCCTCAGTTCCTCCTTCCTCTCATACTCTCTGTCCACCTGCTCAACTTTCTCCTACACACCCTTATTCTTCATCCCCTCCTTCAACTGAAATAACACCCATCAATGATATCCCCCACTCAACAGCCCATATAAGTGATGCTACACCTCCTCCTCTATCTTCAGAACCACTACCAACCACACCTTCCTCTCCAATACACAATGAATATCATTCACCTATTCATTCTTCTAGTCCAATTCATCTAGAAATTCCCACACATACCACTATCATCAGCAATATCATTCCTCCAATATCATTTCCATCCACTTCACAACCATCCTCTAGTAATCCACCAGATTATACATCCCTCAACCTCTCCTCTATTGCTGATCAAGTTTTTGATCTTATCCTTCCTAAAATAAGCTAGCTCCTGGATGCAAAACTTGCTCCAGTTCTTCAGGCACTTTATACTTTATTTGCTAAAATAGCTTCTCTTCCCTCCTCCACTGTTGTCCCTTCTTCAAGGGGCCTAGATTCAGGCTGCCCTGAAGCTAGGCAGGGGGAAATGTCCTATGAAGAAGTTCCAGGAACAGAAGAACCTCCAGAAGAAGATACAGAAGTAACAATTTTTGATACAGATATAGTTGATTCAGCTACACAAGTTATAGAAGAAATAAATAATATATGCATTCATCCATCATGTGATCTATACAGCTTATTATCAAAATTTGATGTCACATATACTTCAAGGGTATCACCAAAGGTATACATAGAGGACCTATCAAAGGCTCTGATATGCCTTCCTTAGAAGACCCATTCTGATTTTATACAAAATTACATCTCTTATATTCCTTCATTCACTGTTCAAGACATTCAAATAAAGGATCACTCTGCAGAATATGAAGATGATCTTGCAGAATCTCTTGATGATTCAACAGCCTCACAATTTACTTCTTCACCTCCAAATCCTGTATGGAATGAAGAACCAATGCCAAGCTTTGATGAAATTTGGAAAGAAGCAGATGATGAGTTTGACAAAGCTAAAGAAGAAAGATTAAAGGCTCGTGAAGCAATCAAGAGAATTGATGTTTTATACAATAAGCCAATCTCATCTTCTGACTCTGATGATAATGATGACAACAGTGATTCTGATGATACACTTTCAAAGAAAAGAAAGAAAAGAACAGCTAAGTCAAAAGCTGCTCCCAAGCCCCCAAATCCAAATAATGACATACCTCTGTACATTTTATATAATGTTCCTCTTGATGAGAAAACTCCTCACTGGATGAAGCTCTCTAGAAATGAGAACAATAGGAGGAAGAAATTCCAAAAGACTGGCTACATCCCTGACAAACCAGTCAAGCACAATCATCCTCCTCCTCCTCCTCCTCTAGCAGCTGGTGCAACAGGATTATCAGGTGTTTCATCTCTCTCTCTCTCAGAAGCCAAGCTCTCAACATTCTAGGAGACCTGGTAATTCTAGTGGTCCTCAAGCCTCTGGACCAGCCAGTGCTCCTTTCTCTAAAAGATCAGCACCTATCCTTCAAGAAAGTCAAACCTTTTCCTCTTCTAAAATATCTTCAGAATACAAATTTCACATATCTGATGGATCTCTTCACAGAGATAGAGTACCTCAAAAGGTCACTCAGACAAAAACGATTCAGAAGATATCTATTACTTTCCAGATCCAGAAGAAGAGAAAATCTGTCAGATGGCAAGACTGAAAGAAATAATTGCACATGCACAGATTAAAAAGGCTAAAGCAGAAGGCAAAGATTTCTCAGGTTTATCAACCATGTCAGAATACAGAAGAAAAGAACTTGAAAAATACAAAACTATTAAAACATTCAATGCTGAGGAATATAGTGATATGCACCCAGAAGCATTTATCCCTCATGTCAAAGAGCAGAAAATCATTGGAGCTCAAGATTTGTATATCAGCAAAAAGAAATCAGAAGACCCCAACAGGAAAATCATATTCAAGCCACCTTCTCAGGACCAAAAGTCTTAAATAAAATACTTGATTATGAATGTAAAGTTTCTAAACTCAGAGCATTTATTTTCTATCTTCTCTGATGATCTATTTTTATCTATCAGATATATTTCATTTCATTGTTGCTCTGTTGTTTATACTTTCTGCTGTATTTATTTAATTATTTGTCAAATAGTATCCTAACCCAAATAGGGGCAGATTGTTGGAACAACCCTATTACTAATTTGGGCTAGGATCACTATATGTTGATTAGGATTTGTATTGACCCCAATGTATAGTCTTAGGGTCAAGTTTTAGGCTGATTTGATTGGCAGAACTTGGAAAATTCAAGGTCAACATATGGCAAATGATGCTCGACAAATGACTAGCAGCGGTCGACGAATTCTAAGCCAGCGCTCGACAAATGACTAGCAGCGGTCGACGAATTCTAAGCCAGCGCTCGACAAATGACTAGCATCGGTCGACGAATTCTAAGCCAGCGCTCGACAAATGACTAGCAGCGGTCGACGAATTCTAGCCAGCGCTCGACAAATTGCTTTCTGACGTTCAAATTTATATTCTCAGTGGATGTCAGTTCTCTGAACTCAAATCAGCAAAATAACGGATATATTTATTTCTCCTTGGACGTATTCAGATAGCCAAGTAAGGATATCTTTCTTATTTATTATATCCTTATATTCCTTCTATTCCAAGAAGAAGAATAGCCGTTGACATTTAATGCCAAAGGCTTCTTTCTCGACAAAAGAAATTAAAAGGACCTGCCAAAATCGTTTTGGGTGGCTGCCTGGTTCCAAGAAGGATTTAAGTCAGGAAAAAAGACATTCCTTAAAGAGACAAAAAGATTTGAATTTGAAAAGATATATACATACAGTTATCAGAAGAGAAAGCAGAGATAGAGAATAGCAAGAACTGAGATAGTGGTCTTCTGGGAGAAACATAAAGAAAAACTTGACTATCACTTTCTCTAATCTGTGATCATAGTACAAGGAGGATAGAAGAAGTCTTTCAGAAGAAGAAGAAGAAGCAAATACACTATTCTTTCTCAGTTTTCTTCTTCATCGAGATCATCTGCTACAAAGACTTCTACTTGAGAAAGCTCTGTTCAAAAAAAAATCTATCATTAACTCTCATCAGACAGGGGGAGCTTTCTGCTTCAACATCTTTTGCCTTCTCTCAGATCATTGATAGAGAAGAACACTCTATACCTTTTTATCTCATTATGTACAGGGTTAATACTCCCTTCAAAAGTTTACCCAGTGGTGGCAAGACACCTTATCAAAAAATCCTAGTGTGGTTTTTAAGCACCTTATCAAAAGCTTATTGGTGTGTGGACACCTTATCAAAAATCCCTTGGTGCCTGGGCACCTTATCAACCCTCCTAGTTGATTCCTACCAAAGGTGGTAGAAGAGTAGAGGTACCCAAATTTATTGGGGAACTACTATAGCTCCTTGTGTCTTCTGTGCTTGATTATTTCCGTGTGCTTATGCTTGTGCTGTGTGTCCTTTTTTATTAATTCTGTAGTTGTCTATAACTCACACTAAATACACATATACCTAAACAGTAGTTTAATTTCCGCTATAAAACGTATTAAAAATTTTAATACTCTATTCACCCCCCCCCCCCCCCCCCCCCTCTAGAGTAATTTAAGATCTGACCTCCACTTTCATATATGTTGGTGTTGATTGACGATTACACCAGATATGTCTGGGTGTATTTTTTGAAAGAGAAGTCGGAAGCCTTTGCAAAGTTTGTGGAGTTCAAGGAGCTGGTGGAAGGTCGGTTAGGCCTGCGGGTGAAAAAATTGAGAACTGACAATGGTGGGGAGTTTACCTCTTGTGAGTTCTCAAGTTTTTGCAGGAAATACGGCGTTCGGAGAGAGCTCACTTGTGCCCATACTCCACAGCAGAATGGCATTACGGAGAGGAAGATTCGTCATCTGACGGAAACCTGCAAATGCTGGCTTCATGCCAAGAGTATGTCAAAGTCCTTTTGGGCGGAGGGAATGTCTTGTGCGGCTTACGTTATCAACAGAATGCCTCTATGTCCTATCAACATGAAGACCCCTCACGAACTGATGTTCAGGGAAAAACCGAGTGTTGCTCACCTTCGGGTGTTCGGGTTAACCTGCTATGTGCATATTCCTGATGCTCTTCGGACAAAGCTAGATGTGAAAGCAAGGAAGCAAGTCTTTGTTGGGTATGATGAGCGGAAGAAAGGATGGAGATGCATGGATCCTGAGATACGGAGATCAGTGGTATCTTGGGATGTGGTGTTCGATGAAGTGACTTCCTATAAGGGGAGTTCAGGAGTTGAACTACCAGAGAGCAGTGTTGATGAAGCAGGGAAAGCTGTGGGAAGTCTTCAAGTGGAGTTGCCTGTTTCACCAGGAGCTCCAGCTGTGTCAAGCTCTGAGATGGAGGCTTCAGGTTCTGGAAGCAGGGGGAGCGATGCTCCATGTTCGTCTGGAAGAGGAGCTTACACAGAAGAAGCAGCTGAAGAGGTGGTTAGTCAGGTGCAACCTCTTAGGAGGTCGAAGAGGACTATCAAGCCACCAGATCGATACACAGGAGGAAACATGGTGAGCTTCGTCTCATGTTTCTTCGCTGGTCCCTTGGATGAGAGGGAGCTGTCGAGCTTTGAGAAAGCTAAAGGCGTGAAGCAGTGGGATATTGTTATGCAAGAAGAGATGGATGCTCTCAAGAAGAATGAGACTTGGTGTCTAGTGCCCAGGCTTAAGGGCATTACCCCTGTAACATGTAAATGGGTTTACAAGCTCAAGAAGAAAGCTGTCGGCATGATCGAGCGTTACAAGGCTCGCCTTGTAGCTCGCGGGTTCTCACAGCAGTATGGTGAAGATTATGATGAGACGTTTAGTCCAGTGGCAAAGATGACTTCGGTACGATTTGTTATTACTTTGGCGGCATCTTGTGGATGGGAGATTTCGCAGCTTGATGTTAAGAATGCTTTCTTATACAGAGAGATTGACAAGGATATATTCATGATCCATCCGCCAGGTTTCATCTCAGAGGATCGTCTGGACTACGTCTGCAAAATGAAGAAGGCCTTATATGGGTTGAAGCAAGCGCCTCGGGCGTGGTATGGAAAGATCGCGGAGTATCTCTTATTCTGCGGGTTCTATGCTTCAGACTCTGATTCTAGCTTATTTGTCAAGAAGGAGGGGGCGCTTTGGGTTATTGTGCTGCTGTATGTGGAAGACATGATTGTCACCGGGAACTCGAAGGAGGCGGTAGAAAGGCTGAGAGTTGAGCTTGCTATCAGGTTCGAGATGAAGGATCTGGGGGAGCTTCACCATTTCCTTGGACTCGAGGTCCAGAGGCGAGAGAGAGGAGTGCTTGTTTCTCAGGAAGGATATGCGGAGCGGATCGTTTAATGATTTGGCATGGAAGAAGGGAAGAGCAGCTCTATACCTCTGGAACAGCATCATAAACTTCGGAAGGATGAGGGAAGAGTTCTATCTGATCCGTTGGTGTTCCGAGCTCTGGTTGGGAGCTTGATATACTTGACCATCACAAGGCCTGATATTGCTTATGCAGTTGGCAAAGTCAGTCGGTACATGGCGGAGCCACGGAAGCCTCATCTTCTGGCGGCAAAAGGGATCCTGAAATATGTGAAGTCGACCTCTGATATGGGTCTCCTATTTAGGAGAGGGTCAATCTTGGAGTTGCATGGATACATGGATGCTAACTATGGGGGAGACGTGGATGATCGGAGATCAACACCTGGTTATGTCTTTATAACGGGCCCGACAGCTATCTCTTGGTGCAGCAAAAAGCAGGACTCGGTGTCCGTATCTACCACAGAAGCGGAGTACAAGGCTTCGGCCTTGGTAGCTCAGGAAGCCGTTTTGCTCAGGAGGTTGGTGGAGGATGTTCATGAGGAGGTTCGAGGTCCCACTATGCTACGCGGGGACAATGAGAGTGCTCTCAAGCTGGTTAACAATCCAGTCTGTCACGCGAGGACCAAGCATATTGAGATTGAGCACCATTTCATTCGTGAAAAGGTGTTGGAAGGATCTCTTAAGGTCGAGCATGTTCGGAGTGCGGACAATGTCGCAGACATCTTCACAAAGCCGCTGGCGAAGGGACCGTTTACACGGTTGCAGAGTTTACTCGGGCTAGTCTCCACTTCCCACTTCAAGGGGGAGTGTTGAATTTTTTGATGTGAAGTGGAGGAGACTAGGCGGTCTGATTTTGGGAGACCGCCGAGACCGCGCGGACTGTGCTTGTATTCTGCCAGTCTGGCTATGCCGATCTGTTCTGGCGGACTGCTGGTTCTGCCGGTTTGTTCTGTGTAGCTGCGGTCTGTTCCCGAGTTGGTCTGTTGGTTGGCCTGTCTTCTTTGTTGGATGACCGGGCGGTCTGTTCCTATGTGTGACCGCCTGTCTGGGCGGTTTGTGCTTGGCAATCTGGCGACTTGTTCTAAGTTGGCCAAATGGTTCCTGGTTTGCTCCTGGTGGTCTAAGGAAGGAGTACCTTTGTGACCGCGCGGCTTTTGCGCGGTCTCCTATTCGCGCGACCCGTGCGCGACTTGTCTGCTAATCTGCATCTTGGTCGGATAATCGTCCAAGTAGTGTGGTCGCGCGGTCTGCCTTATGAGAACGCTAGTGATCTGACGGGTGGTGATTGTATCTCTCCTGTGCGGTGACGACATCCGTCTACCCGCCTATAAATAGAGGTGCAGGCCCCGTCATTAAAAACGAGAAATGTAAGACCTGAGAATGGGTTAATTCGTGCGGTCTCACTTTGAGGTTGGGCGGTCTGGAAGCGAGTTGACTGTTTGTTGTGTTCGCAGGTTTGCGGTCAGCATGTTGCGGTCTTCTTCCTTGGTGATTCCCAACGGCTTGAATAAACAGTTTGGCAGCGGTCAGTCTGCGATCTTGTTTATGTTAGTTCTTGTGTTGTTCGCAGCGAGCTCAGCAATCAGGCGACCTTCAGCGGTTAGGCGATCTGAGTTGCAGTCTGGCGACAGCTTCAGTTCTTCGTTCCAATAAAGCTCCAGTTCGTGCGGTCTGAGGTGCGGTCCTACAGTGCTCGTAGTCTGTCCGGTTTCTATTCACGCGGTCTCAGGTCAAGCCGGACGTCTTCTGGAGTCAAGCGTCTGTGCGGTCTCAGCTTGTCTAGCCGCCAGATTTGTTTTGGTGTGTTTTGTTCTTCTCATCTCCATAATTCTGATGAATCATCTCTCGCCATGTATACCTCGCACTGTAAATGAAGTTTGTGTTTCAATAAAGTTTCTTGTGTTGCTGTGTGGCATTGTGGTTGTTTGGCTTTAACTCAGTTGATGCAACTCCTGCTTACTCCTAAACGATTCAAATCAAAAATTTTAACACAACTGATCATTTTGTCTTCTTCCTCCTCCTCAAGTTCTCCAATATAGAAAGCGAAGAACTTCTCTGTACATATATACAAGGCTGCTGCTTCTTCTTCAAATTATACAATAGTAAGCAAACTAGAGTACAGAGATTACAAGGATCAAAAGCTCATAACCCTTGCATTCATCTTTATCTGAAGAAAGGGTTCTTCTTATACAGATCCTGAAGAATATCAAAAGCTCACAACTACAGAAGGATTTATACAGCAGAATCATATTCTTCTTCTTCTTTCCCTCTATTCTTATTTTGTAACTAAGAAAGAGTCATAAGAATCCCTCTTCAAAGGATTCAGTTGATTATAAGTGTCTCCTTATCAAAAGACTCAGTGGTTCTAAGAGTCTCCTTACCAAAAGACTCGGTGGTTCTAAGAGTCTCCTTATCAAAAGACTCAGTGGTTCTAAGAGTCTCCTTATCAAAAGACTTAGTGGTTCTAAGAGTCTCCTTATCAAAAGACTCAGCCGTTCTAAGAGTCTCCTTGTTAAAATACTTAGTGCTGGTTCTGAGAGTCTCCTTATCAAAAGACTCATGCAGGTATAGTGCAATCCTACCAAGGTGGTAGAAGAGTGGACTACCCACATTTTGGGAAACCACTATAAAATTTCTTTCTTCTGTGTTTGTTTTTCTATGTTGTCCGCTTACTTATTACTATTTTTGTTTTCCTATGCTTATATTATTCTGCGTTGGTATTGCTGAATGCATAATTATTAGAATAGTTTATTGTGTGTGCATATTTAGGTTAAAAGGTTTAAAACTCTATTCACTCCCCCCCTCTAAAGAATACTCAAAGGCATAATATGCAGTTTCAATTGGTATTAGAGTGAGGCTGATCATAAAAAAGGTTAACACCTTGATCAAAAGATCTCATCACTCATATTTTTTTATTTAAAACTATTTTAAAAGAAAAATGAGTTCTAAGGATTATGCATCAACAAGACCACCATGGTATAACTTAAATAAGTTTACACTCTAGAAGGCCAGAATAAAGCTCTAAATGAACTCTATTGATGAAGAAATTTTCAATGTCATTATTACAGGTGTGTAACCCCGTATTTGCTGAGGGGTAAAATTAAGATTCGGACATAGGCGAAGCGAGTGAGGGATTGACACCTCGCGACGAGCGGGTCGCGAGGGCGGGGCGAGCCAGACTCACCTACTTGCGAGGAGCAGATTGCGAGGGAGAGTCTAGTGTATGCTCGCCGCTTTGTGGCGCACTTAGCAACAGCTAGGTGAGCAGGGCTCGCCGCTCTGCGTAAGCGACTCAGGAGAGTAGTTGGGGGCAAGTGCATTCTTCATCAAGCACTCGCCCACCCAGGCTTTTGGATGGGCGGGCCACCATGCGAATGAGGGGCGGAGCCCCACTCACCCAGGAGGCCAGGGGTCTAGCGAGTGGTGCCTTCATGGCCCACTCGCATGGTAAGATCTTGTGAACCCGGCTCGCGGGAAGAATGGCGAGTGGTGCCTTCACGGACCACTCACACAGTGGGGTTTAGAGGTGAATTTACCTAGATACACTTTGTGGGTTGCCAATAGCCCTTCAGAATAATGGAGCTTGGTTGTTAGCAGACCAGTTTGGGGTGCGATTAGTAAAACTAAAAGGCGGAGTTACACTATTAGCAGACCAGAAAAGAAAAACTATATATAGACCCTAAAGGGCACCTTTGGAGAGGATCCCAGTTTTTGGCTTCTTCCTCCTTAGGACATCATTGGTTAGCTCCTCAGGCTTTCCAAGGTGCCCGACTTCAACTTTGGCTTGGGAGGGGAAGCACTCTAAGATCATCTTGGGATGTAACACCCCAGGTTTCGCTGAACGCGGAGGCTGGAATTCCTAAGGCTAGTACAGACTTTTCTATACCTAGGAGCCAGCGCTGGTGCTAGGTGATAGCACAGGCATTAGCTTCCCCGTCGAGTGGCCTAGTGGTTTTGACGGTTGCGTCGAGTTGGATTCATCGAGACGACTTCGTCGAAGGGAGTTCGTTGAGAGGATAGCGCGTGTGGTAGCGGTAGGGCTGGCGCTAGGTTTCTTCGAGTGGTGCATTTTGTCGGGATGTCGAGACGGATTCGTTGAATGGGTTTCGTCGAGTCGCTAGCGTAGACGGTAGCGCTAGAGCCAACACTAGCATATGGAACTTAATCTGTAAGTAGCAATTTCTGGTCGTCCGATCGCCTTAGATCTTGATCCAAAGGCTCAAATAAGTGCGTCTTAAGGTCCTAAATAGGGCAGAGGAGTTCTATGCTCATTCCATTAAGTATTTTGGTGTTTTTAGAGGCTAAGGAAAGGAGGAGAGTTTGGAGGAAGAAGAAGGCTAAATTCGTAATTGTTGGAACACTGGAGCTCCGTTCACCGATCCGAAACCAGATCTGAGGAGAGGACTCGAAGGCGCTCGTTTCTATCTGTGACTTTCATCCGTTCCAGGGCGAGAGGAAGAGAACTCTTAGGGTAACGACATCTCTCCTCCCTATTTTTGGATATGTGCATGGTGTCTCTTTCTTTGCCTTTCTCTTTTCTAAAATTTTTGGCACCGAATCTCTCAAATGAGAGGGGTTTGGGTTGCCTTGGTTCAAGAATAACCATCGGGTTGATTGATTCCATCTCCGACTTGATTTTACATTAGAGATCCACTCTGTTAGCGGATTAGGCATTGTGGGTGAAGCCGAAATCGTAACCGATTGTCCGATTCGATGATGTTGCTTAACGTGTATTTTAGGGATTTTGCCAGAAATCTGATGACGGCGACAACATTGTATGTGTTGCCCTTATGTTTCGTGTGAGAATGAACGGTGGATTGAAAAGGGTAATTTTGTGCGTAGTGAATGGCTTGTGATGCCGCTTGTATGTGATGGCGTGGCTTTGTATTTATGGTCAGCTGGCTAGCCCGTGAATACTTGGATTCATGTGTGGAGAGTGTCCCGACAAGACAAGTCCCCTTTTGTGATAACTGATGAGAATGACTGTACTGATGGATAAGCCCGATGGCATTGTGGGCCATATGCGGGTGGGGTCTTGGTGAGAGTTCTTAGCATCAGTTGTTTGGTTTGGTGTTGGTGGCAAGAGCAAGTATGCTAATGCGCCCGTTGGCATAGTCTCAGTGGAGTTCATGGCCTTGCGCTTGCACGCCCCGAGGAAATGTTGAGTACCCTTTGAATGTTGTGAAATAATGATGTGTGTTGTTATGTTAGAAGCATACATGCCATATGGTGCCTTTGGTGAAACCTAGGTTTGCATGTATGCTGCATTGTTAGGACACTTACTTTAATTGCTCAACATAGAAATGTGGATGATTTTTGTGACACTCCTACCTATTTTAATGTTATTACTGTTTATTACATATGCATATGAAGTGCTGACTTGCAGGGTGATGTTGTTCCCTGGGGTCCGTTAGGACGGTCGGGAGGAGGGGTGTTGTTACATCGTTGTTGGTCAGCCAAAGCTGACCGTCGTTATACCGCTCTTTGTGTATGGATGCAGGGCAATGATCGCAGTTTGGACCCATCTCACCGGCAAAAAAGGCCTAAGCCTCATGAAGTGTACCTCCTCCTATTTTCATGTCTGATCATGTTGTTTTATTTTGTTCCGGCTAGCATGTCGAGGTAGCATAGGAAGGATATTGTCTTTTGGATATTATATATGACGTGGTTGATGACTTGAGCATGAGTTTTGTAAGGCCTTAAGGACATGGTACTCTTATGTATATGTCGACAACTTCTATTTTTGTTTAATGTTTCCGCAGTGTTTGTTTTGAGTTTTGAGTTGGGTCGTCTCTATATCACTTTTTAATACTAAAGCTGTGGCGATTATATGTCGTGGGGTCCTGGGCGGACTTATATTATATAGTCATTGCAGAGGAGGTGTTACAATTTGGTATCAGAGGGAGGTTAGCGTTCTTGTTGAGTTTTAGCGTGATCAGATCGCGTAAAGAGGTTGTCCACATAGGTGTACTTTGCGGGACCATGAGTGTCCTTGTGTTTGAGTCTTGCGAATAAAGTCTAATTCGTTGTTCCCTTGCTTATGTTAGGATGGTGACGATGAAGCGAGGACGTTGAGGCGAGAAGAGGAGCCTTCGATAAGCAGTGCTACTGTCCCAGCCCTTAAGAATATGGGTGTGTCCCCAACTGACTTCTATCGTATGCTAGCAGAGGTGTTGGTGGCGGCTCAAGCTGTGGCGATGCCATAGATTGCGACGCTTGTTGTGTAGTCTGTGACTCCTGTGACCCCGGTTACTGTGACACTGGAGGTGGGAGTGAGCTAGGTCGAGTCGTTAGCGGAGAGAGCGGTTGGTCATGGAGATCGTTAGATGAAGTATTTTTTGAGTTTCCATTCTACGACATTCAAAGGAGTTGGCACTCCGACGGATGTCGAGGATTGGTTGGCAAGGATTCAGGAACTCTTGAAGGCGACAGAGACTCCGGAGGACAAGCTGTCCCAGTTCGCGGCATTTATGTTAGAAGGTGATGCAAAGCTGTGGTGGGTGAATCACAACGGTTGTCATTTCCCTAGACGTGTCCCGTCCATGGAAGAGTTCGGGAATGCTTTCCTATAGCGCTTTATCCCCTCTTCGACGAGGTTAGCACTTCAAAGACAGTTCTTGCACTTGGTGTAGTGTAAGAAGTTAGTAGATGAGTATCTACAGGAGTTTACAGATGAGCCAAATATTTATAGTGTTTTATGGACTCATCCAGGCTAGTTTTCATGCCTATGCACTTCACTTTTAGTTCATTATTGCTTATATTTCACTTGAACACATTTCTTCACAAAGTGCACTCTTTGGGCCCGTTTTGGTGTGCAATTGCGCGCTATGTTGGGGGGTAAGCACATGGTGCTCCCCAACCCTTTTTCTGTATTTGGATTAAGCTGGAAGGGTATTCCCAGCTGTGTGATTGTTGTTTAGTGTTGTGTAGGTGGGTAGATCATCCATTATTCATAGATTTCATGTCTGCATGAATCACACGATCGTGTGTTTCCTTGACGCACGATTGCTTCGACCGCGCGCATTCATTTATGGCCCAAAATAGCATTCTGGATTTGGTCGTGCATTTTTACGCACTGTCGGCTTCGACCGTGCGCGAGTAAAATGTACGAGCTCCTATTTTGTCTAAAAAAGTATTATGCTTTATTTTGTTCACGCACGGTCGTGTGTTTCTAAAACGCATGGTCGTGCATGAACAAAATTCTATAACTTTTCTATTTAAACTGCGATTGTTTAGGTTTTCAGGACCCCGAACTGTTCCGCCTTTTTTCACCGCAAGAGGAGCTCCAGCTCCATTTTCATCCACTCTTCCTCCCCCTTTTTCCCGAGGCCACCTCGCATCATCCATGCACTTCAAGGAGAAGATTCTACACTCTTCTTTATCGCCAAGCTAGGAGCTCTTCGCATCGAATGTGGTCGGATTGTAGTTTACCGGAGAAGACGGGTCCATTGGGAGGAAGTGACAACCCTTCTCTACCCCGGACGATAGTTAGGACCGAGCTAGGACATGGATTGACACCCCGATGATTCCTAACATGAATCTACAACAAGCCTCCAGATTCGGTTGTATCTCTTGCATTTTTCACCTCTTGGACTATTGTTGTTAGTGTAATCTTCTTTATTTGATGATGTTTGCACTCTACATTTGATTTAATCTTCATCTCATTATTATGCAATGTTATTATTCTTGTATGAGTGCTTGAGGTGAGCTCTTGTGGTAATTATGGTGTGAGTGATTGGGTTTGCTACACTAGCAATTGCTAGGTGTGAGCTTTGTGACGAGGTGCTTGCGACCCTCATTCCGTCGGTGCGACTCACTCCATCCGCAAGCCTTCTCATCCATCCGTGTAGCTAAGCGGTGCTAACGGCCCGTATAATCCATCCTCCTAGCCAAGAGGTGCTAAAGACCCTCAAGAATCCGTATTTCTATTCACTCCATCGGCGAGCTTACCGTCCATCCACCTAGCGAAGTAGCGTGTTCAAGGACTACGTAGTTTTCCATCCCGCCTGGCGAAGCAGTGCGCTCAAGGCCTGCATATTAGGACATTTACTTTTTCTTCATTAGTTTTAGAACAAACATAAAACTACCATCGTTACTCCAACCTAAAGGACTTCAATCTCAAGTCCTTCCTCGAATGTTAACTCCACCTTACGGTGTTCCTTGAGAGATTTGATATCCTAGTGATTTACTTCCTCAATTCTATTACTTGACAACGACCGGTACACTGTCGTTCAGACCTCGTTTTGTACTCGCCTATAAGCGGTGTAGGAATTCACGCGTCACGTTTTTGGCACCGTTGTTGGGGAACACAGTCGTGTGAGTTGATTGAGAGAGAGCAACACGAGATAAAGTTCTTTTCCATTTGTATTATGCATTTGTTTTAATTTAGTGTTTGTAAATTCTCTTATTATCTGTTCTTAAGTATTTCAAAAATTAGGTTTCTATTGATTTAATTTTTCCTTCGTGCAAACTGAGTTATTTTTCAGCTAATTTCATTTGTGAATCCATCTTTTAACCAATATGTATGCTTATCAACAATTTAGATGGTTTAAATTGTTTAGTCATTCTAGTGATGCTTGTCATTTAGGAAGCCATAATTATAATTTGTATACTTCATCGTATGGAGAATCTAGATCTTCATACAATGAACCTACATATTATAATTATGTGTCTCCATCGCGAGCATCGTCTTCACCAGGTGGTTTGGCCTCTCCATGGTCAAAACCTACCGGGATGCGCTGCTTGTGCTGTCGGAGTCTTGTTCACGCATTGAAGGACTCTGAGATATGTAAATTGCAATTGGAAGAGGATGATGAGACGAAACTCATCACCACTCCACCATTTCCGTGTCATACTGCTCCTCCAATCATTGAGGACATATATGCCAAGTCCCCATATACTCATGGGTGCACGACGAATGTCTCCACTAGCGTCGTTGTTGATCATTACAATGACATTTTGGAGTTTTCTTCCTCCATCATTTCCCGTGGATTCTGTATCTGATGATATTTCTTCCCTCCTATCAGACTCTATCTTGAGTCCTGTTTCTACTCAGATATTTTCTTGTATCAGTATATGTTGGGGAAATGATTTCTCTTAACCCCTAGAAATGAGTTAAAGAAAGAGTTTTATGAATGAAAAACAAGACTAAGTAAATATGCGTCGAATAGTATTCGACGCAACGTCGAAATGTAGTCGACGTTTTCTTCAGGTTATGTCGAAGTAACTTTAGGAAGATTTCGACGTATGTGTTGTCGACGGTACTCTGATTTCTAGTCGATGCATATAAAAAAGTCAACGCACCTTAGTCGACGCACCTTCCTTATTCTTCTCTCGACGTCCAGCTAAGATGAATTCGACGCTTACGTCGAATAGTAATCGACGCACGTTGATTTATATGACAGATTTAAAAATGCGCCAGATCTCTTTCCTTCTTTCAGTAGATCTAATTTATATGGAATAATGTTAATATTTTATAGCCGTTCTGAATCATTCTTTCCTTCTATTTGATTCTTGGCTAATCTGATAAAACTCATTATGGATATTATTTGAATTTGGAATGAATTCTTTCTTCTATTGGTATGCTAATTATAGAAACATTTCTATTTTTCAAATTCTCTGACTGTTAATTAATTATCCTCCTATAGCATTATTTTGAATACACAGAGCTATAAATAAAGAGGAGGTCGGCAGAAAATAAAGAGTTGAGTGATCTACCACATACATTTTGAAATAGAGGAAAAGCTCCCAAGAGAAAAGAGAGAAATTGAGAAAAAGCTCTGCAGCAATATTCAACCATTTCTTCTTCTGCTCACTGCTGCAAAATCTGATTGCTCTCACTAAAAGAGAGAAAGGCTACAAATCTTCTTCTCTCTATAGAAGAAAGATTTAATTCACTTCTTGTGCTTCCAATCTTCTTGCTAGGAAGAAGATTCATTATTGTTTCTTTCTTTCTTTCTTTCTTTCTTTCTTTCTTACTTAAATATTGTAAAAGAGTTTTTAGAATCTCTCTTCAAAAAATTCAGTGTACTGGTTCTAAGAGTCTCCTTGTCAAAAGACTCAGTTGGTTCTAAGAGTCTCCTTGTCAAAAGACTCAGGGTGGTTCTAAGAGTCTCCTTATCAAAAGACTCAGTGCAAGATATTGAATTCCTACCAAGGGGGTAGAAGAGTGGACTACCCAAAGTTTGGGGAACCACTATATTTTCTTGATTTGTGCTGTGATTTTCTCTCTTGCATTTACTTTAATTACTTGTCTAATTCTTGTGGTGTGTGGGAAGCTCTAATCTGTGATCATACACATATTTATATATTAACTTTGCACAAAATATTTTAAATCTCTATTCACCCCCCCTCTAGAGAATTCTAGTGAGGTTAACTGTGCACTTTCAATTGGTATCAGAGCTAGGTTGATCTAAAAAGGATAACTCCTTGATCAAAAGATTCTACCTCTTATATATATATATATATCTTCAAAACTATTTTGCACATGGCACAAATCAAAGATTATGCTTCCACTAGACCACCAATTTGCAACCTTGAAAAGTTTGCACTTTGGAAGACAAGAGTTAGAATTTATTTAAACTCTATTGATGATGAATTGTTTAATATTATCTTGACAGGTCCCCCCAAGCCATTCAGGAAGGACTCAAGTGGAAAAGTGACTGAAACACTTGCTCCAAGAGCTGAATGGACAGAGGATGAGAAGAAAGCCCAAGGACATGATGCCAAAGCTATGAATATCTTAGTCTCAACCCTCTCAGATGAAATTTTCCAAAAGATTGTTGATTGTGAGTCAGCTAAGGAAGTATGGGAAGCTCTCACCAAAATGGTAGAGGGAAGTGATGATGAGAAAAAGGATAGAAAGGCACTACTGATTTCCCAATATGAAAACTTCCAAAAGAAAGAAAGTGAAAGTGTTGCTGACATGTACTCAAGATTCAGCCTCATAGTCAATGAATTGAGAACACTTGAGAAGGACATATCTCTCACTGAGATAAATGATAAATTGCTGACTTGCTTTCCCAGCTCTTGGGATTCAAGAATCTGGCCAATTAAAGACTCCAGAAGTCAAAAAGAAATATCAACAGATGTTCTATTGGGTAAATTAAAATCCTATGAACAACTGTTGAAAACCAGAGCTGAAAAAGAAAAGGCATCTCCACTCTCAAAAGAAAAGAGTATTGCATTGAAGGTTATTGAAGGTGAATCATCTACTAATGATGAGGAGCTAATCAGCTTACTGGCCAGAAAGTTCAAAAAGTGGATCAAAACAGAAGGATCCAGAAGAAGAGATTCAAAAACCAGGTATAACAAAACACCCACTAAAGAGATTATCTGTTACACTTGCAGGAAACCTGGACACATTGCTCCTGAATGTCCCAAGGAGAACAGCAGCAAGAAAGATCTGAAAAGAACAGATCCAAAGAAGAAAAAGAAAGAAAGAGGATTCATTGCTCAATCCTGGAGTGATTCAGAATCTGAAGAAAGTACCTCATCAGATATTGATCAAGAAGAGGTCAAGCAAGAAGAAACATGTCTGATGGCCACTAAGAAGCTTGATGACACATCTATGGTAAATATACTTGATAATATAGATTTCTCCTCTACTGATTTCAAACAAGATTTCAAAGAATTCTGTTTAGATTTAATCAAATCTGAAAAAGAAGTAAAAGAATTAAGGATGGAATTAAAAAATCTAAAACAAGTAAATATACACCATAAAAATTATAAACTCAATCTAGAACTCTCAGAGGAAAACCTAAACAAAATCTATTTAGAAAATCTAACACTAAGAAAAGAGCTAGCAAAGGCTAAAGCCTTTGAGGACTCTCTAAATGGAAGAGGTCAGAAGATCAAAAATATTTCTGAGAATCTCACTAATAGATTTAGTCAACTAAAACTGAAAACTAATGAAGCATCTAAATCTCAATCATCTAGCAAACCTGTCTGGAAACATCCCATTCACTTCACTAGGGAGAATCATCTAGCAGAAGCAAGATCACAAGTAAGTCAAGAAATAACCACTATTTTCAATCAACCTAATCCCATTACAAATAAAGGAATCTTAGGAAAGAATCCTCACAAAAATTTTGAACATGCGTCGAACTCTTATCAACGTGCGTCGATTTCTAATCGACGCTTACACCAAAATGCGTCGACTTCTACTCAACGCAACCCTTCTCATACTTTGACTGAAAGTAAACACAGAATAAAGAAAGCATCGACTCCATATCGACGCAACCTTAAACATACGTCGAATTCATATCGACGCAACCAATCTGACAGAAATGTCTCTCTGTTCAAAAAGTCTCCTTCCCTTTCCTTTTATTATGAACACCATTTTTGTGACATTACCAAAACAGATTGGTATGATAGACCAATGCCCCAAAAGGAGGAAGGATATCCTGTAAAACCTACTTATTCCTTCATTAGTTCTTTCACTGATTATAGGAAGGGACCCCAGCTGAGCAGGGTTCAAACTAATGTTTGAAATTTTATGTGCAGATGTATCACATCTCCAGGCTTGTGTGGTACTTGGACAGTGGATGCTCCATGCACATGACAGGATGCAAAAACCTGTTAATCAACTTTGAGGACAGACTTGGACCATCAGTAACTTTTGGAGACTCTAGCTGTGGCCAAACCAAGGGCTTTGGAGATTTCAATGAAGGGAAAGTCACCTTCAAGAATGTGGCAGTAGTCAAAGGACTAAAGCATAATCTGATAAGTATAAGTCAGATATGTGATAATGGTAAGTATGAGGTAAAATTCACCACACTATTCTGCCATATTATTGATATCAAGACTGGTGCCACAGTACTTAAAGGAATTAGAAAAGGAAAAGTATATGTAGTGGACTTTAGTTCTTCACCCACAGAAGTCTGTTTATTCAATAATATTATTGATAAAAGTGAATTATGGCATAGGAGACTAGGTCATTTAAACTACAAAACAATTAGTAAACTAGCAAAAAATAACCTAGTTAGAGGCTTACCAAAGGGTAGATACTCTAAGGATTCTCCATGCAGACCTTGCCAACTAGGAAAACAAACCAAATCATCCTTCAAACCAATTGGTAAGGATGACTCTCGAAGGATCCTTCACTTGTTACACATGGATCTTTTTGGTCCCATATCCACTCAGAGCTTAGGTGGAAAATCCTATACCCTAGTCATTGTAGATGACTACTCTAGATTCAGCTGGGTATTCTTTCTAAGGGCTAAGTCTGAAACCCATCAGACTCTCTCAAAATTCATAAAACAAATTCAATCTGAACTCAATAGTCAGGTATCCATAATCAGAAGTGATCATGGGACTGAATTTGAAAATCAGTTTATGAGTAGTTTCTGTGAAGAATTAGGTATCAAACAAAGTTTTTCAGCCCCTAGAACTCCTCAGCAAAATGGAGTGGCTGAAAGAAAGAATAGAACATTAATAGAATCAGGAAGGACATTACTTATAGAATCAGGTTTGCCAAAAACTTTCTGGGCTGAAGCAGTCAACACTGCCAACTATGTACTAAATAGAAGCCTAATACACAAAACTAAATCAAAAACTCCATATGAGCTCTTGAAAGGAAAAACACCCATAGTTAAATATTTTAAGATCTTTGGATGTGCTTGTTTTATCCTAAATAATGGAAAAGATCATCTTGCCAAGTTTGACAAGAAATCTGATGACGGAATATTTCTAGGATATTCAGCATCTAGTAAAGCCTATAGGTGCTATAACAAAAGAACTCTTAAAACTGAAGAATCTATGCACATTGTATTTGATGAAACTAACATGCTTCTTAAGGGGGAGGAGACTTCCACCAGTTCTTTTCCACAGGAAAATAATAGTATAGAAACCCAGCTTGAGCAACTAGCTCTAAATAAAGGAAAGGAAAATCAGTTAGAGGAACCAAGTGAAGAGTCTGAACAAGAAACCTCAGAAAAGAGCATTCAAGACCCACTTCCACAAGAGGACATGATTCAGGAAGAACAATTGAACAATGATCCCATTGAGAATGAAGAAGAAGAACAACTGACAAATTCAAGCAGAACAGGAATCAATTTGAAAGATCATCCACAAGCTCAAGTAATTGGAGATCTCAACACAGGAGTAAGAACAAGACATCAGGTCTCAAATGGGATGATGCTCCAATGCTTCCTATCACAAGTTGAACCAAAGAAGTTTGAAGAAGCAAATTGTGATCCTCACTGGATTATGGCCATGCAAGAAGAATTAGGCCAATTTGAGAGAAACAAAGTATGGAACCTAGTTGAAAGACCAAGAAACTACCCTGTAATTGGTACAAAATGGGTATACAGGAATAAACTAGATTCCACTGGAGTAATTGTGAGAAACAAGGCAAGACTTGTAGCACAAGGATATAGACAAGAAGAAGGGATAGACTATAACCAGACCTTTGCTCCAGTAGCCAGATTAGAGGCAATCAGGCTCTTTCTTGCCTATGCAGCCTTCATGAAGATGAAAGTCTACCAAATGGATGTCAAGAGTGCTTTTCTAAATGGAGATCTGCAAGAAGAGGTATATGTGGAGCAACCACCAGGTTTTGTTAATCCTTCCTCTCCTAACTTTGTTTATAGACTTAACAAAGCATTATATGGTCTTAAGCAGGCTCCTAGAGCTTGGTATGAAACTCTATCAAATTTTCTTTTAGAAAACTCCTTTGAAAGAGGCAAAGTAGACAAGACACAATTTACAAGAACTCATAAAAACCAACTCCTCCTTGTTCAAATATATGTAGATGACATTATCTTTAGCTCAACTCATCCTAAACTATGTAAAAAATTTGCTAATCTTATGCAATCCAAATTTGAGATGAGTAGTATGGGTGAACTCTCCTATTTCCTAGGACTCCAAGTAAAACAAAGTAGTGAAGGAATTTTTATCTCACAATCAAAATATACTAAAGAACTAATCAAAAAATTTGGTATGGAGTCAGCATCTACCATGAAAACACCCATGGCAACCAATGCCATTATAGAAAAATATGATAAAGGGAAATCAGTAGATCAAAAGACCTATAGGGCAATCATAGGATCCCTTCTATATCTAACAGCCAGTAGACCTGATATCATGTTTGCCACTTGCATATGTGCTAGATTCCAAGTTGATCCAAAGGAATCAGATCTCACATCTGCAAAAAGGATTCTTAGATATCTAAAAGGAACCCCTGAACTAGGATTATGGTACTCAGCAGAAACAAACTTTGAACTAATAGGTTTCTCAGATGCAGATTATGCTGGATGTAGGGTTGATAGAAAAAGCACATCTGGTAACTGCCAATTCCTAGGTGACAGATTAATCTCATGGTTTAGTAAGAAACAAACCTCAGTCTCAACCTCAACAGCTGAAGCTGAATACATAGCTGCTGGGAGCTGTTGTTCACAAATCCTATGGATGCAAAATCAACTACTTGATTACAAATTGGAAATACATAACTCTAAGATCTATTGTGATAGCTCTAGTGCTATTTCCATAGCATCCAACCCAGTCCTTCATAGTAGGACCAAACATATAGAGATCAGACATCACTTCCTTAGAGACAATGTTGAGAAGGGTAAAATAACCCTAGAATATATTCCCACAGACAATCAAAGAGCAGACATTCTTACAAAACCCTTAGATGAAACCAAGCATAACTATTTCATCAACACCTTAGGAATGCTTGATGGTAGTCTGTAACTACCATTATGGAGAAGCCTAAGAGAAATGAGGAAATCTAAGAAAGTAAATGAATATGCGTCGAATACTTATCGACGCACCCTTGAGAAGAACTCGACGCTGGCGTCGATTTCTTCTCGGCAAAGATACATCGATAACCTATCGACGCTCCGTCGAATTGATATCGACGCAGGGCTATGAACACATCGACAGATCGCTTCGTGGACAAATCTCCATGTAGCGTCGACTTTATATCGACGCATAGGTCGACATTCATTCGACGTACCTAATATACCTTGATTTCTGTTTCCTTTCTCGACGTTTCATCTCCTTTTAAATAATGCTACTTATTTCATAACATATACTCTCCTAAAACCTGCCAAAACTTCGTCGTCTACCTCTGTCTCTCTTTCTCTGCAACAATGGCACTAACTTCTGATCACTCAGCCCTCGTCAAACAGATGAATGATGCTCTTGAACAATTTGTTAGTGATTTCAAGACTCGCCTGAATAACTTCGCCACTGAATGCGCTGCCATGATCAACACCTGTGCAGTCAAACTCGAAACCCTCTCTTCTTCTCTTCCTGAGCTACATGCTCTCATTCAAGAACGGCCTCTGTCGCCAGAAAGGTTTAAATCCTTCATGAAGGATGTAAACCAGGGGGAGAGTTGCTCCAGAAACCCCTCTTATCAGGTCATCTATCTCTCTTAAAAAGCTCTGGATTAAATTCTTTTTCAATTTTACACATTATAGATTACACCAACTTCTTTCATTATAGGTTCCACTCCTCTCAAATCACTCTGACTACACTTTCATCAAACATTTTGGTGAATCCTCTTACAACACTGAAGGGGAGCATGCTGTGGATTCAGCATTCAGAACTGATGATCCTTATACCCAGGGGGAGATTCCTGTAGTAAAGGACCCAGTAATCCAGGGGGAGGAAGAAGCAGCCACCTCAGATGATTGGAATGGCCAGGTATGGATTAATGCACCCCCCTGTGATGAGGAACAACAGCATTATTCTCCTGGCTTCTCTGCCAGTTACTTCAAGCTAAAGACACCTCTGCTTGAGGACATCCCTGCAACAGAGCTTAGAGAAGACAATCATCCCTCAGCAGAGATCACTCTACCAGAAATCACTCTGCCCTCTACTGCAGACCATCTAAGAACTCTTCTTGAAATAACTCCCTCTCCACCCAAAGAGAAAACTCCTCCTCAACTTCCTCCTCTACCTTCTTCTCTACCTCCTCTGCTACCTCTACCCCCACAAGCAGCAAGACTCCATAAACAGATCATACCTAGGCAAAGTCCAGGAGGACAGATAAAGAGAAAAAGGGAAGTCACTCCCCACTGGCAAAAATTTTCTAAAGAAGAAAGGAAGGAGTTTGCAAAAGAAAAGAAGTATAGAAAAGAATGTGAGCAAATAAAAAGATTTGAAAAGATGCCTAGTATCTGTCCTAACAGTCCTGTCAAGGAGTACCATGATCCTGACATGGAAAAGAGGCATGAAGAGATAAGAGAAAGAGAACTGTATGAATATGAAGTAGCTAGAAAAGAAGTGGAAGATAAAAGGAAAGCTTGGATGGAAAAGATTAACAAGGGAATGACTAAGGAACAAATCCTTGCTGAATCTTCTATCAAAATTCCAAATAAGTTGTTTGATATTGAAGCTTATCAAAAGAAAAATCCTCAGGCAGGGATTATCCTGGATAAGGGTCAAAAGGACAAGAAGGGTATAGGATGTACAGAAGATACATACATTCCCTATAAAAAGCCATCAAGACCTGCAAAGTTAGATTCCTGGAAAGGGAAAGGAAAAATGACTGAGAGTCCTATGAAACAGGAATCAGAGAAGAAAACAAAGGTTGATAACAAAGGACCTCCTGAGCCCAAGCCTGCACAAAAAGAATCTCACAACATCACCATTGAGATGATTGATGAAAAGGCAGCAATCATCATCAGCAAAGGCTACTCCATAAATGACACTATCCCTGATGGTGATAAACTCTTGGAAAAACTGCATACAATCATCAGGAATGTTCAGGAAAGACCTGATAGAGCCAGGGGATACATTTTTGATGTCATTCATGACTTATCTAGGAAACTTTATTCTGCTTTTGTCAACTTCATGTACAAAAAGAAGTTTCTAGTTTAATTCTTGTGAAAGACAAATACTTGACATATGCTTTCTTTTCCTAATCTCTTTTTGGTTACTCAATATATTTCTTATCCTTACAAATACTGTGCTGGGTTAATTATATGCTAGTACAATTTCTCTCCAAGAAGGGTTAAGACAAATAGGGGGAGATTGTTGGGGAAATGATTTCTCTTAACCCCTAGAAATGAGTTAAAGAAAGAGTTTTATGAATGAAAAACAATACTAAGTAAATATGCGTCGAATAGTATTCGACGCAACGTCGAAATGTAGTCGACGTTTTCTTCAGGTTATGTCGAAGTAACTTTAGGAAGATTTCGACGTATGTGTTGTCGACGGTACTCTGATTTCTAGTCGACACATATAAAGAAGTCGACGCACCTTAGTCGACGCACCTTCCTTATTCTTCTCTCGACGTCCAGCTAAGATGAATTCGACACTTACGTCGAATAGTAATCGACGCACGTCGATTTATATGACAGATTTAAAAATGCGCCAGATCTCTTTCCTTCTTTCAGTAGATCTAATTTATATGGAATAATGTTAATATTTTATAGCCGTTCTGAATCATTCTTTCCTTCTATTTGATTCTTGGCTAATCTGATAAAACTCATTATGGATATTATTTGAATTTGGAATGAATTCTTTCTTCTATTGGTATGCTAATTATAGAAACATTTCTATTTTTCAAATTCTCTGACTGCTAATTAATTATCCTCCAATAACATTATTTTGAATACACAGAGCTATAAATAAAGAGGAGGTCGGCAGAAAATAAAGAGTTGAGTGATCTACCACATACATTTTGAAATAGAGGAAAAGCTCCCAAGAGAAAAGAGAGAAATTGAGAAAAAGCTCTGCAGCAATATTCAACCATTTCTTCTTCTGCTCACTGCTGCAAAATCTGATTGCTCTCACTAAAAGAGAGAAAGGCTACAAATCTTCTTCTCTCTATAGAAGAAAGATTTAATTCACTTCTTGTGCTTCCAATCTTCTTGCTAGGAAGAAGATTCATTATTGTTTCTTTCTTTCTTTCTTTCTTTCTTACTTAAATATTGTAAAAGAGTTTTTAGAATCTCTCTTCAAAAAATTCAGTGTACTGGTTCTAAGAGTCTCCTTGTCAAAAGACTCAGTTGGTTCTAAGAGTCTCCTTGTCAAAAGACTCAGGGTGGTTCTAAGAGTTTCCTTATCAAAAGACTCAGTGCAAGATAGTGAATTCCTACCAAGGGGGTGGAAGAGTGGACTACCCAAAGTTTGGGGAACCACTATATTTTCTTGTGTTGTGCTGTGATTTTCTCTCTTGCATTTACTTTAATTACTTGTCTAATTCTTGTGGTGTGTGGGAAGCTCTAATCTGTGATCATACACATATATATATATTAACTTTGCATAAAATATTTTAAATCTCTATTCACCCCCCCCCCCTCTAGAGAATTCTAGTGAGGTTAACTGTGCACTTTCAGTATAAATGTATCTTCTGCTCTTATTGCCGAATTTCTAGAAGTGAAGGATGAGTCTATAGAGCCTGAAGCTGTGCCGAGTTGCATTAAGGAGGATATTTTCCTTAGTGGGGAGATTTCTACCTCATCACCCGAGGAGAAGGTCCAACTCATCACTGAATTTCCTAGCTACTCATATTCTTCCTGCAGTGCTCTTAATGCGGTCGACAATGAGTATTTTTTGGAACCTGATGGGAGTGACACCGGGGCCACTCCTCCTGTGTTTGATTCTTGTAGTTCTTCATCCATTTTATTTCCTAATCCTCCTTCTAATAATTCTGATATTGATAAATTCATCCCTTCCTGCTCCCTCTCCGGCTTCAATTTCTGATATTTCATATATCCCCTGCAGGTGCATGAATTTTTGGAACCATTTTTGGGTGATTCTGAGTGGCAGTCTTGGAAGGAAAAGCAAATGGCAATGATGAATTCAATCGCCTATTCCACCTCATCATCATTGCCTACATTTTCCTTGAAAGATAAGGTGCAGGGTGGTAAATGCTACTTCATCCATGACCGTCGATTAGAGGAGAGGAAGAGGATGAAGAAAGAGGATGAAGAAAGATGAAATTTGGAGATGGAAAGCCTCTATTCTTCTCGTGTGCTGCTGCTGGGTCTTCAGACCCATTTCTTTAATTTCTAGTTACCACTTTAATTCAACATATAATTGATTTCTCTGCTGGTTGTATAATAATAATTAGTAGACTTTATTAAACTTTTGCTATTATGCTTAGACAAACTTATAAAACTGCATAATATAGGTATTTAGTCCAGCTTAAGGACGATAAACAAAAGGGTTAATGGGAGACAACCCAATTTTGCTTTATCTAATCTGATAATGCTATATTATATTATTTTTGCTATTGCTTGGAGCGTCCTTTTTGTTGGGTGGAGATCTTTTGGTGGAGGACTTCGATTTCCTTCGCAGTATTAATGCCAATCATCTGGTATGCTCAATTTTGAGCATGGGTAACTTTTCTTCCCCTAGTCTTTTATTTAATTTTCATGGTTACATTATTTGCATCTATTGCTTTGATTAAGTATTGGGCAGAGCCGCTATGTGTTACCCACTGCACGTGCTTATATATTTTGCATATTAGAAGTACATTTTAGTTCAGTTTTATAATTGTTTTTTCATATGCACCGCACACCACACCACCCACTTGAGCGCGTGCTTAACCACTAGCGCATCGCAAGTTGAACTCATTTCTTTTGTGCGATTAGGAAAATCTCTGTGCTGGCTTAGGATTGTGAGACGGAGTAAAATGTTGACTCCCGTAGTGCTCCAAGTCGAGTTCTTGCGTCTCGCATAGAAATTCATGTTGAATTAATTTTTCTTTATGCTTATAGTCTTATATTTTTTTCTATTTGCATAAATATTGTTTATTCTACTCAAAATTGGTGAATCTGGTGTGAATCCGATGGTAGCATAGGGATATGTGTAGACGGTTGGTAGGCTCTTATTGCCCGAGTCAGGAGGAAGGGTTATCTTTCTCGGTGGCTGAGAATTTGCCCCAAGCGACTCTTGAAGCATAGGTACAAGTTTGTTCATTGCGTGAGCGTGACGTAGGCCATCATTTTGGCCAGGTTAAGCTTTTGTACCATTTCTAATGTCTGATCCTCGCTAGCCCCTTGTGCCTACCCTGTCCTTTGATTCAGCTCCACCGATTTCACACCAAAGCCAAAAAGATGATCCTAGTCGCATACCCAAAGTCGAGCTTTAGTTGTTTTCATAGTTTTCTTTTGGGGGTGTTGATGTGGTGATGATGATTATGGAAATGTGGATGTGCTACAATGAATAAATGTGCTGAAAATAGTTGAAAAAATGAATGAAATGAGAAAATGATAAATGAATGAAAAGAAGAAGAAAAAAATTGTGATAAAAAGAGTTATAATGAAAATATATTTTTGTAAGTTTGTATAGGGAGTAGGCGGTGCACACACCCATGTTTTCAAGTTCAAGTCTGGGGGTGTGGTGCGCCTGCACATTTTTTTGTTGCTGCGTGGATAGCTTTTTGTGCTAGCTCAATTGGGTTTAGGTGCTTTAAGTCATCATGATTATCTTTGTATACCCTACCTTAACACAAGCCTCATTTATAACCTAAAGTCCTACTGATTTGCGCGTTGAACCAAACTAGTGTCGTGGAGAGAGTGCAAACAGGCGAGCTTATGGTCACCGACATTGATGGATTTCTTTGGAGGTTGTCCCGAGCCCCGATCTTTGGCAATGCTTGCCTCATCGATCAGTCTACTTTCTTCCTATGCATGAACGTATGATTCACCGTAATTCAGATTTTGAGTAGTTATAATATATAGATATGCTCTTAGAAAAATATAAACCATAATGCATAATTAGATATTTCTTCTATTAAATTTTTATGAGCGTAATCTTGCGACTTCGCATGGTACTATGCCTTTGCAGTTTCTAAGCCAACTTTTTGTTTTCTTGTCCACTTGAGGAGTGATTTGCTCGGGACGAGCAAAAGGTTAAGTCTGGGGGTGTGATGAGTCCAATTTTTATAGTGTTTTATGGACTCATCCGGGCTAGTTTTCACGCATATGCACTTCACTTTTAGTTCATTATTGCTTATATTTCACTTGAACGCATTTCTTCACAAAGTGCACTCTTTGGGCCCGTTTTGGTGTGCAATTGCGTGCTATGTTTGTTGGGGGTAAGCATATGGTTCTCCCCAACCCTTTTTATGTATTTGGATTGAGCTGGAAGGGTATTCCCAGCTATGTGACTGTTGTTTAGTGCTGTGTAGGTGGGTAGATCATCCATTATGCCCAGATTTCATGTCTGCATGAATCGCACGGTCGTGCAATTTCTTGACGCACGATCGCTCCGACCGTGCACATTCATTTATGGCCCAAAATAGCGTTCTGGATTTTGTAGTGCATTTTTACTCCCGGTCGGCTTCGACCGTGCGTGAGTAAAATGCACGAGCTCCTCTTTTGTCTAAAAAAGGAGTATGTTTTATTTTGTTTACGCACGATCGTGCATTTCTAAAATGCACGGTCGCGCATGAACAATTCTGCAACTTTTCTATTTAAACTTCAATTTTTTAGGTTTTCAGGACCCCGAACTGTTCCGCCTTTTTCCGCCGCAAGAGGAGCTCCAGCTCCGTTTTCTTCCACCAATCCTCCCCTTTTTGCACAAGGCCACCTCGCATCATCCAAGCACTTCAAGGAGAAGATTTTACGCTCATCTTCATCGCCAAGCTAGGAGTTCTTCGCATCGGACGTGGCTGGATTATAGTTTACTGGAGAAGAAGGGTCCATTGGGAGGAAGTGACAACCCTCCTCTACCCCGGATGATAGTTAGGACCGAGCTAGGACGTGGATTGACGCCCCGATGGTTCCTACCGTGAATCTACAACAATCTACCGGATTCGGTTGTATCTCTTGCATTTTTCACCATTTGGACTATTGTTGTTAGTGTAATCTTCTTTATTTGATGATGATTACACTCTACATTTGATTTAATCTTCATCTTATTGTTACACAATGTTATTATTCTTGTATGAGTGCTTGAGGTGAGATCTTGTGGTAATTGTGGTGTGAGTGTTTGGGTTTGCTACACTAGCAATTGCTAGGTGTGAGCTTTGTGACGAGGTGCTTGCGACCCTCATTCCGCCGGTGCTACTCACTCCATCCGCAAGCCTTCTCGTCCATCCGTGTAGCTAAGCGGTGCTAATGGCCCGTATAATGCATCCGCCTAGCCAAGATATGTTAACGACCATCACAAATCCAGATTACTAATTGATGAGTCCCATTTATATACACTTTTATGGACTCATCCGGGCTTGTTTTCACACACATGCACTTCCCTTTCTGCACCTTATTGCTTATATTTCACTTGAACACATTTCTTCACAAAATGCTCATTTTGGTCCATTGTGGTGTGCAATTGCGCACTATTCTGCTGGGGGTAAGCACATGATGCTCCCCATGTCTTTATTTTGTTGTTATTATATATTTCTGTGTGCTGGTGGTATGTTCCCCAGCTTGTTGGTTTATATTGCAGGTGGCCAGATCTTCATTCGATGGGAATTGTAACCTGGAGAAATCACACGGTCGTGTGATTCCATGACGCACGATTTTCAGCGACCGTGCAATTCCTACAGTACTTATAAATGGTAATCTTCCCCGGCTCATGCGTTTTGTTCGCGCACGGTCAGTTTTGATCGTGCGTGAGCAAAATCGCACGAGTTTCCCACTTTTATCTAAGAATTTATGTCATTTTGCAATTTTCCAGATCGCACGGTCGTGCGTCTATCCTTCACGCACGATCTGGTCGATCGTGCTTGTTCATTTGCGGCCCAAAATAGCATTCTGAATTTGGTCGTGCATTTTTAGGCACGGTCGTGCGTTTGGTCGTGCATGAACAAAATTCTGCAACTTCTCTATTTAAACTGCGATTTTTAGGTTTTCAGGGGCCGATTCTGTTCCGCGATGTCTTCCGCCGGAAGGGGCGACAGCTCCGTTTTCTTCCCTTCTTCCTCCACCTTTTGCCCAAGGCCTCCTCACATCATCCAAGCGCTTCAAGGAGAGGATTCTACACTCATCTTCATCGCCAAGCTAGGAGTTCTTCACATCGGACGTGGCCGGATTGTAGTTTACCGGAGAAGACAGGTCCATTGGGAGGAAGTGACAGCCCTTCTCTACCCCGGACGATAGCTGGGACCGAGCTAGGATGCTGATTGACAACCCGACGATTCCTACCGTGAATCTACAGCAAGCCTCCGGATTCGGTCGTATCTCTTGCATTTTTCTCTTCTTAGGTTATTGTTACTTGCAGTGTAATCTTCTATTTTATGATGATGTTTGTACTCTGCACTTGATTTGATTTTTATTTCATTGTTATGCAATGATATTATTTGTGTATGAGTGCTTGAGGTGAGCTCTTGTGGTGATTATGGTGTGAGCGACTTGGGTTGGCTGCACTAGCAATTGCTAGGTGTGAGCTTTGTGACGAGGTGCTTGCGACCCTCATTCCGTATGCCTACTTGTCCATCCGCCCTTGCGAAGTAGTGCGTTCAAGGCCTACGTAGTTTTCCATCCCTCCTGGCGAAGCTTTGCATAGCGGCATTGCATAGGAGTAGTTGTAGTTATTTTCTTTTATTTTCCATAAACCAAAACCCCCCTTGTCCGCAATCCATCCGACCTAAAGGACTTCAATCTCAAGTCCTTGCTCAAAAGTAAACACCACCTTACTGTGTTCCTTCGAGATCGATACTCGGGGATTTGCTCCTCGTTTTATATTACTTGAACGATCGGTACACTGCCGTTTCGTGCCGCAGTCTAGCTACCGCCTATGGCGCTGTGCGAGATTTGCGCATCAAGTTTTTGGCGCCGTTGTCGGGGAACACGGTCGTGTGAGTTTTCTGGAGAGGAAGAAACTGAGATTAACGCCCTTCCATTTGTGTATTGCATTCTTTGGTTTTATTTCTTCTTATTCTGTTTTCCTGTTTTTATTAGGTTGTTGAGTAAATTTTTGTTGGGTGTAGTATTTTGCACAATAGTTCTCTTTATTTTGAATCATTTTATCTTCACACCATGTGGGCTCCGTTTAATACTCGTTATCATTTTTGCGGAGATATATCTCACGCTAGTGATAGATGTCCAAAGGGAGATAATGGCCCTAGAACTCAAGGCCCAGTATATGGAGCACCGACTTCGTCTGGTACTCCGTATGTTGCGCGGAAGTCCTATGGCAATTCTGCCGAGCCTTTACCATCATACTTCTTTTCGGCTTCAGCACCTGCTGTGCCAAAGAAGCCCGTAAGGCAGTGCTTGTTTTGTCAGAGCACGGATCATGCCTTGAAGGATTGTGCTTCCTATCTTCGCCAATTGGATGAGGATGTCGAGCCGGATATCCGGATCCCGACTCCTACTTTTGGCAGCACACCTTCAACATCTGGTTATGTGCCCATTTCACCTTCAAGTTTTGAAGGGTATGATGTGGACACAGTCACTAGATGGGTGGTTGATCTAGGCACTGACATGACTGAGCCCATCCCCCCTGTGCATCCATCACCTTGCGTGGATTTGATTCTTTGTGAGGAATCAGTGCTTGACTTTTATCCAAGCACCATTCCTCCCCTATTGTGCATTCTATTACATTTATTTCAGATGACATTGTTGAAGGTGTGTCGCAAGATGAGGCGGGTGATCTTTGTGTTGTGCCTATTCCTATGGAGGAGTACAACCTTCTAGGTGAAGAGGATTTTTCCTCAGCACCGGTGGAGGAAGTCCAAATCCTGGGAAAGGTCACCATTGATCCCACCGAACCTTGCGGCATTGTCAACAATGACGACATTATTTTACTTCCCCAACCTGATGGGAGTGAGACCGGGATCACCCCCCCCCCCCCCCCCCCCCCCCCCCCCCGATTGATTTTTATTCATGTTCTTCTTCTTATTTATTTCTTGATCCCCTTTCTCTATCTGAGCCTGTGCAGGTTGAGCCTCCACAGGTAACCCAGGAGGACTTGGAGCATGATGCTCAAGTCAATGATGAGAGCATCCTCTTATGTGAGGAGGTTGATCCCCCCTCCGTAGAGGAAGCTCCACTCACTGCCTTCTCCTCCTGCTGCCTCCCTGGAGATGACACCTTGCTGGGCAAGAATTTATTTTGTGGTGAGACGAGTGAGGACCAGCCTTCCTCCTCTTCTTACTTCCTATTTCCTCTACCTGTGTTAAGCAGGTATTATTATTTAGGTAGGGGAGTAATTGTTCTGTCGCCGTATCGGTACCCGCTACCGACACGCATATTAGAACAATTACTTGTTCATTTCCTTTTTCATACTCCTATTAGCTAGAACTATTTTAAATTTGAATAAGTCGTGCTGGGAAGACAATAACCCTAGTAGTTATCTTACTTTTCCTGCATTTTTATTTCATCTAATCATGTTTAGTTAGCTGTAGTTTATTTTAGTTTGTCTTTTTCTTTTTGCGGAGCTCACCCCTGCAGGTCCTTCTTTTGGATGGCAGACGCTGCAGCTTGGTCTTGATTCAAATGCCAATCTTCTGGTATGCTCACTTATTGAGCATTGGGTACTCCCTTTCCCTAGACTTCATTTTGAATTTCATTGTTATATCTTTTGTTGGATTCTTTAGACTAAGTTTGGGGGAGAGCTTTTGTATTTGCTACCCACCGCACGTGCACATATCATTTGCATACTAGAAGTACATTTTAGTTCAGTTTAATAATTATTGTTTCATATGCACCGCACACCACTACACCCACTTTAGCGCGCACTCGCTTGTTTGTATGCTCCTGTATATTCAATTCTTGGTTGTGATGTAGAAATTGCTGTATTAGCCTAAAAATTGCAAGATGGAGTGGCATGTTGACTCTTGTAGTGCTCTAGTTGAATACTCGTGTCTTGCCTAAGAATTTGAGTAGAATTAGTTTTTGTTTATGCTTCTAATTTATAATTAGTAGATTTGTGTAGATTTTAATTTATTTTACTCAAAATGGTGAATGTGGTTGAATCTAGTGGTAGCGTGGTATTGTGTGTAGGCGAGCACGAGGTTCGTGTTGCTCGAGTCAGGAGGAAGGATTACCTTTCTCGGGGGCTAATAACTTTCCCCAAGCGACTCTCGAAGCATGGGTGCGAATGATTTGCAAGTTGAGCGTGACGTAGGCCATCTATTTGGCAAGCTTGAGCTTTGTTCTACCATTCCTATGTGCTAACCGTTGCTAGCCTATTTTGTGCCTACCCGACCTTTTGGTTCAGCTCCACCATACTTCACCAAGGCCTAAAAGCTAATCCCATTATCGCAACCAAAAATAAGTCAAAAGCATTAATGAATTGTAATTTGCCAATGCAGTGCGGCGATGAGAAATTATAGTGTTGATGTGGATTTCTTAAAAAAATGTCTATATGCTGAGATTTTTGCGAGTAGATTTGGGGATAAAAAAAGAGAAAAAGAAAAAGCAAAGAGAAGAAAAAAATATATCCCTAGCATTTTAATTGAAACATCTATCTCTATCGATTGGAGTAGGCCGTGTGCACACCCGGTTTCAAAGTCAAGTCTGGGGGTGTGTTACACGTGTATTATTGGGGCTGCTATAATTTAGCACTTTTGTGTGCTCATTTGGGTTGCGATTAGCCTTCACGTTTATCTTTGTATTCCAAACTGTAACCTAAGCCTTGTATTAACCAAAAAAGTCCTATTGCTTCATCTTGTGAGTTCACTAGCGTCGTGGAGAGAGTGTGACAGGGCGAGCTTATGGCTCTCGACGTTGATGGATTTCAACGGAGTTAAATTTGAGTTCCGGTCTTGGGTAACACTCCCCTTCGCGATTTGCCTACCTTCGTACTACGCGTGACCACGAGATTCACCAACATTCCATTTTTGAGTAAAAATAAATTTCTTTTTACGCATTTACACTCTTATAAATTAGCTAGCATATGTATAAACTTCTTCTAATGAACTTCTATGCACACAAGTATGCAACTTCGCATACTACTCCATCTTTGTAATGCTTTGGCTAGCTATGTTTTCCCTACTCCGCCAGATTTGTTTGCTCAGGACGCGCAAACAGGTAAGTCTGGGGGTGTGATGAGTCCCATTTATATACACTTTTATGGACTCATCCGGGCTTGTTTTCACGCACATGCACTTCACTTTCTGCACATTATTGCTTATATTTCACTTGAAAACATTTCTTCACAAAGTGCTCATTTTGGCCCATTGTGGTGTGCAATTGCGCATTATTCTGCTGGGGGTAAGCACATGATGCTCCCCATGTCTTTATTGTGTTGTTATTATATATTTCTGTGTGCTGGTGGTATGTTCCCCAGCTTGTTGGTTTATATTGCAGGTGGGCAGATCTTCATTCTATGGGAATTGTAACCTGGAGAAATCGCATGGTCGTGCGATTCCTTGACGCACGCTTTCAGCGACCGTGCGATTCCTACAGTACTTATAAATGGTGATCTGCCCCGGCTCGTGCATTTTGTTCACGCACGGTCAGTTTTGATCCTGCGTGAGCAAAATCGCACAAGTTTTCCTCTTTTATCTAAGAATTTATGTCATTTTGTAATTTTCTAGATCGCACGGTCGTGCGTTTATCATTCATGCACGATCTGGTCGATCGTGCACTTTCATTTGCGGCCCAAAATAGCATTCTAAATTTGGTCGTGCATTTTTATGCACGGTCGTGGGTTTTGTCGTGCATGAACAAAATTCTGCAACTTCTCTATTTAAACTGCGATTTTTAGGTTTTCAGGGGCCGATTCAGTTCCGCGATTTCTTCCGCCGGAAGGGGCGACAGCTCCATTTTCTTCCCTTCTTTCTCCACCTTTTGCCCAAGTCTACCTCACATCATCCAAGCGCTTCAAGGAGAGGATTCTACACTCATCTTCATCGCCAAGCTAGGAGTTCTTCGCATCGGACGTGGCCGGATTGTAGTTTACCGGAGAAGATGGGTCCATTGGGAGGAAGTGACAGCCCTTCTCTACCCCGGACGATTGTTGGGACCGATCTAGGACGCGGATTGACAACCCGACGATTCCTACCGTGAAGATACAGCAAGCCTCCGGATTCGGTCGTATCTCTTGCATTTTTCTCTTCTTAGGTTATTGTTGCTTGCAGTGTAATCTTCTATTTTATTATGATGTTTGTACTATGCACTTGATTTGATTTTTATTTCACTTTTATGCAATGTTATTTGTGTATGAGTGCTTGAGGTGAGCTCTTGTGGTGATTATGGTGTGAGCGATTTGGGTTGGCTGCACTAGCAATTTCTAGGTGTGAGCTTTGTGACGAGGTGCTTGTGAACCTCATTCCGTATGCCTACTCATCCATCCGCCCTTGCAAAGTAGTGCGTTCAAGGCCTACGTAGTTTTCCATCTCGCTTGGCGAAGCTTTGCAAAGCGGCATTGCATAGGAGTAGTCGTAGTTATTTTCTTTTATTTTCCATAAACCAAACCCCGCCTTGTCCGCAATCCATCCGACCTAAAGGACTTCAATCTCAAGTCCTTCCTCAAAAGTAAACTCCACCTTACTGTGTTCCTTCGAGTTCGATACTCGGGGATTTGCTCCTCATTTTATATTACTTGAACGATCGGTACACTGCTGTTTCGTGCGTCAGTCTAGCTACCGCCTATAGCGGTGTGCGAGATTTGCGCATCAATAATCACTCCATCCGCGAGCTTACCGTCCATCCACCTAGCAAAGTAGTGCGTTCAAGGTCTACGTAGTTTTCCATCCTGCCTGGCGAAGCAGTGCGCTCAAGGCCTGCATATTAGGACATTAACTTTTTCTGTATTAGTTTTAGAACAAACATAAAACTACCATCGTTACTCCAAACTAAAGGACTTCAATCTCAAGTCCTTCCTCGAACGTTAACTCCACCTTACGGTGCTCCTCGAGAGATTCGATATCTTGGGGATTTACTTCCTCAATTTTATTACTTGACAACGACCGCTACACTGCCGTTCAGACCGCGTTTTGCTCCCGCCTATAAGCGGTGTAGGAATTCACGCGTCATTTACCCGATTGGGCCATTATTTGGGGACGACCATGGCTGATGATGAGGAGAGGGATAATCTCTTATATCAAGGCATGAGAGAAAATCTAAGGCAACCTATGACAGCCTTGAAGAATGCAGGATTCATTGAGCTAGTTGAAGCTGCTCGAATGTTGGAAAGCGATATGGAGCAAACCCAGCATCGTAAGGGCTTTGCTATTAAGCAAGGATAAGGTAAACCTTCTCAGTCTCAAGGGAAGTCTGAGGGGAGTCGTTGGAAGAGAAAGCCTCATCCTTTTAGGACTGGTGAGAGAAGTGGTGCAGCTTCTGGAGAGTACCATTCTTAGCTCGAAACTGTCCCGTGGGAGGGGCCGAGCTAGAGTAGAGGCAAAAGCAGTCAGTGCATTTTGGTCCAAGTGCTGGGGACAAAGGGAAAGCGGCGGAGTCTAGTGATTCTTGTTTCCCTCCTATGCAGCCTCAAGCATACAACCTCGGTCAACAGGAAGCGATTCGTCAACCCGATGTAGTGATATGTATGTAAAGTTTAGATCATCCATTCGGTAGCTTAAAATTGTTTGCGACCTTTCATATTTATTTTATGCGTGTTAGGCCTCGTGCTAGTTTCTAGCTATCCCTCCAGAGTATTGTTTGACACAGGAGCATCACACTCTTTTCTCGTGGAAAGCTTTATCCGGAGAATCGGTGTTGAGACTGTCGAGGTGGAGGTGGAGCTTAGTGGGCTCATGCCAAATGAGTCTTTCATGACCACCGGAAGGAAAGGGCGCATTGTTTTGAGAATTTGCGAGTATGACTTTGAGTTGGTAGCAGCGATTCTACCACTAGCCGAATTTGATATTATCCTGGGGATGGGCTGGCTTTCAGAGCAACGAGCTTGTATTGACTGCCTGTTGAAGGTGGTGACCCTAAGGAGTGAGGGTAGAGCAGAGGTCAAGTTCGAGGGCCTAGGCGGAGTGGCTTGCTCCCTGATTTCTGCTATGCAATTGATGCGAGCGGTGAATCAAGGAGGTGAGGCATTTTTAGCTTTGTTGGAGACTCACTCCACAAAGTTGGCAATCAGAGAAGTGCTAGTGGTGGAAGAATTCGAGGATGTGTTCCCCGAGGAGCTTCCGGGAGTGCCTCCTCAGCGTGAAATCGATTTCTCAATAGATTTGGTGACAGGTGCGAGGCCGGTGTCGCGTCCTCTGTTTAGGATGGCACCGAAGGAACTGGCCGAGCTAAAGGTGCAGTTGCAAGAGTTGCTAGAGCAAGAGTATATTAGGCCCAACTCTACGTTGTGGAGTGCACCGGTGTTATTCGTAAAGAAAAAGGATGGTAGTATGTGGTTGTTGTTGGATCGGTAGGCGCCCTTAGAGGGGGGGGGGGTGAATAAGGGTTTTAACACTTTTTCTTATATTTTGAAATACTTGCTTATGATAAGAGATCAAAATAGTGATTTTGAATAAAGATCTAAATTGTTTTATAATGAAGGAGAGGATAGTAAACAATTTACAGAAATGAAGATTAAATCAATTTTATTACACAAAGAGAGACATGATTATTATTAATATAATTGATTACAAAATTTGATTTCAATGATGCTAGAAATCAAAGCGAAATATGAAAGACTCCTTTTGTTTTCTATACCGACTCGTATCCCAACGAACCGGTTGGCTTTAGCTGATCCTTCCCCGGATACGGCCCCAAGACACTCTATCCAACCCTTCCCCGGATATGGCCTCGAGCACCCCCTAGACCTACATCCTAGATCTAGTCGTCAACACGAGGAGAATTTCTGCCCTAAGTCCTACCCAGACCTAGTCACCAACACGAGGCGAATCTACAACAACAATATAAAACTCCCTATATGGATCTCTCGGAGAAGTAGCCGAAGACCCGCAGAGCATGATCGTAGTCGATGCGGTCTTTCCTCACGATGATAACGCATGTTGAAATCTTCTCCACGGATCTCCTTAAGCCTTCATGGATTTGTGGGAGTATCTCTCTGAAACTTCCTCTATATATTGTGGCCCGAAGCTCTGGAATTTAGGATGATAAGAGGATGAAGAAGACGGATCCAAGGGTTCCTTTTTATAGCCTCAGCGCTAGTGCCTGCGCTACTTCTATCGCCGAAACTATCCCATATAAGGACATATTCTGCGAGGGAGAATCTTCAATCCGAGGAAACATTTCTGCCTTGCCTTCTGTGCTCCGCACTACCGCCTACGCTATCTGCTACCTCCAGGCACTAGCTCCTTCTAAATGTACTCTCGGATTGCGCTAATCATCGCTAGCGCCGGGTGCTAGGTGCTACCGCCCGCGCTAGTGGGCAAGTTGGATTTGTTGGCTCAATTTTGGGGGCAAACCTTCTTATGTTATCCTTGAGTCATATGGACTTTGTTTCCCGTACACTTAAACACACAACATAAAATACACATAGGATTTGTTATTCTCAAACCTAGGAGATGCGAAAGGCCATGTTCCAACAAACTCCCCCTTTTCATAATAACAAATCCATTAATGATAAATCAGAGCATTAATATATAAGCATGATGAAACCTACTTGTGTGTGTGAGAGAGTGGTGACTTAGGATAATTATCGATTTTAGTATTTATAATTGCTCCCCCTAAATACATGCCCCCCTAAGTGAATGCTCCCCTAATATGTAAGCTATCATCTTAATTAATCATGTTAGTTCTCATTTGGATAGCAGATTTTATTTTTCTTGTTAGTTCTCCCGCTTTTGTTATTAGCAAAAGTGGGTAAGGAAGCAAAACACGGAAAAGTTTTGATAATAAGATAAAGGCATGATTGAGATTTGAGAGAGAAGGAAAATGATGAGTTTTAGAATAATTTTCATAGAAATTCATCAGAGTTTTTAGCATAAAGATGAACAATATACCATTTGCCAAGTAATCAATATTATCATGGTAGTTCTTCCCCTTTATATAAAATATTTAAGCATGAAGAAGGTAATGATTTCCAAGTAACCAATCTACCCAGACAATATGTCTACACCCTAGCCCGGTACTAAGTGACCGATGGTCATGAGGAGCTGCATACATGCCGTAGGTTGGGGTGTTAGTCCCATATGCAAACAATAGACAAAACTCAATCTAGCACTCTTTTCCCCAGTGCCTCGGAAGGCCCCACTGTAACCCTCCCCGGTTAAGGACAAGACATGACTTAGAGGTCAGGTAATCTAATGTCTAAAACCCTACGCCATCGCTATGGTGAGATATGTGATCATGGGATAATAACAATTGGAAACATTTAGCGTTTGAATCTAATGATGAGTTCATAGCCTATGGGTTTATATTTTTATTTGAATTTAAAAAAAAGCTTACATAGCTAATCCATTAATAAATCAGAGTTTTAACATTACAATATTTTCATGTTTAGAGCAACCAATATAAAGTTTACCAAGCAAGTCTGCCACTTGTTGAAAGAAAGGAATTTTAAGATTCAAGTGATGATGCACACATAAGAAAACAGTTTAAATAAGCATGAAAGCGCAAGGTAAAAACAATTATATGGTTATGATGTGGAAGACTTATAGAAATACAAGAAAACATCTTTTGATAAACATGATGATTCATAAGAAGATATATGAGCTAAATTTCAACAATGAAGATGTTTTTGTAAATCAATTTGCATTTAAAATCTTTAATTTTGACAATAAAGTAACCAAGCATGAAAGAGATGTATGAAATAAAGAGACTACTACAATGTTATTTTAAATCACAAATTCAAAACATACAAAACATTGTAGAGAGCATGCTTGGTTATCTAGTATATTTATATATAAAGAGTAGTATAGAACTTAGAATTATGATCCAATACTCATGAGAAGAAGTGTTATGGAAGATAATGATATGCACATAAGTGTATTTTGAATAGAGTAAACAAATGATTTAATCAAAAAATACAAGACAAATGTAGAGTAAAGTGCACAGTAAAACACAAATAATTTTACTTCCACACACTTCAATGGACATAGAAAAAATGTACAACAACCAAGGTGCTTTGCACACACAATACTCATTAAGACTTATCAGGGTGTAAAGTAGTGCTTGGGGGATCACACACTTTATTTTTCAATATTGATTTTTTTTGTGATCCGGTGTACTTAAGAATAAGTGGTGTAAAAATGAAGGTTTGCACAAGACACTTTACTATTCTTTCCAAGGTGCTCAACCTCACAACGCTTGTTAAGACTTATCAGGAGGTTCAAGTAGTGCTTGGTGGAGTTATCTTTGTCAATTTATTTCATGATTATTTTTAATACAAAGTTCTCCGAATACACTTGTTTTGCTAACCACTGTAATTTGAAAGCACAACCACTTTTCTTAATTTTTAAGAGTGCAAATAAATGTAGTGTGGGTAAGATACTTGTGCAAATTTAATTCGTTGTACAATTACAATACATAAGCAAGCATTCTTAGATTAAAAGCACATGTAGACTTTGCCAAAATAAGTGAGTGAATTAGTATCATTATCAACCATAAAGCATTTACTCATACATAGAGGCATGCTACGCTTAGTTCTACACAACTTTTATAATACAATTTGATGCACATATGAATTGATATATCAAAGCATGAAAAAAACAATGTTCAAAGTAGTTTGATGGAATGAATTGTAACATTGTAGAAGGTCTAAATGATGGATTAAATCATGCTTGAGTTTCACAATAAAGTCTATACAGTATTTTTGATTTTTTTGAAAAATAATTTTGATTTAAAGTTTGAACTCTTATAATTTGATCTTGGACTTCCCAAGGTCTACCCTGTGAGAGGTTCGCTGGTACTAGGAGATGTGATGGGATGATAGCCCAAATCTCCCTTTCGCAAGATACATGTAAATAGAAAAGTTAAGTTCAAAATAATTTTGATAATTCTTTTTTTTTGTATTTGATTTTTCCATATTGACATAAATCAAACAAATAAACAAAGAATCGAAGAGAATAAAATATTTTTTGCAATTTTGGCTTTTGTAGTTTTTTATTTTAATTTTTTAAAAATCAATTTATGGCATACATGCAAAAATGAGTAGTACATATAAAATAATATATTTTTAGTGATTTTTCAAAATTTAAAAAACACCAAAAATATGACACTCGAGCTAGCGCGGCAAACAGTACACTGATTTTCAAGATTTTGGAAAATTTGATTATGGATCTTGATTAAGTTTCCCAAGAGTAGTTTCATGCAGAAATTTCAGAATTTTTGGAGATGTCTAGATAGTGCAAATTGCATGAAACATTTGCGATTTTGTATATGATTTTACCAAATAAACATTGCATGAGATATATTTTATTATATCATCATTTTAATTTTTTTAAGGCTTATATTTGTCAATTATGGTGTAAGCTGAAAATGATAGGAGATGTAAGCACAAGATATCATGTTCGAATAAGCCAAATATGCATAACTTAAATGATTAGTATGATGTTTATGCAAAGAATATCAATGATAAGCCCTGGATAAAATGCCCAGCCTGTATATCTTGGTAAACACATAAAGCCTAACATAGAGACAAATATTCTTTAGGTGACAATGTTAGTATGATAAGTTTGAGATTAATGTTATGCCAAAGTTTGATATTGTTTCAACTTTATAGACCTAGAATGAAGTGAATATTCTATTTGATTTGATCTTATTGATATTAAGATGATTCTAAGGTCTAAACTTGAAATAAATCACAATACACACATAATACACCAACCATGGTAAACTATTATAATACCAATTGTTATCATATAATTCATATACATGTGATAGAGATAGTTGTTTTTAGATGATTTTTGATATGAATTATGATATATGATTTTTTAGAGAATTTTATCAAAGGTCATCAATAGATCATGGTGGTGTGTGTGGCATCAGTATTTAAGACAATTAATCTTTCAATATGTCTTTTGTGATTTTCTTTATAATTTAGATAAATATCTCATAACAAATTTAGAGTTTGATTCATATAAATATAAGATATTTATAAGCAATAAATATAAGAATAATAGATAGGTCATCAAAATAATATATGATTTTGAATTTTGATCAATTTGATTTATAAACTCATTAAGTTTTAAGAGATAAGATCATATTTCCTATAATATATAAGATGACCATAACATGATAGCTAAAAAAATAAGAAAACAAAAAGAAAAATATAAAGACATTAAAGCATATCATGAAGTAGAAAATTTGTATATTTCATTTTTGAAAATATTCTACTTCATGCATTTGGTGATACCTAATGAATAAGTGATTTAGGTAGCCAAAGGGGACCAAGTGGGATTGTTCCTTTGGGTACCCAAATACATCGAGTTTGCTTTCGGGGAGACAAGGATGGATGGACCCTTTCAAGTGGAGTTAATGTTTCATTTTTTATTTTGGGTCTCCAGTCAAACCTTGGTTTAATATTGTTCTTATGCATCAAAATTCCATTGTGATAATCTCTATATTGAGGATTATGATTTTAATGATTATTGAAGTTATTGTTCATAGGAAATTTGTGTAGTTTTATTTTTAAGTTGGGAGAAACATGATTTTGTAAATAATGGTGATTTTGATTTACAAATCCTTTGTGTTTCTTACTCCCATTATTAAACTTAGTTAAGATGTTCATATTCATATTCAACTTGTTTTTAGATATAGTTTGATAATGTGAATTTGTATTTACAATTTTCATAAGCATGTTGATTTTTGATTTTAATTCATCATTCTTGATCTTTAGATTATGCCTAGCTTTATTATAAGCTATTGTGCTATTTTTAAGAGTGGAAACAATAGAGTCAATATGATTTTGATAGTTATTTTTAAATTCTTCAAATATTTCATCCATCTCTTTAATTTCAATTTTATAACTTGTACACATAACACAATCATTTTTCAAAGTTGAATTTTCTGAAGACAAATTTTTCATTGTGTTCTTTTACAAAATGAAGTTCCTTTTCAAGTCCCTTGTGTTTTTCTTTTAAATCATTAAATTCTAAACAAGGTGGTGTCTTTTTAATTGAAGGACAAGATGGAGAAACCTCATCACAATTAGATTTTAAATTAACATTAGCTTTTAACCTCGTATTTTCTAAACGCAAATTTATATTAGTAATTTTCAGTTTCTTGATGTTACGTTTAGCCATTTTTAGTATATTGAAACTAGAGATAGAAGTTATCAAACAAGAAGAAGAATTAGACTTTCTTACAGCGCTATTGGAAGAGGCAAAATGTGAACATGAAGTTCCTTTGTCATCTTTTAGGCCTTCCTCCATCATAGATGAATTTTCATCTTCTTTTTCTCTTGATGTATTGCTCTCTTTTCCTAAGTTGATTTCCATGATCTCCATGGTTTTGCTATGAGAGAGATCTTCTTGAATAATGGTTGATGCTTATATGTCCTTCTCCTCCTGTGTTTGTTCCATACCTGCGAGAGGAAGATCATACATTTCTTCAAAGAATTTCCATACTTTGTATGCACTAGAAAAACAATACATCAATTTGAAAACTTCATTTGATAGACCACAAAATAAATAGTGTTTGGCTTTTGCATTTAGATGACGTTCCTTTTTATTTGATTCATCTGCTGGTCTTACTATTGCTAAATTTCATGCTTCGATATCTGATGTTTTAATAAATCTTTCCATTAAAATTTTCCACCCTTTATAATTTGTCCCTTTAAATAAAGGTGGTGGTGCTAGTGATTTTTCTTCTTCATAAAAATTTGCCCCACTAATAGAAGCGAGATCATGAGACGCCATTATTCCCGGTTGTTAAGCCGATTGGAATAAAACTGCTGTGATACAACTTGTTGGATCGGTAGGCGCCCTAAGGGGGGGGGGGTGAATAAGGGTTTTAAAACTTTTTCTTACATTTTGAAATACTTCCTTATGATAAGACATCAAAATAGTGATTTTGAATAAAGATCTAAATTGTTTTATAATGAAGGAGAGGATAGTAAACAATTTAGAAAAATGAAGATTAAATCAATTTTATTACACAAAGAGAGACATGGTTATTATTAATAAAATTGATTACAAAATTTGATTTCAATGACGCTAGAAATCAAAGTGAAATATGAAAGACTCTTTTTGTTTTCTATACCGACTCGTATCCCCACGAACCGGTTGGCTTTAGCCGATCCTTCCCCGAATACGTCCTCAAGCCGCTCTAGCCAACCCTTCCCCGGATATGGCCTCGAGCACCCCCTAGACCTACACCCTAGACCTAGTCGCCAACACGAGGCGAATTTATGCCCTAAGTGCTACCCAGACCTAGTCGACAACACAAGGCGAATTTACTACATGATTTAAAAAAGAGATAAATAAATGAAATAACAACAACAATATAAAACTCCCTATATAGATCTCTTGGAGAAGTAGACGAAGACCCACAGAGTATGATCGTAGTCGATGCGGTCTTTCGTCATGATGATGATGCGTGTTGAAATCTTCTCCACGGATCTCCTTAAGCCTTCATGGATTTGTGTGAGTATCTCTCTGAACCTTCCTCTATATGCTATGGCACAAAGATCTAGAATTTAGGATGATAAGAAGATGAAGAAGAAAGATCTAAGGGGTCCTTTTTATAGCCTCAGCGCTAGCGCCTGCACCACCGCTATCACCGGCGCTATCCCATATTAGGACATATTCTGTGCGGTAGAATCTTCAATCCGTGGAAACATTTCCGTCTTGCCTTCTATGCTCCGCACTACCGCCTGCGCTATCCGCTACCGCCAGGCGCTACTTCCTTCTAAATGTACTCCCGGATTGCGCTAATCATCGATAGCCCGGTCGCTAGGTGCTACCGCCGACGCTAGTGGGCATGTTGGATTTGTTGGCTCAATTTTGGGGGAAACCTTCTTATGTTATCCTTGAGTCATATGGACTTTGTTTCCTGTAAACTTAAACACACAAGATCAAATACACATAGGATTTGTTATTCTCAAACCTAGGAGTTGCAGAAGACCATGTTCCAACAGTTGTGCATAAACTACCGTGAATTGAATAAGTTGACCATCAAGAATAAGTATCTGATTTCACAAATTGATGATTTGTTTGATCAGCTGGTGGGGTCGACAGTGTACTATAAGTTGGATTTGAAGTCGGGTTACTATCAGGGATTTGAGAAGAGGATATTCCCAATATGACATTTGGGATGAGATATGGTCATTTTGAGTTCTCGGTGATGTCGTTCGGTTTGACAAATGCGCCATCAGTGTTCATGGATCTAATGAACAGAGTGTTTTGGCAATACCTAGATTCGTTCGTGGTGGTTTTTATCGACGACATCTTAGTGTATTCGAAGTCGAAGGTGGAACATGAGTCTCATTTGAGATTATTGTTGTAGTCTCTGAGGGAGAACTAGTTTTATGTTAAGTTCTCAAAGTGGGAGTTCTGGATCAGGAAGGTGGCATTTCTGGGTCACATGATAAGTGGAGATGGGGTGGCTTTGGATCCAGTGAAGATTGAAGCTTTTAGAGATTGGCCTTGTTTACCTAGAAATCGGCGATCCCCTCGCGCTGGTTTTAATGCAGGTAACCAAAGCAATCCACACTCTCTCGCAGTGCTCAGATGGCCTCTCCTGGCAATACAGGTATTTCTCGCTAGGTATTCGAGCCCGGATGGTCTCCCACCTCCCGTGCGGTTTGTCATCACCAAGCCCTGGGCAGGTTTCATCAAGCCCTGGGAAGTCTCCTCTTAGAGGAGGTTGCGCTCTACGCGATCTCACCCTAAGGAGGTCGCCCCCAGGGCGACCTCGCCAGTTCTCCCTCTCGGACGACCTCGGCCTGAGGAGGTTTCCCCCTGGGTGACATCGGCCTGAGGAGGTCACCCCCCTGGGCGACCTCACCAGGTCGCCCTCTTGGGCGACATCGGCCTAAGGAGGTCACCCCCCTAGGCAACCTCGCCAGGTCGCACTCCTGGGCGACCTCGGCCTGAGGAGGTCACCCCCCTTGGGCGACCTTGCCAGGTCTCCCTCCTAGTCAACCTAAGCCTGAGGAGGTCGCCCCCCGGGGCGACCTCGTCAGGTCGCCTCCCTGGTGACCTCGGCCTGAGGAAGTCGCCCCCCTGGGTGACCTCTCCAGGTCTCCCTCCCTAGTGACCTCGGCCTGGGAAGGTCTCCCCTTGGGTGACCTCGCCAGGTCGCCCTACTGGGAGACCTCGGCCTGAGGAGGTCACCCCCTAGGCTACCTCGCTAGGTCACCCTCCTGGGCAACCTCGGCCTGAGGAGGTCGCCCCATGGGTGACCTCGCTAGGTCGCCCTCCTGGGCGACCTCGGCCTGAGGATGTCGCCCCCCTGGGCGACCTCGCCAGGTCACCTCCCTAGCAACCTCGGCCTGAGGAGGTCGCCCCCCTAGGCGACCTCGCCAGGTCTCCCTCCTGGGAGACCTCAGCCTGAGGAGGTCTCACCCTGGGCGACCTCGCCTAGTCTCCCTCCTGGGCGACCTCGACCGGAGGAGGTCGCCCCACTGGGCGACCTCGCTAGGTCACCTCCCTGGAGACCTTGGCCTGAGGAGGTCTCCCCACTGGGCGACCTCTCCAGGTTGCCTTCCTGGAGACCTCGGCCTGAGGAGGTCGCCCCCGTGGGCGACCTCTCCATGTCGCCCTCCTGGGAGACCTCGGCTTGAGGAGGTCGCCCCCCTGAGCAACCTCACCAGGTTGCCTCCCTAGTGTCCTCGGCCTGAGGAGGTCACCCCCCTGGGCAACCTTGGCAGGTCACCTCTCCGGGCGACCTCACGCCGAGAGTTCTCGTTCTCGGGCAGTCTCCTTTCTAGGCTATCTCTCTCTCTTCAGGTGATACAGGTCAAGATGGTCTCAGAAGATCCGGGCAACCAATTACTTGTAGATGTGCCCGTCCGGGCAGGCCCTCACTCCTATAAATAGAGGGGCAGGGGTGCCTGTTGGAGGATCTTCAGGAGCTTTCCAGCTCCCAGCCAGTGACTTGAGTGGTCTCCAGTTTTTGAGACCGCGGAGACCTCTTCATCTCCCTTCTGGAGACTTCGACGTCTCTCTTTTCAGGAGACCTCATAATCTATTTTTTCTCCTCTCTCATTCCTTCACCCGTAGCTCAAAGTAACCAACAACCCCACAGTTTTCTCCTTCCTTCTCCATCTTGAGCAAGTGTGGCATATTACATTTTTGGTTTGAACAAGCCTGTTTTGAAAACCGTGGCAGAAGTCTAGAGTTTCCTTGGACTAGTCGGTTATTACAGAAGGTTCGTTGAGAACTTTTTGCGGATGGCTTTGCACCCTCACCACTCTTACCTTAAAGGACCATAAGTTTTTGTGGACGCCAGAGTGTGTCTGTTCGTTTGAGACCTTGAAGGAAAGGTTTATGTCCGCTCCAATCCTAAGTCTGCCTAGTGGGACTGAAGGGTTTCAGATTTTCAGCGATATATCGGGTTGCGGTTTGGGTTGCGTGTTGGTGTATCATGGCAGTGTGATAGCTTATGGTTCAAGGCAGTTAAAGCCTCACGAGAGAAGTTACCCCGTCCACGACTTGGAGTTGGCGGCGGCAAGTTTTGTGTTAAAATTGTGGAGGCACTACGTGTATGGTACGAAGTTGGAAATCTTCACGGACCACAAAATCCTGAGGTATGTTCTAGATCAGAAAGATCTCAATATGAGGCAATGTAGGTGGGTCGAGTTCCTTGGTCACTACGACGTAGCAGATCAGTATACGCCAGGTAAGGCCATTGTGGTGGCTGATGCCTTAAGTAGAAAGTATTCTGGGCAAGGTAATTGGATTGAAGCGCATGACGATCGTTTGGTGCGAGAGTTTGAGTCTCTTGACATTTCATGTTTGGCTCGGGGTGAGTCCAGCGTAGCTCGGTTGAACTGGATCGAGATGTAGTGTGATTTAGCATATCAAATCCGAGAGGCGACCAGCGTAGATGAATAGTGTCAGCGGTTGGTGTTGGAAGCCTAGCAGATCAAAGACAATGCTTTGGAGATGGTCGGTTAACTTTTAAAGAGAAACGGAAGGGTGTGTTTCCCTCGCTTTGGCAAACTCTATGAGGAGTTGATGTTTGAGGCTCACTTCACGAAGTACTCCATTCATACAGGAAGTACAAAGATGTACTTGGATTTGAAGAAATCCTTTTGGTGGCCTGGGATGAAGCAAGAAGTTGCTTTGCATGTAAGTCGATGTCAGACTTGTGCTTTGGTGAACGCTGAGTGCAAAAGGCCGGGCGGGTTCTTGAAACCACTTCCTATCCCCGAGTGAAAATTTGACGACATCTCCATGGATTTTGTGCATGTTTGCCTCGATCGCAGCAAGGTAACGATGCAATTTGGGTGATTGTGGATCACCTGACAAAGGCGGCCCACTTCATTCCTAATCGAAAGGATGATAGCGTGGAGAAGCTCGTGGAGCTGTATATTCAAAATATTGTGCTGTTGTACGGAATTCCAAAGAGCATTGTTAATGATCACGATGGGCGGTTCGAGTCCAAGGACTGGCGGTTGGTGCAGAAATGCCTGGGCACAAAGTTGAAATTTAGTACCGTGTTTCATCCACAGACCGATGGTTAAACAGAGAGAACAAATCATACGATGGAGGACATGTTGAGGATGCGTGCCCTCAATTTTGGGAAGAGTTGGGAAGACCACCATTTCATGGTAGATTTTGCTTATAACAATAGTTTCCAAGCGAGTATCAAGATGGCGCCATACGAGGCTTTGTATGGATGGCGGTGTCGAACGCCGATGTCTTGGATAGAGGCGGGAGATAGTCAGCTTTTAGGATGGGAAGTAGTGGCAGATGCTTGCGAGTTGGTGTGAACGATCCAGGAGCGATTGCTCAGGATCAGCATGCAAAGTATTTTAATGTAAGACCCCTTTTTTTTCAAAAACCAAGTCTTATGCCCATAACCTCCGCTTTGTGGTGACACCCTCGCTCGAGAAGGTCGCCACTACAAAATGCCGATCCTGCCAGCCATATCGATCGCAATAAAAGAAAAGTATACAATTAGTTAACTAGAAATCAAGTCCACATCACATGAATATAAAATCATCAATAGAGATGTCCACATAAGACAACTGAATAAAAGGTACGGTAATAATAAAGGGCTCATGCCCTATACATCAATTTGCTCACTACACTTTCACTCGCGGAAGCATAAACTACTAAAGTCAAAAGACAATCACGGATCCTGTCATCGGTGCTCCCGTGCTAAACTGTACCGCCTTGAACTACACTGGCCTCTGGTGCTGCAGCATCTCCTCGGTCCCCTAAAATGATAAGGTCCACCGACCGTCAGTCAAACTTGACTCAGCCAATCCCCCGCCCCTCCCCCGGTGACTCCTAGGAACCGTGCGGGAAGGATGAAGCGGAGGACATCATGGGGTATAGTCAAAAGCAGGTGACAGTGAAACTAACTACGGAAGGGTCTATTGGTTAGCAATATATTCAACACAAAAAGTAAGCAGTAGGAAGTAAAACAGTAGCAAGTAAGCAGTAGTAATAGGTAAAGCAGTAGTAATGAAAAGAAACCTTAATTTATAGGAATGCCCACACAAACCTATAGACCAAGGGGTCGTTTAACAGGGCCTATCGTATAAAAAGTTCCATAACACTTTTATACGATAGGTGTAGGGGTTGAAACGCAATGCTTATGCCATGATATGCAGAGTTATGCAGTTTAAGGATATGTTCATACAAGTTCAACTCACACACTTCGACTCTATGCGCACAGACCTTTAGTTCCCCCCTTTTTGGAGCTAGCAAAACTCCCAGGATACTTCCGTAGTGGCAAACAGAAGCGGTGGGTTGGGCCTCGCCCACCTATAGGTTGGTATCTTATCTGCACTACCTAACCTAGACCTATCGTATGCCTCAACGCTAAGAACACAACAACGGAGCTCCTGCGTACTCTTACTGGTTAGTCCACCAGACTTTTCATTTGTAAAGTGTTAACCACACTTATTGAGCCAAAGTATCGACGTCGGTGCGACCACTGTCAATACTAAGGACCCACCACCTTATGCACATGCAATATGTTACCATCTATATCCGAGTCCAAAGCACCCCGGGCTAACCTGCCCGTCACCATAACCTTTCGAGCCAATAGCTCGGCGAACCACCCCGTCCGTACCAACAAGAATTACCGAGTCACAAGCTCACCGGACTAGCTAGTCCACTGCTACAACCACCGAGCCTACCGCTAGTAAGACCAAACCTAACTAGCCTCCTTAACCATAGGGTGTGGGTGTGTGCATTATTAAGTTAATCTTGCACCGCCATTTACTCTTACATTTTAGGGTTAACCATGGACTTCCCGAGGACTACCCTGTGAGGGGCTCGCTATGGTACTAGGAACTATAATGGGATGACACCCAAAGCTCCCTTTCGCAGGTACTTAGTATTATTAGTGACTACCCACAAGTACACCCTCCTTAACATCACACCTGAATTACCCTACCTATTTTATGACCTTCTAAGGGGAAAGACGATCTTTCGTCGGTCCAGGACATAACCTTCTCCTTAGCTTATCGGGTACACCCAACATATAGACCTCTAATGGTGACCACATATCTTCTTTACCAGACTAGGTACACCATCTACCTTTCATTCTCACCTAATGATCCATCAAATACTCAACATTTACAGTTTTACTATACGTAGACCAAATGAGTTTTATGAGTTGCATAAGGGGAGGTACCCCAAATATTCAGCCAACTGACCCAAGATTATTACTGGGTGTCTATCATGTTATTCTAAGTATAAATCCAGAGGATCATATTTTTCCTTATTTAATTGTCATTTATTATAATTTTTCTCAACATTGACCCAGTATGAAATTGAACATGGAGTATAAAATCCTCTTATGATATGGTATCCACAAAATTATGAAAAATCTATGAAGCCAAAATAACAGTAAAAACCTAATATCAAAATTTTGCTGTAAGGGGGTGGCCTCTAATTATAATATTGCACAATTAACTCAAGTTACACTTTAAGGAAGGAACCACCAAAAATACTTGTCTAAAAATTATGGGAAAATCTCCAGACCTTCATATTAATCAGAAAAGTCTACTGGCCAAATTTCAGAATTTATCAAGACAAATTAATTACCTGAATAGTTATTCTAAGTAAACCCTTTCTAGGGAAAATTGTGAAGGAACCTACTGTTAAATAATTCCAAAAATTTTACAAAAATTCAGAGAGCTTTCTATCGTCCTAAAATATCCTACCACCAAGTTTCATAATTTTCCAGAGGTTATTTGGCCTTTAATTATTTATTACATTCTTAAGACCAAAGAGATGGCTTGTGAATGAAGTGCTAAATAAATTAATTCAATAATCCAAAAAATACCAGAGATCAATTACATGGTTATGAGGGTACCACCAAACTTTCATCACCATCCAAGTTGATTTGAGCATGTAAATTTCTCTTAGAAGGAGATTCCCAAAAATGGTTATTACCCAAATCAGAGGGAATAATAGGTCCTAAAATTGTCTTAAACTTTTCTAGGAAATATTTACACCCCATGAACCTATCTACCAAGTTTCATGACCATCCAAGGACATATGCCCCTATGTCCTTCACAAGGCTTAAAGTGCAACCCTAAGGTTAAAACTAGGGTCCTAGGGCATATCCACCCCACATCTCCCCAAATTACTCAAGGGGGTGTATTGAGTGGTCCTAAACCAGTGGCCAAAATTTCACACCACTTGGATGAGATTTGACCACCTAATTCCATCATGTGCACTTTTAACTTAGTTTGACCTAGTTTGACCAAACTTGGGTTAGCAAAATACCCAACCAAATCAGTCCCAATTGGGCTGAAATTTTTACCAGGGTTATATAATAACCCTAAAGAGTACCCACCGAAATTTGGAGTGGATTGGATGTCATTAGACCCTATAAGTAAATAATATATGAATTATTAAATTATTACAAAAACCTTGGAAAAATGTTCTCCTAAAATTACCGTCTTTGGATATGTTAAGGGGGTTGGTACAAATGGCCTATGTTTCAATTTTCATGTCAATCTCATGATCTAATCAAAAGTTATTCAAAAAAGTTTGGTTGTCCAACCCTAGGGACCAGTCCCACCAAAATGGCTCTACAGGTAGCTACAATGCTCCTATTGAGCTAAAACAAAATTTCAATTAAACTACACACCAAAGGCTACAACATTGATGTTAGGTACTTTTCATCAGAGGGGATCTAATATTTTTATTAATTAAAACAAAACTCTGCAATTAATGTGACAGAAATGAAATAAATCATTTATTCATATGAAATGATTCTGCACGAATCTTGGCGCAAGATGAGCGGCTCCTGCTCATCTTCTTCCTCCAGCCAACGGCTAGAATTACCCCATCCTGGGCTACCTTGGGTCTCATTTTGCCGGCCACCTGAGCGCCGCCCCGGCTGGCCAATGCCACCACCACCTCCGTTGAGGTGGTGGCCGGCGATTAGCTGTAGTTGGCCAGCCGGAGGTGGCCAGAACGAGATGTTCTAGCGGGGTAAAGAGGGATCGAAACGAGCCCTTTTGTGAGCTTGTTTCGAGCCTGATTTGGCTCGAATAAACCACAAATCAGATGAAGATCTAGTACTGGAGGAGAGGAAGCAAATCGGGCCTATGTGGGGGCCTGATGTCGCGAATTCTGGTGGGTTTGCATGGTCGGTGGTGGTGCTTTTTGTGCCATGTCGATCTACGCTCCCAATGCATGATTTCTTTAGGGAAGAGGGGGGCTTCATTCCTTTTCGACCTCTGAAGGTGTTAAAGAGTTCAATTGGGGGAGGGGAGGAGCCAATCCATCAATTGCCATTAATGGCCATGAAGGAAGATTTCGGCCACCTTGATTTCCCTTGATTCAGCCCCCTTGGTGAGATGTAAAATGCTCTAAATTTCTTGTAACTGCCAGGGTAGATGAATGCTCATCAATTGGGGGAGGATTGATGGGTCAATTGCATTCATCCACCATGAATGTTCATCCTCTCTCTCTCTCCAATTTGGGGGAAAACTTCTCCTTCTCTCTCCTAATCATCATTTATAGAATTTTAGTGGTAAATTGAGTAATTCTCAACCCCATGGGTTAGTGGGCCACTTCAATTTGGTCTAGTCTAAGTGGATTGGGCTTGATTTGGGCAAAATAGGGATTATGACCTAAAATTAGGGTTGAGTTGACCTTGGTCAAATTTACCACTTGGGTTGACTCCAATGGGTGGCTAGTCACCCATTGGCCACCCTTAAGGGTTAGGAAGGTCTAGGTAGGGTCAATTTGACAAGGTGAGGGTCAATTGACCCTTAATAGGCCACTTTGACCAAAAATAGGGCTAGGGTTGACTTTGGTCAAATTGTCCAAATTGGTGGCCCCATGATGGGGCTTTTTGGTTCATTGGGTCCCTAGTAACCTTATAAGGGTAAGTTCAAGGTCAATTTAGTATGGTGAAGGCTAATTGGCCCTAGCTAAGCTACTTTTACCAATTTAGGGCAAGGGTTGACTTTAGTCAAATTTGGCCTCTTTGGTTGACCCTAATGGGTCCCTGGTGCTCTAAGGGACCCTTATTGAGCTAGGTATGTTATGGTGGGGTCAAAGGATCAAGGTGAGGCCCTAAAGTCCAACCCTTGGCTTTGTATTTGGAAATTACTATTTGCAGACTACTTGAGTTTTCTCCTTCTTACCTAAGTTCACATGGTCATAAGCTTTTCCTATGGTTTTGTCATGACAAAACCAACTTGGGGGTCTAGTTGTTTGGGGGATGTTACATTTAATGCGCGTCACAAAAAAGTGGAGTTTGCGGTGTGCGACATGGTCTACTTGAAGATCAAGTCGTTCAAAGGCGTTTCGCAAATTCGGCGAATCAAAAAGTTGAGTCTGAGGTATTTGGGTTTGTTTGAGGTTACGGAGCGCATAGGCGAATCGACCTATCGGTTAGCATTGTTCTCCGAGCTAAGTGGATTACATGATGTTTTCCATGTTTTGGTGTAGAGGAAATCGTTGGTGGAACCGGAAGATGTGGTTGGGTCTTCGACAGTTCCCAGTGACGAAGATCTGAGGACAATAGTTCGTCCGGTGTGCATGGAAGATTCTGAAGTCCGACGGTTGCGGAATAAAGAGGACAAGCTGGTGAAGGTGCATTGGAATAATTGCGGATGAGACGAGTTCTCGTGGGAGCATGGGCAAACAACGCGAGATGACTTTCTGGAACTGTTTATGTCAGGTATGTGTGTTTAGTATGTTTTCATTAACGTCTTAAATTTCGAGGACAAAATTTTTTTAATGGGGGTAGAGTTGTAACACCCCAAGTTTCATTGAGCGCAGAGGCTGGAATGCCTAAGGCTAGTATAGGCTTTTCTGTACCTAGGAGCTTGCGTCGGCGCTAGGTGCTAGCGCAGGCATTAGCTACCCCATCGAGTGGCCTAGTGGTTTCGACGGTTGCATTGAGTTGGATTCGTCGAGATATCTTCATCGAAGGGAGTTCGTCAAGAGGCTAGTGCGGGTGGTAGCGCTAGCGCTGGCACTAGGTTTCGTCGAGTGGTGCAGTTCGTCAGGATGTCGAGATGGCTTCGTCGAATGAATTTTCTTCGAGTGGATAGCGCAGGCGGTAGCGCTAACACCGACGTTAGCTTTCGGAACCAGATCCATAAGTAGCCATTTCTGGTCATCCGATCTCCTTAGATCTTGATCCAAAGGCTCAGATAAGTGCGTCCTAAGGTCCTAAATAGGGCAGAGGAGTTCTATGCTCAATCCATTAAGTCCTTTGGTGCTTTTGGAGGCTAAGGAAAGGAGGACGGTTTGGAGGAAGAAGAAGGCTAGACCCGCCATTATTGGAGCAACGGAGCTCCGTTCGCCGATCCGAAACTAGATCTGTGGTGAGGACTCGAAGGCGCTCATTTCTATGCGTGCCTTTCAACCGATCCATGGCGAGGAAGAGAACTATTAGGGTAACGACATCTCTTCTCCCAGTTTTAGGAAGCGTGCATGACATCTCTTTCTTTGTCTTTCTCTTTTCTGAATTTTTTGGCATTGGATCTTCAAATGAGAGGGTTTGGGTTGCCTTGGTTCAAGAAGAACCATCGGGTTGATTGAGTCCATCCCCGACTTGATTTTGCATTAGAGATCCGCCCCGTTAGCGGATTAGGTATTGTGGGTGAAGCCAAAATCATGACCGATTGTCCGATTTGGTTGTGTTGCTTAACGTGCATTTTAGGGATTTTGCTAGAAATTCGATGACGACGAAAACGTCATATGTGTTGCCCTTATGTTTCATGTGAGAATGAACGGTGGATCGAAAAGGGTAATTTTGTGCGTATTGAATGGCTTATGTTGTCGCTTGTATGTGAAGGCATGTCTTTGTCTTTGTGGTCGGCTGGCTAGCCCGTGAATGCTTGGATTCATGTGTGGAGAGTGTACCAGCAAGACAAGTCCCCTTTTTGAGAACTTATGAGAACGTCTGTGCTGATGGGCATGCCCAATGGCATTGTGGGCCTATTGTAGGTGGGGTCTCGGCGAGAGTTCTTAGCATCGGTTGTTTGGTTTGGTGTTGGTTGCAAGAACAAGTGTGTTGATGCGCTCGTTGGCATCGTGAGCCATGTAAGGGGTGAAGTCTCAGTGGAGTTCTTGGCCTTGGGCTTGCACTCCCTGGGGAAATGTTGAGTACCCTTTGAATGTTGTGAAATGATGATTTGTGTTGTTATGTTAGAAGCATACACGTCATAGGGTGCCTTGGGTGAAACCCAAGTTTTCATACATGTTGCATTGATAGTCCCCTTACTTTAATTGCTCAACATAGAAACATGGATGATGCTTGTGACACTCCTACCTGTTCTTATGTTATTAATGTTTATTATATATGCATACGAAGTGCTGAATTACAGGGTGATGTTGTTCCCCGGAGTCCGCTAGTACGGTCGGGAGGAGGGGTGTTGTTACACCATTGTTGGTCAGCCAAAGCTGACCCTCGTTATACTGCTCTTTGTGTAATGGATGCAGGGCAAAGATCGCAGGTTGGACCCAGCTCGCCGGCACAAAAGGCCTAAGCCTCATGAAGTGTACCTCCTCCTGTTTTCATGTCTGATCTTGCTGTTTTATTTTGTTTCAGCTTGCATGCCGAGGTAGCATTAGAAGGCTATTGTCTTTTGGATATTATATGTGCTGTGGTTGATGACTTGAGCATGAGTTTTGTAAGGCATTAAGTGTACTCTTATGTAGATGTGGACAACTTCTATTTCTGTTTAATGTTTCCGCTGTGTTTGTTCTAAGTTGTGAGATGGGTAGTCTCTATATCACTTTTTAATACTAAAGCTGTGGCGATTATATGTTGTGGGTTCCATGCTGGACCTATATTATATAATCATTGCAGGGGAGGTGTTACATGGTGTGTGGTGGGACCTCCATGCTGCAGCCAAGGGTCGGTGTATAATTCTAACTCTTCGGTCAAGTTCTTCTGCGGGATCAGTAGGTGCTAGCTACCCCCCAATTGGGGGTCCGAACTCCTCGTTGGGTTGGTTGATGGTTTCAACATTTATGGTGTGATGAGCGTGGACTGCGGCAAGTGCAAAAAATTCCCAAGGGGGCAACATGGCTGGAATGGATGAGCGAGATGCCGGCTATGGTGGTTCGCAGCCATCTGGCTCGCCGGCTACAGTAGGTATGCTGGCAGACTTTCGAAGGGATGTGTTGGGAAAAACTCCTTTTGATTTAACTTAACAAATTAACTAGAGGTGATTTTACTCTCTAGGGTAATTACCCATGTTGTATAGTAAGGGTAATTTATTCATAGAAGTCTTAGGAAGTCAGCTGAGTCGAAGTAATGAGAAAGGCAAGTTGAAATCATGAAGAAAACTATCTAGAGTAATTATGCGTTGACTAGAAGTCGACTAGGAGTTGACGCATCAGTTGAAGTCGATGCAACATCGAAATGATCTCGACGCAGAAGATAGAGCCTTTCAAAGCAATATAAGAAGTCGACGCAACTTTGAAATAAACTCGACGCAGAAGACAGAGCTTATCAAAGCTATATCAGAAGTTGATGCAACTTCAAAATGAACTTGACGCAGAAGGAAGTGCCTGTCCAAGCCATCTTAGAAGTCGATGCAACTTCGACTTCGAGTAGACGCAGAAGATGTAGTTCAAATTCAAGTCTTCACCTCAACGGATACGTCAATAAGAACTCGACACCACGTCGACATCTGAGTTCAGCCAGAGTTAAGAAGGAATTCAAAGTTACTTCTAGAAGAACTCAGAGGTACTTCGATATGACGAAAGATGAAGTTGATGCAGCGTCGAGTACAGTCAGAAATAGAAGTTTTTTTTGTTGTCCTTTCTAATACCTTTTCAGAAGGTCTACAAAGCAGAAGACTGTTCTCAAAAGGCTCGTTTGTTGCCAAGAATGGGATGGAGTATTCCAGAGATGCAGCAAAAACATTCATGGAAGTTTATTCAAATTAAATGGATGGGTCGGGAACAAAAATCGAAGGAAACATCAATTGTCCAATGGACATTCCTTTTAAGGAAAGTCCAGAAGAAGAAAGAAATTCAAACTCAATTGATAGAGAACAAATAAGCTGAGAAAGAAAGAAAACTAAGAAGAACAATTGGTCACACTTTTTTGCTTGTCGAAATAGGGCTTCTCCTTCTTCCTCCTTCAACCCTAAGACAGAATAGAAGAAGATCTCCTCTACACATTAAAAGAGAATAACAACACTGCTTACTCTTCTTCCTCATCACATAGCAGCAAGTCAACAAAAGTGCTCAGAGAAACAGGATCATGCTTATAACTCTTGCAATCATCACTATCTTATCTCCTATGGAAAAGAGAATAACAACACTGCTCCCTCTTCTTCCTCATTACATTGCAGCAAGTCAACAAAAGTGCTCAGAGAAACATGATCATGCTTAGAACCATTTCAATCATCACTATCTTAAGCAAGGGTTCATCATATTCAGATGATGAGATAAACAGAAGCTACAACATTCAAAGAGATGGCTTCTGAAGGATTCTTACTGAAGAATCCTTTTCTCTTCTTTCTTCTCATTCTACTGTTCTCATTCTCCAACTGTAAAAGAGTTTTAAGAATCTCTCTTCCAAAGGATTCAGTGGTTCTAAGATTCTCCTTATCAAATGACTCAGTGGTTCTAAGAGTCTCTTTATCAAAAGACTTAGTGGTTCTAAGAGTCTCCTTATCAAATGACTCGGTGGTTCTATGAGTCTCCTTATCAAAAGACTCAGGCACAGTTAGTGTAATCTAACCAGGGAGGTAGAAGAGTGGACTACCCACATTTTAGGGAACCACTATAAAATTATTTGTCCTCTGCATTGAATTTCTGTGCTGTCCAGTTTACTGCTTTTCTGTATTTATATTTCCTGTAATTACTTTATTCTATTTTGGTGTTGATGATTGTATAGTACTTAGTAGTTTTTATTGTGTGTGCATAACTATGGTATAAAAGATATAAAACTTTATTCACCCCCCCCCCCCCCCCCCGCCTCTAGAGAATACTCAGAGGCACACTGTGCACTTTTAGGAGGTGATAGAGGTGATCAACCTAGCCCTCGCCACAGCACAAGGTGAGCTCTCAACCCCAGCGGCTCAGGTCATCCCACCGCTGGGGGCAGGCGAGAGTGCCCCGGGGCAGAGACCCGACAAGGAGCAGGTCGACAAGGCGCCACTGGGAGATCTTGTCGGGCGAGAGTTGTTACCCAACCCAGTGAGTGCGAGACCGGTCGGGGAACTCGTGGGGCGAGTGGGGCAGGCAAAAGAGGCGAGTGGTGGAAGCCCGTTCTGTGAGTTGGAGTTTTCCGCACCAACCCTGGAGGGGTACAGGTAGCTGGACGTGGTCTACTACACCGGAGATATAAGTATATGTTAAGGTGGAATAAATTTATTGTTCTTTTCAGTTTTGTCCATATGATCTGCATGAATGCTGGAGTTCCCTAAATCGATTCCGCGGTTGGGCACTCAGTAGACGGTGGTTCAGATTTATCTCTGGAGAGGCTGGCAAGGTAATGTTGAGCTGGAATGCCCCAGATCGATTCCGATGTTGGGCACTCATTAGACGGTGGGTCAGGTTGATCTCTAGAGAGGCTGGCAAAGTAAAGGTGAGCTGGAATGCCCTAGATCGATTCCACTGCCGGGCTCTCACTAGACAGTGGGTCAAGTTGATCTCTGGAGAGGCTTACAAGGTAAGGATGTGCTGGAATGCCCCAGATCGATTCTGCTACAGGGATCTCATTAGACGGTGGTTCAAGTTGATCTCTAAAGAGGCTAACAAGGTAAAGTTGAGTTGGAATGCCCCAAACTATTTCCGATGTCGGGCTCTCATTAGACGGTGGGTTAGGTTGATCTCTAGAGAGGCTGGCAAGGTAATGTTGAGCTGGAGTGCCCTAGATCAATTCTGCTGCAAGGCTCTCACTAGATGATGGGTCAGGTTGATCTATGGAGAGGCTGGCAAGGTAATGTTGAGTTGGAGTGCCCCAGATCGATGTAGATGCTGGGCTCTCACTAGACGGTGTGTCAGGTTGATCTTTGGAGAGGTTGGCAAGGTAATGTTGAGATGGAGTGCCTCAGATCGATTTCACTGCCGGCTCTCACTAGATTGTGGGTCAGGTTGATCTTTGGAGAGGCTGGCAAGGTAATGTTGAGCTGGAGTGCCCCAGATCCATTCTGCTGTCGGGCTCTCACTCGACGGTGGGTCAGGTTGATCTCTAGAGAGGCTGGCAAGTTAATGTTGAGCTGGAGTGCCCCAAATCATTCTTGGGTTTTCTAAACATCAAATGTAGATAGCATATTATATATGCACAGCGGAAATAAAGAACAAGAACAACCATAAACAGTTTAAGGAACTTGCGATTTCATGAACAAGAAATAGGAGAAGCAACGCATTGCAATACCTGAAGGGATTGAGTCAATACTCAACCAATGTGCTCCACAAATGAGATCCCGAAGAATGATCATTGAGTCCCAAGCGCTGAAATGGCTCAGCGCCTCTATGGGAGTCCACATGAGCGATGCAGAACCCTAGCTTCTTGTCGTACAAGAACTAGGATGGAGAAGAAGAGCCCTCAACGTCTCCCATGGATTGCTAGGTCCGACGATAGGGAGAGGCGGTGGCGGCTGGATCGACCGTTCGGAACTCTTCCGTCGGAAGCTATCGCGGAACCTTTCCGTCTCTCTCAGATTCACAAAAGGGAGATCACCATTTAGGGTATGAAATCATGTAGTATTTATACCTAGGCGAAAGATTGGCTATCCGCACACCCACGACATATATTGGAGTAAAATAGAATTCGTCGAGTGAACCTTTCACTGAAGAAATTCGTCGAGTAACAAATTGGATTCGTCGAGTAACAAATTGGATTCGTCGAGTAACAAATTGGATTCGTCGAGTGAACCTTTCACTAAAGAAATTCGTCGAGTAAAACTCAATTCATCGAGTGAACTTTTCACTTCTATTCAAGTACAATTCAATTCGTCGAGTGAACTTTTCACTTCTCGTCGAGTATAAGTCAATTCATCGAGTACATGAGTTTGTCGGATTCGTCGAGTCAATCATGGATTCATCGAATCAACATTTAATTCGTCGAGTCAGCATTGATTCATCAAGTCAACATGGATTCATCGAGTCAACATGGATTCATACATTCGATGAACTGAGGTAAGAGACGTCGAGAAATTCTCGACGACTCGTCTCGAAGACTTGGCAACATGCTCCATACAGTATTCACAATACTTATGGAGCATACAGTTGACTCGACCCAACTCCAATAAGTCATAGGATTGGTCCTTCACTCATATCCAATATGAGTAAGGCCAACACAATTCTTTCTCAAACTTCTCCAAACACTCTTGTGTGTGACCCCATGGGCTCATATCCCGTTAGTAGTAAGACCAAATGCTTGATCACTTCCAGATCACCTTGGAAACACCAATAGTCTCCCACTAGATCTTGAACGTATCAAACAACAGTCTCACAAACAATGAGCGACATCTAGCAATACATCATTGCTACCCAAGCAATAAGAGTTCATAACTCAACAAGCTAATCTTGACCATTGTATCAGTGCTGTCGTGTCTCATTGTCCCTTACATCCAGATAGAACTAGAGGCATGGACCGTGTCACCCTCATAATTGTTCAATCCTAGTTTCCTGATCTATAATAGTCTCTCTAAAATTGGTGATCTCAATATCATATATTGACTCAACCAAGCATTGCCATGCATTTCTCAGTCTCATTCCATCAAGGGGCCCATGGATGTATCTACTGTCATATAGGAGGACAAATTCCATTTCTGTCCACACACAAACACCCAAATGATTCGTAACATACCCAATAACCACCCTTATCGTCAACCTTTCTCAAGGAAGACTTTAGATGGCATCAAAGTACGCTCTTCCCCACTTGATGAATGCTGCGACTTCAGGTCAAAGAACTACAAACACCATTTTCATTTGAGACCTACTTGTGACACGTTCATATAACAATCCACAAAGTTGTCTCAAGGTGGGTCTGTCCAGTAAAACTTGTTCACTAACAAGTACCCATGTGATGACTTAATTGATATCATAATATCATGAGAAATGGTCGCCAGTCAACGCACATGCTAGTATTAATGTATCATCATCGCCCTTTAACTTCTAAGATGATACGCCGACTATGGACCTTTTAAGAATGAAGCTTCTAATTCAACATAGGCCCTCACATTCAAGTCACACACATGAATTCCTGTGGAAGCAAACATTCTAAGGGCATTTATTATGCTAATTAATCTATCAAATAGAAACAGATGACATAATAATAAGAACTTGCCATAAATGTAAAATAAAATATAAAGTACTCCTTTCATCACATGAATAAACAACAACCGACAAATATATAAATTAATCCCCAAGACTCCCACTAAAGATTATCATTCAGGTATCTAATACCCATTGATCTAGAATGACCATCATGCTTTCTCTGTGCAAGAGGCTTCATTAGTGGATCCACAATATTATCTTCAGTCGGTACTCTGCATATGCTCACATCTCCTCGATCGACAATCTCTCGTATAAGATGAAACCGCCGAAGTATGTGCTTGGAGCACTGATGAGATCTAGGTTCCTTTTCTTGTGCAATAGCACGGTTGTTGTCACAGTAGAGAACTACGAGATCTACAATGCTAGAAACTACACAAAGCTCACTGATGAATTTCCTAATCCACACAGCCTCCTTCGCCGCATTTACAACAGCGATATACTCGGCCTCAGTCATAGAATCAGCAATGGTCTCTTGCTTGGAACTCTTCCAACTTACAGCTCCTCCATTTAGGCAAAATACAAAACCTGATTGGGACTTTGAATCATCCCTATCAGTCTGGAATCTAGCATCTGTGTAACCCTTTACAACGAGCTCTTCCTCTCCACCAAACACCAAGAATACGTCCTTTGTCCTTCTTAAATACTTTAGGATATTCTTGACATCTATCTAGTGACCATCACCAGGATCAGACTGATACCTGCTCGTCATGCTCAAAGCATATGAGACATCGGGTCGAGAACACAACATTGCATACATGATTGATCCAAAGCGGAAGCATATGGAATCAACTTCATATGGTCCTTATCTTCCAAAGATTTTGGACACTGGTCCTTAGAAAGACTCACACCTGTGACATGGATAAGAATCCCTTCTTGGACTCAAGATTGTTGAATCGTTTCAACACCTTCTCAATGTATGTACTCTGGGTCAAACCCAGCAACTTCTTCGATCTATCTCTATAAATCTTAATACCAAGTATATAAGTCGCTTCACCCATGTCCTTCATAGAAAAGCAGTCCCCTAGCCTATTCTTAACATCTTGCAGGGTCGGAATGTCATTCCCGACCAGAAGTATGTCATCTACATATAATATCAGGAAAATGACAATGCTCCTACTAATCCTCTTGTAAACCCAAGGCTCATCCTCGTTCTTGATGAAACCAAACTCTTTGATTTTCTCATCAAAATGCAGATTCCAACATCGGGAAGCTTATTTCAATCCGTAAATGGATCGATTCAACTTGCATATTTTAGTGGCTTCACTTGGAGATACAAAACCATCAGGTTGTGTCATATACACTTCCTCAAGGAGGTTTCCATTAAGGAAAGCCATTTTGACATCCATTTGCCAGATCTCATAGTCATAATACGTAGCAATATCAAGTAGAATTCTGATGGACTTGACCATGGCAACAGGGGAAAAGGTTTCATCATAGTCAACACCATGAATTTGCCTGGAACCTTTAGCCACCTACCGGCCTTTGAATGTTTGTACATTCCCATCCATGTCGGTCTTCTTCTTGAAGACCCACTTGCACCCTATGGGTCTTACCCCTTCAGGTGGTTCCACCAAGGTCCAAACTTGGTTTGTATACATGGAGTCCATTTCAAATTTCATGGCCTAAAGCCAGTTCTCGGAGTCTGGTCCACTCATAGCATCATGGTAGGTTGCAGGCTCATCATCATGATCCATAAGCAACACATTACCTATTTGAGACATGAGAAATCCATATCTCTCAGGCTCAAATCTTGGTCTACCAGATCTACGTAGGACTTGTGTTTCTTGAGCAGGCTCTCTAGCTACAACTACTTGTAGTCCTTGCTCAGGTTCCAATCTAGATTCATTTTCAGTTTGTGGTTCTTGAACTTCTTCAAGTTCTACCTTTGTAGTCTTTTTGGATAAGAACTCTTTCTCCAAAAAGACGCATGTCCTTGCGACAAAAACATTGCCCTCAGATGGCAGGTAGAAGTAGTACCCTTTGGTCTCCCTAGGATACCCCACTAGATAAGATTTATCCGATTTGGGTTCCAGCTTGTCAGGCATTTGACATCGCACATATGCCTCACAGCCCCAAATTTTAATGAAAGACATACTAGGACGCTTCCCAGTCCATATCTCATATGGTCTCTTTTGAACCGCTTTCGTTGGAGCGCGATTTAAAGTGAAAGCTGCAGTCTCTAGAGCAAATCCCCAAAAGGAAACATGCAAATCTGCATGACTCATCATTGACCGTACCATGTCCAACAAAGTACGATTACCCCTCTCAAACACACCATTATGTTGTGGTGTTCCGGGCCGAGTGAGTTGTGATACAATACCACATTCTCTCAGATGATCATGAAACTTATGACTCAGTTATTTGCCACATCGATTAGATCTGAGTGTTTTTATCCTTTTTCCCAGTTGGTTCTCTACTTCATTCTTAAGCTCTTTGAACTTTTCAAAGGTTTCGGATTTGTTCTTCATAAGAAACACGTATCTGTATCTACTGAAATCATCAGTGAATGTAACGAAGTATTAGAACCCACTGAGAGTGAGGTATTAGATCTTAGCTTTACTCTAGAGGGGGGGGGGGGTATAAGTTTTTTAACTTATTTTATAGCGGAATTAAAATAGTGATATATATGTGTGTACAGATTGAGTGTAAAAGCAAAATAAACACAAATCACAGCACAGTACAGAAAGAAAAACACAATCATAGAAGATACAAGGATATATAGTAGTTCCCCAATCAAATAGGGTACATATACTCTTCTACCACCCTTGGTAGGAATCCACTAGATTTTTGATCAGGTGCCCTATCACCACTGGGATTTTTGATCAGGTGCCCAAACACCACTGAGCTTTCGATAAGGTGCTCAAACCAAAACACAGGTTTTTGATCAGGTTCCCTGCCACCAAAGGTTTAACTTTTGAAGGGAGTTAGAACCCTGTATAAGATGTGGTAAAAAGGGTAAAACAAAAGGTTTATGAAATTCTTCTCTGTCAACAAGCTGAGAGAAGACTAGTGGATTGTTGTGATGCAAAGCTCCCCCTATCTGATAGAAATTCTTGACAGTTGAAGGATGGAGCTTTCTCTTGAATGTAGAATATCTTCCTTGATAGCAGATGAATCTGAGAGACAAAGTTTCTCAGATTATTGTTTCTCTTTGAAGATTAAGAACTAGCAGCTGAAAACTGAGTGAAGAATGTTAATGTTCTCAGAGAATGAGAATGCTGCAGTTGAGGATGAACTCTGTAATTTTTTTTGACATTTTTTGAAGTTCACTATCGACTGATACTTCTCTATTCTTTCTTTCACTATCTTCTTACTGATCTTTCTATTCCTTAGACAATATAACACTAATTTGAAATTCAAATCTTCTGGATAAGGAATATAATATTCTGAAAAGATATTTCTTGGAACTGCAATTTGATTCAGCAATAATAATTAATTCCTTTTCCTTTTCCATAAGAGTATCCTTTTCCAATATGTCAAACAGCTATTTCTCGAGAGAAGAGAATGGAAAGGAATAATAAAAGGAAAGATCAAATCTTGACTTATCGGAAAAGTGAATAAGTCCAAATAATTGAATAGATCTGTTGCTGAATAGTCGAGCTGAGTTCAGAGAACCTAGATAACTGATCTATCAGAAGTTGTTAAGCTAGAGAAGAAATTCGTCGAGCTGAAAACTGAGTTTGTCGAGCTGAGAGTTGAGTTCGTCGAACTGAAGGCTGAGTTCGTCGAACTGAAGGCTGAGTTCGTCGAACTGAACATCTTATTACTTATACGTCGAAAACAGAGCTGAGTTCGTCGATCTCAAACTGGAGTTCGTCGAAGTGAAGACAAAATATGTAGAGTTGGCTGGAAGACTGAAATAGTCGAGCTGAAGAGCAAGCTCGTCGAACTGAAGCATGGCGTTCGTTGAACGCAGAACGTATTTCGTCGAACGCAGATTGAAGTTCGTCGAACACAGAAACTTCGAATTTTTCCTAAGTTCTAGCTACTCAGACACACTTAGACCTTGACCCTTAGACTATACAATTGGGTCAACTTGAGACCTAGTCAAAAGATAGTGATCCTAGCCCAAATCAGTAATAGGGTTGTTCCAACAATCTCCCCCTATTTGGGTTAGTATACTATTTGACAAATAATAAAATAAAACAAACAACAAATACAGAGCATATATATCTGACAGAATTTAAATCATTTCAGCAGATAAAATATATATAACTCTAAGTTTAGGAATATTTACACTGAAAAATAGAATTAGCACTACACCATATTATGCATATGGTAGCGCTCAAAAACTGCTACTGTAGGTGAAAAAACCGCTACTGTAGGTCTACGGTAGCAGTTGCGCGCGCGCTACATCTGCCGTCGTGGTCGTAGGGTATGGTAGCGGTTACCCAATGTATTGTGACGTTTTTGCAACCGCTACTATAGGTACATCTATTATAGCGTTTATGATATCCAATGGTAGCGATTATTTTATTTTACAGCAACGGTTACGATACTCTATGGTAGCGTTTATGCTTATATTTGGCCACATTTATAATTGCTATGGAAGCGGTTATCTTTTTAATAATGTGCATTTTAATAAATTTATTTATTTTCTATTAAATTGACTAAAAAAAGAAAATATATGAGACAATAATAGAGTTAATATCTATTTTGTAAAAGAATTTAAATGAATTTTTTTATTAATAATAAATTAAAGAAGGTGGGAGATAGCCCAAACCCTTCAATAATACAATCAATATATATATAAATCCACTAATTTTCATTACTAAACTCATTAATTACATGAAAAAACATATACAATAAATATTCTGCTCTTGAAAATTATTCTAATTCTTCTTCACGAGCTCATCCTTCTTATCTTTCTTCCTTCTTCACAACCATCTTCCTTCTTCATGCACCAATTTCTCTACCCGACCTTCTTCGTTCCCAGCCATATATGCAAGATCTTCATCATCTACACTTCCAACAAAACCTGAACCATCAAAGATTGTATAAGAAAATACAGTTACAAAAATGCTAAAAATAAACAGCATGCAGTAGATGAAAAATTCTAAACAGTTTGTTCGGAAGGGCGAGAATGTTAAAAAAAGAGGCCTTTCATGCTAGACAAGATGATAATTCATACAACAAGAAAAATATTATGCCCCAGATATTTTTAAAAGTTGGACACCTTCATAATTTCAAAGACTATTACATCTACTCACAAGATATTTGCTATCAGCTTCAAGTTGGACACCTTCATAATTTCAAAGACTATTACATCTACTCACAAGATATATGCTATCAACAGTTAATGATTGCAGCATTTGGACCAACAGATGAGATGGTTGGGAAACTTAATCCTTTAAAATGTTTCAAAGCAAACATCATAAATAGATAATCAACAGTTTATTTAAAACAGCAGAAAAAGCTACAAGGAATTGATTTATTTGCTTAATAAATGTCAAGTATTAGAGAAGAGCATGGGATTAGGGATCTTAAATGCTTTGAAAACCTGTGCGACATGCATACACACTCAACACACACACATTTTGATGGGGAAATGATTTATCTTAACCCCTAGAAATAAGTTGAATATGAATTCTAAGAAAGAAAAACAAGGTTAAGTAAATATGCGTTGAATACTATTCGACGCAACGTCGAAATGAAGTCGACGTTTCCTTCAGATTGAGTCGAAGTAACTTTAGGAAGATTTCGACGTATGTGTTGTCGACGCTACTCTGATTTCTAGTCGACGCATATGGAGAAGTCGACGCACCTTAGTCGACGCACCTTCCTTATTCTCCTCTCAACGTCCAGCCAAGAAGAACTCAACGTTTACGTCGAGTGGTAATCGATGCACGTTGATTTATATGACAGATTTAAATATGCGCCAGATCTCTTTCCTTCTTTCAGTAGATCTGATTTGTATGGAATAAATGTCAATATTTTATAGCCGTTCTGAAACATTCTTTCCTTATATCTGATTCTTGGCTAATTTGATTAAACTTATTTGGACATTATTTGAAATCAGAATTAGTTCTTTCCTTCTACAGAAATAAATATTATGGAAACATTTTCATCTTTCTATTTTTCTGACTGCTAATTGATTATCCTCCTATAGTATTATTTTAAATTAACAGAGCTATAAATAAAGAGGAGGTCAGCAGAAAAAGCAGAACAAGTGATTCACCACATACATTTGAAATAGAGGAAAAGTTCCCAAAAGAATAGAGAGATAAGCTGAGAAAAGTGATAGTGTGCTGCAGAGACAAAGCCTTCATCTTCTCCTTCTTCTTCTGAAGCCACTCTGCTGCAAATTCTGATAGCTCTCACATAAGAGAGAAAAGCTACAAATCTTCTTCTCTCTATAGAAAAAAGATTTAATTCACTACTTCTTGTGCTTCCAATCTTCTTGTTAGGAAGAAGATTCATTCTTTTTTTAAATACTTCTTTTCCTTTTTTTTCTTATTTTCATTCTCACATATTGTAAAAGAGTTTTTAGAATCTCTCTTCAAAAAATTCAGTGTACTGGTTCTAAGAGTCTCCTTGTCAAAAGACTCAGGGTGGTTCTAAGAGTCTCCTTGTCAAAAGACTCAGGGTGGTTCTAAGAGTCTCCTTATCAAAAGACTCAGTGCAAGATAGTGAATTCCTACCAAGGGGGTAGAAGAGTGGACTACCCAAAGTTTGGGGAACCACTATATTTTCTTGTGTTATGTTGTGATTTCTTTTCTTGCATTTACTTTCTTTACTTGTTTAATTCTTGTTGGTGTGTGGGAAGCTATAATCTGTGATCATACAAATATATATATTAACTTTGCACAAAATAATTTTTAATCTCTATTCACCCCCCCTCTAGAGAATTCTAGTGAGGTAAACTGTGCACTTTCAATTGGTATCAGAGGGAGGTTGATCTAAAAAGGTTAACTCCTTGATCAAAAAGATCCTACCACTTATTTATATATATATATATATACTTTTCTAACAATCAATTTTCACATGGCACAAATCAAAGATTATGCTTCCACCAGACCACCAATGTGCAATCTTGAAAAGTTTGCAGTTTGGAAAACAAGAATCAGAATTTATATGAATTCCATTGATGGTGACTTGTTTAATATTACTGTGACAGGTCCCCCAAAGCCCTATAGAAAGGATGCAAGTGGCAATGTCACACAAACACTTGTTCCAAGATCTGAGTGGACAGAAGATGAGAAGAAGGCTAGAACGTATGATCTAAAGGCCATGAACATACTTGTCTCAACTCTCTCAGATGACATCTTTCAAAGGGTTGTTGACTGTGAATCATCCAAAGAAATTTGGGATGCTCTTACAAAGATGGTGGAAGGAAGTGCTGATGAAAAGAAAGATAAGAAGGCCCTATTGATCTCCCAATATGAGAACTTCCAGAAGAAGAATGAAGAGAGTATCTCTGAGATATATGACAGATTCAGTCTAATCATCAACCAATTGAAAAACTTGGATAGAGAGATCTCCCTCACTGAGATTAATGACAAATTGCTAATGAGTCTCCCCACTTCATGGGACTCAAGAATATGGGCAATAAGAGACACAAGAGGACAAAAGGAAATCTCTACAGATGCTCTCTTAGGAAAACTCAAATCCTATGAGCAACTACTAAAAACTAGAGAAGAGAAGAAAAGAAGAGAAAACACTCCAATCTCCTCAAAAGACAGGAACATAGCTTTAAAGGCAACAGAAGAAAGGACTCCTGTCACTGAAGAAGAACTATTCAGTTTCCTAGCCAGAAGATTTAAGAAATGGGTCAAGACAGATGGATCAAAAAGTAGGGAGTCAAAACCAAGGTATGACAAAACTCCCACTAAAGAAATTATTTGCTATTCTTGCAGGAAACCTGGACATATTGCCCCAGAATGTCCAGAGAATGCTGAAACAAAGAAAGATCTGAAAAGAAAGGATCTCAAGAAAAAGGGGAAGAAGAAAGAAAGAGGCTTTATTGCAGAAGCCTGGAGTGAAACAGACTCTGAGGACAGTTCATCCTCTGAGAGTGACAATGAAGAATCTAGGCAAGAAGACCTATGCTTGATGGCCTTTGAAGGCCCCAAGAATGATGATGGTGCTAAATCTTGGAGTGAGACAGGATCAGAAGAAAGCATATCTTCTGAAGATGAAAAAGAAAATAGCCTTATTCTCATAGAGGAATCTGAGGATAAGGATGAGGTAAGCATCTTTGATGAAATAGATTTTCAAAGTGATAAATTCAGAAATGATTTTATGGGAATGTGTCTAGATCAATAAAAAGCTAAACAAGAAATCAATGACCTAAAAGAACAAATTCATATGGTCAAGAACCAAAGAAATAAAAAGTATATAAGCTCAATAGATCATGTATTAAGGGCTAACATAAGAGAGAAGGAAATAGAAAGGGATAGAATAGAAAATCAGTTCCTTAAGGATAAGGTTTCTCAGGCAAAGGCCTTTGAAGAATCAATAAAAATGAGAAGCCAAACTCTTAAAGAAATCACTGAAAAACAAACAATAAGACACAAAAATCTTGGGCTAGGGGCTGATCCATCAATCAGCCTAATTCCATCCAACAAGCCTGCATGGATGAGCCCTGTAAAATTCACTAGACCCATCCAATCAGCAAACCAAGAAAAAGAATCACAACATAAGAAAGAACACTTCTTCAAGGAAATAAAGGAATTTGATGAAACATCATATTATTCAGCTGATGACTCACAAAATTCATCTGAAGAGACCACTAAACCAAAAGAAACAACATACAAAGGAGTAAAAACAGAAAAAGATAAAATGAAAATTTATGAAGACACAATCACGTCGACTTCATATCGACGCATGAATGATAATGCGTCGACTTCTACTCGACGTACCCTCTTAGATGCCTCGACCTCTACTCGATGTTTGAATAAAGATACGTCGACATCCAATCGACGCAACTTCCTCCATGCGTCGATACCAGATCAACGCAATCTAAGGAATGCGCCGAATATAAATCGACGCAACTATCAACATGCGTCGAATAGATATCAACGCACAAAAGTTCGGAGCAACTTAAATACCTTTCCTCCAAAAGCCTTTCATCCTAACCCATATTCAGGACCCATTCATCCCAATCATGATTTCTATCCTAATCAACACCTCTATCATGATTTCTATCCTAAACATGGTAACCAAAATTCCCATTTTAACCAAAATTTCTATCCTAACCAAAATAAAACTTTCTATCCTGATCAACCCTTTTATTCTTCTCTAAACTCAAATTATCATAATAATAAGATAATCAAGTGCCATATATGTAACAAAACTGGCCACCTTGCCAAACAATGCTAGTACAACCAATCAAACTATCTGTAAAAATTAGTCCAAGGCTGACTTAGAACTAGGTAGAGATAAACACCTAGAATTCTTCAGGAAAATTAAAAGTCACGTCGATCTCTAATCAACGCACCGTCGATAACTCAACTCTATAAGTAAAATCGATGCATGCGTCGACTCCACTCGACGCATACGTCGATAGGAAATCCTATCATCCCAAGTCAGACTATATCGACGCTCACGTCGAATTCCTCTCGACGTAACGTCAACTTCATGAAAACGAGCGGCAATACAAAAATATTTTCGGTCACATCCACGAAAGTACCGAATAAGCCTCGACTTGAGCCCAGTTTCGACGCTTCACCTGACTTAAATAGTCTCTTCAGTTAGAAGCCTTCACTACTCTGCATCTTTCATCCTTCTTGCTCCTCAAACCAGCCGATTTCTTCCTCTCTCTTTCACTAACCTAAAATGGCTCCAAAGACCAACTCAGGCTTCGACATTGACCTTGAGTCCTTCCAAGCAGCCGCAGAAAACTACAAGAGCATCATTGCTCTCTTTACTGAAGCAGGACTGGACAAGCTCATCTCCACTAGGTGCAAGCTCCTGGAATCAGAGCACATAGAGCTAATAACTCATGTTCAGATATCTGAACAAGGAGAAATCCAGGGAACACTATATGAGACACCAGTCTCAATCTCAGCAGAACATATTAGGGCCACCTTTGATCTACCATCAGGTATATCCTAATATCATCTTTGTTTAAATGAAATAAGGAAAGAAAAAGAGCCTCTAAAAAGAATGACTAAACAAGTCTTAATTATTTCCCTATTAGGTGATGAATCCATTGAACTCACACCTAATGAAATCAAGCACTTGCTCACCACCATGAATTTCTCAAAAGATAGATCAATCCGTCTGAAAAAGATAGACTTTTCTGATGAGTACAGATTGCTGGCAGACATAGTAGGGAAGATACTACTATGCAAGATATCAGCCCATGATGCAGTGCCCAAGCTGCAACTGAACATCATGGGGGCCCTTGTGCTGAAGAAGAAGGTGGACTGGGCCAGCTGTCTTCTCAAAATGATAGCTTCCAAATACTCTCACAAGGAAAATGCCTACATGAGAATCATGAGCCAAGTACTCTTCCACTCCTTCCCTGACCTATGTAGGTCAAAAGGAATCCCCATTCCTCCAGGGAAGAGGATGTCAATTGCTCTCTTTTCTAAGTGGACCAGGCAAATCCCTAAGCCTGGTTCCATCCCTGAAAGAACTCCATCTCCTCTTTCTCCTCCTCCTCCTCAAAGAGACAACCCTTCTCTACCACCATCATCCACTCAAATACTCTCTACTACCCTCACAACTCCTACTCTACCTACATCTTCTCAAACACATGCTCAAACAACAGTTTCTCCTCCTACTTTCCCATCTTCTCTACCTCCATTGTCACCCATACCTCATGAATCAACTCACTTCTCTCCTCCTCTGTCACCTCTTCCTCCTCCATCACCTCCTTAACTTTCACACCATGAAACATCTTCATCCACTGAGGCTCTCATCACTCAGTGCATCAAATCAGCAGCTGAAAAATTCCAAGTGATGCTGGATGAGCATTGCTGCCAAATTCATTCCTCCATCCTTCACATGCACACCCAAATAGATGGGGTCAGTGCCTCTGTGCAAGGCCTAAAGACCTCTCTCTCTTCCTCTAGAGTGACAAGGTCTTTCTTAACCTCCCTGGCCAAGAAGGTCAAGAAGGGGGAGAATCTAGATGAAGAGCAGCCCTCCAATCCTAAATCTCTCTCTCACAAGTCCCCTCCTTCCTCAAAATCTGACAAAATCCTTGGGAATGAGATAGTACATGAGCTACACAATGATGAACAAACTATAGAGGTACTTCATATAGCAAGAGAGGCTGCAAGTCAAGTAGTACTATTACAAGGGGAGGCAAGCAGAGAAGAAACTGAAAAGGAAGATATAGCAGTTGGGAAGAAAGATAAAGAAACTACAAATCAGGGGGAGCTGGATACTGATATGAATAAACCTGGAAATGAAAAAGGACAGCTAGATGCAACTGGAGCTGGAGATGATAGAGAAATAGAAGAAGTAGAAAGATTAAAGGAAGTTACATCCCAGGGGGAGCAATCTGCTCAGGGGGAGCTAGGTGAACTTCCTACAAATGAGAAAGAGAAACCCTCCTCTCCTAAAATAGTAGTATTCAAGAGAAAGAGAAAAACCACTCCTACCCCTCCTGAGTAATATTTGAAAACAATGCTGATATATCTTACCCTATAGTTGAATACTACTTGGTATGAACATGAAATCTGTTTATATGATTCTGAAAATTTATTTATATGATCTTTTCTTCTAAATTTCACTTTTGATTGAGTGACATATTTCTTTTCTATACAAATGCTGTGCTGGATTGATTTTATGCTAATACAATTTCTCTCTAAGTAGGGTTAAGACAAATAGGGGGAGATTGTTGGGGAAATGATTTCTCTTAACCCCTAGAAATAAGTTGAATATGAATTCTAAGAAAGAAAAACAAGGTTAAGTAAATATGCGTCGAATACTATTCGACGCAACGTCGAAATGAAGTCGACGTTTCCTTCAGATTGAGTCGAAGTAACTTTAGGAAGATTTCGACGTATGTGTTGTCGACGCTACTCTGATTTCTAGTCGACGCATATGGAGAAATCGACGCACCTTATTCGACGCACCTTCCTTATTCTCCTCTCGACGTCCAGCCAAGAAGAACTCGACATTTACGTCGAGTGGTAATCGACGCACGTCGATTTATATGACAGATTTAAATATGCTCCAGATCTCTTTCCTTCTTTCAGTAGATCTGATTTGTATGGAATAAATGTCAATATTTTATAGCCGTTCTGAATCATTCTTTCCTTATATCTGATTCTTGGCTAATTTGATTAAACTTATTTGGACATTATTTGAAATCAGAATTAGTTCTTTCCTTCTACAGAAATAAATATTATGGAAACATTTTCATCTTTCTATTTTTCTGACTGCTAATTGATTATCCTCCTATAGTATTATTTTGAATTAACAGAGCTATAAATAAAGAGGAGGTCGGCAGAAAAAGCAAAACAAGTGATTCACCACATACATTTGAAATAGAGGAAAAGCTCCCAAAAGAATAGAGAGATAAGCTGAGAAAAGTGATAGTGTGCTGCAGAGACAAAGCCTTCATCTTCTCCTTCTTCTTCTGAAGCCACTCTACTGCAAAATCTGATAGCTCTCACATAAGAGAGAAAAGCTACAAATCTTCTTCTCTCTATAGAAGAAAGATTTAATTCACTACTTCTTGTGCTTCCAATCTTCTTGCTAGGAAGAAGATTCATTCTTGTTTTAAATACTTCTTTTCCTTTTTTTTTCTTATTTTCATTCTCACATATTGTAAAAGAGTTTTTAGAATCTCTCTTCAAAAAATTCAGTGTACTGGTTTTAAGAGTCTCCTTGTCAAAAGACTCAGGGTGGTTCTAAGAGTCTCCTTGTCAAAAGACTCAGGGTGGTTCTAAGAGTCTCCTTATCAAAAGACTTAGTGCAAGATAGTGAATTCCTACCATGGGGGTAGAAGAGTGGACTACCCAAAGTTTGGGGAACCACTATATTTTCTTGTGTTATGCTGTGATTTCCTTTCTTGCATTTACTTTCTTTACTTGTTTAATTCTTGTTGGTGTGTGGGAAGCTATAATCTGTGATCATACACATATATATATTAACTTTGCACAAAATAATTTTTAATCTCTATTCACCCCCCCTCTAGAGAATTCTAGTGAGGTAAACTGTGCACTTTCACATTTATATACATGCACAAACATACACTCAACACACATACACACACACTCAACACATGCACACACACACATTTACACACATACATGCACACACACTCAACACACACACACGCACACACACACACAAACTCAACACATACACATAATCAAAACATCCACAAACTCACTCACATATTCACCAAAAAATCAACACACACATCACATAAATGCACACACACACACTCATCAGTCACATATTCACCATAAACGCTACCATAAACAACACACACATTTATATACATGCACAAACATACAGTCAACATACATACACACATATTTACATACATCCACACACACACTCATCACATGCACACACACATTTAAATGCACACACACACTCAACACACATAAACACACACACATACATGCACAAACACTCAACACACACACGAACACACACACACACAAACTCAACACATACGCACAATCAAACATCCATACACTCACTCACATATTCACCAAAAAATCAACATACACATCACATACATACACACACAAACTCATCAGTCACATATTCACCATAAACGCTACCATAAACAACACACTCATTTATATACATGCACAAACATACACTCAACACACATACACACATTTACATACATCCACACACACATTCAACACATGCACACACACATTTAAATGCACACACACACTCAACACTTACAAACACACACACATTTACACACATACATGGACACACACACTCAACAAACACACACGCACACACACACAAACTCAACACATACACACATTCATTTGAAATATATAAATGTATGATGTGTGATTCTTCCCGGTGGCTGCACGCTTTTATGAATCGCAGAGGTACCCAATCTGTGTGGTTTTATTTGTCAATGTGCTGCTGAGGTTATTATGATAATTTAAGTTTTAGGGATGATGACTGGGTGGGGATGATAAATTGCAATCAATTAATGGGTTGCTGTATCAAAAGGGACTTTCGCATACATGGATGTATATGGTATAGGTACATATCTAAAGGGGCTTTCACATACCCGTTAATGTCACCAAACAACATATCGAAACAGAAATCCAAAAAAAAATTCATCAACATAGAATCGTAGATGGCAAAGCAACGGAGAGTACCTAGATCTGCGGGGGTAATAGCGGTGGAATATCAGCCGAAGTGTAACTCCACTGATTGGAGGTTTTCCGGCGGAAAGGTGTTCCGGCGAAGAGGGGTTCCAGCGCTAAATTGGCAAGAGGGTCAAAGTGGTGGAGGTGGGGAAAGCGGAAAGCAAAGAAGGGAAATAAATTAGAGAAATTACCGGCAGGGTGGAGGTTTTCCGGCGGAGAGGATTTCCGGCAGAGAGGAGGTGTTCCGGCTTCCGGCGCTGTGTCGGCGAGAGGGATGATGGAGATTCTTACATGGAGAGTAGATCGCAGATGTGTAGTTGAAGGCGTGGTCGTGGTTATCGGAGAGGAGGCGTGGAGCGCAAGCGGGGAGGCCGGTGGGAGGTGCTGCGGTGTGGAGTCGACTGCGGGAGGGAATGCGGCGTGGAGTGAGTTCTAGGGTTGAGTTGTGCACGCGTAAGAGGTGTATATATTACTGTGAGATGTTAATCTGTGATTTAGATAACGGCTAAGATTGTGTTGGTGTCTTAATTACATAGGCATAATACTCTAAGTCCTAAACGTGATTTCCTCTAGGGGATACATGTTGTAGTTTTTTAGACAACAACAAAGATTGACTTTGATAGATTGGGATTTTTTTAGCAGTAGCTAGGCACTTCGATTGAGAAGACTCGAGATCACCCAAGATTAACACTAGAACTTGTGACTCAATGTATCAGTTCAAGACTACTCAAAAACTCTAGCTATTTATACCCCATCCTCATGACCAGACAATCACAAATCTAGGCACCGTCAATTTAGTGCCCGTTTGATGTGGCATTTTTGCTCGATCTGATAAGTTTGGACAAAAGCACCATCGACATTAAAATATGTGTTGCATGATAATGGTTATGATCGCCACTAAGAAAAAGAACTAATTATGAACATAAAATGGATAGAGATTCTTAGGTGAAGCCCGGTGTTCAAGAAAGATGATACTTATTTAATAGCTTAAAGTACTAATTATTTTAGTTAGCAATCTCTGTTGTGAAACTTAAATCACATTTTGGGAAAAAATTAGAGTGTAGTAGCATTTATTATATATAGTAGCGCTTGTAAACGCGACCATAAAGTTCCTATGGTAGCGTTCTCATGACCACGACAAAATAAATGACACTGTAGGTATGATACTCTATAGTAGCGTTCATTTATCTATAGTTGCGGTTCTAAACGCTACCATAAATATTTTTTGTTAGCGTTTACTAAACCGCTACAAAACAAGTGCTACCATATGCATGATATGGTGTAGTGTAGCAAAATACCAAACAAGTCTGAAGCTTTACTCTTTCACTTTGAGGAAGGCTTGAAGATGATTTCTCTATTTGGATTCTCTGATTCTCTTTTACTCATATAGAGGTCATTAGCTCCCATCAGGGTTTGAGATGATGCATGAGGAACCACTGCTGCTGGGTGCAACCTTAAATAATCTTCAGCATTAAATAAGTGTCTTGAGTTGTACCTTTCAAATTCTTGTCTTCTAAAATCAGACATTATAGTGAACTGAGAGAAATCCTTGCCTTCTGCTTGGGCTTTGTTTATCTGAGCTGTAGCAATAACTGGAACTGAATCTGTCATATGAGAATCAATAGCTAGAGCTGCTTCTATATCACAAACTGGAGCTGCTGTATAAAAAACTGCATCTGTTATATCAAACACCATAACTGAATCTGGATCTGCATGATCTGGAACTTCTTCATCAAGTATCTCCCCTGCCTAGTTTCAGGGAGACCTGAATCTAGGCCCCTAGAAGAAGGCACAGGTGTAGAGGAGGTAGGGAAGGATGCAATTTTATAATAAATGTGAGAATTTGAAAATAATAGGAATTTTAATTTCCAAAAAACTGAGTATTACAAGAGTATTGCCTCCATTATATAGACTAGGAGGGAAACAGTAAAATACAATTATACGATGTGGGACTAAATATAAATACCCAATACCCAAGAGAGCTGGGCGGTCTAGGCGATCAGGAATATCGAGACCGCATCGACCTCTACGATCTGGAGTGAGATCGGGCGGTCACACGACAGAAGGAAGGTCGTGTGACATAGGAGACCGTCGAACGGTTAGATCGTTGTGGCGAACACTCCCCCATAAGGGAGAGACCGGGAGGGCCAGACTGCTTCTCTCCATAAGAAGCGATCTGGTATATCCGAGATGAACCGGCAGTCCTGTACTTGGAGCCCGCAGAGACCGCTTGGAGAGGCGGAATGATGCTGACCTTCACAAGACGTGATCTCGCATACTTGAGGAGAAGTGGCGGTCTGATGCTGGTAGACCGCACAGACCGCAGTTATTAAACAGTTGTCTGATAGGGCTGGAGATCGCCGACCTTCATCTTGCACAATCTCGCATATCTGAGGAGGAGCAGCGGTCTGATTCTGGGAGACCGCACAGACCGCTGACTCGAGACCGCGCAGCTTCAACTTATCTTTATCCGGCGCGATCTGGTACATCAGAGGGGAAGCCACGGTCTGATTATTAGAGACTGTACAGACCGCTGGCTTCAGATCGCGCCGCTTCAATCCTTCGAGACTGCTTGGCTTCAACACTCCCCCGCAAGCTGGAGCATATATATCAATCATGCCTAGCTTGTTACACACATCAGAGAAGGATGAAGATATAGGTTTGGTGAAGATATCAGCCAGCTCTTTATCCGAAGTTACGAAGGGAGTGCAGATTTGTTTCTTCAAGATTTCTTCCCTGATGAAATGACAGTCCACTTCAATGTGTTTGGTTCTCTCATGAAAGACTGGGTTCTGAGATATATAGATTGCAGCTTTGTTGTCACAGAACATTGGAAATGGATGATTGTAAACTTCTCCTAAGTCAAGAAGGAGAGTTTGTAACCACATCAACTCGCATGTAGTTTGGGTCATGCTCCTGTACTCGGCCTCAGCACTTGATCTGGATACTACTGCTTGTTTCTTGATCTTCCAGCTCACCAGATTTCCTCCCACGAAGGTACAGAACCCAGATGTGGATTTCCTGTCTCCTTTATCATCAGCGTAGCTAGCATCTGAGTAGGCTTCTATCTTGAGATGGTTGTTCCTTTGGAACAGAAGTCCCTTCCCTGGAGATCCCTTAACGTATTCTAATATCTTTAAAGCAGCTTGAAGATGACATTCCTTCGGAGCTTGCATGAATTGGCTGACCTTCCCAACAGCTTAGCAGATATCAGGTCTTCTTACAGTTAGGTAGATGATCTTGCCTACAAGATGACGATATATAGTGCTATCAAATAGAGGAGGAGAGTTGTCAGTCCAGAGTTTGTCGTCTCCAATTGCCATTGGATATTTAGCAGATTTAGCACCCAGAAGACTTGTTTCCTTTAGAAGGTCAATAGCATACTTCCGTTGTGAAAGAACAATGGAGCTATGCTTCCTTGAGATTTCAATGCCCAGAAAGTACTTAGGAGTCCCCATATCTTTGGTCACAAACTGTTGGAGAAGTTGTTTCTTTGTAAGGGAGACACCTTCAACATCATCACCTGTGAGAAGGATGCCATCAATGTATACAGCCAAAACAACCATTCCATGAGATGTCTTGCGAATGAAGAGAGAGTGGTCCGCAGAACTACGGACAAATCCAATGATCTTGATAACTTCGTTAAATTTTTCGAACCAGGCGCGAGGACTTTGCTTAAGACCATAGATGGCCTTCTTTAGCTTAGATACACGAGTCTCCCCCGGAGCAACATACCCTGGAGATTGCTCCATGAAAACAACCTCTTGAAGATCACCATAGAGAAAGGCATTCTTGACATCCAATTGAGAGAGTTGCCAACCTTTGTTGACGGCCATAGAGAAGAGGACCCTGATGGTTATAAGACAAGCGACAGGTGATAAAGTGTCAAAGAAGTCTACTCCATATGTCTGAGTAAAACCTTTGGCAACCAAGTGAGCTTTGTAGCGGTCAACAGAGCTAGGTGCCACGGTCCTGAAGGGTGGAGATTTCATCATCCATGGAAGCCTTCCACTGTGGGATGGTAAGAGCCTCCTGATAACTGGTTGGGGTGGCAGTATCTGTAATAGCAATAGCAAATTCCCTAGCAGAGGGGGTAAGTTGAGCATAAGTGACAACATCGTGAATAGAATGTTGCGTACATGAGCGAACTTCCTTTCGAAGAGCAATAGGGAGGTCTTCAGTGGTGACTGTATCTGCAGGAGAGTCATTATCGGAAGAAGATAGTGTTGGCCCAAGAGTCGGGAGAGAAGGAACCGGAGTAGGAGGACAGGTGGAAGGAGATGCTGGAGGTGGTGGAGGGAAAGGAAGAGGTGGTGGAGTTGGGAGAGTAGGTGGTGGTGGTGGAGAGTAAATGAGCGGTGTTGTTGGACTAGGTGCAGGAGGCAGAGAGGTGGAAGAGTTAGAAAAGTATGGAACCGTTTCAAAGAAGGTGACTTCAGCAGAAACATATTGTTTGAGAAGAAGGGGATCATAGCATCGGTACCCTTTTTGAGTTGCAGAATAACCAACAAAGATGCATTTAACTGCCCGAGGAGAGAATTTGTCCCGACCTGGGGAAGGAGTGTGGACAAACGTAGTACAACCGAACACCTTGAGAGGTAATGAGAAGGGTTGTGAGGTGGGATATAGGAGAGAGAAGGGGGTGGAGCCTTGAAGAAGGGTGGAGGGAATGCGGTTAATGAGATAGCAGTAGAGGAGGATGGCATGACCCCAATAGGTTTTGGGCATATTCATCTGGAAGAGTAAGGTGCGAGCCATGTCGAGGAGGTGACGATTCTTACGTTCCGCTATCCCATTTTGTTGAGAAGTATATGGACAACTAGTCTGATGTATAAGACCATGATTCATGCAAAACTCAGAAATTTGATGAGAAACATACTCTTTAGCATTATCAGTGCGAATAGCCTTGATAGACACTTGAAACTGAGTGGAAATTTCATTATAGAAAGTTTTGAAAACAGAAAAAAGTTCTGAGCGTTCTTTTAACAGATATACCCAAGTACATCAGAAAAAAGCTCTTGGAAGTGTTTATGTTGTTCAACAAGATCAGCAGAGAAGGGGCGATGTTGAAGGAGTTCAGCCCCAAGGGCCTGAACTGTTTGATATGATGTGGTGGGATCCATGGTTGGGCGGGCAAAGAGATCAGCATACAAGGTGTAAATGCGGGAGGTTTTGGCGCCTTTGGAGTAAAGGGCCGCATGATGCTTCCATGCTGCCTTGACTGTCTCATCATGACGAATGATAGGAAGACACTCATCAGAGAGACTGTTAGCAAGCCAGGTGAGGACAAGAGCATCACTAGCATCCCAATCATCAAAGGTAGCAGATCCTGTGGGAGGAGGATCATCGGTGAGATGGTGGCGTTTGCATTATGAGCATAAGAGAAAGGTGAAGGAGACACTCCAATCAGGATAATTAGCTCCAGTGAGCTTGGATGTGGTGCCAAGGTTGCCAGAGGAAGAGGTAGAAATAGCCACAGGAGTGGGCGGGGGGGGGGGGGGGAGGTGGTGTAACATTCACCGAAGGGGTACCCATGAGAGAGATCAAGCGGTCTCACGGATATAAGGGATATCGCACGGACTGGAGGAGGAAGAGAGGAGATCGCACGGACTGTGCGGTCAGAAGAAAAAGAGACCGGTCGAAGAGATCGATCGCTCAGATACCATGTGAGAATTTGGAAATAACAGGAATTTTTATTTCCAAAAAACTGAGTATTACAAGAGTATTGCCTCCTTTATATAGACTAGGAGGGAAACAGTAGAATACAATTATACGATGTGGGACTAAATACAAATACACAATACTCAAGAGAGCTGGGCTGTCTGGGCGATCAGGAATATCGACACCGCAAATACCTCTGCGATCTGAAGTGAGATCGGGCGGTCACACGACAGGAGGATGGTCGTGTGACAGAGGAGACCGTCGAACGGTTAGATCGTTGTGGCGAACACTCCACCATAAGGGAGAGACCGGGAGGGCCAGACCGCTTCTCTCCATAAGAAGAGATCTGGTATATCTGAGATGAACCGGCAGTCTTGTACTTGGAGCCCGCTGAGACCGCTGGATCTAGACCGCTTGGAGAGGCGGAATGATGCTGACCTTCACAAGACGCGATCTCGCATACTTGAGGAGAAGTGGCGGTCTGATGCTGGGAGACCGCACTGACCGCGGTTATCAAACAGTTGTCTGATAGGGATGGAGATCGCCGACCTTCATCTTGCACAATCTCGCATATTTGAGGAGGAGCAGCGGTCTGATTCTGGGAGACCGCACAGACCGCTGACTCAAGACCTTGCAGCTTCAACTTATCTTTATCCGGCGCGATCTGGTACATTAGAGGGGAAGCCGCGGTCTGATTATTGGAGACCGCACAGACCACTGGCTTCAGATCGCGCGGTTTCAATCCTTCGAGACCGCTTGGCTTCAACAAGAAAGATAGCCATTGTGCCTGCAAAATATCTCTGGTAGAGGTGGTATTCCTCTCCTCATTTAATATGTTAGTTTCATCAAAAGACACATGCATGGACTCTTCTATCTTAAGAGTTGATTTGTTGTAAACTCTATATGCTTTACTAGAAAGAGAGTATCCAAGGAATATACCTTCAACAGCTTTTTCTTCAAATTTCCTTAGATATTTCTTATCATTGTTGTGAGAATTTGAAAATAACAGGATTTTTTATTTCCAAAAAACTGAGTATTACAAGAGTATTGCCTACTTTATATAGACTAGGAGGGAAACAGTAAAATACAATTATACGATGTGGGACTAAATACAAATACACAATACTCAAGAGAGCTGGGCGATCTGGGCGATCAGGAATATCGAGACCGCAGTGACCTCTGCGATCTGGAGTGAGATCGGGCGGTCACACGACAGGAGGAAGCTCGTGTGATAGAGGAGACCGTCGAACGGTTAGATCGTTGTGGCGAACACTCCCCCATAAGGGAGAGACCGGGAGGGCCAGACCGCTTCTCTCCATAAGAAGCGATCTGGTATATCCGAGATGAACCGGCAGTTTTGTACTTGGAGCCCGCTGAGACCGCTGGCTCTAGACCGCTTGGAGAGGCGGAATGATGCTGACCTTCACAAGACGTGATCTCGCATACTTGAGGAGAAGTGGCGGTCTGATGCTGGGAGACCGCACAGACCGCGGTTTTCAAACAGTTGTCTGATAGGGCTGGAGATCGCCGACCTTCATCTTGCACAATCTCGCATATCTGAGGAGGAGCAGCGGTCTGATTCTGGGAGACCGCACAGATCGCTGACTCGAGACCGCGCAGCTTCAACTTATCTTTATCCGGCGCGATCTGGTACATCAGAGGGGAAGCCGCGGTCTGATTATTGGAGACCGCACAGACCGTTGGCTTCAGATCGCGCGACTTCAATCCTTCGAGACCGCTTGGCTTCAACATTCCCCTGCAAGCTGTAGCATATATATCAATCTTGCCTAGCTTATTACACACATCGGAGAAGGATGAAGATATATGTTTGGTGAAGATATCAGCCAGCTCTATATCCGAAGTTACGAAGGGAGTGCAGATTTGTTTCTTCAAGATTTCTTCCCTGATGAAATGACAGTCCACTTCAATGTGTTTGGTTCTCTCATGAAAGACTGGGTTCTGAGATATATAGATTGCAGCTTTGTTGTCACAGAACATTGGCAATGGATGATTGTAAACTTCTCCTAAGTCAAGAAGGAGAGTTCGTAACCACTTCAACTCGCATGTAGTTTGGGCCATGCTCCTGTACTCGGCCTCAACACTTGATCTGGATACTACTGCTTGTTTCTTGCTCTTCCAGCTCACCAGATTTCCTCCTACGAAGGTACAAAACCCAGATGTGGATTTCCTGTCTCCTTTATCATCAGCGTAGCTAGCATCTGAGTAGGCTTCTGTCTTGAGATGGTTGTTCCTTTGGAACAGAAGTCCCTTCCCTAGAGATCCCTTAACGTATTCTAATATCTTTAAAGCAGCTTGAAGATGACATTCCTTCGAAGCTTGCATGAATTGGCTGACCTTCCCAATAGCATAGCAGATATCAGGTCTTGTTACAGTTAGGTAGATGAGCTGGCCTACAAGACGACGATATCTAGTGCTATCAAGTAGAGGAGGAGAGTTGTCAGTCCAAAGTTTGTCGTCTCCAATTGTCATTGGATATTTAGCAGGTTTAGCACCCAGAAGACCTGTTTCCTTTAGAAGGTCAATAGCATACTTCCGTTGTGAGAGAACAATGGAGCTATGCTTCCTTGAGAATTCAATGCCCAGAATGTACTTGGGAGTCCCCATATCACTACTAGAAAATTGACTTTTAGCCAGGGCAAATTACCGTGGCTAAAAGTCCAAAATCGTGGCAAAAGACTTTTAGCCACGAACTGCCGTGGCAAATGGGCTTGGCCAATACGAGCGTGGCAAAAAAGTATTTGCCATGCTCTTTCTGTGGCAAATACCTTTTTTCTATGACTTTTAGCCACGATTTTAGACTTTTAGCCACAATAATTTGACTGTTTGCCACGGAAAATGGCAGTGGGCAATACGAGCGTGGCTAAAAGTCAAATTTCTAGTAGTGTATCTTTGGTCACAAAGTGTTGGAGAAGATGTTTCTTTGTAAGGGAGACACCTTCAACATCATCACCTATGAGAAGGATGTCATCAACGTATACAGGCAAAACATCCATTCCATGAGATATCTTGCGAATGAAGAGAGAGTGATCCGCAGAACTACAGACAAATCCAATGATCTTGATAACTTCATTAAATTTTTCGAACCAGGCGCGAGGACTTTGCTTAAGACCATAGATGGCCTTCTTTAGATTACATACACGAGTCTCCACCAGAGCAACATACCCAGGAGGTTGCTCCATGAAAACAACCTATTGAATATCACCATAGAGAAAGGCATTCTTGACATCCAATTGAGAGAGTTGCCAACCTTTGTTGATGGCCACAGAGAAGACGACCCTGATGGTTGTAAGACAAGCGACGGGTGAGAAAGTGTCAAAGAAGTCTACTCCATATGTCTGAGTAAAACCTTTGGCAACCAAGCGAGCTTTGTAGCGGTCAACAGAGCCATCAACACGATATTTTATCACAAAGACCCATCTACACCCAACAACATCTATCCCAATAGGTGGAGGAACAAGAGTCCAAGTGCCACGGTCCTGAAGGGTGGAGATTTCATCATCCATGGCAACCTTCCACTATGGGATGGCAAGAGCCTCCTGATAACTGGTTGGGGTGGCAGTATCTGTAATAGCAATAGCAAATGCCCTAGCAGAGGGGGTAAGTTGAGCATAAGTGACAACAACGTGAATAGAATGTTGCATACATGAGCGAACTCCCTTTCGAAGAGCAATAGGGAGGTCTTCAGTGGTGATTGTATCTGTAGGAGAGTCATCATCGGAAGAAGATAGTACTGGCCCAACAGTCGGGAGAGAAGGCCCCGGAGTAGGAGGACAGGTGGAAGGAGATGATGGAGGTGGTGGAGGGAAAGTAAGAGGTGGTGGAGTTGGGAGAGTAGGTGGTGGTGGTGGTGGAGAGTAAATGAGCGGTGTTGTTGGACTAGGTGCAGGAGGCAGAGAGGTGGAAGAGTTAGAAAAGTATGGAACAGTTTCAAAGAAGGTGACATCAGCGGAAACATATTGTTTTCGGAGAAGGGGATCATTGCATCGGTACCCTTTCTGAGTTGGAGAATAACCAACAAAGATGCATTTAACTGCCCGAGGAGAGAGTTTGTCCCGACCTGGGGAATGAGTGTGGACAAACGCAGTACAACCGAACACCTTGAGAGGTAATGAGAAGGGTTGTGAGGTGGGATATAGGAGAGAGAAGGGGGTGGAGCCTTGAAGAAGGGTGGAGGGAATGCGGTTAATGAGATAGCAGGAGAGGAGGATGGCATGACACCAATAGGTTTTGGGCATATTCATCTGGAAGATTAAGGTGCGAGCCATGTCGAGGAGGTGACGATTCTTACGTTCCGCTATCCCATTTTGTTGAGAAGTATAAGGACAACTAGTCTGATGTATAAGACCATGATTCATGCAAAACTCAGAAATTTGATGAGAAACATACTCTTTAGCATTATCAGTGCGAATAGTCTTGATAGACACTCCAAACTGAGTGGAAATTTTATTATAGAATGTTTTGAAAACAGAAAAATGTTCTAAGCGTTATTTTAACAGATACACCCAAGTACATCGAGAGAAGTCATCAATAAAAGTAACAAAATACAAACTACTCCCACCTACAGTCTTGGTAGGAGAAGGACCCCAGATGTCCGAGTGGAGGAGATCAAAGGGACGAGTTGAGCTACGTTCATGTTTGGCAGGGTAGGAAGCCCGATGGTGCTTTCCTAGTTGACAATCTTCACAGTTGAGAGGAGAGGTGTCCTTGGTGAGGTGAGGTAGAAGTTGATACAGCAGCCGAGGTGGAGGGTGACCAAGACGGAGGTGCCATTGATGGAGAGAATCAGAGATGGTAGAAGCAGAGTGAGCAGCAAGAACTTCAAGGAAGTAGAGGCCTCCACTCTCAGTCCCAGTAGCAACTGTCTCCTTCGTATGAAGATCCTGAAAATAATAGTTAGTCGGAGTAAACATAATAGAGCATTGTAATTGTTGAGAGAGAGCCTTGACTGATAGTAAGTTGCATGGAAATGTAGGCACAGAAAGAGTGTTCTGAAAAGAGATAGTCGGAGTGACTTGAACTATTCCAGTCCCACACACATGTGAGGGAGAACCATCAGCGGTTAGAACTGGAGGTAAATTCTTGTGCTCTAGTAATTGGGAGAAAAGGTGAGGGTTCCCTGTCATATGATTTGTTGCGCCAGAATCAATAAGCCATTTACCTTCAGTAACCACGTGCACGCTGCCTGAGGAGGTAGCAATAGAAGCAGACGGTGATCTAGTATCCGGTTGAGAAGCAGCAGCCAGAGGGCGAAGGTGAGGATGCTTGAGATAGAAATGATCAATTGTGTGACCCTTCTGACCATAATTAGAAAAGATGTGTCACGGAGGTCCACGGCCGCCAAGAGAACCACCACGGCCACCGGGGTGACCACGTTCAGCCTGGTGAGCAAAGCTCTCTGGAGGAGGGAAAGACAACAAGGGTCGTTGGAGAAGGGAGGTAACAGCAGAGACCCGAGCAGTTGTGGCATCAAGAGTTGGAGATTCAGCTTCTCCAAGGATTTGTTGTCGGATCATATCATAGGAATCCGGAAGATGGAGAAGGTAACACACAACTAGGAGCTCTTGGAAGTGTTTATGATGTTCAGCAAGATCAGCAGAGAAGGGGCGATGCTGAAGGAGTTCAGCCCCAAGGGCCTGAACTATTTGATATGCTGTGGTGGGATCCATGGTTGGGCGGGCAAAGAGATCAGCATACAATGTGTAAATGCGGGAGGTTTTTGCGCCTTTGGAGTAAAGGGCCGCAAGATGCTTCCATGCTGCCTTGACTGTCTCATCATGATGAATGATAGGAAGACACTCATCAGAGAGACTATTAACAAGCCAGTTGCGGACAAGAGCATCGCTAGCATCCCAATCATCAAAGGTAGTAGATCCTGTGGGAGGAGGATCATCGGTGAGATGGTGGCGTTTGCGTTGAGATAGTAAGAGAAAGGTGAAGGAGACACTTCAATCAGGATAATTTGCTCCAGTGAGCTTGGATGTGGTGCCAAGGTTGCCCGAGGAAGAGGTAGAAATAACCACAGGAGTGGGCGAGGGGGGGGGGAGGTGGTGTAACATTCACAGAAGGGGTACCCATGAGAGAGATCGCGCGGTCTCGCGGATATAAGGGAGATCGCGCGGAATGGAGGAGGAAGAGAGGAGATTGCACAGACTGTGCGGTCAGAAGAAAAAGAGACCGGTCGAAGAGATCGATAGCTCTAATACCATGTGAGAATTTAAAAATAACAGGAATTTTTATTTCCAAAAAACTGAGTATTATAAGAGTATTGCCTCCTTTATATAGACTAGGAGGGAAACAGTAAAATACAATTATACGATGTGGGACTAAATACAAATACACAATAATCAAGAGAGCTGGGCGATCTGGGCGATCAGGAATATCGAGACCGCAGCGACCTCTGCGATCTGGAGTGATATCGGGCGGTCACACGGCAGGAGGAAGGTCGTGTGACAGAGGAGACCGTCGGACGGTTAGATCGTTGTGGCGAACACTCCCCCATTAGGGAGAGACCGGGAGGGCCAGACCGCTTCTCTCCATAAGAAGCAATCTGGTATATCCGAGATGAACCGGCAGTCTTGTACTTGGAGCCCGCTGAGACCGCTGGCTCTAGACCGCATGGAGAGGCGGAATGATGCTGACCTTCACAAGACGCGATCTCGCATACTTAAGGAGAAGTGGCGGTCTGATGCTGGGAGACTGCACAGACCGCGGTTATCAAACAGTTGTCTGATAGGGCTGGAGATCGCCAACCTTCATCTTGCACAATCTCGCATATCTGAGGAGCAGCGGTCTAATTCTTGGAGACCGCACAGACCGCTGACTCGAGACCGCGCAGCTTCAACTTATCTTTATCCGGCGCGATCTGGTACATCAGAGGGGAAGCCGCGGTCTGATTATTGGAGACCGCACAGACCACTGGCTTCAGATCGCGCGGCTTCAATCCTTCGAGACCGCCTGGCTTCAACAATTGTTATGCACATTGCATTTACAGCCAAAAATCTTAAAATAGTTAACCTTAGGCTTTTATTCTTAAGTAATTCACAGGGTGTTTTACCCTTAAGTTTATGTATCAGACTTCTGTTCAACACATAATTTGCTGTGTTCACTGCCTCTGCCCAAAAAGAGAGTGGCAAGTGAGCATCAGTAAGCAATGTAGTTGCTGATTCAATTAATGTTCTATTTTTACTTTCAGCTACCCCATTTTATTGAGGAGTTCTAGGAGCAGAGAAACATTGCCTGATCCCTTCTTTTCCACAAAATTCTCTCATCAGAAGAGATTCAAACTCAGTGCCATGATCACTTATGATCAATGCAACTAGAGTAGAGTACTCAATCTTGATCAACCTGAGAAAGTCTGTCAGAACACTGAAGGTGTCAGACTTGTTCCTAAGAAAGAAAACCTAAGTCAATCTTGAGAAGTCATCTACAATAACTAAAGTGTAATGCTTCCCTCTTAAGCTCTGTATTGCAGTGGGTCCAAAGAGATCCAAATGCAGTATGTACAGAATCTTAGGTGAATCACTCTTGGATAAAAATTTAAAACTACTTTTGGTTTCTTTCCTAGTTGACTAGCCCTGCAGAGTCCTTCCTTCTGGTATGAACCAGAAGGCAGTCCTCTTACTATTCTGTCCTTGGAGAGCTTAGAGATAGTTCTAAGGTTAATATGTCCTATCCTTTTATGCCATAATTCATTTGTTTTACTTATTGAATTAAATAAACAAATGTCTGAATTGGAAGAGTCAAAATTGACTAAATAAATATTTCCATGTCTAATACCAGATAACATATTAATGTTTTTATTATTGGTAATAAGACATAAGGAATGGTTAAAAGTTACCTGATAACCTTCATCACATAGCTGACTTATGATAATGAGGTTATGGTTGAGACCCTTGATATATGCTACATCTTTGAAGGTAACTGCTCCAACTTTGATTTTTCCATATCCTTTGGTTTGTCCACAGTTGGAGTCTCCAAAAGTCACTTTATGTCCAAGCTTTGCCTTGTAGTTGCTTAAGTTGGCCTTATTTACTATCATGTGCTTGGAGCAACCACTATCCAAGTACCAATGTTCCTTTATGTGTGGATAGTTTTGTACCTGCACAATAGAAAATAAACTAGTTGTCCTTGACCCAGAATACCTTGGGTCCTTTTGTCCTACCAGAAAATTCAGAAATGTAAGATATCTCAGGTTGATCCTTATAGCCTTGTGGATGATATTTCTTTGGAGGAATGATCCACTCAGTGAAAGGATTTTTAGTATGTTTAGAATGATAATTCTTCAGATATGCAGTATGTTTTTCGTTCGACAAACTTGGCTGAGTTCGTCGATTGCCGTTCGACGAATTGAAATGTTTTCGTCGAGCGCCGTTCGAAGAATAACTATACTGAAATTCTGTCTTCAGAGTTCGTCGATCTTCGTTCGATGAAATGAAGTGATTTCGTCGAGCTCCGTTCGACGAATTCTGTTGAATTCCTTTATTCTTAACATCCTTGCTTGAGAGGTTCTTACTTACTTCTACTGCCTCTTTGCTCTTGGCAGAAATGAACTTCACTAGTGTAGATAAAATATTATTCTTAAGAAGATGTGGCTCACTTGATGATGCACCCAAGACCAGTCTGTCATTAAGTCTGGCATTCACTGTGCTTGTGTTGTCCATCAGTTTGATGCTTCTCCTATTGAGGGATTCTTCAAACTTCTTAGCCTCAGATAATTTGTTCTCAATGAGAACAATGTGTTCTTTGGAGGCAGACAATTCTTTCTTAAGATTAACATTATCTTCAGTCAGTTGATTCATTTCAACCAACTTATTTCTAAGGGAAATTATTTCCTTCTCAGATTTAATTAAATCCAAACAAAGAGTTTTTTTAAATTCATTTTTGAAATCATTTGAATTAAAATAAAAGTTAGATATTACTTGATCACAGTCAGTTTCAGATTCTTATTCTTCAGAATTGTTTCCTGAGTCATTGATAGCCATCATGCAGAAATTTCTTTCATCTTCATCATCTTCATCATCACTGGAACTGGATGATGATGCATGTTCTGACTCACTGCATGAGTCATAAATAACCATCACGCATTGATCCTTTTCATTTGTATCATTTTCATCTTCAGAAGAGCTGGATGATGACTCTGACTCTTCTGCAGAACCTTCAACCATGTTGTTGAGGGAATTCTAGATATCCCTGGCTGAGGTGCATTCCACAACCATTTGGAAAATATAATCAGACATTGTTTATGCCAATATGTTCATTGCTTTGGCATCTGCACTTCTTTGTTTCTTTTGAGCATCTGTCCACTCAGGAGGTGGAACATCACTATTGTTGGTTGCTGCATCAGTACTTGTTGTTGCTGAAGGAGTAAGGGGTCCTATTAAAATAACATTAAAAATATCCTCATCAATAGAATTCATATATAATCTGATCCTTGCCTTCCATAATGCAAACTTATTGAGATTGCACATAGGAGGTCTTGTGCTTGAGTAATCTTTGTTCTGTGCCATGAGTTTTTAGAAGAATAAAACTCTAGAAAAACTTAAGATCTAATTGATCTTTTGATTCAGGTGTTAGCCTGTGTAACCAATCAACCTACCTCGGATATCAATTAAAAGTGTGGTATTAGATCTTAGCTTTACTCTAGAGTGGGGGGGAATAGATTATTAAAAAGTTTTAACTTATTTTATAGTGGAATTAAAATAGTGATATATAAATGTTTATAGAGTGAGTGTACAAGCAAAATAAACACAAATCACAGCACAGTACAGAAAGAAAAACACAATCATAGAAGACACAAGGATATATAGTAGTTCCCCAATCAAACTGGGTACATCTACTATTCTACCAGCCATAGTAGGAATCCACTAGGTTTTTGATCAGGTGCCCTATCACCGCTAGGATTTTTGATTAGGTGCCCAAACCCCATTGAGCTTTTGATCAGGTGCTCAAACCAAAACACAGGTTTTTTATCAGGTGCCCTGCCACCAAAGGTTTAACTTTTGAAGGGAGTTAGAACCCTGTACAAGATGAGGTAAAAAGGATAAACAAAAAAGTTTATGAAATTCTTCTCTGTCAACAAGCTGAGAGAATACTAATGGATTGTTGTGATGTAAAGCTCCCCCTGTCTGATAGAAATTCTTGACAGTTGAAGGATGGAGCTTTCTCTTGAATGTAGAATATCTTCCTTGATAGCAGATGAATCTGAGAGACTGTTGGAACATCCCTATTACTGTTTTGGGCTAGGATCACTATGTTTTAACTAAGGATCAAGTTGACCCCACTGTATAGCTTAAGGGTCAAGTCTTTAGGCTGATTGATTAGCTAGAACTTAAGGAATATTTAAGTTCCCAGCATTCGACAAATGGCGAGTGGCGTTCGACGAATGTCTAGCTTCGTTCGACAAATTCTTCTCAGCAGACTGAAGAATTATAGCCAGTACAGCGCTCGACATTCTCTGAGCAGCGTTCGACAAATGGCAAGCAGCATTCAACGAATTCCAGCCAGAGCTCGACAAATTCTATATTAAAGCTCAGTTCAACAAATACACGCAGATTATTTATATCAGTTATTTTGTCAACTCTCTGAACACAGATCGACGACCTTAACGGATCTATTCAAGTACTTTTGGACGTATTCAGTCAGTTTTGTAAGGATATCTTATTCATTTATTATATTCTTTTATTCCTTCTATTACAAGACAAGAATAGCCATTGACATTTAATGCTACGACATCTTTCACGACAAAGGAATCAAAAAGGACCTGCCGAAATCGTTTTGGTGGCTGTTACTGTTCCAAGAAGGATTTAAGCCAGAATAATATATACCTTAAAAACAGATGATTTGAATTTCAAATCAGAAAGCTATCAAAGAAGGAAGGATATACAAAAACAGTTGTACTCCTTTAGAGTGATACAGTATTCACAGTTATTTTTCTAAGTCTCTCAGAAATACAGTTCCTTCAGAACAACAAGAATACAAAAAGGATTAGAGAAAGCAGAAGAAGAAAACACATACAGAGAACATATACTTTCAGTCTTCTTCTTTCAAAAGGCAGCATCTTCATCTCTCTGAGAACAACATTCATTCTCTCAGATCTGCTGCAAGTTCAAATCTTCCAAAGAGTAACAACAATCTGAAGATTTACTTCTTCCAGATTAATCTGCTACAGAAGATTTCTGTTTTAGAGAAAGCTTCATCCTCAAGATGTCAACAACTTCAAATAGATAGGGGGAGCTTTCATCCTCAACATCCTTTGTCTTATCTCAGAATTATTGACAGAGAAGAACACTCTAAACCTTCTTACCTTATCTTGTACAGGGTTAATTCTCCCTCCAAAAGTTTACACAGTGGTGGCAAGACACCTTATCAAAAAATCCTTGTGTGGTTTTAAGCACCTTATCAAAAGCTTATTGGTGTGTGGACACCTTATCAAAAAACCCCTGGTCTTGAGCACATTATAGAAAGCTCTGTGGTGTGTGGACACCTTATCAAAAACTCGTAGTGGATATCCTACCAGCTGTGGTAGAAGAGTAGACGTACCACTATTTATTGGGGAACTACTATAATTCCTTGTGTCCCCTGTGCTTGTGATTTTTTTGTATTTTTATGTGCTGTGTGCTTTTCTTTATTCAAATTATATAACACACTTTGCATTACACATATATATACATCAGTATTTTAATTCCGCTTTAAAAACTAATAAAAAGTTTTAATACTCTATTCACCCCCCCCCCCCCCCCTCTAGAGTAACATAAGATCTATTCTCCAGATCAAGTTGACATTTCAGAATATGTTCCCTATCTTCCAGATCTTGAAGAGGAAAGATTATCTCAAATGGAAGACTCAAAGAAATAATTGCTTATGCCTAGATTAACAAAGCAAAATCAGAAGGTAATGATTTTACAAACATTTCTACCATGTTTGATTACAGAAGGAAAGAGCTTGACAAGTACAATTCCAAAGAGTTATTCAATGCTGAAGAATATCTTGAGAAGCACCAAGAATCTTTTGTCCCTCATGTCAAATCTCAAACTATACTGGGAGCTCAAGATCTCTACATAAGCAAGAAGAAGCTGAAGATCCAAACAGGATAATCATCTTCAAACCTCCATCAGCAAAGAAGTAAAAGAGGTTCAGACTTATTTATTTTTGTTATTATTAAACATTTTGATTGTAATGAACTCAGAGCACTATCTTTATTCAATCTGCTGAAATGAATTTTCATTCTGTCAGATACATATATTTTATGCTCTGTTGTTTATGTTTTCTATTGTATTTATTTGATTAATTGTCAAGTAGTATCCTAACCCAAATAGGGGGAGATTGTTGGAACAACCCTATTAATGTTTTGGGCTAGGATCACTATGTTTTAACTAAGGATCAAGTTGACCCCGCTGTATAGCTTAAGGGTCAAGTCTTTAGGCTGATTGATTAGCTAGAACTTAAGGAATATTTAAGTTCTCAGCATTCGACAAATGGCGAGTGGCGTTCGACGAATGTCTAGCTTCGTTCGACAAATTCTTCTCAGCAGACTGAAGAATTATAGCAAGTTCCAGCACTCGACATTCTCTGAGTAGCGTTCGACAAATGGCAAGCAGCGTTCAATGAATTCCAGCCAGAGCTCGACAAATTCTATATTAAAGCTCAGTTCAACAAATACAAATCCAGATTATTTATATCAGTTATTTTGTCAACTCTCTGAACACAGATCGACGATCTTAACGGATCTATTCAAGTACTTTTGGACGTATTCAGTCAGTTTAGTAAGGATATCTTATTCATTTATTATATTCTTTTATTCCTTCTATTCTAAGACAAGAATAGCCGTTGACATTTAATGCTACGACATCTTTCATGACAAAGGAATCAAAAAGGACCTGCCAAAATCGTTTTGGTGGCTGTTACAGTTCTAAGAAGGATTTAAGCCAGAATAATATATACATTAAAAATAGATGATTTGAATTTCAAATCAGAAAGCCATCAAAGAAGGACGGATATACAAAAATAGTTGTACTCCTTTAGAGTGATACAGTATTCAAAATTATTTTTCTAAGTCTCTCAGAAATACAGTTCCTTCAGAACAACAAGAATACATAAGGATTAGAGAAAGCAGAAGAAGAAGAAGAAGAAAACACATTTAGAGAACATATACTTTCAGTCTTCTTCTTCCAAAAGGCAGCATCTTCATCTCTCTGAGAACAACATTCATTCTCTCAGATCTGCTGCAAGTTCAAATCTTCCAAAGAGCAACAACAATTTGAAGATTTACTTCTTCCAGATTAATCTGCTACAGAAGATTTCTGTTTTATGGAAAGCTTCATCCTCAAGATGTCAACAACTTCAAATAGACTGGGGGAGCTTTCATCCTCAACATCCTTTGTCTTCTCTCAGAATTATTGACAGAGAAGAACACTCTAAACCTTCTTACCTTATCTTGTACAGGGTTAATTCTCCCTCCAAAAGTTTACACAGTGGTGGCAAGACACCTTATCAAAAAATCCGTGTGGTTTTAAGAACCTTATCAAAAGCTTATTGGTGTGTGGACACCTTATCAAAAAACCCCTGGTCTTGAGCACCTTTTCAAAAGCTCTGTGGTGTGTGGACACCTTATCAAAAACTCCTTGTGGATATCCTACCAGCTGTGGTAGAAGAGTAGACGTACCCAGATTTATTGGGGAACAACTATAATTCCTTTTGTCCCCTGTGCTTGTGATTTTTCTGTATTGTTTCTGTGTTGTGTGCTTTTCTTTATTCAAATTATATAACACACTTTGCATTACACATATATATACATCAGTATTTTAATTCTGCTTTAAAAACTAATAAAAAGTTTTAATACTCTATTCACCCCCCCCCCCTCTAGAGTAACTTAAGATCTAACCTCCACTTTCAGAGACAAAGTTTCTCCGATTATTGTTGCTCTTTGAAGATTAAAAACTAGCAGCTGAAAACGGAGTGTAGAATGTTGATGTTCTCAGAGAATGAGAATGTTGATGTTGAGGATGAACTCTGTAATTCTTTTTGACATTTTTTGAAGTTCACTCTTGAGTGATACTTCTCTATTCTTTCTTTCGCTATCTTCTTACTGATCTTTCTTTTCATTAGACAATATATCACTGATTTGAAATTCAAACCTTTTGGATAAGGAGTATAATATTCTAAAAAGATATTTTTTGGAACTGCAATCTGATTCAACAATAATAATTAATTCCTTTTTCGTTTTCCATAAGAGTATCCTTTTCCAATAAGTCAAACGGCTACTTTCTCTAGAGAAGAGAATGGATAGGAATAATAAAAGGAAAGATCAAAACTTGACTTATCTGATAAGTGAATAAGTCCAAATAATTGAATAGATTCGTTGCTGAATAGTCGAGCTGAGTTCAGAGAACATAGATAATTGATCTTTCAGAAGTTGTTAAGCTGGAGAAGTAATTCGTCGAGCTGAAAACTGAGTTCGTCGAGCTGAGAGTTGAGTTCGTCGAACTGAAGGCTGATTTCGTCAAACTGAACATCTTGTTACTTATATGTTGAACATAGAGCTGAGTTCGTCGATCTCAAACTGGAGTTCGTCGAACTGAAGACAAAATAAGTAGAGCTGGCTGGAAGACTGAAATCGTAGAGCTGAAGAGTAAGTTCGTCGAACTGAAGCATGACGTTCATCGAACGCAGAACGTATTTCATCGAACTCAGATTGAAGTTCGTCGAACACAGAAACTTGGAATTTTTCCTAAGTTCTAGCTACTCAGACACACTTAGACCTTGGCCCTTAGACTATACAATGGGGTCAACTTGAGTCCTAGTCAACAGATAGTGATCCTAACCCAAATCAGTAATAGGGTTGTTCCAACACCCACCTCTAGCCATATAACTCATGGGTCCACATACATCACTATGTATCACACCCAAGAGATCATTAGCTCTCTCATTAAAAATTGTTAAATGGGCATTTGTCATCTTGTCTAATAAACATGACTCGCATCTCTCAAATGATTCATAATTGAATGAGTCCAACATTCCATCTTTTTGGAGCTTGGATATGCATTTCTCATTTATATGGCCTAAATGACAATGCCAAAGATACGAAGGATTCGAGTTATTTATTTTTAGTCTTTTAGTATTTTCTATGTTATAGATTGATTGATCTAAGTTCAAAACGTATAAGTCGTTAAACAGTTGGTCTACACCATAACAAACATCATTCATAAATATAGAACAAGTATTGTTCTTGATAATGAAAGAAAATCCTCTCATGTCTAAACATGACACGGATATAATGTTTCGAGTTATGGCTGGATCAACATAACAATTATCTAATTCTATTACAAGCCATGTGTGCAAAGAAAGACGATATACTCCTACGGCAACGGTAGTAACTCTTGCTCCATTTCCAACGGGCAGGTCTACCTCTCCTTTACCCAGCAGTCTTCTCCTTCCCAGTTCCTGCACATATGTACAAATGTGAGAACCGCATCCGGTATCCAATACCCAAGATGAAGGAGCATAAAGCTTTATTTCTATAGCAAATATACCTGAAGTGGAAGTCACACTTCCTTTCTTCTTTTGCAAATCTTCAAGATAGAGGGGACAGTTCCTCCTCCAGTGCCTTGCCTTACCACAATGGTAGCACTTCCCTTCCTTTGCCAAACCTTTGTTCTTCAGTGCTGAAGACTTGGGATCAAGATATGACTTAGGTCCTACCTTAGTCTTCTTGAATCCCTTGGTCTTGCCCTTGCTTCTATGCACCATCAATATGGGGCTAGCAGGCTTGACCTTCTTCATATTTATTTCAGCAGTTCTTAACATGCCTAGGAGCTCGGGCAGTGTCTTGTCATTTTCATTCATATTGTAATTCAAGACAAACTGCTCATAACTATCCGGCAACGATTGCAGGATCAGATCAGTGGCCAACTCTTGGCTCAAAGGAAACCCAAGTCTTTCAAGGTTATCTATATACTCAATCATCTTGAGTACATGAGTCCCTACTAGGTCTCGAGCTCCCATCTTACACTGAAATAATTCCCTGGATATGACAAATCTCTCTTGGCGAACTTTCCCTTAAAACATTTTCTTTAGGTGCTCGACCATCTCGTAATAACTCATGTTCTCGTGTTTCTTTTGATGCTCAGAGTTCATGGTCGCGAGCATAAAACATTCAACATCGAAGGAGTCATCTCCATACTTCTTATAAGCATCTTTATCCACATGAGGTGCAGTGGCGGCTGGCTCCGCAGGGGGATCTTCTTCCAAGACATAGAGCTTACGCTCTTACCTGAGAACAATTCTCAGGTTCCTGAACCAGTTTAAGGAAGTTAGTCCCATTAAGCTTGTCCTTCTGGAAAGATTATATGTATGTGATCTAATTCACCTAGAGGGGGGGGGGGGGGGGTGAATAGGTCTTTTGATTTTTACTTGTTTGATATGGATAGTTAAAATTATTCTAAACAAGTAAACAAGCACACCCAGATAACACACAAGTGTTTATAGTGGTTCCCCAAGACAGTGTGTCTATGTGTAGTCCACTTTCCACCTCCGCCCTTCTAACAGTTTGTTAGATAGGTCCAACTTCTCCAAACTCAGCTCCAAGAGCTTACAACACAGATCCCTCAGGATCTCTCAGGTTTTCCCAAACCCTACCTCAGGCACAGCAGCCCTACCTCAGAGGAAACCACCTCCTACAGCTCAGACCATCTCCTGGTCCTACCTCAGATCACACAGATCCTACCTCAGAGGAATCCACCTCCTACAACTCAGACCACCTGCTGGTCCTACAACCTCAGGCCAAATGGCCCTATAAACTCAGAACCCAAAGGCTCCTACAGATGATATAAAGAGGTTTACAGAATGAAAGAAGAAAAGATCAAGCCTGTTCTTCTTCTTCTTTTCAGCTGCTGTTGCAGACTTGAATTAGGGAGGAGTGGTACAACTCCAATCTTGATTCTATTTGATCAGCACTTCAGATGAAGGACTGGATCTACTTGCTCAATCTTGAGATGAATCAAGATGAGCTATCTCTTTTCTCCTTGCAGCCTTGTGTTAGCTCAGTTGTTGGCTTCCGACAATGGAACAGTACGCTTCTGCTTCTTTGTGTGCTGGAGAGAAAGATTGATAGCAGAAGTGTTTGCTCAACCCTAATTTATCCCTTTTATACATCCAAGATCTTCAACGGCTCTCAGTTGTCCTTCTGACAGATATGGGAGTGATTGGTGGACCCCACAATGCCTTTCTGTAGCTTGCGCCAAGGGCAGAACCCGCCATGTCACGTTTGAACTGTCCTAGCGGTTCGGCTGAGATGGCTTCCTCTTCTGAGCGGATTCTGTCGATCTGCAGAGAAGTTTCTGGGTTCGACGAACTGCATTCTGCGTTCGACGAACATCTTTCTTCATTCGACGAACTCGTCAAGTCTTAGCGCTTTCTTCTATCCCGTCTCTGTGTTCGACGAACTTCATTCTTCATTCGACGAACACGCCAAATCTCAGCATTTGCTTCTGTCCCGTCTCAGCGTTCGACGAACTTCATTCTTCGTTCGACGAACACGCCAAATCTCAGCGTTAGCTTTTGTCTCGTCTCTGCATTCGATGAACTTCATTCTTCATTCGACCAACTGCATTCTTCATTCGACGAATGCACGAAGTCTCAGCGTTCGACGAACTTCCCAAGTTTCAGTGGATTTTTGCTGCTTCTTTCCTGTCTCAGCGGATCCGCTGAGACAGACAGTCGTCTCAGCGGTTTCTTCTATCTGCAGCTCAGCTTGCCTAGATGCCTTCTTAGTGGCTCCTGGTCTTGTCTCAGCGGTTTAGCTGAGATAGTAAGACTTTCTTAGCGGCACCTGTCCTCGTCTCAGCGGTTCAACTGAGACAACTCTTCATCTCTTAGGAGTTGATTTCTCCTGATCTAAGGGCATGATTGGCCCTTTCTCTTGAGTTACATGAGCCTGTATATCTTACAAAAATATGGCTTTATCAAATACATCTTGTACTTAGCATTGTGAGTGATGCCTCTTCAAATCAAAAGAACATTGAGGGCAATTTTCCCAACAATCTTCCCCTATTTGAAGAAGGCAGAACATTCCCAATGCTAAGGTACATGGCCAACAAAAAAACTATCATGAAAATGATCTATATAGCAGTCATCATAACATTGCTTCTAGAAGATAAGATTGTTTAAACATTCTATCAAGACGGATTATATTAAGCTTTGACTAACTCAGAGGGCAATCCTTGTACTCAAAGCTAACTCTGAGTTGGTCTTAGCATTGGCCATCTCCCCCTTTCTGATTTCTTCATCTATTTTTCCCTCTAGGGATTGGGAGGCAGCAGCTACATACCATGAGAGGGTTTATAAAGCATTTTCCAAATCCCCCTTTAGGTCATCCTTCATCTTCTCTGACTCTTTTACCATTGGCCATCTCCCCCTCAACCTGAGCAGGAACTTGCTCCCCCTCAATGTTAGAACTATTAGCTTTATTAGCTATTCTTGTTCATTTTGAATAACTCTTTCTAGCTCCCCGTCATTTAGAGCATTTGTATTGATCTTATGATTGTAAGTGTAAATGAAATGACATCATATGACTGAGTTCGTCGAACTCAGGAAAGAGTTCGTCGAACTCAGGAAAGAGTTCGTCGAACTCAGGAAAGAGTTCGTCGAACTCAGGAAAGAGTTCGTCGAACCCAGATTTTTCCCAGCTGAGGCCTTAGTCTGCTTTAGTTTGTTTTGGAGACTTATCCTCTGAGACAGTTTGGATGTCTCAGCTGATCAGCTGAGATGGGTCTCACCTTGAATTCAAAGTATTTAACATTTTAGGGAGGTTATCTACCCTATCATGTGGATAAAGCCTACTGTAAAGTTGATCAATTCAGATTTCAATTTATCATAATAGTACATATTGTGAGAATTGTACTGATGAGAACATAAGCAGTTTAACAGTGGGTATATATTCATAAGTGAACTCATTCTAAATTCAACATTCCTAAGTCAATTTTAAAAGAATTGAACTTGGCCTCATCCAGTGGCTTGGTGAAGATATCAGCTACTTGATTGTCTGTGGGGACATATTCAAGTTTGATATCTTCACACTCTACATGCTCTCTAATAAAATGGTACCTAATTTCTATGTGCTTGGTCCTGCTATGGGTGACAGGATTTTTGGCAATAGAAATAGCACTGGATGAGTCACACAACAGGGGAGATTGACTAACCTTGATGTTGTAGTCCTCCAATTGATGTTGGATCCATAGAAGTTGAGCACAACAGCTACCTGCAGCAATGTACTCTGACTCAGGTGTGGATATGGCCACACTGGTTTGCTTGCTGCTCCAAGAGATCAGCCTCCTCCCTAGGAATTGATAAGTGTCACTTGTGCTTTTCCTGTCTTCTTTGCACCCTGCAAAATCTGCATCTGAATATCCTATCAGTTCAAAGTCATTGTTCCTAGGGTACCAAAGGCCAAGATTTAGGCTGCTTTTGAGGTATCTCAAGATCCTCTTGACAGAGGTGTAGTGAGATTCCTTAGGACAAGCCTGATACCTAGCACAAACACATGTAGAATACATAATGTCTAGCCTACTAGCAGTCAAGTACAACAAGGATCCAATGATACACCTGTACATAGATTCATCAAAGGACTTCCCCTTTTTATCCTTGTCTAGTGATACATTAGATCTCATGGGTGTTCTCATGGTGGAGGCTGACTCCATCCCAAATTTCTTGATGAGCTCATTGGTGTACTTAGTCTAGGAAATGAAAATTCCATCATCAGACTGTTTCACTTGGAGCCCAAGGAAATATTTAAGTTCACCCATACTGCTCATCTCAAACTCCCCCTGCATAAGATTGGCAAATCTCTTGCAGAGGTTGTCATCAGTAGACCCAAATATTATGTCATCAACATAGATTTGGACTAGGAGACACTTGCCACTTGTTTCCCTAAGAAACAATGTGCTATCTATCTTTCCCCTGAAGAACTTGTTCTTGATGAGAAAGCTGGACAATGTATCATACCAAGCAACAATGTATCATACCATATAGAGCTTTCCTAAGTAGATAAACATGAGATGTAAGAGTAGGATGGACAAAACCTGATGGTTGCTCTACATATACTTCCTCTTTCAGATTTCCATTTAGGAATGTTGACTGGACATCCATCTGGTACACTTTGAAGCCTTTATGGCCTGCATATGCAAGGAATAGCCTTATGGCCTCCAACCTTGCAACTGGGGCAAAATTTTGGTCAAAGTCTATTCCTTCCTCTTGCATATACCCTGTTGCAACAAGCTTTTCCTTATTCTTGATGATTGCCCCATATTCATCCATTTTGTTTCTGAAGATCCATTTGGTGCCAATGATGTTGTGTTCCTGTGGTCTTGGCACCAACTTCCATACTTTGCATCTCTTGAATTACAAAAGTTCTTCCTGCATTGTCTGAATCCAGAATGGATCCAAGTTGGCCTCTTCAAACTTCTTAGGCTCTACCTGTGACAGGAAACTGAGGAACAAGGCCTCATTGTGAGCCCTGCTCCTAGTTGTCACACCTTGTTGAACATTCCCAATATTCTGCTCCAAGGGATGATCCCTTAGATGTCTTGTAGCTGCAGGTAGTCTGTCCTCTACATGTTGAATTTCTTCCACTGGGTCAGCAACTTCTTCAGCATCCTGCACCTCTACTTCTTCTGGAATTGCTGCATCAGTATTTGCTTTACTGCTGCTGGATGGTTCTTGTTTAGATAGTTCTTCCATGGCCCTTTCACTTCCTGTCAAAACAGAAGAATTGGACCAGCCCATATAAATTAGGCTGGTCTCATCAAACACCACATGCATGGACTCTTCAACAACATGGGTTTTCTTGTTATATACTATATAGGCTCTACTATGTGATCTATAACCAACACGAACCCCCAAGTAGCATTTTTCAGCAAACTTTGTTAATTGAGATTTTCCATTGTTTAAAATGTAGCAATTAGATCCAAAGATCCTAAAGTATGAAATTGTTGGTTGTTTGCCTTTCAAAATCTCATAGGTGGTAATTCCATGAACTTTATTGATGGAAGCTTTATTGAGAACATAACAGGCAGTATTGACTGCTTCAGCCCAGAAATATTCTGGGAGTGAAGAGTCACTAAGCAATGTTCTCCCAACTTCTATCAATGTTCTATTGCTCCTCTCAGCCGCACCATTTTGTTGTGGGGTCCTTGGGGAGGAAAACTCTTGGATGATACCTAGTTCTTGACAGAACCATGTCATGGCTTCAGATTGAAACTCTGTGCCATGGTCAGACCTAGTTCTGACCACAGAACATTGTAAATCATTCTGAATGGTCTTGACATGGTTTATAAAGACATTTAGAGTATCTGATTTCTTTTTAAGGAAAAATACCCATGTATATCTTGAGTGATCATCAACAATCACTAAGGTATACAACTTACCTCCTATGCTCTGAATTGGCATAGGACCAAATAAGTCCATGTGCAATAAATAAAGTCATCTCTTAGTGTCTTTGGAGCCAATACTTTTAAAAGTGGCCCTTGTTTGCTTGCCCATTTGGCAAGCATGACATAGGCCATTTTTAACACATTTTAAACTAGGACTATTTCTAACCAAGTTCTTAGAGAATAGTCTATGCATTGCCTTGTAGTTGATGTGGGAAAGTCTCTTGTGTCATTGAACACATAGAGACTCACTCTCATTTGCTACAAGAAACACAGGAGAGGAAGATGATTTGAAAATAAAATCTAAACAATAAATATTTCCATTCCTAGTGCCTGAAAGTATGGTTTCCTAGTCATTAGACTTTTTGATTAGGCACTTACCATTGTGGAATTCAATGACATAGCCAATATCACACAGTTGGCTTATGCTAACAAGGTTGTGTTACAACCCTTCAACATAAGCCACTTTAGTGATGGAGACTATGCCATTTGAGATCATGCCATAACCTCTAGTGAATCCCTTTTCTGAACCCCCAAAGATGACTTTGGGCCCATTCTTCACTGCTTTGTATTCCTGTAGTAAACCCTTGGTGCCTTTCATATGTCTTGAGCACCCACTGTCCAAATACCAAATCTGCCTAAGGCTGGTATTTGAACTAACCTGCATGATGGAATTTAATTACCCTTAGGAGCCCAAGTGATTTTGGGTCCTAGGTACTTGTTAGCCTGATAAGATAACCTCACACTAGCTGCACTCTTTGCAGGAAGACTCTTCTTTGCATTAGGTACATTGGGATTGTACCAACAATCTATGGCAAAGTGCCCCACTTTACCACAACACCAACATTCATGAATGTTGTAACTCCTCTTCTAAACATTTCCTGCGGAAACAACATAACCGTGCCTTAGATCAGGAGGGGAGGCTGCTGCAATCTTCCTATTTCTCTCAGTAATGATTTGACTGAATGTTAATCTATGTGTTGTCTTGATGCCCTTTGTTTTGATGACATCAGCTTGCTTTGGCTTGGTAGCCATACAAGATCTGATGGCATCAGACACTGAGCAGCAAGTCTTGTCAATAGATTTGACAGCAGAAATTTTCTTTGCTGAAGTAAATTTAGAAGAGCTTGCAACCTAATTCTTGAATGAGGGGGCTGAGGTACCAAATACAAAAGGTCCAGGTTGGGCCATTTGAATTTCCTCATAGGGAGCCTTCATGGCACTCAATCCCATTCCCTTTTCTTCCACTATGAGAAGGATTGTTTTCCTTCCTATAGGTATTTCCATTCTTCTAGTGACCATACATGCTTTCATGGTCATACCTGTTGGAAGGAAGTAATACCTTTTGAAAGGTGGTTTGAGGCTTAGCCTTACCACTGCTCCTTTTTTCACTCTCGTCTCCTGCCTCCATTTTATTGAATCCTAGTCCTCTTCTATTGGATTGAGATGAGGAGTCAATAATAGGGAGCACAGATTTAGGCTTGGAGAATTGAGCCACTGGGCTTTTCTCTTTGAGAAGCTTTTCCTCAAGATCCTTGATGATCTTGTTCTTTAGAGAAATAGGGATCAAATGGACAATTGTTATCCCCTTGAGTTTGCATATTTCTCTACTCATCTGAGCCACCAAAGTAGGAGACTCAGGATAATTTCTTTCAGCCATTTTAAGTGAGTCAATCTCTAGGGCTTGGCTTTTGACAAGCTTCTTGCTCTCTTACAGAGCAATAACTAGAGCATCATATTTGTCAATCAATTGATTGAAACCCACTTCAGATTCTCAATCATAATCATCAGTTGATGAGTGTGCATCAGATTCTAGAATTGATTCATACTTAGAGGAAGAGAGAGGAGTAGGTACCTAGTCAGGAGTGTCCTGACAATCTTCATCATCTGAGGTTATGGCCATTAGGCCAATATATTCTTCAACATCTTCATCCACCTCCATATCACTGTCTGAATGTGATAGAGGGGCCCTGATGCCCACCTTTGCTGCAGGAAAGTCCTCATCTTCCTCAGCATCAAACAGCCTAATATAGGCCTCTTCTTCATCATCTGAATCTGATGATGATGATTCAGATTCACTCCAGCTTTTGTCCTTCTTGGCTAAGAAGGATTTCTCACCTTTTCTTCCCTTCTTTTGATAAGGCTTGTTATCACCCTTATCCTTTCTTTTGACTGGACAGTCAGCAATGACATGTCCAGGCTTACAGCAGCAATAACAAATCACATTAGTTAAACCATGTTTAACATGTTTAGAGTCATACCTGTCCCCTTTGGGGTGCTGCCTGTCTGCCCTTCTTGAATCCTCCCTAGGATGTGAGGAGGAGGAAGGCTTATTCTTCCACTGCTTCCTTCTCATCATCTTTTTGAATTGCCTTGAGAAGGCAGCAAATTCCTCATCAGAAGAGCTATTTTCAGATGAGTAGTAATTTGAATTGTCTGAGTCAGCAGCTCATCTTGGAGGGGTAGGAATTCTTGTCTTGCTCTTCTTGGACCCTTCAGCCTTGAGGGCCACAGACTTCTCTCTAGCATGAGGCCTGGAGGAGGTGTCCTCTTCCTTTCTAGCAGATAGTTGCATCTCATATGAGAGCAACTTTCCAAACAGAGTGTGAGGAGGAGTTTCACTCAGCTTTGCCACTTCCCTGATGGCACAGATTTTGGTATCCCAGTCTCTAGTTAGAGATCTTAGGAATTTATCATTCAACTCATAATGAGTGAAGGTCTTTTCATAGGTCCTCAACTCATTTACTATTCTGAAGAATCTTTCATAGCAGTCAACTATGCATTCCTGATTTTGTTGCCTAAAGGCATCATACTCCTGATTGAGGAGGGATTTCCTATCATTCCTCACTTCTTCAGTCCCTTTCATGTACACAATCAATATATCCCACATCTCCTTTGCAGTCTCATAGTGCACCAGGTTTTGGAAAGTTGAATCATCAATAGCATTGAGAATAATATTTTGAGCCCTTTTATCCATGGTAGCCAATTGATGTAGGCCACCGGAATGAGGCGGACGCTCGCGACTACGAACAACAACGATCAACGCTCCGCTCTCCCAAAACACAACTTAAACACAGCCCTCGACTAAACTTATTATTAATTTTCGTACGTGTACGGATAGCAACTCCGTGACAAAATCAAATCGTCGGCGATAAGCCGGGATCCGTCAAGCTAAAGGGACGAATGTTTGCGTCCGGTCAAGCGAGTGTGTTGTACCAAAGAAGATCCTCCGAAAAACAAGACTTCGGAAAATAGGAAGATCTTCCCCAACAAGAGCAAAAGAGGTTCGCCACTCCTCGTCGAATAACGATAAATCCTAGAGCGTTCCACTAACCAAATGAAAATAAACGCGAGCAAATAGCGGCGAGAAAATCCGTCACAAATCTATACCACCACAAATAACTTGAGAGAAAATTATCACAATGAGTAGAAACGCGTTACCCTTCCCGGAATCGTAGATCCAGGTTATATAAATCCTAGGTCGTCACGGAGGTGGTCGCCGGAGGAGAGCCCAAAGTTGTAGAGCACCGTCGCCTTCAAATCCGTTCGCCACGAGCAAGACCAAAAATCTGGGGCTGTTTCGTGGAGGTTGGCTTTTGGTGGTCGGCCAAGAGAGAGTAAGGAGAGGGAGGGCCAAACTTGGAGGGGAGATGGGAGGCCTTGGGCTGGCCGAAACCTTTCCTGGAGGGAAAGATAGAAGGGGCGGCTAGAGTAGAGAGAGAGAGAGAGAGAAAGAGAGGGAAACACCTTGGGCGGCTAGAGTAGAGAGAGAGAAAGAGAGAGAACACCTTGGGCGACTGGTAGAGAGAAAACGATAGAGAGAGAGAGGAAAATTCTTAGGGTTTGTTTTTTTTTCATTATCATCAATTAATTCCTTCACTAATACATGAGGCCATATATATAGGCCATACAAAGGAAAAGGCTACATGCAGCCCACCAAAAGGTTACTAGCACACCAACATTAAAAAGTCTAAAAATACAAAATACAAAGCATAAAATAATACCCAATACTAATTATAATAAAGAGATAAACTAATATATTATTTCATGTGCCACGGGCGGAAGATGTTGCGGCGATGGCGCTCGTCATGGTTGGAGTTTCGCTGTCATCCGCCATCGTCATGAACCATAAGTGCTCCAACATGAACCGTGCCGACTCGAACATAGACCATCAAGCCGGCTCCAATAATCTCACGGCATCTTCTATCGTAGTCTTCAAATTTGCCGCCGCGATCAAAGTAATGCGTCGACGTGGAATCACAAACACGATCACAACCATCTGGCGGGTCCTTGCCTCCATCAATCCTCCCCCACTCAAAAATACTCATCACCGATGAGTGGGAGTGAAGGAACCGGTGTAGCAGAGCAGCAACCTGTAGAAGTACGTCTGAGGGAGCGGGCCGTGAGGGTGGCCCATCCGGCCAGGGTGGCAGGAAGCAGCAAGGGGCCCAGCTTGGCCCCAAAGAAATGTCCACCTGTGTCAACCTGTCATGCAAAAAGTAGTGCCCAAGGGCCTCGATCATAGCATAGGAAAAAGAAGGGGAAAGTGCTAAAACAGCAATAGACATCATACCTCCAGAGATCACCATGAGCGTGAACGACATGCTACCCAGCTCACCTCTCAACCCAACAGAATTTTTAGTGGAGGGAAACAAGAAGAAAGCTAAATGTAGTGGCTCTAGAAAAAGTGAAAGACATCTCGAAACACTAAAAATGGGGTTGGCGCCCCGCTCAGCAAAAATTTTCGATGCTAAAGTGAAAGTTTCTAGCATTCCAAATATTCGACGCAAAGTACCGAAACTACTAACATCGCTCTCTAAATTGCCAAGAGGCAACAGTCTAGGGGAAAGATCCACTAAAACCGAATAGAGCATAAAGCGGGATGCTCCATGGGGTGCGGTGAAAATAGAGTATTTGGACCCAAGTGGGTAGGCTAGCAATGTAACATCAAGTCCAGGTGAGTGGAGACATCGTGGATCATATGATAAGTCATAATGTAAACTTAAATCTATGATCGTCCTAAGGGGTGGTGGGTCCGTAGGTGGAAAAGGACTCCAACAATTCGTGACTTCGTCCCCTAAATTTATTTCAGATATGCTAGCTCTCCTAATGTGAGTGGTGTCATGACACAAAGCCTAGGGTGATCATGCATAGTAGAGTCAGCTAACATAGGAAGGATAATCCAACAAAACCACTCAACACGCCCAGCGGGGGTAACGGGCTCCATGCCATACCTCAAGGTTGGGGCTGAAGTTTGAGAGCTCCAGGCGGCCTTAAATGGATGGTGGTTCCAGGGGGTAGCTAACACGAGTCTAGAGTCCACAAGTGCGGAATGTAGACTCACACAAGTACTACCAATCGATAAAGAAGTGGGTCGTATGACCTCCCCACTAAGGGGCACAGAAAACTCAGAAGTCATAATCTCATCGTGTTCATCGACCTCCTGAGTGACCTCGGGATGTCCAACAGAGGGCTCCTTAAGGATAATAGGAACGTGCATAGGTTGACTAAGCATGGCAACCTCACTCGCAGGCACTAAATCAGACGTGGGGGCCTCCACAGGGACAATATCAAGGGGAATGATGGGACTAATAGGATCAGACTCGGGTCTTATGATCAAGCTCTGTGCGTTGGCCTTAGAGTGGCTAACATAATCTAAGGGCTGAATTTGACCAACGGTGTCAAAATCCCCATGTGTGTCAATACCGGGTGGTATCGACTCGGTCGAGCTACAAGTGTCTCCAGATGAGACCGTGGGCTTCTTAGGTGGAGGGGACCTGAGGGAGATACGCTGACCATTATACATGAAGTCTAATGTGTCATCGTGGTCATCGTAAAGAATATTATGATGAACAAGCCATTGGTATCCTAGCAGTACATGAAAGTCCTTCATGGGAAGGACATCGCACCAAACGTGCTCAGAATAGGCTTTGATGGTGAGGGGCACCAAACATCGCCGGGACACTAACACAACGCTCTCATCAGGGCATATGAGCCGATATGGGTGAGGATGTGGTTCAGTGGTCACCAACATCCTAGACACCGCATTCTCCGTGATAGCTTTTGTGTGGCAGACGCTATCGACAACAAGCCTGCACCACTTCTCACCGTGTTTAAAATTTAATTTAAATTGGTGCTTCGGGTCACGGCTGAACCTAATTATCTTCATAGAGCAGGCCCGTGGTGTAGTTATACGTGAAAGGGGCGGGGGATACCCCGGATTCAGCCTAGTAGTCATTACTAGTGAAAAAAATTAGGTGCTGTCCAGTATAAAAATTACGAGCGTTTAATTTTTGTAGCCACCTAAACCTTAATGATACTGAAATATTTTTTTCTTTTAATTCTTATATCTTGACTAAGAACCTACAGAATTTTTGTTTGTTGATTCCGACGAAATTTTGAAAATTGCTATTTGCACACCAATGCTAGAAAAATTCTTTTTCGTTAAAACTACGGTGCACACCCAAGTGAGGGCGGATAGCCTACGGATTAGAGTAAGGATGGTGTCGAGATAGAACTCAACACAACCTCGCTTTGATACCAAATTGATGTAGGCCACCGGAATGAGGCGGACGCTCGCGACTACGAACAACAACGATCAACGCTCCGCTCTCCCAAAACACAACTTAAACGCAGCCCTCGACTAAACTTATTATTAATTTTCGTACGTGTACGGATAGCAACTCCGTGACAAAATCGAATCGTCGGCGATAAGCCGGGATCCGTCAAGCTAAAGGGACGAATGTTTGCGTCCGGTCAAGCGAGTGTGTTGTACCAAAGAAGATCCTCCGAAAAATAAGACTTCGGAAAATAGGAAGATCTTCCCCAACAAGAGCAAAAGAGGTTCGCCACTCCTCGTCGAATAACGATAAATCCTAGAGCGTTCCACTAACCAAATGAAAATAAACGCGAGCAAATAGCGGCGAGAAAATCCGTCACAGATCTATACCACCACAAATAACTTGAGAGAAAATTATCACAATGAGTAGAAACGCGTTACCCTTCCCGGAATCGTAGATCCGGGTTATATAAATCCTAGGTCGTCACGGAGGTGGTCGCCGGAGGAGAGCCCAAAGTTGTAGAGCACCGTCGCCTTCAAATCCGTTCGCCACGAGCAAGACCAAAAATCCGGGGCTGTTTCGTGGAGGTTGGCTTTTGGTGGTCGGCCAAGAGAGAGGAAGGAGAGGGAGGGCCGAACTTGGAGGGGAGATGGGAGGCCTTGGGCTGGCCGAAACCTTTCCTGGAGGGAAAGATAGAAGGGGCGGCTAGAGTAGAGAGAGAGAGAGAAAGAGAGGGAAACACCTTGGGCGGCTAGAGTAGAGAGAGAGAGAGAGAGAAAGAGAGAGAACACCTTGGGCGGCTGGTAGAGAGAAAATGATAGAGAGAGAGAGGAAAATTCTTAGGGTTTGTTTTTTTTTTCTTTATCATCAATTAATTCCTTCACTAATACATGAGGCCATATATATAGGCCATACAAAGGAAAAGGCTACATGCAGCCCACCAAAAGGTTACTAGCACACCAACATTAAAAAGTCTAAAAATACAAAATACAAAGCATAAAATAATACCCAATACTAATTATAATAAAGAGATAAACTAATATATTATTTCATGTGCCACGGGCGGAAGATGTTGTGGCGATGGCGCTCGTCATGGTTGGAGTTGCGCCGTCATCCGCCATCGTCATGAACCATAAGTGCTCCAACATGAACCGTGCCGACTCGAACATAGACCATCAAGCCGGCTCCAATAATCTCACGGCATCTTCCATCGTAGTCTTCAAATTTGCCGCCGCGATCAAAGTTATGCGTCGACGTGGAATCACAAACACGATCACAACCATCTGGAGGGTCCTTGCCTCCATCACCAATACTATCTCATCCCTTGTCATTTCAGTGTAAGACTTGCCTACCTGCCTAGTAGGACCAATGGTGGAGGGCTTTGTGATAAGGAAGGGCCCTTCCTGAACAGTGATATAAATTCTAGGGTCTGAAGCTTCCATGTACAACCTCACCCTTTGTTTCTAAATGCCAAAGGTTTCCTTTTTGCATATAGGAAGCTTCATGGATCTCATTTCTTTCTTAACTCCATTAGAAGCAATTGGATTCAGAATTAACAATACCTATGTAGGATCTGGTCAGACAGTTAAGCCCTTTATGACCAATCTCCCTCTGATACCACTCGAAAGATTATAGTTATGTGATCTAATTCACCTAGAGGGGGGGGGGTGAATAGGTCTTTTGATTTTTACTTATTTGATATGGATAGTTAAAATTATTCTAAGCAAGTAAACAAGCACACCCAGAAAACACACAAGTGTTTATAGTGGTTCCCCAAGACAGTGTGTCTATGAGTAGTCCACTTTCCCCCTCCACCCTTCTAACAGTGAGTTAGATAGGGCCAACTCCTCCAAACTCAGCTCCAAGAGCTTACAACACAGATCCCTCAGGATCTCTCAGGTTTTCCCAAACCCTACCTCAGGCACAGTAGCCCTACCTCAGAGGAAACCACCTCCTACAGCTCATACCACATCCTGGTCCTACCTCAGTTCACACAGATCCTACCTCATAGGAATCCACCTCCTACAACTCAGACCACCTGCTAGTCCTACAACCTCAGGCCAAATGGCCCTACAAACTCAGAACCCAAATGCTCCTACAGATAATATAAAGAGGTTTACAGAATGAAAGAAGAAAAGATCAAGTATGTTCTTCTTCTTCTTTTCAGTTGCTGTTGCAGACATGAATCAGGGAGGAGTGGTACAACTCCAATCTTGATTCTACTTGATCAGCACTTCAGATGAAGGACGGGATCTACTTGCTCTAACTTGAGATGAATCAAGATGAGCTATCTCTTTTCTCCTTGCAGCCTTGTGTTAGCTCAGTTGTTGGCTGCTGACAATAGAACATCACGCTTCTGCTTCTTTGTGTGCTCGAGAGAATGATTAATAGCAAAAGTGTTTGCTCAACCCTAATTTATCCCTTTTGTAGATCCCCGATCTTCAACGGATCTCAGTCGTCCTTCTGACAAATATGGGAGTGATTGGTGGACCCCACAATGCCTTTCTGCAGCTTGTGCCAAGGGCAGAACCCGCCATGTCACATTTGATCTGTCTCAGCGGTTGGGCTGATATGGCTTCCTCTTCTCAGCGGATTCTATCGATCTGCAGAGAAGTTTCTGGGTTCCACGAACTGCATTCTGCATTCGACGAACAATGTTCTTCGTTCGACGAACTCGTCAAGTCTTAGCGCTTGCTTCTGTCCCGTCTCTATGTTCGATGAACTTCATTCTTCGTTCGACGAACACTGCAAGTCTCAGTGTTTGCTTCTGTCCCGTCTCTGCGTTCGACGAACTCATTCTTCGTTCGACGAACACGCCAAGTCTCAGCGTTTGCTTCTGTCTCGTCTCTGCGTTCGACGAACTTCATTGTTCATTCAACGAACTACATTCTTCGTTCGACGAATGCGCCAAGTCTCAGCGTTCAACGAACATCCCAAGTCTCAGCGGATTTTTGCTACTTCTTTCTCATCTCAGTGGATCCGCTGAGACAGACAGTCGTCTCAGCGGTTTCTTCTATCTGCAGCTCAGCTTGCCCAGATGCCTTCTCAGCGGCTCCTGGTCTTGTCTCAGCAGTTCAGCTGAGACAGTAAGACTTTCTCAGCGGCACCTGTCCATGTCTCAGCGGTTCAGCTGAGATAACTCTTCATCTCATAGGAGTTGAATTCTCCTGATCTAAGGGCATGATTGGCCCTTTCTCTTGAGTTACCTGAGCCTGTATATCTTACAAAAATATGGCTTTATCAAATACATCTTGTACTTTGAATTGTGAGTGATGCCTCTTCAAATCAAAGGAACATTGAGGGCAATTTTCCCAACACTTCTCAAGGATCGCCCTCAGGGACAAGGTGGAGAGTGAGCCGCTTGCCATGGATATTCTACAAGGAATTTTTCAAAGTAAAATTTTAGTACTATATTTTAAAATACATTTTTTATTTTAATAAGGTCTTTTATTAAAAGGGCTCCCACTATTTTAATCAAATCGATGACCCTTAATATCGATTTGGAGAGTTTATGCGAGCTACTCCCTAGGTGGACAAGATTCGTATTTCAACAACACAACGTGTCCGCTTTGGGGTTCCTCTCATAATGCGGTTATTTAGGTAGACAACACTTATCAATTGCATCATCAAGCAACTCTTGTATGGTTGGTGAATAACTCTTTATTTGCATCCATAATATAGTGCATGCCAACTCTATGCCTCTAGGCACTCAACCTTATTGGTCACCTAGTTATGTTGTACCCGATGTCGACAGTGAGATATCACAATTATCCGCTCGTACCCTTACCAAGATAGATTAATGTACCTTGCTTTGGCAAGCCCACACTTCATCGATCGAGGCACTAAGAGTGTCATCCACCGAAAGGCATCCGTACACTTAATATTGAATAATGATTTTAAGATACAATCGATGAACAGTTCATCGTTATTAACATTTAATCACAGTACACATTCACACAAAAAAATACAACATTCGTAAACCAAATGCATCCCCAATGCGCACAAAGTCAAATTATCAACACTTTTGATAAGAGGGGCTAAATTTGAATACTTAGAACACTTCTAAATCTCTAGATTTACATGCATTGAACACTGGCAAAACAACTCCACTTATGTAGTATACATGCTCGTCTCTCAATGTCAGATTCAAAATCAAAGACATTTGATTTCACAAATCATTTTGAGGGACTGTTACTGCAAAGGAGAAACAATTTCTAAAACAATGAAATCGCAACGCAATCACATTCTTTCCTGGCAAGGTTTTAAGTGGTCGCGCCCCTGGCGAGGTCTTAGGGGAAAAGCCCCTAACGAGGTCCAAGGGGCAGCGCCCCTGGCAGTGGTAAAGAACAAGAACAACCCTAAACAGTTCAAGGAACTTGCGATTTCATGAATCAAGAAATAGGAGAAGCAACACATTGCATTACCTAAAGGTGATTGAGTCAATACTCAACCAAGGTGCTCCACAAATGAGATCCCGAAGAATGATCGTTGAGTCCCAAGCGCTGAAATGGATCGGCGCCTCTATGGGAGTCCACACGAGCGATGAAGAACCCTATCTTCTTGTCACGCAAGAACTAGGACGGAGAAGAAGAGCCCTCTACATCTCCCACAGACTGCTAGGTCCGACGACAGGGAGAGGCGGTGGCGGCGGGATCGACCGTTCAGAACTCTTCCGTCGGAAGCTATCGCGGAACCTTTCTGCCGCTCTCAGATTCACAAAAGGGAGATCACCCTTTAGGTATGAAATCGTGTAGTGTTTAAACCCAGGCGAGAGAGAGGCTATCCGCACACCCACGACATATATTGGAGTAAAACAAAATTCATCGAGTGAACCTTTCGCAGAAGAAATTTGTCGAGTAACAAATTGAATTCGTCGAGCAAAATAGAATTCGTCGAGTGAACCTTTCACTGAAAAAACTCGTCCAGTACAACTCAATTCTTCAAGTGAACTTCTCACTTCTCGTCGAGTACAAGTCAATTCATTGAGTGAACTTTTCACTTTTCGTCGAGTACAAGTCAATTCGTCGAGCACATGAGTTTGTCAGATTCGTCGAGTCAATCATGGATTCGTCGAATCAACTTTTAATTTGTCGAGTCAACATGGATACATCGAGTCAACATGGATTCGTCGAGTCAACATGGATTCATACATTCGATGAACTGAGGTAAGAGTCATCGAGACATTCTCGACGAATCGTCTCGAAGACTTGCCAACACGCTCCATACAGTATTCACAATACCTGTGGAGCATACAGTTGACTCGACCCAACTCCAATAAGTCGTAGGATTGGTCCTTCACTCATATCCAATATGAGTAAGGCCAACACAATTCTTTCTCCAACTTCTCCAAACACTCTTGTGTGTGACCCCATAGGATCATATCATGTTGGCAGTAAGACTAAATGCTTGATCACTTACATATCACCTTGGAAACACCAACAATCTTATCCGATGCCGGGCTCCCACTAGAATGTGGGTCAGGTTGATTTCTGGAGAGGCTGACAAGTTAATGTTGAGCTGGAGTGCCCCAGATCGATTCCGCTGTCGGGCTCACACTAGATGGTGGGTCAAGTTGATTTTTAGAGAGGTTGGTAAGGTAATGTTGAGCTGGAGTGCCCCAGATCGATTCCACTGCCGGGCTCTCTCTAAAAGGAGGGTCAGGTTGATCTCTGGAGAGGCTGCCAAGGTAATTTTGAGCTGGAGTGCCCCAGATCGATTCCGCTGCTGGGCTATCACTAGACGGTGGGTCAGGTAGATCTCTAGAGGGCTAGCAAGGTTATTTTGTGATGGAATACTCCAGATTGATTCCGCTGCCGGGCTTTCACTAGACGGTGGGTCAGGTTGATCTCTGAGAGGCTGGCAATGTAATGTTGAGCTAGCGTGCCCCAGATCGATTCCGCTACCGGGCTCTCACCAGACGGTGGGTCAGGTTGATCTTTGGAGAGGCTAGCATGGTGAAAGATGTTACCTGACTCGGGAATACCACTGTCGGGCTCCCACTAGCCGGCAGGGTCGACAAGCAATTCAGGGGGCGAGACAAAACAGAGCTCGCCTAGTGAGATGTCGACAAAACAAATTAGCGATACAAGGCCTCCCATGGGGGAGGACCTCACTTGCAGGAACCTAAGCTATGGAAGATGGCAGAATACCTAGATGAGCGAGTCAGGGGATCGCAGGTGCAGAGACAATAGACAAGATAAAAAAAATCGACCAAGGCAAATAGCGCGCATGAAACAACGTAGGGGAATACTCACTCGCGGTATCAGAGGGCGAGCTAGCTGGGTATGACGCAGGAGCGAGATGCATTAGACGGGCGAGGAAATCACCGCGATGGGGGTACGCGATGTAGTGAAAGAGTAGCGACACTCGTGAGCTGCTGGATGGGGGTAAGCGAATGCATGCTTAACGAATACCTATGCGGGGAAAGCTGCGTGAGTGCTACGTGAAAGGAGTGCGAGTTTCGCGGGAAAGGCGCATGAGTGCCGAGTGAAAAGTGCATGAGAGCCGCGTGAAAGGTGCGCGAGTACGTTGTGGCGAGGCAAAAATAAGAGAATGAAAAGAAAAAGAACTAAACAAAATTTTATTTCATTTCATAAAAAAAGTTCTATTACAGATGTCGCGGCGATCCCGCCAGCCAAAAATCAGAAATCAAAAACATCAAAATCTAATGGCGTTCCTCAGACCACTTGCTCTCGCTGTCCCCAGACTCTGACAGAGGTAGGAACAACTCTGGGACCACCTCCTTGACATTTATCTATGCCACCTCATCAGATAGAAGACATGCCCGCTTCAGGTTGAGGAAGATATGCTTTGCCACAACGGTCGCATTATTCTGCATCAACTTATCCAATTCGCGCTCCGAGTATTTCTCCGTGCTGCCGATGTGGGGAGGAGGAGGAAGGACATGCCGGGTCAGCTCGCTATTCTGAGCCTTCAGTTCGAGGATCTCCTTCTCCAGGTCAGTGGTGCAGGCGAGAAGTTGACTGGCGGTCTCGGCATCCTGCAAAGGAGAAGGCATGTTAGTCAAAAGAAATAGCTAGGACAGGGGGAAATTCTTCAACAACATACCATCCCGCCCTGAAGGCTGGCGAGAGGCCCTCAGAAATGTCCTGCTTCAGCTTAAGGCTCGTGATCTCTTCTGTAGCGGCCTTCAGCTCACGCTTGAGCTCTTCAGAATTCCTCTCCACCTGGAGACACTGCCGACCCGTCAAGTAGGCGAGCTCCAAGGCGCGGAGCTGGGCTCGCATGCTCTCGTGAGAGAACGCCCGGGGCGTCAGCACGTCGAAGTCCGTGACATCCACCCGACCATAAAGCCCGAAGGAGAAGGAAAATGTATGGCCTCCAATGGTCTCCTGCTCCACCCAGGAGGGGAGGAGGGTTGATACGGAGGCCTTGTTGGCCTCAGGATCCCAGTGTAGCAGAGGCTCACCGGCCTCATCCCAGTGCTTCATGCTGAGACAAAAATTTCGGTGGCTTGCCGGTGCGGGCACGCCCGATGTACCGACGACCGCTTTAGCGACCTCAATGATCTCCTTATCGGCAGGCATGCTCTCCGAAGGGCCTGCTCGTGGCAGGTCTCCGAGGACCACTTTTTCCTTAGCCGGAGAGGAGGATTTCTTCTTTTTGGGCGGCAGCGGCAAGGAATTCGCCGCACGACTCTCAGGTGCGGGCCGCTTCTTACCAGAGGGCGCGTAAGTACTGGGGGAATCCCGGGAAGCGTCTGCGACTGTGGTAGCGAGCGCTAGGCCAGGGATGTAACATCCCCCAAACAACTAGACCTCTAGAGTGGTTTTTTCATGACTAGGTCATGACAAAACCCTAGGAAGCTTGAAGAGATCACATGGCCTTAGGCTTGAAGGGGAAGAGCACCTTGGTCTGCAAATAGCAATTTCCAGTTACCAAGCTTAAGGTTGGACTTTAGGGCCTCACCTTAACCCTTTGACCCCACCATGGTACACGTAACCCTTTGGAGGGTCCCTTAGAGCATTTAGGACCCATTGGGGTCAATCATAGGGGCCAAATTGACCATAGTCAGCCCTAGCCTCAAATAAGTCAAACCACCATATTTAGGGTCAATTAGGGTTTAATTGGACCAATTGACTTTCCCCAAGTTCCATTGGTCGCTAAGGGAGGCCAATGGGTCAACATTGACCCATTGGGCCTAATTAATTTCACCAATTTGACCAAAGTCAACACTTGTTCAATATTGCCCAACATGGGCTAATTAAGCCCAAAGCTCAATCCCTTTGGGCTAAGCCCAATTTCAATGTCCCAAATGATTAGTCACCACTAAAATTACATGAAATGCCATCCAATTTCTGGAGGGGGTGGCTAGGAGAGAGAAATTGGGGGTTTCCCCCAATTTGAAGAAAGAGAAAGTGGCCATTGAAGGTGAATTCATGGCATTCAAGGCAAATTGACCCCCATTCATATCCCCATACCCTCCATTCATCTCCCCATTGAATTCTAAGATGTTTTACAACCTTTACCATGCCATCCTGTGGGGGATTCAAGAGTTTTCAAGTAAAACCGAAATGGCCATTAATGGCACTCCACCATTAAGCCTTTCCCTCCTCAAATTGACCCTTCCATCACCTTCAGAAGGGGGATATCAGTTTAAATCGAGTACTAGATCTTTGCGTTTGATGGAGAATCAAGAGATCAACAAGGAGCACAACTTGAAGGGGGCGGCCATGGCAAATCCGGGAAACAACCACCCTCGAGCCCGATTAAAGGTCTGGTTCTTCTCCTCTCTCTCTGTGGATAGATCCCATCAGGTTTCCTGCAAGGATTAGGGCCAATTGGTCCCCAATCGGGTAGGCCAAGAGCTCCGTTTTTTAGCTTTAATCCTACCTCCATACCCCTGTTCCGGCCACTTCCGGCCGGCCAACCACCGCAAATCGCCGGCCACCACCTCAACGAAGGTGGTGGTGGCATTGGCCGGCCGGGGCGGCGCTTAGGTGGCCGGGAAAACAAGGATGAAGGAGCTCCAGGTGCGGTTAATCCTGGCCTTCGGCCAGAGGAAGAAGACAAGCGAATGTCATCCGTTCTGCTTCAAGATCTGTGCAAGATCTTTATATTAAAAGTTATGATATATACATTTCTGTCACATATTTTGCTGTGCATTGTTTAGTTTATTAAAAATACTGAGCCGTCGGATCTGTCAATCTGAGTAGAAGAAATTCGTCGAGCTGTAGGCCGAGTTTGTCGAACTGATAGTTGAGTTCGTCGAACTGAATCTGGAGTTCGTCGAATTGAATTCATTCGTCGAACACACTCTGGAGTTCGTCGAACTGATAGTTGAGTTCATCGAACTGAACCAGAATTAATTCGTCGAACTGAATTAATTCGTCGAACTGAGAGATGATCAACTGAACTGTCTGGAGAACAGATTTCGTCGAATGCACTGAAGCACGGTGTTCATCGAACGCATAATAGATTTCGTCGAATGAAGATCGGATTTTGTCGAACGCACTGAAGCACAGCATTCGTCGTACGCAGGTCAGATTTCGTCGAACGCAGGTCGGATTTCGTCGAACGCAGAGACTTGTTCCAACACATTTTGGCATACTTCCTGCAGTATTTCATTTTAATTAGTAAAAATACTAGAACCCCTCAAATGAAAAAGTGGTCAACACCAAAGTTGTAGCCCTTGGATTCTACTTTATTTTAAAATTAATTTCATTCCAAAAGGAGTTCTGTATCTCCCTGTAGGTACTTTTTGGTGGGACTGGTCCCTAATGTAGGACAGCCACCATTTCTTGAATAACGTTTGATTGGTTTATGGGATTGACTTGAAAATTGAAACCTAGGCTATTTACACCTACCCATACATCATACCCAAAGATGGGAATTTTAGGAGAATCTTTTTCTATGGTTTTTGTAATAATTTCATAAATTAAATATTAATTAATTATTGGGTCAAATGACCTCCAATGCCCTCCAAATTTTGGTGGGTAATTCTTAGGGTTATCACATGACCTTGGTAAAAATCTCAGCCCAATTGGAACTGATTTGGTTGGGTTATTTGTCAACTCAAGTTAGGTTAAGTTGGGTCAAAATTAGGGCATGGTGTTTATCTTGGGGTATAGTGGTCAAAACTCATCACCATGAGTTGAAACCTTGGCCACTGGTTTTGTTGGGTATTGTATCCACAATAGCCCTGATTTGAAGAAGTCCCCTTCAAACTAAGACGAATTGTAATTGTATTTGATTATGCACTTTAGCTGTGATGTGACAGGTTATTCCACTCTAAGTACAAACCAATGTCAGGTTTCAATGAGTCGTCAAACACAGGCCTGTGCAATGTAATTCCTCGTTGTATAGATCAAAGTTTTGGCTCATGTGAAATCTCTCTATTGCGATGTACTTCATTTACAAAGTGCTAGAGAAGAAGGACTGGAGCTGATGATGGAATCATTTGAGAATTTTCCTAAGTAAAATTCGATTATATCATTTAGAAAATATAGTCGAATTCGACTATATGGTTTGAATGGATATAACCGAATTCGGCTAATCCTTGTCCGAAAGGTTTATTTTTCTAAGTAAAAGAATAGTCGAATTCGATTAATGTAATTCGGTGAATCTGTTTAGTCGAAACCCTCGAACTGCCGAATTCGACTATATGGTTTAACCGAATAAATTCAGTTAATGCCATTCGGTTAATCCATTTCGCCGAATCGGTCTGCAGGTATTTTTCGGTTCAATTCAACGACGTATTCTTTAGGGCATTCCCCATGTACAGTACACGTGGAGCTAGATCCCTAATTTGCGCTTATGACCGTTGGAAGAAGACTCTATAAATACCTAAGGATTATTTCCAAATAACCCTAATGTTGCTAATCGCGAATTGTGAAAAATCTCTCGCAAACTACGACTGACGGCCGACTATTCTTGCGCAAACATTTCGTCTCCGTCAAAGCCAGCGATTCGTGACTCGTCTTCAAAAGTTCAATCGTCAAGATCAAGATCTACTGATTAGCTCTCATTTTCTATTGATCAAGTCGATTCAAGTTCTCAGATCTAGTTTCAAATCGTTTTCAAGATTTCTTCATTCTTCATTCACAAAGGACTGAAGTTTATTGCTAAGAAGAAGAAATCTATCTTTCAAGATCTGAAGAAGAACTTCATCGGAAGTTTAAGAAGATTGTTTTTCAATTTACTGTGTTGTTGTAAGAACCATATTTTAAACCTTGTAGGAAGCTTGCTTCCGAGTTATTGTGTAGATCCTTGTTTGAGGATCGAGTTGTAGGAGCTTGTGTGTTCCGAGTTTGTAGGAGAAGTTTGTTCTCCGAGTTGTTGTAGGAGTATTCTTGCTCCGAGCTTGTAGGAGTTGTGAACTCCGAGTAGTAGGATATTGATTGATCCGAGTTTGGTGAAGTAGCCGAATCTAGCCTTGGAGTGCTAGATTGGCGAGGCGGGAAAGTGGACTACCCACATCGGGGAACCACTATAAATTCTCTGTGTTGGGCTGTGTTTTCTTTTCTGTGTGCTTTTACTTCCAATATTTTTATTCCGCAAAAAGCCGCAAAATCTACCTATTCACCCCCCCCCCCCCTCTAGGTGATTTAGTTTGCGACTAGATACTTTCAATTGGTATCAGAGTTAGGTTGTTCGCAAAAGGCTAACACCTTGAACAAGATCTCCTAATCTAGTCGCTTGATCTAGCATGTCTGGAATGGAAAGATCAAAGGATTCTGTCAAGTTGCCAGTTTGCACCAAAGAGAATTTCCCTATGTGGAAGGAAAGAGTTAGATTCTACATGGAGGCCGCCGATCCAAGGATTTTTCAAATAGTGGAAGAAGGTTCACATGTTCCTACAAAGTCATCTTCAATAAACTCTACAATCATGATTCCGAAGAAAATGTTAGAACTTACTAAAGATGAGATCGCTCTTGTCGCTCTAGACAAGAAGGCAAAAAATATCATAGCCGGTGCATTGGATGACTTGATGCTGCAAAATCTGATTCACTGCAAATCTGCCAAAGAGATGTGGGATTCTCTAGTTGTTCTGATGGAAGTTACTGAAGAAGTGAGGGATGACCGAAGATCGTTGCTGAACCAAGAATACGAAGATTTCAAACAAGATCCAAGAGACTCCATTTCTGAAACCTATGAGAAGTTCTTTAAGATCGTAAATGGTCTTAGGAACTATGACCGTGAATTTTCTGTTGGCGAACTGAATAATAAGTTCTTGAGATCCCTGACGAAAGAATGGGATACTGAGGCCATTGCAATCAGAGAATTCGGCAAGTTGACCACTATGGAGCCGCAAATCTTATTCGGAAAACTTTTCTCACATGAGCTCAAGCTCAGCATCAGGAAAGCAGAGGAAGAAGGCAACAAGACTTCCGGGGAAGGAAAGATCCATGGCACTGAAAGCTAAAGGATCAAAGAAAAGCAAAGTCAAGACATCCATAAGAACTCCGTTATCAGAAGAAGATGATGAGTCTGCAAGCTGCTCGTCAAACTCTGACATGTCTGACGGAGAATTCTCACTTCTCTCCAAGCAGTTCAAAAGACTTCTGAATAAAAGAAAGCAGAAGAGAAGCCAATCTTCTGCTTCAGATCACAGAAGATCAAGGCGTGATGGTGATCATCACAAGAAGGACTACAATAATGACAGGTATAAATCTAAACCAAACAAACATGATTCTACTGACATTATTTGCTATTGTTGCAATAAGCCAGGACACGTAATTGCCGAGTGTCCATATAAGAAGAAGGAAGGATCGAAGAAGGAAGAAAAGAGATCCTTCAAAGGAAAGAAGAAGGAAAAGAGCATCCTCGCTAAAAAGGTCAAGACTCTGAGCGATAACGACACTGATGCGTCAAGCTCAAAAGAAGAAGCCTACTTTGGGCTTATGGCACAATCAGATGAAGAAGCAGGCGACTCCTCTTATAAGGGGAAGGTAAACTCTCATACTCCTCTTTCTGCTTCTGAATGTGAGACTGCATCCGTTGCAAATTACGGCTACACATCAGAGGAGGATTCAGATTTAATGACTCAGTACAAATCCCTTGTGAAGGGATTTGACAAATGCCGCAAAGTTGTCAGATCCAAGTCAAAAGAAATTGAATCTCTCAAGACGGTGGAATTAGCCATGAGGGAGGAAATTGGACAATTAACTCCTCTCAAAGATGAAATCCAACTCTTGAAAGACGAACTGAAAAGCTCCACTGAGTTGTTGAATCTAAAGGAGAAAACTATAAATGAACTAGAAGATAAGTTGAAGGTAGAAAGAAAGCTCGTAGAAAGCTTCTCGAAGCCTAAGACTATTCTTCCACTCATTGATAGGTTTTCTGCTCCTGCGAAGGGTAGTGGCATTGGTCATGAGGCTGAAACTAGTAAGGCTGCTGAGAAAAGAGCCATGAAAGGAAAAGGAACTGGAAATCAAAGTCAACCTTCATTCAGGAAGGTAATTTTTCCGACAAATCCATTCGACTTTGACTCATCCTATGGTCACTTTGCTAGACCAACACATGTTGAATCTAGCAACAGATATCAAGGATGGACCAGACCCCGGAACTTTGATGTGTCTCCATTCAAAGCTCCTCATGAAGAAGTAATCCTCAAGGATCACGGTCCATTTGTTCACGGATCAGCTGTTAAGAAGGCCCCAAAGATCAAAACGATTACACCCAAATCTGTTGAGAAGAAGTTGGAGCCATGTGTGTGATGTCACCATGAGGCCCCCACTTCTATGAAAGCGTCTTATAAGAAAGCATCTTATAAGAAAGCTACTCCTGTGGCACCTCCCATTCAAAAAGTAAAACAGGAGAAAGAGAAGGTACAATCGGTTCGATTGTTGGTGCTGTGGCAAGGTTGGTCACTTTGCCGTAGATTGTTGGTTTAATCCAAGAAATGTCCTGACTCCACCGATTAACAATGCAAGAATGACCCCTCGCAATGTTAACATTCCAAGTGGCGGTCATCTAACAAGAAGCCAAGGACCCAAATCGATTTGGGTTCCTAAGGGCAATTGATTATTGATTGCAGGTATGTCCAAAGGCAAACTCAAATCCCATATGGTACTTGGACAGTGGATGTTCACGGCATATGACCGGAACAAGAAGCCTATTACAAGATTTCACCCCTGTGAAAGATGGACCAAAGGTTATTTTTGGCGGATCTGATCGGGGTATCACAAAAGGCTACGGTATGATTACTAATGGTATAGTCTCTTTCACAGACGTGGCTTATGTTAAAGGATTACAACATAATCTCATTAGCATAAGTCAACTATGTGACAAAGGCTATATGGTAGAATTCTACAAGGACAAGTGCTTGATATAGTCGTCTGATACGTCAGAAACTATTTTAACAAGCACTCGGAGTAGAAATATTTTCTGCTTAAATTTCCTTTGTTTAGACTCTTCTACACCAGTGTGTCTTTTAGCAAATGATAGTGCATCTCTTTGTGACCATTGGCACAAGAGACTAGCACATATTAATTTCAAAACTATAAGTATGTTATTTTCTCACAATTTAGTTCGTGATGCTCCAGATGTTAAGTGCATTAAAGAAAGACCGTGTCATGCATGCCAAATGGGTAAGCAGACTCGGGCTACCTTTAAAAGCATTATTCGCAAAGATTCTACCAGATGCTTATATCTGCTCCATATGGACTTGTTTGGTCCCATGCCAATCCGAAGTTTAGGAGGTAAGTCTTATACGTTGGTTATTGTTGATGACTACTCACGTTTTGCTTGGGTATTCTTTCTGAAACACAAGTCAGACACCTTTGCTTCTTTCACCACATTCGTCAAGCAAATCCAGAATGTGTTGGAATGTTCTGTGGTCAAAATCAGAAGTGATCATGGTACAGAATTCAAGTCTGGAGCTATGACCGAATTTTGTGAAAGCCTAGGTATCTTTCATGAGTTTTCCTCTCCCCGTACTCCACAACAAAATGGAGTAGCTGAGAGAAAGAATAGAACACTCATAGAGGATTGCAGAACAATGCTGAGTGACTCTTCACTACCAGAATACTTCTGGGCTGAAGGCATCAACACTGCTTGCCATGTGCAAAACAGAGCACTAATCAACAAGAATCATCATAAGACTCCTTATGAACTTTTGAAGGGCAAGAAACCAACCCTGACTTATTTTAGAATTTTTGGTAGTAAATGCTTCGTACTTAACAGCGGGAAATATTACAAAACTAAATTTAGTGAAAAATGTTTTGAAGGTATTTTTCTAGGTTATAGTAGCCATAGTAAGGCATATAGGATTTTCAACAAGAAAACCCTGGTTGTAGAAGAAACTTTTAATGTTATATTTGATGAGACGAGTATGCTTCAAAGCAGCTCTTCTAGTGTTCTTGTTGAAGATGCAGATGCAAGGTTCAAGGAACTAAACTTAGAAGAAGATGTAAAGGAAGACGTTCCAAAGTCTATTGAAGTAAATATTCCGTCTACATGTGAGGAAGATGAACCTCAAGAAGATGAAGATGTACCTAAAGTGCAGGAACCTCATGGTCATCTAAATGCTGGAATGATCAGACATTTAAGGGACCATCCTGCTGAGCAAATCATTAGAGATACCCATGTCGGCGTAAGAACTAGAAGAGGTACAGCTAATGAAGTTTTGCATTTAAGCTTTCTATCACAGGTTGAGCCAAAGAAATTCGATGAAGCAAAGAACGATGCTTCATGGATCATCGCATTGCAAGAGGAACTCAATCAGTTTAAGAGATGCAAAGTGTGGAAGCTTGTACCCAGACCCAAAGGACAGAATGTCATCAGAACAAAATGGGTATTCAGAAACAAGCTGGACGAAGATGGTGTGATCATCAAGAACAAGGCCAGACTTGTTGCTCAAGGGTACAAACAAGAAGAAGGGATCGACTTCGATCAAACATTTGCTCCCGTCGCAAGGCTCGAAGCGATTCAGTTGTTTCTAGCGTATGCTGCTCACAAAGGATTTAAGGTCTATCAAATGGACGTGAAGTCAGCCTTCTTTAATGGTGATATAAAGGAAGAAGTATACGTAGAACAACCCCCAGGTTTCGTTGACTCCTCTTTTCCTGATCATGTTTACTTCTTACGAAAAGCTTTATATGGTCTCAAGCAAGCTCCCCGTGATTGGTATGAGACGCTGTCTAGCTTCCTTCTTGAGAACAAATTCACAAGAGGGAAGTAAAAGGCAAGATTTTGCTAGTGCAAATCTATGTCGACGACATCATCTTTAGATCTACCGATGATAACCTCTGCAAAAAGTTCTCTAACTTGATGCAAGGGAAATTTGAAATGAGCAGTATGGGAGAGCTGAAGTATTTCTTAGGACTTCAGGTAAAGCAATCTGAGGATGGAATTTTCATCTCTCAGACGAAGTTTACCAAGGAGTTAATTAAGAAATTCGGAATGGAGAATGCAACCTCTATGAGGACTCCAATGGGCTCAGCTATGTCTCTAGACAAGGATGAGAAAGGGAAACCTTTTGATGAAACCAAGTTTAGAAGCATAATTGGATCCTTTCTCTACCTTACTGCGAGTAGACCGGATATAATGTTCTCAACATGTGTTTGTGCTAGATTTCAGGTGAACACTCCGCTGCAAAGAGGATTTTGAGATACCTTAAAGGCACACCAAATCTTGGCTTATGGTACCCAAGAAGTAATGATTTTGAGCTAACAGGTTTTTCAGATGCTGATTTTGCAGGAAGCAAAGACGACAAGAAAAGTACTTCAGGAACGTGCCAATTCTTAGGGAAACGACTTATCTCCTGGAGTAGCAAGAAACAGAATTGTGTTGCTATTTCAACCGCTGAAACGGAGTATATCTCCTCAGGCAGTTGTTGTGCAGAATTGTTGTGGATAAGAAACCAACTTGAAGACTACAATTTGAAGCTTAAGGAAATTCCTATGTACTGTGATTCATCAAGCGCTATTGCAATTGCCATTAATCCGGGGTCTCACAGCAGGACGAAGCACATTGAGATCTGTTACCACTTCATCCGGGAGCATGTGGAGCACAAGACATTGATCTTAGCTATGTCCCGACGGATCGGGAAATTGCAGACATTTTCACAAAGCCGCTCGACGAATCAAAGTTCAACTATTTCAAAATGGAGCTTGGCATGTTAAACAAAGAATCTTAGAAACAAGCTCAGAAAATCAGAAAATTCCTTCTCCCAGAAGACAGAAATTTGAATAGTCAAAATTTTCAGAAGATATCATCGAATTGCATTCGACTATTGATGGCGCAAATCTCGCACACCGCTATAGGCGGTAGCTCGACTGCGGCACGAAACGGCAGTGTACCGATCGTTCAAGTAATATAAAACGAGGAGTAATCCCCGAGTATCGAATCTCTCAAGGAACACAGTAAGGTGGAGTTGACTATTGAGGAGGGACTTGAGATCGAAGTCCTTTCGAGCGGATGGATGCGGGAACGGGGATTTTGGATTGTGGAAAACAAAGAGAAAATGTTATGAATACTCCTATGCAATGCCGCTATGCAATGCTTCGCTTGGCGGGATGGAGACTAGGCAGGCCATAAGCGCGCTGCGTCGCAAGTGCGGATGGACGAGTAGGCAAACGGATCGAACTATGCAGGACTTGAGCGCGCTGCTTCATTAGGCGGGATGGAATACACGGGCCGCTATGCCACGCTTCGGTAGGCGGATGGGCGAGTAGGCTAACGGAATGAGGGTCGTCGGCACCTCTTCGACAAGCACGCCACTAGCAATTGCTAGTGCGGCACCGGGCACGGTGGAGGAGTGGAAAATGGATGGGGGCACACCTCAACAACACAAATGAACTAAATAATTCCATAAACATGAAATAAACAATAATACACATGGTTCATAGCATTCATCATCTAAATAAAGAGATTACAACAAATATAACCACACAAGTAGAAGAAAAAGGCAAGAGATACGACCGAATCCGGAGTCTTGTTGTAGATTCACGGTAGGAAGCACCGGGTTGTCAATCCGCGTCCTAACTCGGCCCCAACTGTCGTCCGGGGTAGAGGAGGGCTGTCACACCTCCCAATGGACCTGTCTTCTCCAGCGATTTACAATCCGGCCACGTCGGATGCGAAGAAATTCTTCCTTGGCGATCAAAATAAGTGTAGAATCCTTTCCTTTAATCCCTTGGATGATGGAGGAGGCCTAGGGGGTGAAAAACTGTGAAAAGGGCGAAAAACGGCGGACTGAACGGCGTTCCAATGCGTGATCCCGACCTAATTCGCGAGCAGGGCATTATATAGGCGCTGAATTAAATAGTGCGCACGGTCATTGGCGCATGACCAGTGGTCGTGCGCACTAGAATTCTGTGATCGTGCGCCTGACTGGACGGAGCCTGAAAGGGAAGAAATTTATAAAACACAATGTTCGCACGACCAGTTACGCACGACCAATGGTCGTGCGCACTATCGTAAGTGGTCGTGCGATAAGCCAGACAGACCTCATAAAACGGGGTGTTAAGTGCGCACGATCAGTGGAGCACGACCAGTGGTCATGCGCAATAGAACCAGTGATCGTGCGCAGTGTTCCTGTGCAGAATTGTACCGGGAACACCTGCACGACTCCTGTTCCAGCGTACAACACCAATCTAGCCACTGAAGATGGCACTTAACAAAGCATGAAAACTAGTAACGAAGGTAAACAAGAGATAACACCAAAACGGGCCAAAAGTGCACCTAGCATAGAATGATCAATATGAACTATAACAGGGCTAAAGTGCGGTAAAAAGACTAAATAAACGGCCCAGATGAGTCCATAAAAGTGTATATGATCAGGACTCATCACACCCCCAGACTTACCTGTTTGCGCGTCCAGAGCAAACGAATCCGGCGGAGTGTGAATACAGTAGTTAACATAGAGAATTACACAAAGGAGTACGGTGCGAAGTAACATACGCATGCGAGTAGAAATTCTAGTAAAAGGAGATTCTAACTATGCCAGCTAGTTTACATAAGTATTAGAGCGTAAGTAAAGATTTAGTTATACTCAGTTGGTTAATTTATGAAGAATTCGCATGATCATGCCCGGTGTGAAAGTAACAAGACACTAAGGCAGGTGTTGCACAAGATCGGGGTTTAGGAATAACTCCGCTGAAATCCATCAACGTCGTGAACCATACGCTCGCCCGGTCACACTCTCTCCACGGCGCTAGCAAACTCATGAGATAAATCAATAGGACTTTATGATTAAGTTGGGGCTTAGGTTACGGTATGATATTCAAATTTAAACACGATGGCTACGCAACCCAAGTGAGCTAACGGAACGCTGCACCACACAAAACCAAAAACAATACTCGTGTGACACACCCCCAGACTTATCATGAAAACTAGGTGTGCACACGGCCTACTTCACAATCACCAACGAATTTTCTATTTAGCTCGGAAGGATTTCATTTCAATAAACTTTTTCCAGATTATTTTTTCTTCTTTTTACAACATACTTTTCTTCTTTTACTTATCCTCCAGTTGGTACAAATTCAGCAAAATGGCGTTTATTTCCCCTTCTCAACACGACGAGTCCATACATCACAACAAATTGAGAATTATGAGCGCAGTTAAACAGCAATTTGGTTGCGGGTGTAGGATAAGCTTTGGGCTTTGGTGGATGAAGAGGAGCTGGACAAAGGAGTGGTAGGCACAAATTTGGCTTGCAAAGGTGAGCGAAAAGGACATGGAACGACAAGGCTCAAACTAGCCAAAAGGTGGCCTACATTACGTTTAACTCGACGAGTCGCTCTCGCCCATGCTTCGAGAGTCGCTTGGGGCAAGTTCTTAGCCCACGAGAAAGATAAACCTTCCTCCCGACTCGAGCAACACACGACTAGTGCTCGTACACACACAACACCGGGTTATCGTCAATTTCATTCACATTCACCATTTGAGTATGATAAATCTAAAACTATGCAAAAATACTAATCATAAATTAAATGCATAGAAATAATCTAATTTTACTCAAATTCTATCGTAGCATGCGGATGCGACTAGAACACTGCTCGAGTCAACATCGCGCTCCTAATAGTAATTCCTAAGTTAACATCCTATTTCATACTCCAACCAAAACAATTCATTCGGAAACAAAACAAATAGGTAAGCGCGCACTCAAGCGGGTGCAGTGGTGTGCAATGAAAATGAACAAAACATTTTAAATGAAATCTTCTAATATGCAATGCAATAGTGCATGCGAGCGGGTAAACAAAACTACTCTCCCCCAGACTTAAACTAAACAATCCGCATAATATATTACAGGAAAATCAAAATAGGGCTAGGGAAAGAGAGTACCCAATGCTCAGCAAGTGAGCATACCAGAAGACGCGTGTAAACTAAAACAAAGCTGCAGCATCCGCCATCCAGAAAAAGGACCTGCAGGGGTGAGCTCCGCAGAAACAAAAGAATATAGAAAACTGAAAAGAAATACAACTAACTAAACATGATTAGATGAAATAAAAATGCAGAAAAGAAAGATAACTACTGGGGTTATTGTCATCCCAGCACGACTTATTCAAATTGAAAACAGTTCTAGCTAATGGGTCTATGAAAAGAGAAGTGCACAGGTAACTGTTCTAATATGCGTGTCGGTAGCGGGTACCGATACGGCAACAGAACAGTCACGCCTCTACCCGAATATAAATAATACCTGCTCGTCACAGGTAGAGGGAATAAAAAATAAGAAGAGGAGGAATCCTCACTCAACTCGCCAAAACTATCCTTGCCCAGCAAGGTATCATCTCCAGGGAGGCAGGAGGAGGAGAAGGAAATGAGCGGAGCTTCCTCTACGGAGGGGGAATCAACCTCCTCACATAAGAGGATGCTCTCATCATTGACTTGAGCATCATGCTCCAAGTCCTCCTGAGGTACCTGTGAAGACTCAACCTGCACAGGCTCAGATAGAGAAAGGGGATCAAGAAATAAAAAAGAAGAAGAACATGAATAAAAATCAATCGGGGGAGTGATCCCGGTCTCACTTCCATCAGGTTGGGTAAGTAAAATAATGTTGGCATTGTCATCAATGCCGCAAGGTTCAGCGGGATCGACAGTGGCCATGCCCAAGATTTGGACTTCCTCCATCGGTGTGGAGGAAAGCTCCTCTTCACCTAGAAGGTTGTCCTCCTCCATAGGAGCAGGCATAACACATAAATCGCCAGCCTCATCCCGCGACACATCCTCAACAATGTCGTCAGAGACGAAAGTAGTATGCACAACAGGGGGAAGAATAGTGCTCGGATAAAAGTCGAGCACCGATTCCTCACAAAGAATCGAATCCACTAGAGGTGGTGGATGCACATGGAGAATAGGCTCAGCAATGTCGGTGCATAGATCAGCCGCACATCCGGTGACCGTATCCATGCCATTCCCTTCAAGATGTGAAGGTGACAAAGACACATAACCGGATGTTGAAGGTGTGCCGCCAGAGTTAGGAGTTGGGACGATCCGGATATCCGGCTCGTCATCCTCATCCAATTGGCGAAGATACTCGGCACAGTCCTTCAAGACATGATCAGTGCTCCGACAAAACCGGCACTGCCTAGCGGGCTTCTTTGGCACAGCGGGTGCTGAAGCCAAAAAAAAGTAAGACGGTAAAGGCTCAGCAGAGTAGCCATAAGACTTATGCGCACCATATGGAACATCAGACAAAGTTGGTGCTCCATATGCTGGGCTATAAGAATTATGCCTACTATTCTCCGTAGGGCATTCATCACTAGAGTGGGAGGTAGCTCCACACCAACGGCAACGGAAATTAAGATGTGCCCACATAGTGTGGAGATAATACGATTCAAAATAAAAATGCTATTGTGCAAAATACTACTCCTAACAAAAATTACTAAAGCAACCTAATTAAAACAGGAAAATGGAATAAAAAAAAATAAAACAAAGAAATGCAATTTACAAATGGAAGGGCTTCTCTCTCAGGTTCTCCCTCTCAGAAAACTCACACGACTGTGTTCCCCGGCAACGGCGCCAAAAACTTGATGGCGCAAATCTCGCACACCGCTATAGGCGGTAGCTCGACTGCGGCACGAAACGGCAGTGTACCGATCGTTCAAGTAATATAAAACGAGGAGTAATCCCCGAGTATCGAATCTCTCAAGGAACACAGTAAGGTGGAGTTGACTATTGAGGAGGGACTTGAGATCGAAGTCCTTTCGAGCGGATGGATGCGGGAACGGGGATTTTGGATTGTGGAAAACAAAGAGAAAATGCTATAACTACTCCTATGCAATGTTGCTATGCAATGCTTCGCTTGGCGGGATGGAGACTAGGCAGGCCTTGAGCACGCTGCGTCGCAAGGGCGGATGGACGAGTAGGCAAACAGATCGAACTATGCAGGCCTTGAGCGCGCTGCTTCGTTAGGCGGGATGGAATACACGGGCCGCTATGCCACGCTTCGGTAGGCGGATGGGCGAGTAGGCTAACGGAATGAGGGTCGTCGGCACCTCTTCGACAAGCACGCCACTAGCAATTGCTAGTGCGGCACCGGGCACGGTGGAGGAGTGGAAAATGGATGGGGGCGCACCTCAACAACACAAATGAACTAAATAATTCCATAAACATGAAATAAACAATAATACACATGGTTCATAGCATTCATCATCTAAATAAAGAGATTACAACACATATAACCACACAAGTAGAAGAAAAAGGCAAGAGATACGAGCGAATCCGGAGTCTTGTTGTAGATTCACGGTAGGAAGCACCGGGTTGTCAATCCGCATCCTAACTCGGCCCCAACTGTCGTCCGGGGTAGAGGAGGGCTGTCACACCTCCCAATGGACCCGTCTTCTCCAGCGATTTACAATCCGGCCACGTCGGATGCGAAGAACTTCTTCCTTGGCGATCAAAATAAGTGTAGAATCCTTTCCTTTAAGCCCTTGGATGATGGAGGAGGCCTAGGGGTGAAAAACTGTGAAAAGGGCGAAAAACGGCGGACTGAACGGCGTTCCAATGCGTGATCCCGACCTAATTCGCGAGCAGGGCATTATATAGGCGCTGAATTAAACAGTGCACATGGTCATTGGCGCATGACCAGTGGTCGTGCTCACTAGAATTCTGTGATCGTGCGCCTGACTGGACGGAGCCTGCAAGGGAAGAAATTTATAAAATACAATGTTCGCACGACCAGTGACGCACGACCAATGGTCGTGCGCACTATCGTAAGTGGTCGTGCGATAAGCCAGACAGACCTCATAAAACGGGGTGTTAAGTGCGCACGATCAGTGGCGCACGACCAGTGGTCGTGCGCAATAGAACCAGTGATCGTGCGCAGTGTTCCTGTGCAGAATTGTATCGGGAACACCTGCACGACTCCTGTTCCAGCGTACAACACCAATCTAGCCACTGAAGATGGCACTTACCAAAGCATGAAAACTAGTAACGAAGGTAAACAAGAGATAACACCAAAATGGGCCAAAAGTGCACCTAGCATAGAATGATCAATATGAACTATAACAGGGCTAAAGTGCGGTAAAAAGACTAAATAAAAGGCCCAAATGAGTCCATAAAAGTGTATATGATCAGGACTCATCAACTATACCATTTAGTCGAATTCGGCGATTTCAATTAATCAAATTCGGCTAATCGAACCCCTTTAACCGAATCCAGTGAATCCTATTAATCGAATTCGACTAATCCCAATAGCCGAATGACGAATCATCCGGAATTCAAATTTCCTTCTTATCATTTACTGGAATTCGAAGAGACATGATTCAAAATATCAGGTACGCGCTCTCTCTCCTAATTTCCAACTCTATATAAATAATTCTTAAAAGAGAAATCCGAACGCATCGCACTCCCGAATTCGTCCGTCGTTTCACTTCCGACTCCGACCTTCGTTCGTGCGATTCCTCTGCCGATTCGTCTCCCTCAATCGATTCTTCTCCAAATTTACGTTCGCAATGTCAAAGAAGCAGTCGAGCAAGTTGCTATCCGGCAGTGAGCTCGTAAGAACTGGGTTTGACAGTTCGATGGATGAATTCCGCAATGTCATTTTGGCGCTTGAAGTTGCAGGATTAGGTTTTATTCTAGAGCATCCTTGCAAGATTCTTGAGAAGGAAGTGTTGAAGTTCTTCAAGCATGCAGAGCTCAGGAAGCAAGGGTCAGTAATCAAGAGCAAAATCGGTGATCTCTCAGTCAAGGTTTCTCCCTCCAGATTGACTAAGCTTCTCAAACTTCCAGTGGTAACCGAATCAGATGTTCTCTCTTCCAAGGACTTCAAGAAGGCATTGTCGTTTTGTGGATTGCCTAAAGGAACTAAATCCATCTATAGGAAGCACATGAATGAGGAAGGGAAACTGCTCTCAGATATTATGGGGAAAGTTCTTTTGTGTAAAGTTGGCTCCCATGATTACATTTCAAATGATATGTTCAAATTGCTCGGTTCAGTACTCTGCAGGACAAGGGTTGATTGGGGCAGCGTGTTGTTTGATAGAATTTCAGCTAGTCTAAACACTCCTAACTTTGGAAGAATCCTCTCTTTATATCTCAATCACTTAGACAAAGTCAGATTCAGCATGAAGACAGGAACCCCTCTCCACCATTTCAAAAGAATAGATTCCTCCATGATTGAAAGATGGTCCAGGAAAGTTGGTGAGACCAAGGTGCTGACTCCCGTTGTTTCAAAAGCTAAAAAGATCTTTTGTGATGAGTCTGAAAGGAGCTTCGACAGTAATTCTCCAGTCTCCTCTCCTGAAAAAGAAAGTGAAAAAGAACGTGAACCCTCCAAGGGGGAGTGTTCTAAGCTACCAGAATCAGGCAAACGAGACTCTCCTGTAGTTTCTCCAGCTCCATCTCCAAAGATTCCTACTCCTCACAGCTCTCCTTCCAAGGCAGATGACAATGTTGGTGGCAATGATGATAGTGATGGTAATGATGAAGGGGGAGATGACCCTGATGCTGATGCAGTGAAGATAGATAAGTCAGCTAAGGGCAACGATTCTCTTCCAGAAGATAAAATCCCTGCTCATATTGAGGGGGACAATGTCCACTCTGATCATTCTCATTATGCAGCAGCCAAGCAAGATAAGATAGAGCTAACTCCGCCTCCTGAAAATATTACACTCATTATGGAAGATGAACATAAAGCAGGGCCTTCTGCCTCTTCATCCAAGAATAAGGGGAATTCAGTGCCACACCCCAAGATTCACAAAATTCAGATCACTGTTGAAGATAAGAGAAATGAAGGCTCCACCCCTCCTCCAGTTAAAAATGATGACACCCTCGATGCTCTTCAATTCTATCACTATATGAATGATGTAGATTCAAGTGATTTTCTGGTCGCTGAGGATGATTTTGGAATATCTTCTCGACTCCAAGCTCAACCTCCCTCTGCTGAAGACTCCATGATGATCAATTTGGAAGAACTGCTTGTCAAGCAGAAAAGATTCTTTGAATTTGCTCTCCGTCAGGTTTTTGAGAAGACCAGAGCCATATAGAAGGGAATGGGCGATCCTTTACATTCAGTAGCTCACAGTTTAGACAAGGTCAAAGAAAAGCAAGATGAATATTTCTCGATGGGTGCCTCCACCCTAAAGCATGTAGTGGATGGATTACACTCGATTTGTGATAATACTACAAAAAGAAGGAAGGATTCAAGAGTCATATATGAATGTTCAATCCCAGCTTTCAGAAATTTCAAGAGGCATTGATGTCAGGTTTCAAGATTTATATGGTTATCTGCATCAAAATCAAATGTGGTTGCACAATGAATTGTCAAGAGGCTATGCCCATGGTTTCCAAGGGCCAGTCCAATCTTCTGCGCAGCCAGCATTTCCGTCTGAAGAATTCCATCTAGAAATTCAATTTGCTGCTCCGTCTGAACCTTTTATTCCTCCGGAAGTTTATCATTGGTCAAACGATGAAGAAGAAAACTTCAGGAAAAGAGCTAGAGTTGATCAAGGAGGATCAAGCTCAGGTGGTTTTATGCATGATGCTAGAAGGGCTGCAGGTCCCAGATTTCTAGAACCAAGAGCACCTCATCCCAGGAAGATTGTTGGAGAACTGTGGAGTCCGGAATCTAGGAATATTATTTTGGACACTTATAATCTTGTAATGAACTCTAATGAATCTATTGACAATCACTATGATAGAGATGAGATCCACAAATGGGAGATGGCTAGGCTCAAGAGAAGAATTCACTACAGGAACCATCAAGATGATGAAAAGCCTCCTTCTCCTCCTCCAAGATACTATCCAAAGCCAAGGGCCTATTTTACCAGACAATTAAAGAAGATTCAAAAGGGAAAGACAAAAGAGAAATGATGGATGCTTGATCGCTAGACTCTATTTCTCTTTTAAGAACATTTATATATTGTTGTCTAATTAATTTTTGGTGGACTTAAGTTTTTGTTTATGATGCTTTTATATATCCCCATAGCTCAGTTCTTTACTTGCTTATGTTTATTATTTCCTGTGCAATTCACCTTAGTAGATAGGGTTCTGACTTCTTCAAATAGGGGGAGATTGTTGGGCATTGTATCCACAATAGCCCTGATTTGAAGAAGTCCCCTTCAAACTAAGACGAATTGTAATTGTATTTGATTATGCACTTTAGCTGTGATGTGACAGGTTATTCCACTCTAAGTACAAACCAATGTCAGGTTTCAATGAGTCGTCAAACACAGGCCTGTGCAATGTAATTCCTCATTGTATAGATCAAAGTGTTGGCTCATGTGAAATCTCTCTATTGGGATGTACTTCATTTACAAAGTGCTAGAGAAGAAGGACTGGAGCTGATGATGGAATCATTTGAGAATTTTCCTAAGTAAAATTCGATTATATCATTTAGAACATATAGTCGAATTCGACTATATGGTTTGAATGGATATAACTGAATTCGGCTAATCCTTGTCCGAAAGGTTTATTTTTCTAAGTAAAAGAATAGTCGAATTCGATTAATGTAATTCGGTGAATCTGTTTAGTCGAATCCCTCGAACTGCCGAATTCGACTATATGGTTTAACCGAATAAATTTGGTTAATGCCATTCGGTTAATCCATTTCGCCGAATCGGTCTGCAGGTATTTTCCGGTTCAATTCGACGGCGTATTCTTTAGGGCATTCCCCATGTACAGTACACGTGGAGCTAGATCCCTAATTCGCGCTTATGACCGTTGGAAGAAGACTCTATAAATACCTAAGGATTATTTCCAAATAACCCTAATGTTGCTAATCGCGAATTGTGAAAAATCTCTCGCAAACTATGACTGACGGCCGACTATTCTTGCGCAAACATTTCGTCTCTGTCAAAGCCAGCGATTCGTGACTCGTCTTCAAAAGTTCAATCCTCAAGATCAAGATCTACTGATTAGCTCTCATTTTCTATTGATCAAGTCGATTCAAGTTCTCAGATCTAGTTTTAAATCGGTTTCAAGATTTCTTCATTCTTCATTCACAAAGGACTGAAGTTTATTGCTAAGAAGAAGAAATCTATCTTTCAAGATCTGAAGAAGAACTTCATCGGAAGTTTAAGAAGATTGTTTTTCAATTTACTGTGTTGTTGTAAGAACCATATTTTAAACCTTGTAGGAAGCTTGCTTCCGAGTTATTGTGTAGATCCTTGTTTGAGGATCGAGTTGTAGGAGCTTGTGTGTTCCGAGTTTGTAGGAGAAGTTTGTTCTTCGAGTTGTTGTAGGAGTATTCTTGCTCCGAGCTTGTAGGAGTTGTGAACTCCGAGTAGTAGGATATTGATTGATCCGAGTTTAGTGAAGTAGCCGAATCTAGCCTTGGAGTGCTAGATAGGCGAGGCGGGAAAGTGGACTACCCACATCGGGGAATCACTATAAATTCTCTGTGTTGTGCTGTGTTTTCTTTTCTATGTGCTTTTACTTCCAATATTTTTATTCCGCAAAAAGCCGCAAAATCTACCTATTCACCCCCCCCCCCCCTCTAGGTGATTTAGGTTGCGACTAGATACTTTCAGGTTTAGGATCACCTAAAACACCTTCATGAGTAAGATGAGGTGGTGTAGAGGTGGATATGCCGTAGAACCCTAGTTTTACCCTTTGGGGTGCAGATAGAGCTTTGTGAAGGACATGCATGTGGTCAAAAGCAATAAAATGGCCATGGAACCTAGGAGATATGTTCATGGGATGTATTTATGCCCTAGGAAATTTTGAGAGAATTTTAGGAGAATTTATTCCCCCTAAATTAGGTCGTAACCCTTTAGGTAAACTTCTTGCAAGATATATTTACATGCACAAATGATCTTGGATGAAGATGAAATCTTGGTGGTGTCTTTTTAATCATATTTTAGACCCATGGTAATTTTTATATAATTTATTTTATGATTTAACTAGTACTTCATCCTCAAGGCATTTATTTTGTCTCAATCTTAAGAAAAATAATTAAGGGTCCAAAACTCTCTAGAAAAATGTGCAACTTGGTGATAGGACATTTCAGGGCACTAGGAAGCTCTGTGAATTTTTATATAGTTTTGGTGGTTGTTATCAGTAGTCTACTTCACAACATGTGCAAATTAGGAATTATTTGGATTAATTATTTCAGTGAGGAAATGATTCCCATAAATTGGGAAACTCTGTACATACTGTTATTTTGGCATGATAGATTTATCTTGATTTTTTGGAAGCCATATCATAATAATACCTTACACTTCATGTTCATATTCATACTTGGCAAATATTGGAGAAATTTAAATAAATGCTAAACTGTTGAGGAAAAATATGATTATTTGGATTTAGTCTTAAAATACCATGGTAGTCCTCCAGTAAAAATCTTGTGTCATGTGGTTGAATATTTGGAGTACCTCTACTTATAAGCTTCATATAGTTAGTTTGGTCTGCGTTTAGTAAAATGGTGAAACTTAGGTGTTTAGTGGCCTACTAGGTGGAATTGGTATGTAGATGGTGTGCATGGTCAGGTTGAAGAGGATGAGGTCACCAAAAGTAGTTTATGAGATGAGAGTGTGCTTGGAGAGTTAAGGGTAAGGTGGTCTCCGGGACCGACGAAAGATCATCTTTCCCCTTAGAAGGTCATAAAATATGTAGAGTAATTCAAGTAAATTGTTAAGAGGGGTAATCTTATGGGTAGATACCAACAACACTAAGTGTCTTGAGAAAGGGAGCTTTGGGGTTTCATCCCATTGTGGTTCCTAGTACCGTAGTGAGCCCCTCACAGGGTAATCCTCGGGAAGTCTAAGATTAACCATAAATTATAGGGATAAGTTGATGTACAAGATTAACTTAATAATACGCACACCCACACCCCGTAGTTACGGGTGGTTAGTTGGTTTGGTTGTACGAGCGGTAGGCTCGGTGGTTGAAGCAGCGGACTAGTTAGTCCGGTGAGAATGTGACTCAGTAATGCTTGTTGGTACGGACGGGTTGGTCCGACGAGCCGTTGGGCCAGAAGGTTATGATGACGGGCAGGTTAGGCCAGGGAGTTTATGGCTCGGGATATAGTAGAACATGTTTGCATGTGCATGAAGGTGGTGGGTCTTCGGTATTGGACGGTCGTTCACACCGACGTCAATACGTTGACTCGACAAGTGTGGAATTTGCACTTAGCCATGAAAGTCTGGTTGTCCAGCCAGTAAGAGTACGAAGATGCTCCGCGGTTTTGCGTTGAGACGTACGATAGGTCTAGGTTAGGTAGTGTGAATACCAACCTAGAGGTGGGCGAGGCCCAACCCACCGCTTCCGTTTGCCACTACGGGAGTATCATGGGAGTCTTGCTAACTCCAAAAAGGGGGAACTAAAGGTCTGTGCGCATAGAGTCGAAGTGTGTGAGTTGCACTTATATGAACATAGCATAAACTGCATACCTTGCATGTCATAGCATAAACATTGCATTTCAACCCCTACCCTCATCGTATAAATTGGTTATGGGACTCTTTATACATTAGGCCTTACTAAACGACCCCTTGGTCTATAGGTTTGTATGGACATTCCTATAAATCAATGGTTACTTTTCTATTATATACATGTTTTTATATACTGCCTTTACTTATTCTTTACCTGCTCTTACTATGCTCTTTTACTGCTTCAATTATCTATATACACTTGTGTAGTTGTAGACATTTCCTGTAGACAATATCTACCGTCATCTGCTTTGTTTTATACCCCTTGCTGTCCTCCGCTTCATCCTCCTACATGGTGCCTAGGAGCCATTGGGGGTGGGGTGGGGAACATAAGGCTTAGTCTTTTTGACTAATGGTCTGTGGACCATATCATTTTAGAGGACCGAGGAGACACAACAGCACCAGAGGCCGGTGTAGACGGAGGCGGGCCAGTCTAGTACAGGAGCACAAGTTTCAGGGTCAGTGAGTTATTTGTACTTAGCTTCCGCGAGTGATCTTGTAGTGAGGACATGATGTACAGGGCATGTGCCCTTTTATTATTGTAACCTTTGTTATTTCAGTTATATTATGTTGACATTTTTTATAGATAGCATGTGATTTGTGGACTTGAACTTCTATTGTTCGTTTATACTTTTCTTCTTCTATGATCGATATGGCCGGCAGGATCGGCGCTTTGTAGGGGCGACCTTCCCGTGTGATGGTGTCACCGCAAAGCGGCGGTTCTGGGCATAAGACCCGGGTTTTTGAAAAAAAAATGGGTTCTTACAAAGTGGTATCAAACCAAACCTCGATCCGAAGAAAAGAAGTCCACAAACCCTGGGCCACCCCGCGCGAGTTTAGTTTGAGGACAAACTAAGCAGCGGAATCAATGGTGTCCCCATATGGGGAAATCACATGAAAAAGTCCACTTTTAACTGAATCCTTTCGGCAAGTTTTCTTTTATAGCATGCGGCGAACCTTGCCCCCAGCAGGGAATACCTCTGGCTACAAAGATCTCTTTAGATAGTCCTTTAGTCAATGAGTTATACTCAACCCCACTAGGACACATGACTTACCATGACAATTTATACCCTGCCCTAGTTTGAAATAGACCGTAGGTATAACTTTGGTGAAGGTACAAGGATACCCCAAAGAGGCTAGAGAAAGAGAGATTGACACATAACCAGAAGCTAAGGGACTCGTAGACTCAGCCCTCGTATCGATGACATGATTACATTGAGACAACCACCACGACAAACACCGAGGGTCAGATAAGAATTCAAGTTCAGAAGATACCCGTTTGGGATTGGGACACAAGTTGACCCTGATAAGGTTGTCGTAAAGGGGACCTTGAAGAGTCTAAAGTATGGAGTATACCAATGAGCCTCAATGTTGAAACTGATATATCGGTCTCTGTGGAGTTCGGGGTCCCAAAAAAGGGGTGACCGCGCACTTACTACGCTCAAGTAAACGATCTAGACACAAGACTAGGAACTCGAAGTACAGATCCAAGGTCTCAGCGTGGAGGTCCCACCGCACACCCGGAAGACTAACTAACTCTTCCCCTCCTAAGCCAATGGCTGAGCTAAGGCACCTTTGGAGGGCTCTCTTGGCCGGCCAAAATCTCAGAGCCGACCCTTTCCTCTCCATTGGTGCACCTCCCTGGATCTATGTAAAGCCAGTTTCGCCCGGTCGACCAATAACGTACTCCCGCCTAACAATTTTACTATACGCAGACCAAATGGGGCTGCCAACAGCGTGACTCCGCTGTTCCGGGAGACTATTAGTGAACCATCAGTGGCTACCAGGTAAATTTCCCTCTGGGCCCCCACCGTGCGGGGGGTCCACGGGGACTCCACTTGACTATGATTGAAAAGATAAACAAAGAACATGCATCACAGATTACAGGAATGTGAATTCCATACTTCGGCACGCAGGCCGGCAATATAAATAAATAAGGCCTTCTCGGACCGGCACAACCTTGGGCTTAAACCCGCTATTTCCTGCTTTGCTCCGCAACACCTGTACACCAACGTCCTGCCAAGCGGTGGCAAGCTTTACATCGATCAGCTACAACGGGCCAAATCCTATCGACCCTACCCCTTTTTTGGGATGGCAATATTTCGCCCCTGCAAGCAAGTAGTATGCAACTTCCTCGGAGTCTTCTCCGGGAACCCCAGAACATCACCAATCCGGATTGACATATCCGGATGGGCTTCACACAGCATGCCAAAGTCCGTACTCGCGCTTCCGGACGCTAATGCAATTACAAGCGGGGACGTACACGTCGACCCATCGGAGAACTCCCTTCCTCCACCCGTTGGTGGAGAGGGGCTTCCATGCAATTATGATAAATTAGGGCTTCACCTGCCCGAGGAGAAATTTCGTTAACCTTGAAGCGTGCTTCGGAGGCACGGGAACGTGCCCAGATCTGACGGCTAACGAACGTAACGGCTATCCCCGCACTTGGCCGGGCAAGCTCGAGCTCCACGGCTATTCACACAGCAACACCCAACCAAAATGGGTCGGCCCTCCCCTAGGTCGGCAAGGTGATGGCTCAGGTCCTCCTCTAGGCCGACGAGAGAGAGGAGGGAGGAAGCTTCCTCCCTTAGCTTGCGGCTGCTCTAGCACCAGGAGAGCAAGAAGGAGAGGGCTCAGGCCGGCGACAGGAATGAGGAGGGGAGACGGGGGCGCTGCTCCTCCTTGCTCCAGGCCAATGACGAGAGAGGGAGGAGGAAGGCTCGGGGGCGGCCCTTTCTTGCTCAAGGAGGCGGCGAGAGAGGGAGATCGGGGGATGGAGCTGCGTTTTCCCTGCTCTAGGCCGACGGGGAGGAGAGGCGACGGGGGAGAAGGAGATCGGGAGAGGGGAGGGTTTGCGGCCATTTTTCTGCTAACCGGGAGAGGGGAAATCGGGGGCGCTGCTCCTCCTTGCTCCAGTAGGCGGCGAGAGAGGGAGATCGGGGGATGGAGCTGCGTTTTCCCTGCTCGAGGCCGATGGGGAGGAGAGGCGACGGGGGAGAAGGAGATCGGGAGAGGGGAGGGTTTGCGGCCGTTTTTCTGCTAACCGGGAGAGGGGAAATCGGGGGCGCTGCTCCTCCTTGCTCCAGGCCGACGGCTAGAGAGGGAGGAGGTAGGGAGATCGGGGGGGGGGGGGGGGGGGGGGGGGCAGCTCGACTGCTTCACGCCAAAAAAGAGGGGAGGGGGAGTCGGCTGGGAAAAAATTTCTCCCTAGGGTTTTAGTTCTTTAGGCTTTATAAAAAACCCTAGCCAAAACTGCTATCCACATGCCACTTCTCTAAACGCACACCAAAACCCGCTAACCGCACCCCGATCAATGCTAACCAATCACAGGACACCTCGGGTCCCCCCTATCTGGGGAGGGTCTCACCCAACGGGTACGGGGTTGTACACAATCCCCGCTCTTTGCGAGCGTGTCCCACGCTCGGAAAGAAATGTCCAACCCCAAGTATCCGACGGGTGGGAGCTGACCCGGAATACAAATTATGAGTATACAATCATACGAATGATGATTCTTCTCTTTTTCGTACTTATATTTGTCCTAATGTGATAACATTTCCCTTTGTTTCCATTAAATTATCAATTTGGTTGTCAACAACCCTGGTTATACACTATGCCTTCTTTTTTATGGTGGAGACATTATGCCCTTCAGGTTCTCAGAATGTCATGCAACTTAAGGTCTATTAGCAAGCAAACTCATAATTTAGATTGCAGTTCTTTTTACCGTTGCATTTTGTGATATTCAGGAATGGGCCTCAGGGATGATTGACAGTGCTAAGGAAAAGAATGCTCACTATTATCTATATTGATTACATAAACAATCATGTATTAACAATTCAAAAAGAATCTGATTTTATTTCTAAAACTAATCAAATAACGTTGTGCCATTGTAGGATTTATGATCTTAAGCTTCTGTTTTCAAAACTAATCAAATATTCAAAAATGTTTCTGGCCAAGGCCACTCATTATTTTTATTGATGGTCATACCATGGCTTGTTGGGTTTCTCTTCTGAGGAAAACTAGAGGCTACAAGAATCAGTAAAAAATTAATTTGAGACCACTATTCAAAGATAGAGAAGATTCTCAACTAAGGTAGAAATCCACGCTGTGATACCATGAAGAGAAATGCAAAGTTGTGTGGTCAGCGGGTCTGCTCGGGGCCAACTGCCTTTGAAACCTGCCACCGAGTGAGCCTACGACCCTGCCAGCTAGATGAGAGCCTGGTCAGCGGGTCTGCTCGGGGCCAACTCTCTTTGGAACATGCCACCGAGTGAGCCTATGGACCTGCCAGCTAGGTGAGAGCCTGGTCAGCGGGTCTGCTCAGGGCCAACTGCCTTTGGAACCTGCCACCGAGTGAGCCTACGGCCCTGCCAGCTAGATGAGAGCCTGGTCAGCTTGTCTGCTCGGGGCCAACTGCCTTTGGAACATGCCACTGAGTGAGCCTACGGCCCTGCCAGCTAGGTGAGAGCCTGGTCAGCGGATCTGCTCGGGGCCAACTGCCTTTGAAACCTGCCACCGAGTGAGCCTACGGCCATGCCAACTAGGTGAGAGCCTGGTCAGCGGGTCTGCTTGGGGCCAACTGCCTTTGAAACCTGCCACCGAGTGAGCCTACGACCCTGCCAGCTAGATGAGAGCCTGGTCAGCGGGTCTGCTCGGGGCCAACTGCCTTTGAAACCTGCCACCGAGTGAGCCTACGGTCCTGCCAGCTAGATGAGAGCCTGGTCAGCGGGTCTGCTCGGGGCCAACTGCCTTTGAAACCCGCCACCAAGTGAGCCTACGTCACTGCCAGCTAGATGAGAGCCTGGTCAGCGGGTCTGCTCGGGGCCAACTGCCTTTGGAACCTGCCACCGAGTGACCCTACGGCCCTTCCAGCTAGATGAGAGCCTGGTCAGCGGGTCTGCTCGGGGCCAACTGCCTTTGAAACCTGCCACCGAGTGAGGCTACGTCCCTTCCAGCTAGATGAGAGCCTGGTCAGCGGGTCTGCTCGGGGCCAACTGCCTTTGAAACTTGCCACCGAGTGAGCCTACGGCCCTGCCAGCTAGATGAGAGCCTGGTCAGTGGGTCTGCTCGGGGCCAACTGCCTTTGGAACCTGCCACCGAGTGAGCCTACGACCCTGCCAGCTAGATGAGAGCCTGGTCAGCGGGTCTGCTTGGGGCCAACTGCCTTTGGAACATGCCACCGAGTGAGCTTACGGCCCTGCCATCTAGGTGAGAGCCTGGTCAGCGGGTCTGCTCGGGGCTAACTGCCTTTGCAACCTGCCACCGAGTGAGCCTACGGCCCTGCCAGCTAGATGAGAGCCTGGTCAGCGGGTCTGCTCGGGGCCAACTGCCTTTGAAACCTACCACCGAGTGAGCCTACGGCCCTGCCAGCTAGGTGAGAGCCTGGTCAGCGGGTCTACTCAGGGCCAACTGCCTTTGAAACCTGCCACCGAGTGAGCCTACGGCCCTGCCAGCTAGATGAGAGCCTGGTCAGCGGGTCTGCTCGGGGCCAACTGCCTTTGAAACCTGCCACCGAGTGAGCCTACGGCCCTGCCAGCTAGATGAGAGCCCTGTCAGCGGGTCTGCTCGGGGCTAACTTCCTTTGGAACCTGCCACCGAGTGAGCCTACGGCCCTGCCAGCTAGATGAAAGCCTGGTCAGCGGGTCTGCTCGGGGCCAACTGCCTTTAAAACTTGCCACCGAGTGAGCCTACGACCCTGCCAGCTAGGTGAGAGCCTGGTCAGCAGGTCAGCTTGGGGCCAACTGCCTTTGAAACCTGCCACCGAGTGAGCCTACGGCCCTGCCAGCTAGATGAGAGCCTGGTCAGCGGGTCTGCTCGGGGCCAACTGCCTTTGAAACCTGCCACCGAGTGAGCCTACAGCCCTGCCAGCTAGATGAGAGCCTGGTCAGCGGGTCTTCTCGGGGCCAACTGTTCGTTCTTACATTTTTATACTTATCTATCGAACTATCCTTTATGTTAATATTCTCACCTGGTGATGAGATTGTATAAAGTATGATTCTCTCTCACGAATGTGACATCCACATAGATATGATTTCTTAGATGGATAATGGTGATTTTATAACATTGTCTGAGCGGAAAGATATCCTAGAAACACACTTAATAGCCCTGTGATTTAATTTCCCCATTTTAGGACTATGATAATGAACAAAAGGACAACTAAAACTTCTAGGATAGACGTTTGGTTGTATACTCATAGGACATTTAAAACCCAAAATTCTGGATGGAAGATCATTTGAAAGATGAGTAGTAATGATGGCTTTCCCAATATGATTGAGACACATGAAAGTGGAAAGCCAGTCTTGGAAATAATCTTTAATACCTGAACTTTGTATTTTACCACTAAAGTGATTTCAGATTATAACAATTTTTAAGAATTATACCAACAAAAAATATATAGATTTAAGGAAAATCGAAGTGACCCTGATGCTACTATCACTAAATGATACAAACCAACAAGCTCCACTTACATTTGAGTATTAGATGACCCCAGAATGCCTCTGAATTAAATGAAAAGGGATAAATATTATTTTTTGCAAATAGAAAATGTAATATGTTTATACGATTATACTTAGCATGCTCACACACAACAACAACAGCACTCAAGCCTTCATCCCACTATAGCGGGGTTTACTGCATGGATCTTTTATCGCCATTGTGCCCTATCTTTAGTCATAACCTTACTAATGTTTAAGTGCATCGTGTTTTGCCGTATAGTTTCATTCCAAGTCTTTGTTGGTCTACTCCTCCCTCGGGTGTCAGCGCATGACCCTGGTCGTCACTTGGTTCCCCTTCTCTAGCCATGACGCTCGCTTGAGTTCTTCTGTGCTAGTCACTCTCCACGCTCACCACACCATAATGTTGAAACTGATATCTCGGTCTCTGTGGAGTTCGGGGTCCCAAAAAAGGGGTGAATGCGCACTTACTATGCTCAAGTAAACGATCTAGACACAAGACTAGGAACTCGAATTACAGATCCAAGGTCTCAGCGTGGAGGTCCCACCGCACACCCAGAAGACTAACTAACTCTTCCCCTCCTAAGCCAATGGCTGAGCTAAGGCACCTTTGGAGGGCTCTCTTGGCCGGCCAAAATCTCAGAGCCGACCCTTTCCTCTCCATAGGTGCACCTCCCTGGATCTATGTAAATCCAGTTTCGCCCGGTCGACCAATAACGTACTCCCTCCTAACAATTTTACTATACACAGACCAAATGGGGCTGCCAACAGCGTGACTCCGCTGTTCCGGGAGTCTATTAGCGAACCATCAGGGGATACCAGGTAAATTTCCCTCTGGGCCCCCACCGTACGGGGGGTCCACGGGGACTCCACTTGACTACGATTGAAAAGATAAACAAAGAACATGCATCACAGATTAGAGGAATGTGAATTCCATACTTCGGCACGCAGGCCAGCAATATAAATAAATAAGGCCTTCTCGGACCGGCAAAACCTTGGGCTTAAACCCGCTATTTCCTGCTTTGCTCCGCAACACCTGTACACCAACGTCCTGCCAAGCGGTGGCAAGCTGAACATCGATCAGCTACAACGGGCCAAAGCCTATCGACCCTACCCCTTTTTTGGGATGGCAATATTTCGCCCCTGCAAGCAAGTAGTATGCAACTTCCTCTGAGTCTTCTCCGGGAACCCCAGAACATCACCAATCCGGATTGACATATCCGGATGGGCTTCACACAGCATGCCTAAGTCCGTACTCGCGCTTCCGGACGCTAATGCAATTACAAGCGGGGACGTACACGTCGACCCGTCGGAGAACTCCCTTCCTCCACCCGTTGGTGGAGAGGGGCTTCCATGCAATTATGATAAATTAGGGCTTCACCTTCCCGAGGGGATATTTCGTTACCCTTGAAGCGTGCTTTGGAGGCACGAGAACGTGCCCAGATCTGATGGCTAACGAACGTAATGGCTGTCCCCACACTTGGAGGGCAAGCTCGAACTCCACGGCTGTTCACACATTAACACCCAACCAAAATGGGTCGGCCCTCCCCTAGGTCGGCAAGGGGATGGCTCAGGTACTCCTCTAGGCCGACGAGAGAGAGGAGGGAAGAAGCTTCCTCCCTTAGCTTGCGGCTGCCCTAGCTCCAGGAGAGGAAGAACGAGAGGGCTCAGGCCGGTGACAGGAATGAGGAGGGGAGACGGGGGCGCTGCTCCTCCTTGCTCCAGGCCAACGGCGAGAGAGGGAGGAGGAAGGCTCGGGGGCGGCCCTTCCTTGCTCCAGGAGGCGGCGAGAGAGGGTGATCATGGGATGGAGCTGTGTTTTCCCTGCTCTAGGCCGACGGTGAGGAGAGGCGACGGGGGAGAAGAGGATCGGGAGAGGGGAGGGTTTGCGGCCGTTTTTCTGCTAACCGGGAGAGGGGAAATCGGGGGCGCTGCTCCTCCTTGCTCCAGGAGGCGGCGAGAGAGGGAGTTCGGGGGATGGAGCTGCGTTTTCCCTGTTCTAGGCCGACGGGGAGGAGAGGCGACGGGGGAGAAGGAGATCGGGAGAGGGGAGGGTTTGCGGCTATTTTTCTGCTAACCGGGAGAGGGGAAATCGGGGGCGCTGCTCCTCCTTGCTCCAGGCCGACGGCTAGAGAGGGAGGAGGAAGGGAGATCGGGGGGGGGGGGGGGGGGGAGCTTGGCTGCTTCACGCCAAAAAAGAGGGGAGGGGGAGTCGGCTGGGAAAAAATTTTATCCCTAGGGTTTTAGTTCTTTAGGCTTTATAAAAAACCCTAGCCAAAATTGCTATCCGCAGACCACTTCTCTAAACGCACACCAAAACCCGCTAACCGCACCCCGATCAATGCTAGCCAATCACAGGACACCTCGGGTCCCCGCTATCTGGGGAGGGTCTCACCCGACGGGAGAGGGGAAATCGGGGGCGCTGCTCCTCCTTGCTGGCAGGGCCGTAGGCTCACTCGGTGGCAGGTTTCAAAGGCAGTTGGCCCCGAGCAGACCCACTGACCAGGCTCTCATCTAGATGGCAGGGCCGTAGGCTCACTCGGTGGCAGGTTTCAAAGGCAGTTGGCCCCGAGCAGACCTGCTGACCAGGCTCTCACCTAGCTGCAGGGCCGTAGACTCACTCATTGGCAGGTTTCAAAGGCAATTGGCCCCGAGCATACCCGCTGACCAGGCTCTCATCTAGTTGGCAGGGCCGTAGGCTCACTCGGTGGCAGGTTCCAAAGGCAGTTGGCCCCGAACAGACCCACTGACCAGGCTCTCACCTAGCTGGCAGGAACGTAGGCTCACTCGGTGGCATATTCCAAAGGCAGTTGGCCCCGAGCAGACCCGCTGACCAGGCTCTCATTTAGCTGGAAGGGCCATAGGCTCACTCGGTGGCAGGTTCCAAAGGCAGTTGGCCCCGAGCAGACCCGCTGACCAGGCTCTCATCTAGCTGGCAGGGCCGTAGGATCACTCGGTGGCAGGTTTCAAAGGCAGTTGGCCCCGAGCAGACCCGCTGTCCAGGCTCTCATCTAGCTGGCAGGGCCGTAGGCTTACTCGGTGGCAGCTTTCAAAGGCAGTTGGCCCGAGCAGACCCGCTGACCAGGCTCTCATCTAGCTGGCAGGACCATAGGCTCATTCGGTGGCAGGTTTCAAAGGCAGTTGGCCCCGAGTAGACCCGCTGACCAGGCTCTCATCTAGCTGGCAGGGTCGTAGGCTCACTCGGTGGCAGGTTCCAAAGGCAGTTGGCCCCGAGCAGACCCGCTGACCAGGCTCTCATCTAGCTTGCAGGGCCGCAAGCTCACTCAGTGGCAGGTTCCAAATGCAGTTGGCCCCGAGCAGACCCGCTGACCAGGCTCTCATCTAGCTGGCAGGGTCGTAGGCTTACTCGGTGGCGGGTTTCAAAGGCAGTTGGCCCCGAGCAGACCCGCTGACAAGGCTCTCATCTAGCTGGGAGGACCGTAGGCTCACTCGGTGGCAGGTTTCAAAGGCAGTTGGCCCAGAGCAGACCCGCTGACCAGGATCTCATCTGGCTGGCAGGTCCGTAGGCTCACTCGGTGGATGGTTTCAAAGGCAGTTGGCCCCGAGCAGACCCGCTGACCAGGCTCTCACCTAGCTGGCAGGGTCGTAGGCTCACTCGGTGGCAGGTTTCAAGGGCAGTTGGCCCCGAGCAGACCGTCTGACCAGGCTCTCACCTAGCTGGCAGGGTCGTAGGCTCACTCTGTGGCATATTCCAAAGGCAGTTGGCCCCGAGCAGACTCGCTGACCAGGCTCTCATCTAGCTGGCAGGGCCGTAGGCTCACTCGGTGGCAGGTTCCAAAGGCAGTTGGCCCCGAGCAGACCCACTGACCAGGCTATCACCTAGCTGGCAGGGCCGTAGGCTCTCTCGGTGGCAGGTTCCAAAGGCAGTTGGCCCCGAGCAAACCCGCTGACCAGGCTTTCATCTAGCTGGCAGGGCCGTAGGATCACTCGGTGGCAGGTTTCAAAGGCAATTGGCCCCGAGCAGACCCGCTGACCAGGCTGTCATCTAGCTGGCTGGGCCGTAGGCTCACTCGGTGGCAGGTTTCAAAGGTAGTTGGCCCCGAGCAGACCCGCTGACCAGGCTCTCACCTAGCTGGCAAGGCCGTAGGCTCACTCGGTGGCAGGTTTCAAAGGCAGTTGGCCCCGAGCAGACCCACTGACCAGGCTCTCATCTAGCTGGCAGGGTCGTAGGCTCACTCGGTGGCAGGTTCCAAAGGCAGTTGGCCCCGAGCAGACCCGCCGACTAGGCTCTCATCTAGCTGGCAGGGCTGTAGGCTAACTCGGGGGCAGGTTCCAAAGGCAGTTGGCCCTGAGCAGACCCGCTGACCAGGCTCTCATCTAGTTGGCAGGGCCGTAGGCTCTCTCGGTGGCGGGTTTCAAAGGCAGTTGGCCCCGAGCAGACCCGCTGACCAGGCTCTCATCTAGCTGGCAGGGTCGTAGGCTCACTCGGTGGCAGGTTTCAAAGGCAGTTGGCCCCGAGCAGACCCGCTAACCAGGCTCTCATCTAGCTGGTAGGGCCGTAGGCTCACTTGGTGGCAGGTTTCAAAGGCAGTTGGACCCGAGCAGACCCGCTGACCAGGCTCTCACCTAGCTGGCAGGGCCGTAGGCTCACTCGGTGGCATATTCCAAAGGCAGTTGGCCCCGAGCAGACCCGCTGACCAGGCTCTTATCTAGCTGGCAGGGTCGTAGGCTCACTCGGTGGCAGGTTCCAAAGGCAGTTGGCCCAGAGTAGACCCGCTGACCAGGCTCTCACCTATCTGGCAGGGCCGTAGGCTCACTCGGTGGCATGTTCCAAAGGCAGTTGGCCCCGAGCAGACCCGCTGACAAGGCTCTCATCTAGCTGGCAGGGTCGTAGGCTCACTCAGTGGCAGGTTTCAAAGGCAGTTGGCCCCGAGCAGACCCGCTGACCACACAACTTTTCATTTCTCTTCATGGTATCAAAGCGTGCATTTCTACCTTAGTTGAGAATCTTCTCTATCTTTGAATAGTGGTCTCAAATTAATTTTTTACTGATTCTTGCAGCCTCTTAGTTTTCCTCAGAAGAGAAACCCAATAAGCCATGGTATGACCATCAATAAAAATAATGTGGCCTTGGCCAGAAACATTTTTGAAATTAGATAATCCTCACATGTCACTATGAACGAGTGAGAAAGGATGAGATTCAATATAAGGCTTTAGCATATAAGGGATCAGTTATGCTTGATAAATTGATAGTTTTCACTAACAATCGAAGTTCTTTAAGAATAGTTTTGAAAACAGAAGTTTAAGATGATGAATATTTGATTAGTTTTGAAAACAGAAGCTTAAGATAATAAATCCTACAATGGCACAACGTTATTTGATTAGTTTTAGAAACAAAATCAGATTCATTTTGAATTGTTAATGCATGATTGCTTATGTAATCAATATAGATAATAATGAGCATTCTTTTCCTTAGCTCTGTCAATCATCCCTGAGGCCCATTCCTGAATAACACAAAATGCAACGGTAAAAAGAACTGCAATCTAAATTATGAGTTTGCTTGCTAATAGACATTAAGTTGCATGGCATTCTGAGAACCTGAAGGGCATAATGTCTCCACCATAAAAAAGAAGGCATAGTGTATAACCAGGGTTGTTGACAACCAAATTGACAATTTAAAGGCAACAAAGGGAAATGTTATCACATTAGGACAAAAATGAGTACGAAAAAGAGAAGAATCATCATTCGTATGATTGTATACTCATAATTTTTTTTCCGAGTCGGCTCCCACCCGTCGGATACTTGGGGTTGGACATTTCTTTCCGAGCGTGGGACACGCTCGCAAAGAGCGGGGATTGTGTACAACCCCGTACCCGTCGGGTGAGACCCTCTCCAGATAGCGGGGACCCGAGGTGTCCTGTGATTGGCTAGCATTGATCGGTGTGCGGTTAGCGGGTTTTGGTGTGCGTTTAGAGAAGTGGTCTGCGGATAGCAGTTTTGGCTAGGGTTTTTTATAAAGCCTAAAGAACTAAAACCCTATGGGGAAAAATTTTTCCCAACCGACTCCCCCTCCCCTCTTTTTTGGCGTGAAGCAGCCGAGCTCCCCCCCCCCCGATCTCCCTTCCTCCTCCTTCTCTAGCCGTCGGCCTGGAGCAAGGAGGAGCAGCGCCCCTGATTTCCCCTCTCCCGGTTAGCAGAAAAACGGCTGCAAACCCTCCCATCTCCCGATCTCCTTCTCCCCCTTCGCCTCTCCTCCCCGTTGGCCTAGAGCATGGAAAATGCAGCTCCATCCCCCGATCTCCCTCTCTCGCCTCCTCCTGGAGCAAGGAGGAGCAGCGCCCCCGATTTCCCCTCTCCCGGTTAGCAGAAAAACGGCCGCAAACCCTCCCCTCTCCCGATCTCCTTCTCCCCCGTCGCCTCTCCTCCCCGTCGGCCTAGAGCAGGGAAAACGCAGCACCATCCCCCGATCTCCCTCTCTCGCCCCCTCCTGGAGCAAGGAAGGGCCGAACCCGAGCCTTCCTCCTCCCTCTCTCGCCGTTGGCCTGGAGCAAGGAGGAGCAGCGCCCCGTGTCCCCTCCTCATTCCTGTCGCCGGCCTGAGCCCTCTCCTTCTTCCTCTCCTAGAGCTAGGGCAGCCGCAAGCTAAGGGAGGAAGCTTCCTCCCTCCTCTCTCTCGTTGGCCTAGAGGAGGACCTGAGCCATCACCTTGCCGACTTAGGGGAGGGCTGACCCAATTTGGATGGGTGTTGCCGTGTGAACAGCTGTGGAGCTCGAGCTTGGCCGGCCAAGTGCGTGGACAGTCGTTACGTTCATTAGCCGTCAGATCTGGGCACGTTCCCGTGCCTCCAAAGCATGCTTCAAGGGTAATGAAATTTCTCCTCGGGCAGGTGAAGCCCTAATTTATCATAATTGCATGGAAGCCCCTCTCCACCAACGGTTGGAGGAAGGGAGTTCTCCGACGGGTCGATGTGTACGTCCACGCTTGTAATTGCATTAGCGTCCGGAAGCGTGAGTACAGACTTAGGCATGCTGTGTGAAGCCCATCCAGATATGTCAATACGGATTGGTTATGTTCTGGGGTTCCCGGAGAAGACTCCGAGGAAGTTGCATACTACTTGCTTGCAGGGGCGAAATATTGCCATCCCAAAAAAGGGGTAGGGTCGATAGGCTTTGGCCCATTGTAGCTGATCAATGTTCAGCTTGCCACCGCTTGGCAGGACGTTGGTGTACAGGTGTTGCGGAGCAAAGCAGGAAATAGCGGGTTTAAGCCCAAGGTTGTGCCGGTCCGAGAAGGCCTTATTTATTTATATTGCCGGCCTGCGTGCCGAAGTATGGAATTCACATTCCTGTAATCTGTGATGCATGTTCTTTGTTTATCTTTTCAATCGTAGTCAAGTGAGGTTCCCGTGGACCCCCCGCACCGTGGGGGGCCAGAGCGAAATTTACCTGGTAGCCCCTGATAGTTCGCTAATAGTCTCCCGGAACAACGGAGTCACACTGTTGGCAACCCCATTTGGTCTTCGTATAGTAAAATTGTTAGGCGGGAGTATGTTATTGGTCGACCGGGCGAAACTGGCTTTACATAGATCCAGGGAGGTGCACCTATGGAGAGGAAAGGGTCGGCTCTGAGATTTTGGCCGGCCAAGAGAGCCCTCCAAAGGTGCCTTAGCTCATCCATTGGCTTTGGAGGGGAAGAGTTAGTTAGTCTTCCGGGTGTGCGGTGGGACCTCCACACTGAGACCTTGGATCTGTACTTCGAGTTCCTAGTCTTGTGTCTAGATCGTTTACTTGAGCGTAGTAAGTGCGCGGTCACCCCTTTTTTGGGACCCCGAATTCCACAGAGACCGAGATATCAGTTTCAACACTCAAGATAGAACCCCAAGTCTAAGGTTGTGTGCCCTAATAATTGTTTGCAAACTTGGGATGAATAAAACTTGGTGATAACTAAGATACTCAGCCGAAAATAGGTAGTGGCTTATCTTTTGTTTATTGAGACTTATCTTTTGTTGATTGGGGCTGACCTTTTGTTTATTGGGCAAATTAGTTATTGATTTGGGTTTCCTTTGGATCTAATTTAGAAGATGTTGTGTCGTAAACATAGTGATTTTGAGGTCGATCTTATTCAACGTTACGCAGGAAAAGATGAGATGGTGTAACAGTAGGTCTGGAATGATGATCTGAAGTATTACCAGGACAATGAAAGGATATCGTAGATCGAGCAATGACTTGACCTTAGTTGAAGCATTAGAAATGTAAAGTTGCTAGGTTTAGTCACTTAGGGATGCAGATGCCTTTCTGGAAGTTGGGAACTGAAATTAGGTCGTGCAAGCTTTAGTTATATTTGAAAGTTCTTGTAGTTTGGGGCGTTCGGAAGTAATTAACTCATGAATTGTTAAAAATCACGCCCTGTCATGGTAGAAAATTTTAACAATAATAATAACCCTTATACCTTGGGATCTATGACGATAAATAACCCGAGATCTTAGACGATGACTTATTGGAATTAAAATATAGTGTTTGAGTTTACTAAGATAAGAACGATCTAAGTTTATCTTACTTTGGACCATCCGAAAGTGATCAAGACTAGCATATGTGGAAGCGATAGGAATTTGTGAAATAAACGTGATGATATTTCCATGATGAAATTGACTTGTCAAAATCTTAGGGTTTCAAAAGAATTTTACCTGTATACCTTATGAATCAAACTCAACATAGAAAGTGATTGGGAGTCATCTTATAAACATGAATACTAATAAAGATTGGTTAACATATACTCATAAGTTCACAAGTGCACCACCATAAAATTTTGAGGATGATTGGGACGCTTGATGATCTGATCAGTTCCACCAATGGTAAGAACTAGATAAGTTGTAGAGTGGAGATGATTGATCACTCGGATGTACTTGAAGGATTAAGAACCTAAACATGCGGAGAAAACATTATAGAAGCGTTGTTTACCCATATTAACAAGAGCTTTAGTCACCGGAAAAATGGTGTATTCCGGAACACGTATGTCCTCGGAATCAAGAAAGACGTCATAAGTTTTGTGATGCACGGTGAAGGCCAAGTGCAAGAGTCTTTGTAGAACTACCACAGTCACTGCCCATGTTAGAGTGGAGTTCGAGGACATAATTATGGATTTCATACACAGGTTACCACATCCCCACTCCGGGCACAAGTTCGTTTGGAACATCGAGGATAAACTGACCAAGGTAGCTAGGGTCACCCCGGGCTGGAAGGACGCTCTCGTTGGTGTTTGGTGGGATTTGTTGAGCAGTTTGTCCGTTATCGTAGTGTAACCAGGGCGATTGTGTCGAATTAGGAGGGACGGTGTACGTCTAAAAGTGAAGATCAGTCCATGCTTATTTGGGCTCTTGGTTGACATCAGCATATGCTTTCCACCCTAAGAGGGACGGAGGTGCAGGACTTCACTATCTTGGATCCAGGATGAGGATCCCAAGGCACTCGGCTCAAAATTTATGGAGGACATAGATACCCAGGTGCGACTGATTTGAGTTAGGATGTTGGGGACCAGAGCTGCCAGGTCAGGTATTACGATGCGTGGTATCGTCAAGTAGAGTTCCAGGTTGGAGACCGGGTGTTCCGGAAGATACATCCGATGCAGGGAGTCTTGCGGGTTCGTAGGCGGAAGAAGCTCAGTCTGAGATAGATGGGGCTATACAGGATCCTGGAGTGGATCAGCCCGTTGGCTTATAGACTGGAGTTGCCACCGGAGTTAGCGGGATGGCACGTTGTCTTCCATGTCTCCTCCTTTATGAGAGCTCTACTACGGCCGGAGCAGCAAATTTCTACTATAGATGGCCCGGTAGTCTCCGATCGATTGATTCACCTGAGAGCCACTAGAACTGGTGTGGCAGAGATAGTCGGTACTCTTCGAGTCAGAAATAATATCAATTCTTAGGGGATGTTACGTTCAGTCACTCTCGGTGAAAATCCTGCAAGCCTAACCTGAATTTCGGGGACGAAATTATTTTTTTGTTTATTGGGATTTGTAACATCCCCCAAACAACTAGACCCCTAGAGTGGTTTTGTCATGACTAGGTCATGACAAAACCCTAGGAAGCTTGAAGAGATCACTTGGCCTTAGGCTTGAAGGGGAAGAGCACCTTGGTCTACAAATAGCAATTTCTAGTTACCAAGCTTAAGGTTGGACTTTAGGGCCTCTTAACCCTTTGACCCCACCATGGCACACCTAACCCTTTGGAGGGTCCCTTAGAGCATTTAGGATCCATTGGGGTCAATCATAGGGGCCAAATTGACCAAAGTCAGCCCTAGCCTCAAATAAGTCAAACCACCATATTTAGGGTCAATTAGGGTTCAATTGGACCAATTGACTTTCCCCAAGTTCCATTGGTCGCTAAGGGAGGCCAATGGGTCAACATTGACCCATTGCCCCTAATTAATTTCACCAATTTGACCAAGTCAACACTTGGTCAATATTGTCCAACTTGGGTTAATGAAGCCCAAAGCTCAATCCCTTTGGGCTAAGCCCAATTTCAATGGCCCAAATGATTAGTCACCACTGAAATTACATGAAATGCCATCCAATTTCTGGAGGGGGTGACTAGGAGAGAGAAATTGGGAGTTTCCCCCAATTTGAAGAGAGAGAAAGTGGCCATTTAAGGTGAATTCATGGCATTCAAGGCAAATTGACCCCCATTCATCTCCCCACATCCTCCATTCGTCTCCCCATTGAATTCTAAGATGTTTTACAACCTTTCCCATGCCATCCGGTGGAGGATTCAAGAGGTTTCAAGTGAAACCGAAATGGCCATTAATGGCACTCCACCATTAAGCCTTTCCCTCCTCAAATTGACCATTCCATCACCTTCAGAAGGGGGATATCAGTTGAAACCGAGTACTAGATCGTTGCATTTGGTGGATAATCAAGAGATCAGCAAGGAGCACAACTTGAAGGGGGCGGCCATGGCAAATCCGGGAAACAACCACCCTCGAGCCCGATTAAAGGTCTTGTTCTTCTCCTCTCTCTCTGTGGATTGATCCCATCAGGTTGCCTGCAAGGATTAGGGCCAATTGGTCCCCAATCTGGTAGGCCAAGAGCTCCGTTTTTGGAGCTTTAATTCTGCCTCCATACCCCTGTTCCAGCACCTCTGGCCGGCCAACCACTGCAAATCGCCGGCCACCACCTCAACGAAGGTGGTGGTGGCATTGGCCGGCCGGGGCAGCGCTTAGGTGGCTGGGAAAATAAGGATGAAGGAGCTCCAAGTGCGGTTAATCCTGGCCTTCGGCCAGAGGAAGAAGACAAGCGAATGTCGTCTGTTTTGCTTCAAGATCTATGCAAGATCTTTATATTAAAAGTTTTGATATATACATTTCTGGCATATATTTTGCTGTGCATAGTTTAGTTTATTAAAAATACTGAGTCGTCGGATCTATCGATCTGAGTAGAAGAAATTCGTCGAGCTGTAAGCCGAGTTCGTCGAACTGATAGTTAAGTTCGTCGAACTAAATCTGGAGTTCATCGAACGGAATTCATTCGTCTAACACACTCTGGAGTTCGTCGAACTGATAGTTGAGTTCGTCGAACTGAACCTGAATTAATTCGTCGAACTGAATTAATTCGTTGAACTGAGAGATGATCAGCTGAACTGCTGGAGAACTAATTTCGTCGAATGCACAGAATAGATTTCGTCGAACGAAGATCGGATTTCGTCGAGCGCACTGAAGCACGACATTCGTCGAACGCAGAACAGATTTCATCGAACGCAGGTCGGATTTCGTCGAACTCAGAGACTTGTTCCAACACATTTTGTCATACTTCCTGCAGTATTTCATTTTTATTATTAAAAATACTATAACCCCTCAAATGAAAAGTGGCCAACACCAAAGTTGTATCCCTTAGAGTATACTTTTATTTAAAATTGATTTCACCACAAAAGGAGTTATGTAGCTCCCTGTAGGTCCATTTTGGTGGGACTGGTCCCTAGTGTAGGACAGCCACCATTTCTTGAATAACTTTTGATTGGGTTATGGGATTGACTTGAAAATTGAAACCTAGGCTATTTACACCTACCCACACATCATAACCAAAGATGGGAATTTTAGGAGAACCTTTTTCTAAGGTTTTTGTAATAATTTCATAAATTAAATATTAATTAAATATTGGGTCAAATGACCTCCAATTCCCTCCAAATTTTGGTGGGGACTTCTTAGGGTTATCACATGACCTTGGTAAAAATCTCAGCCCAATTGGGACTGATTTGGTTGGGTAATTTGTCAACTCAAGTTAGGTCAAGTTGGGTCAAAGTTAGGGCATGGTGTTTATCTTGGGGTATGGTGGTCAAAACTCATCACCATGAGTTGAAACCTTGGCCACTGGTTTAGGATCACCTAAAACACCTTCATGAGTAAGATGGGGTGGTGTAGAGGTGGATATGCCCTATAACCCTAGTTTTACCCCTTGGGTGCAGATAGAGCTTTGTGAAGGACATGCATGTGGTCAAAAGCTATAGAATGGCCATGGAACCTAGGAGATATGTTCATGGGATGTATTTATGCCCTAGGAAATTTTGATAGAATTTTAGGAGAATTTATTCTCCCTATATTAGGTCGTAACCCCTTTAGGAAAACTTCTTGCAAGAGATATTTACATGCACAAATGATCTTGGATGAAGATGAAATATTGGTGGTGTCTTTTTAATCATATTTTAGACCCTGGTAATTTTTGTATAATTTATTTTATGATTTAACTAGTATTTCATCCTCAAGGCACCTATTTTGTCTCAATCTTAAGAAAAATAATTAAGGGTCAAAAACTCTCTGGAAAAATATGCAACTTGGTGATAGGACATTTCAGGGAACTAGAAAACTCTGTGAATTTTTATATAATTTTAGTGGTTGTTATCAGTAGGCTACTTCACAACATGTGCAAATTAGGAATTATTTGGATTAATTATTTCAGTGAGGAAATAATTCCCATAAATTGGGAAACTCTGTACTTACTGTTATTTTGGCATGATAGATTTATCTTGATTTTATGGAAGCCATATCATAATAATACCTTACACTTCATGTTCATATTCATACTTGGCAAATATTAGAGAAATTTAAATAAATGCTAAAATATTGAGGAAAAATATGATTCTTTGTATTTAGTCTTAAACTACCATGGTAGTCCTCCAGTAAAAATCTTGTGTCATGTGGTTGAATATTTGGAGTACGTCTACTTATAAGCTTCATATAGTTAGTTTGGTCTGCGTTTAGTAAAATGGTGAAACTTAGGTGTTTAGTGGCCTACTAGGTGGAATTGGTATGTAGATGGTGTGCATGGTCAGGTTGAAGAGGATGAGGTCACCAAAAGGAGTTTATGAGATGAGAGTGTGCTTGGAGAGTTAAGGGTAAGGTGGTGTCCGGGACCGACGAAAGATCATCATTCCCCTTAGAAGGTCATAAAATACGTAGAGTAATTCAAGTGAATTGTTAAGAGGGGTAATATTATGGGTAGATACCAACAACACTAAGTGTCTTGAGAAAGGGAGCTTTGGGGTTTCATCCCATTGTGGTTCCTAGTACAGTGCGAGCCCCTCACAGGGTAATCCTCGGGAAGTCCAAGATTAACCATAAATTGTAGGGATAAGTTGATGTATAAGATTAACTTAATAATACGCAAACCCACACCCCGTAGTTGTGGGAGGTTAGTTGGTTTGGTGTACGAGCGGTAGGCTCGGTGGTTGAAGCAGCGGACTAGTTAGTCCGGTGAGCTTGTGACTCAGTAATGCTTGTTGGTACGGACGGGTTGGTCCGGCGAGTCGTTGGCCCAGAAGGTTATGATGACGGGCAGGTTAGGCCGGGGAGTTTTTGGCTTGGGATATAGTAGAACACGTTTGCATGTGCATGAAGGTGGTGGGTCTTCGGTATTGGATGGTCGTCCACACCGATGTCAATACGTTGACTCGACAAGTGTGGAATTTGCACTTAGCCATGAAAGTTTGGTGGTCCAGCCAGTAAGAGTACGCAGATGCTCCGCGGTTTTGCGTTGAGGCGTACGATAGGTCTAGGTTAGGTAGTGTGAATACCAACCTAAAGGTGGGAGAGGCCCAACCCACCGCTTCCGTTTGCCACTACGGGAGTATCCTGGGAGTCTTTCTAGATCCAAAAAGGGGGAACTAAAGGTATGTGCGCATAGAGTCGAAGTGTGTGAGTTGAACTTGTATGAACATAGCATAAACTGCATACCATGCATGTCATAGCATAAATATTGCATTTCAACCCCTACCCCTATCGTATAAATTGGTTATAGGACTCTTTATACGATAGGCCTTGCTAAACTACCCCTTGGTCTATAGGTTTGTATGGGCATTCCTACAAATCAATGGTTACTTTTTTATTATATACATGTTTTTATATACCGCCTTTACTTATTCTTTACCTGCTCTTACTATGTTCTTTTACTGCTTCAATTATCTATATACACATGTGTAGTTGTAGACATTTTCTGTAGACAAAATCTGTCGTCATCTGCTTTGTTTTATACCTCTTGCTATCCTCCGCTTCATCCTCCCACACGGTGCCTAGGAGCCATTGGGGGTGGGGTGGGGAACATAAGGCTTAGTTTTTTGACTAACGGTCGGTGGACCATATCATTTTAGGGGACTGAGGAGACGCAGCAGAACTAGAGGCCGGTGCAGACGGAGGCGGGCCAGTCTAGTATAGGAGCACAAGTTTCAGGGTCAGTGAGTGATTAGTACTTAGCTTCCGCAAGTGATCTTGTAGTGAGGACATGATGTACATGGCATGTGCCCTTTATTATTGTAACCTTTGTTATTTCAGTTATATTATGTGGACATTTATTATAGATAGCATGTGATTTGTGGACTTGAACTTCTACTGTTAGTTTATACTTTTCTTCTTCTATGATCGATATGGCCGGCAGGATCGGCGCTTTGTAGTGTCGACCTTCCCGTGTGATGGTGTCATCGCAAAGCAGCGGTTCTGTGCATAAGACCCGGGTTTTTGAAAAAAAAGGGGTCTTATAAGGGTGGATAGCCCTGGCCCTCGCATAAGGGGGTGGAGTGGAAGGTCCCGCTCCCTTGCGAATGACATAATGGACAGAGGTTAGTTAGTGAAAGAAAAGAGGAATACAAAGTAGGGAGCGAACGCGAGTCGAACCTGCTCTGGGCGGCACGAGGAGTAGCGAGTCGACATTTCATCGAAGGTAGATGACCTCGATGTTCTTCGTTGTCAGGAACTTGAAGAGCTCGGATTCGTGACCGTCGAGAGTGGGAGGATGGTAGGTCGCCTCATCATGATGGATAGGCGAGAAGGGGATGTTGCCAAAAGGCCCATTCACAAAAATGAACTTCTGGAGCCAGAGATGGCTCTTGTTGACCATCTCGCAAACCTTGGCATGCTAGCTTGCAAAGTAAGCGGTCCCATCCTTGTAAGCCCGAAAGGAGAAGAGCTTACGAAAGACCGGCAAGATGAACTCAATCCTCTCCTCCCTCAGCTAGCAGGCGAAGGCTACCAGGACGACGACTGAGTTGGGGGTCATCTGGCCCAGAATCACACCAAAATACATGAGTATCTGGCGAACCCATGACCCGCAGTTAGAAGCCTTATGCGAGCGCAAGAAGGAATATAACAACGCGAATAAATACTTGTCAAATTTCCGGCCATAGAGGGAGCCGCAGGCCGATGTGAAAGTGGGCTATGGGGATGGCAAGCTCATCTGTCGAGAGCTCATTGATAGCCTCAGTTTTTGCTGGCTAGCGAGTTGTCTACGCGAGATGTAGTTGGAGACCACAACGCGATATTCACTCTCGATGAGCGAGCAGTTGAAGAACAAAAGATCTGAAAAGGTCCAAGGGCACTTGGCTCGGCCCTCAGCATGACCACCATCACCACCCATTTGAAAGTTATTGGAGAGCTGAAGAAGCGAGCACGAGAAGGAAGGTGCGAGATCTCGAGAATGAAGGAAGCAGGGGGCTAAAAACGATAAATGCGGTAGTTGGGCATGATGACGAGACCTATTTATAGAAAAATAGAAATGACAGGATGGATTCGAAGCATTGAGGGTGCGGTTAGCAGAATCTCATTGTGATATGCCTCGATCCTCGAGTCGGCTCCCTCTTCTTCACCCGCTCGCAATAATAGGGCTGCACGAGCACACTAACAAGCAAAGCGAGCCAGCTATAAGCGAGGCGAGCCTAATCTAAATTGTGTGCGAGAACATAGAGAAAAAAAATGAAAAAGCAAGCGAACGCAACACAAGCATTAATATGACAACGCGAGTAAATAAAAGCGAAAGCCGAATGGTGGGCGAGAAGTACCAAGTTAATAATTATAATAGTGTTCACAGTTTGTTCAGTAAATAAATAAAAAGTACATTGCAGGGGTCGTTGAGTGGGGGCGAGCGCGAGCGGGATCAGTACTGGATCCACTTCCACTGGCCTCGGCCTCGCACCCCCGAGCTTGGCGGCACGCGGGGATAATGGAAGGCACGGATGGCACGGAGCTCCTGCTGTAGTAAGCGCTCATGTTCCTCCGCTCACGAGATATACACTCCAAAAGAGGTGACCTCGCCTCGAGCTTCTAGCCGCAGCTCAACAAGAAGTCGCGAGTAGTCATCTTGTTGGGTTTACTACTTCATTCATAAATGAATAGCATATCATATATGCGCAGCGAAAATAAACAAGAACAACCCAAAAGAGTTACGGATCTTGAGACTTTATGAATCAGGTAATAAAAGAAGAAGCAACGCATTGCAATATACCAAAAATGAATTGTGTCAGCACTCATCCAAGATGCTCCAAGATCTGATCCCAAGACCAAACTCTGAGTTCCAAGTACTGAAATGGATCAGCACCTCTATTGGAGTGCACACAATGAAGGAGAACCCCACGACTCTTGACGAGCAAGATCTGGGATGGAGGAAGAATGCCCTCTGCGTCTCCCACGAACTACTAGATCCGATGACAGAGAGAGGCGGTGGAAGCGATCTCGCAGAATGTTGAGACCTATGCGGAATTCTTCCTCTTCGGCCCTGATGGTTTTACGAAAAGGATTATCTCTCTGGGAGACTGAATCGCTTCATGTTTTATACTCAGGGCATAAAACACATTATCCGCAGACCAGAGACTTAATTGGAGTTAAACACGTATTGTCGAAACAATTCGACGCAACGTCGAGTACAAGAACTGCGTCGAGACCACCTCGACGCAACGTCGAGTACACCACATCGAGACAATCTCGACGCGGCGTCGAGTACACTACGTCGAGACATTCTCAACGTAGCATCGAATATAACCTGTCTGTCGAGACAATTCGATGCAACATAATATCCAAGACTTGCGTCGAGAAAATCTCAACGCAACGTCGAGTACATCATGTCGAGACAATCTCGACGCAGCGTCGAGTACAAGACTTGCGTCGAGACAATCTCGATGCAATGTCGAGTACACCACGTCGAGACAATAATGACGCAGCGTCGAGTACAATTTGATGCAACTCCAATTAGTTATAGGATTGCTCCTCCACTCATATCCAATATGAGTAAGACCAACACAATCCTTCGTCCAACTTCTCCAACACTCTTATGTGCGACCCTATAGGCTCATATTGCGTTGGCAGTAACACTAACTATTTGATTGCTTTGAGATCATCTTGGAGAAACCAATAGTCTCCCACTTGATCACAAAGTGTCAACAAAAGTCTCACAAACAATGAGCAGCATCTAGCAATACATCATTGCTACCCTAGCAATAAGAGTTCATAACTCAATAAGCCTGTCTTGACCAAGGTACCCATGTTGTCACGTCCATTTGTCCATTACATCCGGATAGAATTAGAGGCATGGACCGTGTCACCCTCATAATTATTCAATCCTAGTTTCCTGATGTAGAATAGACTGTCTGAAATTTGTGAGCTCAATATCCCATATTGACTCAACCAAGCATGGCCATGCATTTCTCAGTCTCAATCCATCAAGGGGGCACTTGGATGTAACTCCTATCATATATGAGGACAAATGTAACGGTCCAGGACCGCCAACACAGGACCCAGCTGGACCTCCAGCACCCTCCCGGCCTAGGCCCACCAACACGGGACCTAGCTGGCACCGGAACGGTTCAGCCTAACCAGATTGTCTGCATACCAGGCACCCCAACCCCTCTCTGTCCCACCACAGGGCACAGTGGGTTGTTGGAGACCGCAGTCCCCCTTTTATGAGAATTGAGTCAGTTAAGCGGCAGCGCGTGGACTTCCCAGGAGGTCACCCATCCAAGAATTGCTCCAGCCCGAGCACGCTTAACTATGGAGTACTTTCACTTCTCATCACCAATTGAGCTGCAGGATATGACTTTTTGTAACGATCCAGGCCCGCCAACACGGGACCCAGCTGGAACGTCAGCACCCTCCCAGCCCAGGCCCGCCAACACGGGATCCAGCTGGCACCGGAAGGGTTCAGCCTAACCAGATGGTCTGCAGACCATGGACCCCAACCCCTCTCTGTCCCACCATAGGGCACAGCGGGTTGTTGGAGACCGCGGTCCCCCTTTGATGAGAATTGAGCCAGTTAAGCGGCATCGCGTGGACTTCCCAGGAGGTCACCCATCCCAGAATTGCTCGCGCCCGAGCACGCTTAACTATGGAGTACTTTCACTTCTCATCACCAATTGAGCTGCAGCTGTGGTGGGACAGAGAGGGGTTGGGGTGCATGGTCTGCAGACCATCTAGTTAGGCTGAACCCTTACGGTGCCAGCTGGGTCCCGTGTTGGTGGGCCTGGGCTGGGAGGGTGCTGCAGGTCCAGCTGGGTCCCGTGTTGGCGGGCCTGGATCGTTACAACAAATCCCATATTTGTCCACACACAAACATCCAAATGAATCGTAGCATACCCAACAACCACCATTATCATCAACCTTATTCAAGGAAGACTTTTGATGTTATCAAAGTACGCTCTTCCTCACTTGATGAATGTTGTGACTTCAGGTCAAAGAACCACAAACACCATTGCCAAATGAGACCTACTTGTGACATATTCATATAACAATCCATAAAGTAGTCTTATGATGGGTCTGTCCAGTATAACTTGTTCACTAACAAGTACCCATGTGATGACTTGATATCACAATATCATGACCTGTGAGAACCGGTCATCAGTCAACGCACATGCTAGTATAACTATACCATTATTGACCTTAGCTTCTTTGATGATACATCGACTAGGGACTATTTAAGAATGAAGCTTCTAATAAACATAGGCCCTCACTTTCAAGTCACGCACTTGAATTCCTATGGAAGCGAACAATCTAAGGGCGTTTATTATGCTAATTATTCTATCATATAGAAACAGTTGACATAATAAAAGAACTTGCCATAAATTTAAAATGAAATATGAAATACTCTATTCATCTCATGAATAACAATCGACATAAATATAATCTACAAGACTCCCACTAGAGACGATCATTCAGGTATCTAATACCCATTGATCTAGTATGACCATCATGCTTTCTCTGTGCAAGAGGCTTCTTTAGTGGATCCACAATATTCTCTTCAGTCGGTACTCTGCATATCCTCACATCTCCTTGATCGACAATCTCGCGAATGAGATGGAACCGCCAAAGTATGTACTTTGAGCATTGATGATATCTAGGTTCCTTAGCTTGGGCAATTACACCGTTGTTGTCACAGTAGAGAACTACGAGATCAATAATGCTAGGAACTACATCTAGCTCGCCGATGAATTTCCTAATCCATGCAACCTCCTTCGCTGCATTTGCTGCAGCGATATACTCAGCTTATGTAGTAGAATCGGCAACTATCTCTTGTTTGGAACTCTTCCAGCTTACAACTCCTCCAATAAGGCAAAATACAAAACCTGATTGAGACTTTGAGTCATCCCTATTGTACAACCCTCTATTCACCGATTGGGCCCCCGGGACCCCCATAGGGTATTTTTGACATCGTTTTCCAGCAAGCTCCAGGACAGGAAGAGAGGAGGGGCGAGCTCCTCTCACCCCACGCCCCCAGCAGGGGGGGATCCTAGGTGGGGGGAAGGGTGCGGGGGGGGGGGGGGGGGGGGGGGGGGGGGGGGGGGGGGGGGGGGGGGGGGGGGGGGGGGGGGGGGGGGGGGGGGGGGGGGGAGGGCGAGCTCCTCTCGCCCCCACCCCCCAGTTGGGTGGGGGAGCGGGGGGGAGAGCTCCTCTCGCCCCCATCCCAGCAGGGGGACGAGCTCCTCTCACCCCCCCCCCCCCCATCCCCCAACAAGGGGGGGCGAGATCCCAGGTGGGGGAGGGGGGGCGAGCTCCTCTCGCCCCCGCCCCCAGGTGTGTGTGTGTGTGGGGGGGGGGGGGGCGAGCTCCCCCCCCAGCAGGGGGGGGGGGGATATCCCAGGTAGGGGGGCGAGCTCCTCTCGCTCCCGCCCCTAGGTGGGGGACGAGATCCTCTCGCCCCCGTCCCCAGCAGGGGGGGAGCTCATCTCACCCCCCTCCCCCCCCCCCCCCCCCCCCCCCCCCCCGCCCCTAGCAAGGGGGGGAGAGATCCCAGGTAGTTGGGGGGGTGGGGGGGGGCGAGCTCCTCTCGCCCCCGCCCCCATGTGGGGGGAGAGCTTCTCTCACCCCCGTCCCCCAGTAAGGGGGCGATCTCCTCTCGCCCCCACCCCCAAGTGGGGGGGGGGGGCGAGCCTCCTCTCGCTCCCGTCTCCAGCAAGGGGGCGAGCTCCTCTCGCCTACGCCCCCAAGTGGGGGGGGGGGGGGGGGGGGGGGCGAGCTCCTCTCGCCCCCATGCCCAGCATGGGGGCGGATCCTTCCACCCGCTCCCCCAAGTGTGTGTGGGGGGGGGGGGGGGGCGAGCTCCTCTCGCCCCCCGTCCCCAGCTAGGGGGCGAGCTCCTCTCGCCCCCGCCCCCAAGTGGGGGGGGGGGGGGCGAGCTCCTCTCGCCCCCGTCCCCAGCAAGGGGGCGAGATCCTCTCGCCCCCCGCCCCCAAGTGTGGGGGGGGGGGGGGGAGGGGCGAGCTCCTCTCGCCCCCGTCCCAGCAAGGGGCCGAGCTTCTCTCGCCCCCTCCCCTAGCAGGGGGGCGAGCTCCTCTCGCCCCCCGCCCCCAGCAAGGGGGGTGGCGGAGAGAGCTCCTCTTGCCCGTGCTCCCCGCAGGGGGCGAGCTCAGGAGGGAGACACCCTTCCAGCTCACCTCGCCCAGTCCCGAAGAGAGGGGGCGGTCTGCGTTTAGCACCTCAGAACAGCGAGATTTGGCTGTTCGCAGGCCCAATCCGGGGATATTTTGGTAATCTCCTAGGACAGATTGTGGTTATCAGCAGACCAAGTTCAAAATCTTATAAATAGGACTAAGGGGGAACCATTTGGAGGCACTTCTCTTCAGATCTCTCTTTTGGCTATCTTTCTCCCCAAATCTCTCTAGTGGGTGAGGAAAGCCTCCAAAGGGTGCCCAAGCTTAGCATTGGCTTGGGAGGGGAAGCACTCTAAGATCTTTCGGGTGTGTGGCGGGACCTCCTCGCTAAGCCCTTGGCCTTGTTCCTAGTTCCTTAGCCTCTTAGCCTAGAGTTCTCCCTTGGGGGGGGGGGGGGGTAAGTGTTGGTCACCCCTCAACTTGTTGAGGGACCGAACTCCACAGAGACTGAGTCTTGTTCTCAAGTATTTGTTTCAATATTAATGGTGCGGTGAGCGTGGAGAGTGACCAACTCAAGAAACTCTCAAGATGAGCTCCATGGATGGAGGTAAAGGATCTGACCCAGGCCACTCGCAGCCCTCGGTGGCTGGAGTGACGTTGGAGATGTTTACAAATTTCAAGTGGGAGGTCATGCAGACCCCCACGATAGGCGAAGGCATGAGAGGAAGTGGTTCGACGGTCTCGCCTCAGCAGTGTGGGCGAGAGCACTCTCGGCCAGCAATCCAGGAAGGAGGTGCCAGTGGGGGGAGTTGGGAGGCATTCGGCCCCCCACTCGCCCAGTTCCCTAGGAGGGGGCGAGTGGGGAGGTCCCAGACCCCCACTCGCCCAGCCCAAGGGGGCGAATGGGAAGGTCCCAGGCCCCCACTCGCCCAGCCCCAAGTGGGCTAGTGGGGAGTTCCCAGGCCCCCACTCGCCCAGCCCCAAGGGGGTGAGTGGGGAAGTGTCATACCCCCCACTCGCCCAGCCCCAGAGGGGGCGAGCGAGAGAAAGCCCTTTTGTGAGTTGATCCTTTCAGCCCCGATTCCAGAGGGGTTCATGGGGCCGGAGATGTATCACTACTCCGGCAAGGATGACCCCGTCCTGCACCTGCAGTGGTTTGAGAACATGGTCTCCATCGGGCCCATGTCAGACCCTTTCACGTGTCGACTCTTCGCGACAACTCTGAAGGAGAAGGCTAGAGATTGGTTCCACCAGCTCCCTGCGGGATCCATCTACACCTTCGAAGACTTGCGTCGAGTTTTCCTGCTATGCTTCTCGACATCAAGAAAGAGGAAGAAAGATGCCGAAGCACTTTTCAAGATCAAGGAAGAGCCAGGAGAGTCACTGGCTCACTATGTTTACCTGTTCCAGGAGGAGGTTCTCCTCACCCAAGAGGTGCCAGGCTACACCCTCCAACTCACTTTCATCGTGGGGCTGCATGGGGGATTCTTCAAGATGGACCTCAAGAGGAGAGCTCCTTTGTCTTTTGATGAGTTGATGGAAAGGGTGGCGGAAGAAGTTGATAGTGAGGAGGCCAACCCAAAGTTCGCAAAGAAGGTTGGCCAAACTGAGTGAGCCGGAGGCAAGGCAACAGGGGGGAGGGTATGGGCTCCCAAGAGTAAGTTCGACCAAGAGGAGGACCACTTCTAGGAGAGGGACCCGATCTCCCAGGGTGGAGGCAAGGACCTAAGGCACCCTCTCCACCGCCCCAGCAAACCATGGCGATCGGCTACATAAGAAGAAGAAATCGCAAGGGAGGAAGAGGAGGAGTCCGGGCGGAGTTAGCTTACTATGACTACCATGATGAGGAGGGTCATGCGACATCCACCTCTCCTGAGTTCTTGGAAATGAGGGAGGAAAGGGGTCCGAAGTCGCAACGTCAGCAACCAGAGGAAGTCGAGGAGGACCATGCCTGGGAGTAGGAGTCCGAGCCCCGGACTCCGTGATTAGCTTTTTTCTGTAAATCCATGCAGTATAATGGTTTTGTTTCCATACTTAGTTTTTCTTGCGTGTAACCGGATGACTAATGTAATAAAAGTTTTTCTAAGTATTTTTTTCCCTCGGATGGTTCCGCTCACCGGGCCCCTCACTGCCGGCAGGGCAGATTTACCTCCCAGGGAGGCTAAGTACTTTTCCCCTCGGATGGTTCCGCTGACCGGGCTCTCACTAGCCGGCAGGGCAGGTCGACCTCCCAGGGAGGCAAAGTTTTCTTCCCCTCGGATGGTTCCGCTGACCGGGCTCTCTCTAGCCGGCAGGGCAGGTTGACCCTCCCAGGGAGGCTAAGTACTTTTCCCCTCGGATGGTTCCGCTGACCGTGCTCTCACTAGCCGGCAGGGCAGGTTGACCTCCTAGGGAGGCAAAGTTCTTTTCCCCTCGAATGGTTCCGCTGACCGGGCTCTCACTTGCCGGCATGGCAGGTGGACCTCCCAGGGAGGCAAAGTTTTCTTCCCCTCGGATGGTTCCGCTGACCGGGCTCTCTCTAGCAGGCAGGGCAGGTTGACCTCCCAGGGAGGCTAAGTACTTTTCCCCTCGGATGGTTCCGCTGATCGGGCTCTCACTAGCCGGCAGGGCAGGTTGACCTCCCAGGGAGGCAAAGTTCTTTTCCCCTTGGATGGTTTCGCTGACGGGCTCTCACTAGCCGGCAGGGCAGGTTGACCTCCCATGGAGGCAAAGTTTTCTTCCCCTTGGATGGTTCCGCTGACCGGGCTCTCACTAGCCGGTAGGGCAGGTTGACCTCCTAGGGAGGCAAAGTTTTCTTCCCCTCGGATGGTTCCGCTGTAACGGTCCAGTCCTACCAACACAGAACCCAGCTGGACCGCTGGCACTCTCCCAGCCCAGGCCCGTCAACACGGGACCCAGCTGTCACCAGAAGGGTTCATCCTAACCAGATGGTCTGCCAGACCATGCACCCCAACCCCTCTCTGTCCCACCACAGGGCACAGTGGGTTGTTGGAGACCGCAGTCACCCTTTGATGAGAATTGAGCCAGTTAAGCGGCAGCGCGTGGACTTCGCAGGAGGTCACCCATCCCAGAATTGCTCTAGCCCAAGCACGCTTAACTATGGAGTACTTTCACTTCTCATCACCAATTGAGCTCCTTGTAAGACCCCATTTTTTTTTCTTTCCAAACCGGGGTCTTAAGCCCAGAACCGCCCGCTTTGCGGTGACCACCCTCGCTCAGGAAGGTTGCCACCATAAAAAGCCGATGCTGCCGGCCAAATCGATCACAAAAGAAGTAAAGCTTAAACAAACTCAAAGAAGCCAAGTCCACATCACATAGAAAGTAAATCATCACATAGAGATGTCCACATAAATATAACCAAAACAAAAGATAGAGATAACAAAGGGCTCTTGCCCGATACATCAAATCCTCACTACAATTTCACTCGCAGAAGCAAATCTACTAAATCTGATAAGTCACTCACGGATCCTACCATCGGTGCTCCCGTGCTAGACTGCCCATCCTCCATCTGCACAGACCTCTAGTGCTGCTCCGTCTCCGCGGTCTCCTAAAATGATAAGGTCCACCGACCGTTAGTCAAAAAGACTAAGCAATCCCCCACCCCTCCCCCGGTGACTCCTAGGCACCGAGCGGGAAGGATGAAGTGGAGGACAACAAGGGGTATAATAAAAAGAAGATGACAGGGGCATAATCTACAGGAAATGTTCTACACCACACATGTGTTTATAGATAATCGAAGCAGTAAAGAGCATAATAAGAGCAGGTAAAGAGTAAGTAAGTTGCAGTAAGTAAAGACATGTATATAATAGAAAAGTAACCATTGATTTATAGGAATGCCCATACAAACCTATAGACCAAGGGGTCGTTTAGCAAGGCCTATCGTATAAGAAGTCCCATAACCGACTTATACGATAGGGGTAGAGGTTGAAATGCAATGTTTATGCTATGACATGCAAGGTATGCAGTTTATGCTATGTTCACACAAGTGCAACTCACACACTTCGACTCTATGCGCACAGACCTTTAGTTCCCCCTTTTTGGAGCTAGCAAGACTACCAGGATACTCCCGTAGTGGCAAACGGAAGTGGTGGGTTGGGCCTCGCCCACCTCTAGGTTAGTATATGTACTACCTAACCTAGACCTATCGTATGCCTCAACGCAAAACTACGGAGCATCTGCATACTCTTACTGGTTGGACCACCAGACTTTTATGGCTAAGTGCAAATTCCACACTTGCCGAGCCCGAGTATCAACGTCGGTGCAATAACTGTCGACACTAAGGACCCACCACCTTATGCACATGCATTGTCACAAACTATCTACAATCTCCAAACCATAAACCACCTGGGCTTAACTTGCCTGGCCAAGAACCAATTTGAGTCACAAACTCACCAGATCAATAATCCGCACCAACCATCACTGAGCCTACCGCTCGGGGTACCAAACCAACTAAACTCCCGTGACCTCGGGGTGTGGGTGAGTGAGTTATTAATTAATCTTGAGCAACATCTTACTACTACGACTTATGGTTAATCTTGGACTTCCCGAGGGTTACCCTTTAAGGGGCTCACTATGGTACTAGGAGCTATAATGTGATGACACCCCAAGTCTCCCTTTCTCAAGACACTTACTGTTATTGGTATCTACTCTTAAGGACTTCCCTCTTACCATTTCTCTTGAGTTAGACCTAAGTGTTTTATGACACACCAGGGAAAGACGATCTTTCGTCAATCCCTAGCACAACCTTACCCTTAACCCACCAAGTACACACTCATCACATACACTACCTTGGGTGGACTTACAACTATTTACCCAACCTATGTGCACCATCTGCACATCATTTCCACCTAGTAGGCCACTAAATACCTAAGTTTCACAGTCTTACTATACGCAGACCAAACTAACTATATGAAGCTTATTAGTAGAAGTACTCCATATATTCACCCAACTGAGTCAACATATTTACCAGAAGACTATCATGATATTATAAGACTAAATCAAGAGAATCATATTTTTCCTTATTTATTTGGCATTTATTTTTAATTTTCTCAACATTGGCCAAGTATGAAATTGAACATGAAGTGTAGTCTATTCTTATGATATGGCTGAGACTTTTACCATGGTCATAACATAACCCTAAGGAGCCCCCACCAAAATTTGGAGGGCATTGGAGGTCATTTGACCCAATAATTAATTTCTAAATGATTTATGGAATTATCTCAAAAACCTTATAAAAAGGTTCTCTTAAAAATCCCATCTTTGATTATGTTGTGTGGGTGTATGTAACCAGCCTAGGTTTTAAATATCAAGGCCATATCATATACCAATGAAAAGGTATGCAAGGAAGAGTGACTGCCCTACCCTAGGGACCAGTCCTACCATTTTGGCTCTACAGGGAGCTACAGTGCTCCTGTTGGGCTGAAGCAAATTTTCACTTAATCTACACACCAAGGGCTACTATATTGGTGTTGGGCACTTTTTCATCAGAGGTGTTCTAGTATTTTTAATATTTAAAATGAAACACTACTTATTATGTGACAGAAAACACTATAAACATTTAATTACATTACTGACTCTGCGTTCGACGAAAGCTGAACACATCTACGTTCGACGAAAACTAACTACGCTCGACGAAGACAGAATAAATCTGTGTTCGAAGAAAACTAACCTGCGCTCGACGAAAGCAGAACAAATCTGCGTTCGACGAAAATTAACCTGCGCTCGACGAAAGTAGAACAAATCTGCGTTCGACAAAATCTAACCTGCGCTCAACGAAAACATAACAAATCTGTGTTCGACGAAATCTAACCTGCGCTCGACGAAAACAAAATAAATCTGCATTCGATGAAAACTAAACTGCGCCCGACGAAATGAATTCCGTTCGATGAACTTCATATTCAGTTCGTCGAACTCAACTATCAGATCGACGAAGTCTAAAATGCAATCAACGAATCAGTTCCGTTCGAAGAACTCAGGATTTCGTTCGATGAACTTCAACAATTAGATCAACGAATTAAATGAAATAAATGTAAACATTAAAAACAGATCCGACGGCTCTCAGTTATCGTCCCCGAGGAATGGATGGCGTGCGACAACCCAACCTGGGTTTATTTGCGGGATAATTTCCCGGCCACCTGTACCTCTTCCCGGCCAGCCAATGCCACCACCACCTCCGTTGAGGTGGTGGCCGACGATAAGGGTGGTTGGCCGGCCAGAGGTGGTCGGATCGGGTTTTAGAGGAGGGGAAAAAGATTCCGTAACGAACCCTTTCGGAAGCACAATCTGAGCCCAATTGAGCTCGGATCAAGCCCCAAATCAACATAAGATCTAGCACTAAGGGAGGGGAAGCAGATCGGACCTGAGTGGGGGCTTGGTGGCGTGAAATCCGATGAGTTGCCATTGATGGTGCTGGAGCTTTCGGTGCCATGTCGATCTAGGCTTCCTCTGCACGATTCTTACTGGAAGGTTGGGGGTTCTCTTCTTCTCTGCGCACTAAAGGAAATGGGGGGTTTCAATTCGAGCTTGGGTGGCTTTATAACTGAAAGCCAATAATGGCCATTAACTAGGATTTCGGTTACTTCTAATTCTCCCTTAATCCATCCCCCCTGGCCATAGAAACTCCAGAATTTGTTTGTAACTGAAGGGGGGAGGTGAATGCTCATCAATTAGGGGGGAATTCAAGGATCAATTGCATTAAATCTCCAAGAATGCTCTCTTTCTCTCTCCAATTTGGGGGAAACCTCCAATTTCTCTCTCCTAATCATCAAATACAGAACTTAAGTGGTAATTTCAGTAATTACCAGGCCCACTAGATGGTGGACCTCTTTAGTTGGGCCTAGCCCAAATGGATTGGGCTTGATTAGGTTAAATTACGGTAATTTGACATAAATTAAGCTTGAGTTGACTTTGGTCAAATTGACCAATTGGGTTGACCCCAAAGAGTGGCTTGGGCTCCATTGGCTTCCCTTAAGGGTTAGGAAGGTATAGGTTGGGTCAATTTGGCAAGGTTAGGGTGAATTGCCCCTTATTAGGACACTTTGACCAAATTAGGGTTAAGGTTGACTTTAGTCAAATTGGCCTCTTAGGTTGACCCCAATGGGTCCCTGGGGCTACAAGGAGACCCCTAATGGGTTAGGGATGTTATAGTATTTAGTTTAGTTTTAATTTTAAATTGCAAATATTATTTATATTTTAGTTTAAAATCACTTCTTTTATAACTTTTGTTCTAAATGTAGTTTTATTTTTATTTTTTGCAGAATTTTGGGAAAAATTGGAGAAAATCACAAGTCACGCCCTAAGTCACGCCCGTGACCAAGGGCGTGTGATCTAAAGATTTGCGTTCGACGAAAACCGAGCTGAGTTCGATGAAATCTCTCTGCACCTGCGTTCGACGAAATTGGAGCTGAGTTCGATGAAAGCTCTCTGCCCCTGCGTTCGACGAAAGCTCTCTGCCCCTGATTTCGACGAAATTGGAGATGAGTTCGACGAAATCTCTCTGCCCCTGCGTTCGACGAAATTGGAGCTGAGTTCGACGAATGCTCTCGGCCCCTGCGTTCGACGAAATTGGAGCTGAGTTCGACGAACGCGCTCTGCCCCTGAGTTCGACGAGCGTTCTCTGCCCCTGCATTTGACGAAGCCTGAGCTGAGTTTGACGAACGCGCTCTGCCCCTGAGTTCGACGAACGCTCTTTGTCGAGGAGTTGACCTAAGTCACGCCCGTGACCAAGGAGTCACGCTCGTGACTTCCCGCGTGATCCCTGCTCCCTGCCGCGCCGAATTCAAGCCCATGCCGCGCCGAATTCAAGCCCATGCTGCATTGAGGAAGCCGCCCAAATACACGCCTGTGACATAAGTTACACGGGCGTGTAATGTCCGAATTTCTCCTGCCGTCACGCAAAGTCCACGCCACTGTCAGATCCAATGTCAGCAATGTTTACAAGCCCTAGGTCACACCCGTGACCCTTAGGTCACGCCCGTGACCGAGGGCGTGTAACTTGAAATTTTTGCCTATAAATTCAGAGGCTCTCCCTTGAGTTGATAGTTCAGAAATTTGGAGAGGGGAGTTACTGTTAGAGCTGTTAGTTAACTTTTTCAATGCTTTTTCATGTCTTTCAATTTTATGTTCTCTTTATTTTCAATTCATGTAATGTGCTAGTTCCTATTTCTATGCAATAGTTAGTTAAATCTTGTAGCCTTAATTATCCTAGCTTTGTAATCTTATTTAAAGAGTTGTAATAGCTTTTCATTTCAATGAAAGTTGGCATAGTTTTCTTTACCTCTCTTTCTTCATAGTGATTTTCCTTCTTGAAATTTGTCTTTTTTTAGTTTAGTAAAACAACCCTCAAAAAATCGTTCGATAAGGTAATAGTGATTTTCCTCGAAGTAGAATTAATCAATGTGCCCTGTGGAATACGACCTTGGTATTTCTAAATATCCTATACTATAGACGATAAGGTACACTTGCCTTATTCGGATATAGTTTTGGAGAAAATCTTCAAACATTCGCTTAATTTCAAAGCACGAAATTTCTCTATCAAGTTTTTGGCGCCGTTGCCGGGGACCTCGCGTAGATATTTTGAAAAGAGGATAGCTATTAATTTATTATGTTTCTTTTTATTTTATTTTGCTTTTTCTAAATTTCAAAAGAAAAAAAAATTTAGTTTTTCCTCTTCCTTTCTTTTCTTTTTAGTGTATGACCCGAGTTAGCGCTTCGAATATTCCTTTTGATCCAGAGATCGAGTGAACCCTTTTTAGGCGCCTCTGTTCTCGTGATAATCAGTTAGAATTCGAAGAGTCGATCGGGGACACTAACACAATGAATATGGATCCTGATCTTAATCCTCCTAATCCTAACGCGCCAAATCCTAATGAGGCCGCGCAACGGACCATGTCCTATTATGCGCGGCCGAACTTGGAAGGCACACAATCGAGTATTATTCGCCCCACGGTGGCGAACAATAATTTTGAGATCAAGTCCAGCATCATACAAATGGTGCCACAATCGGTGACCTTCGATGGTCAACCAGACGAAGATCCAAATTCGCATATTTCATACTTTCTTGAAATTTGCGATACTTTTAATTAAGAAAAACATGATAAAATAAATTTTTTTTAAATTTAGAAAAAGGCGCAATCAAATTTTTTTAAATTTTTTTTAAAACAGGAAGAGGAAAAACTAAGAATTTTTTTTTTTGAAATTTAGAAAAAGCAAAATAAAATAAAAAGAAGCATTATAAAATTAATAGTTATCCTCTTTTCAAAATATCTACGCGAGGGACCCGGCAACGGCGCCAAAATCTTAAAGAGGCCGCGCAACGGACCATGTCCAATTATGCGCGGCCGAATTTGGAAGGCACACAATTGAGTATTGTTCGCCCCACGGTGGCGAACAATAATTTTTAGATCAAGTCCAGCATCATACAAATGGTGCAACAATCGGTGACCTTCGATGGTCAACCGGACGAAGATCCAAATTCGCATATTTCCTACTTTCTTGAAATTTGCGATACTTTTAAAATCAATGGCGTCACCGATGACGCCATTCGATTGCATCTTTTCCCTTTTTCTTTGCGGTCTAAGGCCAAGCAGTGGCTGGGCTATCTACCTAGGGGATCCATCACTACATGGGCCGAAATTGCGGAAAAATTTCTAAATAAATATTTCCCGCCTTCAAAGACCGTTAAATTGCGCACATATATTGCGTCGTTCATGCAAATCGACTCGGAGACTCTCTATGACACATGGGAGCGCTTCATGGAGCTTTTGCGTCGATGCCCTCACCACGCACTTGCCACTTGGCAACAAGTGCAAATATTTTATAATGGCTTAAATCTCCAAACGAGGCAAATGATTGATGTGTTATGATTTTTGATTTGAATCATTTAGGAGTAAGCAGGAGATGCATCAACTGAGTTATAGCCAAACAACCACAATATGCCACAATGCAACACAAAGCTTTATTGAATCACAATACTTGATTACAGTGCGAGGTATACATGGCGAGACATGATTCATAAGAATCACGGAGAAGAGAAGAACAAAACACACTAAAACAAATCTGGCGGCTTGACAAGCAGAGACCGCACAGACCGCTTGACTCCAAAACCCGCCCGACTTAACCTGAGACCGCACGAACAGAAAACAGGCAAGACCGCAGCTCACACCCGTCTTGACCTGCACTACCAGACCGCCACCTCAGGTCGCACGAACTGGAGCTTATTGAACTGAACAAAGAACTGAAGCTATCGCCAGACCGCAACTCTGATCGCCTAACCGCTGAAGGTCGCCTGATCACCGAGCTCGCTGCGAACAGCATAAGAACAACATAAACCAGTTCGCAGACAAGCCGCTACCGAACTGTTTATTCAAGCCGCTGGGAAATCACCAAGGAAGGAGACCGCAACCTGCTGACCGCAAACCTGCGAACACAACAAACAGTCAACTCGCTTCCGAGACCGCCCGACCTCAAAGTGAGACCGCACGAAACAACCCAGGCTCTAGTTCTTACAGTTCTCATTATGAATGACGGGCCATGCACCCCTATTTATAGGCGACAAGACGGATGTCGTCACCGCCGCAAGAGGGATACAATCACCACCCGCCAGATCGCCAGCGGTCTCACAGACAGACCGCGCGATCAGACCACTTGGTCAACAACCTGCCCAAGCCCGCAGGTCAACAGCAGACCGCGCACAAGTCACGCGAACACGAGACCGCGCATAAGCCGTGCGGACTCAAGAACGCTCCTTCCTTAGAACACCAAGAGCAAGCCAAGAACATCTGGCCGACTTCAGACAAGTCGCCAGATCAACCTGTATAAGCCTCCCGGTCACAGCGGTTAAACAGAACAAACCGCCCGGTCTTCCAACAAAGAAGACAGGCCAACCAAGCAGAATAACTCGGGAACAGACCGCATCAAATAAGAACAGACCGGCCGGTCAGACCAAATCGCCAGGGACAGACAGGCAGAGCCAGACCGGCAGAGAACTAGCTCAAACCGCGCGGTCTCTATGGTCTCCAATAATCAGACCGCCGGCCACCTTCCACTCCATTTCAACAATTTTAACACTCCCCCTTGAAGTGGGAAGTGGAAACTAGCCCGAGTAAACTCCGCAACCGAGTAAATGGTCCCTCCGCCAGCGGCTTTGTGAAAATGTCTGCAACATTGTCCGCACTCCGAACATGCTTGACCATAAGAGATCCTCCCAACACCTTTTCACGAATGAAATGGTGCTCAATCTCAATATGTTTGGTCCTCGCGTGACAGACTGGATTATTAACCAGCTTGAGAGCACTCTCATTGTCCCCGCGTAGCATAGTGGGACCTCGAACCTCCTCATGAACATCCTCCACCAACCTCCTGAGCCAAACGGCTTCCTGAGCTGCCAAGGCCGAAGCCTTGTATTCCGCTTCTGTGGTATATACAGACACCGAGTCCTGTTTTTTGCTGCACCAAGAAATAGCTGTGGGGCCCGTCATAAAGACATAACCAGACGTTGATCTTCGATCATCCACGTCTCCCCCATAATCAGCATCCATATATCCAAGCAACTCCAAGCTAGACCCTCTCTTATATAGGAGACCCAGATCAGAGGTCCACTTCACATAATTCAAAATTCCTTTTGTCGCTAGAAGATGAGGCTTCTGTGGCTCCACCATATACCGACTCACCTTGCCAACTGCATAAGCAATATAAGGCCTTGTGATCGTCAAGTAGATCAAGCTCCCAACCAGAGCTCGGAACACCAACGGATCAGATAGAACTATCCCCTCATCCTTCCGAAGTTTATGATGATGTTCCAGAGGTATAGAGCTGCTCTTCCCTTCCTCCATGCCGAATCGATGAATGATCTGCTTCGCATATCCAGCTTTAGAAACGAGCACTCCGCTCTCCCACCTCTGCACCTCGAGTCCAAGGAAATGGTGAAGCTCACCCAGATCCTTCATCTCAAACCTGATAGCAAGCTCGGCTCTCAACCTTGCTACCGCCTCCTTCGAGTTCCCGGTGACGATCATGTCATCCACATATAGCAGAATAATAACCCGAAGAGCCCCCTCCTTCTTAACGAACAAGCTAGAATTAGAGTCTGAAGCAAAGAACCCACATAATTAAAGATACTCCGCGATCCTTCCATACCACGCCCGAGGCGCTTGCTTCAACCCATACAGGGCCTTCTTCAGTTTGCAGACGTAGTCTGGACACTCCTCCGAGATGAATCCTGGCGGTTGGATCATAAAGATATGTTGGGAAAATGATTTCTCTTAACCCCTGAAAAAGAGTTAAATATGAATTCTAAGAATGAAGAATAAGGCTAAGTAAATATGCGTCGAATGGTATTCGATGCAACGTCGAAATGTAATCGACGTCTCCTTCAGAATGAGTCGAAGTAACTTTAGGAAGACTTCGACGTATGTGTTGTCTCCGCTACTCTGATTTCCAATCGACGCATCTAATGTAGTCGATGCACCTTTGTCATTGCACCTTCCTTATTCTCCTCTCGGCGTCCAGACAGGATGTATTCGACGCTTGCGTCGAATAGTAATCGACGCACGTCGATCTTTATGATAGAATTCAAAATCGCCAGATCTCTTTCCTTTTCTTATAGATCTGATTTATATGGAATCAATTTATGTCTTATAGCCGTTCTGAATCTTTCTTTTCCTCTATTAGATTCTTGGCTAATTTGATAAAATTCATTATGGGCATTATTTGAAATTGAAATGAATTCTTTCCTTCTATTGGTATGCTAACTATGGAAATGTTTCTATCCTTCTAATTCTCTGTCTGATAATTAATTTTCCTCCTATGAGTATTATTTGAATGAACAGAGCTATATATATATATATATATATATATATATATATGAAGGAGGTCGACAGAAAGAAAAAGGAGGGATCCACCATTTTTACTCATTGAAAAAGAGGAAAAGCTCCCAAGTGATAAAGAGAGAATTGAGAAATAGCCCTGCAGCAATATTCAAGCATTCTTCTTCTCCTACTTCTGAAGTCACTCTGCTGCAAATTCTGATTGCTCTCACATAAGAGGGAAAAGCTACAAATCTTCTTCTCTCTATAGAAGAAAGATTTAATTCAGTTCTTGTGCTTCCAATCTTCTTGCTAGGAAGAAGATTCATTCTTGTTCTTATTTCTTTCTTCTTTCTTATTCTTACTTAAACATTGTAAAAGAGTTTTTAGAATCTCTCTTCAAAAAATTCATTGCACTGGTTCTAAGAGTCTCCTTTTCAAAAGACTCAGTTGGTTCTAAGAGTCTCCTTGTCAAAAGACTCAGGGTGGTTCTAAGAGTCTCCTTATCAAAAGACTCAGTACAAGATAGTGAATTTCCTACCAAGGAGGTAGAAGAGTGGACTACCCAAAGTTTGGGGAACCACTATATCTCTTTGTGTTGTGCTGTGATTTCTCTTCTTGCATTTACTTTCTTTATTTGTTTAATTCTTGTTGGTGTGTGTGGGAAGCCCTAATCTGTGATCATACACATATATATATTAACTTTGCACAAAATATTTTTAATCTCTATTCACCCCCCCCCCCCTCTAGAGAACTCTAGTGAGGTTAACTGTGCATTTTCAATTGGTATCAGAGGTTGGTTGATCTAAAAAGGATAACTCCTTGATCAAAAAGGTCCTACCTTTCATATATATATATTTTTCTAACAATTATTTTTCACATGGCACAAATCAAAGATAATGCTTACACCAGACCACCAATGTGCAATCTTGAAAAATTTGCAGTTTGGAAAACAAGAATTAGAATTTATATGAATTCTATTGATGATAACTTGTTCAATATTACTGTGACAGGTCCCCCAAAGCCTTATAGAAAGGATGCAAATGGCAATGTCACACAAACACTTGTTCCAAGATCTGAATGGACAGAAGATGAGAAGAAGGCAAGAACATGTGATCTAAAGGCCATGAACATACTTGTCTCAACCCTCTCAGATGACATCTTTCATAGGGTTGTTGACTGTGAATCAGCCAAAGAAATTTGGGATGCTCTTACAAAGATGGTGGAAGGAAGTGCTGATGAAAAGAAAGATAAGAAGGCTCTATTGATCTCACAATATGAGAACTTCCAAAAGAAAAATGAAGAGACTATCTCTGAGATGTATGACAGATTCAGTCTAATCATCAATCAATTGAAAAACTTGGATAGAGAGATCTCTCTCACTGAGATTAATGACAAATTGCTAATGAGTCTCCCTAGTTCATGGGACTCAAGAACATGGGCAATAAGAGACACAAGAGGACAAAAGGAAATCTCAACAGATGCTCTCTTAGGAAAACTCAAATCCTATGAGCAACTGCTAAAAACTAGAGAAGAGAAGAAGAGAAGAGAAAACACTCCAATCTCCTCAAAAGATAGGAAAATAGCTTTAAAGGCAACAGAAGAAGGGACTCCTGTCACTGAAGAAGAACTATTCAGTTTCCTGGCCAGAAGATTTAAGAAATGGGTCAAGACAGAGGGATCAAGAAGAAGGGAGTCAAAACCAAGGTATGACAAAACTCCCACTAAAGAAATTTTGTGTTATTCTTGCAGGAAATCTGGACATCTTGCCCTAGAATGTCCAAAGAATGCTGAGACAAAGAAAGTTTTGAAAAAGAAAGATCCCAAGAAAAAGGAGAAGAAGAAAGAAAGAGGCCTTATTGCAGAAGCCTGGAGTGAAACAGACTCTGAGGACAGTTGCTCTTCCAAGAGTGACAGTGAAGAATCTAAGCAAGAAGATCTATGCTTGATGCCTCTTGAAGGATCAAAGAATAATGATAGTGCTAAATCATGGAGTGAGACAGGATCAGAAGAAAGCATATCTTCTGAAGATGAAAAAGAAGATAGCCTTATTCTCATAGAGGAATCTGAGGATAAGGATGAGGTAAGCATGTTTGATAAAATAGATTTTCAAAGTGATAACTTCAGAAATGATTTTATGGGAATGTGTCTAGATCAACTAAAAGCAACACAAGAAATTAAAGATCTAAAAGAACACATCAATGTAGCTAAAAACCAGAGAAATAGAGAAGTTAAATGCTCTAAAGATTATGAATTAAGGGCTAACATCATAGAAAAGGAGGTAGAAAAGGATAAAATAGAAAATCAGTTCCTTAAGGATAAGGTATCCCGGGCAAAGGCCTTTGAAGAATCAATAAAAATGAGAAGCCAAACTCTTAAGGAAATCACAGAAAAACAAAAAATAAGACACAAGAATCTTGGGCTAGGGGCTGATCCATTAATCAGCCTAATTCCATCCAACCAACCTGCTTGGATGAGCCCTGTAAAATTCACTAAACCCGTCAAATGGACAAACCAAGAAAAAGACCCACAAGATAAGGAAGAAAACTCCTTCAAAGAAATAAAGGAATTTGATGAGACTTCATATTATTCAGCTGATGACTCACAAACTTCATCTGAAGAAACAACTAATCCAAGAAAAACAACACATAAAGGAGTAAAAGCAGAAAAAGGTAAAATGAAAATTGAAGATACAATTGCGTCGACTTCATATCAACGCATAAATGATAGTGCGTCGACTTATACTCAACACAACCTCTCAGATGCCTCGACCTCTTCTAGACACTTGAACAAAAGCACGTCGACTTCCAATCGACGCAATTTTCTCTATGCATTGAAATCAGATCGACGCCATCTTGAGAAACCGCCGAATACAAATCGACGCGACTATCAACATGCGTCGAATAGATATCGACGCACAAAAGTTCAGAGCAACTTAAATACCTTTTCTCCAAAAGCCTTTCATCATAACCCATATTCAGGACCCATTCATCCCAATCATGATTTTTATCCAAATCAACACATCTATCCTAACCAAAATGTTTATCCTAAACAAAATTCCCATCTTAATCAAACCTTCTATTCTAATCAACACTTCCATCCCTCTCTAAACTTAAATTCTCACAATACTAAGATAATCAAATGCTATATATGTAATAAAACTGGACACCTTGCCAAACAATGTTGGCACAATCAATCAAACTATCTGTAGAAAATTGTCCAAGACTGACTTAGAAATCTTTAGGGCTAGGAAGATATGAAAAGAAATAAAACACCAAGAACTTTTAGGAAAATTAAAAGTCACATCGACTTATAATCGATGCACCGTCGAGAAGACCTCGACGCTGGCACTGATCTCCTTCAGTCAAAGTAACGTCGATCCCCTATCGATGTAACGTTGACTTCATAAAAACGAGCGGCAATACTTTCAGTCATATCCACTAAAATACCGAATAAGCCTCGAATTAAGTCCAGTTTCGACGCTTCACCTGATTTAAATAGTCTCTTCAGTTAGAAGCCTTCACGACTCTGCATCTTTCAGCCTTCTTGCTCCTCAGACCAGCCGATTTTTCCTCTCTCTTTCACTGACCTAAAATGGCTCCCGAAATCAACTCAGGCTTCGACATTGACCTTGAGTCTTTCCAAGCAGCCGCAGAAAACTACAAGAGCATCATTGCTCTTTTTACTGCAGCAGGACTAGACAAGCTCATCTCCACTAGGTGCAAGCTCCTGGAATCAGAGCTCACAGAGCTAATAACTCATGTTCAGATATCTGAACTAGGAGAAATCCAGGGAACACTATATGAGACACCAGTCTTAATCTCAGCAGAACATATTAGGGCCACCTTTGATCTTACATCAGGTATATCCTAATATCCTCTTTGTTCAAATGAAATAAGGAAAGAAAATGAGCTTCTAAAAGAATGACTAAACAAGTCTTAATTATTCCTTTATTAGGTGATGAATCTATAGACCTCACACAACGTCTCATCAAGAATCTGCTAACCATCATGAAGTTTTCAATTGATAAACCAACCCATCTAAAGAAAATAGACTTTTCTGAGGAGTATAGACTACTAGCAGATATAGTAGGAAAGATACTACTATGTAAGATATCTGCCCATGATACAGTGCCCAAGCAGCAAATGAACATCATGGGGGCTCTTGTATTGAAGAAGAAAATAGACTGGGCCAGCTGTCTGCTCAAGATGATAGGCTCTAGATATTCTCACAAATAGAATGCCTACATGAGGATTATGAGTCAATTACTCTTCCACTCCTTCCCTGACCTCTGTAGGTCAAAAGGAATTCCAATCCCTCCTGGAAAGAGGATGTCCATTGCCCTCTTCTCCAAATGGACTAGGCAAATCCCCAAGCCTGGTTCCATTCCTAAAAGGACTCCATCTCCTCCTCCTTCTCCTCAAAGAGACAATTCTTCTCTACCACCATCATCCACTCAAATAGTCTCTACCACCCTCACAACTCCTACTCTACCTACCTATTCTCAAACACCTGCTCCTCAAACAGCAGCTTCTCTACCTCCTCCTCCTCTTACTTTCTCATCCTCTCCACCTCCTTTGTCACCCATACCTCATGTATCAACTAACTTCTCTCCAACCTCATCACCACCTTCACCACTCTCTCCTCATCCCCAACCACAACATGAACCATCTGCATCCACTGAAGCTCTCCTCACTCAGTGCATTGCATCAGCATCTCAAACATTCCAAGCAATGCTGGATGAGCACTGCTCCCAGATTCATTCCTCAATCCTACACATGCACACCCAAATAGATGGGGTCAGTGCCTCTGTGCAAAGTCTGAAGAACTCTCTCTCTTCCTCAAGAGTTACCAAGTCTTTCTTAACCTCCTTGGCCAAGAAGGTCAAGAAGGGGGAGAAGCTAGATGAAGAGCAGCTCTCCAATCTTAAACCTCCCTCACACAAATCCCCTCCTTCTTCAAAATCTGACAGTCTTGCACTGCTCAAGACAATTGGAAATGAGATAGTACCTTAGCTACACAATGATGAACAAACAATAGAGGTACTCAACATAGCAAAAGATGCTGCAAATCAAGCGGCACTACTACAAGGGGAGGGAAGCAGAGCAGAAAATGAGGCTGAAAAGGAAGAAGGTGAGAAAGAGCTGAATACTGCTATAAATCAAGAAGAAAATGAACCAGGTGCTGGAACTGAAAAAGGAAATGAAGCTGATGCTGGAAAAGAGAAAGAGCCAGATGCTGTGATGGCTGAAGAAGGGGCTCATGGGTCAGGGGCAGGGGGAGCTGAGACTCAGGGGGAGCAAATGGCTGAGACCCAGGGGGAGCTGAGGGAGTCACCTGCTACTGGGAAAGAGCAATCCACAATAGTATTCAAGATAAAATGAAAGACTCCTCCTACCCCTCCTGAATAATACTTGAAAACAATGCTTCATATACTTTATGATTGGTTTGAACATGAAGTTTGCTTCTGATTGTGTGAAATCTTCATTATCTGTACAAATGCTTTGCTATGTTAGTTATATGCTAAATACAATTTCTCTCTAAATAGGGTTAAGACAAATAGGGGGAGATTGTTGGGAAAATGATTTCTCTTAACCCCTGAAAAGAGTTAAATATGAATTCTAAGAATGAAAAATAAGGCTAAGTAAATATGCGTCGAATGGTATTCGACGCAACGTCGAAATGTAATCGACGTCTCCTTCAGAATGAGTCGAAGTAACTTTAGGAAGACTTCGACGTATGTGTTGTCGACGCAACTCTGATTTCCAGTCGACGCATCTAATGTAGTCGACGCACCTTTGTCATCGCACCTTCCTTATTCTCCTCTCGACGTCCAGACAGGATGTATTCGACGCTTGCGTTGAATAGTAATCGACGCACGTCGATCTTTATGACAGAATTCAAAATCGCCAGATCTCTTTCCTTATCTTATAGATCTGATTTATATGGAATCAATTTATGTCTTATAGCCGTTCTGAATCTTTCTTTTCCTCTATTAGATTCTTGGCTAATTTTATAAAATTCATTATGGGCATTATTTGAAATTGGAATGAATTCTTTCCTTCTATTGGTATGCTAACTATGGAAATGTTTCTATCCTTCTAATTCTCTGTCTGATAATTAATTTTCCTCCTATGAGTATTATTTGAATGAACAGAGCTATATATATATGAAGGAGGTCGACAGAAAGAACAAGGAGGGATCCACCATTTTTACTCATTGAAAAAGATGAAAAGCTCCCAAGTGATAAAGAGAGAATTGAGAAATAGCCCTGCAGCAATATTCAAGCATTCTTCTTCTCCAACTTCTGAAGTCACTCTGCTGCAAATTCTGATAGCGCTCACATAAGAGGGAAAAGCTACAAATCTTCTTCTCTCTATAGAAGAAAGATATAATTCACCTCTTGTGCTTCCAATCTTCTTGCTAGGAAGAAGATTCACTCTTGTTCTTATTTCTTTCTTCTTTCTTATTCTTACTTAAACATTGTAAAAGAGTTTTTAGAATCTCTCTTCAAAAAATTCAGTGCACTGGTTCTAAGAGTCTCCTTTTCAAAAGACTCAGTTGGTTCTAAGAGTCTCCTTGTCAAAAGACTCAGGGTGGTTCTAAGAGTCTCCTTATCAAAAGACTTGGTACAAGATAGTGAATTTCCTACCAAGGGGGTAGAAGAGTGGACTACCCAAAGTTTGGGAAACCACTATATCTCTTTGTGTTGTGCTGTGATTTCTTTTCTTGCATTTACTTTCTTTATTTGTTTAATTCTTGTTGGTGTGTGTGGGAAGCCCTAATCTGTGATCATACACATATATATATATATATTAACTTTGCACAAAATATTTTTAATCTCTATTCACCCCCCCCCCCCCCCCTCTAGAGAACTCTAGTGAGGTTAACTGTGCATTTTCAAGATATCCTTATTGATCTCGCCGTATAAGAAGGCATTCCTAACGTCGAGCTGCCAAATCTCCCATCCACTGGATGCCGCCAAAGCAATAACAAATTGAACCGAGGTGATCTTTGCCACTGGACTAAACGTCTCATCATAATCTTCTTCATACTATTGTGAGAACCCCCGAGCCACAAGGAGAGCCTTGTATCGCTCGATCGTGCCGTCAGCTTTCTTCTTGAGCTTATAAACCCATTTGCATGTCACAGCGGTAATGCCCTTGGGACTGGGCACTAGAGACCAAGTCTCATTCTTCTTGAGAGAATCCATCTCCTCTTGCATAGCAATGTCCCACTACTTCATGCCTTTGGCCTTCTCAAAGCTCAATGGCTCCCTCTCAACCAAGGGACCAGCAAAGAAACATGAGATGAAGCTCACCATCTTTCCTCCTGTGTATCGATCAGGTGGCTTGATTGTCCTCTTCGACCTCCTAAGAGGTTGCTCCTGACTAACCACCTCCTCAGCTGCTTCTTCTGTGCTATCTCCTCTTCCAGACGAACTTGGAGCATCGCTCCCCCTGCTTCCAGAACCTGAAGCCTCCATCTCAGAGCTTGACACAGCTAGAGCTCCTGGTGAAACAGGCAACTCCACTTGATGATTTTCCACAGCCTTCCCTTCTTCATCAACCCTGCTCTCTAGTAGTTCATGTAAGACCCCTCTCCCGCACTAGGAGAGTTCCCGGATCTTATGCCCAGAACCGCCGCCTTACGGTGATGCTAGCACACAAGTTAGCCATCTCCGCAAGACGCCGATCCTGCCGGCAAGCAGGAACAACCAGGCCAACAAGAGATAAGAAGAGAAACCAGCACACAAGTCCACAATCACACGCATCTGCATATAAATATATAACAAATGTACACTGTCCATCAATGAGTACAAGTAAAGAAAGAGGAAAAGGGGCTTACGCCCAGTACATGTGTGAATGAATAAAATAAGTACAGTTCTCTCTCTCTATATATATACATCTACGCGGAAGCTACAAACAAAACATCTCTCGTCAACACCTGTCCAGTAGCGGTGGTAATGCACGGCATCTGCTCCTCAGGTCCTGTCTCTCCTACCAGCTGGGCTCCAGATCCTCGGTTACCTACGGTCACCACCGACCGTTAGTCATAAAGACTAAGACGATTTTGTCCCCACCTCCCCCCGCGACTCCTAGGCACCGTGCGGGAGGAAGAAGCGGAGGACAGCAAAGTGGAGTAATCAAAAGCAGGTGACAGATATTCTATGCTATCAAGAGTATAACATATAAGTTCTATGCTAGCAATATGAACCAGTAAACAGTACTAAAAGCAGTAATGTAATATCGCATCAGAAAAAGAAGTAAGCATAAGGAAGCAGTGCGACGCAAGTAAAGTAATTTAAAAGTAACCATTGATTTATAGGAATGCCCATACAAACCTATAGACCAAGGGGTCGTTTAGCAGGGCCTATCGTATAAAAAGTCCCATACCAATTTATACGATAGGGATAGGGGTTGAAATGCAATGTTCATGCTATGTCATGCAAGGTATGTTGTTATGCTATGTTCATATAAGTGTAACTCACACACTACGACTCTATGCGCATAGAGCTTTAGTTCCCCCCTTTTGGAGCTAGCAAGAATCCCCGGATACTCCCGTAGTGGCAAACGGAAGCGGTGGGTTGGGCCTCGCCCACCTCTAGGTTGGTATTCACACTACCTAACCTAGACCTATCGTACGCCTCAACACAAACCGTGGAGCGTCTGCGTACTCTTGCTGACTGGACCGCCAGACTTTCTAGGCTAAGTGTATATACCACACTTGCCGAGTCAACATATTGACGTCGGTGTGAACGTCCGTCCAATACAGAAGACCCACCACCTTCAATGCACATGCAACATGTTCTACAATCTATCTCCGAGCCATAAGCTCCCCGGGCTAACCTGCCCGTCATTAATAACCTTCCGAGCCACCGGCTCCCCGGACCAACCCGTCCGTACCAACAAACTCTACTGAGTTGCAAGCTCACCTGACTTTCAATCCGCTCTTTCAAACACTGAGCTTACTGCTCGCATCACCAAACAGACTAGGCTCCCGCAACCACGGGGTGTGGGTGAGTGTGTTATTAGATTATTCTTGTAACATCTTATCCCTACGGTTTACGTTTAATCTTGGATTCCCGAGGGTTACCCTGTAAAGGGCTCGCTACGGTATTAGGAACTACAATGGGATGACACCCCAAAATTCCCTTTCCCAAGACACTTAGTATTATTGATATCTACCCATAAGATTACCCTCTTATCATTTCACTTGAATTAACCTCAGCGCTTTATGACTCTCTAAGGAGAAGGACGATCTTTCGTCAATCCCGAGCACAACCTTACCCACAGCTCACCAAGCAGTCTCATCTTCTAACTCCTATTTAAACTGCTCTTATTTAGTTATTATTCTACTTGGAAGTTTAGGGTGGATCCTGGACTTCCCGGTGAAGGGTTCGCAAGGTACTAGGGTATATGATGGGATGATGCCCAACCCCTTTCCAGGACATTTAACATTCTTGGCGGCTACCTTGACCTAACCTTCCTCCCTCTCATTACCCTTCAAAACTTACGCCTTATGTTTCACCCCGCTCCTATGCAATCAATCTTTTGGACTCAACTCTCAAAACTTCTAGTCCTCTAATTGGTCTATACTCATCTCTTGTTATAATCAAATTCTCACCGAATTCCTTGTGATTATATTGACCTATTCATCATAATGAGTCTTCACTATCCGCAGACGACGCCATATAACTAACTTAGATTCCTATGATGGAATCTTGGTCAAATTACTTCCAAATGACTTCTAATTTTTATCCTAGGTTCATAGTGGATAAAATAAGGGATGATCAAAATCCAAGCATGTTTCATCTAATTTTTGACCTCTATAAAAATTCATTAATTACTGATATGAATCTAAAATGTGAAGGAGGTATCTTGCTAGTGAATTCAAACTTGTCAAAAATCCTTCCAGAGATGAGAGGTGACATGATAAAAAGATTTCCAAGATTTCATAATTTTTCAGCAATTAAATAACCCTAATCCCTAATTTTTAATGAATGAATGGAAAAATAATTTTACACATCAAGTACAAGATTTTGACTTCCTAAAATTCTGGAAAAATTACAGTAGCTTCATATGAACATAACATCCCTATTTCCAGAAGATCATATTTTTCCAGCAAATTTATAATCAGAATTTATATTTATCATGAAAAAGATGAAGACGTGACTTTACACACCAAGTACTAAAATAAGAATTCCAAAAATTCTGAGAAAATTAACCTAGCATACTAATCCTCTAAAAACACCAAATCCAAGGTTTCATAATATTCCAGGTAATATTTATCCACAATATTCATTTAATACAAGTGGTGTGCCAATAAGAGTTTACACTACAACCACCATGTAAATGTCTCAATAAAATCTGAATAAATCACAGAAGTGTGTTATTGACCTAAAATCAGCAATGCCTAAGTTTCATATTATTCCAAGGAGTATTTACCCTTAATTGTCATTTGTTACATTTGGTGTGCGTATAAGGGTTTACACTACAAGTGTTATGTTAAAACTTCAATAAATTCTGGGAAAATTATCATGGCATAATAATGGTCTAAGAACACCAAATCATAAGTTTCACATTTTTAACAGAAATTTTTTACCATAATTTCTATTTAACAGAAATGGGGTGCAAATAGTGATTTACACTACAACTACCATTAATATGTCTCTATAAATTCTGAGAAAATTATCCAAGTATAATAATCATCTAAAAACACTAAATCCAGAGATTTAGAATTTTTCAAGCTATTTTACCTCATTAAATTAATTAATTACAAAAGGAGGTTTTTCCTCAATAAATTAATAATTACCACAAAAATTCATCTAACAATTATGATAAAATTTACAGAGCTATAGAATCACCCAGGAAACCTACTAGAATAATTTCATAATTCTCCAAATGCATATGAGACCTAAATGTCATATTTGAATAAATTGACCTAACCAAATAAATCAAATTCAGAGAAATAAATGAGGTCCAAAAATTCCAACCAAAAATTCCTAAATGTGCCTTTCCAGTCAAAGATCCATTTCCCAGAGTTTTGGATTTAACCCTAAGTTTTTGATTCAAATTATTCCATTAATTTAAAAGTGTGACAATTATCATTTAATTAAAACCTTAGGAAAATAATTTCCAAAAATCATGAAACTTATGACAATGATGTATATCCTCATGACATACACTAACCCCAAGGTTTTAGAGGCATGCAAGGTGATTCCCACCTTCAATTCCAACAAAAAGCTCAAAAGCCCAAATTGACTATTAGCACCCCACTTTTCCTCTTAAACCCTAACTTCATTTTGAAGTTCAGAGAAAACTACTCATGAACATGAGATGAGATTTTAACCAGTGACTTAGATATGTATGAAGAGCTCACCCCCCCCCCCCAAATTAGGGGGTGTTTAGAGTTATACAACTCCTTAAATACAAAAGATTTACTTTTACTAATAAATGAAATAACTCAATGGATACAGATCCAAAAATTCTCAAATTAAAACCCTAGGTGTGCCATCATACCATGCATGAATGGTAGAAATTTCAATGGGTTTGGTTAAGCGAATTAAAAGTTATAGCCTTTTTAATTTCTGCCCTACACAAGGGGCAGTCCTAGGAAAAAGGGTGCCCTGGTGTCCACATTGCACCAAATCAGATGATTAAGGTGGAAAATGAAAGTAGACCCATAGAGCTACAAAACCTATCTCTGCCATGTTTTACAAAAACAGCCTCTAAGGCCTTCAAAAATGGCATGCAAACTACTTAAAAATCTTAGGCAACATTAAGGTGGTCTGCCAATAGAGATTAAGGAGACGAAATCAACGGCTGTGATTTCGTCTCCTTCCTCTAGCCGACGGCCCAGAGGAAACAACCTTGATCCCGGCCAACCACCACCCTCCCCGGCCATCTGCCGCCGCCACCACCTCCGTTGAGGGGTTGGCCGTCGATTGGCGGTGGAATGGTGGCCGGAGGTGCTGGTTCCCGGCGATCTCTGGAGGAAGCCCAATCGGAACTTGGGAGGGAAAAATCCCATGGCTGACGGCTCAATTGAGCTAGTCTGCCCTTTCTAGGACCTTAGATAACTAGCACAGAGGGAGGGGGGATAAATTGTACCCTAACGAGCTTGGTGGCGCGTATTGAGGTGGTGCGGTGCGGCGGCGGCGAGCTCCGGCGATCCTCACAGAAATCTCGAATCTCCATGGTTTGCTCCACTGTAAAAGGCTAGCTCCACTCCTCTCGACCCTCTGAAGCTGATGGATGGGTTTTTTTGGGCTGATAAGAGCTATACACATGGTTTTGGACTTGGTGATTTTCGGCCTCCTCCTTGGATGCTCCTCCCAGCCACCAAGTGGCATCTCTTCAGCTGGAATTCGGCTGAGGAGTTGATGGGGAGTTCAGCCTTCACCTTGGGTAGAGGAGAGGAGGGCCACATGGCCTCCTCTCCCAAAAATCCTCTTGTCCTTAAGGAGTAAGGGGAGATTTTCCACTTTTGCCCCCATGCATATTTTTGCATGCTGGATTCAGAGGGCAAGGGTGGTCATTGTGCACATGGGCTTCAGAATGGGCTTTGGGTGAGGGCCTTAATCCATTGCAATTAGGATTAATTCCAATTAAGCCCAATTTAGGCAAAATTGACCCTATGATGACTTTTGGGTTGACTTGGTCAATTGGGTGTGTTGACTGGTCCAATGTGATGGTCTTGAGTCCATTGGCACCATCCAAGGTTGGTTGAGTCATGGTGAGGACCTAGGTTGGCTAATTTGACCAATAAGTGTGAATTTGACCAAAATTGGGGGAATGTTGACTTTGGTCAATTTGGCCAAATTGAAGACTCCAAGATATGGCTTTTGAGTCAATTAGGTCCCTCATGATGCCCTAAAACTAGGGGTGAAGTCAATTTTATGCTTTGGGGTTCAATTTAACTTATTGGGGAGGATTTGACCTATGTTGACTGATGAGTCCTGATCATATACACTTTTATGGACTCATCTGGGCCTTTATTCAGTCATTTCACCGCACGTTAGCCTTGTTATAGTTTATATTTGATATTCCATGATTGGTGCACTTTTAGGCCCATTTTGGTGTGATTTCATTGCTTTTCTTCATTAGTAGTTTTCATGCGCTGTTAGGTGCCACTTTCAGTGGCTGGATTCGTGGTTGTGCTGGAATTGGAGTCGTGCAGGTGTTCCCGGTGCAATTCTGCACAGGAGCACTGCGCACGATCACCGGTTCTATTGCGCACGACCACTGGTCGTGCGCCACTGATCGTGTGCACTTAACCCTTTTTTCATGAGTTTTGTTTGGTGCAGTGCGCACGACCACCGACGATAGTGCGCACGACCACCGGTCATGCGCCACTGTTCGTGTGCACTTATCATTAATTTTATGAGTTCTGTCTCGACCAGTGCTCACGATCACAGGATTCTAGTGCGCACGACCACTGGTCATGCGCCAATGACCGTGCGCACTGTTTAATTCAGCGCCTATATAATGACCTGTTCGCGAATTAGGTCGGGATTAAGCCTGGGAACTCCGTCCAGTCCGCCGTTTTCGCCATTTCCAGAGGTTTTTCACCCCCTAGGCCTCCTCCATCATCCAAGGGCTTAAAGGAAGGGATTCTATACTCATTTTGATCGCTAAGGAAGAAGTTCTTCGCATTAGACGTGGCCGGATGGTAAATCGCTGGAGAAGACGGGTCCATTGGGAGGTGTGACAGCCCTCCTCTACCCCGGACGCAGTTGGGACCGAGCTAGGACGCGGATTGACACCCCGGTGCTTCCTACCGTGAATCTACAACGAGACTCCGGATTCGGTCGTATCTCTTGCCCTTTTTCTTCTACTTGTGTGATTGTATTTGTTGTAATCTCTTTATCTAGATGATGAGCGCTATGAATCATGTTTAGTATTGTTTATTTCATGTTTATGGAATCAATTTGTTCATTTGTGTTAATGAGGTGCGCCCCCATTGATTTTCCACCCCACCACCGTGTCCGGTGCCGCACTAGCAATTGCTAGTGGCGTGCTTGTCGAAGAGGTGCTTGCGACCCTCATTCCGCTTGCCTACTCGTTCATCCGCCCTTGCGACGCAGCGCGCTCAAGGCCTGCCTAGTCTCCATCCCGCCAAGCGAAGCATTGCATAGCGGCACTGCATAGGAGTAGTTATAATATTTTATTTTATTATTCGCAAACCAAACCAACTATCCATTGTAACGCCGACCAAGGACTTCGATCTCAAGTCCTTCCTCGAAACCTAACTCCACCTTACTGTGTTCCTCAAGAGACCGACACTCGGGGATTCCACTCTCCACATTTATTACTTGACAGCGACCGGTGCACCTGCCGACACGCATCAAGTTTTTGGCGCCGTTGCCGGGGATTACAGTCGTGTGAGTTTTCTGGAGAGGGAGAATTTGAGAGAAAAGCCTTCCATTTATAAATCGCATCTTTTATTTTATTTCTGTTCTCTTTTTTCCATTTTCTTGTTTTATAGTAGGTTGCTTTAGTAAATTTTTGTTAGGTGTATAATTTCGCACACTAGTGTTCTTCTTTTTGAATCGTTTTATCTTCGCACTATGTGGGCACATCTTAATTTCCATTGCCGTTGGTGTGGAGCTACCTCCCACTCTAGTGATGAACGCCCTACGGAGAATAGTAGGCATAATTCTTATAGCCCAGCATATGGAGCACCGACTTCGTCTGGTACTTCATATGGTGCGCGTAAGTCTTATGGCTACTCTGCTGAGCCTTTACCGTCTTACTTCTTTTCGGCTTCAGCACCCGCTGTGCCAAAGAAGCCCGCTAGGCAGTGCCGGTTTTGTCGGAGCACTGATCATGTCTTGAAGGACTGTGCCGAGTATCTTCGCCAATTGGACGAGGATGACGAGCCGGATATCCGGATCGTTCCAACTCCTAACTCTGGCGGCACACCTTCAACATCCGGTTATGTGTCTTTGTCACCTTCGCATCTTGAAGGGTATGGCAAGGACACGGTCACCGGATGTGCGGCTGATCTGGGGACCGACATTGCTGAGCCTATTCTCCCAGTGCATCCACCACCCCTAGTGGATTTGATTCTTTGTGAGGAATCGGTGCTCGACTTTTATCCGAGCACTATTCCTCCCCCTGTTGTGCATACTACTTTCGTCTCTGACGACATTGTTGAGGATGTGTCGCGGGATGAGGCTGGCGATTTATGTGTTATGCCTGCCCCTATGGAGGAGGACAACCTACTAGGTGAAGAGGAGCTTTCCTCAACACCGGTGGAGGAAGTCCAAACCTTGGGCATGGCCACTGTCGATCCCGCTGAACTTTGAGGCATTGATGACAATGCAACATTATTTTACTTCCCCATCCTGCTGGGAGTGAGACCGGGACCACTCCCCCGATTTCTGATTATTTTTGTCCTTCTTCTCTTTTATTTCTTGATCCCCTTTCTCCATCTGAGCCTGTGCAGGTTAAGTCTTCACAGTTACCTCAGGAGGACTTGGAGCATGATGCTCAAGTCAATGATGAGTGTATCCTCATATGTGAGGAGGTTGATCCCACCTTCGTAGAGGAAGCTCCACTCATTTCCTTCTCCTCCTGCTGCCTCCCTGGAGATGATACCTTGCTGGGCAAGGATAGTTTTGGTGAGTTGAGTGAGGATTCCTCCTCTTCTTATTTTTTATTCCCTCTACCTGTGACGAGCAGGTATTATTTATATTCGGGTAGAGGCGTGACTGTTCTGTTGCCGTATCGGTACCCACTACCGACACGCATATTAGAACAGTTACCTGTGCACTTCTCTTTTCATAGACCCATTAGCTAGAACTGTTTTCAATTTGAATAAGTCGTGCTGGGAGGACAATAACCCCAGTAGTTATCTTACTTTTCCTGCATTTTTATTTCTTCTAATCATGTTTAGTTAGCTGTAGTTTATTTTAGTTTGTCTTTTTCTTTTGTTTTTGTGGAGCTCACCCCTGCAGGTACTCATTGCAAATTCTGAATGGCGGGTTTGCTTCAGATTTCCACGCACCCTCTGGTATGCTCACTTGCTGAGCATTGGGTAACTTCTTCCCTAGCTTTCGATTTTGATTTTCACTGTCATATCATTATGTTGTATTGTTTAGATTAAGTCTGGGGGAGAGCCGTTATATGTTACCCACTGCACGTGCACATCTCATTTGCATACTAGAAGTATTTTAATTTCAGTTATTTAGTATTGTTCATCTTCACTATACACCACTGCACACACTTTAGCGCGCACTCGCTTGTTTGTATGCTTCCGTATATTCAATTCTTGGATGTGATGTAGGAAGTGCTGTATTAGCCAAAATAATTGCAAGATGGAGTGGAATGTTGACTCTTGTAGTGCTCTAGTTGAATACTCGTGTTTGCATAGGGATTTGAGTAGAATTAGTTTTTGTTTATGCTTCTAATTTATAATTTGTAGATTTGCGTAGATTTTAATTTATTTTACTCAAAATGGTGAATGTGGTTGAATCTTGCGGTAGCATGGTATTGTGTGTAGGCGAATGTGAGGTTCGTGTTGCTCGAGTCAGGAGGAAGGATTACCTTTCTCGGGGGTTAAGAACTTGCCCCAAGCGACTCTCGAAACATGGGTGCAAATGACTTGTAAGTTGAGCGTGACATAGGCCATCTATTTGGCAAGCTTGAGCTTTGTTCTACCACTCCTATACACTAACCGTTGCTAGCCTATTTTGTGCCTACCCGATCTTTTGATTCAGCCCCACCATACTTCACCAAGGCCTAAAAGCTAATCCTATTATCGCAACCAAAAATTAAGCTAAGAGCATTTATGAATTGTAATTTTTCAATGCGGTGCGGTGATGCGTAACTTCAGTGTTGATGTGGAAGTTTAAAAAAAAATGTCTTTGTAATGAGAATTGTGCTAATTAATTTGGGGATAAAAAGAAAAGAAAAAGAAAAAAAATATATATATATATTTATCCCTAGCGCTTTAATTGAAGCATATTTTGGTATTGATTGTTGTAGGCCGTGTGCACACCCGGTTTCAAAGTCATGTCTGGGGGTGTGTTACACGTGTATTATTGGGGCTGCTATGATTTAGCACTTTTGTGTGCTCATTTGGGTTGCGATTAGCCTTCATGTTTATCTTGGCATTCCAAACCGTAACCCAAGCCTCATGTATACCTAAAGTCCTATTGATTCATCTTGTGAGTTCACTAGCGCCGTGGAGAGAGTGTGACCGGGCGAGCATATGGTTCTCGACGTTGATGGATTTCAACGGAGATAATTCCGAGTTCCGGTCTTGGGTAACATTCACCTGCGCGTCTAGCTTACTTTCGTACTATGCGAGACCATGAGATTCACCAACATTCCATTTTTGAGTAAAAATAAATTCCTTTTTACGCATTTACACTTTTATAAAGTAGCTAGCATATGTAAAAACTTCTTCTAATGAACTTCTATGCACACTAGTAGGAAACTTCGCATTCTATTCCATGTTTGCAATTTTTTTTGGTTAACTATGCTTTTCCTACTCCGCCGGATATGTTTGCTCGGGACGCGCAAACAGGTAAGTCTGGGGGTGTGATGAGTCCTGATCATATACACTTTTATGGACTCATCTGGGCCTTTATTCAGTCATTTCACCGCACGTTAGCCTTGTTATAATTTATATTTGATATTCCATGATAGGTGCACTTCTAGGCCCATTTTGGTGTGATTTCATTGCTTTTCTTCATTAGTAGTTTTCATGCGCTGTTAGGTGCCACTTTCAATGGCTGGATTCGTGGTTGTGCTGGAATTGGAGTCGTGCAGGTGTTCCCGGTGCAATTCTGCATAGGAGCACTGCGCACGATCACCGGTTCTATTGCGCACGACCACTGGTCGTGCGCCACTGATCGTGTGCACTTAACCCTTTTTTCATGAGTTCTGTTTGGTGCAGTGCGCACGACCACCGACGATAGTGCGCACGACCACCGGTCGTGCGCCACTGTTCGTGCGCACTTATCATTAATTTTATGAGTTCTGTCTCGACCAGTGCGCACGATCACAGGATTCTAGTGCGCACGACCACTGGTCGTGCGCCAATGACCGTGCGCACTGTTTAATTCAGCGCCTATATAATGACCTGTTCGCGAATTAGGTCGGGATTACGCCTAGGAACTCCGTTCAGTCCGCCGTTTTCGCCATTTCCAGAGGTTTTTCACCCCCTAGGCCTCCTCCATCATCCAAGGGCTTAAAGGAAGGGATTCTATACTCATTTTGATCGCTAAGGAAGAAGTTCTTTGCATTAGACGTGGCCTGATGGTAGATCGCTGGAGAAGACGGGTCCATTGGGAGGTGTGACAGCCCTCCTCTACCCCGGACGCAGTTGGGACTGAGCTAGGACGCGGATTGACACCCCGGTGCTTCCTACCGTGAATCTACAATGAGACTCCGGATTCGGTCGTATCTCTTGCCCTTTTTCTTCTACTTGTGTGATTGTATTTGTTGTAATCTCTTTATCTAGATGATGAACGCTATGAATCATGTTTAGTATTGTTTATTTCATGTTTATGGAATCAATTTCTTCATTTGTGTTAATGAGGTGCGCCCCCATTGATTTTCCACCCCACCACCGTGTCCGGTGCCGCACTAGCAATTGCTAGTGGCGTGCTTGTCGAAGAGGTGCTTGCGACCCTCATTCCGCTTGCCTACTCGTTCATCCGCCCTTGCGACGCAGCGCGCTCAAGGCCTGCCTAGTCTCCATCCCGCCAAGCGAAGCATTGCATAGCGGCACTGCATAGGAGTAGTTATAATATTTATTTTATTATTCGCAAACCAAACCAACTATCCATTGTAACGCCGACCAAGGACTTCGATATCAAGTCCTTCCTCGAAACCTAACTCCACCTTACTGTGTTCCTCAAGAGACCGACACTCGGGGATTCCACTCTCCACATTTATTACTTGACAGCGACCGGTGCACTTGCCGACACGCATCATTGACCTAAGTTTGACTTTGGTCAAATTGGGTCAATTGGTGACCCCATGATGGGCTTTTGGGTTATGGCATTCCTTGGAGTGCTTATCATCTATTGGAGGAGTCAATTTGCAAGTGTGAGTTCATGTTGAGATAGTTTGACCTAGGTTGACTTGAGCCTTATAGTAGACCACATGTGAGTTCTCCTAACCCTATGTGTCCTAAGGCTGCAATCTAGCTCAAACTCACCACACTCCCCACTTCTCTCACCCAACATTGGAGTTAGGGGGTCTAGTAGGAAATGGGATATTACAATTCCCAATAAACAAAAGAATAATTTCGTCCTCGAAATCTAAGTTCGGGTCCACGGGGTTCCCAGCTCATGAAAATGAGAGGTCTCAAGGTTATCACAAGATTATCTGATAATTGTTATTTCATCTTATCATCCATATCCCAATCTATCCATTCTTCAAATGTATTCCATAACAACTCAGTAATAATTCATGGTATGAATTTCTCAAATTATGCGTTCAAATTCTACGTTGCAAAGGGAGTATCAGAAATGGGAAACCATAAAATCCACCAAAATTTTAAGAAGTTCAAGATATTTCAACATCCCAAAAAAAAATTCCTCAAATTGTAATCTCACATTGCACTTTGTGAAGGGGTATGTCCTTTATTCCACGATTGTTTCCAATAAATTTTCCATAACTTAGTACTATCACGAGAGATCATCATTGTTATGAATAACCCATAATCCAACCTCTAAAGTTATGATTTTAATGAGGTGTTGTATTTCCCAATATCACATATTACTCTCCAAACATACAACATTCTTGGGGATTATACTGACATTGTCTTTCAATTCCCAGGCTCATCAAGCCATGAATCTAAGGGTCGTAAGTACTCTCATATTTACTTAATTCCATAGGTATAATTTCAACGATCTCCAGTTAGGTGTCACTAGCTCCCAAGGCATATGAATACTGGTTACGATAAAATTGTTCTAAAACAACAAGGGCTTGATTTTTCAATAAGTGTATGTATATTATCTTCGAATGCCCAGAAATTCAAGAATCTCCAATTATAGTTCTATTACGCAGGAATCTAATTCCAATCCACAAGCTTCATGACGCGATAAGTTGTTCTAAGCAGCTAACTTGACAACTTTATGTTTCTAATAACTTGACTAAAAACCAGTCAACTTTCTATTCGTCCCGATTCTATTATAGATCATCGTCTCAGGCTTGAGGAGGTGAATCTATGATATCATCCTTCTCATTGGGTTATTTATTCATTTCTTAAGATCATGAGAGCCTACAACCAGGTTCTATTTCTATCCAATCCATACCCTAAAGTCTCGTACTGACTTCCTTGATTTCAGAGGTCATACATACACGTATAACTTGACAACCTCTATGCATATCCCCAATGGTTATTTTGCTACCTTCTTATTTACTTGTTTACACCTACAAAACCTCAAAGTCTATAAGTTTGAGATTCGTCTTCCAATTAAGGTCTAAGGAAAGTCAAGCTAGTACTAAGTTGGCCCAATAAACAAAAGGGATAAGCCCCCATATATTTTGTGCTAAATTCCTTCGATATCACTATAATGCATTTACCCTATATATGCACACAATTCTTAGGGCATACAACCTTGTCTTTGAGTTCCACCTTGAGACTTTAATGATATGATACACATTCAAGGTCCTTAAAGTTACCATTCACGAATCCTTCTTAAGGTCAATGTGTGACCTAACCAAGAATGGGCCTTCTTTGGATTTGGATTATTATTCGACCTCTAATACTTGTCTTGGTGACCGCTGTTGGAGTTGCCATTGTGATCTAGAAGTGGTCAAACATGTAATCTCACTGCCAACGCGATATGAGCCTGCAGGGTCGCACATAAGAGCATGTGGAGAAGTTGGAAGATTGACTGTGTTGGTAAAGGTTACCAATCACCATATAGAATGGGGGAAGTCCAGCAAATGTTGCTGTCTGAATTCGTCGGATATGATTCGTCAGAATTCGTCGGGTTTACACGGATAGGATTCGTCGGATATGATTCGTCGGAATTCGTCGGGTTTACACGGATTGGATTCGTCGGGATTCGTCGGGTCATTCCGTGGAAACTCGACGAACTGTGACAGAGATTCTTCACTCGACAAAGTGTTGTCGTCTGTCTGGATTCGTCGGAATTCGTCGGGATTCGTCGGGTCATTCCGTGGAATCTCGACGAATTATCACAGAGCCTTGACTAGGCAATTGTTGCCGTTCGTCGGAATTCGTCGGAATTCGTCGGATAGTCCCGTGAAGACTCGACGAATTGTTACAGAGATCATTTTCTTGGCAAATGTTGCCGTCTGATCTGATTCGTCGGATTCGTCGGATTGTCCCGTGAAATCTCGACGAATGATCTTCCGTGAAATTCCGACGAATTGTAACAGAAGCCCTTATTCTGATGTGTGGTCTGCGGATAGCGATTCTTCTAGAAGCTGTTTATCCTTTGGGTATAAATAGGACTTCGTTTTAGGGTTCATGATAACTTACGAAGAGAAAGGCCGACGGAAGTGTTCCGCTCTCGCCCGAACCCTAGACGGAAGGAGTTCCGTCGCTCGTTCGCCTCCGCTGACCTCCTCTCCGTCGATTGTCGCCGGCATTGTTCTTCCTGAAGCGGATCTAGCAATTCGTGGAAGTGCAAGGTGCAGCCTTTCTTCCTTCCGAGTTGCGTGCGACGTGACTTGGCGTTCTCCCGGCTCGTGTGGATTTCTGTAGAGACGTAGACATAATTCTACGTGAGAACTCTCCTTGCCGCCAACAGGAATCAACTCGTGGAGCATCTAGGTTGGATTTGATCCAACCCCATTGAGGTAATTTTTGCCTAGTATTTTATTAACTTCTTGATTCAACATTCATGGCCAATCCAAGCATTTTTGGGTTGTTTCTGTTTATTTCCGCTGCGCCTACATATGATGTATGGTTCTAGAAAAACCCAACAGTGGTATCAGAGGGAGGTTCTGGTCATGAATTTTGTTTCAGAAGTTTGGTTATTCCAGTACGTGCAAATCTAGGTATTTAGAAGCGTTCTAAATGTCAAGATTTCTTCCTGGAACATCAAATGTTGATGATTTTAAAAGGGGGTCTTGGAACCCCACCAGGAACGTCTGGGATTTCGTGGTCATTTCTAACTGTTAGAAATTGTTGTCTCCTTAGCAGTAACCGTCCCTCAAGTGGTTAATGAACCCTTCTATTGTTTTGGATTTTGAATCCAACAATGAGAGACGAGCTTGTCTACTGCTTTAAGTCGAGTTGTCTTTGCCTTTGTCCAATGCATGTAAATCTGAAGATTTGGAAGAGTTCTAAATGTCCAGATTTAGCCTTTTCATCTATCAAAGGTTGATAGTCTTATGTAGTGCATATAAGGGATGCATGAGGATTTTAGAAAGCTTGTTTTTCTGTGGATGTGCACATTGATCAAATGTTGATCATGGTTAAGTATTAACCTATTATTAAAATTAAAATCCCTTCATCAAATATTAAGTGTTCGGATGCCTTCCGATGGATGACACTCTTCCTGCCTCGATCGATGAAGTGTGGGCTTGCCAAAGCAAGGTGCATTAATCTATCTTGGTAAGGGTGCGAGCGGATAATTGTGATATCCCACTGTCGACATCGGGTCTAACTTAACTAGGTGACCTCAAAGGTTGAGTGCCTAGAGGCATAGGGTTGGCATGCTCCATATGATGGATGCGAATAAGGAGTTATTCACCAGCCATACAAGAATTGCATGAGGATGCAATTGGCAAGCGTTGCCTACCTAAATAACCGCATTATGAGAGGAACGCCAAAGCGGACTCGTGGTGTTGGTGAAATACGGATCTTGTCCACTAAGAGAGTAGCTCGCATGGACTCTCCGAATTGATAGTGAGGGCTATCATTTTGAATAAAATAGTGGGAGTATTTAATTGAAGTCCAAATTAAAATAAATTGTATTTTGGAATTTTGGTACTAATTAGATTCTGCATGAATTCTTGTAGAATTCCATGGCAAGTGGTTCACATTCCACCTTGTCCCTAAGAGCTATCCTTGAGAAGGACAAGCTTAGTGGGACGAACTATATGGACTGGTATAGGAACCTGAGAATTGTTCTCAGGCAAGAGCGAAAGCTCTACGTCTTGGAAGAAGAAGCCCCCGAGGTGCCGACCGGGAACTCGTCCCGTGTTGAAAAGGATGCTTATAAGAAGTATACCGATGACGCCTTAGACGTCGAGTGCCTTATGCTTGCCACCATGAACTCTGAGCTTCAGAAGCAACACGAGAACATGGGGTGCAAGGAGATTGACGAGCACCTAAAGAAAATGTTTCAAGGGCAAGCTCGTCAAGAGAGGTTCGATGTCACGAAGGCCTTATTTCAGTGCAAAATGGGAGCTCGAGACTCAGTTGGTACTCACGTACTCAAGATGATTGGGTATATAGAGAACCTGGAGAGACTGGGTTTTCCTCTGGGTCAAGAGTTGGCCACAGATCTTATCCTGCAATCGTTGCCGGATAATTATGAGCAGTTTGTCTTGAACTACAACATGAATGAAATAGACAAGACACTGCCCGAGCTCCTAGGCATGTTGCGAACTGCCGAAATAAACATGAAGAAGGCCAAGCCTGCTAGTCCCATATTGATGGTACATAAAGGCAAGGGTAAGGCCAAGGGCTTCAAGAAGACGAAGGTGGGACCTAAGTCACATCTTGAGCCCAAATCTTCTGCACTGAAAAAGAAGAGCACCGTGAAGGAAGGGAAATGCCACCACTGTGGCAAGGCTGGTCATTGGAGGAGGAATTGTCCTTCGTACATTGAGGGTCTGCAGAAAATGAAGGGAGGTATGACTTCCGCTTCGGATATTTATGTTATAGAGATAAACCTTTCTGCTCCTTCATCTTGGGTATTGGATACCGGATGTGGTTCTCACATTTGTACAAATGTGCAGGAACTAGGAAGGAGGAGATTGCTGAGTAAAGGAGAGGTGGACCTACGTGTCGGCAATGGAGCAAGAGTTGCTGCTGTAGCCGTAGGGGTTTACCGTCTTTCTTTGCCCAGTGGGCTTGTAATAGAACTTAATAATTGTTATTTTGTTCCGGCCATAACTAGAAACATTATATCCATTTCATGTTTGGACATGATTGGATTTTCTTTTATAATTAAGAACAATTGTTGTTCTATATTTAAGAATGATGTTTGTTATGCTGTAGCTCAATTGTTTAATGGTCTTTATGTTTTGAACCTGGACCATCCGATCTATAATGTAGATAATAATAAAAGACTAAGAACAAATGACTCAAATCCTACATATCTCTGGCATTGTCGTTTGGGCCATATAAATGAGAAGCGCATATCCAAGCTCCATAAAGATGGACTATTGGACTCATTTGATTATGAATCATTTGAGCGATGTGAGTCTTGTTTATTAGGCAAGATGACTAAAGCCCCTTTCACTGGTTATACTGAGAGGGCTGAGGATCTCTTGGGTGTTGTACATAGTGATGTATGCGGACCCATGAGTTCTATGGCTAGAGGTGGGTATTTCTACTTCGTTACATTTACTGATGATTTCAGTAGATACGGATACGTGTATCTTATGAAGTGCAAATCCGAAACCTTTGAAAAGTTCAAAGAGTTTAAGAATGAAGTGGAGAACCAATTGGGTAAAAAGGTTAAAGCACTCCGATCTGATCGAGGTGGCGAATACCTGAGTCATGAGTTTCGTGATCATCTGAAAGAGTGTGGTATTGTATCACAGCTCACTCCACCTAGGACACCGCAGCATAATGGTGTGTCTGAGAGGAGAAATCGTACTCTGTTAGACATGGTACGGTCGATGATGAGTCATGCAGACTTGCCTGTTTCCTTTTGGGGTTTTGCTTTAGAGACTGCTGCAATGACACTGAATCGCGCTCCGACGAAAACGGTTCTAAAGACACCATATGAGATATGGACTGGGAAGCGTCCTAGTATGTCGTTCATTAAAATTTGGGGCTGTGAGGCATACGTACGACGTCAAATGCCTGACAAGCTGGAACCCAAATCAGATAAGTGTTATCTGGTGGGATATCCTAAGGAAACGAAGGGATATTACTTTTACCTACCGTCTGAGGGCAAAGTGTTTGTCGCAAGGACGGGTGTCTTCTTGGAGAAAGAGTTCTTATCAAGAAAGACGCAAAAGGTAGAACTTGAAGAAGTTCAAGAACCACAAATAGTGAATGAACCAGAGTTGGATTCTGAGCCAGGACTACAAGATGTTGTAGCTAGAGAACCTGCTCACGAAACACAAGTCCTACGTAGATCTGGTAGACCAAGATTTGAGCCTGAGAGATATGGATTTCTCGTGTCTCAAATAGGTAATGTGTTGCTTATGGATCATGATGATGAACCAGCAACCTACCAAGAGGCTATGAATGGACCGGACTCCGACAAATGGCTTGAGGCTATGAAATCCGAAATGGACTCCATGTATATAAACCAAGTTTGGAACTTGGTGGAACCACCTGAAGGGGTACGACCCATAGGGTGCAAGTGGGTCTTCAAGAAGAAGACCGACATGGATGGGAATGTACAGACATTCAAAGGGCGACTGGTGGCTAAGGGTTTCAAGCAAATTCATGGTATTGACTATGATGAGACTTTTTCCCCTGTTGCCATGGTAAAGTCCATTAGGATATTGCTTGCTATTGCTGCGTATTATGACTACGAGATCTGGCAGATGGATGTCAAAACGGCTTTCCTAAATGGAAACCTCCTTGAGGAAGTGTACATGACAACCCGAGGGTTTTGTATCCCCAAATGAAGCCACTAAAATATGCAAGCTGAATAGGTCCATCTATGGACTGAAACAGGCCTCTAGAAGTTGGAATCTTCATTTTGATGAGAAGATCAAAGAGTTTGGTTTTGTCAAGAACGAGGATGAACCGTGTGTTTACAAGCGAATCAGTGGGAGCATTGTTGTCTTCCTGATATTGTATGTAGATGACATACTGTTGATCGGGAATGACGTACCTACCCTGAAAGTTGTTAAGAACAACCTAGGGAACTGCTTTTCTATGAAGGACTTGGGTGAAGCGACTTACATACTCGGTATTAAGATCTATAGAGATAGATCGAAGAAGTTGCTGGGTTTGACCCAGAGTACATACATTGACAAGGTGTTGAAGCGGTTCAACATGCTTGAGTCCAAGAAAGGATTTTTACCCATGTCTCATGGTGTGAATCTCTCTAAGGACCAGTGTCCAAAATCTTGTGAAGATAAGGACCGCATGAAGTTGATTCCATATGCTTCGGCAATTGGGTCAATCATGTATGCAATGTTATGTACTCGACCCGATGTCTCTTTTGCTTTGAGCATGACTAGCAGGTATCAGTCTGATCCCGGTGAATGTCACTGGATAGCCGTAAAGAATATCCTGAAGTACTTGAGAAGGACTAAGGATGTATTCTTGGTGTATGGTGGAAAGGAAGAGCTCGTTGTAAGTGGTTACACGGATGCCAGCTTCCAAACTGATAGGGATGATTCAAAGTCTCAGTCAGGGTTTGTGTTTTGCCTGAATGGAGGAGCTGTGAGCTGGAAGAGTTCCAAGCAAGAGACAGTTGCTGATTCTACAACTGAGGCAGAGTATATCGCTGCAGCTAATGCAGCGAAGGAGGCTGTATGGATTAGGAAATTCATCGGCGAGCTAGATGTAGTTCCTAGCATTGTTGGTCCCGTAGTTCTCTACTGTGATAACAATGGTGCAATTGCACAATCTAAGGAACCTAGATCCCATCAGCGCTCCAAGCACATACTTCGGCGGTTCCATCTTATTCGTGAGATTGTCGAACGAGGAGATGTGAACATTTGCAGAGTGCCGACTGAGGAGAATATTGCAGATCCACTGACAAAGCCTCTCGCGCAGAGAAAGCATGATGGTCATACTAGATCAATGGGTATACGATACCTGAATGATCAACTCTAGTGGGAGTCTTGTGGGCTGCATGTAAAATAAATATTCTGTTGGCTGTTTAAAATTTATTCATATGATGAATTGTGTACCAATTATTTATTTTTACGATTAATGGCAAGTTCTTTTATTACGATATACTGTTTCTATATGATAGAATAAAATTCGTGATAAATACCCTTAGAATGTTCGCTTCCATAGGACATCAAGTACGAGACTTGAATGTGAGAGCCTATGATTTCGAAGCTTCATTCTTAAAAGGTCCCTGGTCGAGGTATCATCGTAGAAGCTAAGGGTGATGATGATACATTAAGACTAGCATGTGTGTTGACTGATGACCGGTTCTCACAGGTCATGATATTGTGATATCAAGTCATCACGTGGGTACTTGTTAGTGAACAAGTTGTACTGGACAGACCCAACCTGAGACTACTTTGTGGATTGTTACTTAAAAGTGTCACAAGTAGGTCTCATTTGATAATGGTGTCGTGGTCCTTTGGCCTGAAGTCACAGCATTCACCGAGTGAGGAAGAGCGTGCTTTGATGTCATCTAAAGTCTTCCTTGAAGAAGGTTGATGATAAGGGTGGTCGTTGGGTACGTTACGAATCATTTGGGTGTTTGGGTGTGAGCAGATATGGGATTTGTCCTCCTTTATAACAGGAGTTGCATCCATGGGCCCCTTGATGGAATTGGACTGGGAAATGCATGGCCATGCTTGGTTGAGTCAATATGTGATATTGAGCTCACCATTCTCTGGAAGTCCGTTCTAGATCAAGAAACTTGGATTGAGCTATTAAGAGGGTGACACGGTCCATACCTCTAGTTCTTTCCGGATGTAAGGGACAAAGGGACAAAGACAACGCTGGAACATTGGTCATAAAGGCTTATGAGTTATGAACTCGTATTGCTTGGGGAGCAATGATGCATTGCTAGATGCCGCTCATTGTTTGTGAGGTTTTTGGTTTGATACTTTCAAGATCAAGTGGGAGACTGTTGGAGTTGCCATTGTGATCTAGAAGTGGTCAAACATGTAATCTCACTGCCAACGCGATATGAGCCTGCAGGGTCGCACATAAGAGCATGTGGAGAAGTTGGAAGATTGACTGTGTTGGTAAAGGTTACCAATCACCATATAGAATGGGGGAAGTCCAGCAAATGTTGCTGTCTGAATTCGTCGGATATGATTCGTCGGAATTCGTCGGGTTTACACGGATAGGATTCGTCGGATATGATTCGTCGGAATTCGTCGGGTTTACACGGAATGGATTCGTCGGATTCGTCGTGATTCGTCGGGTCATTCCGTGGAAACTCGACGAACTGTGACAGAGATTCTTCACTCGACAAAGTGTTGTCGTCTGTCTGGATTCGTCGGAATTCGTCGGGATTCGTCGGGTCATTCCGTGGAATCTCGACGAATTATCACAGAGCCTTGACTAGGCAATTGTTGCCGTTCGTCGGAATTCGTCGGAATTCGTCGGATTGTCCCGTGAAGACTCGACGAATTGTTACAGAGATCATTTTCTTGGCAAATGTTGCCGTCTGATCTGATTCGTCGGATTCGTCGGATTCGTCGGATTGTCCCGTGAAATCTCGACGAATGACCTTCCGTGAAATTCCGACGAATTGTAACAGAAGCCCTTATTCTGATGTGTGGTCTGCGGATAGCGATTCTTCTAGAAGCTGTTTATCCTTTGGGTATAAATAGGACTTCGTTTTAGGGTTCATGATAACTTACGAAGAGAAAGGCCGACGGAAGTGTTCCGCTCTCGCCCGAACCCTAGACGGAAGGAGTTCCGTCGCTCGTTCGCCTCCGCTGACCTCCTCTCCGTCGATTGTCGCCGGCATTGTTCTTCCTGAAGCGGATCTAGCAATTCGTGGAAGTGCAAGGTGCAGCCTTTCTTCCTTCCGAGTTGCGTGCGACGTGACTTGGCGTTCTCCCGGCTCGTGTGGATTTCTGTAGAGACGTAGACATAATTCTACGTGAGAACTCTCCTTGCCGCCAACAGGAATCAACTCGTGGAGCATCTAGGTTGGATTTGATCCAACCCCATTGAGGTAATTTTTGCCTAGTATTTTATTAACTTCTTGATTCAACATTCATGGCCAATCCAAGCATTTTTGGGTTGTTTTTGTTTATTTCCGCTGCGCCTACATATGATGTATGGTTCTAGAAAAACCCAACAACCGCTTCACCGTAAAATAAACGAGAAGTGTAATTGGTAGGATAATTTACGCGCAAGAGTCTCTTATTACTCCAAAAGTAGGTCACAGGCACCAAATCCTTCGAGATAGTTCAATTATTTTGGTTAAGGGGGTAAAATCATTTGATAAGTGCGCGGTAAGCATCAGAGTATAAGCCTTAAACACCTACACTCATACTAAACTCCTTCGTCTAATCATGTCGGGAATCCCCCTGTCCTAACCAAACCTATACTTGGGATCGATTTAAGACTAAGATACGCTATGAAAACGTCTTGTTAAGTCAAAACTAAATTGTTGTCCTTAGTTGGGTTGGCCTAACTCATTGGAAAAAGGATTAAATTGTGTGATTTTTACACATGGGCACACCACTGCTTCCGCTGCTAGTTTGTCCTCAAACTAACTCGAGCGGGGGTGTCCCAGTTTTTGTGGACTTCTTTCTCGTTGGATCGTTTTCGCTTTGATAGCATTTGTAAGACCCCTCTCCCGCACCAGGAGAGTTCCCGGATCTTATGCGCAGAACCGCCACATTACGGTGATGCTAGCACACAAGTTAGCCATCTCCGTAAGACGCCGATCCTGCCGGCAAGCACGAACAACCAGGCCAACAAGAGATAAGAAGAGAAACCAGCACACAAGTCCACAATCACATGCATCTGCATATAAATATATAACAAATGTACACTGTCCATCAATGAGTACAAGTAAAGAAAGAGGAAAAGGGGCTTACGCCCAGTACATGTGTGAATGAATAAAAGAAGTACAGTTCTCTCTCTATATATTTATATACATCTACGCGGAAGCTACAAACAAAACATCTCTCGTCAACACCTGTCTAGTAGCGGTGGTAATGCACGGCATCTGCTCCTCAGGTCCTGTCTCTCCTACCAGCTGGGCTCCAGCTCCTTGGTTACCTACGGTCACCACCGACCGTTAGTCATAAAGACTAAAACGATTTTGTCCCCGCCTCCCCCCGGGACTCCTAGGCACCGTGCGGGAGGAAGAAGCGGAGGACAGCAAAGTGGAGTAATCAAAAGCAGGTGACAGATATTCTACGCTATCAAGAGTATAACATATAAGTTCTATGCTGGCAATATGAACCAGTAAACAGTACTAAAAGCAGTAAAGTAATATCGCAGCAGAAAAGACGTAAGCATAAAGAAGCAGTGCGACGCAAGTAAAGTAATTTAAAAGTAACCATTGATTTATAGGAATGCCCATACAAACATGTAGAACAATGGGTCGTTTAGCAGGGCCTATCGTATAAAAAGTCCCATACCAATTTATACGATAGGGGTAGGGGTTGAAATGCAATGTTCATGCTATGTCATGCAAGGTATGTTGTTATGCTATGTTCATACAAGTGTAACTCACACACTACGACTCTATGCGCATAGACCTTTAGTTCCCCCTTTTTGGAGCAAACAAGACTCCCCGGATACTCCCGTAGTGGCAAACGGAAGCGGTGGGTTGGGCCTCGCCCACCTCTAGGTTGGTATTCACACTACCTAACCTAGACCTATCGTACGCCTCAACACAAAACCGTGGAGCATCTGCGTACTCTTGCTGACTGGACCGCCAGACTTTCTAGGCTAAGTGTATATACCACACTTGCCGAGTCAACGTATTGACGTCGGTGTGAACGTCCGTCCAATACAGAAGACCCACCACCTTCAATGCACATGCAACATGTTCTACAATCTATCTCCGAGCCATAAGCTCCCCGGGCTAACCTGCCCGTCATTAATAACCTTCCGAGCCACTGGCTCCCCGGACCAACCCGTCCGTACCAACAAACTCTACTGAGTTGCAAGCTCACCTGACTTTCAATCTGCTCTTTCAAACACTGAGCTTACTGCTCGCATCACCAAACAGACTAGGCTCCCGCAACCACGGGGTGTGGGTGAGTGTGTTATTAGATTATTCTTGTAACATCTTATCCCTACGGTGTACGTTTAATCTTGTATTCCCGAGGTTTACCCTGTAAAGGGCTCGCTACGGTATTAGGAACTACAATGGGATGACACCCCAAAATTCCCTTTCCCAAGACACTTAGTATTATTGATATCTACCCATAAGATTACCCTCTTATCATTTCACTTGAATTAACCTCAGCGCTTTATGACTCTCTAAGGAGAAGGATGTTCTTTCGTCAATCCTGAGCACAACCTTACCCACAGCTCACAAAGTAGTCTCATCTTCTAACTCCTATTTAAACTGCTCTTGTTTAGTTATTATTCTACTTGGAAGTTTAGGGTGGATCCTGGACTTCCCGAGGGCTACCCGGTGAAGGGTTCGCAAGGTACTAGGGTATATGATGGGATGATGCCCAAACCCTTTCCAGGACATTTAACATTCTTGGCGGCTACCTTGACCTAACCTTCCTCCCTCTCATTACCCTTTATAACTTACGCCTTATGTTTCACCCCGCTCCTATGCAATCAATCTTTTGGACTCAACTCTCAAAACTTCTAGTCCTCTAAGTGGTCTATACTCATCTCTTGTTATAATCAAATTCTCACCGAATTCCTTGTGATTATATTGACCTATTCATCATAATGAGTCTTCACTATCCGCAGACCACGCCATATAACTAACTTAGATTCCTATGATGGAATCTTGGTCAAATTACTTCCAAATGACTTCTAATTTTTATCCTAGGTTCATAGTGGATAAAATAAGGGATGATCAAAATCCAAGCATGTTTCATCTAATTTTGGCCTCTATAAAAATTCATTAATTACTGATATGAATCTAAAATGTGAAGGAGGTATCTTGCTAGTGAATTCAAACTTGTCAAAAATCCTTCCAGAGATGAGAGGTGACATGATAAAAAGATTTCCAAGATTTCATAATTTTCCAGCAAATAAATAACCCTAATCCCTAATTTTTAATGAATGAATGGAAAAATAATTTTACACATCAAGTACAAGATTTTGACTTCCTAAAATTCTGGAAAATTTATAGTAGCTTCATATGAACATAACATCACTATTTCCAGAAGATCATATTTTTCCAGCAAATTTATAATCATAATTTATATTTATCATGAAAAAGATGGAGACGTGACTTTACACACCAAGTACTAAAATAAGAATTCCAAAAATTCTGAGAAAATTAACCTAGCATACTAATCCTCTAAGAACACCAAATCCAAGGTTTCATTATATTCCAGGTAATATTTATCCACAATATTCATTTAATACAAGTGTTGTGCCAATAAGAGTTTACACAACAACCACCACCAAAATGTCTCAATAAAATCTGAATAAATCACAGAAGTATGTTATTGACCTAAAATCAGCAATGCCTAAGTTTCATATTATTCCAAGGAGTATTTACCCTTAATTGTCATTTGTTACATTTGGTGTGCGTATAAGGGTTTACACTACAAGTGCTATATTAAGACTTCAATAAATTCTGGGAAAATTATCATGGCATAATAATGGTCTAAGAACACAAAATCCTAAGTTTCACATTTTTAACAGAAATTTTTGACCATAATTTCTATTTAACAGAAATGGGGTGCAAATAGTGATTTACACTTCAACTACCATTAATATATCTTTATAAATTCTGAGAAAATTATCCAACTATAAAAATCATCTAAAAACACTAAATCCAGAGATTTAGAATTTTTCAAACTATGTTACCTCATTAAATTAATTAATTACAAAAGGGGGTTTTTCCACAATAAATTGATAATTACCACAAAAATTCATCTAACAATTATGATAAAATTTACAGAGCTATAGAATCACCAAGGAAACCTACTAGAATAATTTCATAATTCCCCAAATGCATATGAGACCTAAATGTCATATTTGAATAAATTGACCTAACCAAATAAATCAAATTCAGAGAAATAAATGAGGTCCAAAAATTCCAACCAAAAATTCCTAAATGTGCCTTTCCAGTCAAAGATCCATTTCCCAGAGTTTTGGATTTAACCCTAAGTTTTTGATTCAAATTATTCCATTAATTTAAAAGTGTGACAATTATCATTTAATTAAAAACCTTAGGAAAATAATTTCCAAAAATCATGAAACTTATGACAATGATGTATATCCTCATGACATACACTAACCCTAAGGTTTAAGAGGCATGCAAGGTGATTCCCACCTTCAATTCCAACAAAAAGCTCAAAAGCCCAAATTGACTATTAGCACCCCACTTTTCCTCTTAAACCCTAACTTCATTTTGAAGTTCAGAGAAAACTACTCATGAACATGAGATGAGATTTTAACCAGTGACTTAGATATGTATGAAGAGCTCACCCCCCCCCCCCCCCCCCCCCCCCCAAATTAGGGGGTGTTTGGAGTTATACAACTCCTTAAATACCAAAGATTTACTTTTACTAATAAATGAAATAACTCAATGGATACACATCCAAAAATTCTCAAATTAAAACCCTAGGTGTGACATCATACCATGCATGAATGGTAGAAATTTCAATGGGTTTGGTTAAGCCAATTAAAAGTTATAGCCTTTTTAATTTCTGCCCTACACAAGGGGCAGTCCTAGGAAAAAAAGTGCCCTGGTGTCCACAGTGCACCAAATCAGATGATTAAGGTGTCAAATGAAAGTAGACCCATAGGGCTACAAAACCTATCTCTGCCACTTTTTACAAAAACGGCCTCTAAGGCCTTCAAAAATGGCTTGCAAACTACTTAAAAATCTTAGGCAACATTAAGGTGGTCTGCCAATAGAGATCAAGGAGACGAAATCAACGGCTGTGATTTCGTCTCCTTCCTCTATCCGACGGCCCAGAGGAAACAGCCTTGATCCCGGCCAACCACCACCCTCCCCGGCCATCTGCCGCCGCCACCACCTCCGTTGAGGGGTTGGCCGTCGATTGGCGGTGGAATGGTGGCCGGAGGTGGTGGTTCCCGGCGATCTCTGGAGGAAGCCCAATCGGAACTTGGGAGGGAAAAATCCCATGGCTGACGGCTCAATTGAGCTCGTCTGCCCTTTCTAGGACCTTAGATAACTAGCACAGAGGGTGGGGGGGGGGGGGGGGAGAAATCGTACCCTAACGAGCTTGGTGGCGCGTATTGAGGTGGTGCGGTGCGGCGGCGGCGAGCTCCGGCGATCCTCACAGAAATCTCGAATCTCCATGGTTTGCTCCACTGTAAAAGGCTAGCTCCACTCCTCTCGACCCTCTGAAGCTGATGGATGGGTTTGTTTGGGCTGATAAGTGCTGTACACATGGTTTTGGACTTGTTGATTTTCGGCCTCCTCCTTGGATGCTCCCCCAGCCACCAAGTGGCATCTCTTCAGCTGGAATTCGGCTGAGGAGTTGATGGGGAGTTCAGCCTTCACCTTGGGTAGAGGAGAGGAGGGCCACATGGCCTCCTCTCCCAAAAATCCTCTTGTCCTTAAGGAGGAAGGGGAGATGTTCCACTTTTGCCCCCATGCATGTGTTTGCATGCTGGATTCAGAGGGCAAGGGTGGTCATTGTGCAGATGGGCTTCAGAATGGGCTTTGGGTGAGGGCCTTAATCCATTGGAATTAGGATTAATTCCAATTAAGCCCAATTTAGGCAAAATTGACCCTATGATGACTTTTGGGTTGACTTGGTCAATTGGGTGTGTTGACTGGTCCAATGTGATGGTCTTGAGTCCATTGGCACCATCCAAGGTTGGTTGAGTCATGGTGAGGACCTAGGTTGGCTAATTTGACCAATCAGTGTGAATTTGACCAAAATTGGGGGAATGTTGACTTTTGTCAATTTGGCCAAATTGAAGACTCCAAGATGGGGCTTTTGAGTCAATTAGGTCCCTCATGATTCCCTAAAACTAGGGGTGAAGTCAATTTTATGCTTTGGGGTTCAATTGAACTTATTGGGGAGGATTTGACCTATGTTGACCTAAGTTTGACTTTGGTCAAATTGGGTCAATTGGTGACCCCATGATGGGCTTTTGGGTCTATTGCATTCCTTGGAGTGCTTATCATCTATTGGATGAGTCAATTTGCAAGTGTGAGTTCATGTTGAGCTAGTTTGACCTAGGTTGACTTGAGCCTTATAGTAGACCACAGGTGAGTTCTCCTAACCCTATGTGTCCTAAGGCTGCAATCTAGCTCAAACTAACCACACTCCCCACTTGTCTCACCCAACATTGGAGTTAGGGGGTCTAGTAGGAAATGGGATATTATAGTTCAACTCCTGAACTCCCCTTGTAGGAAGTCACCTCATCGAACACCACATCCTGAGATACAATTGATCTCCGTGTCTCAGGATCCATGCATCTCCATCCCTTCTTCCGCTCATCATATCCAACAAAGACTAGATTTCATTCTTTCGCATCTAGCTTTGTCCAAAGAGCATCAGGAATATGCACATAACAGGTTGACCCGAACACCTGAAGGTGTGCAACACTCGGCTTCTCCTTGAACATCAGTTCGTGAGTGGTCTTCATGTTGATAGGACTTAGAGGCATCCTGTTGATGACGTAAGCCGCACAAGACATTCCCTCCGCCCAAAAGGACTTTGGGATACTCTTTGCATGAAGCTAGCATTTGCAGGTTTCCGTCAAATGGTGGATCTTCCTCTCCGCAACGCCATTTTGCTGTGGAGTATGGGCACAAGTGAGCTCTCTCCGGACGCCGTGCTTCCTGCAAAAACTTGAGAACTCACCAGAGGTGAACTCCCCACCCAGCTTCATCAGACTTTGGCTTCTCCTTCTCCCCTACATGTCCCGACTGAAGATTAACCCGGCAATCCTTCTTGAAGTGGCCGGTCTTATTACACCTGAAGCACCTTGGACCCTCTCCCTTCTTCTTCCCATTAGACTTAGGAGCATAACTCCTATCATGCTGACCTGAAGTAGAGGTTCCATCATGAATAGGCTTCTTCTTCTCCCACTTCTTCTTCTTCTTCCCAGAGAACAACACATCACTGTCTCCCCCAGAGATAGAAGTCCCCGCCATCTGTCTTGCCAAACTTTCCTACAAAGCAAGTAAGTTCTCCAGCTCCAACAGAGATGGTTGATTTGCCCAACCCTGAACTGAAGTCACAAAGGCAAGATACTCCTTCCGCAACCCGCGGATGATATGCCTCTTCAGTTTAGCCTCTGAGATGGGCTCATCAGGGTCCAATGCAGAAATTTCTGCTGCGAGGTTCTTTATCTTGAGAAAGAAGATAGAAATAGAAAGATCACCTTGAGAGGCCTTTGCCAACTCATTTTCAAGAAACTGTAGCCGAGCTACATTCTTTTTGTTAAACAACCCGTCCAAAGACGTCCAAATCTCAGCAGCAGATTTACATCCAATGATGTGATCGAATAGTTCTGGTGAGATAGCCCTCTTGAGTGTGAACTCTGCTTTAGCATTAGTCCTCCTCCAAAGTTTCACCACTGCCATATTATCTCATGCTAGAAACACTTCCTGTGTGTCTTCTCCTCCAACTATCTCCCATAGATCCTCGCCATGTAAGTAACTCTCCATACACGACCTCCACTTCTTGTAGTTAGTCGAAGTAAAAAGTTCAATACCAAGCCCCCTTGCGTATCCAGCTTCCATGGCAAACCAATGTGGTCTATTCATCACAAAGATGATGGCAACTCAAGTTGATCACTGCTTATCCACTCCAACAACCTACCTCTGATACCATGTTATGATTTTTGATTTGAATCGTTTAGGAGTAAGCAGGAGTTGCATCAACTGAGTTATAGCCAAACAACCACAATATGCCACAAAGCAACACAAATCTTTATTGAATCACAATACTTGATTACAGTGCGAGGTATACATGGCGAGACATGATTCATAAGAATCACGGAGTTGAGAAGAACATAACACACAAAAACAAATCTGGTGGCTTGACAAGCAGAGACCGCAGAGACCGCTCGACTCCAGAACCCGCCCGGCTTAAACTGAGACCGGACGAACAGAAAATAGGAAAGACTGCAGCTCACAGCCGGCTTGACCTGCACTGCTAGACCGCCACCTCAGACCGCACGAACTGGAGCTTATTGAACTGAACAAAGAACTGAAGCTGTCGCCACACTGCAACTCTGATCGCCTAACCGCTGAAGGTCGCCTGATCACCGAGCTCGCTGCAAACAGTACAAGAACAACATAAACCAGTTTGCATACAAGCTGCTGCCGAACTGTTTATTCAAGCCGCTGGGAAATAACTAAGGAAGGAGACTGCAACCTACTGACCGCAAACCTACAAACACAATAAATAGTCAACTCGCTTCCGAGACCGCCCGACCTCAAAGTGAGAACGCACGAAACAACCCAGGTTCTAGTTCTTACAGTTCTCGTTATGAATCCCTATTTATAGGCGACAAGACGGATGTCGTCACCACCGTAAGAGGGATACAATCACCACCCGCCAGATCGCCAGCGGTCTCACAGACAAACCGCGCGATCAGACCACTTGGTCAACAACCTGCCCAAGCCCGCAGATCAGCAGCAGACCGCGCACAAGTCGCGCGAATACGAGACCGCGCATAGGCCGTGCAGACTCTAGAACAATCCTTCCTTATAACACCAAGAGCATGCCAAGAACATCTGGCCGACTTCAGACAAGTCGCCAGATCGACCTGTATAAGCCGCCCGGTCGCAGCGGTTACACAGAACAGACCGCCCGGTCTTCTAACGAAGAAGATAGGCCAACCAAGCAGAACAACTTGGGAACAGACCGCAGCAAATAAGAATAGACCGGACGGTCACACCGGAACGCCAGGGACAGACCGGCAGAGCACCAGCTCAGACCGCGCGGTCTCTGCGGTCTCCAATAATCAGACCGCCGGCCATGTTCCACTCCACTTCAACAATTTCAACATGATGCGGCCGCCGGGGGGACGTTAAATAACAAAACCTCGGACGCCGCTCAAGGACTTTTCGAAAAGATGTCCACGAATACGTACCAATGGAACATGCCCCGAGCGTTGCCTAATAAGCCAGCCAGAATTTTTGAAATAGACGCAAACGCAAATTTGGCTTTACAAGTTGAGCGCTTAACAAAGCAAGTGGCGGAGATGTCTGCTTCCTCCGCCACTCCTCCTTGGGCTAATAACGTTTTAATTGAAGAACAGGTTGACTACATGGGAAATCCTCCTCGGCCTTCCTATAACCCAAACTCTGCTCCGTATAATAACACATACAATGCGGGTTATAGGAATCATCCGAATTTCTTGTGGAGCAACCAAGGAAATGCTCAGCGTCCTATGAATCTAAATCACCCCCCCCCTAATCAACTTCTTAACTTAACTCCGCCTCTAAATTTGATTTCTCAAAATTTTAATCCTCTCGATTTCCACCGCAACAGCACAAGCCCTCTTCGCTTGAAGAGGTCTTTGCAAAATATGTTGCTACAAATGAAACGAACATTCGGAACCTTACCGGATCGATAAAAAATTTAGAGAACCAAGTGGGCCAGCTCGCAAAGATGATTTCTGAGCGTCAGCAAGGAGCACTACCGGGGAATACATAGCAAAATCCAAAGGAGAGCGCGCACGCGATTACATTCCGAAGCGGGAAGGAGGTGGTTTCAAAACAGGACGAACCCAAGGTAACTTCCTCTCCTCCTCCTCCTACTCTTAATTTATCTTCGAATTTGCCCGCTACGTTAGCTCCGTGCGCTTCTACTTCTAATATTCCATATCCATCTAAGTTTAAAAGCGAGTGCGCCGAAAAAAAAAATTATAAAAAGTTTTTAGACATTTTAAAGCAAATTCATATTAATGTACCCTTCTGCGAGGCTATCTCTCAAATGCCTAAATATGCGAAATATCTTAAGGAGTTGCTCTCCAATAAGAAAAGATTAGATGATATTTCGCATATTTCATTAAACGCAGAATAATCCATGGTTGTACTCAACAAATTTCCTCAAAAAGCAAATGACCCGGGACGGTTTTCCATCCCGTGTTTATTTGGCAATTCGTTAGTAAAACACGCCTTAGCGGATCTTGGAGCAAGCATCAATCTCATGCCATTTTCATTATTCAAAAATCTAGGTCTAGGAAATCCTAGCCCCACTCGAATGAGTAATCAATTAGCAGATCGTTCTTTAAAATATCTGGTAGGAATAGTGGAGGACGTGCTCGTCAAGGTTGACAAATTCATCTTCCCGGTGGATTTTGTCATTCTTGACATCTAAGAGGATGCCGAAGTACCCCTCATACTCGGCCGCCCCTTCCTTGCCACCTCCCACGCTATTTTAGAAGTAAATAACGGAAAGATCCTCCTACGGGGTGGAGACGATGAAGTTACTTTCGGCATAAATTCCTCGTTGCGGAACACATTAGAAAATCACGATTCGTGTTTTTACCTGGAAGAGTGTTGTGAGTTCTATTCACCCCCCGAGTTAGTCTCATCGGCAAGTAGTAATCCCGAGCTCGTCGAGCTCTTTTATCTTGAAGAAGAAGTCTCTCACCCCACACCACCCGAACTACTATGTTTAGAAAAACTAAAAATCAAAACATCTTATGAAGAGCCATCCGTATTAGAGTTAAAACAACTCCCCCCTCACCTCCAATATTTATTTTTAGAAAAAGAGTCTAAGCTACCTGTCATCGTTTCATCCGATCTTAGCAACTCAGAACTTTCTGAGTTGTCTATAGTCTTAAGAAAGCACCGCCACGCAATTGCGTGGCAAATATCGAATATTAAGGGTATAAACCCTTCCTTCTGCACTCATAAAATCTTTCTTGAAGATAATTCCCCCAACTCAGTCCAGCCTCCACGACGATTAAACCCGAACATGAAAGAAGTCGTTAAGGCCGAAGTAATTAAACTTTTAGATGTGAGAATCATCTACCCGATATCGGATTGTACTTGGGTTAGCCCAGTACAAGTTGTACCAAAGAAAGGTGGCGTCATGGTAGTTGCGAACAAACAAAATGATATGATCCCAACCCGTACTGTTACGGGTTGGCGGATGTGCATCGATTATCGAAAACTAAATGATGCCACCCGTAAGGATCACTTTCTGCTACCTTTTATAGATCAAATTTAAGAACGCCTTTTAGGTCACTCCTACTACTGTTTTCTCGATGGTTTGTCGGGATATTTCCAAATCCCAATTTCACCCGACCACCAAGAGAAACCCACTTTCACTTGTCCCTTTGGCACCTTCGCTTATCGAAGGATGCCATTTGGTCTTTGTAACGCGTCAGCTACATTCCAAAGGTGTATGCTGGTAATATTTGACGAGTTAGTAGAGGAGGTGATGGAAGTGTTTATGGACGATTTCTCCGTGTTCGGAAACTCATTTAAAAATTGTTTAAAAAATCTTGAGCGCGTGTTGCAGCGATGTGAGGAAACGAATTTAGCGCTTAATTGGGATAAATGCCATTTTATGGTCAAAGAAGGATTAGTCCTTGGCCATAAAATTTCGGACAAGGAGATCGAGGTCGATAGGGCCAAGATCGAAGTAATTGAAAAGCTCCCCCCTCCAACAAACGTAAAAGCTATTAGAGGTTTCCTAGGCCACGCGGGGTTTTATCCGCGCTTTATACAAAATTTTTCCAAAATCACAAAGCCGTTAACCCATCTTCTCGAAAAAGAATCCTCCTTTATTTTCAACGATGAATGCCACTTGGCCTTTAAACTTATCAAAGAGAAACTTATAAACTCCCCGATTCTAGTCGCCCCAGATTGGTCGCTCCCTTTTGAAATCATGTGCGACGCGAGTGATATTGCGGTTGGTGCCATTTTAGGCCAACGGGTGAGTAAGTATTTCCACCCGATTTATTATGCGAGCAAAACACTCACGCCAGCACAAGCGAACTACACCACTACCGAGAAGGAACTTCTAGCAATCGTTTTCGCTTTTGATAAGTTTAGGTCGTATATCATGCTTTCCAAAGTTATCGTCTTCACAGATCACTCCGCGCTTAGGTATCTCTTAAGTAAATTGGACTCCAAGCCTCGTCTTTTGCGATGGATCCTCCTCTTGCAGGAGTTTGATTTAGAGATCAAGGACAAAAGGGGAGCCAAAAACTTGGCGGCCGATCATCTTTCTCGATTAGAAAATCCCTCCTCGGAAGCATTAATAGAAGCCAACATTAACGATAAATTTCCCGAAGAGCGCCTCCTTGCTCTCGAAAATATTAATTCATCTTCTACCCCTTGGTTTGTGGATTTGGCTAACTATTTAGTAGCCCGGGTCCTGCCAAAAGAATTCTCGAGTCAGCAAAAGAAGAAATTCTTTTCTGATTTAAAGAATTATTTTTAGGATGACCCCTTTTTATTTCGTGTTTGCGCAGACCAGGTGGTGAGAAGATGCGTCACAAGTGAGGAAGGCCTTAAAATTTTACGTCATTGTCACGAGGGACCAACTGGTGGTCATTATCAAGCAAACCGAACCGCGAGGAAGGCGCTGGAGGCGGGCTTTTATTGGCCCACGCCCTTCAAAGATGCTCACACCCTTGTGAGTACTTGCGACAGCTGCCAGCGGTTGGGGAACATCTCCCGCCGGGATGCGATGCCCCAAAACATTTTCTTAGAATGCGAAATTTTCGATCTTTGGGGTATTGATTTTGTTGGTCCTCTCCCTCTCTCTTATTCAAATAAATATATTCTCGTTACGGTCGACTACGTGTCGAGGTGGGCAGAAGCGCCAGCTCTCCCCACCAACGATGCGCGAGTCGTCGTTAATTTCTTAAAAAAATTATTTTCTCGATTTGGCACACCGCGCGCTATAGTGAGTGATCGGGGCACCCATTTTTGCAATAGTCAATTTACAAAAATCTTATCAAAATATGGTGTCATGCACAAATTATCCACTGCATATCACCCACAAACGAGTGGACAAGTCGAAGTTGTTAATCGAGAATTAAAGCAGATTTTAGAAAACACGGTTTCTATTAATCGGAAGGACTGGGCAATAAAGCTCGATGACGCGCTATGGGCTTATCGAACGGCGTACAAGACCGCTATCGGTTGTACACTGTATCGAATGGTTTATGGCAAGGCTTGCCACCTTCCAGTGGAACTAGAACACCGCGCATTTTGGGCGCTTAAATTTTTAAATCTCGATTCCACTTTAGCGGGCGATCAAAGAAAATTTCAAATGAACGAATTAGATGAATGGTGAGCGAATGCGTATGAGACCAATAAATTATATAAGGAGCGAACAAAGTTTTATCACGATAAACACAAAAAATTTCTGAAAACTTTTTCGTCGGGCGACCTCATCCTCCATTATAATTCTCGCCTTCGCCTTTTTCCGGGAAAACTAAAATCTCGATGGACCGTACCCTTTATTGTTAAAGAGGTTTGGTCCTATGGAAAAATCTTAATTTCTCACCCGGAAAAAGGTAACTTCAAAGTAAATGGGCACCGCCTTAAGTTATATCTTCCGGGAGAGCTAGCTAACGAGAAGAGTGAATCATTATCTTTTCATCCTATAATATGATCGGCAAGTGGGTCAAGCTACGCGACCTTAAACAAGGTGCTTTTGGGAGGCACCCCAAAGTAATCTTTTTATTGTTTTTCTTTTTATTTTAATATGTTTTGTAGGTAACCGACGCTTCCCCCGCATCTTCATAACCAGGGAAGCCCTCATAACCTCTCCTTCATTTTTATTATTATTTTTGTTTTGTCTTGCACTTTCTTCTTTTACTTCATACTTAGTTTTAAACATTGTGGACAATGTTTAACTTTAAGTATGGGGTGTATATAGTTCTTTGTAAATAGTTTTTTTAATTAGAAAATTTTCAAAAAAAAAATAAAGAAAAAAAAGTGACTTGGGTCAACTCCTCGACAGCATCTCCACGTCTGGGACCTCACCCCATCTCACCTCCTAGTACCGTGAGAACCCTTCACGGGTATACCTCGGAAAGTCCAAGAATTAACAAAAAAAAACTTAAGCTTTTTAGTATAACTTTTATTGTTTATTTCTTATAAAAAAAAAGATAATATAAAAAATCCAAAAAAAAAAAGATAATTTCAAAATAAAAATAAAAAATATGAAAAACTAAAAATACAAAAAATATAAAAATCCTATACCTCTCCGATTTGTTGTTTTTGTGAGTTCTTAGAAATCTAGTTGAGGATGTTTATAAGCATGTTTAGGTTTTTAATTAGCTAAAATTTTGCTTATCATAGTTTGTTAATTTTAAATTTAAGGTAATTTTGCTTTAAGAATCATCTTAAGATTTTAACTTGATTAGAGAATTTATTTAGCATGACTTCTCTTTTTATTTTTAAATGGCTTCATTTTATAGTGAATTTGCTAAACCTCTTTAGATTTCAATTATATTTTCTTCTAACTTTTTAGATCTTAGGAAATTTAATTTTACTAGAATTTGCTCTCAATATAATTTAAAGCTAGCTAGATTTATTTTCCTTCCCTACCCCCTTTGTTGGCATAAAAAAATGAAGTTTAAAAGATCATATGTCATGGGAATAAGAGGATACAATTCATTATTCTCTAAACATATGCACCCAAAAAAATCATTTAAAAGATTATATGACATGGAGTAAGACGATAAAATTCATTACTCATAAACATAAACATTTTGGGTTTTTATTAGATGGAAAAAAAGAGAAAAATATTCATGATGGGGATAAATTCCATTACCTCCATTCAAAAAATTCTCTTCTTTTGCCAAATTTTATGAAATCCCCATTAGCCAATTATCATTGTTCTAGATTTAGTTTAAGATTATGGAGAGAGCAATATTTAGTAAGTTACTTTTCCTTAAGTTTCTTTTAAGATAGAGTTCTTATAATTTTAATTCAATCTCGTTTTATAATTTCTACAATATTGTTAAACCAATTAATTTTCTTGAGAAGTCCTTGCCTAAACATTTTTCCCTTTTTTCAAATCATCGTCATAATTTAGGACTTAACTCCTCCTTGAATTTACTCTTAACTTAACTTTTGGTTTAAATGAAATTTTAGTTTAAAATTAAAAATTTTAAGGATGTCTTATAAATTATGTCTCACACTTTTTCTCTGGAATAGCAAAACCTCAAGTATGGGGGTATTTGATGAGTAGTATTTATGCGTATTTTAATTATAGTATTTAGTTTAGTTTTAATTTAAAATTGCAAATATTATTTTTATTTTAGTTTAAAATCACTTCTTTTATAATTTCTGTTCTAAATGTAGTTTTACTTTTATTTTTTTGCAGAATTTTGGGAAAAATTAGAGAAAATCACAAGTCACGCCCTCAGTCACGCCCGTGACCAAGGGCGTGTGACCTAAAGATCTGCGTTCAATGAAAACCGAGCTGAGTTCGACGAAAGCTCTCTGCCCCTGCGTTCGACGAAATTGGAGCTGAGTTCAACGAAAGCTCTCTGCCCCTGCGTTCGACGAAAGCTCTCTGCCCCTGCGTTCGACGAAATTGGAGCTGAGTTTGATGAAAGATCTCTGCCCCTGCGTTCGACTAAATTGGAGCTGAGTTCGACGAACATGCTCTGCCCCTGAGTTCGATGAGCGCTCTCTGCCCCTGCGTTCGACGAAGCCTGAGCTGAGTTCGACGAACGCGCTCTGCCCCTGAGTTTGACGAATGCTCTCTGTCGAGGAGTTGACCTAAGTCACGCCCTTGACCAAGGAGTCATGCTCGTGACTTCCTGTGTGATCCTTGCTCCCTGCCGCGCCGAAATTAAGCCCATGCCGCACCGAATTCAAGCCCATGCCGCTTTGATGAAGCCGCCCAAATACACGCCCGTGACCAAAGTTACACGGGCGTGTAATGTCTGAATTTCTCCCTCCGTCATGTAAAGTCCACGTCACTGTCAGATCCAATGTCAGCAATGTTTACACGCCCTAGGTCACGCCCGTGACCCTAGGTCACGCCCGTGACCGAGGGCGTGTAACTTGAAATTTTTGCCAATAAATTCAGAGGCTCTCCCTTGAGTTGATAGTTCAAAAATTTGGAGAGGGGAGTTACTGTTAGAGCTATTAGTTAACTTTTTCAATGCTTTTTCATGTCTTTCAATTTCATGTTCTCTTTCTTTTCAATTCATGTAATGTGCTAGTTCCTATTTCTATGCAATAGTTAGTTAAAGCTTGTAGCCTTAATTATCCTAGCTTTGTAATCTTATTTAAAGAGTTGTAATAGCTTTTCATTTCAATGAAAGTTGGCATAATTTTCTTTACCTCTCTTTCTTCATAGTGACTTTCCTTCTTGAAATTTGTCTTTTTTTTTAGTTTAGTAAAACAACCCTCAAAAATCGTTCGATAAGATAATGGTGATTTTCCTCGAAGTAGAATTATTCAACGTGCCCCGTGGAATACGACCTTGGTATTTCTAAATATCCTATACTATAGATGATAAGGTACACTTGCCTTATTCGGATATAGTTTTGGACAAAATCTTCAAACCTTCGCTTAATTTCAAAGCATGAAATTTCTATATCATGCTGCATCAAGTCTAGTGGCTCCCATGTATGCTCTTCCTGTCCATGATTCCTCCATAGGACCTTGACAAGCGGGACCTTCTTGCGCAGCAAGACTCGTAAGTCCGTGTCGTCTATCCGAACTGGCTCCAGGTGAACCGACTGATCAGTAGCTACTGGCCCCTCTGAAGTAGATATCTGATGCTCTGGCCGAAGTAGAGACTTCCTAAGTGAGGAGACGTGGAAAACGTCGTGCAGTCCCTCCAACACCGGCGGTAACTCCAATCTGTAAGCCAAGGGACTGATCTGCTCCAGGATCCTATAAGGCCCCATATACCTCAGACTGAGATTCTTCTTCCCGCGAACCCCCGAGACTCCATGCATCGGACGTATCTTCAAGAAAACCCGATCTCCCACCTAGAACTCCACCATACGATGATGCGCATCGTAATACATGGCCTACATGCTCTGGGCCTCCAGCATCCTATCTCAAATCAGACACACCTGAGCCTCCGTTTCCTCCATGAACTCTGAGCCAAGTGCATTGGGATCCTCATCCTGAACCCAAGACAATGGTGTCCTGCATCTCCGCCTGTACAATGCCTCATAAGGTGCCCTTCCTATACTAGCCTGATGACTGTTGTTGTATGAGAACTCGACTAATGGCAACAGTCTCTCCCATGGCTCCCCTGCCTCAACTGCAGAAACCTGTCCTCCAGCTCGTCCCTTGTAGACTGCGGCACAAAATGCTCCAGCAGTGCTTCCTTGAAATCATCCCACGAAACATTCGAAGCCTCCAGTCCTGCATAAGCTGTGTCCAGGAACCTCTTCCACCATCTCTTGGCAAGGGACTCCAAGCAAGAGACCACAAGTGGCACCTCCATATCTGCTGGGCACTGAATCCCTATCAGCATCTCCTCCATGATGTCCACTCACTCCTCAGTCCTCACAACGGTCTCCGTCCCGATGTAAGATGGTGGGGAGAGACCTCAAAAGATGCTAAGCCAGTTGGCCCCGGGGTTTTGCTGAGGAGCCGGTGCCTGCTGTGCCCTGAATGTCTCTAGAATGGCAGTCAGTGTCTGACCCAACTCTGATTGCTAGAACGGGGTAGGAGCTGGGGGTGGTGGGATGACGTTTGGAGTCGGTGGAACTCCATGCTGTGTTGTAGGGTTCGTCGCAGGCTACACATGAAAATTACATTTGTAAGGGACTTAGCTAAAGAACATTCAGTTAGAAGTGGACCTTTTCATGTGATTTCCCTTATGGCACACCATTGCTTCCGCTGCTAGTTTCTCCTCAAACTAAGCTCGCACGGGGTGGCCCTGGGTTTGTGGACTTCTTTTCTTCCGATCGAGGTTTACTCTGATAGCACTTGTAAGACACCATTTTTTTCTTTCCAAACCCGGGGTCTTAGGCCCAGAACCCGCGCTTTGCGGTGACACCCTCGCTCGGGAAGGTTGCCACCACAAAACGCCGATGCTGCTGGACAAATCGATCACAAAAGAAGTAAAGCTTAAACAACTCAAAGAAGCCAAGTCCACATCACATAGAAAAGTAAATCATCACATAGAGATGTCCACATAAATATAACCAAAACAAAAGATAGAGATAACAAGGGTTCCTGCCCGATACATCAAATCCTCACTATAATTTCACTCGCTGAAGCAAATCTACTAAAACTGATAAGTCACTCACGGATCCTATCATCGGTGCTCCCATGCTAGACTGCCCCGCCTCCATCTGCACCGGCCTCTGGTGCTGCTCCGTCTCCGTGGTCTCCTAAAATGATAAGGTCCACCGACCGTTAGTCAAAAAGACTAAGCCAATCCCACACCCCTCCGCCGGTGACTCCTAGGCACTGAGCCGGAAGGATGAAGCGGAAGACAACAAGGGGTATAATCAAAAAGCAGATGACATGGGCATAATCTACAGGAAATGTTCTACACTACACAAGTGTTTATAGATAATCGAAGCAGTAAAGAGCATAATAAGAGCAGGTAAAGAGTAAGTAAGGTGCAGTAAGTAAAGACATGTATATAATAGAAAAGTAATCATTGATTTATAGGAATGCTCATACAAACCTATAGACCAAGGGGTCGTTTAGCAAGGCCTATCGTATAAGAAGTCACATAACCGACTTATACGATAGGGGTAGGGGTTGAAATGCAATGTTTATGATATGACTTGCAAGGTATGCAGTTTATGCTATGTCCACATAAGTGCAACTCACACACTTCAACTCTATGCGCACAGACCTTTAGTTCACCCTTTTTGGAGCTAGCAAGACTACTAGGATACTCCTGTATGGCAAACGGAAGCGGTGGGTTGGGCCTCGCCCACCTCTAGGTTGGTATATGCACTACCTAACCTAGACCTATCGTACGCCTCAACGCAAAACCACGGAGCATCTGCGTACTCTTACTGGCTGGACCACCAGAGTTTTATGGCTAAGTGCAAATTCCACACTTGCCGAGCCCGAGTATCAACATCGGTGCAACGACCGTCGACACTAAGGACCCACCACCTTATGCACATGCATTGTCACAAACTATTTAGAATCTCCAAACCATAAACCACCTGGTCTTAACTTGCATGGCCAAGAACCAATTTGAGTCACAAACTCACCAAATCAATAATCTGCACCAACCACCACCGAGCCTACCTCTCGAGGTACCAAACCAACTGAACTCTCGTGACCTCGAGTTGTGGGTGAGTGAGTTATTAATTAATCTTGAGCAACATCTTACTCCTACGACTTATGGTTAATCTTGGACTTCCCGAGGGTTACCCTGTAAGGGGCTTACTACGGTACTAGGAGCTATAATGGGATGATACCCCACGGCTCCCTTTCTCAAGACACTTACTGTTATTTGTATCTACTCTTAAGAACTTCCCTCTTACCATTTCTCTTGAGTTAGACCTAAGTGTTTTATGACACACCAGGGAAAGACGATCTTTCGTCAATCCCTAGCACAACCTTACCCTTAACCCACCAAGTACACACTCATCACATACACTTCCTTGGGTGGACTTACAACTATTTACCCAACCAATGTGCACCATCTGCACATCATTTCCACCTAGTAGGCCGCTAAATACCTAAGTTTCACAATTTTCCTATACGTAGACCAAACTAACTATATGAAGCTTATAAGTAGAAGTACTCCAAATATTCACCCAACTGTCTCAACATATTTACCAGAAGACTATCATGATATTATAAGACTAAATCCAGAGAATCATATTTTCCCTTATTTATTTGGCATTTATTTTTAATTTTCTCAACATTGGCCAAGTATGAAATTGAACATGAAGTGTAGTCTATTCTTATCTTATGGCCCCCCTAAAATCACGATAAATCTATTATGCCAAAAATACAGTAAATACTGAATATCACAATTTAACAATAAGGAAATATCCTCTACTTTTAATATTTAACTTATATCCAAATTTGTAGATTTATGAAGGAACCAACAAAAATACTTACACAAAAATTATGGGAAAATTACCAGACCTTTGTATTCATCAGAAAAGGCTACTAACTAAATTGTAGAATTTATGGAAATCATTTTCTCACTTAAAAGAATTCTTTAAGCAAAATCCAATTAGGATAAGTTGTGAAGTAGCCTACTGATAAAAGTCTCCAAAAAATTATATAAAAATTCACAGAGCTTCCTAGTGCTCTGAAATGTCCTTTCACCAATTTGCACAATTTATCAAAGATTATTGGACCCTCAATTATTTTTCTTAAGCCTAAGACAAATTAAGTGCCTTGTGAATGAAGTACTGGTTAAATCTTTTAATTAATTACACAAAAAATACTAGAGGCCTATAATATGATTATAAAGGCATTAATAAGATTTAATCATCATCCAAGATCATTTGAGCATGTAAATACCTCTTATAAGAAATTTTCCTAAAGGGGTTATGTCCTAATTTAGGGAGAATAGATTCTCCTAAAATTCTCCCAAAATTCCCTAGGGCATAACTACACCCCATGAACATATCTACTAAGTTCCATGGCCATTCTAGTGCTTTTGACCACATGACCTTCACAAAGCTCTATATGCACCCCAAGGGGTAAGACTAGGGTTCTAGGGCTTATCCACCTCTACACCACCCCATCTTACTCATGAAGTTGTTTTAGGTGATCCTAAACCAGTGGCCAAGGTTTCACCTTATGGTGAGGAGATTTGACCACAATATCCCAAGATAACACAATGTCCTAATTTTGACCTAGTTTGACTCAACTTGGATTGACAAATTACCCAATCAAAATAGTCGCAATTGGGCTGAGATTTTTACCAAGTTCATAACATAACCCTAAGGAGCACCCACCAGAATTTGGAGGGCATTGGAGGTCATTTGACCCAATAATTAATTTCTAAATGATTTATGGAATTATCTCAAAAACCTTTGAAAAAGGTTCTCCTAAAAATTCCATCTTTGATTATGTTGTGTGGGTGTATGTAACCAGACTAGGTTTTAAATATCAAGGCCATAACATCTACCAATGAAAAGATATGCATGGAAGAGTGACTGCCCTACCCTTGGGACCAGTCCTACCATTTTGGCTCTACAGGGAGCTACAGTGCTGCTGTTGCGCTGAAACAAATATTCACTTAATCTACACACCAAGGGCTACTATATTGGTGTTGGGCACTTTTTCATCAGAGGTGTTCTAGTATTTTTGATAATTAAAATGAAACACTGCTTATTATGTGACAGAAAACACTATAAACATTTAATTATATTACTGACACTGCATTCGACGAAAGCTGAACACATCTGCGTTCGACGAAAGCTGAACACATCTACGTTCGACAAAAACTAATTGTGCTCGACGAAGACAGAATAAATATGCGTTCGACGAAAACTAACCTGCGCTCGACGAAAGCAGAACAAATCTGCATTCGACGAAAACTAACCTGCGCTCGACAAAAGTAGAACAAATCTGCGTTCGGCGAAATCTAACCTGCGCTCGACGAAAACAGAACAAATCTGCGTTCGACGAAATCTAACCTGCGCTCGACAAAAACAGAATAAATCTGCGTTCGATGAAAACTAAACTGCACTCGACGAAATGAATTCCGTTCGATGAACTCCATATTCAGTTCGTCGAACTAAACTATCAGATCGACGAAGTCTAAAATGCAATCAACGAATCAGTTCCGTTCGACGAACTCAGGATTCCGTTCGACGAACTTCAACAATCAGATCGACAAATTAAATGAAATAACATAAACATTAAAAACAGATCCGCCGGCTCTCAGTTATCGTCCCCGAGGAATGGACTGCGCGCGACAACCCGACCAGGGTTTCTTTGTGGGATGATTTCCTGGCCACCTATACCTCTTCCTGGCCAGCCAATGCCACCACCACCTCCGTTGAGGTGGTGGCCGGCAATAGGCGTGGTTGGTCGGCCGAAGGTGGTCGGATCGAGTTTTAGAGGAGGGGAAAAAGTGTCTGTAACGAACCCTTTCGAAAGCACAATCTGAGCCCAATTGAGCACGGATCTAGCCCCAAATCAACATAAGATCTAGCACTAAGGGAGGGGAAGCAGATCAGACCTATGTGGAGGCTTGGTGGCGTGAATTCCGGCGAGTTGCCATTGACGGTGCTGGAGCTTTCGGTGCCATGTCGATCTAGTCTTCCTCTGCATGATTCTCACTAGAAGGTTGGGGGTTCTCTTCCTCTCTGCGCACTAAAGGAAATGGGGGGTTTCAATTCGAGCTTTGGTGGCTTTATTCCTGAAAGCCGATAATGGCCATTAACTAGGATTTCGGTTACTTCTAATTCTCCCTTAATCCAACCCCCCTGGCCATAGAAACTCCAGAGTTTGTTTGTAACTGAAGGGGGGAGGTGAATGCTCATCAATTAGGGGGAATTGAAGGATCAATTGCATTAAATCTCCAAGAATGCTCTCTTTCTCTCTCCGATTTGGGGGAAACCTCCAATTTCTCTCTCCTAATCACCAAATACAGAACTTAAGTGGTTATTTCAGTAATTACCAGGCCAACTAGATGGTGGACCTCTTTAGTTGGGCCTAGCCCAAATAGATTGGGCTTGATTAGGTTAAATTAGGGTAATTTGACCTAAATTAAGCTTGAGTTGACTTTGGTCAAATTGACCAATTGGGTTGACCCCAAAGGGTGGCTTGGGCTCCATTGGCTTCCCTTAAGGGTTAGGAAGGTATAGGTAGGGTCAATTTGGCAAGGATAGGGTGAATTGTCCCTTATTAGGACACTTTGACCAAATTAGGGTTAAGGTTGACTTTAGTCAAATTGGCCTCTTAGGTTGACCCCAATGGGTCCCTGGGGCTCAAAGGAGACCCCTAATGGGTTAGGGATGCTATGGTGGGGTCAAGGTTCAAGGTGGGGCCCTAAAGTCCAACCCTAGGCTTGGTATTTGAAAATTGCTATTTGAAGACCACTTGGGTTTTCTCCTTCCCACCTATGTTCACAAGGTCTTGAGCTCTTCCTATGGTTTTTTCATGACCTAGTCATGACAAAACCATCTTAGGGGTCTCGTTGTTTGGGGGATGTTACAAATCCCAATACATAAAAATAAAAAAATCATCCTCGAAATTCAGGTTAAGCCTGTGGGGTTTTCTTCTACAAGAAAGAAAATATAATATCCCAGGAAAATTAAATTATACCCGTCGTAAAAAGCAGCGGGTACTTTTGCTGCATCAAGTCCAGTGGCTCCCAAGTATGCTCTTCCTGTCCATGATTCCTCCATAGGACCTTGACCAGCGGGACCTTCTTGGGCCGCAAGACTCGTAACTTCGTGTCGTCTATCAGAACCGGCTCCAGGTGAACCGACCGATCAGTAGCTTCTGGCCCCTCTGAAGTAGATATCTGCTGCTCTAGCCGAAGTAGAGCCTTCCTAAGTGAGGAGATGTGGAAAACGTCGTGTAGTCCCTCAAACACCAGCGGTAGCTCCAGTCTGTAAGCCAAGGGACCGATCCGCTCCAGGATCCTATAAGGCCCCATATACCTCGGACTGAGCTTCTTCCGCCCGCAAACCCACGAGACTCCATGCATCGGACGTATCTTCAAGAAAACCCGATCTCCCACCTGTAACTCCACCATACGATGACGGGCATCGTAATACTTGGCCTGCCTGCTCTGGGCCTCCAGCATCCTATCTCGAATCAGCCTCACATGAGCCTCCGTGTCCTCCACGAACTCTGAGCCAAGTGCCTTGGGATCCTCATCCTGAACCCAAGACTACAGTGTCCTGCATCTCCGCCCGTACAATGCCTCATAAGGTGCCCTTCCTATACTATCCTGATGACTGTTGTTGTATGAGAACTCGACTAATGGCAACAGTCTCTCCCATGGCTCCCCGCGGTCTAGAATGCAAAGACGTAGAAGATCTTCCAGGGTCGGGTTGGTATGCTCTGTTTGCCCGTCTGTCTGGGGGTGGAAAGCTGTACTAAAAGTCAAACGGATGCCTAGGTAGGCCTGCACCGCTCTCCACTCCCTTGACGTAAATCGTCCATCCCGATCTGATACGGTCGTCCTAGGCACACCATGATACCGAACAAACTGCTCAACAAACCTTCGCACCAAAACACTGACTGGATCGTCCTTCCTGATTGGAATGAACCTGGCCACCTTCGTCAATCTATCGACGATCACCCAAACCGAGTCATTCCCCGCATGAGATCGGGGGAAGACCGTGTTGTAACACCCCAAAAATCGTAGTTCAGCGAGGTAGGCGGAGTGGTAGTGCTGCGTTCGGGATAGGCTAAAATTCCATAGCTGTTCAGTGCGCACGACCAGTGTCCTCTTCGCGCACGACCAGTGACCGTGCGCATGTGATCGTGTGTTAATTCGCAAGGATTCAGAGTTCTGTCTCGAACAGTGCGCACGACCAGTGTCCTCTTCGCGCACGACCAGTGACCGTGCGCATGTGATCGTGCGTTAATTCGCAAGGATTCGGAGTTCTGTCTCGAACAGTGCGCACGACCAGTGTCCTCTTTGCGCACGACCAGTGACCGTGCGCATGTGATCGTGCGCCCTATTTATCTGCTCCGCGATTTTGAGCGGAGAAGGAGATCGGTCCGTCCAAATCTATTGGATTTTGATCCAACGGCTGCGATGGTTGGCTGGGGGGTTTTAGGGCTTGGTAGAGGAGTTAAACCCTCATTATTTCCAAGGCTTTCTCTCTCTTAGGTTGGAGGGAGGAGGAGGAGGCAAGGAGGAAGAAGAAGGGGAATCCGCCATTGCCGGAGCTTCGGAGCTTCGTTCGCCGATCCGAGACCGGCAGTGCGTAGAGGGCATCAAGGCGCTTCTTCTCCACCGTGTGGTTGCAAGCTTCTCATGGCTAGGAGGAGATCTCAAAAGGTAACGACATTTCTCCTCCCGGTCTTTAGGATGCGTGTTTGGCATCCCTTCTTTTTCTGCATTTTGGCACCGGATCCGTCGAGTGAGAGGGATCCGGGTCGCCTTGGTTCAAGATAAACCACCGGGTTGATTGTGTCCGTCCCCGGCATGTTTTGCACTAGAGATCCGCTCCGTTAGCGGATTAGGCATTGTGGGTGAAGCCGGATTTGTGGTCGTTGGTCCGATCCGGTGATGTTGATTTACGCACATTTTAGGGGTTTTGTTAGAAATCCGATTACGGTGAACTCGTCGTGGTGATGCCTTTATAACTTCGTGTGGTAACGAATGTTGGGTTTAGGGCGGAGAAATAATGTGCGGATTTTGGGGCTTGTGATGCCTAGTGTTGTGCGAAGGAGCGATTGGTCTTTGTGGTCGGCTGGCTATCCCGTGAAGACTGAGATTCACGTGTGGAGAGTGTCCCGGCAAGATTAGTCCCTTCGATTGTTGACTGACGAGAATGTCTGTGCTACGGTTGAGTCCGTTGACGGTCGCCAGGCGAGGCAATCGGTGGACGTTGCCCCGAAAGTAAGCCCAGGGCCTTGGGACGTTTTGGTTGGCCAGAATTCTTAGAATCGGTCTTGGTGCGTTATTGGCGGCCCGAGCGTGTGAGCTGTCAGACAAGCCCGATGGCATGGTGGGCCAGGCGAGGTGGGTCTCAGCAAGAGCGCTTGGCCTTGGGTTTTGATGCCCTTGTGGGGAAGTAATGAGTACCCTTGTGTTGGTGATGTATGATGATGTGTTAGATTCATACGCTTTAGGGCGCCTTGGGTGAAACCCGGGCTTGCACTCATTTTGCATTGTTAGGCCCCTTTTATTACCTGCTCAACATAGAAACGTGGATGATGCTTGTGACACTCATGCCAGTATTTATGTTGCTTTCCTTTATATACTTTTGCATATGAAGTGCTGACTTGCAGGGTGAAGTAGTTCCCCGGGGTCCGCTAGGACGGCCGGGAGGAGGGATGTTGTTACACCGCTTGTGGTCAGCCATAGCTGACCCTCGTTTACCGCTCTTTGTGATTTGGTTGCAGGGCAAGAATCGCAGGCTGGACCCAGCGCGCCGGCCAAAAAGGTCTATAGCCTCACGAAGTGCTTAGTTGATTTCCTGCATTACTTTCTTCGTACTTTGTTATATCCGGCTTGCATGCCGAGGCAGTATAGGGAAAAACTATCCTTCCCCTTTTGTTGGGATGTCTTTTATTATGGAATGTTTGATGTTTTGGACATTGTTTTGTAAGGCCTTAAGGCCAGTTGGACTCCTTTGTAGTATGGACAATCTCTGTGGCTTAGTTTGTTTCCGCTGTGTTGTCTGAGTTATGAGATTGGGTAGTTAATATCATCTTTTCATACTAAAGCTGTGGCGGTTATATGCTGTGGGGTCCCGGCCGGACCCATATTATATGGTCATTACAGGGGAGGTGTTACAAGTTGGTATCAGAGTCAGGTTCGTTCTAGTATTCTTGCGAGGTCTAGTGTTTTTGGATCGCGTAAGAGATTGTTCACATAGGAGTATTGTGCGGGATCATGAGTATCCCTGCGTTCGGGTCTTGCGTTTAGATCCCGATGAGCGTTTATTTGTTTCCTTGCTTATGCTAGGATGTTGGCGACGATGCGGGGACATCGAGGAGGCAAGAGGAGCCTTCGGGGAGTAGTGCTACTGCTCCAGGCCTCATGAATGTGGGCATGTCCCCGGCTGATTTCTGTCGCATGCTAGCGGAGGCAATGGTAGCGGCTCAAGCTGGAGCGATGCCACGGGTTCCTACGCCGGTGGTGCAAGTTGCGACCCCTGTCACTCCGGCGGCTACGCCGGATACACCGGATGTCGAAGTAAGGCAAGCAGAGCCTCTAGCGGAGAGAGCTATTCCGATGGGTGATCGATTCATGAAGTATTTCTTGAGTTTCCACCCTCCGACATTCAAGGGAGTGGGCACTCCAACGGATGCCGAGGATTGGCTTTCGAGGATCCAGGAGCTCTTGAAGGCAGCTGAGACCCCAGCTGAGAGGCAGTCTCACTTTGCGAGCTTCATGTTAGAGGGCGATGCGAAGTTGTGGTGGGTGAACCATAACGGTCGACTTTTTGTTGGGCGTGTTCCGTCCATGGAGGAGTTCGGAAATGCTTTCCTAAAGCGTTACATTCCGGCTTCAACAAGGTTAGCACTGCAGTGGCAGTTTCTGCATTTGGTGCAGCGGGAGAAGACGGTGGATGAATATCTGCAAGAGTTCACTCGGTTGGGTCGGTATGCGGGCACGACAATGGCAGATGATGAAGAGAGAGATAACCTCTTTTATCAAGGGTTGAGGGAAAATTTAAGGCAACCACTCATAGCCTTGAAGAATGCGGGATTCAATGAGTTGGTCAAAGCCGCTCGCACGCTGGAGAGCGACTTGGAGCGAACTCAACGGCGAAAGGGTGTTGCGGCAAGGCAGGGAGAAGGAAAGCCTTCTAAGTCTCAGTCCCAGTGGAAGTCCGAGGGCAGCCGATGGAAGAAGAAGCCCCGTCCTAATCGGCCTGGGGAGAGAAGTGGCGCACCTTCGGGAGATTTCCGTTCCAAAGGTCCGGTTACTTGTTACCAGTGTGGCAAGGTGGGTCACATTAGTCATTTTTGTACCGAGGGCGGAGCTGGGCCAGAGCCGAGACAAGAACAATCGGTGCGTTCGGGTCCCGGTGTTGCAGAGAAGGGGAAAGCGGCGGAGTCGAGTGCTTCGCGGTTCCCTCCAGTGCAGCCTAGGGCCTATAATCTTGGGCAACAGGAAGCGATACGTCAACCCGATGTGGTGACAGGTACGAAAGGTTTAAGTTTCGTTTGTTACTATAATGTAGTTTGCGGCCTTTTATGTTTGTTTTGCACGTGGTTAGGTTTCGTGCTAGTTTCGGGCTACCCCTCTCGAGTGTTGTTCAACACGGGGGCGTCACACTCTTTTCTTGCAGAAAGTTTTATCCGGAAGATTGGTGCTGAGCCCGTAGTGGCAGGAGTGGAGCTGAGTGTGCGTATGCCGAATGGGTCTTTCATGACTACCATGAGGAAGGGACGCATTGTGATGCAAATTGGCGATTGTGATTTCGTGTTGGTAGCAGCGATTCTGCCACTAGCTGAATTCGATGTTATCTTGGGAATGGACTGGCTTGCGGAGCAGCGAGCTAGTATCGACTGCCAGTTGAAGGTGGTAACCCTGAGAGCTGAAGGAAGAGCAGAGGTCAAGTTTGAAGGCCTAAGCGGAGTGGCTTGCTCCCTGATTTCCGCTATGCAAATGAGGCGTGCGGTGAATCAAGGAGGCGAGGCATTTTTAGCTTTGTTGGAGGCTCACTCCACAAAGTTGGCTATTAGAGAAGTTCCGGTGGTGGAAGAATTTGAGGATGTATTCCCCGAGGAGCTTCTGGGAGCACCTCCTCAGCGTGAAATCGATTTCTCGATAGAGTTGGTACTGGGTGCGAGGCTGGTGTCGCGTCCTCCATTTAGGATGGCACCGAAGGAACTGGCCGAGCTAAAGGTTCAGTTGCAAGAGTTGTTAGAGCAAGGGTACATTAGGCCCAGCTCTTCGCCGTGGAGCGCACCAGTTTTGTTTGTGAAGAAAAAGGACGGAAGTATGCGGTTGTGCATTGATTACCGTGAGCTAAATAAGTTGACCGTCAAGAATAAATATCCGATTCCCCGAATCGATGATTTGTTCGACCAGTTAGTGGGGTCGGTGGTGTACTCCAAGTTGGATTTGAAATCGGGGTACTACCAGTTGAAGATTCGAGAAGAGGACGTTGCCAAGACAGCGTTTGGGACTCGTTATGGACACTACGAGTTTTCGGTGATGCCGTTCGGACTGACGAACGCGCCATCTGTGTTCATGGATTTGATGAACAGGGTTTTTCGCCCGTTCTTAGATTCGTTCGTGGTGGTGTTTATTGATGATATTTTGGTGTATTCAAAATCGGAGGCAGAGCATGAGTCTCACTTGAGGCAAGTATTGCAGACTCTAAGGGAGAATCAGCTTTATGCTAAGTTCTCAAAATGTGAGTTTTGGATCGAGAAGGTGGCTTTCTTGGGGCACATAATTAGTGGAGATGGGGTGACGGTAGATCCAGCGAAGATTGAAGCCATTAAGGGTTGGCCTGTATTGAGAACCGTGGCGGAAGTCCGGAGCTTCCTTGGACTAGCCGGTTATTACAGAAGATTCGTGGAGAACTTTTCGCGGATGGCGTTGCCCCTCACCACACTCACTCGCAAGGACCAGAGGTTTGTTTGGACACCGGAGTGTGCCCGGGCATTCAAGAATTTGAAGGAAAGATTGATGTCTGCCCCAATCCTTAGTCTTCCTAGTGGGACGGAAGGATTTCAGATCTTTAGCGACGCGTCAGGTTGCGGGTTGGGTTGCGTGCTGGTGCAGCACGGCAAGGTGATAGCGTATGGGTCAAGGCAGTTAAAGACTCATGAGAGGAATTATACCGTCCATGATCTGGAGTTGGCGGCGGTAATCTTTGCGCTAAAACTGTGGAGACACTATGTTTATGGTGCGAAGGTGGAGATCTTCACGGATCACAAAAGCCTGAGGTATCTCCTAGACCAAAAGGATCTGAATATGCAGCAGCGTAGGTGGGTCGAGTTCCTTGGGGACTACGACGTGGAGATTCAGTATGCGCCGGGTAAAGCCAACGTGGTGGCGGATGCTTTGAGTAGGAAGTACTCCGGGCAAGGTAATTGGATGGAGGCGCATAGCGAGCATTTGATTCGAGACTTGGAGTCTCTTGACATTTCTTGTGTGGCTAGAGGTGAGTCTAGCATAGCTCGTTTGAACTGGATTGAAATGCAGTGTGATATAACGGATCGAATCTGAGAGGCGACCAGTGCGGACGAGGAGTGCCAACAGTTGGTGTTGGAGGCTCAGCAAAGCGAAGGCACTGCCTTGGAAATGGTTGGTGGAATTCTGAGGAGAGACGGGAGGATCTGTGTTCCGCGCTTCGGCAAGCTTCGCGAGGAGTTGATGTTTGAAGCTCACTTTACGAAGTACTCCGTTCATCCAGGAAGTACAAAGATGTACGCGGATTTGAAGAAATCTTTTTGGTGGCCTGGGAAGAAGCGGGATGTAGCCGAGTACGTGAGCCGATGTCAGACTTGTGCCTTGGTGAAGGCTGAGTTCCAAAGGCCCGGCGGGTTCTTGAAGCCTCTTCCCATCCCCGAATTGAAATTTGATGACATCTCTATGGATTTTGTGCATGGTTTGCCTCGATCGCAGCAGGGTAACGATGCGATTTGGGTGATAGTGGATCGCCTGACGAAGGTGGCCCACTTCATTCCGAATCAGAAGAGCGATGGCGTGGAGAAGCTCGTGGAGCTTTATGTTCGAAACATTGTGCGGTTGCACGGGATTCCGAAGAGCATCGTTAGTGATCGCGATGGACGATTCACATCGAAGGACTGGAGATTAGTGCAGAAAAGTCTAGGCACGAAGCTCAGGTTTAGCACCGCGTTCCATCCGCAGACCGATGGTCAGACGGAGCGAACGAACCGTATGTTGGAAGACATGTTGAGGATGTGTGCTCTCGACTTTGGCAAAGGTTGGGAGGACCACCTTTTCATGGTGGAGTTCGCCTATAATAATAGCTTCCAGGCGAGTATCAAGATGGCGCCATACGAAGCTTTGTATGGAAGGAAGTGTCGAACGCCGATGTCTTGGGCAGAGGTGGGAGACACTAAGCTTTTGGGAAAGCAAGTGGTGGAAGATGCTTGCGAGATTGTGCGGACGATTCAGGAGCGCATGAAGGTTGCTCAGGATCGACAAGCGAAGTATTTTAATGCGCGCCACAGAAATGTGGAGTTTGCAGTGGGCGACATGGTCTACTTGAAGATCAAGCCGTTCAAGGGTGTTTCGCGGGTGCGGCGACTCAAGAAGTTGAGTCCGAGATATTTGGGTCCGTTCGAGGTTACGGAGCGTATAGGCGAAGCAGCCTATCGTTTGGCGTTGTCCGCAGAGCTGAGTGGATTACATGACGTTTTTCATGTCTCCGTACTGAGGAAAGCTTTGGTGGAGCCGAGCGTCGTGGTCGAAGCGGGGGCGGTGCCGGTGATGGAGAACTTGGGGGCGAGGGTTTGCCCGGTGTGCGTGGAGGATTCAGAAGTCCGGCAGTTGCGTAACAAGCAAGTCAAACTTGTAAAGGTGCGATGGGACAACTGCGGGCGAGACGAATTCTCTTGGGAGCGTGAGCAAGCGATGCGGGAGGATTTCCCGGAACTTTTCGCTCCAGGTATGAGTTATGAATTCCCTGTTTAAATTCTGAAATTTCGGGACGAAATTCGTTTAAGGGGGGTGGAGTTGTAACACCCCAAACATCGTAGTTCAGTGAGGTAGGCGGAGTGGTAGTGCTGCGTTCGGGATAGGCTAAAATTCCATAGCTGTTCAGTGCGCACGACCAGTGTCCTCTTCGCGCACGACCAGTGACCGTTCGCATGTGATCGTGCGTTAATTCGCAAGGATTCGGAGTTCTGTCTCGAACAGTGCGCACGACCAGTGTCCTCTTCGCGCACGACCAGTGACCGTGCGCATGTGATCGTGCGTTAATTCGCAAGGATTCGGAGTTCTGTCTCGAACAGTGCGCACGACCAGTGTCCTCTTCGCGCACGACCAGTGACCGTGCGCATGTGATCGTGCGCCCTATTTATCTGCTCCGCGATTTTGAGTGGAGAAGGAGATCGGTCCGTCCAAATCTATTGGATTTTGATCCAACGGCTGCGATGGTTGGCTGGGGGGTTTTAGGGCTTGGTAGAGGAGTTAAACCCTCATTATTTCCAAGGCTTTCTCTCTCTTAGGTTGGAGGGAGGAGGAGGAGGCAAGGAGGAAGAAGAAGGGGAATCCGCCATTGCCGGATCTTCGGAGCTCCGTTCGCCGATCCGAGACCGCAGTGCGTAGAGGGCATCAAGGCGCTTCTTCTCCACCGTGTGGTTGCAAGCTTCTCATGGCTAGGAGGAGATCTCAAATGGTAACGACATTTCTCCTCCCGGTCTTTAGGATGCGTGTTTGGCATCCCTTCTTTTTCTGCATTTTGGCACCGGATCCGTCGAGTGAGAGGGATCCAGGTCGCCTTGGTTCAAGATAAACCACCGGGTTGATTGTGTCCGTCCCCGGCATGTTTTGCACTAGAGATCCGCTCCGTTAGCGGATTAGGCATTGTGGGTGAAGCCGGATTTGTGGCCGTTGGTTCGATCCGGTGATGTTGATTTACGCACATTTTAGGGGTTTTGTTAGAAATCCGATTACGGCGAACTCGTCGTGGTGATGCCTTTATAGCTTCGTGTGGTAACGAATATTGGGTTTAGGGCGGAGAAATAATGTGTGGATTTTGGGGCTTGTGATGCCTAGTGTTGTGCGAAGGCGCGATTGGTCTTTGTGGTCGGCTGGCTATCCCGTGAAGACTGAGATTCACGTGTGGAGAGTGTCCCGGCAAGATTAGTCCCTTCGATTGTTGACTGACGAGAATATCTGTGCTACGGTTGAGTCCGTTGACGGTCGCCAGGCGAGGCAATCGGTGGACGTTGTCCCGAAAGTAAGCCCAGGGCCTTGGGACGTTTTGGTTGGCCAGAATTCTTAGAATCGGTCTTGGTACGTTATTGGCGGCCCGAGCATGTGAGCTGTCAGACAAGCCCGATGGCATGGTGGGCCAGGAGAGGTGGGTCTCAGCGAGAGCGCTTGGCCTTGGGTTTTGATGCCCTTGTGGGGAAGTAATGAGTACCCTTGTGTTGGTGATGTATGATGATGTGTTAGATTCATACGCTTTAGGGCGCCTTGGGTGAAACCCGGGCTTGCACTCATTTTGCATTGTTAGGCCCCTTTTATTACCTGCTCAACATAGAAACGTGGATGATGCTTGTGACACTCATGCCAGTATTTATGTTGCTTTCCTTTATGTACTTTTGCATACGAAGTGCTGACTTGCAGGGTGAAGTAGTTCCCCGGGGTCCGCTAGGACGGCCGGGAGGAGGGATGTTGTTACACCGCTTGTGGTCAGCCATAGCTGACCCTCGTTTACCGCTCTTTGTGATTTGGTTGCAGGGCAAGAATCGCAGGCTTGACCCAGCGCGCCGGCCAAAAAGTCCTAAAGCCTCACGAAGTGCTCAGTTGATTTCCTGCATTACTTTCTTCGTACTTTGTTATATCCGGCTTGCATGCCGAGGCAGTATAGGGAAAAACTATCCTTCCCCTTTTGTTGGGATGTCTTTTATTATGGAATGTTTGATGTTTTGGACATTGTTTTGTAAGGCCTTAAGGCCAGTTGGACTCCTTTGTAGTATGGACAATCTCTGTGGCTTAGTTTGTTTCCGCTGTGTTGTCTGAGTTATGAGATTGGGTAGTTAATATCATCTTTTAATACTAAAGTTGTGGCGGTTATATGCTGTGGGGTCCCGGGCGGACCCATATTATATGGTCATTACAGGGGAGGTGTTACACGTGTATAAAATCCATCGCGATGTCATCAAACTTCCACTCCGGCACTGGAAGTGGCTGCAATAATCCTGCTGGGTTCCGGCACTCTACCTTCACGAGTTGGCAAGACTCGCAGTGGGTCACAAAATAGACGATGTCTTTCTTCATACCTGGCCAATACATGGTCCTCTCAAATCCGCAGTCATCTTGGTAATGCCCGGGTGCACGGAATATCTAATACAAGGAGCCTCTGTCATAATATCCTCCTGAATCCGCCCCCCTGCCGGTATATAAACTCGACCTCAAAAACTCAACAAGCCATCCTTCCATGAATAATCTCCAGTTGAGCCTGCCTCTAAGGCTCTGAATATCGGCTCTAGCTTGGCATCCTGCCTCTGCCCATCCCTGATGTGGTCTTGAATGTCGTAAGTGGTACCAGTCGCCGCTAAGTACTCCTCGTATTGCTCCGGATCGTCCTCAGATACTAGAGAGATCTGCATGCCCTCGAACATCCGCACTAACTCCATGGCCATCAACTTGGGCTCTTCTCCAGACGTGGTAGCTCTCCTGCTCAGTGCGTCTGCTACTACATTCGCCTTCCCTGGGTGGTAATGCATCGTGTACTGGTAGTCTGATAAGAACTCCACCCATCGCCTCTTCCGGATATTCAGCTCCTTCTGTGTATCTACATACTTCAGATTCTTGTGATCTGAGAATATGTCGTAGTGCACACCATAGAGGTAGTGTCGCCAGATTCTGAGAGAGAATACGACTGCTCCCATCTCCAAGTCATGCACCGGGTAATTCCGCTCGTGGTTCTTCAACTGGCGGGAGGCGTAAGCTATCACGTGCCCATTCGGCATCAGAACGACACCAATCCCTTAGTAAGACGCATCTGTGTACACCTGAAATCCTTCCTTCCCCGATGGAAGGGCAAGGATGGGGGCCGTAGTAAGTCGACCCTTCAGCTCCTGGAATGCTGCCTCACATTGCGGGGTCCATGTAAAGGCAGCATCCGTTTTGTCTAGGATGTGAGCGGGAGGGCTATCTGTGAAAACCCCTGCACGAACTTGCAGTAGTATCCGGCAAGTCCCAAGAAACTCCTCACGTCGGTGTTCATCTTCAACGACGGCCAATCCCGTACTGCCTGGATCTTTGCTGGGTCCACTGCTAGACCAGCTCCACTGATAATGTGGCTAAGGAAGGCCACCTCCTTTAGCCAAAACTGGCACTTGCTGAACTTCGCATAGAGACGATGTTCCCGAAGTTTCTCCAAGGTCAGTGCCAAATGACGTGCATGCTCCTCCTCTGACTTTGAATAGATGAGGATGTCATCGATGAACACGATGACGAAGATGTCGAGATAAGGCTCGAACACCGGGTTCATCAAACTCATAAATGCTGAAGGTGCATTTGTGAGTCCGAATGGCATCACCGTGAACTCATACAATCCATATCGGCTGCTGAAAGCCATCTTCGAGATATCCTCCTCCTGGATCCTCAGCTGATAATACACAGACCTCAAATCCAGCTTTGAGAAGCAGTGGGCTCCCTCTACTTGGTCAAAGAGCTCGTCTATCCATGGCAGAGGGTACGTGTTCCGTACCGTCAGCCTATTCAGTGCTCTGTAGTCGATGGACAATCAGAGCGTCCCATCTTTCTTCTTCATGAATAACACCGGAGCTCCCCAAGGTGAGGAACTCGGTCTAATGAACCCAGCTTCTACCAGCTCCTACAGCTGGCTCTGAAACTCTACAAATTCCTTTGGGGCCATCCGATAAGGAACTTTGGATACCAGCTTTGCCCCTGGCACCAGCTGGATCTGGAAATCCTTCTCGTGGAGCGGTGGCAGTCCGGGAAGCTTCTCCGGAAATACGTTGGCAAAATCCTGCACGATCGGGTTATTTGACACTGAGTCTTTGACTTTCGTCTCCTCGAAGAGCACCTGATATACCTCGTCTCCCTGCAGGTGGGCCTTGACAGCCTGAATAGATGATAAGAAGAGACGAGAGGTGGGTTTAGTACCTTCGATTACTACTTCACCACTTTCATGCTTTAGAACAATCCTCCTTGCTGGGCAGTCAATCTTTGCCTGGTTCCCGAACAGCCAACTCATGCCCAGGATCAGGTCATAGTCTTTCATCTTCAGTAGAGTTGATGGGGCCTCGAACAGACTTCCTCCAATTTCCACATTCATGTTGCACGTGGCATTTGTTAGAACCTCCGATCCGTCCAGAAATCGCACCCTCCTGTAATCGCTCTTGAAGTGTTGGACTTGGTCCAGGTCGTCGATAAATTTAGTCGAGATGAACGAGTGCAAGGCACCTGTATCGAACTAGGTAAAAGCGGGTGTGCCATAAACGCGTACTATACCTGAGGGTTTTGTTGTTCGGTTCAATGCTAAGGTAAACTAAACTTTACAAGGTATTAAAAATTATAAGAAACACATCAAAGTACCTGTGATAACCCTTGCTGGATCCCGGGGCTTTGCTAGGTCTAGGGCGTACATCTGCTCCCTGTACTGTCTCCGATCCCCGCCCTGAAATCCACGACCTCGTCCACTTCCTGGCCCTCGAGATGCTGGCCCTGTGGTGCTGCATGTAGTGCTAGTGGTGCATTCCACTGAGGGCAGTTTCTCCTGATGTGTCCGGTCTGGTGGCAGTGGTAGCACTCCCGAGGTGGCCCACCCCAATCCTCGGCATCTCCCGCATCTGCAGAGGCTGAGGAGCCAGCACTACCTGCTCTCTTTGCACCTGTCTCTCCTCCTGGTGGGGTCGGACCTCCGTCCTTCTTTCCACAGCGTCTCGGCCTCTCGGCTGGTCCCTTCTGCCTCCTCGTCCCTGTTCCTCCATCGGTCTCTTTCTCCCACGAATAGCTTGCTGGTCTACCTCCAGCTTTTTGGCCATCTCCAGGATCTTAGTCATACTGCCGTCAGAGACGAAGAGGAGGGCCTGCCTCAGCTCATCACGAAGGCCCTTATAGAATCTCTTGGCATATCCTGCGTCATCCAGCTGATACGATATTGCAAACTGGGATAGGTGGGTAAACTCCTAGTGATACTCCACAACTGTCCTGCTCCCTTGCCTCAACTGCAGAAACCTGTCCTCCAGCTTATCCCTTGCAGACTACGACACAAAATGCTCCAGCAGTGCTGCCTTGAAATCATCCCACGAAACATCCGCAGCCTGTAGTCCTGTATAAGCTGTGTCTAGGAAACTCTTCCACCATCTCTTGGCATGGGACTCCAAGCAAGAGACCACAAGTGGCACCTCCATATCTGCCGGGCACTGAATCCCTGTCAGCATCTCCTCCATGATGTCCACCCACTCCTCTGTCCTAACAAAGGTTTCCATCCCAATGTAAGATGGTGGGGAGAGACCTCAAAAGATGCTCAGCCAGTTGGCCCCGGGGTTTTGCTGAGGAGTCGGTGCCTGTTGTAACCTGAATGTCTCCAGAATGGCAGTCAGTGTCTTACCCAACTCTGACTGCTGGAACGTTGTAGGAGCCGGTGGTGGTGGGATGACGTTTGGAGTCGGTGGACTCCATGCTGTGGTGTAGGGTTCGTCGCATGCGACATAAGAAAATTACATTCATAAGGGACTTAGCTAAAGAACATTCTGTTAGAAGTTGACCTTTTCATGTGATTTCCCTTATGGGCACACCATTGCTACCGCTGCTAGTTTGTCCTCAAACTAAGCTCGCGTGGGGTGGCCCAGGGTTTGTGGACTTCTTTTCTTCGGATCGAGGTTTACTCTGATACCACTTGTAAGACGCCATTTTTTTTCTTTCCAAACCCGGGGTCTTAGGCCCAGAACCCCAGCTTTGCGGTGACACCCTCGCTCGGGAAGGTTGCCACCTGATGATTAAATTTATTTGAGAGGGCCGCAAAAGCTTATCGGGGTGCGGGTAGAATTCGGGGGGCGCATTTGAGGTGTCTCACGAGTACTCCTACTTCAAGGAACTAACCATTATCCTACCTATCGAGATGATAGAAGTAATAGTTTTTCCTTCTTTCGGAATATCGACGACCACGCTGCGGCGGTGACGCCGAATTCAATTAATTTTATATAGAAAGGGAGAGTTTTTGTGAAGTTTTCGTATCGTTATTATCCAAACTAATCATTCGAAACGGCAAGTATACCTTATCGCGTATAGTATAGGATAAATTTTTAGAAAATATCAAGGTCGTATTTTTCCAAGGTCGTGTCGATTATTGTTACTTTAGAAATACGCTATTATTTTATCGAAAAGATCGATTGATTTTTACGTTTGCAATAATTTAGAAAGCAAAAATGACGATAATCGCGGGCTTGGTGTGCATGTAGCAAAAACCAAGTAAAGCGATAGAAAAGAAAAGAACACACTAAATGAAAAACTCACGCACTCTACGGAAATTTAAATGACTTAATTTAAATAAAGCAGAAAAGCTATCTCATATACGCACGCACTCTACGGAAATTAAAGAAAGCAATAAAGCTAAGCTATGAAAGCTTTAAAATCTAATTATGAAAGCATTAAAATCTAAGTTATGAAAGCATTAAAATTAAAGCATTAAATCTAAATTATGAAAGCAATAAAATTAATCTCATACACACACACACTTTCATAAATAAAAAAACTAAAATAAAAACAAAAACATTTAAATTTACACTCATACACTCACACACTCAACATGAACAAAAGAAGAACAAGAAGAACAAGAAGGACAAGAAGAACAAGAATTCTCAGCGGTTTGGGCTGAGTCATCTCGGCGGATCTAGGCTGGGTCTCAGCGGTTCTGGGCTGGTCTCGGCGGATCTGGGCTGGTCTCAGTGGATCTGGGCTGGGTCTCAGCAGTTCTGGGCTGGGTCTCAGCGGTTCTGGATTTAATCCAGCAAAAAATGCAGGGGATGGTTTCGATCCCGCCACCTTTAGAAAGCAAACCAAGAAACAACTCCACTAGGCAAAATGTTCTTATCTGTAAATACAAGAACTATATTATATATATTTACAGAATTTTTATATTAATAAATATTATCTTTAATTTTAAAATACAGAAAATATATATACATTAAATTAAATTAATTTTTTTCTTTTATTTATTAACTTAATAATATATATATAAATTTTTTAGTATAGTATTATACATCATTATTATTAACTTTAATATAATATATATATATTTACATATTAAGTAAAATAGATATAAATACATTCAAAAATTCATTCTAAAATAAATACATTCACAAATATATTAACTCTTTATAGTTTATATGTTCATATAGTTAATTTTATTATTATATATTTAACTTATTTATGGTTTATATTTACATATATAGATAAGATTTTATTTAATGAATATTTACATATATTTTTAAATACTTTATATATATACATATACATTTAAATACTTATATATATTTAAATACTTATTTACATATATATTTATATACTTTATATATATATATTTAAATACTTATTAGTTCATTTTTACATATAAATATATAAATATAAAAATTAGCTAAAACAAATCATTTATTTAATAATTTACATGAAATATGCACAATATTACTTAAAACTATGTTAAAAAAACTATACTAAAATACGTTAATTTACTATTCATCAAATACCCCCATACTTAAGCTTTTGCTATTCTAGAGCAAAAGTAAGAGATACTCATAAGACATTAATAGAATTTCTAATTTACTAAAATTTTATTTAATCGAAAGTAAGCTTGAAATAAATTTAGGAGATTTAAAGAGGTAAGTCCTACATCGTGTTGATGATTTAAGAAGAGCGAAAAAGTTTTGGCCAACAAGACTTCTAAAGTTAGCTAAGTAGTGACCTAAATAATTGTAATTATTTAGCACCATGATTTGAATAGAATCATAAGAACTTTAACTTTTTAAAGAAAATCTTTTAAGAATAATCAAAACTTACTAATTATGCTCTCTCAATTTTTTTAATTTATATCTAGTTTTCAATTTTATTGGCTAAGGGGTTGCTTGGTAGGAGAAGAGACTTTTGATTTGGGGGTGATGGATTTTATCCTCTCACCCTACTCAATTTTTTTTGCTTTTGATTAGGGAATGAAAGTTTTATTCCCAAAGTGAACATTTTCAATCTTCAAAAATAATCCAATGAATATTTTTAGGGAACGAAAATCTTATTCTCATGCCATATAATCTTTTAATAAAATTGGGTGCATATGTTTACGAAATGAAATCTTATTCCTATTGACATAAGATCTTTTAAAATAAAATACCAAGAAAGGGGATGTAAGGGGTTTAGAAATTTCTATATTTTATAAATTAAGAAAAAATTTTAGAGCAAGTTTTAGTAGGTTTAAAATATTCCTAAAATTTCAAATGTTTGGAGTAGGAATAATTAAAGTCTAAAGATGGTCTGCCAAAATAATACAATAAGAAGCTATTTAGGGTAAACTTGAAGTAGTGCTAAAAAATTTGTTCTCAAATTAAATTAAAAACACAATATATTATTCACAACTAAAATTCCATGAATCTAAATCTTACAAACCATGATACGAATAATGGTTTTGGCAAATAAAAAATAATGAAAAATTCTTATAAATAAACTCAAACTAATTTTGAAAAATACAAAGGTAAGTAGGGGTTTAATTTAATTTTTTGGATTTTTGGGGGTTTTTTTTTTGAATTTTTTTGAATTTTTCTAATATTATTTACAAAGTATGAAATAATAAATTGGATTTTTGGGTTTTTTTTTTAGAATTTTTTTTTTGGATTTTTCTAAGCTATTTAAGATTTGAAACAAATTATATTATTAATAAATTTTTGGTTTTGGGGTTTTTAAATTTTTTTTTTAATAATTATGTACAAAATAATTAGATTTTTGAGGTTTTGGGTTTTAAATTTTTTTTGGATTTTTGATGTATTTGAAAATAGGGAAATGGGGAAAATACCCCCATACTTAAAACCCAGCATTGTCCTTAATGTTGTATTTTAAGTATGTGGAAGCGAAAATCAAAATGAGTAAGAGCTTCCTCGGGTTGCTTATTTTAGTATGAAAGTTTAAATAAGAGGAGGAAAAAGAAAGATTTTTTTTTTTGGGTTTTGGGGTTTTTTATTTTTTATTTTTTGGTTTTTTTTTTAGATTTTTACTTAAGCCCGGGTAATGGATTAGATTTAAGCGGCCGCGTTCGAGGAGTCCCGCGAGTAATTCTACTTCGAGGAACTAACCATTATCCTACCTATCGAGATGATAGAAGTAATAGTTTTTCCTTCTTTTGAATTATCGGGAGAAGCTCCCAGGAGACGCTGCCTAAATCTTATTTAGATAAAAAAAGCACTTATTGTTGTGTTTTTAAAGTTTTTTTTGTTTTGTTTTTATTTATTTATTTATTTATTTGCAAAGTAAATTTTTATTATATTTTGGTGTTTTTTTATTAAATAAACAATATGATTATGTACAAAAATGAGGTAAATTTTTTTTTTCATTTTAAGATTTTTAGAATTTTTCTTGATTTTAAAGTTTTTTTATTTATGAAAATGTTATTTACAAAATAAGGTTTTTTTTTCATTTTAGGGGTTATTATATTTTTTGGGATTTTGTAAAATTGTTTTGTTATGAAAAAGGTATATACAAAACAGAACAAATTTTATTTTTTGTAATTTTGGAGGGTTTTTTTTGAATTTTTTTAGATTAAATAGAAATTTTTTGAAGAACAAAAAAAAATAATGATAAAATTAATAGCGATTTCTTTTCGAAATAACGACACCTCTCCCGGGCAACGGCGCAAAAAACTTCATGATTAAAATTTATTTGACAGCGCCCAAAAGCTTTCCGGGGTGCGGGTAGAATTCGGCGGGCGCGCTAGAGGAGTCCCGCGAGTACTCCTACTTCGAAGAACTAACCATTAGGCTACCTATCGAGATGATAGAATTAATAGTTTTTCCTTCTTTTGAATTATCGACGACCACGCCGCAGCGGCGGCGCCGAATTCAATTAATTTTATATAGAAAGGGAGAGTTTTTGCGATGTTTTCGTATCGTTATTGTCCAAACTAATCATTCGAAAAGGCAAGTATACCTTATCGCGTATAGTATAAGATAAATTTTTAGAAAATATCAAGGTCGTATTTTCCCAAGGTCATGTCGATTATTGTTACTTTAGAAATACGCTATTATTTTATCGAAAAGATCGATTGATTTTTACATTTGCAGTAATTTAGAAAGCAAAAATGACGATAATTGCAGGCTTGCTGTGCATGTAGCAAAAACCAAGAAAAGCGATAGAAAAGAAAAGAACACACTAAATGAAAAACTCACGCACTCTATGGAAATTTAAATGACTTAATTGAAATAAAGCAGAAAAGCTATCTCATATACGCACGCACTCTACGGAAATTAAAGAAAGCAATAAAGCTAAGCTATGAAAGCTTTAAAATCTAATTATGAAAGCATTAAAATCTAAGTTAGGAAAGCATTAAAATTAAAGCATTAAATCTAAATTATGAAAGCAATAAAAGTAATCTCATACACACACACACACTTTCATAAATAAAAAAAACTAAAATAAAAACAAAAACATTAAAATTTACACTCATACACTCACACACTCAACATGAACAAAAGAAAAACAAGAAGAACAAGAAGGACAAGAAGAACAAGAACAAAACAATATATTTATTATATATAACAACTTTTTGCAAGAAAGTCTAAACTTAGAGGACAAAAAGAGCCCAAACTAGGGCTTAGAAACCACACAAACACTCAAACAAAACTCACAGAACACTCAAAAAAAGAAAACTTACTTAGGTTCTAAAATATATGAACCCCTAAAAACAAGAAAAGCCTCCCATATTTATAGGCAAAAATGGGGCTGCAAATAGCAAAAAAAGGAGGTTGGAAGGTGCTAAAAGAGCAGCTGGAGGTTTGACTTGAGAGGTTGGCAAGTTTGAATTGAAAGCTTGTGGGGTTCGGATAGAAGGTTGGCAGGATGAGCTGGCGGGTTGGAGTGAGCTGGCAGGTCTGGTCTCAGCGGTTCGGGCTGAGTCTTAGCGGTTCGGGCTGAGCTGGCGGGTCTGGGGCTGAGTCTCAGCGGTTCGGGTTGAGTCTCAGTGGTTTGGGCTGAGTCATCTCAGCGGATCTAGGATGGGTCTCAGCGGTTCTGGGCTGGTCTCGGTGGATCTGGGCTGGTCTCAGCGGATCTGGGTTGGGTCTCAGGGGTTCTGGGCTGGGTCTCAGCGGTTCTGGATTTAATCCAACAAAAAAATGAAGGGGCTGGTTTCGATCCCGCCACCTTTAGAAAGCAAACCAAGAAACAACTCCACTAGTCCAAATGTTCTTATCTGTAAACACAAGAACTATATTATATATATTTTATATATTTACAGAATATTTATATTAATACATATTATCTTTAATTTTAAAATACAGAAAATATATATACATTAAATTTTATTAATTTTTTTCTTTTATTTATTAACTTAATAATATATATATATATAATTTTTTTAGTATAGTATTATACATCATTATTATTAACTTTAATATAATAATATATATATATACATATTAAATAAAATATATATAAATACATTCAAAAATTCATTCTAAAATAAATACATTTACAATTATATTAACTCTTTATAATTTATATTTTCATATAGTTAATTTTATTATTATATATTTAACTTATTTATGGTTTATATTTACATATATAGATAAGATTTTTTTTAATGAATATTTACATATATTTTTAAATACTTTATATATATACATATACATTTAAAAACTTATATAAATTTAAATACTTATTTACATATATATTTAAATACTTTATATATATATTTAAATACTTATTAGTTCCTTTTTACATATAAATATATAAATATAAAAATTAGCTAAAACAAATCATTTATTCAATAATTTACATGAAATATGCACAATATTACTTAAAACTATGTTAAAAATATACTAAAATACGTATAATTTACTATTCATCACCACCATAAAACGTCGATGCTGCCGGCCAAATCGATCACAAAAGAAGTAAAGCTTAAAGAACTCAAAGAAGCCAAGTCCACATCACATAGAAAAGTAAATCATCACACAGAGATGTCCACATAAATATAACCAAAACAAAAGATAGAGATTACGAGGGCTCCTGCCCGATACATCAAATCCTCACTACAATTTCACTCGCGGAAGCAAATCTACTAAAACTGATAAGTCACTCACAGATCCTGTCATCGGTGCTCCCGTGCTAGACTGCCCCGCCTCCATCTGCACCAGCCTCTGGTGCTGCTCTGTCTTCGTGGTCTCCTAAAATGATAAGGTCCACCGACCGTTAGTCAAAAAGACTAAGCCAATCCCACACCCCTCCCCCGGTGACTCCTAGGCACCGAGCGGGAAGGATGAAGCGGAGGACAACAAGGGGTATAATAAAAAAGCAGATAACAGGGGCATAATCTACAGGAAATGTTCTACACTACACATGTGTTTATAGATAATCGAAGCAGTAAAGAGCATAATAAGAGCAGGTAAAGAGTAAGTAAGGTGCAGTAAGTAAAGACATGTATATAATAGAAAAGTAACCATTGATTTATAGGAATGCCCATACAAACCTCTAGACCAAGGGGTCGTTTAGCAAGGCCTATCGTATAAGAAGTCCCATAACCGACTTATACGATAGGGGTAGTGGTTGAAATGTAATATTTATGCTATGACATGCAAGGTATGCAGTTTATGCTATTTTCACACAAGTGCAACTCACACACTTTGACTATATGCACACAGAACTTTAGTTCCCCCTTTTTGGAGCTAGTAAGACTCCCAGGATACTCCCGTAGTGGCAAACAGAAGCGGTGGGTTGGGCCTCTCCCACCTCTAGGTTGGTATATTCACTAGGCCTATCGTATGCCTCAACGCAAAACTGTGGAGCATCTGCGTACTCTTACTGGCTGGACCACCAGACTTTTATGGCTAAGTACAAATTCCACACTTATCGAGCCCGAGTATCAAAGTCGGTGCAAAGATCGTCAACACTAAGGACCCACCACCTTATGCACATGCATTGTCACAAACTATCTACAATCTCCAAATCATAAACCACTTTGGCTTAACTTGCCCGGCCAAGAACCAATTTGAGTCACAAACTCACCAGATCAATAATCCGCACCAACCACCACCGAGCCAACCGCTCGGGTTACCAAACCAACTAAACTCTCGTGACCTCGGGGTGTGGGTGAGTGAGTTATTAATTAATCTTGAGCAACATCTTACTCCTATGACTTATGGTTCATCTTGGACTTCCCGAGGGTTACCCTGTAAGGGGCTCACTACGGTACTAGGAGCTATAATGGGATGACACCCCAAGGCTCCCTTTCTCAAGACACTTACTGTTATTGGTACCTACTCTTAAGAACTTCCCTCTTACCATTTCTCTTGAGTTAGACCTAAGTGTTTTATGACACACCAGGGAAAGACGATCTTTCGTCAATCCCTATCACAACATTACCCTTAACCCACCAAGTACACACTCATCACATACACTTCCTTGGGTGGACTTCCAACTATTTACCCAACCTACGTGCACCATCTGCACATCATTTCCACCTAATAGGCCACTAAATACCTAAGTTACACAATTTTACTATACGTAGACCAAACTGACTATATGAAGCTTATAAGTAGAAGTACTCCAAATATTCACCCAACTGACTCAACATATTTACCGGAAGACTATCATGATATTATAAGACTAAATCCAGAGAATCATATTTTTCCTTATTTATTTGGCATTTATTTTTAATTTTCTCAACATTGGCCAAGTATGAAATTGAACATGAAGTGTAGTCTATTCTTATGATATGGCCCCACTAAAATCACGATAAATCTATTATGCCAAAAATACAGTAAATACTGAATATCACAATTTAACAATAAGGAAATGTCCTCTACTTTTAATATTTAACTTATATCCAAATTTGTAGATTTATGAAGGAACCAACAAAAATACTTACACCAAAATTATGGGAAAATTACCAGACCTTTGTATTCATCAGAAAAAGTCTACTGACTAAATTGTAGAATTTATGGAAATCATTTTCTCACTTAAAATAATTCTTTAAGCAAAACCCAATTAGGATAAGTTGTGAAGTAGCCTACTGATAAAAGTCTCCAAAAAAATTATATAAAAATTCACAGAGCTTCCTAGTGCTCTGAAATGTCCTTTCACCAATCTACACAATTTATCAATGAGTATTGGACCCTCAATTATTTTTCTTAAACCTAAGACAAATTAAGTGCCTTGTGAATGAAGTACTGGTTAAATCATTTAATTAATTACACAAAAAATACCAGAGGTCTATAATATGATTATATAGCCACTACCAAGATTTCATCATCATCCAAGACCATTTGAGCATGTAAATACCTCTTAAAAGAAATTTGCCTAAAGGGGTTATGTCCTAATTTAGGGAGAATAGATTCTCCTAAAATTCTCTCAAAATTCCCTAGGGCATAACTACACCCCATGAACATATCTACTAAGTTCCATGGACATTCTAGTGCTTTTGACCACATGACCTTCACAAAGCTCTATATGCACCCCAAAGGGTAAGAGTAGGGTCTTAGGGCATATCCACCTCTACACCACTCCATCTTACTCATGAAGGTGTTTTAGGTGATCCTAAACTAGTGACCAAGGTTTCACCTAATGGTGAGGAGATTTGACCACAATATCCAAGGATAACACCATGTCCTAATTTTGACCTAGTTTGACTCAACTTGGATTGACAAATTACCCAATCAAAACAGTCCCAATTGGGCTGAGATTTTTACCAAGGTCATAACATAACCCTAAGGAGCACCCAACCAAATTTGGAGGGCATTGGAGGTCATTTGACCCAATAATTAATTTCTAAATGATTTATGAAATTATCTCAAAAACCTTAGAAAAAGGTTCTCCTAAAAATCCCATCTTTGATTATGTTGTGTGGGTGTATGTAACTAGCCTAGGTTTTAAATATCAAGGCCATAGCATCTACCAATGAAAAGATATGCAAGGAAGAGTGACTGCCCTACCCTAAGGATCAGTCCTACCATTTTGGCTCTACAGGGAGCTACAGTGCTCCTGTTGGGCTGAAACAAATTTTCACTTAATCTACACACCAAGGGCTACTATATTGGTGTTGGGCACTTTTTCATCAGAGGTGTTCTAGTATTTTTAATAATTAAAATGAAACACTGCTTATTATGTGACAGAAAACACTATAAACGTTTAATTATATTACTGACACTGCATTCGACGAAAGCTGAACACATCTGCGTTCGACGAAAACTAACTGCGCTCGACGAAGACAGAATAAATTTGTGTTCGACGAAAACTAACCTGCGCTCGACGAAAGCAGAACAAATCTGTGTTCGACGAAAACTAACCTGCGCTCAACGAATGCAGAACAAATCTGCGTTCGACGAAAACAGAACAAATTTGCGTTCGACGAAATCTAACCTGCGCTCGACGAAAACAGAATAAATCTGCGTTTGACGAAAACTAAACTGCGTTTGACAAAATGAATTCTGTTCGACGAACTCCATATTTAGTTCGTCGAACTCAACTATCAGATCGACGAAGTCTGAAACGCAATCAACGAATCAGTTCCGTTCGACGAACTCAGGATTCCGTTCGACGAACTTCAACAATCAGATCGACGAATTAAATGAAATAAACGTAAACATTAAAAACAAATCTGATGGCTCTCAGTTATCGTCCCTGAGGAATGGACGGCGCGCGATAACCCGACCTGGGTTTCTTTACGGGATGATTTCCCGGCCACCTGTACCTCTTCCCGGCCAGCCAATGCCACCACCACCTCCGTTGAGGTGGTGTCCGAGGATAGGGATGGTTGGCCTGCCGGAGGTGGTCAGGTCGGGTTTTAGAGGAGGGGAAAAAGAGTCCCTGATGAACCCTTTCGGAAGCACAATCCGAGCCCAATTGAGCTCGGATCAAGCTCCAAATCAACATAAGATCTAGCACTAAGGGAGGGGATGCGGATCGGACTTGTGTGGGGGCTTGGTGGCGTGAATTCCAGCGAGTTGCCATTAACGGTGCTGGAGCTTTCGGTTCCATGTCGATCTAGGCTACCTCTGCACGATTCTCACTAGAAGGTTGGGAGTTCTCTTCCTCTCTGCGCACTGAAGGAAATGGCGGGTTTCAATTCGAGCTTGGGTGGCTTTATTCCTAAAATCCATTAATGGCCATTAACTAGGATTTCGAATAATTCTAATTCTCCCATAATCCAGCCCCGTAGTCAAAGAAACTCCAGAATTACTTTGTAACTGAAGGGGGGGGGGGGGGGGGGGGAGGTGAATGCTCATCAATTAGGGGGGAATTGAAGGATCAATTGCATTAAATCTCCAAGAATGCTCTCTTTCTCTCTCCGGTTTAGGGGAAACCTCCAATTTCTCTCTCTTAATCACCAAATACATTAAGTGGTAATTTCAGTAATTACCAGGCCCACTAGATGGTGGTCCTCTTTAGTTGGGCCTAGCCCAAATGGATTGGGCTTGATTAGGTTAAATTAGGGTAATTAGACCTAAATTAAGCATGAGTTGACTTTGGTCAAATTGACCAATTGGGTTGACCCCAAAGGGTGGCTTGGGCTCCATTGGCTTCCCTTAAGGGTTAGGAAGGTATAAGTAGGGTCAATTTGGCAAGTTTAGGGTGAATTGCCCCTTATTAGGACACTTTGACCAAATTAGGGTTAAGGTTGACCTTAGTCAAATTGGCCTCTTAGGTTGACGCCAATGGGTCCCTGGGGCTCCAAGGAGACCCCTAATGGGTTAGAGATGCTATGGTGGGGTCAAGGTTCAAGGTGGGGCCCTAAAGTCCAACCCTAGGCTTGGTATCTGAAAATTGCTATTTGCAGACCACTTGGGTTTTCTCCTTCCCACCTATGTTCACAAGGTCTTGAGCTCTTCCTATGGTTTTGTCATGACCTAGTCATGACAAAACCAACTTAGGGGTCTAGTTGTTTGGGGGATGTTACATCCGTTGACCGGGCTCTCACTAGCCGATAGGGAAGGTTGACCTCCCAGGGAGGCTAAGTACTTTTCCCCTTGGATGGTTCCGCTGTCCGGGCTCTCACTAGCCGGAAGGGCAGGTTGACCTCCCAGGGAGGTAAAGTTCTTTTCCCCTTGGATGGTTCCACTTACCGGGCTCTCACTAGCCGGTAGGGCAGCTTGACCTCCCAGGGAGGAAAATTTTTCTTCCCCTCGGATGGTTCCGCTAACCGGGCTCTCGCTAGCCGGCAGGGCAGGTTGACCTCCCAGGGAGGATAAGTATTTTTCCCTAGGATGGTTTCGCTGACCGGGCTCTCACTAGCCGGTAGGGCAGGTTGACCTACCAGGGAGGCAAAGTTCTTTTCCCCTCAGATGGTTCCGTTGACCGTGCTCTCACTAGCCGGCAGGGCAGGTTGACCTCCAGGGAGGCAAAGTTTTCTTCCCCTCGGATGGTTCCGCTGACCGGGCTCTCACTAGCCGGTAGGGCAGGTTGACCTCCCAGGGAGGTTAAGTACTTTTCCCCTTGGATGGTTCTGCTGACCGGGCTCTCATTAGCCGGCAGGGCAGGTTGACCTCCCAGGGAGGCAAAGTTTCCTTCCCTCGGATGGTTCCGCTGACCGGGCTCTCACTAGCCGGCAGGGCAGGTTGACCTCCCAGGGAGGCAAAGTTTTCTTCCCCTCAGATGGTTCCGCTGACTGGGCTCTCTCTAGCCGGCAGGGCAGGTTGAACTCCTAGGGAGGTTGTGTTTTTCCCCAACATGGCCCCGCTAGCCGGGCTATCACCAGTCGGCAGGGTGGCCCCCAGGAAAGCCTAAGTAAATTTTCACCGGGACGAAGTGGAGTCTTCCCAATTTCTTTCGGCGCCACTCGCCGAATGTGCAGGGTTGGACTTTTCTTTCCGAGCGTGTACCTCGCTCAAAAATAGCAGGGATTATGTACCACCCTGTATTCGCCAAGTGGGCCCCTGGGACCCATGAGGTATTTTTGACATCGTGTTCCAGCAAGCTCCAGACCAGGAAGAGTGGTGGGGAGAGCTCCTCTCGCCCTCCACCCCTAGTAGGGTGGGGGGGAGATCCCAGGTGGGGGGGGGGGGGGGGGTAGCGAGCTCCTCTCGCCCCTGCCCCCAGGTGGGGGGGAGGGGAGGGGGGCGAGCTCCTCTCGCCCACCGCCCCCCAGTAAGGGGGGTGAGATCCCAGGTGGGGGGGGGGGGTGAGCTCCTCTCGCCCCCGCCCCCAGGTGGGGGGCGAGCTCCTGTCGTCCCCGTCCCCAGCAGGGGGCGAGCTCCTCTCGCCCCCCACCCCTAGCAGGGGGGGGGGGGGTGGGCGAGATCCTAGGTAGGTGGGGGGGGGGGGGCAAGCTCCTCTCGCCCCCGCCCCTAGGTGGGGGGGGGGGGGGGGCGAGCTCCTCTCGCCCCTGTCCCTTGCAGGGGGCGAGCTCCTGTCGCCCCCCGCCCCCAGCAAGGGGGGGGGGGTGAGCTCCTCTCGCCCCCGCCCCTAAATGGTGGGGGGGGGGGGGGGGCGAGCTCCTCTCGCCCCCGTGCCCAGCAAAGGGGCGAGCTCCTCTCTCCCCCGCCCCCGAGTGGGGGGGGGGGGAGAGCTCCTCTCGCCCCCGCCCCCAAGTGTGGGGTGGGGGAGAGCTCCTCTCGCCCCCGTCCCCAGGAAAGGGGCGAGCTCCTCTCCCCCCGCCCCCAAGTATGGGGGGGGGGGCGAGCTCCTCTCGCACCCGTCCCCAGCAAGGGGGTGACCTCCTCTCGCCCCCGCCCCTAAGTGGGGGTGGGGGGGCAAGGGCAAGCTCCTCAAGCCCCCGCTCCCAAGTGGGGGGGGGGGGGGGGGGGGGGCGAGCTCCTCTCGCCCCCGTCCCCAGCAAGGGGGCGAGCTTCTCTCACCCCCGCCCCTAGCAGGGGGGCGAGCTCCTCTCGCCCCCAGCAAGGGGGGGGGGAGCGAGCTCCTCTCTCCCCTGCTCCCTGCAGGGGGCGAGCTCAGGAGGGAGACACCCTTCCAGCTCGCCTCGCCCAGCCCCGAAGAGAAGGGGCTGTCTGCGTTTAGCACCTCAGAACAATGGGATTTGGCTGTTCGCTGGCCCAATCCGGGGATATTTTGGTAATCTCCTAGGACAGATTGTGGTTATCCGCATACCAAGTTCAAAATCCTATAAATAGGACCAAGGGGCACCATTTGGAGTCACTTCCCATCAGATCTCTCTTTTGTCTATCTCTCTCCCCAAATCTCTCTAGTGGGTGAGGAGAGCCTCCAAAGGGTGCCCAAGCTTAGCATTGGCTTGGGAAGGGAAGCGCTCTAAGATCTTCCTGGTGTGTGGTGGGACCTCCTCGCTAAGCCCTTAGCCTTGTTCCTAGTTCCTTAGCCTCTTAGCCTATAGTTCTCCCTTGGGTGGAGTAAGTGTTGGTCACCCTTCAACTTATTGAGGGCCCGAACTCCACAGAGAATGAGTTCTCAAGTCTTAGTTTCAACACCTATCAGTCTGGAAGCTAGCATCTGTGTAACCCTTTACGACGAGCTCTTCCTCTCCACCAAAAACCAAGAACACATCCTTCGTCCTTCTCAAGTACTTTAGGATATTCTTGACGACTGTCCAGTGACTATCACTAGGATCAGACTGATATCTGCTTGTCATGCTCAAAGCATAGGATACATTGGGTCGAGTACATAATATTGCATACATGATTGATCCAATTGCCGAGGCATATGGAACCAACTTTATGCGATCCTTATCTTCTAAAGATTTAGGACACTGCTCCTTAGAGAGACTCACACCATGAGATACGAGTAAGTATCCCTTCTTGAACTCAAGCATGCTGAACTTTTTCAGCACCTTGTCAATGTATGTACTTTGGGTCAAACCCAGCAAATTCTTCGATCTATCTCTATAGATCTTAATACCATGTATATAAGTGGCTTCACCCAAGTCTTTCATAGAAAAGCAGTTCCCTAGGTTATTCTTAATAATTTGCAGGGTTGGAATGTCATTCCAGATCAACAGTACGTCATCTACATACAGTATCAGGAAGACTACTATGCTCCCACTAATTCTCTTGTAAACACAAGGATCATCTTCGTTTTTGATGAAACCAAACTCTTTAATTTTCTCATCAAAATGGAGATTCCAACTTCGAGAAGCTTGTTTCAATCCATAAATGGACCGATTCAACTTGCATATTTTAGTGTCTTCATTTGGACATTCAAAACCCTCGGGCTGTGTCATATACACTTCCTCAAGGTGGTTTCCATTTAGGAAAACCATTTTGACATCCATTTGCCAGATCTCGTAGTCATATTACGCAGTAATAATAAGTAGAATTCAGATGGACTTAACCATAGCGACAGGGGAAAAGGTCTCATCATAGTCAACACCATGAATTTGCTTGAAACCTTTAGCCAGTAATCACCCTTTGAATATCTGTACATTCCCATCCATGTCGGTCTTCTTCTTGAAGACCCACTTGAACCCTATGGGTCGTACCCCTTTAGGTGGTTCTACCAAGGTCCAGGCTTGGTTTGCATACATGAAGTCCATTTCAGATTTCATAGCGTCAAGCCACTTCTCAGAGTCTGGTCCATTCATAGCCTCTTGGTAGGTTGCAGGCTCATCATCATGATCCATTAGCAACACATTACCTATTTGAGACACGAGAAATCCATATCTCTCAGGCTCAAATCTTGGTCTACCAAATCTACGTAGGACCTGTGTTTCTTGAGCAGGCTCTCCAACTACAACAGCTTGTAGTCCTTGCTCAAGTTCCAATTCAGGTTCATTTTCAATTTGTTGTTCTTGAACTTCTTCAAGTTCTACCTTTGCAGTCTCTCTGGATAATAACTCTTTCTCCAAAAAGACGCTAGTCCTTGCAACAAACACTTTGCCCTTAGATGGCAGGTAGAAGTAGTATCCTTTGGGCTCCCTAGGATACCCCACTAGATAACACTCATCCGATTTGGGTTCCAGCTTGTTAGACATTTGACGTCGTACGTATGCCTCACAGCCCCAAATTTTAATGAAAGACATACTAGGACGCTTCCCAGTCCATATCTCATATGGTGTCTTTAGAACCATTTTTGTTGGAGCACGATTTAAGGTGAAAGTAGCAGTCTCTAGAGCAAATCCTCAAAAGGAAATGGGTAGATCTGCATGACTCATCATCTATCGCACCATGTCTAACAAGGTACGATTCCTCCTCTCAGAAACACCATTGTGTTGCGGTGTTCTAGGTGGAGTGAGTTGTGATACAATACCACACTCTCTTAAATGATCATGAAACTCGTGACTCAGGTATTCGCCACCTCGATCAGATCGGAGTGCCTTAATCATTTTTCCCAGTTGGTTCTCTACTTCATTCTTAAACTCTTTGAACTTTTCAAAGGTTTCAGATTTACACTTCATAAGATATAAATATCCGTATCTACTGAAATCATCAGTAAATATAACGAAGTAGTAGTACCCTCCTCTAGCCATAGAACTCATTGGTCCGCATACATCACTATGTATTATACCCAAGAGATCATCAGCGCTCTCACTACAACTAGTGAAAGGGACTTTTGTCATCTTACCTAATAAACATGACTCGCATCTCTCAAATGATTCATAATCAAATGAGTCCAATAATCCATCTTTATGGAGCTTGGATATGCGTTTCTCATTTATATGGCCTAGACAAAAGTGTCAGAGATATGTAGGATTAAAGTCATTAGTTTTTAGTCGTTTGGTATTTTCTATGTTATAGATTGGATGATTTATGTTCAAAACATACAAACTGTTAAATATTAGAGCAACACCATAGCAAACATCATTCTTATATATAGATCAACAATTGTTCTTAATTATACAAGAAAAACCAATCATGCCCAAACATGAAATTGAAATGATGTTTCTAGTTATAGCAGGAACAAAATAACAATTATCAAGTTCTAAAATAAGCCCAGTGGGCAAGGAAAGATGGTATAATCCTACGACAACGGCATCAACTTTTGCTCCATTTCCAACGCGCAGATCCACCTCTCCTTTACCCAACAGTCTTTTCCGTGTCAGTTCCTACACATTTGTACAAATGTGAGAACCACATCCGGTATCCAATACCCAAGATGAAGGAGCAGACATGTTCATTTCTATAACAAAAATACCTGAAGTGGAAGTCACACTTCCCTTCTTTTTCAGATCCTTGATGTATATGGGATAGTTCCTCCTCCAATGCCCTTCCTTAACGCAGTGGTGGCAATTTCCTTCTTTAGCTAATCCCTTCTTTTTTAGTGTGGAAGACTTGGGATCGAGGCAAGACATAGGTCCCACCTTAGTCTTCCTGAATCCATTGGACTTGCCCTTGCTTTTATGCACCATCAATATGGGGCTAGCAGGCTTGGTATTCTTCATATTGTTCTCGACAGTTCTTAATATGCCTAGGAGCTCGGGTAGTGTCTTATCTATTTCATTCATGTTGTAGTTCAAGACAAACTGCTCGTAACTATCTAGCAATGATTGCAGGATCAGATCAGTAGCCAACTCTTGACTTAAAGGAAACCCAAGTCTCTGAAGGTTCTCAATGTACCCAATCATTTTGAGTACATGAGTTCCCACTGGGTCTCTAGCTCCCATTTTACACTGAAATAAAGCCTTAGTGATGTTGAACCTCTCTTGTCAAGCCTGCCCTTGGAACATTTTCTTCAGGTGCTCGATAATCTCAAAGCCACGCATGGTCTCATGTTGCTTCTGAAGCTCAGGGTTCATGGTAGAGACCATGAGGCATTCGACATCTAGGGATTCATCTTGATACTTCTTATAGGCATCTTTGTCGGCACGGGACGTATTCCCGGTCGGCACTGGGGTAGGGGATCCTCTTCCAAGATATAGAGCTTACGCTCTTGCCTGAGAACAATTCTCAGGTTTCTATACCAATCAAGGAAGTTAGTCCCATTGAGCTTGTCCTTCTCAAGGATAGCTCTCAGGGACAAGGTGGAGTGAGATCCACATGCCATGGTAGTTCTACAAAATTATGCAAAATTAATTTCAGTATTATATTTCAATATACATTTTATTTAATAAGAACTTTTATTAAATACTCCCACTATTTTATTCAAATTGATAACCCTTAATATCAATTCAAAGAGGTTAAGCGAGCTACTCTCTTAGTGGACAAGATCCATATTTCACCAACACAATGAGTCCGCTTTGGCTTTCCTCTCATAATGCAGTTATTTAGGTAGACAACACATGCCAATTGCATCATTATGCAACTCTTGTATGGTTGGTGAATAACTCTTTATTCACATCCATCATATGGTGCATGCCAACCCTAAGCCTCTAGGCACTCAATGTCTGAGCTCACATAATTAAGTTGGACCCGATGTCGACAGTGGGATATTACAATTATCCGCTCGCACCCATACCAAGATAGATTGATGCACCTTGCTTTGGCAAGCCCACACTTCATCGATCGAGGCAGGAGGAGTGTCATCCATCTGAAGGCAACCGTATACTTAATATTTAATAAGAGATATTATGATAATCAATTAACAATTAATCAATGTGCACATACACAAAATTACAACAATAACAAACCAAATACATCCCAGATGTGCACAAAAAATAAAATTATCAACACTTTGATAAAAAGGGCTAAATCTAAGCATTTCGAACACTTTTAAACCTCCAGATTTACATGCATTGGACACAGGCAAAAAAAACTCAACTTATGCAGTAGACAAGCTCGTCTCTCAATGTCAGACTCAAAATCTAAGACACTTGGTTTCACAAACCAATCTGAGGTACGGTTACTGCAAAGGAGAAACGATTTCTGAAACATGAAAATCACAATGCAATCACATGCATTCCAGGCGGGGTTCCAAGGGGCAGCACCCCTGGTGATGGTCTTGCTGACCGATCAGTGAGCGTGGTCAAGGGGCAGCGCCCCTGCGGGGTGCGGGGCAGAGCCCTAACCAATTTTTGAAAACACACCACCAGAAACCTTGTAAAAATACATCAAAATTGATGCTCCGGGAAGAAATCTAAACATTTAGAGCACTTCTAAATTTCCGATTTTCACGCACTAGATCGCAAACCTCACTTTGATACCACTGTTAGGTTTTCAACTTCATTCATAAATGAACAACATATCATGTATATGCAGCGAAAATAAACAAGAACAACCCAAAAGAGTTACGGATCTTGAGACTTCATGAATCAAGAAATAAAAGAACAAGCAACGCATTGAAATATACCTGAAATGGATTGCGTCAACACTCAACCAAGATGCACCAAGATCTGATCCCAAGACCAAACTCTGAGTTCCAAGTACTGAAATGGATCAGCACCTCTATAGGAGTGCACGCCGTGAAGGAGAACCCCACGACTCTTATCGAGCAAGATCTGGGATGGAGGAAGAATGATCTCCTCGTCTCCCACAAACTGCTAGATCCGACGACAGGGAGAGGCGGTGGCAGCGATCTCGCAGAATGTTGAGACTTATGCGGAACTCCTCTGCTTCGGCCCTGATGGTGTTACAAAAAGGATTATCTCTCTAGGAAACCTAATCGCTTCCTGTTTTATACTCAGGGAATAAAACACATTATCCGCAGACCAAAGACTTAATTGGTGTTAAACACGTATTGTCGAAACAATTCAAGGGTAGCGACCCATTCCTCGGAGGGTGTCCTATCCTCCCATGCCTGGTTGTATAGGTCACGCAGCATGAGGCTGTATTTCTAGAGCACTTCGATGGTCCGCCTCTTCAACACATCGAGGTCTCAGGGATCGCCCAGGAACTTAGCAATCTTGTCCGATGAAGGCGGGGGTGACATCTCTTCTTCCCCATAGTCGGGATTGGCGGGGGAGATCTTGCAGACATCTGTAAAATGGTAATCAGGCAGGCAACAACAAGGTACTGTGAAATTTTCTGTAGATCTAGGAGTGAGCAGGAATTGTAAAACTAAAAGTTCAAGCCAAACAACCAGAAGCACATGAAGCAAACACAATCTTTATTGATCAAGCAAAATTATTCATTACAAGGCGAGGTATACATGGCGAGACATGATTTCGCCAGTACACAAAAACAGAAGAGAAAAAAAAGCTGAAGAGATAACCAGCGGTCTAACTTCCTGAGACCGCCTGACCGCTCGACTTGACAGTCCGCCGGGTTAGAAAACAAGACCGCCCGAACTGCCTGCGTGCGCCTTGAACAAAACCAACTGAGAACCACGCGAACTCCCAAACTCCACTGATCCTCCCGAACTCCAGCAACCCACACTGCAAGCCGCGAGATCGCCCGAACACCTTCAGAAGAGGAGGTGACCGTTGCTACCCGCACAATCCGCAGAAGCTGCATAAAACAAGTTCGATCAGCTAACCGGCCGGTCACAAAAAAGAGACCGCAAGAACAGGATGTGAGCTCAGCTTACACTTGGTGCAATAATTTTGCTGCTACAGTTACTCCTATTTATAGGCGGGCGACCTGATCCAGTCACCGCCCTATGAGATAGAGTCACCACCCTTGACCACGCGATCAGACCGGTTAACCCGCGCAATCAGCAAAAGATCCTCCTGCTTAGTGAGCTCGCTGACTTCAACAGAAGCCACATGATCATGACAACTCGCCTGGTCATGATGCTCACCACCTGTGTTCGCCACCCGACCTCCTCCAGAGAACGCGAACACACCAGGATGACTAGGGAAACAGCCCGCCAAGTCGACCAAACACCTGTGACCGCATATACTGTTAAAATTTTTGATTGGACCGTTTAGGAGTAAGCAGGAGTTGTATCAATAAGAGTTATAGCCAAACAACCACAATGCCAAAACCAGCAACACAAGAAATCTTTATTGAAATAATACTGCTTTACAATGCGAGGCATACATGGCGAGACATGATTCATAAGAATCACGGAGACGAGAAGAACAAACACACCAAAAAACAGAAACCGGCGGTCTGCCAGAAAGAGACCGCACGGATTGCAACAAAGGTTCAGGCCGCCCGGATTGTTCTGCTGTACTCCCAGACCGCTTGCACAGTCAGACCGCAGAAACACCTTGAGACCGCACGAACAGGAGCAGACAAACTGCACTGCCAGACCGCAATCTCAGCCCGCACGAACTGAAGCTTATTCAAATGAACAAAGAACTGAAGCTGTCGCCAGACCGAACTCAAATCGCCTAACTGCTGAAGGTCGCCTGATCGCTGAGTTTACTGCGAACAGCACAAGAACAATAAACCAGTTCGCTGACAAGCCGCAGACGAACTGTTTATTCGAGCCACCGGAAATCACCAAGGAAGGAGACCGAAACCTGCTGACCGCAAACCTGCGAACACAACAAACGGTTAACTCGCAACCAAGCCGCGCGAACTCAAACTTGAGACCGCAAGAATCTATCCGGGCTCTTGTTCTTACAGTTCTCGTTATGAATGACGGGCCATGCACCCCTATTTATAGGCGGGTGGACGGATGTCGTCACCGCACAAACCGGGATACAGTCACCACCCATCAGCTCGCGAACAGTCTCCAAAACTAGACCGCGCGAACACAGCACTTGGACAAAATTCAGTCCAAGACCGAAGTCAGCAGCAAGCCGCGCACAAACCGCACGGACACAGCGATCACCCTTCCTGAGATCGCCAACACAGAGAAGCAACTAGCCGACTTGAACCAAGTCGCCAGAATAGAAACCAAGCCGCCCGGTCTCATCGGTCAACCAAGAACAGACCGACTAGAACAAGACCGGAAACAACCCGCAACAGGTCGCCAGAACCAGCGACCTAAACCAAGAAGCAAGCTGGCCGATCGCACCAGATCGCCAGGAACAAACTGCCAGAGCACCAGCGCAGACCGCGCGGTCTCTGCGGTCTCCAGCCTTCAAACCGGCCAGACTCCTATCCACTTCACTTCAACAATTTCAACACTCCCCCTTGAAGTGGGAAGTGGAAACTAGCCCGAGCAACTCCCTTAACCGAGTAAACGGTCCCTTTGCCAGCGGCTTTGTGAACATGTCTGCGACATTGTCCGCACTCCGAACATGCTCGACCTTAAGAGATCCTCCCAACACCTTTTCACGAATGAAATGGTGCTCAATCTCTATATGTTTGGTCCTCGCGTGACAAACTGGATTGTTAACCAGCTTGAGAGCACTCTCATTGTCCCCGCGTAGCATAGTGGGACCTCGAACCTCCTGATGAACGTCCTCTACCAACCTCCTGAGCCAAATAGCTTCCTGAGCTGCCAAGGCCGAAGCCTTGTATTCTGCTTCCGTGGTAGAAACAGACACCGAGTCTTGCTTTTTGCTGCACCAAGAGATAGCTGTGGGGCCCGTCATAAAGACATAACCCGACGTTGATCTCCGATCATCCACGTCTCCCCCATAATCAGCATCCATGAAACCATGCAACTCCAAGCTTGACCCTCTCCTATATAGGAGACCCAAATCAGAGGTCGACTTCACATACTTCAGTATGCCTTTAGCCGCCAGAAGATGGGTTTTCCGTGGTTCCGCCATGTACCGACTCACCTTGCCAACTGCATAAGCAATATCCGGCCTTGTGATCGTCAAATAGATCAAGCTCCCAACCAGAGCTCGGAACACCAACGGATCAGATAAGATTCTCCCCTCATCCTTCCGAAGCTTATGATGTTGCTCCAAAGGTATAGAGCTGCTCTTCCCTTCCTCCATGCCAAATCGTTTCACGATTCGCTCTGCATATCCTTCCTGAGAAATGAGCACTCCGCTCTCCCGTCTCTGGACCTCGAGTCCAAGGAAATGATGAAGCTCCCCTAGATCCTTCATCTCAAACCTGATAGCAAGCTCAGCCCTGAGTCTTGCAACAGCTTCTTTCGAGTTCCCGGTGACAATCATGTCATCCACATATAGCAGCACAATCACCCGAAGCACCCCTTCCTTCTTGATGAATAAGCTAGAATCAGAGTCTGAAGCAACGAATCCACAGAATAAGAGATATTCTGCAATCTTCCCGTACCACGCCCGAGGTGCTTGCTTCAACCCGTACAGGGCCTTCTTCAATTTGCAAACATAGTCTGGATACTCCTTCGAGATGAAGCCTTGCGGTTGAATCATGAAGATATCTTTGTCAATCTCGCCGTATAAGAAAGCATTCTTCACGTCGAGTTGCCAAATCTCCCAACCACTCGAAGCCGCCAAGGCAATAACAAATCGAACCGAAGTCATCTTTGCCACTGTACTAAATGTTTCATCATAATCTTCTCCGTACTGCTGTGAGAACCCACGAGCTACAAGGCGAGCCTTGTAACGCTCGATACTACCGTCAGCTTTTTTCTTCAGCTTGAAGACCCACTTGCAAGTGACAGGAGTAGTGCCCTTGGGCTTGGGCACAAGAGACCAGGTCTCATTCTTCTCGAGAGCTGTCATCTCTTCCTGCATAGCAATGTCCCACTCCTTCACACCTCTGGCCTTCTCAAAGCTCGACGGCTCCCTTTCATCTAAGGGACCAGCAAAGAAACAAGAAACAAAGTTCACCATGTTTCCTCCTGTGTATCGATCTGGTGGTTGAATAGTCCTCTTCGACCTCCTAAGAGGTTGCTCCTGACTAACCACCTCCTCAGCCGCTTCTTCTGTGCAAGCTTCTTTCCCAGATGAACATGGAGCATCGCTCCCCCTGCTTCCAGAACCTGAAGCCTCCATCTCAGAGGTTGACACACCTGGAGCTCCTGGTGAAACAGGCAACTCCACTTGAAGACTTCCTGCAGCTTTTCCTCCTTCATCAACCCTGCCCTCTGGTAGTTCAACTCCTGAACTACCCTTGTAGGAAGTTACTTCATCGAACACCACATCCCGAGAAACAATTGACCTTCGTGTCTCAGGATCCATGCATCTCCATCCCTTCTTCCGCTCATCATACCCAACAAAGACTAGCTTCCTTGCTTTCGCATCAAGCTTTGTTCGAAGAGCATCAGGAATATGCACATAGCAAGTTGATCCAAACACCCGAAGGTGAGCAACACTCGGCTTCTCCTTGAACATTAGTTCGTGAGGGGTCTTCATGTTGATAGGACTTAGAGGCAATCTGTTGATGACATAAGCTGCGCAAGACATTCCCTCCGCCCAGAAGGACTTTGGAATAATCTTGGCATGAAGCCAGCATTTGCAAGTTTCCGTCAGATGACGGATCTTCCTTTCGGCAACGCCATTCTGCTGTGGAGTATGGGCACAAGTGAGCTCTCTCCGAACGCCGTGTTTCCTGCAAAAACTTGAGAACTCACCAGAGGTGAACTCCCCACCATTGTCAGTTCTCAACTTCTTCACCCGCAGGCCTAAACGACCTTCCACCAGCTCCTTGAACTCCACAAATTTAGCAAAGGCTTCTGACTTCTCTTTCATGAAATACACCCAGACATATCTGGTGTAGTCGTCAATCAACACCAACATGTATCTGTTGCCTCCAAGGCTTGGGGTGGCAGTCGGTCCCATCAAATCACCGTGGATGCATTCCAACGGCACTTTGCACCTTGTTTGCGATTTGTCAAATGGAAGTCGATGAGACTTACCAAACTGACATCCTTCGCAGACATGACCGTCTCCATAGGAAGACAAGCTAGGCAAGCCATTGACAAGGCCCTTTACAGCCATAGCCTTTAATTTGTCCATGCCTACATGCCCCAACCTTTCATGCCAAATGGCCGCGCCATCGTTTGTACTCATCTTATCAACATAGGTACTTGTCGATAAAACGAACAAGTCCTTCACCCGCTTGCCGACATGAAAAACTTCTCCCATTATCTCCGGTTGAGTTTTGAGAAACTTCACTTCTGTTGGGCCAAACAGAACGTGATAACCGGCATCGACCGCGTTGGTCACAGAGAAGAGATTTTTCTTCATACCAGGCACGTGATAAACACTCCTCAACGTGAGTGGACCCTTATCACTGCTCAGAGAGACGACTCCTTCGTGCTCTACTGGATGAATAGAATTATCAGCCGTAATGATAGCATTATTACCTGAGTAAGGCGCCAAAGAAGAGAACTTTGATCCATCTCCGGTGAGATGATGTCCACACCCTGAATCAACAATCCAGTCCTCTTCATAGTTGATGGAAGCCAAGGCTTTAACGGGCATCGCCGTTATATTAGACACAAAGGCTCCTCCCCATCCAACTTCACCAGACTTTGGCATCTCCTTTTCCACTACATGTCCCGGCTGAAGATTCACTCGACAATCTTTCTTGAAGTGCCCGGTCTTGTTGCATCTAAAGCACTTTGGTCCCTCACCTTTCTTCTTCCCATCAGACTTAGGAGCATAGCCCCTATCTTGCTGACCTGAAGTGGAGGGTCCATCATGACCCGGCTTCTTCTTCTCCCATTTCTTCTTCCTCTTCCCAGAGAACATCACATCACTTTCTCCCCCGGAGATAGAAACCCCCGCCATCTGTCTTGCTAAACTTTCTTGCGAAGCAAGAAGGTTCTCCAGCTCCAACAACGACGGTTGATTTGCCCAACCCTGAACTGAAGTCACAAAGGCAAGATACTCCTTCCGCAACCCGCGAATGATATGCCTCTTCAGTTTTGCCTCAGAGATTGGCTCATCAGGGTCCAAAGCAGAAATTTCTGCCGTGAGATTCTTCATCTTGAGGAAGAAGGTAGAAATAGAAAGATCACCTTGAGAGGCTTTAGCCAACTCATTTTCAAGAAACTGTAGCCTTGCTACATTCTTCTTATTGAACAATCCATCCAAGGATGTCCAGATCTCCGCAGCAGATTTACATCCGATAATATGATCAAACAGCTCTGGTGAGATAGCCCTCTTGAGAGTGAACTCTGCCTTAGCATTCAACCTCCTCCAAAGCCTCACCTCTGCCATATTATCACCTGCTGGAAACACCTCCTGTGTGTCTTCTCCGCCGACTATCTCCCAAAGATCCTCGCCAATCAAATAACTCTCCATACATGACTTCCACTTTTTGAAGTTAGTCGATGTGAGGAGTTCAATACCAAGACCTCTTGCGAAACTGCCTTCCATGGCAATCAATGTGGTCCCTTCTTCACAAAGACGATGGCAACTCTAGTTGATCACTGCTTATCCACTCCAGGAACCTGCCTCTGATACCATGCTAAAATTTTTGATTGGACCGTTTAGGAGTAAGCAGGAGTTGTATCAATAAGAGTTATAGCCAAACAACCACAATGCCAAAACCAGCAACACAAGAAATCTTTATTGAAATAATACTACTTTACAATGCGAGGCATACATGGCGAGACATGATTCATAAGAATCACGGAGACGAGAAGAACAAACACACCAAAAAACAGAAACCGGCGGTCTGCCAGAAAGAGACCGCACGGATTGCAACAAAGGTTCAGGCCGCCCGGATTGTTCTGCTGTACTCCCAGACCGCTTGCACAGTCAGACCGCAGAAACACCTTGAGACCGCACGAACAGGAGCAGACAAACTGCACTGCCAGACCGCAATCTCAGCCCGCACGAACTGAAGCTTATTCAAATGAACAAAGAACTGAAGCTGTCGCCAGACCGAACTCAAATCGCCTAACCGCTGAAGGTCGCCTGATCGCTGAGTTTACTGCGAACAGCACAAGAACAATAAACCAGTTCGCTGACAAGCCGCAGACGAACTGTTTATTCGAGCCACCGGAAATCACCAAGGAAGGAGACCGAAACCTGCTGACTGCAAACCTGCGAACACAACAAACGGTTAACTCGCAACCAAGCCGCGCGAACTCAAACTTGAGACCGCAAGAATCTATCCGGGCTCTTGTTCTTACAGTTCTCGTTATGAATGACGGGCCATGCACCCCTATTTATAGGCGGGTGGACGGATGTCATCACCGCACAAACCGGGATACAGTCACCACCCATCAGCTCGCGAACGGTCTCCAAAACTAGACCGCGCGAACACAGCACTTGGACAAAATTCAGTCCAAGACCGAAGTCAGCAGCAAGCCGCGCACAAACCGCACGGACACAGCGATCACCCTTCCTGAGATTGCCAACACAGAGAAGCAACTAGCCGACTTGAACCAAGTCGCCAGAATAGAAACCAAGCCGCCCGGTCTCATCGGTCAACCAAGAACAGACCGACTAGAACAAGACCGGAAACAACCCGCAACAGGTCGCCAGAACCAGCGACCTAAACCAAGAAGCAAGCTGGCCGATCGCACCAGATCGCCAGGAACAAACTGCCAGAGCACCAGCGCAGACCGCGCGGTCTCTGCGGTCTCCAGCCTTCAAACCGGCCAGACTCCTATCCACTTCACTTCAACAATTTCAACATATACCAGCTGATCGCCGAAGGACCAGCCATGCGAACACACACACCGGAGACCGCGCGACTAACAAGACCCTAGTCCACGCGCACCACAAAGAAACCAGATAGCCACCAGACCGGGCTGCCCTCCACCACGCGATCACAAGCACCAGATCGCGAGATGACACCAGCTCGCCACGCGGTCACACGACTAGACCGCGCGACCTCACCTAGGCACCCTTGGATAGAAGAACGGCGGTCACGCTGAATAGCCCGCGGCTAGACCAGAGAGGTCAGACCGCCAGAGGAGACCGCAAGACGGTGCGGTCAGACCAGACCGCGCGGTCTCCCCCCAGACCGCCAACTTCACAAACTTCCACTTCAACATTTTCAACACTCCCCCTTGAAGTGGGAAGTTGAAAACAGCCCAAGTAAACACCTTAGCCGAGTGAACGGCCCTTCGCCAGTGCCTTTGTGAAGATGTCAGCAATGTTGTCCTGACTCCGAACATGCACGACCGAAAGAGACCCCTCCAGCACCTTCTCACGAATGAAATGATGCTCGATCTCGATATGCTTGGTCCTCGCATGATAAACTGGATTAGTAACCAGTTTGAGAGCACTCTCATTGTCGCCGCGGAGCAGAGTCGGACCCCGAACCTCCTTATAGATGTCTCCAACCAACCTCCTAAGCCAGATGGCTTCTTGAGCTGCCAAGGCTGAAGCCTTGTATTCCACTTCCGTGGTTGAGACAGACACGGAATACTGCTTCTTGCTGTACCATGATATAGCTGTGGGGCCCGCCATGAAGACGTATCCAGACGTTGACTTTTGATCATCCGAATCTCTCCCGTAATCAGCATCAATGTACCCATGCACCTCAAATCCCGCATCCCTCCTGTAAAGGAGACCCATATCCGAAGTTGCCTTACATACTTCAATATATTCTTGGCTGCTAGTAGATGAGGCATTTGTGGTTCCGCCATATAACGGCTCACCCTGCCAACTGCATACGCAATATCCGGCCTGGTAATCGTCAGATAGATCAAGCTCCCAACCAGAGCCTGGAACACCAGCGGATCTTCCAGAATCCTCCCCTCATCCTTGCAAAGTTTCATGGCCTTCTCCAGAGGTATGGAAATGCACTTCCCTTCCTTTATGCCGAACCGCTCCACGATTCGCTCCGCATACCCATCCTAGGACACCAGCACTCCACTTCCCTTCCTCTGCACTTCGAGTCCAAGGAAATGGTGCAACTCACCTAAGTCCTTCATCTCGAACCTGATGGATAGCTCGGCCCGAAGCTTTGCTACCTCCTCTTTCGAGTTCCCCGTCACGATCATATCGTCGACATAAAGCAGCACGATGACTTGAAGCTCCCCGCTCTTCTTGACGAACAAGCTTGAGTCTTAGTCTGAAGCACCAAACCCACAGAATAGGAGATATTTTGCTATCTTTCCATACCACGCCCTCGGCGCTTGCTTCAACCCATACAGGGCCTTCTTCAACTTGCAGACATAGTCAGGAAAATCTTCAGACATGAAGCCTGGCGGCTGGACCATGAAGATGTCCTTGTCAATCACGAACTGAAGTCATTTTGGCCACCGGACTGAATGTCTCTTCATAGTCTTCACCATATTGCTGCGAGAATCGCCGAGCCACAAGGAGAGCCTTCTATCACTCGATACTGTCGTCAGCCTTCTTCTTGAGTTTGTAGACCCATTTGCATGTCACAGGGGTGATACCCTTCGGCTTGGGCACCAGAGACCAAGTCTCATTCTTCTCAAAAGCACTCATCTCTTCCTGCATAGCTGAATCCCACTGTTCCACGCCTTTGGCCTTTTCAAAGCTCGACGGCTCCCTCTCATCCAAGGGACCAACAAAGAAACACGAGACAAAGCCCACCATGTTCCCTCCTGTATAACGATCAGGGGCAATGATAGTTCGCTTCGATCTCCGCAACGCCTTCCCCTGACTCGCAGTATCTTCATCTGCTTCTTCCCTAGCTCCCCTTCAAGACGTACTCGGAGCATCGCTCCCCCTGCTTCCTGATCCAGAAGCCTCCGCCTCAGAACTAGATATTGATGGACCACCTGGTGACACAGGCATCTCCACCTGAAGATTTTCCACAGCTTTCTCCGGCTCCTCCACCCTGCTTTCTGGTAGCTCCACACCAGAGCTTCCCTTGTAGGACGTCACTTGGTCGAACACGACATCACGAGATACAACAAATCTCTGCGTCTCCGGGTCCATGCACTTCCAGCCCTTCTTTCGATCATCATAACCCATGAAGACTAGCTTCCTTTCTTTCGCATCTAGCTTCGTCCGAAGCGCATCTGGAACGTGCACATGGTAGGTGGAACCAAACACCCGAAGGTGTGCCACGCTTGGCTTTTCCTTGAATATCAATTCATGCGGGGTCTTCATATTGATGGGACTGAGAGGCATCCTGTTGATGACGTAGGCAGCACAAGACATTCCCTCCGCCCAGAAGGACTTTGGGATACTCTTGGCATACAGCCAACACTTGCAGGTCTCCGTCAGATGACGGATCTTCCGCTCTAAAACTCCATTTTGTTGTGGAGTATGCGCACAAGTAAGCTCCCTTCGGATGTCTGCCTTCCTGCAAAAAGTAGAGAACTCACAGAGGTGAACTCCCCTCCATTGCTAGTCCTCAGCTTCTTAACCCGCAGGCCAAGCCGACCCTCCACAAGCTCCTTGAACTCGACGAACTTGGCAAACGCCTCTGCCTTCTCCTTCAAGAAATACACCGAGACATATTTGGTGTAGTCATCAATAAACACCAGCATATATCTGCTGCCTCCGATGCTTGGGGTAGCAGTCGGTCCCATCAAGTCACCGTGGATGCACTCCAACAGCACACTACTCCTTGTCTGCGACTTGTCAAACGGTAGTCGATGAGACTTGCCAAACTGACATCCCGCGCACACATGACCATCTCCGTAGGAAGATAGACTAGGCAGGCCCTTGACTAGACCTCTCAGCTCCATAGCCTTCAACTTATCCATCCCTACATGCCCCAACCTCTCGTGCCATATGATGGCACTATCATTCGTCCGCATCTTGTCAACATATGAACTTGTCGATAAAACGAACAAGTCTTTTGCTCTCCTCCCCACATGAATGACCTCTGCCTTCACTGCTTCAACATTTCAAAGAAACTTCACTTCTGTTGGGCCAAATAGAACGTGATACCCAGCGTCTACAATGTTGGTCACGGAGAATAGGTTTTTCCTCATTCCAGGCACATGATAGACACTCTTCAATGTAAGTGGCCCCCTATCACTGCCGAAGGAAACAACCCCCACCTTCTCGACACTATGCACGGTATTGTCAGTAGTAATAATGGCATCATTACCTGAGTACGGCTGAGCTGAAGAAGGCTTCTACTCGTCCCCGGTGAGGTGATGACCACACCCCGAGTCCACGATCCAGTCGTCCTGATAGTTGATAGGAGCCGCAGCTCCAATAGAAGTCGAGAAGGCTCCTCCCCATCCTCCATCAATCTGTCTGGCCTCAGCTTCCTCCTTTCCTGCAGCAGCATGCCCCAGCTGAAGATTCACCCGGCAGTCTTTCCTGATGTGACCAACCTTTCTGCACCTAAAGCACTTGGGACCTTCTCCCTTCTTCTTCCCTTCAGCATTGGGAGCATAGCCCCTCTCCTGTTGTCCAGAAGTTGAAGGACCATTGCCTCCAGCGGTCTTCTTCTTCTTACCCCAATTCTTCTTCTTTCCCGTGAAGAGAACCTCGCCTTCTCCCCCAGACACTAACACCCCCGCCATCTGCCTTGCCAGACTCTCCTGCGAAGCAAGCAGATTTTCCAGCTCCAGCAGAGATGGCTGATTTGACCAACCCGGCACCGACGTCACAAAGGCAACATATTCCTTCCGCAAGCCACGGATGATGTGCCTCTTCATCTTCGCCTCAGAAATTGGCTCATCAGGATCCAATGCTGAAATCTTAGCGCACAGGTTCTTCATCTTCAAGAAGAACGTAGAGATAGAAAGATCACCTTGAGCCGATCTGGCCAGCTTATTTTCTAGGAATTGAAGTCTTGCCACATTCTTCTTGTTATACAGCCCATCCAGGGCTCTCCAGATCTCAGCAGCTGATCCACACCCCAATATGTGATCAAACAAATCAGGCGATATTGCCCTTTTCACGGCGAACTCTGCTTTGGCATTAATCCGCCTCCAGTTCCTCACCTCATGACCGTTATCCCCAATCAGGATAACTTCCTCCGTGCTCTCTCCTCCAACCACCTCCCAGAGGTCCTCACCTAGAAGATAACTTTGCATACACGACTTCCACTTCTTAAACTTAGTCGATGTAAGCATCTCAATTCCAAGACCCCTTGCTTCCATGGCTCTACCACTGGTTCCTTCTTCACAAAGGCGATGACAAATTTTAGTTATTCACTGCTCTATCCACTCCAACCTCGCTCTGATACCATGTGAAATTTTTCGTAGATCTAGGAATGAGCAGGAATTGTATAACTAAAAGTTCAAGCCAAACAACCAGAAGCACATGAAGCAAACACAATCTTTATTGATCAAGCAAAATTCTTCATTACAAGGCGAGGTATACATGGCGAGACATGATTTCGCCAGTACACAAAAATAAAAGAGAAAAACAAGCTAAAGAGATAACCAGCGGTCTGACTTCCTGAGACCGCCTGACCGCTCGACTTGACAGTCCGCCCAGCTAGAAAACAAGACCGCCCAAACTGTCTGCCTGTGACTTAAACAACACCAACTGAGAACCACGCGAACTCCCGAACTCCACTGATCCTCCTGAACTCTAGCAACCCGCACTGCAAGCCGTGAGATCGCCCGAACACCTTCAGAAGAGGAGGTGATTGCTGCTACCCGCACAATCCGCAGAAGCTGCACAAAATAAGTTCGATCAGCTAACCGGCCGGTCACAAAAAAGAGACCGCAAGAACAGGACGCGAGCTCAGCTTACACTTGGTGCGATAATTTTGCTACTACAGTGACTCCTATTTATAGGCGAGCGACCTGATCCAGTCACCGCCCAATGAGATAGAGTCACCACCCTTGACCGCGCGACCAGACCGGCCAACCTGCGCAATCAGCAAAAGATCCTCTTGCTTAGTGAGCTCGCCGACTTCAACAGAAGCTGCACGATGATGACAACTCGCCCGATCATGACGCTCACCACCTGTGTTCGCCACCCGACCTCCTCCAGAGACCACGAACACACCAGGCCGACTAGGGCAACAGCCCGCCAAGTCGAACAAACACCTGTGACCGCAAATACCAGCTGATCGCCGAAGGACCAGCCATGCGAACACACACACCGGAGATCGCGCGACTAAGAAGACCTTAGTCCATGCGCACAACAAAGTAACCGGACAGCCACCAGACCGGGCTGCCCTCCACCACGCGATCATAAGCACCAGATCGCGAGATGACACCAGCTCGCCACGCGGTCACACGACCAGACCGCGCGGCCTCACCTCAGCACCCTTGGACAGAAGAATGGCGGTCACGCCGAATATCCCGCGGCTAGACCAGAAAGGTCAGACTACCAGAGGAGACCGCAAGACCGTGTGGTCAGAGCAGACCGCGCGGTCTCCCCCCAGACCGCAAACTTCACAAACTTCCACTTCAACATTTTCAACAGGTACAAATAATCGCTAGTGTCGGCCAACCTGGCGAGGCCGTAATTGCTTTTCTAGGGCGCTGGCGAGAGGAGCTCGGCTATCCCTAGAAGGCCTCAGTATAGGTAAGCGTGATAGATTTCCCTAGGCTAGGAGGTGCGATGCATTGTTGGCGATCCAGAAGGTGGCAGGAAGCGAGCTGTCAGGGCTCTTTTGGCCTAGGAGACCAAATCCCGGGGTGGAGATGGTCTCACCTGGTGGAGCTGGCGAACCCATTCGAGTGGTGCACTTCCCAGGGGTCGCAAGGAGGGTCTCTGCAAGAGGCAACAGCGCAGGAAAGTCAATGGTCGAGGGAATCCAGTTAGCAGGGCTGAAGGGAGGTAGCTCACCATGTCATGGCGAGGAGTCAAGCAGGTCGACGATGTCTATGGCCACCAAACCGGCCCTACCAGGGGATGGAGGGAGAGCCCCCATCAGGACCTCGCCTGCGGCAACACCCTCGAGAAGTGCATCCTGCGAGCAAGAGAATGATGTTAGCCTATTTTCATGGGAGGTCAAGACCTATCAGTTCGAATACTTATTGGGCAAGCCCGACGTCGGGTGAAGGATAAAGGAGTGAGGACCCATCTTCCCCTGGGTGTCTCCTGACCATCTTTGCTTTTTTGAACTTCGGGAGAGCTGTGGGGGCCCGTCGATTGACCCATAGTGCGAGATTAATGGTGAAGGTCCGCCTGGTTGCCAGCGACGCATCCCGGCGAGCTTAGGATTCTTGTGAAAGAGGCATTTCGATAGCTACAGTGGTAGATGACAAAAGAAGGCGAAGGGGTCGAGGGGTTACCCATCAACCATGATTGGTTGTATTTATAGAGCTGGGGATTGGGCCCACCAAAATATTCCTACCAGGTCAGCAACCGCCGTCGAACACCAAGGGTTGGTTATTTCTTTACGAGCTTAGGATAATCTCGCAAAGAGCGGGGATTGTGTAGGACCCTGTGTTCGCCGAGGGGTAAAATTGAGATTCGGGCATAGGCAAAGTGAGTGAGGGCTTGCCACCTCGGAACGGGCAGGTTGCAAGAGCGGGGCGAGCCAGACTCACCACCTTGCGAGTAGCAGAGTGCGAGGGAGAGACTATTGTATGCTCGTCGCATTGGGGTGCACTTAGCAATAGCTGGGATATCGGTGCTTGCTGCTCTGCGTTAGCGACTCAGGCTAGTAGAGGGGAGAGAGCACATTCTTCATCAAGCACTCGCCCGCCCAGGCTTTTGGATGCGTGGGCCAACACGCGAATGAGGGGCGGAGCCCCACTCGCTCGGGAGGCCAGGGGTCTAGCGAGTGGTTCCTTAATGGACCACTCGCATGGTAAGATCTTGCAAACCTGGCTCGCGGGAAGATTGGCGAGCGGTGCCTCCACGGACCACTCGCCCAATGGGGTTTAGAGGTGAATTTACCTAGATACCCTTTCTGGGATGCCAGTAGCCCTTCAGAATAGCGGAGTTTGGTTGTTAGAGGACCAGTTTGGGGTGTGATTAGTAAAACTAAAAGGCGGAGTTACGCTATTAGCAGACAAGAAGATAAAAACTATATATAGACCCTGAAGGGCACCTTTGGAGAGGATCCCAGTTTTTGGCTTCTTCCTCCTTAGGAAATCTTTGCTTAGCTCCTCAGGCTCTCCAAGATGCCCGACTTCAGCTTCGGCTTGGGAGGGTAAGCGCTCTATGATCTTCTGGGTGTGTGGTGGGACCTCCACACTGCATTCAAGGGCCGGTGTCTAGTTCTAACTCTTCGGTAAAGTTCTTCCGCGGGATCAGTAGGTGCTAGCTGCCCCCCCCCCCTCTTGGTGGTCTGAAATCCTGATTGGGCCGGTTGACAGTTTCAATAATAGGTCCCCCATCACCAGTCAGAAAAGATGCCAGTGGGACAGTGACACAAGAAATTGTCCCTAGAGCAAAGTGGACTGATGCTGAAAAGAAGGTGAAGGCATGTGATGCCAAAGCCATGAATATTCTGGTATCAACTATGTTGGGAAAAACTCCTTTTGATTTAACTTAACAAATTAACTATAAGTGATTTTACTTCTTAGGTTATATTACCCACATTGTATAGTAAGGGTAAATTGGTCATTAGATGTCTTAGGATGTCAAACTCACCTTAGAGTGTCAAGGCCAAGTTAAGACAATCATGGAATAAGTTAAAGTTAAGACTTATGTTGAATGAATGTCGACGCAACTTCGACATGATATCGACGTAACTCTAACTAGTAGTCGAAGCAACTTATTCAGTTTGTTGAAGTATAAGTCAAGTCGACGCAATGTCGAAAGGATCTCGACGCAGAAGGAAGAGCTTGTCGAAGCCATCTAAGAAGTCGACGCAACTTCGACTACAATTTGATGCAGAAGTTAAAGCTCGAGTCCAAGGCTTCAACTCGATGGATACGTCGATAAGGACTTGATGTAACATCGACAACTTAGTTCAGCCAAAGCTAAGAAGGAATTCGAAGCTACGTCGATAAGAACTCAAAGATGCATCGACATGAAGAACGATGAAGTTGACGCAACGTCGAATACAGTCAGAAAAGGAAGCTTTTTCTGCTATTCTTTTGAGACCTTTTCAGAAGGACCATCAGGCTAGTAACTATTCTCCAACCACTCATTTATCGCCAAGAATGGTATGGAGCTTTCCAGAACACAATAAATCATTTTTGGAAGGTATTTAAAATGGATTGACGGGTCGAGAACAAAAGAAGAAAGGAAATTAGGTGGCTAAGATGAATTCCATTTCAGGACAGTCCAAAGAAGAAAGGATTTGAAATCCCAATCATACAGAATAAGTATGCAAAAAGAGGAGAAAAAAATAAAGTGATTACATTATTCTATTTGTCGAATAGGGTGTTCATCTTCTTCCTTCTATGAACCCAAAGACAGAAAACATAGTGCTCTCTTCACAGGAAATAGAACAAGCTGCTTCTTCTTCATCATCATACAACAGCTAGATTACAAGGAGATTTCAGGGAAAAGGATCAAGCAAAATAACCCTTGCAAAACATCACTATCATAAGCAAGGGTTCATCATTTCAGATCCTATGAAAGACAGTAGCAGCATCAGAGCTTCTGAAGAATTCTGAGAACATAATTCTTTTCTTCTTTCTTTTACTTTCTTCTTACTTCTTCATTCAACTATAAAGAGTTTTATTAATCCATGTTCCTGTTGAAATCAATAAATTGGTCTCTCGAGGAGTTCGGGCCCTCAAGAAGTTGAGGGGTGACCAACACTTACTCCTCCCAAGGGAGAGCTCTAGGCTAATAGGCTATGGAACTAGGAAGAAGGCCAAGGGCTTAGCGAGGAGGTCCCACCACACACCTGGAAGATCTTAGAGCGCTTCCCCTCCCAAGCCAAAGCTAAGCTTGAGCACCTTTGGAGGCCCTCTCCACCCACGAAAGAAATATGAGGAGAGAGGAGGCCAAAAGTGAGATCCCTCCAAATGGTGCCCCCTTGGGCTTATTTAAAGTTTTTGGAACCAGGTCTGCAAATAACCAGATTCTGGACTACGAGATTATGAGAAAACCCCCGGATTTGGCCTGCGAATAGCCAAATCCCACTATTCGGAGGCGCAAAACGCAGTCCAGAACGCCTTCCCGGTGCCGGGCGAGAGGGGACTGACCTCCTCCCTTGCTCTCCCCCCTCACTGGGCTGGGCGAGCCGGGAGGTCGCCCCTCCTGGGCTCGCCCCCTGCTGGGGTGGGGCGAGCCAGGGGGTCAGGCCTCCTGGGCTCGCCCCCTGCTTGGGTGGGGCGAGCCGGGAGGTCGCCCCTCCTGGGCTCGCCCCCTGCTGGGGCGGGGCGAGCCTGGAGTGAAAGTGAGGTTAGATCTTAAAGTCACTCTAGAGGGGGGTGAATAGAGTATTAAAAAGTGCTACACTTATATTTATAGCGGAATTAAAATAGTTATATATATGTGTACTGAGTGAGTAATAAAAACAAACACAAATAGAGCACACAACACAATACAGAAAAATAAACAAGAACTCAGAGGACACAAGAATTTTATAGTAGTTCCCCAATAAACCTAGGTACGTCTACTCTTCTACCCCACCTTGGTAGCATTCCACTAGGTTTTTGATCAGGTGCCCTATCACCAATGGGGTTTTGATCAGGTGCCCAAAACACCAACTGAGCTTTTGATCAGGTGCTCAAACTAAACTACAAGTTTTTGTTCAGGTGCCCTGCCACCAAGGGGTTAACTTTAAAATGGAGTTATAACCCTGTACAGAATGGGATAAAGAGAGTTTAGATGTTCTTCTCTGTCAATAATCTGAAAGAAGACTCTAGTGGATTGTATGATGTAAAGCTCCCCCTGTCTGATAGAAAGGGTTGACAGTTGAGGATGGAGCTTTCTCTTGAATGTAGATCTTCCTAATAGCTGATGAATCTGAAAGACAAATGTTTCTCAGATTTTTGTTGATCTTGAAGATCTGATCTAGCAGTAGAGATCTGAGAGAGGGTGTTGATGTTCTCAGAGAATGAAAGGTGCTGCTTGAGGAAGATGAAGATGATCTGTGAATGCTTTCTTTCTTTCTTTCTTTTCTTCTTGTTACTTTTCTCTCGACTGTATTCTTTTTTCTCTTTTTCCTGTCTTGCTGTTCTGTAATAATGTCCTGTAAATCTTCTTCCTTATTACTTTTTGAAATCTCTGACTGATTTGAAATTCAAATCCCTTAGTTTAAGGAATAAAATATTCATAAGAGATATATTTGGTACTACAAATCTGATAAGCTTTATATCTTTTTCCTTTTCCATGAAAGTGTCCTTTTCAGCTATATGTCAACGACTATATTCTCGAAATAATAAATGGAAATATAATATCCTTGACTTATCTGAAGGAATAGATCCATTGCTAATTAGTTGATCTCAGATCAGAGAATAAAATCAAAATGATCCTTCTGAAATAAACAAGCTGAAGAGAAACTTTCGTCGATCTGAATGAAGAAATCGTCGAACTGAATGTTAATTTTGTCCAACTGAACTTCTGTTGCTGATTCATTAAACACAGACTGGAATTCATCGAACTCAAGTTGGAGTTCGTCAAACTGAAAGATAAGCTAGTAACTCTGGTTGGAAGAATTGAATTAGTTGAGCTGAATGATATTTCGTCGAACGCAGAGATTTGGCAAATTCGTCGACCACTGAACTGAGCAAATTCGTCGACCATTGAGACTGAGCAAAATTGTCGACCGCTGAGACTGAATAAAATCGTCGACCGCTGAGACTGAGCCAATTCGTCGACCGCTGAGACAGAGGAAAATCATCGACCGCTGAGACTGAGCCAATTCGTCGACCGCTGAGACTGAGCCAATTCATCGACCGCTGAGACAGAGCAAAATCGTCGACCGCTGAGACTAGACAATTTTGTCGACTGCTGAGACTGGACAATTTCGTCGACCTGGAGCAAGCGTTTCGTCGAACGCAGGATGCATTTCGTCGAACGCAAATAACATTTCATCGAACGCAGAAACTGAGCTTTTTCTTAATTTCTAGCTAACTTAACAGCCTAAAACCTTGACCCTTTAGACTATACATTGGGGTCAACTTAGTCCTAGTCAACAAAGAGTGATCCTAGCCCAAATCAGTAATAGGTTTGTTCCAACAGGGAGGTCTCCCTATTTAGGTTAGGACACTATTTGACAAAAAATGAATAATAAAAGAAACAACAAAAGAACAGAGCATATATATCTGACAGATTTTAAACATTTCAGCAGATATAAATATGATACTCTGAGTTTTGAAATTTTACAATGAAAACCGAAATAATAAAAACAAATAATCAGAACCTTTTGCTTTCTGAATTTTGACATTGCAAAGAACTGAAATAAATCCTTGCCTTCAGCTTTTGCTTTTGTTGATCTGAGCTGTAGCAATAACTGGAACTGCTTTGTTGAATCTGAATCTGCATTTTTCAGCTTTTGGTTTTGCTTAGAAATCCTAGCCTTCAACATTTTTCTTTGTTTATCTGAACTAAATCTTGCTTTGCTACCAATCTTCATTTGAATCTGTCATATCTGAATTTCTGAATCAAAATTCTTGTGAGCTTCTTCATCAAGAACTGATTTTTCTTTTTATTACATCATCTCCCCTTGAAACTTGAGCTTCTACAAAAAGCATCTCCCCTATCAAAAAGGAGAGCATCCCCCCTAACAAAAAGGAAAGCATCTCCCCCTGACAAAAAGGAGTTTCTTCAAAACATCTCCCCATAACATAAAGGAGCTTCTTCATGAAACATCTCCCCCTGCCTAGTTTCAGGAAGACCTGGACTTAGGCCCCTAGAAGAAGGGACAGATGAGGAGGTAGGGAAGGATGTAATCTTTTTGAAGAAATATTGTTATTGTTCCTGCAAAATAAAATAGAGATCAAGTGCAAAGGAACTGGAAAGAGAGGCAATTTCTATAGGCATACAGTTAAAATGAAATAAGAGATTTGATTATAGGGAAAGATCAGAAAAATAAAATAGGCGTTATCAAAATGGGTTCGACGAAAAATAAATTTTCGTAGATCTCAGTTCGACGAACTAGATTACTTCGTCGATCTTCGTTCGACGAACGACTAGATTTTTTTGATCTCAGTTCGATGAAAAGATGGGATAAGTAGACAATTTAATTTTTTAATTGATTCAATCTCCATCTATCATGCCTAGCTGATTTATAAAGAAGATATGTTTCTTTTCATCCAAGGGTTTGGTGAAAATATCAGCCCTTTGCAAATCAGTAGAAATGAATTGTAGGCAAATTTTATTTTTATCTACGTTATCTCTGATAAAGTGGTGCCTAATTTTTCTGTGTTTAGTCCTACTATGGAGTGCTGGATTTTGTGCTATAGATATTGCACTAGTGTTGTCATAAAATATAATTGAATTATTTAGATTGATACCATAATCTAGAAGTTGATTTTGTATCCACAATATTTATGAGTAGCAACTGCCTGCAACAATATATTCTACTTCAGCTGTTGATGTAGACACAGATGTTTATTTCTTACAAAACCAAGACACAAGCCTATCACCAAGAAACTGACAAGTTCCTGACGTGCTTTTCCTGTCTACTCTGCATCCAGCATAATCAGAATCTGTGAATCCATTTAATTCAAATTCTGAAGCTGTTGGATACCAGAGTCCTAGATTTGGACAACCCTTTATATATCTCAAAATTCTTTTTAATAAAATTAGGTGAGATTCTTTGGGGTTAACTTGGAACCTAGCACAAATCAAGGTAGCAAATATTATATCAGGCCTACTTGCTGTTAAATAAAGTAATGAGCCAACAATTGCTCTATATACTTTCTAATCAACAGGTTTCCCTGATTCATCATTGTCAACAACAACATTGCAGGGCATGGGTGTTTTCATGGTGGAAGCATCAGACATACCAAATTTTTTCACTAATTCCTTAGCATATTGGATTGTGATGTGAATATGCCATTTGGAGTTTGCTTCACTTGAAGACCAAGGAAGTAAGATAACTCACCCATACTACTCATTTGAAATTTAGATTGCATTAGGTTTGAAAACCATTTGCATAAATTTTAATCAGTAGAGCCAAATATAATATCATCTACATATATTTGAACTAGTAAAGTTTGATTTTTATGTATCCTGAAAAATAGTGTTTTATCAACTATGCCTCTACAGAAATTGTTCTCAACAAGAAAATTATCTAAGGTCTCATACCATGCTATAGGAGCTTGCTTGAGACCATAGTGTTGAAACCGAGACTTGCGAACAAGACTTAATCTCAGTGGAGTTCGGGGCCCTCAGCTAGTAGAGGTGCGACCAATCCTTACTCCTCCCAAGGGAGAGCTCTAGGTTGAAGGTGTTGGAACTATGAACTGGACCAAAGGCTTAGTGGGGAGGTCCCGCCACATACCTAGAAGTTCCCAAGGAACTTCCCCTCCCAAGCCACTACTAAGTTTGGGCACCACTAGAGGCTCTCCTCACCCACTAGAGAGACTTGGGGAGGGAGAGAGAGGGAGAGAGCTAGCCTAGAATCAGATCCCCTCAAATGGTGCCCCCCTTGGTCCTATTTATAGGATTTCTGAAGTTGGGCTGCAAATAGCCGAAAACTGGTCTGCCAGATTACCAAAATACCCTTGAACTGGGCTGCAGATAGCCAAATGCCGCTGCTCTTGGACTGCGAATAACCAAAACTGGACTGCGAATAGCCAAATCCCGCTACTCTTGGGCGCTACACGCAGACCGCCTACCCGGCTTGGAGCAGGGCGAGCCGGAGGCCTCCCGGCCTCCCCGGCTCGCCCCCACAAGGCTCTGGGCGAGCCGGAGGCCTCCCGGCCTCCCCGGCTCGCCCCCACGTTGGGGTGCGTTTAGACATCCCTCCTGGTGAGGTCTCGCTGGGGTGCATTTATGTAGGAGTTACCATTGTGATCAAGAAGTGGTCAAACATGTAATGTCACTGCCAACGCGATATGAGCCTGCAGGGTCGCACATAAGAGCATGTGGAGAAGTTGGAAGATTGACTATGTTGGTAAAGGTTACCAATCACCATATAGAATGGGGGAAGTCCAGCAAATGTTGCTGTCTGAATTCGTCGGGTTTACACGGATAGAATTCGTCGGATTCGTCGGAATTCGTCGGATTGTTCCGTGGAATCTCGACGAATTGTTACAGAGATCCTTAACTCGGCAAATGTTGCCGTCTGACATGATTCGTCGGGATTCGTAGGGATTCGTCCGATTGTTCTGTGGAATCTCGACGAATTGTTACAGAGATCCTTAACTCGGCAAATGTTGCCGTCTGACATGATTCGTCGGATTCGTCGGGATTCGTCGGATTGTTCCGTGGAATCTCGACGAATTGTCACAGAGAGCATTAACTCGGCAAATGTTGCCATCTGATGTGATTCGTCGGAATTCGTCGGATTGTCCTGTGAAAACTCGACGAATGCTGTTCCGTGGAATCCCGACGAATTGTAACAGAAGCCCCTATTTTGCTGTGTGGTCTTCGGATAGCGATTCTTCTAGAAGCTGTTTATCCTTTGGGTATAAATAGGACTTCATTTAGGGTTCTCAAAAGACTTACGAAGTAGAAGCCGACGGAAGGAGTTCCGTTCTGCTCGAACCCTAGACGGAAGTGTTCCGTCGTTCCGAATCGTCTCCGCCGACTTCCTCTCCGACGATTGTTGCCGGTGTTGTTCTTCCTGAAGCGGATCTAGCAATCCGTGGAAGCGCAAGGTGTAGTCTTCTTCTCCCGGCTCGTGTGGACTGCTGTAGAGACGTAGACATTATTCTACGTGAGAACTCTCGCATAGCCGATGAAGGCAATCTTCTTCTTGGAGCATCTTGGTTGGATTTGATCCAATCCCGCAAAGGTAATTTCATACCTAGCATTTGATTAACTTCTTGATTCAACATTCATGGTCGATCCGAATCTTTTGGGTTGTTTCTCTTCATTTCCGCTGCGCCTACATTTGATGTATGGTTCTAGAAAAACCCAACAGTGGTATCAAAGCGGGAGGTTCCGGTCATGAATGTTGTTTCAGAAGTTTGGTTATTCCAGTACGTGCAAATCTAGGTATTTAGAAGTGTTCTAAATGTCAAGATTTCTTCCTGGAACATCAAAAGTTGATGATTTTTCCCATGGGAACTCGGTGGTGATTTTGAAAAAAAAAAATTTAACCCCGCCAGGAACGTCTGGGATTTCGTGGTTATTTCTAATTGTTAGAAATTGTTGTCTCCATAGCAGTAACCGTCCCTCAAGTGGTTAATGAACCCTTGTATTATTTTGGATTTTGAATCCAACAATGAGAGACGAGCTTGTCTACTGCTTTAAGTCGAGTTGTCTTTGCCTTTGTCCAATGCATGTAAATCTGAAGATTCGGAAGAGTTCTAAATGTCCAGATTTAGCTCTTTCGCCTATCAAAGGTTGATAGTCTTATGTTGTGCACATAAGGGATGCATGTGGATTTTAGAAATTTTGTTTTTCTGTTGATGTGCACTTGATCAAATGTTGATCATGGTTAAGTGTTAACCTATTATTAAAATTAAAATCCCTTCATCAAATATTAAGTGTTCGGATGCCTTCCGATGGATGACACTCTTCCTGCCTCGATCGATGAAGTGTGGGCTTGCCAAAGCAAGGTGCATTAATCTATCTTGGTAAGGGTGCGAGCGGATAATTATGATATCCCACTATCGACATCGGGTGTAGCTTAACTAGGTGACCTCAAAGGTTGAGTGCCTAGAGGCATAGGGTTGGCATGCACCATATGATCGATGCGAATAAGGAGTTATTCACCAGCCATACAAGAGTTGCATAAGGATGCAATTGGCAAGCGTTGCCTACCTAAATAACCGCATTATGAGAGGAACGCCAAAGTGGACTCGTGGTGTTGGTGAAATACGGATCTTGTCCACTAAGAGAGTAGCTCGCATGGACTCTTCGAATTGATAGTGAGGGCTATCAATCTGAATAAAATAGTGGGAGTATTTAATTAAAGTCCAAATTAAAATAAATTATATTTTGAAATTAAGGTGCTGATTAAATTCTGCATGAATTCTTGTAGAATTCCATGGCAAGTGGTTCACATTCCACCTTGTCCCTAAGAGCTATCCTTGAGAAGGACAAGCTTAGTGGTACGAATTACATGGACTGGTATAGGAACCTGAGAATTGTTCTCAGGCAAGAGCGAAATCTCTACGTCTTGGAAGAAGAAGCCCCCGAGGTGCCGACCGGGAACTCGTCCCGTGTTGATAAGGATGCTTATAAGAAGTATACCGATGACGCCTTAGACGTTGAGTGCCTTATGCTTGCCACCATGAACTCTGAGCTTCAGAAGCAACACGAGAACATGGGGTGAAAGGAGATTGACGAGCACCTAAAGAAAATGTTTCAAGGGCAAGCTTGTCAAGAGAGGTTCGATGTCATGAAGGCATTATTTCAGTGCAAAATGGGAGCTCGAGACTCGGTTGGTACTCACGTACTCAAGATGATTGGGTATATAGAGAACCTGAAGAGACTGGGTTTTCCTCTGGGTCAAGAGTTGGCCACAGATCTTATCCTGCAATCATTGCCGGATAGTTATGAGCAGTTTGTCTTGAACTACAACATGAATGAAATAGACAAGACACTGCCCGAGCTCCTAGGCATGTTGCGAACTGCCGAGATAAACATGAAGAAGGCCAAGCCTGCTAGTCCCATATTGATGGTACATAAAGGCAAGGGTAAGGCCAAGGGCTTCAAGAAGACGAAGGTGGGACCTAAGTCACATCTTGAGCCCAAATCTTCTGCGCTGAAAAAGAAGAGCACCGTGAAGGAAGGGAAATGCCACCACTGTGGCAAGGCTGGTCATTGGAGGAGGAATTGTCAATCGTACATTGACGGTCTGCGGAAATTGAAGGGAGGTATGACTTCCGCTTCGAATATTTACGTTATAGAGATAAACCTTTCTGCTCCTTCATCTTGGGTATTGGATACTGGATGTGGTTCTCACATTTGTACAAATGTGCAGGAACTGTGAAGGAGGAGATTGCTGAGTAAAGGAGAGGTGGACCTGCGCGTCGGCAATGGAGCAAGAGTTGCTGCTGTAGCCGTAGGGGTTTACCGTCTTTCTTTTCCCAGTGGGCTTGTAATAGAACTTGATAATTGTTATTATGTTCCGGCCATAACTAGAAACATTATATCCATTTCATGCTTAGACATGATTGGATTTTCTTTTATAATTAAGAACAATTGTTGTTCTATATTAAAGAATGATGTTTGTTATGCTGTAGCTCAATTGTTTAATGGTCTTTATGTTTTGAACCTAGACCATCTGATCTATAATGTAGATAATAATAAAAGACTAAGAACAAATGACTCAAATCCTACATATCTCTGGCATTGTCGTTTGGGCCATATAAACGAGAAGCGCATATCCAAGCTCCATAAAGATGGACTATTGGACTCATTTGATTATGAATCATTTGAGCGATGCGAGTCTTGTTTGTTAGGCAAGATGACTAAAGCCCCTTTTCACTGGTTATACTGAGAGGGCTGAGGATCTCTTGGGAGTTGTACATAGTGATGTATGCGGACCCATGAGTTCTATGGCTAGAGGTGGGTATTTCTACTTCGTTACATTTACTGACGATTTCAGTAGATACGGATACGTAAATCTTATGAAGTGCAAATCTGAAACTTTTGAAAAGTTCAAAGAGTTTAAAAATGAAGTGGAGAACCAATTGGGTAAAAAGGTTAAAGCACTCCGATCTGATCGAGGTGGCGAATACCTGAGTCATGAGTTCCGTGATCATCTGAAAGAGTGTGGTATTGTATCACAGCTCACTCCACCTAGGACACCGCAGCATAATGGTGTGTCTGAGAGGAGAAATCGTACTCTGTTAGACATGGTACGGTCGATGATGAGTCATGCAGACTTGCCTGTTTCCTTTTGGGGTTTTGCTTTAGAGACTGCTGCAATAACACTGAATCGCGCTCCAACGAAAACGGTTCTAAAGACACCATATGAGATATGGACTGGGAAGCGTCCTAGTATGTCATTCATTAAAATTTGGGGCTGTAAGGCATACGTACGACGTCAAATGTGACAAGCTTGAACCCAAATCAGATAAGTGTTATCTGGTGGGATATCCTAAGGAAACGAAAGGATATTACTTTTACCTACCGTCTGAGGGCAAAGTGTTTGTCGCAATGACGGGTGTCTTCTTGGAGAAAGAGTTCTTGTCAAGAAAGACGCAAAAGGTAGAACTTGAAGAAGTTCAAGAACCATAAGTAGTGAATGAACCAGAGTTGGATTCTGAGACAGGACTACAAGATGTTGTAGCTAGAGAACCTGCTCAAGAGACACAAGTCCTACGTAGATCTGGTAGACCAAGATTTGAGCCTGAGAGATATGGATTTCTCGTGTCTCAAATAGGTAATGTGTTGCTTTTGGATCATGATGATGAACCAGCAACCTACCAAGAGGCTATGAATGGACCGGACTCTGACAAATGGCTCGAGGCTATGAAATCCGAAATGGACTCCATGTATACAAACCAAGTTTGGAACTTGGTGGAACCACCTGAAGGGGTACGACCCATAGGGTGCAAGTGGGTCTTCAAGAAGAAGACCGACATGGATGGGAATGTACAGACATTCAAAGGGCGACTGGTGGCTAAAGGTTTCAAGCAAATTCATGGTGTTGACTAAGATGAGACCTTTTCCCCTTTTGCCATGGTAAAGTCCATTAGGATATTGCTTGCTATTGCTGCGTATTATGACTACGAGATCTGGCAGATGGATGTCAAAATGGCTTTCCTAAATGGAAACCTCCTTGAGGAAGTGTACATGACACAACCCGAGGGTTTTGTATCCCCAAATGAAGCCACTAAAATATGCAAGCTGAATAGGTCCATCTATGGATTGAAACAAGCCTCTAGAAGTTGGAATCTTCGTTTTGATGAGAAGATCAAAGAGTTTGGTTTTGTCAAGAACGAGGATGAACCGTGTGTTTACAAGCGAATCTTCGTTTAGATGACATACTGTTGATCGGGAATGACATACCTACCCTGAAAGTTGTTAAGAACAACCTAGGGAACTGCTTTTCTATAAAGGACTTGGGTGAAGCGACTTACATACTCGGTATTAAGATCTATAGAGATAGATCGAAGAAGTTGCTGGGTTTGACCCAGAGTACGTACATTGAGAGGGTGTTGAAGCGGTTCAACATGCTTGAGTCCAAGAAAGGATTTTTGCCCATGTCTCATGGTGTAAATCTCTCTAAGGACCAGTGTCCAAAATCTTGCGAAGATAAGGACCGCATGAAGTTGATTCCATATGCTTCGGCAATTGGGTCAATCATGTATGCAATGTTATGTACTCGACCCGATGTCTCTTTTGCTTTGAGCATGACTAGCAGGTATCAGTCTGATCCTGGTGAATGTCACTGGATAGCCGTAAAGAATATCCTGAAGTACTTGAGAAGGACTAAGGATGTATTCTTGGTATATGGTGGAGAGGAAGAGCTCGTTGTAAGTGGTTACACGGATGCCAGCTTCCAAACTGATAGAGATGATTCGAAGTCTCAGTCAGGGTTTGTGTTTTGCCTGAATGGACGAACTGTGAGCTGGAAGAGTTCCAAGCAAGAGACAGTTGCTGATTCTACAACTGAGGCTGAGTATATCGCTGCGGCAAACGCAGCGAAGGAGGCTGTATGGATTAGGAAATTCATCGGCGAGCTAGATGTAGTTCCTAGCATTGTTGGTCCCGTAGTTCTCTACTGTGATAACAATGGTGCAATTGCACAATCTAAGGAACCTAGATCCCATCAGCGCTCCAAGCACATACTTCGGCGGTTCCATCTTATTCGTGAGATTGTCGAACGAGGAGATGTGAACATTTGCAGAGTGCCGACTGAGGAGAATATTGCAGATCCACTGACAAAGCCTCTCGAGCAGAGAAAGCATGATGGTCATACTAGATCAATGGGTATACGATACCTGAGTGATCATCTCTAGTGGGAGTCTTGTGGGTTGCATGTAAACTATATATTCTGTTGGCTATTTTTATTTATTCATATGATGAATTGTGTACCAATTATTTCTTTTTACAATTAATGGCAAGTTCTTTTATTACGATATACTGTTTCTATATGATAGAATAAAATTCGTGATAAATACCCTTAGAATGTTCGCTTCCATAGGACATCAAGTACGTGACTTGAATGTGAGAGCCTATGATTTCGAAGCTTCATTCTTAAAAGGTCCCTGGTCGAGGTATCATCGTAGAAGCTAAGGGTGATGATGATACATTAAGACTAGCATGTGTGTTGACTGATGACCGGTTCTCACAGGTCATGATATTGTGATATCAAGTCATCATGTGGGTACTTGTTAGTGAACAAGTTGTACTGGACAGACCCAACCTGAGACTACTTTGTGGATTGTTACTTAAAAGTGTCACAAGTAGGTCTCATTTGACAATGGTGTTGTGGTCCTTTAACCTGAAGTCACAACATTCATCGAGTGAGGAAGAGCGTGCTTTGATGTCATCTAAAGTCTTCCTTGAAGAAGGTTGATGATAAGGGTGGTCATTGGGTACGTTACGAATCATTTGGGTGTTTGGGTGTGAGCAGATATGGGATTTGTCCTCCTATATAACAGGAGTTGCATCCATGGGCCCCTTGATGGAATTGGACTGAGAAATGCATGGCCATGCTTGGTAGAGTCAATATGTGATATTGAGCTCACCATTCTCTGGAAGTCCGTTCTAGATCAAGAAACTTGGATTGAGCTATTATGAGGGTGACACGGTCCATACCTCTAGTTCTTTCTGGATGTAAGGGACAAAGGGACAAAGACAACGCTGGAACATTGGTCATAATGGCTTATGAGTTATGAACTCTAATTGCTTGGGGAGCAATGATGCATTGCTAGATGCCGCTCATTATTTGTGAGGTTTTTGTTTGATACTTTCAAGATCAAGTGGGAGACTGTTGGAGTTACCATTGTGATCTAGAAGTGGTCAAACATGTAATGTCACTGCCAACGCGATATGAGCCTGCAGGGTCGCACATAAGAGCATGTGGAGAAGTTGGAAGATTGACTATGTTGGTAAAGGTTAACAATCACCATATAGAATGGGGGAAGTCCAGCAAATGTTGCTGTCTGAATTCGTCGGGTTTACACGGATAGAATTCGTCGGATTCGTCGGAATTCATCGGATTGTTCCGTGGAATCTCGACGAATTGTTACAGAGATCCTTAACTTGGCAAATGTTGCCGTCTGACATGATTCGTCTGGTTTCGTCGGGATTCGTCGGATTGTTCCGTGGAATCTCGACGAATTGTTACAGAGATCCTTAACTCGGCAAATGTTGCCGTATGACATGATTCGTCGGATTCGTCGGGATTCGACGGATTGTTCCGTGGAATCTCGACGAATTGTCATAGAGAGCATTAACTCGGCAAATGTTGCCATATGATGTGATTCGTCGGAATTCGTCGGATTGTCCCGTGAAAACTCGACGAATGCTGTTCCGTGGAATCCTGACGAATTATAACAGAAGCCCCTATTTTGCTGTGTGGTCTGCGGATAGCGATTCTTCTAGAAGCTGTTTATCCTTTGGGTATAAATAGGACTTCATTTAGGGTTCTCAAAAGACTTACGAAGTAGAAGCCGACGGAAGGAGTTCCGTTCCGCTCGAACCCTAGACGGAAGTGTTCCGTCGTTACGAATCGTCTCCGCCGACTTCCTCTCTGACGATTGTTGTCGGTGTTGTTCTTCCTGAAGCGGATCTAGCAATCCGTGGAAGCGCAAGGTGTAGTCTTCTTCTCCCGGCTCGTGTGGACTACTGTAGAGACGTAGACATTATTCTACGTGAGAACTCTCGCATAGCCGACAAAGGCAATCTTCTTCTTGGAGCATCTTGGTTGGATTTGATCCAATCCCGCAAAGGTAATTTCATACCTAGCATTTGATTAACTTCTTGATTCAACATTCATGGTCGATCTGAATCTTGTGGGTTGTTTCTCTTCATTTCCGCTGCGCCTAAATTTGATGTATAGTTCTAGAAAAACCCAACAATTTAGACACCCCTCCTGGTGAGGTCTCGCTAGGGTGCATTTAGACACCACTCCTGGCTGCCGGACTAGGGAGTAGGGGCGAGTGGAGCTCGTCCCCTGCTGCTGGGCGAGCCAGAGGCCTCCCCGTCCTCCCCGGCTTGGAGCTGGGCGAGCCGGAGGCCTCCCGGCTTCCCCGGCTCGCCCCCACAAGAATCTGGGTGAGCCGGAGGCCTCCTGGCCCTACCAGCTCGCCCCCACAATGCTCTGGGCGATCCGGAGGCCTCCCGGCCCTCCCAGCTCGCCCCCATAAGGGTCTGGGCGAGCCGGAGGCCTCCCAGCCCTCCCAGCTCGCACCAACAAGGGTCTGGGCGAGCCGGAGGCCTCCCGGCCCTCCCGGCTCGCCCCCACAAGGCTCTGGGCGAGCTGGAGGCCTCCCGGCCCTCCCAGCTCGCCCCCACAAGGGTCTGGGCGAGCCGGAGGCCTCCCGGCCCTCCCAGCTCGCCCCCACAAGGTTCTAGGCGAGCCGGAGGCCTCCCGGCCATCCCAGCTCGCCCCCACAAGGGTCTGGGCGAGCCGGAGGCCTCCCGACACTCCCGGCTCGCCCCCACAAGGGTCTGGGCGAGCCGGAGGCCTCCCGGCCCTCCCAGCTCGCCCCCACAAGGGTCTGGGCGAGCCGGAGGCCTCCCAGGCCCTCCCAGCTCGCCCCCACAAGGTTCTGGGCGAGCCGGAGGCCTCCTGGCCCTCCCAGCTCGCCCCCACAAGGGTCTGGGCAAGCCGGAGGCCTCCCGGCCCTCCCAGCTCGCCCCCAAAAGGCTCTGGGCGAGCCGGAGGCCTCCCGGCCCTCCCAGCTCGCCCCCACAAGGGTCTGGGCGAGCCGGAGGCGTCCCGGCCCTCCCAGCTCGCCCCCACAAGGGTCTGGGCGAGCCGGAGGCCTCCCGGCCCTCCCAGCTCGCCCCCACAAGGTTCTGGGCGAGCCGGAGGCCTCCCGTCCCTCCCGTCTCGCCCCCACAAGGCTCTGGGCGAGTAGGAGGCCTCCCGGCCCTCCCAGCTCGCCCCCACAAGGGAACAATCCTGGGATGCGCCCCTCAGACTCGACTCCCTCCAAATGCTCACCCCTCCTCCTCCCGGGGTCACGCCCTTTGGAAATATTGGGCCTAAAAATATCTTGGGCCTCGGGGGCCCACTCGGCGAATACAGGGTTGTACACAATCCCCGCTCTTTTTGAGCGTGACTCACGCTCGGAAAGAAATGTCCAACCCTGCATATTCGACGAGTGTCGCTGGGAATCCGGTTATTGGTAATATCTTGGAAAAGCCACAGCGCCTCCCCGAGAGGACCCCCAACCTTGCCGGCTAGCGAGAGCCCGGCTAGCTGAGACGCCTCGGGGAAAAACACAGCCTCCCCGAGAGGCCTTCCTACCCTGCCGGCTAGTGAGAGCCCGGCTAGTGGAGCCACCTCGGGAGAAAAACACTTAGCCTCCCCGAGAGGCCTTCCTACCTTGCCGGCTAGTGAGAGCCCGGCTAGCGGAGCCACCTCGAAGGGGGGGGGGGGGGGGGGGGGGCGGGGGGGGGGGGGGGGGGGGAAATACTTAAGAGAATTTTCGACCACTGAGCGGTTCCTGACCCTGCCAGCTAGGTGGGAGCCTGGTCAGCAGCTCAGCATGGGGACTAAGTACTTGGGACTTTCCTGTCACCGAGCGATCCTCGGACCTGCCAGCTTGATGGGAGCCTGGTTAGCGGGCCAGCATCGGGACTAAGTACTTGGGACTTTCCTGCCACCGAGCGATCCTCGGACCTGCCAGCTTGATGGGAGCCTGGTCAGCGGGCCAGCATAGGGACTAAGTACTTGGGTCTTTCCAGCCACCGAGCGATCCTCGGACCTGCCAGCTTGATGGGAGCCTGGTCAGCGGGCCAGCGTCAGGACTAAGTACCCTGAGACTCTCCTGCCACCGAGCGATCCTCGGACCTGCCAGCTTGATGGGAGCCTGGTCAGCGGGCCATCATCGGGGCTCATTACTTGGGACTTTCCTGCCACCGAGCGATCCTCGGACCTGCCAGCTTGATGGGAGCCTGGTCAGCGGGCCAGCATCGGGACTAAGTACTTGGGACTTTCCTGCCACTGAACGATCCTTGGACCTGCCAGCTTGATGGGAGCCTGGTCAGCGGGCCAGCATCGTGACTAAGTACTTGGGACTTTCCTGCCACCGAGCGATCCTCGGACCTGCCAGCTTGATGGGAGCCTGGTCAGCGGGCCAGCATCGGGACTAAGTATTTTGAGACTTTCCTGCCACCGAGCGATCCTCGGACCTGCCAGCTTGATGGGAGCCTAGTCAGCGGGCCAGCATTGGGACTAGTACTTGGGACTTTTCTGCCACCGAGCGATCCTCGGACCTGCCAGCTTGATGGGAGCCTAGTCAGCGGGCCAGCATCGGGGCTAGGTACCTTGAGACTTTCCTGCCTCTGAGCGATCCTCGGACCTGCCAGCTTGATGGGAGCCTGGTCAGCGGGCCAGCATCGGGACTAAGTACTTGGGACTTTCCTGCCACCGAGCGATCCTCGGACCTGCCAGCTTGATGGGAGCCTGGTCAGCGGGCTATCATCGGGACTAAGTACTTGGGACTTTCACTACATTAATCATCACATTACATGCAAGAAAAAACTAAGTATACAACCACGCTACATGACCTTAAGGGTGGAGAGAAAAACTAAGCACTTAGACAAACTTGGTCTCCTACTGCCGAGGGTGGTCTCCCTCGTTCCCATTTGGTTGTTGTTGTTGCCGCACCAAACCCCTCGCTTCCTTCAATTCCAAGAACTCAGGGCAGTTGATCGTCGCGTGACCTTCCTCATCGTGGAGGTCACAATAGGGCAACTCCACCCTACCCCCTCTTCCTCTTCTTCCTGCTTTTCTGACTCTCCTCCTTTTTTCCCAGCCAATCGCCATGGTCTGTTGAGGCGGTGGAGGGGATGCCCTTGGCCTTTGCCCCCACCTAGGGAGGTCAACCCCCTCTTCCTGGAAGTTGTCTTCCTCTTGGTCGAACTTTCTCTTGGGAGCCCCTACTCTTCCCTTCTGCTGCCTTGCCTCTGGCTCACTCAGCTTGGCCAGCCTTCTCGCGAACTCCGAGTTGGCCTCCGCACTCTCGACTTCTTCTGCCACCCTTTCCATCAACTCTTCAAAGGACAAAGGAGCTCTTCTCTTAAGGTCCATCTTGAAGAAGCCCTCCCGCAGCCCCAACATGAAGGCGAGCTTGAGGGTGTACCCGGGCACTTCTTGGATGAGGAGAACCTCCTCCCTGAACCATTCCAGCTAGTGAGCCAGCGACTCCCCTGGCTCTTGTTTGATCTTGAAAAGTGCCTCGGCATCTTTCTTCCTCTTTCTTGACGTCGAGAAGCGTAGCAGAAAAGCTCGGCGCAAGTCTTCGAAGGCGTAGATGGATCCTGCAGGGAGCTGATGGAACCAGTCCCTGACCTTCTCCTTGAGGGTGACGGCAAAGAGCCGACATTTGAAGGCGTCCGAAATGGGCATGATGGAGACCATGTCCTCAAACCACTGCAGGTGCAATACGGGGTCATCCTTGCCGAAGTAGTGAGACATCTCCACCCCCTTGAACCCCTCCGGAATCGGGGCTGAGAGGATCAGCTCACAAAAAGGACCTCCTACGCTCGCCCCCCTTTGGGGCTGGGCGAGTGGGGGCATGGCGCCTCCCCTCTCGCCCCGTTGGGTCTCGGCGAGTGGGGGTCGAGGACCTCCCCACTCGCCCACTTGGGTCTCGGCGAGTGGGGGTCGAGGACCTCCCCACTCGCCCACTTGGGTCTCGGCGAGTGGGGGTCGAGGACCTCCCCACTAGCTCACTTGGGTCTCGGCGAGTGGGGGTCGAGGACCTCCCCACTCACCCACTTGGGTCTCGGCGAGTGGGGGTCGAGGACCTCCCCACTCGCCCACTTGGGTCTCGGCGAGTGGGGGTCGAGGACCTCCCCACTCCCCCACTTGGGTCTGGGCGAGTGGGGGTCGAGGACCTCCCCACTCGCCCACTTGGGTCTCGGCGAGTGGGGGTCGAGGACCTCCCCACTCGCTTACTTGGGTCTCGGCGAGTGGGGGTCGAGGACCTCCCCACTCGCCCCCTTCCGGCACCTCTTTCCCGGATGTCTGGTCGAGGATGCTCTCGCCCACCTTTTGAGGTGAGGCCTCCAGACCACTTTCTCTCCTGTCTTTGATTATCGAGGCGAAAGCTACCTGCAGGGTCTGCATGACCTCCTGCCTGAGATTCTCAAATATCTCCAACGTCACTCCAGCCACCGGGGGTTGCGAGTGACCCGGGTCGGATCTTCCTCCACCTCCGTCCATGGAACTCATCTTGAGAGTTTCTTGAATTGGTCACACTCCACGCTCACCGTACCATGTGTTGAAACCGAGACTTGCGAACAAGACTTAGTCTCAGTGGAGTTCGGGGCCGTCAGCTAGTCGAGGGGCGACCAATCCTTACTCCTCCCAAGGGAGAGCTCTAGGTTGAAGGTGTTGGAACTAGGAACTGGACCAAAGGCTTATTGGGGAGGTCCCGCCACATACCCAGAAGTTCCCAAGGAACTTCCCCTCCCAAGCCACTACTAAGCTTGGGCACCATTGGAGGCTCTCCTCACCCACTAGAGAGACTTGGGGAGGGAGAGAGAGGGAGAGAGCTAGCCAAGAATCAGATCCCCTCAAATGGTGCCCCCTTGATCCTATTTATAGGATTTCTGAAGTTGGGCTGCAAATAGCCGAAAACTGGTCTGCCAGATTACCAAAATACCCTTGAACTGGGCTGCAGATAGCCAAATCCCGCTGCTCTTGGACTGCGAATAACCAAAACTGGACTGCGAATAGCTAAATCCCGCTACTCTTGGGCGCTAAACACAGACCGCCTACCCGGCTTGGAGGTGGGCGAGCCGGAGGCCTCCCGGCCTCCCCGGCTCGCCCCCACAAGGCTCTGGGCGAGCCGGAGGCCTCCCGGCCTCCCCAGCTCGCCCCCCACGTTGGGGTGCGCTTAGACATCCCTCCTGGTGAGGTCTCGCTGGGGTGCATTTAGACACCCCTCCTGGTGAGGTCTCGCTGGGGTGCATTTAGACACCACTCCTGGCTGCCGGACTAGGGAGTAGGGGCGAGTGGAGCTTGTCCCCTGCTGCTGGGCGAGCCAGAGGCCTCCCCGGCCTCCCCGACTTAGAGCTGGGCGAGCCGGAGGCCTCCCGGCTTCCACGGCTCGCCCCCACAAGAATCTGGGCGAGCCGGAGGCCTCCTGGCCCTCCCAGCTCGCCCCCACAATGATCTGGGCAAGCCGGAGGCCTCCCGGCCCTCCCAGCTCGCCCCCATAAGGGTCTGGGCGAGCCGGAGGCCTCCCGGCCCTCCCAGCTAGCCCCCACAAGGGTCTGGGCGAGCCGGAGGCCTCCCGGCCCTCCCGGCTCGCCCCCACAAGGCTCTGGGCGAGCCGGAGGCCTCCCGGCCCTCCCAGCTCGCCCCCACAAGGGTCTGGGCGAGCCGGAGGCCTCCCGGCCCTCCCAGCTCGCCCCCACAAGGTTCTAGGCGAGCCGGAGGCCTCCCGGCCCTCCCAGCTCTCCCCCACAAGGGTCTGGGCGAGCCGGAGGCCTCCCGGCCCTCCCGGCTCGCCCCCACAAGGGTCTGGGCGAGCCGAAGGCCTCCCGGCCCTCCCAGCTCGCCCCCACAAGGGTCTGGGCGTACCGGAGGCCTCCCGGCCCTCCCAGCTCGCCCCCACAAGGTTCTGGGCGAGCCGGAGGCCTCCCGGCCCTCCCAGCTCGACCCCACAAGGGTCTGGGCGAGCCAGAGGCCTCCAGGCCCTCCCAGCTCGCCCCCACAAGGCTCTGGGCAAGCCGGAGGCCTCCCGGCCCTCCTAGCTCGCCCCCACAAGGGTCTGGGCGAGCCGGAGGCCTCCCGGCCCTCCCAGCTCGCCCCCACAAGGGTCTGGGCGAGCCGGAGGCCTCCCGGCCCTCCCAGCTCGCCCCCACAAGGTTCTGGGCAAGCCGGAGACCTCCCGTCCCTCCCGGCTCGCCCCCACAAGGCTCTGGGTGAGCCGGAGGCCTCCCGGCCCTCCCAGCTCCCCCCACAAGGGAACAGTCCTGGGATGCGCCCCTCAGACTCGACTCCCTCCAAATGCTCACCCCTCCTCCTCCCGGGGTCGCGCCCTTTGGAAATATTGGACCTTAAAATATCTTGGGCCTCGGGGGCCCACTCGGCGAATACAGGGTTGTATACATAGAGAGCTTTATTAAGCTTAAATACATAAGCGGAGTAAGTTGGAGAGATGAAACCTGATGGTTGTTCCACATTGACTTCTTCTTTGATATCTTCATTAAGAAAAGCACTTTTTTTTGGAACATGGTCTTCTGCATCTCCTAGGTTTGAGAATAATAAAAACTATGTGTATTTGATCTTGTGTGTTTAAGTGTGCAGGATAACAAAGTCTACATGACTCAAGGATTACATAAGAAGGTTTCCCCCAAATTTGAGCCATCAAATCCAAAACACCTTCTAGCGCCGGCGGTATCATCTAGCGTTGGCGTTAGCTTTCGATCGACGAACTGTAAGCTGCGCTCGACGAAATAGATCTTGCGTTCGACGATCTTGCGTTCGACGAATTTCTTTTCGACGAATGAGGAAGCCCGTTCCATGAACTTGCGTTCGACGAATTTCCACTCGACGAATGATGAAGCCCATTCGACGAACTTGCTTCTGCGATCGACGAAATCAAGCCGCTGAGAATGGAAGCTGGATTCACGAAATTGAATCTACGTATGAGTTCTTGCGTTCGACGATTCTGCATTCGACGAATTTCTGATCGACGAATGATGAAGCCCGCTCGACGAACTCTGGTCGACGAAAATTCGATCGACGAAAAGAATGCTCAAGTGCAATTTCGGGAGCACATATAGAAGGAGATAGCGCCTGGCGGTATCCATTAGCGCAGGCGGTAGCGCGGAGCACAGAAGGCAAGAGAGAATTGATTCCTCAGATTGAGGATTCTGGCGCGCAGAATATGTCCTAAAATGGGATAGCGTCGGCGGTAGCACGAGCGCAGGCGCTAGCTCCAAGGCTATAAAAAGGACCCCTTGGCTCCGTCTTCTTAATTCTCTTGAGATCCAAAAATTCCAGAGCTTCGTGACACAGCATAGAGAGGAAGGTTCAGAGAGATACTCCCACAAATCCATAAAGGCTTAAGGAGATCCGTGGAGAAGATTTCAATATGCGTCATCATTGTGACGAAAAACCACATCGACTACGATCATACTCTGCGTCTTCATCTACTTCTCCAAGAGATCCACATATAGGGAGTTTTATATTATTGTCTTTCTATTTCACATCTTCCTTTTTAAATCGTGTAGTAAGTTCGGCTCGTGTTGGCGACTAGGTCTGGGTAGGACTTAGGGCAGAAATTTGCCTCGTGTTGGCAACTAGGCTCGGGTGTAGGTCTAGGGGGTACTCGAGGCCATATCCGGGGAAGGGTTGGCTAGTGCGGCTTGAGGCCGTATCCGGGGAAGGATCGGCTAAAGCCAACCGGTTCGTGGGGATACAAGTCGGTATAGAAAACAAAAAGAGTCTTTCATATTTCGCTTTGATTTCTAGCGTCATTGAAATCAAAAATTTGTAATCAATTTTATTAATAATAATCATGTCTCTCTTTGTCTAATAAAATTGATTTGTTCTTCATTTCTCTAAATTGTTTATTATCATCTCCTTTATTATAAAACAATTTAGTTCTTTAAACAAAATCACTATTTTGATTTCTTATCACAAGCAAGTATTTCAAAATATAATATAAATTTTTAAAACCCTTATTCACCCCCCAACCTCTAAGGGCGCCTACCGATCCAACAAGTGGTATCAGTGCCAGGTTATTCCAAATCGGCTTAACAACCAGGAATAATGACGTCTCATGATCTCGCTTCTACTAGTGGGGTAAATTTTTATGAAGAAGAAAAATCTCTTAAACCACCTTTATTCGAAGGGAAAAATTATAAAGGGTGGAAATTATTAATGAAAAAATTTATTAAAAATTTAGATATCAATGCATGGGATATAGCAATAGTTAGACCTGTGGATGAATCAAATAAAAAGGAACGTCATCTAAATGCAAAAGCCAAACATTATTTATTTTGTGCTCTATCAAATGAAGTTTTCAAATTAATATATTGTTTTTTCTAGTGCATACAAAGTATGGCAATTTCTTGAAGAAATGTATGATTTTCCTCTCGTAGGTATGGAACAAACACAGGAGGAGAAGGACATACAAGCATCCACTATTATTCAAGAAGATCTCTCTCGTAGCAAAGCCATGGAAATCATGGAAACTAACTTAGAAAAAGAGAGCAATTTACATCAAGAGAAAAAGAAGATGACAATTCATCTATGATGGAGGAAGGCCTAAAATATGACGAAGGAACTTCATGCTCACATTTTGCCTCTTCCAAAAGCGCTGTAAGAAAGCCTAAATCTTCTTCTTGTGTGATAACTTCTATCTCTAGTTTCAATGTACAAAAAACGGCTAAACGTAAGATCAAGAAATTGAAAATTACTAATAAAAATTTACGTTTAGAAAATAAGAGGTTAAAAGCTAATTTAGAATCTAATTATGGTGTGGTTTCGCCATTTTGTCCTTCACTTGAAAACATAAAACCTTATTTTGATTGTAATAATATTAAGGAAAAATTCAAGGAGCTTGAAAAAGAGTTAACCTTCGTAAAAGAACAAAATGAAAAATTATGTTTAGAAAACTCTTCTCTGAAAAATAATTGTGCTATGTGTAATAACAATAAAATTAAAATTGAAGAAATGGATGAAACATTTAAGGAATACAGAGACAAATATCAAAATCATATTGATTCAATTGTTTCTACTCTTAAAAATAGCACAATTGCTTATAATAAAGCCAGACACAATTTGAAACTTAAGAACAATGAATTAGAAACTAAAATTAACTTGCTTAAGGAAATCCTAAAGAAAAATTCTCAATATCAAGCAAACTACAAAAGCAAGTTGAATATGATTTCTCAAAATATGAATAAACCAAACAATGGAAATAAAAAACTTCAAAAGATTGAAAATGAAATTCCAAAATACTATCATCATTATCACTTACAATATCAATCTTCTCCCAACATAAAATTAAATGTTCACAACTTTCCTATGAAAAATACTTTCAATAATCATCAATATAAAGATTATCACAATGGAAATTTCACATATAAGAATAACACTAAACAAAAGTTTGAATGGAGGCCCAAAATTAAAAATGAAACATTAACTTCACATGAAAGGACCCATTCATCACTAACTACCCACAAACCTACACGTTATATTTGGGTACCCAAAGGAACCACCACACTTGGTCCCCTTTGGATACCTAAATCTCTTATTCATTAGGTATCACCAAATGCATGAAGTAGAATAATTTCAAAATGAAACATACAAATTTTCTACTTCATGATATGCTTTAATGTCTCCTTATTTTTCTTTTGTTTTCCTTTTGAACTATCATGTCATGGTCATCCTATATAGTATTGAAAATATGTTCTTATCTCTTAAAAGCTTAATATGTTTATAAAATCAAATTGATCAAAATTCAAAAGTCATATCTAAATTTGATGACCTATCTATCTCTCTCATATTCATTATCTATAAATATCTTTTATTATCCATATAAATCAAATTCTAAACTTGCTATAAGATATTTTAAATTAAATCAAGTTATTAGGTTATTAAGCTCTTTAGCCTTCACCATCAAGTGGTTTAGAGAAATAACATAATCTACAAGAAAGTTCAAGATTAAAATGAAAGCTCAACTTTCAATATGATTGTCTTTGTTTATAACAAAAATTATATTGTGTTCACTCCTTGATGTCAAACATGATCTAAACCATCACTGGTGTTCACCTATCAAAAATCACATATATATATTCAAAATTCATAATTAAAAGAAAATCACTAAAATGTATTTATGTCAAGTTTAAACCTTAAAATCATCTTGATATCAACAAGATCAAATAAAATAGAATCTTCACTTCATTATAGGTCTATAAGTTGAGACACTATCAAACTTTGGCATAACAATAATCTCAAATTTATCGTACTAACATTATCACCTAAAGAATATTTATATCTATATTAGGTTTTATATGTTAGGGCATATCCATGTTGCTATTTGCAAAAACATCATCTCGTACTTATCAATAAAATCATGCATATCTGTTTTTGTACAATCATATCTTCTTTGTTTGCCTATCCGATAATATTAAGCTTAAATGGTTGTGCAAAACTCAAGAATTAAAGTTTAATGAATATGGAACTTTAATGAATGTGAAACCCATGTACTAAAATTTTAACTTCCACAACTTTTTGCGATTTCTTCTCGTCTTTTCACTTCATTAGACATGCCTTACAGTGCACAAATATAATTAAGAAAAAATGGAAGCAAAATCGAAGAAAATCTAGGCTATATGATTAAAATAAGCACTCTCTGTGAGCTAACGCAGGCGCTAGGACGTAACGCCGGCGCTAGCTCAAGTGTCCGATTTTCTGTAATTTTAAAATTCTGAAAAATTAGTAAAAATATATCATTTTATATGTACTACTAATTTTTGCATCTATGCCTATAATTGATTTTTGAAAAATTAAAAATAAAAAATTACAAAAACCAAATTACAAAAAAAAAAATTATTTTCTTACTTCCTTTCTTTGGTTATTTATTTGATTTCTATATGCAAAAATCAAATACAAAAATACAAAACAAAAACAAGTATTTTTTTGAACTTACATTTTCTACTTACATGTATCTTGCGAAAGGGTGATTTGGGCTATCAACCCATCACATTACCTAGTACCGGGCGAACCTCTCATAGGGTAGTCCTCGGGAAGTCCAAGATCAATCTTATGAGTTCAAACTTTAAATCAAAATTATTCTTCAAAATATCAAAAATACTGTATGCACTTCATTGAAAATCAAGCATGATTTAATTTATAATTTAGAACTTCTATAATGTTGCAATTTTTTTTTTCAAACTACTTTGAACATTCTTTTCATCATGCTTTAATATATCTATTAATATGTGCATCAATTATATTGTAAAAGTTGTGTAGAACTACGTTTAGCATGCCTCTAAGTATAAGTAAATATTTTATGTTTGATAATGATCTTTATTCACTCACTTATTTTGGCATTGTCTACATATGTGTTTAATCTAAGAATGCTTGTGTATGTTTTGTATTAGTATAATGAATTAAAATTGCACAAGTATCTTACCTACACTACTTTTATTTGCACTTTTTAAAGTTAAGAAAAGTGGTTATGATTTCATAAATTATATTGGTTTGCAAAACAAGTGTATTCGGAGAACTTTGTACAAAACAAAAATCATAAAATAAAGTGACAAAGATAATCCCACCAAGCACTACTTGAACCTCCTGAGAAGTCTTAATAAGCGTTGTGAGGTTGAGCACCTTGGAAAGAATAGTAAATTATCTTGTGCAAACCATATCTTTCTTTCAAAATAAAAACCACTTACTCTTAAGTACACCGGATCACTAGTTTCAACATTAAAATTAAAATAAAATATGTGATCCCCCAAGCACTACTTTGCACCCTGATGAGTCTTAATGAGAATTGTGTGTGCAAAGCACCTTGGTAGTTGTACATTTTTTGTGCATTAAGGTGTGTGGAAGTAAAATTATTTGTGTTTTATTGTGCTCTTACTTTACATATTTCTTGTATTTTTGATTAAAACATTTGTTTACTCTATTCAAAAATACACTTATGTGCACATCATTATCATCCATAACACTTCTTATCATGAGTATTGGATCCTAATGCTAATTCTAGACTACTCTTTATTTATGAAATGCACTAGATAACCTAGCATGCTTTCTACAATGTTTGGTATGTTTTGAAATTGTGAATTAAAATAACATTGTAGTAATCTCTTTTTGATAAACATTATGTCATGCTTGGTTCCTTTATTGTTAAACTTAAAGATTTTAAATTGAACAATGATTTACAAAAACATCTTCTTTATGAAATTTAACTCATATATCTTTTTATGGATCATCCTTGATTACAATAAGATATTTCTTGTATTTCGATAAGTCTTCCGCATCATAACCATATAATTGTTTTACCTTGCACTTTCATGCTTATTTAAAGTCTTTTATTTTGTGTGCATCATCACTTGAATCTTCAAATTCCTTTCTTGCAACAAATGGTAGACTTGCTTGGTAAACTTTATATTGGTTGCTTTTAACATGAATTTCTTTTGCTATAAAACTCTGATTTATTTCTATGAAAATATTATTACGCTAAAAACTCCGATTCATTAATGGATTTCAACATAGCTATGCGAGTGTTTTCATAAATTCAAATAAAAATATAAATCCATAGGCTATTTCATTAGATTTAAAACGCTTAAATGTTTCCAATAATTATTATCCATGACTTCATTTCTCACCATAGCGGGGGCGTAGGGTTGTAGAAATTAGATAACCTTTATCTCTAGTCATGTCTTGTCCTTAACCGGGGAGGGTTCCAGTGGGGCCTTGCGAGGCACTGGGGGGAAAGAGTGCTAGGTTGAGTTTTTGTCCAGTGTTTGCATATGGGACTAACACCCCAACCTACGGCATGTTTGCAGCTCCTCATGCCCATCCGTCACTTAGTACGGGGCTAGGGTGTAGACATATTGTCTGGGTAGTTTAGTTACTTGGAAATCATTATATTTTTTTATGCTTAAAACTCGTATATAAAAAGGGGATGAGCCAACATAATAATACTTGAAAATGTTATATTGCTAAAAACTCTGATCTATCTCTATAAAAATTATTCGAAAACTCCTTATCATTCCATTCTCTCTAAAAGCTCGATCATGCCATTATCTTCTAATCAAAACATTTCTGTGTTTTGTCTCCTTACCCACTTTTTCTAATAACAAAAGGGGGAGAACTAACATGATAAATATAGTCTGCTATCAAAATAGAAAACTAACATGATTAAGATGATAGCTTACATATTAGGGGAGCATTCACTTAGGTGGAGCATGTATTTAGGGGGTGCAATTCTAAATGCTAAAATCAATAATTATCCTAAGTCATCACTCCCCCACACACACAAGTAAGTTTCATCATGCTTATTTATTAATGCTCTGATTTATCATTAATGGTTTTGTTATTATTAAAAGGGGGAGTTTGTTGGAACATGGTCTTCCACATCTCCTAGGTTTGAGAATAACAAAACCTATGTGTATTTGATCTTGTGTGAGTGTGCATGATAACAAAGTCTGTTGAAATTGTTGAAGTGAAGTGGATAGGAGTCCGGCCGGTTTGAAGGCTGGAGACCGCAGAGACCGCGCGGTCTGCACTGGTGCTCTGGCGGTTTGTTCCTGGCGATCTGGTGCGATCGGCCAGCTTGCTTCTTGGTTTAGGTCGCTGGTTCTGGCGACCTGTTGCGGGTTGTTTCCGGTCTTGTTCTTGTCGGTCTGTTCTTGGTTGACCGATGAGACCGGGCGGCTTGGTTTCTATTCTGGCGACTTGGTTCAAGTCGGCTAGTTGCTTCTCTGTGTTGGCGATCTCAGGAAGGGTGATCGCTGTGTCCGTGCGGTTTGTGCGCGGCTTGCTGCTGACTTCGGTCTTGGACTGAATTTTGTCCAAGTGCTGTGTTCGCGCGGTCTAGTTTTGGAGACCGTTCGCGAGCTGATGGGTGGTGACTGTATCCCGGTTTGTGCGGTGACGACATCCGTCCACCCGCCTATAAATAGGTGTGCATGGCCCGTCATTCATAACGAGAACTGTAAGAACAAGAGCCCGGATAGATTCTTGCGGTCTCAAGTTTGAGTTCGCGCGGCTTGGTTGCGAGTTAACCGTTTGTTGTGTTCGCAGGTTTGCGGTCAGCAGGTTTCGGTCTCCTTCCTTGGTGATTTCCGGTGGCTCGAATAAACAGTTCGTCTGCGGCTTGTCAGCGAACTGGTTTATTGTTCTTGTGCTGTTCGCAGTAAACTCAGCGATCAGGCGACCTTCAGCGGTTAGGCGATTTGAGTTCGGTCTGGCGACAGCTTCAGTTCTTTGTTCATTTGAATAAGCTTCAGTTCGTGCGGGCTGAGATTGCGGTCTGGCAGTGCAGTTTGTCTGCTCCTGTTCGTGCGGTCTCAAGGTGTTTCTGCGGTCTGACTGTGCAAGCGGTCTGGGAGTACAGCAGAACAATTCGGGCGGCCTGAACCTTTGTTGCAATCCGTGCGGTCTCTTTCTGGCAGACCGCCGGTTTCTGTTTTTTGGTGTGTTTGTTCTTCTCGTCTCCGTGATTCTTATGAATCATGTCTCGCCATGTATGCCTCGCATTGTAAAGCAGTATTATTTCAATAAAGATTTCTTGTGTTGCTGGTTTTGGCATTGTGGTTGTTTGGCTATAACTCTTATTGATATAACTCCTGCTTACTCCTAAACGGTCCAATCAAAAATTTTAACATGGTATCAGAGGGAGGTTCCTGGAGTGGATAAGCAGTGATCAACTAGAGTTGCCATCGTCTTTGTGAAGAAGAGACCACATTGATTGCCATGGAAGGCAGTTTCGCAAGAGGTTTTGGTATTGAACTCCTCACATCGACTAACTTCAAAAAGTGGAAGTCATGTATGGAGAGTTATTTGATTGGCGAGGATCTTTGGGAGATAGTCGGTGGAGAAGACACACAGGAGGTGTTTCCAGCAGGTGATAATATGGCAGAGGTGAGGCTCTGGAGGAGGTTGAATGCTAAGGCAGAGTTCACTCTCAAGAGGGCTATCTCACCAGAGTTGTTTGATCATATTATCGGATGTAAATCTGCTGCAGAGATCTGGACATCCTTGGATGGATTGTTCAATAAGAAGAATGTAGCGAGACTACAGTTTCTTGAAAATGAGTTGGCTAAAGCCTCTCAAGGTGATCTTTCTATTTCTACCTTCTTTCTCAAGATGAAGAACCTCACGGCAGAGATTTCTGCTTTGGACCCTGATGAGCCAATCTCTGAGGCAAAACTGAAGAGGCATATCATTCGCGGGTTGCGGAAGGAGTATCTTGCTTTTGTAACTTCAGTTCAGGGTTGGGCAAATCAACCGTCATTGTTGGAGCTGGAGAACCTTCTTGCTTCGCAAGAAAGTTTAGCAAGACAGATGGGGGGGTTTCTATCTCTGGGGGAGAAAGTGATGTGATGTTCTCTGGGAAGAGGAAGAAGAAATGGGAGAAGAAGAAGCCGGGTCATGATGGACCCTCCACTTCAGGTCAGCAAGATAGGGGCTATGCTCCTAAGTCTGATGGGAAGAAGAAAGGAGAGGGACCAAGGTGCTTTAGATGCAACAAGACCGGGCACTTCAAGAAAGATTGTCGGGTGAATCTTCAGCCGGGACATGCAGTGGAGAAGGAGATGCCAGAGTCTGGTGAAGTTGGATGGGGAGGAGCTTTTGTGTCTAATATAACGGCGATGCTCGTTAAGGCCTTGGCCTCCATCAACTATGAAGAGGACTGGATTGTTGATTCAGGGTGTGGACATCATCTCACCGGGGATGGATCAAAGTTCTCTTCTTTGGCACCTTACTCAGGTAACAATGCTATCATAACGGCTGATAATTCTATTCATCCTGTTGAGCACGAAGGAGTCGTCTCTCTAAGCAGTGATAAGGGTCCACTCACATTGAGGAGTGTTTATCACGTGCCTGGTATGAAGAAGAATCTCTTCTCTGTGACCAATGCGGTCGATGCCGGTTATCATGTTCTGTTTGGCCCTACAGAAGTGAAGTTTCTCAAAACTCAACCGGAGATAAAGGGAGAAGTTTTTCATGTCGGCAAGCGGGTGAAGGACTTGTTCGTTTTATCGACAAGTACCTATGTTGATAAGATGAGGACAAACGATGGCGCGGCCATTTGGCATGAAAGGTTGGGGCATGTAGGCATGGACAAATTAAAGGCTATGGCTGTAAAGGGCCTTGTTAATGGCTTGCCTAGCTTGTCTTCCTATGGAGACGGTCATGTCTGCGAAGGATGTCAGTTTGGTAAGTCTCATCGACTTCCATTTGACAAATCGCAAACAAGGTGCAAAGTGCCGTTGGAATGCATCCACGGTGATTTGATGGGACCGACTGCCACCCCAAGCCTTGGAGGCAACAGATACATGTTGGTGTTGATTGACGACTACACCAGATATGTCTGGGTGTATTTCATGAAAGAGAAGTCAGAAGCCTTTGCTAAATTTGTGGAGTTCAAGGAGCTGGTGGAAGGTCGTTTAGGCCTGCGGGTGAAGAAGTTGAGAACTGACAATGGTGGGGAGTTCACCTCTGGTGAGTTCTCAAGTTTTTGCAGGAAACACGGCGTTCGGAGAGAGCTCACTTGTGCCCATACTCCACAGCAGAATGGCGTTGCCGAAAGGAAGATCCGTCATCTGACGGAAACTTGCAAATGCTGGCTTCATGCCAAGAGTATTCCAAAGTCCTTCTGGGCGGAGGGAATGTCTTGCGCAGCTTATGTCATCAACAGATTGCCTCTAAGTCCTATCAACATGAAGACCCCTCACGAACTAATGTTCAAGGAGAAGCCGAGTGTTGCTCACCTTCGGGTGTTTGGATCAACTTGCTATGTGCATATTCCTGATGCTCTTCGAACAAAGCTTGATGCGAAAGCAAGGAAGCTAGTCTTTGTTGGGTATGATGAGCGGAAGAAGGGATGGAGATGCATGGATCCTGAGACACGAAGGTCAATTGTTTCTCGGGATGTGGTGTTCGATGAAGTAACTTCCTACAAGGGGAGTTCAGGAGTTGAACTACCAGAGGGCAGGGTTGATGAAGGAGGAAAAGCTGCAGGAAGTCTTCAAGTGGAGTTGCCTGTTTCACCAGGAGCTCCAGGTGTGTCAACCTCTGAGATGGAGGCTTCAGGTTCTGGAAGCAGGGGGAGCGATGCTCCATGTTCATCTGGGAAAGAAGCTTGCACAGAAGAAGCGGCTGAGGAGGTGGTTAGTCAGGAGCAACCTCTTAGGAGGTCGAAGAGGACTATTCAACCACCAGATCGATACACAGGAGGAAACATGGTGAACTTTGTTTCTTGTTTCTTTGCTGGTCCCTTAGATGAAAGGGAGCCGTCGAGCTTTGAGAAGGCCAGAGGTGTGAAGGAGTGGGACATTGCTATGCAGGAAGAGATGACAGCTCTCGAGAAGAATGAGACCTGGTCTCTTGTGCCCAAGCCCAAGGGCACTACTCCTGTCACTTGCAAGTGGGTCTTCAAGCTGAAGAAAAAAGCTGACGGTAGTATCGAGCGTTACAATGCTCGCCTTGTAGCTCGTGGGTTCTCACAGCAGTACGGAGAAGATTATGATGAAACATTTAGTCCAGTGGCAAAGATGACTTCGGTTCGATTTGTTATTGCCTTGGCGGCTTCAAGTGGTTGGGAGATTTGGCAACTCGACGTGAAGAATGCTTTCTTATACGGCGAGATTGACAAAGATATCTTCATGATTCAACCGCAAGGCTTCATCTCGAAGGAGTATCCAGACTATGTTTGCAAATTGAAGAAGGCCCTGTACGGGTTGAAGCAAGCGCCTCGGGCGTGGTACGGGAAGATTGCAGAATATCTCTTATTCTGTGGATTCGTTGCTTCAGACTCTGATTCTAGCTTGTTCATCAAGAAGGAAGGGGTGCTTCGGGTGATTGTGCTGCTGTATGTGGATGACATGATTGTCACCGGGAACTCGAAAGAAGCTGTTGCAAGACTCAGGGCTGAGCTTGCTATCAGGTTTGAGATGAAGGATCTAGGGGAGCTTCATCATTTCCTTGGACTCGAGGTCCAGAGACGGGAGAGCGGAGTGCTCATTTCTCAGGAAGGATATGCAGAGCGAATCGTGAAACGATTTGGCATGGAGGAAGGGAAGAGCAGCTCTATACCTTTGGAGCAACATCATAAGCTTCGGAAGGATGAGGGGAGAATCTTATCTGATCCGTTGGTGTTCCGAGCTCTGGTTGGGAGCTTGATCTATTTGACGATCACAAGGCCGGATATTGCTTATGCAGTTGGCAAGGTGAGTCGGTACATGGCGGAACCACGGAAAACCCATCTTCTGGCGGCTAAAGGCATACTGAAGTATGTGAAGTCGACCTCTGATTTGGGTCTCCTATATAGGAGAGGGTCAAGCTTGGAGTTGCATGGTTTCATGGATGCTGATTATGGGGGAGACGTGGATGATCGGAGATCAACGTCGGGTTATGTCTTTATGACGGGCCCCACAGCTATCTCTTGGTGCAGCAAAAAGCAAGACTCGGTGTCTGTTTCTACCACGGAAGCAGAATACAAGGCTTCGGCCTTGGCAGCTCAGGAAGCTATTTGGCTCAGGAGGTTGGTAGAGGACGTTCATCAGGAGGTTCGAGGTCCCACTATGCTACGCGGGGACAATGAGAGTGCTCTCAAGCTGGTTAACAATCCAGTTTGTCACGCGAGGACCAAACATATAGAGATTGAGCACCATTTCATTCGTGAAAAGGTGTTGGGAGGATCTCTTAAGGTCGAGCATGTTCGGAGTGCGGACAATGTCGCAGATATCTTCACAAAGCCGCTGGCAAAGGGACCGTTTACTCGGTTAAGGGAGTTGCTCGGGCTAGTTTCCACTTCCCACTTCAAGGGGGAGTGTTGAAATTGTTGAAGTGAAGTGGATAGGAGTCCGGCCGGTTTGAAGGCTGGAGACCGCAGAGACCGCGCGGTCTGCGCTGGTGCTCTGGCGGTTTGTTCCTGGCGATCTGGTGCGATCGGCCAGCTTGCTTCTTGGTTTAGGTCGCTGGTTCTGGCGACCTGTTGCGGGTTGTTTCCGGTCTTGTTCTTGTCGGTCTGTTCTTGGTTGACCGATGAGACCGGGCGGCTTGGTTTCTATTCTGGCGACTTGGTTCAAGTCGGCTAGTTGCTTCTCTATGTTGGCGATCTCAGGAAGGGTGATCGCTGTGTCCGTGCGGTTTGTGCGCGGCTTACTGCTGACTTCGGTCTTGGACTGAATTTTGTCCAAGTGCTGTGTTCGCGCGGTCTAGTTTTGGAGACCGTTCGCGAGCTGATGGGTGGTGACTGTATCCCGGTTTGTGCGGTGACGACATCCGTCCACCCGCCTATAAATAGGGGTGCATGGCCCGTCATTCATAACGAGAACTGTAAGAACAAGAGCCCGGATAGATTCTTGCGGTCTCAAGTTTGAGTTCGCGCGGCTTGGTTGCGAGTTAACCGTTTGTTGTGTTCGCAGGTTTGCGGTCAGCAGGTTTCGGTCTCCTTCCTTGGTGATTTCCGATGGCTCGAATAAACAGTTCGTCTGCGGCTTGTCAGCGAACTGGTTTATTGTTCTTGTGCTGTTCGCAGTAAACTCAGCGATCAGGCGACCTTCAGCGGTTAGGCGATTTGAGTTCGGTCTGGCGACAGCTTCAGTTCTTTGTTCATTTGAATAAGCTTCAGTTCGTGCGGGCTGAGATTGCGGTCTGGCAGTGCAGTTTGTTTGCTCCTGTTCGTGCGGTCTCAAGGTGTTTCTGCGGTCTGACTGTGCAAGCGGTCTGGGAGTACAGCAGAACAATTCGGGCGGCCTGAACCTTTGTTGCAATCCGTGCGGTCTCTTTCTGGCAGACCGCCGGTTTCTGTTTTTTGGTGTGTTTGTTCTTCTCGTCTCCGTGATTCTTATGAATCATGTCTCGCCATGTATGCCTCGCATTGTAAAGCAGTATTATTTCAATAAAGATTTCTTGTGTTGCTGGTTTTGGCATTGTGGTTGTTTGGCTATAACTCTTATTGATATAACTCCTGCTTACTCCTAAACGGTCCAATCAAAAATTTTAACAAAGTCCACATGACTCAAGGATTACATAAGAAGGTTTTCCCCAAATTTGAGCCATCAAATCCAAAACTCCTTCTAGCGCCGGCGGTATCATCTAGCACTGGCGTTAGCTTTCGATTTATGAACTGTAAGTTGCGCTCGACGAAATAGATCTTGCGTTCGATGAATTTCTGTTCGACGAATGAGGAAGGCCGTTCGACGAACTTGCGATCGACGAATTTCCGCTCGACGAATGATAAAGCCCGTTCGACGAACTTGCTGCTGCGATCAACGAAATCAAGTCACTGAGAATGGAAGCTGGGTTCGACAAAATTGAATCTACGTACGACGATCTTGCGTTTGATGATTCTCCATTCGACGAATTTCCGATCGACGAATGATGAAGCCCGCTCGACGAACTCCGGTCGACGAAAATTCGATGGACGAAAAGAATGCTTAAGTGCAATTGTGGGAGCACATATAGAAGGAGATAGCGCCTGGCGGTATCCGATAGCGCAGGCGGTAGCGCGGAGCACGGAAGGCAAGAGAGAATTGTTTCCTCAGATTGAAGATTCTGCTGCGCAGAATATGTCTTAAAATGGGATAGCGTCGGTGGTAGCACTAGCGCAGGCGCTAGCTACAAGGCTATAAAAAGGACCCCTTGGCTCCGTATTCTTAATCCTCTTGAGATCCAAAAATTCCAGAGCTTCGTGCCACATTATAGAGAGGAAGGTTTAGAGAGATAATCCCACAAATCCATAAAGTCTTAAGGAGATCTGTGGAGAAGATTTCAACACGCGTCATCATCGTGATGAAAGACCGCATCGACTACGATCATACTCTGCGTCTTCGTCTACTTCTCCAAGAGATCCACATATAGGGAGTTTTATATTATTGTCTTTCTATTTCACATCTTCTCTTTTAAATTGTGTAGTAAATTTGCCTCGTGTTGGCGACTAGGTCTGGGTAGGACTTAGGGTAGAAATTCGCCTCGTGTTGGCGACTAGGTCTTGGGTGTAGGTCTAGGGGGTGCTCGAGGCCATATCCGGGGAAGGGTTGGCTAGAGCGGCTTGAGGCCGTATCCGGGGAAGGATCGGCTAAAGCCAACCGGTTCGTGGGGATACGAGTCGGTATAGAAAACAAAAAGAGTCTTTCATATTTCGTTTTGATTTCTAGCGTCATTGAAATCAAAATTTTGTTATCAATTTTATTAATAATAATCATGTCTCTCTTTGTGTAATAAAATTGATTTGTTCTTCATTTCTCTAAATTGTTTATTATCCTCTCCTTTATTATAAAACAATTTAGTTCTTTAAACAAAATCACTATTTTGATTTCTTATCACAAGCAAGTATTTCAAAATATAATATAAGTTTTTAAAACCCTTATTCACCCCCCCCTCTAAGGGCGCCTACCGATCCAACACTCTTCACATCCATCTGGTATAATTTGAATTTCTTGAATGCAGCAAAGGCCAGAAAAATCCTGATAGCTTCAAATCTTGCAACAGGAGCAAAGGTCTAATCATAGTCAATTCCTTCTTCCTGTGAATATCCTTGGGCTACCAATCTTGCTTTGTTTCTGACTATGTTGCCTTGATCGTCTAGCTTGTTCCTGAAGACCCACTTGGTGCCAATGACTGGATGGCCTTTTGGTCTTGGAACCAAATCATATACCTTGTTCCTTTCAAATTGGTTGAGCTCCTCTTGCATTGCAAGAATCCATTTTGGATCTTGTTCTGCATCTTTTATGGATTGAGGTTCAACTTGTGATAGGAAACAAGTGTGCATCTGATTTTGGCATAGTTGATGCCTTGTTTGAACTCCTGCTGAAATATCTCCAATGATTTGAGATATTAGATGATCTCTAACTGTGATGTGTTCAACAGTTGGAGTTGGTTCAGCAATAATTTCCACTTGAGGGATATGATCAAATGTCACTTAATTGGAATTGTCAGCAAGATCTGGATTATCCTCTTCTTCACTGTCTTCAATTATTTCATTTGATGGAAGTAGAGAATCTTCATTCTGTAGATTTAGTCCATTGAGCTCTTCACATAGAGCTAGTACCTGCAAAGTATTTTTGGTAGAGGTGGTGTTCCTCTCCTCATTTAACATGTTAGTCTCATCAAAAGATACATGCATGGACTCTTCTATCTTAAGAGTAGATTTGTTGTAAACAATGTATGCTTTACTAGAAAGAGAATATCCAAGGAATATACCTTCAACAGATTTTGCTTCAAATTTCCTGAGATACTTTTTATCATTGTTATGCACATAGCATTTACAACCAAATAGTTAACCTTAGGCTTTTATTCTTGAGTAATTCATAGGGAGTTTTACCCTTAAGCTTATGTATCAGGCTTCTGTTCAACACATAATTTGCTGTGTTCACTGTCTCTGCCCAAAAAGAGAGTGGCAAGTGAGCATCAGCAAACAATGTAGTTGTTGATTCAATAAGTGCTATTTTTCCTTTCAGCTACCACATTTTGTTGAGGAGTTCTAGGAGCAGAGAAACATTGCCTGATCCCTTCTTTTCCACAGAATTCTCTCATCAGAAGAGATTCAAACTCAGTGCCATGATCACTTCTGATCAATGCAACTAGAGTAGAGTACTCAATCTTGATGGACCTGAGAAAGTCTGTCAGAACACTGAAGGTGTCAGACTTGTTCCTAAGAAAGAACACCCAAGTGAATCTTGAGAAGTCATCCACAATAACTAGAGAGTAATGCTTCCCTCCTAGACTTTTATTGCAGTGGGTCCAAAAAGATTGAAATGCAGTAAGTACAAAATCTTAGGTGAATCACTCTTGGATAAAGATTTAAAACTACTTCTAGTCTGCTTACCTAATTGACAAGCCCTGCAGAGTCCTTCCTTCTTGTATGAACCAGAAGGCAGTCCTTTAACAAGATTGTCCTTAGAAATCTTAGATATAGTTCTAAGGTTAATATTTCCTAGCCTTTTTTCCATAATTCATTTGTTTTACTTATAGAATTAAATAAACAAATATCTGAATTGGCAGAGTCAAAATTAAATAAATAAATGTTTTCATGTCTAATACCAGATAATACATTTATGTTTTTATTATTGGTAATAAGACATAAGGAGTCGTTAAAAGTTACCTGATAACCTTCATCACATAACTGGCTTATGATGATGAGGTTGTGCTTTAGACCCTTGATATGAGCTACCTCTTTGAAGGTGACTGCTCCAACTTTGATCTTTCCATAGCCTTTGGTTTGTCCACAGTTGGAGTCTCCAAATATCACTTTGGGTCCAAGCTTTGCCTTATAGTTTGTTAGATTGGCCTTGTTTCCTGTCATGTGCTTTGAACAACCACTATCCAGATACCAATATTCTTTTATGTTTGGATAGCTGTGTACCTGCAAAAATAGAAAATAGTCAAGTAGTTCTTGACCCAGACTACCTTGGGTCCTTTTGTTTTTCCACAAAATTCTGAAATGAAAGACATCTCAGGCTGATCCTTATAACCTTGTGGATGATATTTCCTAGGAGTAATTATCCACTTAGTAAAAGGATTCTTAGTATTTTGAGAATAAGAATTCTTCAGATTTTCTGTATATTTTCCGTTCGACGAATTTTTGTGAATTCGTCGATGGTCGTTCGACGAATGGACGTGATTTCGTCGAGCGCCGTTCGATGGGTAGATATACTAGAATTCTGTGTTCAACTTTCGTCGATCTCGGTTCGATGAAATGAATTGATTTCGTCGAGCTCCGTTCGACGAATTTTGTTGAATTCCATTATTCTTAATATTCTTGCTTTAGATATTTTTATCTACTTCTACTACCTCTTTGTTCTTAGCAGAAATGAATTTTACTGGTGTAGAAAGTATGTTCTTCTTAATAAGAGGTGGCTCACTTGCACCTAAGCCCAGTTTGCAACTAAGTATGGCATTCACTGTGCTTGTGATGTCCATCAGTTTGATACTTCTCCCATTTAAGGATTCTTCAAATTTCTTAGCCTCAGATAACTTGTTCTCAATGAGAACAATGTGTTCTCTGGAGGCAGACAAATCTTTCTTAAGATTGACATTTTCTTCACTTAGTTGGTTCATTTCAGCCAACTGATTTCTGAGAGAGATTATCTCTTGCTCACATTTGATTAAATCTAAACAAAGAGCTTTGAATTCATCTTTGAATTCATTTGAATTGAAATCAAAGTTAGATATTACCTGATCACTGTCAGCTTCAGATTATGATTCTTCAGAGTTGTTTCCTGAGGCATTGATAGCCATCATGCAGAAACTTCTTTCATCTGCATCATCTTCATCATCACTAGTGTTGGATGATGATGCATGATCTGAATCATTGCATGAATTATATATAGCCATCAAGCTTTGATCTTTGTCATTTGATTCATTGTCATCATCTTCAGCTGAGCTGGATGATGACTCTGACTTTTCTGCAGAACCTTCAACTTTTTGGAAAATGTCATCTGACATTGTTTGTGCCAAAATATTCATTGCCTTGGCATCTGCACTTCTCTGCTTCTTTTGAGCATCTGTCCACTCAAGGGGTGGAACAACATTATTTGTTGTTGTGGTTTCAGCACTTGTTGTTGTTATAGGTGTAGGAGGTCCTGTCAAAATAACATTAAAAATATCTTCTTCAATAGAATTCATGTACAATCTGATCCTTGCCTTCCATAGTGCAAACTTATTTAGATTGCACATAGGAGGTCTTGTGCTTGAGTATTCTTTGTTCTGTGCCATGAGTTTTTAGAAAAATAAAACTCTAGAAAAAACTTAAGATCTAATTGATCTTTTGATTCAGGTGTTAGCCTGTATACAATCAACCAACCTCTGATACCAATTGAAAGTGAGGTTAGATCTTAAAGTCACTCTAGAGGGGTGGGGGGGGGGGGGGGGGGGGGGGTGAATCGTGTATTAAAAAGTGATGCACTTATTTTTATAGCGGAATTAAAATAGTGATATATATATGTGTACTGAGTGAGTAATAAAATAAACACAAAGAGAGCACACAACACAATACAGAAAAATAAACAAGAACACAGAGGACACAAGGATTTTATAGTAGTTCCCCAATAAACCTGGGTATGTTTACTCTTCTACCACCCTTGGTAGGATTCCTCTAGGTTTTTGATGTGGTGCCCTATCACCAATGGGGTTTTGATCAGGTGCCCAAAACACCAACTGAGATTTTGATCAGGTGATCAAACCAAACTACAGGTTTTTGTTCAGGTGCCCTGCTACTAAGGGGTTAACTTTTGAAGGGAGTTATATCTCTGTATAGAATGGGATAAAGAGGGTTTAGATGTTCTTCTCTGTCAATAGTCTGAGAGAAGACTCTAGTGGATTGTATGATGTAATGCCCCCCCTGTCTGATAGAAAGGGTTGACAGTTAAGGATGGAGCTTTCTCTTGAATGTAGATCTTCCTGATAGCTGATGAATCTGAGAGACAAATGTTTCTCAGATTGTTGTTGCTCTTGAATATCTGATCTAGCAGCAAAGATTTGATAGAGGGTGTTGATGTTCTCAGAGAATGAAAGGTGCTGCTTGAGGAAGATGAAGATGATCTGTGAATGCTTTCTTTCTTTCTTTCTTTTCTTCCTGTTACTTTTCTCTCGACTGTATTCTTTTTTTTCTTTTTCCTGTCTTGCTATTCTGTAATAATGTCCTGTAAATCTTCTTCCTTATTCCTTTTTGAAATCTCTGACTGATTTGAAATTCAAATCCCTTAGTTTAAGGAATAAAATATTCAGAAGAGATATATTTCGTACTGCAAATCTGATAAGCTTTATATCTTTTTCCTTTTCCATGAAAGTGTCCTTTTCAGCTATATGTCAACGGCTATATTCTCGAAATAATAAAAGGAAATATAATATCCTTAACTTATCTAAAGGAATACATCCGTTGCTAATTAGTTGATCTGAGTTCAAAGAATAAAATCAATATGATCCTTCTGAAATAAAAAGCTGAAGAGAAACTTCCGTCGATCTGAATGAAGAAATCATCGAACTGAATGTTGATTTCGTCGAACTGATCATCTGTTGCTGATTCGCCGAATGCAGACTGGAATTCATCAAACTCAAGTTGGAGTTCATCGAACTGAAAGATAAGCTGCTAGCTCTAGCTGGAAGAATTGAATTAGTCGAGCTAAATGATATTTCATCGAACGCAGAGATTTTGCAAATTCTTCGACCGCTGAACTGAGCAAATTCGCCGACCGCTGAGACTGAGCAAAATCGTCGACCGCTGAGACTGAATAAAATCATCGACCGCTGAGACTGAGCCAATTCATTGAACGCTGAGACAGAGCAAAATCGTCGACCGCTGAGACTGAGCCAATTCGTCGACTGCTGAGACAGAGCCAATTCATCGACCGCTGAGACAGAGCAAAATCATCGACCATTGAGACTGGACAATTTCGTCGACCGCTGAGACTAGACAATTTCGTCGACCTGGAGCAAGCCGTTCGTCGAACGCAGGATGCATTTCGTCGAACGCAGATAGCATTTCGTCGAACACAGAAACTGAGCTTTTCCTAAAGTTCTAGCTAACTTAACAGCCTAAAACCTTAAACCTTTAGACTATACATTGGGGTCAACTTAGTCCTAGCCAACAAATAGTGATCCTAGCCCAAATCAGTAATAGGGTTGTTCCAACAGGGAGGTCGCCCCTCCTGGGCTCGCCCGCTGCTGGGACGGGGGTGAGACCAGGAGGCCGCCTGCCTCGGGTCTCACCCCCTTATAGGGCCAGAGGCGAGAGGGGGCCTGGGGCCTCCTCCTCTCGCCTACCTTACAGGGGTGTGGGCGAAAGGGGGCTGGGGCCTCCTCCTCTCGCCCCCTTACAGGGGCGGGGGCGAGAGGGGGCTGGGGCCTCCTCCTCTCGCCCCCCTTATCGGGGCGGGGGTGAGAGGGGGCTGGGGCCTCCTCCTCGTGCCCCCTTACAGGGGCGGGGGCGAGAGGGGGCCTGGGGCCTCCTCCTCTTGCACCCTTACAGCGGCGGGGGGGGGGGGGGGGGGGGGGGGGGGGGGGGGAGAGGGGACTGGGACCTCCTCCTCTTGCCCCCCTTAGAGGGGTGGGGGCAAGAGGGGGATAGGGCCTCCTCCTCTCGCCCCCCTTACAGGGGCGGGGGTGAGAGGGGGCTGGGGCCTCCTCCTCTCGCCCCCCCCCCCCCCCCCCCCCCCCACCCCACCCCCCCCCCCCCCCCCCCCCCCCCCCTAAAGGGGAGGGGGCGAGAGGGGCCTGGGGCCTCCTCCTCTTGCTCACCTTACAGGGGCGGGGGCGAGAGGGGGTTGGGGCCTCCTCCTCTCGCCCCCCTTACAGGGGTGGGGGCGAGAGGGTTTTGGGGCCTCCACCTCTCGCCTCCCTTACAGGGGCAGACCAAGAGGGGGATGTGGCGTCCTCCTCTCGCCCCCCTACAAGCTGGATGAGCGGGAGACCTCCTCCTCCACCACTCTCCCTCCTCTCCATGTCGGTGACCATGCTAAGAAATAATGCCCTAAAGTGACCCTTGGTCCTAGGATCCCACTTGGCGAATACAGGGTTGTACACAATCCCCGCTCTTTTCGAGCGGGGTACACGCTCGGAAAGAAAAGTCCAACCCTGCCTATTCGGCGAGTGCCTTCCTGGAAGCCCGGCAAGCGGAGCCATCTCGGGGAAAAATACTTACCCTCCCCGAGAGACCATCCTACCCCACCGGCTAGTGAGAGCCCGGCTAGCGGAGCCACCTTGGGGGAAAAAACTTACCCTCCCCAAGAGGCCATCCTACCCCGCCGGCTAGTGAGAGACCGGCTAGCGGAGCCACCTCGGGGGAAAAAACTATTGGGAATATTGCCCTCAATATTACCTTGATTTGAAGAGGCATCACTCTCAATGCTAAGGACATATTGTATTTGATAAAGCTATACTTGTGTAGTATATACAGGTACAGGTGACTCAAAAGGAAGGGCCAAACATGCCCTTATATGTGGAGAAATCATCTACAAGGAGATGAAGTTTTGTCTCAGCAGAACCGCTGAGACGAAGGGTTAAAACCGCTGAGACAAGCCCACTTTCTCAGCGGAACCGCTGAGACCAGAACAGGAGCCACTAAGAAAGCTTATACGCAAGCTGAGGTGTAAATAGTCAAGAATCCGCTGAGACGGAAAAGGAGCAGCGTGCAGATTGGAAAGAATGGCGTGTTCGTCGAACGTAGAGTGTCGTTCGTCGAACGCATGACTCAATTCATTGACAGCTGAGACGAGACCAGAGAAAGAGCCGCTGAGAAGGAACAAAGGGCGTGATCGTCGAACGCAGAGACAAGGCAGATCGTCGAACACAGAACACAGTTCGTCGAACGCATAGACAAGGAAGTTCGTCTAACGCAGAGTAGGCAAGATCGTCGAACGCAGAGTTTGGCAAGTTCATGAACGCAGAGTTTGGCAAGATTGTCGACCGCAAAGTTTGACAAGTTCGTCAAACACAGTACAGCGTGATCGTCGAACGCAGATTGTGTGTTCTACCCGTGGCGCAAGTTGCAGAAAAATTGTGTGGGGTCCACCATTTTCTCCCATACTTCTCAGAAGGACAGCTGAGATTCGTTGAAGATTAGAGATGTATAAAAGGAAGAGTTAGGGCACATTTGAACAAAACACTCCGTCGCGTGCAAAAAGAAATCAACTGTTTCATTGACGGTTGTTGCTCTCATCTTCTCTCCTGTTGCTTACTGATCAAGCAAGAAGAAGAAGAGAGAAAAAGTTAGCTCCTTTGCAAGAAGGGGCAAGGTGATCTTCCAACCTTCATTTGAAGAAGAAGATCAGTTAGTCGCTGACATCAACATCACCTGCTACAGGAAGCACAAGCTGTGCAGGAACTACAAGGGACTTGCTGTCATCTGTAGTAAGTTTAATACTCATTTTTCTGTAGGGCATTTTACCTGAGTTGTAAGACCTTTTGGTCTGAGATTATAGGAACCTGAGGGTTCTGAGTTGTAGGGCTGAAGGCCTGAGTGTAGGATCTGTTGATCTGAGTTGTAGGGCTTCATAGCCTGAGATGTAGGATGAGGAATTCTTTGAGTTCTAGGACCTAGAAGGGGACTGAGCTGTAGGATAAGGTGCTGATCTGAGGTAGGGCTGTTTATCCTGAGGTAGGGTTGTTTAGCCTGAGTTGTAGGACCTGCTGAGGTCTGAGCTGTAGGATCAGGAGCTAGTCTGAGTTGTAGGGCTGCTGAGACTGAGGTAGGGTTTGGGAAAACCTGAGAGATCCTGAGGGATCTGAGTTGTAAGCTCTTTTAGCCGAGTTTGGAGGAGTTGGCCTTGTCTAACACATTGTTAGAAAGGTGAAGGGGGAAAGAGGACTACTTAAGACACCCTGTCTTGAGGAACCTCTATACATGCTTGTGTGCTTTCTGTGTGTTTGATCATTTGCTTGCTCCAAACCAGAAATCAGACATACTAATTAAAGGAAAATTAAAAGAAACCTATTCACCCCCCTCTAGGTGATTTAGACTACAAACCTAATATTCTTTCAAGTGGTATCAAAGGGAGGTTGGTCAAGAAGGACTTAACAGTCTGACCAGATCCTAAAAAGGTATAGTCAAATCAAAACCCAATGGCCTCCAGTGTAATGCAGAAGGAGATGAGCTCAATGAAACTACCCATATGCAACAAAGCCATCTTTGGCATATGGAAGCAGAGGGTTAGGCTGTACATGGAAGCCTCAGACCCTAGAATCTACATTACTATTTAGGAAGGCCCCTTCATTATCACAAAACCCTCCTCTATTGATCCTACCAGGCAAGTAGGCAAACCATACACTGAAATGACCAAGGATGAGATAGCATTGGCTACTATGGATAAAAAGGCTCAAAATATCATAGTCAATGCTATTGATGACTCAACTTTTCAAAATTTAGTGCACTGTGGATATGCTAAGGAGATGTGGGATACACTGATTGTGTACATGGAAGGGACTGAAGATGTGAGGAATGACAGGAAGTCACTCCTCAATCAGGAATATGAAGCTTTCAGGTAGCAAGGCCAAGAGAGCATCTCCATGTGCTATGAAAGGTTCTTTAGAATAATAAATGAACTAAGAACCTATGAGAGAGTGTTCACAAATTATGAGCTGAATGATAAGTTCCTCAGATCTCTAACAAGAGATTGGGACATAAAAATTTGTGCCATAAGAGAGGTGGCTAAGTTGACTGAAACTCCTCCCCAAACTCTCTATGGAAAGCTGCTCTCCTATGAAATGCAGATGACTGCCAGGAAGGAAGAAGAGCAGAAGGCAAAGGGTGATACCTGGGAGAATTCCCTGGACTTCAAGGCTGAAAGCACAAGAAGAGGGAGAGTGAAGGCTCACTCACCTCCCAGAAGATTTGCCGAACCAGAAGATTCTGAGCCTAGCTCGTCAAGCTGCTCTTCTTCTGATGAAAAAATTGTTGTTCTTACAAGGCACTTCAAAAAGCTGTTGAGGAGGAAGCAATGGAAGAACAAGCATTCCTCCTCATATCACAACAAGGAGGATAGCAAGGAGTCAAAGCATCACTCCAGAAGTGACAGGTATGAGTCTAACTCAAAATATAATTCTTCCAAAGTTGTTGCTATTGCTGCAGCAAGCCTGGGCATGTCATTGTTGACTGCCCTGTGAAGAGAAGAGAGAAGGATGAGAAGAAGGCTCATCAATCAAGAAGCAAGAAAGGAGAGAAATCCTTTCTAGCTAAGAATAAGAAGAAGAGCTGGAGTGAATCAGACTCTAGCTCATCAGAATATGAAAAGGAAGAACCCCTCATTGGGCTGGTTGTTGTTGAAGAAACTGCTATTGGCAGGATTGCAATCAGGGCCCCTTTATCATATTCAGACAGTGATGTAGAGGAGGATGAGGTCATTCACAATGACCATGGGCTGATGGCTCTAACTGAAGATGAGGACAGCCATAATAATTCAGAACATGAGCAGGTATTAATTCATTCCATATCCTCTTCTGATTATGAGACTAGTCCAGAATCTGATGCACCTTCATCAATTGATGGAAGGGGCAAGGATGCTGAGGAAGAATTCAATCAACTGATTGACAAGTATGGTATTCTTTTGGAGGCTCTGAAGAAGAGCAAGAAGCTTGGCAAGAGGCAAGCCCAGGAAATTGTTTCCCTCAAGATGACTAAGAATGACTACACTGAACCTACCACCCTGCTGGCTCAGATGAGTAGACAGATTAGCCATCTACAGGGGTTAACTATTGTGCAATTAAGCATTATTTCCCCGAAGAACAAGGTCATCAAGGACCTTGAGGAAAAACTTGAGAAGGAAAAGATCCTGGTGGTTAAATTCTCCAAGCCCAAATCTGTGCTTCCTATTATTGACACCTTCTCCTCTCAAACCAATAAGAGAGGACCAGAATTCAATAAAATGGAGGTAAGTGAAGGGAGTGGAGAGAAGATCAAGAGGAAGGCTAAGCCTCAAACCACCTTTCAAAAGTTGTTGCTTCCTTCCAACAGGTATGACCATGAAGGCATTCATGGTCACTGGAAGATTGGGAGTTGCTATAGGAAGGGAAATGCTCCTTCCTATAGTGAACGAAAGGGCATGGGTTTGAGTGCAATGAAAGCTCCCCATGAGGAAATACAAATGGCCCAATCTGGACCATTTGTGTTTGGTGCTTCAGCACCTTCAGTCAAGAACAAAGAAGCAAGCACTTCCAAATCTGCTTCAACAAAAATCAAGACTGCTGTCAAATCTGTTGACAAGGCCTGCTGCTCAGTGTCTGATTCCATCAGTTCTTGTATGGCTGCTAAGCCAAAGAAGCTGAGGCCATCAGGACAAAGAGCAGCAAGACTGTCCACAAATTATCCTTCAGTTAGATTATTGCTGAAAGAAACAGGAAGAATGCTGCAGTCTCTTCTGCTGAACATGTGCACAGTGCTGTACCGATTCAGAAAAATGCTCAGAAAAGGAGATACATTATTCATGATTGTTGGTGATGTGGCAAGGTGGGACCCTTTGCCATAGATTGTTGGTACAATCCCAATGTACCTAATGCAAAGAAGAGCTTTCCTGCTAGGAGTGTAGCAAGTGTGAGATTATCTCATCAAACTAACAGGCACCTAGGACCCAAAGCTTTTTGGGCTCCTAAGGATAACTAAATCGTTCCTTGTAGGGTAGTTCAAGTACCAGCCTCAACCAAATTTGGTACTTGGATAGTGGGTGCTCAAGACACATGACTGGCACCAAGGATTTACTGCAAGATTACAGAGTAGTGAAGAATGGACCCAAAGCCATCTTTGGGGGATCAGAAAAGGGAGTCTCCAGAGGTTATGGTATGATTACTAATGGCATAGTCTCCTTCACAAAAGTGGCTTATGTTGAAGGGTTGCAACACAACCTTGTCAGCATAAGCCAACTGTGTGATCTTGGCCATGTCATTGAATTTCACAATGATAAGTGCCTCATCAAAAAGTCTAATGACTTGGAGACTATTCTTTCAGGCACTAGGAGTGGAAATGTTTACTGTTTAGATTTCTTCTGCAAATCTTTTTCCTCTCCTGTATGTCTTGTAGCAGATGAGAGTGAGTCTCTATGTGTTCAATTGCACAAGAGACTTGCCCACATCAACTACAAGACAATGCATAGACTATTCTCTAAGAACTTGGTTAGAAATAGTCCTAATTTAAAATGTGTTAAAAATGGCCCATGTCATGCTTGCCAAATGAGCAAACAAACAAGGGCCACTTTTAAAAGTATTGGCTCCAAAGACACTAAGATATGCCTTTATCTATTGCACATGGACTTGTTTGGTCCTATGCCAATTCAGAGCTTAGGAGGGAAGTTGTATACCTTAGTGATTGTTGATAATCACTCAAGATATACATGGGTATTTTTCCTTAGAAAGAAATCTCATACTCTAAATGTCTTCATAAGCCATGTCAAGGACATTCAGAATGATTTGCAATGTTCTATGGTCAGAACTAGGTCTGACCATGGCACAGAGTTTCAATCTGAAGCCATGACAAGGTTCTGTCAAGAACTAGGTATCATTCAAGAATTTTCCTCCCCAAGGACCCCACAACAAAATGGGGTGGCTGAGAGGAGGAATAGATCATTCATAAAAGCTGGGAGAACATTGCTTAGTGACTCTTCACTCCCAGAATATTTTTGGACTGAAGCAGTCAATACTGCCTGTTATGTTCTCAATAGAGCTTCCATCAATAAAGATCATGGAATTACCCCCTATGAGATTCTGAAAGGCAAACAACCAATAATTTTATACTTTAGGATCTTTGGATCTAATTGCTACATTCTAAACAATGGAAAAGCTCAGTTAACCAAGTTTGTTGAAAAATGCAACATGGGGATTCTTGTTGGATATAGCTCACATAGTAGAGCCTATAGAGTATATAACAAGAAAACCCATGTTGTTGAAGAGTCCATGCATGTAGTGTTTGATGAGTCCAGCCTAATCTATAAGGGCTGGCCCAGTACTTCTGTTTTGATAGGAAGTGAAGAAGCAATGGAAGAACTATCTATACAAGAACCTTCCAGCAGCAGTAAAGCGAATCATGATGCATAAGTTCAAGAAGAAGCAGAGGTGCAAGATGCTGAAGAAGCTGCTGAACTAGTGGAAGAAGTTCAGCAAATAGAGCACAGACTACCTACAGCTGCAAGACTTCTAAAGGATCATCCCTTGGAACAGATTATTGGAAATGTCCAGAAAGGTGTGACAACCAGAAGCAGAGCTCATAATGAGGCCTTGTTCCTCAGTTTTCTGTCACAGGTAGAGCCTAAGAAGTTTGAAGATGCCAATTTGGATCCATTCTGGATCCAAGCAATGCAGGAAGAACTTTTGCAATTCAAAAGATGAAAAGTATGGAAGTTGGTGCCAAGACCACAAGGACACAACGTCATTGGCACCAAATGGATCTTCAGAAATAAGATGGATGAGAATGGAACTATCATCAAGAACAAGGCAAGGCTTGTTGCAAAGGGATACAGGCAAGAGGAAGGAATTGACTTTGATTAAACCTTTGCCCTAGTTGCAAGGTTGGAGGCCATAAGGCTATTCCTTGCATATGCTGCCCAAAAAGGCTTCAAAGTATACCAGATGGATGTCAAGTCAGCATTCCTAAATGGAAATCTGAAAGAGGAAGTATATGTAGAGCAGCCATCAGGTTTTGTCCATCCTACTCTCACATTTCATGTCTATTTTCTTAAGAAAGCCCTGTATGGTCTTAAGCAAGCCCCAAGGGCTTGGTATGAGACATTGTTTAGCTTTCTCATCTAGAACAAGTTCTTGAGGGGAAAGATAGATAGCACATTGTTTCTTAGGGAAACAAGAGGCAAGATTCTCCTAGTCCAAATATATGTTGATGACAAAATATTTGGGTCTACTGATGACAACCTCTGCAAGAGATTTGCCAATCTAATGCAGGGGGGGTTTGAGATGAGCAGTATGGGTGAACTTAAATATTTCTTTGGGCTCCAAGTGAAACAGTCTGAGGATGGAATCAACATTTCCCAAACTAAGTACACCAAGGAGCTCATCGAGAAATTTGGGATGGAGTCTGCTTCCACCATGAGGACACCCATGGGATCTAATGTATCATTAGACAAGGATGAAAAGGGGAAGGCCTTTGATGAATCCATGTACAGGTGTATCATTGGATCCCTATTATATCTGACTGCTAGTAGACCAGATATTATGCATGCTACATGTGTATGTGCTAGGTACCAGGCATGTCCTAAGGAATCTCACTACATAGCTGCAAAGAGGATTCTGAGATACCTTAAAGGCAGCCTACATCTTGGCCTTTGGTACCCTAAGAACAATGACTTTGAACTAACTAGATTCTCAGATGCAGATTTTGCAGGCTGCAAAGAAGACAGGAAAAGCACAAGTGGCACCTGTCAGTTCCTTGGAAGAAGATTGATATCATGGAGCAGCAAAAAGCAGACAAGTGTGGCCATCTCCAATGCTAAGTCTGAATACATTGCTGCAGGTAGCTATTGTGCACAACTATTGTGGATTCAACACCAGCTAGAGGACTACAACATCAAGATAAGCCAATCTCCTCTTTATTTGTGACTCATCCAGTGCTATCTCCATTGCTAAGAATCCTGTCTATCACAGCAGGACTAAGCATATTGAGATAAGGTATCATTTTATAAGAGAACATGTTGACTGTAAAGATATCAGCCTTGAATTTGTCCCCACTGACAGTCAAGTGGCTGATATCTTCACTAAGCCATTGGATGAGGCCAAGTTTAATGTTTTTAAGATAGAACTAGGAATGTTAAATGTAGAATAGTACTCACATTGAGGGGGAGCTAGAATGTGTAGTTCAACTTGAACAAGATCAGCTATTACAGAAAATAGCTCTCTAGTTGAGGGGGAGCATATTCCCTGCTCAGGTTGAGGGGGAGATAGCAAATGCTAAGAGTGTATAGTTTGTCCTATAAGTTTTTACAAAGGGATCTATAGATGTTTCCTCCTAATCCATAGAGGGATAAATAGTTGAAGAAACCAGAAAGGGGGAGATAGGGCCAATGCTTAGGATAGGCCAATGCTAGATAGGGCCAATGCTTAGGATAGGCCAATGCTAGATAGGGTAAATGCCTAGGGTGTTAGGGCCCATACTATACAGATCATTTTTTTGCTGTTAATGTACCTTAGCATTGGGAATGTTCTGCCTTCTTCAAATAGGGGGAGATTGTTGGGAATATTGCCCTCAATATTACCTTGATTTGAAGAGGCATCACTCTCAATGCTAAGGACATATTGTATTTGATAAAGCTATACTTGTGTAGTATATACAGGTACAGGTGACTCAAAAGGAAGGGGCAAACATGCCCTTAGATGTGGAGAAATCATCTACAAGGAGTTGAAATTTTGTTTCAGCAGAACTGCTGAGGCGAAGGGTCAAAACCACTAAGACAAGCCCACTGTCTCAGCGGAACCGCTGAGACCAAAACAGGAGCCGCTGAGAAAGCTTATACGCAAGCTGAGCTGCAGATAGTCAAGAATCCGCTGAGACAGGAAAGGAGTAGCGTGCAGATTGGAAAGAATGGCGTGTTCGTCGAACGCAGAGTGTCGTTCGTCGAACGCAAGACTCAGTTCATCGACCGCTGAGACGAGACCAGAGAAGGAGCCGCTGAGAAGGAACAAAGGGTGTGATCGTCGAACGCAGATACAAGGCAGATCATCGAACGCAGAACACAGTTTGTCGAATGCAGAGACAAGGAAGTTCGTCGAACGCAGAGTTTGGCAAGATCGTCGAACGCAGAGTTTGGCAAGATCGTCGAACGCAGAGTTTGGCAAGATCGTCGACCGCAAAGTTTGACAAGTTCATCGAACACAGTACAATGTGTTCGCGAACGCAGATTGCGTGTTATGCCCGTGGTGCAAGTTGCAGAAAAACTGTGTGGGGTCAAGTATATTGTTTTGCTGAAGCGTAATTCCAACAATAAACCGATAAGTCAAGTATACCTATCATTTTAAAGTATAGGATCAAGTGTCGTATTAGACACGAGGCTGTCGAGTACTTGTACTCACAAAATAGAGCTATTATTTTATCTAACGAAATTTTTTGGTTTGAAAAGTGAAGTAAAAAAATGCGACTTGGACTAAAGAGAAAATTGATGATTAGAAAGCTAGCACTTGATCTAGAATCCCTTTGGACTAAAATAAACTTATTAGATGAATAAAATGTAAACTTATAAATTATATGCTTCGACCGTGGGGGTTCCCAAAGTATGATAGGACCTCTCTCGAGAGTACTATCAACAAACCTTAGGTTGATCGATTAAGACCTCTCGGCCAGTCGAAACCCCTAAGCTTGCTTAAGGCGGTAAAACCCTCTACTGGATTTGATTCCAGTCCGGAAGATTTAAATCACCCTCTCTCGAGGAGTACATCAAATTCTCTTTAACTTTGAGTGATCTCCTCGTTTGCATGGATCTCTCGATCACTAGCATACGAATCTTAGATCGAAAAACATATTCACAACATATGAATTCGACGCAATTAAATTCAAAGATAAATCGAAGCGAAATAATACAAGAAGCTTGCAAAATTTAATAAGGACAAAGCAACGTTTATTTTATTCCAAAGTTCATCATGATCAAGTGCTAATTGGAATTTAGCTACTCATCATGATGGAGGAAATACATGTGATTAAAAAGAGAGACATGATTGGTAATAGAAAAGTACTTAAATTGAAATTGCTGAAAAGAGAATTACAACTTGAAACAAAATTAAAGGTGACAATCTTGAAATGAGAAAAACAGTAAATTAGTGCAGAATAACAGAAAATGGCCTCCAAAATCCTCTTCCTGGCATCTGGACATGGCAGCAATTTATAGTTGAAAACGTTGGGGAGACACGCCCCTAGGTCACGCCCGTGACCTAGGGCGTGTAATGTGCGACAACGGTGTCTTGAATACCCGGGAATGTTCGGGAGAAAAACCGCCAAACTTCATAAATCTGTTGGTCACGCCCCTAGGTCATGCCCGTGACCTAGGTGTGTCTTGGCTTGATCTGCAAACGGCGGGAAACGGCCTGAGCTGGAGTTAATTTGGCGGTTTAGAGTAGGTCACGCCCAATGGTCACACCCGTGACAGTGGGGCTTGTAATATTAATCCGACGTGGCATGATCCTGCACGACAGTAGAGTCACGGCCCATGACACAATGCACGCCCCTATGTCACGCCCGTGACTAGGAGGCATGTAATATTAATCTGATGTGGACTTGGTTCTGTCATTCTCAGCGGTCACAGCCCGTGGCTGAGGTCACGCCCGTGACTAGGGGGTGTGTACATGCCAATTTTCCAAAATATCACCAAATTTTCTTCTGGTTAAAACAGTGAGCCCAAAAATACTATCAGCAGCCCAGATATACCTGAAAAGGAAAAATAAATAAATAAAGAAGAATATTTTAATAATAAAGATAAATATTGATTGATTATTAAATTAAAAACTAACTAAAAACTAAGATAAAAATAGAATTATCAAATACCCTCATACTTACCCTTTTGCTAGTCCCGAGCAAACAACTTTTCATAGGAGTAGAAAAATTTAAATACTAGAAATGAAATTTGAACCTAAGGAGTAAAAATGCGAAGTCTTACGCCTAAGCGTGTAGAAATTCTAGTAGAAAAAACTATTCAGCATATAGATTAGCTTATAATTTTTCAAAAATACGTTACAACATATTGTTTTTAATTTTAAATTGAAAATCCGGTAAATCCTAAAATGTTATTTAGGGAGCGGGTAGCGTGCTTACTAAGATCAATATTACGCAAAACCAAATTTTGGGATAGCCTCCAAAGAAATCCATCAATGACGATGGCCATAGGCTTGCCCTTTCACACTCTCGCCACAACACTAGTTTAACTCATAAGTATGAATCAATAGGACTTAATTCGGTTGAAACGTGGGCTTAGGTTATTTTTGGTGAGGAAAAACAAAGATAAACATGACGGCTATTTACACCCAAACCAAAAGTGAGCTCGCACAAAATAATCTAAGCAGCCTTGGCATTGTAAGAGCATAGCCAATTCCTAATCTCTTTTTTTCCAGTTTTTTTTTCATTCATTTTTTCATTTGATTTTTTTCATTTGATTTTTTTATCAGCATTTTTTTCATAAAATACAAGAGAGTCCACCAAAATAATAAAAGAAAACAAACTCTCACAAAATCTTTTCAAATTACTGCTTTCGAGCACTGTCTTAGGTGTGTGATTAGCTTGCTTTTGGGGCCTTAGTGAAGAGTTTGGTGGAGCTGAAACAAAAAGTAATGTAAAAGGCTCAAAGGGGCTTAACAAAGATAAAATGTTAGGTGCGGGTGCAAAAGCTCAAACGGGCCAATGAAATGCCTATATTATATTCATACGAATGAATTTAACCTATGCAAATGTTTTGAGAATCGTTAGAGGGCAAGTTCTAGACATCGAGAAAGAATACCCTTCCGTTCAAATTGCGTAATAATTCTCTAGTAAGCTTCTACATACTCACTTAAATTATTTTTGGATTCTACCGATTTCAAGGTAAAAGTAAAACAAAAGATTATTTTCACGTGGTTAGAAAAATATAAATCTGATTGTATGTTGAATAGTTAATTTGACATGAGATCCTACAAACGCGTGCGCTTAACTAGGAAGACTACATGAGTCAACAATTTTACTCCAAAATTCAAAATCGAATAAAGTATAAAAATCCCCTACAACACTATGCAAAAGCAAATCTACTAAGGATTTTGCATATGAGTAAATATAGAGATATTGATTCCCAAATTAAAATAAAACTTTTTTTTAATATTTTGTTTTTTTTGAATATTTTTTTGTTTTTGTTTTGGTGGTGCTCAGCAGTAAACTTGGTGTGAAATACCCTACCCCATACTTAAAAGAAAATAGTGTCCCCAATGTTGTAAATCTAGGAAAAATAAGTAAGTAAAGAGAGAAGAAACTTCCCTGAGTGGAGGCCAAATCTGCACCAAGTAGTCCTGATGAAGCAAAACACACAATTTTTATACTTTTTTTATAAAAAGATAAAGAGACATGAAAGCAGGAAAAATATAAAGACGGATACAGATACAAAAGATAAAATAAAGGAGGCCTAATCCTCATCACTGCCATCCCTGCTCGGTGGATAGTGAGTCCGCAAAACCCCAAACTCCCTCAAAATGCGATCCATCGAAGAGTCCTGACGCTACTCAAGTGCGGTAAATCGACTATCAAAATGTGCAAACTGAGCATCAAAATGGGTCTCCATCTGCTCAAGCTGAGTACGGAGAGACCCGAACTGACGATCCCAATAAGTCGAAGGACCAGCCATTGGGGAAGACTGCGGCGGAGGTGGGGTGGAGAATGAGTAGCACCATGGAGATCAACATTGAGATCAAAATCTCCACCGCCAACCGTCGGTGGCACAGCCTCGTACTCACCATCGCGTCGTCGTGCTAAGCCTAGGGCTTGGAGATTCTGAAATTGAATGGAAATTGGCGTCTGAATGGAGCACATCTGCAGAAGAGCATCCCAGACCACCAGCTGCTTGGCGAGATGGGTGATGAAGTGCCCTCCGTGGATAGCTCCCAACCTCGCATTTTTGGCCTGATGTCGAAAGAAGATAGCGAGCAACTGGCCGAGGTTAAGAGGTACCCGATGGTGCATACTATATAGACATAGTAAGTCCCGTCTGGTAACCACACTATGGCTGTCGTCGCGACCGGTGAGAGTGAAGGTAAGGAGGTTGTGGAGAATACGAAAGGCAGGAGAGATAAGGTGGCTACCTTTGGATCTTTTGGGGGTGTAAGGAGAAATACCATTGCTGATTTCCAACCAGAAGTGTAGAAGATTAAAATTGGTGGGGAAATCAACACAAAGATCGGCGTAGGCGGGAGAAAGAGAAAATGACTCATCGCAAAATCCTATAAGAACTTTGAGTTGGTGGATGGAAAGTTGATGCGAAAGACCGCCCATTCGAAAGGTGATGACGTCATCATTCCCGACCCACCGAAACTCAAAAGAGGCCAAGAACTCAACTGTGAGTTCGAAGTAAGTGGCCTCAGAGATGGAGAAAAGAGCATTCCATCAGGGGGTGGATAGAAAATTCCTCACTAACTCAGCCGCTCCGAAAGCTGCAAGGATGCGCCAGTCCAAGATACGGAAGACGCCAAAGGGTTTGGCGCCCAATCGGTTGCTCCGTTCTTGTTGGTTGGGGTTGTCAAAAAGAAGCATAGCTTCCACTACTTCGGAGTCCGCGGGGTGCTCCGAGGAAGAAGCGGTGGAGCGGGCGTGATGGCGAGGCATTTTGAGAAATTTGGCTCAAGGAGGGAAAGAAAAAAGAGAAGAGCAAAAAGGAGAGGTGGGGTGGAAAAGAGAAGAAGAAACCTTTAAATAGGAAAAAAAATCAGGATTCACGCCCCCCTGTCACGCCCGTGACTAGGGGGCGTGTAATAATAATGACAAAAAAGTGGTGGCTCGTGAGGGGGGCTGTCGGGAAGTGGAAAAGAGAAACACGCGCCAGGGTCACGCCCGTGACTCTAGGGCGTGTTAGTGGAAGGAATCTGATGCTCTTGCCGTACGTAATGGGTCCTGCCAACGAGCACGCCCGTGACAGCGGGGCGTGTAATATCAGGTCACGGGCGTGACTCAGAAGAATACAGCTGAATCGAGACGGAAGAGTTCTGTCCCGGTCACGCTCGTGACAGTGGAATTGTCACGCCCGTGACTAGGACGGGAGACGGACCCGCCTCATTCACAAAAAGGGCCCATCATTCGAGACAAACTTCTAGACAGGCCACGCCACCTAGACACGCCCGTGACCCGTAGGTCACGCCCGTGACTAGGGGGCGGCGTGTAAGATATTTTTTTCATTTTTTTTAAATTTTTTCTATTTTTTTAAAAACAAAACATAAAAACACAATAGTAAAAATAAAAACATAAAATACCGACTTGCAGAGCGGAGTTTCATGTACGTGGGAGCGTCCGTTATTTTGCAAATCTCCTACAAACCTGCAAAAACCTCAAAATAGAATAAAATAATAACAATTTTTTTATTTTTATTTTATTTTGTTTTATTTTATTTTTTATTTTGTTTTTTTTTTTCATTTTTATATGTTTTTTTTAAATAAAAATAAAAATACTTAGAAAATTTTTTAAACGGAAGAAAAATAAAATAATATAAAAGCATGGGTTGCCTCCCAAGAGCGCTTTTGTTACGGTCATTGAGCTCGACCATGGTGGCACGCCGATTTAGGTGTTCGGAAGGAGAATTTCTTCCCGGTGCTCATGAAAATTATCGCGGGTGAAAAATAATTTCAACCGGTGCCCATTCACTTTAAATTCACCTTTTTCGGGAAGCATTATTGAAATGGTCCCGTAGGGCCAAACCTCTTTGACGATAAAGGGGCCGGACCAACGGGACTTATGTTTTCCTGGAAAAAGGCGTAAGCGCGAGTTATAGAGGAGAACTTAGTCTCCCGGTCGAAAAGTTTTAGGATTCCTAAGTTTCTTATCATGATAAAATTTAGTGCGCTCTTTGTATAATTTATTACTTTTGTAGGCAAAGGAGCGCCACTCATCGAGCTCGTTAAGTTGGAACTTGCGGAGCTCGGAAGAAATATTATTATCTAGATTAAAAAATTTAAGCGCCCAAAAGGCGCGATGCTCAAGCTCGACCGGTAAATGACATGCTTTCCCATAGACCAATCGATACGGCGTACAACCGATGGCGGTCTTGTACGCGGTCCGATAGGCCCATAAAGCATCATCGAGTTTAAGCGACCAATCCTTCCTATTCGTGGAAACCATTTTTTCTAAAATTCGTTTTAATTCACAGTTAACCGCTTCTACTTGGCCACTTGTTTGAGGGTGATAGGGGGTGGACATCCTATGTGTAACGCCATGTTTAGATAAAACTTTAGTGAATTGGGCGTTACAAAAATGAGTTCCCTTATCGCTAATTATTCCCCGCGGTGTTCCAAATCGTGAAAAGAGTTTTTTGAGAAATTTGGTCACGACTCGGGCATCATTGGTGGGAAGGGCTTGCACCTCCGCCCACCTAGATACGTAATCGACCGCTACCAAAATATATTGATTTCCAAAAGAAACTAGTAGCGGGCCGACAAAATCGATCCCCCATAAATCAAAAACCTCAATTTCTAAAATAGATTTTAAAGGCATTTCATCAAGGCGAAAGATATTACCTGAGCGTTGGCATTGTTCACGATGACTTACATGTGCGTGAGCGTCCTTGAAGATGCTCGGCCAATAGAAGCCCGCTTCAAGGACCTTCTGTGTCGTCGGATTTGCTTTATAATGACCACTGGCGGGTCCCTCGTGGCAATGCTTCAGAATTTGAGCACCCTCCTCATGAGATACACACCTCCGCACCACTTGGTCCGCACAAACTCAAAAAAGGAACGGATCCTCCCAAAAATAATTTTTCAAATCGGAAAAGAATTTCTTCTTTTCTTGATAAGAAAAATCTTTTGGGTGAAACCTCGCAACAAGGTAGTTTGCGAAATCGGCGAACCAAGGGGTGGGGAGATCTATTACCTTATGAATAACGAGGAGGCATTCCTCGAGGAAAGTATCATTAATTTCCTCCTCTATGAGCTCCTCCGAATTGGGATTCTCCAACCTAGAAAGATGATGCGCCGCCAAATTTTCCGCTCCTCTTTTGTCCCGGATCTCCAAATCAAATTCTTGTAAGAGTAAGATCCACCTAATCAATCTTGGCATGGCATCAGTTTTTGTTAGCAAATAACGTAAAGCTGAGTGATCGGTAAAAACAATTACTTTAGATAAAGTAAGATAGGAACGAAATTTATCAAAATCAAAAATTACGGCTAAGAGCTCTTTCTCAGTTGTTGTGTAATTTTCTTGTGCGTCGGTGAGTGTCTTGCTCGCATAATATATACGATGAAAATTATTATTTATGCGTTGTCCTAAGACTGCACCAACGACAAAACTACTAGCGTCGCACATGATTTCAAAAGGAAGATCCCAATTGGGAGCTATCATAATCGGCGCATTTATTAATTTTTCTTTAATAATAGAAAAAGAATGCAAACAATTTTCATCAAAATCAAACGGCGCATCTTTTTCTAATAAGTGAGTGAGGGGCTTAGTTATTTTAGAAAAATCTTTTATAAACCAGCGATAGAAACCGGCATGCCCAAGAAAACTACGTACGACCTTAACATTTGAAGGGGGAGGCAAATTTTCTATTGTTTCAATTTTAGCTTTATCCACCTCTATACCCTTACTAGATATTTTATGGCCTAAAACCAAACGTTCCCGTACCAAAAAATGGCAATTCTCCAAAATTAACACTAAATTTGTGTCTTCACATCGTTGGAGAACGCGGGAAAGGTTAGTCAAACATAAATCAAATGAATCTCCGAAAACGGAGAAATCATCCATAAAGACCTCCATAATATCCTTCACTAGTTCGTCAAAAATTGCTAGCATACACCTTTGGAATGTAGCCGGTGCATTGCATAACCCAAATGGCATCCTACGATAGGCGAAGGTGCCAAACGGACAAGTGAAGGTTGTTTTCTCTTGGTCTTCGGGCGCAATTGAGATTTGGAAATACCCTGAAAGACCATCAAGAAAACTATAAAATGAGTGTCCGGATAGTCGTTCAAGGATTTGGTCAATGAACGGCAAAGGAAAATGATCCTTACGGGTCGCATCATTTAATTTGCGATAATCAATACAAACCTGCCATCCGGTAATGGTTCTAGTTGGGATTAATTCATTTTTATCGTTTGGCACTACCGTTAATCCTCCTTTCTTTGGCACCACTTGGACCAGACTGACCCAAGAGCTATCCAGAATCGGATAGATGATGCCCGCATCTAATAATTTGATTACCTCCGCCTTAACCACCTCCTTCAAATTAGGATTTAGGCAGTGTTGAGGTTGAATAGATTTACGTGAATTTTCTTCTAATAAAAATCTTATGTGTACAAAAGGAGGGATTAATCCCTTTTAAATCCGAAATTTTCCACGCAATTGCGCGGCGATGAAGTTTTAAAACATTTAATAATTTTAATTTTTCTTCATCAGACAGATATGCCGACACAATTACGGGAAGCTTAGAATCCTCTGCTAAAAATAAATATTCTAAATTATCAGGCAATTGTTTTAATTCTAGCACGGGAGGTTCTTCATAAGAAGTTTTTAATCGATCACTACCTAATTCTAAAATTTAAAAAATAGGTGCGTGAGTGGTCGAGCTGTCCATAATTTCATGAGAAATAAGATCGAGATTTTCAAAGTATTCATCATAAAAAGATGACGGTGAAATATATTCAGAAAATAAAACGGAGTCTTCATCAGGTGAAGCCTCCAAGAAAAAACAAGAGTCGTCATTTGAGAGCGTATTTTTCATTGAAGAATTGATATTAAAGGTAACTTCTTCATCTCCGACTCTAAGGAGAAGTTTACTGTTACTAACATCAATTATGGCGCGCGAGGTGGCAAGGAAAGGGCGGCCGAGAATGAGTGGTACCTCGGTGTACTCTTCGATGTCAAGGATGACAAAATCTACCGAAAAGATAAATTTATCAACAATGACAAGCACATCCTCGATAATACCCATTGGGTATTTTATGGATCAATCCGCCAATTGGATGCTCATCCTGGTAGGATTTGGCTCTCCTAAACCCAATTTTTGGAAAAGAGAATAAGGCATCAAATTTATAGAGGCGCCTAGATCGGCCAACGCATGTTTAACTAAGAAATCGCCAAATAAATATGGAATTGAGAAACTACCCGGATCGGTTAATTTCTTAGGCAATTTATTAAGTAATACTGCCGAGCACTCCGCGTTCAATTGAACAGTAGAAATATCCTCAAGTTTCCTTTTAGTGGATAAAAGATCCTTGAGGTATTTAGCATACTTCAGCACTTGTGCGATGGCTTCGCAAAACGGTAGATTAATATGAATCTGTTTAAGCATGTCTAAAAATTTTCCGTAATGCTCATCCATCTGATCTTTTTTTAATTTAGACGGATAGGGAAGTGGTTGTTGAAATTCCTTAATTTTATTTCGCGTTATAATTTGAGGAGGAGGAGAAGATGGAGAAATTGTTACCTCTGGTTCAACCAATTTTGTAGGAGTAGTTACCTCCTTCCCATTCCTTAACGTGATAGCCTTTGCTTGCTCCTTTGGGTTGGGCTCCGTATTGCCCGGTAGTGCTCCCTGTTGTCGATCGGAGAGCATCTTTGCAATTTGCCCAATTTGATTCTCCAAATTGCGAACAAATCCGGTAAGATTCCGGATATTTGCGTCGTTAGTTGCTGCATATATGGTGAACACTTCCTCAATAGAGGGAGCTTTTGGAGCTATTGGTGGAGGAAAGCCAGGTGGGATTGTGTTGGGTGGTTGTGCTGCATTCCCTGGATTACTCCAAGAGAAATTGGGGTGATTCCTAAAACCCGGGTGATATGTGTTACCATAATGAGTGTTTCCCGAATTAAAGGTTGGCCGATTGGGATTGCCCATATAATCCACATGTTCGGCAATGGTGGAGCGGGATCCCCAGGTAGGTGTAGAAGAGGAAGCAGTCATCTCTTCTATTTTTCTATTTAAAAGCTCAACCTGGAAAGATAAATTTGAAATCGTATCAACTTCATATATCCCGGCCAGTTTATTTGGGTGCGACCGAGGTGTACTCCATTGATACGTATTCATGGCCATACTCTCAAAAAGCTCTTGTGCGTCTGCCGGTGTTTTGTTATTCAAGGTACCACCTGCGGCGACGGAAATCATTTGACGCGTTTGGGAATTTAGGCCGTTATAGAATGTCTGAATTTGCAACCAATTGGAGATTGCATGATGGGGGCATCAACGCAAATATTCCTTAAACCGCTCCCAAGTATCATAAAGCATTTCCGATTCAACTTGGGAGAAAGAAATGATATCCTTACACAATTGGGCTGATTTAGCGGGCGGAAAATATTTAGAAGAAATTGTTCCGTCATTTCAGCCCATGTGGTGATAGATCCTCTTGGAAGAGAACTGAGCCACTACTTAGCTTTATTGCGCAAGGAAAAAGGAAAAAGCCAAAGATTTATCGCATCATCGGATACCCCATTAATTTTGAAAGTATTGTATATTTCTAGAAAACTAAAAATATGCGCGTTGGGATCCTCATCTTGAAGCCCATCAAATTGTACATATTGTTGTACCATTTGAATGATGCTCGGCTTTAATTCAAAATTATTGTTCGCTATAGCAGGTCGAACAATACTAGAAGTGGTATCCTCCAGATTAGGCCGGGCATAATAGGACATAGTCCGTTGCGCGGCCGCATCCGGATTTGGATCACCCATATTAGATGAAGTAGAAGATGAGGGAGAAGAAGAAGAAGAAGAAGAAGAAAAAAAAGTATTCGAAAAGGAAGTGTCGCATACGAATTCCTCAATCGGATCTTGAGAATTTGGTTTTTGAAATCTTAAGCGTCGCCGAATGGTTTGATCGATTTCCGGATCCAATTCAAGAAGATCTGACGGATTCCTTCGGGTCATACACCAAAAAGGAAAAATGAAAGCATAAAAATTTGATAATTAAAATTTATAAAATAAAATTTCCCGGATGTCCCACGGACTACCCAATGACGGGTTCGCAAGGTACTAGGCGGTCTTGTGGGATAAGAACCCAGCACGGCCCTTTCGCAAGAAATTTTAATTATAAAAATTTAAAGTAAAATTTTACGCAATAAAATAGAAATAAAAATGATAAAATTAACAGAACTTTGCTTTCAAAATATCGACATAAAATACTCCCTGGCAACGGCGCCAAAAACTTGATGAATATTTTTTTTATATTGTTTTGCTGAAGCGCAATTCCAACAATAAACCGATAAGCCATGTATACCTATCGTTTTATAGGATCAAGTGTCGTATTAGACTCGGGGCTGTCGAGTACTTGTACTCACAAAATAGAGCTGTTATTTTATCTAACGAAAATTTTTGGTTTGAAAAGTGATGTAAAAAAAAGCGACTTGGACTAAAGAGAAAATTGATGATTAGAAAGCTAGCACTTGATCTAGAATCCCTTTGGACTAAAATAAACTTCTTAGTTGAATAAACTGCAAACTTCTAATTTATATGCTTCGACCGTGGGGGTTCCCAAAGTATGAAAGAACCTCTCTCGAGAGAACTATCAACTAACCTTAGGTTGATCGATTAAGATCTCTCGGCCAGTCGAAACCCCTAAGCTTGCTTTAGGCGGTGAACCCCTCTAATGGATTTGATTCAAGTCCGGAAGATTTATATCACCCTCTCTCGAGGAGTGCATGCAATTCTTTTTATCTTTGAGTGATCTCCTTGTTTTCATGGATCTCTCGATCAATAGCATACGAATCTTAGATCGAAAAACATATTCGCGACATATAAATTCGACGCAATTAAATTCAAAGATAAATCGAAGCAAAATAATACAAGAAGCTTGCAAATTTTAATAAGAACAAAGCAACGTTTATTATATTCCAAAGTTCATCATGATCAAGTGCGAATTGGAATTTAGCTACTCATCATGATGGAGGAAATACATATGATAAAAGAGAGAGACATGATTGGTAATAGAAAAGTACTTAAATTGAAATTGTTGAAAAGAGAATTACAACTTGAAAGAAAATTAAAGGTGACAATCTTGAAATGAGAAAAACAGTAAATTAGTGCAGAATAACAGAAAATGGCCTCCAAAATCCTCTTCCTGGCATCTGGACATGGCAACAATTTATAGTTGAAAAAGTTGGGGAGACACGCCCCTAGGTCGCGCCCGTGACCTAGGGCGTGTAATGTGCGGCAACGGTGTCTTGAATACCCGGGAACGTTCGGGAGAAAAACCGCCAAACTTCATAAATCTGTTGGTCAAGCCCCTAGGTCAAGCCCGTGACCTAGGCGTGTCTTGGCTTGATCTGCAAACGGCGGGAAATGGCCTGAGCTATAGTTAATTTGGCGGTTTAGAGTAGGTCACACCCAATGGTCACGCCCGTGACAGTGGGGCGTGTAATATTAATCCGATGTGGCATGATCCAGCACGGCAGTAGAGTAACGGCTCGTAACACAAGGCACGCCCCTATGTCATGCCCGTGACTAGGGGGCGTGTAATATTAATCTGACGTGGACTTGGTTCTGGCATTCTCAGCGGTCACGGCCCGTGGCTGAGGTCACGCCCCTAGATCACGCCCGTGACTAGGGGGCGTTTACTTGACAATTTTCCAAAACAACACCAAATTTTCTTCTGGTTAAAACAGTGAGCCCAAAAATGCTATCAGCAGCCCATATATACCTGAAAAGGGAAAATAAATAAATTATGGAGAATATTTTAATAATAAAGAAAAATATTGATCGATTATTAAATTAAAAACAAACTAAAAACTAAGATAAAAATAGAGTTATCATCTACCAGTTTCTCCCATACTTCTCAGAAGGACAGCTGAGAGCTGTTGAAGAATAGAGATGTATAAAAGGAAGAGTTAGGGCACATTTGAACAAAACACTGTCGCGAGCAAAAAGAAATCAACTGTTTCATTGACGGCTGTTGCTCTCGTCTTCTCTCCTGCTGCTTACTGATCAAGCAAGAAGAAAAAGAGAGAAAAAGTTAGCTCCTTTGCAAGAAGGAGCAAGGTGATCTTCCAACCTTCATCTGAAGAAGAAGATCAGTTAGTGGCTGACATCAACATCACCAGCTACAGGAAGCACAAGCTAGGCAGGAACTACAGAGGACTTGCTGTCATCTGTAGTAAGTTTAATACTCATTTTTCTATAGGGCATTTTGCCTGAGTTGTAAGACCTTTTGGTCTGAGATTGTAGGAACCTGAGGGTTCTGAGTTGTAGGACTGAAGGCTTGAATGTAGGACTTGTTGATCTAAGTTGTAGGGCTTCATAGCCTGAGCTGTAGGAGGAGGATTTCTCTGAGTTGTAGGACCTGGAAGGGGTGTGAGCTGTAGGATCAGGTGTTGATCTGAGGTAGGGCTATTTAGCCTGAGTTGTAGGACCTGCTAAGGTCTGAGCTGTAGGATCAGGAGCAGATCTGAGTTGTAGGGCTACTGAGCTTGAGGTAGGGTTTGGGAAAACCTGAAAGATCCTGAGGGATATGAGTTGTAAGCTCTTTGAGCCGAGTTTGGAGGAGTTGGCCTTGTCTAACACATTGTTAGAAAGGTGAAGGGGGAAAGAGGACTACTCAAGACACCCTATCTTGAGGAACCTCTATACATGCTTGTGTGCTTTCTGTGTGTTTGATCATTTGCTTGCTCCAAACCAGAAATCGGACATACTAATTAAAGGAAAATTAAAAGAAACCTATTCACCCCCCCCCCCTCAAGGTGATTTATAATACAAACCTAATATTCTTTCATAAATATACCCTCCCCGAGAGGCCATCCTTCCCCACCGGCTAGTGAGAGCCCGGCTAGAGGAGCCACCTCGGGGGAAAAATACTTACCCTCCCCGATAGGCCATCCTACCCTGCCGGCTAGTGAGAGCCCGGCTAGCGGAGCCACCTCGGGGGAAAAAACTTACCCTCCCCGAGAGGTCATCCTTTCCCGCCGGCTGGTGAGAGCCCGGCTAGCGGAGCCACCTCGGGGGAAAAATACTTAACCTCCACGAGAGACCATCGTACCCTGCTGGCTAGTGAGAGCCCGGCTAGTGGAGCCACCTCGTGGGAAAAATACTTAGAGAACTTTTGGCCACCGAGCGGTTCCCGGCCCTGCCAGCTTGATGGGAGCCTGGTCAGTGGGCCAGCATCGGGGCTAAGTACCTTTGAAACATCTGGCCACCGAGCGGTTCCGGGCCCTGCCAGCTTGTGGGAGCCTGGTCAGCGGGCCAGCATCGGGGCTAAGTACCTTTGAAACATCCGGCCATTGAGCGGTTCCTGGCCCTGCCAGCTTGATGGGAGCCTGGTGAGCGGGCCAGCATCGGGGCTAAGTACCTTTGAAATATCCGGCCACCGAGTGGTTCCGGGCACTGCCAGCTTGATCGGAGCCTGGTCAGCGGGCCTACATTGGGGCTAAGTACCTTTGAAACACCCGGACACCGAGCGGTTCCCGGCCCTGCAAGCTTGATGGCAGCCTGGTCAGCGGGCCAGCATCGGGGCTAAGTACCTTTGAAACATCCGGCCACCGAGCGGTTCCCAGCCCTGCCAGCTTGATGGGAGCCTGGTCAGCGAGCCAGCATCAGGGATAAGTACCTTTGAAACATCCGGCCACCGAGCAGTTCCCGGCCCTGCCAGCTTGAGGGGAGCCTGGTCAGCAGGCCAGCATCGGGGCTAAGTACCTTTGAAACATCTGGCCACCGAGCGGTTCCCGCCCCTGCCAGCTTGATGGGAGCCTGGTCAGCGGGCCAGCATTGGGGCTAAGTACCTTTGAAACATCAAGCCACAGAGCGGTTCCCGGCACTGCCAGCTTGATGGGGGCCTTGTCTGCGGGCCAGCATCGGGGATAAGTACCTTTGAAACATCCGGCCACCGAGCGGTTACTGGCCCTGCTAGCTTGATGGGAGCCTTGTCAGTGGGCCAGCATCGGGGCTAAGTACCTTTGAAACATCCGGCCACCGAGCGATTCCCGGCCCTGCCAGCTTGATGGGAGCCTAGTCAGCATGCCAGCATTGGGGCTAAGTACCTTTGAAACATCCGGCCACCGAGTTATTCCCGGCCCAGCCAGCTTGATGGGAGCCTGGTCAGCGGCCCAGCATCGAGGCTATGTACCTTTGAAACATCCAGCCACCGAGCGGTTCCCGGCCCTGCCAGCTTGATGGGAGCCTGGTCAGCGGGCCAACATCGGGGCTAAGTACCTTTGAAACATCCGTCCACGGAGCGGTTCCCGGCCCTGCTAGCTTGATGGGAGTCTGGTCAGCGGGCCAGCATCGAGGCTAAGTACCTTTGAAACATCCGGCCACCGAGCGATTCCCGGCCCTGCCATCTTGATGGGAGCCTGGTCAGCGGGCCAACATTGAGGCTAAGTGCCTTTGAAACATCCGGCCACCGAGCGGTTCCCGGCCCTGCCATCTTGATGGGAGCCTGGTCAGCGGGCCAGCATCGGGGCTAAGTCCCTTTCAAACATCCGGCCACCGAGCGGTTCCCAGCCCTGCTAGCTTGATGGGAGCCTGGTCAGCGGGCCAGCATCGGGGCTAAGTACCTCTGAAACAACCGGTCACCGAGTGGTTCCCGGCCCTGCCACCTTGATGGGAGTCTGGTCAGCGGGCCAGCATCGGGGCTAAGTACCTTTGAAACATCCGGCCACCGAGCAGTTCCCGGCCCTGCCAGCTTGATGGGAGCCTTGTCAGCGGGCCAGCATCGGGGCTAAGTACCTTTGAAATATCCAGCCACCGAGTGGTTCCCGGCCCTGCCAGCTTCATGGGAGCCTAGTCAGCGGGACAGCATCGGGGCTAAGTACCTTTGAAACATCCATCCACCGAGCAGTTCCCGGCCCTGCCAGCTTGATGGGAGCGTAGTCAGCGGGCCAGCATCGGGGCTAAGTACCTTTGAAACATCCGGCCACCGAGCGGTTCCTGGCCCTGCCAGCTTAATGGGAGCCTAGTCAGCAGGCCAGTACGGGGCTAAGTACCTTCGAAACATCTGGCCACAGAGCGGTTCCCGGCCCTGCCAGCTTGATAGGAGCCTAGTCAGCGGGCCAGCATCGGGGCTAAGTACCTTTGAAACATCCGGCCACCGAGCGGTTCCCGGCCCTGCCAGCTTGTTGGGAGCCTGGTCAGCGGGCCAGCATCGGGGCTAAGTACCTTTGAAACATCTGGCCACCGAGCGGTTCCTGGCCCTGCCAGCTTGATGGGAGCCTGGTCAGCGGGCCAGCATCGGGGCTAAGTACCTTTGAAACATCCGGCCACCGAGCGGTTCCCGGCCCTGCCAGCTTTATGGGAGTCTGGTCAGGGGGCCAGCATCGGGGTTATATACCTTTGAAACATTCGGCCACCGAGCGGTTCCCGGCCCTGCCAGCTTGATGGGAGCTTGGTCAGGGGCCAGCATTGGGGATAAGTACCTCTGAAACATCCGGCCACCGAGCAGTTCCCGGCCCTGCCAGCTTGATGGGAGCCTGGTTAGCGGGCCAACATCGGGGCTAAGTACCTAGAAAACTTTCATAACTTTGATTATCATAATACATGTAAGAAAAACTAAGTCTGAAAGTAAACCATCATACTACATTGACTTAAAGAAAAACTAATATGAAAACTAAAACTTGGTCTCCTACTCCTAGATCTGATCTTCCTCGACCTCCTCTTGTTGTTGCTGTTGCTGCGTCGAATTTCCTCACCTCCCTCGATTCCAAGAACTTAGGGCAGGCGAACGTCGTGTGACCCTCCTCATCGTGGAAGTCACAGTAGGGTAACACAACCCCATCCCATCTTCTTCCTCTTCTTTCTGCTTTCCTGGCTCTCCTCCTTCTCCCTCCGCCAATTTCCATGGCTTGCTGAGGTGGTGGAGAGAGTGTCGTCGATCCCTGCCTCCACCCTGGGGGGTCGGGCCTCTCTCCCTGGAGGTTGCCCTCTTCTCAGTCGACCTTCCTCCTGGGAGTCTCTTCCCTCCCCCCTGCTGCCTTGCCTCCGGCTCACTCAGCTTGGCCAACCTTCATGCGAACTCCGGGTTGGCCTCCTCACTCTCGATTTCTTCCTCCACCCTTTCCATCAACTCCTCAAAAGATAAAGGAGCTCTCCTCTTGAGGTCCATCTTAAAGAATCCCTCCTGTAGCCCCATGATGAAAGCGAGCTGGAGTGTGTAGCCTGGTACCTCATGGGTGAGGAGAACCTCCTCCTGGAACCTATCAACATAGTGAGCCAGCGACTCCCCTAGCTCATGCTTGATCTTGAAGAGTGCTTCGACACCCTACTTCCTATTCCTTGACGCCGAGAAGCGTAGCAGGAAAACTCGACGCAAGTCTTCGAAGGCATAGATAGACCTCCCGGGGAGCTGGTGGAAGCAATATCTTGCCTTCTCCTTCAGAGTTGTAGCAAAGAGTCGGCACTTGAAAGCGTCCAACATGGGCCTAATGGAGACCATGTCCTCAAACCACTGCAGGTGCAGAACTGGGTCATCCCTGCCGGAGTAGTGAGACATCTCCGGCCCCCCGAACCCCTCTGGAATCGGGGCTGAGAGAACCATCTCACAAAAAGGAATTCCCATACTCGCCCCCTTTGGGGCTGGGCGAGTGGGTGCTGGCCGGCTCCCAACTCGCCTCCTTAGGGCTGGGCGAGTGGGGGTATGGCACCTCCCCACTCCCCCCCTTGGGGCTGGGCGAGTGGGGACCTGACACCTCCCCACTCGCCCCTTGGGGCTGGGCGAGTGGTGGCCTGGCACCTCCCCACTCGCCCCTTCCTAGGTGACTGGGCGAGTAGGAGCCGAATGCCTCCCCACTCCCCCCCACTAGAACCTCCTTCCTAGGCTGCTGGCCTGGAGGTCTCTTACCTACTTGCTGGGGCGGGACCTCCAGACCACCTCCTCTCCTGCATTCGCCTATCATGGCGAAGGCTACCTACAAGGTCTGCATGACCTCCCGCTTGAAATTTTCAATCATCTCCAAAGTCACTCCAGCCACCGGGGGCTACGAGTGGCCTGGGTCGGATCCTCCTCCACCTCTAGACATGGAGCTCAGCTTGAGATTTTCTTGTGTTGGTCACACTCCACGCTCACCGCACCATAATGTTGAAACTAATAAATTGGTCTCTCGAGGTGTTCGGGCCCTCAACAAGTTGAGGGGTGACCAACACTTACTCCTCCAAAGGGAGAGCTCTAGGCTAAGAGGCTAAGGAACTAGGAACATGGCCAAGGGCTTAGCGAGGAGGTCCCACCACACACCCGAAAGATCTTAGAGCGCTTCCCCTCCCAAGCCAAAGCTAAGCTTGGGCACCTTTGGAGGCTCTCTCCACCCACCAAAGAAACATGGGGAGAGAGGAGGACGAAAGTGAGATCCCTCCAAATGGTGCCCCCTTGGGCTTATTTATAGTTTTTGGAACCGGGTCTGCAAATAACCAGATTCTGGACTACGAGATTACGAGAAAACCCCGGATTTGGCCTGCGAATAGCTAAATCCCGCTGTTCGGAGACACTAAATGCAGTCCAGAATGGCTTTCCGGGGCCAGGCGAGGGGGTCTGACCTCCTCCCTTGCTCTCCCCCCTCACTGGGCTGGGCGAGCCGGGAGGTCGCCCCTCCTGGGCTCACCCCCTGCTGGGGCGGGGCGAGCCAGGGGGTCGGGCCTCCTGGGCTCGCCCCCTGCTGGGTGGGGCGAGCTGGGAGGTTGCCCCTCCTGGGTTCGCCCCCTTCTTGGGCAGGGCGAGTCGGGAGGTCGCCCCTCCTGGGCTCTCCCCATGCTGGGACAGGGGCGATTCCAGGAGGCCGCCCGCATCGGGTCTCGCCCCCCTTACAGGGGCGGATGCGAGAGGGGGCCTGGGGCCTCCTCCTCTCGCATCCCTTACAGGGGCGGGGGCAAGAGGGGGTTGGGGCCTCCTCCTCTCGCCCCCTTACAGGGGCGGGGGCGAGAGGGGGCTGGGGCCTCCTCCTCTCGCCCCCTTACAGAGGCGGGGGTGAGAGGGGGCCTTGGGCCTCCACCTCTCGTCCCCTTACAGGGGCGGGGGCGAGTGGGGACTGGGGTCTCCTCCTCTTGCCCCCCTTACAGGGGCAGGGGCGAGAGGGGCTGGGGCCTCCTCCTCTCGCCCCCCCTTAAAGGGGCGGGGGCAAGAGGGGGACTGTGGCCTCCTCCTCTAGCCCCCCTTACAGGGGAGGGGGTGAGAGGGGGCTGGGGCCTCCTCCTCTCGCCCCCTTATAGGGGCGGGGGTGACAGGGGGCTGGGGCCTCCTCCTCTCTCCCCCCATACAGTGGCGGGGGAGAGAGGGGGCTGGGGCCTCCACCTCTCACCCCCTACAAGCTGGGCGAGCGGGAGACCTCCGCCTCCACCGCTCACCCTCCTCTCCATGTCGGTGACCATGCTAAGAAATAATGCACTAAAGGGACCACTCGACGAATACAGGGTTGGTTGTACACTTCCAAAGAATTCAGTGGTTCTAAGAGTCTCCTTATCAAAAGACTCAGTGGTTCTAAGAGTCTCCTTATCAAAAGACTCAATGGTTCTAAAAGTCTGAAAGGAGAGTTTAGTTCTTATTATCTGTTGAAACTCTTGTTTAATTTTGCTTTCAGAGTAAGTGATATATATATAAATATATATGATGAGTTTGCTGAGTAATAAAACCAAACAGTAGAAGTGCGTAGAAATAAACACAGCAAAGGAAATAAAACAAACAAACAAGAAGCAATCCAGATGACACAGAGAAATATAGTAGTTCCCCAAAACCCAGGTACATCTACTCTTCTACCCACTGGTAGGAATCCACTAGGAGGTTGTTGATAAGGTGCCCTCACACCAAGGGGTTTTTGATAAGGTGTCCACACACCAATGGGAGTTATGATCAGGTGCCCAATTCACCAATAAGCTTTTGATAAGGTGCTTATAAACCAAGCTGCAGGTTTTCTCTAAGTTGGCCTGTCACTGGGAGTAAACTTTTGAAGGAAGTTTTAACCCTTTATAAGGTGGGAGAAATAAAGGAAAACAAAAACAGATGTTGTTCTTCTTTTTCTAAGAAGACTCTTGATGAATATGTTAAAGAGAGCTCCCCCTGTCTGATGTAGTTTGATGACAGCTTGTGGAGGCTCCTTCTCTTGATTCCAAATCCTCTGTTCTTCTTCTTGCAGTTTTGGATCCCTGAGCAAATGATAGTGTTTGATGTCTCAGGTTGTATATGATCTGCAAGAAAGGGATTAGGCAAAAAGAAGATAATATATTTGGATCTGTTCTTCTTTTTGCTCTGTTCTTCTTCTTCTTCTTCCTGTACAGCAAATATGATATGTTTTGTTCTATTCTTCCTAGATTTTCTATCGAGAGATAACAGCTATATATATCCTGATATGTATTATCTGTTGTTGTATATTCTGTTTTAAATCCTTGCCGACCAAAGAGGAATATAATAAATATATCTTTCATTTCCCAGATCCTTGAGCAGATAACTTGCCGTGTTTGACTTGCTGCAACGGCTATATTAATTAATGCTTTTGCCAAATGGCTACAACATTAAATGCTTGCATGATGTAATGTCAGAACTGCAATATATATACTAATATATTAAATAGAATAAGGAAATATTGCTTTAAATAAAGTCTGACAGCATATAGAATATGAAATATAATTCTGCAAAACTTTCGTCGAGCTGAGCTCCACTTTCGTCGAGCTCAAACATTTGATTCATCAACCTCAATATTAATATTACTGTTTCTGAACATTTGCTAAAATTCGTCAAGCGCTGTTCGTCATTCGTCGACCTTTGTTCCACGTTCGTCGAACGCAACTTCCCTGCTGTAACTCTGTCGAGCGCTGCTTATATACAACCGTACGACGAATGCCGAGCGCCGTTCGACGTTTGTCGAACTCAACTAATATATGAAATATATTCATTCTCTTATATTATCTTATATTAATTTCTCTTTTAATATTTTCTCTTATAATATTTTCTCTTATATTAATTGTCTTATTATTATATATATTTTTTTCTTGGTATATTATTTATATAATATTTTCAGCCTATTATTTATATGTCTATTTGCAGCTTTCTTTCTTAATGATAATTAATCTAAGTTATAGGATATATTATGATATAAACATAGACACTAAAGGTGGATCCTAACTCAAATCAAAATTAAGGTTCCAACAATCTCCCCCTATTTGAGTTGGGATCCTAATCCAAATTAACTAGGTTCTAACAATCTCCCCCTATTTGGTTTAGGATTCCTAAGCATAAAAAGTCTTGAGCTGCTTAAGGGACAGAGATTATTTTTTAAATTTCTTTTATAACTGAGCAATTTCTGATTTCCTAAAAAGGAATTTAGATGAAATGAATTGCTAGCTGTTAACAGATTCTAAGAATTTTAAAATCATAAATACAAAGTCTGATAGCTTCTTTCTATAGAATCCCCTTAATCAGAAGAGACTCACACTCAGAGCTCTGATCATTTCTGATCTATGCTACTACAGTAGAATGCTCAACATGATTTTTGGAAAAAAAGATCTGTAAGAAGATGAAGTCTATCTGACTTGTTTTTTAGATAGAAAATTCAAAGAAACTTAAAAACTACTATTTTAATTTAATTATAATTTAAGTAAAAACATTATACTGTTAAAACAAAAATGCCTTATAGATAGATAAGTTAGCCTTTTATTTCATTAAAGTATGAATTTGTAAACTTATTTTTATTTTGCTGAACATACATAATTTTCTTTTTAACAGGTTGTTCAAATTTATTAGCTCTAATGAACTTACTTTTTAAACAAATAATGTGTTTTTCTGATGTTTTAAAATCTTCTTTAATTTTATCAGAGCATAATTTGTTTATTAATAGCTTTTTACTGATTCTGTTTTCAAAAAATTTTAAACCTGCACAAGGTGATGTGAAAACAGATCTGAAATTTTCAGAGGTAAAATTAGGAAATGTTGTTACCTCTTTTACCTTTTCTTTATCAGATTCAGCATCTGATTCAGATTCTGATATGTAATCTGAACCATATATGGCCATCATACAGAATTTTCTGGCCTTTTGTTCTTCTTTGTTTTCTTCTTCAGTTAGAGTAACTGATGGTTCTGCATCAAAAGTAAAGTTAGTGGAAGAAGTAGGAATGAATTTATTTACCATCCTAGAGAGGGAGTTCCAGATGGCCTTTGTTCAAGTGCAATCAGCCACTTTAAGAAGAATGTCATCACACATTGATTTAGCCAATATTTCCATGGCCATGGCATCAACACTTTTCAGCTTTTCCTGATCATCAGTTGAAGAAGTTGAAGATGTAGTTCCTGTCAAAACAGATTTATATATATCTTCATCTATGACATTCATAAATAATTTAATTCTAATTTGCCATAACTCAAATCTATCCAAATTACATAAAGGTGGATCTGAAAATAAGAAATCTGAATGTGTCATTTAGAAAAACTTTTCACAACAAAACAAAATAAGAACTAAGTGATCTTTGTGATTTCAGGTGTTAGCCTGTGTGAAAAATCAACTTCCTCTGATACCAATTGAAAGGAGAGTTTAGTTCTTATTATCTGTTGAAACTCTTGTTTAAGTTTGCTTTCAGAGCAGTGCGTTTACAAATTGCAGGAAGTGATGTGTTGATAAGCTTGCGGTTTATTAAGGATATCCAAATTTCATATTTAATCATCTCTTATATGTTGCACTCAAAATTATTCATATTTTAATGAAACTTCTATTCTTGCGGATGTTTACATCTTCACTACCATGTTTATCTTGCCCAATTGCAAGGACACTGATGGAGATTGGGCTTCTTACTTTCTCTTCTTATAATTTGATTTGCATTTACTAATTTGCATCCAATGTTGCACCTAATTTTGCTGGCCAATTTACTTTCTCTAATAAATCTCATTGCACGGGATTGTATCACTTCTTCACAGTACTCTCCAGAATGTTGGTTACTTAAAATGCATTTTCATGCTACGCCCCCTATTGTCCATAACATCGAGTGGATTCCTATTTGCACTGCTCCTTTGTATAATATTTTAAGTTTCTATGTAATATATGCTGAAATATATTTGAACTGGCATGGATAAAAGTAGATATGCTGCATTATAGATAATCTGTTCATGGTGCATACATCCTATTATGAGATGAAACTTAAGATATTTGTAGCATATTTAGCTAACCCTATCAAATTAATTGCATCTATTTTGTGAGAAGTTGGGTGTTTATATATTATTTTGCATTTGAGTATCTGCTCACGAAAAACAATAGTGACCAGGTTTGACTGTTACATATATTCCTTATGTGTGGTTATGCTTGCCCGCTCCATGCTCTTACAACATACACTTTTATGCAACATACATAAGTGTAGTGAGAACTCCAAATTGAGACCTCATGATAGAGCTGGTGGAAGAATTGTGAAACTGAGCAACAAGGCTTTCGAGCTACTGCTTATTAGGTTGTCTTACTGTTCTGAAATCAGTAGAATACATTCTTCCCCTAATCTTTCCACAATAAGAAAGAGTAGCACTGATTTACTGAATTTGAGAAGCATTTGGCTACCTTCAAATTTCTTTTATTTATGAGTTAAAATGATGGTTATCTGAATGTTATCTACCTTGAATTTTATATCCAGGTTTGATTGTTGCACATACACCCCCCAAACATGAACAAGGCGACCATGAACATGGCGACCATGAACAAGAACCACACAACTATCGTCTCCTCCATTGAGCACATTTCAACAGATAGAATTGCTAAAAATCAATGACCACATTTCAACGAAAAAACTGGGTAAAAATCCATGTTTTGAGTTTAAGTTTTTTCTAGAAAATCAATTTTATTTTTTCTCTAATAGTTAACTCCATGTTTAAGTTTAAATATCTTTGTAGATATCCAATACCATTCTATTACATGGTTACCCAATACGTCTTTTAGTTATTTCTACGTAAATCCATCAACTAGAAATATCTTTGTAGAAATCCATTTCAATAGACATTGTGTAACAGAAAGCAATTGTGATGAAGCTAATTCATTAGGAACATACAATGCAGTAAATGACACATAAAAAGGTGAAACATGCATCACAATGAATTTCTCCGATGCTATTTATCATGAAAAGATGTCAAACGTCGCCCCCGCGACAAACGTCGCCACCACGACAAACGTCGCCCCTACGAAAAATGTCACCCACGGCTTTTAATTTTGGCCCCACGACAAATGTCGCCCCCACGATGAATGTTGCCCCCACGACGAATGTCGCCCCCATGACGAATGTCGCCCTCACGACGAATGTCGCCCCCACGATGAATGTCTCCCCCACGACGAATGTCGCCTTGCATAGGGCCGGAGGCCCGTGCCTGTCACTCGTGGATATATATATAAGTATATAACTATACCACGGTGCAGTTTACCAGAGAATACTCAGAACATCTAAACAACGAAGATCATAGAGATCGGGAACAACCCACCAAAACTATCCCGGAGAATTAAACAACATAGTATACTTAGCTCATAATCCAACATAGCAAACAGAGGAGTGTCAGGTGGGGGAATAGGGTTTCAGAAAGCCAACACCATGCCAGGTCTGGTGCCGGAACAAGACGAAGAAAAACATGACACGAAGGTCAAACACCTGAACAAAGCTCAACGGTTCATTTGAAAACACATAGCGAGTCCAAACCTGGCCCCTAGACAACCTCTTGCAACGGTACGAAGAATAAGGCACGACAAGACACCGCAAATGAACACTAACCAATTACAGGGCAAATAGAGCACAACTTAGTTTGGCGGTCAAGGAAGATCTCCTAATCAACACAGGAAGATGAACTTTAACATTCGCTACAAGAGTAAAGCTATTTAGCAACCTTTAATAACTTCTGTATGTATATATATTTATGTGAGTGTTATACAATAGTATTCGATACTTTCTGCTACTATGAGTGCAAAGTTGTCGGTCACTGGAACAAGTAAAAGACCCAAACCGAATTTCGCTCAATTATCCTTCACATTAAACAATTGCTCGCCTCACTAGGTCACCGAGAACTAGCAAGAGAAATTCCCAGGAAATTTAGTATCTAACTTTTCCCAAATAGTCAGGAAATTTAAAATACGAAGTTTCCAGGGAATTTTCAGCCTGCCGCAATAACCAACTTAGCCAACCAAAGGAAGAAATGCAGGATTTGGAAAATTTCCGAGCGTATAGGCGCAGAGCTTCGTATATCAAGAGTTCAAATTAGGGGGAAAACAAGGGAAAATAAAATGAATCAATAGCTACCATGCTAAAATCTATGAGGAGACTGCCACAAAGATATTATACAGAACCTTGCCCATAACCAAGAGGAACACCACAACCTAATCCTAATGGGTAGGACCATGAATAAAGCAGCGCCCAAAAAGGAAGGTTTTATAAAGCAGCCCCCAAACAGAGCCCTAAGAGGCAGCCACTAAAATAAAGTTTATTAAAGCAGCCCCCAAACAAATCCAACTGGAATTATATGTATAAAACATCCCCCAAACAAGAAGAGATATGCATAGGAAGCAGCCCCTAACAAATCCAAACCCGAATTATATATATAGCAACCCCCAAATGCAAAACAAAAGGGCAGCCCCCCAATTGCAAAACTAAGAGGCTGCCCCCAACTTTGCAAAACTATAAGGCAGCCCCCCTCCCACAATCAATTAGACCAATATATGGCAGGTGATAATTCTGGTCTTGAAGTAACAATAATAAAACATCAGAAATTGAATCATGGCAATGGTAAGAGGAATAGCACTAGGAAAATCTGGAAAGAGCACTCCAACAGAAATCGAATCATGGGTCAAATCTCCCAACCGCGCTCCAACAATACAGCCGGCCTAAACCCAAACAAAACCGATCCAGATCCCAAAACTGAGATCTTTACTTGATCTTATGAAGACATTCAACACCAAAACTGAAGGGAGCAGTGCAGCATCAATACAGCCATAATAATTAAAAAGAGGAGCAATACAAAGGACAGCCCCCCCCCCCCAAATTAACAAGGATACAAGGCAGCCCCCACAAATTAACTAATGAGAATCAACCCCCAAAATTCATTTCATAATAGCAGCCCCTTTATTAGCAATGATATAAGGCAGCCCCCTATAATGAACCAAGCAAATTTGCCAACAGAAATTCAAGCAGGAAAATCGCCAACAGAAATTAACAATGATAAAGGTGCAGGAAAATCACCAACAACGAAGAAATCTAGCAAAAGAGAAGAAGAGAGGGAGAAAGAAAAAGGTTTTCTTGCCTTTTAATCAACCGGCGATCCGCCGGGTCGCAACAAGCTCTCGAAAAACCCTAGCCCGGCGACGAATAATCCAGCCTCCTCCGACAAAGGACTCGCCGAGCCTACCAGCACCCGCACCGGCGAGTGCTCCGACCACTCCGACGGCCAAGCCCCCTAAAAGTCGGCGCCACCGACGAGCCCTAGATCGATCTCTCGCTCCCACTCACTCGGCAGAGACGGGAATCGAGAAAGGGGAAGGGAATTCCAAGGCTGCCGACAACCTAAACCTTATAATAATAATAATAATAATAATAATAATAATAATAATAATAATAATAATAATAATAATGACAATACTAACACCCCTTACATATAAGTATTATATATGATTTATATATATATAATTTATGGTCGTATATATACTTGTATCCACCCGCATATAGCCATAAAGCCTAAAGTATCACAAATCTTATACGCATATACGTATATATATAAATCTTTATACGCCACCATATGCACAAACATATACCCTTATACAACCCCTTGCACAAATACGAATACGTATATACACTTATATATTTTTTCTACTTATAGACTTCTATATCTGTGCATTTATATCTATAACTATATAAGCCTATTTACTTATAAACTTACCTATATAAAAACATAAACGCATAAATGACTCAATCGAGGATTAACTCGCTGGACGACAACGACGAAAGGTAACGCCCCTACGCATCGACACCCTAAATTAAAACTCACTTTCGAATAATCATCGTAAATTCCATATGTTTTAAATAAAATAATTATATGAAAAACCCGGGGCGTTACAGGCTCTCCTAGAGCGGAAGGGATAGTTATCGTCTTTCTTCGAAGAGCGCCAGGGGGCGAATCGGACAGTTTTAGGGGCATTTTTCTCCTGTTCCGCGGCCAGGCTATCCAACATCTCTTGCAAGATCGGCTTCGGGGACGGTCTCATGAAGGCCATAACAAAAGCGGCGAAAGCTCAAAAAGTATGAGGAAATTGTGTCGAAGAAAAGAGGGCGCTCCGAAGAAAATGCTCGGGGCAGGGATATATATATAGCACAGCGGTGGGACCCACAGAAAGATTCAGTCCAGATCAGCAGGACAATCCTCGAATACTGGGTTGGACTATTCTTTCTGAGCGAAAGGTCCGCTCGCAAAGAGTGGGGATTGTGTACAACCCCGTATTTGCCGAGTGGTCCCACCCCAGGCTCAAGGTCGCCAGAAGGAGAAATGGGTGGTACAAATAAGCATTCGCATGAGCCGAAAGGGGCTTTCGCCCGAAGAGCATGAGGAAGCACTCGCTGGCGAGAAGGCTCTGGAGTGCGGATAGACGGGCGAGTGGGGGATCTAAGCCCCGCTCGCTTGGAGGATCAGGAAAAGGTGAGTGGAGCCCCCGCGGACCACTCGCCCATCGTAAGAGAATGGTACCTTCTCGGACCACTCGCCCAGGGAGGCGAGTGGTGCCCTCAGGGACCACTCGCACAAGTGTATATGGAGGCTAAATGACCCAGATACCCCTTGTGGGCTGCCAATAGCTCCTCAGAACAGCGGAGTTTGGCTGTTAGCAGACCAATTCGGGGTGCGATTAGTAAAACCAAAAGGCGGATTCACGGTATTTGCAGTCCAAGATTAGAAAAACTATAAATAGACCCTTAAGGGCACCTTGGAGGAGACCAGATCTTTTGAGCTCTCTCCTCCAGGAAATTTCCGGGGTTTGCTGCTAGTGCCCTCCAAGGTGCCCGGCTGAGCGTTGGTTTGGGAGGGGAAGCTCTCTAAGATCTTCCGGGTGTGAGGCGGGACCTCCTCGCTACGGCCTTGGGTCTGTTCCAGATTTTCCATCCTCAGTCTGAAGAGTTTAGTGAGGGAGAAGTAGGCGCAGGCTACACCCCCCAGTGGGTCCGAACTCAGAGACCGGTTGATGGTTTCAACAGTGAGGGTCGTATTCACCTCGTCGCCAACATCACCACTAGCTATTGCTAGATGGCTTCAAACAAAAACAACTTAGAACATCATAACAACAAGGAAAGCTATTCTCACCACCAAAGCATCATTGCACATGAAAAATAAGCAAGGATCTATAACATTACTCTTATGAGCGTTCATTACAACAACACAAAGAGAAAGAACAAGCATCAAAGTTTAGAATGGACCAAATAGAGGATGTCACCGCGTCTTGGGTTCTCGGCTGGAATGAGAGATTGTCGGGCTCTCTCCGGGCTCGGCCCTCATATGGTGTGCTGACTCGAAGGAGGCTATCACCGCTCCAACGATCTACAGCGTTTCTATGGCCTCCAATGGAGAAGAATGCTTAAGATAGTGGTGGAGAATACTTGCAAATGCTTCCGGATGGAAGAATGGTGAAGGAGATAACCAGAAATGGTCTCCTCTCATCTCCTCCGGTGGAAGGGGAGAAAATGGCGGGATTCCTCGCTTTTCCCGCGAGTGGAATCAGGCTCTCCAGGGCTCTCATTGACTGCAGCTTTTCCTGCTTTAAATACTAAACAGGCAAAGTTTTGGTCACGCACGGGCGGATGCACGATCGTGCGCTGCTCGTGCGTCATTTAATGATAAAAATAAGCTTGAAGACGAAGCTATGCCGCCCGTGCGTTATACTCACGCATGGGTAAACCCGCCCGTGCGTCAAACGCACGGGTAAATTCAGAAACTCTAAAACAACCAGAAGAAACAGGCAACCGTGCGTTTTACTCACGCACGAGTAAATCCGAGCGTGCGTAGAAATGCATGATTAAACTCAGATTGCCTATTTTCTGCCCAGATGAGAACGCACGACCACAACCGTCTGTGCGTCAAGGAAACACATGACCGTGCGTTGTACATAGTCATGAATTCTGGGAGAAAACTGAAAGATCCGACCGCCTGCACACAAGACAAAACAGCTGGGAAAACACCTCCAGCACCAGATAAACACAGTAAAAGGAATGGGGAGTACCATGTGCTTACCCCCAATAACAAGGAGCGCAAATGCACACTGAAACCGGCCTAAGAGTGCACCTAGCAAGGAATAACAAATATGATCGAAAACATGCCTAAAGTGTAGTGCATCGACTAGAAATACGGGCCAGATGAGTCCATAAATGTGTATATAAATGGGACTCATCAGTAGGTTGATCATTAAAAGGTTAACACCTTGATCAAAAGATCTCCTACTCTTATTTCTTTATTTTAAAATTAATTAAAACTATTTCCTAAAGAAAATGAGTTCTAAGGATTATGCATCAACTAGACTGCCAGTGTGTAATCTGAATAAGTTTACACTCTGGAATGCCAGAATAAAACTCTATATGAACTCTATTGATGAAGATATTTTTAATGTCATCATCATAGGTCCCCCAGTCCCAGTAAGGAAAGATGCTAGTGGAAAAGTTACACAAACTGTAGTCCCCATAGCATAATGGACTGATGATGAGAAGAAGGTCAAGGCATGTGATGCCAAGGCCATGAATATCCTGGTCTCAACTATGTCAGATGACATATTTCAAAAATTTGCTGATTGTAACTCTGCCAAAGAAATATGGGAATCTCTCTCCAGATTAGTTGAAGGCAGCTCAGTTGAAAGAAAAGACAAGAAGTCACTTCTCATATCCCAATATGAGAATTTCAAGAAAACGGTTGATGAAAGTATAGTTGAAATGTATGACAGGTTCAGCTTCATCATAAATGAGCTGAGAGGGCTTGACAAAGAAATTACTCTGACAGAAATTAATGACAAGCTCCTCATGTGCTTCCCAAGCACATGGGACTCTATAATCTAGGCAATTAGAGATTCTAGATGCCTTAGAGAAATATCAATAGATACTCTGCTAGGGAAGCTTAAGTCCTACGAGCTTCTACTGAAAAGCATGGCTGAGTCAGAAGCCCAGAAGAGAATATCAACTCCTAAAGAAAGGACTCTTGCATTAAAGACTGTTGAAGCAGAGCCCTCCACCTCTGAAGATGTTTAATCTCTTGGGTAAAAGATTCAAGAGATGGGTCAGGACAAAGGACTCCAGAAGGACAGAGAGGAGTTCAAGCAAGCCAAGGTATGACAAAACTCCTAAACAGAAGATTATCTGCTTTTCTTGCAGAAAACCAGGCCACTTTACCACTAAATGTCCTGAGGAAGAAAAGAACAAAAACAACAAGCAGAGGAAGAAGCACAAAAAAAATCCTTCGGGAGGAAGGATAAGAAAGGAGTGAAAGGTTTCATAGCTGAAACCTGGAGTGATTCAGACTCCGAGTCATGCTCCTCCTCATCTAATAGTGATGAAGAGTGTGGATCTGAAGAAGCCTGCTTAATGGCTCTAGAAGATTCCATTACTGAGAATGAGGTAACAATCTTTGATGATTTTGACTTTTCCTCAAAAGATTTTAAAGATTTTTTAAAGAATTCTGTCAAGATTTTATTAATAGCCAAAAGGAACTTACAATAATCAGAACAGAACTAGAAGACCTTAGAAAAGATAATCTATACTCAGTCAACTATGATCTGAGAGATCAATTGTTTAAGAAAGAAAAAGAAATATCCATATTAGATAATGAAAATTCTGATTTAAAGAAAGAACTCACAAAGGAAAAATCCTTTGAGGACTCCCTCAATGGAAGGAGTCAAAAGTTATAGGATATTTCACAAAATCTCTCCAAGAGATTTGATCATCTTGATCTAGAAACACTACCATCCACTAGCACACTAATCCCTAGCAAACATGCTTGGGAAAATCCTATAGCATTATTTCGGTCTAGACCTAATAACAACTTAGGATCAGGTGAAGATCATAATAATAACACTAATATACTAATTATATTTAATAGGGTAAACATTACTAATCAACCAGGAATTTTAGGTAAACACCCCTTAGAAAAGGCAAATAAAAATAATAAAAATCGTAATAAAAAGAATCATACGTCGAATAAAACTCGACGCAATTTTAAAGATGCGTCGAATACAACTCAACAGAGTTCAGCATAAGCGTCAACATCAATTCAAAGCAAGTATGAGGGTGCGTCGAATTATATTCGAGGCAACCAATACTCTGCATTGAGTTATTATCGATGGAATTATGGAGACACGTCGAATTACACTCGACGCAACTCTAAAGATGCGTCAATTTCTTCTCGATGCATGTTTCCTGCAAGAATTTATCAAACATCTAAACCACTATCTACCTTTATTCCTAGATGTTTCTGCTGTTCTAAACTTAGGCATATAGCCAAACATTGCTGGATTAATGATGCAACACTTCTTCACCTTAATGGGTATACTGAAAGATCATCTTATTCATTCATAACTCCATATGATGATAGAAGAAAGAGACCCCAACATGTGAGGGTCTATACTAATGTTTGATTTCATGTGCAGAAGGGAGACAGTTCAACCACAAACCAACAATGGTATCTGGACAGTGGATGCTCCATGCATATGACTGGAGAAAAAGACCTGCTGGAAAACTACAAGGCCAAGGAAGGGCCTAAGGTAATCTTTGGTAATTCCCGCTCTGGTCAAACCAAAGGGTATGGTCTGCTCAGGATTGGGGAAGTCTCTTTTTCTAAGTTAGCTTATGTTGAAGGTCTCCAACATAATCTAATTAGTATTAGCCAGCTCTGTGATGGCGAATACAAAGTGTATTCACCAAGTCTTTGTGGCATATAGTTAGTTCTATAACTAACCAAATAGTATTGACTGGTCTTAAGAATGGTAAGGTCTATGTTGTAGACTTTTAGTATACAAAGTCAGAGATCTGCTTGTTTAACTACCAATTAGAAAACAATGAGTTGTGGCATAGGAGACTTAGTCACCTTAACTTTAAGACCATTACCAAACTCTCTAAGCATAACTTAGTAAGAGGCGTACCAATAGGTAAGTTCAATAAAGACCATTCCTGTAGAGCCTGCCAATTAGGAAAGTAGATCATATCATCATTCAAACCAATTGGTAAGAATGATTCCACCAGAATCCTATTCCTGTTGCACATGGACCTATTTGGTCCTATCAACACTCTGAGCTTAGCAGGTCAGTCCTATACTCTAGTCATTGTAGATGATTTTTCTAGATTCAGCTGGGTGTTCTTTCTAAAAGCTAAGTCAGACACCTTCAAGATCCTCTCAAGATTCATTATACAGATTCAATCTGAATTCAACACTCAGGTTGCTGTGATCAAAAGTGATCATGGTACTGAGTTTGAAATTTAGTTAATATGTAGAGTTTGTGAGGATGAAGGGATAAGACAAAGCTTTTCATCTCCTAGAACCCACCCAAAAAATGAGATGGCTTAAAGGAAAAATAGAACCCTAATTGAATCAGGAAGGACATTGTTGGATGAATCCAACTTGCCAAAATCCTTTTGTGTTGAGGCAGTGAATACTGCCAACTATGTTCTGAATAGAAGTCTCATTCACAAGACAAAGTTGAAGGCTCCCTATGAGTTATTGAAGGGAAAGGCAGCTATTGTCACTTACTTTAGGATCTTATGTTGTACCTGCTTTATGCTTAACAATGGGAAAAGTCATCTTGCCAAATTTGACAAGAAGGTTGATGATGGGATATTCTTGGGATATTCCTCATCAAGCAAAGCCTATAGGTGCTACAATAAAAACTCTCTCAAGATTGAGGAGTCTATGCAAGTGGTCTTTGATGAAACTAACATGTTTTATAAGGGGAAGGAAACTTCCACCAACACTGTTCTACAGGAAGAATACCAGCTAGCAGATCAGGTTGAAAGACTCAGCATCATGGACCATCCATGAGTATGTCAAGATAAAGGAAAACAGAAAGTTGACACAGATTCAGATGAAGATTCTGTAGCAGATGAAGAGGAAATCACAGCACCTAAACTTCCATCCACTGAGATCATTCCAGTAAATAAAGATGGTGCACCCACTTTCACTGAGCAAGTGCCTCTTCAGGAAGAAGAAAATATCTTTAATAACTCAACAAGATCCAGGATGACACTAAAGGATCATCCTTCAACACAAGTTATAAGAGATTTGACAGTTGGAATCAAAAATAGCCATCTCGCCACTGTGTACAACCCCGTGTTCGCCTAAGGAGATGTGACGTGAGAATTGGGTTGGAAATAGCCATCTCGCCACTGAAGGGTCGTGAGAGCCAGGCGTGGCGAGCCAGAAGGACATCGAAGAGGAGGATACGAGGCCGGGCTTGGGTAGTCATCACCAGAAGGTAGGCGAGAGGAGTCTTCGTGGGTCGCTCTCTTAGAGAGGGTTCACGAGCGGTACTCGCAAGAGGGTTCGCGGAAAGCGCTAGGAGAGGCGCTCACGCCTGCCTCTGGTCCAGGGGACAAGGAGGTGAAATTACCCCTCTGCCGCCCCTGGGGGGCTGCAAATATCCCTTCTGAAGAGCGGAGTCTGGCTGTTGGCAGGCCAAAGTGGGGTGCATTTAGTAAAACCAAAAGGCGGAACCCTGCTATTAGCAGACTAGTTCAGAAAACTATAAATAGACCTTGAAGGGCACCTTGGGGGAGGATTCCAATCTCAGTACTCTGAGCTTCTCCTTCCCTAGGTTACTTTGGTTTAGCTCTCCAGCTCTCCAAGGTGCCCAGTCTCAGCTTTGGCTTGGGAGGGGAAGCGCTCAACGATCTTCCGGGTTTGTGGTGGGACCTCCTCGCTGTCACTAAGGTTTTAGTCTAGTTCCTAATCTCCAGTCTGCTCTTTCCGAGGGATCAGTAAGTGCTAGTTACCCCTCGACTTGTTGAGGGCCCGAGCTTCACAAGAGTCCGAGAAATCAGTTTCAACATTTTGTTGCGGTGAGCGTGGAGCGTAGCTGGTCCAAGAAAGTTCCAAGGAAGGGACATGGCAGGAGATGAAGAGCAGGGCGAGGAGTTTTGCAGGTCACCCCAGGTGGTGACGCCAAGGATGTTCTCGGACCTCAGGAGGGAAGTCATCGACACCCTCGGATTCACCGTCGCAGCGCTGCGAAGCGAGTTCGCAGCCCCAGCACCTCAGGCGATCCCACCTCCAGCAGCGGTTGGCAAGAATGCCCTAAGGAGGAGGGCCGGAAAGGAAGTGGCCGGGGGGTCAGTGCAAGACCTAGAGGGGCGAGTGCTGTTCGACAGCCCGTTGAGCTCAGTTCCGGCGAGCTCAGTTTCGGCGAGCATGGGGCTGGCGAGTACGGCACAGGCAAAGGCGGCACAAGCGAGCATGGTTTCGGTGGGCACGGCGCCCGTAGGAGCAGCTCTGGCGAGTTTGTCTCTCGCGAGCATGGTCCCAGCGAGCTCAAGCCTGGTGAGGGAGCTCGGGGGGCGAGTGGGGCAGGAAAGGATGGCAGGTGGGGGGAGCCCCTTTTGCGAGCTGGTGCTTTCCGCACCCATTCCGGAAGCGTTCAGGGAATGGGATAAGGTCTACTACAAGGGAAGGGACGACCCAGTCCAGCACCTGCAGTCATTCGAGGACTTGGTTTCTATCAGGCCACCTCCAGCTCTCCCGCCGGCCACCTCCAGCTCTCTCGTGCCTCCTCCATCAGTCGCCGGACACCTAGCTGGGACGCCACTTCAAGCTCCTCCAGCAAGCTGCCTGTGCATGGAACCGCCGACCACCTCCAGCTCTCCCATGCCTCCTCCATCAGTCATCATACAACTAGCTGGGACGCCACTTCAAGATCCTCCATCAAGCTGCATGTGCATGGAATTGCCGACCATGTCCTCCATGCAGCCGCCCGAGCTCCTCTATTAGCGCCACCACCTTTGCATGAAGCTTCCTACCTCCACGTCAACACTGACACGTTAGCGATCCAACGAAATGTTGCAACCACCTTTGCATGAAGCTTCCCACCTCTGCATGTCTCCATGTCAACGATCCACCCAACATTCTCCAACTCATCCACAGCAGCTCGGGCTCCTCTTCAATGCTGTCGTTACTGTACCGTGGATCCCTCCCAAGTAATACGTTACTAGCACTCCCGCCTATTGCCATTTTCATCAATGTGTGCTGCCTATAAATATTATCATCGGGAGAGGGGAGGATACTTTTGGTTGCGAGAGAGAAAATGTTTTGAGAGAGATTGTTTTTCAAGCAATTCGTCCCGAGTAGTCTTTTTTTTTGTCGTCATTTTAGTCGTTTTTGTTATTGTGCATTTCTACTCTTCCATTTAAAATTTTCGTGTAGCCTCGCACTTTTACTTCTTGTAACCTCTTTTGTCTACCAGAAATAAAATTTCATTTCATTTCCATTTAAAACATTAGTCATTAATTAATCAATTTTGTTACCTTGCATTGTTATTCATGATGTCACATTTTTATGTGAATGAATCATATATCTCCATGAGTAACTAATTCCTATAGTGCTCGATCGCGACGATCTGAGGATGAAATAATTTTGCTATGATTTTTAGATTTGCTTTTCTCTAATTGTTGAACGCTTACGATGTACCATTGATATAACAAATTATTATGAGGCTATATCATCAATATAAAATCTTCATAATTGTTTTCGTTCTTTAGTTAGCCGAAAGGCTCGTAAGACGAATCGATCACTCATTGGTAGAAGGAGTATAACGTAACCCTCGAGAGAGGACAACGTAACTCTTCCGGATCGGAGTAAAATCCAATAGTGAGGTTCACTTCCTAAAGCAAGTCTTAAGCGATGCGATTTAAGAACGAAAGTTCGGTCGATACACCTAAGCATAGTTGAACCCAATCCTCGAAAGAGGAGTGTTCATGTTGCGGGAACCTTCACTGTCAAAGCCTCTTCAACGAGAGAATTGCATTGCTACTTTCATTTCGTAACTTTATAAATCTGAGGTGACTCAAAGATCGAATACTGGTTTTTAACCATCGAATTAATTCAGTTAGCATTTCTTTGAGTTTGGCTTTTTGCAACACAAACCAACCCAATTTTCTATTGATAAAATAATAGCGATTTTCAAAGTAGAATTACTCAACCACCCCGAGTCTAATATGACCTTGGTTTTTAAAACCTATACTACATTCGATACAGTACACTTGTCGTTATCGTTTGCGGACATAGTTTTGCGCATCAGAAGACCTGCGCCGAAGCTTCCTGTTACGGTTCTCGACTTCAAAGAAGAGGAAGAAGGACGCTGAATCCATCTTCAAGGTGAAGCAGGAGCCCAAGGAGCGTTGGCTCACTATGCGGATCGATTCCAGGAGGAGGTATTGCTCACCCAGGAGATGCCCGGGTTTGCCCTCCAGCTTGACTTCACGGTTGGGCTGAGGGAAAGTTTCTTCAAGATGGGACTGAAGAGGAAGACCCCCGTCTCCTACGAGGAGTTGATGGAGAGGGTGGCGGAGGAAATCGAAAGTGAGGAGGCCAATCTGGAGATCACCAGGAGGCTAGCAAAGCTCCGTGAGCCGGTGGTCAGGCAGCAGGAGGTGCAGAAAAGGGAAGAGTCCCGGGCCCAGGATGGGGGACGGAGGCAGCAGGGCGGAGGAATGCAAGGTAAAGGGAGAGGTTATGCCCCGGGAGGGGGTAACTTCCATGGGGGTCAGGGAAGACCCCATCAGTTGGGATGGAGGCAAGGTCCAAGGCAGATGCCCCCCGCTAACCCCCCGCCCCCCCCCCCCCCCCCCCCCCCCCGCCTCAGCAGGCCATGGCAATCAGGAGAGGGAGGGGAGGAAGAGGAAGGAGAGAAGGGACATGAGTAGAAGCGGGAGCAGGAAGGAGAAGGGGGAATAGGGCGGCAGAGGCCAAGAGGGGAGAGGTGACATTGACATACTGTGACTTCCACGATGACGAAGGTAACGCGAAGGCCACTTGATCCGAGATCTTGAAGACAAAGAGGGCCAGAGTGCCGGCGTAGCGTTAACAACAACAAGTGAGGATTGAGGAGGTCCTGGCTTGGGAGGATGAGGAGGAAAGGTGCGAGGATAGGGTATATTTGGGGACCCGAGGAGGGATCAGAGTGATCCACGGGAGACTAGGGGTGGAGGCAACCCGCAAGCCGAGCCTCCATACCATCTCCCGCTGGAGCGTGGCTTCGATATCCACGGCCCCACCCCCAACGGAAAAAATTACTTTCTCTCAAAGGGACATGCCGGGTCTTGAGGACCCTTTCTGCGATGCGTTGGTCATCCAGACCGCCATTGAGAACTTCACGGTGTCCCAGATTCTCGTAGACAATGGAAGCTCCATCAACGTCATCTTCAAGAAGGCATTCAATGAGATGAAGGTGGAGACCAAGAGGGTCTTGGCCTCGGATGTCCCATTGTTCGGGTTCTCCGGCGAGAAGAAGGAGGTAGAGGTGGGAGTGGGGCTCCATGTGGTCCTGGGCGGGCAATCTCATAATTGTCGCTTCTTCATAGTGGATGCCCCCAACAGCTATAGTGCCATCTTCGGACGGACGCTAATCAGTGCTCCGTTGCATCCCCTCCACCTTCCACCAATGTCTCAAATTCAACTTGAGAGGAGTTCAGATTCGGGTTAAAGGGGACCCAAAGGTAGTAAGGCAGTGCTACATGACGACAGTAAACACCATCTCCTGGATATCTGAAGCAGAGAAATGGGATCAGAAGATGGATGAGCTGGTGGGTCTCGGAGTGGAAGCAGAGAAGGGAAGAAGGGGAGAAGAAAAGGCTCAGGATGGAGAGTCAGAGGAGCAGATGGAGGAAGGCGAAGAGGAGAAGAAAGAAGTAGAGGGTCAGGCCCAGGAAGGAAGGGCGGAAGAGCTGATGGCGATCAGAGAAGAAGGAAGGGAGGAGAAGACCAAAGCATTCGCTAGCGGCGAGGGGAAGGAAGGAGATTAGGGAGAGCAGCCCCGGCTGGAGGCCGCGGAGGAGGACGTGGAGCTCGAGGTCACCACCCGGGCTGGGGTGGTGGAGAAGGTCTGAATCAACGGAGAGCTCGGCCTGGAGGAGCAGGAGAAAATCCTAGCTTGCGTGCAAAAGAATGTGGACGTCTTCGCTTGGAGCGCGACGGAGATGCTCGGGATTGATGCATACGTGGCATGCCACCATATCAACCTCAATCCCAGCTCTCGGCCCATCCGCCAAAAGAAGAGGGTCATCACCGATTAGCTGGAAGGCCCCATCAGGAAGGAGGTGGGCAAGCTCCTCCGAGCAGGTTTTGTATCAGAGATCCAGTGTCCAAGCTGGGTCTCCAATGTAGTTATGGTGAAAAAGGTGGGAGGTAAGTGGCGCATGTGTGTTGATTTCTCACTACTTAATAAATCATGCCCCAAGGATTGCTACCCCTTGCCTAGAATCGACTAGGCCTGAAAATTAAAAACCGAAATCGTAAAAAAACCGCAACACCGCACCGCACAGCACCGATTTTGAACCGCACCGAACGGTTTGGTTGTGGTGCGGTTTTGGTTATTGGAAAACCGCATGGTTTGCGGTGCGGTTCGGTTTTTGCCTTGACAAAACCGAATAAACCGCACCGCACTGCAATGATTATAAGTATAATATAATTTTAATATTATTTCAATATCTTACAAATATATTGAAAATTTTCATTTATGTATTTTAATTAGTTTTTATTTTACTATTTTAGCTTTCATGTACTGTATTGATTATAAGTATATTAACTATTTGTATTGATTATTTACTGTATTGAACCCGTGAATCATGAAAATTAAAATACTGAAATCGAACCCCTAATCTAGTATTCGGTATTCCTGGGTCCATTGTCGCTGCATCTCTACTCTCTCAATTCTCATGTTGCACGCGGCTTGCCTTTTAAAATTTCATGCTGATTCAAATGGTGATTAACAAATTGTAATTCTAATGGAAGGTAATTCCAGTCAGTCCTTCCTTTTATATTTCAGTGCCCTTTTCTTTATGCTTTTGAGTGAACAAAATAATTTTATCTTTCTTGTTTGGTTGATGAGATAAATTCTCTTTGGTTGATGGAATAAATTCACTTTGAAATTGTCGACGCAAACAGTCAAAGTGCAGATCTAATAAATTCTTTTATATTCCATCTTTCATAATCTGATCATCTTATTCACTTGTAGGATTTTCATGAAATAAAGAAATAAATAATTATATGATACAATTTATTGTATTTTGTTCTCTTGCATATTTTAAGTATGAGAAGATGTTGCTATGTATTTAACCGAGCATAATATTTCTATGAATAGTCCATGTAATATTTGATATGTTTTGATAACTGTGCAAAAACCGAAACAGCACCGCAAAAACCGACTCCAAACCGCACCAATGTCAAACCGCACCGCACGGTTTTGGTGCGGTGCGGTTTTGTTCGGTCCAAAACCGACCCCCTTTGGTGTGGTTGCGGTTTGGGCTCAAACCGCACCAAACCGCACCAGTTTCAGGCTTAGAATCGACGCGCTGGTTGATTCAGCCATCGGTTTCTCTATAATGTCTTTTTTAGATGCATTTTCAGGTTACCATCAAATCTGCATGCCCCCCCCCCCCCCCGATGTCAAGGACATCTCCTTAATCATGGGGGATGGGTGTTATTGTTATAAGATGATGCCCTTTGGGCTCAAGAATGCGGGGGCCACGTACCAACGAATGATGGACAGGGTCTTTCGAGAGCAAAAGGGAAGGAACCTGGAGGTCTATGTTGATGATCTCATGATAAAGAGTCGGGACCTCGATTCTCACCTCCAAGACCTTGAAGAGACATTTGGACCTTGCTGAAGTATAAGATGAAGCTCAACCCCCTGAAGTGTGTCTTTGGGGCTAGCAGGGGAACTTCCTGGGTCACTTTCTTACCCCAGCGGGGGTGGAGCCTAACCACGACAAAGTTAAAGCGATCATGGAGTTGGGGTCGCCAAGAAATTCGAAGGATGTTCAGAGCCTCACGGGAAAATTGGTCGGACTCAGTAGGTTCCTCTCCAAGGCGGGTGAGAAATGTGCACCCTTCTTCAAGGTGCTAAGGGGAAACAAAAAGTTTGAATGGACCTCGGCATGTGAGGAAGCGTTCTAAGCTCTGAAAGAGCAACTCACCCAGACTCCTCTTCTCTTGGGACCAAGACAAGGAGAGGATCTATCCCTATACTTGGGGGTAGGATCCGAAGCAGTAAGTTCGGTGTTGTTCCGGGAAGAAGGTAGGAGGCAATTCCCCATCTACTACGTCGGCCGAGTGCTGAGGAAGGCGGAGGTCCGATACCCAATTTTAGAAAAGTTGGCCTTCGCTTTGGTGGTATCGGCCTGAAAGCTCCGTCCTTACTTACAAGCACACTCGATCAAAGTGGTGACTGACCACCCGCTTCACAAAGTCATGGAAGGGGTGGAGCACTCAGGTAGATTGGCAAAATGGTCCGTGGAGCTGAGTGAGTGTGACATCGCGTTTTTGTCTATGCTGTCAATCAAGGCGCAAGCAGTGGCAGACTACATGGTGGACTATTCAACCGAAGTGGGGGAGCATGAATCGCCTCCCCTGGTGTCCTGGAAGATGCTGGTGGATGGTGCGTTAGCGAAACACTCCTATAGAGGAGGAATCATCTTGATGAGCCCCCAAGGGACTAAGATCTAGCAAGCCTTAAGCATCCATTTTCTAATTAGCAACAACCAGGCCGAGTACGAGGCAGTGATAGCGGGCATGCGGCTGGCCTGGGAGCTGGGAGTACAAGACGTGGAGGTCTCAACGGACTCCATTGTGGTGGCATGCCAAGTTAGAGGGGAATTCGAAGCAAAGGAGCCGACCCTCCAATGCTACCTGGAGAAGGTCAAGGGGGTCATCAGTCAATTTCGCACTTTCTCCATCAAGCATGTGCTAAGGGAGGAGAGAACCCCGGCGGACCTCTTAGCTAGGTTTGGTCCCCGAGCTGGGGGGACGGTTTCGGAACTCTTCCGACCTTCCATTGAGGAAGGGGAGCTGATGGAGGTGGATCAGCGAACATCATGGATGGATCCCTTCGTCACCTTCCTGGCATCAGGAAAGTTCCCTGAAGGGGACGTGGATAAACGGCACTTCAGGTATAACTCGGCTTATTATTCCTTGCATGCAGGAGGACTCTACAGGAAAACACTCTAGGGACTCCTGGCCCATTGTGTATCAGAGGAGGAGGTCCCGAGAGTCCTTGAAGAAATCCACTCAGGAGAATGCGGCAGTCACTCCGGGAGCCGAACCTTAGAAGGTAGAGTGTTGAGGCGTGGCTATTTTTGGCCCACCATCAGCAAAGATGCGGTGGAGTTCATAAGAAAATGTTCAAAGTGTTAGCTGTTCGCTCCTCTCCCGCTCCTGCCAGCTCAGAGACTCCGAACCGTCATAGCCCCCTGGCCCTATGCTATATGGGTTTTGGACCTGGTATGCCCTTTCCCACAAGCTAGTGGCCAAAGGAAGTTCCTATTGATAATGATCGATTACTTCTCCAAGTGGGTAGAAGTAACGGCGTTGGCTAAGGTAACGTCCCAAGTGGTAAGAAATTTTGTGTGGGGTGAAATAATTTGCAGGCACGGGCTCCCGCTGGCCATAGTGACGGACAATGGACCACAATTCGCCAGCGAAGAGTTTGTTAGTTTCTGCACCCAACTCAGCATCGACCTCAGGTTCGCATCGGTCCACCACCCCAGAAGTAACAGTCAAGTTGAGGCAGCGACCAAGATAATTGTCAACCTACTCAAGAAGAAAGTGGAGAATCTCAGGGGCAACTGGGTGGAGCAGCTGCCCTCGATCCACCTGGCCTTGAGGACTACTCCAAATACCGCCACCAGGGAGACTCCGTTCAAACTCTCTCACGGGTCCGAGGCCATCCTCCCAATAGAGTTCGAGGTAAAGACCCCCAGGGTGGTCGCCGCGGGCGAAGGGGATGACAAATGGCTAGTGGAAAATGATGCAGAGCAAAGGTTGTCCCTGGACTTGGTAGAAGAGCTCTGAGACCTTACTACTATTCGGCAGGAGGAAGTCATGTGGCGGATGGCCAGGTACTTTGATCAACATATCAGAATAAAACAGTTCTAGAGAGGGGACTTGGTCCTGAAGAAGGTAGATTTGGCAGGGAGAGGAGCCGTTGTATGTAAGCTATTGCCCAACTGGGAGGGGCCTTACATTGTAAACAAAGTCCTCAAGTCTGGAGGGTACTACCTCCAGGATGTGGAAGGGGTACCTCTCGGCCGAGCCAGAAGTGGGGATGATTTGAAAAGATTCTATCCTTAAAACTTTGTAACTAACTTGTTGTATGTTTCGTACTCCATACATAGATTCAGAAGTCGTCTTTTGAGCAAGAAACAAGTTCTTTGGTGCTGGAATGCCCCAGATCGATTCCACTGTCGGGCTCTCATAGACGGTGGGTCATGTTGATCTCTGGAGAGGCTAGCAAGTGGCAAGTTCTTTGGTGCTGGAATGCCCGAGATCGATTCCGCTGTCAGGCTCTCATAGATGGTGGGTCAGGTTGATCTCTGGAGAGGCTGACAAGTGGCAAGTTCTTTGGTGCTGGAGTGCCCCAGATCGATTCCGCTGCCGGGCTCTCATAGACGGTGGGTCAGGTTGATCTCTGGAGAGGCTGGCAAGTGGCAAGTTCTTTGGTGCTGGAATTGTAACGCCCCTGATTTTTTTCAGGAATTATTTACGTGGTCGCAGTGACGTTATTTTGGAGTAAGGGCATTACGTCAGCTTGTCAGGTTTAGTTTTGGTCCTTAGCTCAGTTAAAGTGCGTAATTTAGATCGAGCGTGCAAGATTTCGCGTCATTTCGAGTTGTAGAGAAGATTTTTGCATAGTTATTGAGATCTTAGCTTCGGGAGGCTTTATCCCGAGTTTGGCTCGTCGGAATTGAATTATGACTTCGCTGTTGGATTCGTATCGCCGAATTTCAGTTTAGGAGTGAATTTTGTAGAAGTCCGAGGTGATTTAGTCGCCGTCATAGTAAATAGAATAGGAGAATTTTTATGTTAATATTGCAATTAATCTTTGCATGAAATTCTCAGTCTGCATTCGACGAACTGGGATCAGTCTGCATTCGACAAACTGGGATCAGTCTGCTTTCGACGAACTGGGATCAGTCTGCGTTCGATGAACTGGGATCAGTCTGCGTTCGATGAACTCGCTCAGCCCTGCGTTCGACAAACTCGCTGAGCCCTGCATTTGACGAACTCACTGAGCCCTACATTCGACGAACTCATTGAAGTTGCGTTCGACGAATTCGAGGCTGAGTTCAACGAACTCCTTGAGGCTTAATATATATACGTTAAGCTTAGGTTTTATCTTTTCATCTCCTTCCCCTTTCGGCCGACCTAGAGTTTTGTCGGGCGAGAGAGCGAGAGCGACGTGTCATGGAGCTTCCGGCCGGCGATTCAAGGGCTGTAGCAGTCGGAATCTCATTTGGAGAGTAGATTTGGAAAGCTCTCGGCTGGATCTTCGTTGTAGTGGTAAGTTTTTCCCATTTCATGGAATTTTTGGAGTTGTGGTAGTGACCTAATTCCTCTTTTCGACCCGAAAGGTTTCAGGATTTCGTGCTCTGGTGTGTTCTTGGCCGATCCATAACTCTTGGAGCGGAGATCTTCGAGTTTGCGAGGTTTAAGGCAAGTGGCTTTCTTCCCCCTTTCCCTTTTTGGTGGAATCTCTGTTTTTTTATGGTTTTGTGTTCTTGCTGTGTCTTGGCTTGTTTCTCGAAAGCTTCTTGTACAGCCTTTGCTATCTCGAGAAATCCTTGATCCCTGCTTTTAATTTCTTGAGAATTCCCAGACCCTGCTTTTAATCTCGCAACAAATCTATTGATCCCTGCTTTAATTTCTCGAGAAGTCCCAGACCCTGCTTTTATTCTCTCGAGAAATCCTTGATCCCTGCTTTTAATTTCTCGAGAAATCCCTTTCCTTGCCTTTAATTTCTCGAGAAATCCCAGACCCTGCTTTTAATATCTCGAGAAATCCTTGATCCCTGCCTCCTAATTTCTCGAGAAATCATAGTCCCTACTGTGGATTTCTCGAGAAATGTTTGTCCCTGCCCTTGGATCTCTCTAGAACTCTTGTTCTCTGTCCTTGACTTCTCTAGAAACCCCTTGTATATTGCCCTTGGGTTCCCGAGAAATGCCCTCTACTTCTTAATACTTGAGTTATGCCTCTAATTACTTCTCCTCTTCGAAATCCCGTACCCGTTGTGGTTAAATAACTTATGTCTTCTCTTATGAATCATCTTATGCAGTGTTTACTCCATTTGTGACCCTATCCTTAGGGTATCCTAGTGAGTGTTTTTCTCGGGCTTCGTCCCATGCCATAATTAAAGGAATTAATTAATAAGACCATTGCCTTTGTCCTTGTATGGTGGGTCGTGTTTTGGGGGGGCAATGGGGAGTGTTGTATCCTTGCACGGTGTAACATCCCCCAAACATCTAGACCAGGAAGAGGTACAGGTGGCTGGGAAATCACCCGCAAAGAAGCCCAGGTCGGGCTATCGCGCGCCGTCCATTCCTCAGGGATGATGATAGAGAGCCGTTAGATCTATTTATTAATGTTTACATTTATATCATTTAATTAGTCGAACGCAGAACTGATTAGTCGAACGCAGGAGTTGTTTAGTCGAACGCAGCTTATATATGACTAAGTCGAACGCAGAACTGATTAGTCGAACGCAGAACTGATTAGTCGAACGCAGAATTGATTTAGTCGAACACAGAACTGATTAGTCGAACGCAAAACTGATTAGTCGAACGCAGAATTGATTTAGTCGAACGAATAACTGATTAGTCGAACGCAGAATTGATTTAGTCGAACACAGAACTGATTAGTCTAGCGCAAAATTTGTTTAGTCGAATGCAGCTTATATATGATTTAGTCGAACGCAGAACTGATTAGTCGAACGCAGAATTGATTTAGTCGAACTCATAGTCAGATTTATTAATAAATGTTTATGTTAACTTCTGACACAAAATAAGCAGTGTTTCGTTTTAATTATTAAAAATACTAGATCACTTTGATGAAAAAGTGCCCAACACCAAAGTTGTAGCCCTAGGTGTGTACTTTAATTCAAAATTTGTTTCAACCCAAAAGGAGTACTGTAGCTCCGTGTAGAGCATAAATGGTGGGACAGGTCCCTAGGGTAGGGCAGACACTCTTTCCTTCATATCTTTTCATTGGTAGATGATGTGGCCTTGATACTTAAAACCTAGGCTAGATATATACCTCCACACAACATACTAAAAGATGGGATTTTTAGGAGAAACTTTTTCTAAGGTTTTTGAGATAATTTCATAAATAATATTTTAATTAATTAGTGGGTAAATGACCTCTAATGACCTCCAAATTTTGGTGGGTGCTCCATAGGATTATGTTATGACCTTGGTAAAAATCTCAGCCCAATTGGGATTGTTTTGATTGGGTAATTTGTCAACCCAAGTTAGGTCAAATATGGTCAAAGTTAGGGCATGGTGTTTATCTTGGGATATTGTGGTCAAATCTCCTCACCATGAGGTGAAACCTGGCCCACTGGTTTAGGATCACCTAGAACACCTTCATGAGAGAGATGGGGTGGTGTAGAGGTGGTTAAGCCTTAGAACCCTAGTTTTATCCCTAGGTATGCATTTAGAACCTTGTGAAGGACATGTGGTCAAAAGCTATAGAATGGTCATGGAACTTAGGAGATATGTTCATGGGGTGTAATTATGCCCTAGGGAATTTTGAGAGAATTTTAGGAGAATTTATTCCCCCTAAATTAGGACATAAGCCCTGTTAGAATTTTTTATTTGAATCGTTTATTGGATCTTACGGCGCCCTTAGAGGGGGGGTGAATAAGGGAATAAAATTCTTTTTATAATTTTTATGATAATAACTAAGTTGTTTTTGATTAATAGGAAATAAGATGACAATTTAGTAATAACAATTTTGCAATAATGAAATTTTACGCCAATTGAGAGAAATCAAATAAACACAAATATAATCATGATTGCATTATATAAAAAAGGGTGTTTACAAAATTTGATTTCAATATCGCTAGAAATCGGAGGCGTACAAAAGTGAATTTTTTTTCCTTTTCTATACCGACTTGTATCCCCACAAACCGGTTGGCTTTAGCCTATCCTTCCTCAGATAAAGCCTCAAGCCGCTCTAGCCAACCCAAACTCGGATATGGCCTCGAGCACCCCCTAGATCTAATCCCCTAGACCTAGTCGCCAACTCACGCGGCGAATTCCCCCTAAGCCGCGCAAGGACCTAGTCGCCAAAAACAAGGCGATTTCACAACAAGATACAAATAAAGAAGTGAAGTAAATAACAAGCAAACTCCCTCTTGAGATTTCTGGAGATGAGGATGAAGGATCGCTGAAGCACAAGCGAGGTCGAAGCGATCGTTCTTCGGATGCAGCGTGATGGCTTCCTTCTCCAGAATTTCTTCTTTGGCTTTGAGTGGGAGATGATGTTTCGGCAGAGTAGCAGCACGAGAGTTTGGGCACAAGTAATGTCTCTGGAAGTTCTAACCCAAAACGAGAGAGAACACATCATTTTATAATTCTTGGAGTTAGCGCCTGCGGTAGCTGATAGCGCCTGCGGTAGTGGTCGTGTTGAGCGGTTGCAGAACCGTCGGATGCGTGGCTCTGTACACGAACATGAGATAGTGCTTGCAGTAGCGATAGCGCTGGCGGTAGCATTCGTGTGGAGTGGTTGCAAAAATGTCGGCGGTGTGGCGATCTGCACGAGCTCAAGCTAGCGCCTGGCGTTAGCGCTAGCGCTGGCGGTAGCGCTAGCGCCTGCGTTAACCTCTAGCGCTGGCGGTAGTGCTCCATTCAGAAAGTTTGATTTTATGCTGCCTTCTACCTGTAGAGTATTGCACCTATATTTCCTGCACACTATAAACACACTACAAGCAATATCAAATACAATATGGGATTTGTTATTCTCAAACAAAGGGATGTGACACACATGTCCAACAATCTCCCCCTTTTGATTATAACAAATCCTTTAAGCAAGAAATCAACAATAGTGTTTATAGATAAGATAAGCAAGATAAAAGTGCAATTATTGTAAATGATATGCATGATAATGTGCATACTCCCCCTATCTTAATGCTCCCCCTACATAAATGCAATTTATGTGTTACTCCCCCTAAATGATAGATTTCATGATTTTATGTGTTACTCCCCTTATTTATCTATATTTCTCCTATATAGATTTCTTCAATTAATCTCCCCCTTTTGGTATTATCAAAAGAAGGTGGGGTGAGGGTAGTAAGGAGGCATTTTAAAAAGATAAAGCATGATCGAGCTTTTGTAATATAGACAAAGATAAAGAATTTAAGTATAGTTTTGAAAAGATTTCAAATAAATAGATAAGAGTTTTAGCATAGCGGAAGATTATAAGAAACATCTTTTTGTAAGCATGAAAAACATAAGTAAAAATATGAGTTTTAGTTCAAGATTGAAAGATGTTTTAACCTTTTGAAATCTCAAAGTTTTTCATAAAGATACCAAGCATGAAATGAACATATCAAAGAGAGATGATACTACAATGTTACTTAATTATAAATTCAAGAAATACCAAAAACATTATAGAGATCATGCTAGGTTTTCTAGTGCATTTCTTAGATAAAGAGTAGTATAGATAAAGCATTAGAATCCAATACTCATGAGAAGAAGTGTTATGAAAGATAATGATGTGCACATAAGTGTATTTTGGGCAATGTTAACAATGGATTTAAATCATCAAAATACAAGACAAATGTAAAGTAAAGTGCACAATAAAACACAAGTAAATTACTTTCACACACTTTTAATGCATATAATTTTTAACAAAGTGGTGTAATAATCAAAGTTTGCACAAGACACTTTACTATTCTTTCCAAGGTGCTCAACCTCACAATGCTTATGAAGACTTATAAGGAGGTTCAAGTAGTGCATGGTGAAGTTATATTTGTCTACATATATAATTTTTTATTCATATTTGTGAGACAACATTCTCCGAATACACTTGTTTTGCAAACAAAATTTTTAACTCAACCACTTTTCTAAATTTCATAAGTGCAATTCAAATGTAGTGTAGGCAATAAACATATGCAAGTTTTAATTCATTGTACAAATACAATACACAAGCAAGCATTTTTAGATTTAGACACACATGTTGATTACCAAAATAAGTGAGTGAAATGTATCATTATCAATCATAAAACATTTACTCATACTTAGAGGCATGCTAAGCTTGGTTCTACACATTTTTCAATACAATTGATGCACTTTAAATAGATATATCAAAGCATGATAAGCAAAACAATGTTAATAGTAATTTGAAGGAATAAGTTTTAACATTGTAAATAATTATAAATAATAGAATTCATACATGCTTGATATTGGCAATAAAGATCATACAAATTTTTTTGTTTTATCATTTTTAAATCAAATAAAAACAGAAAATCACAAAAACATATTTTTGTAATTTTTGAATTTTGAATTTTTGTAGTTGATTTTTCATAATATGAATAAAACAAAAATAACAAATGTCAAAAATACAAAAACAAAGTAGTACATATTGACTGAAATATTTTTAGTGATTTTTAGAAATTTTGAAAATCAGAAAATTCCAACACCCACGCTAGCGCCGGCGCTAGTGATAGCGCGGCAAACAGTACACGATTTTTTAGGAATTTTAAATTTTTGTTTTTTGATAGTGATTAGGGGTCTTAAGTGTAGTCTTATGCAGAAATTGTATAATATTCAGAGATGTTTTGATTTCTCAAATTGCATAAAACATTATCGTTTTACATGTTATTCATCCTAAGATGTCTAAGACTCCTAATTCCAATCTTAACATTTGAAACCTTGCATCGGGAAGGGGTTTAGTAAATATATCAGCAAGTTGAGAGTCCGTGCCAATGAAACTAATCCTCACATTTTTCTTTTTAATGTGATCCCTTATGAAATGATGATGCACATCTATATGTTTGGATCTAAGAGTGGTGAACCGGATTATTTGTGAGATCAATGGCACTTTTGTTGTCACATTTTAATTCAATAAGTTTTAGATGAAAACCAAAGTCCTCTAAAGTTTGGCTCATCCATAGAGCTTGTGCACAACAACTCCCTAATGCAATGTATTCGGCCTCCGTGGTGGAGAGTGCAACCGAATTTTGTTTCCTACTAGACCATGCAACTAATGAGTGTCCTAGAAAATGACAAGTACCACTAGTGCTTTTCTATCAAGTGAACAACCGGCATAATCCGAATCGGAATAGCCATGCAATGTAAATGAATCATTATGTGGGTACCATAATCCTAATCTAGATGACCCAATGAGATATCTAAAAATTCGTTTTACCGCTTTTAAATGAGATTCTTTTGGATTGGCATGAAATCGAGCACATAAGCATACGACAAACATAATATCGGGTCTAGTTGCACTAAGATAAAGTAGGGATCCTATCATACCTCTATATAAGGTTTGATCAATTGAAATTCCCGATTCATCTTTTCATAATTTAAGTGACGCACTTATTGGTGTAGAAGCATGTTTAAGGTTTTCAAATCCAAAATGTTTAAGCATATCATGGACATATTTAGTTTGACATACAAAAATACCATCAATTCTTTGTGATATTTGAAAAGCAAAGAAATAAGAAAGTTCTCCTACTAGACTCATTTCAAATTCATTTTTCATCACTAAAATAACTTCTTTACACATCTCTTCATTAGTAGATCCAAAAATAATATCATCAACATATATTTGTAAAATAATTATATCATCATTGTTGTGCTTAATGAAGAGAGTATTATCCGCACTTCCCATAATATAACGTGCTTCAATAAAAATGATGTAAGTCTTTCATACCATGCACGGGGCACTTGTTTTAAACCATAAAGCGTTTTTTCTAGTTTATAAACATGATTTGGAAATTTTTCATTAATAAAACCGGGGGGTTGTTCAACACAAACTTCTTCTTTTACAAACCCGTTTAGAAACGCACTTTTCACATCCATTTGAAATAGTTTTATTCTTTTAAAGCTTGCAAATGCTAGAAAAATTCTTATAGACTCCAATCTAGCAACGGGTGCAAAAGATTCATCAAAATCTATCCCCTCGATTTGTGAATATCCTTGTGCTACTAAGCGTGCTTTATTTCTAGATATTCTAGACTCACCATCTAATTTATTTTTGAAAATCCATTTTACGCCTACAACTGGGTGATTAGATGGTCTTTCTACTAATTTCCAAACATTATGTCGCTCAAATTGTTCTAACTCTTCATTCATAGCCAAAAACCAAAATTCATCGTTTAAAGCAGTAGAAACGTTTTTTGGTTCTATTTCGGAAACAAAGCAAACATTTGAATAAGATTCATGAAGAGAAGAGCGAGTTCTTACCCCGATGGATGGTTCACCAATTATAAGTTCCCGTGGATGATACTTTGTGAATTTTAAGACGCTTGGAGGTACATATTCATCTTTCTTGGCCTCCTCTTCTTCTTCTTTGGAAGGTTCTTCATCACCATGCTCCAAAGGAGGTAATAGATCATCCCCTTTGCCCGCGGAAAGTCTTTCTATACAAGGAACAAGCTCATCAAATTTCACATTAATTGACTCTTCAACTTTTCTAGTTCTTTTATTAAAAACTCTATAAGCTTTACTAGTTGAAGAGTATCAAAGAAATGTTCCTTCATCACATTTTTCATCAAACTTTCCCAAGTTATCTTTAGTATTTAAAATAAAGCATTTACAACAGAAAACTTTGAAGTAAGATACATTAGGCTTCTTTTGAAAATAAAGTTCATATGGTGTGAGATTTAAAGATGAGCGAAGCATGATTCTATTTATAACATAACATGATGTGTTTACGGCTTTGGCCCAAAAGGACTTAGGTAATTTATATTCACATAACATAGTGCGTGCTAGCTCTTGAAGTGTCCTATTCTTTCTTTCTACAACACCATTTTGTTGTGGTGTGCGTGGTGCGGAGAACTCATGTTTTATGCCTAACATATCACAATAAGATGTAAATTTTTCATTTTCAAATTCTCCTCCATGATCCGAGCGAATGCATTTAATTTTTAAGTCACTTTCATTCTGAATACGAGTACATAATTTTGAAAATTCACAATACGCTTCGGATTTGGATGAGAGAAATATTGTCCAACAATACCTAGAAAAATCATCTATTAAAACATATGTATATAATCTACCACAAAGACTTGCGGTGCTAACGGGACCAAAAAGATCCATATGAATTAATTACAAAGGTCTTGTAGTAGAAATAACATTTTTACATTTGAAAGAGGATCTAGTAATTTTACCCTTTTGACATGGTGAACAAAGTGAAGGTAAATTTCCATTTAATCTAGGCAATCCTCTAATTAAATATCTTTTGGCAAGTTTTACAATAAGCTTTGTGCTAGCATGTCCTAGCCTTCTATGCCAAAGTTCAAGTTCATCATTTTTGGTAATAAAACATTTTAAAGATGATTTTGAAAGATCATGAAATGAAACTGTATAAACATTGTGTATTCTTGGTGCAGTTAGTAAAATATTGTTTGTAATAGGATTAGATATTTTGCACAGATTAGTAGAAGATTCAAATAAAACATCTAATCCTTTATCACATAATTGGCTAATTGAAATAAGATTATGTTTTAGCCCTTTTACATAAAGAACATTTGATATAGTGAAGGATTCGTTACCAACTGTACCAATTCCCATGATCCTTCCTTTTCCGTTGTCACCAAACGTCACGATCCCTCCCTTCTTCTTTTCTAGCTAAGGAACTTAGCTTTATTGCCCGTCAAGTGCTTGGTGCATCCTGAATCCAAGTACCACACGTCTTCATTGTCCTTAGCCTGCCTGCACATCTAGAAAGAAGATGAGAGTAAAGATCCGGATACCCAAGTAGAACCTCCCATAGAATAAGTGGAAGCCTTAGGTACCCAGATTTGCTATAAAGTATTTTGTTTTATTTTCCTGCAAGAACTTGTTGTGTGACCCATCCTATAACAGTTTGCACACGAAATAAGGGGGTTGAGACCCTTTTCTGGAAAATTTTCTTGCTGGAATAAATTTTATTTACAGAAGGAAAGCATTTTGAAAAAGAAATTTCAGGTTTCTGGTAAGAGGTGCTAGCGCCGGCGTTAGTGGCTAGCGCCGGGCGGTAGCCCTCACCTCGATATCTGAGCACAAACTTTCCAGAAACATGGCACTGGTTCCCTAAAATCATGTCCAGTGATTTTTGGCCTATTCCAAATTTTTTAATGGCCATGGTGAGATCATGAACTTGTGCTTTAAGTAAAGAATTTTCTTTCACAAGCATGACACACCTATTTTCAAAACCTTTTGTATTATTTTTGATTTGCAAAAGAGAGGCTTCTAATTTCCTTTCAATTCCCCCTTCTCTTTTGTAAGAGTTTTGGCATGAGAGAGGGCTTTAGAAAGTGACTCTTCTATATCTTTTGCCAATTTAGTGGAGTGATCACATTCTTGGCAAGAAACCTTTCTCTTTTCTAAACCAATTACCTTTTTCGAAAGCTTTTGATTTTCTTTAATAAGAGATTCATTTTCACGATTTAATAAAATACTATCTTTCATATTTTTATCAAAAGCTTTGCAAGTTTCAAGAAATTCATTAAACAATTCATCATAAGTGGGAGGAGTTACCTCAGTGTCACTAGAAACACTGGTGTCGTCGCCGTCGTTTCCACGTCCCATGAGGCACATGTTTGCTTCCTCATCTTTGCTTGATGAAGACCCACTTGACTCTTCGGAGGAGGAGGAGGAGGAGTCATCCCATGTTCTAGCTTTTAGCACTTTCTTCTTCTCCTTCCCTTTGTGCCGTTTTTCTTTCTTCTCCTTCAAGAACTTTGGGCACTGGCTCCGAATGTGCTCCATATTCCTACAATGATAGCATTCCGGTGGAGGTCTCTCTTCTTCATTGTCGCTCTCTTTTTCCTTCTTTGAAGATGACCCTTTCCATCTTTCACCCTTTTGGAAATATTTTCGAAAGGTGTTTCTCCTTTCCGGATTGCGCATGAACTTTCGGAAGTTCTTCACCAAAAGACTTTCTTCATCTTCATCCTCATCCTCTTGACCATCTTTCTTTGATTTTAGTGCCAACGCCTTCTTCTTTGGCTCCTTGTTGTATTCATCAAATTGGATTTTGAGTTCCACCTCATGGGTTTTGAGATTCCCAATGAGGCTCTCAACTTGGAGCGTTCTTAAGTTGTGCGACTCCGAAATAGCCGTCACCTTCGGGTTGAATTTTGGAGGAAGAGAACGAAGGATCTTACGACCAAGTCGCCATTTGAGAAAGTCTTTCCAAGAGCTTTTGAGGCATTGACGATCTTGGTGAAGCGCGTGTACATACCATCAACATCTTCGCTTTCATTCATTCGAAATTTTTCATATTCCGACTCCAGTTGAAAAAGCTTGGAATCTTTAACCTGCGATGTACCTTCATGAGTGTTGGTGCCAAAAATGGTACCTCCAAAATTCACACTAAAAAGGGATGGGAGAAAACTGCGAAGTATAGGTTACTGAGACAGAAGATGCTAAAACAAGGAGGAAAACGATCACGAAAAGGCGATCACAAAAAAATGAGACCGCTTACACAGGTTGTAAGCTGGAGCCTCGGAGCCAAAAAGTCCTTTTCCTGGTACCCCTACCCCTCTATTTATAGACGAGGGGGCTGCCCAAACGGGCAGAACTGAAAACTACGGGCTGCCCGAGATACAGGAGAGCCAGGGCAGGGAGGAGGGGTGCAGATAACAAAAATAGAAAAAACAAACAGAACGCCCGATCTGGCGATCTCGGGCTTTTCTGACCGCTTGATACTTAGAAAATTCCGGCTGAGAAGGCAACTGGCGGTCTGGGCGATCACTCAAGCTGAGACCGCGGAGACCGAACGAATTGACTAGTAAGAGGAGGTCGCGGGCTTTTCTGGGCAAACATAATCCCCGCACATTTTTAAGTTGCACCTGGAACTTATAAAATGTAAGCTTTGACCGCTGAGACCGCGACCATCATTAATGCGGCTTGGTCTATAAATACCGGCTGAGAACTTCATGTTGCAAGACATTGAGGAACTCCACTATTCGAGCGGTCTTTGATAATTACGCAGGTGCGACCTTACAAAGATGACCATGCTTGATCTCTTAAAAGCTCTCCCATCGAAAGCGAATTCTCCTGGGAAAAAGGAAAGCGTCAGCTCAAGGAAAGGAAAGAAAGCGCCGAAAATCTTAACAAAAGTGAGCACTTCAAAGGAGACCGCCCGATCTCCACTAAAGAAATCTGAGCTTCCTGAGGGCCCGATTGTGCCGGTCTATGTTGCTTCTGATCTGTCTAATACTTCTTCAGATCCTGTATGGAAATTGCCTGACTTTTCCATTTCTTTTAATTGTCAGAAATCTATGGAGGCACTGGGTCAAGCATCTTCCAAGCTTCCTGAGATCGCCTCCACCGAGATCATTCTGGCTGGGCTGCGTCAGAAGGGAGCTGAGGCCGAATCCTTAAGGCAGAAGATTGCTGACCAGGAGACCGCTGCAAAGGACAGAAAAAGGAAGAATACAAGTCCATCTAGTTTAACTTATAAGAGGAGCAGAAGAAATGAGGAAGGAGGAGATGTGACCGCCATGGAGGCGACCAGATTTTCTGAATCCATCGATCTGGTAGACCCTGATTTTCTGGTGAATGCCAAGGGCGATCTCCCCTTCCTTCCCGCGGTCTCAACCTTACCAAGAGAGGATGATTCTGGATTAATCGCCTACCTTGATGATGTTTCTTCTAACAATTCATCTTTTTCATCATTGCAGGTGTTGGATCCCTTAGAGGCTTCAGCTCTCAGAAATGCCACCGTTGATGAGGAGATCGCGGGCAGGGAGAAGGAGATCGCCGACGCAGCGATCAAGGCAAAAGAGGAGGAAAGGAAAAAGATAGAAATGGAAGAGACAGTGAAGAGGAGGAAAGAAAAAGCGGTAGAAGAGCAGAGGGAAAAAGAGGAGAAAGAAAAGGAGAAAGAAGAAAAAGATAAGAAAGAAAAGAAGGAGAAAAAAGAGAAGAAAAAGAAGGAGGACGAGGAGAAGAAGAGAGACAAGGAGAAGAAAGATAAGAAGGAAAAGGAAGAAGAGGAGAAGAGGAGAGAGGCGGTCAGAGTTGCTGAGGAAAGAGCGGCTCTGATCGCTGAGGAGAAGAAGAAAGAAGCGGTCAGGGTCGCTGAGGAAAAGGCGGCCCTGATCGCTGAAGAGAAGAAGAAAGAAGCGGTCAGGGTCGCTGAGGAAAAGGCGGCCCTGATCGCTGAAGAAAGAAAAAAGGTTGTCTTGCAGACTTTGGATAAAAACGGTGATGAGACCGTGGAGAGGCCGCAGATTGCCAAGGAAAAAACTGTGCTTTCTAGCGGTCTCCCGGATGATTTTCTCCAGGGAGATCGTTCGAACAAGGTTGCAGCAGATCGTGCGGCGGCGGCCTCGATTTCGCGAGCTGGTAAGAATAAAACGATTCTTCAGTCAGCCGAGTTCCCTCCATTTCCTACGGTTCGTTTTGCTTCTCCTGAAAGAAAACACGGGATCGTTTTTATTGAGACCGACAATGTCTTCTTAAGTAACGAGGAATTAAAAAGGAGACGAAAAGAGGGGGAAAAACGCAGAAAAGAGATTTGGAAAGAACGGATCTGGAGCGCTTAAGGGGATCAGATCGTCTTTCTTTGACCGCAGATCCCGCAGTCACTAAAGATATCGGAAAGGCTTTACGTGACTGCGGTCTCGACTTTTTTCCAAGTACTCTTTCTGCTTATTCAAAAAGTTTATCTGATTATATGCTTATGATTGAAATAATCCATCTCCTATGGCCGCAGATAACAAAAATGCTGAGATCGAGGAGGGAGAACTTCCTCGACCCATCGAGATCACTCCTCAGTTAACCAACATCCTTAACCCCATGTTCGAGGATGTTCGTTCTATGCTGATGAGGGAGCGGACGCAGAATGACCAGATCCGCGATCTTGAAGAAAGATTGCGTTCCAATGAGAAGAGGATTCGTGAAGAATGCGATCTGAGGGTTGCCGAGATCGCGCGGGCTCTTAAGAAGGCTGAAAAAGAGGCTGAATACTATAGGGGAAAAGCTGCGGCGCTGTCCGCGGAAAACGAGAGGCTGAGGAGTGGTCACGGTAAGATGCTGATGCGACCGGGAGCCTCCAGCGATCATCAGGCGGAGAGACCGCAACCTGAGATTGTACTGATCCCCATGGAGCAGGTGGACAAGGAAATGTCGAAAATTCACCGGTCTGCAATGCTGGCTAACCACAGCCTGGTGTCGGTTATGGCCGCAGTGAATGACATGCAAGATGTCGCCGCTCACGTAGGGAGGAACAGGCCTCTTAGGAGATGAACATTAATCTTGAGACCGAGCGATCTTTATGCTTGAACAATATATCTTGTAATATTTTCACTGTTATCGTCCCATATCTGTGGCTGTTTTGTTTTAATATTGTGGTCTTGATTTGTTAAATTTCGATCTCTTTATGCATGGAATGCTTGTATTGCTGCTGTATTTTTTATTGATTGAGATCGCCTACCATAGTATGCTTTCATATTACTTTGCATAGGTCGAGCGGTCTGATCATGTTTTAGCTGGGCGGTCTTCCAGATGTAATGATTACGAAATGACCCTTGGTCTTCTATAAATAGCTGTCTTCATGATCTTTATTTTATCCTTTCTCGAATGCGCTCTTAGCACTGATCTCATCGATCGCATAAAATGGTGTCCGCTCGTGCTTCTTCTGCCACCATCTTCCGGAATGCCGATCATAAACAAGGTCGCCTGTCAAAAGATGAATATATTGAGTTTATAAAGAAATACATGATTCAAACTCAGGTAGTTGTGAGACCGCCAACTGAACAAGAAAGGTTGAACTTTGCGGAGGAGAAAAAGTTTATTATCCCTATCGATCACTTTGATAATGGGTTGAGGATTCCCCTCCCATGGGAATGGATAGAGATCTTGGAATATTACGGCTTTGTGCTCGCCCAATTGGCCCCGAACTCGATCGGTCTAGTTAATGTCTTCATTAATTACTTGAGATCGGTAAGAGTGAAGTTTACAATGAATCTGTTTCGTGCAACCTTTACAGCGAAGATCTTGAAGGAAGGCAGAAAAAAGGAAGAGTTCAAAGGGTTGATGTACTTTTCGGCAGACGGAATAAAAATCCTGAACCTTCCAAACAAAATCTCCTTCTGGACAGAAAGGTTTCTTGTCTTTGAAGGTGACCTTGGCGGTCTCAAGAACTCACCTTCTCCACGACCTGACAGTATCTTCAAGAAGATAAGAGCGGTCTCAGAAGAGGAGCTGAGAATCTTGGCTTTCTTGGCGGGCAAGAGGATTGATCTTGTTCATTATCTAGCGATCTGGCCTGAGATCGCCGAGATTTCGCCGGCTGAAAGTAAGCTTTTCTTGCGGTCTCGAATAATTTACTTTCATACCTTTTGTAAGTTTTCCTAACTTTTTCCCATTTTTTAGCGACCTTTGCGGTCCCTGTTCAAGATCCGATCTCCCCGGCTGCAGAGGTTCTTACTCAGAGGGAGAGGAGGCTGAAGCGTGAGGCCGATGTGTTTGGCACCACCTCTGAGACCGCCGAGCGAGATTTTCCGTTGATTGGTTTCAAAAGAAAAATGAAAGACATTAAAGGAAAACCTCTCCTCAAATGGGCGGCCAAAGGAAGGTCTGTGAAGGTTTCCACCGATCTTCCTTTATGGAGTGGAAAAGTGACCCGCCACGCATATGCGGTCACTGCTGCTCTATACGGCAAAAAGAATACAAACGAAATATTGAATATAGAGACCGATTCTCTCCCCGACCTCTGTGCCCAGGTGACCGCTAGGAGCGCGATCTTGAATCACCATATGGGGCGATCTCTTCGCGGTGCTCTGGATGAAATAACTGCTTTGCAAGAAGAAAGAAAAGTAAGAATTTCACTTAATATTTTATGAATGCGTTACCTATGATCGCGCGGTCTTAACACATATCTCTTTTGCAGCAATCTGAAAATGCAGCTTATGATCCTGAAAATCCGGCCTTTCAGAGGGCTATGATGCATCACATTAAGGAGACCGCCGACCAAGTGCTGAATGAGGTTCGAGTTCGAGGTGGTTTTACTGAAGAGTATAAGGACATTACATTTGCCGATCTCTTCCCTGATGCGGCACAGAGGATTGAAGAGCAATCTTTAACTGCTGAAGAGACCGCTGATTTTGTTGATGAGACCGCTGGTCAAGATGAAGACGTGGTGATCGAAGATGAAGAAAGCGGAAGCCGTTATACTCAAGGCCGGGACTCAAGCTCGGGTTCTAGCTCTGGATCAAGAATTCCTTTTAGTAAATCGGAAGAATCTTCTGCAGACACTGACTCCACTTCTTCAGATGAGCGATCTCCGAAGAGATCGAAAAGGAATGAATTGTAATATATATATATATTTTTTTTGGAGACCGAGCGGTCTCGTTGTAACAGATATTTTAGAATATATATGAAAATTGGATTTTTGTTAGATTCTGGGTGAACTTGTTTTTGATGTACATTTATTTGTTCTTCTGAGTTCGAAAATCGGCATTCGATCTTAATGCCTTAGGTCTATCACGTAATTTTTATATCAACATTAAAGAACTACAGATGGCGATCTCTTGAAAAAGACATCAAGGATTTTGAAGGAAAAACTGATACTTTTGCGCAGATAGAACTACTCTGCGGTCTTGAGATAATCAAACTACTGAAGGAATATTTAGCAATTTAACTGTGATCAGAAAAATAACCAATTTATTTGCAACAGTCATGCGGTCTCATATTACACAGATCGCGATACAAAGAAACTAACTTGAAGATTTGAACTTATTGAACTCTGGGTGATCGGCGCCCAAATGACTTTCAGGAAATCCGTCTGATAAAGATCCCTTGATGGTCAAGGTTATTACTTGAAAAAAGGAAATAACTCTTCATGAATTCAGTTCAGCGACCTCATTATATTCAGACCGCCCTTGAAGAAAAAACCCACTTTCTCTTGATAAGAAACAGATCATCATGATTATTTCATGTAACTTTGAATAACAAGGAATATCAAAATCTCGTTCTTACTGAGACCGGGCCGACCTCTATCGGGCTGGCATAGAAGATTCCTGAATAGCGACCTCAATTATCCTGGAGAAAAATTTTATTTGACGATCATAAGCGATGTCACTCTTTGTAGGAAAAAATAGGCGGTCTCATAAACTGCTGACCGCCCGATCTCAGTACAAAAGGATTAAGAGAGATCCTTTTTTTTGTGTAGTAAGAAAATGGGAAAGAGGGATCTCAAAGATGTCCCAAAAGGATGGTGTGGTCATGCCGCGGAGGCTATACCGACATTGCCTTTTTTAAAAGAATTTCCGAGTTTACTGCAAACATGCCAATCCAAGGTTCAGGCGACGGTCATGGATATTTCTGACCGCCCCTTACCTAACCACGCTTCAACGAGTATTCGAGAGTTACAAACCAAAATGATCTGTAGGGCAGGTGTGGTTATGCCGCGGAGGCTATACCGACATAGCTTTCCCTGAAAGATCATTAAGATCATAACAATGTCCTTCCTATTGCATGACAGAGCTGAGCCAGCCACCCAGACCCCCTTGAAAAGCTGAGGTGTGCCAGATGTCAGCAAGGACCCGATACCCTAAACTTCCACCGCTCGAGCTTGGCGAGCTACTGCTACACAGATTCGAAATCTCCCCGACATCTGTGGTCCTGGCAGAATAACACGTCGAGCTAACAAGTCGAGGGGGAAGATAGTAGGATCCGGCGATATCTCACTTGACAGGTTTTTGGCTTTTCAAAAATCAACTTATTTTTAAGATTTATCATCCAACACATGTATTGCGAATGCCTTGGTGATACCTGCATGATGTTTAAGAAAAGAAAAGAGTGAGGATCAAGGAATGAGTGAATTAGGTACGAACATTTAAGAGAAGAAAAGCTTGAGATCATCTCTGCTCCAGGAATGGGGTAACTCTTCTCCTTCATAAGTTTGGAGATGGTAAGCACCATTTTTAAGCACATTCTTTACTACGAACGGCCCTGCCCAATTTGGATTAAGCTTTCCAACTGAACCAGCCCTTGCTTCTGCATCTACCTTCTTCAAGACTAGATCTCCAACAGCAAACTCTTTGGTTCTTACATTCTTATTGAACAACTTCGCCATTCTTCTTTTCACCTCTTCCTGTCTGATGATTGCAGTATCTCTCAATTCCTCAATTAAATCAAGGCTGCATTTTAACTCTTCATCATTTTCTTCCATCCACTCGATTTGATTTTGTTGCGCCAATAATACTCTTGGGCTTTTCACTTCGAATTCTACCGGAATAAGGGCTTCGGAACCGTGTGATAATTTGAACGGAGTTTCCCCAGTAGCAGAACTCGGAGTTGTCCTCAAGGCCCACAAGACGGAAGGTAGTTGTTCTGCCCAGTTGCCCCTAACATTTTCTATCTTCTTTTTCAAGAGATTTATGATGAGTTTGTTGGCGGCCTCTACCTGCCCATTGCTTCTAGGATGATGCACGGAAGCGAAACGAAGCTCGATGCCAATTTGCTTGCAGAAATTAATAAGAGTCGAATTGTTGAATTGAGAACCATTATCCGTGATGATTGCCATTGGAATCCCGTGTCGACATACTATCTCTCCCCAAATAAAGTTTTTCACGGCTTGAGTGGTAATTTTGGCCAATGCTTTTGCCTCTATCCATTTGCTAAAATAGTTAATCATGACTATGACATATCGCCGCTTCCCACTTGCCATAGGAAAAGGCCCAATCAGATCCATTCCCCAAACTGCAAACGGCCATGGAGTTGCTATTGACTTAAGTTGTTGAGCCGGTTGATTTTGGAGAGGAGCAAACTTCTGGCACTTTACACATTTCTTAGCAAATTTCTCCGCATCCTTCCTCATCTGGGGCCAAAAATAGCCTTGCCTCAGAATTCTTTTCTCCAAAGTTCTAGCTCCAGAGTGACTTCCACATTCTCCAGAATGGACTTCCTGGAGGATCGCCGGACTCTCTTCTTCCGAAACACACCGTGCTAATGGCGATAGAAAAGTTCTTCTATAAAGCACTCCTGCAACAAGATAATAGTTAGCCGCTTTCCGCTTAAACCTTTTTCTATCTTTTATTGCTGAATGGAAATCTCCAGTCGAAAGATATTGAATAAATGGATCCATCCAAGACGGATGCTGATCAATCTCCATAACTTCTCCTTCTTCAATTGCTGGGCGAAACAGTTCCGAAGTTGTTCCTCCCGAGGGAAGTCCAAATTTTGCCAACTCATCTGCTTCTACATTTTCACTTCTTGGAATATGTTTGATGGTAAAGCTTTTGAACTTTCCAACCTCGATTTTTACCAAGGTTAGATACCGCTTTAAAATACTATCTCTTGTTTCGAAAGCTCCATTTACTTGAGAAGCCATCACCAAAGAATCTGTGAAAACTTCGACATCGTCAATCCCCAGTTCCCTGGCAAACTTGAGACCGGCTAGCAAAGCCTCATATTCCGCTTGATTGTTTGTTACTTGAAAATAGAACTTCAGTGCTTGATCAAGCCTTACTCCATTTGGGTTGATTAAGATAACTCCTGCTCCGGAAGAATTTTTCCCTGAGGCTCCATCCACGAAGATTTTCCAGGCAAGAGGCACTCTGACCCCCTTCTGCGACTCAACTTCTTTAGCATCCACCATGAAGTCCGCTAAGACTTGAGCTTTGATTGCCATTTTTGGAACATAGGATATGTCAAACTCACTGAGCTCTATTGCCCACTTTGCCAATCTGCCTGAATGCTCCGGCTTCTCCAAGACACTCTTTAATGGAAGGTCAGTGACGACTAAAATTGAATGAGCTTGAAAATATGGTCTTAGTCTTCTTGCTGAAATTACGAGCATTAAGGCTAGCTTCTCTAGGATTGGATATCGAGTCTCTGCATTCTTCAAAATTCGGCTTACATAGTAAACTGGAAATTGTTTCTTTTTCTCTTCTCGGACCAAAACAGAGCTTATAGCATCGGTGCCAACTCCCAAATAGAGGAAAAGATCTTCCCGTTCTCGCGGGCTTTGGAGCAGAGGAATTGACGTTAACTGCTTTTTAAGCTGACTGAAAGCATCATCACACTCTTGAGTCCATTCGAACTTGGTCCCTCCCCGGAGGGTTTTAAAGAAAGGTGCACTTTTATCCCCTGACCGGGAGATGAATCGACTCAAGCCTGCCATTCTCCCTCCCAACTGTTGAACTTCTTTTGGGGTTTTGGGAGGTGGCGTTTCCAAAATAGCTTTTACCTTATCTGGATTTGGTTCTAACCCTTCTGGAGTGAGGAGATGACCCAAAAATTTACCTCTGTTTGCTCCAAAAACACACTTTAATGGATTCAACCTCATATTGAAGGTTCGTAGGGTTGCAAAAGTTTCCGAGAGATCTTTGAGATGAGAGGAGAAGGATTTGCTTTTCACCAAGAGGTCATCGACATACACCTCAAGGTTTCTTGCCTTCTGACTTTTGAAAACTGTATCCATCATTTTTTGGTAAGTTGCTCCAGCATTTTTCAACCCAAAAGGCATCACGAGATAACAGAAGCAACCATCATTTGTGATAAACGAAGTATGCGGTATATCCGGTTTATGCATCCTGATTTGGTGATAACCTGAAAAAGCATCTAAAAAACTCATAAAAGAATAACCTACCGCAGAATCCACTAAAGAATCTATCTGAGACAAGGGATAGCAATCCTTGGGGCAAGCTTTATTGAGTTTGGTAAAATCGACACACATCCTCCACTTTCCACCTGGCTTTGTTACCATTACAACGTTTGACACCCACTCAGGATATTGGATCGGTTGGATGAACTTCGCCCTCAGGAGCTTCTCTACTTCCTCACGGATAGGTTGAGCCAGAGTGGCTGCAACAGTCCTCTTCCTTTGCTGAATTGGGATGACATTTGGGCTGATGTTGAGGTGATGGCAAGCAACATCTGGATCCACTCCAGGCATGTCGTTTGCCGACCAAGCGAAGATATCTAAATTTTGCAGAAGACAAGAGATGAGCTGACTCTTGTCAGCCTCGGATAATTCAGCGTTGATGGAGAGGCTCTTGCTCTCATCTTCCTCGCTGATCTGAATAGCTTGAGTTGCTTGGGCAGGCTCCAAGCGAACTCCATCTCTCACATCCTCCACCTCTTCTGCGACTTGAACTTGTTCAGGAACTTCGATGGATTCAGTCATCATAACCTCCTGGGGTGGAGAAGACATGATCATGTTGACCATCTTTACATAGCATTCTCTAGCTTTCTTGGGGTCGCTCCTGATTCGATGTTGTTTGCCATTCAAGGCGAACTTCACCGCTTGATGATAAGTGGAGACAATGGCTTGATACCCGTTCAGGAAGGGTCTTCCGAAAATTGCGTTGTAGCTAATGGGAGCATCAACAACTATAAATTTGACCAGCCTTACTATTCCTCTGAGAATCACGGAGAGGGTGACGAGCCCTTCAACTTCTTTCTTTTCTCCTGAAAAACCATAAAGAGGTCCTTCAGTTGGTAGGAGAGTTTTACCTGTCTTTAACGCCTCAACGGCAGGCTTAAAAAGCACATTGACTGAGCTCCCCGTATCTATTAGAATTTTTTCCACCGTATAGTTTTCAATCACAGCTTTGATGACGACTGCATCATCAAAGGGATTCGCGGTCTGAGGAAGATCTTCATCTCCAAAGGTGACCGTCCCTCGAATCGGAGTCGAAGAAGTTGCGGCAACCTCTGACTGATAAACTCTCTTTAGACTTGCCTTTCTCGAGGACTCCGGGCCTGCACCCCCATGGATGCAGAAAAGGTTGCCCAAGGCACCCTCATCATTAGCGTCCACGCATTCGCTGGGAAAACCGATGTTGCCCAGATGGCCAACATCATCTACTTCCTCACACTCCCAGTGAACTTCTGCTACCTCCTTGGCCTTGGAGGTTGAAGCTTTGGCAGAGTCATTCTTTTGAATGAGATCGCGAAGCTTTCCCTCCTTTAATAGTTTCTCTAAAAATAGGCGGAGAGCTCTACAATCCTGTGTCAAATGCCCTCTATCTCTGTGATACTCACAGTAGAGGGTTGGGTTTCTGGTTTTCGGACCAGAATTCAGCGGAGCTGGCCTCTTAAAAAAGGGCTGTTTCTGGAGAACTTGCAGCACTTCATTCATAGAAACACCAAAGTCCGTGAAGGACTCTTGGGATTCATTATAAAGTGAAGGAACGGGTAGAAGAGGAGGTTGAGCGTACTGGATCTGGTGGATGGGGGTGACTTGCGGAGCAGGAGTAGCAGGAGTTTGAAGAAATGAATTTTGAGGTGGGAAAAATTGATTACCTCGGTTGAAGCGGTTGCTGCGGTAATTCTTACCTCTTGGAGCTGGAGGTGGAAGCTCTTGTTTAGTTTTCGAGGAAGATGGAGCAGGATAGAATCCCGCAGAGCCTTTCTGGGTGGCTCTGTTGGTCAGATTGCTCACATATGTAGGGTTGTTGATCTCCCCTTCTATATAGCGATTGGCAATGCTGATCAGCTCCTGATAGGAGCCAGGCTCTTTGGTTGTGACTTTGAACTTCAGAGGACCCTCCTGCAAGCCGCTGATCAAAGCTACCATATAGAGTTCGGGGTCCATGTCTCTGACGCCCAAGATCTCCTTCTGAAAGCGATCAACGAAATGCGCTGCAGTCTCGTTGTCCCCTTGCTTAATTTTGAAGAGGGTCGCAGGACCACTCTTCCTTTTCTTTGCGGTGGCGAACCTCAGGAGGAGCTCTTGCCTTAGGGCGGCAAAGCTTGGGATAGACTGACAAGGCAGCTTATAGAACCATTCCATGGCTGACCCATCGAAGGAGGTGACCATCAGCTTGCACCTCACTCCATCTGAAATGTTCCTGAGAGCCACGGCAGACTCGAAGGCTTGAAGATGACACATGGGGTCGGTCTCTCCTGTATACACAGGAAGACGGGGCTCTCTGAATCCATGAGGAATTGGATCCCGACGAATCTCATCAGTGAAGGGGGAAGGCTCCCCAAAAACAGAAGGTCCTGGAGGAAGAAAAGGAGCTGGAGGATCTTGAGGGTAAGCAAACCCTTCTTCAAAATTCAAGGTCTGAGCCGGAGGCCCCTGGGCTGCGGCTCGGAAAGAATTACGACGGGTGGCGAACTCCTCATGCTGAGATCGCTGAGGAGCTGCAAGCTGGAAAACGGGATGATCGCTAGGGTGACCGCTTGCCATGCGGTCAGGGGTAGCGATCTGAGGGGATTGAGGAAGGATCTTCTGGGAGATCGCGGCCAGAACCTGGTTCATGGCCTCGATCTGCTTCGCGGACTCCTGCTGAGTCCGGACAACTTCTTGTCGATCTCGACCGGCCTCCTGCTGAGACCGCGCGATCTCTTGCTGAACAGCGGCAGCGTCCTGCCTGGCTCGGGCGGCCTCGCGAAGAGCCTGCTCTACGCGAAGCTCGAAGCGGCGCTCCATCGCCTCTAACGGATTGTGATCGGAGGGGGGAACACTGGGAGACCGCAAAGGACGACCTCTACGGCGATCAGCCATCTTGAAAGCCTGGATTTCACCTAACACTTCGAATCTGAAGGTCGCGTGTTCGTTCTGTTGGTGCCAAAAATGGTACCTCCAAAATTCACACTAAAAAGGGATGGGAGAAAACTGCGAAGTATAGGTTACTGAGACAGAAGATGCTAAAACAAGGAGGAAAACGATCACGAAAAGGCGATCACGAAAAAATGAGACCGCTTACACAGGTTGTAAGCTGGAGCCTCGGAGCCAAAAAGTCCTTTTCCTGGTACCCCTACCCCTCTATTTATAGACGAGGGGGCTGCCCTAACGGGCAGAACTGAAAACTACGGGCTGCCCGGGATACAGGAGAGCCAGGGCAGGGAGGAGGGGTGCAGATAACAAAAATAGAAAAAACAAACAGAACGCCCGATCTGGCGATCTCGGGCTTTTCTGACCGCTTGATACTTAGAAAATTCCGGCTGAGAAGGCAACTGGCGGTCTGGGCGATCACTCAAGCTGAGACCGCGGAGACCGAACGAATTGACTAGTAAGAGGAGTTCGCGGGCTTTTCTGGGCAAACAATGAGTAACTTCCAAATGATTCCAAATTTCATAAGCAGTAGTACATGCAGAAATTCTATTAAATTCATTTCTATCTAACGCACAAAATAGAGCATTCATGGCTTTTGCATTATTTTTACATTTGAGTTTATCCCGATCATCCCATTTATCTTTGGGTTTTTCTAACATAACCTCTCCAACTACACATGTAGGAGGAGTGTATTCTTCTTCTACCATGTTCCAAACCTCAATATCTAGGTTCATTAGAAAACAATGCATCCTATTTTTCCAATAATTATAATATGACCCAGTAAATAGTGGAGGTCTACTAATTCCCTGACCCTCGGAAAAAGCGAGATCATAAGACGCCATTATTCCTGGTTTTTAAACCGTTTGGAATAACCTTGCTCTGATACCACTTGTTGGATCTTACGGCGCACTTAAAGGGGGGGGGGGGGGGGGGGGGGGGGTGAATAAGGGAATAAAATTCTTTTTATAATTTTTATGATAATTACTAAGTTGTTTTTGATTAATAGGAAATAAGATGACAATTTAGTAATAACAATTTTGCAATAATGAAATTTTACGCCAATTGAGAGAAATCAAATAAACACAAATGTAATCATGATTGCATTATATAAAAAAGGGTGTTTACAAAATTTGATTTCAATATTGCTAGAAATCGGAGGCGTACAAAAGTGAATTTCTTTTCCTTTTCTATACCGACTTGTATCCCCACAAACCGGTTGGCTTTAGCCTATCCTTCCCCGGATAAAGCCTCAAGCCGCTCTAGCCAACCCAAACTCGGATATGGCCTCGAGCACCCCCTAGATCTAATCCCCTAGACCTAGTCGCCAACTCACGCGGCGAATTCCCCCTAAGCCGCGCAAGGACCTAGTCGCCAAAAACAAGGCGATTTCACTACAAGATACAAATAAAGAAGTGAAGTAAATAACAAGCAAACTCCCTCTTGAGATTTCTGGAGATGAGGATGAAGGATCGCTGAAGCACAAGCGAGGTCGAAGCGATCGTTCTTCGGATGCAGCGTGATAACTTCCTTCTCCAGAATTTCTTCTTTGGCTTTGAGTGTGAGATGATGTTTCGGTAGAGTAGCAGCACGAGAGTTTGGGCACATGTAATGTCTCTGGAAGTTCTAACCCAAAACGAGAAAGAACACATCATTTTATAATTCTTGGAGCTAGCGCCTGCGGTAGCTGATAGCGCCTGCGGTAGCAGTCGTGTTGAGCGGTTGCGGAACCGTCGGCTGCGTGGCTATGTGCACGAACATGAGATAGCGCCTGCGGTAGCGATAGCGCTGGCGGTAGCGTTCGTGTGGAGCGGTTGCGAAACTGTCAGCGGTGTGGCGATCTGCACGAGCTCAAGCTAGCGCCTGGCTCTAGCGCTAGCGCTGGCGGTAGTGCTAGCGCATGCGTTAACCTCTAGCGCTGGCGGTAGTGCTCCATTCAGAAAGTTTGATTCTATGTTGCCTTCTACCTGTAGAGTATTGCACCTATATTTCCTGCACACTATAAACACACTACAAGCAATATAAAATACACTATGGGAATTGTTATTCTCAAACAAAGGGATGTGACACACATGTCCAACATCGTTTAGGAGTAAGCAGAAGTTGTATCAACTGGGTTAAAGCCAAACAACCACAATGCCACACAGCAACACAAGAAACTTTATTGATACACAAACTTCATTTACAGTGCGTGGTATACAAGGCAAGACATGATTCATCAGAATCACGGAGACGAGAAGAACAAAACACACCAAAACAAATCTGGCGGCTAGACAAGCTGAGACCACACAGACCGCTCGACTCCAGAAGTCGCCCGGCTTGACCTGAGATCGCACGAACAGAAACTGGACAGACTGCCAGCACTGCAAGACTGCACCTCAGACTGCACGAACTGGAGCTTTATTGGAATGAAGAACTGAAGCTGTCGCCAGACCGCAACTCAGATCGCCTAAACGCTGAAGGTCGCTTGACCGCTGCGCAGCATAAGAACGAACATAAACTAGTTCGCAGACAGACGCTGCCGAACTGTTTATTCAAGCCGCTGGGAATCACCAATGAAGAAGACCGCAACCTGCTGATCGCAAACCTGCGAACACAACAAACAGTCAGCTCGCTTCCGAGACCGCCCGACCTCAAAGTGAGACAACACGAATTAACCCAGGCTCAGTTCTTACAGTTCTCGTTAGGAATGACGGGCCCTGCACCTCTATTTATAGGCGGGTAGATGGATGTCGTCACCGCATATGAGAGATACAATCACCACCCGTCAGATCGCCAGCGGTCTCATAAGGAAGACTGCGCGATCAGACCACTTGGACGATCGTCCGACCAAGGCGCGGATAAGCAGACAAGATCGCGCACAGGTCGCGCGAACACGAGACCGCGCACAAGTCGCGCGGTCACAAGGGTACTCCTTCCTTAGACCACCAGGAGCAAACCAGGAACCAACTGGCCGACTTAGAACAAGTCGCCAGATCGCCAAGCACAAACCACCCGGACAGGCGGTCACACATAGGAACAGACCGCCCGGTCTTCTAACACAGAAGACAGGCCAACCAGAAGATCAACTCGGGAACAGACCGTGGCTTACAAAGAACAACCCGGCAGAACCAGCAGTCCGCCAGAACAGACCGGCAGAGCCAGACTGGCAGAATACAAATAGAGGCCGCGCGGTCTCGGCGGTCTCCCTAAAATAGACCGCCCGGACACCTCCACTTCACTTCAAAATTTCAACACTCCCCCTTGAAGTGGGAAGTGGAGACGAGCCCGAGTAAACTCCGCAACTATGTAAACGGTCCCTTCGCCAGTGGCTTTGTGAAGATGTCTGCGACATTGTCCGCACTCCTAACATGCTCGACCATAAGAGATCCTCCTAACACCTTTTCACGAATGAAATGGTGCTCAATCTCAATATGCTTGGTCCTCGCATGACAGACTGGATTATTAACCAGCTTGAGAGCACTCTCATTATCTCCGCGTAGCATAGTGGGACCTCGAACCTCCTCATGAACGTCCTCTACCAACCTCCTGAGCCAAACGGCTTCTTGAGCTGCCAAGGTCGAAGCCTTGTATTCCGCTTCTGTGGTAGATACGGAAACCGAGTCCTGTTTTTTGCTGCACCAAGAGATAGCTGTGGGGCCTGTCATAAAGACATAACCAGACGTTGATCTCCGATCATCCACGTCTCCCCCGTAGTCTGCATCCAAGTATCCATGCAACTCCAAGCTTGACCCTCTCCTAAATAGGAGACCCAAATCAGAGGTCGACTTCACACATTTCAGAATCCCTTTTGTCTCCAGAAGATGAGGCTTCCGTGGCTCCGCCATGTACCGACTCACTTTGCCAACTGCATAAGCAATATGTGGCCTCATGATGGTCAAGTAAATCAAGCTCCCAACCAGAGCTCGGAACACCAACGGATCAGATAGAACTCTTCCATCATCCTTCCGAAGTTTATGATGTTGTTTCAGAGGTATAGAGCTGCTCTTCCCTTATTCCATGCCAAATCGTAGAACGATCCGCTCCGCATATCCTTCCCGAGAAACGAGCACTCCGCTCTCCCGCCTCTGAACCTCGAGTCCAAGGAAATGGTGAAGCTCCCCCAGATCCTTCATCTCGAACCTGATAGCAAGCTCAGCTCTCAGCCTTGCTACCGCCTCCTTCGAGTTCCCGGTGACAATCATGTCATCCACATACAGCAGTAGAATAACCCAAAGCACCCCCTCCTTCTTGACGAACAAGCTAGAATCAGAGTCTGAAGCAAAGAACCCGCAGAATAAGAGATACTCCGCGATCTTTCTGTACCATGCCCGAGGCGCTTGCTTCAACCCATATAAGGCCTTATTCAGTTTGCAGACGTAGTCCGGACATTCCTCCGAAATGAATCCCGGCGGTTGGATCATGGAGATATCCTTGTCAATCTCTCCGTATAGAAAAGCATACTTCACGTCGAGCTGCCAAATCTCCCATCCACTGGATGTCGCCAAAGCAATAACAAATCAAACCGAGGTCATCTTTGCCACTGGACTAAATGTCTCATCATAATCTTCACCATTCTGCTGTGAGAACCTGCGAGCTACAAGGCGAGCCTTGTTTCGCTCGATCATGCCGTCAGCTTTCTTCTTGAGCTTGTCAACCCACTTGCATGTTACAGGGGTAATGCCCTTAGGCCTGGGCACTAGAGACCAAGTCTCATTCTTCTTGAGAGCATCCATCTCTTCTTGCATAGCAATATCCCACTGCTTCACGCCTTTGGCTTTCTCAAAGCTCGGTGGCTCCCTCTCATCCAAGGGACCAGCGAAGAAACATGAGATGAAGCTCACCATGTTTCCTCCTGTGTATCGATCTGGTGACTTGGTAGTCCTCTTCGACCGCCTAAGAGGTTGCTCCTGACTAACCGCCTCCTCAGCTGCTTCTTCTGTGCAAGATCCTCTTCCAGACGAATTTGGAGCATCGCTCCCCCTGCTTCCAGAACCTGAAGCCTCCATCTCAGAGCTTGACACAGCTGGAGCTCCTGGTGAAACAGGCAACTCCACTTGAAGACTTCCCGCAGCTTTCCTTGCTTCATCAACACTGCTCTCCGGTAGTTTAACTCCTGAACTCTCCTTGTAGGTAGTCACTTCATCGAACACCACATCCCGAGATACCACTGATCTCCGTGTCTCAGGATCCATGCATCTCCATCCTTTCTTCCGCTCATCATACCCAACAAAGACTAGCTTCCTTGCTTTCGCATCTAGCTTTTTCCGAAGAGCATCAGGAATATGCACATAGCAGGTTGACCCGAACACCCGAAGGTGAGCAACACTCGGTTTCTCCTTGAACATCAGTTCGTGAGGGGTCTTCATGTTGATAGGACTTAGAGGCATTCTGTTGATGACGTAAGCCGCACAAGGCATTCCCTCCGCCCAAAAGGACTTTGGGATACTCTTGGCATGAAGCCAGCATTTACAGGTTTCCGTCGGATGACAGATCTTCCTCTCCGCAATGCCATTCTCCTGTGGAGTATGGGCACAAGTGAGCTCTCTCCGAACGCCGTGTTTCCTGCAAAAACTAGAGAACTCACCAGAGGTGAACTCCCCACCATTGTCAGTTCTCAATTTTTTCACCCGCAGGCCTAACCCACCTTCCACCAGCTCCTTGAACTCCACAAACTTCGCAAAGGCTTCTGACTTCTCTTTCAAGAAATACACCCAGACATATCTGGTGTAATTGTCAATCAACACCAACATATATCCATTGCCTCCAAGGCTTGGGGTGGCTTTCGGTCCCATCAAATCACCGTGGATGCACTCCAGCGGCGCTTTGCATCTTGTTTGCGACTTATCAAATGGAAGTCGATGAGACTTACCAAACTGACATCCAGCACAAACATGACCGTCTCCATAAGAGGACAAGCTAGGCAAGCCCTTGACAAGGCCCCTTACCGCCATAGCCTTTAATTTGTCCATGCCAACATCCCCCAACCTTTCATGCCAGATAGTCCCGATATCGTTTGTCTTCATCTTATCAACATAGGTACATGTCGATAACACGAACAAGTCCTTCACCCTCTTTCCAACATGGATAACATCTCCCTTTATCTCCGGTTGAGTTTTAAGAAACTTCACTTCTGTTGGGCCAAACAGAACGTGATAACCGGCATCGACAGCATTGGTCACAGAGAAGAGATTCTTCTTCATACCAGGCACGTGATAAACACTCCTCAAAGTGAGTGGACCCTTATCACTGCTCAGGGAGACAACACCTTCTTGTTCGACAACATGAACAGAATTATCATCCATAATGATAGCATCGTTACCTGAGTAAGGCGCTAAAGAAGAGAACTTTGATTCATCCCCGGTGAGATGATGTCCACACCCTGAATCAACAATCCAATCCTCTTCGAAGTTGATGGCAGCCAAGGCCTTAACGGGCATCGCCGTCATATTAGCCGCAAAGGATCCTCCCCATGCAGCTTCATCAGACTTTGGCTTCTCCTTCTCCGCTACATGTCCCGACTGAAGATTAACCCGGCAATCCTTCTTGAAGTGGCCGGCTTTATTACACCTGAAGCACCTTGGTCCATATCCCTTCTTCTTCCCATCAGACTTAGGAGCATAAACCCTATCCTGCTGACCTGAAGTAGAGGGTCCATCATAACCCGATTTCTTCTTCTCCCACTTCTTCTTCTTCTTCACAGAGAACAACACATCACTATCTCCCCCAGAGATCGAAGTCCCGGCCATCTGTCTTGCCAAACTTTCTTGCAAAGCAAGTAAGTTCTCCAGCTCCAACAGAGATGGTAGATTTGCCCAACCTTGAACTGAAGTCACAAAGGCAAGATACTCTTTCCGCAACCCGCGGATGATATGCCTCTTCAGTTTTGCCTCCGAGATGGGCTCATCAGGGTCCAATGCAGAAATCTCTGCAGTGAGGTTCTTCATCTTGAGAAAGAATGTGGTCAAACAGCCCGTCCAAAGACGTCCAAATCTCAGCAGCAGATTTACATCCAATGATGTGGTCAAATAGCTCTGGTGAGATAGCCCTCTTGAGTGTGAACTCTGCCTTAGAATTAGTCCTCCTCCAAAGTCTCACCTCTGCCATATTATCTCCTGCTAGAAACACCTCTTGTGTGTCTTCTCCTCCAACTATCTCCCATAGATTCTCGCCAAGTAAATAGCTCTCCATACACGACGTCCATTTCATATAGTTAGTCGATGTAAGGAGTTCAATACCAAGCCCTCTTGCGAATCCGCCTTCCATGGCAATCTAGGTGGTCTCTTCTTCACAAAGACGATGGCAACTCAAGTTGATCACTGCTTATCCACTCCAACAACCTCGCTTTGATACCATGTTAAAATTTTTGATTTGAATCGTTTAGGAGTATGCAGGAGTTGTATCAACTGGGTTAAAGCCAAACAACCACAATGCCACACAACAACACAAGAAACCTTATTGAAACACAAAATTCATTTACAGTGCGAGGTATACATGGCGAGACATGATTCATCAGAATCACGGAGACGAGAAGAACAAAACACACCAAAACAAATCTTGCGGCTAGACAAGCTGAGACCACACAGACCGCTCGACTCCAGAAGTCGCCCGGCTTGACCTGAGATCGCACGAACAGAAACTGGACAGACTGCCAGAATTGCAAGACTGCACCTTAGACCGCACGAACTGGAGCTTTATTGGAACGAAGAACTGAAGCTGCCGACAGACCGCAATTCAGATCGCCTAACCGCTGAAGGTCGCCTGACCGCTGAGTTCGCTGCGAACAGCACAAGAATGAACATAAAACAGTTCGCAGACAGACGCTGCCGAACTGCTTATTCAAGCCGCTGGGAATCACCAAGGAAGAGGACCGCAACCTGCTGATCGCAAACCTGTAAACACAACAAACAGTCAGCTCGCTTCCGAGACCGCCCGACCTCAAAGTGAGACCGCACGAATTAACCCAGGCTCAGTTCTTACAGTTCTCATTAGGAATGACGGGCCCTGCACCTCTATTTATAGGCGGGTAGACAGATGTCATCACCGCACAGGAGAGATACAATCACCACCCATCATATCACCAACGGTCTAACAAGGAAGAACGCGCCATCAGACCACTTGGACGATCATCCGACCAAGACGCAGATCAGCAGACAAGATCGCGCACAGGTCGTGCGAACACGAGATCGTGAACAAGTCGCGCGGTCACAAGTGTACTCCTTCCTTAGACCACCAGGAGCAAACCAGGAACCATCTAGCCGACTTAGAACAAGTCGCCAGATCTCCAAGCACAAACCGCCCGGACAGACGGTCACACACAGGAACAGACCGCCCGGTCTTCTAACACAGAAGACAGGCCAACCAGAAGATCAAATCGGGAACAGACCGCGGCTTACAAAGAACAACCCGGCAGAACCAGCAGTCCGCCAGAACAAACCGGCAGAGCCAGACCGGCAGAATACAAACAGAGGCCGTATGGTCTCGGCAGTCTCCCAAAAACAGACTGCCCGGACACCTCCACTTCACTTCAAAATTTCAACAAGCCCTTTAGGAAATTTGCTTATAAGAATTATTTACATGCTCAAAATGTCTTGGATGGAGATGAAACCTTGGTAGTGCCTATATAATCATGAATTGGACCTCTGGTAATTTTTGTGCATTTATTTAAATGATTTAATTAGTACTTCATTCACAAGGCACCTATTTTGTTTTAGGCTTAAGAAAATTAATTGAGGATCCAATACTCTTTGTTAAATTGTGCAAACTGGTGATAGGACATTTCTGATCATTAGGAAGCTCTGTGATTTTTTATATAATTATTGGAGACTTAAATCAGTAGGCTACATCACAACTTATCTTATTTGAGGTCTTCTTAAAGTATTTATTTAAGTGAGAAAATGATTTCCATAAATCCTTAAATTTAGTCAGTACACTTTTCTGATGAACATAAAGGCTTGGTATTTTTCCCGTAATTTTGGTGTAGATATTTTTGGTGGTTCTTTCATAAACCTACAAGTTTGGATAGATGATAAATAATAAAAATAGAGGACAATTTCTTACCGTAAAAATATGATATGATGTATGTGCTGTTATTTAGTCATCATAGATTTATCATAATTTTGGGAGAGCTATATCATAAGATTTCCTTACACTTCATGTTTATTATCATACTTGGCAATGTTTGGAGAAATTAAAATAAATACTAAATAATCAAGGAAAAATATGATTCTCTGGAATTAGTCTTATAACATTATGATAGACCTCCAGTAAATATCTTGGGTCAGTTGGATGAATATTTGGAGTACCTCAAGTTATAAGCTTCATATAATTAGATTGGTCTGCGTTTAGTAAAACTGTGAAACTTAGCTATTTAGTGGCCTACTAGGTGGAAATGGTGTGCAGATGGTCCACATGGGTTGGTTAAATAGTTAGAACTCCACCCAAGTAAGTGTATGTGAGGAGAGTGTACTTTTTAGGTTGAGAATAAGGTTGTCTTAGGGATTGATGAAAGATTGTCTTTCCCCTGGTGTGTCTTATAACACTTAGGTCTAACTCAGGAGAAATGGTAGAGGGGAATTCTTATGGGTAGATACAAATAAAAGTAAGTATCTTGAGAAAGGGGGCCTTGGGGTGTCATCCCATTATAGCTCCTAGTACCGTAGTGAGCCCCTTACAGGGTAACCCTCGGGAAGTTCAAGATTAATCATAAGTCGTAGGGGTAAGATGATGCTCAAGATTAATTAATAATACACTCACTCACACTCCATTATCACGGGAGTTTAGTTGGGTTGGTACCCCAAGCTATAGTCTCGGTGGTGGTTGGTGCGGATTGTTAATCCGGTGAGTTTGTGACACAGATTGGTTCTTGGTCAGGCAAGTTAAGCCCAGGTGGTTTATGGTTTGTAGATTGTAGATAGTTGTGTTAATGATTGTGCATAAGGTGGTGGGTCCTTAGTGTCGGCGGTCGTTGCACCGACGTTGATACTCAGGCTCGGCAAGTGTGGAATTTTCACTTAGCCATAAAAGTCTGGTGGTCCAGCCAGTAAGAGCACGCAGATGCTCCGCGGTTTTGCGTTGAGGCGTACGATAGGTCTATGTTAGGTAGTGCATATACCAACCTAGAGGTAGGCGAGGCCCAACCCACCGCTTCTATTTGCCACTACGGGAGTATCCTGGGAGTCTTGCTAGCTCCAAAAAGGGGGAACTAAAGGTCTGTGCGCATAGAGTCGTAGTGTGTGAGTTGCACTTGTGTGAACATAGCATAACTGCATACCTTGCATGTCATAGCATAAACATTGCATTTCAACCCCTACGCCTATCGTATAAGTCGGTTATGGGACTTCTTATACGATAGGCCTTGCTAAGCGAGCCCTTGGTCTATAGGTTTGTGTGGGCATTCCTATAAATCAATGGTTACTTTTCTATTTTATATGTCTTTACTTACTGCACTTTACTTATTTTTACCTGCTCTTACTATGCTTTATTAACTGCTTCAATTATGTATATGTATACTTGAGTAGTAGTAGAACTCTTCCTGTAGATTATGCCCTGTCATCTGCTTTTTTATTATACCCCTTGTTGTCCTCCGCTTCATCCTTCCCGCTCGGTGCCTAGGAGTCACCGGGGGAGGGGTGGGGGATTGGCTTAGTCTTTTTGACTAACGGTCGGTGGACCTTATCATTTTAGGAGACCGCGACGACGAAGCAGCACCAGAGACCGGTGCAGATGGAGGCAGGGCAGTCTAGCATGGGAGCACCGATGACAGGATCCGTGAGTGTCTTTTAGTTCTAGTTGATTTGCTTCCGTGAGTGAATTTGTAGTGAGGCTTTGATGTATCGGGCAGGGGCCCTTGTTATCTCCTTTTTATTTCAGTTATGTTTATGTGGACATCTCTTTCTGGATGATTTACTTTTCTATATGATGTGGACTTGACTTCTTTTTAGTTTCTTGTTATTGCTTCTTCGTGATCATTTTGACCAGCAGCATCAGCGTTTTGTAGTGGCAATCTTCCCGAGCGAGGGTGTCACCGCAAAGTGGCGGTTCTGGGCCTAAGACCCGGATGTTTGAAAGAAAAAAATGGGGTCTTACAAGTGGTATCAGAGGAATCCTCGATCCGAAGAAAAGAAGTCCACAAACCCTGGGCCACCCCGCACGAGCTTAGTTTGAGGACAAACTAGCAGTGGAAGCAATGGTGTGCCCATAAGGGAAATCACATGAAAAGGACCACTAATAACTGATCGTTCTTTAGCTAAGTCCCTTACAAGTGTAATTTTCTTGTGTAGCCCGCGACTAACCCTACACCGCAGCATGGAGTTCCACCGACTCCAAACATCGTCCCACCACCACCGGCTCCTACCCCGTTCCAGTAGTCAGAGTTGGGACAGACACTGACTGCCATTCTGGAGACGTTTAGGGCACAACAGGCACCAGCTCCTCAGCAGGACCCTGGGGCCAACTGGTTGAGCATCTTTCGAGGTCTCTCCCCACCATCATACATCGGGACGGAGACCGTTGTGAGGACCGAGGAGTGGGTGGATATCATGGAGGAGATGTTGACAGGGATTCAGTGCCCGACAGATATGGAGGTGCCAATGGTGGTTTCTTGCTTGGAGTCCCATGCCAAGAGATGGTGGAAGAGGTTCCTGGATACAGCTTATGCAGGACTGGAGGCAGCGGACGTTTCGTTGGATGATTTCAAGGCAGCACTACTGGAGCATTTTTTGCCGCAGTCTGCAAGAGATGAGCTGGAAGACAAGCTTTGCAGTTGAGGCAGGGGAGCAGGACAGTTCTGGAGTATCACCGGGAGTTTACCCACCAATCCCGATTTGTAGTGTCGTATCAGCTGAATGACGCAGGATACGCAAAGAGGTTCTACAAGGGCCTTCGTGATGAGCTGAGGCAGGCCCTCCTCTTCGTCTCTGACGGCAGTATGACTAAGATTCTAGAGATGGCCAAGAAGCTGGAGGTAGACCAGCAAGCTATTCGTGGGAGAAAGAGACCGATGGCGGAGCAGGGATGAGGAGGCAGAAGGGACCAGCCGAGAGGCCGAGACGTTGGGGAAAGGAGGACGGAGGTCCGACCCCACCAGGACGAGAGACAGGTGCAATGGGAGCCGGTAGTGCTGGCTCCTCAGCCTCTGCAGATGCGGGAGATGCCAAGGATTGGAGGAGGTGGGCCACCTCCAGAGTGCTACCACTGCCACCAGACCGGCCACATCAGGAGAAATTGCCCTCAGAGGAATGCACCACCAGCACTATAGGCAATACCACGGGGCCAGCATCTTGGGGGCCGAGGACGTGGACGAGGTCGTGGATTTCATGGTGATGATCGGAGACAGTACAGGGAGCAGTCATACGCTCTAGACTTGGCAAGGCCCCGGGACCCAGCAAGGGTCATCGCAGGTACTTTGATATGTTTCTTTTAATTTGTTTGTACCTTGTAAGTGATGAGTAATTTATTTACTCATCTTTTAGTTTAGGTTTATTACGTTTTTTATATAAAATTATGTTATTTTTAGGAATTTTATCATATAAATCCTTCCATTGTTATTTCATAAGCTAACTTAAGTTTATTTTGTGTTTTCAGGTTTTTCTGGGCTGTTTCGAGCAAAAAGTTAAGATTACACGCCCCAGGTCACGGGCGTGACCATGGGCGTGTAACCTGCGCGGTGTTCCAGACCTGTTTCCGCCACAACGGGTGCGTTCCGTCAAGATGCTCAAAATGCTGTGCAAGGAGCAGGATGAAAAATCTCCACTCTTCAAGCAAGAAATCTTGATCTCTTAGAGAAGGCTGAAAGGCTGACTATGGAGAACGTAGATTTCTGCCAGCTCAAGAGAGACAACAATGCAAGCTCCAACCTTGACCTGATGTGCAAGTTTGGAAAAACTATGAAGGCGCTGGTACATAGCAGGGAAGCATGCTACTCTCTCACCAAGGAGGTTATGCTTCTAAAGAAGGATAAAAATAAGGTGGGCTTCCTGAAGACGAGGGCTAATAAAGTCAGAAGTATGGAGGACAAATCTTCCATTAAAGGAAACCAAGTAGCAAGCTCCTTCAAACCAGAGATCTCCCCTCCACTGGTTAATGGTTGCTGCTCCACTCAAATAAGGGAGCTGGAATGCTTTAAGGAAGATAGATCAGACAGACCCTGCGGGATGAAGGCTAGGCAACCCAATCTTGGGAATCTCAAAAAGGGGAGCTCCACAAGTGAAGCAAAGAACATGCCCAAGACCTCAAAGGTACCCCAGAAAGTTGTGAGGTGGCAGGAACTTACTGAGTTCAGAATAAAGAAGAGATCAATAAAGAAGAATGAATCTAGAAGGGAAACTGTGAATGGCGACAATCACATCTACCATCAGCACAACTCACCTTCTGTGCTTCATTCATTTGTTCACATACAAAGAACCCCAGCTCACAAAGTCAGTCAGAAAAGGCGATTCAACAGGTTTGAATGATGGCACTGTCGCAAGACAGGCCACTTTGCAATCGATTGTTGGTACAATCCAACTGCTCCAAAGGTAACGAATGCTAAGCCTGCAAAACGCTTTATTCATTACAAATATGTATACCCTGGAGTAACTAAATCTAGTATGCCTATTAATGCTAACAAATTCCAAGGACCCAAATTCATTTGGGTTCCTAAGGGATTGTAATCTTGTCTTGCAGGTAGTCCAAGTGCCCACTAGAAGCAAATCTGGGCCTTGGACAAGGTGGCCGTTCTGACCCATCGACAGAACAGCAAAATTAGCACACTAACACTCTTAGTGCAGGGTTCGTACCAAAAGGCAACATCCAAGCAGGGCGGAAGAATGCCATAGGCAGACGCGTTAGGAAGAATGTGTATCCTAGACATGTTTTAACGACAAAATTGTCTCGACAGAACATCGTTTAAATAATGTAAATATTACTAAATTAGATAAATAAGAGCCGTTCGATGCAGCATACATCGATTCCTCCTCAATAAACTCAAAAATAAGTGCACGCCTCTTCACCTACTCCCAATATAAGTATAGTGAATGTCTAGGATGGAGCTCATTTCGCCTAATACATTCCTCGACAAACCAGCTCTTTGTCTCCGATCTATCGTCTTCCCAGGAACAATGTCAACAGAAAAAGGAACAGGCGAGATTCTGTGGGACCAAATGGAAGCTCTTATAGAAAAGGCAGTAAACAAAATCAGGGATGAGATGAAGGAGGAGGTAAAATCAATAAAGGAGGACATCACTCAACTGCAAACTCAACATGCGGAGTCCACGATCCTCATCATGAACAGACTCACCAACCACGAGCAAACTCTAGACGCTCATCTTCTGGAACTAAGAAACTTTATTGATGTCGGTGATCATGAAACCCTTGAATAGATATTTGAACTGAAGGAGTCCGTAATGCAAGAAATTCAAGACGGGGAAAGGATGATTAGAGAAGAAATTCAGGAGGAAATCAAGGGAGGCATCGCTGCCTGCTCGCATCAAGCGAAATGGGTAAGTAATCAAGTAAAGCAAGCGCTTCAAGTTACCCCCTCTGAATGCATACCCACTGAACTCTCCACCAGCTCCGACTCCGAAACTGAATCGGGTGAATCCGCAACAACCAGAAAGAAGAGGAAAATTTCCTGCGAAAAGTACAGGAAGAAAAGAGTAGATGAGGTCCAACTGGACCTAGATTCTAGACGGTGGAGTCCTCGCTCGACCGAGATCATCACTGAATCCTGGATAGCGTTTGGACATGGTCAGAAGGACCATGAGAGAGTGTACTCCTCCATCGAATGGAATCATCACAAGAAAGATCTGGAAGAAAGAATAAGACATAAGACGGCTTTTCCCCATGGCCCCCTCCTCCTCCAAAGAAGATTCCAAAGCCGATGCACTTCTATAGATGACAGAAGAAGAAGGAAGCTAGCTCCAGCAAGGCATACGAAGACATTCCATTTAAAAACAATTGAACGCCAGTCATTTCTTAAGTTAACATTACATAAAGAACACTTAGTCCAGTTAAACGACCAGTCTTATATATGGACAATTCTAGTATAAAAAAATTTATATATGCCTGCTTATAAGGCATATGCATGTGATATTATTGTGGCATACTATTATTAATGTGCATGGTATTCATAAAAATGCAATTACGGCTATATCTAGTTATTGCCTACTGATAACTGACAACATTCCCTGCACCTTGTGTGCTTAGCTAGCAAAATAACATACATGGGTCTATGCAAGAAATCAGATGCGGGTTATGCAGGTTATGTAGGTTATGCAGGTTGCGCAGGTTATGCTAGACATCAGATGCAGATTATGCAGGATGCAAGGAAGACAGGAAGAGTACATCAGGGACATGTCAATTCCTTGGTGGAAGACTGATCTCTTGGAGTAGTAAGAAGCAATATCTACAGCAGAATCAGAGTATATCTCGGCTGGAAGCTGTTGTGCCCAACTGCCATGGATCAAACATCAACTTGAAGATTACAACCTAAAGATGGCCAAAACACCCCTCTTTTGTGACTCTTCAAGCGCAATCTCAATTGCTAAGAATCCCGTTTCTCACAGCAGGACTAAGCATATTGAGATCAGGTATCACTTCATTAGGGAGCATGTGGAAAATGAGGATATCACCCTTGAGTTTGTCCCAACAGACAAACAAGTGGCTGATATATTTATAAAGCCCCTAGATGAAGCTAAGTTCAACTTCTTCAAATTCCAACTGGGAATGTTGAACCTAGAGTAATCCTCTATTTAGTTGTCACTAACCCCTTTCTAGATGATTGGTCAGACAAGGTTTCAGGATTTGGATGAACTATAACCGGGCAAGGGGGAGCCTTGGACTATTGTTTACTTAAAAGAAGCTCCAGGATAGAAGTCAAAAAGGGGGAGAAAGAAGAAGCAGTCATCAAATACTCAAGACAAGATTGCTCAAGAAAACCTCAAAGATATGGGGAGCAAAGAAGTAGGTGGAGCCGTAAAGAAGAGACATCAAATCAAGGGGGATACGCTGGTTTGATGCACTCAGGGAGTTCAGCAAAGATAAGTACAATCTTACATGCTCAAAGTTAAGATTATAATATTTATTGTCCAGTGAAAGTCGTCTTTAATAAAGATTCTGAATTCTTCAAATAGGGGGAGATTGTTGGGAATCTTGCCCACATGATTCCTGATTTGAAGAAGTCACCAAGCCAAGAAAACTTCACTTTGTATTTGATTACTTCTGTAGCTTAAAGTCTCAGGAAATTAATGAAATGTCATCGAGAAGATTAGGAGACATCGTCGACAAAGTATGATTATCGTCATGATATTGAGTAAAGCGAACTCAGAAGGAAGATCGACAACCACCGAGATTTGGCGTGTTCGTCGAACGCGGAAGGAAGATCGTCGAGCTCAGAAGGAAGATAGATGACCGCCGAGATTTGGCGTGTTCGTCGAACGCGGAAGGAAGATCGTTGAGCTCAGAAGGAAGATCTACGACCGCTGAGATTTGGCGTGTTCGTCGAGCGCAGAAGCAAGATTATCGAACTCGGAAGGAAGATCATCGACCGCTGAGACTCGGCAAGATCGTCGAACAAAGAATGCAGATCGTCGAACGAAGGATGGCAAGTTCGTCGATCGCAGAATGCTGTTCGTCGAACGCAGAGAAGATGCAGTATCGTCGACTTCACCAAAGTGGTCGTGTCGTCGAGAAAGAACAAACATCGTCGTAAAGAATGCATGCCGTCGAGAGAACGATATGATCACGACGACATGATGGAAGAAGGAAGATCGCGACGACATAGTCAGAGATAGCTTGTCGTTGTAATGATGCAAATATCTTCAAGACAGAATTCAAATCTTACAGACGTGCTGTCAGCTATTAATGCCACCACCTGATTGTCCAATCAGCGCATGGTTTGATAGATGGGCGTGTGACAGTAAAGGAAATTGTATGTGACCATTATACGGCTTGTCCATTTTATAAAAAGGGAACTGTGTTGCCCTAGAAAAAGGAGAAGCTTGCTGTGCAAGAAAAAGAACGAGGAAAAGAATTCTGCCGCTCTTCAGTAGAAAAGTATATTCAGCGGAGAAGAAAGAGAACAAGATTCAAGTGTTCTCAAAAGAATCAGTCATCTTCATTGACTGAGAAGTCGCCGTTCAACATCAGGCAAAAGGTAGAGATTGAAGAAGAACTGCGCTGTCAAAGATCTGAATCAGAAGAATCTTCTTCAATCATAAGAGGCCAATCGTCATCAGGCTAAGTTGCCGATCCACATCAGGCAGAAGAACGGTTGTATTACTGTAACTTTCTTGTAAGGCTTGCGGGCCAAATTGTCTAGCTTGAGGGCTGGAGAGCTGTGAGGCTTGAGGGCCAGGGCAGTGCACTTGCGGGTGCATCTTGTCGAGCTTGCAGGCTCGGGGGAAGTAGGGGTTTGCGGGCCTAGGCTGTTGGGACTTGCGGGTCTGTGTTGTAGGGCTTGAGGGCCTGAGTGTCGAGCTTGCGGGCTCGGGGGTAGTAGGGGCTTGCGGGCCTAGGTTGTTGGGACTTGCGGGTCTGTGGTGTAAGGCTTGAGGGCCTGAAGATTTGGCGGCGTTTACCAAGCCTAGCACACAGCTGGGTAGGCGCGGAGGGAGATAGGACTACTAAAGACACCCGGTCTTGAGGAACCACTATAGATCGTTGTGTGTTTTTCTGTGGTTTGTTCTTTACTTTACATATCTGTTAATCAAGAATCAAGAACACCTAAAAGGGGATAATATAATTTCAAAAACCTATTCACCCCCCCCCCTCTAGGTGATAAAGTAGACACTCAATAAACAACACTAGTTGATCCACGAATTGAGAGACACAGTTCATACCCCAAACCCTCATAAATAATTTCAAATGATGATCCATCATGTAAACATGTTTTGATTAAATTAGTAATAGGTTTCCGCCTGAGCGTCTGCAGTTGTCTCCTGCATCACGTGGCATCATGATGCGTATTTTCTCTTACTCTGATATTCCTAAATTCGGAGAAAATGGGGGTTGTGATAGTTGGTATCAGAGGGAGGTTGTTCGACAAGTCGGTCGGGCAACAAATTCTGATATGTTATTTGTTTTGCTTTCATTGCATACACACACCGATGTGTCATCAGTACGTCTTGGCCGAAGCATGAACACTACACTCATAGCATGATAAGAAGTATACGGGGCATATTATGTAGTATGGGATGCATAATATATGTTTGTAAATGGATCCACCATAGGTGGCAACATGTGATGGTTATGTAGTATGGGATGCATAACCATCATCACATGGATGACCATTAGCACATTTTTTTCATTACATGCAATATTATGTAGTATGGGATGCATAATATTTCATGTGTACGCCACTCATAACATGCATTAAGGCCTTTATTAGAATGCATAGCACAACATACATTACATAGCATTGCATAAGCACACGTGTGAAGTTACAGACTTATATGATGACACACGTACACCCATGATTTCAAATGAACAGAAAATTCATGCATTCATGCCATTTGCACATGAGTCAAGAGGGACGATATAGTATCGTTCCCGAATTTAGCGTATCATCATGAAAATCCGAGAGCAAGGTGGTAGCAATGGCAAGTATCTGTACATGTATGTTCTCAACCAAGCAGTGTAGTTCTAGTGTAAGGTTAAGTTTTAATTATAGGTGTATGCGTATTAGCAGAGATGCCGCGCAAGCAAGTCGCGACTAGGTCGACTCCCCAGTCGGAGGGTGAGTCATCCGGAGCGCAGAGTGAAGCTTTGATCGAGAGTCTGCGCCAGAGCAATGAGGCTCTGACTAGGCAGATGGTTGCGATGCAATCGCAAGTTGAGGCGTTGTTGTCTGCCGGAGCTAGGTAACAACCTGTAGTGCAGGCCCCCGTAGTAGCACAGACAGTACCTAGTCCTCCTTCTCTCTTGGTACCCCCAGTAGCGATACCTCAGGAAATGAATATCATTTCGCACTTTCAAAGGTTGGGTCCTCCATCGTATGATAGACGAGTTGATTTTGTGGCCTTAAACGATTGGATTATAGCCATGGAAGAGATGTTCTCGTATTCAGGAATCACAGTGGATCAGAAGGTGATGGTTGCCGCGTACCAGCTTAAGGGTCTCGCAAAGAGTTGGTGGCTGAGGGAGAAGGAAGACCTTTCCGAAGGATGTTCGTGGGAAGCCTTCAAAGGAATGTTGTTAAGAAAGTTTCTGCCGTCGGTAGAGCAAGACCGGTTGATCAATGATTTCCTGCATCTGAAGCAAAGGCAGCTCTCGGTGAGCGAGTATGAGATTGAGTTTTGCAACTTGAGCAGGTTTGCTCCGGCCCTGGTAGCCTCGGAAGAAGGAAGATTAAAGAGATTTCTGGGTGGTCTCCGCAGTGATATCCAGTAGCTGGCCAGTGCGTACATGTCGAAGAAGTACACCGAGGTAGTAGAGGCAGTGCTGAAGGTTGAGGTAATTGATAATGCCAAGAATCGTGGATCAATGATGAAGAAGGGAAAGAGAAAGGCTGGAGAAGAAGGAAATTCTGGTGCGCCTGCCTTGGTCTTGAAGAAAGGAGGTGGTGAGGTCTGCAGTTTCTGTGGCCGCTCTGGCCATCCAGTTGAGAGGTGTTTCAAGAGGAAAGGAGTTCAAAAGCAGCAGCGAGTGCTGGCAATTTAGGGTGCTCCGAAGGGAGAGGTGCTCTGCCCGTTGTGCAAGAGGAAGGGGCATGATGTGGCCAGTGTTGGACTAAAGATAAAGTTGCTTCCAGTGCTGACAGAAGGGGCACTTGAAGTTTCAATGCCCGCTAGTTCAACCCCCGTTGCAGCCAGTTCCGCTTCGAGCCTTGCCGCTGCCGCAGCATCAGGATAAAGGAAGAGGAAAGCTGAATGTGTTAACCCAGGAGCAAGCGCAGTCTTCGACCCAAGTGATCGCAGGTTAGACCTTATGCCAGCTGTTTAGTCTCGATTCCTTTTAGTTTTCTTGTATTAGACTAGTTTCTTTTTCGCGCTTATAGGGAGATTTAAGGTAAAGAATCATTGGGCGTGTGTTCTGTTCGATTCGGGTGCTACCCATTCGTTCGTAGCAAGGGCTTTCATCGAGCGTCACCGTTTGACCCCTGAGATGGGCAGCGATTCGTTCCTCGTTAAGTTCCATTCTGGTGATTTGGTATCCTCGAACTAGTGCGTCCGAAGTTGCCCCGTTCTTTTAGGAGATTTCTTGGCTGTTGCTGATCTCAAGGTGTTGGACCTAGAAGACTTTGACGTGATTTTGGGTATGGATTGGTTGTCCAGTTATGATGTTGTCATTCGATGCAAGGAAAAGCGTCTGGACTTTGTGATGGACAACGGTCATCCCATGAGCATTTTTGGGTCTTCGTACTAGTGTTCCCCGATAATCTCTGCGGTCTGTGCTCAGAAACTGTTAATTTCTGGTTGTTTGGCTTACCTTGTTTCTGTAGTAGAAACTGTTACTGGATCGCCATATATTGAGGGTGTTCCGGTAGTGCGAGAGTTTCCTGATGTCTTTCCCATCAGTCTTCCTGGCCTTCCGCCTGTTAGAGATGTGGAGTTCGTTATTGATCTTGAGCCTGGTACTCATCCTATCGCTAAGGCACCGTACCGTATGACCCCACACGAGTTAGAAGAGTTGCGAACTCAGTTAGATGAGCTGTTGTAGTATGGATTCATTAGGCCAAGTTCTTCGCCCTTGAGTGCTCCAGTGTTGTTTGTGAAAAAGAAGGATGATTCCATGAGGTTGTGCATAGATTATAGAGAATTAAACAAAGTGACCATCAAGAACAGGTATCCGTTGCCGAGGATAGATAATCTGTTTGATCAGTTGCGTTGTAGCTCAGTGTTTTTGAAGATTAACCTTCGATCAGGCTACCATCGGTTGAGGATCCGTGAGTCAGACGTTCCCCAGACTGCCTTTCATTCCCTTTATGGTCATTTTGAGTTTCTGGTTATGTCTTTTAGTTTGACGAATGCACCCTCTGCATTTATGGACATGATGAACCGCGTTTTAAGGATTTTCTGGATCATTTTGTTGTGGTATTCACCGATGATGTGTTGGTATATTCCAGAAGTGCAGAGGAGCAATGCTACGCATTTGCGCTTAGTATTGTCTACTCTTAGAGAGCACAAGTTGTATGCGAAGCTGAGTAAGTGCGAGTTCTGGCTTCCTCAGGTATCCTTTCTGGGTCATGTGGTGAACAAGGATGGAATTACTGTAGACCCCGCTAAGATTTCTGCTGTGTTGGATTGGAAGACGCCTTCAACGCCTAAGGAAATAAGGAGTTTCTTAGGGTTAGCTGGGTACTACAGGTGATTTGTTCAAGGATTCTCAGTGCTGTCAGCACCTTTAACTAAGCTTACCCAGAAGAATACCGCTTTTGTTTGGATCGATAAGTGCGAATAAGCCTTACAGGAATTAAAGAGGCGTTTGTGCAGTGCACCTGTGTTGTCCTTGCCGATCGAAGGAATAGAGTATGTTGTTTATGTGGACGCATCTCACATTGGACTATGGTGTGTTTTGATGCAAGAAGGAAAGTTGATTGCCAATGGATCTAGACAATTAAAAGTTCATGAAAAGAATTACCCTACGCATGACTTAGAATTTGCTACAGTGATTTATGCTCTAAATCTTTGGAGACATCTATAAGATGGAGTGTCATGCAAGATTTATACGGATCACAAGAGTCTGAAGTATGTCTTTACCCAGAAAGAGCTGAATTTGCGCCAGCGCAGGTGGTTGGAGTATGTTGCGGATTATGAGGTTGATATCCTGTATCATCCGGGTAAGGCTAATGTGGTGGTCGATGCCCTGAGTGGAAAGACTGCACATATCTTCTGTACAACCCTGTATTCACCGAGTAGGTTCCTGGGACCCAAAAGGTCTTTTAGAACATCATTTTTCAGCATGTTCCAGCAGGGGGGGGGGGGGCGAGAGGAGGATGTGCGAGCCCCCCTCTCGCCCCCGCCCCCAGTAAAGGGGGGCGAGCCCCCCTCTCGCCCTCGCCCCCAGTAAAGGGGGGCGAGAGGAGGAGGGGAAAGCCCCCCTCTCGCCCCCACCCCCAATTTAGGGGACGAGAGAAGGAGGGGCGAGCCCCCCTCTCGCCGCCGCCCCCAGTATAGGGGGGCGAGAGGAGGAGGGGCGAGCCCCCCTCTCGCCCCCGCCCCCAGTAGAGAGGGGCGAGAGGAGGAGGGGCGATCCCCCCTCGCCCCAGCTCCGGTAAGGGTGGCCAGCCCCTTCTCGCCCAACCCCGAAGAGAGGGGGTGGTCTCACTTTAGCGAACCAGAATGGCGGGATTTGGCTATCGACAGGCCAAACTTGAGGGCGTTTTCTTAATCTCGTGGGCCAGAATTTGGTTATTTGCAGACCCATTTCCAAAAACTATAAATAAGCCCAAGGGGGCACCATTTGGAGGCAGTTCTCTCTTTTGGCCTACTCTCTCCCTTAGTTCCTTTGTTGGGTGGAGAGAGCCTCCAATGGTGCCCAAGCTTATCATTGTCTTGGGAGGGGAAGCGCTCTAAGACCTTCCAGGTGTGTGGTGGGAACTCCTCGCTAAGCCCTTGGCCTTGTTCCTAGTTCCTTAGCCTCTTAGCCTAGAACTCTCCCTTCGGAGGAGTAAGTGTTGGTCACCCCTCAACTTGTTGAGGGCCCGAACAACTCAAGTGACCAATTTATTGGTTTCAACATTTATGGTGCGGTGAGCATAGAGAGTGACCAACCCAAGAAACTCTCAAGCTGAGCTACATGGACGGAGGCGGAGGATCCAACCCAAGCCACTCGCAGCCCCCGGTGGTTGGAGTAACGTTGGAGATGTTTGAAATTTTCAAGCGGGAGTTCCTGCAAACCTTGCAGCTAACTTTCGCCACGATAGGCGAAGGTAGGAGAGGAAGTGGTCCGGAGGTCGCGCCTCAGCAGGAGGGCGATAGCACTCTCAGCCAGCAACCCAGGAAGGAGGTGCCAGCAGGGGGGAGTGGGGATGCATTCTGCCCCCACTCGCCCGGACCCCTAGGAGGGGGAGAGTGGGGAGGCACCAGGACCCCACTCTCCCAGCCCCAAGGGGGCGAGTGGGGAGGCGCCAGGCCCCCACTCGCCCAGTGCCAAGGGGGCGAGTGAGGAGGCGCCAGACCCCCACTCGCCCAGCCCCAAAGGTGGGCGAGCATAAGAAGTCCTTTGTGTGAGCTGATCCTCTCGGCCCCGGTTCCAAAGGGGTTCGGGGGACAGGAGATGTCTCACTACTCCGGCAAGGATGACCCTGTCCTGCACCTGTAGTGGTTAAGGACATGGTCTCCATCAGGCCCATGCTAGACGCTTTCAAGTGCCGACTCTTCGCGACAACTCTGACGGAGAAGGCTAGGGATTGGTTCCACCAGCTCCCTGCGGGATCTATCTATGCCTTCGAATACTTGCGTGGAGTTTTCATGCTGCGCTTCTCGATATCAAGGAAGAGGAAGAAAGATGTCGAAGCACTTTTCAAAATCAAGCAAGAGCCAGGGGAGTTACTGGCTCACTATGTTGACCGGTTTCAGGAGGAGGTTCTCCTCACCCAAGAGGTGCTAGGCTATACCCTCCAGCTCGCTTTCATCGTGGGGATGCAGTGGGGATTCTTTAAGATGGACCTCAGGAGGAGAGCTCCTTTGTCTTTTGAGGAGTTGATGGAAAGGGTGGCGGAAGAAGTTGAGAGTGAGGAAGCCAACCCGGAGTTCGCAAGAAGGTTGGACAAGCTGAGTGAGCCATAGGCAAGGCAGCAGGGGGGAGGGTAGGGGCTCCCAAGAGGAAGTTCGACCAAGAGGAGGACAACTTCCAGGAGGAGGGGCCCGACCTCCCAGGGTGGAGGCAGGGACCGAAGGCACCTTCTCCACCACCCCAGCAAAACATGGCGATCGACCACAGAAGAAGAAGAAATCGTACGAGAGGAAGAGGGGGAGTCCGGGTGGGGTTACCTTACTGTGACATCCATGATGAGGAGGGCACGCGACATCCGCCTGACCCGAGTTCTTGGAAATAAGGGAGGCGAGGGGTCCGAAGTCGCAATGTCAGCAACCTGAGGAGGTCGAGGAGGACCATGCCTGGGAGTAGAAGTCTGAGTCCCGGTCTCCGTGCTTAGCTTTTTCTTTAAATCCATGTAGTATGATGGTTTATTTCCTTACTTAGTTTTTCTTGCATGTAACCGGATGACTAATGTAATGAAAGTTTTTCAAAGAATATTTCACCTCGGACGGTTTCGCTGCCCGGGCTCTCTCTAGCCGGTAGGGAAGGTTGACCTCCCAGGGAGGGTAAGTATTTTTCCCCTCGGATGGTTCGCTGACCAGGCTCTCTCTAGCCGGCAGGGCAGGTTGACCTCCCAGGGAGGGTAAGTATTTTTCCCCTCGGATGGTTCCGCTGACTGGGCTCTCTCTAGTCAGCAAGGCAGGTTGACCTCCCAGGGAGGCTAAGTATTTTCCCCTCGGATGGTTCCGCTGACCAGGCTCTTTCTAGCCAGCAGGGAAGGTTGACCTCCCAGGGAGGGTAAGTATTTTTCCCCTCGGATGGTTCCGCTGACCGGGCTCTCTCTAGCCGGCAGGGCAGGTTGATCTCCTAGGGAGGGTAAGTATTTTTCCCCTCGGATGCTTCCGCTGACCGGGCTCTCTCTTGCCGGCAGGGCAGGTAGAACTCCCAGTGAGGGTAAGTATTTTTCCCCTAGGATGGTTCCGCCGACCGGGCTCTATCTAGCCGGCAGGGCAGGTTGACTTTGTTAAAATTTTTGAAATTTGACCGTTTAGGAGTAAGCAAGAGTTGCATCAACTGAGTTAAAGCCAAACAACCACAATGCCACACAGCAACACAAGAAACTTTATTGAAACACAAACTTCATTTATAGTGCGAGGTATACATGACGAGACATGATTCATCAGAATCACGGAGACGAGAAGAACAAAACACACCAAAACAAATCTGGCGGCTAGACAAGCTGAGACCGCACAGACCGCTCGACTCCAGAAGTCGCCCGGCTTGACCTGAGATCGCATGAACAGAAACCGGACAGACTGCCAGCACTGCAAGACCGCACCTCAGACCACACGAACTGGACCTTTATTGGAACGAAGAACTGAAGCTGTCTTCAGACCGCAACTCAGATCGCCTAACCGCTGAAGGTCGCCTGACCGCTGAGCTCGCTGCAAACAGCACAAGAATGAACATACACCAGTTCGCAGACAGACGCTGCCGAACTGTTTATTCAAGCCACTGGGAATCACCAAGGAAGAAGACCGCAACCTGCTGATCGCAAACCTGCAAACACACCAAACAGTCAGCTCGCTTCCGAGACCGCCCGGCCTCATAGTGAGACCGCACGAATTAACCCAGGCTCAGTTCTCACAGTTCTCGTTAGGAATGACGGGCCCTACAACTCTATTTATAGTCGGGTAGATGGATGTCGTCACCGCACAGGAGAGATACAATCACCACCCGTCTGATCGCCAGCGGTCTCATAAAGAAGACCGCGCGATTAGACCACTTGGATGATCGTCCGACCAAGACGTAGATCAGCAGACTAGATCGCGCACAGGTCGCGCGAACACGAGATCGCGCACAAGTCACGCGGTCACAAGGGGACTCCTTCCTTAGACCACCAGGAACAAACCAGGAACCATCTGGCCGATTTAGAACAAGTCGCCAGATCGCCAAGCACAAACCGCCCGGACAGGCGGTCACACATAGGAACAGACCGCCCGACCTTCTAACACAGAAGACAGGACAACCAGAAGATCGACTCGGGAACAGACCGCGGCTTACAAAAAACAACCCGGCAGAACCAACAGTTCGCCAGAATAGACCGGCAGAATACAAACATAGGTCGCGCTGTCTCGGCGGTCTCCCAAAATCAGACCGCCCGGACACCTCCATTCCACTTCAAAATTTCAACACTCCCCCTAGAAGTGGGAAGTGGAGACTAGCCTGAGTAAAATCCGCAACCGTGTAAACGGTCCCTTCGCCAGCGGCTTTGTGAAGATGTCTACGACATTGTCCACACTCCGAACATGCTCGACCATAAGAGATCCTTCGAACACCTTTTCATGAATGAAATGGTGCTCAATCTCAATATGCTTGGTCCTCGCGTGACAGACTGGATTATTAACCAGCTTGAGAGCACTCTCATTGTCCCCGCATAGCACAGTGGGACCTCGAACCTCCACATGAACGTCCTCCACCAACCTCCTGAGCCAAACGACTTCTTGAGCTGCCAAGGCCGAAGCCTTGTATTCCGCTTCTGTGGTAGATACGAACACCGAGTCCTGCTTTTTGCTGCACCAAGGGATAGCTGTGGGGCCCGTCATAAAGACATAACCAGATGTTGATCTCCAATCATCCACGTCTCCCCCGTAGTCAGCATCCATGTATCCATGCAACTCCAAGCTTGACCCTCTCCTAAATAAGAGACCCAAATCAGAGGTCGACTTCACATATTTCAGAATCCCTTTTGCCGCCAGAAGATGAGGCTTCCGTGGCTCCGCCATGTACCGACTCACTTTGCCAACAACACAAGCAATATCAGGCCTCATGATGGTCAAGTAAATCAAGCTCCCAACCAGAGCTCGGAACACCAACGGATCAGACAGAACTCTTCCCTCATCCTTCCAAAGTTTATGATGCTGTTCTAGAGGTATAGAGCTGCTCTTCCCTTCTTCCATGCTAAATTGTAGAACAATCCGCTCCGCATATCCTTCCTGAGAAACAAGCACTCCGCTCTCCCGCCTCTGAACCTCGAGTCCAAGGAAATGGTGAAGCTCCCCCAGATCCTTCATCTCGAACCAGATAGCAAGTTCAGCTCTCAGCCTTGCTACCGCCTCCTTCGAGTTCCCGGTGACAATCATGTCATCCATATACAGCAGCACAATAACCCGAAGCACCTCCTCCTTCTTAACAAACAAGCTAGAATCAGAGTCTGAAGCAAAGAACCCACAGAATAAGAGATACTCTGCGATCTTTCCATACCACGCCCGAGGCGCTTGCTTCAACCCATATAAGGCCTTCTTCAGTTTGCAGACGTAGTCCAGACTATCCTCCGAAATGAAACCCTGTGGCTGGATCATGAAGATATCCTTGTCAATCTCTCCATATAAGAAAGCATTCTTAACATCAAGCTGCCAAATCTCCCATCCACAGGATGCCGCCAAGGCAATAACAAATCGGACCGAAGTCATCTTTGCCACTGGACTAAACGTCTCATCATAATCTTCACCATACTGTTGTGAGAACCCGCGAGCTACAAGGCGAGCCTTGTATCGCTCGATCGTACCGTCAGCTTTCTTCTTGAGCTTGTAAACCCACTTGCATGTTACAGGGGTAATGCCCTTAGGACTGGGCACTAGAGACCAAGTCTCATTCTTCTTGAGGGCATCCATCTCTTCTTGCATAGCAATATCCCACTGCTTCACGCCTTTGGCTTTCTCAAAGCTCGATGGCTCCCTCTCATCCAAGGCACCAGCGAAGAAACATGAGACGAAGATCACCATGTTTCCTCCTGTGTATCGGCTGGTGGCTTGATAGTCCTCTTCGACCTCCTAAGAGGTTGCACCTGACTAACCACCTCCTCAGCTGCTTCTTCTATGCAAGCTCCTCTTCCAGATGAACTTGGAGCATCACTCCCCCTGCTTCCAGAACCTGAAGTCTCCATCTCAGAGCTTGACACAGCTGGAGCTCCTGGTGAAACAGGCAACTCCACTTGAAGACTTCCCGCAGCTTTCCTTGCTTCATCAACACTGCTCTCCGGTAGTTCAACTCCTGAACTCCCTTTGTAGGAAGTCACTTCATTGAACACCACATCTCGAGAAACCACTGATCTCCGTGTCTCAGGATCCATGCATCTCCATCCTTTCTTCCGCTCATCATACCCAACAAAGACTAGCTTCCTTGCTTTTGCATATAGCTTTGTCCGAAGAGCATCAGGAATATGCATATAGCAGGTTGACCCGAACACCCGAAGGTGAGCAACACTTGGTTTCTCCTTGAACATCAGTTCGTGCGGGGTCTTCATGTTGATAGGACTTAGAGGCATTCTGTTGATGACGTAAGCCGCACAAGACATTCCCTCCGCCCAAATGGACTTTGGGATACTCTTGGCATGAATCCAACATTTGCAGGTTTCCGTCAGATGACGGATCTTCCTCTCCGCAATGCCATTCTGCTGTGGAGTATGGGCACAAGTGAGCTCTCTCTGAACGCCGTGTTTCCTGCAAAAACTAGAGAACTCATCAGAGGTGAACTCCCCACCATTGTCAGTTCTCAATTTTTTCACCCGCAGGCCTAACCGACCTTCCACCAGCTCCTTGAACTCCACAAACTTCGCAAAGGCTTCTGACTTTTCTTTCAAGAAATACACCTAGACATATCTGGTGTAATCGTCAATCAACCCTAACATATATCTATTGCCTCCAAGGCTTGGAGTGGTTGTCGGTGTCACGACCCGTCTCGACAAGAGTCAGAGCGCACTTCGGGCGGGCCGTGATGCCACAGGCATGAGCAAAACAGGAAACCATGCTTGCTAAGGCGGAAACAGAAATACTACAATAGTGTTGAATTTATTACTTTGAAAAGAAATTAGTATTATAAGTATGCGGAAGCCACAATGAAAGGTTAAACTATGCATTTTCATTAAAATCAGATGTCATACATTATACTAAAATGATGAACATGCAATGGGTCACAATAGTAAAATGCTATAAGTAAAATGATTTGATACAAGCAAGAACACCCTAAGAGTTGTCCACAATACCAGAGAAAATGGCTGACAATAACTAATACAAGAAAAGTAGATCCAACAGTACTGAAACAAATACATAGAACCTGCTGACACAGTAATCAAAATAGAACCTCCAAGCAAAACTGCAGCTAAACGAAGAAAACTCAGGGAGCAGACGACGCGGTCACGAACCCTAAGGCAAATCCAAACAGAAGGAAAATGCCTCAGAACAAGAAAATAATAGAAAACAAGCTGTAATCTTAAGTACATGCACAAATAAATCTAAAGTACCAATTAACTCTTGAAACAGGCTAGAGAAATAGGCAGGTAACTGAAACAAGCTGAAACTATCTAAAAATATTAGCCTACTCCGGAGTATAGCCTAAACAAGTATTTGCAATGACATAAGCGGTTATCTATGAAATGCGTAGGTGTTTATAGTGGGCACACATGGTTCACACTCAAGTCCAAGTGTAAGGCTTACCAGAATAAGGGTATTCCATGCTCACCGTGACCATGCAAGCAAGACGTTGCACCACCTAAAACCTAGTTTCCATGATTCGCTTATGACACTCAAGACCTAAGGGTTTCATGTTTTTCCGAGGAGATTCCTATCACAACGCGACATGCTCGAGAGAGATAGTTCTTATGCTATCAGATATTGATAATAATTTAGAATACCAGTAAAAAGAAATTAAATTCTTGTTTGCAAGCGAGAGGGAATTTCTCCACTTGCCTTAAGGTGAAGCAGGAACTGCTAGCGGCAGCTAGGCGGCGCAAGCAAGGTCAAAGGCACTATTGAACCTGCTCAGGAATAATCGCAGGCAATATTTGATACGTGACAACAGAAAACCACAAGCTAACACGGGCAGTTTAAATCGCGAAAACAAAATCAGAAGCGGATTAGCAATTTACCTCCCTCAAGTATGAGGGGAGAGGAGTTACCGCGAACAAATCGGAGATTTGGCGGCGCTTAGGAGACGGAGGCCCTAAATCAGAGAGAGTTTTGGAGAGGTTCCGCCACTAGATCCGGCGAGCGGCACCGGAAACACAAACAAAGTCGGGATTAGACGATTATACGACGAACGCAAGGCGGACCGACGAAATTTCGTCGATCGGAGAGCGAAAATCATCACTAAAAATTAGGGCAAAAATGAAATCGAAGATTTGGCAGAGATCCTTACCCAAGGAGACCAGATCTGGGCTCAAGAGTCCACGGGGAGGGGTTTCGGGCGAAGCCGTAGGAGTCCCCTTGAAGTCCACCGGCCGAAACGGAGAGGAAGAGGGGCTGTCAACCTCTTAGAGGAGGAGGAGCCACTGCCGGCCCTCAAGAAGGCTGCTGCCGTCGACCTAGAGAGGGGAAGGAGGGGATCTGTCGTCGACCTGGAGAGGGAGGGAGGCAGCCTTTGCTGCGGTCGTCGGCCAGGAGGAGGAAGGGAGGCGCAGGCAGCAGCGCAGATGCCGACTGGAGGCGGAGCAGGTGGGGGCGGTGGAGGTGCACGCAGGAAACGAGAGCGGGGGAGCCGTCTGGGAGCAGAAACGGGAGAAGCGGCGCTATGAGGCGGGATTGGGAGGAGCGGCTCGAGACTTGGACCGAGAGAGATGTCGAGGGAAAGGGGGGGGGGGGGGGTGGGGGGGGCTCGGCTGAGGTTAATATGAGAGGGTTTTATTTTATTTTATTTAAACATATTATTATTATTATTATTATTATCTCTAAGTTAAATATTTAAGGGTTGTTACAATCTCCCCTACATAGAAAGTTTCGTCCCGAAACTTAGAATTTCCTGGCTGGGGGCTATTATAACTAAGATAGCAAAAGAGAAGAGAACAAGAGCGGAGGCATACCGGGATCAAGAGAAAAGGTGCGGATACTTGCTACGCATGTCAGCTTCGAGCTCCCAAGTGAACTCCTCAGACTTGCCATGCATCCAAAGTACCTTCACCATAGGAATATTTCTCTTTCGAAGCTTGCATTCTTGCCATTCCACTATCTTGGTGGGCTCAATCGGATAAGACAAGTTAGCTTCAGGAACCACCGGGATTTCCTCAAGAACACGAGTAGGATCATGGATGTATTTTCGGAGCTGACTGACATGGAAAACATCGTGAACACCGGACAACGAATCTGGCAACTCCAAAAGATAAGCAGATCCTCCAACACGCTCTGAGATGGTGTACGGCCCCACAAATCTCGGGCTGAGCTTATGATTACGACCAAACCGTTTCACCCCAAGAGTAGGAGAAACCTTCAAGAACACCCGATCACCTACTGCAAACTCCAACGGACGGCGGCGCTGATTAGCATATTTCCTCTGTATTTCAATGGCACGACTGAGCTGAAGATGAGTCTTCTTGGTGGCTTCTTCCATTTCCTGAAGTAACTCAGGGCCCAACACCACCTTCTCACCAACTTCTGACCAATAGAGAGGAGTTCTACAACTACGCCCATACAATGCTTCGAAGGGGGCCATCTTGAGGCTCTCCTGATAGCTATTGTTGTAGGCGAACTCAACCAACGGTAGGTGCTCATCCCAAGCTCCCTTGAAGTCCAGAATATAACACCGAAGCATGTCTTCAAGAATCTGGTTAACCCTTTCGGTCTGCCCATCGGTAGTTGGATGATAAGCGGTGCTCAGGTTGAGCTCGGTACCCAAAGCTTGCTGAAAACCCTTCCAAAAGTGCGAAACGAACCTCGAGTCACGATCAGAGACAATCCTCAGACGAATCCCATGAAGTCAAACTATCTCAGAGACATAGATCCGGGCCATCTTTTTAGTAGAGTGACCTTCCTTGTACGGGATGAAATGAGCCACTTTCGTCATGCGATTCACTATGACCCAAATCGCATCATGCCCTCTCGGAGTACGGGGCAAACCCGTTATGAAGTCCATAGAGACATCCTCCCACTTCCATTCGGGGATAGGCAAGGGATGCAGAAGACCACCAGGACGCTGACGCCGAGCTTTCACCTTCTGGCACGTCAGACATCGAGAGATGAAGCGAGCTATATAATTCTTCATACCAGGCCACCAAACGATTTGCTTCAAGTCATGATACATTGTATTATTGCCTGGATGACCAGATGTGCGAGACTCGTGAGATTCCCGACAAATACTATCGAGCAATTCAGGAACATCAGCAATGCAGAGGCGGCCTCGAAAATGCAGAACATCGTGAGAGATAGAGAAATCCGGAAGAGTCCCAAGTTCAACCTGTCGGCGGATGCGCTGGAGTGCGGGATCAGATGGTTGTAAATCCTTCACCTGCTCTACCCATAACGGAACGGGAACCTCTTCATGACCTTCTGGCGCAATGGATATATCCATCCGATCAAGGTCATCAATCAAGGCTGCTAGAATAGCTGACATGGGTGCACAAGCGGCTACGGAGGCATGCCAGCTCAACGCATCTGCCACTGAATTGGCTTTACCAGAACATACGTGAACTGCAAGTCATAGTCTGCCACGAACTCGAGCCAACGCCTCTGACGAAGATTGAGGTCCTTCTGAACAAAGATGTACTTTAAACTCTGGTGGTCGGTGAAAAAGTGACACTTCACGCCATAGAGATAATGACGCCAAAGCTTCAGAGCAAGCACCACTGCAGCGAACTCCAGATCATGAGTGGTGTAGTTGCGTTCGTGAACCTTCAACTTCCTCAACCCATAAGCAATAACACGATCATCCTGCATCAGGACACAACCCAAACCAACTCCTGAAGCATCAGTGTAAACTGAAAAGTCCAACCCTTCTGCCGGGAGAGCTAAAACAGGCGCTGAACACAGACGTTGCTTCAACTCAGAAAAGGACTGTTCGCACTGATCTGTCCACTCGAATCTAGCATGCTTTTGACTTAGTCGAGTCAGGGGAGCAGCAAGAGAGGAAAAACCCTTGACGAAGCGTCGGTAATAGCCAGCCAAACCAAGGAAACTGCGGATCTCGGTAGGGGTAGAAGGTCGCTTCCAGTCCATAACTGCGGAAATCTTGGCAGGATCAACAGAAAGTCCATCCCCTGAAATGACGTGGCCTAAGAAGGCAACACGATCCAACCAGAACTCACATTTTGCCAACTTTGCATAAACCTGATGCTGACGAAGGGTGGAGAGAGTGAGTCTAAGATGCGCTGCATGCTCCTCGCGGGTCTTGGAGTAGACCAAGATATTATCAATGAAGACGATGATGAACTTGTCCAGGTACTCACGGAAGACACGGTTCATCATGTCCATGAATGCCGAAGGGGCGTTAGTCAAACCGAAAGACATCACCAAAAATTCGAAATGACCATACCGAGTCCGGAAGGCCGTTCTGGGGACGTCGGAGTCCTTGATCTTCAGCTGATGGTAGCCCGACCTGAGATCTATCTTGGAAAAGACTGTACTGCCTTTAAGCTGATCGAATAAATCATCCACACGCGGAAGGGGATACTTATTCTTGATGGTCACCTTATTAAGATCTCGGTAGTCGATGCACAATCTCATGGATCCATCCTTCTTTTTCACGAAGAGTACAGGAGCTCCCCAAGGTGGCGAGCTAGGGCGAATGTACCCACGCTCAAGCAATTCGTCTAGCTGCGATCTGAGTTCCTCTAGCTCATGCGGTGCCATGCGGTAAGGAGCTTTAGATATGGGGCGCGTCCTAGGCTCTACATCAATACAGAACTCCACATCACGATCAGGAGGCATCCCAGGCAATTCGGCGGGGAACACGTCAGGAAACTCCGAAGCAACAGAAATAGACTCGAGTTTAGGAGAGATAGCATCCGAGTGTGAAGCATAAATGAAGCAGACAGAACATCCTTGACTAAGAAGTTGAGTGGCTCATACAGCAGAGATTACCTTCAGGTGACAGCGGGTCTGAACATGAACGTTGTATTCCTTGCCATTAATGCTGAGATTGACCCTCTTCGCCACACAGTCCAGCTTTGCTCGATACGCGACCAACCAATTCATGCCCAGGATTACATAGAACTCTGTCATATCCAGAACTATGAGATCGGCGACGACTTGCAATTCTCCAAGCAGTATCGGGCAATTGAGAACGCCTCTGGTTGAGAGATGCAGATGACCGGGTACAGAAATCTCAAAAGGAACCTCAAGTGGCGAAGTATGCCAACTATAAAGGTCCACGATGCGGCGGGCGATAAAAGAGTGCGATGCACGGAGTCAAATAAGATTTGCATCCACATATTCTTGACCCTAAAACTTCCTAAGAAGGAAAACATAAAGCATAACAAGTTTGTTCGACTAAGGCAAGTCAGATTTTAGAATGCAGAAAAATTTAAAATTCTACACAAAACGTACTAGAGATGACATCGGTAGATGCGAGCGCCTCGCCCTGAGTGACGACGTTCAGCACAGCCCTGCCCTGAGCCCCGGGAATAACTTGCAGAGGTTGAGCGGGGATCGGGCTATCCTTTATGGGACAGTCAATCATGAGGTGCCCAACCTGCCCACATTTGAAACAGGCCTTCTGCTTGCGGCGGCAGACCTTTACCAAGTGGCCCGACCTCTTGCAGAAAGCACAGACGGAGGCAGCAGAGGCAAGTGTCATCTGAGGTTGCTGCGCAGGAGCAACCATCTTCTGTTTCTTCAGGAGGGAGCGGCAGACTTGGGCGACATGGCCCACCGTGTGGCAGAAGGCACACACCTCTTTGGACCTGGGGCCTTGCTGCTGAGCTGGAGCATCCTTGCGCTTGAGGTCGGATGTTGCGGCATTGCTTGTTCCATGCTGGGCTTTCTTGGCAGAACGATCCAACTCAATAGCTTCCACCTGCAAGGCGTCTCCCACGGTTTCCGCGTAGGTGGTGGCGCCATGAGCTACCACAAGCTGGCGGAAGTCATGATGGAGCCCCTTCACGAAATGGCTGATCTTTTTGTCTTCATCCGACACGAACTCTGGAGCAAGGAGGGAAAGGCGGGAGAACTCTCTTGCGTACTCGGTCACTGTCCTACCTGTCTGCTGAAGGGACAACAACTTCTCAGCTAACTTGTCTCGTTCCACGAAAGAGAGGAAGTTCTCCATAAGAGCATCCTTGAACTGTCTCCAAGATAAGGTGGCAGAATCAGGGAGGCTGCGGCACTGGAGCCACCAAGTATAGGCATCCTCAGACAATTGATAGGCCGCAAGGAGGACCTTCTGGGTCTCGGGAACTCCAGCATACTCAAAATGCTTCTCCATCTGGGAGATCCATTCAGTGATCACGAAGAAGTCTCGATTGCCATCGAAAGACGGCGGATTCAGCCTCTTGAATGCAAGAGTATCTGCCATTGCCACTGGCGGGGCAGGCAGGCTTGGCACGAGCGGGGGAACCAAGGTGACGACAAGCGAGCCGGTCCCAGAATTAGTTGCAGGAGGGGTGGCTCCAGGAAGGGCAGTAGAGTTAGTAACTACAGCTGTCCCTGCACTGTCGGAGCCAAGGGCTGGGTCAGGAGTTTGATGATCCATTGAAGATTTGGCAGAGATCCTTACCCAAGGAGACCAGGTCTGGGCTCAAGAGTCCACGGGGAGGGGTTTCGGGCGAAGCCCTAGGAGTCCCCTTGAAGTCCGCCGGCCGAAACGGAGAGGAAGAGGGGCTGTCGACCTCTTGGAGGAGGAGGAGCCACTGCCGACCCTCAAGAAGGCTGCTGCCGTCGACCTAGAGAGGGGAAGGAGGGGATCTGTCGTCGACCTGGAGAGGGAGGGAGGCAGCCTTTGCTGCTGTCGTCGGCCAGGAGGAGGAAGGGAGGCGCAGGCGGCGACGCAGATGCCGGCTGGAGGCGGAGCAGGTGGCGGCGGTGGCGGTGCACGCAGGAAACTAGAGCGGGGGAGCCGTCCAGGAGCAGAAACGGGAGAAGCGGCGCTATGAGGCGGGATCGGGAGGAGCGGCTCGAGACTTGGACCGAGAGAGATGTCGAGGGAAAGGTGGGGGGGGGGGGGGGCTCGTCTGAGGTTAATATGAGAGGGTTTTATTTTATTTTATTTAAACATATTATTATTATTATTATTATTATTATTATCTCTAAGTTAAATTTTTAAGGTTTGTTATAGTCGGTCCCATCAAATCACCGTGGATGCACTCCAACGGCGCTTTGCATCTTGTTTGTGACTTATCAAATGGAAGTCGATGAGACTTACCAAACTGAACCAGCACAAACATGACCGTCTCCATAAGAGGACAAGCTAGGCAAGCCCTTGACAAGGCCCCTTACCGCCATAGCCTTCAATTTGTCCATGCCAACATGCCCCAACCGTTCATGCCAGATAGTCGCGCTATCATTGGTCTTCATCTTATCAACATAAGTACTTGTCGATAACACGAACAAGTCCTTCACCCTCTTTCCAATATGGATAACATCCCCCCTGATCTAAGGTTGAGTTTTAAGAAACTTCACTTCTGTTGGGCCAAACAGAACGTGATAACCAGCATCGACCGCATTGGTCACGGAGAAGAGATTCTTCTTCATACCAGGCACGTGATAAACACTCCTCAAGGTGAGTGGACCCTTATCACTGCTTAGGGAGACAACACCTTCTTGTTTGACAGCATGAACAGAATTATCAGTCGTAATGATAGCATCGTTACCTGAGTAAGGCGCCAAAGAAGAGAACTTTGACTCATCCCGGGTGAGATGATGTCCACACCCTGAATCAACAATCCAATCCTCTTCGAAGTTGATGGCAGCCAAGTCCTTAACGGGCATCGCCGTCATATTAGCCGCAAAGGCTCCTCCCCATCCATCTTCATCAGACTTTGGCTTCTCCTTCTCTGCTACATGTCCCGACTGAAGATTAACCCGGCAATCCTTCTTGAAGTGGCCGGTCTTATTGCACCTGAAGCACCTTGGTCCCTCTCCCATCTTCTTCCCATCAGACTTAGGAGCATAACCCCTATCCTGCTGTCCTGAAGTAGAGGGTCCATCATAACCCAACTTCTTCTTTTCCCACTTCTTCTTCTTCTTTCCAGAGAACAACACATCACTATCTCCCCAAGAAATAGAAGTCCCCGCCATCTGTCTTGCCAAACTTTCTTGCGAAGCAAGTAAGTTTTCCAGCTCCAACAGAGATGGTTGATTTGCCCAACCTTGAACTAAAGTCACAAAGGCAAGATACTCCTTCCGCAACCCGCGGATGATATGCCTCTTCAGTTTTTCCTCCAAGATGGGCTCATCAGGGTCCAATGAAGAAATCTCTACAGTGAGGTTCTTCATCTTGAGAAAAAAGGTAGAAATAGAAAGATCGCCTTGAGAGGCCTTCGCCAACTCATTTTCAAGAAACTGCAGTCGAGCTACATTTTTCTTATTAAACAACCCGTCCAAGGACGTCCAAATTACAGCAGCAAATTTACATCCAATGATGTGATCAAACAGCTCGGGTGAGATTGCCCTCTTGAGAGTGAACTCTGCCTTAGCATTCGTCCTCCTCCAAAGTCTCACCTCTTCCATATTATCTCCTGCTAGAAATACCTCTTGTGTGTCTTCTCCTCCAACTATCTCACATAGATCCTCGCCAAGTAAATAGCTCTCCATACACGACCTCAATTTCTTATAGTTAGTCGATGTAAGGAGTTCAATACCAAGCCCTCTTGCGAATCCGTCTTCCATGGCAATCTATGTGGTCTCTTCTTCACAAAGATGATGGCAACTCAAGTTGATCACTGCTTATCAACTCCAAGAACCTCCCTCTGATACCATGTTAAAATTTTTGAAATTGGACCGTTTATGAGTAAGCAGGAGTTACATAAACTGAGTTAAAGCCAAACAACCACAATGCCACACAACAACACAAGAAACTTTATTGAAACACAAACTTCATTTACAGTGCGAGGTATACATAGCGAGACATGATTCATCAGAATCACGGAGTTGAGAAAAACAAAACACACCAAAACAAATCTGGCGGCTAGACAAGCTGAGATCGCACAGACCGCTCGACTCCAGAAGTCACCCGGCTTGACCTGAGATCGCACGAAAAGAAACCGGATAGACTGCCAGCACTACAAGACCGCACCTAAGACCGCACGAACTGGAGCTTTATTGGAACGAAGAATTGAAGTTGTCGCCAGACCGCAACTCAGATCGCCTAACCGCTGAATGTCGCCTGACCGCTGAGCTCGCTGCGAACAGCTCAAGAATGAAGATAAACCAGTTCGCAGACAGACGCTGCCGAACTGTTTATTCAAGCCGCTGGGAATCACCAAGGAAGAAGACCGCAACCTGCTAATCGTAAACCTGCGAACACAACAAACAGTCAGCTCGCTTCCGAGACCGCCCGACCTCAAAGTGAGACCGCACGAATTAACGCAGGCTCAGTTCTCACAGTTCTCGTTAGGAATGACGGGCCCTGAACCTCTATTTATAGGCGGTTAGACAGATGTCGTCACCGCACAGGAGAGAAACAATCACCCCCCGTCAGATCGCCAGCGGTCTCATAAGGAAGACAGCACGATCAGACAACTTGGACGATCGTCCGACCAAGACGCAGATCAGCAGACAAGATCGCGCACTGGTCGCACGAACACGAGACCGCGCACAAGTCGCGCGGTCACAAGGGGACTCCTTCCTTAGACCACCAGGAGCAAACCAGGAACCATCTGGCCGACTTAGAACAAGTTGCCAGATTGCCAAGCACAAACCGCCCGGACAGGCGGTCACACATAGGAACAGACCGCCCGGTCTTCTAACACAGAAGACGGGCCAACCAGAAGATCAAATCGGGAACAGACCGCGGCTTACAAAGAACAACCCGGCAGAACCAGCAGTTCGCCAGAATAGACCGGCAGAATACAAACATAGGCCGCGCGGTCTCGGCGGTCTCCCAAAATCAGACCGCCCGGACACCTCCACTCCACTTCAAAATTTCAACAGACCTCCCAGGGAGGCTAAGTATTTTTCCCCTCAGATGGTTCCACTGACCGGACTCTCTCTAGCCGGCAGGGTAGCTTGACCTCCCAGGGAGGCTAAGTATTTTTAACCTCGGATGGTTCCGCTGACCGGGCTCTCTCTAGCCGGCAGGGCAGGTTGACCTCCAGGGAGGCTAAGTATTTTTCCCCTCGGATGGTTCCGCTGAGCGGACTCTCTCTAGCCGACAGGGCAGGTTAACCTCCCAGGGAGGGTAAGTATTTTTCCCCTCGGATGGTTCCGCTGACCGGGCTCTCTCTAGCCGGCAGGGCAGGTTGACCTCCCAGGGAGGCTAAGTATTTTTCCCCTCGGATGGTTTCGCTGATCGGGCTCTCTCTAGCCGGCAGGGCAGGTTGACCTCCTATGGAGGGTAAGTATTTTCCCCTTGGATGGTGATGAGTAATTTATTTACTCATCTTTTAGTTTATGTTTATTATGTTTTTTTTATATAAAATTATGTTATTTTTAGGAATTGTATCATATAAATCCTTCCATTGTTATTTCATAAGCTAACTTAAGTTTATTTTGTGTTTTCAGGTTTTCTGGGCTGTTTCGAGGCAAAAGTTAAAATTACACGCCCCAGGTCACGGGCGTGACCATGGGCGTGTAACCTACGAAATACTCCAGACCTGCTTCTGCCACTCCGGGGACGCTCCGTGAAGATTTCGCCAAGTACACACCCCAGGTCACGGGCGTGACCAAGGGCGTGACCCAATGTCACGGCCACGACCCGCCACAAGCATCCGGAGCACGCTGCCACGTCGATTAAAATTACACGCCCTCGGTCACGGGCGTGACCGAGGGCGTGACATCAGGTCACGGGCGTGACTCGGCCCGCGCTTCTTCCCGCCAGAGTTTCCCGCCAGCAGCCAGATTTCAGGATTACACGCCCCAGGTCACGGGCGTGACCTAGGGCGTGACACGGCCGAAACGCTCGCAATTACTCCAGAAGGCGCCCTCTCCGCTGCCGCTTCGATCACGCCCCTTACACGCCCTTGGTCACGGGCGTGACCAAGGGCGTGTAACACCAAAAATTCAGCTATTTAAAGGGAGCTTTTCCAGATGTTTGGGGACGAATTTTGGGAGTTCTAAGTTTATTTTCTTGTACTGCTTTTATTATTCTTAAGCTTGTAATCTTCTTTCTTAGCTTGCACTTTCATTTCAGGTTTGTAATTTCTTGTTTCCTAGTTGTAATTTCCCTTTCGATTAATAAAATAGCACTTTTACTCTTATTCTACTCTCAATCTTCATTATGCACCTCTTGTATTTCATCAATTCCTCCATCTCCATGAGTAGCTAAATTTCATTAGTACTCGGCCGAGATGATCCAAGGAAAATATAATTCATAATTCAGTTTAGAACTTCTTTTTCTCTTATTTAGATTGCTTAAGATTTATCCTTGAATTTATATTGATTGAGATTATAATCTCATTCTTGTTTTCGTAGTCAAATAATCGAGAGGTTTTGAGTTCGAATCGATCACTTTAAGGATAAAGAGATTTGAATGCACTCCTCGAGAGAGGACGGCATAAATCTCCCGGATTGGAGTTATATCCAATAGAGGGGTTCACTTCGATAAAGTGAGCTTTAGGGGTTTCGATTCTAGAGCGAGAGTTCGATTGATCAACCTAAACTCAGTTAGGCGTATCCTCGAGAGAGGTACGTTCATAAATCAGGAACCTCCACGGTCAAGCATTTCTTTTAAAGAGGATTAGAAGTTTTATTTCTTTATTTATTTATTTTTCCAAGGTGATTCAAGGTTGAGTACTAACTTTTAATTCATTAATTAAAATAAGTTATTTCTCCTTTTTCGCAACCAACCCACCACAAATTCTATTTGATAAGATAATAGAGATTTTCCGAAGTAAGAGTATTTAACCGCCCCGAGTCTAATACGACCTTGTTTTAATAACCTATACTACATTCGATACGGTGAACTTGTCGTTATCATTTGCAAGCACAGTTTTGTCCATCAAGTTTTTGGCGCCGTTGCCGGGGAAACGGTTGATATTTCGAAAACCGAAATATCTATTAATTTTATCTTTTTTTTTTCTTAATCTTAAGGTGCAAGTAAATTCCTGGAAAGGACGCTTTGGGTTTGAATTCCCATCATAGCCTCTAGTACCTTGCAAACCCTTCACCGGGTAGATCTTGGGAAGTCCAGGACTAATTTTAATTCACCTAATAATAATAATAATAAAAATTTTAAAAAAAATATAATTAAATAAAAATTGATTTATTTATCTAAAATCTTATTTTCCCTTTTTCTTTTTCCGCTTCTTTTCTTTTCTTTTGGTTTATGACCCGAGGAAACTCTTCAATCGATTTTGAATTTGGTTTTGATCCGGAAATCGAGCGCACCTTGCGGCGACGTCTCCGATTTAGTGATCTACCAATAATTCGCGAAGAGTCAGTCGGAGAAACTAACGAAGATATAATGGGTGACCCCGACCATAATGAGGCTCCGCTACGGACTATGTCCTATTATGCGAGGCCAAATTGGGAGGGAACACAATCAAGTATTATTCTCCCGGCGGTGGCAAATAATAATTTTGAAATCAAAACTAGTATCATTCAAATGGTACAGCAAACCGTCATCTTTGACGGGTTACCAGATGAAGATCCAAATTTACACTTATTGAATTTTTTGGAAATCTGCGACACGTTTAAAATTAATGGCGTCACCGATGACGCCATTCGTTTGCGTTTATTTCCATTTTCTTTGCGGACTAAGGCCAAGCAATGGTTGGGATCTCTCCCTAGAGGTTCCATCACTACATGGGCCGAAATGACGGAGAAATTTTTAACTAAATATTTTCCTCCGGCGAAGTCCGCTAAATTACGTACGGACATTCTCTCATTTACGCAAATAGACTAAGAGTCTCTCTATGACACATGGGAGCGCTTCAAGGAATTATTGCGGAGATGACCTCACCACGCCCTTCCTTTATGGCAACAAGTTCAAACATTCTACAATGGTTTGAATCTCCAAACGAGGCAGATGATTGACGCAGCAGCTGGGGGAACTCTAAATAACAAAACCCCAGATGCCACTCAAGAGCTTTTCGAGGAGATGGCCATGAATGCTTATCAGTGGAATGCGCCATGGTCGCGTCCTAACAAACCGACCGGACTCTTTGAAGTCGAGGCCACCCCGAATTTAGCATATCAAGTAGAATGGCTTACTAAGCAAATGGCGGAGATGTCTGCTTCCTCCGCCATTAATGGGGCTAATAATCATAATAATAATAGTTATTATAATAATAATAATAATTATAATCAAGAACAAGTTGATTATATGGGGAACTCCTATCGTCCTCCTTATAACCCAAATAATAATAATCTTCCTAATAATTATAATCCGGGTTTAAGGAACCACCCGAATTTTTCATGGAGCAACCCCAATAATGCTCAACGCCCCCCACAAGTGAATCCTCCTGGATTCGCTCCACCACAACCACCAAAGGCCCCTTCACTTGAAGAGGTCTTCACCAAATACGTCGCTTCTACTGATGCCAATATCCGGAACCTTTTCGGATCTATTAAAAGCCTAGAAAATCAGATTGGACAACTCGCCAAGATGTTCTCCGAACGCCAGCAGGGAGCTCTACCGGGCAATACTGAGCCCAATCCACGGGAGAGCGCCAACGCTATAACCCTCCGCAGCGGAAAGGAGGTAAAAAGTCCAAATTTGGTCGAGCCTAAGGTAAACGTTTCAACTCCAACTCCGCATTTAAACTCTTCTGATTTAGCTCCGCGCATTATTCAAACGCCTTCTATTCCGTATCCTTCTAAATTACAAAATGAGCGCAACGAGTATCAGTATAAAAAATTTATAAATATTTTAAAACAAATACAAATTAATATACCATTTTGCGAGGCACTCTCTCAAATGCCTAAATACGCGAAATATCTCAAGGATTTATTATCAAATAAAAAGAAACTTGAAGATATTTCGCGTATTTCTCTTAATGCAGAATGTTCGGCGATAGTTCTTAATAAATTACCGGAAAAATTAAATGATTCGGGACGGTTTTCCATCCCGTGTTTGTTCGGAAATTTATTAATTAAAAACGCCTTGGCCGATCTAGGGGCGAGCATAAATCTTATGCCGTTCTCCTTATTTAAGAAGCTTGGTATGGGCACCCCAAGCCCAACCAATATAAGCATCCAACTAGCGGATCGGTCCGTAAAGTATCCAATCGGGATCATTGAGGATGTGCTAGTGAGGGTTGACAAGTTTATCTTTCCGGTAGACTTTGTCATCCTTGATATCGAAGAGGATGCCGAAGTGCCACTCATACTCGGCCGGCCCTTCCTAGCCACCGCTCGGGCTATAATTGACGTAAGTAACGGAAACCTTCTCCTACGAGTTGGGGAGGAAGAAGTTACTTTTAATATAAATCAATCGATGAGAAATATGTTTCCAAACGACGACTCTTGTTTTACCGTAGAAACAAATTTTGAAGAGGAAATAACGTCGTTTTCTGAAATAATCTCGCCTTTATGTGAAAATCCGGAAATTGCAAATTTATTTTGTTTAGAAGAAAAAACCCGGCCAACCAAATTTGAAGAAGTAAACCTAAATATTTCTAAAATAAAAACATCTTACGAGGAGCCACCGAGTTTAGAACTAAAACAATTGCCGGAACATTTAAAATATATTTTTTTAGAAAAAAATTCAAAACTGCCCTTAATAATATCTTCCGCGCTTAACAATTTGGAAATTTCCGAATTAATAAAAATATTAAATAATCACCGCCATGCAATTGCATGGCAAATTTCTGACATCAAGGGGATTAACCCCTCTTTTTGCACGCACAAAATTAATTTAGAAAATAATTCTCGCAGTACTATTCAGCCTCAACGACGGCTTAATCCAAATATGAAGGATGTCGTTAAGGCCGAAATAATAAAATTATTAGATGCGGGAATTATTTACCCAATCTCTGATAGCACTTGGGTTAGCCCAGTGCAAGTCGTGCCTAAAAAGGGAGGAATAACGGTAATCACCAACGAAAATAATGAGTTGATTCTGACCCGTACTGTTACGGGTTGGCGAGTATGCATCGATTATAGAAAATTAAATGATGCTACCCGCAAAGATCACTTTCCGTTACCCTTTATTGACCAAATTTTAGAACGCTTATCCGGTCACTCACACTACTGTTTTCTCGATGGTCTTTCGGGATATTTTCAAATCCCAATTGCGCCCGAAGACCAAGAGAAAACCACATTCACTTGTCCGTTCGGCACCTTCGCATATCGAAGAATGCCGTTTGGACTTTGCAACGCGCCGGCTACAATCCAAAGATGTATGTTGTCAATTTTTAATGAACTTATCGAAGACATCATGGAAGTATTCATGGATGATTTTTCTGTTTTTGGCGATTCTTTCACGAATTGTCTAAATAATCTTGATCGTGTTCTTCAACGCTGCGAAGACACGAATTTGGCACTCAACTGGGAGAAGTGCCACTTTATGGTCCGAGAGGGGTTAGTCCTCGGACATAAAGTTTCTAGTAAGGGGATCGAGGTCGATAGGGCCAAGATCGAGGTCATAGAAAAACTTCCCCCTCCTACCAATATAAAATCTATTAGAAGTTTTTTAGGACATGCGGGTTTTTATAGGCGGTTCATAAAAATTTCTCAAAAATTACGAAACCGCTAACTCATCTCCTAGAAAAAGAATCCGCGTTTAATTTTGATGAGGAATGTTTAAAAGCGTTTAATAAAATCAAAAATGAACTAATCAAATCCCCGATTTTAATTGCGCCAATATGGTCTCTTCCGTTTGAAATCATGTGCGACGCTAGCGATTTTGCTGTGGGTGCAGTTTTAGGCCAACGGGTGAATAAACACTTTCACCCAATCTATTACGCAAGCAAAACGCTAACATCCGCACAAGCAAATTATACAACAACGGAGAAAGAATTTTTGGCTATAATATTTGCGTTTGATAAATTTCGATCATATTTAACACTTTCAAAAGCTATTGTATTTACAGATCACTCCGCTCTCCGGTATTTACTACAAAAAGGAGATGCAAAGCCTCGACTGCTAAGGTGGATCCTCCTACTACAAGAATTCGATTTGGAGATCCAAGACAAAAGGGGAGCGGAGAATGTTGCGGCCGATCACCTCTCACGGTTGGAGAATTCGGCTGCAGGAACACTAGTGGAAGCCGAAATTAACGACAAATTCCCTGAAGAGCGCCTCCTTGCCATCGAAAAGGTAACGACTTCTTCCACCCCTTGGTACGCGGATTTGGCCAACTATTTAGTGGCCCGGGTCCTACCAAAAGATTTTTCAAGTCAACAAAAGAAGAAATTCTTTTCAGATTTGAAAAATTATTTTTGGGAGGACCCCTTTTTATTTCGTGTCTGCGCGGACCAAGTGGTAAGAAGGTGTATTTCGGGCGAGGAAGGCGCCCAAATTCTGCGGCACTGCCATGAAGGGCCAATCGGTGGCCATTATCAAGCGAACCGGACCGCAAGAAAGGCGCTAGAGTCGGGCTTCTATTGGCCCACCTTATTCAAAGATGCTCACAATTTCGTGAGTAATTGTGATCGGTGCCAACGGTCAGGTAACATTTCTAACCGGGACGAAATGCCCCAAAATATTTTTTTAGAATGCGAAATTTTTTATCTTTGGGGAATAGATTTCGTAGGTCCTTTACCCTCCTCTTTTAATAATAAATAAATCCTTGTTGCGGTCGATTATGTGTCAAGGTGGGCGGAAGCATAAGCTTTTCCCACTAACGACGCGAGAGTCGTCGTAAAATTTTTAAAAAAATTATTTTCACGATTTGGCACACCCCGAGCACTAATTAGTGATCGGGGCACACATTTTTGTAACAACCAACTAGCTAAAATTTTAGCAATGTATGGAGTTACCCACAAGCTATCTACCGCCTACCACCCACAAGCAAATGGCCAAGTGGAGGTGGTGAACCGTGAACTTAAAAGAATTTTAGAAAAAACTGTGTCTGTTAATAGGAAGGATTGGTCGCTAAAATTAGACGACGCTCTATGGGCATATCGGACAGCGTACAAAACCGCCATCGGATGTACACCGTACCGATTAGTCTACGGAAAAGCTTGTCATCTACCGGTGGAATTAGAACATCGCGCCTTTTGGGCGCTAAAATTTTTAAATTTGGATTTAAACTTAGCCTCCGAGCACAGAAAACTACAATTACATGAATTAGACGAGTGGCACGCAAACGCTTACGAAAATAATAAGATTTATAAGGAGCGCACAAAATTTTATCATGATAAAAAAATCAAAAATCCAAAAACTTTTTCACCGGGAGACTTAGTCCTATTATTTAATTCAAGACTTAGGCTTTTTCCGGGTAAATTAAAATCATGATTGTCCGGTCCCTTCATAGTTAAAGAAGTTTGGCCATACGGAACAGTGCTAATAGAGCACCCGGAAAAAGGCTCTTTCAAAGTCAACGGACAACGCTTAAAATTATATCACCCGGGCGACACAGCGCCCGGAAACATCGAAACCATTCATTTCCAAAATCTTTAAAATTACCACTTAGTCAAGCTACGCGACGGTAAACAAAGCGCTCTTGGGAGGCAACCCAATGTTAACCTCTTTATTTTTGTCTTTCTTTTCTTGTTTGTTTTTTCTAATTTAACTCTGCAGGTGTTCGACCGGCAACCCCGACTACCATTCAGGGAAGCCCTATTTACACTTTAGTATTTTCTCTTAATTTTTCTTTATTGACATTTTTTTTGTTTTATCTTTCATACTTAGTTTTAAACATTGGGGACAATGTTTAATTTTAAGTATGGGGGTGTAGCATAGCTTTCTTTATAGTTTTACTTGAAAAATAAAAACAAAAAAAATAATAATAAAAAAATGCAATTAAATTTCTTGGAAAGGACGCTTTGGGCTTGAATTCCTATCATAGCCTCTAGTACCTTGCAAACCCTTCAACGGGCAGATCTTGGGAAGTCCAAGAACAAAAATAAAAATCTATTAGAAAATGTTCTTTTTATTCATCAAAACTCCCACTTCTAAATTGTAAGTTCTAAGTAGACTGTTTTTCATATGGACTAAAAATAATTTTGTGCTAGAATAGTTTTTGAAACTTTAGAGTAAAATTGTTGACTCATGTAGTGCTCCTAGTCATATGCTTGTCTTTGAGTAGTTTTGGTGTAAAATTAAATTCTTGGCATAGATCTAAAATTATGTTTTATTAATTTGCGTAGTAATAATTTATTTTACTTTTAAATTCGAATCCGGTCTTATCCAAAAGTAGTTTAGGTGAGTGTGTAGAAGATTGTTAGAAAGCTATTACTCGAATTCAACAAAAAGGGTATCCTTTCTCGATGTCTAGAACTTGCCCCAAGCTATTTTCGAAACATGTGCGCTTTAGACAAATTAACTTTACGGAAATGATTTAGGCCTTTCTTTGGATAGTTTGAGCCTTTGCACCCAACCTAGATTTACCACCATTGTTCACACAAATTTGAGCCTTAAACCTTTATTTGATCCACCCTCATCATTTCGGCACCAAAGCTAAAAAGCCCAAAACCCAAATGAACACTTTGAAATTTTGAGCTAAATTGAAAAAAATATTTGGGTACGATTCTATGAAAAAAATTATGGGTATCAATTCAAAAAAAAATGTGTTTAAATCTCAAAAAGCAATAATCTCATAATGATATGCGGCCTAGGTATGTACATGCATACTTGGAATGATCCCAATTATGAAGATTCATGATTTAAATAAAAGAGTATGAGAGTGTTTCCCCTTTGAAAAAAAATGCGAGTATGGGGGTAAAACTTCATTATTTTGTGGTGGCAATCATTTTCTTTTAGCTCAAAAATTTTGCTTAAGTGGAATGCGCCTTCATGTTTATCATTGTTACCTCACCCTTAAACCCAAGCCTTAAAATGTACCATATTTAAGTCCTAAAGATCCATAGAGTCGATTTAGTTCGAAGTGTAGTGGAGAAAGTGCAAACGGGCAAGCCTATGGCCGTCGACATTGATGGATTTCTTTGGAGGCCACCCCGAACGTCTACATCTAGTAATTTAAATCTCAGCAATCACGATATTTTCTCCCTTCACATAACTTTTTGAATGACCGTCGACTCATTTTTAAAGTAATGATGAATAATTATAACGCATTTTTGAAGTATTTCATAAATTAGCATTTATGCCAAGAACATCTTTATACTAAAATATCTACACATGCCAGCATATTACTTCGCATTTTACTCTCTAGTCTTCATAATTCTATCTTGCATTAATTTTTCTCACCCTTGTGAAAAATGGATTGCTCGGGACGAGCAATGAGCAAGTATGGGGGTATTTGATGAGTAATTTATTTACTCATCTTTTAGTTTATGTTTATTATGTTTTTTTTTATATAAAATTATGTTATTTTTAGGAATTGTATCATATAAATCCTTCCATTGTTATTTCATAAGCTAACTTAAGTTTATTTTTTGTTTTCAGGTTTTCTAGGCTGTTTCGAGCAAAAAGTTAAAATTACACGCACCAGGTCACGGGCGTGACCATGGGCGTGTAACCTACGAAATACTCCAGACCTGCTTCTGCCACTCCGGGGATGCTCCGTGAAGATTTCGCCAAGTACACGCCCAGGTCACGGGCGTGACCCAATGTCACGGCCACGACCCGCCACAAGCATCCGGAGCACGCTGCCACATCGATTAAAATTACACGCCCTCGGTCACGGGCGTGACCGAGGGCGTGACATCAGGTCACGGGCGTGACTCGGCCCGCGCTTCTTCCCGCCAGAGTTTCCCGCCAGCAGCCAGATTTCAGGATTACACGCCCCAGGTCACGGGCGTGACCTAGGGCGTGACACGGCCGAAACGCTCGCAATTACTCCAGAAGGCGCCCTCTCCGCTGCCGCTTCGATCACGCCCCTTACACGCCCTTGGTCACGGACGTGACCAAGGGCGTGTAACACCAAAAATTCAGCTATTTAAAGGGAGCTTTTCCAGATGTTTGGGGACGAATTTTGGGAGTTCAAAGTTTATTTTCTTGTACTGCTTTTATTATTCTTAAGCTTGTAATCTTCTTTCTTAGCTTGCACTTTCATTTCAGGTTTGTAATTTCTTGTTTCCTAGTTGTAATTTCCCTTTCGATTAATAAAATAGCACTTTTACTCTTATTCTACTCTCAATCTTCATTATGCACCTCTTGTATTTCATCAATTCCTCCATCTCCTTGAGTAGCTAAATTTCATTAGTACTCGGCCGAGATGATCCAAGGAAAATATAATTCATAATTCAGTTTAGAACTTCTTTTTCTCTTATTTAGATTGCTTAAGATTTATCCTTGAATTTATATTGATTGAGATTATATTATCGATATATAATCTCATTCTTGTTTTCGTAGTCAAATAATCAAGAGGTTTTGAGTTCGAATCGATCACTTTAAGGATAAAGAGATTTGAATGCACTCCTCGAGAGAGGACGACATAAATCTCCCGGATTGGAGTTATATCCAATAGAGGGGTTCACTTCGATAAAGCGAGCTTTAGGGGTTTCGATTCTAGAGCGAGAGTTCGATTGATCAACCTAAACTCAGTTAGGCGTATCCTCGAGAGAGGTACGTTCATAAATCAGGAACCTCCACGGTCAAGCATTTCTTTTAAAGAGGATTAGAAGTTTTATTTCCTTATTTATTTATTTTTCCAAGGTGATTCAAGGTTGAGTACTAACTTTTAATTCATTAATTTAAATAAGTTATTTCTCCTTTTTCGCAACCAACCCACCACAAATTCTATTCGATAAGATAATAGAGATTTTCCGAAGTAAGAGTATTCAACCGCCCCGAGTCTAATACGACCTTGTTTTAATAACCTATACTACATTCGATACGGTAAACTTGCCGTTATCGTTTGCAAGCACAGTTTTGTCCATCAGATGGTTCCGCTGACCGGGCTCTTTCTAGCCGGCAGGGCAGGTTGACCTCCCAGTGAGGGTAAGTATTTTTCCCCTTGGATGGTTCCGCTGACCGGGCACTCTCTAGCCGGCAGGGCAGGTTGACCTCCCAGGGAGGGTAAGTATTTTTCCCATCGGATGGTTCTGCTGACCGGGCTCTCTCTAGCCGGCAGGGCAGGTTGACCTCCAAGGGAGGCTAAGTATTTTTCCCCTCTGATGGTTCCGCTGACCGGACTCTCTCTAGCCGGCAGGGCAGGTTGACCTCCCAGGGAGGCTAAGTATTTTTCCCCTCAGATGGTTCTGCTGACCGAGCTCTCTCTAGCCGGCAGGGCAGGTTGACCTTCCAGGGAGGCTAAGTATTTTTCCCCTCGGATGGTTTCGCTGACCGTGCTCTCTCTAGCCAGCAGGGCAGGTTGACCTACCAGGTAGGCTAAGTATTTTTTCCCTCGGATGGTTTCGCTGACCGGGCTCTCTCTAGCCGGCAGGGCAGGTTGACCTCCCAGGGAGGCTAAGTGTTTTTCCCCCGAGGTGGCTACTCTAGCCGGGCCCTCAGGAAGGCACTCGCCGAATAAACAGGGTTGGACTTTTCTTTTCGAGCGTGTACCTCGCTCGAAAAGAGTGTGGATTGTGTACAACTCTGTATTCACCGAGTAGGTTCCCGGGAACCAAGAGGTCTTTTAGAACATTATTTTATCAGCATGTTCCAGCAAGGGGGGAGAGAGGAGGAGGGGCGATCCCCCCTCTCGCGCCCGCCCATAGTAAAGGAGGGCGAGAGGAGGAGGGGAGAGCCCCCCTCTCGCCCCCGCCCCCAGTAAAGGTGGGCGAGAGGAGGAGGGTCGAGCCGCCCTCTCGCCCCTGCCCCCAATAAAGGGGGGCGAGAGGAGGAGGGGCGATCCCCCCTCTCGCCCCGCCCCCAGTAAAGGGGGGCGAGAGGAGGAGGGGCGAGCCCCCCTCTCGCCCCCGCCCAGTAGAGGGGGGCGAGAGGAGGAGGGGCGAGCCACCCTCTCGCCCCCGCCCCCAGTAGAGGGGGCGAGCCACCCTCTCGCCCCCGCCCCCAGTAGAGGGGGCGAGAGGAGGAGGGGTGAGCCCCCCTCGCCCCAGTTCCGGTTAGGGTGGCCAGCCCCCTCTCGCCCAGCCCCAAAGAGAGGGGGCAGTCTACGTTTAGCGCACCGGAATGGCGGGATTTGGCTATCGACAGGCCAAACTTAAGGGCATTTTCGTAATCTCGTGGGCCAGAATTTGGTTATTTGCAGACCCATTTCCAAAAACTATAAATAAGACAAAGGGGGCACCATTTGGAGGCACTTCTCTCTTTTGGCATTCTCTCGCCCTTAGTTCCTTTGTTGGGTGGAGAGAGCCTCCAATGGTGCCCAAGCTTAACATTGGCTTGGGAGGGAAAGCGCTCTAAGATCTTTCGCGTGTGTTGTGGGACCTCCTCGCTAAGCCCTTGGCCTTGTTCCTAGTTCCTTAGCCTCTTAGCCTAGAACTCTCCCTTCGGAGGAGTAAGTGTTGGTCACCCCTCAACTTGTTGGGGGCCCGAACTCCTCAAGTGACCAATTTATTGGTTTCAACATTTATGGTGCGGTGAGCATAGAGAGTGACCAACCAAGAAACTCTCAAGCTGAGCTACATGGACGGAGGCGGAGGATCCGACCCAAGCCACACGCAGCCCCCGGTGGTTGGAGTGACGTTGGAGATGTTTGAAAGTTTCAAGCGGGAGGTCCTGCAAACCTTGCAGCTAACTTTCGCCATGATAGGCGAAGGTAGGAGAGGAAGTGGTCCGGAGGTATCGCCTCAGCAGGAGGGCGATAGCACTCTCGGACAGCAAACCAGGAAGGAGGTGCCAGCAGGGGGGAGTGGGGATGCATTCGGCCCCCACTCGCCCGGACCCCTAGGAGGGGGCGAGTGGGGAGGCGCCAGGCCCCCACTCGCCCAGCCCCAAGGGGGCGAGAGGGGAGGCGCCAGGCCCCCACTAGCCCAGCCCCAAGGGGGCGAGTGGGGAGGCGCCAGGCCCCCACTCGCCCAGTGCCAAGGGGGCGAGTGAGGAGGCGCCAGACCCCCACTCGCCCAGCCCCAAATGGGGGCGAGCATGAGAAGTCCTTTGTATGAGCTGATCCTCTCGGCCCCGGTTCCAAAGGGGTTCGGGGGACAGGAGATGTCTCACTACTCCGGCAAGGATGACCCTGTCCTGCACCTGTAGTGGTTTAGGACATGGTCTCCATCAGGCCCATGCCAGACGCTTTCAAGTGCCAACTCTTCGCGACAACTCTGAAGGAGAAGGCTAGGGATTGGTTCCACCAGCTCCCTGCGGGATCTATCTATGCCTTCGAAGACTTGCATGGAGTTTTCCTACTGCGCTTCTGGACATCAAGGAAGAGGAAGAAAGATGTCGAAGCACTTTTCAAGATCAAGCAAGAGCCAGGGGAGTTACTGGCTCATTATGTTGACCGGTTTCAGGAGGAGGTTCTCCTTACCCAAGAGGTGCAAGGCTATACCCTCCAGCTCGCTTTCATCGTAGGGATGCAGGGGGGATTCTTTAAGATGGACCTCAAGAGGAGAGCTCCTTTGTCTTTTGAGGAGTTGATGGAAAGGGTGGCGGAAGAATTTGAGTGTGAGGAGGCCAACCCGGAGTTCGCAAGAAGGTTGGCCAAGCTGAGTGAGCCAGAGGCAAGGCAGCAGGGGGGGAGGGTAGGGGATCCTAAGAGGAAGTTCGACCAAGAGGAGGACAACTTCCAGGAGGAGGGGCCCGACCTCCCAGGGTGGAGGCAGGGACCGAAGGCACCTTCTCCAACACCCCAGCAAACCATGGCGATCGACCACAGAAGAAGAAGAAATCGTACGAGAGGAAGAGGGGGAGTCCGGGTGGGGTTACCTTACTGTGACTTCCACGATGAGGAGGGCACGCGACATCCGCCTGACCCGAGTTCTTGGAAATGAGGGAGGCGAGGGGTCCGAAATTGCAATGTCAGCAACCAGAGGAGGTCGAGGAGGACCATGCCTGGGAGTAGAAGTCCGAGTCCCGGTCTCCGTGCTAAGCTTTTTCTTTAAATCCATGTAGTATGATGGTTTATTTCCTTACTTAGTTTTTCTTGCATGTAACCAGATGAATAATGTAATGAAAGTTTTTCAAAGAATTTTTCCCCTCGGATGGTTTCGCTGACCGGGCTCTCTCTAGCCGGCAGGGCAGGTTGACCTCCCACGGAGGGTAAATATTTTCCCCTCGGATGGTTCGCTGACCAGGCTCTCTCTAGCCGGCAGGGCAGGTTGACCTCCCAGGGAGGGTAAGTATTTTTCCCCTCGGATGGTTCCGCTGACTGGGCTCTCTCTAGTCAGCAGGGCAGGTTGACCTCCCAGGGAGGCTAAGTATTTTTCCCCTCGGATGGTTCCGCTGACCAGGATCTCTCTAGCCAGCAGGGCAGGTTGACCTCCCAGGGTGGGTAAGTATTTTTCCCCTCGGATGGTTCCGCTGACCGGGCTCTCTCTAGCCGGCAGGGCAGGTTGATTTCCTAGGGAGGGTAAGTATTTTTCCCCTCGGATGGTTCCGCTGACCGGGCTCTCTCTTGCCGGCAGGGCAGGTAGACCTCCCAGGGAGGGTAAGTATTTTTCCCCTCAGATGGTTCCGCTGACCGGGCTCTCTCTAGCCGGCAGGGCAGGTTGACTTTGTTAATTTTTTTGAAATTGGACCGTTTAGTAGTAAGCAGGAGTTGCATCAACTGAGTTAAAGCCAAACAACCACAATGCCACACAGCAATACAAGAAATTTTATTGAAACACAAACTTCATTTATAGTGCGAGGTATACATGGCGAGACATGATTCATCAGAATCACGGAGACGAGAAGAACAAAACACACCAAAACAAATCTGGCGGCTAGACAAGATGAGACCGCACAGACTGCTCGACTCCAGAAGTCTCCCGACTTGACCTGAGATTGCATGAACAGAAACCGGACAGACTGCCAGCACTGCAAGACCGCACCTCAGACCACACGAACTGGAGCTTTATTGGAACGAAGAACTGAAGCTGTTGCCAGACCGCAACTCAGATCGCCTAACAGCTGAAGGTCGCTTGACCGCTGAGCTCGCTGCAAACAGCACAAGAACGAACATACACCAGTTCGTAGACAGATGCTGCCGAACTATTTATTCAATCCACTGGGAATCACCAAGGAAGAAGACCGCAACCTGCTGATCGCAAACCTCCGAACACACCAAACAGTCAGCTCGCTTCCGAGACCGCACGACCTCAAAGTGAGACCGCACGAATTAACCCAGGCTCAGTTCTCACAGTTCTCGTTAGGAATGATGGGCCCTGCACCTCTATTTATAGGCGGGTAGATGGATGTCATCACCGCATAGGAGAGATACAATCACCACCCGTCAGATCGCTAGCGGTCTCATAAGGAAGACCGCGCGATCAGACCACTTGGACGATCGTCCGACCAAGACGCAGATCAACAGACTAGATCACGCACAGGTCGCGCGAACATGAGACCGCGCACAAGTCGCGCGGTCACAAGCGGACTCATTCCTTAGACCACCAGGAGCAAACCAGGAACCATCTGGCCGACTTAGAAAAAGTCGCCAGATCGCCAAGCACAAATCGCCCGGACAGGCGGTCACACATAGGAACAGACCGCCCGGTCTTCTAACACAGAAGACAGGACAACCAGAAGATCGACTCGGGAACAGACCGCGGCTTACAAAGAACAACCCGGCAGAACCAACAGTTCGCCAGAACAGACTGGCAGAATACAAACATAGGTCGCGCAGTCTCGACGGTCTCCCAAAATCAGACTGCCCGGACACCTCCACTCCACTTCAAAATTTCAACACTCCCCCTTGAAGTGGGAAGTGGAGACTAGCATGAGTAAACTCCGCAACCGTGTAAACGATCCCTTCGCCAGCGGCTTTGTGAAGATGTCTGCGACATTGTCTGCACTCCGAACATGCTCGACCATAAGAGATCCTCCGAACACCTTTTCACGAATGAAATGGTGCTCAATATCAATATGCTAGGTCCTCGCGTGACAGACTGGATTATTAACCAGCTTGAGAGCACTCTTATTGTCCCCGCGTATTACAGTGGGACCTCTAACCTCCTCATGAACGTCCTCCACTAACCTCCTGAGCCAAACGGCTTCATGAGCTTCCAAGGCCGAAGCCTTGTATTCCGCTTCTGTGGTAGATACGGACACCGAGTCCTGCTTTTTGCTGCACCAAGAGATAGCTGTGGGGCCCGTCATAAAGACATAACCAGATGTTGATCTCCGATCATCTACGTCTCCCCCATAGTCAGCATCCATGTATCCATGCAACTCCAAGCTTGACCCTCTCCTAAATAGGAGACCCAAATCAGAGGTCGACTTGACATATTTCAGAATCCCTTTTGCCGCCAGAAGATGAGGCTTCCGTGGCTCCGCCATGTACCGACTCACTTTGCCAACTGCATAAGCAATATCAGGCCTCGTGATGGTCAAGTAAATCAAGCTCCCAACCAGAGCTCAGAACACCAACGGATCAGACAGAACTCTTCCCTCATCCTTCCGAATTTTATGATGCTGTTCCAGAGGTATAGAGCTGCTCTTCCCTTCTTCCATGCCAAATCGTAGAACGTTCCGCTCCGCATATCCTTCCTGAGAAACAAGCACTCCGCTCTCCCGCCTCTGAACCTCGAGTCCAAGGAAATGGTGAAGCTCCCCCAGATCCTTCATCTCAAACCTGATAGCAAGTTCAGCTCTCAGCCTTGCTACCGCCTCCTTCGAGTTCCCGGAGACAATCATGTCATCCATATATAGCAGCACAATAACCTGAAGCACCCTCTCCTTCTTAACAAACAAGCTAGAATCAGAGTCTGAAGCAAAGAACCCGCAGAATAAGAGATACTCCGCGATCTTTCCATACCACGCCCGAGGCGCTTGCTTCAACCCATATAAGGCCTTCTTCAGTTTGCAGACGTAGTCCGGACAATCCTCCGAAATGAAAACCGGTGGCTGGATCATGAAGATATCCTTATCAATCTCTCCGTATAAGAAAGCATTCTTAACATCAAGCTGCCAAATCTCCCATCCACAGGATGCCGCAAAGGCAATAACAAATCGGACCGAAGTCATCTTTGCCACTGGACTAAACGTCTCATCATAATCTTCACCATACTGCTGTGAGAACCCGCGAGCTACAAGGCAAGCCTTGGATCACTCGATCGTACCATAAGATTTCTTCTTGAGCTTGTAAACCCACTTGCATGTTACAGGGGTAATGCCCTTAGGCCTGGGCACTAGAGACCAAGTCTCATTCTTCTTGAGAGCATCGATCTCTTCTTGCATAGCAATATCCAACTGCTTCACGCCTTTGGCTTTCTCAAAGCTCGATGGCTCCCTCTCATCCAAGGGACCAGCGAAGAAACATGAGACGAAGATCACCATGTTTCCTCCTGTGTATCGATCTGGTGGCTTGATAGTCCTCTTCGACCTCCTAAGAGGTTGCACCTGACTAACCACCTCCTCAGCTGCTTCTTCTGTGCAAGCTCCTCTTCCAGATGAACTTGGAGCATCACTCCCCCTGCTTCCAGAACCTGAAGTCTCCATCTCAGATCTTGACACAGCTGGAGCTCCTGGTGAAACAGGCAACTCCACTTGAAGACTTCCCGCAGCTTTCCTTGCTTCATCAACACTTCTCTCCCGTAGTTCAACTCCTGAAATCCCCTTGTAGGAAGTCACTTCATCGAACACCACATCCCGAGAAACCACTGATCTCCGTGTCTCAGGATCCATGCATCTCCATCCTTTCTTCCGCTCATCATACCCAACAACGACTAGCTTCCTTGCTTTCGCATCTAGCTTTGTCCGAAGAGCATCAGGAATATGCACATAGCAGGTTGACCCGAATACCCGAAGGTGAGAAACACTTGGTTTCTCCTTGAACATCAGTTCGTGAGGGGTCTTCATGTTGATAGGACTTAGAGGCATTCTGTTGATGACGTAAGCCGCACAAGACATTCCTTCCGCCCAAAAGGACTTTGGGATACTCTTGGCATGAAGCCAACATTTGCAGGTTTCCGTTAGATGACAGATCTTCCTCTCCGCAACGCCATTCTGCTGTGGAGTATGGGCACAAGTGAGCTCTCTCCGAACACCGTGTTTCCTGCAAAAACTAGAGAACTCACCAGAGGTGAACTCCCCACCATTGTCAGTTCTCAATTTTTTCACCCGCAGGCCTAACCGACCTTCCACCAGCTCCTTGAACTCCACAAACTTCGCAAAGGCTTCTGACTTTACTTTCAAGAAATATACTTAGACATATCTGGTGTAATCGTCAATCAACCCTAACATATATCTATTGCCTCCAAGGCTTGGAGTGGTTGTCGGTCCCATCAAATCACCGTGGATGCACTCCAACGGCACTTTGCATCTTGTTTGTGACTTATCAAATGGAAGTCGATGAGACTTACCAAACTGACATCCAGCACAAACATGACCGTCTCCATAAGAGGATAAGCTAGGCAAGCCCTTGACACGGCCCCTTACCGCCATAGCCTTCAATTTGTCCATGCCAACATGCCCCAACCTTTCATGCCAGATAGCCGCGCTATCGTTGGTATTCATCTTATCAACATAAGTACTTGTCGATAACACAAACAAGTCCTTCACCCTCTTTGCAATATGGATAACATCCCCCCTGATCTCTGGTTGAGTTTTAAGAAACTTCACTTCTGTTGGGCCAAACAGAACGTGATAACCGGCATCGACCGCATTGGTCACGGAGAAGAGATTCTTCATCATACCAGGCACGTGATAAACACTCCTCAAGGTGAGTGGACCCTTATCACTGCTCAGGGAGACAACACCTTCTTGTTCGGCAGCATGAACAGAATTATCAGCCGTAATGATAGCATCGTTACCTGAGTAAGGTGCCAAAGAAGGGAACTTTGACTCATCCCCGGTGAGATGATGTCCACACCCTGAATCAACAATCCAATCCTCTTCGAAGTTGTTGGCAGCCAAGGCCTTAACGGGCATCGCCGTCATCTTATCCGCAAAGGCTCCTCCCCATCCAGCTTCATCAGACTTTGGCTTCTCCTTCTCTGCTACATGTCCCGACTGAAGATTAATCCGACAATCCTTCTTGAAGTGGCCGGTCGTATTGCACCTGAAGCACCTTGGTCCCTCTCCCTTCTTCTTCCCATCAGACTTAGGAGCATAACCCCTATCCTGCTGACCTGAAGTAGAGGTTCCATCATAACCCAGCTTCTTCTTTTCCCACTTCTTCTTCTTCTTTCCAGAGAACAACACATCACTATCTCCCCCAGAAATAGAAGTCCCCGCCATCTGTCTTGCCAAACTTTCTTGCGAAGCAAGTAAGTTTTCCAGCTCCAACAGAGATGGTTGATTTGCCCAACCTTGAACTAAAGTCACAAAGGCAAGATACTCCTTCCGCAACCCGCGGATTATATGCCTCTTCAGTTTTGCCTCCGAGATGGGCTCATCAGGGTCCAATGCAGAAATCTCTGCAGTGAGGTTCTTCATCTTGAGAAAGAAGGTAGAAATAGAAAGATCGCCTTGAGAGGCCTTCGCCAACTCATTTTCAGGAAACTGCAGTCGAGCTACATTTTTCTTATTAAACAACCCGTCCAAGGACGTCCAAATTTCAGCAGCAGATTTACATCCAATGATGTGATCAAACAGCTCCGGTGAGATTGCTTTCTTGAGAGTGAACTCTGCCTTAGCATTCGTCCTCCTCCAAAGTCTCACCTCTTCCATATTATCTCCTGCTAGAAATAACTCTTGTGTGTCTTCTCCTCCAACTATCTCCCATAGATCCTCGCCAAGTAAATAGCTCTCCATACACGACCTCCATTTCTTATAGTTAGTGGATGTAAGGAGTTCAATACCAAGCCCTCTTGCGAATCCGCCTTCCATGGCAATCTATGTGGTCTCTTCTTCACAAAGACGATGGCAACTCAAGTTGATCACTGCTTATCAACTCCAAGAACCTCCCTCTGATACCATGTTAAATTTTTTGAAATTGGACCGTTTATGAGTAAGCAGGAGATACATCAGCTGAGTTAAAGCCAAACAACCACAATGCCACACAGCAACACAAGAAACTTTATTGAAACACAAACTTCATTTACAGTACGAGGTATACATGGCGAGACATGATTCATCAGAATCACAGAGACGAGAAGAACAAAACACACCAAATCAAATCTGGCGGCTAGACAAGCTGAGACCGCACAGACCGCTCGACTCCAGAAGTCGCCCGGCTTGACCTAAGATCGCACGAACTGAAACCGGAAAGACTGCCAGCACTACAAGACCGCACCTCAGACCGCACGAACTGGAGCTTTATTGGAACGAAGAACTGAAGCTGGCGCCAGACCGCAACTCAGATCGCCTAACCGCTGAATGTCGCCTGACCGCTGAGCTCGCTGCGAACATCACAAGAATGAAGATAAACCAGTTCGCAGACAGACGCTGCCAAACTTTTAATTCAAGCCGCTGGGAATCACCAAGGAAGAAGACCGCAACCTGCTGATCGCAAACCTGCGAACACAACAAACAGTCAGCTCGCTTCCAAGACCGGCCGACCTCAATGTGAGATTGCACGAATTAACCCAAGCTCAGTTCTCACAGTTCTCATTAGGAATGACGGGCCCTGCACCTCTATTTATAGGCGGGTAGACGGATGTCGTCACCACACAGGAGAGATACAATCACCACCCGTCAGATCGCCAGCGGTCTCATAAGGAAGACCGCGCGATCAGACCACTTGGACGATCGTCCGACCAAGACGCAGATCAGCAGACAAGTCGCGCGGTCACAAGGGGACTCCTTCCTTAGACCACCAGGACCAGGAACCATCTGGCTGACTTAGAACAAGTTGCCAGATCGCCAAGCACAAACCGCCCGGACAGGCGGTCACACATAGGAACAGACCGCCCGGTCTTCTAACACAGAAGACGGGCCAACCAGAAGATCGACTCGGGAACAGACCGCGGCATACAAAGAACAACCCGGCAAAACCAGCAGTTTGCCAGAACAGACCGACAGAATACAAACATAGGCCGCGCGGTCTCGGCGGTCTCCCAAAATCAGACAGCCCGGACACCTCCACTCCACTTCAAAATTTCAACAGACCTCCCAGGGAGGCTAAGTATTTTTCCAATCAGATGGTTCCACTGACCGGGCTCTCTCTAGCCGGAAGGGTAGCTTGACCTCCCAGGGAGGCTTAGTATTTTTCCCCTCGGATGGTTCCGCTGACCGGGCTCTCTCTAGCCGGTATGGCAGGTTGACCTCCAGGGAGGCTAAGTATTTTTCCCCTCGGATGGTTCCGCTGACCGGACTCTCTCTAGCCGACAGGGCAGGTTAACCTCCCAGGGAGGGTATGTATTTTTCCCCTCGGATGGTTCCGCTGACCGGGCTCTCTCTAGCCGACAACGTAGGTTGACCTCCCAGGGAGGCTAAGTATTTTTCCCCTCGGATGGTTCCGCTGACCGGGCTCTCTCTAGCCGGCAGGGCAGGTTGACCTCCCAGGGAGGGTAAGTATTTTTCCACTCGGATGGTTCCGCTGACCGGGCTCTCTCTAGCCGGCAAGGCAGGTTGACCTCCCAGGGAGGTTAAGTATTTTCCCCTTGGATGGTTCCGCTGACCGGGCACTCTTTAGCCGGCAGGGCTGGTTGACCTCCCAGGGAGGGTAAGTATTTTTCCCCTCGGATGGTTCCGCTGACCGGGCTCTCTCTAGCCGGCAGGGCAGGTTGACCTCCAAGGGAGGCTAAGTATTTTTCCCCTCGGATGGTTCCGCTGACCGGACTCTCTCTAGCCGGCAGGGCAGGTTGACCTCCCAGGGAGGCTAAGTATTTTTCCCCTCAGATGGTTCTGCTGGTCGGGCTCTCTCTAGCCGGCAGGGCAGGTTGACCTGCTAGGGAGGCTAAGTATTTTTCCCCTCGGATGGTTCCGCTGACCGTGCTCTCTCTAGCCAGCAGGGCAGGTTGACCTCCCATGGAGGCTAAGTATTTTTCCCCTCGGATGGTTTCGCTGACCGGGCTCTCTCTAGCCGGCAGGGCAGGTTGACCTCCCAGGGAGGCTAAGTGTTTTTCCCCCGAGGTGGCTCCTCTAGCCGGGCCCTCAGGAAGGCACTCGCCGAATAAACAGTGTTGGACTTTTCTTTCCGAGCGTGTACCTCGCTCGAAAAGAGTGGGGATTGTGTACAACCCTGTATTCACCGAGTAGGTTCCCGGGAACCAAGAGGTCTTTTAGAACATTATTTTATCAGCATGTTCCAGCAAGGGGGGAGAGAGGAGGAGGGGGATCCCCCCTCTCGCGCCCGCCCCCAGTAAAGGGGGGCGATAGGAGGAGGGGCGAGCCCCCCTCTCGCCCCCGCCCCCAGTAAAGGTGGGGCGAGAGGAGGAGGGTCGAGCCCCCCTCTCTCCCCCGCCCCCAATAAAGGGTGGCGAGAGGAGGAGGGGCGATCCCCCCTCTCGCCCCCGCCCCCAATAAAGGGGGGCGAGAGGAGGAGGGGCGAGCCCCCCTCTCGCCCCCGCCCAGTAGAGGGGAGGGAGAGGAGGAGGGCCGAGCCCCCCTCTCGCCCCCGCCCCTAGCAGAGGGGGCGAGAGGAGGAGGGGTGAGCCCCCCCTCACCCCAGCTCCGGTTAGGGTGGCCATCCCCCTCTCGCCCAGCCCCGAAGAGAGGGGGCAGTCTACGTTTAGCGCACCGGAATGGCGGGATTTGGCTATCGACAGGCCAAACTTAAGGGCATTTTCATAATCTCGTGGGCCAGAATTTGGTTATTTGCAAACCCGTTTCCAAAAACTATAAATAAGACCAAGGGGGCACCATTTGGAGGCACTTCTCTCTTTTGGCCTTCTCTCTCCCTTAGTTCCTTTGTTGGGTGGAGAGAGCCTCCAATGGTGCCCAAGCTTAACATTGGCTTGGGAGGGAAAGCGCTCTAAGATCTTCCGTGTGTGTGGTGGGACCTCCTCGCTAAGCCCTTGGCCTTGTTCCCAGTTCCTTAGCCTATTAGTCTAGAACTCTCCCTTGGGAGGAGTAAGTGTTGGTCACCCCTCAACTTGTTGAGGGCCCGAACTCCTCGAGAGACCAATTTATTGGTTTCAACATCTTCAATATTTCCGTGTAGTCCTTAGTAGAAGAGTTTATGTTGGTGGATATTTTAGTCGGGAGTTGTACCGCGTCTTGGAGCTTCGGCTTGCGGCATCTCCGGAATAGGACCTAGAAGGGAGAATTACCAGATTTTTTGATCGATGATAAAGATACTTTGAAGTACCGAGGTAGGTATTGTATCCCCGCGTTGGATGATATTCAGGTAAAGATCTGTAGTGAAGCGCACGACTCTAATGTTTCCTATCATCCTTGTTCCACAAAGATGTATAAGGACCTGAAGCAGATTGTTTGGTGGTCAAGTATGAAGAATGATATAGCGAGATATTTTTCTGAATGTTTAACTTGTCAGTGCGTGAAGGAAGATCATAAGAGGCCTGGAGGTAAGTTGAACCCGTTGGATGTTCCAAGCTGGAAGTGGGAGAGTATTTCAATGGACTTCATTATCGGTTTGCCGAGGTATCCCGGAGGACATGATTCTGTGTGGGTTATAGTTGACAGATTGACAAAGTGTGCTCATTTTGTGCCTTTTAAGATCGGTTACTATATGGAGAAAATAGCAGTACTATATTTGAATGAAGTCATCAGATTGCATGGTGTGCCCGTGAGCATTATGTCGGACCGAGATTCTAGGTATATGTCTCGCTTCTGGAGGAGTTTGCAAGGAGCTTTGGGCACTGACCTTAGATACTCTACCCCTTACCATCCTCAGACTAATGGTCAGACAGAGAGAGTGAATCAAATTTTGGAGGATATGATAAGGTGCTATATTCTAGATCATGGTGGAGCTTGGGATAAGCGTCTTGGATTGATGGAATTAGCCTAAAATAATAGTTATCAGGAGAGTTTGCAAATGACCCCCTTTGAGGCTCTATATGCAAGGCGTTGCCGAACTCCCTTATTTTGGGCCGAGGTTGGTGAGAGTCCGTTGTTAGGCCCAAAAGCTTTGGAAGAGATGAGCGTTGACGTGACTCATATCCGCTAGAAGCTTCGTATCGCTCAGGAGCGGTATGAGAAGTATGCCAATCAGAGAAGGGTGGATCTTGAGTTTGTCGTTGGAGTCTTAGTGTTCTTGAAAGTTTCTCCGATGCTGGGCGTTAAGAGATTTGGAAGGAACCACAAGTTGGACCCCCGTTATGTGGGACCTTTCTAGATTGTTGAGTGCATCGGAGCGTCAGCTTATAGATTGGATTTGCCTGCTTCCTTCCCAAATGTTCACGATGTGTTTCATGTGAGCCAGCTGAGGAAGTGTCTGCGTAGTGATCGGCTTGTTCTTGATTCAGTGCCCGTATTGCAGCCCAATCTTTCGTATGTTGAAGAGCCTGTCCGAATCTTGGAGACTCAAGAGCGTATGGTGCGGAGGAAGATGATCCCGATGGTTAAGGTTCTTTGGAAGAATCAAGGTGTCGAAAGAGCAACATGGGAGCTAGAGTCTGCCATGAGAGAGACTCATCCTATCCTCTTCTCTTAGATTTCGGGTAAATCTTCTGTCAGGTAACCTTTGGATTTGATTATATATCTTTCTTGATCTTTGGATTTCAAGTTTCGGGACGAAACTTCTTTTTAGGGGGAGTGACTGTAACGCCTTTGATTTTTTTGTTAAATATTTACGTGGTCGCTGTGAGGTAATTTTGGTGTAAGGGCGTTACGTCAGCTCGTCAGGTTTAGTTTTGTGCCTTAGCTCAGTTAAAGTGCGTAATTTAGATCGAGCGTGCGAGATTTCGCGTCGTTTCGAGCTGTAGAGAAAATTTTTGCGTAGTTATTTAGATCTTAGCTTTAGGTGTCTTTATCCTGAGTTTGGCTCGTCAGAATTGAATTCTGACTTCGCTGTTGGATTTGTAGCGCCGAATTTCAATTTAGGAGTGAATTTCATAGAAGTCCGAGGTGATTTAGTCGCCGTCGTAGTTTAAATAGAATGGGAGAATTTTTATGTTAATATTATAATTAATCTTTGCATGAAATTCTTAGTATGCGTTCGACAAACTGGGATCAGTCTGCGTTCGACGAACTGGGATCAGTTTGCTTTCGACGAACTAGGATCAGTCTGCATTCGACAAACTGGTATTAGTCTACGTTCGACGAACTTGCTGAGCCCTGTGTTCGACGAACTAGCTGAGCCCTGTGTTCGACGAATTCGAGGATGAGTTCGACGAACTCCTGGAGGCTTAATATATATACGTTAAGCTTAGGTTTTATCTTTTCATCTCCTTCCCCTTTCGGCCGACCTAGAGTTCTGTCGGATGAGAGAGCGAGAGCAGTGCGTCGTGGAGCTTCCGACCGGTGATTCGAGGGATGTAGTAGTCTGAATCGCGTTTGGAGAGTAGATTTGGAAAGCTCTCGGCGGGATCTTCGTTCTAGTGGTAAGTTTTTCCCGTTTCGTAGAATTTTTGGAGTTGTGGTGGTGACCTAATTCCTCTTTTCGACCCGAATGGTTTCAGGATTTCGTGCTGGGGTGTGTTCTTGGCCGATCCATAACTTTTGGAGCAGAGATCTTCGAGTTTGCAAGGTTAAGGCAAGTGGCTTTCTTCCCCCCTTTCCCTTTTTGGTGGAATCTCTGTTTCCCTATGGTTTTGTGTTCTTGTTGTGTCTTGGCTTGTTTCTCGAAAGCTTCTTGTACAACCTTTGCTATCTCGAGAAATCCTTGATCCCTGTTTTTAATTTCTCAAGAAGGCCCAGACCCTGCTTTTAATCTCACGAGAAATCTATTGATCCCTGTTTTTAATTTCTCGAGATGTCCCGGACCCTGCCTTTAATCTCTAGAGAAATCCTTGATCCCTGCTTTTAATTTCTCGAGAAATCCCTGTCCCTTCCTTTAATTTCTCGAGAAATCCCAGACCCTGCTTTTAATCTCTCGAGAAATCCTTGATCACTGCCTCCTAATTTCTCGAGAAATCATAGTCCCTACTGGGGATTTCTCGAGAAATGTTTGTCCCTGCCCTTGGATCTCTCTAGAACTCTTGTTCTCTATCCTTGACTTCTCTAGAAACCCCTTGTGTATTGCCCTTAGGTTCCCGAGAAATGCCCTCTACTTCTTAGTACTTGAGTTATGCCTCCGATTACTCCCCCTCTTCGAAATCTCATACCCGTTGTGGTTAAATAACTTATGTCTTCTCTTATGAATCGTCTTATGGAGTGTTTACTCCATTTGTGACCCTATCCTTAGGGTATCCTGGTGATTGTTTTTCTCGGGCTTTGTCCCATGCCATAATTAAAGGAATTAATTAAGAAGACCATTGCCTTTGTCCTTGCACGGTGGGTCGTGTTTTGGGTGGGCAGTGGGGAGTGTTGTAGCCTTGCACGGTGGCCATTTTAGTGGTGAACCGCAGGCTTGGCCTGTGGTCCCCTGGGCCGTGTTTGGGTGCTTGGGGATAGAAACCCCCACCCGTTTTTGGCTTTGGGTGGCAGTGGATAAAGGACCGCCCCCGTTTAATTTGAGCTGATCAGTCTCTTTAAATAAATTTAACAAGATAAATGAACTTTGTTTGTTCCTCTTTGTGGTATTTGGTGCACTTGGTGCTTTGCTTAGTTCTTTGTTGGGAGCTTATCTTTCGGTAAAAATGGCTTGGGTTGGTACCCCTTATGCCTTATTTACTTTTCTGCTTGTTTTCTGCCACTTGTAATTCCCTTGCTAAGGCGTTCTTTGTTTTATTGAATGCCTCAGGTTCAGAGCCTTAGCTGCTAGTGGTGTAGCCCGGAGTCTCCAGGAGTTTTAGTTGCTATTTTACCCCACTGCTGTGAGCTAGTTGTGGTTAGTTTTCTTCTTGTGTTCAGACATGCTAGTTTGGAGCCAACGGGTTAGTGTCATGTTGTTGACGCCTATTGTGCCCCTTTGATACTATATAGTTTACTTGCCAGTTAAATGCTATCACTTTTTAGATCTTGTGTATCTTTCTCTCTGGGAATGATTTATGTGTAGGTGCATTATAGTTATAAAATGGTTTTTCTTTCATCCTCATTGCATTCTTTTAACAGAAATCTTTATCTTTAAAGTCGCCTAGGGATATTTTCTATACATATACTACACCTAGATATGTGCATATCATTTACTTTATGTCCTGTCATCGCGTGCATTTAGGACCTTAAGTGAACTAAATCAAGTATTTTCCGCTGCAATTACGTATATTTTCTCAGTGGACTAGTTGATCCACGAACTGAGAGACAGTTCTTACCCCAAACCCTCATAAATAATTTCAAATGATGATCCATCATGTAATCATGTTTTGATTAAATAAGCAATAGGTTTCCGCCTGAGCGTTTGCAGCTGTCTCCTGCATGACATGGCATCATGACGCGTATTTTCTCTTACCCCAATATTCCTAAATTCGGAGAAAATGCGAGTTGTGATAGGAATGCCCCAGATCGATTCCGCTATCGGGCTCTCATATACGGTGGGTCAGGTTGATCTCTGGAGAGGATGGCAAGTGGCAAGTTCTTCGGTGCTGGAATGCCCCAGATTGATTCCGTTGCCGGACTCTCATAGATGGTGGGTCAGGTTGATCTCTGGAGAGGCTGGCAAGTGGCAAGTTCTTCGGTGCTGGAATGCCCCAGATCGATTCCGCTGTCTGGCTCTCATAGACGGTGGGTCAGGTTGATCTCTGGAGAGGCTGGCAAGTGGCAAGTTCTTTGGTGCTGGAATGCCCCAGATCTATTCTGCTGTCGGGCTCTCATAGACGGTGGGTCAGGTTGATTTCTGGAGAGGCTGGCAAGTGGCAAGTTCTTTGGTACTGGAGTGCCCCAGATCAATTCTGCTGTCGGGCTCTCATAGATGGTGGGTCAGGTTGATCTCTGGAGAGGCCGGCAAGGTGGAAAGTTTCTGATTACCACGGGGCCTCACAAATGGTTAGAACGGGTGGTCTCGCACGGCGAGACGGGGGGGGGGGGGGGGGGGGGGTGGTAGAGCTCATCCTGCGAGCGGGGGGCCCTCTCCCGGGAAATAGGGTCCTCGCAGACAACCTAAGGGAAAGTCGGCGAGTGGAAGGCCCGGATGGGCAAATCGAATGAAAAATTTCTCTCGCCGGCATTGGGGGGGAGAAGGATCCTTCAGGTCCCTGGGAACAATGAGAGATGTCACGCAGGGATCTCCCTCGCTGAAGTCGAAAGGGGGAAATGTTCGCCCCCCGCGAGATAGAGATTTGGAGGGGTGGATCCTGAAACCTATCACTCTAAGGCCAGCTAGAAGGGAGAGAACTAACGTGGTGAGTGTGTATCCTATGTCAAGTCTAGGAGGTTACGTGATAGGCGGGTGCGAGCACGATGAATGCGATGGCAAAAGAACAAGTAATAAACACGAGAAAAAACAGCATACATGAACAGCGAGAACAAAATGAACCAGCAGGAAAAACTTTCATTTATTTAATTTAAATCAATTAGATCTATCGCGGCGGTCTCGCCAGCCAAAAAATGGAACAAAACAAAAAAAGTACAAAGTTCTAACTATAGCGGGGGGGGGGGGGGGGGGGGGCAGCTCGTCCTCGCTATCTGCAGGGGGCGGGAGAGGCAGGAACAACTTTGGGACAACGTCCTCGATCGTTTGGTCAGCAACCTCGGCAGACAGCAGACCGGCTCCCTGCATGGACCTGAAGATGTACTGTGCCGCGGTGACAGAAGCCTTGCAGCATTCTTCCTCCCTGGCTTGCTGGTCATTCCTCAGACGGCGAGGAGACGGGGGAATGGCGCCACGGATCGGCTCCTGGTTGTAAGCTTTCAACCTGGCAACCTCATTCTCCAAGCTGGAGATGCGAGCGCTGAGATCATGAGTGGTCTCAGTTTCCTATAAAGAAGAAAGTAGGTCAGCTGGTGTTGTTGATAGGAAAGGGGGGAAGCGAGAGCTCGAAGACTTACCACTCCATCTTGAGGGTCAGGGAGAAGCTCGTCAGCAGCGAGCAGCCTCTCCTTTAGACTCGAAATCTCGGCAGCCGAGTCTTTGTAGGCATGGGCGAGCTCCTCGTTATGGCGCTCTAGATGAAGGCAGTTCTGACCCATCATGTGGGTGAGCTCCAGAGAGCGGAGCTGGGATTGCGCACTTTCGTACGCCAGGGTCCTCGCGGTCTCTGCTTTGAAGACCGCGGCGTCCTCGCGACCATACAGTCTGAAGGAGAGTGAAAACGCCTGCCCGTTGACCATTGGCTGCTCTACCCAAGAGGGGAGGATGGTGGAGATGGAGGCCTTGTTGACCTCGGGATTCCAGTAGAGCAGGAACTCACTAGTCCTTGTGCCTTTAGCCGAGAGCGAAGTTCCAGTGGTTCAGCGACATCCAGGGAAGAGATCCTGACGACCTTTTCGACCGGCTCAACGGACTCCCTTTCCTTGGGGAGGTCGACCTGTGGGATCTCACCTGGGGAGGCCTCGACACGCTCCTTTCCCTTCTCGGATGGGGTAGGATTCTTCTTGCTTTTCTTCTGGGAGGACTGTGAGGAATACTCCTTGCGACCAGAAGACTCGCCCCTTTTCTTGGTAGGCGGGGCAGCAGGATGGGGGGTCTCGCGGTAGGCATCCGCTCCCATTTGGGCGAGAGCGAGGCCTGAAGAGGCTGTCCGGTTGCTCGCGTAAGGAAGATGGACGGGGATGTCTCGCTCACCTGTAGTGATCTCATGATTAGAAATAGTCGATGAAAGCCTTAAGAAAAAATAAGCGAGCGAGCAAGATACGTACCCTCCCCAGGGAGCACCAGTAGCAGCGAGTCGAGGTTTCGGCGGAGATGGACCACCTTGAAGTTCTTCTGTTGAAGAACTGGAACAGGGCAGCGTCATGGCCACCGAGAAGCGGTGGGCGGTAGGTGCTCCCGCCGTGTTGAATTGGCGAGAAGGGGATGTTGCCGAAGTTCCCCTTGATGAAGAGGAACTTCTGCGCCCAGTATTGGCTCTTGTTGATGGTCTCGACAACCTTGAGCCCCGAGCCCACGAAGTAGGCGGAGCCATCCTTATAAGCCCTAAAGGAGAACAGCTTCCGGAATACCGGTAAGCTGAACTCGATGCGTTCTTCTCGCATATAGCACACGAATGCGACGATGACCGCCATTGCATTGGGTTTCAGCTGACCCAGTATCACGCTGAAGTATTTGAGCACCTGGCGAGCGAAATGGCAAGATGTCAAAGAAGTAAGCGAGAGTTTAAATTGTGATAAGATTTGAAAGTAAGCGAGACCAGCAGTTACCTGGCGAACTTCCTACCATAGAGGCAGGCGCAGGCCGACCCCAAAATGGGCGATAGGGATGGCGAGCTCGCCTTGCATAGGGACGTTGATCACATCGTCCTCGCTAGGGCATCAGGAAGAGAATCCCGGTGACACGAAGTCGGCGACGGCAGCGGGGTATTCCGCCTCGGTCAGATTGCTGTTGAAGAAGGTATGGTCGGTGAAGGCCCAGGTGCACATCAGCCGGCCCTCCGCCTCGCTAGCGTCACCAACCATTGTCGAGACCTGCGAGAAAAAGAGAAGAAGGCGCGCGAGAGAACGCGAGATCTCGCAGACAGAGGAAGAAGAAGGGTCAGAGTTAAATGTGGTAGGTGGATTCGGCGCCGGAACCTATTTATAGAAAATGAAAAGCGCGGGAAAGAAGTCGAAGCGACGGGGGGGTGCGGTTAGGCAAAGCCCCTTGTTTGATTGCAGGCGAGAGCATTAAGTAACCTCAGATAGGTTAGCGAGCGAGACAAGTTTACAGAGAGTACAAGCAAAAATTTCCATGCGAGGGTAGCAAGAAAGAATAAAAATCACAATAGAGCGAGCCACAATAGACAGTTGTCGCATAAACAAATAAAGAGTGCGCGAGAGCCCAAGCAGTGGGCGAGCAATAGTTAACTTGAAGAAAAATTGCGAAATTGTTCAACGAGATTAAACATGATATTAGGCATCGTGGAGGATCTCGCCGGGCAGAGGAGTGCGAGCGAGGACAAGTAGTGTATCCATTTCCACCTACCACGACCTCGCACTCCTGACCGCGGCGGGATCCTAGTGTAGTGATCATATGCGTTGACGGCGCACCCCTCACGTTGAATTAAGCGAGCATAATCATTCACCCGCGTGAGATGTGTCCTGGGGGAGGTGGCCGTCTCGCCAATATCCTGCGGTATCTCAATGCGGAGACGTGCGCACTCATCCAGTAAAGAGGCATGCCGCTCCTCGGCAATTTCCCTGTCCCTCCTCGCTTGGAGGTGAAGATCCTACAACATCCATCCTTGTTTCTGAAACAATTCTGAGGTCCTCTTCTTCATGGCTTCGGGATCCCGCGGGTCGCCCAGGAAATCATCCATCTGCTCCGGCAAGGGGAGAGGCGACATCTCTTCCTCCCCAAAGTCAGAGTCAGAGGAGAGAGTCTCGGAATCACCTGCGAACAAATCCAAGCATCTTTAGCCGTTAGCGAGACCAATATGGAGAGCAACATCTCGGAAGATGCAGCAAAACCATTACCAGCAGGCGGGTGAGAAGTTGTAGGCTGGCCCTGAAAGAGAGTAGCGAAGGGGAGCGAGACAGACTTCCCATGACCTCCGTGTCACGTCACGTCGTCAGCAGGGATGGTCGGGGTAAGTCGCGAGCCACCGGAACCCTCCCCCTTAGGAGATTAAACCTAGGGGTCTTAATGGTTGTGTCGGGGGGGGGGGGGGGGGGGACCGGCGTCTGAGGTCATGAGCTTGATGACCCAGAGTCGCGCGAGGGGAGGCTGTAGGAAGAAAAAATGAGAACCATCCGGCAGGGAATTAATCTGGGTATGATTGGAGCGAAACACTTACCAGCAGCTTCTCCGTTAGTAAATCAGTCCTCGCCAGAGGATCGAGATGAGTCTCGACTAAGTCTTCGCCCGCGTATTGATCGGCAGGGGGCGGTTCCTGCAGTTAGGCGATGTTTAGAGAAACCAAATGAATAGTTAAGCAAAAGGGATAGTCCCTTACCTTTTCAGCGGGCCTATCATCGGGAGAAGAGTCCAGCAGAATGGCCCTGTCCCCCCTGGGGGTCGGCGGTCCGGCTTCGCCTTTTTTATCATAGGAGCAGGGGGAGGGGTCTTGCGAGTCATCCAGGAGGCAACATTGGCCATGGTGGAGAGCTCTCCCACCTTGGACGCCCTCAGGCGAACCCGTAGTTCTTCGGAAAGAGGCATCCTCCAGCAGATACAGAGTAAGGAAGTGTAATAAGAGATAATAATGGCGCGCGTCACCCCAGCTCAGGCAGTATTTATAGAAGTGGGGTGGGACCCGCAAGAAAGATTCCCGACAGATCAGTAGTCTCCAGCAAACACCCAGGGTTGGACGATTCTTTGCGAGCCTAGAGTAGCCTCGCAAAGAGCGGGGATTGTGTACAACCCTTTGTTCTCCTAAAGAGATGATACGAGGCCGGGCCTGGGTAGTCATCACCAGAAGGCAGGCGAGCAGAGTCTTCGAGAGTCGCTCTCCTAGAGAGGGTTCGCTAGCGGCACTCGCGCGAGGGTTCGCGGGAAGCGCTAGGAGAGGCGCTCTCACCGGCCTCTGGTCCAGGTGCCAAGGAGGTGAAATTACCCCCTCTGCCCCTAGTGGGCTGCCAATATACCTTCGGAACAACGGAGTCTGGCTGTTGGCAGGCCAAAGTGGGGCATTTAGTAAAACCAAATGGCGGAACCCCGCTATTAGCAGACCAGTTCAGAAAAACTATAAATAGACCTTTAAGGGCACCTTGGGAGAGGATTCGAATCTCAGTACTCAGAGCTTCCCCTTCCCTAGGTTACTTTGGTTTAGCTCTCCAGCTCTCCAAGGTGCCCAGTCTCATCTTTGGCTTGGGAGGGGAAGCACTCAACGATCTTCCGGGTTTATGGTTGGGCCTCGTCACTGTGACTAAGGTTTTAGTCTAGTTACTAATCTCCAGTATACCCTTTCCGAGGGATCAGTAAGGGTTAGCTACCCCTCGACTTGTTGAGGGCCCGAGCTTCACAAGTGGCCGAGAAATCGGTTTCAACAACTAACATGTTTTATAAGGGGAAGGAAACTTCCACCAACACTGTTCTGCAGGAAGAATACCAGCTAGCAGATCAGGATGAAAGAAAATGCATCATGGACCATCCATCAGTATGTCAAGATAAGGGATAACAGAAAGTTGACACTAATTCAGATGAAGATTCTGCAGCAGATGAAGAGGAAATCACATCACCTAAACTTCCATCCACAGAGATCATTCCAGGTAATAAAGATGTTGCTCCCACTATCACTGAGCAAGTGTCTCTTCAGGAAGAAGAAAATATCTTTAATAACTCAACAAGACCCAGGATGAACCTAAAGGATCATCCTTCAACACAAGTTAAAGAGATTTGACAGTTGTAGTCAAAAATAAGGAATCAGCTCACAAATGAAATAATGTTACATTGTTTCCTCTCTCAATATGAACCTAAAAGGTTTGAAGAAGCATACACTGATCCTCACTAGATATCTGCAATGCAAGAATAACTAACACAGTTTGAGAGGAACAAGGTTTGGACATTGTTTGAACCACCAAAGAATTACCCAGTCATTGGTACCAAATGGGTATTCAAAAACAAAATGGATTCAACCAGAGTCATAATCAGGTATAAGTTCATACTTGTGGCACAAGGATACATGCAAGAGGAGGGTATTGACTTCAATCAGACATTTTCTCCAGTATCAAGGATGGAGGCCATCAGAATGTTCCTTGCATATGCAGCTCACAGGAAGATTAAAGTCTATCAGATGGATGTGAAGAGTGAATTCCTAAAGGAAACTGTTCAGCAAGAAGTGTATGTGGAGCAGCGCATAGGATTTGTTAATCCACCCTTTCCCTCTTTTGTATATATATTAGATAAAGCACTGTATGACCTCAAGCAAGCTCCAAAAGCTTGGTATGAGCATTTTCCACTTTCCTTCTGGAACACTCCTTTGAAAGAGGGAAAGTGGATAAAACACTTTTCACAAGAGCACATAAGAATCAACTTTTGCTAGTACAAATATATGTAGATGACATTATATTTGGGTCAACAGATCAATCTCTATGCAAAAGGTTTGCTTACCTAATGCAGTCAAGATTTGAAATGAGTAGCATGGCGGAACTATCTTATTTCCTTGGCCTTCAAGTAAGGCAGAATGCAAATGACATTTCCATATCTCAATCCAAGTATACCAGAGAACTCATTAAGAGGTTTGGGATGGAAAATGACTCTATTATGAAAACCCCCATGGGTACTAAAGTTGTATTATATATAGAAGAAAAGGGTAAGTCCTTTGATCAAAAGACTTACAGAGCAGCCATTGGCTACTTCTCTACCCGACAGCCAGCAGACCAGATATAATGTTTGCTACCTATATATGTGCTAGGTTTCAGGTTGAACCTAAGGAATCCCATATGTCCTGTAAAAAAGATACTCAAATATCTAAAGGGTACACCTGAACTTGGCTTGTGGTATCCAGCTGAATCTGGATTTGAATTAGTTGGTTATTCAGATGTAGACTATGCCGGATGCAGGCTGGATAGAAAAAGCACCTCAAGAAAATGTCAGTTCCTGGGTTCTAGACTGATCTCTTGGTTTAGCAAGAAAAAAACCACAATCTCCACTTCTACAGCTAAAGTTGAGTATATAGCTGCAGGAAGCTGCTGCTCACAAATACTATGGATGCAAAATCAGTTGTTAGATTACAACTTTTCTTTTATCAAATCCACAATATTCTGTGACAGCTCAAGTGCTATTTCTATAGCTTCAAATCCTATTCTCCACAGTAGAACTAAGCACAAAGAGATAAGGCGCCACTTTCTCAGGGACAATGTTGAGAAGGGTAAGATCAACCTTCAATACATTTCCACTGATATGCAAAGGGCTGACATTTTCTCTAAGCCACTTCATGAAAGTAAGCACAAGTTCTTCATTATTGCACTGGGAATGCATGATGGAGACCTCTAGGTCACTCCCACTACATTATGTAGTCAAACTTATTTTTTATAAAAAGATATTGCTGGGAAAACACCAAAAAATTTCAGGAAAATTGTAATTGTTTAAATCAGAGTTGCGTCGAATAACAATCGATGCACTATCGATTTCTACTCGACGTCAGTTTCGAGAGCATATTGTGAAAGTGGAGGTCAGATCTTAAGTTACTCTAGAGGGGGGGGGGGTGAATAGAGTATTAAAACTTTTTCTTAGTTTTTATAGCGGAATTAAAATAGTGTTACATATAAGTATAAGCAGTGTGATAATTATATAAACAGAAAAATTAAGTAAATGTAATCACAAAACAAACAGCAGTGCCACAGGAAATAATCAAACACAGAAGACACAAGGAGCTATAGTAGTTCCCCAATAAGTCTGGGTACGTCTACTCTTCTACCACCTTTGGTAGGAATCCACTAGGAGGTTGTTGATAAGGTGCCCTCACACCAGGTGAGCTGTTGATAAGGTGCTGTAACCAAACTGCAGGATTTTGAAAAGGTGCCCTGTCACCGAGAGTTAACTTTTGAAGGGTGTTATAACCCTGTACAAAATGGGAAGGAAAAGGTTTATAGTGTTCTTCTCTGTCAAGATGCTGAGAGAAGACTCTAGTGGATGTTGTTGTAAAGCTCCCCCTGTCAGATTGAAGTGCTTGACAGAAAATGAAGAAGCTTTCTTTTGAAAACTAGGATCTCCTGTAGCTGTTTGATCTGGAAGAACAGGTTCCTCAGATTTGCTTGTTGCTCTTTTAGAAGATCTAAATTTACAATAGCTTCTGAGTGAATGTTCTTAAGGATGATGTTCTCAGAGGTTTTTTTTTTGCTGCTTGTAGAGGAAGATGAAGAAGTAAGGAAAAACTTTCTGAGATGTCTCGCTGTATATCTTCTTCTTCTTCTGAATACTATATATATATATATATCCTTTTTATTCTGTAATATAACGACGTTTGAATTCTGTCGACTCAAATGATTTTGGCAGGTCCTTTTATTTTTGACTGTGAAAAGATCCCTTTTCATTAAATGTCAACGGCTATTGCTGCCTTGGAAAAAGGAAAGAAGAGAATATATTACCTTAATTTAATATCCTTCCTTATCTGTCAGAATACGTCCAAAGGATATTGAATAGATCCGTTATATTCGTCGTTTTGCTGTTAGGATAGATAGAATATAGTTGATAACAAATCTGGGCTTCAATAAATGATCTGTCGAATGCTGGGAGCCATCTGTCGAGTGCTGTCAAGAATATGTCGAACACTTAGTTAGAAAACTGTTGAGCGCTGTCAATAAAAACTGTCGAACGCTGGGAGCCATCTGTCGAGTGCTTCTAGCCATTCGTCGAACACTGATCAGTGAATGTCGAGTGCTGTAACTGGCTGTAATACTTCAGTCTGCTTAGAACAATTTGTCGAACGATGCTAGACATTTGTCGAACGCCATATGCCATTTGTCGAGCGCTGCTAGACATTCGTCGAACGCTGGGAACTTTAGATTTAATCTTAAGTTCTAGCTAATTTATCAGCCTAAAGACTTGACCCTTAAACTATACAATGGGGTCAACTGACCCTAATCACTACATAGTGATCCTAGCCCAAAACAGTAAAAGGGTTGTTCCAACAATCTCCCCCTATTTGGGTTAGGATACTTTTTGACAAGAAAAAAAAATTAAATAGATGCAGCAAAACAGAGCAATAATGAAATGAAATATATCTGATAGATAAAAATAGATCATCAGATAAAAATAAGTGCTCTGAGTTCAGAAACTTTGCATTCATAACCAAGCAATTTATTTAAGGCTTTTTGTCCTGAGAAGATGGCTTGAATATGATTTTTCTGTTGGGGTCTTCTGATTTCTTTTTGCTGATAAACAAGTCTTGAGCACCGATGATTTTCTGTTCTTTAACATGAGGAATAAATGCTTCTGGGTGCATATCAATATATTTCTCAGTATTGAATGCCTTAACTGTTTTGTATTTGTCAAGTTCTTTTCTTCTGTATTCTGACATGGTTGAGTAACTTGAGAAATCTTTGCCTTCAGCTTTAGCCTTTTTAATCTGTGCATACCCAATTGTTTCTTTTAGTCTTGCCATCTGACAGAGTTTCTCTTCTTCTGGATCTGGAAAATAATAAATATTTTCTGAATCATTTTTGTCTTGAGTGACCTTTTGAGGTACTCTATCTCTGTGAAGAGTTCCATCAGAAATGTGAAGTTTGTATTCTGAAGATATTTGAGAAGAGGAAAAGGATTGACTTCTTTGAAGGATAGGAGCTGATTCCTTAGAGGAAGGAGTACTGGCTGATCCAGAGGCTTGAGAACCACTAGAACTACCAGGTCTCCTTGAATGTTGAGAGCTTGGCCTCTGAGAGGAAGATGATACACCTGCTGATCCTGTTGCACCAGCTGCTGGAGGAGGAGGAGGATGATTGTGCTTGACTGGTTTGTCAGGGATGTAGCCAGTCTTCTTGAATTTCTTCCTCCTATTGTTCTCATTTCTGGAGAGCTTCATCCAGTGAGGAGTTTTCTCATCAAGAGGGACATTATACAAAATGTACAGAGGAATGTCATTATTTGGATTTGGAGGTTTGGGAGCAGCCTTTGACTTAGCTGTTCTTTTCTTTCTTTTCTTTGAGAGTGTATCATCAGAATCACTATTGTCATCATCATCTTCAGAGTCAGAAGATGAGATTGGCTTATTGTATAAATCATCAATTCTCTTGATTGCTTCCCGAGCCTTTAATCTTTCTTCTTCAGCTTTGTCAAACTCTGCATCTGCTTCTCTCCAGATTTCATCAAAGCTTGGCATTGGTTCTTCTTTCCATACAGAAATTGGAGGTGAAGAAATAGTTTCTGGGGCTGTTGTATCATCAAGGAATTCTGCAAGATCATCTTCATATTCTGCAGAATGATCCTTTATTTGAATGTCTTGAACAGTGGATGAAGGAATAGATGATATGTAATTTTGTATGATGTCAGAATGAGTTTTCTGAGGAAGGCAAATCAGAGCCTTTGATAGATCCTCTATGTATGGTGATACCCTTGAAGTATATGTGACATCAAATTTTGATAATAAGCTATATAGATCATAGGATGGATGAATGCATATATTATTTATTACTTCTATAACTTGTGTATCTGTATCAAAAATTGTAACTTCTGTATCATCTTCTAGAGTTCCTTCTGTTTCTGGAGCTTCTTCATAGGACATCTCCCCCTGCCTAGCTTCAGGGCAGCCTTAATCTAGGCCCCTAGTAGAAGGGACAGCAGTGGACGAGGGAAGAGAGGCTATCTTAGAAGATAAAGTAGAAAGTGCCTGAAGAACTGGAGCAAGTTTTGCATCCAGGAGCTGGCTTATTTTAGGAAGGATAAGATCGAAGACTTGATCAGCAATAGAGGAGAGGTTGAGGGATGGATAATCTGGTGGATGACAAGTGAATCGTTGTGAAGTGGATGGAGATGATATTGAAGGAATGATATTGCTTATGTTGGTGGTATGTGTATGAATGTCTAGATGGATTGGACTAGGAGAATGGATAGGTGAATGATATTCATTGTGTATTGGAGAGGGAGATGTCGTAGGTAGTGGTTCTGAAGATAGGGGTGGAGGTGGAGCATCATTGATGTGGTCGGTTAAGATTGGAATATCATTGATGGGTGACATTGCAGTTGAAGGAGGGGATGAAGAATAAGCAGGAGATTGTTGAGCAGGTGGAGAGAGGATATGAGAGGAAGGAGGAACTGAGGAAGGATCTTCTAGAGGGGTAGAGGGAGTGACTTGATCAGTCCTTGTGTCCTCAGAAGCTTTCCTTTTTCTGGAGGCCTCAGCTCCTTTATTTTTCTTAGGAATTATTCTATCCCATTTAGCAAAGAGTGCTGAGGTCAGTCTCTTGCTGGCATTTATTGTTACTTTTGGTGACACCAAAAGTTCTGGATGCCTTTCTTGCAGAAAGATTCCTAAGATTCTTCCAAAGCATACATTCTCTATAGAGTTTTTCTTTTTAATTAGGTCAAAAAGGATTGATCCCCAGTTGACTTTCTTCTTCTCTATTAAGGCCACCATTAATAGAAATTGGTGCCTACTGATATAGTCATGCCCAGAAGTCTTGCCCAGCAAGACTTTCCCAACAATATCTGCTAAGAACTTGTAGTTCTGAGACAGATTCTTTTTCAGAATGTGGCTAGGGTTTCCAGTCAAATGGCCCATTTTGAGTAAAGCTTCATCAAATTCATTTGAGCTTATGTCTAACTCATTTTCACCATTTTCAAGACAAAAGATTTCAGAAAGGATGGTGGGAGAGAGAGAGACATGATGACCTGATATTGTTCCCGACAAACTTTCATCGACTGATTTTGCAGTAAAAACCCATTCTTTTATCTCTGCAATAACTATCTTCTGCCTGGTGCTTAGAAATTTCCTTAGTTGTTGTTCATCCAGCATTTGAAGAATATCCTTGAAGATTTGGTCTGACTGTGCAAACGAGTCCATGTCAATGTCAAAGCCTGCGTCAAACTTCATTAGGTGCAGAGAAGCCTGAGGAATCGCCATTGTTCCTGCAAAGAAAGTTGAAGATCAAGTGCAGAGAGGAACTGGAGGGAAAGACGATTTCTGTAGGCGCAAAACCTAGAATAAGATAAAATAAGTGTTATATAGTCGAGAAAATAGGGAGGAGAATTCGAGGACCGCCGTTCGGCAAAACCTAATTAAATCTGAAGTCGAACCGACTTTAAAAAAATTTCGTCGATCGCCGTTCGACAAACGATATTTTCTTTACTAACTCTTGATGATGTAGGTTTTTTTTTTGTTTGTCGACCATCGTTCGAAAAAAAATTTGTCGTTCTTCGAAAAAAAAAATATTGAATAGGATAGAAAATATAATTTTCAACAAATTGAGTCTCCATCTATCATTCCCAGTTGATTCATAAAGAAAATATGTTTCTTTTCATCCAAGGGTTTGGTGAAAATATTTGCTCTTTGTAAATCAGTGGAGATGAACTGTAGACAAATTTTATTTTTATCCACATTATCTCTGATAAAGTGGTGCCTTATTTCTATGTGTTTAGTTCTACTATGGAGAACTGCATTTTGTGCTATAGATATTACACTAGTATTGTCACAAAATATAATTGATTGATTTAAGTTGATGCCATAGTCTAGAAGTTGATTTTGTATCCACAGTATCTGTGAGCAGCAACTGCCTGCAGCAATGTATTCTGCCTCAGCTGTTGATGTGGACACAGATGTCTGCTTCTTACAAAACCAAGACACAAGCCTATCACCAAGAAACTGACAAGTTCCTGATGTGCTTTTTCTGTCTACTCTGCATCCAGCATAATCTGAATCTGAGAATCCAGTTAATTCAAATTCAGATTCTGTTGGATACCAGAGACCTAGATTAGGACAGCCTTTTATATATCTTAAAATTCGTTTTAGTAAAGATAGATGAGATTCTTTAGGGTTGACTTGAAACCTAGCACAAATACAAATAGCAAACATTATATCAGGCCTACTAGCTGTCAAATAGAGTAATGAGCCAACAATTGCTCTATATACCTTCTGATCAACAGGTTTCCCAGATTCATCAGCATTAATGACAGCATTAGAAGCCATGGGTGTTTTCATGGGAGAGGAATCAGACATTCCAAATCTTTTTACTAATTCCTTAGCATACTTGGATTGTGAAATGAAGATTCCTGATGAGGTTTGCTTCACTTGTAGACCAAGGAAGTATGATAATTCACCCATGCTACTCATTTCAAATTTAGATTGCATAAGTTTAGAGAATTTTTTGCATAAATTTGAATCAGTAGATCCAAAAATAATATCATCTACATATATTTGAACTAGCAGTGTTTGACTTTTATGTATTCTAAAAGATAAGGTTTGGTCTACTAAGCCTCTACAGAACTTATTTTCCAATAGAAAATTAGATAAGGTCTCATACCATGCCCTGGGAGCTTGTTTGAGACCATAGAGAGCTTTATTAAGCTTGAATACATAAGAAGAGTGAGTTGGAGAGATGAAACCTGGTGGTTGTTCCACATAAACTTCTTCCTTGATATCTCCATTTAAGAATGCACTTTTTACATCCATTTGATATACCTTAAATTGTTTGTATGCAGCAAATGCTAAAAATATTCTGATAGCTTCAAGTCTTGCCACAGGTGCAAATGTTTGATCATAGTCTATGCCTTCTTCCTGTGAGTATCCTTGAGCTACTAGCCTTGCTTTATTTCTCACAATATTTCCTTGATCATCAAGTTTGTTCCTGAAGACCCACTTGGTGCCAATGACTGGATGGCTTCTTGGTCTTGGAACCAAATCCCAAACTTTGTTTCTTTCAAACTGGTTGAGTTCCACTTGCATTGCAAGAATCCAATTTGGATCTTGTTCTGCATCTTTTATGGTTTGAGGTTCAACTTGTGATAGAAAACAAGTATGCATCTGATTTTGATGTAGTTGATGTCTTGTCTGAACACCTGCTGAAATATCACCAATCACTTGTGAAATTGGGTGATCTCTAACTGTGATGTGATCAACAGTTGGAGTTAATTCTGCAGTGATATTTATTTGGGAATTTTGTTCAGTAACTGTATCCTGTGGAGGATGTTCTGTTGTTGATTAATTCTGATAATCAATAAGATCTGAGTGATCTTTTTCTTCACTGTCTTTAAGATTTTGAGCTGATGGTTGCATTGAATCTCCTAACTGTCGATTTAGTTCATTAAGTTCTTCACATAGAGTTGGTACCTGCATAGCATTCTTGGTAGAAGATTTCTTCTCCTTGTAAGACATGTTAGTTTCATCAAAGGAAACATGCATGGATTCTTCTATCTTAAGAGTGGATTTGTTAAATACCCTATATGCTTTGCTAACTATTGAATATCCTAAGAAAATTCCTTCTTCAGATTTTGGTTCAAATTTTCTAAGATATTTCTTATCATTGTTATGAATAAAACATTTACAACCAAAAGTTCTGAAATAATCAACTTTAGGTTTCTTCCCTTTAAGTAATTCATAAGGAGTTTTACCTTTAAGTTTGTGTATCAAACTTCTATTCAGAACATAGTTTGCTGTGCTAACAGCTTCTGCCCAAAAGGATAGTGGCAAGTTAGCATCTGCAAGCAATGTTCTTGCTGATTCAATTAGGGTTCTATTTTTCCTTTCAACTACCCCATTCTGTTGAGGAGTTCTAGGAGCTGAGAAGCAATGCCTGATACCTTCCTTCTCACAGAATTCTTGCATAAGAAGAGACTCAAACTCAGTGCCATGATCACTTCTAATCAATGCAACTACAGTAGAGTATTCAATCTGTATGCTCTTAAGAAAGTCTGTAAGAACTTTAAAGTTATCTGACTTTTCTCTCAAAAAGAATACCCAAGTGAATCTAGAGAAGTTATCTACAATAACTAGAGTGTAAGACTTCCCTCCTAAACTCTTTATTGCTATAGGTCCAAAAAGGTCCATATGTAGCAAAAATAAGATTCTAGGTGAATCACTTTTAGATAAGGATTTAAAACTGTTTTTGGTTTGCTTTCCTAGCTGGCATGCCCTACATAAACCTTCTTTCTTATATGATCCTGATGGTAAACCTCTAACTAGATTATCTTTAGATAGCTTGGCAATTGTTCTAAGATTTACATGCCCTAATCTTTTATGCCATAGTTCACTAGGTTTGCTTAGCTCATTAAACAGGCAAATTTCTGATTTAGAGGAATTGAAATTTACTAAATATATGTTACCCTGTCTAATACCTGATAAAACAATGACATTATCAGATGACTTGATAATACATTCTGATTTATTAAAGGTTACCTGATAGCCTTCATCACATAACTGACTTATGCTGATGAGGTTGTGCTTCAAACCCTTCACATATGTGACTTCCTTGAATGTTACTACTCCAACTTTGATTTGACCAATGCCTTTGGTTTGACCATGGTTGGAGTCTCCAAAGATCACTTTGGGTCCAAGCTGTGCCTTGTAATTTTTCAGGTTGGCCTTGTTTCCTGTCATGTGCTTTGAGCAGCCACTATCCAAGTACCATTTTTGATTTAATTTTGGATGGCCATGTACATGCAAAGACAAAAACATAAACTAGTTGTTTTTGACCCAGACTACCTTGGGTCCTTTTGTGTTACCACAAAATTCAGAAATAAATGACATTTCAGGCTGATCCTTATAGCCTTGTGGATGATATCTCCTTGGAGGTATTATCCATTCAGTGAAAGGATTTTTAGTTTGTTTGGGAGTAAGATTTCTAGTATTTCCTGTATAGTATCTGTTCGACAAATTTGGATAAATTGGTCGACTATTGTTAATCTGATAACTATACTGAAAATCTGTTTTCAGACTTCGTCGAGCTCCGTTCGACAAATTTGAACCTTTTTGTCGATCTCCGTTCGACAAATTCTTTTGAATTCTTTTATCCTTAACAGACTTGCTTGAAATATCTTTATCTCGTTTTGCAGCTTCTTTGCCTTTAGCAGAAATAAATTTTATAGGTGAGGAGAGGATATTTCTCTTAATTAGAGATGGCTCACTTGATGCGGCACCCAAGCCCAGTTTGCTATTATTAAGTCTAGCATTGACTGTGCTTGTGATGTCCATCAGTTTGATACTTCTCCCATTTAGGGATTCTTCAAATTTCTTGGCCTCAGAAAGTTTATTCTCAATGAGAACAATGTGTTTTCTGGAGGCAGCCAAATCTTTCTTAAGGTTTGCATTTTCTTCACTCATCTTTTTCATTTCAGCTAACTTACATCTGAGTGAGATTATTTCTTTCTCAGAGTTGAGTAAGTCTGAGCAAAGGACTATAAATTCAGCTTTGAATTCATCTGAAGTAAAATCAAAACCAGACATTACCTGATCTGCATCATTTTCTTCTTCTGATTCTGAATTTTCTTCATCAGATTTGCTGGCTGAGGCATTGATTGCCATCATGCAGAAGTTCTTTTCTTCTTCATTATCACTGGAGCTTGATGAAGATTCAGATTGTGACTCACAGTCTGAGTCATAAATTGCCAGTAGACATTGGCTATTCTCTTTTGTTTCTTCCTCATCAGAAGAACCAGATGAAGATTCTGATTCAGATTCTGTTTCACTCCAGGATGTTGCTACAAATCCTCTACCTTTCTTTTTGTGTGAGTGGGAGGAGGATTTGCTAGAACCTTTCCTTTCTTCCTTTTCCCTTTTTCTTTCCTTTCTGTCCTTTTTGCCTTGATTCTCTGGACATTCAGGAGCAATATGTCCTGGCTTTCTGCAACCAAAACATATAATTTCATTAGAGTGATTTTTGTCATACCTTGGCTTGTCATAGCTTCTGGATGACTTCTTTTTAATATCTTTCTTAGTCATATTATAGAATCTTTTGGCTATGAAACTCAGCAACTCCTCTTTGGTAGGAGTTGGTCCTTCTTCTTCTGCAGCTTTGAAGGCTATGCTTTTCTCCTTCTTGAGTGCTGGGGATGAAGTGGATTCTTCAATTTCCCTACTTTTGATAAGCTGCTCATAAGATTTGAGCATGCCCAACAAAGCTTCAGTGGTGATTTCATTTAGGCTTCTGGCTTCTTTGATTGGCCAGATTCTGGAGTCCCATGTGCTGGGAAAGCACATAAGAATTTTATCATTGATCTCTGTGAGTGAGATCACTTTGTCCAGAGTTTTCAGCTCATTTATTATGAGGCTGAGCCTATTGTACATATCAGCAACATTTTCTGATTCTCCCTTCTTGAAGTTCTCATATTGAGAGATCAGGTGAGATCTTCTATCTTTCCTTTCATCTGCTGAGCCTGCCACCATGTTGTTGAGAGATTCCCAGATTTCTTTTGCTGAGGTGCACTCAACTACTTTCTGGAATATGTCATCTGACATAGTTAAGTCCAGAATGTTCATGGCCTTTGCATCTGCATTTCTTTGCTTCTTCTGAGCCTCAGTCCACTCAGGAGGTGGAACAGCAGTGTTGTCTGTTATTGCAGTAGTGCTGGTTGTTGCTGTAGGTGATGGAGGTCCTGTAAGAATAACATTGAAAATCTCCTCATCAATAGAGTTCATATAAAGCCTAATCCTTGCTTTCCATAGTGCAAACTTATTAAGATTGCACATGGGAGGTCTTGTGCTAGAATATTCCTTGTTTTGTGCCATGAGTTTTGAATGATATAAAATTCTTAGATAAAGGAGCTCTAGACAAATTAAGATCTGGTTGATCTTTGTGATTCAGCTGTTAGTCTGTAAAGAATCAACACCCCTCTGATACCAATTGAAAGTGGAGGTCAGATCTTAAGTTACTCTAGAGGGGGGGGGGGGGGGTGAATAGAGTATTAAAACTTTTTCTTAGTTTTTATAGCGGAATTAAAATAGTGTTACATATAAGTATAAGCAGTGTGATAATTATATAAACAGAAAAATTAAGTAAATGTAATCACAAAACAAACAGCAGTGCCACAGGAAATAATCAAACACAGAAGACACAAGGAGCTATAGTAGTTCCCCAATAAGTCTGGGTACGTCTACTCTTCTACCACCTTTGGTAGGAATCCACTAGGAGGTTGTTGATAAGGTGCCCTCACACCAGGTGAGCTGTTGATAAGGTGCTCTAACCAAACTGCAGGTTTTTGAAAAGGTGCCCTGTCACCGAGAGTTAACTTTTGAAGGGTGTTATAACCCTGTACAAAATGGGAAGGAAAAGGTTTATAGTGTTCTTCTCTGTCAAGATGCTGAGAGAAGACTCTAGTGGATGTTGTTGTAAAGCTCCCCCTGTCAGATTGAAGTGCTTGACAGAAAATGAAGAAGCTTTCTTTTGAAAACTAGGATCTCCTGTAGCTGTTTGATCTGGAAGAACAGGTTCCTCAGATTTGCTTGTTGCTCTTTTAGAAGATCTAAATTTACAGCAGATTCTGAGTGAATGTTCTTAAGGATGATGTTCTCAGAGGTTTTTTTTTGTGCTGCTTGTAGAGGAAGATGAAGAAGTAAGGAAAAACTTTCTGAGATGTCTCACTGTATATCTTCTTCTTCTGAATACTATATATATATATCCTTTTTATTCTATAATATAACGACGTTTGAATTCTGTCGACTCAAACGATTTTGGCAGGTCCTTTTATTTTTGACTGTGAAAAGATCCCTTTTAATTAAATGTCAACGGCTATTGCTGCCTTGGAAAAAGGAAAGAAGAGAATATATTACCTTAATTTAATATCCTTCCTTATCTGTCAGAATACGTCCAAAGGATATTGAATAGATCTGTTATATTCGTCGTTTTGCTGTTAGGATCGATAGAATATAGTTGATAACAAATCTGTGCTTCAATAAATGATATGTCGAACGCTGGGAGCCATCTGTCGAGTGCTGTCCAGAATATGTCGAACACTTAGTTAGAAAACTGTTGAGCGCTGTCAATAAAAATTGTCGAACGCTGGGAGCCATCTGTCGAGTGCTGCTAGCCATTCATCGAACACTGATCAGTGAATGTCGAGTGCTGTAACTGGCTGTAATACTTCAGTCTGCTTAGAACAATTTGTCGAACGATGCTAGACATTTGTCGAACGCCACATGCCATTTGTCGAGCGCTGCTAGACATTCGTCGAACGCTGGGAACTTTAGATTTAATCTTAAGTTTTAGCTAATTTATCAGCCTAAAGACTTGACCCTTAAACTATACAATGGGGTCAACTGATCCTAATCATTACATAGTGATCCTAGCCCAAAACAGTAAAAGGGTTGTTCCAACATATTGGGATAGTTTCTTCGAATAGCACTCGACGTAGCATCGAATATATATCGACGCTTACGTCGACATGATGGTTTCTGACTATATTCATAGCCACCTCGAATTCTTCTCGATGTTACGTCGAATTTGCAAAGTTCGCGCTGAAGCGACATCGACATATTTTGGCGCCTGAACTCAATTCCTTTCAACGTTGCTTTGAATATAACCCTAAGTTGTGATGACTCATCTACTCAAAGCAACTCAGACATACGACCTTATTGTGCTTTTTGACCTCTCTCCCTTTCACTCTCCTCCATTTTCCCTTCTACTTCTCTTTCTATTTCCCTACAGGTACTTCTCACAGAATTTCAATGGCGTCTCATTCGAATAAAAAAGATGTTATCGAAGCAGTTGATCTTTCCCTCGAGACGTTACTCTCTCAGTTCAGTGCTCTTTACCTCGACTTCTCGATGGAATGCTATTGCAAGTTGTGTGCCCAACACAGAAGGTTGCGAGACCTCATGACTTAAATCAAGGCCCTTGATTCAGAGGTGAGATTGTCAGTATTGCCTACCGATGTCTTAATATCATTGATCAACGATATAAAGCTGGGGGAGGAGTGTATCAGCAGGCAGCCACCTCAAGACTCAGTATACACTACAATTCTTCTTTTATCCTTTGTGTCTGAAGGAGAGCCTTCCATCACCTCTAAGCTTCTGTAACTCCCATCATATTACTCTCCTCCAAGAACCATGCCCTTAATACAGGGGGAGTCATCCAAATAGGGGGAGAGTGATCTCTTTTCAGATGACATTGGTTACTTAAAAAGTGTGCAACAGCAACATGAGTCATCTAATCTGTCCATCCCTGAGAAACAGGGGTTCTGGACCTACTCTGAAGAATCTACAACAGTCCCATCATCCAAGCTTACTGACCTAGCTCTTGATCATGTTCCATCATCTCTACCAACATCTTAGCTCCCTTCTGATCCCACTCCAGCATCCACTCAGACTGTCCAAGGATCTGCTCTCAGAGGAAGACCTCCATACGGAGGGAGAGTTCAAGGAAGAAATCTTAGAGGAAAATATGCAAGAGGAAGAGGTAATGGAAGAAGTATACCCATATGGGAGCGGTATACAAAAGAATAAAGAAAAATGAATAAAAAGGACAAATCTTATTACTAGACTTATGAAAAAATTGATATTCTTGAAAATACAATGAAAGAATATGATGATCCAAAATTTGACAGTGCTATAAACCAAATCAGATAAAAATAAAAACATTAATTTGAAGCTTCTCAAAGAGATCTAGAGGATAAGAGAAAATTGTTCATTGGAAGGCTGAAAAAGGGTAAAGAGGCTATGTAAAAAGAACAATTAGAAGAGGCATTCAAGATTCCCAGCACTCTGTTTGATCTTTCTAAATATACTACAAAGAACCCTCAGGCCAAACTCAGGGAAGAGAAAGGGCAACAATGTACAAATGGTCTTGGAGTCAATCAAAATTTAGAAGACCTACCATATCAAAAGAAAAGGAAGATCCCTTTCAAAATTGCTCCAGTTTCAGGACTTCCTCACTCAACTTTCATAATACCTGATCCTGATGCAGAGGACATAGAAGTAGGATAAATTAACCTGCTGACTGCCAAAGTTATCAGTATGGGTGATGGGTAAAATTTAGGATTCATAATTTTTCCAAATTCTACGAACTATAGGCAAGAGCACCTATCGTTCATAGTATAGGATATGCATAAATAAATATCAAGTGTCATATTCCATGGGTCTGTTGATTACTTCTACACATGCAAATTATTATTATTTTATTAGAAATAATAAATGGTTTAATGAAAGGAATAATAAAAAGAAAAGAAACATTTGATCGAGAATCCTTCTTAAGTAAAATATTTCGTAAATCTAGAATTCTTAAGAAAGTGATTTAGAGAAACATGACCATGCAGGTTCCTAAAATATGGTATAGCCTCCCACCTAACCTTAGGTTGATCGATTAAGACCCCTCGGCCAGTCGAAACCCCTAAGCTTGCTTTATGCGGTGAACCCCGCTATTAGATTTGACTCCAATCCAGAAGAATTATATCATTCTCTCTCGAGGAGCGCATGCAACTCCTTCTACCGAAGAGCGATCTACACGTATTCACGGATCTCTCGATCAACTAAAATACGGATCAAAGCTTGATTACCTTACCCTAGAAATTTGAAACCAATAATTGCAAATCAACGGTAAATCATAGTTTTCCAAATCCAAACTATGAATAAGAGATTACGAAATACCAAAGCTTAGGAATTCATCCGATCAAATGTTATAAAATTAGCTAAACATAATTGAAGAAAAGATAATTTTATTACCATGAAAAGAGAATTACAATTGCGAGAAATGGAAATTCTAAACTATGAATTGAAATTGTAAAACATAAAGTAAATTTGCATAAAGTAAATACAATAAGAAAATGCAGCCAAACTACTCTAAAATTGACCCAATCTAAGCATGGAATGGATGTGGATCACTTGGCAGCAGCTGGCTTTTATAGGCAGAAAAATAGAGAGTCACGCCCTTGGTCACGCCCATGAGCAAGGGCATGTACGGTGTGTAACTGCAATTTTGAAAGCCCAAGAACATTGGGGGAGAGAAATCGCCAAAAATCAATTGCATGGTAGGTCACGGCCTTGGTCACGCCTGTGACCTGGGGCGTGTCTTGACCGAGTCTAGAAACGGCGGGAAATGGCACAATATGGAGTTATTTTGGCAGTTGCGGGAAGGGTCACGCGCTCGGTCACGCCCGTGACCGAGGGCGTATAATATTAAACTGAGAGGCAGCGTGATCTGGCAGCTAAAAGATGGCTGGGCTGGGTCATGGCTGTGACATGGAGTCACGCCCTTGGTCACGCCCGTGACCAAGGGCGTGTTATTTTAAAATGACGTGGAAAAGGTCTTCCGAGGGCTGAAGGAGGGACACGGCCGTGACACAGGTCACGCCCGTGACCTTGGGCATGTACTGAGGATTTTTGCAGATTTATTCCAGAATTTTCCCTGAATATGGTTGTGGGCTCAAAATGGTTATTGACAGCCCCAAATGACATACAAAAACAAAATAAAGTAAATTAGATATATATTAAACTAAAATTATATAGAAATAACCAAATTATGATTAAAATATTATAGAAAAACAAATATAAATAATGCACTATCCAATACTCTCATACTTAAACTTTTGCTATTCCAGAGCAAAACCAATTTATAAATATGAGAAGAATCTATAGGACAATTCAAAAAGAATTACTCCTGATCATGCAATCTAAATATTATATGATCTATATCAAAACAAGTCAAAAATAAAATTTAGATTTATAAGAAAGAACTTATAATTCATAAATTGAATTGAGTAGAATAAATACTTGTTTTATATTTCTCACACTAAATTTTCATAATCAAATTGTATTAAATTAAGCAAAATAATCTAAGATTAATATTATAGATATTTTAAGCTTCATAAGAAACTATTTAGAAAACTTCAAAATACTATCTAAGCTCTCTCATATTAATCTTGGATGACAATTGATATTGGACAAAAAGGGTAAAAATTGGCATAGAAGAAGCTTCTTTATTTGGGAAATGATGAATTTTATCCTCTCATTTCCATCTTATATTAAATTTTCTTCTTCTTTTTAATATCCCAAATGTATATGTTTAGGAGTGATGAATTTTATCCTCTCAACTCCATGCCATATAATCATTTACTAATTTGGGTGTATATATTTAGGAATGATGAATTTTATCCTCTCATTCTATGACATATGATCTTTTAATTTTTTTTATTAAATTGACAAACAATAGGTTAAAATGTAGGGGAAGGGGTAGGGTTTAATGGCTATAAAATTCCAAAGAACAATATTTTGAGAGCATAGAAAATACTTTTGAGCAATCTTAAGCATCCATGAGCTAAAATTAATATAAGTAAAATCTAAAGATATTAAACAAAATTTCTACAAATTTGAATTGTGACATTTTAAAGAGAGAAAGTAAAAAAAAGAAATATTCTAAACAATCCAAGATAATTTAAAAATTCATTAAATCAAATTCATCTAAAAATTAAATCTAACAAATTTTGAAGAGACATAAAATAAAGAGATACATGAAAAGAAGACTCCTTAAAAAGCCTTTAAAGAAAACTCATAATTAAAATTAATTTTGTTTAAATTAAGTTTGGAGAGATTTAATATTACAAAGTTTATTTTATTAGAAACTTTTAAATTTTTTTTTGAATTTTTAGATAAAATAAAACATAATTTTTTTTTATATTCATGGACTTCCCAAGCGCTACCCAATGATGGGCTCACAAGGTACTAGACGGTTTTATGGGATGAAAGCCCAACACGGCCCTTTCGCAAGAAATTAGGTTTTTAAATTTTTATAATTTTTTGGTATTTTAATTTGCATAAGAAGAAAATAAGAAACAAAGACATAAAAAAAGAAAAAAAAAACATTTTTTGCATTTTATAAATTTTTAAAACAAAATTGAAAATAAAGTGAAGAAAAACATTATTTTTTAGTTGTTTTTGAAAAAGTTTTTTTACTTTTTTTTGGAATTTTTAATAAAAACAGAATATAAGAGGATACACCCCCATACTTATAAATAAACATTATCCTCAATGTTTAAAAGCCAAGTAAGAGGGCAAAAAAGAAACAAGAATGAAAAAAGGATGAAAAAGGAAAGTGCAATAAAAATAAGATAACCAAGGGGTGCCTCCCAAGAGTGCTTTGTTTAACATCTTTGAGCTAGACGTTAAGGGTTAGCTAAAAGGATATTCAAATTTAAAATGCACAGGCAACTCCCTTAATTCACGCGTAGGTGAACGTGCTGAAGTCGGTCGCCCTACTACTCCTCCGCTTAATATGTGATCCTCCTATAGTCCTTGAGCGAGAATAAGAAATTCCAAATCACCTATACATACTCGAGGTGATTTGGAAATATAAAGACGAGCGGCATATGGACATCAAATATTTGTTGTGGCAACAACTCATCGTCAACCTGAAAATTATTAGTATAAAAAGGATCACAAATAAATGAGTCAAAAAAAATTTCGGAAGGAGGAGGCGCTTGTGAAAATATATGATCAAGCTCCGCTTGTTCATTCTCTAAAATAAATTTTTCTTGAGAAAAATCTAGTGCATTGCCAAGCGCAAGAAAAGTTTTGGACATAAAGTTCCTATGAATGTCATGGATAACACAAATAGAAGAATTTTGTGAAAATTTATGACAAACAAAAGAAGATCCGGGTGGAGGACGGGAAGAAATTTGTTCTTTTGCTACTTTATCCGGTGTGCCCATAATATTAAGAAATTCTTAGTACAAATTTTTTCTTCAATTTTGGTAAAAGAAACTATGGGATTACATGAAAAATCATATTTCTCCATAACTAAGTTATCCAAAGACGGAGAAAAAGCACTAGAAGAAATAATATTTTCACCTAAATTTTGGGGAGGGGGATCAAATTGAAAATGTGAAATTTCCCCAAAATTAGAGTACGAGACTGGCGGCGCAAAATAAGAAGAACAAACATTCGGATCTAAAGGTCGATCTTCATTGCTCCAAAAGCTATCCAGGTGAGCTTGCCACCAAAAATAATCAACTTCGGAGATTGAATAAAAATTATTAGAAACCGAAAACTTATTCTCGTGAAAATTGGAAAAAATATTTTCATCAATGTTAGAAGAATTATTTTCATCAAAAGAGGAAAAACTATGATCGTATTTTTTATCAAAATTATTCGCATAAGATTGACAAAAATCATTTTGAGAATAAGAATGAAAAGAACATGCATCACTATGATGAGGCACACTACAATAATTACAACAAATTTGGCGCCTTCGTGCGGCTTCCAAAAGATGTACTTTGTTTTGAAGCTCGACAACTCTTGCGGCCAATAGAGATAACATTATGTTTTAGAAAGAAAATTAGACAACCGTTACTTTAGAAAAATGGAATTTGAGCAGAAAAATCAAAAAGAGAAATGAGGGAGGAGAATGAGAATGATAAAAGTAATACAATTTACGCTTTCAAAATATCAACAAAAATAACTCCCCTACAATGGCGCCAAAAACTTGATAGGTAAAATTTAAGATTTATAACTTCTCCAAATTCTACAAAATATAGGCATGAACACCTATCGTTCATAGTATAGGATATGTATAAATAAATATCAAGTGTCATATTCCATGGGTCTATTGATTACTTCTACTCACGCAAATTATTATTATTTTATTAGAAATAATAAATGGTTTAATGAAAGGAATAATAAAAAGAAAAGAAACACTTGATCGAGAATCCTTCTTAAGTAAAATATTTCGTAAATCTAGAATTCATAAGAAATTGATTTAGATAAACTTGACCTTGGAGGTTCCCAAAATATGATAGAGCCTCTCTAGAGAGAACTACCACCTAACCTTACGTTGATCGATTAAGACCCCTCGGCCAGTCGAAACCCTTAAGCTTCCTCTATGCGGTGAACCCCACTATTGAATTTGACTCCAATCTAGAAGATTTATGTCATCCTCTCTCGAGGAGTGCATGCAACTCCTTCTATCGAAGAGCGATCTATACGTATTCACGGATCTCTCGATCAACTAAAATATGGATCAAAGCTTGATTATCTTACCATAGAAATATGAAACCAATAATTGCAAATCAACGGTAAATCATAGTTTTCCAAATCCAAACTATGAATAAGAGATTACGAAATACCAAAGCTTAGGAATTCATCCGATCAAACGTTATAAAATTAGCTAAACATAATTGAAGAAAAGATAATTTTATTACCATGAAAAGAGAATTACAATTGCGAGAAATGGAAATTCTAAACTATGAATTGAAATTGTAAAACATAAAGTAAATTTGCATAAAGTAAATACAATAAGAAAATGCAGCCAAACTACTCTAAAATTGACCCAATCTAAGCATGGAATGGATGTGGATCACTTGGCAGCAGCTGGCTTTTATAGGCAGAAAATAGAGAGTCACGCCCTTGGTCAAGCCCGTGACCAGGGGCGTGTATGGTGCATAACTGTGACTTTGAAAGCTCAGGAATGTTGGGGGAGAGAAACTGCCAAAAATCAATTGCATGGTGGGTCACGGCCTTGGTAATGCCCGTGACCTGGGGCGTGTCTTGACCGAGTCTGGAAACGGCGAGAAACGCCGCGATCTGGAGTTATTTAGGCAGTTGCGGGAAGGGTCACGCACTCGGTCACATTCGTGACTGATGGCGTGTAATATTAAACTGAGAGGCGGTGTGATCTAACAACTAGAAGATGGTTGGGCTGGGTCATGGACGTGACATGGAGTCACACTCTTGGTCACGCCCATGACCATGGGCATGTAACTTTAAAATGATGTGGCAAAGGTCTTCTAAGGGCTGAAGGAGGGACACGACCGTGACACAAGTCACTCCCCTAGGTCATGCCCGTGACTTGAGGCGTATACTGAGGATTTTTGTAGATTTGTTCCAGAATTTCCCCTGAACACGGCTGTGGGCTAAAAATTGTTATTGACAGCCCCAGATGACCTGAAACACAAAACAAAGAAAATTAGATATATATTAAACTAAAATTATATAAAAACAACCTAATTATTATTAAAATATTATATTAAAATAACTATAAATAATGCACTATCAATTGGATCAAAGCTCAGTGATGTATATCCTAAAATAGAAGCTGATCTGGAAATGCTTTTCATGGGGCATAAGTGAATCCAGAGGAATCCAGAAAAAGCCCTTCCATTTATATTCAAATATGTAGAGAGGAAATCTTGAAAAGTATATGAGGCTATGTCAACATTTCTCAGGAAGAAAAAATAAAACATATCGTGGGTAAATTATCTCTGATAAACATTCAGTTATATCAAAACAGATATTCAGTTATATCAGATATATTTCATTCTACCATATCATATTATCTATGTATGTCTTGTTTGTATTTGTGTTTATGTCAAAGTATGTGTAAAATCACTTTAAACAATATGTAATATTTGTTATGATAATTAATGGGAAATTGTTGGGAAAAACTCCTTTTGATTTAACTTAACAAATAGTGATTTTACTTCTTAGGTTATATTACCCATATTGTATAGTAAGGGTAAATGTTGGATCGGTAGGCACCCTTAGAGGGGGAGGGGGGGTGAATAAGGGTGTTTAAAACTTTGTAATATATTTTGATAAACTTGAAAATATAAGAGATTAAGATAAGAAATCAAGCAAATAAAATTGAGACATCATTTCATTAATATGAAAGAAAAGTTTACAAAACTTGTTTTCTTATAACACTAGAAATCAAAGGAGAATACTAATAAAACTCTTCTTGTTTTCTATCTCGACTCGCATCCCCACGAACTGGAGGCCCTAGCCTATCCATCCCCGGATACGGCCTCATACTGCTCTAGCTAATCCTTCCCCGGATATGGCCTCGAGCACCCCTAGACCTAACCTAAATCTAGTCACCAACACGAGGCCAATTTTTTCCACAAGTCCGACGCATGCCTAGTCGCCAACACGAGGCGAGTTCACTAAACGATTATAAGAAAAGATGTGAAATAAAAAGACAATAATATTAAAAACTCCCTCTTGAAGAACTTCTGAAGTTGGTGACGAAGGAACGATGTTGTATAAGCGTTGATGAAGCGATCTTCGGTCGGATCCAGCATGAGAAAATCCTCCTTCAGAAATTCGTGGAACTTTGGCGGGAGATCTCTTTTCGACAAAATAAGGCTCTGGAATTCTAGCACTCAACCTCTCTCAGCTTGTGTATAAAAAACGTGATAGGAGGCCTCCTTTTATAGGAGTGAGCGCTAGCACCTGCGCTAGCGCTACCACCAACGTTATCCTGGTACATACTTATTCTGCGTGTGCGTATCTTTCATTCTAGGGAACTCTGTTGCCTTGCCTCTTGTGCTCCGCACTACCGCCTGCGCTATCCGATATCGCCTGGCGCTAGCGCCTTCTAAAAATGCTCCCGGAATTTCGCTAATCATCGCTAGCGCCTGCGCTAGGTGATACTGCTGGTGCTAGTGGGCATGTTGGAATTATGGGATCAAAATTGGGGGCAACCTTCTTATGTTATCCTTGAGTCATATGGACTTGTTTCCTGCACACTTAAGCACATAAGATAGAATACTCATAGGATTTATTATTCTCAAACCTAGGAGATGCGGAAGACCATGTTCCAACAAACTCCCCCTTTTGATAATAACAAATCCCTTATTGATAAATCAGAGCATTAATATATAAGCATGATGAAACCTACTTGTGTGAGTGTGTGAGTGATGACTTAGGATAATTGTTGATTTTAGTATTTAGAATTGCTCCCCCCTATATGAATGCTCCCCTTATATGTAGGATATCATTTTAATTAATCATGTTAGGTTTCCCTTTTGATAACAGTTTTTATTTATCATGTTAGTCCTCCCCCTTTTGTTATTAACAAAAGTGGGTAAAGGAAGCAAAATACCTAAAAAGCTTTTTTGATAATAAGATAAGGCATGATCGAGCTTTTTAGAGGAAAGGAAATGATTAGGAGTTTTAATCGTAATAATTTTTATAGGAATAAATCAGAGTTTTGAGCATAAATATTTTTATAGAAGTAGATCAGAGTGTTTAGCATAAATATTTTTAGAGAAATAAATCAGAGTTTTTAGCTTTAAAAAGAATAATATAACATTTACCAAGCAAGTCTACCACTTTGTTGAAGAAAAGGAATTTGTAGTTTGAAGACTTGAGATAAGCATAAAAAGCAAAAGGTCAACGTAATGTTGCGTAAGACTTATAGAAATACAAGAAACATTTTTTGTACATCAATTTTTTATTGAAAATCGTTAAAGATTACCAGAGATGAACCAAGCATAAAAAGAAGATATTAAAAAGAAACTACCATAATGTTATTATAATACATAAATTCAAAACATACCAAACATTGTAGATAGTATGCTAGGTTATCTAGTGCATTTTATATAAAAAGAGAGTATAGAATTTTAGCATTAGGATCTAATACTCATGAGAAGAAGTGTTATGGAAGATAATGATGTGCATATAAGTGTATTTTTGAATAGAGTAAACAAATGATTTAATCAAAAAATACAAGACAAATGTAGAGTAAAGTGCACAATAAAACACAAATAATTTTACTTCCACACCCTTCAAAGCACATAGAAAAGAACAAGTGGTGTAAAGAAAAAAGTTTATGGTTTGCACAAGACACTTTACTATTCTTTCCAAGGTGATCAACCTCACAATGCTCATTAAGACTTATCAAGAGGTTCAAGTAGTGCTTGGTGGAGTTATCTTTGTCATTTTATTTCATTTATTTTGTTTTGTACAAAGTTCTCCGAATACACTTATTTTTGCAAACCAATGAAATTTTGAAAACACAACCACTTTTCTTAATTTTTACGAGTGCAAATAAAAGTAGTGTAGGTATGATACTTGCGCAAATTTAATTCATTGTACAATTACAATACACAAGCAAGCATTCTTAGATTAAAAGCACATGTAAGTTTTGCCAAAAAGTGAGTGAATTAGTATCATTATCAACCATAAAACATTTACTCATACTTAGAGGCATGCTAAGCTTAGTTCTACACAACTTTTACAATACAATTTGATGCACATATGAGTAGATATATCAAAGCATGATAAAAACAATGTTCAAAGTAGTTTGAAAAAATGAATTATAACATTGTAGAAGGTCTAAATGATGGATTAAATCATGCTTGATTTTCACCATAAAGTCCATACAGTATTTTTGATATTTTTGCAAAATAATTATGATTTAAAGTTTAATTTCTTATAATTAATCTTGAACTTCCCGAGGTCTACCCTGTGAGGGGTTCGCCCGGTACTAGGAGATGTGATGGGATGACAGCCCAAATCTCCCTTTCGCAATATACATGTAAATAGAAAAGTTAAGTTCAAAAGATATTTTTGATAATTTTTAAGTTTTATATTTTTGTATTTGATTTTGGCATATAGGAATAGAAATCATACAAAAAAACAAAGAAATGGAGTAAAAATATTTTTTGTAATTTGGCTTTTGTATTTTTGTACTTTGATTTTTCAAAAATTATTTAAAGGCAGAAATGCAAAAGTAAGTAGTACATATAATAGAGCATACTTTTAGGGATTTTTGAAATTTTTTAAAATATAGAAAAACAGATAGGTGCGCTAGCACGGGAAACAGTACACTAAGTTATGATTTTGAAAAATTTAATTTTTGATATTGGTTAAGTGTCCAGAGTTTAGTTTTATGTAGAAATTTCAAAAGATTTGAAGATGTTGAGATATGTAAAAATTGCATAAAAACTATTGTGTTTAAGAATGTGCTTTAACCCAAAAGATCTAGGACACCTAATTCATGCGTAATAATCGAAATCTTGCATCGGGGAGAGGTTTAGTGAATATGTCAGCTAGTTGGGAGTCCGTACCAATGAAATTACTTTTACATGCTCTTTCTTAATATGATCCCTAATGAAATGATGATGAACATCAATGTGTTTGGATCTAGAGTGGTGTACGAGATTATTTGTAAGATCTATGGCACTTTTATTGTCACATTTGAGATCAATGTTTTTGAGATGGAAACCAAAATCCTCTAGAGTTTGGCTCATCCATAAAGCTTGTGCACAATAACTCCCAAGAGCGCTGTATTCGGCCTCCGTAGTGGAAAGTGCAACCCAAGATTGTTTCCTACCAGACCAAGCAACTAATGAGGGTCCTAAAAAATGACAAGTAATACTAGTGCATTTTCGATCTATTGAACATACGGAGTAATCCGAATCGGAATAGCTGTGAAGTGTAAATGAATCATTAAATGGGTACCATAATCCTAATTTAGATGACCCTAATTGATAATGAAAAATACGTTTTACCACTTTTAAATGAGATTCTTTTGGATTGGCTTGAAATCGAGCACATAAACATACGACGAACATTATATCTGGTCTAGATGCACTTAAGTAAAGAAGAGATCCAATCATACCTCTATATAAAGTTTGATCAATAGAAATTCCAGATTCATCCTTTTCTAATTTTAAAGAAGCACTCATGGGTGTAGAAGCTTGTTTAAGATTTTCAAATCCAAATTGTTTAAGCATATCGTGAACATATTTTATTTGGCAAATAAAGATACCATCATTTCGTTGTGAAATTTGAAAACCAAGAAAAAAGAGAGTTCTCCTACAAGACACATTTCAAATTCATTTTTCATTACTAAGACTACTTTATTAGACAACTCTTCATTAGTGGCTCCAAAAATGATATCATCAACATATATTTGTAAAATAATTAAATCGTTATTATTATGCTTAATGAAGAGTGTGTTGTCGGCACTTTCCATGACATAACTGTGCTTTAACAAAAATGATGTAAGTCTATCATACCATGCACGGGGCGCTGGTTTTAAACCATAAAGCGCTTTTTCTAATTTATAAACATGATTTGGAAATTTTTCGTTTATAAAACTGGGGGGGGGGGGGGGGGGGGTTATTCTACATATACTTCCTCTTTTATAAACCCGTTTAAAAAGCACTTTTAACATCTATTTGAAATAATTTTATCCGTTTAAAACTCACAAATGCCAAAAATATTCTTATGGATTCTAAGCGAGCAATGGGTGCAAAACTTTCTTCAAAATCTACCCCCTCGATTTGAGAGAAGCCTTGAGCGATTAAGCGAGCTTTATTTCTTGTAATCCTAGATTCACCATCTAATTTATTTTTAAAGATCCATTTTACGCCAACAACGGGATGATTAGATGGACATTCTACTAGGTTCCAAACTTTATTTCTTTCAAATTGATCTAACTCTTCATTCATAGCCAAGAACCAAAATTCATCATTTAAAGCGGTTGAAACATTTTAGGTTCAATTTCGGAAACAAAAGAAATATTTGAAAATGTTTCATGAAGAGAGGATCGAGTTCTTACCCCAATTGATGGTTCCCCAATAACTAGCTACTTTGGATGATTTTTTGAGAACTTTAAGATGCTTGGGGGCACGTATTCATCTTGCTTGGCCTCCTCCTCCTCTTCTTTGGAAGGTTCCTCTTCGTCTTGCTCCGAAGATGGCAAAGGTTCATCATTTGTACCTGTAGGAAGTCTTTCTACACAAGGAATAAATTCATCAAATTTAACATTAATAGACTCTTCAACCTTACTTGTTCTTTTGTTAAATATTCTATAAGCTTTATTAGTTGAAGAGGATCCAAGAAATATTCCTTCATCACATTTTTCATCAAACTTTCCTAAGGCATCTTTTGTATTTAGAATAAAACATTTACAACCAAATACTTTAAAGTATGATACATTAGGTTTCTTTTGATAATATAGTTCATATGGTGTGAGATTTAAAGATCGACGAAGCGTGACTCTATTGATTACATAACATGATGTGCTTACAGCTTCGGCCCAAAAGGACTTAGGTAATTTATATTCAGATAACATAGTACGTGATAGTTCTTAGATTGTCCTATTCTATCTTTCTACAACACCGTTTTGTTGAGGTATGCGTGGAGCGGAGAACTCATGCTTAATACCTAACATGCCACAAAAAGATTTAAAATTTTCATTTTCAAATTATCCTCCATGATCTGAGCGAATGCATTTTATTTTTAAATCTAGTTCATTTTGAATACGAGTACATAATTTTGAAAATTCGGAAAACGCATCAGATTTGGAAGAGAGAAATAAAGTCCAACAATATCTAGAGAAATCATCTATTAGAATAAAAGTATATATTCTACCACCAAGACTTGCGGTGCTAACAGGACCAAAGAGATCCAGATGAATTAATTGCAAAGGTTTTGTAGTAGAAATTTCATTTTTGCTTTTAAAAGAGGATTTTGTAAATTTTCCTTTTTGACATGGAGAACATACTGACGATAAATTTCCACTCAATTTGGGCAATCCTCTAATCAATTCTTTTTTGGCTAGCTTTAAAATGAACTTTGTGCTAGCGTGACCTAAACGTCTATGCCATAGTTCTAACTAGTCATTTTTAGTTATAAAACATTTTATAGATGATTTGTAAAGATCATGAAAGAAAACTATATAAACTTTGTGAATTCTAAGTGCAGCTAGTAAAACATCTTTTGTGTTAGGATGATCTATTTTGCAAAGATTTGTGGATGACTCGAATAAGACATCTAATCTTTTATCACACAATTGACTAATAGATATTAAGTTATGTCTTAATCCTTTTACATAAAGAACATTAGAGATAAGAAAAGATTTGTTACCCATTGTACCTACTCCCATGATCCTTCCTTTACCGTTATCTCCAAAGGTTACGATCCCTCCTTTCTTCTTTTGTAGGCTAAGGAACTTTGCTTTGTTGCCCGTCATGTGCTTGGAGCAGCCCGAGTCCAAGTACCACGCGTCCTCCATTTCCTTAGCCTTCCTGCAAATCTAGAAAGAAGATGAGAGTAAAGATCCGGATACCCAAGAGGTACCACCCATAGAATAGGTGGATGTATTAGGTAACCATATTTGCATTAAATATACCTATTTTAATTTTCTGTAAGAGCTAGACATGTGTCCAAATCTATGATAGTTTGCACACGAAATAAAGGGGGTTGAGACCCTTTTCTGAAAATCTACACTGCTCTTACTGGATGAGGTTTGATTTTTAGAAAAAATAGAAGAATTTTTAAAAGATGGGCTACCGCCGACGTTAGTGCCTAGCGTTGGGCGGTAGTGGTCACTTTGATATCCGAGCCCAAATTTTTCAGAACATAACATTGGTTTCCCAAAATCATGTCCAGGGATTTTTGACCAATTCCAAATTTTTTGATGGTCATATTAAGGTCATGAGTTTTTTTTAAGAGATGAATTTTCTGTAACAAGCATAACACATTTATTTTCAAAGCCTTTTTTTGTTATTTTCAATTTGTAAGAGAGAGGATTTTAGTTTTCTCTATAAGTCTCCCTTTTCTTTTGTAAGAGTTTTGATTTTTGAGAGGGCCATAGAAAGAGAATCTTCAAGTTCTTTTGCCTTACATAGGGAGTGCTCACACTCTTGACATGAAACCTTTCTCTTTTCAAAGGAAATTAATTTTTTGTAAGCTTATGATTTTCTTTTATGATAGCTTAATTTTCACGATTTAAAATAATATTATCTTCTATACTTTTATCATAGACTTTGCAAGTTAGAACAAATTCATCATAAAGTTCTTCAAAGGTGGGAGGAGTTACCTCAGTGTCACAAAGAACACTGGTGTCATCATCGTTGCTTTTTGCCATTAAACATAAGTATGCTTACTCCTCGCTGCTTGACTCAGATCAGCTTGATTCTTCAGAGGAAGAATCATCCCAAGTTGCGGCTTTTAATACTTTCTTTTTCTCCTTCGCTTTGTATCGTTCTTTTTGATCCTTTTGATAGTTCATGTAACACCCTAGTTTTGCAGATCTGAGAGTTAACGCCGCGCGTCAGGTCTTCTTCGCTGGAAACAGACGTAATATCAGATTTTTCTTGACGCACGATCGTACATTTTTCTTGATGCACGATCGATCCGACCATGCATGCTCTTCGGCTGGCAAAATGGTCTTCTGACTTTGATCATGCATTTTTATGCACGGTCGTGCGTTCGACCGTGCATTCGCTAACTGACGGATCCAGATCCGTAAACAGCAAAATCTGGGCGTCTATTTGGTTTAGATCTTGATCGGACGGCTGTGAGGGGTTCGTAGGAGAACCCTCAGTAGGGCTGAGAGGGTTTTCCCTCTTCATTTCTTTCCATCGTGGGTTTTGAGGGTTTGAGAGAGAGAAGGGGTTTGGAGGAGGAAGAGAGCTAGATCCCACCATTATTGGAGCTTCGGAGCTCCGTTCGCCGATCTGAGACCGGCAGTGCGTAGGGGACGTCGAGGCGCTTCTTCTCCTCCATTCTTTTTCAAGTTTCCCATGGCTAGGAGGAAATCTCAAAAGGTAACGACATTTCTCCTCCCGTTCTTTAGGATGCGTGCATGGCATCCCTTTTCCTCTTTATTTTCTACATTTTGGCACCGAATCCGTCGAGTGAGAGGGATCCAGGTCGCCTTGGTTCAAGAGGAACCATCGCGTCGATTGAGTCCGCCCCCGACATGATTTTGCATTAGAGATCCACTCCGTTAGCGGATTAGGCATTGTGGTTGAAGCTGGAATCGCGACCGTTGGTCCAATTCGGTGATGTTGTTTAACGTGCATTTTAGGGATTTTTCTAGAAATCCGATTACGGTGAAAATGTCATTGTAATGCCCTTGTATTTTCGTATAAGAACGAATGTTGGTTTGTGGGCGGGGAAATATTGTGCGTGAGTTATGGCTTTTGATGTCTGTTTGTATTGTGAAGGCGCGGAATTGCCTTGTGGTTGGATGGCCCGCCCGTGATATTGCAAGTAATGTGTGGATGGTGTCCGGGCAAGACAAGTCCCCCCTTCTGTGTTAATTGTAATGAAATTGATGAGAGTGTATGAGATTGAGAACGCCTTGGAATGAGGACAAGCCCGATGGCACTGTGAGCCATGTGCGGGTGGCGTCCAGGAACGAGTGCCTAGCATCGTTGATGCTTGATTGCGATGATGGAGGCAAGAACACGTGAGCTGATGGATGAGCCCGATGGCATGGTGGGCCAGGCGAGGTGGGATCACGGCATGAGTTCTTGGCCTTGGGCTACGATGCCCTTTGGGGAAAATGATGAGTACCCTATAGTTGTGATGTGATGGATGATGTATGATGAAGTGTTAGATTCATTTGCATTAGGGTTCCTTGGGTGAAACCCGGGTTGCATTCATATTTGCATTTGTAGGCCCCTTTTTATTACCTGGTCAACATAGAAACGTGGATGATGGTTGTGACACTCATGCCTGTTGTTTATGTTGCTTTTCTTTATATACATGTGCATACGAAGTGCTGACTTGAAGGGTGATGTAGTACCCCGGGGTCTGCTAGGACGGCCAGGAGGAGGGGTGTTGTTACACCGTTTATGGTCATCCATAGCTGACCCTCATTTACCGCTCTTTGTGATTTGGATGCAGGCCAAGGATCGCAGGCTAGACCTAGCTCGCCGGCCAAAAAGGCCTAAAGCCTCATGAAGTATTTCCTTTACTTTCCTGCATTTATGTACTTGTCTTTTCTTGTTTCCGGCTTGCATGCCGAGGTATCTTAGGGAAGCTAGTTTTTCCCTTTTTGGGATTTCTGTTTGTGTTGAATGTTTGATGACTTGACACTGGTTTTGTAAGGCCTTAAGGCCAGTTTTACTCCTATGTTGTTGTGGACAATCTCTGTGTTTCTTAGTTTTGTTTCCGCTGTGTCAACTGAGTTTTGAGTTGGGTAGTTATATCATCTTTTAATACTGAAACTATGGCGATTATATGTTGTGGGTTCCCGACCAGACCTATATTATATTGTCATTACTGGGGAGGTGTTACAATTTCGTATCAGAGCTAGGTTGACTATTCTTGCAAGGTCTAGTATTTTCGGATCGCGTAAAGAGATTATGCACATAGGAGTATTGTGCGGGATCATGAGTATCCCTGTGTTCGAGTCTCGCAAGTAGAGCTTGATTAGTTTGTTTCCTTGCTTGTGCTAGGATGTTGGAGACAATGAGGGGACGTCGAGGAGGCAGGAGGAGCCTCCGGGGAGTAGTGCTACTGCTCCGGGCCTCATGATTGTGGGCATGTCCCCGGCTGATTTCTGTCGTATGCTAGCAGAAGCTTTGGTTACACCTCTAGCGGTGAGAGTGTCGTCAGTTGCGACGCCTATCACACCAGATGGAGCTCGAGAGTTGACAGTTCCTAGAGCGTTGGAGAGATATTCTAACCAAGCCCAGAGTCGAAAGGATGTTGGAGCAGAGCGATGTGAAGAGGAGCCTTCCAAATCACAGTGGAAATCAGAGGGAAGCCAAGGAAGGAAAAGATTTCGTTCCTTTAAGCCTAGTGGGAGAAGCGGTGCAGCTTCTGGGGAGATCCACTCCAAAGGACCCATGTCGTGCTTTAAGTGTGGCAAGGTGGGCCACATCGCTCGGTTCTGTTCTGAGGGTGGAGCTGAGTCGGAGCAGGGGCTGGAACTGTCAGTGCGTTCCGGTCTTAGTTATGCGAAAAAGGGAAAATAAGTGGAGTCGAGCGCTTCACGCTTTCCTCTGGTGCAACCTAGTGATTCTGACCTTAGGCAGCAAGAGACGTTTCGTCAACCCTATGTGCCGGCAGGTATGAAAAGTTTAGATTTTCGTTTGTTATCTTAAAGCTGTTTGCGATCTTTCATATTTGTTGTGCGCGTATCTAGGTTTCGTGCTAGTCTTTGGTTACCCCTCTCGAGTGTTGTTCAACATGGGAGCATCACACTCCTTTCTTGCGGGAAGCTTTACCCGGGGGATCAGTGTTGAGTCTGTCAAGGTAGAGGTGGTACTGAGCGTGCGCATACCGAATGGGTCTTTCATGACTACCGTGAGGGAAGGACGCATCGTGTTGCAAATTTGCAATTGTGATTTCAAGTTGGTAGCAGCGATTCTGCCACTAGCTGAATTTGATGCTATCTTAGGGATGGACTGGCTTACAGAGCAGCGAGCTAGTATCGACTGCCAGTTGAAGGTGGTAACCCTGAGAGGCAGGGTAGAGTAGAGGTCAAGTTTGAAGGCCTAAGCGTAGTGGCTTGCTCCCTAATTTCTGCCATGCAAGTGAGGCGTGCGGTAAACCAAGGAGGCGAGGCGTTCATAGCTTTGTTGGAGACTCACTCCACAAGGTTGGCTATTGGAGATGTTCCGGTGGTGGAAGAGTTTAAGGATGTATTCCCTGAGGAGCTTCCGGGAGCACCTCCTCAACGTGAAATCGATTTTTTTTTCGATAGAATTGGTACCGGGTGCGAGGCCGGTGTCGCGTCCTCCATTCAGGATGGCACCGAAGGAACTGGCCGAGCTTAAGATTCAGTTGCAAGAATTGTTAGAGCAAGGGTACATTAGGCCCAGCTCTTCTCCGTGGAGCGCGCCGGTATTGTTCGTGAAGAAAAAGGACGGAAGTATGCGGTTGTGCATTGATTACCGTGAACTGAATAAGTTGACCGTCAAGAATAAATACCTGGTTCCCCGAATCGATAATCTGTTCGACCAGTTAGTGGGGTCGGTGGTGTACTCCAAGTTGGACTTGAAGTCGGGGTACTACCAGTTGAAGATTCAAGAAGAGGACATTACCAAGACAACATTTGGGACTCAGTATGGCCACTATGAGTTTTCGGTGATGCCATTCGGACTGACGAACGCGCCATCTGTGTTCATGGATTTGATGAACAGGGTTTTTCGACCGTTTTTGGATTAGTTTGTGGTATTGTTCATAGATGATATCTTGGTATATTCGAAATCGGAAGCGGAGCATGAGTCTCACTTGAGTCTAGTATTGCAGACTCTAAGGGAGAACCAGCTTTATGCTAAGTTCTCGAAGTGCGAGTTTTGGATCGAGAAGATGGCATTTTTGGGTCACGTGATCAGTGGAGATGGGGTGGCGGTAGATCCGGCAAAGATTGAAGCCATTAGGGATTGGCCTGTTTGAGAACCGTGGCGGAAGTCCGGAGTTTCCTTGGACTAGCCGGTTATTACAGAAGGTTCGTGGAGAACTTCTCGTGGGTGGCATTGCCCCTCACCACTCCTACTCGCATGGACAAAAAGTTCGTATGGACGCCGTAGTGTGCCCGTGCGTTTGAGAATTTGAAGGAAAGGTTGATGTCTGCTCCAATCCTTAGTCTTCCTAGTGGGACAGATGGATTTCAGATTTTTAGTGACGCTTCAGGTTGCGGTTTGGGTTGCGTGCTGGTGCAGTACGACAATGTGATAGTTTATGGGTCAAGGCAGTTAAAGACTCATGAGAGAAATTACCCCGTCTATGATCTGGAGTTGGCGGAGGTAATCTTTGCGTTAAAATTGTGGCGGCACTACGTATAAGGTGCAAAGGTGGAGATCTTCACGAATCACAAAAGCCTGAGGTATCTCCTAGACCAAAAGGATCTGAATATGCGGCAGCGTAGGTGGGTCGAGTTCCTTGGGAACTACGACGTGGAGATTCAGTATACGCCAGGCAAATCCAACGTGGTGGTGGATGCCTTGAGTATGAAGTACTCCGGGCAAGGTAATTGGATTGAGGCGCATGACGAGCATTTGGTTCGAGACTTGGAGTCTCTTGACATTACTTGTGTGGCTAGAGGTGAGTCTAGCGTGGCTCGATTGAACTAGATTGAAATGCAGTGTGATATAACGGATCGAATCCGAGAGGCGACTGGTGAAGATGAAGAGTGCCAACGGATGGTGTTGGAAGCTCAGCAAAGCGAAGACAGTGCTTTGGAGATGGTCAGTGGGATTTTGAAAAGAGACAGAAGGGTTTGTGTTCTGCGCTTTGGCAAGCTCCGCGAAGAGTTGATGTTTGAGGCTCACTTTATGAAGTACTCCATTCATCCAGGTAGTACAAAGATGTACTCGGATATGAAGAAATCCTTTTGGTGGCCTGGGATGAAGCGGGTTGTAGCTAAGTATGTAAGCCGGTGTCAGACTTGTGCTTTAGTGAAGGCTGAGTGCCAAAGGCCCGGCGGGTTCTTGAAGCCTCTTCCTATCCCCGAATGGAAATTCGACGATATCTCCTTGGATTTTGTGCATGGTTTGCCTCGATCGTAGCAGGGTAACGTTGCGATTTGGGTGATAGTGGATCGCCTGACCAAGGTGGCTCACTTCATTCCAAATCAGAGGGACGATGGCGTAGAGAAGCTCGTGGAGCTTTATGTTCGAAATATTGTGCGGTTGCACGGGATTCCTAAGATCTTTATCAGTGATCGCGATGGGCGGTTCACTTCGAAGGACTGGAAGATATGTTGAGAATGTGTGCTCTTGACTTTGGTAGGAGTTGGGAAGACCACCTTTTCATGGTGGAGTTCGCTTATAATAATAGCTTCCAGGCGAGTATCAAGATGGCGCCATACGAAGCATGGTATGGAAGGAGGTGTCGAATGCCGATGTCTTGGGCAGAGGGGGGAGACACTAAGCTTTTGGGAAAGCAAGTGGTGGCAGATGCTTGCGAGATCGTGCAGACAATTCAGGAGCGCATGAAGGTTGCTCAGGATCGGCAAGCGAAATATTTTAACGCGCACCATAGAAATGTGGAATTTGTAGTGGTCGACATGGTCTACTTGAAGATCAAGCTGTTCAAGGGCATTTCGCGTGTGCGGCGACTCAAAAAGTTGAGTCCGAGATTTTTGGGTCCGTTCAAGGTTACGGAGCGTATAGGCGAAGCGAGACGAATTCTCTTGGGAGCATGAGCAAGAGATGCGGAAGGACTTCCCGGAACATTTTGCATCAGGTATCCATCGCAGTTTTCTGTTTCAGTTTTGAAATTTCGAGGACAAAATTCTTTTAAGGGGGTGGAGTTGTAACACCCTAGTTTTGCTGATCTGAGAGTTAACGCCGCGCGTTAGGTCTTCTTCACTGGAAACCGTCGTAATGTCAGATTTTTCTTGGCGCACGATCGTGCATTTTTCTTGATGCACGATCGATCCGACCGTGCGTGCTCTTTGGCTGGAAAATGGTGTTCTGGCTTTGATCGTGCGTTTTTACGCACGGTCGTGCGTTCGACAGTGCTTTCGCTAACTGACGGAATCAGATCCATAAACAGCAAAATCTGGGCGTCCGTTTGGTTTAGATCTTGATCGGACGGCTGTGAGGGGTTCGTGGGAGAACCCTAAGTAGAGCTGAGAGGGTTTTCCCTCTTCATTTCTTTCCATCGTGGGTTTTGAGGGTTTGAGAGAGAGAAGGGATTTGGAGGAGGAAGAGAGCTAGATCCCGCCATTGTTGGAGCTTCGGAGCTCCGTACGCCGATCCGAGAACAACAATGAGTAGGGGACGTCGAGGCGCTTCTTCTCCTCCATTCTTTTCAAGTTTCCCATGGCTAGGAGGAAATCTCAAAAGGTAACGACATTTCTCCTCCCGGTCTTTAGGATGCGTGCATGGCATCCCTTTTCCTCATTATTTTCTGCATTTTGGCACCGGATCCGTCGAGTGAGAGGGATCTGGGTCGCCTTGGTTCAAGAGGAACCATCGGGTCGATTGAGTCCGTCCCCGACATGATTTTGCATTAGGGATCTGCTCCGTTAGCGGATTAGGCATTGTGGTTGAAGCCGGAATCGCGACCGTTGGTCCGATTCGGTTATGTTGTTTGACGCGCATTTTAGGGATTTTACTAGAAATTCGATTACGGCAAAAACGTCGTTGTAATGCCCTTGTATTTTCATATGAGAACGAATGTTGGTTTGTGGGCGGGGAAATATTGTGTGTGAGTTATGGCTTGTGATGCTTGTTTGTATTGTGAAGGCGCGGAATTGCCTTGTGGTCGGCTAGCCCGCCCGTGATATTGCAAGTCATGTGTGGAGGGTGTCCCGGCAAGACAAGTCCCCCTTTCTGTATTGATTGTAGTGAAATTGATGAGATTGCATGAGATTGATGAGCCATGTGCGGGTGGGGTCCAAGCACGAGTGCCTAACATCATTGATGCTTGATTGCGATGATGGAGGCAAGAACAGGTGAGCTGATGGATGATCCCGATCGCATGGTGGGCCAGGCGAGGTGGGATCACGACAAGAGTTCTTGGCCTTGGGCTACGATGCCCTTTGGGGGAAATGATGAGTACCCTATGGTTGTGATGTGATGGATGATGTATGATGATGTGTTAGATTCATACGCATTAGGGTGCCTTGGTTGAAACCCTGGTTGCATTCATATTTGCATTTGTAGGCCCCTTTTTATTACTTGGTCAACATAGAAACATGGATGATGGTTGTGACACTCATGCCTGTTGTTTTTGTTGCTTTTCTTTATATACATGTGCATACGAAGTGCTGACTTGCAGGGTGATGTAGTTCTCTGGGGTCCGCTAGGACGACCGGGAGGAGGGGTGTTGTTACTCCGTTTGTGGTCAGCCATAGCTGACCCTCGTTTACCGCTCTTTGTGATTTGGATGCAGGCCAAGGATTGCAGGCTGGACCTAGCTCGTCGGCCAAAAATGCCTAAAGCCTCATGAAGTGTTTACTTTGCTTTCCTGCATTTCTGCACTTGTCTTTTCTTGTTTCCGGCTTGCATGCCGAGGTAGCTTAGGGAATCTAGTTTTTCCCTTTTGGGGATTTCTTTTTGTGTTGAATGTTTGATGACTTGGACACTGGTTTTGTAAGGCCTTAAGGCCGGTTTTACTCCTATGTAATTGTGGACAATCTCTGTGTTTCATAGTTTTGTTTCCGCTGTGTCATCTGAGTTTTGAGTTGGGTAGTTATATCATCTTTTAATACTGAAACTTTGGCGGTTATATGTTGTGGGGTCCCGGCCGGACCTATATTATATAGTCATTACAGGGGAGGTGTTACACTGCAGGCACTGGCTCCAAATGTGCCCAATCTTTTTGCAGTGATAGCACTCTGGTGGTGGTCTTTCTTCTTCGTCTTCACTTCCTTTTTCTTTCTTTGATGAAGAGGAAGAACCTTTTCGTCAAGCATCTTTTTGGAAGTATTTTTGAAAGGTGTTTCTTCTTTCCGGATTTCTAATGAACTTCCTGAAATTCTTCATCAGGAGACCTTCTTCATCTTCATTATCATCTTCGATGCTCTCCTTCTTTGACTTTAGTGCCAACGCCTTTTTCTTTGGCTCCTTATTGTATTCATCCTGTTAAATCTAGAGTTCTACCCCATGGGTTTTGAGATTCCCAATAAGGTTCTCGATCTGGAGCGTTCTTAGGTTGTGTGACTTGATGGCGCAAATCTTAGCACACCGCTATAGGCGGTGGCTAGACTGCGACACGAAACGGCAGTGTACCGATCGTTCAAGTAATATAAAACGAGGAGTAATCCCCGAGTATCGAATCTCTCAAGGAACACAGTAAGGTGGAGTTAACGTTCGAGGAAGGACTTGAGATCGAAGTCCTTGAGTCGGATGGAATGCGGAAATGGGGTGATTGGGCTTTTGGAAAATAAAAGAAAATACTATAAACTACTCCTATGCAATGCCGCTATGCAATGCTTCGCTTGGCGGGATGGAGACTAGGCAGGCCTTGAGCGCGCTGCGTCGCAAGGGCGGATGGACGAGTAGGCACACGGATCGAACTATGCAGGCCTTGAGCGCGCTGCTTCGTTAGGCGGGATGGAATACGGGCCGCGATGCCACGCTTCGGTAGGCGGGTGGACGAGTAGGCTAACGGAATGAGGGTCGCAAGCACCTCTTCGACAAGCACGCCACTAGCAATTGCTAGTGCGGCACCGGACACGATAGTGGGATGGAAAATGGATGGTGGCGCTCCTCAAGCACACAAATAACAAATATTTCACAATCACATGAAATATATGGAAATACAAACTAGTTCAAGTGCAACTTCATCAAAATATACAAGATCTAGCTATTACAACAATCAATAAAAGGAGAACAAGGCAAGAAATCGACCGAATCCGAAGGCTCGTCGAAGATTCACGGTTGGAATCGCCGGGTTGTCAATCCGCGTCCAAGCTCGGTCCACAACTACGTCCGGGGTAGAGAGAGCTGTCACTACTCTCCAATGGACCCGTCTTCTTCGTGTCACGATCCGGTAGAGGTTGCAAACTTCCTCTTGCTTGACGGTAATGGCGGCTAGGTCTTCCTTTGGAGCTCTTGGATGAAGGAGGAGGCCGAGAGGAGACTCCGGCTCAAGATTGGCGTGAAGAGCAAGCCCGGAGCACCTCTATATGGTGGGCGACGGTGGAGGAGCGAAATCGGGCGGAACCGGGCGGAAAACGGCGCTGAAAATCGGGATGATGACCTAAAATCGCGAGCAGGGAATTTATAGGCGCTGGAATTAAGCAGTGCGCACGGTCAGTGGCGCACGACCATTGGTCGTGCGCACTGGAATCCTGTGATCGTGCGCTCTGCCTGGACAGAACCTGCAAAGACAGAAATTACAAAATAACATGTTCGCACGACCAGTGGCGCACGACCGATGGTCGTGCGCACTAGCGTCAGTGGTCGTGCGCAATAGATGAAACAGAACTTAAAGATTAATGGTCAGTGCGCACGAGCAGTGGCGCACGACCGGTGGTCGTGCGCGCTGGAGTTGATGATCGTGCGCATTACACCAAACAGAACTTATGAAAAAAGCGTTAAGTGCACACGATCAGTGGCGCACGACCAGTGGTCGTGCGCAATAGAACCAGTGATCGTGCGCAGTGTTCCTGTGCAGAATTGCACCGGAAACACCTGCACGACTCCTGTTCTAGCGTACAACCACCAATCCGGCCACTATAAGTGGCACCGAACAATGCATGAAAACTACTAATGAAAATCAACATGAAATCACACCAAAATGGGCCAAAAGGTGCACCTAGCATGGGATATCAAATATGAACTAAAACAGGGCTAAAGTGCAGTGAAATGACTAACTAAACGGCCCAGATGAGTCCATAAAAGTGTATATGATGAGGACTCATCACACCCCCAGACTTAACTGTTTGCGCGTCCCGAGCAAACAAATTCTAAGCGAACTAGGAAAGAACAGTAGATGGCTTAAAACTACAATACAGAGTACCATGCGAAGTCGCATGCTCACGTGCATAAGAAGAATAGTAGAGAAGATTTCTGATTATATAAACAGTTTATATATTTCTAAAAGAGTAAAAGCATATTACAACTACTCAAAATGGTGAACAACGGTGAATCATTTAGTCTTGCACACGGAGAAAGTAAACTAAACGCTGAGATGAGCATTGCTCAAGATCGGGGTACGGGACAAACTCCACTGAAATCCATCAGTGTCGGTGACCATAAGCTTGCCCGGTCACATTCCCTCCACGACACTAGATTGGTTCATAGCGTGAGTCAGTAGGACTTTAGGTTAGAGATGGGGCTTGGGTTACGGTGAGGTAAACAATGATAAACAGGACGGCTTAAAACACCTAACCCAAATGAGCTTTAAGAATAACTACCCGTGCACCCAAAATCGAATGCAAGTGCACCACACCCCCAGACTTGGACTTTTGCAACATAGGTGTGTGCACCGCCTACTCCCAATACATAATTTTTCTACAAGATTTTCAATAAAACACACCTTTCTTTTTCTCTTTTTCTTTTCATTTTTTTTCTTTTTCTTTAAATCTTCTTTTTCTTGTCTTTTTCTTTCAGCAAATTTTCAATTGAGCATATCCACAGGTTCACATAATAAACACCACAATCAACACCCCCCAAAATGTAAATGAAACTACAACTAAAGCTCAGATTTGGGTGTGCGACTAGGTTAGGCTTTTAGGCTTTGGCGAGAAAGATGTGGAGCTGAATCAAGAAAAGGATAGGCACAAAGGGGCTAGCAAGGGTAAACAATAGGCATGAAATAAAAAGTTCAACCGGGCCAAAATAATGGCCTACGTCATTCTCACGCACTAGAACTATCCTATGCCAATGCTTCAAGAATCGCTTGGGGCAAGTTCTAGCCACCGAGAAAGATTCTCCTTTCTCACGACTCAAGCAATACGAGTCTAACGATCGTTTACACACATCCCTATGCTACCGTTTGATTCACACCGGATTCACCATTTGAGTAGAGTAAACAACATTTACACTAATAAGAAAAACATAAAACCATAGCATAAAAAGAAATCTACTCTACACAAAATTCTATGCAACCGAGCACTCGACTAGGAGCACTACTAGAGTCAACATTTTACTCTGCTACATAATCCTAAGCCATCACCTAGATTTTCCCAAATAAGCAAAAGAATTAAATTCACAACAGAGCAAGCAAACAGATGAGTGCGCGCTCAAGTGGGTGAAGTGGTGTGTAATGATAAAAATATACTTCTGATATGCAGAAACGTGTACACGTGTAGTGAACACTCGGTACACTCCCCCCCAGACTTAAACTAAACAATATGCGCAAAATGCAGCTATAAAATTCAGAATAATGCTAGGGAAAGAGAGTACCCAGTGCTCAGAAATGAGCACACCAGAAGATTGGCGTGAAAACCTGGACTAAGCTGCAGCGTCCGCCATCCAGAGAAAGATACCTGCAAGGGTCAGCTCCGCAAAAACAAAAGACAAAAGAAAATTGAAAAGAAAATACTACTAACTAAACATGATTAGATAAAAATAGAAATGCAGAAAAGGAAGATAACTACTGGGGTTATTGTCATCCCAGCACGACTTATTCAAAATCTTAAAGGTTCTAGCTAATGGGCCTATGGAAGGAGAAGTGGACAGGTAACTGGCCTAATATCCGTGTCGGTAGCGGGTACCGATACGGTGATAGAACAGTCACCCCTCTACCTGCATAAAGATAAAACCTGCCCATCACAGGTAGAGGGAAAAGAAAGTAAGAAGAGGAGGAGGCCTGGTCCTCACTCAACTCACCAAAAATATCCTTGCCTAGCAAGGTATCGTCCACAGCAGGTCCGCAGGAGGAGAAGGCAACGAATGAGGCTTCCTTAATGGAGGAGGGGTCAACCTCCTCGCACATAAGGATGCAATCATCGTTGACTCGGGCAAGAAGCTCCAAGTCCTCCTGGGGAACCTGTGAGGACTCAACCTGCACAAGCTCGGATGAAGAAGGGGGGTCAAGAAATAAAGAAGACGAAGGACATAAATAAACATCAATCGGGGGAGTGGTCCCGGTCTCACTCCCATCAGGTTGGGGAAGTAAAATAATGTTAGCATTGTCATCAATGCTACAAGAGTTGGCGGGATCAACGGTGGCCAGGCTTAGGATTTGGACTTCCTCCACCGGTGTTGAGGAAAATTCCTCTTCACCTAGAAGGTTGTCCTCCTCCATAGGAATAGGCACAACACTAAGATCAACAACCTCCTCATGCGACACATCATCAACAATGTCGTCAGAAACAAATGTAGTATGCACAACAGGGGAAAGAATCGAATCCACTAGAAGTGGTGGAGGCACATGGAGAATCTGCTCAGCGGTGTCGGTGCATAGATCAGCCGCACATCCGGTGGCCGTATCCATGCCATACCCTTCAAAATGTGAAGGTGACAAAGACACATAGCCGGATGTTGAAGGTGTGCCGCCAGAGTTAGGAGTTGGGACGATCCGGATATCCGGCTCGTCATCCTCGTCCAATTGGCGAAGATACTCGGCACAGTCCTTCAAGACATGATCAGTGCTCCGACAAAACCGGCACTGCCTAGCAGGCTTCTTTGGCACATCGAGTGCTGAAGCCGAAAAGAAGTACGACGGTAAAGGCTCAGCAGAGTAGCCATAAGACTTACGCGCACCATATGGAGTACCAGACGAAGTCGGTGCTCCATATGCGGGGCTATAAGAATTATGCCTACTATTCTCCGTAGGGCATTCATCACTAGAGTGGGAGGTATCTCTACACCAACGGCAACGGATATTGAGATGTGCCCACATAGTGCGAAGATAAAACGATTCTCAAAACTAAGAACACTATTGTGCGAAATACTATACCTAACAAAATTTTACTAAAGCAACCTACTATAAAACAAGAAAATGGACTAAAAAGAACAGAAATAAAAATAAAAGAAAATGCAATTTACAAAAGGAAGGGCTTTTCTCTCAGATTCTCCCTCTCCAGAAAACTCACACGACTGTGTTCCCCGGCAACGGCGCCAAAAACTTGATGGCGCAAATCTTAGCACACCGCTATAGGCGGTGGCTAGACTGCGACACGAAACGGCAGTGTACCGATCGTTCAAGTAATATAAAACGAGGAGTAATCCCCGAGTATCGAATCTCTCAAGGAACACAGTAAGGTGGAGTTAACGTTCGAGGAAGGACTTGAGATCGAAGTCCTTGAGTCGGATGGAATGCGGAAATGGGGTGATTGGGCTTTTGGAAAATAAAAGAAAATACTATAAACTACTCCTATGCAATGCCGCTATGCAATGCTTCGCTTGGCGGGATGGAGACTAGGCAGGCCTTGAGCGCGCTGCGTCGCAAGGGCGGATGGACGAGTAGGCAAACGGATCGAACTATGCAGGCCTTGAGCGCGCTGCTTCGTTAGGCGGGATGGAATACGGGCCGCGATGCCACGCTTCGGTAGGCGGGTGGACGAGTAGGCTAACGGAATGAGGGTCGCAAGCACCTCTTCGACAAGCACGCCACTAGCAATTGCTAGTGCGGCACCGGACACGATAGTGGGATGGAAAATGGATGGTGGCGCTCCTCAAGCACACAAATAACAAATATTTCACAATCACATGAAATATATGGAAATACAAACTAGTTCAAGTGCAACTTCATCAAAATATACAAGATCTAGCTATTACAACAATCAATAAAAGGAGAACAAGGCAAGAAATCGACCGAATCCGAAGGCTCGTCGAAGATTCACGGTTGGAATCGCCGGGTTGTCAATCCGCGTCCAAGCTCGGTCCACAACTACGTCCGGGGTAGAGAGAGCTGTCACTACTCTCCAATGGACCCGTCTTCTTCGTGTCACGATCCGGTAGAGGTTGCAAACTTCCTCTTGCTTGACGGTAATGGCGGCTAGGTCTTCCTTTGGAGCTCTTGGATGAAGGAGGAGGCCGAGAGGAGACTCCGGCTCAAGATTGGCGTGAAGAGCAAGCCCGGAGCACCTCTATATGGTGGGCGACGGTGGAGGAGCGAAATCGGGCGGAACCGGGCGGAAAACGGCGCTGAAAATCGGGATGATGACCTAAAATCGCGAGCAGGGAATTTATAGGCGCTGGAATTAAGCAGTGCGCACGGTCAGTGGCGCACGACCATTGGTCGTGCGCACTGGAATCCTGTGATCGTGCGCTCTGCCTGGACAGAACCTGCAAAGACAGAAATTACAAAATAACATGTTCGCACGACCAGTGGCGCACGACCGATGGTCGTGCGCACTAGCGTCAGTGGTCGTGCGCAATAGATGAAACAGAACTTAAAGATTAATGGTCAGTGCGCACGAGCAGTGGCGCACGACCGGTGGTCGTGCGCGCTGGAGTTGATGATCGTGCGCATTACACCAAACAGAACTTATGAAAAAAGCGTTAAGTGCACACGATCAGTGGCGCACGACCAGTGGTCGTGCGCAATAGAACCAGTGATCGTGCGCAGTGTTCCTGTGCAGAATTGCACCGGAAACACCTGCACGACTCCTGTTCTAGCGTACAACCACCAATCCGGCCACTAAAAGTGGCACCGAACAATGCATGAAAACTACTAATGAAAATCAACATGAAATCACACCAAAATGGGCCAAAAGGTGCACCTAGCATGGGATATCAAATATGAACTAAAACAGGGCTAAAGTGCAGTGAAATGACTAACTAAACGGCCCAGATGAGTCCATAAAAGTGTATATGATGAGGACTCATCATGACTCCACGATGTCAGTCACCTTTGGATTGAATATTTGAGGTAGAGAGAGAAGAATTTTTCTGACTAGGTCCCCGTCCGAGTAGATCTTTCCAAGAGCTTTTAAAGCATTGACGATCTTGGTGAAGCATGTGTACATCGAGTTAATGTCTTCTTCAGCATCCATCCAAAAATTTTCATATTCTGATTTCAGTTGGAATAGCTTTGCATCTTTTTCCTGTGATGTACCTTCATGAGTAACTTCTAATTGGTTCCAAATATCATAAGTAGTTACACATGCAGAAATTCGATTAAATTCAGTTCGATTTAAAGCACAATATAGAGCGTTCATTGCTTTTGCATTATTTTTTCATTTTAGTTTATCGTTTTCGTCCCATTTATCCATAGGTTTTTGAATCATAGCGTCTCCTACTACAATTGTAGGAGGAGAATACCAAACTTCTACCATATTCCAAACCTCTACATCCATGATCATAAGAAAACACATCATCCAATTTTTCTAGTAGTTAAAATCTGACCCAGTAAAAAGAGGTGGTCTACTAATACCCTGACCCTCTAGAAAAGTGAGATCATGAGACACCATTATTCCCGGTTGTTAAGCCAATTGGAATAAAACCCCTCTGATACCACCTGTTGGATCGGTAGGCGCCCTTTGAGGGGGGGGGGGGGGGTGAATAAGGGTTTTTAAAATTTTTTAATATATTTTGATAAACTTGAAAATATAAGAGATTAAGATAAGAAATCAAGCAAATAAAATTGAGACATCATTTCATTAATATGAAAGAAGAGTTTACAAAACTTGATTTCTTATGACGCTAGATATGGCCTCGAGCATCCCCTAGACCTAATCTAGATCTAGTCACCAACACGAGGCGAATTTCTGCCCTAAGTCCTACCCAGACCTAGTCGCCAACATGAGGCGAGTTCACTAAACAATTACAAGAAAAGATGTTAAATAAAAAGACAATAATATTAAGAACTCCCTCTTGAAGAACTTCTGAAGTTAGTGATGAAGGACCGCTGTAGTATAAGCATTGATGAAGCGATTTTCGGTCGGATCCGGCGTGAAGAAATCCTCCTTCAAAAATTTGTGGAACTTTGGTGGGAGATCTATTTTCGGCAGAATAAGGCTCTGGAATTCTTGCACTCAACTTCTCTCAGACTTGTGTATAGAAAATGAGATAGGAGGCCTCCTTTTATAGGAGTGAGTGCTAGCGCTATCGCCGATGCTATCCCAGTATAGAATTATTCTGCGTGTGCGTATCTTTCATTTTAGGGAAACTTTGCCGCCTTGCCTCTTGTGCTCCACGCTACCGCCTGCGCTATCTGATATCTCCTGGCACTAGTGCCTTCTAAAAATGCTCCTGGAATATCACTAATCATCGCTAGCACCTGCGCTAGGTGCAACCGCCGACGCTAGTGGGAATATTGGAATTATGGGATCAAATTTGGGGGCAACCTTCTTATGTTATCCTTGAGTCATATGGACTTGTTTCCTACACACTTAAGCACACAAGATCAAATACACAAAGGATTTGTTATTCTCAAACCTAGGAGATGTGGAAGACCATGTTCCAACAGTAAATTATTCATTAGATGTCTTAGAATGTCACACTCACCTTAGAGTGTCAAGGCCAAGTCAAGACAATCATAGAATAAGTTAAAGTTAAGACTTGTGTCGAATGAAAGTCGACGCAACTTCTACTTGATATCAATGTAACTCTGACTACTAGTCGAAGAAACTTATTCAGTCTGTCAAAGTATAAGTCAAGTCGATGCAACGTCGAATGGATCTCGACATAGAAGGAAGAGCATGTTGAAGCCATCTATGAAGTCGACGCAACTTTGACTACAATTCGATGCGTAAAAGTTAATGCAAGTCCAAGGCTTCAACTCAACAGACACATCGATTAGGAATCGATGTAACATCGACATCTCAGTTCATTCAAAGAGAAGAAGGAATTTGAAGCTACGTTGATAAGAACTTAGAGATTCATCGACATGAAGAACGATGAATTCGACGCAGCGTCGAATACAGTCAGAAAAAGGAAGCTTTTTTACTGTCCTTTTGAGACCTTTCCAGAAGGACCACCTGGCTAGAAACAGTTCTCCAACAGCTCGTTTATTGCCAAGAATGGTATGGAGCTTTCCATAACACAGCAAATCATTTTTAGAAGGTATTTAAAATGGATTGACGGGTCGAGAACCAAAGAAGAAAGGAAATTAGGTGGCTAAGATGAATTCCTTTTAAGGAAAGCCCAAAAAAGAAAGGATTTGTAATCCCAATCATAAGGAATAAGTATGTAAAAAGAGGAGAAAAATAGATTGATTACATTATTTTATCTGTCAAATAGGGTGTTCATCTTCTTCCTTCTATGAACCCTAAGGAAGAAAACATAGTGCTCTCTACACAGGAAATAGACCAAGTGGCTTCTTCTTCATAATCATACAACAGTTAGATCACAAGGAGCTTTCCGGCAAAATGATCAAGCAAACCAACCCTTGCAAAACATCACTATCATAAGCAAGGGTTCATCACTTCAGATCCTGTGAAAGACAATAGCAGCATCAGAGCTTCTGAAGAATTCTGAGAACATAATTCTTTTCTTCTTTCTCTTACTTACTTCTTACTTCTTCCTTCAACTATAAAGAGTTTTATTAATCCCTATTCCAAAGGATTCAGTGGTTCTAAGAGTCTCCTTATCAAAAGACTCGGTGGTTTTAAGAGTCTCCTTATCAAAAGACTGCGTGGTTTTAAGAGTCTCCTTATCAAAAGACTCAGGCACAGGTTGTGTAATCCTACCAGGGAGGTAGAAGAGAGGAGTACACATATTTTGGGGAACCTCTATAAAAATTTGTTTCTTCTGTGTGTTGATTTTCTGTGATGTCCCTAATTATTTACTCTATGTTTATTTTCAGCAAACTGCATTTATTTTACTTTGTCTCTGGTTTGGCTGATTGTATAATCACTTAGTATTTTTATTATGTGTGCACAAATAGGATAGAAAATACATAAAACTCTATTCACCCCCCCTCTAGAGAATACTCAGAGGCATACTGTGCACTTTCAAACTATGTTGGATGACATATTCCAGAAGGTTGCTGACTACAACTCTGCTAAAGAAATCTGGAAACCCCTTGTCCAGATTAGTTGAGCATAGATTTGATGAAAGAAATGACAAAAAGTCCCTTCTCATATCTCAATATGAGAACTTTCAGAAAAAGGCGGAGGAAAGTGTAGCAAAGATGCATAAAAGATTTAGCACCATCATAAATGAGCTGAAAGGACTAGACAAGGAAATTTCTCTGACAAAAATTAATGACAAACTCCTCATGTGTTTCCCAAGCACATGGGACTCAAGAATCTGGGCTATCAGAGAGTCCAGATGTCATAGAGAAATATCCACAGATGCTTTGCTAGGCAAGATCAAGTCCTATGAGCTCCTACTAAAAAGTAGGGCTGAGTCAGAAGCAAAGGAGAAACTCTCAACTCCCAAGGAGAGGACAATTGCTCTGAAGGCTGCTGAAGAAGAGCCTTCCACTTCTGAGGAAGAGATGTTCAATCTCTTGGCTAAAAGATTCAAGAGATCGGTCAAGACAAAAGATTCCAGAAGAAAGGAGAGAAGTTCAAGCAAACCAAGGTTTGATTAAACTCCTAAACAGGAAATAACTTGCTTTTCCTGCAGAAAACCTGGGTACATTGCACCAGAATGTCCTGGAGAGAAAAGGGACAAAAGCAGAAATAAGAAGAAGCACAAGAAGAAATCTTTCTGGAGAAAGGATAAGAATAATGGTAAAGGTTTCATTACTGAAACCTAAAGTGACTCAGATTCTTAGTCAAGTTCCTCCTCATCTGACAGTGATGAAGAGAGTGCAGCTGAAGAAGCTTGTTTAATGGCTTTGGAAGATTCTACTAAATAAAATCAGGTAAATATCTTGTTGACTTTGATTTCTTTTTAGAAGACTTTAAAGATTGCTGTACAGTATTTTGTCAAGATTACATTAACATCCAGAAAAACTTAACACACATTGAAAAGAACTGGAAGACCATAGAAAAGACAACCTATATTCAGTCAACTATGACTTAAGAAACTAGATGTATAGGAAAGAGAAATAAATAGATAATCTAGCTAATGAAAATTCTAATCTAAAAGAAGAACTTACAAATGCATGAGCCTTTGAGGACTCACTCAATGGGAGGAGTCAAAATCTTAAGGACATCACAAAAAATCTCTCCATGAGGTTTAAACATCTATTTCTACGGGCAAATTCATTCACCAGCACACTAATCCCTAGCAAACCTGCCTGGGAATATCCTATAGTGTTCATTAGATATAGCATAAATCAGCCTAATAATAACTTAGAATCATGTGAAGAATAAGACAATAACCCTAATAAAATCATAGTATTCAATATGGTAAATACCCCTGATCAAACATGAAATATAGGTAAGCACCCCACAGAAAAGCCAATAAAAATGATAAAATTCTTAATAAAAAGAATTATGCGTCGACTAGAACTCGATGTAGGTTTAAAGATGCGTCAAATGAAGCTCGACGGAGCTTTGCATATGCTTTGACATCAAATCAAAGCAAGTATGAGGGTGCGTTGAATTCTATTCGACGCAACCAATATTTTGCATCGAATTATAATCGGCGAAACTATGCAGACACGTCGAATTCCACTCGACGCAACTCTAAAGATGCGTCGATTTCTTCTCGACACATGTTCTCAACAAGAAATCCTCAATCATCTAGATCTCTCTCTTTTATTCCTGTTTACAGCTCTAGATACTTTTGTTGCTATAAATTTGGGCACAAGGCCAAACATTGTTAGCATAACAAACCAGCACTTCTTCACCTTAAGGGGTATACTGAAAGTCTAACTTACTCTTTCATAACTCTATATGATGATAAAAGAAAGAGACCCCGTCAAAAGAGGATCTATATTAATGTTTAATTTCATGTGCAGAAACTACATTGTTCTACCACAAACCAGCAGTGGTATGTGGACAGTGGATGCTCCATGCATATGACTGGAGGAAAAGAATTGCTGGAAAACTACATGGACAAGGAAGGGCTTAAGTTAATTTTTGGGAATTCCCACTCTAGTCAAACCAAAGGATATGGTTTGCTCAGGATTGGGGAAATCTCCTTTTCTATGGTATCTTATGTTGAAGGGCTTCAACATAATCTAATTAGTATGAGTCAGTTATGTGATGGTGAATACAAACTTGTATTCACTAAGTCCTTATGTCATATAGTTAGTCATGCAACTAACCAAATTGTATTGACTGGACTTAGAAAGGGTAAAGTCTATGTAGTAGATATTGAATATGCCAAGTAAGAGGTCTGCTTATTTAATTCCCAATTAGAAAACAATGAACTTTGTCATAGGAGACTTAGTCGTCTGAACTTAAAGACCGTAGCTATGGTGTCCAAGCTTAACCTAGTAAATGGCTTACTAATTGGTAAGATTAAGAAAGACCATCCCTGTAGAGCCTGCCAACTAGGAAAGCAAATCAAATTATCATTCAAACCAATTGGTAAGAATGATTCCCAAGAACCCTATATCTGTTGCACGTGGACCTATTTGGTACTATGTCCACTCAGAGCATAGTAGGAAAGTCCTATATTTTAGTCAATGTTGAAGGCTTTTCTAGATTCAGCAGAGTGTTCTTTCTAAAAGCAAAGTCAGACACCTTCAAGATCCTCTCAAGATTCATTAGGCATATTCAATCTGAATTCAACACTCAAGTTGCTGTGATCAGAAGTGGTAATTATACTGAGTTTGAAAATCAATTAATTTGTAGTTTCTGTGAGGATGAATGGATAAGACAAAACTTTTCAGCTCCAAGAACCCCCCCAACAAATGGGGTGGCTGAAAGGAAAAATATAACTCTAATTGAATCAGGAAGGACATTATTGGTTGAATCATACTTGCCAAAGTCCTTTTGGGCTGAGGTAGTGAATACTGGCAACTATGTTCTGAATAGAAGCCTCATCTACAAGACCACGTTGAAGACTCCCTATATTTATTGAAGGGAAATGCACATATAGTCACATACTTTAGGATTTTTTGGTGTACTTGCTTCATTCTAAACAATGGAAAGAGTCATTGAAAGTGCACAGTGTGCCTCTGAGTATTCTCTAGAGGGGGGTGAATAGAGTTTTAAATATTTTCTAACCTAATTATGCACACACAATAAAAAACTAAAAGTATTATGCAATCAGCAATCCAATAAACATAATAACAAAAACACAGATTGCAGGAAATCAAAACACAAAAAAAACTGAAGTAGTGACAGCACAAAAAATCAACACATACAGAGGTCACAGGAATTTTTATAGAGGTTCCCCAACATGTGGGTGCTCCTCTCTTCTACCTCCCTAGTTGGGTTGCACAACCTGTGCCTAAGTCTTTTGATAAGGAGACTCTTAGAACCACTGAGACTTTTTATAAGGAGACACGTAGAACCACTGAGTCTTTTGATAAGGAGACTCTTAGGACCACTGAATCCTTTGAAAGAGGGATTAATAAAACTCTTTTACAGTTGAAGAATGAAAGAAGAGGGAGAATAGAATTCTGTTCTCAGAATTCTTCAGAAGCAATTTCTCAAGAACTGCAGCTTCTAATTTTCACTGGATCTATTTATGATGAACCCTTGCTTATGATTGTGATGATTGTAAGGGTTATTTGCTTGATCCACTTCTTCTAAACTAGTTGCTGTGTGAGGAAGAAGAGGGAGCAATTGTATTCTTTTCCTGTGCAGAGAGAGCACTTGTTTTCTGTCTTAGGGTAGAAGGAGGAAGAAGAAGAAGGACCCTTTTTCGACAGATGAATAATAATGATCAATGTCCTCATTTTTTCTCCTCTTCAGCATACTTATTCTGTATGAGTGGTATTTGAATTTCTTTCTACTTTTAGGCTGTCCTGGAAAGGAATTCTTATTGGACATATGATTTGACTTTCTTCTTTTGATCCGGACCCGTCCATCAGATTTGAATACCTTCCAAGAATGTTTTTGTTGTGTCCTAGAATACTGCATTCCATTCTTGGCAATAAATGAGCCGATGGAGAACTGTCTTTAGCTTTGTGGTCCTTCTGAAAAGATGTTAAAAGGACAACAGAAAAAGCTTCCTTTTCAGACTGTTTTTGATGCAGCGTCGAATTGAATTTCATTCTTATCGACGCTCCTCTGAGTTCTTATAGGAGTAGCTTCGAAATAGTTCTCAGCACTGAATGAACTCAGATGTCAATGTTACATCGAATACTTCTCGATGTATACGTCTACTTGGAAGCTTGAACTTGGACTTCATCTTTTGTGTCGAGTTGAAATAGAAGTGGCGTCGACTTCACTGATGGCTTCGACAAGCTCTTCCTACTACGTCGAGTCCATTTCGACGTTGCGTTGACTTGACATATACTTCGATAGGCTGATTAAGTTGCTTGGACTTTTAGTCAGAGTTGCGTCGACATCAAGTCAAAGTTGCATCGACTTTCATTTGACGCAAGTCTTAACTTAACTGACTTAATTATAGCTAGCTATCGAAGTACTACTAGAAAATTGACGCACTACTAGAAAATTTCTTTCTTATCGACGCTACTAGAAAATTGACTTTTAGCCAAGCTAGTATTGCCCACGGCCATTTTTCGTGGCAAACAGTCAAATTATCGTGGCTAAAAGTTTAAAATCGTGGCAAAAAGTCATAGAAAAATGGCATTTGCCACAAAAAGAGCATGGCAAATACTTTTTTGCCACGCTCGTATTGGCCACGCCCATTTGCCACGGCAGTCCGTGGCTAAAAGTCTTTTGCCACGTTTTGGGCTTTTAGCCACGACAATTTACCCTGGGTAAGAGTCAATTTTCTTGTAGTAGCTTTGTGATAATCTTGACTTGTCCTTGACACTCCAAGGTGAGTGTGACATCCTAAGACATCTAATGACCAATTTACCCTTTCTATACAATGAGGGTAATATTCCTAGGAAGTTAAATCACATATAGATAATTTGTTAACTTAAATCAAAAGGAGTTTTTCCCAACAGTCATCCTGCCAAATTTGACAAGAAGGCTGATGATGGGATATTCTTGGGATATTCCTCATCAAGCAAGGCCTATAGTTCTACAATAAAATCTCTCTCAAAAATGAGGAGTCAACATGTGGTATTTGATGAAACTAACATGTTTTACAAGGGGAAGGAAACTTCCACCAATGAAATAATGCAGGAAGAAGACCAACTTGCAGATCAAGTTGAAAGACTCAGCATCTTGGATCATCCATCAGATTGCCAGGACAAAGGAAAATAGAAAGCTAACAATAATTTAGATGAAGATTCTTCTGCAGATGAGGATGATATTGAAACACCTGCTTTACCAAATACAGAGATCATTCTAGAGAAAGAAGATGGGGTCCCTACAGTTAATCATTAAGAGGAAACTCGGGTGGATGTGGATCCACTGAATCGTTCAACAAGAACCATGATGACTCAAAAGAATCATCCTCCATCTCAGGTCATTGAAAATTTGTCAGTAGGAGTGAAGACAAGGAATCAAATAACAACTGAGACTATGCTGCAATGCTTCCTCTAAGAGTATCAACCAAAGAAGTTTGAAGAGGCTGACAATGACCCTCACTGGATAGCTACCATGTAAGAAGAACTAGCTCAGTTTGAAAGGAACAAGGTCGGGTCCCTGGTTAAGAGACCAAGAAATTACCAAATAATTGGAACCAAATGTGTATACAAGAACAAAATGGACTCAACTGGAGTCATTGTCAGGAACAAGGATAGACTTGTTGCTGAAGGATATAGGCAAGAGGAAGGAATTGATTTCAACCAAACATTTGCTCCGGTGGCATGACTGGAAGCAATCAGGATGTTTCTTGCCTATGCAACACATATGAAGATAAAGGTTTAGCATATGGATGTGAAGAGTGCATTCCTAAATGGAACTCTCCAAGAATAAGTATATGTGGAGAAGCCCCCAGGTTTTGTCAATCCATCTTATCCTTCTTTTGTTTATAAATTATACAAAGCACTATATGGTCTCAAGCAAGCTCAAAGAGCTTAGTATAAGACCTTATCCACCTTCCTTTTGGAACAATCCTTTGTAAGAGGTAAGGTGGATAAAACACTCTTCACTAGAGCATATAAAAATTAGCTACTTTTAGTACAGATATATGTAGATGATATAATATTTGGCTCAACAGATCAAAAACTTTGCAAAGGTTTGCTGACCCAATGCGGTCTAGATTTGAGATGAGTACCAGGGGGAACTATCCTACTTTCTTGGTATTCAAGTAAAGCAAACTGCAGATGGTATTTTCATATCCCAATCCAAGTATACCATGGAACTCATCAAGAGGTTTGGGATGGAAAATACCTCTGTCATGAAAACCCCATGGCTACCAATATTGTTCTGGATAGAGATGAGAAGGGTAAGTCCTTTGATTAAAAGACTTACAGAGCAGCCATTTGGCTCACTCCTCTATATGACGGCTAGCAGACCAGATATCATGTTTGCTACATGCATATGTACTAGATTTTAGGTTGACCCTATAGAATCCCACATGAGTTCTGTGAAAAGAATATTCAGATATCTAAATGGTACACCTGAACTTGGCTTATGATATCCTGTGGAGTCTAGATTTGATCTAGTAGGCTCTTCAGATGTAGACTATGCAGGATGCAGGCTTGATAGAAAAAGCACCTCAGGAACCTATCAATTCGTGGGTGCTAGACTGATCTCATGGTTTAGCAAGAAGCAAACCTCAGTCTCCGCTTCTACAGTTGAAGCTGAATATATAGTTATAGGAAGCTGCTGCTCACAAATATTGTGGATGCAAAATCAGTTGTTAGACAACAACTTTTCTCTTGACAATTCCATAATATTCCGTGACAGCTCTAGTGCTATTTCTATAGCTTCCAATTATGTTCTCCACAGCAGAACTAAGCACATAGAGATAAGACACCACTTTCTCAGGGACAATGTAGAGAAGGGTAAGATCAATCTTCAATACATTTCCACTGATATTCAAAGGGCTGACATCTTCACTAAGCCACTTGATGAAAGTAAGCACAAGTTCTTCATCAATACACTGGGAATGCTTTATCGAGCTCACTAGGTCACCTTTATTATGTACTCATACCTATTTTTCAAATACAATTATTGATGGGAGAAACAACAATTTTTTTTAGAAAAATATAATGTTTATTCAGAGCTACGTCGAATACAAATCGACGCACCACAAATTTCTACTCGATGTATGGTTAGAGAGCTTTCTGGGATAGTTCATTCAATGTAACCATTGATTTCAGCTCTCTCTAATCATTTGAATGAATTATCGAGAGCTATCTGAGAAAAATAAAGTTTCTCTTTCAGTTCTCTCTATCTTGATTTCTCGAAAGACTATTATAGAACATTTTGTTCTCAACAAAGGAGGTTACGAAACCTTAATGCTCAAATCAGAGCTATTGATATTGAAGTAAGGTTGTCAGTACTTCCTGTTGATGCATTTATATCCTTCCTCAATGATATAAAGCAGGGGGAGAAGTGTGCCATCAGGCCACCTCATGATTCAGTATATTCCACAGCTCTCTCTCTTTGTCCTTTGTTTTGAAGGAGAGTCTGCCATCACTTCCAAGTTTCTTCTACTTCCAACACCATTTTCTCCTCCAAGAACCCTGACTTCAATACAGGGGGAGTCATCAAAATAATGGGGAGAGCAATTTATTATCAAATGATAATGACTGCCTGGAGAGTCTGCAGGAGTCCAAAGAATGGATTGAGTTACCTCTCACTAAAACACCTGACTTCAGGCCCCACTCTGAAGAATCAACAACAACACCATCTCTAGTCAAGTCTGCTGATCAGGCCCCTGAATCTGCTCCATCATCTCAACCATTATCTTAGCTCCCTCATGATCCTACTCCGGGTCCCACTCTAATTGTCCAAGCACCAGCCTTTAGAGGAAGACCTCCATTCAGAGAAAGGGGGCATGAAAGGAATTACAGAGGAAGGGGAATAGATGTTAAAGGAAGAGGATATGGAAGAGATATATCTATTTAGGAGAGTTATACAAAAGAGCAAAGAAAACAGTACAAAAAGGACAAATCCTACTACAAAACTCATAAGAAGGTTGAAATTCCTGAAAATAGAATGAAGGAGTATATTGATCCAAAGCTTGATAGTGCCCTGGATGAAATTAGAGAAAGAGAGGTATATGAGTTTGAAGCATCTCAAAGATAGCTTGAAGAAAACAGAAGGTTGTTGATTGAAAAGCTTCAAGAGGGTAAGGATGCTGTGGAAAAAGAACAACTCAAGGAGGCAATCCAAATCGCAAGCACAATCTTTGATCCTTCAAAGCATGCTGCATAATTTCCTTAAGCAAAACTTCTTGAAAATATAGGGCAAATTCACAATGGAGGCCTTGGTTGCGATCTGGATGAAGCAGAGCAGGCACTTCAAAATAAAAGTTAGATTGTATTCAATACTATTCCAACTTCTGATAATCCATATACAACATTCATTGTACCAGACCCTGATGCAGAAGAACTAGATCTGGAAGAAATCAACTTGATGAAAGCTAAAGTTTTTGGTCTGGGTTTCAAACTTAAAGATGTCTATTCTGAAGCAGAAAATGATCAGGAAAAGCTCTTCAAGGGACATGAAAGAATTCAGAAGAGTCCCGAGAAATCCACCCCCACAAACTTGATAGTTTACTTTGGTAGTAGTCTAACTCGCCTAGAGGGGGGTGAAAAGGTTTCTTGGTCTCTTCTTATTTAATTAGTTATTTAGATGATTGTACATAAATAGAAGCAAGCACACAAAAAACACACAATGATTTATAGTGGTTCCCTAAGGTCTGGGTACTCCAGTTTCCCTCTACACCTTTCTAACAGTGTGTTAGACAAAGCTATGTCCTCCAACCACTCAGCTCAAAGAGCATACAACTCAAATCCCACAGGATTTCTCAGGTTTGCTCCACAACCTTACCTCAGGCCTACTGCCCTACCTCAGAGTTCTCCAACTCTTACAAGTCAGTGACTCTCCTAGTCACCTACCTCAGGCTTATCAAGAAGCCCTACCTCAGGCTGGGAGCACAACCCAACACTCAAGAACACAACCCTACACTCAGTCACATATCCCAATAAACTAAGGCTTAAGCCCTACAAACATAGGCTTACAACCCTACACACTCAGAACACTATGATCTTACAGAGTTGAATGATATTAAGTTTATACAATCAGAAGATAATATATATAAACCTTCAGCTTTGGGTCTTCTAATATAGTATCACAACATATGCTGTCTTGAGCAGAGATAGCTAAAGCTTTAATACTGCTCCACTTGATCTTACTCTTCAGTTGAAGTAGAAGATCCACATGTTTTTCTGAGCTTTCACCAACAAGGACTGAAAGTCCGCTGGTATCAGTGGAAAGTCCTCTGATACCAATTGAAAGTGAGGTTAGATCTTAAAGTCACTCTAGAGGGGGGTGAATAGAGTATAAAAATGTTTTTCACTTATTTTTATAGCGGAATTAAAAAGGTGATACTTATATGTGTATTGAGTGAGTTATAAAAACAAACACAAAGAGAGCACATAACACAATATAGAAAAATAAAAAATCACAGAGGACATAAGGATTTTATAGTAGTTCCCCAATAAACCTGGGTACATCTACTCTTCTACCACCCTTGGTAAGATTCCACTAGGTTTTTGATCAGGTGCCCTATCACCAATGGATTTTTGATCAGGTGCCCAAAACACCACTTGAGCTTTTGATCAGGTGCTCTAACCAAACTACAGGTTTTTGTTCAGGTGCCCTGCCACCAATGGGTTAACTTTTGATGGGAGTTAGAACCCTGTACAAGAGGGGATAAAGAGGGTTTAGATGGTCTTCTCTGTCAATAATCTGAGAGAAGACTCTAGTGGAATGTGTTGATGTAAAGCTCCCCCTGTCTGATTGAAATTTGTTGACAATTGAGGATGGAGCTTTCTCTTGAATGAAGTATCTTCCTGTATCTTCCTGATAGCTGATGAATTTGAGAGACAAAATGTTTCTCAGATTGTTTGTTGCTCTTTTGAAGATCTGATCTAGAAACTTGCAGGAGAAATCTGAGAGATGATTTGTATTGTTGTTCTCAGAGAATAAGATTGCTGCTTGAGGAAGATGATGATCTGAATGCTTTTTCTGTATTTTTATTTCTTCTGTATTTCTCTCGACAGCTTTCTTCTTCTCTTTATTTACCTGTCTTGCTATTCTATAAAATGATACTGTATATCTTCTTTCTTATTCCTTTTTGAAATCTCTGACTGATTTGAATTTCAAATCCTCTGAAATTAGGAATAAAATAATCTGGAGGATTATTCTTGGAACTGCAAGCAAGACTTTAATTCCTTTTTAATTAATGATATCCTTTTCCGCCAAACGGATATTTTCTCGGGAAGAGAATGGAAAGGAATAAAATAAAAGGAAGGATATAATCCTTGACTTATCTGGAATAAATATTGCCGTTGCTTATAAATCTGAGTTCAGAGAATAATATAACTGATCTTCTGAAATAAATCTGCTGAAGAGAATTTTTGTTGATCTGAACAAATTCGCTGATACATCTTTATGACGGGCTCAATAGCTATATCATGGTGCATCAAGAAGCAGGATTCTGTGTCTGTCTCTACAATGGAAGCGGAGTACAAAGCTTCGGCTTTGGCAGCTCAGGAATCCATCTGGCTTAAGAGGCTTGTGGAGGACATTCATAGGGAGGTGCATGGTCCTACTCTGCTTCGGGGTGATAATGAGAGTGCCCTCAAACTGGTGAAAAATCCATTTTTTCATGCGCGAACCAAGCACATAGAGATTCAACATCATTTCATTCGAGAGAAGGTGTTGGAGGGATCTCAAATGGTTGAGCATGTGCAAAGTAAGGATAATGTCGCTGACATATTTACAAAGTCATTGTCGAAGGAACCATTCACACAGTTGAGGAGGTTACTGGGGCTGACTTCCACTTCCCACTTCAAGGGGGAGTGTTAAATTTTTGAAGTGGAAGTGGACTATCCGGGTGGTCTTTTTTGGAGACCGCGCGACTTGTGTTGTGGTCTTCCTCTAGAAACTGCGAGCTCAGTGTGGCCACCTGGCTGGTGTGGTTGTGCATCTCTGGTGTTGGCATCCTATGTTTGGTCTGCTTGTTTTGCCTTAGTATCCTTGTTCTGGTTTAGACCGGGCGATCTGTACTGGTGGTCGATTCTGCGGTCTCATACTGCGACCTGCATGAGTTCGTTCCGGCGGTCAGCTTGGTGTGTTAGAATCTTTATGTGGCTCCGATCATATAAGATTCTAGAGGGTTGTATGAGATCATTTTTGGCGGTCTTCTCCTGATCGGTCAGATGCTCCTGTTTGTTCTTATAAGAGACCGGGCGGTGTGTCAGTTTGTTCTTGGCAAGCTATCTTGGATATTTTTGCTCAAGTGTAATAAGGTTTTGATGAGACCGCGCGGTCTGGTACCAGAGACCGCATGCTTCAATAAGAAAGGTTACTGTATCCCTTGGGGGCGGTAACGACATCCGCTCGTTTACCTATAAATAGGGATGACAGGGTTACCATCCATAAGCAAGAACTGTAAGAACCAAAATTGGCTTGATTGTGCCGGTGTCTTTCTGAGGTCACGCCGTTTGAGTTGTCTGACCGGTTTGTTTGTTCGCAGGTTAGCGGATAGCAGTCACGGTCAGCTTTCTCCTTTCTTTCCAGCTTTGTATAAACCAGTTCGGCAGTAGTCTGTCTGCGCGGACTGTGTTTAGGAGTTCTTGGACTGTGCAGCGGACTCAGTTGATCAGGCGGCCTTAAGTGGTAGGGCGGTCTTGAGTTGCGATCTTGCAGCAAGAAGCAGTTCTTTTTCAAGTGTTTGCGGGTTCTTCTATGATCTTGAGACCGTGCGGTCTGGGCGATCAAGAAGTGCGGACAGTTCACAGTAGTTGAATAAAGCAGCAAGTTGAGCGGTCTGTGGTTGCGGTTTGATAGCAACGACTTGTGCTCTGTTCGTGCGGTCTCAGGGATAGTCGTGCGGCTTGTCTGTTCGCGCGGTCTGGCGGTCTCTGCTTTGGCAGTTCGTTGGAGGCTTGTTTTTTGTGTCTTGTGCTTCTCTCCTCTGTGATTCTTAAGAATCATGTCTCACCATGTATGTCTCGAGTTGTAAAGAGATAGTGAATTTCAAATGCACTATTTTATCTTCTCATTGTCATTGATTGTCACGCTTATGGATTGTGTTGAAGTGTTCCGCATTTTTACTTCACTCCAGATCACTAGAAATTTTAACAGGGCAATATTACCAACAATCTCCCCCTATTTGAAGAAGGCGGAATATACACCAATGCTACGATACATTAACACAATAAACATCTCATGACATATAAAGAGATAGTGAAATGAGAAGTCATGACACCATAACAATATTATTGTTGACAATATATAGGCAAAACATATCATATAATGAGTATTAATACATAGAACATGTTAAGCCATAATACACATAATATATTTAGCATTAATACGCAGCATATATTAAGCTTGACTTTAATTTGACTATAACCTCATGATTTCAAAAATCAACTGATGGACCAAATGTATTAGAGATAAAATGTCAATACATAATATTACAGTTTTCAGTGCACAATTTTATCTAATGAAAAGTTAAACATTTGTTCATGATTTTCTCTTCTTTGATGCATTTGAACTTTCAGCTTGATCACCAGCACATCTTTTACACCAGCAACATCTTTCATCTCAGCAATCCTCTTCTTGTTCTCTTGCCTCTTGAAGTATAAGAATGGATTTGGGATGTATTTGGACGACATTCTTGTAGGGTTTCTTTTCCATACCAAATTTTCTTTGAATACCCTTTCCCTTAGGGAATCTCTTTCTAAGTTCTTAATCCATTCCTCTGTTGGGTACATCCTCTCAATGTTTTTGCATATCTGACCATGGTTTAGCCAAGCATTCTAGATTATGCTCTTTGAGTCACTCTAATACTCATAATCAGGATCTTTGGCTAGATCATCTCTGTTTTGGCCATGAACTTTCCAGCTAGCATAACTCCTCTTTTCCTTTTGGTTGCCAGCTTTGCATCCTGTGCAATCTTTGCTTGAGCCTGGAAATCAAAATCTTCTTGCATGAAGTTGTCCAGGAGAGGAAGATTTAAAGCAAATCTAGTTCCTCGAAAGGACTTTGAGGGAAGCTCATCATTTGTTTTAGCATTGGTCTCCTCCCCCTTTTGGGCTTCTTTAAGTATTTTCTATTCAATACCTTGAGTAGCAGCTGTCACTGAGCCAGATAGGGTTTGGAAAGCATTTTCTTAATCATCTTTCAAATCATCTTTCATTTTCTCAGCCTCTCCTATTATGGTGGTTCATGTGGACCACACAAATTCTTCAGTGTGATTAGCAGCTTTCTCTATTACTTCATTAGTCTTGCTGCCATAGTTTTTAACATATATCATGTCAGATTTTGCCATCTTGAGATCCTTTTCCATTTATTTGAGGATAGTGCATTGAGATACTGCACTGTTTTCTGCCAATTCAAACTATTTTGTCATCTGGGTGTTTAGATGGGCTGAATCTTCTCTTATGATCTGTAGTTCGGCCATCACTTCATCCTTCACATTTGAAATTAATTTATCTATGTACTCCTTCATTGATGACATATGATCATCAAGCAATGTCTTGATTGAACTTAGAAGAAGTTCATTTGACTGTGTTGAGTTTGAGGGTTGTTATTCCATTATGGGTTGAGTGCGGATTGTTGGCAGAACAGCAGGTATGCTTGTCTCTTGATGTTGCAGACCATCACACTCATCTAGAGTGGATGTCTCAGCTGCTGGGGTGGATGGAGTGTTGTTCTCCTGAGCAGGAATCCTTGTATGATCCCCCTCAAATTGATCACTGATCTTGTCAAATGATTTATCAGTATCAACCTCATCATCTTCCTTTTCAACAACATCATCAACATCATCTTCAACATCATCTTCAGCCTCCTGGCCTTCATCTCCAGTTGATCCATCTTACTCCCCCTCAGATGGAGCATCCTCTTGATTATGCTCTAAGAGGTCTGTTGGTTCATCAGGGATCAGACTAAGGCTCCGTTTGGGGAGACTAATTTTCACCGGTCAAGCGGTTACGACCACATGAATCGGGCCTTAATTAAGGTCCGGTTCATGCGGTCGTAACCGCTTGACCGGTGAAAATAAGTCCACCCAAACGGAGCCTAATTCTTCTTTCAAGACTAGAGATGATGAGATCAATCTTAACTTGCAAATCAGTAGGAGAGTCCAATAGCTCCTTATCATGACCTTCTAATGCAGCATGCACATTTTATGCATCTACACTAGTTGTGAAGTTCAAAGGACTAGGAGCATCATTGTTGTCTTGAGCATCACCTTCTCCTACTCCATCATTCTCTCCTTGATCAGGAATGATGTCTGATCTCAGATTAGCAGCAACATCTTCTACTTGTATTTCAGAGCCTGATTCAGAATAGACAATCCTAGCTTTTCTTGTTTCTTTGATCACCCTTTTCTTCTTATCTTTTGCCTCAAGGGGCTGGCTCACGGTGAGCACTCTTGTGAACATATCCAAAGTCTTGATATCCATTCTCTTTAGATAGTGTATGTTTGAGCTTTTTGAGGTATCAAACAGATCAGGTTATGATTTAAAGAGATAAAGTGATAGAGTTCTTCCCAAATTGGTTGCTTGGAGACATTCTTTAATTCTTTGAAATATCACATCAGCCCAAGATGTATTCTTTATTCATTACTATCCTTACTATCAATTCAAACATATACTTTGATATAGTGTCATGGGATCCTGGCTTGCAGAGAATATCCTTCCCAACTATATCAGCTAATAACTTTCCTCACTGGTTGAAATTCTTCCTCTTTAGTGAGCTAGTCTTAACTTCACTATCTTCGCACCATTTCAGGGTTTTGTCCTTGTCATCCTCGAAGAATTTATCTTCATCATTGTGGAATGATGGCAGATGTAATGCCTTTTCTAGTCTTCTTGGGGTAATCTTGATCTTGTCACTTCCAATTTTTGACTTCATAGAGTTTTTGGAAGGAGACAACTTGACATTGGTATATAATTCTAGAACTTCAGTTCTCAGAATCGTCGACGGATCTGACAACATGAATTCTAACCGTTGAGCTTCTAGTAGCTGAATCACATCCTTTATTTCAGATGGGGCATGTTGAAATCCATTCCTGAGAATTTCATATCCCTCCTGAAGATCTTTTGCAGACTTTGGCGCCATTTTGTGATGAAGAATCACTGAAACGGGGGGGGGGGGGGGGGGGGGGGGGAAGAGAGTTCGTCTCGCCGGCTGGGGTTTAGGTTTTGTAAGCTTATTATTACTATTACTCTATTTATAGAGATTTTAGTTTAAGTTTTGGTTTGAGTTTACCCTTGAGATAATTATTGATTTATCTTATCACATTAATTGATTTAATGCCTCTGGATTCTTAATTAAGATTTGATTATATTTAAATAGTCCATCTCAGCAGATCCATTGAGACGAACTAATAACCACTGGGACAAGGTATTGCTGAAACCAGTTAGCCTTCTCAGCGGTTCCGCTGAGACCAGATGCTTGTCTCAGCAGTTCAGCTAAAAATTTCTCAATTGTTTCAGCTGAGTACACTGCCTAGCCGTGAACATTATAAACTCCAGTTAAGGAATCAGCATATGAATAATCAGATGAAATGTAAGGGACTAATCAACACTTAACATACCTAACTCAAGTTTAAGTGAATTAAACTTAGCCTCATCCAATGGCTTAGTAAAGATATCAGCCACTTGATTATCTGTGGAGACATATTCAAGGTGGATATCTTCACTTTCTACATGCTCTCTAATAAAATGATAACTACTTTCTATATGCTTAGTCCTGCTTTGTGATACAGGATTCTTAGCTATATAAATTGCACTTGATGAATCACAATACAATGGAGAATGACTTACCTTGCGGTTGTAATCCTCTAGTTGATGTTGTATCAATAGAATCTGTGCACAACAGGTCCCTGCAGTAATGTATTCAGACTCAACAGTGGATATAGCCACACTGGTCTGCTTCTTGCTGCTCCATGAAATCAGTCTCCTTCCTAGAAATTGACATGTCCTACTTGTACTCTTCCTATCTACTTTTCAGGCTACAAAGTTAGCGTCTAAAAATCCAATCAGTTCAAAATCATTATTTTTTGGGTACAAAAGGCCAAGAGTTTGACTGCCCTTAAGGTATCTCAATATCCTCTTAGCAGCTGAGTAATGAGATTCCTTAGGGCATGCTTGAAACCTAGCACAAACATATATAGCATACATAATATCTAGACTACAAGTAGTTAGATATAATAGGGATCCAATGATGCGTCTGTACATGGATTCTTCAAAGGGTTTTCCCTTCTCATCCTTGTCCAGGGAAATGTTGGACCACATGGGGGTTTTCATGGTAGAGGCTGACTCCATCCCAAATTTCTTAATAAGCTCCCTAGTGTACTTAGTCTGAGAGATAAAAATCCCTTCATCAAACTATTTCACTTGGGGGTCTAGAAAGTACTTCAGTCTTCCATACTGCTCATCTCAAACTCCCCCTGCATAAGGTTGGCAAACCTTTTGCAAAGGTTGTCATCAGTGTTTACCCAGAAATCGACGATCCCTCCAAGTTGAACTTTTTCAAGTGTCCGACAGTCTCAACCTGTCTCAGGCGATCTCATTTGTCTCAGCTATCTCATCTATCTCAATGATCTCAGATATCTCAGCTATCTCGATGATCTCAGCGGTCACAGCTCGATGATCTAAGCTGTCTCAACTATCTCAACTATCTCGGCGATCTCAGCTATCTCACCTTTCTCGACAATCTCAGCAGTCTCCGCTCGACGATCTAGGCTGTCTCAGCTGTCTCAACGGTCTCAGCAAGTCCAGATGATATCAGCAGGTCCAGACAATCTCAGCAAGTCCAGATGATTTTAGCAGATCTAGACGATCTCAACAGGTCTAGATGATCACAGCATGTCCGGGAAGCCCATTATTTTTTGATGAGTCCCGATTATATACACATATATGGACTCATCTGGGCCGTTTATCTAGTCATTCCACTGCACTTTAGCCTTGTTTTAGCTTATATTTGTTATTACTTGCTATGTGCACTTCTAGGCCCATTTTGGTGTTATTTCGTATCTTTCTTTGTTATTAGTTTTCTTGCGATGTTAAGTCCCACTTTCAGTGGCTAGACTGGTGTCGTACGCTGGAACAGGTGTCGTGCAGGTGTTTCCGGTGCAATTCTGCACAGGAACACTGCGCACGATCACCGGTTCTATTGCGCACGACCACTGGTCGTGCGCCACTGATCGTGTGTACTTAACCCATTTTTATGAGTTCTGTTTGATGCAGTGCGCACGACCATCTACGCTAGTGCGCACGACCACCGGTCGTGCGCCACTGTTCGTGCGCACTTATCATCAATTTCTTGAGTTCTGTTTCAATCAGTGCGCACGACCACCTACGATAGTGCGCACGACCACCGGTCGTGCGCCACTGGTCGTGCGAACATTTTATTTTATAATTTCTGTCTTTGCAGGCTCCGTCCAGGCAGAGCGCACGATCACAAGATTCTAGTGCGCACGACCACTGGTCGTGCGCCAATGACCGTGCGCACTGTTTATTCCAGCGCCTATAAATTCCGCTGCTCGCGATTTAGGTCGGGGATCCGCCGTTTTCTCGCCGAGCTCCGCCGTTTCACCCCCTTTCGCTGGTTCCCCGCCCCCCTAGGCCTCCTCCATCATCCAAGGGATTAAAGGAAGGGATCCTACACTCATCTTCATCGCTAAGGAAGAGGTTCTTCGCATTAGACGTGGCCGGATGGTAAATCGCTGGAGAAGACGGGTCCATTGGGAGGTGTGACAGCCCTCCTCTACCCCGGACGCAGTTGGGACCGAGCTAGGACGTGGATTGACAACCCAACGATTCCTACCGTGAATCTACAACGAGACTCCGGATTCGGTCGTATCTCTTGCCTTTTTCTTCTACTTGTGTGGTTGTAGTTGTTTGTAATCTCTATATTTAGATGATGAATGCTATGAACTATGTGTATTATTGTTTATTTCATGTTTATGGAATTATTTAGTTCATATGTGTTAATGAGGTGCGCCCCCATCCATTTTCCACTCCACCACCGTGTCCGGTGCCGCACTAGCAATTGCTAGTGGCGTGCTTGTCGAAGAGGTGCTTGCGACCCTCAATCCGTTAGCCTACTCGTCCATCCGCCTACCGAAGCGTGGCATCGCGGCCCGTATTCCATCCTGCCTAACGAAGCAGCGCGCTCAAGGCCTGCATAGTTCGATCCGTTTGCCTACTCGTCCATCCGCCCTTGCGACGCAGCGCGCTCAAGGCCTGCCTAGTCTCCATCCCGCCAAGCGAAGCATTGCATAGCGGCATTGCATAGGAGTAGTCGTAGTATTTTCTCTTTATTTTTCACAAACCAAATCCCTTTCGTCCGCACTCCACCTATCACTGGACTTCGATCTCAAGTCCTTCCTCGAAACCTAACTCCACCTTACTGTGTTCCTCAAGAGACCGACACTCGGGGATTTTCCCCATTATTATTACTTGCGCGACCGGTGCACTTGCCGAATCATCGCATCAAGTTTTTGGCGCCGTTGCCGGGGAACACAGTCGTGTGAGTTTTCTTGAGAGGGAGAGCCGAGAGATAGTAGTTCTTCCAGTGTGTATAGCCGCTTTATTATTTTTGTTTGCCTTTTAATTATCTTTTGTTTGTTTTTATTTCTTCATCCCCTATTTTAAAGTTTTAGGCAAGTTTTATTCAAGGAGTTTTTCTAGTTGTGTAGATTTCCTTGCAAAGAATTTCAGTTTCTTTTTATCTGCTTTGAATTTTGAAAATGTCGTCATGGGGTATTTCGCCTAGCTTTAATGATAAGATGGTTTATTATTTAGACCAAATGAATGAGTTGAATGCTAGGCAGTGTAGGAACATTGTTTGCTTGTTGTGTCGAGAAGAGGGTTATGAATTGAAAGACTGTCCTAGTCTTTTCAAGCCTGACCGCCGCTCCTCCACCCAGGACAACATTGTCCCTATCGCTCATTCTTTACCCATGGAGGCAATTGTGTCCTCTACCCCTGAGCTTGTCTCGTGCACGGACTCCTCACACCCTGTTTATGGCTTCACTCCCAGTGATGATGATCACTCATCTGTTAGCCAACAAGGAGAGGAATGGGAGCTCCTAGATGCACCTGAGTATGATGAGGAAAGTATTCTTTCCATCGGGGAGGCTTTAGCAGATCTTTTTGCTGAGGAACCGAATATTTTTGTCCCTCTAGTTTCTTTGCAAGATTTTTCTACACATATTCTTCATTATCCTATCGAAGTAAAGGAGCTGGGTGATGCTTCTGACTCGGAGGGTGCTCCAAAGTGGGATGAGGATGTCATTTTCCCTGAGGGTGAGAATGAATACTTTTAACACGATGATGCACCTCGGTGGGATGAGGAGGATACTCTCTCTGATGAGGAGGTTTGCACTTCTTCATGGGACGAGGAGGTCCAAATCACCACTGAGGCTCCTGAGTTCTCAAGTTCCCCTTGCTATGATATTTACGATGATGATAGTGATCTATCCTTGGATCCTGCTGGGAGTGAGACCGAGATCACTCCCCCGATTGATGTTGATTTATGTTCTTCGCCTTATTTATTTCTTAATCCCCTTCCTTCATCTGAGTCTGTGCAGGTTGAATCTTCACAGGTACTTCAGGAGGACTTGGAGCTGTTTGCTCAAGTCAATGATGCGAGCATCCTCTCATGCGAGGAGGTTTATTCTCCCTCCGTAGAAGAAGCTCCACTCATTGCCTTTCCCTCCTGCCACCTTGCTGTTGATGATACCTTGCTGGGCAAGGATAGTTTTGGTGAGATGAGTGAGGACCAGGCCTCCTCCTCTTCTTATTTTCTTTTCCCACTACCTGTGAGGAGCAGGTATTATTATTTAGGTAGAGGGGTGGCTGCCTTATCTCCGTATCGGTACCAGCTACCGAAACGGATAATGGAGCAGTTACCTGTGCATTTTCTTTTTCATAGGCCCATTAGCTAGAACCGTTTTAATATAGAATAAGTCGTGCTGGGATGACAATAACCCCAGTAGTTATCTTTCTTTTCTGCATTTTTATTTCATCTAATCATGTTTAGTTAGTAATATTTCTTTTCAGTTTTCTATTTTCTTTTGTTTCTGCGGAGCTGACCCCTGCAGGTATCTTTTCTGGATGGCGGATGCTGCAGCTTCATTTTAGCTTACACGCCAATCTTCTGGTGTGCTCATTTCTGAGCACTGGGTACTCTCTTTCCCTAGCTCTTTTCTGAATCTCATAGATATATATTGTGTGTATTGTCTAGTTTAAGTCTGGGGGAGAGTAGTTTTGTTTACCCGCTCACGTGCACTATTGCACTGCATGCTAGAAGATTTCATTTAAATTGTTGTTCATTTTCATTGCACACCACCGCACCCACTTGAGCACGTACTCGCCTGTATGCATGCTCTGTAGTGAATTTAATTCTTCTGCTTATGTGGGAAAGTCTAGGTGATGGTTTAGGACTATGTAGCAGAGTAAAATGTTGACTCCCGTAGTGCTCCTAGTCGAGTGCTCGGTTGCATAGAAATTTGTGTAGAGTAGACTTCTTTTTATACTATGGTTTTATATTTTTCTCTATTAGTGTAAATGTTGTTTACTCTACTCAAATGGTGAATCCGGTGTGAATCAAACGGTAGCGTAGGGATGTGTGTAAACGATCGCTAGACTCGTATTGCTTGAGTCGGGAGAAAGGAGAATCTTTCTCGGTGGCTAGAACTTGCCCCAAGCGATTCTTGAAGCATGGGTATACGGTTAGTCAATTGTGTGAATGTGATATAGGCCATCATTTTGGCCCGGTTGAGCCTTTGTGCCTATCCTTACCGCTATATCCTCGCTAGCCCAGTTGTGCCTACCCGTTCTTTGATTCAGCCCCACTTTTATTTCACCAAAGCCCAAAAGCCAATCCTAGTCGCACACCCAAAATTTGAGCTTTAGCTGTTTATTATTTTCATGAGTTGGGTTGTTGATGTGGTAATATGTTTGTGAAGATGTGGATGTGTCCTTTTGTTTATTTGCTGAAAATGATAAGAAAAGAAAAAAAAATGAAAAAAAAAAGAAAAGAAGTTAAAAAGAAAGGAAAGAGAAGGAGTGTTTAATTGAAAATCTTTATGTATAGATTTATGTTTGGGAGTAGGCGGTGCACGCACCCATGCTGTTAAGTCCAAGTCTGGGGGTGTTGTGTACCCGCGTGTTTGTGTGGTGAATGAGGATAGTTTCCTGCATTAGCTCATTTGGGTTTAGTATTTGAACCATCGTCTTTATCATTGTATACCTCACCTAAACCCAAGCCCCATTTAAAACCTAAAGTCCTATTGATTCATGCATTTGAGTCAAACCAGTGCCGTGGAGAGAAAGTGACCGGGCAAGCTTATGGTCACCGACACTGATGGATTTCAGTGGAGCTTTTCCCGCATCCCGATCTTGAGCAATGCTCATCTCAGCGTTTAGTTTACTTTCTCCGTATGCATGACCGAATGATTCACCGTTGTTCACCATTTTGAGTAGTTGTAATATGCTTTTACTCTTTTAGAAATATATAAACTATTTATATAATCAGAAATCTTCTCTACTATTCTTCTTATGCACGTGAGCATGCGACTTCGCATGGTACTCTGTATTGTAGTTTTAATCCATCTACTTTTCTTTCCCCGTTCGCATGGAATTTGTTTGCTCGGGACGCGCAAACAGGTAAGTCTGGGGGTGTGATGAGTCCCGATTATATACACATATATGGACTCATCTGGGCCGTTTATCTACGCATTCCACTGCACTTTAGCCTTGTTTTTGCTTATATTTGTTATTACTTGCTATGTGCACTTCTAGGCCCATTTTGGTGTTATTTCGTATCTTTCTTTGTTATAAGTTTTCTTGCGATGTTAAGTCCCACTTTCAATGGCTAGACTGGTGTCGTACGCTGGAACAGGTGTCGTGCAGGTGTTTCCGGTGCAATTCTGCACAGGAACACTGCGCACGATCACCGGTTCTATTGCGCACGACCACTGGTCGTGCGCCACTGATCGTGTGCACTTAACCCTTTTTTATGAGTTCTGTTTGATGCAGTGCGCACGACCATCTACGCAAGTGCACACGACCACCGGTCGTGCGCCACTGTTCGTGCGCACTTATCATCAATTTCTTGAGTTCTGTTTCAATCAGTGCGCACGACCACCTACGATAGTGCGCACGACCACCGGTCGTGCGCCACTGGTCGTACGAACATTTTATTTTATAATTTCTGTCTTTGCAGGCTCCGTCCAGGCAGAGCGCACGATCACAGGATTCTAGTGCGCACGACCACTGGTCGTGCGCCAATGACCGTGCGCACTGTTTATTCCAGCGCCTATAAATTCCGCTGCTCGCGATTTAGGTCGGGGATCCGCCGTTTTCTCGCCGAGCTCCGCCGTTTCGCTCCCTTTCGCTGGCTCCCCGCCCCCCTAGGCCTCCTCCATCATCCAAGGGCTTAAAGGAAGGGATCCTACACTCATCTTCATCGCTAAGGAAGAGGTTCTTCGCATTAGACGTGGCCGGATGGTAAATCGCTGGAGAAGACGGGTCCATTGGGAGGTGTGACAGCCCTCCTCTACCCCGGACGCAGTTGGGACCGAGCTAGGACGTGGATTGACAACCCAACGATTCCTACCGTGAATCTACAACGAGACTCCGGATTCGGTCGTATCTCTTGCCTTTTTCTTCTACTTGTGTGGTTGTAGTTGTTTGTAATCTCTATATTTAGATGATGAATGCTATGAACTATGTGTATTATTGTTTATTTCATGTTTATGGAATTATTTAGTTCATATGTGTTAATGAGGTGCTCCCCCATCCATTTTCCACTCCACCACCGTGTCCGGTGCCGCACTAGCAATTGCTAGTGGCGTGCTTGTCGAAGAGGTGCTTGCGACCCTCAATCCGTTAGCCTACTCGTCCATCCGCCTACCGAAGCGTGGCATCGCGGCCCGTATTCCATCCCGCCTAACGAAGCAGCGCGCTCAAGGCCTGCATAGTTCGATCCATTTGCCTACTCGTCCATCCGCCCTTGCGACGCAGCGCGCTCAAGGCCCGCCTAGTCTCCATCCCGCCAAGCGAAGCATTGCATAGCGGCATTGCATAGGAGTAGTCGTAGTATTTTCTCTTTATTTTTCACAAACCAAATCCCTTTCGTCCGCACTCCACCTATCACTGGACTTCGATCTCAAGTCCTTCCTCGAAACCTAACTCCACCTTACTGTGTTCCTCAAGAGACCGACACTCGGGGATTTTCCCCATTATTATTACTTGCGCGACCGGTGCACTTGCCGAATCATCGCATCATTTTTAGACATGTCCATTTGGGTAGGCCCCCGCATCTATAAATAGAGGGGCAAGGGTACCATAAAATGGACTTCAGAGAGTTTCTAGCTCACAGTTAGTGACTAGAGCAGTCTCAGTTTTTTAGACTACGGAGCCTCATTTCTGGTGCCTCACGCACCTCATTTCTAGTGCCTCCTAAGCCTCTTTTCCAGAGCCTCCTGAGCCTATTTTCCAGAGCCTCCTAAGCCTCTTTTCTAGAGCCTCCTATACCACTTTTCCTGAGCCTCCTGAACCTCTTTTCCAGAGCCTCCTGAGCCTCTTATCCAGATCTTCCTGAGCCACTTTTCTAGAGCCTCCTGGACCTCTTTTCCAAAGCCTCCGGAGCCTATTTTCCAGAGCCTCCTGAACCTCTTTTCCAGAGCCTCCTGAATCTCTTTTCTAGAGCCTTCTTATCCTATTTTCCAGAGCCTCCTAAACCTCTTTTCCATAGCCTCCTGAACCTCTTCTCTAGAGCCTCCTGAACCACTTTTCCAGAGCATCCATAACCTCTTTTCTAGAGCCTCCTAAACCTCTTTTCTGGAGCCTCCAGAACCTCTTTTCCAGAGCCTCCTGAGCCTCTTTTCCAGAGCCTCTTGAGACTCTTTTCCTGAGCATCCAGGACCTCTTTTCCAGAGCCTCATGAGGCTCTTTTCCAGAGCCTCCTGAGCCTTTTTTCCAGAGCCTCTTGAACCTATTTTCTAGAGCCTCTTTTCTAGAGCCTCTTTTCCAGAGCCTCCTGAGCCGCTTGTCCAGAGCCTCCTGAACCTCTTTTCTAGAGCCTCCTGAACCTCTTTTCCAGAGCCTCCTGAACCTCTTTTCCAGATCCTCCTGAACCTTTTTTCTGGTGCCTCTCGAACCTCTTTTCTGGAGCCTCCCGAACCTCTTTTTCGGAGCCTCCTGAACCTCTTTTCCGGAGCCTCCTGAACCTCTTTTCCGGAGCCTCCTGAACCTCTTTTCCGGAGCCTCCTGAACCCCTTTTTCGGAGCCTCCTAAACCTATTTTTCAGAGCCTCCCGAACCACTTTTCTCGAGACTTTTGCACCACCTCCCAGTGACCTCTTTCCTGCTTGCGGCCATCTCTTTTCTCCCTCTCTTACACCTTCACTCTTAGGTCAAAGTAACAGACCACCCAATAGTTTTCTTCCTCCTTCTCCAGCGTTGAGCAAGTGTGACCCAGGTACATTTTTGGTTCAAACACAACATGCGACCTTCAGATCTTGGGTAATCGGTGAACAACAGTTGTAGTGAAGGTGTTAGATTCATCCCCTTAAAGGGATAATGAGTTCTTACACTTATCAAGTTTTTGGAGAGCAGACACTTCCCTTAGAAGAAGAGCAAGATCCTTCCCCCTTCTTAGTTCAAGTTCATTCGGAGTATGTTTCTAATGAGTTTAGAGAGCCCCATCTTCCTGTCTTCTAGGGAGGAGAAGATCTCGTCAGCCATCTTCAAGCTTTTGAGTCTGTTATCTCATTGAGAGCTGTCTTAGATGGGATTAAGTGCAAATTATTATTTACATCCTTCAGCAGTAAAATTATGGAATGGTTTTACAAGCTGCCACCTCAAATAATTACATGTTTTATGGATCTTCGAAGAGAACTTCTCTTAAGGTTTGCTACCTCGAGGAAGTGAAAGAGAGGCCCATCAGCTCTTTTTCAAATCAAGCAAGGAGATAATGAGACTCTTGCTCAATTCGTTGACAGGTTCCAAAAGGAAATTCTTGAAATTGTTGATGTTAATCAGGACTTGTATAAAATTGCCTTGATAAATGGATTACAAGAAGGTCTTCTCAAATTTGAAGTCAACATTAATGAACCCGAGACTTATGGACATCTTATCAGAATAGAAAATCAGTTTATTGAAGGAGAGACAGCAAATCCTAATTACGCTACTTCTCTAAATCGAAGGACCCAACAATAGAGAAGGAATTCTTATTATCATCATCCGTCTTCATCACGGGATATTCCGCGAGATAAACACTTTGGATCTTACTCCTTCACTCAGAGTTTACCTACTCAACTCCCGCAGCAAGATGGATCACCTGAATTTTTGGAAGCTTGCCCAATCCAATCTTACAATCCGAGTACACTTGAATTCAAAAATTATCCAGGAGAGTATACCCAGCTCAATGTTCCCATGGAAAAAGTTCTTCTGATTATTCAAAATATGTTAGAATTTAGAGTTCCTTGCCCAATGAGATCAAAGACCAAGTATCTCCAAAGAGAACTCTTATGCAAATATCACTCAGACAATGGTCATGATACAGAACATTGTCGAGCTCTTCGGAAGCTGGTAGATGAACTATGGAAAGCAGGAAGACTACAAGACTATCTTGCTCAATAATTTTGCAATCTATCCTCCACCAGAAGCAATATTACAAGCAAAGGGTTTTTTCATTCAATAAAAGAAGTGCATAGAATATAGAAGAGATAAAATGTCATTTTATTTCTTGTTTCATATATCTCCCATCTGTTTGGAGTTTTTCTACATCTCTTTATTTTTAGCTTTACTTGTAATAACTATAACAGCAACCCAGGTTCTACCTGCAACTATCATCATGAAGACTTTCTCAGTAGTCAGGTATATCAGATCTTATATCCATATCCACTACCGTATCCTCCACTGCAGACATTTATCCAACTATGTCTTAAGCTTTTTTCATTACTTTACTTTCTGCTGTTTACATTAATACTTCTAAAATGCGTGGATGTGAAGGGTAGAAATACCACCTCTGTTGTTTGATGTGAAGGGTAGATATACCACCTCTGATTATTCTCACGGGTAGTAACACCCACTAAGACCACATCTCGCTAGAACTATTTGCAGATGTGCAGTGGTATCCCAACCCCTCCCCCCCCCCCCCCCCCCACCCCCCCCCCCTCTCTCCTACTCTGTGATGATTGTCATTGATTGCCATATTATTTTGTCGAGTTAAACGACTTGCTTTGCTTGAATATAGATGATTACATTTGACAATGGATTGGTTGTGATAGAATGCTAACAACTAATGTTTGGATTTGTGTGCTATTTTGCAAGAAAAGCTGACTAATTTTAGTATGTACCAAAATGCACCACCAAATAACTAGGCTATTATTTGTTGGGTACTAATATTTCAGGTATCATAAAATTCCATACAAATCAATTTGGGATTTTTGGATTTCTAGATTTCTAGATTTCTAGATTCCTGGGTCTTCTATCTCGGACTCCTGGTTAGTCTATTTATAACTTCAGATTCCTCATGTCATATACTGAGTTGGGTTCTCTTGGCATCAGCTGACGTAATTTCATTAGCAACATTATTATTGGCAAGTCAAAAATTATCTAGCCATGCTGAATTTACACTCATTGCTGGAATATGTGAATATGAGGATATCAGAATGTTGGTCTTCTCCTTTTGCAGACATGGATACTGTCTCATTTCTTCATATAGAGATTTTATGTCAGCAACATCAAAGCAAGTGATTATTGATAAGCATGCATACCCTCTGTAAAGGAGATTTTCCTTCTTATATACTTTGAGTGAGAATAGAAATAAGTATCAGTAAGTTGTTTCAGGTACCTGACATATTTTTATTACCTATTTCTCATATCTTTTGCAGAGGTATACATGTGTTCGCGAGTCCTCCTTCAGGTACTCGCATATTATATTTTAATATACCTAGTTCTTATATTTTTTGCAAATAGAAACAAGTGTTCGCGAGCCCTCCTTCAGATAGAAATAGGTGTTCGCGAGTCCTTCTTTAGGTACTCATATATTATCTTTCATATACCTACTCTTCATATCTTTTGCAGACAAATAGGTGCTCGCAGGTTCTCTTCAGGCACTGGGAAGTTCCCACAGGTACTTGCATTCTTTAATACACACGTATTCTGTCTCGACAGGAAAAGTGGATCTCGATTATCGTGGGTAAGTTCTATTTTTTGAAGTTTTTTCAAAATTTAAAAAAAATGCGGGGATTATGTTAACCCAGAAATTGACGATCCCCTCCAAGCTAAAATTTTTCAAGTGTCGGGCGGTCTCAGCCTGTCTCAGGCGATCTCAGTTATCTCAGTTATCTCGATGATCTCAACTACCTCAGCTATCTCGACGCTCTCAGCAGTCTCAGCTCGACAATCTCAGCTATCTCAGCTATCTCATCTATCTCAATGATCTCAGCTATCTCACCTATCTCGATGATCTCAGCAGTCTCAGCTCGACGATCTCAGCTTTCTCAGCTGTTTGGACAGTCTTAGCAGATCCAGACGATCTCAGCAGGTCTAGACGATCTCAGGAAGTGTAGATTATTTCAGCAGGTCTGGACAATATAACAGGTCTGAATGATCTCAGTATGTCCGGGCAACCCATTATTTTTAGACCTGCACGTTTGGGCAGACCCCCGCACTATAAATAGAGGGGCAAGGCTAACAAAAAAGGGACTTCTGTGAGTTTCCAGCTCACAGTTAGTGACTAGAGCGATCTCAGTTTTTCAGACCGCGGAGCCTTATTTCTGGTGCCACCTGAGCCTCTTTTCCAAAGCCTCTTGAGCCTCTTTTCCAGAGCCTCCCGAGCGTCTTTTCTAGAGCCTCCAGAACCTCTTTTCTAGAGCCTCCTGAACCTCTTTTCCAAAGCCTCCCGAGCCTCTTTTCCAGAGCCTCCCGAGCCTCTTTTCTAGTGCCTCCCAAGCCTCTTTTCCAGAGACTCCTGAGCCTCTTTTCCAGAGCCTCGTGAACCTCTTTTCTAGAGCCTCCTGAGCCTCTTTTTCCAGAGTCTCCTGAACCTATTATTTAGAGCCTTGTGAACCTCTTTTTTAGAGCCTCCTGAGCCTCTTTTCCAGAGCCTCCTAAACCACTTTTCCACAGCCTCTTGAACCTCTTTTCCAGAGCCTCCTGCACCTCTTTTCTAGAGCCTCCTAAACCTCTATTTTGAAGCCTATTGAACATCCTTTCTAGAGCCTCCTGAGCCTCTTTTCCAAAACCTCTCGGGCCTCTTTTCCAGAGCCTCCTGTGCCTCTTTTACAGAGCCTCAGGACCCTCTTTTTTAGAGCCTCCTGAGCCTCTTTTCCAGAGCCTTCTGAACCACTTTTCCATAGCCTCCTGAGCCTCTTTTCTAGATCCTCCTGAACATCTTTTCCAGTGCCTCCTCAACCTCTTTTCCAGAGCCTCCTGCGCCTCTTTTCTAGAGCCTCCTAAACCTCTTTTCCAAAGCCTCCTGAACCTCTTTTCCTGAGCCTCCTGAACCTCTTTTCCGGAGCCTCCCGAACCACTTTTCTGGAGACCTCTGCACCACCTCCCGACGACCTCTTTCCTACTCATAGCCATATCTTTTCTCCCTCTCTTACCCCTTCACTCGTAGCTCAAAGTAACCGACCATCCAATAGTTTTCTTCCTCCTTCTCCACCATTGAGCAAGTGTGACCCTGATACATTTTTGGTTCAATCAATCAGTAGGACTAAAAATTATGTCATCTACATAAATTTGGACTATGAGACACTTGCCCTTTGTTTCCCTAAGAAAAAATGTATTATTTATCTTTCCCCTCAAGAATTTGTTCTTGATGAGAAAGCTAAACATGGTCTCATACCAGGCCCTAGAGGCTTGCTTTAGACCATATAAGGCTTTCTTAAGTACATAAACATGGGAAGCAAGAGTTGGATGAACAAAACCTGAGGGCTGCTCCACATATACCTCTTCCTACAAATTTCCATTTAGGAAAGCGGACTTTACATCCATTTGGTAGACCTTGAACCCTTTATGGCCAGCATAGGCATGGAATAACCTTATGGCCTATAACCTTGCAACAGGGGCAAAGGTTTGGTTAAAGTATATTCCTTCTTCTTGCATATACCCTTTGGCTACCAAACTTGCCTTGTTCTTGATGATGACACCATTCTCATCTAACTTGTTCCTGTAAATCCACTTGGTGCCAATTATGTTGTGTCCTTGTGGTTTTGGCACGAACTTCCATACCTTGCACCTTTTGAACTGATATAATTCCTCTTGCATATCTTGAATCAAGAAGGTGTCTTGGTTGGCTTCCTCAAACTTCTTGGGCTCACCTTAAGATAGGAAGCTCAGGAATAGATCTTCATTGTGAGCCCTACTTCTGGTGATCACACCTTGATCCTTATCTCCAATGTTCAGGTTCCTTGGATGATCCCTCAAATGCCTGGTTGCTACAGGAAATCTGTCAGCATCCTAATGTGCTTCTTCTGCAGCATCAACATCTTCAGCAGTATATAATGTTCATCTTGAATAGTGTCAATCTCTAAAAGGAATCTGCTGGAGCTGGGTTTGGTCTGTATATATAGCTCTTGCATCTTCTGATCATTTTCTGTTAAGACAGGAGAACTGTACCAGCCCTTATAAAGTAGGCTAGTCTCATCAAAAACAACATGCATAGATTCTTCGACTACATGAGTCTTCTTGTTGAATACTCTATATGCTCTACTACATTGGGCAATGGATGCTATACCCAACAAGAACACCAAGACTACATTTTTCAGCAAACTTTGTAAGTTAAGTTTTTTCATTATTTAAAATGTAGCATTTGCACCCAAAGATTCTAAAATATGAAATTATTTGTTGTTTGCCTTTCAGAATTTCATAAGGGTTTTCCCTTGGGCAATGGATGCTCTATTCAGAATATAACAAGCTGTATTAACTGCCTCAACCCAAAAATATTTGGGGAGTGAGGAGTCACAAAGCAATGTTCTGCCAGCCTCTATTAAGGTCTTATTCCTTCTCTCAGTCGCTTCATTTTGTTGTGGAGTTCTGGGAGAGGAAATTTCTTGGGTGATACCAATTTCTTGACAAAACTTTGTCATTGCACCAGATTGAAACTCTGTGTCATGGTCAGTTCTAGTTTTGACCGCAATACATTATAGATCATTCTGAAATGCTTCGACATAGTTTATAAAGATGTCTAAGGTATCAGATTTCTACTTAAGGAAGAATACCCATGTATACTTTGAGTGATCATTAACAATCACTAGAGTATACAACTTTCCACCTAGGCTCTGAATGGGCAAAGGACCAAATAAGTCCATATGCAATAGATAAAGACATCTTTTAGTGTGTTTGGAGCCAATACTTTTAAAGGTGGCCCTATTTGCTTACCCATTTGCCAAGCATGACATGGACAACTTTTAACACATTTTAAATCTGGACTATTTCTAACTAAGTTCTTAGAAAATAATCTATACATTGTCTTATAGTTAATGTTGACAAGTCTCTTGTGGCATTGAACACAAAGTGACTCACTCGTATTAGCTACAAGACACACAGGAGATAAAGTGTTGAAATTTTGAAGTGAAGTGGAGACTGGGCGGTCTGTTTTTGGGAGACCGCCGAGACCCCGCGGCCTGTGCTTGTATTCTGCTAGTCTGGTTATGCCAGTATGTTCTGGCGGACTGCTAGTTCTACCGGTTTGTTCTTTGCAGCTGCGGTCTGTTTCCGAGTTGGTGTGCTGGTTGGTCTGTCTTCTTTGTTGGAAGACCGGGAGGTCTGTTCCTTTGTGTGACCGCCTGTCCGGGCGGTTTGTGCTTGGCGATCTGGCGACATGTTCTAAGTTGGGCAGATGGTTCCTGGTTTGCTCCTGGTGGTCTAAGGAAGGAGTACCTTTGTGACCGCGCGGCTTGTGCGCGGTCTCGTGTTCGCGCGACCTGTGCGCGATCTTGTCTGCTGATCTGCGTCTTGGTTGGTTGATCGTCCAAGTAGTGTGGTCGCGCGATCTGCCTTATGATACCGCTGGCGATCTGACGGGTGGTGATTGTATCTCTCATGTGCGGTGACGACATCCGTCTACCCGCCTATAAATAGAGGTGCAGGGCCCATCATTCCTAACGAGAACTGTAAGAACTGAGCCTGGGTCAATTCTTGCGGTCTCACTTTGAGGTCGGGCGGTCTCGGAAGCGAGCTAACTGTTTGTTGTGTTCGCAGGTTTGTGATCAGCAGGTTGCGGTCTTCTTCCTTGGTGATTCCCAGCGGCTTGAATAAACAGTTCGACAGCGGTCAGTATGCGAACTGGTTTATGTTCGTTCTTGTGCTGTTCGCAGCGAGCTCATCGATCAGGCGACCTTCAGCAGTTAGGCGATCTGTGCAGTCTGGTGACAGCTTCAGTTCTTCGTTCCAATAAAGCTCCAGTTCGTGCGGTCTGAGGTGCGGTCTTGCAGTGCTGGCAGTCTGTCCAGTTTCTGTTCGTGCGATCTCAGGTCAAGCCGGGCGACTTCTGGATTCGAGCGGTCTGTGCGGTCTCAGCTTGTCTAGCCGCCAGATTTGTTTTTGGTGTGTTTTGTTCTTCTCGTCTCCGTGATTCTGATGAATCATGTCTAGTCATGTATACCTCGCACTGTAAATGAAGTTTGTGTTTCAATAAAGTTTCTTGTGTTGCTGTGTGGCATAGTGGTTGTTTGGCTTTAACTCAGTTGATACAACTCCTGCTTACTCCTAAACGATTCAAATCAAAAAAATTAACATGGTATCAGAGCCAGGTTGTTGGAGTGGATTAGCACTGATCAACTTGAGTTGCCATCGTCTTTGTGAAGAAGAGACCACATAGATTGCCATGGAAGGCGGATTCGCAAGAGGTCTTGGTATTGAACTCCTTACATCGACTAACTATAAGAAATGGAGGTCGTGTATGGAGAGCTATTTACTTGGCGAGGATCTATGGGAGATAGTTGGAGGAAAAGACACACAAGAGGTGTTTCTAGCAAGAGATAATATGGCAGAGGTGAGACTTTGGAGGAGGACGAATGCTAAGGCAGAGTTCACTCTCAAGAGGGCTATCTCATCGGAGCTGTTTGATCACATCATTGGATGTAAATCTGCTGCTGAAATTTGAACGTCTTTGGACAGGTTGTTTAATAAGAAGAATGTAGCTCGGCTACAGTTTCTTGAAAATGAGTTGGCGAAGGCCTCTCGAGGCGATCTTTCTATTTCTACCTTCTTTCTCAATATGAAGAACCTCACAGCAGAGATTTCTGCATTGGACCCTGATGAGCCTATCTCGGAGGCAAAACTGAAGAGGCATATCATCCGCGGGTTGCGAAAGGAGTATCTTGCCTTTGTGACTTCAGTTCAAGGTTGGGCAAATCAACCATCTCTGTTGGAGCTGAAGAACTTACTTGCTTCGCAAGAAAGTTTAGCAAGACAGATGGCGGAGACTTCTATCTCTGGGGGAGATAGTGATGTGTTATTCTCTGGAAAGAAGAAGAAGAAGTGGGAGAAGAAAAAGTCGGGTTATGATGAACCCTCTACTTCAGGTCAGCAGGATAGGGGTTATGCTCCTAAGTCTGCTGGGAAGAAGAAGGGAGAGGGACCAAGGTGCATCAGGTGCAGTAAGACCGGCCACTTCAAGAAGGATTGTCGGGTTAATCTTTAGTCGGGACATGTAGCAGAGAAGGAGTAGCCAAAGTCTGATGAAGCTGGATGGGGGAGGAGCCTTTGCGGCTAATATGACGGCAATGCCCGTTAAGGTCTTGGCTATCATCAACTTCGAAGAGGATTGGATTGTTGATTCGGGGTGTGGACATCATCTCACCGGGGATGAATCAAAGTTCTCTTCTTTGGTGCCTTACTGAGGTAACGATGCTATCATTACGGCTGATAATTCTGTTCATGCTGTTGAACAAGAAGGTGTTGTCTCCCTGAGCAGTGATAAGGGTCCACTCACGTTGAGGAGTGTTTATCACGTGCCTGGTATGAGGAAGAATCTCTTCTCTGTGACCAATGCGGTCGATGCCGGTTATCACGTTTTGTTTGGCCCAACAGAAGTGAAGTTTCTTAAAACTCAACCGGAGATAAGGGGAGATGTTATCCATATTGGAAAGAGGGTGAAGGACTTGTTCGTGTTATCGACAAATACTTATGTTGATAAGATGAAGACCAACGATAGCGCGACTATCTGGCATGAATGGTTGGGGCATGTTGGCATGGACAAATTGAAGGCTATGGAGGTGAGGGGCCTTGTCAAGGGCTTGCCTAGCTTGTCCTCTTATGGAGACGGTCATGTTTGTGCTGGATGTCAGTTTGGTAAGTCTCATCAACTTCCATTTGATAAATCACAAACTAGATGCAAAGCGCCGTTAGAGTGCATCCACGGTGATTTGATGGGACCGACAGCCACCCCAAGCCTTGGAGGCAATAGATATATGTTGGTATTGATTGACGATTACACCAGATATGTCTGGGTGTATTTTTTGAAAGTGAAGTCGGAAGCCTTTGCGAAGTTTGTGGAGTTCAAGGAGCTGGTGGAAGGTCGGTTTGGCCTGCGGGTGAAGAAATTGAGAACTGACAATGGTGGGGAGTTCACCTCTAGTGAGTTCTTAAGTTTTTGCAGGAAACACGAGGTTCGGAAAGAGCTCACTTGTGCACATACTCCACAGCAGAATGGCATTGCGGAGAGGAAGATCCGTCATCTGACGGAAACCTACAAATGCTGGCTTCATGCCAAGAGTATCCCAAAGTCCTTTTGGGCGGAGGGAATTTCTTGTGCGGCTTATGTCATCAACAGAATGCCTCTAAGTCCTATCAATATGAAGACCCCTCACGAACTGATGTTCAAGGAGAAACCGAGTGTTGCTCACCTTTGGGTGTTCGGGTCAACCTGCTATGTGCATATTCCTGATGCTCTTCGGACAAAGCTAGATGCGAAAGCAAGGAAGCTAGTCTTTGTTGGGTATGATGAGCGAAAGAGAGGATGGAGATGCATGGATCCTGAGACACGGAGATCAGTGGTATCTCGGGATGTGGTGTTCGATGAAGTAACTTCCTACAAGGGGAGTTCAGGAGTTGAACTACCGGAGAGCAGGGTTGATGAAGAAGGGAAAGCTGCGAGAAGTCTTCAAGTGGAGTTGCCTGTTTCACCAGGAGCTCCAGCTGTGTCAAGCTCTGAGATGGAGGATTCAGGTTCTGGAAGCAGGGGTAGCGATGCTCCAAGTTCGTCTGGAAGAGGAGCTTGCACAGAAGAAGCAGCTGAGGAGGTGGTTAGTCAGGTGCAACCTCTTAGGAGGTCGAAGAGGACTATCAAGCCACCAGATCGATACACAAGAGGAAACATGGTGAGCTTCTTCTCATGTTTCTTCGCTGGTCCCTTGGATGAGAGGGAGCCATCGAGCTTTGAGAAAGCAAAAGGCGTGAAGCAGTGGGATATTGCTATGCAAGAAGAGATGGTTGCTCTCAAGAAGAATGAGACTTGGTCTCTAGTGCCCAGGCCTAAGGGCATTACCCCTGTAACATGCAAATGGGTTTACAAGCTCAAGAAGAAAGCTGACGGCACAATCGAGCGATACAAGGCTCGCCTTGTAGCTCGCGGGTTCTCACAGCAGTATGGTGAAGATTATGATGAGACGTTTAGTCCAGTGGCCAAGATGACTTCGGTCCGATTTGTTATTGCTTTAGCGGCATTTTGTGGATGGGAGATTTGGCAGCTTGATGTTAAGAATGCTTTCTTATACAGAGAGATTGACAAGGATATCTTCATAATCCAGTCGCCAGGTTTCATCTTGGAGGATCGTCCGGACTACGTCTGCAAACTGAAGAAGGCCTTATATGGGTTGAAGCAAGCTCCTCGGGCGTGGTATGGAAAGATCGCGGAGTATTTCTTATTCTGCGGGTTCTTTGCTTCAGACTCTGATTCTAGCTTGTTTGTCAAGAAGGAGGGGGCGCTTCGGGTTATTGTGCTGCTGTATGTGGATGACATGATTGTCACCGGGAACTCGAAGGAGGCAGTAGCAAGGCTGAGAGCTGAGCTTGCTATCAGGTTCGAGATGAAGGATCTGGGGGAGCTTCACCATTTCCTTGGACTCAAGGTCCAGAGGCGGGAGAGCGGAGTGCACGTTTCTCAGGAAGGATATGCGGAGCGGATCGTTCAACGATTTGTCATGGAAGAAGGGAAGAGCATCTCTATACCTCTGGAACAACAACCTAAACTTCGGAAGGATGAGGGAAGAGTTCTATCTGATCCGTTGGTGTTCCGAGCTCTGGTTGGAAGCTTGATTTACTTGACCATCACGAGGCCTGATATTGCTTATGCAGTTGGCAAAGTGAGCTGGTACATGGAGGAGCCACGGAAGCCTCATCTTCTGGCGGCAAAAGGGATTTTGAAATATGTGAAGTCGACCTCTGATTTGGGTCTCCTATTTAGGAGAGGGTCAAGCTTGGAGTTGCATGGATACATGGATGCTGACTACGGGGGAGACATGGATGATCGGAGATCAACGGCTGGTTATGTCTTTATGACGGGCCCCACAGCTATCTCTTGGTGCAGCAAAAAGCAGGACTCGGTGTCCGTAACTACCACAGAAGCGGAGTATAAGGCTTCGGCCTTGGCAGCTCAGGAAGCTGTTTGGCTCAGGAGGTTGGTGGAGGACGTTCATGAGGAAGTTCGAGGTCCCACTATGCTACGCGGGGACAATGAGAGTGCTGTCAAGCTGGTTAATAATCCAGTCTGTTACGCGAGGACCAAGCATATTGAGATTGAGCACCATTTCATTCGTGAAAAGGTGTTGGGAGGATCTCTTATGGTCTAGCATGTTCGGAGTGCAGACAATGTCGCAGACATCTTCACAAAGACGCTGGCGAAGGGACCGTTTACACGGTTGCGGAGTTTACTCGGGCTAGTCTCCACTTCCCACTTCAAGGGTGAGTGTTGAAATTTTGAAGTGAAGTGGAGACTGGGCGGTCTCTTTTTGGGAGACCGCCGAGACCGCGCGGCCTGTGCTTGTATTCTGCCTGTCTGGTTCTGCCGGTCTGTTCTGGCGAACTGCTGGTTCTACAAGTTTGTTCTTTGCAGATTTGGTCTGTTTCCGAGTTGGTGTGCTGGTTGGTCTGTATTCTTTGTTGGAAGACCGGGCGGTCTGTTCCTTTGTGTGACCGCCTACCCGGGCGGTTTGTGCTTGGCGATCTGGCGACTTGTTCTAAGTCAGCCAGATGGTTCCTGGTTTGCTCCTGGTGGTCTAAGGAAGGAGTACCTTTGTGACAGCGCGGCTTGTGCGCGGCCTCGTGTTCGCGCGACCTGTGGGCGATCTTGTCTGCTGATCTGCGTCTTGGTTGGATGATCGTCCAAGTAGTGTGGTCGCGCGGTCTACCTTATGAGACCGCTGGCGATCTGACGGGTGGTGATTGTATCTCTCCTATGCGGTGACGACTTCCGTCTACCCGCCTATAAATAGAGGTGCATGGCCCGTCATTCCTAACGAGAACTGTAAGAACTGAGCCTGGGTTAATTCGTGAGGTCTCACTTTGAGGTCGGGAGGTCTCGGAAGCGAGCTGACTGTTTGTTGTGTTCGCAGGTTTGCGATCAGCAGGTTGTGGTCTTCTTCCTTGGTGATTCCCAACGGCTTAAATAAACAGTTCGGCAGCGGTCAGTCTGCGAACTGGTTTATGTTCGTTCTTGTGCTGTTCGCAGCGAGCTCAGCGATCAGGCGACCTTTAGCGGTTATGCGATCTGAGTTGCTGTCTGGCGACAGCTTCAGTTCTTCGTTCCAATAAAGCTCCAGTTTGTGCGGTCTGAGGTGCGGTATTGTAGTGCTGGCAGTCTACACTATTTCTGTTCGTGCGATCTCAGGTCAAGCCAGACAACTTCTGGAGTCGAGCGGTCTGTACGGTCTCAGCTTGTCTAGCCGCCAGATTTGTTTTTGGTGTGTTTTGTTCTTCTCGTCTCCGTGATTCTGATGAATCATGTCTCGCCATGTATACCTCGCACTGTAAATGAAGTTTGTGTTACAACAAAGTTTCTTGTGTTGCTGTGTGGCATTGTGGTTATTTAGCTTTAACTCAGTTGATACAACTCCTGCTTACTCCTAAACGATTCAAATCAAAAATTTTAACATAAAGAACTATTGCAAATGATATCTAAGCAATAAACATTCTCACTCCTAGTGCCTGAGAGAATGACCTCAATGTCAATTGACTTTTTTGATCAAGCACTTGTCATTGTGGAATTTAATAACATAGACCAAGTCACATAGTTAACTTATGCTTACAAGGTTGTGTTATAACCCTTCAACATAAGCTACCCTTGTTATTGAAACTATGCCATTGGTAATCATACCATAGCCTTTTATGACACCTTTATCAGATCCATCAAAAATCACCTTTTGTCCATTCTTTGTTGGAATGTATTCCTTGAGTAAGCATCTTAATCCAGTCATATGTCTGGAACAACCAATGTCCAAGTACCATATCTGATTTAGATGGGTACTTGAACTATCCTGTAAGAGAGATTTTACTTAGCCTCAGGTGCCCAATTAATTTTAGGCCTTAGGTCCTTCTTAGCTTGGTAAGAAACATTTCAACCTACAACAGCTTTTGTAGGAAAGCTTTTCTTTGTATTAGGCACATTATGGTTGTGCCAACAATCAATGGAAAAGTGTCCCACTTTACCACAGTACCAACATTCATGGATGTTATACCTTCTTTTCTGAACATTTCTTGAAGTGGAAGGAGCATCATAATGTTTATGTTCAGTGAAGAAGGTATCGTCATTCTTGTTATTCTTGTCAGCAATCACTTGGCTTGTTGACTGTCTATAATTGGTCTTTACAGCTTTTATTTGATTGACATCACCTGGTCATAGTTTGGTAGCTAAGCATGAGTTGATGACATCAGACACTGTACTGTTAGACTTGATTATAGGCCTGACAACAGCCACGGGTATTGCTGGATGAGATCTAGAAGAAGCATCTTCCTCACCCTTGAATGTGGGGGCTGGAGCACCAAACACAAATGGTCCATGATGGGTCATTTGGATTTCCTCATGGTGAGCTTTCAAATCACTCATCCCCATGCCCTTTCTACCAGCATAGTTAGGATCATTCCCCTTACTATAGGAGCTTCCATTCTTCCAGTGGCCATATATGCTATCATGGTCAAATCTGTTGGAAGGAAGCAAAACATTTTGAATGGTAGTTTGAGGCTTGGCTTTAGCCTTGCTCTTTCCTCCATTCTCAGCTCCTACTGCCACTTCATTGAAACCCAATCCCCTCCTATTAGTTTGGGAGGAGAAGGTGTCAATGATGGGCAGTACAGATTTGCGCTTAGAGAATTGTGCCACCAAGCTTTTCTTCTTGAGAGGCTTTTCTTCAAGATCCTTGATGATCTTGTTCTTCTGGTTTATGGTGCTAAATTGGATAATTGTGATTCCCTTCAACTAACTAATTTCTCTACTCATCTGAGCTAGCTGGGTAGCAGACTCAGAATATTCAAGTTTTGCTTACTGAAGGGAAGCAATTTCCATAGCTTGCCTCTTAGGCTCGCCTCTTGCTCTTTTTCAGAGCTTCCAAGATGGCACCATAATTCTCAATCAATTGATTGACATCCACCTCAATTTTTGAACTACTTTCGTCATTAGATAAAGCTATTTCAGATTCGAGAATTGACTCATAATGTGAAGAGGAAATTGAATGAATTATTACCTGTTCAGGATCAAAATTGTCCTAACAGTTTTCTCCATCAGATACGACCGTCAAGCCACAGCATTCTTTGACATCATCATCCACATCAATGTCACTATCTGAATGTGACAAAGGGGACCTAATGCATATCCTTGCAACTGAGTAGTCCTCATCCTCAGCAGCTGCAAATAGCCCTATGTAGGCTTCTTCATCTTTATCAGAATCTGAGGATGAAGATTCAGATTCACTCCAGTTACTTTCCTTCTTGGCCAGGAAAGACTTTTCACCTTTTCTGCCTTTTTGGTGATGTTTCTTATCACCTTTTTCCTTTTTTTTACTGGACAGTCAGCTATAACTTGTCCAAGTTTGCTACAACACTAGCAAATAATATTACTAGAATTATGTTTAATAGGTTTAGATTCTTACCTGTCACCCTTGGGGTGCAACCTCCCAGATCTGCTATGCTCCTTTTGGGGTTGTTAAGATGAGGAAGGTTTGTTCTTCCACTACTTTCTCTTCATTATCTTCTTGAAGTGCCTTGAGAAGGCAGCAAACTCTTCATCTGAAGAAGTGCTGTCAGATGAAATGGCCTCTGAACTTTTTGATTGAGCAAGCCATCTTGGAGGAGATCGAATTCTCTCCTTTCTCTTCTTAGAGCTCTCAACTTTGAGAACCACTGATCTCTCCTTGGCATGAGTTCTGATGGTGATCTCCTTATCCTTCCTTGCAGATAGCTGCATTTCATATGATAGCAGTTTTCCAAAGAGGGTATGGGTAACAGTCTCAGCAAGTTTGGCCCCTTCTCTAATGGCACAGATCTTAGTGTCCCAATCTCTTGTTAGAGACCTTAGGAACTTATCATTCAGTTCATAATTCCTGAAGACCATCCCATATGTATTCAGCTCATTAACCACCCTAAAGAACCTTTCATTGCAAAGAGCTTTGCTTTCCAGATTGTGCTGCTTGTAGGTTTTATACTCTTAGTTGAGGAGGGATTTCCTATCATCCCTCACTTCTGCAGTACCCTCCATGTACACAATGAGGGTATCCCATATCTCCTTGGCTGTTTCACAGTGCACCAAGTTTTGGAATGTGGACTCATCAATTGCACTTACTATGGTATTTTTAGCTCTCTTATTCATAGTAGCAAGGGAAATTTCATCCTTGGTCATATCAGCATATGTCTTGGGCACTTGCCTAGCTGGATCTACATTGGAGGGCTTTAGGAACACAGAAGGTCCTTCTTTTATAATGATATAAATCCTTGGGTATGAGGCTTCCATAAATAGCCTCACCCTTTGCTTCCTTATGCCAAAGGATTCTTTCCTGCATATGGGCAGCTTCAAGGAGCCCATCTCCTTATGAACTTCAGGAGCAGCCATGAAGCAGTAGTAGACTACACCAAGTAGGATCTGGTCAGACTATTAAATCATTTTTACCAACCTCTCTCTGACACCAGTTGATAGTTTACTTTGGTAGTAGTCTAACTCATCTAGAGGGGGGTCAATAGGTTTCTTGGTCGCTTAAATAGAAGCAAGCACTCACCAAGGTCTGGGTACTCCACTTTCCCTCTACACCTTTCTAACAGTGTGTTAGACAAGGCTATCTCCTCCAACCACTCAGCTCAAAGAGCTTACAACTCCAATCCCTCAGGATTTCTCAGGTTTGCTCAACAACCTTACCTCAGGCCAACTGCCCTACCTCAGAGTTCTCCAACTCTTATAACTCAATGACTCTCCTAGTTACCTACCTCATGCTTATCAAGAAGCCCTAACTCAGGCTGGGAGCACAGCACTACACTCAGGCACACAGCCCTACACTCAGTCACACAGCCCTACAAACTCAGGCTTATGCCCTCCAAACTCAGGCTTACAGTCCTACACACTGAGAACACTATGTTCTTACAGAGTTGAATGATATTAAGTTTCTACAATCAGAAGATAATATATATAGACCTTCATCTTTGGGTCTTCTGATGTAGAATCATAGTAGATGTTGTCTTGAGCAGTGATAACTAAAGCTTTAGTACTGCTCCTCTTATGCTAAAGGAGAAGATCCACTTGTTCTTCTAATCTTTCACCAACAAAAACAATGGGTTGAGCTTGCTCTTAGTCGCCGTCAATCTCTTACTTTATCAGATGTGCAGCCTTTTTTATTTTATTTACCTACCATATGCTTTTAAACCTTCTGCAATCTGAAATAGCTCTAAGCATTGCCTAGCTACAGTATGGATAGGAATAGTAAAGATAATCTTGTTGTATTGCCACTTTGCCAAAAAGGATTCCACTTGTTAACATTCATATTTGAATCTATCTCAGCGGATGGGCTGAGACAGGCTTCACACTCAGCGGAAGAATTAATCTGCATCTCAGCAGATCTGCTGAGACAGTTATTCTTCTCAGTAGTTTCGTCTATATGCAGCTTAGTTGAGACAGACTCCTTCTCAATGGCTATACAACTGCATCTCAGCGGTTCAGTTGAGACCAGACTGTCATCTCAGCGGTTTTGACAGTGAAAACCAAAGACTCGTTCCAATATCTGGAATGACCTAATCCTACAAAAACATGATATAGAAAGGGCTTATAAAATACAATATGTACTTAGCATTGAGTTTGATGCATCTTCAAATCTAGGGAATATTGAGGGGAAATATTCCCAACAAAACTTCAAATATGTGGAAAGGAAATTCAGAAAGGACTATTGTACAACCCCGTATCTGTCGGGTAGGACCCTCCCCAGAGAGCCAGGACTCGAGTGTAACGCTCTCGATATTTTGATATTTTACAAATTTGGGACGTGGTCTGCATTTAGCGGGTTTGGGGTGCGTTTAGAGCGCGTTTAGCAGGGATGGGCTGCGGATAGCCAACTTGGGATAGGGTTTTATAAAACCCAAAGAATAACCTAAAGGGGAGGCTCTCCCCCACCCGATTTGAGCCCCCCCTTTTTTCTCTGGGTTCAGGAAAGCAGCCGCAGGAGCCCTCCCGCTCTTCTTCTCTTGGGCGCAGCTAGGGCAGCGGCTGGAGGGACCTCTCCCCCTTTCGCCTCTCTCTCTCTCTCGGGCTCCAAGGAGGAGCAGCAAGAACCCCTCCCCCTTCCCCTCTCTCTCTCGGCGCCGCTCCAGGGAGGAGCAGCAAGAACCCCTCCCCCTTCCCCTCTCTCTCTCGGCGCCGCTCCAGGGAGGAGCAGCAAGAACCCCTCCCCCTTCCCCTCTCTCTCTCGGCGCCGCTCCAGGAAGGAGATCCGACCCCCTCCCCTTTCCCCTCCCTGTCTCGCCGCCAACAGCCGGAGGAGGCCCGGCCCGGGATCCAGCCGGGAGCTCCTCTCCCGTGGCCGTCCGAGGCGAGATCCGGCCGGGAGCTCCTCTCCCGTGGCCGTCCGAGGCGAGATCCGGCCGGGAGCTCCTCTCCCGTGGCCGTCCGAGGCGAGATCCGACCGGGAGCTTCTCTCCCGTGGCCGTCCGAGGCGAGATCCGGCCGGGAGCTCCTCTCCCGTGGCCGTCCGAGGCGAGATCCGGCCGGGAGCTCCTCTCCCGTGGCCGTCCGAGGCGAGATCCGGCCGGGAGCTCCTCTCCCGTGGCCGTCCGAGGCGAGATCCGGCCGGGAGCTTCTCTCCCGCGGCCTCTTGGAGCACGATCGGCCGGGAGCTCCTCTCCCGTGGCCGACTCGGGGCTAGACTCGGCATGTAGAGGCCGGATCTATGCACGGAAAGCCGCTACGGCTCCAAGACGAGGAGCCTCTGGCAAAATACACGCTACAAGGGTAATGATGTTTCTACTCGGGCAGGCGAAGCCCTCAATTCTCATATTTGCATGAAAGCCCCTCCCCACCAACGGGTGGGGGGAAGGGAGCTCTCCGACGGGTTGACGTGTGCGTCCCCGCTATTAATTGCATTAGCGCCCGGAAGTGTGAGTACGGGTTTAGGCATTTTGTGTGAAGCCCATCCGGGTGTGTAGACCGGATTGGTGATGTTGCTGTGTGAAGCCCATCCGGGTGTGTAGACCGGGTCGGTGATGTTTCTGTGTGAAGCCCGTCCGGGCATGGGGGCCGGACTGGTGATGTTCTGGGGACCCCGGAGAAGATTCAACAGGAAGATAGTTATTATTTGCCCGTATTTATAAAATGTCGTCGCCTCGGGAAAGGGGTGTGGGTAATGAAGGTCGGTTTGCTTCAATTGGCCGAGGCTTAGTTTGCTACCGCATGGCGAGACGTTGGCATACAGGTGTCGCAGTTCCAAGCAGGGGGTTGCGGGCTTTTAGCCCAAAGTTGTGCCGCCCCGAGAAGGGCTTATTTATTTATATTTGCCGGCCTGCGTGCCGAAGTATGGAGTTTATGCTCTTGTAAATTAAAATGCCTGTGATGCCCTTTTCTTGTATCTTATATTTTTATCGTAGGCGAGTGGTGTTTTCACGAACCACTCGCCCCGTGGGAGCCCCGAGGTGAAATTACCGGGAAGACCTTAAGGGTCATTTAATTAACTCTTAGAACGGCGGAGTTACGCTATCGGCGGCCCAAACGAGGAACGTTATAAATAGACCCAAGAGAGCACCTTTAGGAGGGGGATTCGGTTTGGGATTTCCCCTTAGATGTTTTGGTTGGCTAAGAGAGTTCACCAATGGTGCTTTGTCTCAGTCTTTGGCTTCGGAGGGGAAGTGCTTGTTAGTCTTCCGGGTGTGTGGTGGGACCTCCACGCTGAGGCCTTGGGTTCGTCCTTTGAGTTCCTAGTTTTGTGCCTAGATTGTTAGCTTGAGTGAAGTAGGTGTGAGGCCACCCCTCTTTTGGGACCCCGAACTCCACAGAGACCAAGTCTTGTTCGCGAGATTTCGGTTTCAACACATGGTGCGGTGAGCGTGGAGAGTGGCCAACACAGAAAAACTCGAGCGAACGTCGTGGCTAGAAAAGAGGAACCAGGTGACGACCAGGGTCGCGCGCCGACACCCGAGGGAGGGGTAGACCAATAAAGACTTGGAATGAAACTACACGGCAAGACACGACGCACTTAAGCATTAGTGAGGTTATGACTAAAGGCAGGGCACAATGGCGGCAAAGGATCCATATAGCAAACCCCACCATAGTGGGGTAAAGGCTTGAGTGTCGTTGTTGTGTGTGAGCATGCTAAGCGTAAACATATCACATTTTTCATTGATTTACCCCTTTACGTTTAATTCAGTGACATTTGAGGGTCATTTAATACTCAAATGTAAGTGGAGCTCGTTGGTTTGTACCATTTAGTGATAGTCACGTCAGGGTCACTTCGATTTTCCGTAAACCAATATATTTTTTCTTTGGTGGTTAATATAATTCTTACAAATTAATGTTTTGAATAAGATAAAGTCATCATAGTCTCATAAATAAACAACAAACACTCTATAACTTAGTGTACATACAATCATGAAGTCATAGAAAAGATGCACATGCAAAATGCTGACTATACAAACTTATTTATTGATATATATCAGAATTGGAATTTACAAATTGAACAAAGAGGAAGTTTGCAACATAGGCTAAACCCTCTCAGTGCCTGCTGCCTTCTTGGCTTGCTAAAAATGAATAATAAAAAAGAATATATGAATAGACTCCAAGTTGTTTTTATGAGTAACAAAGTACTGGTAGATGGAGAGTTCCCCTATCTGCTTCATGGTAGTCCTGCTCAACTTAGTTGGAGATTTCATATTCATCTATATATATTAGAAATAATGAGCATAATATTTGTTTTACTCTCAAAACCGTTAACGTAGAAAACATTGTGCAACTCAGGTACTTTTATAGAAGATTTGTACAAAAATTAACACTTGGCCACCTTAAAGATCTAGCTCTAGGGCATGTAAGGTACTGGTCCGATTAATTTTGAGAAAGATCAATTTTATGCTTGTATATTATTAAAAGTCTCTTGAGTGTTTGGTTTTTAAATTATTTTTCATCTCGTGCTTTTCTATACTATGTGGGAACTCTCCCAACAATGATTTTGCAAACGCAACTTATTTTTAAGAGCTTCCTCATGAACTTGATTTTGGTAAAATATATGTAGGGGTTGGGTAGGACATCATCACCCACAGGGATACACCACTATTTAGTGTGTTGTGCTAAATAGTAAACAATCTTTCATTAGATCCAACACTAGAGTTGCATTGCTTTATAGAATTCAACGATTTTGAGTAGGAAAACAAGAAAATCGTTGGAAATAATGATCACACGAAGAATAGATATCGCTTGTACACAAAAAGAAAAAGAAAAGTATGGACAGAAAAAAGAATCTCCAGATATTGTGGTAGTCATCATTGCTACTCATCTCACAAATAATCTTCCATCTAGGATTTTGGGTTTTAATTGTTCTATGAGTACAAGACCAAATGTCTATCCTAGAAGTTTTAGTTGTCCTTTTGCTCATTATCATAGTTCTAATATGGAGAAATTAAATCACAAGGCTTCCGATGTTGTTTATCATGTCGCTCTTGCGATTTTGCCCATTTCTGTGAGCCCCGTTCTCATGAGATTCCGGGTAATGCCTAGATTATTTTACTCTGTCCATTGTTGAGAAGTTGATAGCATTTTAGAAGCTTGAACCCAGTTGGGAAGGGCCGTATATTGTAAATGAGGCGCTCAGGTTCGGGGGATATCATCTCCAGGATGTGGAAGGGATACCCCTCGGCCGGGCTAGAAGTGGAGATAACCTGAAAAGTTTTTTATCCTTGAAAGTTCTTTCCTTTTATATATATAACTATCAAATTCTTTGACTATTGTGACTCATGTTGGCTTGGTAACTAAAAGGTCGGATATGTTGGCGCTGGAATGCCCCAGATCGATTCCGCTCTCGGGCTCTCATCTAGACGGGGGGTTCAGGTTGATCTCTGGAGAGGCTGGCGAGGTTGTTTATGTTGGCGCTGGAATGCCCCAGATCGATTCCGCTCCCGGGCTCTCATCTAGACGGGGGGTTCAGGTTGATCTCTGGAGAGGCTGGCGAGGTTGTTTATGTTGGCGCTGGAATGCCCCAGATCGATTCCGCTCCCGGGCTCTCATCTAGACGGGGGGTTCAGGTTGATCTCTGGAGAGGCTGGCGAGGTTGTTTATGTTGGCGCTGGAATGCCCAAGATCGATTCCGCTCCCGGGCTCTCATCTAGACGGGGGGTTCAGGTTGATCTCTGGAGAGGCTGGCGAGGTTGTTTATGTTGGCGCTGGAATGCCCCAGATCGATTCCGCTCCCGGGCTCTCATCTAGACGGGGGGTTTAGGTTGATCTCTGGAGAGGCTGGCGAGGTTGTTTATGTTGGCGCTGGAATGCCCCGGATCGATTCCGCTCCCGGGCTCTCATCTAGACGGGGGGTTCAGGTTGATCTCTGGAGAGGCTGGCGAGGTTGTTTATGTTGGCGCTGGAATGCCCCAGATCGATTCCGCTCCCGGGCTCTCATCTAGACGGGGGGTTCAGGTTGATCTCTGGAGAGGCTGGCGAGGTTGTTTATGTTGGCGCTGGAATGCCCCAGATCGATTCCGCTCCCGTGCTCTCATCTAGACGGGGGGTTCAGGTTGATCTCTGGAGAGGCTGGCAAGGATGTGCTTTGAGGGTAACAAAATAATAGTATATACTAAGGCTAGTAGGGCCTGAATTGCTCCGAGTGATCCCGCTGTCAGGCTCCTATCAGCTGGCAGGGCCGGAAGGCCTCGTGGAGGTGAATTGTTTTTGCTCCGAGTGATCCCGCTGTCAGGCTCCTATCAGCTGGCAGGGCCAGAAGGCCTCGTGGAGGTGAATTGTTTTTGCTTCGGGTGACGCCTAGCTGGCAGGGCCGTAGGCCCACTCGGTGGCAGATCCCAAAGGCTTTAGCTTATAAGGAATCAATTATGCTTGATAAATTGATAGTTTTCACTACAATCGAAATTCTTTAAGAATAGTTTTGAAAACAGAAGCTTAAGATAATAAATCCTACAATGGCACAACATTATTTGATTAGTTCTAGAAACAAAATCAGATTCATTTTGAATTGCCAATGCATGATCGTTTATGTAATCATTGTAGACAATAGTGATCATTCTATTCCCCCGCACCATCAATCATCCTTGAGGCCCATTCCTGAATAACGCAATATGCAACAGTAAAAAGAATTACGCTCTAAATTATGATTTGTGAGTTTGCTTGCTAATAGACGCTAAGTGACATGACATTCTGAGAACCTGAAGGGCATAGTATTTCTACTACAAAAAAGAAAGCATAATGCGTAACCAAGGTTGTTGACAACCAAAATGATTATTTTAAAATGCAACAAAGGGGAAAGTTATCACGTCAGGACAAATATGGGCACAAAAGGGAAGAATCATCATTCACATGATTACATACCCCCCCCCCCCCTTTTTTTTTTGGGTCGGCTCCCACCCTCCGGATACTTGGGGTTGGACATTTCTTTCCGAGCGTAGGACACGCTCGCAAAGAGCGGGGATTGTGTACAACCCCGTATCTGTCGGGTAGGACCCTCCCCAGAGAGCCAGGACTCGAGTGTAACGCTCTCGATATTTTGATATTTTACAAATTTGGGACGTGGTCTGCATTTAGCGGGTTTGGGGTACGTTTAGAGCGCGTTTAGCAGGGATGGGCTGCGGATAGCCAACTTGGGATAGGGTTTTATAAAACCCAAAGAATAACCTAAAGGGGAGGCTCTCCCCCACCCGATTTGAGCCCCCCCCCCTTTTTTCTCTGGGTTCAGGAAAGCAGCCGCAGGAGCCCTCCCGCTCTTCTTCTCTTGGGCGCAGCTAGGGCAGCGGCTGGAGGGACCTCTCCCCCTTTCGCCTCTCTCTCTCTCTCGGGCTCCAGGGAGGAGCAGCAAGAACCCCTCCCCCTTCCCCTCTCTCTCGCGGCGCCGCTCCAGGGAGGAGCAGCAAGAACCCCTCCCCCTTCCCCTCTCTCTCTCGGCGCCGCTCCAGGGAGGAGCAGCAAGAACCACTCCCCCTTCCCCTCTCTCTCTCTCGGCGCCGCCCCAGGAAGGAGATCCGACCCCCTCCCCTTTCCCCTCCCTGTCTCGCCGCCAACAGCCGGAGGAGGCCCGGCCCGGGATCCAGCCGGGAGCTCCTCTCCCGTGGCCGTCCGAGCCGAGATCCGGCCGGGAGCTCCTCTCCCGTGGCCGTCCGAGGCGAGATCCGGCCGGGAGCTCCTCTCCCGTGGCCGTCCGAGGCGAGATCCGGCCGGGAGCTCCTCTCCCGTGGCTGTCCGAGGCGAGATCCGGCCGGGAGCTCCTCTCCCGTGGCCGTCCGAGGCGAGATCCGGCCGGGAGCTCCTCTCCCGTGGCCGTCCGAGGCGAGATCCGGCCGGGAGCTCCTCTCCCGTGGCCGTCCGAGGCGAGATCCGGTCGGGAGCTCCTCTCCCGTGGCCGTCCGAGGTGAGATCCGGCCGGGAGCTTCTCTCCCGCGGCCTCTTGGAGCACGATCGGCCGGGAGCTCCTCTCCCATGGCCGACTCGGGGCTAGACTCGGCATGTAGAGGCCGGATCTATGCACGGAAAGCCGCTATGGCTCCAAGACGAGGAGCCTCTGGCAAAATACACGCTACAAGGGTAACGATGTTTCTACTCGGGTAGGCGAAGCCCTCAATTCTCATATTTGCATGAAAGCCCCTCCCCACCAACGGGTGGGGGGAAGGGAGCTCTCCGACGGGTTGACGTGTCCGTCCCCGCTATTAATTGCATTAGCGCCCGGAAGTGTGAGTACGGGTTTAGGCATTTTGTGTGAAGCCCATCCGGGTGTGTAGACCGGATTGGTGATGTTGCTGTGTGAAGCCCATCCGGGTGTGTAGACCGGGTCGGTGATGTTTCTGTGTGAAGCCCGTCCGGGCATGGGGGCCGGACTGGTGATGTTCTGGGGACCCCGGAGAAGATTCAACAGGAAGATAGTTATTATTTGCCCGTATTTATAAAATGTCGTCGCCTCGGGAAAGGGGTGTGGGTAATGAAGGTCGGTTTGCTTCAATTGGCCGAGGCTTAGTTTGCTACCGCATGGCGAGACGTTGGCATACAGGTGTCGCAGTTCCAAGCAGGGGGTTGCGGGCTTTTAGCCCAAAGTTGTGCCGCCCCGAGAAGGGCTTATTTATTTATATTTGCCGGCCTGCGTGCCGAAGTATGGAGTTTATGCTCTTGTAAATTAAAATGCCTGTGATGCCCTTTTCTTGTAGCTTATATTTTTATCGTAGGCGAGTGGTGTTTTCACGAACCACTCGCCCCGTGGGAGCCCCGAGGTGAAATTACCGGGAAGACCTTAAGGGTCATTTAATTAACTCTTAGAACGGCGGAGTTACGCTATCGGCGGCCCAAACGAGGAACGTTATAAATAGACCCAAGAGAGCACCTTTAGGAGGGGGATTCGGTTTGGGATTTCCCCTTAGATGTTTTGGTTGGCTAAGAGAGTTCACCAATGGTGCTTTGTCTCAGTCTTTGGCTTCGGAGGGGAAGTGCTTGTTAGTCTTCCGGGTGTGTGGTGGGACCTCCACGCTGAGGCCTTGGGTTCGTCCTTTGAGTTCCTAGTTTTGTGCCTAGATTGTTAGCTTGAGTGAAGTAGGTGTGAGGACACCCCTCTTTTGGGACCCCGAACTCCACAGAGACCAAGTCTTGTTCGCGAGATTTCGGTTTCAACAACTATGAGGCCTTATCTACTTTTCTTAAAAGAAAGTAGATCATTTCTTGGGTAACTAACTCTGATAAACATCTATTGATATAAATCAGAAGTTTTCAGTTTACCATGTCATTTTATGTCTATTTGTTTGTACCTTGCTTTTATTCAATTGTATGTTTGAAATCACTTACATAATGTGTAAAATTTGTTAAGATAAATATGGGAGATTTTTGGGAAAAACACCCTTGTAATTTATCTAACAAATTATCTTAAAGTGATTTCATCATCTAGGACGTTGTATTACCCATATCGTATAGAGAGGGTAACTTGGTCATTAGATGTCCTAGGGTATCTCACTCACTTAGAGTGTCAAGACCGGGTCTAAGATAAGCAAAAATTCAGTTGAGTTAAAACTTGCGTCGAATAGATGTAGATGCAACATTGACTAGAAGTCGACGCAACTCTAACTGAAAGTCAAAGTAACTCAGACTGCTTGTCGAAGTATCAAGTGAAGTCGACGCAATGTCGAAATGAACTCGACGCAGAAGAAAAAGCCAGTCGAAGTCATCTTAGAAGTCGACGCAACTTCGACTTCAAATCGACGCAAAAGATGAAGTTCAAGTCCAAGTCTTCAACTCGACAGATACGTTGATAAGTACTAGACGCAACGTCGACATCTGAGTTCAGTCAGAGCAAAGAAAGAATTTGAAGTTGCTTCTATAAGAACTCAGAGGTGCGTCGATATGAAGAATAATGAATTCGACGCAGCGTCGAATACAAATAAAAATAGTATGTTTTCTGCTGTCCTTTTTGATCCTTCTCCAAAGTCTTCCAAAGATGAAATTATAATTACAACGACTCATTTTATTGACAAGAATGGAATGGAGTATTTCATATGAATAACACAGACATACTTGGAAGTTATTCAAATCAGATGGACGGGTCGGGAAACATTAATAGAAAGAAATACACAATGTCCAATGCATATTCCTTCTAAGGACAGAACAGAAAAAGAAAGAAATTCAAACACTATTCGACAAAGAATATCTATTCAGAAGAAGGAAGAAAAACACAACCAACTGATCATTCTGTCTTCGTCTTCCTCCTCAAGTTCTCCAAGATAAAAAAGAAGAACTTCTCTGTACAGATATACAAGGTTGCTGCTTATTCTTCTTCAAATTATACAGCAGCAAGCCACCAAGAGTACAGAGATTACAAGGATCAAAAGCTCATAACCCTTGCATTCATTTCTATCATAAGCAAGGGTTCATCTTATGCAGATCCTGAAGAATATCAAAGCTCACAATTGCTGAAGGATTTATACAGCAGAATCTTATTCTTCTTCTTCTTCTTCTTCTTTCCCTCTGTTCTTATTTAATAACTAAGAAAGAGTCCTAAGAATCCCTCTTCAAAGGATTCAGTTGGTTCTAAGAGTCTCCTTATCAAAAGACTCAGTGGTTTTAAGAATCTCCTTAACGAAAGACTCAGTGGTTCTAAGAGTCACCTTATCAAAAGACTCAGTGGTTCTAAGAGTCTCCTTGTCAAAAGACTCAGTGCTAGTTTTGAGAGTCTCCTAATCAAAAGTCTCAGGCACATATAGTTCAATCCTAACAAGGTGGTAGAAGAGTGGACTACCCACATTTTGGGGAACCGTTATAAAATTTCTGTGTATTCTGTGTTGCTTTTCTTTGATGTCCCCATACTTATTACTATTTTTTATTTTCCTCTGCTTATATTATACTGTGTTGGTGTTGCTGAATGCATTGTTGTTAGAATAGTTTATTGTGTGTGCATATTTAGGGTAAAAGTTTTATAACTTTATTCACCTCCCCTCCCCTCTAGAGAATACTCAGAGGCACACTGTGCAGTTTCAGGAATGTCTTTTTAGTCCCCCCTGGTCCATCGATAATGTAAATAGCACTTTCCCTTCCTCTTATTGATGCACTAATAATGTTGAATGCAGATAGTTGAGCACTGTTAAGACAACCAATTGATTTTAAATCATCATATGAAATGGGGATTGACAGTTCATGTTCAATTAGGCTTGAAAAGTAATGTAAATTTGCGTAGCCATCAGATATACGTGGAAGGTCAAAATCATTTATACTCTTATTTTGTTGTTGGAGAATTCCATTTAATTCCATTAATAAGTTACTCACCATGTATGTTTCAGCTGCAGTGCTTGAGCACGTGTAATCCTTAATCATGCTTTGAGCATTTTCATCCCCCAATTCTCTTACTGAACTTGGTGTGCAGTACAGTAGAATAGTTGTAAATAACCATCTCAATCCTATAGGTATTTTAAAGGTCCTTGCTTCAGACATACAATCTCGAATGTTGTTATATTCCTCTAAAAGACCAAATTTTTCGGTCACTTCCTTAAAGATTGAGTATGTAACGCCACTGACAATTTGAAGGCATTGGAATGAAGTGGGCCCGACTATATGATTTAGAAGCAAACGTAGATAATATTTTTCACCCTCAGAAGGAGAAACCGAGTAAATCATTCCAATGGCCTTAGTATTGGTGCATCTTTGTACCCACATAGGTTGAGGTATAAGACACATGTAGTGCTTTGGAAAGTCCATATATAAGTAATTCTCATTCCCTTGATTATCATGATATATGCGAAAGAACTCTGCTAGCATCGTCCTGGAAGTTCTCTCATTTGCAAATATGCTTACAATTTGTTGGTTGCTATTGTATTTAACTTAGTGTAAGTTTGGTAAATGTACTTGTAATCTGGGAATGGAAGGGTTCATTCTAGTCATCTCGAACTTAAATATGTTCCACATTGCTTCAGGACAGCAAATCCATCTACTATCAACGTTGTTTAACCCTGTATTCACCGAGTGGATCCTCAGGGCCTAAGATGTCTTTAGGCCCAACAGTTTTAGCGTTGGCCTAGGCAAGAAGAAGGGGGCGAGCGGTGGAGGCGGGGGCCTCCCGCTCGCCCAGCCCATAGGGGGGTCGAGCCGGAGGCATGCGGCCTCCTGGGCTCTCCCCCGCCCCAGCAAGGGGGGGAGCCAAGATGGAGGCGACCTAACGGCTCGCCCCGCCCCAGCAGGGGGCGAGCCCAAGAGGGGGGCGACCTCCCGGCTCGCCCCGCCCCAGCAGGGGGCGAGCCCAGGAGGGGGCGACCTTCCGACTGGCCCCTCCCCAGTAGTGGGCGATCCCAGGAGGGGGGAGACCTCCCGGCTCGCCCCGCCCCAGCAGGGGGCGAGCCCAGGAGGGGGTGGGGGCGAGCTCCCGGCTTGCCCCGCCCCAGTAGGGGGCAAGCCCAGGAGGGGACGACCTAGCGGCTCACCCCGCCCCAGCAGGGGGCAAGCTCAGGAGAGGGTGACCTATGTTGGACATGTGTGTCACATCCCTTTGTTTGAGAATAACAAATCCCATATTTTATTTGATATTGCTTGTAGTGTGTTTATTGTGTGCAAGAACTATAGGTGCAATACTCCACAGTTAGATGGCAGTATGGAATCAAACTTTTGAAAGGAGCAGCACTAACGCCAGCGCTAGCGCAACCGCTAGGCGCTAGCTCGTTCGACGAACTTGAAGCTCCGTTTGATGAAACTTTTTGTTCGACGAAATTTCTGTTCGACGAAAATTTCCGTTCGACGAATGTTGAACTCCGTTCGACGAAAATTTCTGTTCGACGAATGTGGAACTTTGCTCGACGAAAATTTTGTTCGACGAATTCCATTCGATGAAAGTTTGTTATGCTATGTCACCGACGGGTTCGCAACCGCTACCGCCAGGCGCTATCTCAATTTTGTGCACAGCGCCACGCCGTCGATGGTTTCGCAACCTCTCCACATGAACGATACCGCAGGCGCTAGTAGCTACCGCAGGCGCTAGCGAGAAGTTCTATATATTGGAGCTTTGCTTCTCGTTTTGGCTGAATCCATCCCAAAGAGGTTGCTTGTGCCACAATTCCAGTGTTGTTTTGCTGCCGAAGATGGATCTCCCACTAAAAGCTTAAGGAGAATTCTGGAGGAGGACTACGTCACGATACATCCGAAGGATGATCGCTTCGACCTCGCTTATACTACAACGATCCTTCATCTCCGACTTCAGAAGATCTCATATAGGGAGTTTTATTATTGTTATCAATATTTTCATTCCATACTTTTTTGTTACCGTTTAGAGAATTCTCCTGTGTTGGCGACTAGGTCTGGGTAGGACTTAGGGAGTAATTCGCCTTGTGTTGGCGACTAGGTCTAGGTAGGACTTAGGGAGGAATTCGCCTTGTGTTGGCGACTAGTTCTAGGTTATTAGATCTAGGGGGGCTCGAGGCCATATCCGGGGAAGGATTGTGTTGGAACAACCCTATTACTGATTTGGCCTAGGATCACTATGTGTCGAACTAGGATCAAGTTGGCCCCATTGTATAGTTTAAGGGTCAAGTCTTTAGGGTGATAGATTAGCTAGAACTTAAGGAAAAATTAAGTTCCCTGTTGGAGTTACCATTGTGATCTAGAAGTGGTCAAACATTTAATGTCAATGCCAACGCGATATGAGCCTGCAGGGTCGCACATAAGAGCATGTGGAGAAGTTGGAAGATTGACTATGTTGGTAAAGGTTACCAATCACCATATAGAATGGGGGAAGTCCAGCAAATGTTGCTGCCTGAATTCGTCGGGTTTACACGGATAGAATTCGTCGGATTCGTCGGGATTCGTCGGATTGTTCCGTGGAATCTCGACGAATTGTTACAGAGATCTTTAAGTCGGCAAATGTTGCCGTCTGACATGATTCGTCGGATTCGTCGGGATTCGTCGGATTGTTTCATGGAATCTCGACGAATTGTCACAGAGATCATTAACTCGGCAAATGTTGCCGTCTGACATGATTCGTCGGAATTCGTCGGATTGTCCCGTGAAAACTCGACGAATGCTGTTCCATGGAATCCCGACGAATTGTAACAGAAGCCCCTATTACGCTGTGTGGTCTGCGGATAGCGATTCTTCTAGAAGCTGTTTATCCTTTGGGTATAAATAGGACTTCTTTTAGGGTTCTCAATAACTGACGAAATAGAAGCCGACGGAAGTGTTCCGCTCTCGCTCGAACCCTAGACGGAAGGAGTTCCGTCCGAATCGTCTCCGCCGAATTCCTCTCCGACGATTATCGCCGGTGCTGTTCTTCCTGAAGCGGATCTAGCAATCCGTGGAAGCGCAAGGTGTAGTCTTCTTCTCCCGGCTCGTGTGGACTGCTGTAGAGACGTAGACATTATTCTACGTGAGAACTCTTGCAAAGCCGACGAAGGCAATCTTCTTCTTGGAGCATCTTGATTGGATTTGATCCAATCCCGCAAAGGTAATTTCATACCTAGCATTTTGATTAACTTCTTGATTCAACATTCATGATCGATTCGAATCTTTTGGGTTGTTTCTCTTCATTTCCGCTACGCCTACATTTGATGTATGGTTCTAGAAAAACCCAACAGTGGTATCAGAGCCAGGTTCCGATCATGAATGTTGTTTCAGAAGTTTGATTATTCCAGTACGTGCAAATCTAGGTATTTAGAAGCGTTCTAAATGTCAAGATTTCTTCCTGGAACATCAAAAGTTGATGATTTTTCCCATGGGAAATCGGTGGTGATTTTGAAAAAAAAATTGAACCCCGCCAGGAACGTCTGGGATTTCGTGGTTATTTCTAATTGTTAGAAATTGTTGTCTCCTTAGCAGTAACCGTCCCTCAAGTGGTTAATGAACCCTTGTATTGTTTTGGATTTTGAATCCAATAATGAGAGATGAGCTTGTCTACTGCTTTAAGTCGAGTTGTCTTTGCCTTTGTCCAATGAATGTAAATCTGATGATTTGGAAGAGTTCTAAATGTCCGGATTTAGCCCTTTTCGTCTATCAAAGGTTGATAGTCTTATGTTGTGCACATAAGGGATGCATGTGGATTTTAGAATGCTTGTTTTTCTGTGGATGTGCACTTTGATCAAATGTTGATCATGGTTAAGTGTTAACCTATTATTTAAAAATTAAAATCCCTTCATCAAATATTAAGTGTTCGGATGCCTTCCGATGGATGACACTCTTTCTGCCTCGATCGATGAAGTGTGGGCTTGCCAAAGCAAGGTGCATTAATCTATCTTGGTAAGGGTGCGAGCGGATAATTGTGATATCCCACTGTCGACATCGGGTCTAGCTTAACTAGGTGACCTCAAAGGTTGAGTGCCTAGAGGCATAGGGTTGGCATGCACCATATGATGGATGCGAATAAGGAGTTATTCACCAGCCATACAAGAGTTGCATGAGGATGCAATTGGCAAGCGTTGCCTACCTAAATAACCGCATTATGAGAGGAACGCCAAAGCGGACTCGTGGTGTTGGTGAAATATGGATCTTGTCCACTAAGAGAGTAGCTCGCATGGACTCTCCGAATTGATAATGAGGGTTATCAATTTGAATAAAATAGTGGGAGTATTTAATTGAAGTCCAAATTAAAATAAATTGTATTTTGAAATTAAGGTGCGGATTAAATTCTGCATGAATTCTTGTAGAATTCCATGGCAAGTGGTTCACATTCCACCTTGTCCCTAAGAGCTATCCTTGAGAAGGACAAGCTTAGTGGGACGAATTACATGGACTGGTATAGGAACCTGAGAATTGTTCTCAGGCAAGAGCGAAAGCTCTACGTCTTGGAAGAAGAAGCCCCCGAGGTGCCGACCGGGAACTCGTCCCGTGTTGATAAGGATGCTTATAAGAAGTATACCGATGACGCCTTAGACGTCGAGTGCCTTATGCTTGCCACCATGAACTCTGAGCTTCAGAAGCACCACGAGAACATGGGGTGCAAGGAGATTGACGAGCACCTAAAGAAAATGTTTCAAGGGCAAGCTCGTCAAGAGAGGTTCGATGTCACGAAGGCCTTATTTCAGTGCAAAATGGGAGCTCGAGACTCAGTTGGTACTCACGTACTCAAGATGATTGGGTATATAGAGAACCTGGAGAGACTGGGTTTTCCTCTGGGTCAAGAGTTGGCCACAGATCTTATCCTGCAATCATTGCCGGATAGTTATGAGCAGTTTGTCTTGAACTACAACATGAATAAAATAGACAAGACACTGCCCGAGCTCCTAGGCATGTTACGAACTGCCGAGATAAACATGAAGAAGGCCAAGCCTGCTAGTCCCATATTGATGGTACATAAAGGCAAGGGTAAGGCCAAGGGCTTCAAGAAGACGAAGGTGGGACCTAAGTCACATCTTGAGCCCAAATCTTCTGCACTGAAAAAGAAGAGCACCGTGAAGGAAGGGAAATGCCACCACTGTGGAAAGGCTGGTCATTGGAGGAGGAATTGTCCTTCGTACATTGACGGTCTGCGGAAAATGAAGGGAGGTATGACTTCCGCTTCGAATATTTACGTTATAGAGATAAACCTTTCTGCTCCTTCATCTTGGGTATTGGATACCGGATGTGGTTCTCACATTTGTTCAAATGTGCAGGAACTGGTAAGGAGGAGATTGCTGAGTAAAGGAGAGGTGGACCTACGCGTCGGCAATTGAGCAAGAGTTGTTGTTGTAGCCGTAGGGGTTTACCGTCTTTCTTTGCCCAGTGGGCTTGTAATAGAACTTAATAATTGTTATTATGTTCCGGCCATAACTAGAAACATTATATCCATTTCATGCTTAGACATGATTGAATTTTCTTTTATAATTAAGAACAATTGTTGTTCTATATTTAAGAATGATGTTTATTATGCTGTAGCTCAATTGTTTAATGGTCTTTATGTTTTGAACCTAGACCATCCGATCTATAATGTAGATAATAATAAAAGACTAAGAACAAATGACTCAAATCCTACATATCTCTGGCATTGTCGTTTGGGCCTTATAAACGAGAAGCGCATATCCAAGCTCCATAAAGATGGACTATTGGACTCATTTGATTATGAATCATTTGAGCGATGCGAGTCTTGTTTGTTAGGCAAGATGACTAAAGCCCCTTTCACTGGTTAAACTGAGAGGGCTGAGGATCTCTTGGGTGTTGTACATAGTGATGTATGCAGACCCATGAGTTCTATGGCTAGAGGTGGGTATTTCTACTTCGTTACATTTACTGATGATTTCAGTAGATACGGATATGTGTATCTTATGAAGTGCAAATCCGAAACTTTTGAAAAGTTCAAAGAGTTTAAAAATGAAGTGGAGAACCAAATGGGTAAAAAGGTTAAAGCACTCCGATCTGATCGAGGTGGCGAATACCTGATTCATGAGTTCCGTGATCATCTGAAAGAGTGTGGTATTGTATCACAGCTCACTCCACCTAGGACACCGCAGCATAATGGTGTGTCTGAGAGGAGAAATCGTACTCTGTTAGACATGGTACGGTCGATGATGAGTCATGCAGACTTGCCTGTTTCCTTTTGGGGTTTTGCTTTAGAGACTGCTGCAATAACACTGAATCGCGCTCCAACGAAAAACGGTTCTAAAGACACCATATGAGATATGGACTGGGAAGCGTCCTAGTATGTCATTCATTAAAATTTAGGGCTGTGAGGCATACGTACGACGTCAAATGCCTGACAAGATGGAACCCAAATCAGATAAGTGTTATCTGGTGGGATATCCTAAGGAAACGAAAGGATATTACTTTTACCTACCGTCTGAGGGCAAAGTGTTTGTCGCAAGGACGGGTGTCTTCTTGTAGAAAGAGTTCTTGTCAAGAAAGATGCAAAAGGTAGAACTTGAAGAAGTTCAAGAACCACAAGTAGTGAATGAACCAGAGTTGGATTCTGAGCCAGGACTACAAGATGTTATAGCTAGAGAACCTGCTCAAGAGACACAAGTCCTACGTAGATCTGGTAGACCAAGATTTGAGCCTGAGAGATATGGATTTCTCGTGTCTCAAATAGGTAATGTGCTGCTTATGGATCATGATGATGAACTAGCGACCTACCAAGAGGCTATGAATGGACCGGACTCCAACAAATGGCTTGAGGCTATGAAATCCGAAATGGACTCCATGTATACAAACCAAGTTTGGAACTTGGTGGAACCACCTGAAGGGGTACGACCCATAGGGTGCAAGTGGGTCTTCAAGAAGAAGACCGACATGGATGGGAATGTACAGACATTCAAAGGGCGACTGGTGGCTAAGGGTTTCAAGCAAATTCCTGGTGTTGACCATGATGAGACCTTTTCCCCTGTTGCCATGGTAAAGTCCATTAGGATATTGCTTGCTATTGGTGCGTATTATGACTACGAGATCTGGCAGATGGATGTCAAAACGGCTTTCCTAAATGGAAACCTCCTTGAGGAAGTGTACATGACACAACCCGAGGGTTTTGTATCCCCAAATGAAGCCACTAAAATATGCAAGCTGAATAGGTCCATCTATGGATTGAAACAGGCCTCTAGGAGTTGGAATCTTCGTTTTGATGAGAAGATCAAAGAGTTTGGTTTTGTCAAGAACGAGGATGAACTGTGTGTTTACAAGAGAATCAGTGGGAGCATTGTTGTCTTCCTGATATTGTATGTAGATGACATACTGTTGATCGGGAATGACATACCTACCCTGAAAGTTGTTAAGAACAACCTAGGGAACTGCTTTTCTATGAAGGACTTGGGTGAAGCGACTTACATACTCGGTATTAAGATCTATAGAGATAGATCGAAAAAGTTGCTGGGTTTGACCCAGAGTACGTACATTGAGAAGGTGTTGAAGCGGTTCAACATGCTTGAGTCCAAGAAAGGATTTTTGCCCATGTCTCATGTTGTAAATCTCTCTAAGAACCAGTGTCCAAAATCTTGTGAAGATAAGGACCGCATGAAGTTGATTCCATATGCTTCGGCAATTGGGTCAATCATGTATGCAATGTTATGTACTCGACCCGATGTCTCTTTTGCTTTGAGCATGACTAGCAGGTATCAGTCTGATCCTGGTGAATGTCACTGGATAGCCGTAAAGAATATCCTGAAGTACTTGAGAAGGACTAAGGATGTATTCTTGGTATATGGTGGAGAGGAAGAGCTCGTTGTAAGTGGTTACACGGATGCCAGCTTCCAAACTGATAGAGATGATTCGAAGTCTCAGTCAGGGTTTGTGTTTTGCCTGAATGGAGGAGCTGTGAGCTGGAAGAGTTCCAAGCAAGAGACAGTTGCTGATTATACAACTGAGGCCGAGTATATCGTTGCGGCAAACGCAGCGAAGGAGGCTGTATGGATTAGGAAATTCATCGGCAAGCTAGATGTAGTTCCTAGCATTGTTGGTCCCGTAGTTCTCTACTGTGATAACAATGGTGCAATTGCACAATCTAAGGAACCTAGATCCCATCAGCGCTCCAAGCACATACTTCGGCGATTCCATCTTATTCGTGAGATTGTCGAACGAGGAGATGTGAACATTTGTAGAGTGCCGACTGAGGAGAATATTGCAGATCCACTGACAAAGCCTCTCGCGCAGAGAAAGCATGATGGTCATACTAGATCAATGGGTATACGATACCTGAGTGATCATCTCTAGTGGGAGTCTTGTGGGTTGCATGTAAAATATATATATTATGTTGGCTGTTTATTATTCATATGATGAATTGTGTACCAATTATTTCCTTTTACAATTAATGGCAAGTTCTTTTATTACGATATACTGTTTCTATATGATAGAATAAAATTTGTGATAAATACCCTTAGAATGTTCTCTTCCATAGGACATCAAGTACGTGACTTGAATGTGAGAGCCTATGATTTCGAAGCTTCAATCTTAAAAGGTCCCTGGTCGAGGTATCATCGTAGAAGCTTAGGGTGATGATGATACATTAAGACTAGCATGTGTGTTGACTGATGACCGGTTCTCACAGGTCATGATATTGTGATATCAAGTCATCACATGGGTACTTGTTAGTGAACAAGTTGTACTGGACAGACCCAACCTGAGACTACTTTGTGGATTGTTACTTAAAAGTGTCACAAGTAGGTCTCATTTGACAATGGTGTTGTGGTCCTTTGACCTGAAGTCACAGCATTCATCGAGTGAGGAAGAGCGTGCTTTGATGTCATCTAAAGTCTTCCTTGAAGATGGTTGATGATAAGGGTGGTCGTTGGGTACGTTATGAATCATTTGGGTGTTTGGGTGTGAGCAGATATGGGATTTGTCCTCCTATATAACAGGAGTTGCATCCATGGGCCCCTTGGTGGAATTGGACGGAGAAATGCATGGCCATGCTTGGTTGAGTCAATATGTGATATTGAGCTCACCATTCTCTCGAAGTCCGTTCTAGATCAAGAAACTTGGATTGAGCTATTATGAGGGTGACACGGTCCATGCCTCTAGTTCTTTCCGGATGTAAGGGACAAAGACAACGCTGGAACATTGGTCATAAAGGCTTATGAGTTATGAACTCTTATTGCTTGGGGAGCAATGATGCATTGCTAGATGCCGCTCATTGTATGTGAGGTTTTTGTTTGATACTTTCAAGATCAAGTGGGAGACTGTTGGAGTTACCATTGTGATCTAGAAGTGGTCAAACATGTAATGTCACTGCCAACGCGATATGAGCCTGTCGGGTCGCACATAAGAGCATGTGGAGAAGTTGGAAGATTGATTATGTTGGTAAAGGTTACCAATCACCATATAGAATGGGGGAAGTCCAGCAAATGTTGCTGCCTGAATTCGTCGGGTTTACACGGATAGAATTCGTCGGATTCGTTGGGATTCATCGGATTGTTCCGTGGAATCTCGACGAATTGTTACAGAGATCTTTAAGTCGGCAAATGTTGTCGTCTGACATGATTCGTCGGATTCGTCGGGATTCGTCGGATTATTCCGTGGAATCTCGACGAATTGTCACAGAGATCATTAACTCAACAAATGTTGCCGTCTGACATGATTCGTCGGAATTTGTCGGATTGTCCCGTGAAAACTCGACGAATGCTGTTCCGTGGAATCCCGACGAATTGTAACAGAAGCCCCTATTACGCTGTGTGGTCTGCGGATAGCGATTCTTCTAGAAGCTGTTTATCCTTTGGGTATAAATAGGACTTCTTTTAGGGTTCTCAATAACTGACGAAATAGAAGCCGACGGAAGTGTTCCGCTCTCGCTCGAACCCTAGACGGAAGGAGTTCCGTCCGAATCGTCTCCGCCGACTTCCTCTCCGACGATTGTCGCCGGTGTTGTTCTTCCTGAAGCGGATCTAGCAATCCGTTGAAGCGCAAGGTGTAGTCTTCTTCTCCCGGCTCGTGCGGACTACTATAGAGGCGTAGACATTATTCTACGTGAGAACTCTTGCAAAGTCGACGAAGGCAATCTTCTTCTTGGAACATCTTGGTTGGATTTGATCCAATCCCGCATAGGTAATTTCATACCTAGCATTTTGATTAACTTCTTGATTCAACATTCATGGTCGATCCGAATCTTTTGGGTTGTTTCTCTTCATTTCCGCTGCACCTACATTTGATGTATGGTTCTAGAAAACCCCAACATTCCCAACATTCGACAAATGGCTAGCGGCACTCGACAGATGGCTGCCAGCGCTCGACAAATTCCTGCCAGCGCTCGACAGTTTTCCAGCCAGCGCTTGACAGTTCTCCAGGCAGCGCTCGACAGTTTTTCAGCCAGTGTTCGACATTCTCTGAGCAGCGCTCGACGAATGTCAGCCAGCGCTCGACAAATTTCTTATTGAAGATCAGATCGACAAATATTGATTCCAGATCAATTCATACTTTAATATCAGTTATTTGTCAGTACTCTGAATACAAATCGACGACTCTAACGGATATATTCAGTACATTTGGACATATTCAAGTAAGGATATTATATTCTTAGAATATATTCTTTCTTTCCTTATTCCAAGACAGAAATAGCCGTTGACAATTAATGCAAAGGAATTTTACACGGCTAAGGAATTAAAGGGCCTGCCAAAGTCGTTTGGTTTTTGTTATTATTCCAAGAAAGGATTATTAACTGATTATTCTATTTCCAAAAATAGAATATATCAAGACATACTTTATTGTCTCCGCTCTCGACAGAATTCAAATATACTTACAGAATACAGAGAGACAATAACAAGAATATAGTGAAAAGAAGAAGAACACTCAAAAAAAAAATATTATCAGTCTTCTTCTTACTCCTCAAGCAGCAATCTCTACTTCTCTGAGAACATCTTCAAGTTCAATCTCTCAGATATTCTGCTGCAAGTTCAAGTCTTCTAAAAGAGCAACAAGGAATCTAAAGAACCTTTTCTTCTAGATCAATTTGCTACAGAAGATTTGTGTCTTCAAGAGAAAGCTTCTCCATCATCTGTCAAATACTTCAATCAGACAGGTGGAGCTTTACAACAAGTCCACTAGAGTCTTCTCTCAGCATCTTGACGGAGAAGAACACTATAACCATTTTCTCACCTCTCTTGTACATGGTTAATACTCCCTTCAAAAGTGTACCTCCTTGGTGGAAAGACACCTGATCAAAAAATCTTGTTGGTTTTGAGCACCTGATCAAAAGCTCTGTGGTGTGTGGACACCTGATCAAAATCACCTTGGTGTTAGGGCACCTGATCAACCCTCCTAGTGGACTCCTACCAAGGGTGGTAGAAGAGTGGACTACCCAGATTTATTGGGGAACCACTATAAATTCCTTTTGTCCTCTGTGTTTGCTTATTTTCTGTGTTGTGCTGTGTGCTTTTATTTATTCAGTTTTTCTGCTTATATATTTATCTCACACTGCTTACACATATATATAACACAATTTTAATTCCGCTATAAAAACTAAGGAAAAGTTTTTAACACTCTATTCACCCCCCCCCCCCCCCCCCCCCCCCCCCCCCCCCCCCCCCCCCCCCCCCCCCCCCCCCCCCCCTCTAGAGTAACTTAAGATCTAACCTCCACTTTCAATTGGTATCAGAGCGAGGTTGATCTTATTTACAGGCTAACACCTGGATCACAAAGGTCAATTAGATCTTAAATTAATTTAGAGTTTTTACTTTATCTATTTTCTGTTAAAAACTCATGGCACAGAACAAGGAGTACTCAAGCATAAGACCTCCAATGTGCAATCTTAGCAAGTTTGCACTTTGGAAAGCAAGGATTAGGCTTTATATGAACTCTATTGATGAATAAATTTTCAATGTTATTCTGATAGGGCCTCCAGCACCTACAACATCAACCAACACTGAAGCAACAATAGACAACACTACTGTCCTACCTCCACAATGGACAGAAGCACAGAAGAAACAAAGAAGTGCAGATGCTAAAGCCATGAACATTCTGGCTCAAACTATGTCTGATGACATATTTCAAAAAGTGGTTGAATGTACTTTAGCCAGAGAGATTTGGATCTCACTGAATAATATGGTTGCAGGTTCTGCAGATGAAAGGAAAGACAGAAGATCACACTTGATCTCTCTGTATGAAAACTTCAAGAAAGGAGAAACAGAGACAGTAGCTGACATGTATAACAGACTCAGTCTCATAATTAATAAGCTGAAATCTCTGGATAAAGTGATCTCTATCACTGAGGTCAATGACAAGATCTTAATGTGCTTCCCCAGCACATGGGATTCTAGAATCTAGCCAATCAAGGAAGCCAGAAGCCTCAATGAGATTACCACTGAAGCATTGTTGGGCAAGCTCAAATCCTATGAGCAGCTCATTAAATCCAGGGAAGCTGAAGCATCCACTTCATCTCCAGCAACAAAGAAAGAAAATAGCATAGCTTTCAAAGCAGCTGATGTAGAAGAAGAAAAGACTCCAAAGGATGAGAGTTTATGAGTCTCTTAGCCAAGATATTCTACAAAATGGCCAAGAAGGACTTCAGAAAGAAAGAGTCCAGATCAAGAGAAAAGCAAAGGTATGACAAATCAACTCCTAAAGAGGTTATTTGTTATGGATGCAGGAAGCCTGGACACTACCTGACAGAATGTCCAGAGAATCAAAAGAAAGAGAAGAAAAAGGACAAAGAAGAGAAGAGAAGCTCCAGCAAGTCTTCTTCCCACAAGCACAAAAAGAAGGGAAGAGGATTTATAGCAGAATCCTGGAGTGACACTGAATTTGAATCATCATCCAGCTCATCTATTGATGATGAAAAAAGTCAAAGGAAAGTGACCAATGTCTGATGGCAATATATGACTCAGCCAGTGAGTCAGAAGATACCTTCTCATCCAGCTCCAATGATGATGAAGATGGAAGAACTTTCTGCATGATGGCTATCAATGCCCCAGGACATAACTCTGAAGAAAAATCAGAATCTGAAGCAGAAGATGATGCAGATCAGGTATTATCCAATTTTGATTTTACCTCAGTGGAATTCAAAGCTGAATTCAAAGTGCTTTGCTTAAACTTACTGAAATCTGAGAAAGAGATTATCTCACTTAGAAGTAAGCTAGCTGAAATGAAAAATATAAGTGAAGAAAATAAAAATCTTAAGAAAGATTTGGCTGCCTCCAGGGAACAGATTGTTCTCATTGAGAACAAGTTGTCTGAAGCCAAGAAGTTTGAAGAATCCCTAAATGGGAGAAGCATCAAACTGATGTACAAAACAAGCACAGTAAATGCTAGACTTAATAGCAAGCTGGGCTTGGGTGCCTCATCAAATGAGCCACATCTGATTAAGAAAAATATATTATCTACACCCATAAAATTCATATCTGCTAAAGGCAAAGAGGCTGTAGAAGCAAATAAAGTCATTTCAAGCAAGTCTGTTAAGAATAAAAGAATTCAGAAGAATTCGTCGAACGGAGCTCGACAAAAAGATTTCAATCTGTCGAACGGAGATCGACGAAAACTGAAAACAGATTTTCAGTATAGTAATTACATGGACGGCGTTCGACGAAATTATGCACATTCGTCGAACGGCGGTCGACGAATTTACCCAAATTTGTTGAACAGATACTATACACAGAATTTCAGGAATTCTAATTCTAAACACACTAAAAATCCTTTTACTGAATGGATTATACCTCCAAGGAGATATCATCCACAAGGCTATAAGGATCAGCCTGAAATGTCCTTTATTTCTGAGTATCGTGGTAAGACAAAAGGTCCCAAGGTAGTCTGGGTCAGAAACAACTAGTTTATGTTTATGTCTTTGCAGATACACAGCTGTCCAAGAGCAAGTGAAAAATGGAATTTGGACAGTGGATGTTCAAAACATATGACAGGGAACAAGGCAAATCTGAACAATTTCAAGGCAAAGCTTGGACCAAAAGTCATATTTGGAGACTCCAACTGTGGACAGACCAAAGGCTATAGAAAAGTCAAGGTTGGAGAAGTAACCTTCAAAGAGGTAGCTTATGTAAAAGGACTGAAGCATAACCTTATCAGCATAAGTCAATTATGTGATGAAGGGTATCAGGTAACATTTAATAAATTGAATTGCCTTATTAAATCTACTGATGGTATTACTGTTTTATTAGGTATTAGGCAAGGTAATATATATTTAGTGAATTTTAATTCATCTACTTCAGAAGTTTGTTATTTAGTGATGTAAGCAAATCTAGTGAACTTTGGCATAAGAGATTAGGACATGTAAACCTTAGGACCATTGCTAAATTATCTAAGGACAATCTTGTTAGAGGTTTACCCTTAGGAATATATAAGAAAGAAGGTCTTTGTAGGGCATGTCAACTAAGCAAGCAAACTAAAAATAGCTTTAAATCATTATCTAAAAGTGATTCACCTAGAATCTTATATTTGCTATATATGGACCTTTTGGGACCTATAGCAACAAAGAGTTTAGGGGGGAAGTCTTACACTCTAGTTATTATAGATGACTTCTCTAGATTCACTTGTGTGTTCTTTTTGAGAGAAAAGTCAGATAACTTTAAAGTTCTTACAGACTTTCTTAAGAGCATACAGATTGAGTACTCTACTGTAGTTGTATTGATCAGAAGTGATCATGGTACTGAGTTTGAGTCTCTTCTTATGCAAGAATTATGTGAGATGGAAGGTATCAGGCATTGTTTCTCAGCTCCTAGAACTCCTCAACAAAATAGGGTAGTTGAAAGGAAAAATAGAACTCTAATTGAATCAGCAAGAACATTGCTTGCAGATGCTAATTTGCCCCTATCTTTTTGGGCAGAGTCTGTTAGCACAGCAAATTATGTTCTGAATAGAAGTTTGATACACAAACTTAAGGGAAAGCCTCCTTATGAATTACTTAAAGGGAAGAAACCTAAAGTTAACTATTTTAGAGCATTTGGCTGTAGATGTTTCATTCACAATAATGATAAGAAATACCTTAGGAAATTTGAACCAAAATCAGATGAAGGGATTTTCTTAGGTTATTCACTAATCAGAAAAGCATATAGGATCTACAATAAATCTACTCTTAAAATAGAAGAATCTATGCATGTTACTTTTGATGAAACTAACATGTTTTACAAGGAGAAGATTTCTTCTACAATAGAAAATCTGCAGGTACCTATATTATATGAGCAGCTAGATCAATTAGCTCTATATAAAGAAGGAATTCTGAATCCTGAACAGCAGAATGATGAAGAGAGTGAAGAAGAAATTCTCCCAGATTTTACTAAAAATTCAGTACAGATAATAGCAGATAATCCTCCACACGATATAACAGCTGAACAAATTCCCCAAGTGGAAATTATTGCTGAACCAGCTCCAACTACTGATCACATCACAGTTAGATATCATCCAATATCACAAGTAATTGGTGATATTTCAGCAGGTGTGCAAACAAGTTTTCTCTCTCAGATTGAACCTCAATCTCTACAAGATGCAGAACAAGATCCCAACTGGATCATTGCTATGCAAGAGGAACTCAATCAGTTTGAGACAAACAAAGTATGGGATTTGGTTCCTAGACCAAAAGACCATCCAGTGATTGGCACCAAATGGGTTTTCAGGAACAAGCTAGATGAACAAGGTAACATTGTGAGAAATAAAGCAAGACTGGTAGCTCAAGGATATTCACAGGAAGAAGGCATTGATTATGATCAGACCTTTGCTCCTGTTGCAAGACTTGAAGCAATCAGAATTTTTCTTGCATTTGCTGCATATAAAAAGTTCAAGGTACATCAAATGGATGTAAAGAGTGCTTTCTTAAATGGAGAAATCAAAGAAGAAGTATATGTGGAACAACCACCAGGTTTCATCTCTCCAACTCAACCCTCTTTTGTATTTAAGCTTAAGAAAGTTCTTTATGGTCTCAAACAAGCTCCTAGAGCATGGTATGAGACTTTAGCTAGTTTTCTTTTGGAAAACAATTTCTGTAGGGGCATAGTAGATAAAACCTTATTTTTCAGGATACATAAAAATAAAACATTCCTAGTTCAAATATATGTAGATGATAATATTTTTGGCTCTACTGATTCAAATTTGTGCAAACGATTTTCTAATCTAATGCAATCTAAATTTAAAATGAGTAGTATGGGTGATTTATCATATTTCCTTGGCCTTCAAGTGAAGCAAACTCCAAATGGAATCTTCATATCCCAATCTAAGTATGCTAAGGAATTAGTGAAAAGATTTGGTATGTCTGATTCTCCCACCATGAAAACACCCATGCCCTCAAATGTTGTTGTTGATAATATGATTCAGGGAAACCTGTTGATTCAAAAGTATATAGAGCAATTGTTGGCTCACTACTTTATTTAACAGCAAGTAGGCCTGACATAATGTTTGCTACCTGTATTTGTGCTAGGTTTCAAGTTAACCCCAAAGAATCTCACTTAATTTTATTAAAAAGGATTTTGAGATATATAAAGGGTTGCCCTAATCTAGGTCTTTGGTATCCAACAACATCTGAATTTGAATTAACTGGATTCTCAGATTCAGATTATGCAGGATGCAGTGTAGACAGGAAAAGCACATCAAGAACTTGTCAGTTCCTTGGTGATAGGCTTGTGTCTTGGTTTTGTAAGAAATAAACATTTGTGTCAACATCAACAACTGAAGCTGAATACATTGCTGCTGGCATTTGCTGCTCACAGATGTTGTGGATACAAAATGAACTTCTAGATTATGGTGTCAACTTAAATAATTCAACTATATTTTGTGACAATACTAGTGCAATATATATAGCACAAAATCCAGTTCTCCATAGTAGGAGTAAACACATAGAAATTAGGCACCACTTCCTTAGGGATAATGTGGATAAAAATAAAATTTGCCTACAATTTATTTCTACTGATTTACAAAGAGCTGACATTTTCACCAAGACATTGGATGAAAAGAAGCATATCTTCTTTATAAATCAAATAGGAATGATAGATGGAGACTCAATCTGTAAAAAAAAATTAACATTTCTATTTATCCCCAAAATTCGTCGAACGGAGAACGACGAATTTGTATTATTTGTCGAACGATGGTCGACGAAACCTCATAACTTCAGTATCGATAAAGAAAATTTCACCTGTCGAACAGTGGTCGACAAAAAAGATATTTTTGTCGAACGGCGTCAGACGGAGACCTAAGTCTTTTTGACTTCTGTTTTTATTAGGTTTTTGCCGAACGCCGCTCCACAAATGCGCCCCCTTCTCTGGTCTATATAATCTCTAATTTATTTCTTAATAGATCGCACCTACAGAAATCATTTCCCTCCAGTTCCCCTATGCACTTGATCTTTCTCTCTTGCAGGTACAAATGGCGATTTCTCAAGCCGCGCTCTACTCGATGAAGTTCGATGCCGGGTTTGACATCGACATGGAATCTTTTGCACGATCCGACCAAGTATTCAAGGATATTCTTCAACTCTTTGAAGATTAACAGTTAAAGAAGTTAATGAGCATGAGGATAAAGCTACATGTCGCAGAAATTAAAGAATGGGCTTACACGGCTAAGCCAAAAGATGAGAGCATAACTGGAACAATCTCGGGACATCAGGTTTCTCTTTCCCCAACTATCTTATCTGAAATTTTTGGTTTTGTGAATGGTGATGATGATATAGAGATAAGTTCTGATGAATATGAGGAAGCTTTGATTAAAATGGGTCATTCCTCTAGAAACCCTAATCATCTGCTCAAGAAAAACTTGTCTTTGGAATATAAGTTTTTATCAGATATTGTTAGAAAGGTGTTGTTAGGCAAAACAACAGGTCATGATTATATCAAAAGGCACCATTTTCTGTTGATGGTGGCCTTGATGGAAAGGAAGAAAGTTAATTGGGGATCAATACTTTTTGAGTTGATTAAGAAGAAAGTGTCTAAGGATAGTGTCTGTTTTGGAAGAATCATAGGTATTGTGTTGCAGGAAAGGCACCTAGACCTTCTGGTCTCTCCCAAAGTAACCATAAATGCTAGCAAGAAGCTGACCTAAGCTCTCTTTGCAAAATGGGAAAAGGTGTTTCCAAAGAAGAACCCAGGAGCAGTTGCACAAAATAAAGCTTTTGAAGGCACCAGGACTGAACAAGTCACTCCCTCAACCCTTCTAGAAGCTCCTTCTCCTCCTCTTGTTTCTTCTCCTCCTCTCCCATCTCCACCTCAGAATTTTTCTCCTACACAAACTCCACCTCCAAATTTTCCTACTCCAATTGATGACATTCCACCTCCTTCATTTACTCTTCTACCTCCTCATACTTCTCCACCTCCATCTTCAATTCATGATGACCAACAATCACCCATACATCACTCTTGTCATATTCATTCAAACATCCCTCAATAACATGCCAATGTTTCAAACATCTTTGTACCCACTTCCATCCCATCTACTTCCCAATCATCCTCATCTCATCCACCTGAAATGTTATTTCTACATTTTCAATCTGTTGCAGATCAAATTCTTGATTACACTCTCCCTAAGCTTGATCAACTCCTGGATGCAAAACTTGCTCCAGTTCATCATTATCTTTCAAATCTTGACTCCATATTGGATGCAAAACTTGCTCCAATTCTTTCAGCCATTTCTGAATTATCTTCTAAGATATCTTCAACTCCTTCCTCCTTTTCTGTCCCTTCTTCTAGGGGCCAAGATTCAGGTCTCCCTGAAGCTAGGCAGGGGGAGATGCCTTATGAAGAAGCTCCATAAGCTCATGTTTCAGAAGGGTTAGTGTTTGAAGAGGACCAAGAAGCTCCAGTTTTAGAAATTTCAGTATTTGATTCAGAAATGATTGACTTCTCTACAGTTTCAGCAGTACCAGCTACAGAAGAAATCAATAATATCTATATTCATCACTCTTTAGATATTATTCATTTGCTATCTAAGTTCAATTCTATTTACTCAGTTCTGCTAAAATCTCATGAATATTCTAGAGCAATTGTTCCATACAATGCTCCTGTTGATAAAGTTCTGTTGAAAAAGATTATCAAAAGTTTTGAAGATCAGATTGTTGAAACAGCTCCTAAGTCAGTTCAAGTTCAAGATCCAGCAGAAGTATCAGTGATTATTCCAGAAGAAAGTTTCAAAGGCTTTGTTGTTCCAATTTTTGTTTTTGATGATTCCCCTATTCCAAACTTTGATGAAATCTGGAAAGCAGAGGATGAAGCTTATGAAGTTGAAGAGCAAATAATCAAAGATCTTAAAATGGTCAATGATTTATATGATAATCCAATTCTTTCTTCTGACTCTAATGAAGATGATAATGAAAGTGATTCTGATGATACATTATCAAGGAAGAGAAAGAAAAGAAAAGAAAAGTCAAAGGCTGTCCCCAAGCCTCCAAACCCTGAGAATGATATCCCTTATTATGTTCTTCATAACATTACTCTTGACAAATATACTCCCCATTGGATGAAATTCTCAAGGAATGAGAATAAAAGAAGAAAGAAGATGAAGAAGACAGGTTACTATTCTGACAAACCTGTCAAATTTAACCATCCTCCTCCTCCTCCAGCAGCAGGCTCAGCAGCACCATTTTCCTCGTCTCAGAAGTCCACCCCTCAGCAATCAAGGAGACCAGCTAACACAAGTGGTTATCAGAGTTATTGGTCTTCAGGACTCCCTTCAGATTCTTCCAAAAATGTTTCCACAAAATACATATATCATATATCTGATGGATCCATGCACAAGAAAAGAAATATTCCTTTTGACAAACCTTCAGTACAGGACACTGATCTTGATGAAATGCCTTATTTCCCAATTGATACAGAAGCTGAAGAAATAGCACAGATGGCTAGATTCAGGGAAAATATTGCTACAGCTCAGATAAATAAAGCTAAAGCTGAAGGAAAGGATTATTCTCAGTATTCAACTATGTTAGAATATAGAAGAAAGGAATTTGAAAAGTATAAATCAAGGAATCTTTTCAATGTTGAAGAATTCTTGATCCAGCACCCACAAGCAGTTGTTATTCAAAGCAAATCTCAAACCATTCTGGGAGCTCAGGATCTCTACTTGAGCAAGAAGAAATCTGAAGATCCTAACAGAAAGATCATTTTCAAGCCTCCCTCTGCAAATCAATGAAAGGTTCAGACTTTTTTTTGTGTTTTTGTTTATCACTTTGATTGTAAAGTTTATAAACTCAGAGCACTACATTTTATTCTATCTGCTGAAATGGATTTACATTCTGTCAGATATATATTTTATGCTCTGTTGTTTATCTTTCTATTGTATTTATTTTGAATGATTGTAAAATTGTGTCCTAACCCAAATAGGGGGAGATTGTTGGAACAACCCTATTACTGATTTGGGCTAGGATCACTATGTGTCGAACTAGGATCAAGTTGACCACATTGTATAGTTTAAGGGTCAAGTATTTAGGCTGATAGATTAGCTAGAACTTAAGGAAAATTTAAGTTCCCAGCGTTCGACAAATGGCTAGCGGCACTCGACAGATCGCTGCCAGCGCTCGACAAATTCCTGCCAGCGCTCGATAGTTTTCTAGCCAGCGCTTGACAGTTCTCCATCCAGCGCTCGACAGTTTTTCAGCCAGTGTTCAACATTCTCTGAGCAGCACTCGACGAATGTCAGCCAGCGCTCGACAAATTTCTTATTGAAGCTCAGATCGACAAATATTGATTCCAGATCAATTAATACTTTAATATCAGTTATTTGTCAGTACTCTAAATACAAATCGACGACTCTAACGGATAAATTCAGTACATTTGGACATATTCAAGTAAGGATATTATATTCTTAGAATATATTCTTTCTTTCCTTATTTCAAGACAGAAATAGCCGTTGATAATTAATGCAAAGGAATTTTACACGGCTAAGGAATTAAAGGACCTGCCAAAGTCGTTTGGTTTTTGTTGTTATTCCAAGAAAGGATTAAAAGCTGATTATTCTATTTCCAAAAATAGAATATATCAAGACAGACATTATTGTCTCAGCTCTCGACATAATTCAAATATACTTACAGAATATAGAGAGACAATAACAAGAATATAGTGAAAAGAAGAAGAAGAACACTAAAAAAAAATATTATCAGTCTTCTTCTTCCTCCTCAAGCAGCAATCTCTACTTCTCTGAGAACATCTTCAAGTTCAATATCTCAGATATTCTGCTGCAAGTTCAAGTCTTCTAAAAGAGCAATAAGGAATCTGAAGAACTTTTTCTTCCAGATCAATCTGCTACAGAAGATTTGTGTCTTTAAGAGAAAGCTTCTCCATCATCTGTCAAATACTTCAATCAGACAGGGGGAGCTTTACAACAAGTCCACTAGAGTGTTCACTCAGCATCTTGACAGAGAAGAACACTATAACCCTTTTCTCACCTCTCTTGTACAGGGTTAATACTCCCTTCAAAAGTGTACCTCCTTGGTGGCAAGACACTGATGCGAGGATTCGGCAAGTGCATCGGTCGCGCAAGTAATAAATTTTGGGAATAGAATTCCCGAGTGTCGGTCTCTTGAGGAACACAGTAAGGTGGAGTTTATTATCGAGGAAGGACTTGAGATCGAAGTCCTGCAGTAGGTGGAATGTGAACGAAAGGGTCTTTGAGGTTTGCAAACAAAAGTAAATACTACGCCTACTCCTATGCAATGCCGCTATGCAATGCTTCGATCGGCGGGATGGAAACTAGGCAGGCCTTGAGCGCGCTGCGTCGAAAGGGCGGATGGACGAGAAGGCTAACGGGAACGAGCTATGCAGGCCTTGAGCGCGCTGCTTCGTTAGGCGAGTGGAATACGGGCTGCGATGCCACGCTTCGGTGGCCGGATGGGCGAGTAGGCTTACGGATTGAGGGTCGCAAGCACCTCATCGACAAGCACGCCACTAGCAATTGCTAGTGCGGCACCGGACACGGTAGTGGAGCGGAAAATCGATGGGGGTGCACCTCATTAACACAAATGAACAAAATGATTTCATAGACATGAAATTAACAATACTAACATAGTTCATAGCGTTCATCATCAAGATAAAGAGAATACAAACAAATACAACCACATAAGTAGAAGAAAAAGGCAAGAGATACGACCGAATCCGGAGTCTCGTTGTAGATTCACGGTAGGAAGCACCGGGTTGTCAATCCGCGTCCTAGCTCGGTCCCAACTGTGTCCGGGGTAGAGGAGGGCTGTCACACCTCCCAATGGACCCGTCTTCTCCAGCGATTTACCATCCGGCCACGTCTAATGCGAAGAACCTCTTCCTTAGCGATGAAGATGAGTGTAGGATCCCTTCCTTTAAGCCCTTGGATGATGGAGGAGGCCTAGGGTGCGAAAACCCTCTGAAAATGGCGAAAACGGCGGACAGAACGGAGCTCCCAGGCGTAATCCCGACCTAATTCACGATCAGGTCATTATATAGGCGCTAAATTAAACAGCGCGCACGGTCATTGGCGCACGACCAGTGGTCGTGCGCACTAGAATCCTGTGATCGTGCGCCTGTCTGGGTGGAACCTGCAAGACACGAAATTTATAAAATAAAATGTTCGCACGACCAGTGGCGCACGACCGGTGGTCGTGCGCACCATCGTCGGTGGTCGTGCGCAATAGATGAAACAGAACTCATAAAATTACTGTTAAGTGCGCACGAAAAGTGGCGCACGACCGGTGGTCGTGTGCACTGGAGTTGATGGTCGTGCGCACTACAACAAACAGAACTCGGAAATTAAATGGTAAGTGCGCACGAGCAGTGGCGCCCGACCGGTGGTCGTGCGCACTGGCATTGATGGTCGTGCGCACTGCACTAAACAAAACTCATGAAAAAGGTGTTAAGTGCACACGATCAGTGGCGCACGACCAGTGGTCGTGCGCAATAGAACCGGTGATCGTGCGCAGTGTTCCTGTGCAGAATTGCACCGGGAACACCTGCACGATTCCTATTCCAGCACAACCACGAATCTAGCCACTGAAAGTGGCACCTAACAGAGCATGAAAACTACTAATGAAGAAAAGCATGAAATCACACCAAAATGGGCCTAGAAGTGCACCTAGCATGGATTATCAAATATAAGCTATAACAAGGCTATAGTGCGGTGAATTGACTAAATAACGGCCCGGATGAGTCCATAAATATGTATATGATCAGGACTCATCACACCCCCAGACTTAACTGTTTGCGCGTCCCGAGCAAACGAATCCGGCAGAGTATGAAAACGATAATTAACATAGAGAATTACACAAGGGAGTACGGTGCGAAGTAACATACGCATGCGAGTAGAGATTCTAGCAGAAGGAGATTCTAACTGTGCTAACTAATTTACATGAGTATTAAAGTGTAAGTAAAGATTTAGTTATACTCAGTTGGAGAATTATGAAGAATTTGACGATCATGCCCGGTGTGAAAGTGACAAGATACTGAGGCGGGTGTTGCAAAAGATCGGGGCTTAGGAATAACTCCGCTGAAATCCATCAACGTCGTGAACCATAAGCTTGCCCGGTCACACTCTCTCCATGGCGCTAGCACTCTCGCAAGTCAAATCAGTAGGGCTTTTAGGATTAAGACGGGGCTTAGGTTACGGTATGATATTCAAAGTTAAACACGATGGCTACGCAACCCAAGTGAGCTAAAGAACGCTGCACCACTCAAGACCAACAAACAATGCTTGTGTGACACACCCCCAGACTCATCATGAAAACCAGGTGTGCACACGGCCTACTTCACAAATACCAACAGATTTTTTTTATTTAGCTCGGAAGGATTTTTTTTCAAAATACTCTTTTTTTTTTCTTTTAACATCTTTTACTTCTTTTAAATATCCTCCGGTTGGTTCAAAATCAGCAGATAGACTTTATTTTCTCGTCATAACACAAAGATTCCACACACCACACATGTTGAGAATTATGAGCGTAGTTTAAAACAATTTGGTTGCGGGTGTAGGATAGGCTTCAGGCTTTGGTTGATGAAGAGGAGCTGAACAAAGGATTGGTAGGCACAAATTTGGCTTGCAACGGTGAACGAAATGGACATGGAATAACAAAGCTCAAACTAGCCAAAGGGTGGCCTACATCATGTTTAACTCGACGAGTCGCTCTCACCCATGCTTCAAGAGTCGCTTGGGGCAAGTTCTTAGCCCACGAGAAAGGTAAACCTTCCTCCCGACTCGAGCAACACACGACTAGCACTCGTACACACAAAACACCGGGTTATCGTCAATTTCATTCAAATTCACCACTTGAGTATAATAAATCTAAATTTACGCAAAAATACTAAACATAAATTAGATGCATAGAGACAATCTAGTTCTACTCAAGTTCTACCATATCATGCAAAGTGACTAGAACACTACACGAGTCAACATCGCACTCCAAATAATAATTCCTAAGTTAACAACCTATTTCACATTCCAACCAAAATAGTTTAACCGGAACAACAACAAAAAGACAAGCGCGCACTCAAGTGGGTGAAGTGGTGTGTGAAGCATGAAAACAATGATAATGACAAGGATACAAAAGAAACAAACTTCTAGTATGCAGTGCAACTCGTGCACAATGAATGACAACATACGCTCCCCCAGACTTAGTCTAAACAATACATCTAGAAATTGGAAGCTAAAAGAGGGGAGGAAGTGTTACCCAATGCTCAGCAAGTGAGCATACCAGAAGGTGCGTGGAAATCTGAAGCAAACCCGCCATTAAGAATTTGCAATGAGTACCTGCAGGGGTGAGCTCCACAAAAACAAAAGAAAAAGACAAACTAAAATAAACTACAGCTAACTAAACATGATTAGAAGAAATAAAAATGCAGGAAAAGTAAGATAACTACTGGGGTTATTGTCCTCCCAGCACGACTTATTCAATTGAAAACAGTTCTAGCTAATGGGTCTATGAAAAGAGAAGTGCACAGGTAACTGTTCTAATATGCGTGTCGGTAGCGGGTACCGATACGGCAACAGAACAGTCACGCCTCTACCCGAATATAAATAATACCTGCTCGTCACAGGTAGAGGGAATAAAAAATAAGAAGAGGAGGAATCCTCACTCAACTCACCAAAAATATCCTTGCCCAGCAAGGTATCGTCAACAGCAAGGTGGCAGGAGGAAAAGGCAATGAGTGGAGCTTCCTCTACGGAGGGAGAATAAACCTCCTCGCATGAGAGGATGCTCGCATCATTGACTTGAGCAAACAGCTCCAAGTCCTCCTGAAGTACCTGTGAAGATTCAACATGCACAGACTCAGATGAAGGAAGGGGATCAAGAAATAAATAAGGCGAAGAACATAAATCATCGTCAATCGGGGGAGTGATCCCGGTCTCACTCCCATCAGGTTGGGGAAGTAAAATAATGTTAGCATTGTCATCAATGCTACAAGATTCGGCGGGATCAATGGTGGCCAGGCTTAGGATTTGGACTTCCTCCACCGGTGTTGAGGAAAACTCCTCTTCACCTAGAAGGTTGTCCTCCTCCATAGGAATAGGCACAACATTCAGATCACCCACCTCATCCTGCGACACATCATCAACAATGTCGTCGGAGATGAGAGTAGTATGCACAACAGGGGGAAGAATCGAATCCACTAGAAGTGGTGGGTGCACATGGAGAATCGGCTCAGCAGTGTCGGTGCATAGATCAGCCGCACATCCGGTGACCATGTCCATGCCATACCCTTCAAGATGTGAAGGTGACAAAGACACATAACCGGATGTTGAAGGTGTGCCGCCAGAGTTAGGAGTTGGGACGATCCGGATATCCGGTTCGTCATCCTCGTCCAATTGGCGAAGATACTCGGCACAGTCCTTCAAGACATGATCAGTGCTACGACAAAACCGGCACTGCCTTGCGGGCCTCTTTGGCACAGCGGGAGCTGGAGCCGAAAAGAAGTATGACGGTAAAGGCTCAGCAGAGTAGCCATAAGACTTACGCGCACCATATGGAGTACCAGATGAAGTCGGTGCTCCATATGCTGGGCTATAAGAATTATGCCTACTATTCTCCGTAGGGCATTCATCACTAGAGTGGGAGGTATCTCTACACCAACGGCAACGGATATTGAGATGTGCCCACATAGTGTAAAAATAATACGATTCAAAATAAAAATGTTATTGTGCAAATACTATACCAAACATAAATTACTAAAGCAACCTAATATAAAACAAGAAGAAGGAATAAAAAGAACAAAGATAAAATAAAGGATGCAATTTACAAATGGAAGGGCTTTCCTCTCAAATTCTCCCTCTCCAGAAAACTCACACGACTGTGTTCCCCGGCAACGGCGCCAAAAACTTGATGCGAGGATTCGGCAAGTGCACCGGTCGCGCAAGTAATAAATTTTGGGAATAGAATTCCCGAGTGTCGGTGTCTTGAGGAACACAGTAAGGTGGAGTTTATTATCGAGGAAGGACTTGAGATCGAAGTCCTGCGGTAGGTGGAATGCGAACGAAAGGGGCTTTGAGGTTTGCAAACAAAAGTAAATACTACGCCTACTCCTATGCAATGCCGCTATGCAATGCTTCGATCGGCGGGATGGAAACTAGGCAGGCCTTGAGCGCGCAGCGTCGAAAGGGCGGATGGACGAGAAGGCTAACGGGAACGAGCTATGCAGGCCTTGAGCGCGCTGCTTCGTTAGGCGAGTGGAATACGGGCCGCGATGCCACGCTTCGGTGGCCGGATGGGCGAGTAGGCTTACGGATTGAGGGTCGCAAGCACCTCATCGACAAGCACGCCACTAGCAATTGCTAATGCGGCACCGGACACGGTAGTGGAGCGGAAAATCGATGGGGGTGCACCTCATTAACACAAATGAACAAAATGATTTCATAGACATGAAATTAACAATACTAACATAGTTCATAGCGTTCATCATCAAGATAAAGAGAGTACAAACAAATACAACCACATAAGTAGAAGAAAAAGGCAAGAGATACGACCGAATCCGGAGTCTCGTTGTAGATTCACGGTAGGAAGCACCGGGTTGTCAATCCGCGTCCTAGCTCGGTCCCAACTGCGTCCGGGGTAGAGGAGGGTTGTCACACCTCCCAATGGACCTGTCTTCTCCAGCGATTTACCATCCGGCCACGTCTAATGCGAAGAACCTCTTCCTTAGCGATGAAGATGAGTGTAGGATCCCTTCCTTTAAGACCTTGGATGATGGAGGAGGCCTAGGGTGCGAAAACCCTCTGAAAATGGCGAAAACGGCGGACAGAACGGAGCTCCCTGGCGTAATCCCGACCTAATACGCGATCAGGTCATTATATAGGCGCTGAATTAAACAGCGCGCACGGTCATTGGCGCACGACCAGTGGTCGTGCGCACTAGAATCCTGTGATCGTGCGCCTGTCTGGGTGGAACCTGCAAGAAACGAAATTTATAAAATAAAATGTTCGCACGACCAGTGGCGCACGACCGGTGGTCGTGCGCACCATCGTCGGTGGTCGTGCGCAATAGATGAAACAGAACTCATAAAATTACTGTTAAGTGCGCATGAAAAGTGGCGCACGACCGGTGGCCGTGCGCACTGGAGTTGATGGTCGTGCGCACTACAGCAAACAGAACTCGGAAATTAAATGGTAAGTGCGCACGAGCAGTGGCGCACGACCAGTGGTCGTGCGCACTGGCATTGATGGTCGTGCGCACTGCACCAAATAGAACTCATGAAAAAGGTGTTAAGTGCACACGATCAGTGGCGCACGACCAGTGGTCGTGCGCAATAGAACCGGTGATCGTGCGCAGTGTTCCTGTGCAGAATTGCACCGGGAACACCTGCACGACTCCTATTCCAGCACAACCATGAATCTAGCCACTGAAAGTGGCACCTAACGGAGCATGAAAAACAACTAATGAAGAAAAGCATGAAATCACACCAAAATGGGCCTAGAAGTGCACCTAGCATGGATTATCAAATATAAGCTATAACAAGGCTATAGTGCGGTGAATTGACTAAATAACGGCCCGGATGAGTCCATAAATGTGTATATGATCAGGACTCATCAGACACCTGATCAAAAAATCCTGTTGGTTTTGAGCACCTGATCAAAAGCTCTGTTGTGTGTGGACACCTGATAAAAATCACCTTGGTGTTAAGTCACCTGATCAACCCTCCTAGTGGACTCCTACCAAGGGTGGTAGAAGAGTGGACTACCCATATTTATTGGGGAACCACTATAAATTCCTTGTGTCCTCTATGTTTGCTCATTTTCTTTGTGTTGTGATGTGTGCTTTTATTTATTCAGTTTTTTTGCTTATATATTTATTTCACACTACTTACACATATATATAACACTATTTTAATTCCGCAATAAAAACTAAGGAAACGTTTTTAACACTCTATTCACCCCCCCCCCCCTCTAGACTAACTTAAGATCTAACATCCACTTTCAGATTGGCTAGAGCGGCTTGAGGCCTTATCTGGGGAAGGATAGGCTAAAGCCAACCAGTTTGTGGGGATACAAGTCGATCGGTATAGAAAGGAAAAGAAATTTACTTTGTACGCCTCCGATTTCTAGCGATATCGAAATCAAATTTATGTAAACACCTTTTTATATAAATACAATCATGTCTCTATTTGTGTTTACTTGATTTCTCTCCTTTGGCGTTATCTCTAAAGTATTGGTTACAAAGTTGTCAATTCAAATTACATTATCTAAATTGTTTATTTCAATCTCTTAATCATAAAACAATTTAGTACTCATTTCTAAACTTGAAAATTATAATATTCTCACAAATTAGCTAAATTGTCATTTTGCCTTTCTCATATTATAAAACAATTTAGTAATTTTCATAAAATTATAAGAAAGAAATTTTATTCCTTTATTCACCACCCCCCCCCCCCCCCCCTCTAAGGGCGTCGTAAGATCCAACAAGTGGTATCAGAGCCAGGTTATTCCAAACGGTTTAAAAACCAGGAATAATGGCGTCTCATGATCTCGCTTCTACTAGTGGGGGAAACTTTCTTATAAATGAAAAATCTTTATCACCACCTTTATTGAAGGCAAAAATTATAAAGGGTGGAAAATATTAATGAAATCATTTTTAACTCATATGATATCAAAATTTGGAATACGGCAATTATAAGACCAGCGGATGAATCAAATAAATTGGAATGTCATTTAAATGCGAAGGCTATGAATACTTTATTTTGTGCTTTATCAAAAGATATTTCCAAATTTATTTATTATTTTACTAATGCTTACAAAGTTTGGAAAATTCTTGATGAAATGTTTGATCTTCCGTGTATAGGTTTGGAGCATGCACAACATTTGGAAAACATTCAAATTGGCACAAGCAATCAAGAAAGAATCTCTCAGGATGAAACCATAGAGAGCACATCAAGTGGAAGAGAAGAAGAAATGTTTTCTTTGGAAGAGGAGTGCCAAAACGATGTAAAGGAACTTTATGTTCAAATCTTGTCTCTCCCTATAGCAATGTAAGTAAATCAAATTCTTCTATCTTTGTGACTAATTCTATTTCCACGTTACATATGCTACAAATTGCTAAACGTAAAATTAAGAAATTGAAAATTACAAATGATAAATTTACGTTTAGAAAATAAAAGGTTAAAAGCTAATGTTAATGTAGAATCTAATTATGATGTGGCTTCTCTATCTTGCTCTTTAGTTGAAATTTCTACTCCTTGTTTTGATTGCAATTTTTTAAAAGAAAAATTCAAAGATATTGAAAAAGGGCTCTTAGTTTCCTAAAAAGCATAATGAAAAATTGATATTTGAAAATGATGTTTTAACTTGTAAGTTAAGACAATTAAAATCTTTTGTTGAAAAAGTTCTAATTTCTAGTAATGACTTTCATCATAAGATTTTGAATAACAAAGATAAATTAACTTACAAAATCATTTCTAAAAAGGACCATTTTCACACATCAACTCAAAAGGAGTTTAGTTTCAAAAGGAATTTAGACCCTCACAAAATTCTAATGAGTCAATATTATAAGTCTCAATATATTTCAATCATGACTCATATTTAAAAACTCCATTTCATGAAAATCAAACTACAAAATATTATCCTTCATATTATAAGAGTACGTCTATAAGAAAGAGTGGAAATGAAAATCATCAAAATAATAATCAATCTTTTAAAGCATATTGTAACTCACTCTTTCAACAATCACTTCTAAAGAAAGACAATCACCTCTTATAAACTTTCAAAGAATCCATGTAATAATAAATTCATTATGATTATCAACATCAATCTATTTGAAAAATAATTTGAATAAACATAAATCACAAATGAATTATTTTTCAAACAAATATAATCATATAAAGATGTCACATAATCATAACATGAATTTAAAAGATAAACAACCAAGGTATGAATGGAGACCCTTAAAGAAAAATGACACATCAACTTTAATTGAAAGGGCCCATTTATCCTTGTCTCCTAAAAAGCCACCACGATGTATTTGGGTACCCAAAGGAACCATCCCACTTGGTCCCCTTTGGATACCTAAATCTCTTATTCATTAGTATCCATTCATTTGCATGAAGAAGAAACCATTAAAACTGAAATTTCAATACTCTACTTTATGATATGCTTATTGTCTCTTTTCTTTTGTTTATTTTATTATTTTTTGAACAAACATGCTATGATCACTTTATATATCATGAAAATATGACTTTCATATATTATGTCTAATGTTTATCAAATCAAATTTGAATTAAAATTGAACATTAAGTCATATATTTTCAAAGTGATCTATCTCTCATCTTTGATTGTTCATTATCCTTTTAAATCCTTTACCCATCTATGTCTTGAATTAAGATTATAATTTGAATATAGAAAATTATTTTCAAGACTAATGAAATTAATTTTAAAGATTGGATTTAAATGGTTTATTAAAGGGCTTAAACTAAAAATTAAAATGCGCAACACTTTTTTTGATTCTTTTCTATTTTTGTTTGCTGCACATGATAGCCCTTATAATGAAGAATATTATTTAGAAAAATTGAAAACATAAATTCATCTAAACGCATGTTTAATCTTTCAAAAATGCGAGTTTACGATCAAAACTTCAAACAGCATCATATTTTTGATCCGCTCGTCCGATTTTCACGTTTAATATCTTTACGGAAAGAGCACAGAAATCTCCATCCAACGGTGAACCAAACTTGCCATTCAAATCCGTTTGGTGCAGTCAAAAATTGCCCAACTCAACTTTTGTTTAAAAGTTATATCAGTCTTCTTATTTTCGGCAATTTCTATGTCTTTGAATTCTTCATCACATGATATTCTTTGTGTATTGTGTGTAATGTGTGTCACCATTGTTTGCATGTTATTTAGACCTTAGAATTATCTTGTATCATTAAGATCAAATAAAAAATTTAATCATTTCATTCTAGGTCTAAAGAAAATTAATTTGAAAACTTCTCATATTACATGCAACATTATCTCCATTATTCCTATGTAATAACATTGCATCCAAACTCATCGTCCTAGCATCACTTCTTGGTCTATGCTTATATATTTATGCTATGTATAACACTTACAATGTTATTCAAATTTCATGATAACTATGTGATTTGAAATCATAAATAAATTCTAAAATTCCAACAAACACATAGTTTATGGATTAATCATTAGAATATATATGAATATTGTATCATAAATCATATATTTTCATGAAAAACCAAAGATCAATAGATTCAATTATTGAATGCAAATTTTATTATAAATTTCAAAAAATTATATATGTGATCTTTGTCTTTGATATGACTACATGTTCCTCATTTTCTAGGCTTAAAAATCAAACAGGCTTATTCAAAAGAAAATCACTATATCACTATATTATAAGTCTAGAAGGATTAGAATTTTCATACATCATGATGATCTAACATAAATTCTATGCAAAATTCTCTATAATCATAAATCATAATTCATGTTCTATCAAGAAAAATCTCAAAACAATAATACCACCTAGGAATTATGAATCTTATGATAAAAATATGAATATTGTTTTTCTTTACATTATTTGATGTATGAATCTGCTTTGCTAGTGATTGCATGTATCTCTCATATTTGTAGACTCTAGAATCAACTTTGTAATGAAAGTTTAAATCAAACTTAATCATCACTCTATTCTAGATCTATACTTTGAAACTCTATTTTGGAATACATGCAAGATTAATATTAATCTTATGACATGACACTAAACCTAAAAATCATCATACTAGCTTTATCACTTATTGAATATTAGTAATTGTGCTAGTTATCTCATATCGTCATCTCATAAAAGTAGAAAAACTATGCGGCAATATATAACTCATCACATTAAACAAAACCCATAGTTTAAAAAGCATAAGTTGTCCAAAGATTATTCACCTTTGACTTAATATCTCACAATAGCAGGGGCGTAGGGTTGTATACATTAGAGACCTAACCTCTAAGACATGTCTTGTCCTTAACCGGGGAGGGTTCCAGTGGGGCCTTGAGAGGAACTGAGGGAAAGAGTGCTAGGTTGAGCGTTCTCTAGTGTGTGCATATGGGATTAACACCCCAACCTAACGACATGTGTGCAGCTCCTCATGCCCATCCGTCACTTAGTACGGGGCTAGGGGTGTATACATTTAGTCGGGGAAGTCCTTTAATCTTAGGACATACTTATAATACTCTTTGCATGATCATTTTTATTTACTTATCACTTAAATCATGCATATTTTGGGTTGTTTAATAAAAAATGTCCTCTTGTGTCTTTATAATTTATCTTTTCATGATTAATGTATTTTGTAAAAACACAACGAATTTGAAAAAGCCAAAGTTTCATGCAAATTTGATCCACTAGAGATCTCCAAAAATTCTGAAATTTTAGCATGGAACTACCCTAAGGACACATAATCAAAATCAAAAATCAAAAATTTAAAATTCTCAAAAAATCACGTACTGTTTGCCGCGCTATCACTAGCGTCGGTGCTAGCGTGCGTTTGTGATTTTTTTGTTTTTAAAATTTCTAAAAATCAACAAAATATGTTAGTTTATATGTACAAATTTATTTTTGTGTTTCTGTCTATTTTATTTTTGTTTTATTTGCATTATGAAAAATCAACTACAAAAATTCAAAATTCAAAAATACAAAAATATGTTTGTGTGATTTTTTGTTTTTATTTATTTAAAAAATGATAAAACTACAACAAAAAAACTGTTTGATCTTTATTGCCAATATCAAAGCATGTATGAATTCTATTATTTAGAATTATTTACAATGTTAAAATTTCTTCTTGAAATTACTATGAACATTGTTTTGTTTATCATGCTTTGATATATCTATTAAAGTGCATCAATTGTATTGAAAAATATGTGTAGAACCAAGCTTAGCATGCCTCTAAGTATGAGTAAATGTATTATGAATGAAAATGATATCTTTCACTCACTTATTTTGGTAATCAACATGTGTGTTTAAATCTAAAATGCTTGCTTGTGTATTGTATTTGTACAATGAATTAAAACTTGCATAAGTTTATTGCCTACACTACATTTGAATTGCACTTATGAAATTTAGAAAAGTGGTTAAGTTAAAAATTTGGGTTTGCAAAACAAGTGTATTCGGAGAATGTTGTCTCACAAATGTGAACAAAGAATTATATATGTAGACAAATATAACTCCACCAAGCACTACTTGAACCTCCTGATAAGTCTTCATAAAGCATTGTAAGGTTGAGCACCTTGGAAAGAATAGTAAAGTGTCTTGTGCAAACCTTGGTTATTACACCACTTTGTTAAAATTATGTGCATTAAAAGTGTGTGAAAGTAATTTACTTGTGTTTTATTGTGCACTTTACTTTACATATGACTTGTATTTTGTTGATTTAAATCAATTGTTAACATTGTCCAAAATATCACTTATGTGCACATCATTATCTTTCATAACACTGTCTTCTCATGAGTATTGGATTCTAATGCTTTATCTATACTACTCTTTATATAAAATGCACTAGATAACCTAGCAATGATACTCTACAATGTTTAGGTATCTCTTCAACTTAAAATTAAGTAACATTGTAGTATAATCTCTCTTTGATATGTTCATGTTCATGCTTGGTATCTTTATGAAAAAACTTTGAGATTTTCAAAAAGCTTAAACATCTTTCAATTTTGAACAATAACTCATATTTTTTACTTATGCTTTTTCATGCTTACAAAAGATGTTTCTTATAATCTTCCGCTTGCTTACAACTCTTATCTTTTTATTTGAAAATCTCTTATATACTATGCTTAAGCTCTTTATCATTTAATATATTACAAAAGCTCGATCATGCTTTATCATTTATAAAAATGGCCTTCTTACTACCCTCACCCCACCTTCTTTTGATAATACCAAAAGGGGGAGATTAATTGAAGAAATCTATATAAAAGAATATAGAAGATTAAGGGGAGATAATTCCTGTAATCTATCATTTAGGGGGAGTAGAACATAAATTACATTTATGTAGGGGGAGCATTAAGATAGGGGTAGTATGCACATTATCAAGCTTATATTATACTATAGTTGCACTATCATCTTGCTTATCCTATACTATAAACACTATTGTTTATTTCTTGCTTAGAGGATTTGTTATTATCAAAAGGGGGAGATTGTTGGACATGTGTGTCACATCCCTTTGTTTGAGAATAACAAATCCCATATTGTATTTGATATTGCTTGTAGTGTGTTTTATAGTGTGCAGGAACTATAGGTGTAATACTCCACAGGTAAAAGGCAGCATGGAATCAAACTTTTGAAAGGAGCAGCACTAACGCCAGCGCTAGCGCTACCGCCAGGCGCTTGCTCGTTCGACGAACTTGAAGCTCCGTTCGACGAAACTTTTCGTTCGACAAAAATTTTTGTTCGACGAATGTGGAACTCTGTTTGACGAAAATTTCGGTTCGACGAATATGGAACTCCGCTCGACAAAAATTTTGTTAGACGAATTCCGTTCGACGAAAGTTTGTTCTGCCACATCACCGACGGTTTCGCAACCGCTACCGCCAGCGCTAGCGCTACCGCCAGGTGCTATCTCAAGTTCGTGCACAGCGCAACGCCGTCGACGGTTTCACAACTGCTCCACACGAACAATACCACAGGCACTAGTAGCTACCGCAGGCGCTAGCGAGAAGTTCTATATATTGGAGCTTTGCTTCTCGTTTTGGCTAAATCCATCCCAGAAAGGTTGCTTGTGCCACAATTCTAGTGTTGTTTTGCTGCCGAAGATGGATCTCCCACTAAAAGCTTAAGGAGTATTCTGGAGGAGGACTACATCACGCTACATCCGAAGGAAGATCGCTTCGACCTCGCTTATACTACAACGATCCTTCATCTCCGACATCAGAATATCTCATAAAGGGAGTTTTATTATTGTTATCATTATTTTTATTCCATACTTTTTTGTAACCGTTTAGAGAATTCACCTTGTGTTGGCGACTATGTCTGGGTAGGACTTAGGGAGTAATTCACCTTGTGTTGGCGACTAGGTCTAGGTAGGACTTAGGGAGGAATTCGCCTTGTGTTGGCGACTAGTTCTAGGTGATTAGATCTAGGGGGCTCGAGGCCATATCCGGGAAAGGATTGGCTAGAGCGGCTTGAGGCCTTATCCGGGGAAGGATAGGCTAAAGCCAACCGGTTTGTGGGGATACAAGTCGGTATAGAGAAGGAAAAGAAATTTACTTTTGTACGCCTCCGATTTCTAGCGATATTGAAATCAAATATATGCAAACACCTTTTTATATAAATACAATCATGTCTCTATTTGTGTTTACTTGATTTCTCTCCTTTGGCGTTATCTCTAAAATATTGGTTACAAAGTTTTCAATTCAAATTACATTATCTAAATTGTTTATTTCAATCTCTTAATCATAAAACAATTTAGTACTCATTTCTAAACTTGAAAATTATGATATTCTCACAAATTAGCTAAATTGTCATTTTGCATTTCTCATATTATAAAACAATTTAGTAATTTTCATAAACTTATAAGAAAGAAATTTTATTCCCTTATTCACCCCCCCCCCCCCTCTAAGGGCGTCGTAAGATTCAACAACCTACCGGTTCGCCCCGCCCTAGCAAGGGGCAAGCCGAGGAGGTGGGCGACCTCCCAGGCTCGCCCAGCCCAGTGAGGGGGGCAAGCAAGGGAGGTGGTCAACCCCCTCTCGCCCGCCCCGGGAAGGTGTTCTGGACTGCGTTTAGCGCCTCAGAACAGCGGGATTTGGCTGTTCGCAGGCCAAACTTCGGGGGTATTTTCTTTATCCCGTAGGCCAGAATCTGGCTATTTGTAGACCCAGTTCCAAAAACTATAAATAAGCCCAAGGGGGGACCATTTGGGAGGGGCTCTCTTTTGGCCTCCTCTCCCCCTAAGTTCCTTTGTTGGGTGGAGAGAGCCTCAAAAGGTGCCCAAGCTTAGCATTGGCTTGGGAGGGGAAGTGCTCTAAGATCTTCCGGGTGTTTGGTGGGACCTCCTCTCTAAGCCCTTGGCCTTGTTCTTAGTTCCTTAGCCTCTTAGCCTAGATCTCTCCCTTGGGAGGAGTAAGTGTGAGGTCACCCCTCAACTTGTTCAGGGCCCGAACTCCTCGAGAGGCCAATTTATTGGTTTCAACATTATGGTGCGGTAAGCGTGGAGTGTGACCAACACAAGAAAATCTCAAGTTGAGCTCCATAGCTGGAGGTGGAGGAGGATCCGAATCAGGCCACTCGCATCCTCCGATGGTTGGAGTGACGTTGGAGATGTTTGAAAATTTTAGGCAGGAGATCCTGCTGTCCTTGCAGCTAACTTTTGTCGCGATAGGCGAATACAGGAGAGGAGGTGGTCCGGAGGTCCCGCCTCAGCAGGTGGCGAGAGCACTCCCGGCCAGCAATCCAGGAAGGAGGTACCAGTGGGGGGAGTGGGGAGGCATTTGTCCCCCACTAGCTCGGTCCCCAAGGAGGGGGCGAGTGGGGAAGTGACATACCCCCACTCGCCCAACCCCAAGGAGGGGGCGAGTGGGGAGGTGACATACCCCCACTCGCCCAGCCCCAGGAGGGGCGAGTGGGGAGGTGCCATACCCCCACTCGCCCAGCCCCAAAGCGGCGAGTGGGGAGGCGGCTAGCCCCCACTCGCCCAGCCCTAAAAGGCGGCGAGCAAGGGAAGTCCCTTTTGTAATTTGATCCTCTCAGCCCCGGTTTCCAGAGTGGTTCAGGGGCCGAAGATGTCTAACTACTCCGTCAAGTATGACCAATCCTACACATGCAGTGGTTCGAGGACATGGCCTCAATCTATCCGATGTCAGATGCCTTCCAGTGTCGACTCTTCGCCACCACTGTGAAGGAGAAGGCGAGGCATTGGTTCCACCCACTTCCCGTGGGGTCTATCTGGGCCTTCGGGGATCTGCGTCGAGGTTTTCTGTTACGCTTCTCGACGTCGAGGAAGAGAAAGAAGGATGTCGAAGCACTCTTCAAAAATTAAGCAAGAGCCGGGAGTGTCACTAGCTAGCTACATCGACAAGTTCCAGGAGGATGTCCTCCTCCCCAGGAGGTACCAGGGTTCACCCTCCAGCTCACCTTCAAAGTGGGGCTGTGGGAGGGGTTCTTCAAGATGAGCTTGAAGCGAAAGTTCCCCCTATCCTTCGAAGAATTGATGGAAAGGGTGGCGGAAGAAATCGAGAGTGATGAGGCCAACCCAGAGTTCACAAGAAGGTTGGCCAGGCTTAGTGAGCCATAGGCAAGGCAGCAGGGGAGGAGGGTAAAGGCTCCCAAGAGGAAGTTTGACCAAGAGGAGGACAACTTCCAGGAAGAGGGGGCCGACCTCCCAGGTGGAGGCAAGGACCGAAGGCACCCTCTCAACCACCTCAACAAACCAGACGATCATCCACAGAAGAAGAAGAAAATGTATGGGAGGAAGAGGGGCGTCTGAGTGGAGTTACCTTACTATGACTTCCATCAGGAGGAATGTCACGCGACGTCCACCTGCCCAGAGTTTCTGGAGATGAGGGCCAAAGGTCAACAATGGCAGCGACAGGAATAAAACCATCTCCAAGAGTGAGCATTGTGAGTGAACCTTGTATCGGCAAGTCCTTAGTTAATGTTAATTTTATCCCCGACTGTTTATGCCAGAATGTATTGTGCTAAGTGATTTTTCCCCTCTGATGGTTCCGCTGACCGGGCTCTCTCTAGCCGGCAGGGCAAGATGACCTTCCAGAGAGGCTAAGTGATTTTTCCCATCGGATGGTTGTAAGACCCCATTTTTTTTCTTTCAACTCCGGGTCTTATGCCAAGAACCGCCGTTTTGCGGTGACACCCACACTCGGGAAGGTCGACACTACAAAATGCCAATCCTGCCGGCATTATCGATCACAAAGAAGTTAAGCTTAAATAAACTTTAGAGAAGCCAAGTCCACATCACATATAAATGAACTATCATAAAGAGATGTCCACATAATCATAACTGAAATCAAAGATAGAAATAACAAGGGCTCCTGCACGATACATCAAATCCTCACAACATAAACACTCGCGGAAGCAAATCAACTAGTATTAACACTCACGGATCCCGACACTGGTGCTCCTGTGCTAGACTGCCCCGCCTTCATCTGCACCGGCCTCTGGTGCTGCTCCGTCTCTGTGGTCTCCTAAAATGATAAGGTCCACCGACCGTTAGTTAAAAGACTAAGCCTTATGTTCCCCACCGCACCCCCAATGGCTCCTAGGCACCGAGTGGGAGGATGAAGCGAAGGACAACAAGTGGTATAACAAAGAGCAGATGACGGTTGTTTACAGTAAATAACAGTAAGTAATGAATATCACAATTTACATTAAGGAAATGTCCTCTGTTTTTAATATTTATCATCTATCCAAATTTGAAGATTTATGAAGGAACTACCAAGAATACTTATGCCAAAATTAGGAAAAAATTACCAGACCTCTATATTGATCAGAAAAGTTCTCAGGCCAAATTTTAGAATTTATAAAGGCATATTAATCACTTACATAAATATTAAAGATCAAAAGGGCTTTCATTAGGAGTGAAACTTGGCTTAGGTATATGATTTGGATTTGGAAATCAAAAAGATAGAATATGACGGCTAAGGATCACACTAAACCAAGGTGAGAGTTTCCCAAAATTATCAAAAATTTAAACCTCGCATAAGAGTTGTTATGAGGCAAAACTCTCATATTTTTTCAAAAATGAGGTCATGAATACTTTTTTATATTATTTTTTTCACAGTTGGCCAATAATTTTTCATATTTTTTTTATATCCCTTTTTTTTCTTTTCATAATAGCTCCGAATAAGAAGTTGTAATTTCCTTATTTTCACAATTGAACCCATTGCAGAATTTTAATAAATCTCAAATATTTAGTGTGATCATGGGCTGGATGTTTTGGCTTTGGTGAAAATGAAAGGTGGAGATAGCAAAGGAAATAAGGTAAGGCCCAAAGTGTTTAAGCAATGAAAAATTTAAAAAGGTGGGAAAACAGGCTCAAACGATCAAAAGGTGGCCTAAATCACTTCTAAGAACTATGACAAACCTATGTAAATGCTTTGAGAATCGCTAGAGGCAAGTTCTAGCCGTCGAGAAAGAATACCCTTCCGTTCAAAAATGTGTAATATTTCTCTAGTAAGCTTTTACATACTCACTTGAATTTATTCACAGATTCTACCGGATTCAAGGTAAGAGTAAAACAAAGATTGTTTTTTTCGCAGTTAGAAAAAAATAAATCTAATTTTATGCTGAATAGTTATTTTGACATAGAATTCTACAAATGCGTGCGCTTAACTAGGAACACTGCATGAGGCAACAATTTTATTCCAAAATTCAAAATCTAATGAAGTATTAAAAATCCCTACGACACTATACAAAAGCAAATCTACTAAGGATTTTGCATATGAGTAAGTATAAAAATTCAGCAAAAAATTTAATTTTTTTTTTCTTGGACTTCCCAAGGTCAACCCGGTGAAGGGCTCGCAAGGTACTAAAGGCTGTGATGGGAATTCAAGCCCAAAGCGTCCTTTCCAAGAAATTTTATTTTTATTAGATTAAAAAAATATTTATGTATTTTTATTTTTATTTTTATTTTTTCAAATAAATAGAAATATAAGGAAAGCAATGCTACACCCCCATACTTAAAATTAAACATTGTCTCAATGTTTAAAACTAAGTATGAAGAATACTTGAAAGAAAATAAACTTTAAAAGAAAAATACATAAAAATAAAGATAAGCAAGGGGTGCCTCCCATGAGCGCTTTCTTTTTCCGGTCTTTAAGCTAGACGGTTAGTGTTAGCTAAACGGATATATAAATTTAAAATATACTGGCAACTCCCTTAATTCACGCGTAGGTGAATGTGTCTGCGTCAGTCGCACGACTACTCCTCCATTTATCTTGTGATTCTCCTTTTGTCCTTGAATTTGAATATGTAAATCCAAATCACCTATACATACCTGAGGTAATTTGGAAAAATAAAGATGAGCGGCATATGGATCATTGATTATTTGGGGTGGCAACGGCTCATCTTCAACCTGAAAATTGTTAGTGTATAAAGAATCACACATAAACGATTCAGCTAATTTTTCGCACGGAGGAGGCACTTGCGAAAATATAAAATTAAGCTCCGGTTGTTCCTTTTCTAAAATAAAATTTTCCGCAGAAAAATCTAGTGCACTACCAAGCGGAATAAGATTTTCGGACACTAAAATTTCATGAATTTTCGGTTGAATTATAATAGAAGAGATTTGCGAAAATTCTTGATAAAGAAAAGATGATCCGGGTGAAGTGGGGGAAGAAACTTGTTCTTCTTCTAGTTCATCCGGGGTGCCCAAAACATTAAGAATTTATTGGTAAGAGAAGTTTTCTTCATCTTTGGAAAAAGAAATTATGGGAGTACATAAACAATCATGTTCCTCCATAACTAAATTTTCCAAAGACAAGGAAAAAGCACTAGGAGAAATAAAATTTTCATCTAAAATCTGGGGTGGAGTATCAAATTGAAAAGCGGACATTCCCCAAAATTAGAGTACGAAAATTGCCGCATAAAAGAAGATAAACAAGAATTCGGATCGAAAGATTTATCTTCATCGCTCCGAGAGCTATCCGGGTGACCTTGCCACCAAGAATAATCTACTTCGGGGCTAGAAGAAAAATTATTAGAAGCAAAAAAATTATTCTCGTGAAAATTAGAAAAAATATTTTCCTCTATATTTGGGGGGGGGGGGGGGGCAGTATCTATTTGAATTGGCAGAATTTCCCAAAAATTAAAGAACGAAAATTGCGGTGTATAAGATGAAGAATAAATATTCGGATCTAAAGATTTATCTTCATTGTTCCGAGCGTTATCCGGGTGAGCTTGCCACCAAGAAGAATCTACTTCGGAGCTAGAAGAACAATTATTAAACGCCGAAAAATTATTCTCATTAAAATTAGAAAAATTATTTTCATCAAAGTTTAAAAAATTATTTTCATTAAAAGGGGAAAAATTATGATCGTAATTATTATCAAAATTGTTTGAATAATATTGAGAAAAATTATTTTCATAATAATTATTTTGAGCATATGAATGTAAATAACATTCCTCACTTTGAAGAGGCGCATTACAATAATAACAGCAATTTTGGCGTTTTTGTGCCGCTTCCAAAAGATAAACTTGGCTTTGAAGTTCGACAACTTTTACGGTCAATTCAAGTGATTGCATAATAAAAATAAAAAGGAAACAACCTTTACTCAAATGAATGGAATTTTAAAAATATTTTTATTATATAATTTTTTTTTCAAAAGCGGGTTAAATTAGTCCCGGATTTCCCAAGGTCAACCCGGTGAAGGGCTCGCAAGGTACTAGAGGCTATGATGGGAATTCAAGCCCAAAGCGTCCTTTCCGAGAATTTAGATTACGCTTTTTAAGATTTTTTTTTTGTTTTTTTTTTTAAACTTTAAAGAGAAGGGGGGAGAAGAAAGAGAACGATAAAATTAATAAATATTTCTTTTTTCGAAATATCAACCTTTTCCCTGGCAACGACACTAAAAACTTCATGCGCCAATCTATATCCGCAAACGACAACGGCAAGTGTACCGTATCGAATGTCGTATAGGTTATAAAAACCAAGGTCGTATTAGACTCGGGGCGGTTGAGTACTCTTACTTCAAGAAAGTCTCTATTATTTTATCAAATAGAATTTTGGAGTTGGTAACAAAAAAAATAAAAAAAAGTTCATGAAGGAGAAAGAAGAGAATGAGAAAACAAAAGAACTATTTTATTAAATGAAAAGAAATTACAACTATGAAAAGGAAAGGATATTACTTTTACCTACCGTCTGAGGGCAAAGTGTTTGTCGCAAGGACGGGTGTCTTCTTGTAGAAAGAGTTCTTGTCAAGAAAGATGCAAAAGGTAGAACTTGAAGAAGTTCAAGAACCACAAGTAGTGAATGAACCAGAGTTGGATTCTGAGCCAGGACTACAAGATGTTATAGCTAGAGAACCTGCTCAAGAGACACAAGTCCTACGTAGATCTGGTAGACCAAGATTTGAGCCTGAGAGATATGGATTTCTCGTGTCTCAAATAGGTAATGTGCTGCTTATGGATCATGATGATGAACTAGCGACCTACCAAGAGGCTATGAATGGACCGGACTCCAACAAATGGCTTGAGGCTATGAAATCCGAAATGGACTCCATGTATACAAACCAAGTTTGGAACTTGGTGGAACCACCTGAAGGGGTACGACCCATAGGGTGCAAGTGGGTCTTCAAGAAGAAGACCGACATGGATGGGAATGTACAGACATTCAAAGGGCGACTGGTGGCTAAGGGTTTCAAGCAAATTCCTGGTGTTGACCATGATGAGACCTTTTCCCCTGTTGCCATGGTAAAGTCCATTAGGATATTGCTTGCTATTGGTGCGTATTATGACTACGAGATCTGGCAGATGGATGTCAAAACGGCTTTCCTAAATGGAAACCTCCTTGAGGAAGTGTACATGACACAACCCGAGGGTTTTGTATCCCCAAATGAAGCCACTAAAATATGCAAGCTGAATAGGTCCATCTATGGATTGAAACAGGCCTCTAGGAGTTGGAATCTTCGTTTTGATGAGAAGATCAAAGAGTTTGGTTTTGTCAAGAACGAGGATGAACTGTGTGTTTACAAGAGAATCAGTGGGAGCATTGTTGTCTTCCTGATATTGTATGTAGATGACATACTGTTGATCGGGAATGACATACCTACCCTGAAAGTTGTTAAGAACAACCTAGGGAACTGCTTTTCTATGAAGGACTTGGGTGAAGCGACTTACATACTCGGTATTAAGATCTATAGAGATAGATCGAAAAAGTTGCTGGGTTTGACCCAGAGTACGTACATTGAGAAGGTGTTGAAGCGGTTCAACATGCTTGAGTCCAAGAAAGGATTTTTGCCCATGTCTCATGTTGTAAATCTCTCTAAGAACCAGTGTCCAAAATCTTGTGAAGATAAGGACCGCATGAAGTTGATTCCATATGCTTCGGCAATTGGGTCAATCATGTATGCAATGTTATGTACTCGACCCGATGTCTCTTTTGCTTTGAGCATGACTAGCAGGTATCAGTCTGATCCTGGTGAATGTCACTGGATAGCCGTAAAGAATATCCTGAAGTACTTGAGAAGGACTAAGGATGTATTCTTGGTATATGGTGGAGAGGAAGAGCTCGTTGTAAGTGGTTACACGGATGCCAGCTTCCAAACTGATAGAGATGATTCGAAGTCTCAGTCAGGGTTTGTGTTTTGCCTGAATGGAGGAGCTGTGAGCTGGAAGAGTTCCAAGCAAGAGACAGTTGCTGATTATACAACTGAGGCCGAGTATATCGTTGCGGCAAACGCAGCGAAGGAGGCTGTATGGATTAGGAAATTCATCGGCAAGCTAGATGTAGTTCCTAGCATTGTTGGTCCCGTAGTTCTCTACTGTGATAACAATGGTGCAATTGCACAATCTAAGGAACCTAGATCCCATCAGCGCTCCAAGCACATACTTCGGCGATTCCATCTTATTCGTGAGATTGTCGAACGAGGAGATGTGAACATTTGTAGAGTGCCGACTGAGGAGAATATTGCAGATCCACTGACAAAGCCTCTCGCGCAGAGAAAGCATGATGGTCATACTAGATCAATGGGTATACGATACCTGAGTGATCATCTCTAGTGGGAGTCTTGTGGGTTGCATGTAAAATATATATATTATGTTGGCTGTTTATTATTCATATGATGAATTGTGTACCAATTATTTCCTTTTACAATTAATGGCAAGTTCTTTTATTACGATATACTGTTTCTATATGATAGAATAAAATTTGTGATAAATACCCTTAGAATGTTCTCTTCCATAGGACATCAAGTACGTGACTTGAATGTGAGAGCCTATGATTTCGAAGCTTCATTCTTAAAAGGTCCCTGGTCGAGGTATCATCGTAGAAGCTTAGGGTGATGATGATACATTAAGACTAGCATGTGTGTTGACTGATGACCGGTTCTCACAGGTCATGATATTGTGATATCAAGTCATCACATGGGTACTTGTTAGTGAACAAGTTGTACTGGACAGACCCAACCTGAGACTACTTTGTGGATTGTTACTTAAAAGTGTCACAAGTAGGTCTCATTTGACAATGGTGTTGTGGTCCTTTGACCTGAAGTCACAGCATTCATCGAGTGAGGAAGAGCGTGCTTTGATGTCATCTAAAGTCTTCCTTGAAGATGGTTGATGATAAGGGTGGTCGTTGGGTACGTTATGAATCATTTGGGTGTTTGGGTGTGAGCAGATATGGGATTTGTCCTCCTATATAACAGGAGTTGCATCCATGGGCCCCTTGGTGGAATTGGACGGAGAAATGCATGGCCATGCTTGGTTGAGTCAATATGTGATATTGAGCTCACCATTCTCTCGAAGTCCGTTCTAGATCAAGAAACTTGGATTGAGCTATTATGAGGGTGACACGGTCCATGCCTCTAGTTCTTTCCGGATGTAAGGGACAAAGACAACGCTGGAACATTGGTCATAAAGGCTTATGAGTTATGAACTCTTATTGCTTGGGGAGCAATGATGCATTGCTAGATGCCGCTCATTGTATGTGAGGTTTTTGTTTGATACTTTCAAGATCAAGTGGGAGACTGTTGGAGTTACCATTGTGATCTAGAAGTGGTCAAACATGTAATGTCACTGCCAACGCGATATGAGCCTGTCGGGTCGCACATAAGAGCATGTGGAGAAGTTGGAAGATTGATTATGTTGGTAAAGGTTACCAATCACCATATAGAATGGGGGAAGTCCAGCAAATGTTGCTGCCTGAATTCGTCGGGTTTACACGGATAGAATTCGTCGGATTCGTTGGGATTCATCGGATTGTTCCGTGGAATCTCGACGAATTGTTACAGAGATCTTTAAGTCGGCAAATGTTGTCGTCTGACATGATTCGTCGGATTCGTCGGGATTCGTCGGATTATTCCGTGGAATCTCGACGAATTGTCACAGAGATCATTAACTCAACAAATGTTGCCGTCTGACATGATTCGTCGGAATTTGTCGGATTGTCCCGTGAAAACTCGACGAATGCTGTTCCGTGGAATCCCGACGAATTGTAACAGAAGCCCCTATTACGCTGTGTGGTCTGCGGATAGCGATTCTTCTAGAAGCTGTTTATCCTTTGGGTATAAATAGGACTTCTTTTAGGGTTCTCAATAACTGACGAAATAGAAGCCGACGGAAGTGTTCCGCTCTCGCTCGAACCCTAGACGGAAGGAGTTCCGTCCGAATCGTCTCCGCCGACTTCCTCTCCGACGATTGTCGCCGGTGTTGTTCTTCCTGAAGCGGATCTAGCAATCCGTTGAAGCGCAAGGTGTAGTCTTCTTCTCCCGGCTCGTGCGGACTACTATAGAGGCGTAGACATTATTCTACGTGAGAACTCTTGCAAAGTCGACGAAGGCAATCTTCTTCTTGGAACATCTTGGTTGGATTTGATCCAATCCCGCATAGGTAATTTCATACCTAGCATTTTGATTAACTTCTTGATTCAACATTCATGGTCGATCCGAATCTTTTGGGTTGTTTCTCTTCATTTCCGCTGCACCTACATTTGATGTATGGTTCTAGAAAACCCCAACATTCCCAACATTCGACAAATGGCTAGCGGCACTCGACAGATGGCTGCCAGCGCTCGACAAATTCCTGCCAGCGCTCGACAGTTTTCCAGCCAGCGCTTGACAGTTCTCCAGGCAGCGCTCGACAGTTTTTCAGCCAGTGTTCGACATTCTCTGAGCAGCGCTCGACGAATGTCAGCCAGCGCTCGACAAATTTCTTATTGAAGATCAGATCGACAAATATTGATTCCAGATCAATTCATACTTTAATATCAGTTATTTGTCAGTACTCTGAATACAAATCGACGACTCTAACGGATATATTCAGTACATTTGGACATATTCAAGTAAGGATATTATATTCTTAGAATATATTCTTTCTTTCCTTATTCCAAGACAGAAATAGCCGTTGACAATTAATGCAAAGGAATTTTACACGGCTAAGGAATTAAAGGGCCTGCCAAAGTCGTTTGGTTTTTGTTATTATTCCAAGAAAGGATTATTAACTGATTATTCTATTTCCAAAAATAGAATATATCAAGACATACTTTATTGTCTCCGCTCTCGACAGAATTCAAATATACTTACAGAATACAGAGAGACAATAACAAGAATATAGTGAAAAGAAGAAGAACACTCAAAAAAAAAATATTATCAGTCTTCTTCTTACTCCTCAAGCAGCAATCTCTACTTCTCTGAGAACATCTTCAAGTTCAATCTCTCAGATATTCTGCTGCAAGTTCAAGTCTTCTAAAAGAGCAACAAGGAATCTAAAGAACCTTTTCTTCTAGATCAATTTGCTACAGAAGATTTGTGTCTTCAAGAGAAAGCTTCTCCATCATCTGTCAAATACTTCAATCAGACAGGTGGAGCTTTACAACAAGTCCACTAGAGTCTTCTCTCAGCATCTTGACGGAGAAGAACACTATAACCCTTTTCTCACCTCTCTTGTACATGGTTAATACTCCCTTCAAAAGTGTACCTCCTTGGTTGAAAGACACCTGATCAAAAAATCTTGTTGGTTTTGAGCACCTGATCAAAAGCTCTGTGGTGTGTGGACACCTGATCAAAATCACCTTGGTGTTAGGGCACCTGATCAACCCTCCTAGTGGACTCCTACCAAGGGTGGTAGAAGAGTGGACTACCCAGATTTATTGGGGAACCACTATAAATTCCTTTTGTCCTCTGTGTTTGCTTATTTTCTGTGTTGTGCTGTGTGCTTTTATTTATTCAGTTTTTCTGCTTATATATTTATCTCACACTGCTTACACATATATATAACACAATTTTAATTCCGCTATAAAAACTAAGGAAAAGTTTTTAACACTCTATTCACCCCCCCCCCCCCCCTCTAGAGTAACTTAAGATCTAACCTCCACTTTCAATTGGTATCAGAGCGAGGTTGATCTTATTTACAGGCTAACACCTGGATCACAAAGGTCAATTAGATCTTAAATTAATTTAGAGTTTTTACTTTATCTATTTTCTGTTAAAAACTCATGGCACAGAACAAGGAGTACTCAAGCATAAGACCTCCAATGTGCAATCTTAGCAAGTTTGCACTTTGGAAAGCAAGGATTAGGCTTTATATGAACTCTATTGATGAATAAATTTTCAATGTTATTCTGATAGGGCCTCCAGCACCTACAACATCAACCAACACTGAAGCAACAATAGACAACACTACTGTCCCACCTCCACAATGGACAGAAGCACAGAAGAAACAAAGAAGTGCAGATGCTAAAGCCATGAACATTCTGGCTCAAACTATGTCTGATGACATATTTCAAAAAGTGGTTGAATGTACTTTAGCCAGAGAGATTTGGATCTCACTGAATAATATGGTTGCAGGTTCTGCAGATGAAAGGAAAGACAGAAGATCACACTTGATCTCTCTGTATGAAAACTTCAAGAAAGGAGAAACAGAGACAGTAGCTGACATGTATAACAGACTCAGTCTCATAATTAATAAGCTGAAATCTCTGGATAAAGTGATCTCTATCACTGAGGTCAATGACAAGATCTTAATGTGCTTCCCCAGCACATGGGATTCTAGAATCTAGCCAATCAAGGAAGCCAGAAGCCTCAATGAGATTACCACTGAAGCATTGTTGGGCAAGCTCAAATCCTATGAGCAGCTCATTAAATCCAGGGAAGCTGAAGCATCCACTTCATCTCCAGCAACAAAGAAAGAAAATAGCATAGCTTTCAAAGCAGCTGATGTAGAAGAAGAAAAGACTCCAAAGGATGAGAGTTTATGAGTCTCTTAGCCAAGATATTCTACAAAATGGCCAAGAAGGACTTCAGAAAGAAAGAGTCCAGATCAAGAGAAAAGCAAAGGTATGACAAATCAACTCCTAAAGAGGTTATTTGTTATGGATGCAGGAAGCCTGGACACTACCTGACAGAATGTCCAGAGAATCAAAAGAAAGAGAAGAAAAAGGACAAAGAAGAGAAGAGAAGCTCCAGCAAGTCTTCTTCCCACAAGCACAAAAAGAAGGGAAGAGGATTTATAGCAGAATCCTGGAGTGACACTGAATTTGAATCATCATCCAGCTCATCTATTGATGATGAAAAAAGTCAAAGGAAAGTGACCAATGTCTGATGGCAATATATGACTCAGCCAGTGAGTCAGAAGATACCTTCTCATCCAGCTCCAATGATGATGAAGATGGAAGAACTTTCTGCATGATGGCTATCAATGCCCCAGGACATAACTCTGAAGAAAAATCAGAATCTGAAGCAGAAGATGATGCAGATCAGGTATTATCCAATTTTGATTTTACCTCAGTGGAATTCAAAGCTGAATTCAAAGTGCTTTGCTTAAACTTACTGAAATCTGAGAAAGAGATTATCTCACTTAGAAGTAAGCTAGCTGAAATGAAAAATATAAGTGAAGAAAATAAAAATCTTAAGAAAGATTTGGCTGCCTCCAGGGAACAGATTGTTCTCATTGAGAACAAGTTGTCTGAAGCCAAGAAGTTTGAAGAATCCCTAAATGGGAGAAGCATCAAACTGATGTACATAACAAGCACAGTAAATGCTAGACTTAATAGCAAGCTGGGCTTGGGTGCCTCATCAAATGAGCCACATCTGATTAAGAAAAATATATTATCTACACCCATAAAATTCATATCTGCTAAAGGCAAAGAGGCTGTAGAAGCAAATAAAGTCATTTCAAGCAAGTCTGTTAAGAATAAAAGAATTCAGAAGAATTCGTCGAACGGAGCTCGACAAAAAGATTTCAATCTGTCGAACGGAGATCGACGAAAACTGAAAACAGATTTTCAGTATAGTAATTACATGGACGGCGTTCGACGAAATTATGCACATTCGTCGAACGGCGGTCGACGAATTTACCCAAATTTGTTGAACAGATACTATACACAGAATTTCAGGAATTCTAATTCTAAACACACTAAAAATCCTTTTACTGAATGGATTATACCTCCAAGGAGATATCATCCACAAGGCTATAAGGATCAGCCTGAAATGTCCTTTATTTCTGAGTATCGTGGTAAGACAAAAGGTCCCAAGGTAGTCTGGGTCAGAAACAACTAGTTTATGTTTATGTCTTTGCAGATACACAGCTGTCCAAGAGCAAGTGAAAAATGGAATTTGGACAGTGGATGTTCAAAACATAGGACAGGGAACAAGGCAAATCTGAACAATTTCAAGGCAAAGCTTGGACCAAAAGTCATATTTGGAGACTCCAACTGTGGACAGACCAAAGGCTATAGAAAAGTCAAGGTTGGAGAAGTAACCTTCAAAGAGGTAGCTTATGTAAAAGGACTGAAGCATAACCTTATCAGCATAAGTCAATTATGTGATGAAGGGTATCAGGTAACATTTAATAAATTGAATTGCCTTATTAAATCTACTGATGGTATTACTGTTTTATTAGGTATTAGGCAAGGTAATATATATTTAGTGAATTTTAATTCATCTACTTCAGAAGTTTGTTATTTAGTGATGTAAGCAAATCTAGTGAACTTTGGCATAAGAGATTAGGACATGTAAACCTTAGGACCATTGCTAAATTATCTAAGGACAATCTTGTTAGAGGTTTACCCTTAGGAATATATAAGAAAGAAGGTCTTTGTAGGGCATGTCAACTAAGCAAGCAAACTAAAAATAGCTTTAAATCATTATCTAAAAGTGATTCACCTAGAATCTTATATTTGCTATATATGGACCTTTTTGGACCTATAGCAACAAAGAGTTTAGGGGGGAAGTCTTACACTCTAGTTATTATAGATGACTTCTCTAGATTCACTTGTGTGTTCTTTTTGAGAGAAAAGTCAGATAACTTTAAAGTTCTTACAGACTTTCTTAAGAGCATACAGATTGAGTACTCTACTGTAGTTGTATTGATCAGAAGTGATCATGGTACTGAGTTTGAGTCTCTTCTTATGCAAGAATTATGTGAGATGGAAGGTATCAGGCATTGTTTCTCAGCTCCTAGAACTCCTCAACAAAATAGGGTAGTTGAAAGGAAAAATAGAACTCTAATTGAATCAGCAAGAACATTGCTTGCAGATGCTAATTTGCCCCTATCTTTTTGGGCAGAGTCTGTTAGCACAGCAAATTATGTTCTGAATAGAAGTTTGATACACAAACTTAAGGGAAAGCCTCCTTATGAATTACTTAAAGGGAAGAAACCTAAAGTTAACTATTTTAGAGCATTTGGCTGTAGATGTTTCATTCACAATAATGATAAGAAATACCTTAGGAAATTTGAACCAAAATCAGATGAAGGGATTTTCTTAGGTTATTCACTAATCAGAAAAGCATATAGGATCTACAATAAATCTACTCTTAAAATAGAAGAATCTATGCATGTTACTTTTGATGAAACTAACATGTTTTACAAGGAGAAGATTTCTTCTACAATAGAAAATCTGCAGGTACCTATATTATATGAGCAGCTAGATCAATTAGCTCTATATAAAGAAGGAATTCTGAATCCTGAACAGCAGAATGATGAAGAGAGTGAAGAAGAAATTCTCCCAGATTTTACTAAAAATTCAGTACAGATAATAGCAGATAATCCTCCACACGATATAACAGCTGAACAAATTCCCCAAGTGGAAATTATTGCTGAACCAGCTCCAACTACTGATCACATCACAGTTAGATATCATCCAATATCACAAGTAATTGGTGATATTTCAGCAGGTGTGCAAACAAGTTTTCTCTCTCAGATTGAACCTCAATCTCTACAAGATGCAGAACAAGATCCCAACTGGATCATTGCTATGCAAGAGGAACTCAATCAGTTTGAGACAAACAAAGTATGGGATTTGGTTCCTAGACCAAAAGACCATCCAGTGATTGGCACCAAATGGGTTTTCAGGAACAAGCTAGATGAACAAGGTAACATTGTGAGAAATAAAGCAAGACTGGTAGCTCAAGGATATTCACAGGAAGAAGGCATTGATTATGATCAGACCTTTGCTCCTGTTGCAAGACTTGAAGCAATCAGAATTTTTCTTGCATTTGCTGCATATAAAAAGTTCAAGGTACATCAAATGGATGTAAAGAGTGCTTTCTTAAATGGAGAAATCAAAGAAGAAGTATATGTGGAACAACCACCAGGTTTCATCTCTCCAACTCAACCCTCTTTTGTATTTAAGCTTAAGAAAGTTCTTTATGGTCTCAAACAAGCTCCTAGAGCATGGTATGAGACTTTAGCTAGTTTTCTTTTGGAAAACAATTTCTGTAGGGGCATAGTAGATAAAACCTTATTTTTCAGGATACATAAAAATAAAACATTCCTAGTTCAAATATATGTAGATGATAATATTTTTGGCTCTACTGATTCAAATTTGTGCAAACGATTTTCTAATCTAATGCAATCTAAATTTAAAATGAGTAGTATGGGTGATTTATCATATTTCCTTGGCCTTCAAGTGAAGCAAACTCCAAATGGAATCTTCATATCCCAATCTAAGTATGCTAAGGAATTAGTGAAAAGATTTGGTATGTCTGATTCTCCCACCATGAAAACACCCATGCCCTCAAATGTTGTTGTTGATAATATGATTCAGGGAAACCTGTTGATTCAAAAGTATATAGAGCAATTGTTGGCTCACTACTTTATTTAACAGCAAGTAGGCCTGACATAATGTTTGCTACCTGTATTTGTGCTAGGTTTCAAGTTAACCCCAAAGAATCTCACTTAATTTTATTAAAAAGGATTTTGAGATATATAAAGGGTTGCCCTAATCTAGGTCTTTGGTATCCAACAACATCTGAATTTGAATTAACTGGATTCTCAGATTCAGATTATGCAGGATGCAGTGTAGACAGGAAAAGCACATCAAGAACTTGTCAGTTCCTTGGTGATAGGCTTGTGTCTTGGTTTTGTAAGAAATAAACATTTGTGTCAACATCAACAACTGAAGCTGAATACATTGCTGCTGGCATTTGCTGCTCACAGATGTTGTGGATACAAAATGAACTTCTAGATTATGGTGTCAACTTAAATAATTCAACTATATTTTGTGACAATACTAGTGCAATATATATAGCACAAAATCCAGTTCTCCATAGTAGGAGTAAACACATAGAAATTAGGCACCACTTCCTTAGGGATAATGTGGATAAAAATAAAATTTGCCTACAATTTATTTCTACTGATTTACAAAGAGCTGACATTTTCACCAAGACATTGGATGAAAAGAAGCATATCTTCTTTATAAATCAAATAGGAATGATAGATGGAGACTCAATCTGTAAAAAAAAATTAACATTTCTATTTATCCCCAAAATTCGTCGAACGGAGAACGACGAATTTGTATTATTTGTCGAACGATGGTCGACGAAACCTCATAACTTCAGTATCGATAAAGAAAATTTCACCTGTCGAACAGTGGTCGACAAAAAAGATATTTTTGTCGAACGGCGTCAGACGGAGACCTAAGTCTTTTTGACTTCTGTTTTTATTAGGTTTTTGCCGAACGCCGCTCCACAAATGCGCCCCCTTCTCTGGTCTATATAATCTCTAATTTATTTCTTAATAGATCGCACCTACAGAAATCATTTCCCTCCAGTTCCCCTCTGCACTTGATCTTTCTCTCTTGCAGGTACAAATGGCGATTTCTCAAGCCGCGCTCTACTCGATGAAGTTCGATGCCGGGTTTGACATCGACATGGAATCTTTTGCACGATCCGACCAAGTATTCAAGGATATTCTTCAACTCTTTGAAGATTAACAGTTAAAGAAGTTAATGAGCATGAGGATAAAGCTACATGTCGCAGAAATTAAAGAATGGGCTTACACGGCTAAGCCAAAAGATGAGAGCATAACTGGAACAATCTCGGGACATCAGGTTTCTCTTTCCCCAACTATCTTATCTGAAATTTTTGGTTTTGTGAATGGTGATGATGATATAGAGATAAGTTCTGATGAATATGAGGAAGCTTTGATTAAAATGGGTCATTCCTCTAGAAACCCTAATCATCTGCTCAAGAAAAACTTGTCTTTGGAATATAAGTTTTTATCAGATATTGTTAGAAAGGTGTTGTTAGGCAAAACAACAGGTCATGATTATATCAAAAGGCACCATTTTCTGTTGATGGTGGCCTTGATGGAAAGGAAGAAAGTTAATTGGGGATCAATACTTTTTGAGTTGATTAAGAAGAAAGTGTCTAAGGATAGTGTCTGTTTTGGAAGAATCATAGGTATTGTGTTGCAGGAAAGGCACCTAGACCTTCTGGTCTCTCCCAAAGTAACCATAAATGCTAGCAAGAAGCTGACCTAAGCTCTCTTTGCAAAATGGGAAAAGGTGTTTCCAAAGAAGAACCCAGGAGCAGTTGCACAAAATAAAGCTTTTGAAGGCACCAGGACTGAACAAGTCACTCCCTCAACCCTTCTAGAAGCTCCTTCTCCTCCTCTTGTTTCTTCTCCTCCTCTCCCATCTCCACCTCAGAATTTTTCTCCTACACAAACTCCACCTCCAAATTTTCCTACTCCAATTGATGACATTCCACCTCCTTCATTTACTCTTCTACCTCCTCATACTTCTCCACCTCCATCTTCAATTCATGATGACCAACAATCACCCATACATCACTCTTGTCATATTCATTCAAACATCCCTCAATAACATGCCAATGTTTCAAACATCTTTGTACCCACTTCCATCCCATCTACTTCCCAATCATCCTCATCTCATCCACCTGAAATGTTATTTCTACATTTTCAATCTGTTGCAGATCAAATTCTTGATTACACTCTCCCTAAGCTTGATCAACTCCTGGATGCAAAACTTGCTCCAGTTCATCATTATCTTTCAAATCTTGACTCCATATTGGATGCAAAACTTGCTCCAATTCTTTCAGCCATTTCTGAATTATCTTCTAAGATATCTTCAACTCCTTCCTCCTTTTCTGTCCCTTCTTCTAGGGGCCAAGATTCAGGTCTCCCTGAAGCTAGGCAGGGGGAGATGCCTTATGAAGAAGCTCCATAAGCTCATGTTTCAGAAGGGTTAGTGTTTGAAGAGGACCAAGAAGCTCCAGTTTTAGAAATTTCAGTATTTGATTCAGAAATGATTGACTTCTCTACAGTTTCAGCAGTACCAGCTACAGAAGAAATCAATAATATCTATATTCATCACTCTTTAGATATTATTCATTTGCTATCTAAGTTCAATTCTATTTACTCAGTTCTGCTAAAATCTCATGAATATTCTAGAGCAATTGTTCCATACAATGCTCCTGTTGATAAAGTTCTGTTGAAAAAGATTATCAAAAGTTTTGAAGATCAGATTGTTGAAACAGCTCCTAAGTCAGTTCAAGTTCAAGATCCAGCAGAAGTATCAGTGATTATTCCAGAAGAAAGTTTCAAAGGCTTTGTTGTTCCAATTTTTGTTTTTGATGATTCCCCTATTCCAAACTTTGATGAAATCTGGAAAGCAGAGGATGAAGCTTATGAAGTTGAAGAGCAAATAATCAAAGATCTTAAAATGGTCAATGATTTATATGATAATCCAATTCTTTCTTCTGACTCTAATGAAGATGATAATGAAAGTGATTCTGATGATACATTATCAAGGAAGAGAAAGAAAAGAAAAGAAAAGTCAAAGGCTGTCCCCAAGCCTCCAAAACCTGAGAATGATATCCCTTATTATGTTCTTCATAACATTACTCTTGACAAATATACTCCCCATTGGATGAAATTCTCAAGGAATGAGAATAAAAGAAGAAAGAAGATGAAGAAGACAGGTTACTATTCTGACAAACCTGTCAAATTTAACCATCCTCCTCCTCCTCCAGCAGCAGGCTCAGCAGCACCATTTTCCTCGTCTCAGAAGTCCACCCCTCAGCAATCAAGGAGACCAGCTAACACAAGTGGTTATCAGAGTTATTGGTCTTCAGGACTCCCTTCAGATTCTTCCAAAAATGTTTCCACAAAATACATATATCATATATCTGATGGATCCATGCACAAGAAAAGAAATATTCCTTTGACAAACCTTCAGTACAGGACACTGATCTTGATGAAATGCCTTATTTCCCAATTGATACAGAAGCTGAAGAAATAGCACAGATGGCTAGATTCAGGGAAAATATTGCTACAGCTCAGATAAATAAAGCTAAAGCTGAAGGAAAGGATTATTCTCAGTATTCAACTATGTTAGAATATAGAAGAAAGGAATTTGAAAAGTATAAATCAAGGAATCTTTTCAATGTTGAAGAATTCTTGATCCAGCACCCACAAGCAGTTGTTATTCAAAGCAAATCTCAAACCATTCTGGGAGCTCAGGATCTCTACTTGAGCAAGAAGAAATCTGAAGATCCTAACAGAAAGATCATTTTCAAGCCTCCCTCTGCAAATCAATGAAAGGTTCAGACTTTTTTTTGTGTTTTTGTTTATCACTTTGATTGTAAAGTTTATAAACTCAGAGCACTACATTTTATTCTATCTGCTGAAATGGATTTACATTCTGTCAGATATATATTTTATGCTCTGTTGTTTATCTTTCTATTGTATTTATTTTGAATGATTGTAAAATTGTGTCCTAACCCAAATAGGGGGAGATTGTTGGAACAACCCTATTACTGATTTGGGCTAGGATCACTATGTGTCGAACTAGGATCAAGTTGACCACATTGTATAGTTTAAGGGTCAAGTATTTAGGCTGATAGATTAGCTAGAACTTAAGGAAAATTTAAGTTCCCAGCGTTCGACAAATGGCTAGCGGCACTCGACAGATCGCTGCCAGCGCTCGACAAATTCCTGCCAGCGCTCGATAGTTTTCTAGCCAGCGCTTGACAGTTCTCCATCCAGCGCTCGACAGTTTTTCAGCCAGTGTTCAACATTCTCTGAGCAGCACTCGACGAATGTCAGCCAGCGCTCGACAAATTTCTTATTGAAGCTCAGATCGACAAATATTGATTCCAGATCAATTAATACTTTAATATCAGTTATTTGTCAGTACTCTAAATACAAATCGACGACTCTAACGGATAAATTCAGTACATTTGGACATATTCAAGTAAGGATATTATATTCTTAGAATATATTCTTTCTTTCCTTATTTCAAGACAGAAATAGCCGTTGATAATTAATGCAAAGGAATTTTACACGGCTAAGGAATTAAAGGACCTGCCAAAGTCGTTTGGTTTTTGTTGTTATTCCAAGAAAGGATTAAAAGCTGATTATTCTATTTCCAAAAATAGAATATATCAAGACAGACATTATTGTCTCAGCTCTCGACATAATTCAAATATACTTACAGAATATAGAGAGACAATAACAAGAATATAGTGAAAAGAAGAAGAAGAACACTAAAAAAAAATATTATCAGTCTTCTTCTTCCTCCTCAAGCAGCAATCTCTACTTCTCTGAGAACATCTTCAAGTTCAATATCTCAGATATTCTGCTGCAAGTTCAAGTCTTCTAAAAGAGCAATAAGGAATCTGAAGAACTTTTTCTTCCAGATCAATCTGCTACAGAAGATTTGTGTCTTTAAGAGAAAGCTTCTCCATCATCTGTCAAATACTTCAATCAGACAGGGGGAGCTTTACAACAAGTCCACTAGAGTGTTCACTCAGCATCTTGACAGAGAAGAACACTATAACCCTTTTCTCACCTCTCTTGTACAGGGTTAATACTCCCTTCAAAAGTGTACCTCCTTGGTGGCAAGACACTGATGCGAGTATTCGGCAAGTGCATCGGTCGCGCAAGTAATAAATTTTGGGAATAGAATTCCCGAGTGTCGGTCTCTTGAGGAACACAGTAAGGTGGAGTTTATTATCGAGGAAGGACTTGAGATCGAAGTCCTGCAGTAGGTGGAATGTGAACGAAAGGGTCTTTGAGGTTTGCAAACAAAAGTAAATACTACGCCTACTCCTATGCAATGCCGCTATGCAATGCTTCGATCGGCGGGATGGAAACTAGGCAGGCCTTGAGCGCGCTGCGTCGAAAGGGCGGATGGACGAGAAGGCTAACGGGAACGAGCTATGCAGGCCTTGAGCGCGCTGCTTCGTTAGGCGAGTGGAATACGGGCTGCGATGCCACGCTTCGGTGGCCGGATGGGCGAGTAGGCTTACGGATTGAGGGTCGCAAGCACCTCATCGACAAGCACGCCACTAGCAATTGCTAGTGCGGCACCGGACACGGTAGTGGAGCGGAAAATCGATGGGGGTGCACCTCATTAACACAAATGAACAAAATGATTTCATAGACATGAAATTAACAATACTAACATAGTTCATAGCGTTCATCATCAAGATAAAGAGAATACAAACAAATACAACCACATAAGTAGAAGAAAAAGGCAAGAGATACGACCGAATCCGGAGTCTCGTTGTAGATTCACGGTAGGAAGCACCGGGTTGTCAATCCGCGTCCTAGCTCGGTCCCAACTGTGTCCGGGGTAGAGGAGGGCTGTCACACCTCCCAATGGACCCGTCTTCTCCAGCGATTTACCATCCGGCCACGTCTAATGCGAAGAACCTCTTCCTTAGCGATGAAGATGAGTGTAGGATCCCTTCCTTTAAGCCCTTGGATGATGGAGGAGGCCTAGGGTGCGAAAACCCTCTGAAAATGGCGAAAACGGCGGACAGAACGGAGCTCCCAGGCGTAATCCCGACCTAATTCACGATCAGGTCATTATATAGGCGCTAAATTAAACAGCGCGCACGGTCATTGGCGCACGACCAGTGGTCGTGCGCACTAGAATCCTGTGATCGTGCGCCTGTCTGGGTGGAACCTGCAAGACACGAAATTTATAAAATAAAATGTTCGCACGACCAGTGGCGCACGACCGGTGGTCGTGCGCACCATCGTCGGTGGTCGTGCGCAATAGATGAAACAGAACTCATAAAATTACTGTTAAGTGCGCACGAAAAGTGGCGCACGACCGGTGGTCGTGTGCACTGGAGTTGATGGTCGTGCGCACTACAACAAACAGAACTCGGAAATTAAATGGTAAGTGCGCACGAGCAGTGGCGCACGACCGGTGGTCGTGCGCACTGGCATTGATGGTCGTGCGCACTGCACTAAACAAAACTCATGAAAAAGGTGTTAAGTGCACACGATCAGTGGCGCACGACCAGTGGTCGTGCGCAATAGAACCGGTGATCGTGCGCAGTGTTCCTGTGCAGAATTGCACCGGGAACACCTGCACGATTCCTATTCCAGCACAACCACGAATCTAGCCACTGAAAGTGGCACCTAACGGAGCATGAAAACTACTAATGAAGAAAAGCATGAAATCACACCAAAATGGGCCTAGAAGTGCACCTAGCATGGATTATCAAATATAAGCTATAACAAGGCTATAGTGCGGTGAATTGACTAAATAACGGCCCGGATGAGTCCATAAATATGTATATGATCAGGACTCATCACACCCCCAGACTTAACTGTTTGCGCGTCCCGAGCAAACGAATCCGGCAGAGTATGAAAACGATAATTAACATAGAGAATTACACAAGGGAGTACGGTGCGAAGTAACATACGCATGCGAGTAGAGATTCTAGCAGAAGGAGATTCTAACTGTGCTAACTAATTTACATGAGTATTAAAGTGTAAGTAAAGATTTAGTTATACTCAGTTGGAGAATTATGAAGAATTTGACGATCATGCCCGGTGTGAAAGTGACAAGATACTGAGGCGGGTGTTGCAAAAGATCGGGGCTTAGGAATAACTCCGCTGAAATCCATCAACGTCGTGAACCATAAGCTTGCCCGGTCACACTCTCTCCATGGCGCTAGCACTCTCGCAAGTCAAATCAGTAGGGCTTTTAGGATTAAGACGGGGCTTAGGTTACGGTATGATATTCAAAGTTAAACACGATGGCTACGCAACCCAAGTGAGCTAAAGAACGCTGCACCACTCAAGACCAACAAACAATGCTTGTGTGACACACCCCCAGACTCATCATGAAAACCAGGTGTGCACACGGCCTACTTCACAAATACCAACAGATTTTTTTTATTTAGCTCGGAAGGATTTTTTTCAAAATACTCTTTTTTTTTTCTTTTAACATCTTTTACTTCTTTTAAATATCCTCCGGTTGGTTCAAAATCAGCAGATAGACTTTATTTTCTCGTCATAACACAAAGATTCCACACACCACACATGTTGAGAATTATGAGCGTAGTTTAAAACAATTTGGTTGCGGGTGTAGGATAGGCTTCAGGCTTTGGTTGATGAAGAGGAGCTGAACAAAGGATTGGTAGGCACAAATTTGGCTTGCAACGGTGAACGAAATGGACATGGAATAACAAAGCTCAAACTAGCCAAAGGGTGGCCTACATCATGTTTAACTCGACGAGTCGCTCTCACCCATGCTTCAAGAGTCGCTTGGGGCAAGTTCTTAGCCCACGAGAAAGGTAAACCTTCCTCCCGACTCGAGCAACACACGACTAGCACTCGTACACACAAAACACCGGGTTATCGTCAATTTCATTCAAATTCACCACTTGAGTATAATAAATCTAAATTTACGCAAAAATACTAAACATAAATTAGATGCATAGAGACAATCTAGTTCTACTCAAGTTCTACCATATCATGCAAAGTGACTAGAACACTACACGAGTCAACATCGCACTCCAAATAATAATTCCTAAGTTAACAACCTATTTCACATTCCAACCAAAATAGTTTAACCGGAACAACAACAAAAAGATAAGCGCGCACTCAAGTGGGTGAAGTGGTGTGTGAAGCATGAAAACAATGATAATGACAAGGATACAAAAGAAACAAACTTCTAGTATGCAGTGCAACTCGTGCACAATGAATGACAACATACGCTCCCCCAGACTTAGTCTAAACAATACATCTAGAAATTGGAAGCTAAAAGAGGGGAGGAAGTGTTACCCAATGCTCAGCAAGTGAGCATACCAGAAGGTGCGTGGAAATCTGAAGCAAACCCGCCATTAAGAATTTGCAATGAGTACCTGCAGGGGTGAGCTCCACAAAAACAAAAGAAAAAGACAAACTAAAATAAACTACAGCTAACTAAACATGATTAGAAGAAATAAAAATGCAGGAAAAGTAAGATAACTACTGGGGTTATTGTCCTCCCAGCACGACTTATTCAAATTGAAAACAGTTCTAGCTAATGGGTCTATGAAAAGAGAAGTGCACAGGTAACTGTTCTAATATGCGTGTCGGTAGCGGGTACCGATACGGCAACAGAACAGTCACGCCTCTACCCGAATATAAATAATACCTGCTCGTCACAGGTAGAGGGAATAAAAAATAAGAAGAGGAGGAATCCTCACTCAACTCACCAAAAATATCCTTGCCCAGCAAGGTATCGTCAACAGCAAGGTGGCAGGAGGAAAAGGCAATGAGTGGAGCTTCCTCTACGGAGGGAGAATAAACCTCCTCGCATGAGAGGATGCTCGCATCATTGACTTGAGCAAACAGCTCCAAGTCCTCCTGAAGTACCTGTGAAGATTCAACATGCACAGACTCAGATGAAGGAAGGGGATCAAGAAATAAATAAGGCGAAGAACATAAATCATCGTCAATCGGGGGAGTGATCCCGGTCTCACTCCCATCAGGTTGGGGAAGTAAAATAATGTTAGCATTGTCATCAATGCTACAAGATTCGGCGGGATCAATGGTGGCCAGGCTTAGGATTTGGACTTCCTCCACCGGTGTTGAGGAAAACTCCTCTTCACCTAGAAGGTTGTCCTCCTCCATAGGAATAGGCACAACATTCAGATCACCCACCTCATCCTGCGACACATCATCAACAATGTCGTCGGAGATGAGAGTAGTATGCACAACAGGGGGAAGAATCGAATCCACTAGAAGTGGTGGGTGCACATGGAGAATCGGCTCAGCAGTGTCGGTGCATAGATCAGCCGCACATCCGGTGACCATGTCCATGCCATACCCTTCAAGATGTGAAGGTGACAAAGACACATAACCGGATGTTGAAGGTGTGCCGCCAGAGTTAGGAGTTGGGACGATCCGGATATCCGGTTCGTCATCCTCGTCCAATTGGCGAAGATACTCGGCACAGTCCTTCAAGACATGATCAGTGCTACGACAAAACCGGCACTGCCTTGCGGGCCTCTTTGGCACAGCGGGAGCTGGAGCCGAAAAGAAGTATGACGGTAAAGGCTCAGCAGAGTAGCCATAAGACTTACGCGCACCATATGGAGTACCAGATGAAGTCGGTGCTCCATATGCTGGGCTATAAGAATTATGCCTACTATTCTCCGTAGGGCATTCATCACTAGAGTGGGAGGTATCTCTACACCAACGGCAACGGATATTGAGATGTGCCCACATAGTGTAAAAATAATACGATTCAAAATAAAAATGTTATTGTGCAAATACTATACCAAACATAAATTACTAAAGCAACCTAATATAAAACAAGAAGAAGGAATAAAAAGAACAAAGATAAAATAAAGGATGCAATTTACAAATGGAAGGGCTTTCCTCTCAAATTCTCCCTCTCCAGAAAACTCACACGACTGTGTTCCCCGGCAACGGCGCCAAAAACTTGATGCGAGGATTCGGCAAGTGCACCGGTCGCGCAAGTAATAAATTTTGGGAATAGAATTCCCGAGTGTCGGTCTCTTGAGGAACACAGTAAGGTGGAGTTTATTATCGAGGAAGGACTTGAGATCGAAGTCCTGCGGTAGGTGGAATGCGAACGAAAGGGGCTTTGAGGTTTGCAAACAAAAGTAAATACTACGCCTACTCCTATGCAATGCCGCTATGCAATGCTTCGATCGGCGGGATGGAAACTAGGCAGGCCTTGAGCGCGCAGCGTCGAAAGGGCGGATGGACGAGAAGGCTAACGGGAACGAGCTATGCAGGCCTTGAGCGCGCTGCTTCGTTAGGCGAGTGGAATACGGGCCGCGATGCCACGCTTCGGTGGCCGGATGGGCGAGTAGGCTTACGGATTGAGGGTCGCAAGCACCTCATCGACAAGCACGCCACTAGCAATTGCTAATGCGGCACCGGACACGGTAGTGGAGCGGAAAATCGATGGGGGTGCACCTCATTAACACAAATGAACAAAATGATTTCATAGACATGAAATTAACAATACTAACATAGTTCATAGCGTTCATCATCAAGATAAAGAGAGTACAAACAAATACAACCACATAAGTAGAAGAAAAAGGCAAGAGATACGACCGAATCCGGAGTCTCGTTGTAGATTCACGGTAGGAAGCACCGGGTTGTCAATCCGCGTCCTAGCTCGGTCCCAACTGCGTCCGGGGTAGAGGAGGGTTGTCACACCTCCCAATGGACCTGTCTTCTCCAGCGATTTACCATCCGGCCACGTCTAATGCGAAGAACCTCTTCCTTAGCGATGAAGATGAGTGTAGGATCCCTTCCTTTAAGACCTTGGATGATGGAGGAGGCCTAGGGTGCGAAAACCCTCTGAAAATGGCGAAAACGGCGGACAGAACGGAGCTCCCTGGCGTAATCCCGACCTAATACGCGATCAGGTCATTATATAGGCGCTGAATTAAACAGCGCGCACGGTCATTGGCGCACGACCAGTGGTCGTGCGCACTAGAATCCTGTGATCGTGCGCCTGTCTGGGTGGAACCTGCAAGAAACGAAATTTATAAAATAAAATGTTCGCACGACCAGTGGCGCACGACCGGTGGTCGTGCGCACCATCGTCGGTGGTCGTGCGCAATAGATGAAACAGAACTCATAAAATTACTGTTAAGTGCGCATGAAAAGTGGCGCACGACCGGTGGCCGTGCGCACTGGAGTTGATGGTCGTGCGCACTACAGCAAACAGAACTCGGAAATTAAATGGTAAGTGCGCACGAGCAGTGGCGCACGACCAGTGGTCGTGCGCACTGGCATTGATGGTCGTGCGCACTGCACCAAATAGAACTCATGAAAAAGGTGTTAAGTGCACACGATCAGTGGCGCACGACCAGTGGTCGTGCGCAATAGAACCGGTGATCGTGCGCAGTGTTCCTGTGCAGAATTGCACCGGGAACACCTGCACGACTCCTATTCCAGCACAACCATGAATCTAGCCACTGAAAGTGGCACCTAACGGAGCATGAAAACAACTAATGAAGAAAAGCATGAAATCACACCAAAATGGGCCTAGAAGTGCACCTAGCATGGATTATCAAATATAAGCTATAACAAGGCTATAGTGCGGTGAATTGACTAAATAACGGCCCGGATGAGTCCATAAATGTGTATATGATCAGGACTCATCAGACACCTGATCAAAAAATCCTGTTGGTTTTGAGCACCTGATCAAAAGCTCTGTTGTGTGTGGACACCTGATAAAAATCACCTTGGTGTTAAGTCACCTGATCAACCCTCCTAGTGGACTCCTACCAAGGGTGGTAGAAGAGTGGACTACCCATATTTATTGGGGAACCACTATAAATTCCTTGTGTCCTCTATGTTTGCTCATTTTCTTTGTGTTGTGATGTGTGCTTTTATTTATTCAGTTTTTTTGCTTATATATTTATTTCACACTACTTACACATATATATAACACTATTTTAATTCCGCAATAAAAACTAAGGAAACGTTTTTAACACTCTATTCACCCCCCCCCCCCCTCTAGACTAACTTAAGATCTAACATCCACTTTCAGATTGGCTAGAGCGGCTTGAGGCCTTATCTGGGGAAGGATAGGCTAAAGCCAACCAGTTTGTGGGGATACAAGTCGATCGGTATAGAAAAGGAAAAGAAATTTACTTTTGTACGCCTCCGATTTCTAGCGATATCGAAATCAAATTTATGTAAACACCTTTTTATATAAATACAATCATGTCTCTATTTGTGTTTACTTGATTTCTCTCCTTTGGCGTTATCTCTAAAGTATTGGTTACAAAGTTGTCAATTCAAATTACATTATCTAAATTGTTTATTTCAATCTCTTAATCATAAAATAATTTAGTACTCATTTCTAAACTTGAAAATTATAATATTCTCACAAATTAGCTAAATTGTCATTTTGCCTTTCTCATATTATAAAACAATTTAGTAATTTTCATAAAATTATAAGAAAGAAATTTTATTCCTTTATTCACCCCCCCCCCCCCCCCCCCCTCTAAGGGCGTCGTAAGATCCAACAAGTGGTATCAGAGCCAGGTTATTCCAAACGGTTTAAAAACCAGGAATAATGGCGTCTCATGATCTCGCTTCTACTAGTGGGGGAAACTTTCTTATAAATGAAAAATCTTTATCACCACCTTTATTTGAAGGCAAAAATTATAAAGGGTGGAAAATATTAATGAAATCATTTTTTAACTCATATGATATCAAAATTTGGAATACGGCAATTATAAGACCAGCGGATGAATCAAATAAATTGGAATGTCATTTAAATGCGAAGGCTATGAATACTTTATTTTGTGCTTTATCAAAAGATATTTCCAAATTTATTTATTATTTTACTAATGCTTACAAAGTTTGGAAAATTCTTGATGAAATGTTTGATCTTCCGTGTATAGGTTTGGAGCATGCACAACATTTGGAAAACATTCAAATTGGCACAAGCAATCAAGAAAGAATCTCTCAGGATGAAACCATAGAGAGCACATCAAGTGGAAGAGAAGAAGAAATGTTTTCTTTGGAAGAGGAGTGCCAAAACGATGTTAAAGGAACTTTATGTTCAAATCTTGTCTCTCCCTATAGCAATGTAAGTAAATCAAATTCTTCTATCTTTGTGACTAATTCTATTTCCACGTTACATATGCTACAAATTGCTAAACGTAAAATTAAGAAATTGAAAATTACAAATGATAAATTACGTTTAGAAAATAAAAGGTTAAAAGCTAATGTTAATGTAGAATCTAATTATGATGTGGCTTCTCTATCTTGCTCTTTAGTTGAAATTTCTACTCCTTGTTTTGATTGCAATTTTTTAAAAGAAAAATTCAAAGATATTGAAAAAGGGCTCTTAGTTTCTAAAAAGCATAATGAAAAATTGATATTTGAAAATGATGTTTTAACTTGTAAGTTAAGACAATTAAAATCTTTTGTTGAAAAAGTTCTAATTTCTAGTAATGACTTTCATCATAAGATTTTGAATAACAAAGATAAATTAACTTACAAAATCATTTCTAAAAAGGACCATTTTCACACATCAACTCAAAAGGAGTTTAGTTTCAAAAGGAATTTAGACCCTCACAAAATTCTAATGAGTCAATATTATAAGTCTCAATATATTTTCAATCATGACTCATATTTAAAAACTCCATTTCATGAAAATCAAACTACAAAATATTATCCTTCATATTATAAGAGTACGTCTATAAGAAAGAGTGGAAATGAAAATCATCAAAATAATAATCAATCTTTTAAAGCATATTGTAACTCACTCTTTCAACAATCACTTCTAAAGAAAGACAATCACTCTTATAAACTTTCAAAGAATCCATGTAATAAAATTCATTATGATTATCAACATCAATCTATTTTGAAAAATAATTTGAATAAACATAAATCACAAATGAATTATTTTTCAAACAAATATAATCATATAAAGATGTCACATAATCATAACATGAATTTAAAAGATAAACAACCAAGGTATGAATGGAGACCCTTAAAGAAAAATGACACATCAACTTTAATTGAAAGGGCCCATTTATCCTTGTCTCCTAAAAAGCCACCACGATGTATTTGGGTACCCAAAGGAACCATCCCACTTGGTCCCCTTTGGATACCTAAATCTCTTATTCATTAGTATCCATTCATTTGCATGAAGAAGAAACCATTAAAACTGAAATTTCAATACTCTACTTTATGATATGCTTATTGTCTCTTTTCTTTTGTTTATTTTATTATTTTTTGAACAAACATGCTATGATCACTTTATATATCATGAAATATGACTTTCATATATTATGTCTAATGTTTATCAAATCAAATTTGAATTAAAATTGAACATTAAGTCATATATTTTTCAAAGTGATCTATCTCTCATCTTTGATTGTTCATTATCCTTTTAAATCCTTTACCCATCTATGTCTTGAATTAAGATTATAATTTGAATATAGAAATTATTTTCAAGACTAATGAAATTAATTTTAAAGATTGGATTTAAATGGTTTATTAAAGGGCTTAAACTAAAAATTAAAATGCGCAACACTTTTTTTGATTCTTTTCTATTTTTGTTTGCTGCACATGATAGCCCTTATAATGAAGAATATTATTTAGAAAAATTGAAAACATAAATTCATCTAAACGCATGTTTAATCTTTCAAAAATGCGAGTTTACGATCAAAACTTCAAACAGCCATATTTTTTGATCCGCTCGTCCGATTTTCACGTTTAATATCTTTACGGAAAGAGCACAGAAATCTCCATCCAACGGTGAACCAAACTTGCCATTCAAATCCGTTTGGTGCAGTCAAAATTGCCCAAACTCAACTTTGTTTAAAAGTTATATCAGTCTTCTTATTTCGGCAATTTCTATGTCTTTGAATTCTTCATCACATGATATTCTTTGTGTATTGTGTGTAATGTGTGTCACCATTGTTTGCATGTTATTTAGACCTTAGAATTATCTTGTATCATTAAGATCAAATAAAAAATTTAATCATTTCATTCTAGGTCTAAAGAAAATTAATTTGAAAACTTCTCATATTACATGCAACATTATCTCCATTATTCCTATGTAATAACATTGCATCCAAACTCATCGTCCTAGCATCACTTCTTGGTCTATGCTTATATATTTATGCTATGTATAACACTTACAATGTTATTCAAATTTCATGATAACTATGTGATTTGAAATCATAAATAAAATTCTAAAATTCCAACAAACACATAGTTTATGGATTAATCATTAGAATATATATGAATATTGTATCATAAATCATATATTTTCATGAAAAACCAAAGATCAATAGATTCAATTATTGAATGCAAATTTTATTATAAATTTCAAAAAATTATATATGTGATCTTTGTCTTTGATATGACTACATGTTCCTCATTTTCTAGGCTTAAAAATCAAACAGGCTTATTCAAAAGAAAATCACTATATCACTATATCATAAGTCTAGAAGGATTAGAATTTTCATACATCATGATGATCTAACATAAATTCTATGCAAAATTCTCTATAATCATAAATCATAATTCATGTTCTATCAAGAAAAATCTCAAAACAATAATACCACCTAGGAATTATGAATCTTATGATAAAAATATGAATATTGTTTTTCTTTACATTATTTGATGTATGAATCTGCTTTGCTAGTGATTGCATGTATCTCTCATATTTGTAGACTCTAGAATCAACTTTGTAATGAAAGTTTAAATCAAACTTAATCATCACTCTATTCTAGATCTATACTTTGAAACTCTATTTTGGAATACATGCAAGATTAATATTAATCTTATGACATGACACTAAACCTAAAAATCATCATACTAGCTTTATCACTTATTGAATATTAGTAATTGTGCTAGTTATCTCATATCGTCATCTCATAAAAGTAGAAAAACTATGCGGCAATATATAACTCATCACATTAAACAAAACCCATAGTTTAAAAAGCATAAGTTGTCCAAAGATTATTCACCTTTGACTTAATATCTCACAATAGCAGGGGCGTAGGGTTGTATACATTAGAGACCTAACCTCTAAGACATGTCTTGTCCTTAACCGGGGAGGGTTCCAGTGGGGCCTTGCGAGGAACTGAGGGAAAGAGTGCTAGGTTGAGCGTTCTCTAGTGTGTGCATATGGGATTAACACCCCAACCTATGACATGTGTGCAGCTCCTCATGCCCATCCGTCACTTAGTACGGGGCTAGGGTGTATACATTTAGTCGGGGAAGTCTTTAATCTTAGGACATACTTATAATACTCTTTGCATGATCATTTTTATTTACTTATCACTTAAATCATGCATATTTTGGGTTGTTTAATAAAAATGTCCTCTTGTGTCTTTATAATTTATCTTTTCATGATTAAATGTATTTTGTAAAACACAAGAATTTGAAAAAGCCAAAGTTTCATGCAAATTTGATCCACTAGAGATCTCCAAAAATTCTGAAATTTTAGCATGGAACTACCCTAAGGACACATAATCAAAATCAAAAATCAAAAATTTAAAATTCTCAAAAAATCACGTACTGTTTGCCGCGCTATCACTAGCGTCGGTGCTAGCGTGCGTTTGTGATTTTTTTGTTTTTTAAAATTTCTAAAAATCAACAAAAATATGTTAGTTTATATGTACAAATTTATTTTTGTGTTTCTGTCTATTTTATTTTTGTTTTATTTGCATTATGAAAAATCAACTACAAAAATTCAAAATTCAAAAATACAAAAATATGTTTGTGTGATTTTTTGTTTTTATTTATTTAAAAAATGATAAAACTACAACAAAAAAACTGTTTGATCTTTATTGCCAATATCAAGCATGTATGAATTCTATTATTTAGAATTATTTACAATGTTAAAATTTCTTCCTTGAAATTACTATGAACATTGTTTTGTTTATCATGCTTTGATATATCTATTTAAAGTGCATCAATTGTATTGAAAAATATGTGTAGAACCAAGCTTAGCATGCCTCTAAGTATGAGTAAATGTATTATGAATGAAAATGATATCTTTCACTCACTTATTTTGGTAATCAACATGTGTGTTTAAATCTAAAATGCTTGCTTGTGTATTGTATTTGTACAATGAATTAAAACTTGCATAAGTTTATTGCCTACACTACATTTGAATTGCACTTATGAAATTTAGAAAAGTGGTTAAGTTAAAAATTTGGGTTTGCAAAACAAGTGTATTCGGAGAATGTTGTCTCACAAATGTGAACAAAGAATTATATATGTAGACAAATATAACTCCACCAAGCACTACTTGAACCTCCTGATAAGTCTTCATAAGCATTGTAAGGTTGAGCACCTTGGAAAGAATAGTAAAGTGTCTTGTGCAAACCTTGGTTATTACACCACTTTGTTAAAAATTATGTGCATTAAAAGTGTGTGAAAGTAATTTACTTGTGTTTTATTGTGCACTTTACTTTACATATGACTTGTATTTTGTTGATTTAAATCAATTGTTAACATTGTCCAAAATACACTTATGTGCACATCATTATCTTTCATAACACTTCTTCTCATGAGTATTGGATTCTAATGCTTTATCTATACTACTCTTTATATAAAAATGCACTAGATAACCTAGCATGATCTCTACAATGTTTAGGTATCTCTTCAACTTAAAATTAAGTAACATTGTAGTATAATCTCTCTTTGATATGTTCATTTCATGCTTGGTATCTTTATGAAAAACTTTGAGATTTCAAAAAGCTTAAAACATCTTTCAATTTTGAACAATAACTCATATTTTTACTTATGCTTTTTCATGCTTACAAAAAGATGTTTCTTATAATCTTCCGCTTGCTTACAACTCTTATCTTTTTATTTGAAATCTCTTATATACTATGCTTAAGCTCTTTATCATTTAATATATTACAAAAGCTCGATCATGCTTTATCATTTATAAAAATGCCTTCTTACTACCCTCACCCCACCTTCTTTTGATAATACCAAAAGGGGGAGATTAATTGAAGAAATCTATATAAAAGAAATATAGAAGATTAAGGGGAGAATAATTCATGTAATCTATCATTTAGGGGGAGTAGAACATAAATTACATTTATGTAGGGGGAGCATTAAGATAGGGGTAGTATGCACATTATCAAGCTTATATTATACTATAGTTGCACTATCATCTTGCTTATCCTATACTATAAACACTATTGTTTATTTCTTGCTTAGAGGATTTGTTATTATCAAAAGGGGGAGATTGTTGGACATGTGTGTCACATCCCTTTGTTTGAGAATAACAAATCCCATATTGTATTTGATATTGCTTGTAGTGTGTTTATAGTGTGCAGGAACTATAGGTGTAATACTCCACAGGTAAAAGGCAGCATGGAATCAAACTTTTGAAAGGAGCAGCACTAACGCCAGCGCTAGCGCTACCGCCAGGCGCTTGCTCGTTCGACGAACTTGAAGCTCCGTTCGACGAAACTTTTCGTTCGACAAAATTTTTGTTCGACGAATGTGGAACTCTGTTTGACGAAAATTTCGGTTCGACGAATATGGAACTCCGCTCGACAAAAATTTTGTTAGACGAATTCCGTTCGACGAAAGTTTGTTCTGCCACATCACCGACGGTTTCGCAACCGCTACCGCCAGCGCTAGCGCTACCGCCAGGTGCTATCTCAAGTTCGTGCACAGCGCAACGCCGTCGACGGTTTCACAACTGCTCCACACGAACAATACCACAGGCACTAGTAGCTACCGCAGGCGCTAGCGAGAAGTTCTATATATTGGAGCTTTGCTTCTCGTTTTGGCTAAATCCATCCCAGAAAGGTTGCTTGTGCCACAATTCTAGTGTTGTTTTGCTGCCGAAGATGGATCTCCCACTAAAAGCTTAAGGAGTATTCTGGAGGAGGACTACATCACGCTACATCCGAAGGAAGATCGCTTCGACCTCGCTTATACTACAACGATCCTTCATCTCCGACATCAGAATATCTCATAAAGGGAGTTTTATTATTGTTATCATTATTTTTATTCCATACTTTTTTGTAACCGTTTAGAGAATTCACCTTGTGTTGGCGACTATGTCTGGGTAGGACTTAGGGAGTAATTCACCTTGTGTTGGCGACTAGGTCTAGGTAGGACTTAGGGAGGAATTCGCCTTGTGTTGGCGACTAGTTCTAGGTGATTAGATCTAGGGGGCTCGAGGCCATATCCGGGAAAGGATTGGCTAGAGCGGCTTGAGGCCTTATCCGGGGAAGGATAGGCTAAAGCCAACCGGTTTGTGGGGATACAAGTCGGTATAGAGAAGGAAAAGAAATTTACTTTTGTACGCCTCCGATTTCTAGCGATATTGAAATCAAATATATGCAAACACCTTTTTATATAAATACAATCATGTCTCTATTTGTGTTTACTTGATTTCTCTCCTTTGGCGTTATCTCTAAAATATTGGTTACAAAGTTTTCAATTCAAATTACATTATCTAAATTGTTTATTTCAATCTCTTAATCATAAAACAATTTAGTACTCATTTCTAAACTTGAAAATTATGATATTCTCACAAATTAGCTAAATTGTCATTTTGCATTTCTCATATTATAAAACAATTTAGTAATTTTCATAAACTTATAAGAAAGAAATTTTATTCCCTTATTCACCCCCCCCCCCCCCTCTAAGGGCGTCGTAAGATTCAACAACCTACCGGTTCGCCCCGCCCTAGCAAGGGGCAAGCCGAGGAGGTGGGCGACCTCCCAGGCTCGCCCAGCCCAGTGAGGGGGGCAAGCAAGGGAGGTGGTCAACCCCCTCTCGCCCGGCCCCGGGAAGGTGTTCTGGACTGCGTTTAGCGCCTCAGAACAGCGGGATTTGGCTGTTCGCAGGCCAAACTTCGGGGGTATTTTCTTTATCCCGTAGGCCAGAATCTGGCTATTTGTAGACCCAGTTCCAAAAACTATAAATAAGCCCAAGGGGGGACCATTTGGGAGGGGCTCTCTTTTGGCCTCCTCTCCCCCTAAGTTCCTTTGTTGGGTGGAGAGAGCCTCAAAAGGTGCCCAAGCTTAGCATTGGCTTGGGAGGGGAAGTGCTCTAAGATCTTCCGGGTGTTTGGTGGGACCTCCTCTCTAAGCCCTTGGCCTTGTTCTTAGTTCCTTAGCCTCTTAGCCTAGATCTCTCCCTTGGGAGGAGTAAGTGTGAGGTCACCCCTCAACTTGTTCAGGGCCCGAACTCCTCGAGAGGCCAATTTATTGGTTTCAACATTATGGTGCGGTAAGCGTGGAGTGTGACCAACACAAGAAAATCTCAAGTTGAGCTCCATAGCTGGAGGTGGAGGAGGATCCGAATCAGGCCACTCGCATCCTCCGATGGTTGGAGTGACGTTGGAGATGTTTGAAAATTTTAGGCAGGAGATCCTGCTGTCCTTGCAGCTAACTTTTGTCGCGATAGGCGAATACAGGAGAGGAGGTGGTCCGGAGGTCCCGCCTCAGCAGGTGGGCGAGAGCACTCCCGGCCAGCAATCCAGGAAGGAGGTACCAGTGGGGGGAGTGGGGAGGCATTTGTCCCCCACTAGCTCGGTCCCCAAGGAGGGGGCGAGTGGGGAAGTGACATACCCCCACTCGCCCAACCCCAAGGAGGGGGCGAGTGGGGAGGTGACATACCCCCACTCGCCCAGCCCCAAGGAGGGGGCGAGTGGGGAGGTGCCATACCCCCACTCGCCCAGCCCCAAAGCGGCGAGTGGGGAGGCGGCTAGCCCCCACTCGCCCAGCCCTAAAAGGCGGCGAGCAAGGGAAGTCCCTTTTGTAATTTGATCCTCTCAGCCCCGGTTCCAGAGTGGTTCAGGGGGCCGAAGATGTCTAACTACTCCGTCAAGTATGACCAATCCTACACATGCAGTGGTTCGAGGACATGGCCTCAATCTATCCGATGTCAGATGCCTTCCAGTGTCGACTCTTCGCCACCACTGTGAAGGAGAAGGCGAGGCATTGGTTCCACCCACTTCCCGTGGGGTCTATCTGGGCCTTCGGGGATCTGCGTCGAGGTTTTCTGTTACGCTTCTCGACGTCGAGGAAGAGAAAGAAGGATGTCGAAGCACTCTTCAAAATTAAGCAAGAGCCGGGAGTGTCACTAGCTAGCTACATCGACAAGTTCCAGGAGGATGTCCTCCTCCCCAGGAGGTACCAGGGTTCACCCTCCAGCTCACCTTCAAAGTGGGGCTGTGGGAGGGGTTCTTCAAGATGAGCTTGAAGCGAAAGTTCCCCCTATCCTTCGAAGAATTGATGGAAAGGGTGGCGGAAGAAATCGAGAGTGATGAGGCCAACCCAGAGTTCACAAGAAGGTTGGCCAGGCTTAGTGAGCCATAGGCAAGGCAGCAGGGGAGGAGGGTAAAGGCTCCCAAGAGGAAGTTTGACCAAGAGGAGGACAACTTCCAGGAAGAGGGGGCCGACCTCCCAGGGTGGAGGCAAGGACCGAAGGCACCCTCTCAACCACCTCAACAAACCAGACGATCATCCACAGAAGAAGAAGAAAATGTATGGGAGGAAGAGGGGGCGTCTGAGTGGAGTTACCTTACTATGACTTCCATCAGGAGGAATGTCACGCGACGTCCACCTGCCCAGAGTTTCTGGAGATGAGGGCCAAAGGTCAACAATGGCAGCGACAGGAATAAAACCATCTCCAAGAGTGAGCATTGTGAGTGAACCTTGTATCGGCAAGTCCTTAGTTAATGTTAATTTTATCCCCGACTGTTTATGCCAGAATGTATTGTGCTAAGTGATTTTTCCCCTCTGATGGTTCCGCTGACCGGGCTCTCTCTAGCCGGCAGGGCAAGATGACCTTCCAGAGAGGCTAAGTGATTTTTCCCATCGGATGGTTGTAAGACCCCATTTTTTTTCTTTCAACTCCGGGGTCTTATGCCAAGAACCGCCGTTTTGCGGTGACACCCACACTCGGGAAGGTCGACACTACAAAATGCCAATCCTGCCGGCATTATCGATCACAAAGAAGTTAAGCTTAAATAAACTTTAGAGAAGCCAAGTCCACATCACATATAAATGAACTATCATAAAGAGATGTCCACATAATCATAACTGAAATCAAAGATAGAAATAACAAGGGCTCCTGCACGATACATCAAATCCTCACAACATAAACACTCGCGGAAGCAAATCAACTAGTATTAACACTCACGGATCCCGACACTGGTGCTCCTGTGCTAGACTGCCCCGCCTTCATCTGCACCGGCCTCTGGTGCTGCTCCGTCTCTGTGGTCTCCTAAAATGATAAGGTCCACCGACCGTTAGTTAAAAGACTAAGCCTTATGTTCCCCACCGCACCCCCAATGGCTCCTAGGCACCGAGTGGGAGGATGAAGCGAAGGACAACAAGTGGTATAACAAAGAGCAGATGACGGTTGTTTACAGTAAATAACAGTAAGTAATGAATATCACAATTTTACATTAAGGAAATGTCCTCTGTTTTTAATATTTATCATCTATCCAAATTTGAAGATTTATGAAGGAACTACCAAGAATACTTATGCCAAAATTAGGAAAAAATTACCAGACCTCTATATTGATCAGAAAAGTTCTCAGGCCAAATTTTAGAATTTATAAAGGCATATTAATCACTTACATAAATATTCCAAAGAAATCCTAATATGAGCATGTTGTGAAGTAGCCTACTGATAACAATCTCCAAAAATTATATAAAAATTCACAGAGCTTCCAAGTGCTCTGAAATGTCCTATCACCAAGTTGTACATTTTTCAAGAGAGTTTTGGACCCTTAATTATTTTTCTTAAGATTAAGACAAAATAGGTGCCTTGAGAAAGAAGTACTGGTTAAATCACCTAATTGATTACACAAAAATTACCTGTTGAAACCGATTTCTCGGCCTCTTGTGAAGCTCGGGGCCCTCACCGAAAAGAGGGGCGGCTAGCCCTTACCGATCCCTCGGAGAGGGTAGACTGAAGACTAGGAAAATGACTAAGACCTTAGTCGCAGCGAGGAGGTCCCTCCGCTAACCCGGAAGATCGTTGAGCACTTCCCCTCCCAAGCCAAAGCTGAGACTCGGGCACCTTGGAGAGCTCTGGAAATGCTAGCCAAGGAGAGCCTGCGGAGAGAGAAGCTGAAGTGAACCCCTCTCCAAAGGTGCCCTTTAGGAATTATTTATAGGTTTTCTGATGAGGCCTGCAAATAGTAGGATCCCGCCTTTTGGTTTTACTATCCGCACCCCAAATAGGTCTGCTAACAGCCAAACTCCACTGTTTGGAGAGGCTAAAGGTAGACCACCAAAGGTAAAAGGGTAATTTGGCCTCATCAACCTATGGGCACGAAGATGCGAGAGCACTACTGCCGACACTCTCCCGGGCCCACTCGCGAGTCCTGCTCGCGATGCCTTTCCCAAGCGATCGCCCTGCGAGGACCTCGCTGACCCCCCCCCCCCCTTTTGGGGGTATATGCCGAGGTCCTGTCTCACGATTCCTTTTGCTAGACCATCCCTTTAGCTTTAATGTGCTTCGAACACTTCGTCGACTTCTGATGATTTCACCGAAGAGAGGTGAGCGCGACGACCGCAGGTGAGCTCGACGAACATGGGAAAGTTCGTCGAACGCGGGACTCCTTTTGTCGAGCTCAGAAAGCTTCCTCCAACTGCATGCGAGCGTTCATCTCGCCGACACTTCTCGCTCGCCTCTCTGCGAGCCTTCCGGGAGATACTTCTCCAAGGCCCCTCTCGCAAGGTCTTTGGCCCTATGGCCCTCCTCTCTTATAACTTCCTTCATCGTGTTGCGTTCTTAAACCGCGCCTCCTCGCCTGGAGAATATCGGAGTTGTACACAATCCCCGCTCTTCGCGAGGCTATTTAGGCTCCCGAAGAAACATCCAACCCCTGGTATTCGCCAGGCCCTTGATGATCTGTAAGGAATCTTTGGTAGGGCCCACCCTAAGGGCTATAATTATTGTCCCGAGTCCTCAGTGACGTGCGCCGTCACTTCCTTTTCTTTCCTTTTGTTCTGTACTGTAGTTGTCAGGAGATGCCGCTTTCCGAAGAAGCTGAAGCTCGCTTAAGGGCTGCCATTGCTGGCGGGCTGTCCTCCACGGTAAAAGTTCCCACCTGGATGTCTCGCCCGCCCCCTGCAGTGACGCCAAAGACCAAGAAAGCGAAAGCGGTCCGCCAAACCAGGGGCGACTCCGTGTTGGTGGATTCTCCCTCCGATAACCCCTCCCCCGTGAAGGTAGGAATTATTCCTTTAGCTAAACCAATAGATTCGCTCTAACGACTTGCTTACTTGTTGAATGCTTTGCCGAACGAGGACGTTTGCGAACCTGCTAGTGGGTCTCACAAAAGTCCGCCAGCAGATACAAACCTTGCTGGAAAAAATGTTGCAGGTACGCCCTTAATCTCGCATGTCAGCCCTCCTTTTGTCAACTATTTGACCTTTATTCCCTGCTTCTTACAGTCTCGCCCCGGAAGTCCACGGCTCGCCAGGCGTCGAGGCCTCAGTCTCTGCCTCCTCCCGACAAAATTATCGATACGCCAACGTTCAACCTCCCGACGAGCGAGGAGACCGGCGGCTCTATACCGCCAAGGATCCCTCCATCCAACAGCGCCGCCTACCCTCCTGGCCGGAGTAAATATCTCTACCCCCACTATGGTAACGTCTTACAGGGACGCCCTGAGACTTCTCGCCACCCTCTGGGTAAGCATTCTGACGGCCTCCCTGCCATGCGCGAATTTAAGCACGCTATCTAACCTTTTCGTAATATTTCGTAGAGAATTCTGAAAATCCGCCTACCGATTCCGAGTTGGGCGACGACGAGATGTCCCCCCTCCCTGAGCAAGTGGAAGAATTCTTATGGGATCCGTGATGTGCAAATCTATATCTACAAACGACAACGGCAAGTGTGTCGTATCAAATGTAGTATTGGTTATAAAAACCAAGGTCGTATTAGACTCGGGGCGGTTGAGTACTCTTACTTCAAGAAAGTCTCTATTATTTTATCAAATAGAACTTTGGAGTGGGTAACAAAAGAAATACAAAAAGTTCATGAAGGAGAAAGAAGAGAATGAGAAAACAAAAGAACTATTTTATTAAATGAAAAGAAATTACAACTATGAAAAGGAAATTACAAACTATTGAATTGAAAGTATAATTGCAAGAATTAAAGAAGGATTAGAACTACTAAAACTTGAAAATAAAACATCAAATGAAATGTCTAATCCTAAAAAATCGTCTCCAAGCCTCCTCCCCTCAGTTCCTGGTGAAGCTGGCTTTAAATAGGCAGAAATTCTAGGTTACACGCCCTCGGTCACGCCCATGACCAAGGGCGTGTAAGGCGTGTGATCATCTCGGAGCGGAAAGGGCGCAGTCTGGCATTAATGCAGGCAATTCGGGCGCGTCACGCCCTAGGTCACGCCCGGTACCTAGGGTGTGTAACCTTCAAAACGTGCTGCTGGCGGGAATCTTCGGCGGGAAGAAGCGGGGAGTGGCGCGGGATGAGTCACGCCCGTGACATTGAGTCACGCCCCTGGTCACGCCCCTGGTCACGCCCGTGACCTAGGGCGTGTAAATTTAATTGACGTGGCAGGCTGATCCTGGATGCTTGCGGCGAATCGCGGCCGTGTCATTGGGTCACGCCCTTGGTCACGCCCGTGAACTAGGGCGTGTGCTTGGCGAATTCTTCACGGAACGCAGCTGTGGTGGCGGAAACAGGTCTGGAACACCGCGCAGGTTACACGCCCATGGTCATGCCCGTGACCATGGGCGTGTACTTGATGTTTTTGTCCAATGCGTCCAAAAAACCTGTAATACACAAAAAGAACTTAAGTTAGTTTATAAAATTGAAAAGATAATAATTTTAATAAGAAATGCATAAAAACTATATAATTTCATATTAAAAATATATTAAACTTATATTAAAAGATGAGTACAAAAAGTACTCATCAAACACCCCCATACTTACTCGTTTGCTAGTCCCAAGCAAACAGCTTTTCATAGGAGTAGAAAAATTTAAATACTAGAAAAGAAATTTGAACTCAAGGAATAAAAATGCGAAGTCTTACGCCTACGTGTAGAGATCCTAGCTGAAAGATCTATTTAGCATAATGATTAGCTTATAATTTTCAGTAATGCGAATTAACAAATTGCTTTTACTTTTAAATTGAAAGTTCGGAAATTCTCGAATGCTATTCAGGGAGCGGGTAGCGTGTTTTCTAAGATCAATATTACCCAAAATTGAGTTTCGGGATAGCATCCAAAGAAATCCATCAATGATGATGGCCATAGGCTTGCCCGGTCGCACTCTCTCCACTACACAAGTATAATGTTATAGCTTAAAGATCAAAAGGGCTTTCATTAGGAGTGAAACTTGGCTTAGGTATATGATTTGGATTTGGAAATCAAAAAGATAGAATATGACGGCTAAGGATCACACTAAACCAAGGTGAGAGTTTCCCAAAATTATCAAAAATTTAAACCTCGCATAAGAGTTGTTATGAGGCAAAACTCTCATATTTTTTCAAAAATGAGGTCATGAATACTTTTTTATATTATTTTTTTCACAGTTGGCCAATAATTTTTCATATTTTTTTTATATCCCTTTTTTTTCTTTTCATAATAGCTCCGAATAAGAAGTTGTAATTTCCTTATTTTCACAATTGAACCCATTGCAGAATTTTAATAAATCTCAAATATTTAGTGTGATCATGGGCTGGATGTTTTGGCTTTGGTGAAAATGAAAGGTGGAGATAGCAAAGGAAATAAGGTAAGGCCCAAAGTGTTTAAGCAATGAAAAATTTAAAAAGGTGGGAAAACAGGCTCAAACGATCAAAAGGTGGCCTAAATCACTTCTAAGAACTATGACAAACCTATGTAAATGCTTTGAGAATCGCTAGAGGCAAGTTCTAGCCGTCGAGAAAGAATACCCTTCCGTTCAAAAATGTGTAATATTTCTCTAGTAAGCTTTTACATACTCACTTGAATTTATTCACAGATTCTACCGGATTCAAGGTAAGAGTAAAACAAAGATTGTTTTTTCGCAGTTAGAAAAAAATAAATCTAATTTTATGCTGAATAGTTATTTTGACATAGAATTCTACAAATGCGTGCGCTTAACTAGGAACACTGCATGAGGCAACAATTTTATTCCAAAATTCAAAATCTAATGAAGTATTAAAAATCCCTACGACACTATACAAAAGCAAATCTACTAAGGATTTTGCATATGAGTAAGTATAAAAATTCAGCAAAAAATTTAATTTTTTTTTTCTTGGACTTCCCAAGGTCAACCCGGTGAAGGGCTCGCAAGGTACTAAAGGCTGTGATGGGAATTCAAGCCCAAAGCGTCCTTTCCAAGAAATTTTATTTTTATTAGATTAAAAAAATATTTATGTATTTTTATTTTTATTTTTATTTTTTCAAATAAATAGAAATATAAGGAAAGCAATGCTACACCCCCATACTTAAAATTAAACATTGTCTCAATGTTTAAAACTAAGTATGAAGAATACTTGAAAGAAAATAAACTTTAAAAGAAAAATACATAAAAATAAAGATAAGCAAGGGGTGCCTCCCATGAGCGCTTTCTTTTTCCGGTCTTTAAGCTAGACGGTTAGTGTTAGCTAAACGGATATATAAATTTAAAATATACTGGCAACTCCCTTAATTCACGCGTAGGTGAATGTGTCTGCGTCAGTCGCACGACTACTCCTCCATTTATCTTGTGATTCTCCTTTTGTCCTTGAATTTGAATATGTAAATCCAAATCACCTATACATACCTGAGGTAATTTGGAAAAATAAAGATGAGCGGCATATGGATCATTGATTATTTGGGGTGGCAACGGCTCATCTTCAACCTGAAAATTGTTAGTGTATAAAGAATCACACATAAACGATTCAGCTAATTTTTCGCACGGAGGAGGCACTTGCGAAAATATAAAATTAAGCTCCGGTTGTTCCTTTTCTAAAATAAAATTTTCCGCAGAAAAATCTAGTGCACTACCAAGCGGAATAAGATTTTCGGACACTAAAATTTCATGAATTTTCGGTTGAATTATAATAGAAGAGATTTGCGAAAATTCTTGATAAAGAAAAGAAGATCCGGGTGAAGTGGGGGAAGAAACTTGTTCTTCTTCTAGTTCATCCGGGGTGCCCAAAACATTAAGAATTTATTGGTAAGAGAAGTTTTCTTCATCTTTGGAAAAAGAAATTATGGGAGTACATAAACAATCATGTTCCTCCATAACTAAATTTTCCAAAGACAAGGAAAAAGCACTAGGAGAAATAAAATTTTCATCTAAAATCTGGGGTGGAGTATCAAATTGAAAAGCGGACATTCCCCAAAATTAGAGTACGAAAATTGCCGCATAAAAGAAGATAAACAAGAATTCGGATCGAAAGATTTATCTTCATCGCTCCGAGAGCTATCCGGGTGACCTTGCCACCAAGAATAATCTACTTCGGGGCTAGAAGAAAAATTATTAGAAGCAAAAAAATTATTCTCGTGAAAATTAGAAAAAATATTTTCCTCTATATTTGGGGGGGGGGGGGGGGGCAGTATCTATTTGAATTGGCAGAATTTCCCAAAAATTAAAGAACGAAAATTGCGGTGTATAAGATGAAGAATAAATATTCGGATCTAAAGATTTATCTTCATTGTTCCGAGCGTTATCCGGGTGAGCTTGCCACCAAGAAGAATCTACTTCGGAGCTAGAAGAACAATTATTAAACGCCGAAAAATTATTCTCATTAAAATTAGAAAAATTATTTTCATCAAAGTTTAAAAAATTATTTTCATTAAAAGGGGAAAAATTATGATCGTAATTATTATCAAAATTGTTTGAATAATATTGAGAAAAATTATTTTCATAATAATTATTTTGAGCATATGAATGTAAATAACATTCCTCACTTTGAAGAGGCGCATTACAATAATAACAGCAATTTTGGCGTTTTTGTGCCGCTTCCAAAAGATAAACTTGGCTTTGAAGTTCGACAACTTTTACGGTCAATTCAAGTGATTGCATAATAAAAATAAAAAGGAAACAACCTTTACTCAAATGAATGGAATTTTAAAAATATTTTTATTATATAATTTTTTTTTCAAAAAGCGGGTTAAATTAGTCCCGGATTTCCCAAGGTCAACCCGGTGAAGGGCTCGCAAGGTACTAGAGGCTATGATGGGAATTCAAGCCCAAAGCGTCCTTTCCGAGAATTTAGATTACGCTTTTTAAGATTTTTTTTTTGTTTTTTTTTTTAAACTTTAAAGAGAAGGGGGGAGAAGAAAGAGAACGATAAAATTAATAAATATTTCTTTTTTCGAAATATCAACCTTTTCCCTGGCAACGACACTAAAAACTTCATGCGCCAATCTATATCCGCAAACGACAACGGCAAGTGTACCGTATCGAATGTCGTATAGGTTATAAAAACCAAGGTCGTATTAGACTCGGGGCGGTTGAGTACTCTTACTTCAAGAAAGTCTCTATTATTTTATCAAATAGAATTTTGGAGTTGGTAACAAAAAAAATAAAAAAAAGTTCATGAAGGAGAAAGAAGAGAATGAGAAAACAAAAGAACTATTTTATTAAATGAAAAGAAATTACAACTATGAAAAGGAAATTACAAACTATTGAATTGAAAGTACAATTGTAAGAAATAAAGAAGGATTAGAACTACTAAAACTTGAAAATAAAACATCAAATGAAATGTCTAATCCTAAAAATTCGTCTTGCGCCGGTGAACAGCGCGGGACGAGGAGATTTGCCTGGGGTCAATCGAGTCGGCATGCTACATCTTCGACGCGATGAAGGTGGCCGGCCTAATGTCTGCCGATGCGGCCGACATCACATTAGAAGACATCGCCCAGGGGCTCTTTATCCCTCTTGCGCCGGTGAACAGCAACGACGAGGAGGAGGAAGAGTCTGAGAACGATTCTTGAGAATCGTCGACATTCTGTTTTTTTTTCATTTTGGCTGGCGAGATCACCGCAAATTGTAATTGGATTGTTTAAGTGCAAACACAGCTTCTATGCCTTGTTCATTTTGTTCATCTCTTCTGCCTAATTATTTGCAAGTTTATATCGCGTTGCCGCATATTTTTTGTCGTTCTCGCCAAGCCGATTCTCGCGTGCTTCGACGGTTATGGCGAAGAATCTGCTCTCGCTTAGTCTCGCTTTTCCTCATGTCTTGGTGTGGATTCTCTGCTGTACCTTGTGTTTGGGGTTTAGGACTACCCCTTCTTTTAAGGTCTCGCATGATACACCACTCCCGGCGAGAGCCCCTCTCCCTCCAATGGAGTTCTTTCAGGCCTTCTCGCGGATACAACTCGCGATACCTCTCCTATGAGGTCATCCTGCGAGGGTCGCGTCGGCCCCTTTATTGGTGTGCGAAATCCGTTCTTCTCGCCGAGCGAGAAGGCCCTGGACAGTAATGAAGACTTGTCAATCCTGCGACTTTCTGACCCACCTTCGTGAGGAATCCACCACCGTGCCAGCCTCTCCAGAGATCAACCTGAAACCCCCCGTCTAGTGAGAGACCGGGAGCAGAATCGATCTGGGGCATTCCAGCATCAATACTCATCACCTTGCCAGCCTCTCCAGAGATCATCCTGAAACCCCCCGTCTAGTGAGAGCCCGGAGGCGGAATCGATCTGGGGCATTCCAGCATCAATACTTGTCACCTTGCCAGCCTCTCCAGAGATCAACCTGAAACCCCCCGTCTAGTGAGAGCCCGGGAGCGGAATCAATCTGGGGCATTCCAGCATCAATACTTGTCACCTTGCCAGCCTCTCCAGTGATCAACCTGAAACCCACCGTCTAGTGAGAGCCCGGGAGCGGAATCGATCTGGGGCATTCCAGCATCAATACTTGTCACCTCTCCAGCCTCTCCAGAGATCAACCTGAAACCCCCCGTCTAGTGAGAGCCCGGGAGCGGAATCGATCTGGGGCATTCCAGCATCAATACTCGTCACCTTGCCAGCCTCTCCAGAGATTAACCTAAAACCCCTCGTCTAGTGAGAGCCCGGGAGCGGAATCGATCTGGGGCATTCTAGCATCAATACTCGTCACCTTGCCAGCTTCTCTAGAGATCAACCTGAAACCCCCCGTCTATTGAGATCCCGGGAGCGGAATCGATCTGGGGCATTCCAGCATCAATACTTGTCACCTCGCCAGCCTCTCTAGAGATCAACCTGAAACCCCAGTCTAGTGAGAGCCCGTGAGAGGAATCGATCTGGGGCATTCCAGCATCAATACTCGTCACCTTGCCAGCCTCTACAGAGATCAACCTGAAACCCCCCGTCTAGTGAGAGCCCGGGAGCGGAATCGATCTGGGGCATTCCAGCATCAATACTCGTCACCTTGCCAGCCACTCCAGAGATCAACCTGAAACCTCCCTTCTAGTGAGAGCCCGGGAGCAGAATCAATCTAGGGCATTCCAGCATCAATACTAGTCACCTTGCTTGCTCTCGCATAACAGTTACAACTATCAAGTGAAGGAGTAAAATATTCAACTAATATCATAATAAAACTTTCAAGGGTAGAATCGCTTCAAATCGTCTCCACTTCTGGCTCGGCCGAGAGGTACCCCTTTCATATCTCGGAGGTGATATCCCCCTGACTTGAGCACTTCACTTAAAATATACGGACCCTCCCAGTTGGGGTTAAGCTTACCCACCGCGGCTCCTCTTCCGGTCGCGTCGACCTTTTTCAGGACCAGATCTCCCTTCTGGAAGTTCTTTATTCTGATGTGCTTGTCAAAATATTGGGCCATTCGTCGCTTGATTTCTCCTGCCTGGTGGTGGCCTGGTCCTAAAGTTCGTCCACCAGGTCCAAGTATAGCCTTTGTTCCGCATCATTAACCACTAGCCATTCTTCGTCCCCCTCACTTGCGGAGATCACCCTGAGGGTCTTTACTTCGAACTCTATGGGAAGGACTGCCTCGGATCTGTGAGAATGTTTGAACGGGGTCTCCCCGGTGGCGGTGTTTGGAGTAGTCCTCAGGGCCCAGAGAATGGATGGTAACTGCTCTACCTAGTTCCCTTAAAGGTTATCCACCTTCTTCTTTAGTAAGTTGACGATGACCTTGTTTGTCGCCTCCACCTGGCCATTGTTTCTCGGGTGGTGAACCGATGCGAACATGAGGTCGATGCCAAGCTGGGTGCAGAAGCTAACAAATTCTTCGCTAGCAAATTGTGGCCCATTGTCCGTCACTATAGCCATGGGGAGGTCGTGCCTACAAATTATTCCCCCCACACAAAGTTCTTCACAACTTGAGATGTTACCTTGGCGAGCGCCTTCGCTTCTACCCACTTGGAGAAATAATTGATCATGACCAGTAAGAACCTTCTTTGGCCACTAGCTTGAGGGAAATGGCCGACTAGGTCCAACCCCCATATGGCAAAAGGACAGGGAGCCGTGATGGTCTGGAGCCTCTGGGCTAGGAGGAGTTGGAGCGGGGCGTAGAGCTGGCACTTTGAACACCTCCTTGCGAACTCAGCCGCATCTTTGCTGAGGGTAGGCCAGAAGTTGCCTTGTCTCAACACTCTCCCATCCAGGGTTCGGCTCCCGGAGTAACTGCCACACTCCCCGGAGAGGATTTCTTCCAGGACTCTCAGGACCTCCTCCTCGGAAACATAACGGGCCAGGAGTCCCGAGAGAGTCTTCCTATATAGCCCTTCTGCATGCAAGGAATAATAAGCTGACTTATACCTAAAGCGTCATCTGTCTATGTCTCCTTCAGGGAACTTTGATAAGTAGTATTTTTATAACTTTTTAATAGAAAATTTTGTAAATATTTAATGTGAATTTTCCTTTTTATGTCAATTTTAGGTTATAAGTAGTTCTTTTTGTAATTTTGATTCTAACTTAGCTTAATTTCAATATTTGCAGAATTTTGGGACAAATCGGGAAAAATGGCATGTCACGCCCTCGGTCACGCCCGTGACCAAGGGCGTGTAACCTAAAGATCAGTCCAGAATCGATGCCATGCACGCTGTTTGAACCAGTCCACACCAAGTCACGCCCCAGGTCACGCCCGTGACCCAAAGTCACGCCCGTGACCGGGGGCGTGTAATCTTAGAATCTTCCATGTAGAGCCGCCATCGAGACGTGGAGCTTCATTCGAGAAGTCAACTTGAGTCACGCCCGTGACCCACATGTCACGGCCGTGACTTTCCCGCGTGATCTCTGCTTCGCCGCCGTGCCGAATTCCAGCCCACGCCGCATTTAATGAAGCCATCCAAAGTCACGGCCGTGACCCGACATGTCACGCCCGTGACATGTCACTTTTCGTCGCGCCGTCCAGAAAGCCACGCCGCTGTCGGATCCGATGTGAATATTGCAGTCACGCCCTAGGTCACGCCCGTGACCGAGGGCGTGTAATCTGAAATTTTTTCCTATAAATTCAGAGGCTCTCCTTGAGTCCAGGGTTCAGAATTTTGGAGTGGGGGAGGTGCTGCTAGAGCTGTTAGTGAAGTTATTCAATGCTTTCTCATGCTTTTCAATTTCATGTTCTTCCTTTTTAATTCATGTAATGTGCTAGTTCTTAGTTCTATGAAATAGTTAGTTAAAGCTTGTAATCTTTTCCTTCCTAGCTTGTAATCTCTTTAATTAAAGCTTGTAATCGTTTTGGTTTTCAATAAATATAAGTTCTCTTTCCTTCATGTTCTCTTTTTCCTTAAGCACTCTTTCTTTCATGCAATGATTTTTCTTTCCTTTTCCCCCTCCACTATGGTTGAGCATTAAGTATTTTTGTCTTCGTTTAATCCTTTCATTTAGCTTGCAATTAGTTTTAATTTTAGTTATGCAAAAACAAACCAATCAAATTTTCGTCGATAAGATAATGGCGATTTTCCTCGAAGTAGAAGTAATCAACGCGCCCCGTGGAATACGACCTTGATATTCCTAAATATCCTATACTATAGACGATAAGGTACACTTGCCTTCATCGGATATAGTTTTGGAGAAAATCTCAAATCTTCACTAAATTTCAAAACCGAAAATTCATATCAAGTTTTTGGCGCCTTTGCCGGGGACTTTGCGTAGATATTTTGAAAAGAGGAAAGTTATTAATTTTATCATGTTTCTTTTTATTTTATTTTCCTCTTTCTAAATTTCAAAAAGAAAAAAAAATTATTTCAGTTTTTCCTCTTCCCTTCTTCTCTTTTTAGTGTATGACCCGAGGTAGCACTTCGATTCTTCATTTTGATCCGGAGATCGAGCAAACCCTCTTGAGGCACCGCCGTTCTCGTGATCAGGGAAATCAAGTAGAATCCGAGGAGTCGACCGGGGACACTAACGCAGCAAATATGGATCATAATCTTAATCCTCCTAATCTTAACGAGCCAAATCCTAATGAGGATGCGCAACGGACCATGTCCTATTATGCGCGGCTGAATTTGGAAGGCACACAATCGAGTATTGTTCGCCCCACGGTGGCGAACAATAATTTTGAGATCAAGTCCAGCATCATACAAATGGTGCAACAATCGGTGACCTTTGATGGTCAACCGGACGAGGATCCAAATTTACATATCTCTTACTTTCTTGAAATTTGCAACACTTTTAAGATCAATGGCGTCACCGATGACGCCATTCGACTATGTCTTTTTCCTTTTTCTTTGCGGTCTAAGGCCAAGCAGTGGCTGGGCTCCATACCTAGGGGATCCATCACTACATGGGACGAAATGGCGGAAAAATTTCTTAATAATTATTTCCCGCCTTCAAAGACCGCTAAATTGCGCACGGATATTGCGTCATTCATGCAAATTGACTCGGAGACTCTCTATGACACATGGGAGCGCTTCAAGGAGCTTTTGCGTCGATGCCCTCACCACGCATTTGCCACTTGGCAACAAGTGCAAATATTTTTATAATGGCTTAAATCTCCAAACGAGGCAAATGATTGATGCGGCCGCCGGGGGGACTATAAATAACAAAACCCCGATCGCCGCTCAAGAGCTTTTCGAAGAGATGGCCAAAAATGCGTATCAATGGAACATGCCCTGAGCGCGGCCTAATAAGCCGGCCGGAATTTTTGAAATAGACGCAAACGCATATTTGGCTTTACAAGTTGAGCGCTTAACAAAGCAAGTGGCGGAGATGTCTGCTTCCTCCGCCACTCCTCCTTGGGCTAATAAAGTTTTAATTGAAGAACATGTTGACTACATGGGAAATCCGCCTCGGCCTTCCTATAACCCCAACACCGCTCCGTATAACAACACATACAATGCGGGTTATAGGAATCATCCGAATTTCTCATGGAGCAACCAAGGAAATGCTCAGCGTCCTATGAATTTAAATTAACCTCCCCCTAATCAACTTCTTAACTTAACTCCGCCTCCAAATTTGATTTCTCAAAATTATAATCCACCCGGTTTTCCACCTCAACAGCAAAAACTCTCTCCGATTGAAGAGGTTTTTGCAAAATATGTTTCTACAAATGAAACGAACATCCGGAACCTTACCGGATCGATCAAAAATTTAAAGAATCAAGTGGGCCAACTCGCAAAGATGATTTCTGAGCGTCAACAAGGAGCACTACCGGGGAACACCGAGCAAAATCTAAAGGAGAGCGCGCACGCGATTACACTCCGAAGCGGGAAGGAGGTGGTTCAAAAACAGGACGAACACAAGGTAAATTCCTCTCCTCCTCCTACTTTTAATTCATCTTCGAATTTGCCCGCTACGATAGCTCTGCACACTTCTATTTTCAATTCGCGCGCTCCTACTTCTAATATTCCGTATCCATCGAAATTTAAAAATGAAAGCGCCGAAAAAAATTATAAAAAGTTTTTAGATGTTTTAAAACAAATCCATATTAATGTACCTTTCTGCGAGGCTATCTCACAAATGCCTAAATATGCGAAATATCTTAAGGAGTTCCTATACAATAAGAAAAAGTTAGAAGATATTTCGCATATTTCTTTAAACGCAGAATGCTCCACGGTTGTACTCAACAAATTGCCGAAAAAAGCAAATAACCCGGGACGGTTTTCCATCCCATGTCTATTTGGCAATTCGTTAGTAAAACACGCCTTAGCGGATCTTGGAGCAAGCAACAACCTTATGCCATTTTCTTTGTTCAAAAAGCTAGGTCTAGGAAATCCAAGGCCCACTCGAATGAGTATCCAATTAGCAGATCGTTCTTTAAAATATCCGATAGGAATAGTGGAGGACGTGCTCGTCAAGGTTGACAAATTCATCTTCCCGGTGGATTTTGTCATTCTTGACATCGAAGAGGATGCCGAAGTACCCCTCATACTCGGTCGCCCCTTCCTTGCCACCTCCTGCGCTATTATCGACGTAAGTAACGGAAAGCTCCTCCTACGGGTTGGAGACGATGAAGTTACTTTCAGAATAAATTCCTCGATGCGGAACACGCTAGAAAATGATGATTCATGTTTTTACTTAGAAGAGTGTTGTGAGTTCAATTCATCCCTCGAGTTAGTTTCATCGGTGAGTAGTGATTCCGAGCCCGTAGAGCTCTTTTGTGATGAAGAAGAAGTTTCTCACCCCACACCACCCGAACCATTATTTTTAGAAAAATTAAAAATCAAGACTTCTTATGAAGAACCACCCGTATTGGAGTTGAAACAACTCCCCCCTCACCTTAAATACTTGTTTTTGTAAAAAGAGTCTAAGCTACCCGTCATCATTTCATCTGATCTTAGCAACTCAGAAATATCTGAGTTGACTATAGTCTTAAGAAAGCACCGCCACGCAATTACGTGGCAATTATCGGACATTAAGGGTATAAACCCATCTTTGTGCACTCATAAAATATTTCTCGAAGATAATTCCCGAAATTCAGTCCAGCCTCAACGACGGCTAAACCCTAACATGAAAGAAGTCGTTAAGACCGAAGTTATTAAACTTCTGGATGCGGGAATCATCTACCCGATATCGGACAGTACTTGGGTTAGCCCAGTACAAGTCGTGCCAAAGAAAGGTGGTGCCACGGTAGTTGCGAACGAAAATAACGAATTGATCCCAACCCATACTGTTACGGGTTGGCGGATGTGCATCGACTATCAGAAATTAAATGATGCCGCCCATAAGGATCACTTCCCTCTACCATTTATCGACAAAATTTTAGAACGCCTTTCGGGTCACTCCTAGTACTGTTTTCACGATGGTTTATCGGGATACTTCCAAATTCCGATTTCGCCCGATGACCAAGAGAAAACCACTTTTACTTGTCCCTTTGGCACCTTCGCTTTTCGAAGGATGCCATTCAGTCTTTGTAACGCGCCAGCTACATTCCAAAGATGTATGCTGGCAATTTTTGACGAGTTAGTGGAGGAGGTGATGGAAGTATTTATGGACGATTTTTCCGTGTACGGGAGTTCATTTGAAAACTGTTTAAAAAATATCGAGCGCGTGTTGCAGCGATGTGAGGAAACGAATTTAGCACTTAATTGGGAAAAATGCCATTTTATGGTCAAGGAAGGACTAGTCCTTGGCCATAAAATTTCGGGCAAGGGGATCGAGGTCGATAGGGCCAAGATTGAAGTAATTGAAAAACTCCCCCCTCCCACAAACGTAAAAGCTATTAGGAGTTTCCTAGGCCACGCGGGGTTCTATCGGCGCTTTATACAAACTTTTCAAAAATTACAAAGCCGTTAACCCATCTTCTCAAGAAAGATTCATCTTTTCTTTTTAGCGATGAATGTCATTTAGCTTTTCAACTTATCAAAGAGAAACTTATAAACTCCCCGATTGTAGTCTCCCCAGATTGGTCGCTCCCTTTTGAGATCATGTGCGACGCGAGTGATATTGCGGTTGGTGCCGTTTTAGGCCAACGGGTGAGTAAATATTTCCACCCGATCTATTATGCGAGCAAAACACTCACGTCGGCACAAGCAAATTACACCACGACCGAGAAGGAAATTCTAGCAATCGTTTTCGCCTTCGATAAGTTTAGGTCGTATATCACCCTCTCGAAAGTCGTCGTCTTCACGGATCACTCCACACTTAGATATCTTTTAAGCAAATCGGACGCCAAGCCTCGTCTTTTGCGATCGATCCTCCTCTTGCAGGAGTTTGACTTAGAGATCCGAGACAAAAGGGGAGCCGAAAACTTGGCGGCCGATCATCTCTCCCATTTAGAAAACCCCACCTCGGACGTATTAATAGAATCTGACATTAATGATAAATTTCCCGAAGAGCGCCTCCTTGCTCTCGAAAATATTAATTCATCGTCTACCCCCTGGTTTGCAGATCTGGGTAACTATTTGGTAGCCCGGGTCCTGCCAAAAGAATTCTCGAGTCAGCAAAAGAAGAAATTCTTTTCTGATTTAAAGAATTACTATTGGGGGGACCCCTTTTTATTCCGTGTATGCACAGACCAGGTAGTAAGACGATGCGTCTCGAGTGAGGAAGGCCTTAAAATTTTACGTCATTGTCATGAGGGACCCACCGGAGGTCATTATCATTCAAACCGAACCGCGAGGAAGGCGCTGGAGGCGGGCTTTTATTGGCCCTCGCTCTTCAAAGATGCTCACACCCTTGTGAGTACTTGCGACAGCTGCCAGCGGTCGGGGAACATCTCTCGCCGGGATGAGATGCCCCAAAACATTTTCTTAGAATGCGAAATTTTTGACCTTTGGGGTATCGATTTTGTTGGTCCTCTCCCTCCATCTTTTTCAAATAAATATATTCTAGTGGCGGTCAACTACGTATCAAGGTGGGCGGAAGCGCAAGCTCTCCCCACCAACAATGCGCGAGTAGTCGTTAATTTCTTAAAAAAATTATTTTCTCGATTTGGCACGCCGCGCGCTATTGTGAGTGATCGGGGCACCCATTTTTGCAATACTCAATTTACAAAAAATTTAGCGAAATATGGTGTCACTCACAAATTATCCTCCGCATATCACCCACAAACGAGCGGCCAAGTCGAAGTTGTTAATCGAGAATTAAAACGGATTTTAGAAAAAAACAGTTTCTATCAATCGGAAGGATTGGGCAATAAAGCTCGATGACGCACTATGGGCCTATCGAACGGCGTACAAGATCGCTATCAGTTGTACACCGTATCGAATGGTTTATGGCAAGGCTTGCCACCTTCCGGTCGAATTAGAACACCGCGCATTTTGGGCACTTAAATTTTTAAACCTCGATTCCACTCTAGCGGGAAAACAAAAAAAATTCCAAATGAACGAATTAGATGAGTGGCGAGTGAATGCGTATGAGAGCAATAAATTATATAAGGAGCGAACGAAGTTTTATCACGATAAGCATATAAAATTTCCAAAAACTTTTCGCTGGGCGATCTCGTCCTCCTTTATAATTCCCGCCTTCGCCTTTTTCCGGGAAAACTAAAATCCTGATGGTCCGGACCCTTTCTTGTTAAAGAGGTTTGGCCCTATGGGACAATTTTAATTTCCCACCCGGAAAAAGGTACCTTCAAAGTAAATGGCCACCGCCTTAAATTATATCTTCCGGGAGAGTTAACTAATGAAAAGAGTGATTCGATTGTATTTCAACCTATAATATGATCGGCAAGTGGGTCAAGCTACGCGACCTTAAACAAAGCGCTTTTGGGAGGCACCCCAAAGTTTTCTTTTGTTATTTTCTCTTGTCTTTTCTTTTCTTCTTTAACAACTTTTGCAGGTAATCGCGGCTTCCCCACAAAAGCTTGAAAAAATAATCAGGGAAGCCCTTTTTCCTTCTCTTCTTTCGTTTTTGCATTTCTTTTTACCTTTTCTTACTTCATACTTATTTTTAAACATTGGGGACAATGTTTAACTTTAAGTATGGGGGTGTAAATAGCCCTTTGTAAATATTTGTAAATAGTTTTAAAAAGAAAATTTTCAAAAAAAAAATGAAAAGAAAAAAAAAACAACAAAAAGAAAATTTTAATTTTGTTTCTATGTTTTCCTTTATTTAAGCACTTGTAAAATCCAAAAACTCAAAAAAAAAATTTAGAAAATCGAAAATTTAAATCTTGGAACGGGACGTTTGGGATTTCATCCCATCACACCTCCTAGTACCTTGCGAACCCTTCACCGGGTAGCCCTTGGGAAGTCCAAGACTTAACAAAAATTGTTAAGTTTTAAAGCTAGTTTCCTTTCTTTGTAAATAGTTTTTAATGAGAAAAATTAAAAAAAAAAAGATAATATCAAAAATTCCAAAAATTCTTATATCCCTCCTTCTTGTTGTTTTTGTGATTTCTTAGAAATCTAGTTGAGAATGTTTATAAGCATGTTTAAGTTTTTAATTGGCTAAAATTTTGCTTATCATAGTTTGTTAATTTTAAATTTGAGGTAATCTTGATTTAAGAATCATCTTATGATTTTAAATTGATTAGAGAATTTTGTTAGCATGACTTCTCTTTTTATTTTTAAATGGCTTCATTTTGTAGTGAATTTCCTAAACCTCTTTAGATTTCAATTATATTTTCTTCTAACTTTTTAGATCTTAGGAAATTTAATGTTACTAGAATTTGCTCTCAATATAATTTAAAGCTAGCTAGATTTTCTTTTCCCTTCCTTACCCCCTTTGTGGCATAAAAATGAACTTTAAAAGATCATATGTCATGGGAATAAGAGGATAAAATTCATTATTCCCTAAAACATATGCACCCAAAATATTTGAAAAGATTATATGGCATGGAGTAAGAGGATAAAATTCATTACTCCTAAACCATATACATTTTGGGTTTTTATTAGAAGAGAAAAAAAAAAGAAAAAAAAGGAAATTTCATGATAAATTCCATTTCCTCCATTCAAAAATTTCTCTTCTTATGCCAAATTTTATGAAATCCCCCTTAGCCAATTATCATTGTTCTAGTTTTAGTTGAAAATTATGGAGAGAGCAATATTTAGTAATTTACTTTTCCTTAAGATTCTTTTAAGATAGAGTTCTTATAATTTAATTTAATTTAGTTTTATAATTTCTACAATTTTGTCAAACTACTTAATTTTCTTGAGAAGTTCTTGCCTAAACATTTTTCCCTCTTTTCAAATCATCATCATAATTTAGGACTAAACTCCCCCTTGAATTTACTCTTAACTTAACTTTTGGTTAAATGAAATTTTAGTTTTAAATTAAAAATTTTTAAGGATGTCTTATAAATTATGTCTCACACTTTTGCTCTGGAATAACAAAACCTCAAGTATGGGGGTATTTGATAAGTAGTATTTTTATAACTTTTTAATAGAAAATTTGTTAAATATTTAATGTGAATTTTCCTTTTTATGTCAATTTTAGGTTATAAGTAGTTCTTTTTGTAATTTTGATTCTAACTTAGCTTAATTTCAATATTTGCAGAATTTTGGGACAAATCGGGAAAAATGGCATGTCACGCCCTCGGTCACGCCCGTGACCAAGGGCGTGTAACCTGAAGATCAGTCCAGAATCGATGCCACGCTGTTTGAACCAGTCCACACCAAGTCACGCCCCAGGTCACGCCCGTGACCCAAAGTCATGCCCGTGACCGGGGGCGTGTAATCTTAGAATCTTCCATGTAGAGCCGCCGTCGAGACGTGGAGCTGCAGTCGAGAAGTCAACTTGAGTCACGCCCGTGAACCACATTTCACGGCCGTGACTTTCCCGCGTGATCTCTGCTTCACCGCCGCACTGAATTCCAGCCCACGCCGCATTTAATGCAGCCATCCAAAGTCACGGCCGTGACCCGACATGTCACGCCCGTGACATGTCACCTTTCGCCGCGCCGTCCAGAAAGCCACGCCGCTGTCGGATCCGATGTGAATAGTGCAGTCACGCCCTAGGTCACGCCCGTGACCGAGGGCGTGTAATCTGAAATTTTTTCCTATAAATTCAGAGGCTCTCCCTGAGTCCAGGGTTCAGAATTTTGGAGTGGGGGAGGTGCTGTTAGAGCTGTTAGTGAAGTTTTTCAATGCTTTGTCATGCTTTTCAATTTCATGTTCTTCCTTTTTAATTCATGTAATGTGCTAGTTCTTAGTTCTATGCAATAGTTAGTTAAAGCTTGTAATCTTTTCCTTCCTAGCATGTAATCTCTTTAATTAAAGCTTGTAATCGTTTTGGTTTTCAATAAAATTAAGTTCTCTTTCCTTCATGTTCTCTTTTTCCTTAAGCACTCTTTCTTTCATGTAATGATTTTTCTTTCCTTTTCCCCCTCCACTATGGTTGAGCATTAAGTATTTTTGTCTTCGTTTAATCCTTTCATTTAGCTTGCAATTAGTTTTAATTTTAGTTAAGCAAAAACAAGCCAATCAAATTTTCGTCGATAAGATAATGGCGATTTTCCTCGAAGTAGAAGTAATCAACGCGCCTCGTGGAATACGACCTTGATATTCCTAAATATCCTATACTATAGACAATAAGGTACACTTGCCTTCATCGGATATAGTTTTGGAGAAAATCTCAAATCTTCACTAAATTTCAAAACCGAAAAATCATATCAAACTTCCTTGATGATAGGAAAGTGACGAAAGGATCCATCCACGAGACCCACTGATCCACCTCCATCAATTCTCCTTCCTCGATGGTGGGTCGGAAGAGTTCCGAAACTGTTCCCCCTGCTTGGCGACCGAACTTGGCTAAGAGGTCTGGGGGGGTGCTCTCTTCTCTCGGCACGTGCTTGACGGAGAAAGTGTGGAAATGCCCGATGACCCCCTTGACCTTCTCCAAGTACCGCAGGAGGGTCGGGTCCTTTGCCTCAAACTCTCCCTTGACTTGGCATGCTACCACCATAGAGCCCGTCGAGACCTCCACATCTTGCACTCCCAGTTCCCGAGCTAACCGTAGGCCCGCTATCACCGCCTCGTACTCCGCTTGGTTGTTGGTAATCGTGAGGTGGATGTTCAAAGCTTGATCGATCTTGGTCCCTTGGGGGCTCACCAAGATGATTCCTCCTCCATAGGAGTGCTTTCCTGACGCACCATCCACCAACAGCTTCCATGCCACTGGGGGAGGCGGTTCATGCTCCCCCACTTCGGTCATGTAGTCAGCCATGAAGTCTGCCACTGCTTGGGCCTTGATTGATGCCCTGGGCACGAACGTAACATTGAACTCGCTCAGCTCCACGGATAACTTCGCCAATCTTCCCGAGTGTTCCACCACTTCCATGACTTTGCGAAGCGGGTGATCTATCACTACTTTGATTGAATGTTCCTGAAAGTAGGGTCGGAGCCTCCGGGCCGCCACCACCAATGCGAAAGCCAACTTCTCCAAAATGGGATACCGGAGCTCCGCCTTCCTCCGCACTCGGCTAACATAGTAGATAGGGAATTGCTTTCTTCCTTCCTCCAGGATCAGCACTGAACTTACTGCCTCAGATCCTACTCCCAGGTAATGGGATAGGTATTCTCCTGGTCTCGGCCCTTGAAGTAGGGGGGTTTGGGTGAGTTGCTCTTTCAAAGCCTGAAAAGCTTCCTCACACTCTGGGGTCCATTCGAATTTTTTGTTGCCCCTTAGCACCTTGAAGAAGGGCACACACTTCTCTCCCGCCTTGGAGAGGAACCTGCTGAGTCTGGCCAGCTTCCCCGTGAGGCTATGAACCTCCTTCGGGTTTCTTGGCGACCCCAACTCTATTATCGCTTTGACCTTGTCTGGGTTAGGCTCCACCCCCGCCGGGGTGAGCAAGTGGCCTAGGAATTTCCCTCGGCTAGCCCCGAAGACACACTTTAAGGGGTTGAGTTTCATCTTATACTTCCGCAGGGTCCCAAACGTCTCCTCAAGGTTTCGGAGGTGAGACCAGGTCTCGGCTCTTCACCATGAGATCATCAACATAGACCTCTAAGTTTCTTCCCTTCTGTTCGCGAAAGACCCTATCCATCATCCTCTGGTACGTGGCACCTGCATTCTTGAGCCCGAAGGGCATCATCTTATAACAGTAACATCCGTCCGCCGTGATGAAGGAGACATCTCTGATGTCCGGGGGGTGCATGCGAATTTGATGATAACCTGAAAAAGCATCTAAGAAAGACATTATAGGGAAACCGACGGCTGAGTCAACCAGCGCGTCGATTCTAGACAGGGGGTAGCAATCTTTCAGGCATGATTTATTAAGTGGTGAAAAGTCGATACACATTCTCCACTTACCTCCTCCCTTCTTCACCATGACCACGTTGGAGACCCAGCCTGGATACTGGATCTCCGATACAAAACCTGCCTGCAGGAGCTTACCCACCTCCTCTCGGAAGGGTCCTTCCAGCTTTTCTGCTATGGCCCTCCTCTTTTGAAGGATGGGGCGGGTGCCGGGGTTGAGGTAGAGGCGGTGGCAAGCCACATCTGCATCGATCTCGGGCATCTCCGCGGCGCTCCAAGTGAAGACATCCACATTCTTCTGTACGCAGGCTAGGATCTCGGCCTGCTCCTCCGAACTAAGCTCTCCGCTGATCCGGACCTTCTCCACCACCCCAAGCCGAGTGGTTACCTCAAGCTCCACGACCTCCTCCATGGCCTCCAGCCTAGATTGCTCTCCCCAAGCACTTTCCTTCTCTCCGCCGCAAGCGAGCGCTTGGGTTCCCTCCTCCGTCTCTTCCTCCCCTATCATCATCAACTCCTCCACCCTCCTTCCCGGGCACCCTCTTCTTTCTCCTCTTCTTCTCCTCTTTTCGCCCTGGGCCCCTCAGCGGCCCCTTCCTGGGCATGAACTTCCTCTTTCTCCATCCTCTCCTCTGCTCCCTCCTCACTTCCGGCTTCTGCCGCCTCCTCCATCACTTTATCCCACTCCTCCACTTCTCCCATCCAGGTGATGGTGTTGACAGCCGTCACATAGCACTGTCTCGCCACCTTGGGGTCTCCCCGGACCCGGACCTGGATTGCACCCGCGTTGAACTTGAGACACTGGTGGAAGGTGGAATGGACGCATCGAAACATGCTGATGAGAGGTCGCCCGAAGATGGTGCTTTAGCTGCTCGGGGCATCCACTATCACGAAGCCGTAGTTCCGGGACTGCCCTCGGAGGGTCATATGGAGCCCCGCTCCACCCTCTACCTCCTTTCTTTCTACCAAAAAACCGAATATGGGACCATCCGAGGCCAACACCCTCCTGGCCTCCACCTTCATTTCGTCGAATGCCTTCTTGAAGACGACATTGACCGAACTCCCATTAGCGACTAGAATCCACGAGATGGTGAAGTTCTCGATGGCGGTCTAGAAGACCAGCGCATCGCAGAACGGGTCTTCATGACCTGGCATGTCCTTCTGAGAGAAAGTAATTTTCTCCGCTGGGGGTGGAACAGTGGATGTTGAGGCCACGCTCCGCCGATAGATGGTATGGAGACTAGCCTTGCGGGTTGCCTCCACCCCTACCCCCCCATGGATCACCCCGATCCCTCCTCTACTCCCCACATCATCTCTGTCTTCACACCTTTCCTCCTCATCCTCTCGAGGTTCGACCTCCTCGATTCTCATCGGTTGTTGTTGCCTCAGCGCGGGCACTCAACCCCTTTTTGTTTCCAGGAATTCTGGGCAGGTGGTCGTCGCGTGACCTTCCTCATCGTGGAAGTCACAGTACGGCAACGTCACCTCCCCTGTCTCGCCCTCCGCCATCCTATTCCTCCTCCTTCTCCCTGCTCCTGCTTATTCTCTAGCCTCTTCTCTTCTTCCTCTTCCTCCTCTTCCCCGTCTGATCGCCATGGATTGCTGAGGTGGGGGAGGCATTTTCCTCGGACCCTGCCTCCATCCCAACTGGTGGGGTCTTCCTTGACCTCCATAGAAGTTACCCCTTCCTGGGTCGTAACCCCTTCCCTGACCTTGCATTCCTTCGGCACACTGCCTCCACTCCCCCTCCGGGGCCCTTGGCTCTTCCCTTCTCCTTACTTCCTGCTGCCTAACCTCTGGCTCACTGAGCTTTGCTAGCCTCCTGGTGAGCTCCGGGTTGGCCTCCTCACTCTAGATCTCTTCCGCCACCCTCTCCAACTCCTCATAGGAGACGGGGGCTTTCCTCTTCAAAGACATTTTAAAGAAACTCTCCCTTAGCCCGGCGGTGAAAGCGAGTTGGAGTGCAAACCCAGGCATCTCCTGAGTGATCAGTACCTCCTCCTGAAACAGGTCCGCATAGCGAGCCAACGACTCTTTTGGCTCCTGCTTCACTTTGAAGAGAGACTCAACGCCCTTCTTCCTTTTCTTTGAAGTTGAGAATCACAATAGGAAACTTCAGCGCAAGTCTTCAAAGGCGTAGATTGACCCAACAGGGAGTTGGTGGAACCAATCTCTGGCCTTCTCTTTGAGGGTGACGGCGAAGAGCCGACACTTGAAGGCATCTGACATCGGCCTGATAGAGACCGAGTCATCAAAAGACTGGAGGTGTTGGACAGGGTCATCCCTGCTGTTGTAGTACACCCTATCCCACTCCCCGAACCCTGCCGGGACAGGTGCGGAAAGCACCAGCTCGCAGAAGGGACTTACCCCTCCTGCCATCCCTTCTCGCTCCACACGCCCCCGAGCTCCCTCTTCTGACTTGGGCTTGCAGGGACCGCGCTTGCGAGAGAGGCGCTCGCCTGGACCATCCCCAACTGTCGCTGCATCATCCGGGCACGCGCTCTCCTGAGCCGCGCTTGCCGACACAGAGCTCGCCGACACAGAGCTTGCCGGGCTGGCGAACAGCACTCGCCCCTCCAGGTCTTGCACTGACCCTCCAGTGACTTCCTTCCCGGCCCTCCCCCCCGGGGCATTCTCGCCAACCACTGCTGGGGGAGGGGTCGCCTGAGGTGTTGGGGTCGCAAACTCACTTCGCAGCGCCGCGACTGTGAGTCTGAAAGAGTTGAGCACCTCCCTCCTGAAATCCGCAAACATCCTCAATGTCACCACCTGGGGTGACCCACTGAACTCCTCGCCTTGCTCTTCGTCTCCTACCATATCTGCTCCTTGGAACTTTCTCGGACCAGCCACGCTCCACGCTCACCGCACCAAAATGTTGAAACCGATTTCTCGGCCTCTTGTGAAGCTCGGGGCCCTCACCGAAATGAGGGGCGGCTAGCCCTTACTGATCCCTCGGAGAGGGTAGACTAAAGACTAGGAAATTGACTAAGACCTTAGTCGCAGCGAGGAGATCCCTCCGCTAACCCTGAAGATCGTTGAGCGCTTCCCCTCCCAAGCCAAAGCTGAGACTCGGGCACCTTGGAGAGCTCTGGAAATGCTAGCCAAGGAGAGCCTGAGGAGAGAGAAGCTGAAGTGAACCCCTCTCCAAAGGTGCCCTTTAGGTCTTATTTATAGGTTTTCTGATCTGGCCTGCAAATAGCAGGATCCCACCTTTTGGTTTTACTATCCGCACCCCAAATAGGTCTGCTAACAGCCAAACTCCGCTGTTTGGAGAGGCTAAAGGCAGACCACCAAAGGTAAAAGGGTAATTTGGCCTCATCAACATATGGGCACGAAGCTGCGTGAGCACTACTGTCGACGCTCTCGCGGGCCCTCTCACGAGTCCTGCTCGCGATGCCTTTCCCAGGCGATCGCCCTGTGAGGACCTCGCTGCCCCCCCCCCCCCCCCGCCCCCTTTTTGGCAGTATCTGCCGAGGTCCTGTCTCGCGACTCATCTTGCGAGACCATTCCTTTAGCTTTAATGTGCTTAGAACACTTCGTTGACTTCTGATGATTTCTCCCAACAGGGGTGAGCGCGACGACTGCAGGTGAGCTCGACGAACATTGGAAAGTTCGTCGAACGCGGGACTCCTTTCACTGAGCTCAGAAAGCTTCCTCCAACTGCCTGCGAGCGCTCATCTCGCCGACCCTTCTCGCTCGCCTCTCTGCGAGCCTTCTGGTAGAGACTTCTCCAAGGCCCCTCTCGCGAGGTCTTTGGCCCTCTAGCCCTCCTCTCTTATTACTTCCTTCATCCTGTTGCCTTCTTAAACCGCGCCTCCTCTCCTGGCAAATATTGGGGTTGTACATTACCAAAGGTCCATCATATGATTATAAAGGCACTACCAAGGTTTCATCACCATCCAAGCTCATTTGAACATGTAAATATCTCTTATAAGAAATTTCACTAAAGGGTTTATGGCTTAATTTAGGGGAAATAAGTACTCCTAAAATTCTCTCAAAATTCCCTAGAGCATAATTACACCACATGAACATATCTACTAAGTCCCATGACCATTCTAGGACTTTTGACCACATATCCTTCACAAAGCCTTTATATGCACCCCAAGGGGTAAAACAAGGGTCCTAGGGCATATCCACCTCTACACCACCCCATCTTACTCATGAAGGTGTTTTAGGTGATCCTAAACCAGTGGCCAAGGTCTCAACTCATGGTGATGAGTTCTGACCACCATACCCCAAGATAAACACCATATTTGCGTATGATGTGTGGGTAGGTGTAAATAGCCTATGTTTCAATTTTCAAGTCAATCCCATAAACCAATCAAAAGTTATTCAAGAAATGGTGTCTGTCCTACAGTAGGGACCAGTCCCACCAAAATGGACCTACATGGAGCTACTAAACTACTTTTGGGGTGAAATCAATTTTAAAATAAAGTAGACTCCAGGGGCTACAACATTTGTGTTGACCACTTTCGCTGTAGAGGGGCCTATGTATTTTCTATAATTATTTCTAACTACAGCCAGTAATAAGAAAATAAAACAGAATAATAATCATTATTATAAAAAAAACTGTACAGGAAAGCAAACAAGGGCCACGGTTGCGTCTTCTTCCTTGAGCCGATGGCCGAGTTTCATTCCTCCTGTAGCCTCTTCCAGTCCATTTTCCCGGCCATCCGGCCACCTGTCTGGCCAGCCACCACCACCTCTGTTGAGGTGGTGGCTAATGCCGGGCGACGACACGACCGCCGGAGGGGCGGTTTCCGGCAAACCCAACCGAGACCATTCATGGAAATTTCATATTTTGCTCACTTGGATCGGGCTCAATTGAACCCCATTTCTCACCTATTTTGATCTAAGATATATCCATAGAGAGAGAGGAGGAGAACTAGACCTTCAATCGGGCTTGATGGTTGCTGCTTCCCGGATTTGCCATGGCCGTCCCCTTCAAGTTGTGCTCCTTGCCGATCTGAGCCTCTGATGAGTCCTGATCATATACACATTTTTTGGACTCATCCGGGCCGTTATTTAGTCAATTCTACGCACTATAGCCTTGTTATAGTTTATATTTGATAATCCATGCTAGGTGCACATCTTGGCCCACTTTGGTGTGATTTTCGTGTTTATTGTCTTTAGTATATTCTTGTGCTGATAAGTGCCACTTTCAGTGGCTAGATCTGTGGTTGTGCGGGAATAGGAGTCGTGCAAGTGTTCCCGGTGCAATTCTGCACAGGAACACTGCGCACGATCACCGGTTCTATTGCGCACGACCACTGGTCGTGCGCCACTGATCGTGTGCACTTAACCCTTTTTCACGAGTTCTGTTTGGTGCAGTGCGCACGACCATCAACGACAGTGCGCACGACCACCGGTCGTGCGCCACTGCTCGTGCGCACTTACCATTTAATTTCTGAGTTCTGTTTGCGGTAGTGCGCACGACCATCAACTCCAGTGCGCACGACCACCGGTTGTGCGCCACTGGTCGTGCGAACATTTTATTTTATAATTTCGTATCTTGCAGGTTCCACCCAGGCAGTGCGCACGATCGCCGAATTCCAGTGCGCACGACCACTGGTCGTGCGCCAATGATCGTGCGCAGTATTTAATCCAGCGCCTATTTAAACGCCTGTTGCGATTTTAGGGCGGATCGTTCATGCCGGGAGCGGGATTCCTGTTCCGTACGCCTTCGATCTCCACCGTGGGAAGCCTCCACTTCATCTCCTACGCAAAGGGAAGCCTCCTCCATCCATTCTAAGACTTCCTCCATTGTCCGTGAGTGTGCTCCATCGTCCGTAAGCCTCCAAGCAAGCATTCTTTCATTCCGCTCGGTGAGAAGAAGAAGAAACCTAAAGTCGAAGACGACGGAGCACGTAGGGAGATCGTGACAGCTCTCTACGCCGGAAGCATTGTCCGTCCGAGTCCGGAGGTAGCCCGACAACCTACCATTCCGGCCGTGAACGGCCGCTAGTCTTCACCATCGGTTATTCCTTTCCTCTTTCCTCGTTGTACTCTTTGAACCGTGTAAAACTCGAATATTGAGATGTTATTTGTTTAAATGAATGTCTCTTTGTTATTCTTCATGGTTTGGTTGTGATTCACTCCGTTCTCATTCACTCACTCGCGCCCGCACGCAAGGTGTTTGACCCGCGTTAGCAAGAGCTAACGGCGGTTGTGAAGAGGTGTTTGCGACCCTCACCCTCTCGCACTCGAGCTCACTTCATCTGCCTCACGAAGCACGGCATCGCGGCCGTTGCATCCACCTCACTTTGCGAAGCGGTGTTTTCGACCCGCATTTCTTTTGTTATTGCTAAGATTAGGAAAACCAACCTAAAACCCCTCTTTGTGTTTGTTGAACGCTTGTGTAACAATCATCACTGCGCGATTCGTTCACCCATCCTGCATTCCTCAAGAGACCGACATCCGGGGAATTTATTCTCCACAATTATTACTTGACAGCGACCGGTGCACTTGCCGACACGCATCAAGTTTTTGGCGCCGTTGCCGGGGAAATGCAGACGTGATGAATTTGTCTGCGTGAAGATTTGTTGCACGAGAATTTTCTTTTCTTTCACTTCTTTTGTTCACCTCTGGTATCTCCGTTTCTTGTCGATACGCGCTTCTGATTACTTTCGCCTTTTCCATCATTCGCTAATCGTTTTGTTTGCTAGTATTCGTAGCATGACCTCCATTCAGGAATGCATCTATCAGGGAAGCTTGGATGATTTAAGGGATCAAGCAGAAAGGAACAATCATGACTTCGGGATCTCCGCCGACGTCATTGAGTACATGTCAGGGAACTGCAAGTTCAGCGGGGATGAGCATGAAGACGCGGTGCAACACATGCAGGACTTTTTAGAAATCTATTACACATGTGTATTCAATGGAATTGAAAACGACCTACAAAAGATTTTGGCATTCTCATTCTCCTTGCATAAAAAAGCCAAAAGCTGGTATTGGGATATTCGGAAAAGAGAGGTGACCACATGGAAACAACTCGAGGGGAGATTTTTTCAAGAGTTTCAACATCGTACCCAAGCCCTGGACAAGTACAGGGAACTCATAACCTTTGGACAAGGGAAGGAGGAGACGTTAGTTGATGCTTGGGAGCGTTTCCAATCCTTGCATAGGGGATGCTACCGTGAAGATCTTTCAGAGGCTTTCTTAATTCAGATTTTTTATTTCGGAGTGCTGGATAAATTCCGTCTACTTTTGGATATGGCAGCTGGAGGGGCCCTGTTTAATAAATCAGGGAAGGACGCGTGGGAAGTGGTCGTGAATATTGTTCACACCAGTCAGCACTGGAGTCATGTTATTCGCTCCCCAAGCACTGCTGTAGTTAATGCCGTGACATCCAAAGGAGCAGCGGATTTTATGCCGCCAGAGCAACCAGAACAGTTAGCAACTTTGGTGGTCGGGGTATTAAACAAAATGAATGACCAATCTGCCGCAATCCAACAGCTTCGATCTACTATAGGGACGCTGTCCGATGTCGTTTCTGGGCTTGCAAGTCAGCCTCCTGAGTCAGTGAACACCATGCAATTGAGAAGTGGGAGAAGTGTAGACAATCCTCCTCGACGGGAACCACTTGCGTGTTCCACTGACAAGCTTAATGAAGACACTTCCGAGAAGCTAACTCAGAGTCATATTGAGCCGCATCCCGTGAGCGAGGCACAAACCTCGAAAAGTGCTGTTCACCCCCCATTCCCCCACAAGCTGCGAAACGAGAAATCCGAGAAGCAATTCCGCAGATTCTTGGAAATAATGAAGGGAGTGCAAGTGAGCATACCACTGATTGAAGCTATCTCTCAAATGCCAGGTTACTCCAAGTTTTTGAAAGATTTGATCTCGAAGCGGAAGCAGTTGGAGGGTCTCAAAACTATCGACCTCACCGAGGAGTGCTCCGCCATCATTTCCAATTTGCCCACAAAGTGCAAGGATCCGGGCAGCTTTACGATTCCCTGCAGGATCGGCCATCACCGTTTCAGCCAGGCACTCTGTGATTTGGGGGCATCAATCAACTTGATGCCGCTCTCTATCTTTCGTGAACTTGGTGCTGGGATCTTGAAGCCAACGCAGGTAATGCTGCAGCTAGCTGATCGGTCGATCAAGAAGCCGTCAGGAATTGTCGAGGACCTCACAATAGTTGTAAACGGTCTCGCTTTTCCAGCTGATTTTATCATCCTCGACATGAAGGTCGATTCAAATGTACCCATTATCTTGGGGCGGCCCTTTCTCGCTACTGCTCGTGTTATTATTAATGTGGAGCAGGGGGAGCTCACACTAAGACTGGGGGAGGATGCTATATCTTTCAATGTTCACAGCCCGTCGCAACTCTTTGAAATCTCGGAGTGCGAACCAGCAGAGGCGCTTGAAGAATTCGATGGTCAGAACGTTGTGGAGTTGGATGACAGTGAGGTGTGTTGGCAGCACGAAGACAAGGAAGAAGGGGGTGCACACTCAAACCAGCCCGATTTGTCACACTCAATCGGAGAACCCTCCAACGATTCTGCCAATCCAAATCCTTGTCCGGCACTCAAACAACTCCCGGATTCTCTAAAGTACGTTTTTCTTGGAGAAAATAACACGCATCCGATGATTATTTCCGCAGCCCTGTCCGCCGCCAACGAAACTGCATTAGTGGGCGTGCTGAGAAGGTACCACATGGTATTCGGACGGTCTCTTGCTGACATTAAGGGAATCAGCCCCACGGTCTGCATGCATAAGATCCTCCTTGAAGATCAGTACAAACCGACAGCACAGCCCCAGAGGCGGCTGAACCCGAAAATGCAAGAGGTAGTGAAGGCTGAAGTTATAAAGCTTTTAGACGCTGGCATCATTTACCCAATCAGCGATAGCAAATGGGTCAGTCCAGTCCAGGTGGTACCAAAGAAGGGAGGGATTACTGTCGTTGCCAATGAAAAAAACGAACTGCTACCAACCATAGTGATCACCGGGTGGAGAGTCTGCATCGACTACCGCAAGCTGAATGATGCGACGCGCAAGGACCATTTTCCGCTCCCCTTCATTGATCAGATGCTAGAAAAGTTAGCGGGGCAGGATTACTACTGTTTCTTGGATGGGTACTCAGGGTACAATCAGATTCTAATTGACCCATCTGATCAAGACAAGACAACATTCACATGTCCCTCCGGTACCTTCGCGTTCAAAAGAATGCCATTCGGACTGTGTAATGCCCCCGCAACCTTCCAACGTTGTATGCTCGCCATTTTTGCTGACATGGTGGGGGACTTCCTCGAAGTTTTCATGGATGATTTTACTCTATTTGGCAGTAGCTTTGACATTTGCCTCGCGAATTTAGCCAAGACCTTGAAGCGGTGTGAAGACACCAATCTTGTCTTGAACTGGGAGAAATGCCACTTTATGGTGCGCGAAGGAATTGTGTTGGGACATAAAGTTTCCTGCAAAGGGCTTGAAGTGGATCAAGCGAAGGTAAGTGTTATCAGAAACCTCCCTCCACCCATGTCAGTGAAAGGCATCCGAAGTTTTCTTGGTCATGTGGGCTTCTATCGAAGGTTCATCAAGTATTTTTCCTCCATCTCAAAGCCTTTATCTAGCCTGCTGGTTAAGGACGTCCCCTTCCACTTCGACGAAGCATGCATGCAAGCCTTCGAAACTTTACGGGGACAACTCATCTTAGCCCCAATTTTGGTGGCGCCCGACTGGACTTTGCCTTTTATTATCATGTGTGACGCAAGTGATGTGGCCGTAGGTGCTGTACTCGGTCAAAAGAAAGACAAGACTTTTCACACTATTGCGTATGCCAGTCGAACTCTTAACAGTGCTCAAGCAAATTATACCACCACAGAGAAAGAAATGCTAGCCGTGGTCTTCGCTTTTGAAAAATTTCACTCGTACTTGGTACTTTCCGAAGTGATCGTGTATACGGACCACGCCGCTCTCAGGTATCTTTTCAGTAAGAAAGAATCCAAATCGCGCCTGATTCGTTGGATTTTACTTTTGCAGGAATACAATCTGGAAATCAAAGATAAGAAAGGGGTGGAGAACGTGATTGCGGATCATCTCTCGCGATTGGAGTACGACACTCCCAACAGCGTTGAGGAAGAAACGGACGACTATTTCCCGGATGAAAAGTTATTCGCAATTACTACGTCCTCCCCAACCGCACCTTGGTACGCAGATATCGCTAATTACTTGGCTTGTAAAACCTTCTCCCCGAATCTGTCCCCTCAGCAAAGACGGAAGCTTGCCTCTGACTCAAAATACTATTTTTGGGAAGATCCGCTCTTATTCCACTCGTGCAGCGACGGGATTATTAGGCGTTGTATTCCGGAAGCTGAGTTTCAGTCTATATTGCAGCACTGCCATGACAGAGAAGCTGGCGGGCACTTCGGGGCCGTTCGAACAGCACGAAAAATCCTGCAATGTGGATTGTTTTGGCCGACCCTCTTCCGGGACGCCCATGCCTATGTCACCAAGTGCGACAAGTGCCAAAGGACCGGAAATATTTCCCGGCGTGATGAGATGCCCCTTAATAACATGCTGGTCTGCGAACCCTTTGATGTCTGGGGAATAGACTTCATGGGTCCCTTCCCAATGTCTCACGGTAAGCATTACATTATTGTGGCAGTTGATTATGTTTCAAAATGGGTGGAAGCTGAGGCGGTTGCCACGAATGATGCAAACATAGTGCTACACTTTATCCACAAGAATATCTTCTCCAGGTTTGGGACGCCGAGAACTATCATCAGTGACGGCGGTAGTCATTTTTGCAATAAGCAGTTTGTGCAGCTCATGAAGAAGTTTGGGGTCCATCATAAGATTTCTTTGGCATACAATCCCCAAACATGCGGGCAAGTCGAAGTCTCCAACCGCGAGCTCAAGCGAATAATTGAGAAATCAATACATTCAAATAGGAAGGAGTGGGCTAAAAAGGTTGACGACGCATTATGGGCTTACCGGACTGCGTTCAAAACACCCATCGGCATGACTCCGTTTCAATTAGTGTACGGCAAGGCATGCCACCTCCCTGTAGAGCTGGAGCATAAAGCATTATGGGCAACCAAACTTCTGAACATGGACATTGGAGCCGCGGCCGAGGTGCGTCGTTCCCAACTCAACGAGTTAGAGGAGCTCCGTCATTTCGCTTATGAAAACGCTCGTATCTACAAGGAGAAAACAAAGAAATGGCACGATCGGCATATCATTCCTAAGGAGTTCAAAATTGGGGACCAAGTGTTGCTCTACAACTCCCGTCTCCGCCTCTTCCCAGGGAAGCTAAAATCGCGGTGGAGTGGTCCTTTCTCCGTGACTGATGTCTCCCCCTTCGGTGCCATAGAGATATCTGGGGATAAGGGGGACAAGTTTAAGGTCAATGGACATCGGCTGAAGTTATACGATGGCGCCACTATAAACAAGGAGTGTCAGTTTTTGACATTGGGAGATGGGCATCATACAAACACCCGCAGCTGATTTCCCCTTCTTGTCTCTTATTTTTGTGAAACCCTACTCTTGAGATTTCTTTTTAATTCCTGCACTTTATAAACACTGCTAATACAGGTATTTGGTCCAGCTTAAGGACGTTAAATGAAAGCGCTACTGGGAGACAACCCAGATTTCCTGTTTTCGTATTTCTTTTTATCTAACTTCTTTTAGTTCAGCTTTTGTATCTGCTTTTGTTGCTTTGAGTTTGTGCTTGCAGGGTTTTGTGTTCGATGGAGCGGATGCTGCGGACTAGTCTTGATCGTAAACGCCAATCGTCTGGTATGCTCATTTCTGAGCATTGGGTAACACTTCCTCCCCTCTTTTTGCTTCAATTTCTAGATATATCGCTTAGTTTAAGTCTGGGGGAGCGGTTGTTGTTATCCACTGTGCACGAGTGCACCGCATACTAGAAGGTTGATTCTTTTTTATCTTATCATTATCGTTGTTTTCCATGTTTCACACACCATTTCACCCACTTGAGTGCGCGCTTATCTTTTTGTTGTTGTTCCGTTGTAAACTATCTTGGTTGGAGTATGAAATAGGTTGTTAACGTAGGAATTATTATTTGGAGTGCGATGTTGACTCATGTAGTGTTCTAGTCACTTCGCATGCTATGGTAGAATTTGTGTAGAACTAGATTTTCTTTATGCATCTAATTTATGTTTAGTATTTCTGCGTAAATTTAGATTTAATATACTCAAGTGGTGAATTTGTATGGAATTGACGATAACCCGGTGTTGTGTGTGTGCGGTTGCTAGTCGTGTGTTGCTCGAGTCGGGAGGAAGGTTTATCTTTCTCGTGGGCTAAGAACTTGCCCCAAGCGACTCTCGAAGCATGGGTGAGAGCTACTCGTTGAGTCAAGCATGATGTAGGCCACCCTTTGGCTAGTTTGAGCTTTGTTATTCCATGTCCATTTCATTCCCCTTTGCAAGCCAATTTTGTGCCTACCATTCCTTTGTACAGCCCCTCTTCATCCACCAATGCCTGAAGCCTATCCTACTCCCGCAACCAAAACGTTTTTAACTGCGCTCATAATTCTAAACTTGTGTGGAGTGTGGAATCGTTGTGTTATGATGGGAAAATAAAGTCCATCTACTGATTTTGAACCAACCGGGGGTTCAATAAAAGAGGTGAAATATGTAAAAGAAAAAAAAAGAGTATTTTGAAAAAAAATCCTCCCGAGCTAAAAACGGAAAATCTGTTGGTATTTGTGAAGTAGGCCGTGTGCACACCTGGTTTTCAGGATAAGTCTGGGGGTGTGTCACACGAGCATAGTTTGTTGGTCTTGTGTGGTGCAGCGTTCCGTTAGCTCACTTGGGTTGCGTAGCCACCGTGTTTAACTTTGAATATCACACCGTAACCTAAGCCTCGTTTTAGTCCTATAAGTCCTACTGATTTGATTTGCGAGTTTGCTAGCGCCGTGGAGAGAGTGTGACCGGGCGAGCGTATGGTTCACGACGTTGATGGATTTCAGCGGAGTTATTCCTAAGCCCCGATCTTTTGCAACACCCGCCTCAGTGTCTCGTCACTTTCATACTGGGCATGATCGTCAAATTCTTCATAATTCACCAACTCAGTAGGACTAAATCTTTACTTACGCTTTAATACTTATGTAAATTAGTTAGCATAATTAGAATCTTCTTCTACTAGAATTTCTACTCGCATGCGTACGTTACTTCGCACCGTACTCCCTTGTGTAATTCTCTATGTTAACTATCGTTTTCGCGCTCCGCCGGATTCGTTTGCTCGGGACGCGCAAACAGTTAAGTCTGGGGGTGTGATGAGTCCTGATCATATACACATTTTTTGGACTCATCCTGGCCGTTATTTAGTCAATTCTACGCACTATAGCCTTGTTATAGTTTATATTTGATAATCCATGCTAGGTGCACATCTTGGCCCACTTTGGTGTGATTTTCGTGTTTATTGTCTTTAGTATATTCTTGTGCTGATAAGTGCCACTTTCAGTGGCTAGATCTGTGGTTGTGCGGGAATAGGAGTCGTGCAAGTGTTCCCGGTGCAATTCTGCACAGGAACACTGCGCACGATCACCGGTTCTATTGCGCACGACCACTGGTCGTGCGCCACTGATCGTGTGCACTTAACCCTTTTTCACGAGTTCTGTTTGGTGCAGTGCGCACGACCATCAACGACAGTGCGCACGACCACCGGTCGTGCGCCACTGCTCGTGCGCACTTACCATTTAATTTCTGAGTTCTGTTTGCGGTAGTGCGCACGACCATCAACTCCAGTGCGCACGACCACCGGTCGTGCGCCACTGGTCGTGCGAACATTTTATTTTATAATTTCATATCTTGCAGGTTCCACCCAGGCAGTGCGCACGATCGCCGAATTCCAGTGCGCACGACCACTGGTCGTGCGCCAATGATCGTGCGCAGTATTTAATCCAGCGCCTATTTAAATGCCTGTTGCGATTTTAGGGCGGATCGTTCATGCCGGGAGCGGGATTCCTGTTCCGTACGCCGCCGATCTCCACCGTGGGAAGCCTCCACTTCATCTCCTACGCAAAGGGAAGCCTCCTCCATCCATTCTAAGACTTCCTCCATTGTCCGTGAGTGTGCTCCATCGTCCGTAAGCCTCCAAGCAAGCATTCTTTCATTCCGCTCGGTGAGAAGAAGAAGAAACCTAAAGTCGAAGACGACGGAGCACGTAGGGAGATCGTGACAGCTCTCTACGCCGGAAGCATTGTCCGTCCGAGTCCGGAGGTAGCCCGACAACCTACCATTCCGGCCGTGAACGGCCGCTAGTCTTCACCATCGGTTATTCCTTTCCTCTTTCCTCGTTGTACTCTTTGAACCGTGTAAAACTCGAATATTGAGATGTTATTTGTTTAAATGAATGTCTCTTTGTTATTCTTCATGGTTTGGTTGTGATTCACTCCGTTCTCATTCACTCACTCGCGCCCGCACGCAAGGTGTTTGACCTGCGTTAGCAAGAGCTAACGGCGGTTGTGAAGAGGTGTTTGCGACCCTCACCCTCTCGCACTCGAGCTCACTTCATCCGCCTCACGAAACACGGCATCGCGGCCGTTGCATCCACCTCACTTTGCGAAGCGGTGTTTTCGACCCGCATTTCTTTTGTTATTGCTAAGATTAGGAAAACCAACCTAAAACCCCTCTTTGTGTTTGTTGAACGCTTGTGTAACAATCATCACTGCGCGATTCGTTCACCCATCCTGCATTCCTCAAGAGACCGACATCCGGGGAATTTATTCTCCACAATTATTACTTGACAGCGACCGGTGCACTTGCCGACACGCATCAGCCTCCACTGCACGATTTCCTCTGGAAGGTTGGGGGTTTCACTCCTCTCAATCTTCTGAAGGTGTTAAAGGCATAAATTGGGAGAGGGGAGGTTACAACCTTGAAAACCATTAATAGTCATTAAGGTGATTTTTGAAATCCCCCCAATTCAACACTTGGGTGGTCGGCCATGGCTAATAAACTCCTCAAAACTGATGAGGGGGGAGTTACAAAGCCATTGGAGATGAAGAGGGGAGGCCCTTGGCCTCACATGGCCATTAATGGCCTTCTCTCTCTTCTTTATCTCTCTTCAAAATTGGGGAAATTGCACTTTCTCTCTCCTACTCATCATTTCCTGAAATTGAGTGGTAACTCCCGGTAATTATCAGCCTCCTAAGCAGATGGGCTACTCCAATTAGGCCTAGCCCAAGTGGATTGGGCTTGAGTTAGCCTTTTCCCCTCTTTTTGGGCAAGGTTGACCAAGTGTTGACTTGAGGTGTTGACTTGGTCAACTGATGGGTTGACTGGTCCAAGTGGTGTGTCTTGAGTCCCTTGACACAACCCAAAGTTGGTTGAGTCATTGTGGTGCCCCAATTGGGCAAATTAATCCAAAAGGTGTTGGTTTGACCAAAACAAGGCTAGAGTTGACTTTGGTCAATTTGACCATTTGGGTTGACCCCAATGGGTGGGTAGTGACCTATTGGTCTCTCTTAAGGGTTAGGAAGGTCTAGGTAGGGTCTATTTGGCAAGGTGGAGGTCAATTGACCCTAATTAGGCTACTTTGACCAATTTGGGGTTTGGGTTGACTTTGGTCAATTTGGCCTCTTTGGTTGACCACAATGGGTCCTTGGTGCAATAAGGGAACCCATAAAGGGTTAGGTATTCTATGGTGGGGTCAAAGGGTCAAGGTGAGGCCCTTAAGTCCAACCCTATGCTTGTTAACTGGAAATTGCTATTTGCAGACCACCGTGGTTTCCTTCTTCTTGGCTAAGGCCAAGTGGTTTCTTCAAGCTTTCTAGGGTTTTGTCATGACCTAGTCATGACAAAACCACTCTAGGGGTCTAGTTGTTTGGGGGATGTTACATGGTTCCGCTGACCGGGCTCTCTCTAACCGGCAGGGCATTTTGACCTCCCAAGGAGGCTAAGTGAATTTTTCCCCTCGGATGGTTCTGCTGACCGGGCTCTCTCTAGCCGACAGGGCAGGTTGACCTCTCAGGGAGGCTAAGTCAATTTTACCCTCGGATGGTTCCGCTAACCGGGCTCTCTCTAGTCGGCAGGGCAGGTTGACCTCCCAGGAAGGCTAATTGAATTTTTTCCCTCGGATGGTTCCGCTGACCGGGCTCTCTCTAACAGGCAGGGCAGGTTGACCTCCCAAATAAGCTAAGTAGTTTTTCCCTCGGATGGTTCTGCTGACCGGGCTCTCTCTAGCCAGCAGGGCAGGTTGATCTCCCAGATAAGCTAAGTATTTTTTCACTCGGATGGTTCCACTGACCGGGCTCTCTCTAGACGGTAGAGCAGGTTGACCTCCCAGGGAGGGTAAGTATTTCTCCCCTCGGATGGTTTCGCTGATCGGGCTCTCTCTAGCCGGTAGGGAAGGTTGACCTCCCAGGGAGGGTAAGTATTTCTCCCCTCGTATGGTTCTACTGACCGGGCTCTCTCTAGCGGCAGGGCAGGTTGACCTCCCAGGGAGGGTTAGTATTTTTCCCCTCGGATGGTTCCGCTGACCAGGCTCTCTCTAGCCGGTAGGGCAGGTTGACCTCCCAGGGAGGGTAATTATTTTTCCACTCGAATGGTTCCGCGGACCGGGCTCTCTCTAGCCGGCAGGGAAGGTTGACCTCCCCAGAAGGGTAAGTATTTTTCCCCTCGGATGGTTCCGCTGACCGGGCTCTCTCTCTCGCCGGCAGGGCAGGTTGACCTCCCAGGGAGGGTAAGTATTTTTCCCCTCGGATGGTTCAGATGACCGGGCTCTCTCTAGCCGGCAGGGCAAGTTGACCTCCCAGGGAGGGTAAGTATTTTTCCCCTCGGATGGTTCCGCTGACCTGGCTCTCTCTAGCCGGCAGGGCAGGTTGACCTCCGAGAGAGGGTAAGTATTTTTCCCCTCGGATGGTTCCGCTGACCGGGCTCTCTCTAGCCGGTAGGGCAGGTTGACCTCTTAGGGAGGGTAAGTATCTTTCCCCTCGGATGGTTTTGCTGACCGGGCTCTCTCTAGCCGGCAGGGCAGGTTAACCTCCTAGAGAGGGTATGTATCTTTCCCCTCGGATGGTTCCGCTGGCCGGGCTCTCTCTAGCCGGCAGGGCAGGTTGACCGCCTAGGGATGGTAAGTATTTTCCCCCTCTGATGGTTCCGCTCGCCGGGCTCTCTCTAGCCGGCAGGGCAGGTTGACCTCCCAGGGAGGCTAAGTATTTTTCCCCTCGGATGGTTCCGCTGACCTTGCTTTCTCTAACCGGCGGGGCAGGTTGACCTCCCAGGAAGGGTAATTATTTTCCCCCTCTGATGGTTCTACAGACCAGGCTCTCTCTAGCCGGCAGGGTAGGTTGACCTCCCAGGGAGGCTAAGTATTTTTTTGCCCTCGGATGGTTCCGCTGACCGGGATGTCTCTAACCGGCAGGGCAGGTTGACCTCCCAGGGAGGGTAAGTATTTTTCCCCTCAGATGGTTCCGCTGACCGAGCTCTCTCTAGCCGGCAGGGCAGATTGACCTCTCATGGAGGGTAAGTATTTTTCCCCTCGGATGGTTCTGCTGACCGGGCTCTCTCTAGCCGGCAGGGCAGGTTGAACTCCCAGAGAAGCTAAGTATATTTTCCCCTCGGATGGTTCCGCTGACCTGGCTCTCTCTAGACAGTAGAGCTGGTTGACCTCCCAGGGAGGGTAAGTATTTCTACCCTCGCATGGTTTCGCTGATCGGGCTCTCTCTAGCCGGCAGGGATGGTTGACCTCCCAGGGAGGGTAAGTATTTTTCACCTCGTATGGTTCTGCTGACCGGGCTCTCTCTAGCCGACAGGGCAGGTTGACCTCCCAGGGAGGGTTAGTATTTTTCCCCTTGGATGGCTCCACTGACCAGGGTCTCTCTAGCCGGCAGGGCAGGTTGACCTCCCAGGGAGGTTAATTATTTTTCCCTCGGATGGTTCCGCAGACCGGGCTCTCTCTAGCCGGCAGGGCAGGTTGACCTCCCCATGAGGGTAAGTATTTTTTCCCTCGGATGGTTCCGCTGACCGGGCTCTCTCTCTCGCCGGTAGGGCAGGTTGACCTCCCAGGGAGGGTAAGTATTTTTCCCCTCGGATGGTTCAGCTGACCGGGCTCTCTCTAGCCGGCAGGGCAAGTTGACCTCCCAGGGAGGGTAAGTAGTTTTCCCCTCGGATGGTTCCGCTGACTTGGCTCTCTCTAGCCGGCAGGGCAGGTTGACCTCCGAGGGAGGGTAAGTATTTTTCCCCTCGGATGGTTCCGCTTACCGTGCTCTCTCTAGCCGGCAGGGCAGGTTGACCTCTCAGGGAGGGTAAGTATCTTTCCCCTCGGATGGTTCCGCTGACCGGGATCTCTCTAGCCGGCAGGGCAGGTTGATCTCCCAGAGAGGGTATGTATCCTTCCCATCAGATGGTTCTGCTGACCGGGCTCTCTCTATCCGGCAGGGCAGGTTGACCACCTAGGGATGGTAAGTATTTTCCCCCTCGGATGGTTCCGCTGACCGGGCTCTCTCTAGCCGGCAGGGCAGGTTGACCTCCCAGGGAGGCTAAGTATTTTTCCCCTCGGATGGTTCCGCTGACCTTGCTCTCTCTAGCCGGCGGGGCAGGTTGACCTCCAGGAAGGGTAAGTATTTTCCCTCTCTGATGGTTCTGCCGACCGGGCTATCTCTAGCCGGCAGGGCAGGTTGACCTCCCAGGGAGGCTAAGTATTTTTTCCCCTCGGATGGTTCCGCTGACCGGGCTGTCTCTAACCGGCAGGGCAGGTTGACCTCCCAGGGCGGGTAAGTATTTTTCCCCTCGGATGGTTCCGCTGATCGGGCTCTCTCTAGCCGGCAGGGCAGGTTGACCTCTCATGGAGGGTAAGTATCTTTCCCCTCGGATGGTTCCGCTGACCGGGCTCTCTCCACCCGGCAGGGCAGGTTGACCTCCCAGAGAGGGTAATTATCTTTCCCCTCGGATGGTTCCGCTGACCGGGCTCTCTCTAGCCGGCAGGGCAGGTTGATCGCCCAGGGATGGTAAGTATTTCCCCCTCGGATGGTTCCGCTGACCGGGCTCTCTCTAGCTGGCAGGGCAGGTTGACCTCCCAGGGAGGCTAAGTATTTTTCCCCTCAGATGGTTCCGCTGACCTTGCTCTCTCTAGCCGGAGGGGCAGGTTGACCTCCCAGGAAGGGTAAGTATTTTCCCCCTCTGATGGTTCCGCTGACCTGGCTCTCTCTAGCCGGCAGGGCAGGTTGACCTCCCAGGGAGGCTAAGTATTTTTCCCCTCGGATGGTTCCGCTGACCGGGCTGTCTCTAACCGGCAGGGCAGGTTGACCTCCCAGGGAGGGTAAGTATTTTTCTCCTCGGATGGTTCCGCTGACCGGGCTCTCTCTAGCCGGCAGAGCAGGTTGACCTCCGAGGGAGGGTAATTATTTTTCCCCTCGGATGGTCCCGCTGACCGTGATTTCTCTAGCCGGCAGGCAGGGTAGGTTGACCTCTCAGGGAGGGTAAGTGTTTTTTCCCCCGGGATGGCTCCGCTAGCTGGGCTCTCGCTAGCCGGCAGGGTCGGAGGTCCTCTCAGGGAGGCTAAGTGTTTTTCCCCCGAGGTGGATCCGCTAGTCGGGCTCTCGCTAGACGGCAGGGTCGGAAGGCCTCTCGGGGAGGAGCTGCGTTTTTCCCCCGAGGTGGCTCCGCTAGCCTAGCTCTCGCTAGCCGGCGAGGTCGGAAGTCCTCTCGGGGAGGCTAAGTGTTTTCCCCCCGAGGTGGCTCTGCTAGCCGGGCTCTCGCTAGACCGTGAGGTCGGAAGGCTTCTCGAGGAGGCTAAGTGTTTATCCCCCGAGGTGGTCTCGCTAGATGGGCTCTCGCTAGCCGGAAGGGTAGGAAGGCCCCTCAGGGAGGCTATGTGTTTTTCCCCCGAGGTGGCTCATCGGCTAGCCAGCCTCTCGCTATCCGGCGAGGTCGGAAGGCCCCTCAGGGAGGCTAAGTGTCTTTCCCCCAAGGTGGCTCCTCTAGCCGGGCTCTCCTAGCCAGTGAGGTCGGATAGCCTCTCGGGGAGGCTAAGTGTTTTTCCCCCGAGGTGGCTCCGCTAGCCGGGCTCTTGCTAGTCGGTGAGGTCGGATCCCCTCTCGGGGAGGTTAACTATTTTCCCCCCGAGGTGGCTCCGCTAGCCAGGCACTCGCTAGGCGGCGAGGTCGGAGAGCCTCTCGGGGAGGCTATGTGTTTTCCCCCCGAGGTGTCTCTGCTAGCCGGGATCTCGCTAGCCGGCGAGGTCGGATAGCCTCTCGGGGAGGCTAAGTGTTTTTCCCCTGAGGTTGCTAAGATAGCCAGGCTTTCGCTAGCCGGTTAGGTCGGGTAGCCTCTCAGGGAGGCTAAGTATTTTTCCCCCGAGGTGGCGCCGCTAGCCGGGCTCTCGCTAGCCGGGCTCTCGCTAGCCGGCAAGGTCGGATAGCCTCTCGGGGAGGCTAAGTGTTTTCCCCCGAGGTGGCTCTGCTAGCCGTGCTCTCGCTAGCCGGCGAGGTCCGATAGCATCTCAGGGAGGCTAAGTGTTTTTCCGCCGAGGTGGCTCCGCTACCTGGGCTCTCGCTAGCTGGCGAGGTCGGATAGCCTCTCGGGGAGGCTAAGTGTTTTTCCTTCGAGGTGGCTCCGCTAGCCGGGCTCTCGCTAGCCGGCGAGGTCGGATAGCCTCTCGGGGAGGCTAAGTGTTTTCCCCCGAGGTGGCTCCGCTAGCCGGGCTCTCTCTAGCCGGCGAGGTCGGATAGCCTCTCAGGGAGGCTAAGTGTTTTTCCCCTGAGGTGGTCCGCTAGCCGGGCTCTCGCTAGCCGGAGAGGTCGGATAGCCTATCGGTGAGGCTAAGTGTTTTCCCCCGAGGTGGCTACGCTAGCCGGGCTCTCGCTAGCTGGCGAGGTCGGATAGCCTCTCGGGGGAGGCTAACTGTTTTTCCCCCGAGGTGGCTCGGCTAGCCGGGCACTCGCTAGCTGGCGAGGTCGGATAGCCTCTCGGGGATGCTATGTGTTTTCCCCCCGAGGTGGCTCCGCTAGCCGGGCTTTCAGCACCACTCGCAGAATATGCGGAGTTGGACTTTTCTTTCCGAGTGTCTGCCCCGCTCGAAAAGAGCGGGGATTATGTACAACCCCGTATTCACCGAGTGGATCCCCGGGGCCTAAGATGACTTTAGGCCCAACAGTTTTAGCGTTGCCCTAGGAAAGAAGAAGGGGGCGAGCGGTGGAGGCGGGGGCCTCCCGCTCGCCCAGCCCGTAGGGGGGTGGGCGAGCCGGAGGTATGCATCCTCTTGGCCTCACCCCCGCCCCAGCAAGGGGGGGATCCAGGATGAAGGTGACCTCCCGGCTCGCCCCACCCCAGCAGGGGGCGAGCACAGGAGTGGGGCGACCTGCCGCCCTGCCCTAGCAGGGGGTGAGCCCAGTAGGGGGCAACCTCCCGGCTCGCCCCTCCCCAGCAGGGGCGAGCACAGGAGGGGGGCGACCTCCCGGCTCGCCCCACCACAGTAGGGGGCGAGCCCAGGAGGGTGGGGGGGGCGACCTCCCAGCTCGCCCCACAACAGCAGGGGTTGAGCCCTGGAGGGGGCGACATCCCGGCTCACCCCGCCCCAGCAGGGGGCGAGCCGGGGAGGTGGGCGACCTCCCGGGCTCGCCCTACCCAGTGAGGGGGGCGAGCAAGGGAGGAGGTCAGCCCCATCTCGCCCAGCCCTGGGAAGGTGTTCTGGACTGCATTTAGCGCCTCAGAACAGCGAGATTTGGCTGTTCGCAGGCCAAATCCAGGGGTATTTTCGCAATCCCGTAGGCCAGAATCTAGCTATTTGCAGACCCGATTCCAAAAACTATAAATAAGCCCAAGGGGGCACCATTTGGGAGGAGCTCTCTTTTGGCGTCCTCTCCCCCTAAGTTCCTTTGTTGGGTGGAGAGAGCCTACAAAGGTGACCAAGCTTAGCATTGGCTTGGGAGGGGAACCGCTTTAAGATCTTTCGCGTGTGTGGTGGGACCTCCTCGCTAAGCCCTTGGCCTTGTTCCTAGTTCCTTAGCCTCTTAGCTTAGAGATTTCCCTTGGGAGGAGTAAGTGTGAGGTCACCCCTCAACTTGTTGAGGGCCCGAACTTCTCGAGAGACTAATTTATTAATTTCAACAGACGTACTTATTGACTTCATCATAATTGTGAAATTTTCCGTAGATCTAGGAGTGAGCAGGAATCGTACAACTTAAAGTTACATCCAACAACCAAAAACACATGAAACAAAGCAATATTTATTGATAACAGCAGGAATCTTCATTACAGTGCAAATTATACATGGCGAGACATGATTTCGCCAGTACACAAAACCAAAAGGAAAAGTAGAAAGCTGAAGAAGGATAACTGGCAGTCTGAACACAGAAGCCGCCTAACCGCGCGGCCTGGATGTTCGCGCGACTAGAAAAGGAGACCGCATGAACAATCTGTCGGCGACTTTAACAACACAACTGAAGCTCCGCGACCTCCCGAACTCCATTGTTTCTCCTAAACTCCAGCAACCCGCACTGCAAGCCGCAAGACCGCTCGGACACTTTACAAGAAGAGGTGACTACTGCTGTCCGCACAATCCACAGAAGCTGCACAAAGGAAATTCAATCAGCAAACCGGGCGATCACAAAAAAGAGACCGCAAGTTCTAGGCTCGAGCTCAGCTTACACTTGGTGCGATAAATTTTGTTGTTACAGTGACGCCTATTTATAGGAGTGGGACCAAATCCAGTCACCACCCTATGAGATAGAGTCACCGCCCTGAATGCGAGACCAAGATCGGTCTACCCGCGCGGTCAGAAGATCGCTCTGCGCCTAGTGAGCTCGTCGACTTCAAACCTGACCAGGAGATCGCCACTCCTACAAGAAGTCGCACGATCATGACATCTCGCATGGTCATGAAGCCCACCACCAGTGTTCACATATACGAGACCTCCTCCAGAGACCGCGCAAGTAAGAGTACCTTAGTAAGAGTACCTTAGTCGGCGCGCACTAACAAGAACCCGAACAGTCACCAGACCGTACTGCCAGATACCCGAACAACAACCCTGTGCGGTCAACAACTTAACCCGCACAGTATAGAAAACAGCTCGCCATGCGGTCATACGAACCAGACCGCGCAGCCTCACCGAACTGAATAACAGCTCGCCACGCGGTCACACGAACCAGACCGCGCGGCCTCACCATACTGAATAACAGCTCACCATGCGGTCATACGAACCATACCGCGCGGCCTCACCTCGGCTGCCTTGGACAAAGCGAATGGCGGTCAGGCCAAAAAGCTGCCACTAGACTGTTGAAATTATTGAAGTGAAGTGGAGGTGACCGGGTGGTCTATTTTTGGGTGACCGCAGAGACCGCGCGGTTTGTATTAGTGATCTGCCAGTCTGGCTCTGCCAGTCTGTTCTGGCGGTCTGCTGATTGGCCGGTCTGTTCTTGATTGTTGCTGTCTTTTCCCGAGTTGTTCTGCTTGGTTGGCTTGTCTTCTTTATTGGAAGACCAGGCGGTCTGTTCTTATGTAACCGCCTGACCGGGCGGCTTGTGCTGGCGATCTGGCGACTTGTCTGAAGTCGGCCAGATGGTTCTTGGTTTGCTCCTGGTAGTCTAAGTGAGGAGTACACTTGTGTCTGGGTGGCTTGTGCGCGGTCTCGTGTTCGCGCGACTTGTGCGCGATCTGTCTGCTGATCTGCGGTCTTGGTCGAAAGGTTGTCTAAGTGGTGTGATCGCGCGGTCTGCCTTGTGAGACCACTAGCGATCTGGTGGGTGGTGATTGTATCCCTCTTATGGCGGTGACGACATCCGTCTTGTCGCCTATAAATAGGGGTGCATGACCTGTCATTCATAACGAGAACTATAAGAACTGAGCCTGGGTTAATTCGTGCGGTCTCAACTTTGAGGTCGGGCGGACTTGGAAGCGAGTTGACTGTTTATTGTGTTCGCAGGTTTGAGGTCAGCAGGTTGCGGTATCCTTCCTTGGTGATTTTCCAGCGGCTTGTATAAATAGTTCGGCAGCGGTCTGTCTGCGAACTAGTTTATGGTGTTCTTGTGCTGTTCGCAGCGAGCTCAGTGATCAGGCGACCTTCAGCGGTTAGGCAATCTGAGTTGCGGTCTGGCGACAGCCTCTGTTTTCGTTCAGTTCAATAAAGCTCCAGTTCGTGCGGTCTGAGGTGGCGGTCTTGCAGTACAGGTGGTCTGTCTATTTTCTGTTCGCACGGTCTCAGGTCAAGCCGAGCGATCTGTGGAGTCGAGCGGTCTGTGCTGTCTCAGCTTGTCTAGCCGCCAGTTTTGTTTTGGTGTGTTTTGTTCTTCTCTCCTTCGTGATTCTTATGAATCATGTCTCTCCATTTATACCTTGCACTGTATTCAAGTATTATGATTCAATAACGCTTTGTGTTCCTGTGTGGCATATTGTGGTTGTTTCGCTATAACTCAGTTGATGCAACTCCTTCTTACTCCTAAATGATTCAAATAAAAAAATTTTAACATGGCATCAAAGCCAGGTTCTTGGAGTGGATAAGCATTGTTCAACTTGAGTTGTCATCGTCTTTGTGAAGAAGAAACCACATAGATTGCCATGGAAGGTGGATACGCAAGAGGGCTTGGTATTGAACTCCTAACATCGACTAACTACAAGAAATGGAGGTCGTGTATGAAGAGTTACTTACTTGGCGAGGATCTATGGGAGATAGTTGGAGGAGAAGACACACAAGAAGTGTTTCTAGCAGGAGATAATATGGCAGAGGTGAGACTTTGGAGGAGGACTAATGCTAAGGAAGAGTTCACATCAAGAGGGCTATCTCACCAGAGCTATTTGATCACATCATTGGATGTAAATCTGCTGCAGAGATTTGGACGTCTTTGGACGGGTTGTTTAATAGGAAGAATGTAGCTCGGCTACAGTTTCTTGAAAATGAGTTGGCGAAGGCCTCTCAAGGTGATCTTTCTATTTCTACCTTCTTTCTCAAGATGTAGAACCTCACAGCAGAGATTTCTGCATTGGACCCTGATGAGCCAATCTCGGAGGCTAAACTGAAGAGGCATATCATTCACGGGTTGCGGAAGGAGTATCTTGCCTTTGTGACTTCAGTTCAGGGTTGGGCAAATCAACCATCTTTGTTGGAGCTGGAGAACTTACTTGCTTCGCAGGAAAGTTTGGCAAGACAGATGGCGGGGACTTCTATCTCTGGGGGAGATAGTGATGTGTTGTTCTCTGGGAAGAAGAAGAAGAAGAAGCCAGGTCAGGATGGACCCTCTACTTTAGGTCAGCAAGATAGAGGTTATGCTTCTAAGTCTGATGGGAAGAAGAAGGGAGAGGGACCACGGTGCTTCAGGTGTAATAAGACCGGCCACTTCAAGAAGGATTGCCGGGTTAATCTTCAGTCGGGACATGTAGTGGAGAAGGAGAAGCCAAAGTCTGATGAAGCTGGATGGGGAGGAGCCTTTGCGGCTAATATGACAGCAATGCCCGTTAAGGCCTTGGTTGCAATCAACTTCGAAGAGGATTGGATTGTTGATTCAGGGTGTGGGCATCATCTCACCGGGGATGAATCAAAATTCTCTTCTTTGGCGCCTTACTCAGGTAACGATGCTATCATTACGGCTGATAATTCTGTCCATGCACTCGAACAAGAAGGTGTTGTCTCCGTGAGCAGTGATAAGGGTCCACTCAGTTTGAGGAGTGTTTATCACGTGTCTGGTATGAAGAAGAATCTCTTCTCTGTAACCAATGCGGTCGATGTCGGTTATCACGTTCTGTTTGGCCCAACAGAAGTGAAGTTTCTTCAAACTCAACCGGAGATAAAGGGAGATGTTATCCATGTTGTAAAGCGGGTTAAGGACTTGTTCATTTTATCGACAAGTACCTATGTTGATAAGATGAAGACCAACGATAGCGCGGCTATCTGGCAGTGGTGCATGTTGGCATAGACAAATTTAAGGCTATGGCGGTAAGGGGCCTTGTCAAGGGCTTGCCTAGCTTGTCCTCCTATGGAGACGGTCATGTTTGTGCGGGATGTCAGTTTGGTAAGTCTCATCGACTTCCATTTGATAAGTCACAAACAAAATGCAAAGCGCCATTGGAGTGCATTCACGGTGATTTGATGGGACCGACTGCCACCCCAAGCCTTGGAGGCAACAGATATATGAAGCAGGGAAGGCTGCGGGAAATCTTCACGTGGAGTTGTCTGTTTCACCAGGAGCTCCAGCTGTGTCTAGCTCTGAGATGGAGGATTCAGGTTCTAGAAGCAGGGGGAGCGTTGCTCCAAGTTCGTCAGGAAGAGGAGCAATCACATAAGAAGCAGCTGAGGAGGTGGTTAGTCAGGAGCAACCTCTTAGGAGGTCGATGAGGACTATCAAGCCACCAGATCGATATACAGGAGGAAACACTCTAGCCCCTCATAGGGTAACGCTCGGGAAGTTCAAGGTCGACCCCTAAATCTTTAGGCCAACAAAAAATTAGAAAAGATTAGATTATTTGCGACCTCTATGATTTATAATCTCGCTCCTATGTGGAGTACGAGGGCAGGTAAGGACAAGCTATCCTGGACATGAATAACTCGGTACTAAGATAATGTTGCCACCTAGGGGTCAGGCACCATTGGGTTGACAAAGGGGCACATGTTTGATATTCAAAGGAGAGTTGCGCTCATTGAACTATTTATGGAAATAAATATTTATTGAACTTGATGTTCGGTATATGGAAAACTATGAAGGAAATCCGTGACGGGTCTCCGGTACGGTCTGGACGTCACACCGGCGGACGTACGTTGGCTCAGGACGGATTAATCCTGCGAGTGGTAGGCTCGGGTTATAAGGAATGACGGGATAGTCCTGCGAATGGTAGGCTCGAGGCATAAGAAAGGACTGGTTGGGTCCTCCGAGCCGAGAGCTTGGTGTTTCACTTAGAGGCATTGTTGTATCAAGTAGTACGCGGATACCCTGTGTGTTCTTAGGGGCGTACGTAAGGTCTAGGCTGGGAGGTGTCATACTGGCCTAGAAGTGGACAGCCCGGTCCACTGCCCTGCTTGCCTCAACTGGGTACCTGAGCGGAGACTCGAATAGAGGGCTAGAGGTGGTGCTTACCAGATAGTACGCGGATACCCTGTGTGTTCTTAGGGACGTAAGTAAGGTCTAGGTTGGGTGGTGTTACACAAGCCTAGAAGTGGACAACCCGGTCCACTGCCTTGTTTGCCTCAACTGGGTGTAAGATCCCCCCCTCCGGTACTCGACCTTATCGGGAGATCTTACCGCACACCATCGCCAATACATGACTTCGAGATGACTAACGTAGGATCAAAAGAATGACCATCACAAACACTCCTCTCATTGCTCACCCCGAGGCCATATATTAACGATGGTGCTAAGCGATTTCTAATTGAATACTAGAGCGCGGTTGTAAGCAGAAGTGGGGAATCTAGGAGTGGCTAAGTAATTCAAAATCAATATAATAATAAATTGTTACATAATTATCAAGAGTATCGGTAGCAGTGATGTTTAAACAAGCATGTGGACATCTGGCAGAAAAATGATCTATAAAAGTCTATTTAACAATAAGACATAAGCATATAAATGACAACTATTATATGTTTGCAGCATAGAGAACAGGTAAAGTATGAAGATATCTTGTATCATAAAGCATTAATTTGCTACATAAACTAAAGAACCTCGATAGTCAAACTGAGTCTTACCCTGAATCCATATTGATTCTCTCCCGCACTTGAAACCTGTACTATGTAGTGAATAAGGTTATAAATAGTAAAGAAGCAAAATTGGGAAAATAATATAAATATAACATTTGGGTCGTGGCAGTCTTCCCACGACTAACGCCTACGTACTCCGTATCAACCTGCATACGGCCTCAGACCCACGTAGTTCTACAGTGTCGCACTGGTTGCCTGAGACCAGGCCATCCTCGTAGCAGGTTGCCGCGGAGTATAACTCGTAGGCCATCCTATATTTCCCAAAGGCAACAATTTATTCCCGAGGGAATATGTATCTCGAAGGCAACGTTATCCCCGAAGGGATATATTTCTCGAAGGCAACATTTATCCCCGAAGGGATATATTTCTCGAAGGCAACATGATTAGCATATAAATGATTAGCATTTCCATGTGGAGAATTTGAGGAAGAATATGAAATTTATCAAGGCATATTTTTCAAACTTACAATGTAAGCAAGTCCAACATTTAGTTGCACTTTTATAATACAGCGAAAGCCTCCAATAAGTCATCGGCCAACGATCACGTAATTCATTACGAGAGGGAGAGAGCAAGAGTACAACATGTAGATGACTTGCCACCACCTCCTAGGCTCGACAAGATAAGCTTCACGGCCTCTTTGGTGCCAATTATAATACATTCACGTGCACACTAGAGTTTCGTTATTGAGTTCAAGAGTTGAACACCACTCTTAAGGGCTTGAATGTCTGGAAATAATAATAAAACAGGAATTGCAACTTTTTTTTTTGGCGGCACCGTAACAGAGATTTGACCCGTCAAACGATGTCCAAAAATTATGTATAAGTAAAATTTGGAAAGGTAAAAACATTACCTACATTATTGTTGAAGGATTTATATAACGATTATTACTAATTAAGGCATAAATAACTGAAATAACGAAAGCTGCAGTTTTAAATGAAAATGCAGGAATTTAGTTTTTGGCAGCAGCAAAATGGGGTTTTGACCCGTCACACGAACTCCAAAAATTACGTATAAGTACAATCTGGAAAGGTAAAAACATTACCTACACATTTTTTGAAAGGTTGGAGAACCAACAACAACTTTTCAATGGCCTAATACTGAAAACAGTATGCTGCAGTTTTTGATTAAAATAGGGATCGCAGATTTTGGCAGCACCGTAACAGGGATTTGACCCGTCAAACGATGTCCAAAAATTATGTATAAGTACAATTTGGAAAGGTAAAAACATTACCTACATTATTGTTAAAGGATATATATAGCGATTATTACTAATTAAGGCATAAATAAATGAAATAACGAAAGCTGCAGTTTTAAATGAAAATGCAGGAATTCAGAAAAAGGAAGCAGAAAAACGGGGTTTTGACCTATCAAACGAACTCCAAAAATTACGTATAAGTACAATATGGAAAGGTAAAAACATTACCTACATTATTGATGAAGGGTTCATAAGGTGATCACTACCAATTAAGGCCTAAATATCTAAAAGAAAGTTTGCTGCAGTTTTAAACAATAGCAGGAATTGCAGGTTTTGGGAGCATTTGTAACTCGCTCGCACAAGTTGAAATCCATGCTCCCTATGTGTTTTACAACTCAAAACAGCCCCAATTACTTTGCCATTTGAATACTAGCTTCAGCATATGTACACTCACACACATACAATAAAAATCATGTGTCACTTTGTATTTGTAAACCTAAAACATGCAGTGTAAAAATCTGAGAAAAGCTATAACGAAATGAGGTTGTATGATGATTATATCAAGTTCCATAGATCCGATAAGTTAAATAAGCCCCAATCGAATATGAAAGTTGTTTTACCGAAGGTTGCTAGGGGAGTATCCAGTCCAGCTCTTAATAAGAAGGAAATCTAGGTTAGAGATTACCATAGGGTGGGGAGATTAATGGCCTAGAGTCCATGATCCTGCCATGAGAAAACCCAACCGAAATCGCAGGATCAGGAGCGGTAGAAGATGACCCCAGTCCGCCTTGGCGAGAAAAAGAGTCGGAGGGAGGAGAAGATGAAGGAAAAGCTCGACCATGATCTTGCCGGGAGGAGGAAGGAAAAAGGGGAGGAAAGAGATCGAGTGGATGAGGAGGAGGAAGAAGCCCGTTCAGAGGAAGCAGCAGCCCCTTTGAGAGGGAGCCGGCCTTGCGATTCTTTAAGAGTGTCGATACCTCGCCATTTCCGCCCCTGCCTCGCCATTTCCGCCCAGCCCACGTGTGAGAACCGGCTGCTCCATCTTTTCCTCTCTTTATTGTCTATGACCGTATATAAAAAAATGCTCTCCCTTTCTCTCACTCTCTCTCTCTCTCTCTCTCTCTCTTAATTTAATATTAAAAATTATTTCAATATACTATATGGTTTATTTTGTTAAATTCAATACATGTATATATATAATATGTGTATAAAATTATCAATTCCCTACTTTTATTATGTGTATATATATGTATATGTGTGAGAGGACCCAGCGCAACCAACTACACCAAAAGCCCGGACTGTTGGTGAAGGCGCAACTTAATCTTATCAATGGAAGGGCGCTACGGGTCAATTAAGGAGACGCTAGACCCAACAATCCCCCCCCCCCCCCCAGCGTCCAGCACGACCCGCAATTCAGAGGTGCTCCACATGGCCCGCAGGCTCAGAGGTGGCTTGACACATGGCTGCGGCCGCCTGACCCACCGGGACCCACACAGGTAGAGAGAATTTCAGGAATTATCAGCGCCCCCCCGGTCTCGAACCCGCAACCTACTTTGATACCAATTGAGAGGACCCAGCGCAACCAACTACACCAAAAGCCCGGACTATTGGTGAAGGCGCAACTTAATCTTTATATCAATGGAAGGGCGCTACGGGTCAAGTGAGGAGACGCTGGACCCAACAATGTGTGTGTACTAAATATTTTTCCTTAAACATGAAAGAAAATGTTCGCGGGGAACCGTTGCAATTGCATTGGTCAAATGAAGCAAAAGGACTTGTTTAAAGCGGATGTTGAGTTTGTCAACATAAATAATTTCTTGAATCGCCGCATAACTTAACACGACCCATCTCATCCAATTTTCTTAATTTAAAATTGAGTCTGAGTAATATTGTCACTGGTGAACCCCAATTTTTGGCTAATTTGCTTGAAGTAAATGTTGTGACGTCGCAGTTTAATTCATAATCCGAAGTTAGGTCATGAAACTGTTAAAGACTGGTTTAAACTCCTCAATGGTTCACATGGCTCTTCTAGGCCCCTAGTGCCAAAATTGGGATGTTACACTGGGTACCTGAGTTGACACACTCGAACAGAGGGAACTACAAAAGGTCTGTACGTACAGAGTCGTGTGCGTGAATTTCACCATTGCATTGCATAAGCATGACATATCAAGCATACGTTGAGCATATCATACACTCTATTATATGAATTATTTATGGGGTTTTTCATATGATCAGGACGTTCAGGCGGACCCCTTAACTTATATGTCTACCTGAGACATTCATATAAGTTAAGGTTTTCTTTATGCTTTTATATACCTTGCTCTACTATTGTTTACATATACATAATCATGGCATACATACATATCATACCCTCCATCATACGAATCGGTATGGGACTTTTCATATGATCAGGACGTTTAGGCAGACCCCTTAACTTATATGTCTACATAGACATTCATATAAGTTAAGGTTTTCTGTATGATATTACATGCTGCTCTTCATTTCTTGTGTGACTATACCTCTTTACCTATATTTACTTAAGATATTACTTGTGATTGTGACTGTAATCTTAGGCCCGTGTACTTTTTATTGTGATTTCAAGTTAATAACCGTTATACTCTTGGTTGCATTCACAATATTAGGATCTCTTATACACTTGATGGCAAACGAATCATAAACCCCAAAACAAATTGGTATAGAATCCCTCCTGTTGAATCTAGATCCTTTAGCTAATACCTACTTCTCAACTATGTAACCCCACATGAGAATTGATTATTGAGTAGCAGTTTTACAGCGCTTGCTTACTTGCGACTACTGCTTTTTCCACTGAAAAGATCCATATTGAAGTATAACTATATAATGAGTTAGTCATACATCAGTTAAGTTCACTTATACTTGGCTTAGACTAGACTAATCAAATTACCGAGCTCAAATGAATTACCACTACTCAAGAAGCCTTGTGTAGAAATTCCTTGAGAAAATCTAACGGATCTAGTTGCTTGGGGATGATTGGACTTGAATCTGGTAAATATGATTTTGAATGAGTTGGGAGACATGGGTAGAACAAAGTGATCATTTACAACTCAAATTTAGAAACCCCATGCCCCATTCGCATTTTCGGGGACGAAAATTATTCTTTGTCTTATTGGATTTGTAACATCCCGATTTTGGCACTAGGGGCCTAGAAGAGCCAGGTGAACCATTGAGGAGTTTAAACCAGTTTTTAATAGTTTCATGACCTAACTTCGGATTATGAATTAAACTGCGACGTCACAGCATGTACTTCAAGCAAATTAGCCTAAAATTGGGGTTCACCACTGACAATATTACTACAGACTCAACGACGTACGTTTTCATTCCATCCCGATATAAATGACGCAATTAACTGATCTTGACAAATCGGGCAATGGGGCGAGAGTAACATGAATGCTTAAGCTGTTGAGCCAAAATTAACCCACACAATTATTTGACTCGAATTATTGAAAAAAATTATTGCCCTCCGTCCAGATCGAGCATGGTGATAACTAAGGAAATTTGGACGAAGGGGGTCGTTTTCAGTAGCGCGGCGAATTAAGTAATTATTTGCGTGAATGGATTCGAAAATCTGCCTTAGTTAAGTTAATTAGTTTGAATGGCCGACGCAATCTCAACAAACTCCAACGTACTTTTATATGAGAATTATATAATAAATACACACACATACATATTGATTATATAGGTTTGTATATATGTAGGAAAGTTTTTATAACGCATGTATACTTATGCGATGTCAGAATTACATATATATATATAAATGTGTGTATAAAATATTTATAAAATATGTATATATATATAATTATACGTATAAATCTAAACATCCAAGTATATATGTATATATATAGCCAAACCTTTCTCAACTTATCCTAAAATAACACACTTATATATATATATATATATATATATTTTTATATATATTTATATAAGTTTATATGAGAGTTTAATAAATAAAGGAGAGAGAGAGAGAGGGGCTTGACCGGCTAAGATTAAAGAAGAAAGAGAGGGAGAGAGAGAGAAAGAGTCGGGTATCAAAAAAAAAAGAGAGCTGGGCGGAAACTCGAGGAGGCGGAGAATGCAAGGGGCGGAAACTTCATTGCCGGGCGGATTTCGCGATACTTCACCCCCCCCCCCCCCCCCCCCCTCCCCCCTCTATCTCCTCTTCGCAAGACAAGAGCAGGTCCCCCGGATCTCTTCCCTTTATCTATCTATCCTTCTTACACAACGGCATCTCCCGGGATCGGCATTCTCCTCCCTCGACAGTACTTAATCCCCTTCCTCCTCTCGGCAAGATCATGGTCGAGCTTTTCCTTCTTCTTCTCCTCCCTCCGGCTCTTTTCTCGCCAAGGCGGACTGGGGTCATCTTCTACCTCTCCTTCTCCTGCGATTTCGGTTGGGTTTTCTCATGGCAGGATCTTGGACTCTAGGCCATCAATCTCCCCACCCTATGGTAAACTATAACCTAGATTTCCTCCTTATTAAGAGCTAGACTGGATCCTTCCCTAGCAATCTTCGGTAAAACAACTTTCACCCTGCATATAGCTGATCAGTTTTAAAACATTAGTTATTCTGAGGTGTTAAAAAGCTAACCTTCTTTACTTCCTACATTCATCTTGTAAGAATTGCTACAAATAGGAATTATGAGTTCCTTCAACTCGATTTCCACACTGCATGCCCTATGATGAATTCTCTCTTTTGCGACCGTCATCTCCTTGGTTTCATATTTCAATTATTTAACCTTTGATACTCATAATATTTACATAAATGCATGCGATGATCTTGCTAGTTAAGGAACAAGCAATCCTTGTGATAGTTCCCAAAATTTTCTTGTTAGCAAACCTTTAATAGATCTCAATCTTATTATTTATATTGTTCATCTTAGATTAATGCTACGTGCTTAGGAGCAATTTTATTTACAAATCTTAATCTCAGAAAACCATATTTATCTCCATGCACTTATCATTTGGATCCTATGGCCTCCGTCTAAAAAATAAAAGTTGTTATTCTACTGATTTAAGACTTGCAAAACACTTGGGGATTTACATATTTGGGTGCATGTGAAATTCATAGGTGCTGCCATTTCATCATTGGATCAATAATTAGTAATGAGGCACTTGGAGTTGGGCTGATTTTAGGCTTGCACACACTTGGAAATCCATACTTGCGGTGCTGCACTTGTTGGGGCTAGTTGGGACTTGCACAATACATAAAGAACACTTGAAAACCTCACTTATATACATGGGTTCATAGGTGTGCTGCATATACACCTCTAGTTTGGAAAGAAACGAGTGGCATACGTGTTGGGGGCTGTTTTGGACTGCTATTAAATAAAACCTGCCCTCATACAAGGCTGCAGTCTACTGTTTTCAGTTTTAGGCCTTTCGATAGTTGTTGTAGGTTCTCAAACCCTTCAACAATAATGTAGGTAATGTTTTTACCTTTCCAGATTGTACTTGCACGTAATTTTTGGAGATCGTTTGATAGGTCAAATCCATGTTTTACTGCTGCCAAAATAACAATTCCTGCTTATACTATAAACTGCAGCAGCTACTGTTTTCATTATTTAAGTTTTTAGAAGTTGTGGTCGGATCTCGAACCCTTCAACAATAATGTAGGTAATGTTTTTACCTTTCCAGATTGTACTTGCACGTAATTTTTGGAGTTCGTTTGTTAGGTCAAATCCATGTTTTACTGCTGCCAAAATAACAATTCCTGCTTATACTATAAACTGCAGCAGCTACTGTTTTCATTATTTAAGCTTTTAGAAGTTGTTGTCGGATCTCGAACCCTTCAAAAATAATGTAGGTAATGTTTTTACCTTTCCAGATTGTACTTGCACGTAATTTTTGGAGTTCGTTTGATAGGTCAAATCCCTGTTTTATTGTTGCAAAATCTGCATTTCCTGCCTTCATTTAGAAGCAGCGGCATGTATATATTCGGTTGTTCAGGCCCTTGAGAGTGGTGTTCGTCTCTTGGACCCCATGATGAAATTATGCTGGACGTAACTAATTTACCAGTGAATTTAATATTGACATCAAAGAGGCCATGAAGCTTATCTTGCCGAGCCTAGGAGGTGGTGGCAAGTCTCTTACATATTATACTCTTGCTCTCTCTCTCTCTCTCGTAATGAATTACTTGATCATTGGCCGATGACTTATTGGAGGCTTCTGCTGATTTATAAAAATGCACTAAATTCTAAATCCTGCATACGCTATAAGCTTGGAATAATGTCATTATAAGAGCATATTCGTTTCATGTTATTCACACGGAATATGAATCATTGTTATGATAATAAAAATGTTGCCCCTTCGAGAAATATATTCCTTCGGGAATAAAATGTTGCCCCTTCGAGAAAATACATCCCTTCGGGGATAGTTGTTGCCTTTGGAAAATTTAGGATGGCCTTCGAGTGTTACTCTAAGACAACCCGCATCGAGGACGACCTGGTTCCTGACAACCCGTGCGACAATCAAAGAACTTCGTGGGTCTGAGGTCGTATGCAAGATGATACGAAGTACGTAGGCGGTGGTCGTGGGAAGACTGCCACGACCCAATTACTTTTACACATACCTCCTTGTTGGTTATTTTTATGCCTTGACATTATACTTGAGTTACAGGTTAAGGATACGGGTAGGCAATGGGATGGATCCAGGATGATAACTTCGGCTATGGCCATCGAGGTACCTTATGTTAAGACACAATTTAATTATTTATGTCTTGAGATTCATTGTGGTTTATTATTATGTGTTACATGTATCGCTGCAAATATTATACCCTTATTGGTAAATGCTAGATAGGCCCTTGTAACCTTACCAAGCTTATGCTCCACTTATTACCATTTGGGAAATCGACCGGGTAACAATATATAATATATACAACTTTACTCTCTGTTATACTAAATCGCTGCGCCTTAGCCTTATGAATTATGATTCATCTGATATCTTAAATAATAGCTCGAGCCTATTAAACAAATATAGTCTACCACATGTTATGCTACGGAAATGGTTGTTTATACCCTATTAGCTAATTAGTCCTGGTAGATCGTACTACTACTAAACAACCACGCTTCCGGATTACAAGTAGAAATCGCTTAGCACCATCGTTAATATATGGCCTCGGAGTGAGCAATGAGAGGAGTGTTTGTGATGGTCATTCTTTTGATCCTACGTTAGTCGTCTCGGAGTCATGTATTGGCGATGGTGTGCGGTAAGATCTCCCGATAAGGCCGAGCCCGGAAGGGGGATCTTACACTCTCCACGACACAGGTTTGACTCAAATGCGTGAATCAATAGGACTGTAGGTTTTAGATGAGGCTTGGGTTTAGGTAAGGTATACAATGATAAAAACGACGGCTCAAGCACTAAACCCAAATGAGCTAGCACGGAAAACTATCCTCAAGCACCACAAAAAGATACGCGGGTACACCACACCCCCAGACTTGGACTTGACTACATGGGTGTGTGCACCGCCTACTCCCAATCACAAATCTATAAAGATTTTCAATTAAGCACTGCTTCTTTTTCTTTTCTTTTTAATTCTTTTCTTTTTCTCATTTTTTTTTCTTTTCTTTTCAACACATTTTCAGCAAGATAGCAATGAAGCGCATCCACAACTTCACAAAAAATATCACCACATCAACACCCCAATCATGAAAATAATAAACAACTAAAGCTCAAATTTGGGTGTGCGACTAGGATTGGCTTTTAGGCTTTGGTGAGATACAAGTGGGGCTGAATCAAAGAATGGGTAGACACAACTGGGCTAACGAGGATATAGCGATAGGAATGGGCACAAAAGCTCAACCGGGCCAAAATGATGGCCTATATCACATTCACGCGATTGACTAACCATATACCCATGCTTCAAGAGTCTCTTGGGGCAAGTTCTTAGCCACCGAGAAAGATAATCCTTTCTCCCGACTCAAGCAATACGAGTCTAGCGATCGTTTACACACATCCCTATGCTACCGTTTAATTCACACCGGATTCACCAATTTTTTTGAGTAAAGTAAACAATATCTACACTAATAGAAAAATATAATCTAAAAGCATAAAAAGAAATTGAATCTACATGAATTTTTATGCGAGGCCTGAGCACTCGACTAGGAGCACTACAGGAGTCAACATCTTACTCCGCCTCATAATCCTAAGCCTGCATGATGATTTTTCAAATCACACAGAAGAGACAAATTCGACTCGCGACGTGCTAACGGCTAAGTGCACGCTCAAGTGGGTGCTGTGGTGTGCAAAGAAAATGAATAATACTAAATAAATGAAATAGAAATACTTCTAGCATGCAATGCTATAGTGCACGTGAGTGGGCATACATAACTACTCTCCCCCAGACTTAAACTAGACAATACACACAATATATATCTATGAAATTCAGAAAAGAGCTAGGGGAAGAGAGTACCCAATGCTCAAAAATGAGCATACCAGAAGATTGGCGTGGAAACCAAGAAAAAGCTGCAGCATCCGCCATACAGAAGAAGGACCTGCAGGGGTGAGCTCCGTGAAAACAAAAGAAAAAGACAAACTAAAATAAACTACTGCTAACTAAACATTATTAGAAGAAATAAAAATGCAGGAAAAGTAAGATAACTACTGAGGTTATTATCCTCCCAGCACGACTTATTCAAATTGAAAATAGTTCTAGCTAGTGGGTCTATGAAAAGAAAAGTGCACAGGTAACTGTTCTAATATGCGTGTCGGTAGTGGGTACCGATACGGCGACAGAACAGTCACACCTCTACCCGAATATAAATAATACCTGCTTGTCACAGGTAGAGGGAATAAAAAGTAAGAAGAGGAGGAATCCTCACTCAACTCACCAAAACTATCCTTGCCCAGCAAGGTATCATCTCCAGGGAGGCAGCAGGAGGAGAAGGCAATGAGTGGAGCTTCCTCTACGGAGGGGGGGGGGGGGGGGTCAAACTCCTCACATGAGAGGATACACTCATCATTGACTTAAGCAGAATGCTCCAAGTACTCCTGAAGTACCTATGAAGACTCAACCCTCATAGGCTCAGATAGAGAAAGAGGATCAAGAAATAAACAAGAAGAATGACTTAAATAAAAATCAAGCGGGGGAGTGGTCCCGGTCTCACTCCCATCAGGTTGGCGAAGTAAAATAATGTCGGCATTGTTGACAATGCCGCAAGGTTCGGTGGGATCAACAGTGGCCATGCCCAAGAGTTGGACTTCCTCCACCGGTGTTGGGGAAAGCTCCTCTTCACCTAGAAGGTTGTCCTCCTCCATAGGAGCAGGCATAACACATAGATTGCTAGCCTGATCCTGCGACACATCCTCAACAATGTCGTCTGAGATGAGTATAGTAGTATGCACAACAGGGGGAGGAATAGTGCTTAGATAAATGTCAAGCACTTCCTCACAAAGAATAAAATTCATGCATGGTGATATATGGACAGGGGAGATGGGCTCAGTCATGTCAGAGCCTAGATCATCCACACATCTGGTGACTGTGTCCACATCATACCCTTCAAAGCTTGAAGGTGAAATGGGCACATAACCAGATGTTGAAGGTGTGCTGCCAGAAGTAGGAGTCGGGACGATACGGATATCCGGCTCGTCATCCTCGTCCAATTGGCGAAGGAATGTAGCACAATCCTTCAAGGAATGATCCGTGCTCTGACAAAACAAGCACTGCCTTGCGGTCTTCTTTGGCACAGCAGGAGCTGAAGCCGAAAAGAAGTGTGACGGTAAAGGCTCGGCAGAATAGCCATAGGACTTATGCGCTCCATATGGAGTACCAGACGAAGTCGGTGCTCCATATGCTGGGCCTTGAGTGCTAGGGCTATTATCTCCCTTTGAACATCTATCACTAGCGTGCGATATATCTCCACAAAAGCGGCAACGAATATTAAAAGAAGCCCACATAGTGTGAAAATAAAAATGATTCAAAATAAAGAGAACTAGTGTGCACAATACTACACCTAACAATATTTACTAAAGCAACCTAATAAAAACAGGGAAACAGAATAAGAAGAGATAAAGCAAAAGAATGCAATACACAAATGGAAGGGCTTTAATCTCAGATTCTCCCTCTCCAGAAAACTCACACGTCTGTGTTCCCTGGCAACGGCGCCAAAAACTTGATGCGCAAATCTCGCACACCGCTATAATCGGTAGCTAGACTGCGACACGAAACGGCAGTGTACCGATCGTTCAAGTAATATAAAATGTGGGAGTGAATCCCCAAGTATCAATCTCGAAGGAACACAGTAAGGTGGAGTTTATTATTGAGGAAGGACTTGAGATTGAAGTCCTTAATTCGGATGGAATGCGGGAGAGTTGATTTGGTTTTTGGAAAATAAAAAGAAAATACTATATCTACTCCTATGCAATGCCGCTATGCAATGCTTCGCCAGGCGGGATGAAAACTACGTAGGCCTTGAGCGCGCTACTTCGTAAGGGCAGATGGACGAGTTGGCAAACGGAATGAGGGTCGCAAGCACCTCTTCGACAAGCAGGCCACTAGCAATTGCTAGTGCGGCAAACGAGCGCGACGGTGGGATGGATGATGGAATGAGGATCTCCTCAAATCACATAAACCACAAAAGCATTTCACATAGACATGAAATATAGAAATACAAACAAGTTTATGTGCCACTTCATCATAATATTTAGATCTAACTACATACACATCAATAAGAGAAGAACAAGGGAAGAAATCGACCAAATCCGAAGGCTCGTTGTAGATTCACGGTTGGAATTGCCGGGTTGTCAATCCACGTCCAAGCTTGGTCCGCAACTACGTCCGGGCTAGAGAGAGGTGTCACGACTCTCCAATGAGCCCATCTTCTTCGTCTCACGATCCGGTAAAGGTTGCAAACTTCCCCTTGCTTGATGGTAATGGCGGCTAAATCTTCCTTTGAAGCTATAGGATGAAGGAGGGGGCCGAGATGATCTCCGGGCTCAAGATTGGCGTGAAGAACAAGCCCGGAGCACCTCCTGAAGGTGGGCGGCGATGGACGGCGAAAAGGGCGCGGAAACGACGGAGGAAAAATGATGGATCCAGAATAGGGCAAGATCTGCGGCTTAAATGGAAATTCTGTCAGAAAATGGTCACGCACGGTCGAACGCACGACCGTGCGCAGACCGTGCGTTATTAAATGATAAAACTTGACTTGGGAAAATGCTGCGCTGCCCGTGCGTTTTGCTTATGCACGATCAACACCGCCCGTGCGTACAAAAGCACGGGTAAAATCCGACGCTCTGAAATCAAGAATACACAGGCCGACCATGCGTTTTAGTCACGCACGGGCAAACCGCCCGTGCATGAAAACTCACGAGTAAACTCCGACGCTCTATTTTCTGCCCAGACACAAATGCACGACCGCAACCGACAGTGCGTTAAGGAAACGCACGACCGTGCGATATGCACAGACATGAATTCTGGGGAAACGGGACGATCAGGTCACCTGCATACAAAGCAACCCAGCTGGGAATACCTCCAACACCCAATAAACACAGAAAATAGATTGGGGAGCACCAAGTGCTTGCCCCCAACAGCAAAGCATGCAATTGCACACCAAAACGGCCTAAGAATGCACCTAATAGGGAATAACAAATATGAATGTAAATATGTACGAAAACATGCCTAAAGTGTGGTGCAAAGACTATAAAATCGGCCCAGATGAGTCCATAAAAGTGTATATAATTGGGACTCATCAGTAACCCCTCAACTTGTTGAGGGCTCGAACTCCTCGAGAGACCAATTTATTGGTTTCAACAGACATACTTGTTGACTTCATCATAATTGTGAAATTTTCCGTAGATCTTGGAGTGAGCAGGAATCGTACAACTTAAAGTTACAGCCAACAACCAGAAGCACATGAAACAAAGCAATCTTTATTGTTAACAGCAGGAATCTTCATTACACCGCGAGGTATACATGGCGAGACATGATTTTGCCAGTACACAAAACCAAAAGGAAAAGTACCAAGCTGAAGAAGGATAACTGGCGGTCTGAACACAGAAGCCGCCTAACCGCGCGGCCTGGATGTTTGCGCTACTAGAAAAGGAGACCGCGCAAACAGTCTGTCGGCTACTTGAACAACACCACTGAAGCTCCGCGACCTCCCGAACTCCACTGATTCTCCCGAACTCCAGCAACCCGCACTGCAAGCCGCAAGACCGCCCTGATACTTTACAAGAAGAGGTGACTGCTGCTGTCCACACAATCCGCAGAAGCTGCACAAAGGAATTTCAATCAGCAATCCGGGCGGTCACAAAAAAGAGACCGCAAGTTCTAGGCTCGAGCTCAGCTTACACTTGGTGCGATAAATTTTGCTGCTACAGTGATGCCTATTTATAGGAGTGGGACCAGATCCAGTCACCACCCTATGAGATAGAGTCACTGCCCTGACCGCGTGACCAAGATAGGTCTACCCACGCGGTCAGAAGATTGCTCTGTGCCTAGTGAGCTCGTCGACTTCAAACCTGACAAGGAGATCGCCACACCTCCAAGAAGCCGCGCGATCATGACAACCTACATGGTCATGACGCCCACCACCAGTGTTCACATATATGAGACCTCCTCCAAAGACCGTGAACACAAAGAGGAGACCGCACGACTAAGAGAACCTTAGTCGGCGCGCACCAACAAGAACCCGGACAGTCACCAGACCGGACTGCCGGATACCCGAACAACAACCCTGTGCGGTCAACAACTTAACCCGCACAGTATAGAAAATTGCTCGCCATGCGGTCACACGAACCAGACCACGCGGCCTCACCGAACTGAATAACAGCTCGCCACGCGGTCACACGAACTAGACCGCACGACCTCACCATACTGAATAACAGCCCGCCACGTGTCATATGAACCAGACCGCGCGGCCTCACCTCGGCAGCCTTGGACAGAGAGAACGGCGGTCAGGCCAAAAAGATGACACTAGAACGAATAGGTCAGACCGCAGAGGAGACCGCAAGACCGTGCGGTTAGACCAGACCGAGCGAACACGTCCCAGACCGCGAACTTCACACTTCAACATTTTCAACACTCCCCCTTGAAAAGGGAAGTTGAAAATAGCCCAAGTAAACTCCTCAGCCGAGTGAATGGCTCCTTCGCCAGCACCTTTGTTAATATGTCAGCAACGTTGTCCATACTCCGAACATGCTCGACCGAAAGAGACCCCTCCAGCACCTTCTCACGAATGAAATGATGCTCGATCTCGATATGTTTGGTCCTCGCGTGACACACTAGATTAGTAACCAGTTTGAGTGCACTCTCCTTGTCTCCGCGGAGCAGAGTCGGACCCCGAACCTCCTTATGGACGTCTCCCAACAACCCCCTAAGCCAGATGGATTCTTGAGCTGCCAAGGCCGAAGCCTTGTATTCCTCTTTTGTGGTAGAGACAGACACTGAATCCTGCTTCTTGATGCACCATGATATAGACGTAGGGCCCGCCATATAGATGAATCCAGACGTTGACTTCCGATCATCCGAATCTCCCCTGTAATCAGCATCCATATACCCATGCACCTCGAAGCCCGCATCCCTCCTGTATAGGAGACCCATATCCGAAGTCGCCTTGACATACTTCAAAATATTCTTGGCCGCTATTAGATGATGTTGAAAATGTTGAAGTGGAAGTTTGTGGAGCTTTTGCATCTGGGCGGTGTGGTAGGAGGTCGCGCGGTCTAGTGAGACCGCACAACCTGGCGATCTGTTCTGCGGTCTGGTTTGTCTTGCCTAGCCGTAGTCTCCTGGCATGACTGCGGTATGTCCAAGGCGGCTGAAGGTGAGGTCGCACGGTCTGTCTGTGACCGCGTGGTGGGTTGGCGTCTTCTGGTCGCGCGGTCTGGCGATCTCCTTGTGGAATCGCGGTCTAATTAAGGGAGTGGTGATCTCCCGCGGTCTGGAGTGAAGCTGGCGAGCTCATCAAATGAAGCAGAAAGAACTGTTGCTGATCGCGTGGGTTGACCTGTCTGGTCGCGCGGTCTAGTGGTGGTGATCCTATCTAATAGGGTGGTGACTGGATTAGGTCCCACGCCTATAAATAGGAGTCACTATAGCAACAAATTAGACACACCAAGTGTAAGCTGAGTTTATCCTAATTGCTGCGGTCTGTATTATTGACCGGGCGGTCTGCTGATTGAATTTTCTTGTGCAGCTTTTGCAGATAGTGCGGTCTGCAGCGATCACCTCTTCCTCTGAAAGTGTTGGGCGGTCTGCAGCTTGCAGTGTGGGTTGCTGGAGTTCGGGAGAATCAGTGGAGTTCGTAAGGAGGGTGCGGTATGCTCAGCGGTCTGAGGTGGTGTTCTGTAACCGCCAGTGTTGTGCGGTTAGGCGGCTTGCAGAGATCAGCAATGAGACCGCGCGGTCTGGAGCGGTCTCAGTTATCTTCCTTCAAGATTGTGTAATTTCCTCTTTGGTTTTGTGTGCTGGCAAAATCATGTCTCGCCAAGCCTACCTCTCCCTGTAATGAAGATTTTGCTTATCAATAAAGACTATATTTCCTTCATGTGCTTCTGGTTGTTTGACTTGTGAACTCTAAGTTCTATGTTTCCTGTTCACTCCATAAAGATTCGAAAAATTTCACATGGTATCAGAGGGAGGTTGGAGTGGATAGAGCAGTGAACAACTTAGAGTAGCCATCGCCTTTGTGAAGAAGGAACCAGTGGTACAGCCATGGAAGCGAGCGGTCTTGGAATTGAGATGCTCAACTCGACCAACTTTAAGAAGTGGAGGTCTTGTATGCAGAGCTATCTTCTGGGTGAGGACCTCTGGGAAGTGGTTGGAGGAGAGAGCATGGAGGAAGTCTTTCTGGTTGGAGATAACCATCATGAGGTGAGGAACTGGAGGCGGCTTAATGCCAAAGCAGAGTTTGCCCTGAAGAGGGCAATATCACCTGATTTGTTTGATCACATCTTGGGGTGTGCATCAGCTGCGGAGATCTGGAGAGCCCTGGATGGGTTGTTTAACAAAAAGAATGTGGCAAGACTTCAATTCCTAGAGAATGAGCTGGCCAGATCGGCTCAAGGTGACCTTTCTATTTCTACGTTCTTCTTGAAGATGAAGAACTTGTGCGCCGAGATTTCAGCGTTGGATCCTGATGAGCCAATTTCTGAGGCGAAGTTGAAGAGGCACATTATCCGTGGCTAGCGGAAGGAATATGTTGCCTTTGTGATGTCGGTGCAGGGTTGGGAAAATCAGGCATCTCTGCTGGAGCTGGAAAATCTGATTTCTTCGCAGGAGAGTCTGGCAAGGCAGATGGCGGGGGTGTCAGTTTCTGGGGGAGATGTCAAAGTTCTCTTCACGGGAAAGAAGAAGAAGTGGGATAAGAAGAAGACCGCTGGAGGAGGCAATGGGCCTTCAACTTCTGGATAGCAGGAGAGGGGCTATGCTCCTAAGGCTGAAGGGAAGAAGAAGGGGGAAGGTTCCAAGTGCTTCAGGTGCGGAAAGGTTGGTCACATCAGGAAGGAGTGTCAGGTGAATCTTCAGCCGGGGCATGCTGCTGCAGGAGAAAGGGAAGCTAAAGCCAGGCAGGTTGATGGAGGATGGGGAGGAGCCTTCTCGGCTTCTGTTGGAGCTGCGGCTCCTATCAACTATCAGGAGGACTGGATCGTGGACTCGGGGTGTGGTCATCACCTCACCGGGGATGAGTTGAAGCTTTTTTCAGCGCAGCCTTATTCAGGTAATGATGTCATTATTACTGCTGACAATACTGTGCATGCTGTCGAGAAGGTGGGGGTTGTTTCCTTGGGCAGTGATAGGGGGACACTAACTTTGAAGAGTGTCTATCATGTGCCCAGAATGAGGAAAAACCTCTTCTCCATGACCAACGCTGTAGACGCTGGGTATCACGTTCTGTTTGGCCCGACAGAAGTGAGGTTTCTTCGGAATGTGGAGGCGGTAAAGGCTGAGGTAGTTCATGTGGGAAGGAGAGCTAAAGACTTGTTCGTTTTATCGACAAGTTCTTATGTTGACAAGATGCGGACAAATGATGGTGCTGTTATATGGCACGAGAGGTTGGGGCATGTAGGGATGGATAAGTTGAAGGCTATGGCGTTGAGAGGTCTGGTCAAGGGCCTGCCTAGTCTATCTTTTTATGGAGACGGTCATGTGTGCGCATGATGTCAGTTCGGCAAGTCTCATCGACTACCATTTGATAAGTCGCAGACAAGGTGTAGTGCGTCGTTGGAGTGCATCCACAGTGACTTGATGGGACCGACTGCTACCCCAAGCCTCGGAGGCAGCAGATATATGTTGGTGTTGATCAATGATTACACCAGATATGTCTGGGTATATTTTTTGAAGGAGAAGGCGAAGGCGTTTGCCAAGTTTGTGGAGTTCAAGGAGCTCGTGGAGGGTCGGCTTGGTCTGCAAATTAAGAAGCTCAGGACTGACAACGGAGGGGAGTTCACTTCTGGTGAATTCTCTACTTTTTGCAGGAAGGCAGGCATCCGAAGGGAGCTTACTTGTGCACATACTCCACAGCAAAACATAGTTGCAGAGCAGAAGATCCGTTATCTGACGGAGACCTGCAAATGTTAGCTGCATGCCAAGAGTATCCCAAAGTCCTTCTGGGCGGAGGGAATGTCATGTGCAGCCTACATCATCAACCGGATGCCTCTTAGTCCCATCAATATGAAGACCCCGCATGAATTGATGTTTAAAGAAAAGCCAAGTGTGGCACACCTTCGGGTGTTTGGTTCCACCTGCTATGTGCACATTCCAGATGCGCTTCGGACGAAGCTAGATGCGAAAGCATGGAAGCTAGTCTTCGCGGGATATGATGATCGGAAGAAGGGCTGGAAGTGCATGGACCCCGAGACGCGGAGATTTGTTATATCTCGCGACGTCGTGTTCGACGAGGTGACATCTTACAAGGGGAGTTCTGGTGTTGAGCTACCAGAAAATAGGGTGGAGGAGCCAGAGAAAGCTGTGGGAAATCTTCAGGTGGAGCTACCTATGTCACCAGGTGGTCCATCAATATCTAGTTCTGAGGCGGAGGCTTCTGGTTCAGGAAGCAGGGGGAGCGATGCTCCGAGTACGTCTGGAAGGGGAGCTAGGGAAGAAGCAGTTGAGGATACTGCGAGTCAGGGGAAGGCGTTGCAAAGATCAAAGCAAACTATCATGGCCCCTGATCGATATACATGAGGAAACATGGTGAGCTTTGTCTCGTGTTTCTTTGCTGGTCCCTTGGATGAGAGGGAGCCATCTGTTGAAACCGATTTCTCGGTCTCGAGTGGAGCTCGGGGCCCTCACCAAAATGAGGGGCAGCTAGCCCTTACCGGTCCCTCGGGAGAGGTAAGGTTGATGACTCGAGCCAAGAACGAAGACCCTAGTCTCAGCGAGGAGGTCCCTCCACTAACCCGGAAGATCGTTGAGCGCTTCCCCTCCCAAGCCAAAGCTAAGACTCGGGCACCTTGGAGAGCTAGAGAGCTCAAACCAAAGCGACCTAGGAAGAGAAGAGCTCAAAAATAATGAACCGGTCCCATTCCAAGGTGCCCTTTGAGGTCTATTTATAGATTTTAGTTTTGTGGCCTGTCAATAACCAAATCCCGCTGTCCATTCTCACTATCCGCACACCGGATTGGTCTGCTAACAGCCAAACTCCGCTGTTCGGAGAGGCTGAACGCAGACCACCGGGGGCCTCTTGGTAAAAATCCCTTCCTGGACTTTTACGGGGCGAGCCAGCCCGCTTCGCGACCTCCCTCGCGAGTGGAGCTCGCGAGCCTCTGGGTCAGCGAATCCCAGAGGTATTATCGACACATTACATGGCTCGCTCGCCTGCACTACCTCGGCGAGTCCCAGGATGACTATCCGCTCTCACTCTAGGCGGGCTCGCCTAGCGAACTCCTTCCTCAACTGGTTGGGCTCGCCAATTGCGACCCGGCCAAGCCCCAAAATGGCTATCCGCACCCCAAAATGGCTAACTGTACCCCAGGTGGGTCTGCTAACAGCCAAGCTCCGCTGTTTGAGGAGGCTAAGGGCAGACCACCGAGGGTAAAATGGTAAATTGACCCTACTGATTCATGGATAAGGGATTGCGAGAACATTACGATCGGAGCTCTCGCCTGCCTTCTCGCGGATCCTGTCCGTGACCCCTCCTCTAGGGGGTAGCGTTGCGAGAACCCCGCTGAAGGAGCTCTCGCGAGCCCTCTCGCGAATACCGCCAGCGGCATCCCCTTTGGAGGGTGGCCTTGCGAGGACCGCGCTAGCCCATTTTGGTGGTCTGCTGAGGTCTCGTCGGCTGGGGGTTAATCTCAGCGAGGTCTGGATCTCGCCACTCCCGTCTCGCTTGATTTCTTTATCCGGCGAATATCGGGGTTGTACACAATCCCCGCTCTTCGCGAGGACTAATGTCTTCGCGAAGAATCGTCCAACCCCTGATATTCGACCGCTCCTGGATGACCTGTCAGGAATCTTTTGTGGGACCCACCATGCAGGTTATAAATATCATCCCGAACCCCCATGGGTGCACGTCGCTTCTTTTCCCTCCTTTCCCGTTCTAGCTGCCGGGAGATGCCGATTTCCGAGGAGGCAGAGGCTCGCCTGAGGGCGATGAGAGCCGGCGGGCTACCTCCCACGACTAGGGTACCCGCCTGGATGAACCGGCAGCCTCCTGCCCAGTCGCCAAAAACCAAGAAGGCGAAGGCGGTTCGCCTCTCTGGAGACGACTCCGTGACGCTGGACTCCTCCCCGGATGATCGCCGCCCCGGGAAGGTATGAGTTGTTCGAATTCACGTCTATAAATTGCTCTTCATTCATTTTCACCCGCAGGATACTTTGCCGAGCGAGATTTGTGAGGAACGTGCTGAGGGGTCTCGGAAAAGCCCTCAGGTGGACATGAATCTCGCAGGAAAAGACACCACTGGTACGATCTGGATCTCGCATGCTGTAATATTTATGTCTAAACATATGATCTCTGTTACTATTTTCTTACAGTCCCGCCTCTGAAGTCCCCGATCCGCCCGTCGTCGCGACCTCCATCTCCGCCGCCTCCAGATAAAATCGTAGAGAAGCCCGGGTTCCAGCTCCTCACGAGCGAGGAGACGGGTGGCCCCGCACCGCCAAAGATTCCCCCGACCAACAGTACAGCTTATCCTGCCGGACTGGGCAAATCCCTCTACCCCCATTATGGAAACGTGTTTCAGGGCCGTCCTTCGGGTTCTCGCCCCCCTCTAGGTAAGTGTTATGACCTCGCCGACAGTTTACGTGATCTTTCGCTCATTACCTGACCTTTGGAGATCTCGCAGATTCTGCCGAGAACCCGCACACCGATTCTGAACTGGGCGACGACGAAATGTCCCCCCTTCCTGATCAGGTGGAAGATTTCTTAGGGGATCCGCGAGATCCTGAGATGATGAAACGGCGGGCCGCGGAGCTTTTGCGAAAGCACGGGCGAATGTTGATGGATCTCAACATGCAGGCAAGACGGGACAGGGAAGCTGCCGAGGATAGACATGCGGTCCTGATGGAGGAATGTGCGAGGCTTCGTCAAGCGAGACACCGTGATCAGGATGAGATCGCCTCGACGCCGGAGGTACACATAGCGAGGATGAGGGACTACGCCTTTCTCACGGATCGGGAGGGTCGTTTGGCGGAGGAATATTATAACTCTAGGGCTCCGCCGAGGTCAGGGTCGCGGGGTGGTGGTCGGTGGAAATGGCTCCCCCACGATTCCCGCTAGTTGTTATGTCATGGATTTAATTGCAATGGATGTCGCTTGTTGTTAGAAAATCTCGCTACTGTGGGTGACTTGCGTAATTGCCATTTATATATATTGGCTTTATTTCTATTGACAATAAGTTGTATCTGTTCTTTATGACTTCTCGCTCGGCTGCTGGCTAGTCTGCTTTATTTCACATTACATTGCTCGTGCGAACCCTCTATTTTTGCCAAAGATATGTCTTGAAAGTGTTGATTACGCTAACCCTGCAGGTATTTATCCCTCGCGGACATGACCCGATGTTTTTTGTTGATATGCGTGCTCGCCGGCGCTTGGACTTCTTCCCGCCTTTTTGCTTTTGCTATAAATAAGCGGTGTTTATCGAGCCAACCACCGCATTTATTCTTGATCCTCTTCTTCTCCTTTTGCAGAGCTCTCGCTATTTCTCGTTCTCGCCTTTTTCGCTTCTCGCAGGTTCGCAAGATGGGTGGTGATGCGGAATCGGAGGGACGGCGAAGGATTGCGAAGGCCTTCGCCGAGCACGGATTCTTTAACTGCAACCTAACAGACGAGGAGTATTTCAGCGCGGTCGCTGATTACGTCACCCCCCCATTCGAGGCGCGCCGCCCCAGCGAGGATGACACGATCAACGATCCGTTGGTCGACGAGTTGGCCATCCCCATCGCCCACTTTGCGGTTGGTTTGCGCCTTCCATTGTGGCCGGAGGTTCGCCAGGTAATCCTCGCTCTCGCTTACCTCTTACTCATTTTGACACTAGTCTCGCTCGCCGCGTGAATTAATCTTGCTCTCTGTCCTTAGGTGCTCAAGCACTACGGCGTAGTTCCTGGTCAGCTCACACCCAACGCCATGGCGGTGATTACTGCCTTCGCTTGCTACCTCCGCGAAGAGCGAATAGAGTTCAGCCTTCCCGTCTTCAGAAAGGCGTTCTCCTTCCGCGCCTACAAGGATGGGACTGCGAGGACTCTCGCCTATGAGAGCGCGAGGTCCCAACTGCGCTCTGCTGAGCTCGCCCACATGACGGGGAGGCGCTGTCTACAGCTTGAGCTTCAGAACGTGGAGCTCGCGAGGGCCTACCAGGGAATCCTTGCCGAGAACACGCAGCTGAAGGAGAAGCTCCTCGCCGCGGAGGGTGGGGTGGTGAGTTATCTATACCTCCAACTTCCTTTTTCTCTTAGCCCCTTCATCTCTCTAACCGGACCTGCTAGCAGGATGTCGAGGACGCCGGGAGGGCCAACGCTCGCATCAAGGATCTGGAGAGCGAGGTGACCGGGTTGAAGGCTTTGAACAGCGACCTTACCCGTGCCGTTGTCCCCCCCTCGCCTCGTCGTGTAAAGGAAGACCGGCAAGCGCGAGACGAAGAAGTCCGCGTGGGGTCGATAGAGTCGGCTCGCTACATTTTCTCGGTGGCGAAGGCGATTGGCCTCTTGGCGGACGACGCAGCTGACATGACCCTGGAAGACATCGTTCCAGAGCTCTTCCTCCCCCTCCCGCCAGTGAAGGACAGCGATGATGAAGAAGGATCCGCAGGCGATTCCTGAGGCTCGCCGACTTTCTCATTTTGTGTTGTAATTTTTGATTGGCGAGGTTGCCAAAAAGTTGTAACCGAACTCTAAAGTGTTGAATATAAATTTTTGCTTTGCTCATCTTGTCTCGCCCCCTCTTTTTTTTGTATTGTTATTTTCATGTGTTGAATGTCCCGCTATTGTTTATCTCATCCTTCGCTTTCGCGGAGGTCATTCTCGCGCCGCACGCTATTGGGTAGGTGCGCTCCGGACGCTCCGGCTGCTTGGATCTCTCGCCGTTTGCCTTAGGCTTGTTGCGCTTTTGGGTATCTGTCTCGTAGGGTATTTTTTCTCTTGGCGAAAACTCGCCTCTTACCTAGTGCAGGCGACCTTTCTGCCGAGGACTAGATGTTTGGGATCGTATGAGATTGATCCTCGCTACTTGCGTAGTATTATACGCGACCTTTCTTGGCCGAGCGAGCATGTCCGACGAGCGAGACGGTTTGCCGACAAAAGACGTCAGCCTACCATTTCTCCCGAAACCGCCCGGAACCCCCCGTCTAGATGAGAGCCCGGGAGCGGGATCGATCTGGGGCATTCCAGCTCCAAAGTATCCAACCTTGCCAGCCTCTCCAGAGATCAACCAGAACCCCCCGTCTAGATGAGAGCCCGGGAGCGGAATCGATCTGGGGCATTCCAGCACCAACATATCCAACCTTGCCAGCCTCTCCAGAGATCAACCAGAACCCCCCGTCTAGATGAGAGCCCGGGAGCGGAATCGATCTGGGGCATTCCAGCTCCAAAGTATCCAACCTTGCCAGCCTCTCCAGAGATCAACCAGAACCCCCCGTCTAGATGAGAGCCCGGGAGCGGAATCGATCTGGGGCATTCCAGCACCAACATATCCAACCTTGCCAGCCTCTCCAGAGATCAACCAGAACCCCCCGTCTAGATGAGAGCCCGGGAGCGGAATCGATCTGGGGCATTCCAGCACCAACATATCCAACCTTGCCAGCCTCTCCAGAGATCAACCAGAACCCCCCGTCTAGATGAGAGCCCGGGAGCGGAATCGATCTGGGGCATTCCAGCACCAACATATCCAACCTTGCCAGCCTCTCCAGAGATCAACCAGAACCCCCCGTCTAGATGAGAGCCCGGGAGCGGAATCGATCTGGGGCATTCCAGCACCAACATATCCAACCTTGCCAGCCTCTCCAGAGATCAACCAGAACCCCCCGTCTAGATGAGAGCCCGGGAGCGGAATCGATCTGGGGCATTCCAGCACCAACATATCCAACCTTGCCAGCCTCTCCAGAGATCAACCAGAACCCCCCGTCTAGATGAGAGCCCGGGAGCGGAATCGATCTGGGGCATTCCAGCACCAACATATCCAACCTTGCCAGCCTCTCCAGAGATCAACCAGAACCCCCCGTCTAGATGAGAGCCCGGGAGCGGAATCGATCTGGGGCATTCCAGCACCAACATATCCAACCTTGCCAGCCTCTCCAGAGATCAACCAGAACCCCCCGTCTAGATGAGAGCCCGGGAGCGGAATCGATCTGGGGCATTCCAGCACCAACATATCCAACCTTGCCAGCCTCTCCAGAGATCAACCAGAACCCCCCGTCTAGATGAGAGCCCGGGAGCGGAATCGATCTGGGGCATTCCAGCACCAACATATCCAACCTTGCCAGCCTCTCCAGAGATCAACCAGAACCCCCCGTCTAGATGAGAGCCCGGGAGCGGAATCGATCTGGGGCATTCCAGCACCAACATATCTAATCTTGGCACAGCAGCAGTCAGAAACACAACGAACGAGAGTAAGATAATGATTGAATGACATAATAAAGTTTTTAAGGGTAGAATCGTTTCAAATCATCCCCACTTCGAGCTCGGTCAAGGGACATCCCTTCCACATCCTGGAGGTGATACCCCCCCGACTTGAGCACCTCGCTTATAATATACGGGCCTTCCCAGTTTGGGTTAAGCTTACCCACTGCGGCCCCTCTTCCGGCCGCATCGACCTTTTTCAGGACTAGGTCCCCTTTCTGGAAGTGCTTGATCCGGATATGTTTGTCAAAATATCGGGCCATCCGCCGCTTGACCTCTTCCTGCCTGATGGTGGCCAAGTCCCGGAGTTCTTCCACCAGGTCCAAGGACAGCCTCTGTTCTGCATTATTACCCTCTAGCCACTCTTCATCCCCTTCGCTCGCAGCGGTCACCCGGGGGGTCTTCACCTCAAACTCTATGGGGAGGACGGCCTCTGACCCGTGAGAGAGCTTGAATGGAGTCTCCCCGGTGGCGGTATTCGGAGTAGTCCTAATGGCCCAGAGGACGGAGGGTAGTTGTTCTACCCAACTTCCTCGTAGGTTTTCCACTTTCTTTTTGAGCAGGTTGACGATTATCTTGTTCGCGGCCTCCACTTGCCCATTGCTCCTTGGGTGGTGGACCGAAGCGAACCTGAGGTCAATGCCGAGCTGGGTGCAAAAGCTAACAAATTCTTCACTTGCAAACTGTGGCCCATTGTCTGTTACTATGGCTAGTGGGAGCCCGTGCCTGCAGATTATTTCCCCCCACACAAAATTCCTTACAACCTGAGAGGTTACCTTAGCTAGCGCCTTCACCTCTACCCACTTGGAGAAGTAGTCAATCATGACTAGCAGGAACTTCCTCTGACCGCTGGCTTGGGGGAAGGGGCCGACCAGGTCTAACCCCCATATGGCGAAAGGCCAGGGAGCCGTGATGGTCCGGAGTCTCTGAGCGGGGAGGAGTTGGAGCGGAGCGTAGAGTTGGCACTTCTGACACTTTCTTGTGAACTCTGCTGCATCCTTGCTGAGAGTGGGCCAGAAATAGCCTTGTCTCAACACCCTCCCTTCCAGGGTCCGACTCCCGGAGTGACTGCCGCATTCCCCGGAGTGGATTTCTTCCAGCACCCTCGGGACCTCCTTCTCGGAGACACAGCGAGCCAGGAGTCCCGAGAGAGTTTTTCTATGTAGCCCCCCTGCATGCAAAGAGTAATATGCAGATTTATACCTGAAGCGCCTCTTGTCCACTTCCTTTCCTGGGAACTGTCCGGAGGATAGGAAGGTGATGAATGGATCCATCCATGAGGCCTGCTGATCCACTTCCATCGACTCTCCCTCTTCGATAGAGGGCCGGAAGAGTTCCGAGGTAGTCCCCCCTGCCCGAGGACCGAACTTGGCTAGGAGGTCCGCCTGGGTGCTCTCCTCCCTCGGCACATGTTTAATCGAGAAGGTGCGGAACTGTCCGATGACCCCCTTAACCTTTTCCAGGTATAGCACGAGGGTTGGGTCCTTTGCCTCGAACTCTCCTTTGATCTGGCACGCTACCACCATGGAATCCGTGGAGACCTCCACGTCCTGCACACCCAGTTCTTGGGCCAATCGAAGGCCCGCTATCACTGCTTCGTACTCCGCCTGGTTGTTGGTAATTGGAAAATGGATGTTCAAGGCTTGCTCAATCCGAGTCCCCTGAGGACTCACTAGGACTATTCCCCCCCCGAAGGAGTGTTTTCCCGACGCTCCGTCCACCAACATCTTCCACGCTTCCGGGGAAGGTGGCTCGTGCTCCTCCACTTCGGCCGCGTAGTCGGCCATGAAGTCTGCCACTGCTTGAGCCCTGATGGATGTCCTGGGTACGAAGGTGATATTGAACTCGCTTAATTCCACGGACCACTTTGCCAACCTTCCTGAGTGTTCCACCCCTTCCATGATTTTGCGGAGCGGATGGTCGGTCACCACTTTAATTGAATGGGCTTGAAAGTAAGGCCGGAGCCTCCGGGCCGATACCACCAAGGCGAAGGCTAACTTTTCTAGGATTTGGTATCGGAGTTCCGCCTTCTTCAGCACTCGACTAACATAGTAGATCGGGAACTGTTTCTTCCCCTCCTCTCGGATTAGCACGGAACTTACTGCCTCGGATCCTACCCCTAGGTATAGAGATAGGTCCTCTCCCGGTCTCGGTCCCTGGAGTAGAGGGGTTTTAGTGAGCTGTTCTTTCAGGGCTTGGAAGGCCCTCTCGCACTCCGGGGTCCATTCGAACTTCTTGTTTCCCCGCAGTACTTTGAAAAAAGGTGCACATTTCTCTCCCGCCTTGGAGAGGAATCTACTGAGTCCAGCCAATTTCCCTGTGAGGCTCTGGACCTCCTTCGGGTTCTTCGGCGACTCTAACTCCATTACCGCTTTAACTTTGTCCGGGTTGGGCTCCACTCCCGTGGGGATGAGCAAATGGCCCAGGAACTTCCCTCGGCTTGCCCCGAAGACACACTTCAAGGGATTGAGCTTCATCTTGTACCGCCGCAGGGTCCCGAATGTCTCTTCGAGGTCTCGGAGGTGGGTCCCGAGGTCTCGGCTCTTAACCATGAGGTCGTCGACATAGACCTCTAAATTTCTTCCTTTCTGTTCGCGGAAGACCCTATCCATCATCCTTTGGTATGTTGCCCCGGCGTTCTTGAGCCCGAAGGGCATCATCTTATAGCAATAACATCCATCCCCCGTGATGAAGGAAACGTCCTTAATGTCCGGGGGATGCATGCGGATTTGATGGTAACCTGAAAAAGCATCTAAGAAGGACATTACAGTAAAACCGACGGCTGAGTCAACCAGCGCGTCGATTCTAGGCAAGGGGTAGCAATCTTTCGGGCATGCTTTATTAAGAAGTGAAAAATCGATACACATACGCCACTTACCTCCGCCCTTCTTTACCATAACGACGTTGGAGACCCAGCCTGGATACTGGATCTCCGATACAAATCCGGCCTGCAGGAGTTTGCCCACCTCCTCGCGGATGGGCCCTTCTAGCTTGTCTGCGACGGCTCTCCTCTTCTGGCGGATGGGACGGGCACCGGGGTCGAGGTTGAGGCGATGGCACGCCACATCTGCATCGATCCCGGGCATTTCGGCGGCGCTCCAAGCGAAGACGTCCACGTTCTGTTGCACGCAGGCTAGAATCTCCGCCTGATCTCCTGGGCTTAGTCCTCCGCTGACCCGGACTTTTTCCACCACCCCCAGCCGGGTGACGACCTCGAGCTCCACGACCTCGTCCACGGCCTCCAACCGGGACTGCTCCCCCCAAGCCTTCTCTTCCCCGGCACAAGTGGGAGCTTGAGTCTCTTCCTCGGCCTCCTTCCCTATCATCATCAGCCCTTCCGCCCTTTCCTCCTGGGCCTTCTCCTCTTCTTCCTTTCTCTCTGCCCGGGGTATCTCAGCCACCCCTTCCTGGGCATGAACTTCACCTCCCTTCTTCTCTCCAGCCACCTCCAGACCTCCGACTTCGGCTACCTCTTCCATCACCTTGTCCCACTCCTCGGCCTCTCCCATCCAGGAGATGGTGTTGACAGCCGTCACGTAGCACTGTCTTGCCACCTTGGGATCCCCCCTGACCCGCACCTGGACCCCTCCGTCGTTGAACTTGAGGCACTGATGGAAAGTGGAAGGGACGCAACGGAATGCGCTGATGAGTGGCCGTCCGAAGATGGCGCTGTAACTGCTCGGGGCGTCCACTATGACGAAGCGACAGTTCCGAGACTGCCCACCCAGGGTCACATGGAGCCCCACCCCTCCTTCTACTTCCTTCCTCTCCCCCGAAAATCCGAACAGAGGGCCATCCGAGGCCAACACCCTTCTGGGCTCCACCTCCATTTTGTCGAATGCTTTCTTGAAGATGACATTGACCGAACTCCCATTGTCCACTAGGATTCGGGAGACGGTGAAGTTCTCGATCGCCGTCTGGATGACCAGCGCGTCGCAGAACGGGTCTTCGTAGCTCGGCATGTCCTTTTGGGTGAAAATAATTTTTTCGGTCGGGGGTGGAGCGGTGGATGTTGACGCTACGCTCCGGCGGTAGATGGTATGGAGGCTAGCCTTGCGGGTTGCCTCCACCCCTACCCCCCCATGGATCACTCCGATCCCTCCTCTATTCCCCAGATCTGCTCTATCCTCACATCTTTCCTCCTCCTCCTCCCGAGGTTCCACCTCCACGATTCTTAATGGCTGCTGCGGTGGCGGCGCGGGTGCTCGACCCCTCTTCACCTCCAGGAACTCCGGACAGGTGTCCGTGGAGTGGCCTTCCACATCGTGGAAGATGCAGTAGGGCACCGCCGTTTCCCTGGCCTCGGCCTCCGCCACCCTATTTCTCCTTCTCCTAGCGGCCGCCGTTTCCGCTTCTCCTCCCCTCCCTCTTCCTCTCCCCCGGCCAATCGCCATGGCCTGTTGAGGTGGGGGAGGTAGCTGCATCGGGCCTTGCCTCCACCCCAACTGGGGGGGCCTCCACTGACCCTCGAAACGGTTACCCCTTCCTGGGCCGTAACCCCTTCCCTGCCCCTGCATTCCTCCACCTTGCGGCCTCCATCCCCCTTCCGGGGCCCGGGGCTCTTCCCTTCTTCTGACCTCTTGCTGCCTCAACTCCGGCTCACTGAGCTTTGCAAGCCTCTTGGTGAGCTCGGGGTTAGCTTCTTCGCTCGCTACTTCCTCCGCCACCCTCTCCATCAACTCCTCATAGGAGACGGGGGCCTTCCTCTTCAACGCCATCTTGAAGAAACTTTCCTTCAACCCGACCGTGAAAGCGAGTTGAAGTGCAAACCCAGGCACCTCCTGAGTGAGCTGCACTTCCTCTTGGAACCGATCCGCATACTGAGCCAACGTCTCCCGGGACTCCTGCTTCACCGCGAAAAGAGAGTCAGCGTCCTTCTTCCTCCTCTTTGAAGTCGAAAACCTTAACAGAAAACTTCGGCGCAGGTCCTCGAACGCGTAGATAGAGCCTGCCGGAAGCGAATGAAACCAGTCCCTGGCCTTCTCCTTGAGAGTGACGGCGAAGAGCCGACACTTGAAGGCATCGGACATCGGCCTAATGGAGACCGAGTCCTCGAAAGACTGCAGATGCTGAACTGGGTCATCTCTGCCATTGTAGTACACTCTATCCCATTCTCCGAATCCCCCCGGAACGGGCGCAGACAACACTAACTCGCAGAAGGGGCTTCCCCCTCCTACCATCTTCTCTCGCTCGGCTCGCGGACCCAGCTCGCTCGCCAAGCTCGGGATCGCACTCGCGAGGGCGACGCTCGCCTGAACCACCCCGGCTGTCGTCGCGTTTTCCTGGCGTGCGCTCGCATGTGTCGTGCTCGCTGGGGCAGAGCTCGCCGGCACCGAATTCGCCGGCGCGGAGCTCGCTAACACCGGGCTCGCCGGACTGGCGAACAACACTCGCCCTTCCCTGTCATGTCCTGGTTCAATGGCAACTTCTTTTCCAGCCCTTCCTCCTGGTGCCTTCTCACCGACTGTTGTTGGGGGAGTGGTCGCCTGAGGTGCCGGGGTCGCGAATTCGCTCCGCAGAGCCGAGACCGTGAACCCCAAAGTGTCGAGCACCTCCTTCCTGAAGTCCGCGAACATCCTAGCCATGGCCTCCTGAGGGGTCTCGCCGAACTCCTCGCCCTGCTCTTCATCTCCAGCCATAACTCTTCTCTGGGACTTTCTTGAACCAGCCGCGCTCCACGCTCACCGCACCAAAATGTTGAAACCGATTTCTCGGTCTCGAGTGGAGCTCGGGGCCCTCACCGAAATGAGGGGCAGCTAGCCCTTACCGGTCCCTCGGGAGAGGTAAGGTTGATGACTCGAGCCAAGAACGAAGACCCTAGTCTCAGCGAGGAGGTCCCTCCACTAACCCGGAAGATCGTTGAGCGCTTCCCCTCCCAAGCCAAAGCTAAGACTCGGGCACCTTGGAGAGCTAGAGAGCTCAAACCAAAGCGACCTAGGAAGAGAAGAGCTCAAAAATAATGAACCGGTCCCATTCCAAGGTGCCCTTTGAGGTCTATTTATAGATTTTAGTTTTGTGGCCTGTCAATAACCAAATCCCGCTGTCCATTCTCACTATCCGCACACCGGATTGGTCTGCTAACAGCCAAACTCCGCTGTTCGGAGAGGCTGAACGCAGACCACCGGGGGCCTCTTGGTAAAAATCCCTTCCTGGACTTTTACGGGGCGAGCCAGCCCGCTTCGCGACCTCCCTCGCGAGTGGAGCTCGCGAGCCTCTGGGTCAGCGAATCCCAGAGGTATTATCGACACATTACATGGCTCGCTCGCCTGCACTACCTCGGCGAGTCCCAGGATGACTATCCGCTCTCACTCTAGGCGGGCTCGCCTAGCGAACTCCTTCCTCAACTGGTTGGGCTCGCCAATTGCGACCCGGCCAAGCCCCAAAATGGCTATCCGCACCCCAAAATGGCTAACTGTACCCCAGGTGGGTCTGCTAACAGCCAAGCTCCGCTGTTTGAGGAGGCTAAGGGCAGACCACCGAGGGTAAAATGGTAAATTGACCCTACTGATTCATGGATAAGGGATTGCGAGAACATTACGATCGGAGCTCTCGCCTGCCTTCTCGCGGATCCTGTCCGTGACCCCTCCTCTAGGGGGTAGCGTTGCGAGAACCCCGCTGAAGGAGCTCTCGCGAGCCCTCTCGCGAATACCGCCAGCGGCATCCCCTTTGGAGGGTGGCCTTGCGAGGACCGCGCTAGCCCATTTTGGTGGTCTGCTGAGGTCTCGTCGGCTGGGGGTTAATCTCAGCGAGGTCTGGATCTCGCCACTCCCGTCTCGCTTGATTTCTTTATCCGGCGAATATCGGGGTTGTACACCATCGAGCTTTGAAAAGGCCAAAGGCGTGGAACAGTGGGATTCAGCTATGCAGGAAGAGATGAGTGCTCTTGAGAAGAATGAGACTTGGTCTCTAGTGCCCAAGCCCAAGGGTATCACCCCTGTGACATGCAAGTGGGTCTACAAGCTTAAGAAGAAGGCTGACGGCAGTATCGAGCGATACAAGGCTCGGCTTGTGGCTCGGGGGTTCTCGCAACAATACAGTGAAGATTATGAAGAGACATTCAGTCTGGTGGCTAAAATGACTTCAGTACGGGTTGTGATTGCCTTGGCAGCGTGTTGGGGGTGGAAGATTTGGCAGCTCGACGTAAAGAATGCGTTCTTGTACGGCTAGAATGACAAGGACATCTTCATGGTCCAGCCGCCAGGCTTCATATCTGAAGATTTTTCGGAGCATGTCTGCAAGTTGAAGAAGGCCCTGTATGGGTTGAAGCAAGCGCCGAGGGCGTGGTATGGAAAGATTGCAGAGTATCTCTTGTTCTGCGGGTTTGGTGCTTCAGACTCAGACTCAAGCTTGTTCATCAAGAAGAGTGGGGAGCTTCAAGTCATTGTGCTGCTATACGTCGACGATATTATCGTGACGGGGAATTCGAAGGAGGATGTAGCGCAGTGAAAGTGGAGGTCAGATCTTGAATTACTCTAGAGGGGGGTGAATAGAGTATTAAAACTTTTCTTTAGTTTTATAGCGGAATTAAAATAGTGTTATATATATATAAGTGTAATCAGTGTGAGAATTAAATAAACAGAAAAGGTAAATGAATGAAATCAAACAGCACAAGCCCAAAGAATAATTAAACACAGAAGACACAAGGAGCTATAGTAGTTCCCCAATAAATCTGGGTACGTCTACTCTTCTACCACCCTTGGTAGGAATCCACTAGGAGGTTGTTGATAAGGTGCCCTCACACCAGGTGATTTTGATAAGGTGTCCACACACCAGGTGAGCTGTTGATAAGGTGCTCTAACCAAGGTGCAGGTTTTTGTCAAGGTGCCCTGTCACCAAGATTTACTTTTGAAGGGAGTTATAACCCTGTACAAGAGAGGTAAGAAGGAGTTTGTAGTGTTCTTCTCTGTCAAGATGCTGAGAGAAAATTCTAGTGGATGTTGTTGTAAAGCTCCCCCTGTCTGATTGAATTATTTGACAGAAGATGGAGAAGCTTTCTCTTGAAAACCAAGATCTCCTGCAGCAGATTGATCTAGAAGAATAGGTTCTTCAGATTGCTTGTTGCTCTTTTTAGAAGATCTATCTTTGCAGCAGATTCTGAGTGAATGCTCTTGGGGATGATATTCTCAGAAGTTTTTGTGCTGCTTGTCGAAAAAAAACCTTTTTCTTTTTTTTGAGAAAATCTTACTACTTGTATATATATGTCTCTCTTCTTCTTTTTGTCTATATATATATATCCTTTGTATTTGAATTCTGTTGACATTCTTGGAAATAACAACAAAGCTCAAACGACTCTGCCAGGTCCTTTTGTTCCTTGGTCATGAAAAGATTCCTTTTCATTAAATGTCAACGGCTATTCCTGCCTGGGAAAAAGGAAGGAAAGGAATATATTAATTGAGTTTAAATATCCTTCCTTATCTGTCAGAATATGTCCAAAGATATTGAATAGATCCGTTATAGTCGTCATTTTGCTGTTAGGACAAAATAGAATGTAACTGATATTAAATCTGGGATTCAATAAATGATCTGTCGAACGCTGGGAGCCATCTGTCGAGCGCTGTCCAGAATATGTCGAACACTGGCTAGAAAACTGTTGAGCGTTGTTAATAAAAACTGTCGAATGCTGGGAGCCATTTGTCGAGCGCTGCTAGCCATTTGTCGAACGCTGATCAGTGAATGTCGAGTGCTGTAACTGGCTGTAATACTTCAGTCTGCTTAAAACAATTTGTCGAACGATACTAGACATTCGTCGAACGCCACATGCCATTTGTCGAGCGCTGCTAGTCATTCGTCGACCGCTGGGAACCTTAGATTTAATCTTAAGTTCTAGCTGGTTTATCAGCCTAAAGACTTGACCCTTAAACTATACAATGGGGTCAACTGATCCTACATAGTGATCCTAGCCCAAAACAGTAAAAGGGTTGTTCCAATAATCTCCCCCTATTTGGGTTAGGATACCTTAAAAAAATATCAAATAGATGCATCAAAACAGAGCAATAATGAAATATATCTGATAGATAAAAATAGATCATCAGATAAAGATAAGTGCTCTGAGTTCAGAAACTTTACATTCATAACCAAGCAATTTATTTAAGGCTTTTTGTCTTGAGAAGATGGCTTGAATATGATTTTTCTGTTGGGGTCTTCTGATTTCTTTTTGCTGATAAACAAATCTTGAGCACCAATGATTTTCTGTTCTTTGACATGAGGGATAAATGCTTCTGGGTGCATATCAATATATTCCTCAGAATTGAATGCTTTAACTGTTTTGTATTTTTCAAGTTCTTTTCTTCTGTATTCTGACATGGTTGAGAAACTTGAGAAGTCTTTGCATTCTGCTTTAGCCTTTTTAATCTGTGCATATGCAACTGTTTCTTTCAGTCTTGCCATCTGACAAATTTTCTCTTCTTCTAGATCTGGGAAGTAATAAATATCTTCTGAATCATTTTTGTCTTGAGTGACCTTTTGAGGTACTCTATCTCTGTGAAAAGATCCATCAGAAATGTGAAATTTGTATTCTGAAGATATTTGAGAGTAAGAATAGGTTTGACTTCCTTGAAAGATTGGAGCTGATTTCTTAGAGGAAGGAGCACTGGCTGATCTAGAGACTTGAGAACCACTAGAACTACTAGGTCTCCTTGAATGTTGAGAGCTTGGCTTCTGAGAGGAAGATGATACACCTGCTGATCCTGTTGCACCAGCTGCTGGAGGAGGAGGAGGAGGAGGATTGTGCTTGACTGGTTTGTCAGAAATGTAGCCAGTTTTCTTGAATTTCTTCCTCCTATTGTTCTCATTTCTGGAGTACTTCATCCAGTGGGGATTTTTCTCATCAAGAGGAACATTATACAAAATGTACAAAGGAATATCATTATTTGGATTTGGGGGCTTGGGAGCAACCTTTGACTTATCTGTTCTTTTCTTTCTTTTCTTTGAGAGAGTATCATCAGAATTACTGTTGTCATCATCATCTTCAGAGTCAGAAGATGAGATTGGCTTATTGTATAAATCATCAATTCTCTTGATTGCTTCACGAGCCTTTAATCTTTCTTCTTCAGCTATGTCAAACTCTGCATCTGCTTCTCTCCTGATTTCATCAAAGCTTGGCATTGGTTCTTCATTCCATACAGGAATTGGAGGTGAAGAAGTAATTTGAGGGGCTGGTGAATCATCAAGGAATTCTGCAAGATCATCTTCATATTCTACAGAATGATCCTGTATTTGACTGTCTTGAACAGTGGATGAAGGAATAGAGGATATGTAATTTAGTATGATGTCAGAATGAGTTTTCTGAGGAAGGCAAATCAGAGCCTTTGATAGATCCTCTATGTATACCTTTGGTGATACCCTTGAAGTATATGTGACATCAAATTTTGATAATAAGCTATATAGATCACAGGATGGATGAATGCATATAGTATTTATTACTTTTATAACTTGTGTATCTGTATCAAAAATTATAACTTCTGTATCATCTTCTGGAGTTCCTTCTGTTGCTGGAGCTTCTTCATAGGACATCTCCCCCTGCCTAGCTTCAGGACAACCTGAATCTAGGCCCCTAGTAGAAGGGACAGCAGTGGAGGAGGGAAGAGAGGCTATCCTAGAAGATAAAGAAGAAAGTGCCTGAAGAACTGGAGCAAGTTTTGCATCCAGGAGCTGGCTTATTTTAGGAAGGATAAGATCAAAGACTTGATCAACAATAGAGGAGAGGTTGAGGGATGGATAATCGGGTGGATGGCAAGTGAATGGTTGTGATGTGGATGGAGATGATATTGAAGGAATGATATTACTGATGTTGGTGGTATGTGTATGAATGTCTAGATGGATAGGACTAGGAGAATGGATAGGTGAGTGATATTCATTGTGTATTGGAGAGGGAGGTGAGGTAGGTAGTGGTTCTGAAGATAGTGGTGGAGGTGGAGCATCACTGATGTGGTCGGTTAAGATTGGAATATCATTTATGGGTGATATTGCAGTTGAAGGAGGGGATGAAGAATGAGTAGGAGATTGTTGAGCAAGTGGAGAGAGGATATGAGAGGAAGGAGGAACTGAGGGAGGATCTTCTAGAGGGGTAGAGGAAGTGACTTGATCAGTCCTTGTGTCCTCAGAAGCTTTCCTTTTTCTGGAGGCCTCATTCTCAACCGAAGATGTGTTTCTTTTCATCCAGGGGTTTGGTGAAAATATCTGCTCTTTGTAAATCAGTGGAGATGAACTGTAGGCAAATTTTATTTTTATCCACATTATCTCTGATAAAGTGGTGCCTTATTTCTATGTGTTTAGTCCTACTATGGAGAACTGGATTTTTTGCTATAGCTATTGCACTAGTATTGTCACAAAATATGATTGATTGATTTAAGTTGATACAAGTTGATACCATAGTCTAGAAGTTGATTTTGTATCCACAGAATCTGTGAGCAGCAACTACCTGCAGCAATATATTCTGCCTCAGCTGTTGATGTGGACACAGTTGTCTGCTTCTTACAAAACCAAGACACAAGCCTATCACCAAGAAACTGACAAGTTCTTGGTGTGCTTTTTCTATCTACTCTGCATCCAGCATAATCTGAGTCTGAGAATCCAGTTAATTCAAATTCAGATGCTGTTGGATACCAGAGACCAAGATTAGGACAACCCTTTATATATCTTAAAATTCTTTTTAATAAAGATAGATGAGATTCTTTAGGGTTAACTTGAAACCTAGCACAAATACAGGTAGCAAACATTATATCAGGCCTACTAGCTGTCAAATATAGTAATGAGCCAACAATTGCTCTATACATTTTCTGATCAACAGGTTTCCCTGATTTATCAGTATTAATGACAGCATTAGAAGCCATGGGTGTTTTCATGGGAGAGGAATCAGACATTCCAAACCTTTTTACTAATTCCTTAGCATACTTGGATTGGGAAATGAAAATCCCTGATGTGGTTTGCTTCACTTGAAGACCAAGGAAGTATGATAATTCACCCATGCTACTCATTTCAAATTTAGATTGCATAAGTTTGGAGAACTTTTTGCACAATTTTGAATCACTAGATCCAAAAATAATATCATCTACATATATTTGAACTAGCAGTGTTTGATTTTTATGTATTCTAAAAAATAAGGTTTTATCTACTAAGCCTCTACAGAACTTGTTTTCCAATAGAAAATTTGCTAAGGTCTCATACCATGCCCTGGGAGCTTGTTTGAGACCATAGAGAGCTTTATTAAGATTGAATACATAAGAAGAGTGAGTTGGAGAGATAAAACCTGGTGGTTGTTCCACATACACTTCTTCTTTGATATCTCCATTTAGGAATGCACTTTTTACATCCATTTGATATACCTTAAATTGTTTGTATGCAACAAATGCTAAAAATATTCTGATAGCTTCAAGTCTTGCCACAGGTGCAAATGTTTGATCATAGTCTATGCCTTCTTCCTGTGAGTATCCTTGAGCTACTAGCCTTGCTTTATTTCTTACAATATTTCCTTGATCATCAAGTTTGTTCCTGAAGACCCACTTGGTGCCAATGACTGGATGGCCTCTTGGTCTTGGAACCAAATCCCAAACTTTGTTTCTTTCAAACTGGTTGAGTTCCTCTTGCATTTCAAGAATCCAATTTGGATCTTGTTCTGCATCTTTTATGGTTTGAGGTTCAACTTGTGATAGAAAGCAAGTATGCATCTGATTTTGATACAGTTGATGTCTTGTCTGAACACCTGCTGAAATATCACCAATCACTTGTGAAATTGGGTGATCTCTAACTGTGATGTGGTCAACAGTTGGAGTTAATTCTGCAGTGATATTTATTTGGGAATTTTGTTCAGTAACTGTATCCTGTGGAGGATGTTCTGTTGTTGCTTGATTCTGATAATCAATAAGATCTGAATGATCTTCTTCTTCACTATCTTCAAGGTTTTGAGCTAATGGTTGCATTGAATCTCCTGACTGTAGATTTAGCCCATCAAGCTCTTCACATAGAGCTGGTACCTGCAAAGCATTCTTGGTAGAAGAGTTCTTCTCCTTGTAAAACATGTTAGTTTCATCAAAGGAAACATGCATGGACTCTTCTATCTTAAGAGAGCACTTGTTAAATACCCTATATGCTTTGCTAACTATTGAATATCCTAAGAAAATTCCTTCTTCAGATTTTGGTTCAAATTTTCTAAGATATTTCTTATCATTGTTGTGAACAAAACACCTACAACCAAAAGTTTTGAAATAGTCAACTTTAGGTTTCTTCCCTTTAAGTAATTCATAGGGAGTTTTACCCTTAAGTTTGTGTATCAAACTTCTATTTAGAACATAGTTTGCTGTGCTAACTGCTTCTGCCCAAAAGGATAGTGGCAAGTTAGCATCTGCAAGCAATGTTCTTGCTGATTCAATTAGGGTTCTATTTTTCCTTTCAACTAGCCCATTCAGTTGAGGAGTTCTAGGAGCTGAGAAGCAATGCCTGATACCTTCCTTCTCACAGAATTCTTGCATAAGAAGAGACTCAAACTCAGTGCCATGATCACTTCTGATCAATGCAACTACAGTAGAGTATTCAATCTGTATGCTCTTAAGAAAGTCTGTAAGAACTTTAAAGTTATCTGACTTTTCTCTCAAAAAGAATACCCAAGTGAATCTAGAGAAGTCATCTACAATAACTAGAGTGTAAGACTTCCCTCCTAAACTCTTTATTGCTATAGGTCCAAAAAGGTCCATATGTAGCAAAAATAAGATTCTAGGTGAATCACTTTTAGATAAGGATTTAAAACTGTTTTTGGTTTGCTTTCCTAGCTGGCATGCCCTACATAAACCTTCTTTCTTATATGATCCTGATGGTAAACCTCTGACTAGATTATCTTTAGATAGTTTGGCAATTGTTCTAAGATTTACATGCCCTAATCTTTTATGCCATAGTTCACTAGATTTGCTTAGCTCATTAAACAGGCAAATTTCTGATTTAGAGGAATTGAAATTTACTAAATATATATTACCCTGTCTAATACCTGATAAAACAATGATATTATCAAATGACTTGATAATGCATTCTAATTTATTAAAGGTTACCTGATAACCTTCATCACATAACTGACTTATGCTGATGAGGTTATGCTTCAGACCCTTCACATAGGTGACTTCTTTGAATGTTACTGCTCCAACCTTGATTTGACCAAAGCCTTTGGTTTGACCATAGTTGGACTCTCCAAAGATCACTTTGGGTCCAAGCTGTGCCTTGTAATTTTTTAGATTGGCCTTGTTTCCTGTTATGTGCTTTGAGCAGCCACTATCCAAGTACCATTTTTGATTTAATCTTGGATGGCCAAGTACCTGCAAAGACAAAAACATAAACTAGTTGTTTTTGACCCAAACTACCTTGGGTCCTTTTGTGTTACCACAAAATTCAGAGATAAATGACATTTCAGGCTGGTTCTTATAGCCTTGTGGATGATATCTCCTTGTAGGTATTATCCATTCAGTGAAAGGATTTTTGGTTTGTTTGGGAATAAGATTTCTAGTATTTTCTGTATAGTATCTGTTCGACAAATTTGGATAAATTGGTCGACTAATGTTCATCTGATAACTATACTGAAAATCTGTTTTCAGATTTCGTCGAGCTCCGTTCGACAAATTTGAACCTTTTTGTCGATCTCCGTTCGACGTATTCTTTTGAATTCTTTTATCCCTAACAGACTTGCTTGAAATATCTTTATCCCTTTTTGCAGTTTCTTTTCCTTGAGCAGAAATAAATTTTATATGTGAGGAGAGGATATTTCTCTTAATCAGAGATGGCTCACTTGATGAGGCACCCAAGCCCAGCTTGCTATTATTAAGTCTAGCATTGACTGTGCTTGTGATGTCCATCAGTTTGATACTTCTCCCATTTAGGGATTCTTCAAATTTCTTGGCCTCAGAAAGTTTATTCTTAATAAGAACAATGTGTTCTCTGGAGGCAGCCAATTCTTTCTTAAGATTTGCATTTTCTTCACTCATCTTTTTCATTTCAGCTAACTTACATCTGAGTGAGATTATTTCTTTCTCAGAGTTGAGTAAGTCTAAGCAAAGGACTCTGAATTCAGCCTTGAATTCATCTGAAGTAAAATCAAAACCAGACATTACCTGATCTGCATCATTTTCTTCCTCTGATTCAAAATTTTCTTCATCAGATTTGCTGGCTGAGGCATTGATTGCCATCATGCAGAAGTTCTTTTCTTCTTCATCATCACTAGAGCTTGATGAGGATTCAGATTGTGACTCACAGTCTGAGTCATAAATTGCCATTAGACATTGGCTATTTTCTTTTGTTTCTTCTTCATCAGAAGAACCAGATGAAGATTCTGATTCAGATTCTATTTCACTCCAGGATGTTGCTACAAATCCTCTTTCCTTCTTTTTGTGTGAGTGGGAGGAAGATTTGCTAGAACTTTTCTTTTCTTCCTTTTCTCTTTTCTCTCCTTTCTGTCCTTTTTGTTTTGATTTTCTGGACATTCAGGAGCAATATGTCCTGGCTTCCTGCAACCAAAGCATATAATTTCATTAGAATGATTTTTGTCATACCTTGGCTTGTCATAGCTTCTGGATGACTTCTTCTTGAAGTCTTTCTTAGCCATATTATAGAATCTTTTGGCTATGAAGCTCATCAACTCCTTTTTGTTAGGAGTTAGTGCTTCTTCTTCTGCAGCTTTGAAGGCTATGCTTTTCTCCTTCTTGAGTGCTGGGGATGAAGTAGATTCTTCAACTTCCCTACTCTTGACAAGCTGCTCATAAGATTTGAGCTTGCCCAACCAGGCTTCAGTGGTGATCTCATTTAGGCTTCTGGCTTCTTTGATTGGCCAGATTCTGGAGTCCCATGTGATGGGAAAGCACATAAGAATTTTGTCATTGATCTCTGTGAGTGAGATCACTTTGTCCAGAGACTTTAGCTCATTTATTATGAGGCTGAGCCTATTGTACATATCAGCAACATTTTCTGATTCTCCCTTTTTGAAGTTCTCATATTGAGAGATCAGGTGGGATCTTCTGTCTTTCCTTTCATCTGCTGAGCCTGCCACCATGTTGTTGAGAGATTCCCAGATTTCTTTTGCTGAGTTGCACTCAACTACTTTCTGGAATATGTCATCTAACATAGTTAAGGCCAGAATGTTCATTGCTTTTGCATCTGCATTTCTCTGCTTCTTCTGAGCCTCAGTCCACTCAGGAGGTGGAATCGCAGTGTTGTCTGTTGTTGCAGTAGTGCTGGTTGTTGCTGTAGATGCTGGAGGTCCTGTAAGAATAACATTGAAAATCTCCTCATCAATAGAGTTCATATAAAGCCTAATCCTTGCTTTCCATAGTGCAAACTTATTGAGATTGCACATGGGAGGTCTTGTGCTAGAATATTCCTTGTTTTGTGCCATGAGTTTTGAATGATATAAAATTATTGGATACAGGAGCTCTAGACAAATTAAGATCTGGTTGATCTTTGTGATTCAGATGTTAGTCTGTAAAGAATCAACCACCTCTGATACCAATTGAAAGTGGAGGTCAGATCTTGAATTACTCTAGAGGGGGGGGGGGGGGGGGGTGAATAGAGTATTAAAACTTTTCTTTAGTTTTATAGCAGAATTAAAATAGTGTTATATATATAAGTGTAATCAGTGTGAGAATTAAATAAACAGAAAAGGTAAATGAATGAAATCAAACAGCACAAGCCCAAAGAATAATTAAACACAGAAGACACAAGGAGCTATAGTAGTTCCCCAATAAATCTGGGTACGTCTACTCTTCTACCACCCTTGGTAGGAATCCACTAGGAGGTTGTTGATAAGGTGCCCTCACACCAGGTGATTTTGATAAGGTGTCCACACACCAGGTGAGCTGTTGATAAGGTGCTCTAACCAAGGTGCAGGTTTTTGTCAAGGTGCCCTGTCACCAAGATTTACTTTTGAAGGGAGTTATAACCCTGTACAAGAGAGGTAAGAAGGAGTTTGTAGTGTTCTTCTCTGTCAAGATGCTGAGAGAAAATTCTAGTGGATGTTGTTGTAAAGCTCCCCCTGTCTGATTGAATTATTTGACAGAAGATGGAGAAGCTTTCTCTTGAAAACCAAGATCTCCTGCAGCAGATTGATCTAGAAGAATAGGTTCTTCAGATTGCTTGTTGCTCTTTTTAGAAGATCTATCTTTGCAGCAGATTCTGAGTGAATGCTCTTGGGGATGATGTTCTCAGAAGTTTTTGTGCTGCTTGTCGAAAAAAAAAACCCTTTTTCTTTTTTTGATAAAATCTTACTACTTGTATATATATGTCTCTCTTATTCACTTTGTCTATATATATATCCTTTGTATTTGAATTCTGTTGACATTCTTGGAAATAACAACAAAGCTCAAACGACTCTGCCAGGTCCTTTTGTTCCTTGGTCATGAAAAGATTCCTTTTCATTAAATGTCAACGGCTATTCCTGTCTGGGAAAAAGGAATGAAAGGAATATATTAATTGAGTTTAAATATCCTTCCTTATCTGTCAGAATATTGATAGTGCATTATTTATAGTTATTTTTATGTAGTATTTTAGTAGTAATTAATTAGTTTTTATATAATTTTAGTTTAATATATATCTAATTCGCTTTATTTTGTGTTTTCAGGTAATCTGGGGCTGCTAATAGCAAATTTAAGCTCACAGCCATGTTCAGGGGAAAGAATGGAACAAGTATGCAAAAATCTTCAGTACACGCCCTCGGTCACGGCCATGACCAAGGGCGTGACTTTAAGTCACGGCCATGACTCAACCCAGCCATCTTACAGCTACCAGATCATGCCGCCAGCCCAATTTAGTATTACACGCCCTCGGTCACGGCCATGACCAAGGGTGTGACATTAAGTCACGGCCATGACTCAACCCAGCCATCTTCTAGCTGCCAGAACACGCCGCCACATCATTTCCAGCCTACACGCCCCAGGTCACGGGCGTGACTCCATGTCACGGCCATGACCTAGGGGGTAACCCTTCCCGCAACTGCCAGAATAACTCCAGATCGCGCTGTTTAAAGATTTGGTCAAGTCACGCCCTCTGTCACGGGCGTGACTCCATGTCACGGCCATGACCTAGGGGGTGACCATTCCCGCAACTGCCAGAATAACTCCAAATCGCGCCGTTTCCCGCCGTTTCCAGATTCGGTCAAGTCACGCCCTAGGTCACGGGGGTGACCGAGGCCGTGACCCGTCGAGATGATTAATTTTGGCGGTTTTTCTTCCCCAACGTTCCCGGGCTTTCAAGACGCAATTACGCAGCTTACACGCCCTTGGTCACGGGCGTGACCAAGGGCGTGACTCAGCAATTTTCTGCCTATAAAAGCCAGCTGCTGCCAAAGTGATGGGAATCCGATCCTAGCTTAGATTGGGTCATTTTTAGATTAATTTTTTCACCATTTTCTTATTGTATTTTCTTTATGCAATTTACTTCTTGTCTTGCACTTCTTAATTCTTAGTTTAGAATTTTATTTCTTGTATGTGTTATTCCTTTTCTTAGAATAAAATTGTTCTTCTTTTTAAATCATTTTTAACTATTTTTATAGCATTTGATCGGATGATTTCCTAAGTTTTTATATTTTGTAATCTTTTATTTTTAGTTTGGATTTGGAAACTAAGATTTACCTATGATTTGCAATTATTGGTTTCATATTTCTAGTGTATGAAAATCAAGTTTGATCCATATTTTAGTGTATTGAGAGATCCGTAAATACGGTAGATCGCTCATCAGTAAAAAGAATTGTTTGCATTCCTCGAGAGAGGGTGATGAAATTCTTTCGGATTGGAGTCAAATCCAATAGTGGGGCTCACCGCATAAAGCAAGCTTAGGGGTTTCGACTGGCCGAGGGTTCTTAATCGATCAACCTAAGGTTAGGTGGTAGTTCTCTCGAGAGAGGCTCTATCATATTTTGGGAACCTCCACGGTCAATTTTGTCTAAATCGATTTCTTTCGAATTCTAGATTTACGAAATATTTTACTTTAGAAGGATTCCCGATCAAATGTTTCTCTTTATTTAATTATTTTCAAAACTTCATATTACTTCCGATAAAATAATATTAATTTGCGTGAGTAGAAGTAGTCAACAAACCCGTGGAATACGACACTTGATATTTATTTGTTTTAAATATCCTATGCAATGAACGATAGGTGCTCTTGCCTATAGTTCGTAGAATTTGGAGAAAATTATTTATATCCTAAATTTTAGCTATCAAGTTTTTGGCGCCGTTGCCGGGGAATATTTTTGTTGATATTTTGAAAGCGTGAATTTTATTACTTTTATCATTCTCTTTCTCCACCCCCATTTCTCTTTTTGCTTTTTCTTTTAAAATTCACTTCTATTAGGTAACGGTTGTTTAATTTTCTTTTTCAAAAAAATATGATGTTATCGCAGTTGGCCGCAAAAGTTGTCGAGCTTCAAAATAAAGTCATTCTTTTGGAAGCCGCACGAATGCGCCAAATTATTTGTCCTTTTTGTGGGGGTCATCATTCTAGTGAGGAATGCTATTTTTCATTTAAACATTTTTCTAATGAAAATCAAATTAATTTTTCTAATGAAAATTATAGTTTTTATAATGAAAATTATAATTTTTATGATGAAAATAATTTTTCTTTAAATAATGATTTGAGTGAATCTCTTTCTTACACTGATGTTGATTATTCATGGTGGCAAGGTTACCCGGATAGTTTTCAGTGCGAAGAAAGAAATTCCTTCAATTATGATTTGCTTTCCTCGCCTTTTCCACTGATTTGTTCTTCTTCTGATCTTGAAATTTTTCCGAATGTTATTTTTCCCACTTTAAATGTTTATTCTCAAGATCAAGAAGAACAATTGTACCAAGAATTTCGCAAAGTCATGGAGACACCGGACGAATTAGAAAATGAAAATTTTTCTTCTTCTCCTTCGCCCGTGTCTTCTCTTTTTCATGAAATTATTTTTCATGAAGAAATTGTGTCTCATGAATTTTCTCCACTTGGTATTGATTTTTCTGATAATTCGTTTATTTTTAAAAATAAACAACCGGCGCTTAATCATGTATTTTCACAAGAAACTCCTCCTTGTGAAAATTTTTCTGACTCGCTTAATCTTGATTCTTTTTATACTAATAATTTTCTTGTAGATGATGAGCCGTTGCAACCAAACATCTTCACCGATCCATTTGCCGCTCATCTCCATCAATCCGAATTACCTAGGGTATGTATAGGTAATTTGGATTCACAATTTCGCGCTAACGGAGAACAAACGAATCAGGATTATAGCGGAGGAGTCGCCGGGCAACAGTTTTCGGCATTTTCACCTCAGCGTGAATTAAGGGAGTTGCCTGTGCATTTTCAATTTGAATATCCTTTTAGCTAATTCTTAACGTCTAGCTAAAAGACGTTAAACAAAGCGCTCTTGGGAGGCACCCCTTGCTTATCTTTATATTTTTGCAATTTTTCTTTTATTTTATGCATTTTCTTTTCATGTCAAGTCACGCCCTCTGTCACGGGCGTGACTCCATGTCACGGCCATGACCTAGGGGGTGACCATTCCCGCAACTGCCAGAATAACTCCAAATCGCGCCGTTTCCCGCCGTTTCCAGATTCGGTCAAGTCACGCCCTAGGTCACGGGGGTGACCGAGGCCGTGACCCGTCGAGATGATTAATTTTGGCGGTTTTTCTTCCCCAACGTTCCCGGGCTTTCAAGACTTAATTACGCAGCTTACACGCCCTTGGTCACGGGCGTGACCAAGGGCGTGACTCAGCAATTTTCTGCCTATAAAAGCCATCTGCTGCCAAAGTGATGGGAATCCGATCCTAGCTTAGATTGGGTCATTTTTAGATTAGTTTTTTCACCATTTTCTTATTGTATTTTCTTTATGCAATTTACTTCTTGTCTTGCACTTCTTAATTCTTAGTTTAGAATTTTATTTCTTGTATGTGTTATTCCTTTTCTTAGAATAAAATTGTTCTTCTTTTTAAATCATTTTTAACTATTTTTATTGCATTTGATCGGATGATTTCCTAAGTTTTTATATTTTGTAATCTTTTATTTTTAGTTTGGATTTGGAAACTAAGATTTACCGATGATTTGCAATTATTGGTTTCATATTTCTAGTGTATGAAAATCAAGTTTGATCCATATTTTAGTGTATCGAGAGATCCGTAAATATGGTAGATCGCTCATCAGTAAAAAGAATTGTTTGCATTCCTCGAGAGAGGGTGATGAAATTCTTCCGGATTGGAGTCAAATCCAATAGTGGGGCTCACCGCATAAAGCAAGCTTAGGGGTTTCGACTGGCCGAGGGGTCTTAATCGATCAACCTAAGGTTAGGTGATAGTTCTCTCTAGAGAGGCTCTATCATATTTTGGGAACCTCCACGGTCAAGTTTGTCTAAATCGATTTCTTTCGAATTCTAGATTTACGAAATATTTTACTTTAGAAGGATTCCCGATCAAATGTTTCTCTTTATTTAATTATTTTCAAAACTTCATATTACTTCCGATAAAATAATATTAATTTGCGTGAGTAGAAGTAGTCAACAAACCCGTGGAATACGATACTTGATATTTATTTGTTTTAAATATCCTATGCAATGAACGATAGGTGCTCTTGCCTATAGTTCGTAGAATTTGGAGAAAATTATTTATATCCTAAATTTTAGCTATCAAATATGTCCAAAGATATTGAATAGATCTGTTATAGTCGTCGTTTTGCTGTTAGGACAAAATAGAATGTAACTGATAATAAATCTGGGATTCAATAAATGATCTGTCGAACGCTGGGAGCCATCTGTCGAGTGCTGTCCAGAATATGTCGAACACTGGCTAGAAAACTGTTGTGCGTTGTTAATAAAAACTGTCGAATGCTGGGAGGCATCTGTCGAGCGCTGCTAGCCATTTGTCGAACGCTTATCAGTGAATGTCGAGTGCTGTAACTGGCTGTAATACTTCAGTCTGCTTAGAACAATTTGTCGAACGATACTAGACATTCGTCGAACGCCACATGCCATTTGTCGAGCGCTGCTAGTCATTCGTCGACCGCTGGGAACCTTAGATTTAATCTTATGTTCTAGCTGGTTTATCAGCCTAAAGACTTGACCCTTAAACTATACAATGGGGTCAACTGATCCTATATAGTGATCCTAGCCCAAAACAGTAAAAGGGTTATTCCAACACGCAGCTTTGGGCTAAGCTGTCCATCAGATTTGAGATGAAGGATCTGGGTGAGCTTCACCATTTCCTTGGACATGAGGTGCAGAGGAAGGAGAGTGGAGTGCTGGTGTCCCACGCTGGATATGCGGAGCGGATCGTGGAGCGGTTCGGCATGAAGGAAGGGAAGTGCACTTCCACACCTCTGGAGAAGGCCATGAAACTACGCAAGGATGAGGGGAGGATTTTGGGAGATCTGTTGGTGTTCCGAGCTCTGGTTGGGAGCTTGATCTATTTGACGATTACCAGGCCGGATATTGCATATGCTGTTGGCAGGGTGAGCCATTATATGGCGGAACCACGAATGCCTCATCTTCTAGCGGCCAAGAGTATATTGAAGTATGTCTAGGCGACTTCAGATATGGGTCTCCTTTACAGGAGGGATGCGGGCTTCCAGGTGCATGGGTACATGGACGCTGATTATGGGGGAGATTCGAATGATCCTAAGTCGACGTCTGGATACGTCTTCATGGTAGGCCCCACGGCTATATCATGGTGCAGTAAGAAGAAGGATTCCATGTCGGTCTCAACCACGGAAGTGGAATACAAGGCTTCGGCCTTGACAGCTCGGGAAGCCATCTGGCTTAGGAGGTTGGTTGGAGATGTCCATAAGGAGGTTCGGGGTCCGACTCTGCTCCGCGGTGACAACGATAGTGCTCTCAAACTGGTTACTAATCCATTTTGTCACGTGAGGACCAAGCATATCGAGATCGAGCATCATTTCATTCATGAGAAGGTGCTGGAGGGGTCTCTTTCGGTCGAGCATGTTCGGAGTCAGGACAACATTGCTGACATCTTCACAAAGGCGCTGGCGAAGGGCCATTTATCGGCTAAGAAGTTTATTTGGACTGTTTTCAACTTCCCACTTCAAGGGGGAGTGTTGAAAATGTTGAAGTGGAAGTTTGTGGAGCTTTTGGATCTGGGCGGTCTAGGAGGAGGTCGCGCGGTCTGGTGAGACCGCATGACCTGGCGATCTGTTCTGCGGTCTGGTTTGTCTTACCTAGACGTAGTCTCCTGGCATGACCACGGTATGTCCAAGGCGGCTGAAGGTGAGGCTGCGCGGTCTGTCTGTGACCGCGTGGCGGGTTAGCGTCTTCAGGTCACGCGGTCTGGCGCTTATGACCGCGTGGTGCTGGCAGCCTGTCTGGTGGCTGTCTGAGTTTTCTGGTGGTTGTCGCGGACTAAGGTTCTTAGTCGTGCGGTCTCTGTTCGAGGTCTCAGGAGGAGGCTGGTATGCGAACAGGTCTCTGTTCTCGGTCTCAGGAGGAGGCCGGCTTGCGAACAGGTGTTCGCGGTATTATGGCGAACATATAGTGTTTGCGGTCTCGGGCAAACACTGGTGATGGGCGGCTTCTTTGCGGTCTGGCGATCTCCTTGTGGAATCGTGATCTGACTAAGGGAGTGGCGATCTCCCGTGGTCTGGAGTGAAGCCGGCGAGCTCATCAAATGAAGCAGAAAGAACTGTTGCTGATCGCGCGGGTTGACCTGTCTGGTCGCGCGGTCTGGTGGTGGTGATCCTATCTCATAGGGTAGTGACTGGATCAGGTCCCACGCCTATAAATAGGAGTCACTGTAGCAACAAATTAGACACACCAAGTGTAAGCTGAGTTTATCCTAATTCCTGCGGTCTGTATTATTGACCGGGCGGTCTGCTGATTGAATTTTCTTATGCAACTTCTGCGGATAGTGCGGTTTGCAATGATCACCTCTTCCTCTGAAAGTGTTCGGGCGGTCTGCGGCTTGCATTGTGGGTTGCTGGAGTTCGGGAGAATCAGTGGAGTTCGTAAGGAGGGTGCGGTCTGCTCAGCGGTCTGAGGTGGTGTTCTGTAACCGGCAGTGTTGTGCGGTTAGGCGGCTTGCAGAGATAGGCAAGGAGACCGCGCGGTCTGGAGCGCTCTCAGTTATCTTCCTTCAAGATTGTGTAATTTCCTCTTTGGTTTTGTGTGCTGGCGAAATTATGTCTCGCCAAGCATACCTCTCCCTGCATTGAAGATTTTGCTTATCAATAAAGACTATATTTCCTTCATGTGCTTCTGGTTGTTTGACTTGTGAACTCTAAGTTGTATGTTTCCTGCTCACTCCATAAAGATTCGAAAAATTTCACAGACGAGGCATCCGTGGTTCCGCCATATAACGACTCACCCTGCCAACAGCGTACACAATATCCGGCCTAGTGATCGTTAGATAAATCAAGCTCCCAACTAGATCTCGGAACACAATCGGATCTTCAAGAATCCTCCCTCATCCTTCCGAAGTTTCGTGGCCTTCTCTAGAGGTGTAGAAATGCATTTCCCTTCCTTCATGCCGAATCACTCCATGATTCGCTCCGCATATCCAGCCTGGGACACCAGCACTCCACTTTCCTTCCTCTGCACTTCGAGTCCAAGGAAATGGTGGAGTTCACCCAAGTCCTTCATCTCAAATCTGATAGATAGCTCAGCCTGAAGCTTTGCTACCTCTTCCTTTGAATTCCCCGTCACGATCATATAGTCGACGTAAAGCAGCATGATGACTTGAAGCTCCCCGTTGTTGAAACCAGAAACTGGTCTCTTGTGGAGCTCGGGGCCCTCAACAGGTTGAGGGGCGACTAGCACTTACTTGTCTCTTGGGGAGAGCAAGTCGGGGTTCCTGAACTCAACACAGAACCTTAAACTCAGCAGGGAGGTCCCACCGCACACCCGGAAGATCTTTAGATTGCTTCCCCTCCTAAGCCAAAGCTGAGGCCCGGGCACCTTGGAGAGCTCAGGGGAGTCTCGGCAAGGATAACCAGAGGAGAGAGAAGCTTCCAACCGGAACCCTCTCCAAAGGTGCCCTTTGGGTCTTATTTATAGTTTTTTCTGAACTGGTCTGTGAATAGCGGAACTCCGCCTTTTGAACTTACTATACGCACCCCAATTTGGCCTGCCAATAGCCAAACTCCGCTGTTTGAGGGGGCTATATGCAGACCTCCAGGGGCAAGAGGGTAATTCTAGCTTCTAACCCTCCCTAAAAGGGGGGGGGGGGGGTCCGCGGAACTACTCGAGTCTCGGGGTCTCGCTCGCTTTAAGCGAGAACTCCTGCCCTCTCTGCGACCTCGCGGGTCTCGCAGAACCTGTGGAACGCGCCACGCTTCCCGTCAAGGATTCGGGCGAGACCGATGTTGGTACTCTGGTCTCGCCTCCTTATAGCTACTGAGAACATATAAGTGGCGATCTCGCCTATGCTCTTGGAAGACTGGCTTTGCGAGTTCTAATGGGAAGAGCCGGGCGAACCCCGGGTTGTACACAATCCCCGCTCTTTGCGATTTTAACCTGAGCTCGCAAAGAATCATCCAACCCTAGGGTGTTCGCCTGGCGACAGCTGTCTTGTCAGGAATCTTTCTGTGGGTCCCATCGCCTGGCTATAAATACCACCCGAGTTGAAGTGTCTTCATTGTTCTTCTCCTCCCCATCCTTCTCTTTACTGTAGCTGTCCTCCGATGCCTCTCTCCAAGGAAATGGAAGCTCGCCTGAAGGCCTCCAAGGCACAGGAGATGGCGATGATGACGAAGCCACCGGCGTGGATGAATCGCTCGTCTCCCTCTCCTATGCCGAAACTGAAAAAAGCAAAAGCCGCTCGCCGATTGGGGGAAGATACTGTCGACCTCGAGTCCTCGGCCAGCGAGAAATCCATCGAGAAGGTAGGGATTATTACTCTTCATGCGAGATCCTTCGACTGCTACTTCTAAACTTCGTCTCTGCAGGTCAGCGAGACTGTCAAGGACATTGGCGGGCCCTCGGACGAACCGCCCACTACCCCTCGGGTAAATGCGAATACTACCGGCGAGAATCCTCCTGGTACATTATTTGGTCTCGCCTCTTTTATTGGAATTATATTATTCGATGGCGCCTCCTCTCATCTTATCTTTTACTTTTTGATTGCAGCCTCGCCCCCAGCGAGCCCGGGGGAACAGGGTCAGCGAACTCCTTCCCCCAGACGTCGGGATGTGACAATCCCGGCACCAACCTTTGACCTTCTCGCCAATCGAGACTCAGGCGGCTCGCACCCGCTGAATGTTCCTCTTGCTGATGCAGCGAGATATCCCCTTGGAAAGGGAAAAAACTCATCGGCCTTACTACGGTACTTCTTTCGATCCCCCACCCAGTTCTTCTCGCCGTCTCAGGGGTAAGCCTTCTCGCCCATCCGCTTTTTACTCTAACTTATCTTTCATAACCTCGCGTACGACCTTTCTTTGTTAGGCGGCGAGATTCAGCTTACCGACTCCGAATTTGGGGACGACGAGGTGTCCCCTTTTCCCGAGCGGGTGGAAGATTTCTTGGGCGATGCGCGAGAACCCGAGGTGATGAGACGGCGGACTGCGGAACTATTCCAAAAGCAAAACCAGATGTTGCAGGACCTCAACATCCAGGCGAGAGTGGATAGGCTGGCTGCGGAGGAAAGACACGCGTCCCTGATGGACGAATGCGACAAACTCCGTGCGGCGATGCCCCCCGACCCTGATGAATGCGAGGCCTCTCAGGAGACGCTCATAGCGAGGATCAGGGATCATGCCCAATTGATCGACCGCGACGCCCGCGCTGCTGCTGAATTCCACAATTCCCGAAGGCCGCCGAGGAGGGGGCCGCGAGGTGGTGGTAGATGGCAGTGGCTGCCCTACTGACCCCGCGATTTTAGGTTCTCTTTTTCATGAACAATTCGCTTCTGCTTTTATTGCAACAATCTCGCTAGGCTATGGTTTTTGTTGATTCTCGCTTGTCACGAGCATCGGACAACTCATTAACTATGTTATCGCTCGCGGCTTTTATAATGCCGCTTTTCCTTTACCTTGTTCCCGCATGCCTGTGATATTTCCGCTCGCAAATCATTTTATTCTAGCTAATCCTGCAGATTGATCTCGCTCGCCAACGATTGGCGAAGTAATTTTGTTTGGTGTGTCCCAGTTATGTGACGTTGTCTGACAGCGTCCCGGTGCTTGGGCTTCTTCCGGCCATTTTCATTTTTCTATAAATAGCCTCCCCATTAATATCATTTACCTACCGCCTTCCTCTTCTCCTAGTTGCAGAGCTCTCGTCAGCTTTGTTCTCGCCTCCTTCTACACTTGTTCTCGCAGGTACACGCGATGGTGAAGACCTCGAAAGAGCTTCCTGAGGCGGAAGGTCGGCTGAAGTGTGCTTGGGCTTACTGCGAGCACGACTTCTTCCACTGCAATATGAGCGAGGAAGAGTATCTCTCCTCCATCGCCGACTACATTCCTACTGGGTTCAACGCCGGCCGGCCCGAGAAGGGCGAGGTGATTAACACGCTTCGGCCCGATGAGATCGCCATCCCGATCTCGCACTTCGTCGTGGGCCTGCGACTTCCCCTCTGGCCCGAGGTTCGCCAGGTACACCTCCTTCCCTCCTTCATCACTCTTGCGAGATTGATCTCGCTTGCTTCAATTTTCTTTACGTGGCTTTTTAGGTGCTTCGGCACTACGGAGTTGTTCTCGGCCAGCTCACCCCTAATGCGATGGCGGTGATCACGGGGTTCGCCTGCTTCATGCGCGAGGAGCGAATCGAGTTCAGCCTTCCGGTTTTCCGGAAGCTGTTCTCGTTTCGCGCCTACTCCGAGGGCACGGTCTATTTTGTGGGGTCGGGCTGTAGGGTCATCGAGACCGTCAACAAGGCCCACTTCTGGGCCCAGAAGTTCCTCCGGGTAAAGGGGAATTTCGGCAACATCCCGATCTCGCCCATCCAGTATAACGACACCGTCTACCGTCCTCCACCTCTGGGCGGGCACGATGCCGACCTCTTCCAATTCTTCCAGAAGAAGAACTTCGAGGTGGTCCATCTCCGCCGCAACGTCGACAAACTTTCACCGGTTCTTCCTAGGGAAGGTAATGATCTCGCCCCCTTCTTTGCTTTAATTCTGATCTCCGCCATTCTTTCTAACATAACTCTTAACAGGTGAGCGAGACATCCCCCTCCACCCACCTTATGCGAGCAACATTAAACCCTCCGCCGATCTTGCTCTCGCAACCATGGGAGCGGCGGCCTGCCGAGAAGGTACCCCCCAACTACTATCACCTCTAAGATGAGGTCGGGGGCTTCAGGCAGCCAGCCTTCCCGCCAGCCTACTTCGAAGAGGTCCAAGACAAACGAGAGCCTGTGCGCCTCCGTAAAGGGAAAGCGTCCGGCCGAGCCCTCGGGTCCTAGGATCGACGATTCCTCACTCCCCGAGGATGTGGAGGTCGAGCAAGCCGAGGCCATCGCTAGGACCTCAGCACCGCCAATTCCGTCGAATCATCTGCATTTCGGCCTTGGCATGCGAGCCCGAGATGAAACCGGCGAGCGCTTGGTGCGCTGGAATGAAGAGGTCAACCGGATCGACGTCACCTCCCTCCTTCCCACTTGGGTAGAGGAGGGTGAAGCGACTTCCCACGCCTTCAATTTCTCCTTCGTCATGTATGGCCGCGAGGACGCCGCGGCCTACAAGGATGCAACCGCACGGGGTCTCGCCTACGAGAGCTCGAGATCTCAATTGCGGGCAATGGAACTTGCCCATATGACGAGCAGGAAATGTCTGGAGCTGGAGCGCGAATGCGCGGGACTGGCCGAGTCCCTCAAGGTTTCCGAGGTGAAGGTCGACGAGCTAAAGGAAAAGTTGGCCACCGCCGAGACCGGAGTGGTGAGTCGTTCGTTCTATAATGTTATCTCTGACTTCCTAACTTCTTCTCATACTAAGTTCGTCTATAGGATGCCGAGATGGCTAGGCTCTCGGACGCTCGGGTCCTGAGCTTGGAGGGCGAGGTCGCCGCGTTGAAGGCACTCAACTGTGAGCTTGCTCGGGCTGCCGTTCCCCCTTCTCCTCGCCGGTTAAGGGAAGAGAAGCGAGATCGCGACGAAGCGCTCCGGATAGAGTCCACGAATGCGGCACGCTTCGTCTTCCAGGCCATGAAAGGTGCTGGGTTGCTGGTTGCCGAGGCCGAGAGCGTGACGGTCGAGGATATCGTCCCGGAGCTCTTCAGGCCGCTCCCGCCGGTGAAGGATGGCGACGACGACGGGGGGTTCTTTGGCGAGGCCTAGAAGGCGATCTTTATTTTATTTTTTGATATATAAACTTTTTTGGGGTTGGCGAGTTCGCCGCCCATTGTAACTAAAACTTCTTCTTTGGAAAGGAATTTTTGCGCAATGCTTTCTTACTTCGCTACGTATTCTCTCTGCTTTTATTTTTACATCAGTTGATGCATGTGTCGCGGAATCCGTTTATTTTATAAGCGCCGAGGACTTTCCTTCTCGTCCAGCGAGAAGCCCCTTAAGTTTCAGTCTATACGTCTTGGGGATGAAAGTCCCCGTTCTCGCTCTAGTCTCGTGCCGAGGACTTTCCTTCTCGCTAGGACGAGAAGTCGCCCTCACTTTTGAAATATTTTAGTCCAAACACATTTTCCTCGTTATTTATGCCGAGGATCCCCCCTCTCGTCTAGCGAGAAGTCGTCCCCTTATTTTCAGAAATATTTTAGAGACCCAACACTTTCTTTTGATTATCTCGTGCGAGGACCATCCTTCTCGCCCAGGGAGAGGTCGCCCTCTCCTTTTCAGAAATATTTTAGAGACCCAACACTTTCTTTTGATTATCTCGTGCGAGGACCATCCTTCTCGCCCAGCGAGAGGTCGCCCTCTCCTTTTCAGAAATATTTTAGAGACCCAACACTTTCTTTTGATTATCTCGTGCGAGGACCATCCTTCTCGCCCAGCGAGAGGTCGCCCTCTCCTTTTCAGAAATATTTTAGAGACCCAACACTTTCTTTTGATTATCTCGTGCGAGGACCATCCTTCTCGCCCAGCGAGAGGTCGCCCTCTCCTTTTCAGAAATATTTTAGAGACCCAACACTTTCTTTTGATTATCTCGTGCGAGGACCATCCTTCTCGCCCAGCGAGAGGTCGCCTTCTCCTTTTCAGAAATATTTTAGAGACCCAACACTTTCTTTTGATTATCTCGTGCCGAGGACCTTCTTTCTTAAGATCCAACATCTTCCATCCCATCAGCCTCTCCGCGAGATCAACCGGCCCTACCAGCTAATGAGAGCCTGGCAGCGGGATCGTCCGGGGCAATCCAGCACAAAGAGTCTATCACCTCGCCAGCCTCTCCGCGAGATCAACCGCCAGCTAATGAGAGCCTGGCAGCGGGATCGTCCGGGGCAATCCAGCGCAAAGAGTCTATCATCTCGCCAGCCTCTCCGCGAGATCAACCGGCCCTACCAGCTAAGGAGAGCCTTGCAGCGGGATCGTCCGGGGCAATCCAGCGCAAAGAGTCTATCATCTCGCCAGCCTCTCCGCGAGATCAACCGGCCCTACCAGCTAACGCGAGCCTGGCAGCGGGATCGTCCGGGGCAATCCAGCACAAAGAGTCTATCACCTCGCCAGCCTCTCCGCGAGATCAACCGACCCTACTAGCTAACGAGAGCCTGGCAGCGGGATCGTCCGGGGCAATCCAGCGCAAAGAGTCTATCATCTCGCCAGCCTCTCCGCGAGATCAACCGGCCCTACCAGCTAAGGAGAGCCTGGCAGCGGGATCGTCCGGGGCAATCCAGCGCAAAGAGTCTATCATCTCGCCAGCCTCTCCGCGAGATCAACCGGCCCTACCAGCTAACGCGAGCCTGGCAGCGGGATCGTCCGGGGCAATCCAGCACAAAGAGTCTATCACCTCGCCAGCCTCTCCGCGAGATCAATCGGCCCTACCAGCTAACGAGAGCCTGGCAGCGGGATCATACGGGGAAATCCAGCACAAAGAGTCTATCACCTCGCCAGCCTCTCCGCGAGATCAACCGGCCCTACCAGCTAACGAGAGCCTGGCAGCGGGATCGTCCTGGGAAATCCAACACAAAGAGTCTATCACCTCGCCAGCCTCTCCGCGAGATCAACCGGCCCTACCAGCTAAGGAGAGCCTGGCAGCGGGATCGTCCGGGGCAATCCAGCGCAAAGAGTCTATCATCTCGCCAGCCTCTCCGCGAGATCAACCGGCCCTACCAGCTAATGAGCGCCTGGCAGCGGGATCGTCCGGGGCAATCCAGTGTCATTACTTGTTGCTTGTAACTCATGATTAGTATAAAAACAATGCCAATACATAGGAATCAATATATTCAAGAACTTCATGGATAGAAACGTTTCAAGTCATCCCCACTCCTGGCTCGGCCGAGAGGCTCCCCTTCCACATCCCGGAGGTGGTAACCTCCCGACTTCAGCACTTCACTCACAATATATGGGCCCTCCCAGTTAGGATTGAGCTTACCCACCGCGGCTCCCCTTCCGGCCGCATCAACCTTTTTTAGTACCAAGTCCCCTTTCTGGAAATGCTTTACTCGTATATGCTTGTCAAAGTATTTGGCCATCCACCTTTTTACTTCCTCCTGCCTTATGGTGGCCAAGTCTCGGAGTTCCTCCACTAGGTCCAAGGACAACCGTTGGCCTTCCTCGTTGTTTGCCATCCATTCTTCATCCCCTCCTCCTGCGGTGGCCACCCTAGGCGACTTGACTTCAAACTCCACCGGGATGACAGCCTCGGATCCGTGGGATAGTTTGAATGGGGTCTCTCCGGTGGCCGTGTTCGGGGTGGTTCTCAGAGCCCAGAGGACCGAGGGTAGTTGCTCCACCCAACTCCCTCTGAGGTTTTCGATCTTTTTCTTGAGGAGGTTCACTACAATTTTGTTCGCCGCCTCCACTTGCCCGTTACTCCTTGAGTGGTGGACCGACGCGAACCTGAGATCTATGCCAAGCTGAGTACATAAACTGACGAACTCCTCGCTGGCGAATTGCGGCCCGTTATCTGTGACAATGGCTAGAGGAAGCCCGTGCCTGCAAATTATTTCACCCCAAACAAAGTTCCTTATCACTTGAGAGGTTACCTTGGCTAGCGCCTTCGCTTCGATCCACTTGGAAAAGTAGTCGATCATCACTAGCAAAAATCTCCTTTGACCGCTCGCCTGGGGGAAAGGTCCCACCAGGTCTAATCCCCAGACTGCAAATGGCCAAGGGGCCGTGATCATTCTTAGCCTTTGAGCTGGGAGGAGTTGGAGAGGAGCGTAGAGTTGGCACTTAGAGCACCTCCTGGAGAATTCGGCCGCATCCTTGCTGAGGGTGGGCCAGAAATAACCTTGCCTCAGAACCCTTCCTTCCAGGGTTCTGCTTCCCGAGTGGCTGCCACATTCTCCCGAATGGATTTCCTCCAAGACCCTTGGGGCCTCCTCCTCCGAGACACAACGGGCCAGGAGCCCCGAGAGGGTCTTTCTATACAACACCCCTGCATGTAAGGAGTAGTAAGCCGATTTATACCTGAATCGCCGCTTGTCGACTTCTCCCTCGGGGAACCTCCCTGAGGCTAGGAAAGTAATGAAAGGGTCCATCCATGACGCCCGCTGATCCACCTCCATTACTTCTCCCTCCTCAATGGAGGGTCGGAAGAGTTCCGACATGGTTCCCCCAACCTGGGGACCAAACTTGGCCAGAAGATCGGCCTGGGTGCTTTCTTCCCTTGGGACATGCTTGATAGAGAAAGTTTGGAACTGTCCCACCACCTCCTTGACCTTCTCCAAGTACCGCTGAAGAGTTGGTTCCTTGACTTCGAACTCTCCCTTGACTTGGCAAGCAAAAACCATGGAGTCCGTCGAGACCTCCACGTCTTGCACTCCCAGCTCCCGAGCCAAGCGGAGGCCTGCTATCACCGCCTCGTATTCTGCCTGGTTATTGGTGAGGGGGAAGTGGAAATGGATTGCTTGCTCTATCCTGGTCCCTTGGGGACTGACCAGGACTACCCCTCCCCCAAAAGAGTGTCTTCCGGACGCTCCATCTACCAACATTTTCCAGGACACCGGATAGGGTAGTTCCGATTCTTCTACCTCAGTAACGTAGTCAGCCAGGAAATCCGCCACCGCCTGCGCTTTTATGGACACCCTCGGTACATAAGAGATGTTGAATTCGCTTAACTCCACCGACCACTTGGCCAACCTTCCCGAGTGTTCTACACCTTCATGATATTGCGGAGGGGGTGGTCGGTCACTACCCTTATGGAATGTGCCTGAAAATAGGGTCGAAGTTTTCGGGCCGACACCACTAGAGCGAAGGCCAGCTTCTCCAAGATAGGATATCTAAGCTCGGCCTTCCTCAGCACTCTACTTACATAATAGATCGGTAGTTGTTTCCTCCCTTCCTCTCGGACAAGCACGGAACTCACAGCTTCCAACCCTACCCCTAGGTATAAAGACAAGTCTTCCCCTGACCTCGGCCCTTGCAGTAGCGGAGCCTTGGTCAGTTGTTCTTTCAACGCTTGAAAAGCCTTTTCGCACTCGGAGGTCCATTCGAACTTTTGATTACCCCGTAACACCTTGAAGAAAGAGGAGCATCTCTCCCCTGCCTTGGAGAGAAATCTACTTAACCCAGCCAACTTTCCCGTCAAACGTTGGATCTCCTTAGCATTTCTTGGGGGTGGCAACTCGAGGATTGCCTTGACCTTATCCGGGTTGGGCTCCACTCCAGCCGGGGTGAGCATGTGACCCAAGAATTTTCCTCGACTGGCTCCGAAGACGCACTTCGACGGGTTGAGTCTCATCTTGAACTTTCGTAGGGTCTCGAAAGTTTCCTCGAGGTCGTGGAGGTGGGACTCGAGACCTCGGCTCTTGACCATGAGGTCATCGACGTAGACCTCTAGGTTTCTCCCCTTTTGCTCACGGAAAACCCGGTCCATCATCCTTTGGTATGTAGCCCCCGCATTCTTGAGCCCGAAGGGCATCATCCTGTAACAGTAGCATCCATCCCTCGTGATGAAGGAGACGTCTTTGATGTCAGGGGGATGCATGCGAATCTGGTGGTAACCTGAAAAAGCATCTAAGAAAGACATCATATGAAAACCGACGGCTGAGTCAACCAGCGCGTCGATTCTAGGCAGAGGGTAGCAATCCTTCGGGCATGATTTATTAAGCAAAGAGAAATCGATACACATTCGCCATTTACCTCCTCCTTTCTTTACCATGACGACATTGGAGACCCAGCCTGGGTACTGGATCTCCTTTACAAAACCTGCTTTCAGAAGTTTTTCCACCTCCTCGCGGATGGGGCCTTCCAGCTTGTCTGCAGTGGGCCTCCTCCTTTGGCGGATGGGGCGGGTGCCGGGCTCGAGGTTGAGGCGGTGGCAAGCCACATCCGCATCTATCCCTGGCATCTCCGTGGCACTCCAGGCAACGACGTCCACGTTCTTCTGGACGCAGGCGAGGATCTCCGCCCTCTCCTCAGGGTTGAGCTCCCTGCTGACCCGGACCTTCTCCATCATTCCTAGTCGAGTGACGACCTCCAGTTCGATGACCTCGTCTACGGCCTCTAGCCGCGACTGCTCCCCCCAAGGCCTCTCCTCCTCTCCTTCATTGGAGAGCTCTTGGGCTCCCCCTTCCTCCCCTTTCATCTCCGTCACCTCCTCCACCCTTCTCTCCTTAGGCTTCCCTCCCTTTTCTCCCTCTTCTTCTTCATCTACCACCATGTGCTCCCCTACCCCCCTTTCCGGGGTGATCTCTTCGTCCCCTTATTTTCCTTCCTCCTCCTCGTCTCCCTTCTCTCCTCCGGCCTCGGCCACCTCCTCCATCCTCTTATCCCACTCCTCCGCTTCTCCCATCCAGGAGATGGTGTTGACAGCTGTCACATAGCACTGTCTCGCCACCTTGGGATCTCCCCAGACCCGGACCTGGATTCCACCTGTGTTGAACTTTAGGCACTGGTGTAGGGTGGAAGGGACTCATCTAAATGCACTAATAAGAGGCCGACCAAAAATGGCGCTGTAGCTGCTTGGGGCGTCCACAATCACGAAACGGCAGTTCCGCGATTGCCCCCCGAGAGTTACATGGAGTCCTACTCCTCCTTCCACCTCCTTTCTCTCTCCCGAAAAACCAAACAGGGGGCCATCTGAGGCCAACACCCTTCGGGCTTCTACCTTCATCTCGTCAAACGCTTTCTTGAACATAACGTTGACCGAACTGCCATTGTCCACCAGGATTCGCGAGACGGTAAAATTCTCGATGGCGGTTTGGATAACCAGCGCATCGCAGAACGGGTCTTCATGACCGGGCATATCCTTCTGGGAGAAGGTGATCCTCTCCACCGGGGGCGGGGCTTGAGATGTCGAAGCTATGCTCCGACGGTACATAGCATGGAGGCTCGCCTTCCAGGTTGCCTCGATCCCCACCCCTCCGTGGATCACCCCGATCCCCCCCCGGGCTCCCACGTCAACCCGATCTTCGCATCTTTCTTCTTCATCTTCCGGGGTGAGGACTTCCTCGATCCTCACCGGGCGCTGCTGCGGTTGTGGTGCTGGTCCTCTTACTCCCCTTATTTCTAGGAACTCCGGGCAAGTGGCGGTCGCGTGACCTTCCTCCTGGTGGAAGTCACAATACGGCAGCGCGGCCACCCTCCCCTCTCCTCCCACTCCTCTGTTCCTCTTCCTGGGACCGACTCCCCCGGCTCCCGCTCCCCTTCCTCTTCCTGCTCTTCCTCTTCCGATCTCCATCGCTTGATGAGGCGGGGGAAGGGGCGGCCTCGGGCCTTGCCTCCACCCCAGCTGGTGAGGTCTCCCCTGTCCTCCCTGGAAGTTACCTCCCCCATGGTGGAACACCCTTCCCGGGCCCTGCATCCCACCACCTTGCTGCCTCCACCCCAACTCCGGGGCCCTGACTTCCTCCCTTCTCCTTCCTTCGGGATGCCTATTCTCCGGCTCGCTCAGCCGTGCCAATCTCTTTGTGAACTCGGGGTTAGCTGCCTCCCCGTCTACTTCCTCCGCCGCTCGCTCCATTAGTTCTTCATAGGAAAGAGGGACCCTTCTCTTGAGATCCATCTTGAAGAAACCCTCTCGCAGTCCCACCGTAAAGGCCAGCTGGAGTGTGTGCCCTGGTATCTCTTGAATGAGGAGGACCTCTTCCCTGAACCGCTCCAGATACTGGGCTAGGGACTCTCCTTGTTTCTGCTTGATATTGAAGAGAGACTCCGGGTCTTTCTTCCTCTTCTTCAAGGAGGAGAAACGCAGCAGAAACCCCCTACGCAAATCCTCAAAAGCATAGATCGAACCCGAGGGCAACTGGTAGAACCAGTCCCTCGCCTTCTCTTTCAGGGTGGTGGCGAAGAGTCGGCACTTGAAGGCGTCCGACATGGGTCTGATCGAGACCATATCTTCGAACCATTGAAAGTGAGGAACGGGGTCACTGTTCCCAACATACAAGGTCATGGCTGGCTCCCTGAACCCCTCGGGGAGTGGTGCCGAGAGTACCAACTCACAAAAGGGACTTCCCCCACTCACCCTCTGAACTGGCTCTACTCTTCCTGCAGAACCTCCTGCCGAGGCTCCTCCTGCCGAGACCACTCTGGCCGGGGTCTCGCTCGCTCCCACTGGACTGGGGTAGAGCTCGCGACCCGCGAGATCTCGGCCTACCTCCTGGACCGCTGCTTCCTTGCCCACTCGCTGGCCTGGGGCGTTCTCGCAGCCCCCAGATGGGGGAGCCATCTGAGGGGCCGGGGTTGCGAAACCACCCAGCGCCGAGGCGATGGCGCTCTGAAAGGCCCCAATCATATCCCTCTTGAGCTCGGCCAGCATATCCATCGTCACTGGTGGCCCTGTGGGTGGCGAGCCTCCGAATCCCGCATCTCGCTCTTCCTCGCCCGCCATGCTTTCTCTTAAAGACTTTCCTGCACTAGTCACACTCCACGCTCACCGCACCAAGAATGTTGAAATCAGAAACTGGTCTCTTGTGGAGCTCGGGGCCCTCAACAGGTTGAGGGGCGACTAGCACTTACTTGTCTCTTGGGGAGAGCAAGTCGGGGTTCCTGAACTCAACACAGAACCTTAAACTCAGCAGGGAGGTCCCACCGCACACCCGGAAGATCTTTAGATTGCTTCCCCTCCTAAGCCAAAGCTGAGGCTCGGGCACCTTGGAGAGCTCAGGGGAGTCTCGACAAGGATAACCAGAGGAGAGAGAAGCTTCCAACCGGAACCCTCTCCAAAGGTGCCCTTTGGGTCTTATTTATAGTTTTTTCTGAACTGGTCTGTGAATAGCGGAACTCCGCCTTTTGAACTTACTATACGCACCCCAATTTGGCCTGCCAATAGCCAAACTCCTCTGTTTGAGGGGGCTATATGCAGACCTCCAGGGGCAAGAGGATAATTCTAGCTTCTAACCCTCCCTAAAAGGGGGGGTCCGCGGAACTACTCGAGTCTCGGGGTCTCGCTCGCTTTAAGCGAGAACTCCTGCCCTCTCTGAGACCTCGCGGGTCTCGCAGAACCTGTGGAACGCGCCACGCTTCCCGTCAAGGATTCGGGCGAAACCGATGTTGGTACTCTGGTCTCGCCTCCTTATAGCTGCTGAGAACATATAAGTGGCGATCTCGCCTATGCTTCTTGGAAGACTGGCTTTGCGAGTTCTAATGGGAAGAGCCGGGCGAACCCCGAGTTGTACACCCGTTCTTCTTGACAAACAAGCTTGAGTCAGAGTCTGAAGCACCAATTCCACAGAATAGGAGATATTCTGCAATCTTCCCGTACCACTCCCTCGGCGCTTGCTTCAACCCATACAGGGCCTTCTTCAGCTTACAGACATAGTATAGAAAATCTTCATATACGAAACCTGGCGGCTATATCATGAAGATATCCTTGTCAATCTCCCCGTACAAGAAAGCATTCTTTACATCGAGTTGCCAAATCTCCCACCCCCAAAATGCCGCCAAGGCAATAACGAACCGAACTGAAGTCATCTTCACCACCGGACTAAATGCCTCTTCATAATCTTCACCGTATTGCTGCAAGAATCAACGAGCCATATGTCGAGCCTTGTATCGCTCGATACTTCCGTCTGCCTTCTTCTTGAGATTATAGACCCACTTGCATGTCACAGGGGTGATACCCTTGGGCTTGGGCACCAAAGACCAGGTCTCATTCTTCTCAAGAGCTGCCATCTCTTCTTCCATAGCTATGTCCCACTGCTTCACGCCTTTGGCCTTCTCAAAGCTCGACGGCTCCCGCTCATCCAAGGGAGCAACGAAGAAACACGAGACAAAGCTCACCATGTTTCCTCCTGTATAGCGATCAGGGGCAATGATCGTTCGCTTTGATCTCCTCAGCACCTTCCCCTGACTTGCATTATCCTCAGCTGCTTCTTCCCTAGCTCCCCTTCCAGACATACTAGGAGCATCGCTCCCCCTCCTTCCTGATCCATAAGCCTCCGTCTCAGAACTATAAATGGATGGACCACCTGGTGACAAAGGAAGCTCCACATGAAGATTTTCCACAGCTCACTTCGGCTCCTCCACCCTGCTTTCTGGTAACTCAACACCAGAACTTCCCTTGTATGATGGCACCTCGTCAAACACGACGTCGCGAGATACAACAAATCTCCGCATCTCCGGGTCCATGCACTTCCAGCACTTCTTCCGATCATCATATCCCACGAAGACTAGCTTCCTTGCTTTTGCATCTAGCTTCGTCCGAAGCGCATCTGGAATGTGCACATAGCAGGTGGAACCAAACACCCGAAGGTGTGCCACGCTTGGCTTTTCCTTGAACATCATCTCATGCGGGGTCAACATGTTGATGGGACTAAGAGGCATCCTGTTGATGACGTAGGCGGCACAAGACATTCCATCTGCCCAGAAGGACCTTGAAATACTCTGGGCATGCAACCAATACTTGCAGGTCTCCGTCAGATGACGGATCTTTTGCTCTGCAACTCCGTTTTGTTGTGGAGTATGTGCACAAGTAAGCTCCCTCCGGATGCCCACCTTCCTGCAAAAACTAGAGAACTCACCAGATGTGAACTCCCCCCCCCCCCCCCCCCCGTATCAATTCTCAGCTTCTTTATCCGCAGACCTAGCCGACCCTCCACTAGCTCTTTGAACTCCACAAACTTGGCAAATGCCTCCATGTTCTCCTTCAGGAAATAGACCCAAACATATCTGCTGTAATCGTCGATCAACACAAATATATACCTACTGCCTCAGAGGCTTGGGGTAGCAGTCGGTCTCATTAAGTCACCGTGGATACACTCCAATGGCACACTGCTCCTTATCTGCGACTTATCAAACGGCAGTCGATGAGACTTGCCGAACTGACATCCCTCGTAAACATGACCGTCACCGTAGGAAGATAGACTAGGCAGGCCCTTGACTAGACCTTTTATGGCCATAGCTTTCAGCTTATCCATCCCTACATGCCCCAACCTATCGTTCCATATAACGACACTATCATTTGTCCTCATCTTGTCAACATAAGAACTTGTCGATAAAATGAACAAGTCTTTTGCCCTACTCCCAACTTGAATGACATCGGCCTTTACCGCCTCAATGTTTCATAGAAACTTCACTTTTGTTGGACCGAACAGAATGTGATACCCAGCGTCTACAGCGTTGGTCACGGAGAAGAGGTTTTTCCTCATTCCGGGCACATGATAGACACTCTTCAACGTTAGTGGCCCCCTATCACTACCCAGGGAAACAACCCCCACCTTCTCGACAGTATGCACAGTATCATCAGCAGTTATGATAGCATCATTACCTGAGTAAGGCTACGCTGAAGAAAGTTTCGACTCATCCCCGGTGAGGTGATGACCACACCTCGAGTCCACGATCCAGTCCTCCTGATAGTTGATAGGAGCCGCAGCTCCGACAGAAGCTGAGAAGGCTCCTCCCCATCCTCCATCATTTTTCCTGGCCTCAGTTTCCTCCTTCCCTGCAGCAGCATGCCCTGGCTGAAGATTAACCCGGCAGTCCTTCCTGATGTGACCAAGCTTTTCGCACCTAAAGCATTTGGGTCCTTCTCCCTTCTTCTTCCCTTCAGCCTTGGGAACATAGCCACTCTCTTGCTGTCAAGAAGTTGAAGGCCCATTGCCTTCAGCGGTCTTCTTCTTCTTATCCCATCTCTTCTTCTTCGCTGTAAAGAGCACCTCGCCTTCTCCCCCAGACACTGATACCCCCGCCATCTGCCTTGCCAGGCTCTCCTGCGACGCAAGCATATTCTCCATCTCCAGAAGAGCCGGCTGATTTGCCCAACCCTACACCGATGTCACAAAAGCAGCATACTGCTTCCGCAGGCTGCGGAAGATGTGTCTCTTTAGCTTCGCCTCAGAAATTTGCTCATCAGGATCCAGTGCTGAAATTTCAGCGCACAGGTTCTTCATCTTCAGGAAGAACGTAGAGATAGACAGATCTCCCTGAGCCGACCTAGCCAGCTCTTTTTCCAGGAACTATAGCCTCGCTACATTATTCTTGTTAAACAGCCCATCCAGGGCTCTCCAGATCTCGGCAGCTGAACCATACCCTAAGATGTGATCGAATAGGTCAGGTGATATTGCCCTTTTTAGAGTGAACTCTGCTTCCTCATTAATCCTCCTCCAATTCCTCACCTCATGACCATTATCCCCAACTGGGACAACTTCCTGCGTACTATCTCCTCCAACAACCTCCCATAGGTCCTCTCCCAGAATATAACTCTGCATGCATGAATTCCACTTCTTGATGTTAGTCGAGGTAAGCATCTCAATTCCAAGACCTCTTGCTTCCATGGATCTACCACTGTTTCCTTCTTCACAAAGGCGATGGAAACTTTGAGTTGTTCACTGCTCTATCAACTCCAACCTAGCTCTGATACCATGTGAAATTTTCCGTAGATCTAGGAGTGAGCAGAAATCGTACAACTTACAGTTACAGCCAACAACCACAAGCACATGAAACAAAGCAATCTTTATTGATAACAGTAGGAATCTTCATTACAGTGTGAGGTATACATGGCGAGACATGATTTCTCCAGTACACAAAACCAAAAGGAAAAGTACAAAGCTGAAGAAGGATAACTGGCGGTCTGAACACAGAAGCCGCCTAACCGCGCGGCCTGGATGTTCGCGCGACTAGAAAAGGAGACCGCGCGAATAGTCTGCCGGAGACTTGAACAACACCACTGAAGCTCCGCGACCTCCCAAACTCCACTAATTCTCCCGAACTCTAGCAACCCGCACTGCAAGCCGCAAGACCGCCCAGACACTTAACAAGAAGAGGTGGTCGCTGCTCTCCGCACAATCCGCAGAAGCTGCACAAAGGAAATTCAATCAGCAAACCGGGCGGTCACAAAAAAGAGACCGCAAGTTCTAGGCTCGAGCTCAGCTTACACTTGGTGTGATAAATTTTGCTGCTATAGTGATGCCTATTTATAGGCGTAGGACCAGATCCAGTCACCACCCTATGAGATAGAGTCACCGCCCTGACCACGCGACCAAGATCGGTCTACCCGCGCGGTCAGAAGATCGCTCTGCGCCTAGTGAGCTCGCCAACTTCAAACCTGACCAGGATATCGCCACTCCTCCAAGAAGCCGCGCGATTATGACAACCCACATGGTCATGACGCCCACCACCAGTGTTCGCATATACGAGACCTCCTCCAGAGACCGCAAACACAAAGAGAATACCGCGCGACTAAGAGAACCTTAGTCGGCGCGCACCAATAAGAACTCGGACAGTCACCAGACCGGACTGCCGGATACCCGAACAACAACCTTGTGCGGTTAGCAGCTTAACCCGCATAGTACAGAAAATAGCTCGTCACGCGGTCACACGAACCAGACCGCGTGGCCTCACCGAACTGAATAACACCTCGCCACGCGGTCACACGAACCAGACCGCGCGGCCTCACCATATTGAATAACAGCTCGCCATGCGGTCATATGAACCAGAACGCGTGGCCTCACCTCAGCAGCCTTGGATAGAGAGAACGGCGGTCAGGCTGAAAAGCTGCGACTAGACCGAATAGGTCTGACCGCAGAGGAGACCGCAGGACCGCGCGGTTAGACCAGACCGCGCAAACACCTCCCAGACCGCGAACTTCACACTTCAACATTTTCAACAATAATTTTGTGTTGCTCGAACTTCAAAAGCAAGGCTGTCCGACCCTTTATAAATATATTTGTACAAATATTTGATGCTCTTGATACTAGTGCAGATTTCAACATTTATATGGCAATTGTACTTCAGTAGCAAATAAGGATTATATGGGACTACCCAGCCATTGTCGACAACACTTTGGTCGATGAGATTGTTTTGAACGCTAACGTTGTTTCTCCTTTGCCTGTAAACTGGATATGAATCAATACCTTGTGATGTGCATTCTGCATATGACTTTGGATAACCTTGTTTGCATATTAAAATTTTCATACACGGCGCATTAGGGTTATAGCGTCCACACGGGCCATGTATCATATGCCTACGCACAGCCTCATGTAAGTCTAGCTCAATATCTACTTGTGGTATCTCAGCCCTAACAATACAGTCATACTCCACAGGGATGGTTAACCTTTCTTCCTCTTCAAAAATTATCAGCATATGGACGTGTGCCAAGCCACGCTTTTGAAATTCGATGACATGAATGTGACCTGCCACTTTCCCCAGAACCCCTTTATGGAAGATATCATCCTTGAGACTTTCACATTTTGATTGGAAAACCCTGGCCAACAAATCTGGTCGTTCATATGCTTCTTGACCGGGATATAGTTCGTCCGTTATCTCTTTCTAGTTAGAGTTGCATGTCATTGTTAAAAATACATCAGACTTCCCGTATTGTTGTACAATTGCTATTGCACCTTGGTAGCATTGGTACACGTCATGGGGACTCCCAATAAATGAGGAAGGCAGAATTGTACAATGACCAACATCACCTAAAGAAAACATTAGTGTGTAGTTTTTCATTAGTGTACATTGCAATTATTGTGTGAATATTTTAGATTGCAAGTTGAAGCAAAAGAGGTTACCTGCATCAGTTTCACCTGCTACGAAGCTATCCTGAAATCCTTGGTACAATTCCGCATGTATCTTACTTTGATTAAGTTTAACCCAACACAGCTTCTGTGTTTCAATTTTGATATAATTATCGAGCACAAATTGTTGTAGTAGTCTCCCCGCATAAAGAAGAATAGACTGATTATTGTTGCTTATCTACGTTAATGTAGCATATGTAAAATTTAGACATAAAAATAATATAATATAGCCTAGATATTAGTGATTTAAAGATGTCACGGTCAGTCCTGCAACAAAAAGGCGTAGTAATCACAACAGCTTATCTATATCCCTTCATTTGATTGTAAGCATTTGTCTCATCCATAGGTTCCATGTGGATGTAATAGAGGGTATTACATTGGTTCATAATATCCAGTATACTCTTTCATAGTAAGTAAATTTCCAGATGTGGCGCATATTAATATGTCCCTACCATCGTACTCCATGAAATCTTCACCACCAAGACTTCTGCAACTTGTGATGTTGTTGGAAGAATGTATTGACGATCTGTAGCTGGCCTATCTTGAATAAGAAGTCGGCAAGACTGTATCTGAAGATGTTGTGATATCTGTCAAAAGCGGTGGACAAACGAATTATATATCAAGTGTTGTTTTGATTTTATGTAGCACCTCCACGTCCAGCCCATGACCCTTTTCCAAGTGATGTTCAGTTTCACAGTCTGTGTCATAGATGAACATTTGAAGAAACCTTGGTCTATTATCTGGAGTTGGTATAAGAGAGCAGATTCTATGGTATAGTACACCATGTGCTCTGAAGGTGTAGATTCCTTGAGCAAATGAAGGTATGGATTCATCCAATGTTACACCCATCGACGTGAATGAGGAAACGTGATTATATGCACGTACATTTTTTCGGAAATGACGCCCTTGAGAACCATGTTGAGTGAATAATGTTGGGTTTTTCTAGAACCATACATCAAATGTAGGCGCAGAGGAAATGAAGAGAAACAACCCAAAAGATTCGGATCGACCATGAATATTGAATCAAGAAGTTAATTAAAATGCTAGGTATGAAATTACCTTTGTGGGATTGGATCAAATCCAACCAAGATGCTCCAAGAAGAAGATTGCCTTCGTCGGATTTGCAAGAGTTCTCACGTAGAATAATGTCTACGTCTCTACAGCAGTCCACACGAGCTGGGAGAAGAATACTACACCTTGCGCTTCCACGGATTGCTAGATCCGCTTCAGGAAGAACAACACCGGCGACAATCGTCAGAGAGGAAGTCGGCGGAGGCGATTCAGAACGGCGGAACACTTCCGTCTAGGGTTCGAGCGAGAGCGGAACTCCTTCCGTCGGCTTCTATTTCGTAAGTTATGATAACCCTAAAAGAAGTCCTATTTATACCCAAAGGATAAACAGCTTCTAGAAGAATCGCTATCCGCAGAACACACAGCAAAATAGGGGCTTCTGTTACAATTCGTCGGGATTCCACGGAACAGCATTCGTCGAGTTTTCATGGGACAATCCGACGAATTCCGACGAATCACATCAGACGGCAACATTTGCCGAGTTAAGGATCTCTGTAACAATTCGTCGAGATTCCACGGAACAATCCGACGAATCCCGACGAATCCGACGAATCATGTCAGACGGCAATAATTGCAGAGTTAAGGATCTCTGTAACAATTCGTCGAGATTCCACGGAACAATCCGACGAATCCCGACGAATCCGACGAATTCTATCTGTGTAAACCGGACGAATTCAGACAGCAACATTTGCTGGACTTCCCCATTCTATATGGTGATTGGTAACCTTTACCAACATAGTCAATCTTCCAACTTCTCCACATGCTCTTATGTGCGACCCTGCAGGCTCATATCGCGTTGGCAGTGACATTACATGTTTGACCACTTCTAGATCACAATGGTAACTCCAACAGTCTCCCACTTGATCTTGAAAGTATCAAACAAAAACCTCACAAATAATGAGCGGCATCTAGCAATGCATCATTGCTCCCCAAGCAATAAGAGTTCATAACTCATAAGCCTTTATGACCAATGTTCCAGCGTTGTCTTTGTCCCTTTGTCCCTTACATCCGGAAAGAACTAGAGGCATGGACCGTGTCACCCTCATAATAGCTCAATCCAAGTTTCTTGATCTAGAACGGACTTCCAGAGAATGGTGAGCTCAATATCACATATTGACTCTACCAAGCATGGCCATGCATTTCTCAGTCCAATTCCACCAAGGGGCCCATGGATGCAACTCTTGTTATATAAGAGGACAAATCCCATATCTGCTCACACCCAAACACCCAAATGATTCGTAACGTACCCAACAACCACCCTTATCATCAACCTTCTTCAAGGAAGACTTTAGATGACATCAAAGCACGCTCTTCCTCACTCGATGAATGTTGTGACTTCAGGTCAAAGGACCACAACACCATTGTCAAATGAGACCTACTTGTGACACTTTTAAGTAACAATCCACAAAGTAGTCTCAGGTTGGGTCTGTCCAGTACAACTTGTTCACTAACAAGTACCCACGTGATGACTTGATATCACAATATCATGACCTGTGAGAACCAGTCATCAGTCAACACACATGCTAGTCTTAATGTATCATCATCACCCTTAGCTTCTACGATGATACCTCAACCAGGGACCTTTTAAGAATGAAGCTTCGAAATCATAGGCTCTCACATTCAAGTCACGTACTTGATGTCCTATGGAAGCGAACATTCTAAGGGTATTTATCACGAATTTTATTCTATCATATAGAAACAGTATATCGTAATAAAAGAACTTGCCATTAATTGTAAAAGGAAATAATTGGTACACAATTCATCATATGAATAATAAACAGCCAACAGAATATATATATTTTACATGCAACCCACAAGACTCCCACTAGAGATGATCACTCAGGTATCGTATACCCATTGATCTAGTATGACCATCATGCTTTCTCTGCGCGAGAGGCTTTGTTAGTGGATCTGAAATATTCTCCTCAGTCGGCACTGTGCAAATGTTCACATCTCCTCGTTCGACAATCTCACGAATAAGATGGAACCGCCGAAGTATGTGCTTGGAGCGCTGATGGGATCTAGGTTCCTTAGATTGTGCAATTGCACCATTGTTATCACAGTAGAGAACTACGGGACCAACAATGCTAGGAACTACATCTAGCTCGCCGATGAATTTCCTAATCCATACAGCCTCCTTCGCTGCGTTTGCCGCAGCGAAATACTCGGCCTCAGTTGTAGAATCAGCAACTGTCTCTTTCTTGGAACTCTTCCAGCTCACAGCTCCTCCATTCAGGCAAAACACAAACCCTGACTGAGACTTCGAATCATCCCTATCAGTTTGGAAGCTGGCATCCGTGTAACCACTTACAACGAGCTCTTCCTCGCCACCATATACCAAGAATACATCCTTAGTCCTTCTCAAGTACTTCAGGATATTCTTTACGGCTATCCAGTGACATTCACCAGGATCAGACTGATACCTGCTAGTCATGCTCAAAGCAAAAGAGACATCGGGTCGAGTACATAACATTGCATACATGATTGACCCAATTGCCGAAGCATATGGAATCAACTTCATGCGGTCCTTATCTTCGCAAGATTTTGGACACTGGTCCTTAGAGAGATTTACACCATGAGACATGGGCAAAAATCCTTTCTTGGACTCAAGCATGTTGAACCACTTCAACACCTTCTCAATGTACGTACTCTGGGTCAAACCCAGCAACTTCTTCGATCTATCTCTTTAGATCTTAATACCGAGTATGTAAGTCGCTTCACCCAAGTCCTTCATAAAAAAGCAGTTCCCTAGGTTGTTCTTAACAACTTTCAGGGTAGGTATGTCATTCCCGATCAACAGTATGTCATCTACATACAATATCAGGAAGACAATAATGCTCCCACTGATTCGCTTGTAAACACACGGTTCATCTTCATTCTAGACAAAACCAAACTCTTTGATCTTCTCATCAAAACGAAGATTCCAACTTCTAGAGGCTTGTTTCAATCCATAGATGGACCTATTCAGCTTGCATATTTTAGTGGCTTCATTTGGGGATACAAAACCCTCGGGTTGTGTCATGTACACTTCCTCAAGGAGGTTTCCATTTAGGAAAGCCGTTTTGACATCCATCTGCCAGATCTCGTAGTAATAATACGCAGTAATAGCAAGCAATATCCTAATGGACTTTACCATGGCAACAGGGGAAAAGGTCTCATCATAGTCAACACCATGAATTTGCTTGAAAACCTTAGCCACCAGTCGCCCATTGAATGTCTGTACATTCCCATCCATGTCGGCCTTCTTCTTGAAGACCCACTTGCACCCTATGGGTCGTACCCCTTCAGGTGGTTCCACCAAGTTCCAAACTTGGTTTGTATACATGGAGTCCATTTCGGATTTCATAGCCTCAAGCCATTTGTCGGAGTCCGGTCCATTCATAGCCTCTTTGTAGGTCACTGGTTCATCATCATGATCCATAAGCAACACATTACCTTTTTGAGACACGAGAAATCCATCTCTCTCAGGCTCAAATCTTGGTCTACCAGATCTACGTAGGACTTGTGTCTCTTGAGCAGGTTCTCCAGCTACTACATCTTGTAGTCCTGGCTCAGAATCCAACTCTTGTTCATTCACTACTTGTGGTTCTTGAACTTCTTCAAGTTCTACCTTTTGCATCTTTCTTGACAAGAACTCTTTCTCCAAGAAGACACCCGTCCTTGCGACAAACACTTTGCCCTCAGACAGTAGGTAAAAGTAATATCCTTTCGTTTCCTTAGGATATCCCACTAGATAACACTTATCTGATTTGGGTTCCAAATTGTCAGGCATTTGACGTCGTACGTATGCCTCACAGCCCCAAATTTTAATGAATAACATACTAGGACGCTTCCCAGTCCATATCTCATATGGTGTCTTTAGAACCGTTTTCGTCGGAGCGCGATTCAGTGTCATTGCAGCAGTCTCTAAAGCAAAACCCCAAAAGGAAACAGGCAAGTCTGCATGACTCATCATCGACTGTCTAACAGAGTACGATTTCTCCTCTCAGACACACCATTATGCTGCGGTGTCCTAGGTGGAGTGAGCTGTGATACAATACCACACTCTTTCAGATGATCACGGAAATCATGACTCAGGTATTCGCCACCTCGATCAGATCGGAGTGCTTTAACCTTTTTACCCAATTGGTTCTCCACTTCATTTTTAAACTCTTTGAACTTTTCAAAAGTTTCGGATTTGCACTTCATAAGATACACATATCCGTATCTACTGAAATCATCAATAAATGTAACGAAGTAGAAATACCCACCTCTAGCCATAGAACTCATGGGTCCGCATACATCACTATGTATTATACCCAAAAGATCCTCAGCCCTCTCAGTATAACCAGTGAAAGGGGCTTTAGTCATTTTGCCTAATAAACAAGACTCGCATCGCTCAAATGATTCATAATCAAATGAGTCCAATAGTCCATCTTTATGGAGCTTGGATATGCGCTTCTCGTTTATATGGCCCAAACGACAATGCCAGAGATATGTAGGATTTGAGTCATTTGTTCTTAGTCTTTTATTATTATCTACATTATAGATCGAATGGTCTAGGTTCAAAACATAAAGACCATTAAACAATTGAGCTACAGCATAACAAACATCATTCTTAAATATAGAACAACAATTGTTCTTAATTATAAGAGAAAATCCAATCATGTCTAAGCATGAAATGGATATAATGTTTCTAGTTATGGCCGGAACATAATAACAATTATCAAGTTCTATTATAAGCCCACTGGGCAAAGAAAGACGGTAAACCCCTACGGCTACAGCAGCAACTCTTGCTCCATTGCCGACGCGCAGGTCCACCTCTCCTTTACTCAGCAATCTCCTCCATCCCAGTTCTTGCACATTTGTACAAATGTGAGAACCACATCCGGTATCCAATACCCAAGATGAAGGAGCAGAAAGGTTTATCTCTATAACGTAAATATTCGAAGCGGAAGTCATACCTCCCTTCAATTTCCGCAGACCGTCAATGTACGAAGGACAATTCCTCCTCCAATGACCAGCCTTGCCACAGTGGTGGCATTTCCCTTCCTTCACGGTGCTCTTCTTTTTCAGCGCAGAAGATTTGGGCTCAAGATGTGACTTAGGTCCCACCTTCGTCTTCTTGAAGCCCTTGGCCTTACCCTTGCCTTTATGTACCATCAATATGGGACTAGCAGGCTTGGCCTTCTTCATGTTTATCTCGGCAGTTCGCAACATGCCTAGGAGCTCGGGCAGTGTCTTGTCTATTTCATTCATGTTGTAGTTCAAGACAAACTGCTCATAAATATCCGGCAACGATTGCAGGATAAGATCTGTGGCCAACTCTTGACCCAGAGGAAAACCCAATCTCTCCAGGTTCTCTATATATCCAATCATCTTGAGTACGTGAGTACCAACCGAGTCTCGAGCTCCCATTTTGCACTGAAATAAGGCCTTCGTGACATCGAACATCTCTTGACGAGCTTGCCCTTGAAACATTTTCTTTAGGTGCTCGTCAATCTCCTTGCAGCCCATGTTCTCGTGTTGCTTATGAAGCTCAGAGTTCATGGTGGCAAGCATAAGGCACTCGACGTCTAAGGCGTCAACGGTATACTTCTTATAAGCATCCTTATCAACACGGGACGAGTTGCCGGTCGGCACCTCGGGGGCTTCTTCTTCCAAGACGTAGAGCTTTCGCTCTTGCCTGAGAACAATTCTCAGGTTCCTATACCAGTCCATATGGTTCGTCCCACTAAGCTTGTCCTTCTAAAGGATAGCTCTCAGGGACAAGGTGGAATGTGAACCACTTGCCATGGAATTCTACAAGAATTCATGCAGAATTTAATCAACACCTTAATTTCAAAATACAATTTATTTTAATTTGGACTTCAATTAAATACTCCCAGTATTTTATTCAAATTGATAGCCCTCACTATCAATTCGGAGAGTCCATGCGAGCTACTCTCTTAGTGGACAAGATCCGTATTTCACCAACACCACGAGTCCGCTTTGGCGTTCCTCTCATAATGCAGTTATTTAGGTAGGCAACGCTTGCCAATTGCATCCTCATGCAACTCTTGTATGGCTGGTGAATAACTCCTTATTCGCATCCATCATATGGTGCATGCCAACCCTATGCCTCTAGGCACTCAACCTTTGAGGTCACCTAGTTAAGTTAGACCTGATGTCGACAGTGGGATATCACACTTATCCGCTCGCACCCTTACCAAGATAGATTAATGCACCTTGCTTTGGCAAGCCCACACTTCATCGATCGAGGCAGGAAGAGTGTCATCCATCGGAAGGCATCCGAACACTTAATATTTTATGAAGGGATTTTAATTTTTAATAATAAGTTAACACTTAACCATGATCAACATTTGATCAAGTGCACATCAACAGAAAAAAAAAACATGCTTTCTAAAATCCACATGCATCTCTTATGTGCACAACATAAGACTATCAACCTTTGATAGATGAAACGGCTAAATCTGGACATTTAGAACTCTTCCAAATCTTCAGATTTACATGCATTGGACAAAGGCAAAGGCAACTCGACTTAAAGCAGTAGACAAGCTCGTCTCTCATTGTTGGATTCAAAATCCAAAACAATACAAGGGTTCATTAACCACTTGAGGGACGGTTACTTCTAAGGAGACAACAATTTCTAACAATTAGAAATTACCACGAAATCCCAGACGTTCCTGGCGGGGTTCAATTTTTTTTTCAAAATCACCACCTATTTCCCATGGGAAAAATCATCAACTTTTGATGTTCCAGGAAGAAATCTTGACATTTAGAACGCTTCTAAATACCTAGATTTGCACGTACTGGAATAACCAAACTTCTGAAACAACATTCATGACCGGAACCTACCTCTGATACCACTGTTGGATTTTTCTAGAACCATACATCAAATGTAGGCGCAACGGAAATGAAGAGAAACAACCCAAAAGTGGTTCGGATCGACCATGAATATTGAATCAAGAAGTTAATTAAAATGCTAGGTATGAAATTACCTTTGCGAGATTGGATCAAATCCAACCAAGATGCTCCAATAAGAAGATTGCCTTCGTCTGCTTTGCAAGAGTTCTCACGTAGAATAATGTCTACGTCTCTACAGCAGTCCACACGAGCCGGGAGAAGAAGACTACACCTTGCGCTTCCACGGATTGCTAGATCCGCTTCAGGAAGAACAACACCGACGACAATCGTCAGAGAGGAAGTCGGCGGAGGTGATTCAGAACGGCGGAACACTTCCGTCTAGGGTTCGAGCGAGAGCGGAACTCCTTCCGTCGGCTTCTATTTCGTAAGTTATGATAACCCTAAAAGAAGTCCTATTTATACCCAAAGGATAAACAGCTTCTAGAAGAATCGCTATCCGCAGACCACACAGCAAAATAGGGGCTTCTGTTACAATTCGTCGAGATTTCACGGAACAGCATTCGTCGAGTTTTCACGGGACAATCCGACGAATTCCGACGAATCACATCAGACGGCAACATTTGCCGAGTTAAGGATCTCTGTAACAATTCGTCGAGATTCCACGGAACAATCCGACGAATCCCGACGAATCCGACGAATCATGTCAGACGGCAACATTTGCCGAGTTAAGGATCTCTGTAATAATTCGTCGAGATTCCACGGAACAATCCGACGAATCCCGACGAATCCGACGAATTCTATCCGTGTAAACACGACGAATTCAGACAGCAACATTTGCTGGACTTCCCCATTCTATATGGTGATTGGTAACCTTTACCAACATAGTCAATCTTCCAACTTCTCCACATGCTCTTATGTGCGACCCTGCAGGCTCATATCGTGTTGGCAGTGACATTACATGTTTGACCACTTCTAGATCACAATGGTAACTCCAACAAATAAATCAAATAGCTCAGGTGGAGTAGGAATCCCAGGAATGATAATTTTACCATTGTTGCAGCATAAATTCTTTGATTCCTTATAGAATAATTTTGCAAGGCAATGATGACAAAATGGCGCTAGTGGAAGTTCAATCCTAGCAACGTGTGTAATTTGAGTAGAAATTCTTGTAGAATTTTGGACAGACACTCATAGATTTGGGACCACAACCGATAATTTATGCTCTGCCTCGGTTGATGCATCATGGATGTCCCCTAATTGATAGACAAAGCATTTGTGTTAGAAAATTAAGTAATCTAAATACATATGTTTATGTGGGTTATGGAGATGTATAAAATGAAGATGTTATGAAATTGCCTAGTGGTAGGATCTCCGAAGACATTGAGGCATGGTTAAATTGATTCTGGATATTATATTGTGGATCATGTCGATGATGTTATCTCCTTGCATTTCATATAGTTCGTTGAACATTTGTCTGTGAATGTCTGTATGTGGTTGACCGAGATGGTGCATCAATGCCAAGTGATGGGTCTGTGCATGGGAATAAATGTCCATGTATATTGAATTTCTAGAGGAGCCGTGATTGAAGAGGAGAATGTTGGAGTGTTTATGATCTAGAAGAAATCAATGAGTTAGATTCACTCCTAACGTAATATGATCTTATGGGGTCGCAGATAATAACGTAAGAGAAATTGGCTATTTGATTGGAGCGGCTCAACTTATTTGGGATATGTGTGAAGGGCCATGTTTAGAATGACTTCGAGAGAACTTGTGTCAGTTAGACTCTATGTATATATGGTGATATTAACTAGAGATCAAGACGACATAATGTATGTCGACTTGATAGTCTGTTGATAGATAATATGGTGACTAGACAAAGTCAACTAGACGTCTCATCGATATAATGTATATCAACTAGACGTGTCATCAATATAATGTATATCGACTGGACAATGTCAACTAGAGCTTTGTTCTATTTGAACTGTATCGACTAGACATCTCGCCAATATTATGTTATCGACTTGATGACTTATGATATCTGACGACTAGAAAGTATGTCATATAGACTTTATGACGATATAATGTATATCGATTTGAATGTCTGCTGATTGAGACTTCATCGACTAGACATCAAGACGACACAGTGTATGTCGGCTAGACATCTCGACGATATAGTGTATATCGACGAGACAATATCGACTAGAAAAAGACTGATGGACATCTCATCGATATAGTGTATATCGACGAGACATCTCGTCAATATAATATATATCAACGAGACAGTGTCGACTAGAAAAAGTCAGCTAAACATCTCGCTGATATAATATATATCGACGAGATGTCACGTCGACATAGTCAAAGATAGTTTATTCTCCTACTTTAAACCCTGAACACGGTTCGGCTTTTCTTTGGGTAATTCCTATTGTAGCTGAACCTGATTCACTAGGTATTATACATAGATATAATATTTAGTTAGGGTAAAGGTTTTATCATTCTCCTGAGCCCTCAAGAAGAGTTTTGTAGAGCGGCGACGGCAAACCCGGCGGCTTTCCCATTTGCGAATCGAAAACCTAGCGTTGGTCCTCTCCTGGAAGTGAACCTAGTAGTTCATGGATACGAAGGCCCCAATTCTTCCAGCCTTCTTTTGATTGTTGACGACAAGGTATTTCTATGGTTATTATGGAAATCCCATAAAGGGGCTGACCTATTTTTACGTAATCAGAACTCGACAGACCTAGTCGTTGTTTTCTGGAGCATCTTGATTGAGTTGTGACTCGATTCCGCGCATGTAATATTTTATTGCATTTGATGCATTTATTTCTTGATTCATGGTTATCGCAAGATCCTATTATTTCTCTTTGGGGTTGTTCTTGTTTATTTTGTTGTGCACATGTGATGTGTATACCCCTAAGGAAAACCCACAATGGTATCAGAGCCAGGTTTCTGCGATTTCCATGTTTCAGAAATTGTTCCCTTTGCAGTAACCGTCTTTCTATATGTTAGTTTGTGAAACTAAGCACAGAGAGACAAGCTTGTCTACTGTCGTAAGGGTGTTTGCTTGTGCAGGCATCCAGTACATGTAAATCTGAATATTTAGAAATGTTCTAAATATTCAAATTTAACCCATAACATTAATTGTTGATGATTTTGTGCATCTGGAATGTATCTTGGTTATGCTTGTTGTGTCTTTAATGATTATGAAAATGTGTGCACATTGATTAAATGTTTATCAAGTATCATGAAAAATCCCTTAAATTAATATTAAGTATTTGAATGCCTTTCGATGGATGACACTCCTCCTGCCTCGATCGATGAAGTGTGGGATTGCCAAAGTAAGGTGCATTAATCTATCTTTGTAAGGGTGTGAGCAAATAATTATGACATCCCACTATCGACATTGGGTCAAACTTAACTAGGAGACCTAAATGGTTGAGTGCCCGAGGCATGGGGTTGGCATGCACCATTTGATGGATGCGAATAAATGGTATTCACCAACCATACAAGAGTTGCATAGTGATTAATTGACAAACGTTGTCTACCAAAATAGCCACATTGTGGGTGATCAGCCAAAGTTGATTTATGATGCCGGTGAAATACGATCTTGTCCACTAAGAGAGTAGCTTGAATTAGCTCTCCGAATTGATATTAATGGTTATCAATTTGAATAAAATAGTCGGAGCTTTTAAAAAAGTCCTTATTAAAATAAAATATATTTTGAAATATAGTACTAAAACTATTTTGCAAACTTCTTGTAGAATTTCCATGGAAAGTGGATCGCACTCTACTGTGTCCCTGAGAGCCATCCTTGAGAAGTACAAGCTCAATGGGACAAACTTCCTTGATTGGTATAGAAACCTGAGGCTTGTCCCCAAGCAAGAGCACAAGCTCTATTTCTTGGAAGAGGATCCCCCCACAGCGCCAACCATGAATGCTCCCAGAGTAGATAAAGATACTTACAAGAAGTATCAAGATGATTCCATGGATGTTGATTGCCTCATGCTTGCTACCATGACCTCTGAGCTTCAGAAGCAATACGACAGCATGTGTGGTTATGAGATAATTAAGCACCTCAAGAAAATGTTCGAGGGGCAAGCTTAGCAAGAGAGGTTTGACATATCCAAGGTATTATTTTACTGCAAGATGGGAGCTCGAAACCTAGTAGAGACTCATGTTCTCAAGATGATTGGGTACATTGGGAACCTTGATAGACTTGGTTATCTCTTGAGCCAAGATTTGGCCACTGATCTGATCCTGCAATTGTTGTCGAACAGTTATGAGCAGTTTGTCTTGAACTACAACATGAATGAAATAGACAAGGCACTACCCAAGATCCTTGGCATGTTTAGAACTGTCGAGAACAACATGAAGAAGGCCAAGCCTGCTAGCCCCATACTGATGGTGCATAAAGGAAGGAGCAAGGCCAAGGGATCAAAGAAGATGAAGATAGGATCTAAGTCTTATCTTGATCCCAAGTCTTCAACACTCTAATCTGATCTAGGAGTTCTAGAATGAAGTACAGAACCAAGTAGAAAAAACCATTAAAGCACTCCGATCTGATCTAGGTGGCAAATATTTGAGTCAGGAGTTCCTTGATCATCTGAAAGAGTATGGTATTGTATCACAACTCACTCCACCAAGAACACCATAGCATAATGGTGTTCTTAAGTAGAGGAATCGTACTTTGTTAGACATGGTATGGTGAACGATGAGTCATGCAGATTTGCCATTTCCTTTTGTGGATTTGCTCTAGAGACAGCTACTTTCACACTAAATCAAGTTCCGACGAAACAATTAAGAACACGCCATATGAGATATAAACTGGGAAGCGTCCTAGTATGTCTTTCATTAAGATTTGGGTTGTGAGACATATGTGCGATGTCAAATGCCTGACAAGCTGGAACCCTAGTCAGATAAGTGATATCTTGTGGGATATCCTAGAGAAACTAAAGGGTATTACTTCTACCTGTGATCCGAAGGCAAAGTGTTTGTCGCAAGGAGTGGTGTTTTTCTAGAAAAATAGTTTCTGTCTAGAGAAAACACCAAGGTGGAACTTAAAAAGGTTCAAGAACCACAAATAATGAATGAAGTAGAATTGGAACCTAATAAGGACTACAAACTATTGTAGCTAGAGAACCTGCTCAAGAAACACAAGTCCTACGTATATCTGGTAGACCTAGAGTTGAGCCTGAGAGATATGGATTTCTCATGTCTCAAATAGGTACTGTGATGCTTATGGATCATGATGATGAGCCTGCAAGCTACCAAGAGACTATTAATGGACCAGACTCCGTGAAGTGGCTTGAAGCCATGAAATCTGAAATGGACACTATGTATGCAACCAAGTTTGGACCTTAATGTAACTACCTAAATAGGTACGACCCATTAGGTGTAAGTGTTGGATATTCCTCAAGGGTATACACATCAGAATGTGTGCAGCGGAATATACGAGAACAACCCAAAAGAGAGATATGGATCTTTCTAAAACCATGAATCAAGAAATTGCGGCAATAATAAAATTACCTTTGCGGAATTAGGTCAATACTCAATTGGATGCTCCATGAAAATTCTTCTTGAAATCGGAATCCTATTCCGAGTTCTTCCTTTGTGCTTCCTTCGTCTCTATCAAGATTGGACTGCTCGTTGGAGGAGTTAGTGTATAAATAAGTCCACGCCTCTACAAAAGTCCATACGAGCGAAGGAGAACCCTAAGCCTCTTGTCCAACAAGAGATAGGTCAGAGAAGGAGTGCCCTCTACGTCTCCACGGATTGCTCGATCCGACTAAGGAGAGACGGCGACAAGTCTTCTAGAACAGCGGCAAGATCGACAGGAACACTTCCTCTTTTATCTCCAAGAATGGCTTCCAATTGAGGCACGGGTATAGGTTCGCACTTGCACTTGGGGATGCATGGGTGATGAGTCCCATTTATATACACATTTATGGACTCATCTGGGCCGGTATTTGAGTCAATGCACTACATTTTAGATCCATAATCACTCATATTTGTTCTCCACCTGTTATTCCAAGCTAAGTGCACTTTTAGGCCCGTTTCGATGTATTTTCTTGTTTATCTTACTCATGCTTTATGTTGCAATTCAATTTCTATATTTAAGAATGTGTGGAATGCCCATTTACGTGGCCTGGCGATCTTTAATGTTGATACGGGGGTTGTGCGAGTGTTCCGGGGCGCAAAAACTGCACAGGAACACTGCGCACGACCACTGGACATAGTGCGCACGACCACTGGTCGTGCGCTAGTGATCGTGCATTAATTCCCACCAAAAAAGTGGCCTGACTGGCTTAATGCACGACCACTGGACATAGTGCGCACGACCACTGGTTGTGCGCACAACCACTGGCCGTGACACGAAGAAGACGGGCCATTGGGAGGAAGTGACAGCCCTCCTTTACCCTGGACGCAGTTGAGGACCGAGCTTGGACGCGGATTGACAACCCAGCGATTCCAACCGTGAATCCCAGCAAGGCTTCGGAGTCGGTCGAATCTCTTACTCTTTATTCTTTTGAAATTATGTTTGTATGCTAAACTCTCTATTTTTTTGATGAAGAGCTTGATAAATCCATATATGTAACTTTTATTTCATGTTTATGAAATTACTTTTGATTTATTCAAGTGTATGAGGTGCGCTATTGTCATTCATCTTCCATCCTCCATTACCCTCCATTCCATTCCGCTTAACTTCTCTTCCACTACGTGAGCCTACTCTTCCATTCGCCAAGCTAAGCGGTGCTAACGGCCCGTGTAATCCACTTCATTTCCGCTAGTGCGAACCACCTCATCCGCTTGCCTACTCGCCCATCCGCCTACCGAAGCAGTGCATCGCGGCCTGCATAGTTTCCATCCGCCCGGCGAAGCAGCGCATAGCGGCCTGCATAGGAGTAGTGATTTAGTTGTTTTATTTTGTTTTCCGCAAATCAAACCAACCCTAGCCTTTCGCATCCATCCGACTTAAGGACTTCAATCTCAAGTCCTCCTCAATAGTCAACTCCACCTTACTGTGTTCCTTCCGAGATCGATACTCGGGGATTTACTCCTCGTTTTATATTACTTGAACGATTGGTACACTGCCATGTCGTGCCGCAGTCTAGCCACCATCTATAGTGGTGTGTAGGATTTGCGCATCAATGGGATCCCCTATCATTTCTCAGTATTTCTATAACATAAAAGGTTTCACAAAACCTAATGCCTCATGCCCTTTCATAACCACGGTAATAAGGCAAACAAAAGCTTCGCTATCCACAGACCAGAACAAAACATACAGTTTTTATCTGGTGCATTTATTCATCGAGACATCTCGACGAATTCGTCGAAACATTTCAATGAAAACGTCGAGGCAGTTTCGACGAAACCGTCGAGATAGTCTCGACGGATTCGCCGAGACATCTCGACGAAAACAATCATTCATCGAGACAGTCTCGACGAAATGACGAGTGACAGTCTTTCGTCGAGACAGTCTCGACAAACTCATCGAGACATCTCGACAAAATTGTCAAGAAACTCTCGACAAAATCATCGAGACACTCTCGATGAAATCGTCGAGACATCTCAACAAAATCGTTGAGACACTCTCGCCGAAATTTTGGAGACCTGTCTTGATGAATTCCATGTTAGTCCTTGTAATTGAGATAATCTCGATGAAATTGTTCACGAGTCAATATTCACAATATCGGCTTGTGATCCTGACAACAGACCATCTGTCACAACGACATTCATAATGTCATTTTGATGTATTCTCGACAATATTCACAATATCGTCTTGAAACTTTTCTGGCATGCTCCATACAATATTCACAATATCTAGGAGCAGTCTTCCCGAACCAACTATATTCCAAATAGTCATAGGATTGGTCCTATCACTCATATCCAAAATGAGCAAGGTTAACACAATCATTTCTCCAATTTCTCCAAACACTCTTATATGCGACCCCTATAGGCTCATATTGCATTGGCAGTAAGACTAACTACTTGATTACTTCCAGAACACCATAGAAACTCCAAAAGTCTCCCACTTGATCTAGAGGCTATCAATCATAAGTCTCACAAACAATGAGCGACATCTAGCAATGCATCATTGCTACCTAAGTAATAAGAGTTCATAACTCAAACAAGCCTGTCTGTGACCAATGTATCAGCGTTGTCATGTCCCTTTGTTCCTTACATCCGGATTAAACTAGAGGCATCGACCATGTCACCCTCATGATTGTTCAACCCATGCTTTCTTGATCTAGAATAGACCTTTAGACAGTGGTAAGCTCAATATCACATATTGGCTCAACCCAGCATGGCCATGCATTTCTCAGCCTCATTCCATCAAGGGGCCCATGGATGTAACTCCTGTCATATAGGAGGACAAATTCCATTTTTGTCCACACACAAACATCCAAATGATTCGTAGCATACCCAATAACCACCCTTATCATCAACCTTTCTCAAGGAAGACTTTAGATGGCATCAGAGTATGCTCTTCCTCACCTAATGAATGTTGTGACTTCAGGTCAAAGAACCACAAACAACATTGTCACTTGAGACCTACATGTGACACGTTCATATAATAATCCACAAAGTAGTCTCACGGTGGGTCTGTCCAGTACAACTTGTTCCTAACAAGTACACATGTGATGACTTGATATCACAATATCATGACATGAGAGAATTGGTCAAAAGTCAACGCACATGCTAGTCTTATTGTCTCATCCTCGCCCTAATTTCTAGGATGATACCTCGACCAGGGACCATTTATGAATGAAGCTTCATTTAAATACAGGCCCTCACATTCAAGTCACACACTTGAATTCCTATGGAAGCAAACACACTAAGGGCATTCATTATGTTAATTAATCTATCATATAGAAACAGATGACATAATAAAAGAACTTCCCATAAATGTAGAATGAAAAACACAGTACAAATCACAATTCATCAAATGAATAAACAACCAACAAACATACAATCCACAAGGATCCCACTAAAGACGATCATTCAGGTATCTAATACCCATTGATCTAACATGACCATCATGTTTTTTTTGTGCAAGAGGCTTTGTCAGTGTATCCGCTATGTTTTATTCAATCGGTACTCTACAAATGTTCACATCTCCTCGATCAACAATCTCTCGAATAAGATGGAACCACCGAAGTATGTGCTTGGAGCACTGATGAGATCTAGGCTCCTTAGCTTGGGCAATTGCATCGTTGTTGTCACAGTAAAGAACTATGGGATCAACAATGCTAGGAACTACATCTAGCTGGCCGATGAAGTTTCTAATCCATACAACCTCCTTTGATGCATTTGCTGCAGCAATATACTCGGCTTCTGTCATAAAATCGGAAACTATCTCTTGCTTGGAACTCTTCCAGCTTATAGCTCCTCCATTAAGGCAAAATGCAAAACCTGACTAGGACTTTGAATCATCCCTATCAGTTTGGAAGCTAGCATCTGTGTAATCATTTATAACGAGCTCTTCCTCTCCACCAAACACCAAAAATAAATCCTTAGTTCTTCTCAAGTACTTTAGGATATTCTTGACGGCTATCCAGAGATCATCACCAGGATTAGACTGATACCTGTTAGTCATGCTTAAAGTATATAAGACATTGAGTCGAGTACACACATTGCATACATGATTGATCTAATTACCGAAGCATATGGAATCAACTTCATGTGGTCCTAATCTTCCAAAGATTTAGGACACTGGTCCTTAGAGAGACTTACACCATGTGACATGGGTAAAAATCCCTTCTTGGACTCAAGAATGTTGAACCGTTTCAACACCTTCTTAATGTATGCACTTTGGTTCAAACTCAGCAACTTCTTCGATCTATCTCTAGAGATCTTAATACCAAGTATGTAAGTCGCTTCACCCAAGTCTTTCATAGAAAAGCAGCCCGTTAGCCTATTCTTAATAGCTTGCAAGGTCGAAATGTCATTTCAGATCAGTAGTATGTCATCTACATACAATATCAGGAAAATAACAATTCTCCCACTAATTCTCTTGTAAATATAAGGCTCATCCTCGTTCTTGATGAAACCAAACTCTTTGATCTTCTCATTAAAACATAGATTCCAACTTCAAGAAGCTTGTTTCAACCCATAAATTGATCGATTTAACTTACATATTTTAGTGGCTTCACTTGGAGATACAAAACCCTCAGGTTGTGTCATATACACTTCCTCAAGGAGGTTTCCATTAAGAAAGCCATTTTAGCATCCATTTCCCATATCTCATAGTCATAATACACAGCAATAGCAAGTAGAATTCTGATGGACTTGACCATAGCAACATGGGAAAAAGGTCTCATCATAGTCAACACCATGAATTTGCCTGAAACCATTAGCCAACAACCATCCTATGAATGTCTGCACATTCCCATCCATGTCAGTCATCTTCTTAAAGACCAACTTGCACCCTATAGGTTGTACCCCTTCAGGTGGTTCCACTTTGGTTCAAACTTGGTTTGCATACATGGAGTCCATTTCAGATTTCATGGCATCTAGCCACTTCTCGAAGTCTGGTCCATTCATAGCCTCTTGGTAGGTTGCAGGCTCTTCATCATGATGCATAAGTAACACACTACCTATTCGAGACATGAGAAATCCATATCTCCCAGGCTCAACTCAAGGTCTACCAGATCTACGTAATACTTGTGTTTCTTGAGAAGGTTCTCCAGCTATAACAGATTGTAGTCCTTGCTCAGGTTCCAATTCTGGTTCATTTATTGTTTGTGGTTCTTGAACTTCTTCAAGTTCTACCTTGGTGTTTTCTCTAGACAGAAACTCTTTCTCTAGAAAAATACCACTCCTCGTGACAAACACTTTCCCTCAGATCGCAGGTATAACTAATACCCTTTAGTTTCCTTAGGATATCTCACAAAATAACATTTATCTGATTTGGGTTCCGGCTTGTCAGATATTTGGCGTCGTGCGTATGCCTCACATCCCCAAATCTTAATGAAAGACATACTAGGATGCTTCCCAGTCAATATCTCATATGGTATCTTTTGAACCGGCTTTGCCGGAACTCGATTTAGTGTGAAAGCAGCAGTCTCTAGAGCAAAACCCCAAAAGGAAACGGGCAAATCTTCATGACTCATCATCGACCGTACCATATCTAACAAAGTACGATTCCTCCTCTCAAACACATCATTTTGTTGTGGTGTTCTGGGCGGAGTGAGCCATGATACAATATCACACTCTTTTAGATGATCACAAAACTCATGACTCAGATATTCGCCACCTTGATCAGATCATAGTGCTTTTATTCTTTTTCCTAGTTGGTTCATTACTTCATTCTAAAACTCCTTGAACTTTTCAAAAGATTCAGATTTGTTCTTCATAAGAAACACGTATCTGTATCTACTGAAATCATCAGTAAACGTAATGAAGTAATGGAACCCACCTTTAGCCATAGAACTTATGGGTCCGCACACATCACTATGTATGACAACCAAATGATCATCAGCCCTCTCAGTATGACCAGTGAAAGGAGCTTTAGTCATTTTGCCTAATAAGCAAGACTCGCATCTCTCAAATGATTCATAGTCAAATGAGTCTAGTAGTCCATCTCTATGGAGCTTGGATATGCGTTTCTCATTTATATGGCCTAAACAACAATGCCAAAGGTACGTAGGATTCGAGTCATTTGTTTTTAGTCTTTTTGTATTTTCTATATTATAGATCGGATGGTCTAAGTACAAAACATATAAACCATTAAACAATTGGGCTACACTACAACAAACATCATTCATAAAAATTGAACAACAATTGTTCTTAATTATAAATGAAAAATCTCTCATGTCAAGACATGAAATGGATATGATGTTTCAAGTTATGGCTAGAACAAAATATCAGTTATCTAATTCTATTACAAGCCCAGTGGGCAAAGAAAGGCGATAGACAACAACGACAATGGAAGCAACTCTAGCTCCTTTTCCAACACGCAGGTCTACCTCCCATTTACCCAGCATTTGAAAGTGCACAGTGTGCCTCTGAGAATTCTCTAGTGGGGGGGGGGGGTGGATAGAGATTTAAATATTTTTACCCTAACTGAGCATACAATAAAAATAACTAAGGTATTATGCACACATCAAACTAAAGAAAAAATAAATAAAGTAAAGTCTGTTGAAAATGAACATAGAAAAATCAAAGGGGACAGCACAGAAATTCACAGCAAAGACACAAGGGTTTTTATAGAGTTTCCCCAAAATGTGGGTAGTCCTCTCTCCTACCTCCCTAGTAGGATTGCCCAACCTGTGCCTGAGTCTTTTGACAAGGAGACTCTTAGAACCACAGATCTTTTGATAAGGAGATCTTGAACCACAAAGTCTTTTGGTAAGGAGACTCTTAGAACCAAAGATCTTTTGATAAGGAGATCTTGAACCACTTAATCCTTTGAAAGAGGGATTCTTAAAACTCTGTACAGGTGAAGGAAATAATAATAAGAAAGTGAGAGGGAGAAGGAGAGAATTTTGTTCTCAGAATTCTTCAAAAGCTTTGTTGATGCTTCTATCTTTCTTTCACTGGATCTAAAATGATAAACCCTTACTTATGATAGTGAAGATTTGCAAGGGTAGTTTTGCTTGATCCTTTTCTCTCAGCACTTGTTGTAGTTCTGCTGCTGTATGATGATGAAGATGAAGCAGCAGTGTATGTTCCTGTGCTAAAAGTGCTCTTATGTAAATCTGTCTTTTAGGGTTTGGGAAGGAAGAAGATGAAGACACAAGTCGACAGAGAGAATGAATGTAATTCCTATGTTGTTCTTTTCTTCTCCTCTTTTTGCATACTTATTGTGTAAGATTGAATTTTCAAAACCTTTCTTCTTTTGGCTTGTCCTGAAAAGGAATTCCTCTCAGCCACCTAATTTCCTTTCTACTTTTGTTATCGACTCATCCATTCATTTTGAATAGCTTCCAAAAGTGATTTGATGTGAACTGGAAGACTTCATTCTATTCTTGGCAACAAACGAGCCATTGGAGAACTGTCTCTAGCGTGGTGGTCCTTCTTAAAAGGTCCCAAAAGGATAGCTGAAAAAGCTTCCTTTTTCTGATTGTATTCGGCACTATGTCGACTTCATCAATCTTCATGTCGACGCACCTCTGAGTTTTTATCGACGTAGCTTCAAATTTCTTCTTAGCTCTAGCTGAACTCAGATGTTGATGTTACATCGATACCTTATCAACGTACCCATCGAGTTCAAGCATTGGACTTGATCTCTTAACTTCTGTGTCGAATTGAAGTCAACGTTGCGTCGACTTGTTAGATGGCTTCGACAAACTCTTCCTCCTGCGTTGAGTCCCTTTATACGTTCCGTCGACTTGACTTATACTTTGACAGGCTGAATTATCTGCTTTGACTTTAACTCAAAGTTGCGTTGATATCAAGTCGAAGTTGCGTCGACTTTCATTCGATGCAAGTCTTAACTCAACTTGTTTTATGATTGCTTTGACTAGTCCTTGACACTCTATGTTGAGTGTGACATCCTAAGACATCTAATGACCAGATTACCCTTACTATACAATGTGGGTAATAAACCTAAGAAGTAAAATCACTAATAGTTAATTTGTTAAGTTAAATCAAAAGGGGTTTTTCCCAACAAGCTCCCCCTATTTATCTTAACAAAATTTACAATTTATTTTAAAGTGATTTTACACATACTTTGACATAAATATAAATACAAACAATACATTTTTAGACAATATGATATGATAGAACAAAATTACATGCCATTTCATACATTGTCAAGAAATTATATTGTTCACCAACACTGTTTGCTTTTTGAGAGTATAGTATTGATAGAATACCTGAGCTTCAATGCACCTTCTCAGAAGTTTTCCTTTTTCTTGAGAATAATTTTGGAGTTACCTTTCTTGGGGCAAATGAAAGTGGTTCATTCTCTTCTTTAGAATTCCTATCTGCTTCTTTATTGATTTCATCATCTTTGGGAAGCTCCCCTGAGATTGAGCATTCTCCTCAGTAGCCTGAGCAGCTTCTTTAGCAATCGTTGCAAACTCATCTAGAAGTAGATCATCTATAAGGAGCTCCCCCTGAGATGAGGGAAGCTCCCCTTGATTTACTGCAGGCAAAGCTTCAGCATTTTGTACTGGATTATCTTGGGGACTTGTATGAGGCTCCCCGTGGATATTTGCTTCTGTACTTACTGTTTAAAATACAGTAAGTTTATCAGGATTTTCCAAATCCGTATCCTTCACCTGGTCATTCTTTTCTGGAACTGGCCTTTCCTCCTCCTGAATGCTCCCCCCCTTCTTAACCTTGCTGAGAAGAGAGGTTAAGAACTCTTTAGTGACCATAGAGGAGGACACAAATTCCATGAGTGACATGAGGGACCCTCTTGAATCAAGTATCTCACTTTCCATCTGAGAGTACTTTTTATTAAACCTTCTGGCTTAAGTGTCCATTAGGTCAGCAAAGGTGCTGGAAGCCAGCCCTACTATCTTTTCAATTGCTTGTTCAATATCAATTGGGGTGTAGAATGAGAGGTAGAGGCAGGTGGAGGTGTGATGTTCACATTCAGATCAGGAGGATCTTTGCAGGCAGGAGAAAGGGATTGGTAGGTTTTTGGAGAGATATGAACTGGTGGTGGTGAAGGAGAAGACTGATTGTCTGGCATTAGGGTGGATGGTTGGTTCTGTGGTCAGGGAGGAATGTGAGGTGTTTGCTCTGGAACTGTAGTGGATGGGGTGGACTGGATATTCTAAGCAGGAAAATCTTCTGGAATGGTATCTTGTTGTGTTGCTACAGGATCCTTTGCTGGGATGTCATCCCTTGGGAGATCTGGGACTGTGTCCTGTGGAGTTGGAGAATGATGAGGTGAAGGTTCATCTTGACCAGGCTTTAGGATCTGCCTGGTCCACTTGGAAAAAATCTCAATGTTGATCCTTTTCCCAGGAGGAATTGGCACTCCTTTTGATTTGCACAATGCAGGGTAGTGGTGGAGAAGTACTTGACTCATAACTCTCATTTATGCATTTTCCTTATGAGAGTACTTGTGCCCAATCCTTTTTAGGAGGCATCTCCCCAAATTTATCTTCTTCTCAAGAACAAGAGCTCCCATTATTTGAAGTTGTTGTTTGGGAATAGCATAATGTGCTGAAATTTTACATAACAATACCTTCCCCCACAATATCTGCCATGAATCTATACTCTTCAGAGACATCATTCTTCTTCAAATTTATTGCCTTCTCTTTGCTGAATTTCATAATCTGTAATGCCCTGCTGGTCTCTTCTGCTGAAAGTTCAACAGAATCACTACCAGATGGTAGATCATATGTTTGCGTCAACATCTCCTCTATAATGTTGATGGCAGTTTCACATATTCTTCCATTTATGGAGCCATCATCTCCTTTGTGAAAGTTGTCCTTTAACTCTGTCAATCCAACGTCCAAAATCTTACTCCTTGTAGATATCAGTTTTGTCGGTCCTGTAGTTTGAAATAAGCTGACGATGGATTTGAAACTTTCTGCAACAACATTAAAAGAGTCAACATCTACATCAAACCCGGAGTTGACCGTTGGAGGTGCCATAGAATTTGTAGTACCTACAAAATAAACACTTGAGAGAGAAAGAGAGAGAGAGAGAAGTACACGAGGACGAGAGAACTAGAGAAGGGGAGAGCACGAGAGCACAGAGAAGATAATTCGAAAGCGTAATGAATTCGACGCCGATCTTTCTTAAAAGAGGATGATTCGTCGCTACTTAGGGTTTTATCCGAAGCACCGTCGAAAAGATTAATAGACAACACGCAAAAATTAGCATCTAGAGGTAAAGCTGTGCGCGCTTGTCATGTTGATGTCGCATCTTCAAATTTGGTGAGCAGCTATTAATTCAACGTAACCGCCGATATGAAATCGATTGAATGCTTTTTCAAATTATCTTCTTTGGACGGCTCTCGAAGCTAGCGTCGAATAGAATTAGACGGTGCGTCGAATTCTATTCGACGCAACTATGAATTAGCAGTTACATTTTCCTTTTGGTGCATGCGTCAAGTAGAATTAGACGGTACGTCGAATTCTATTTGACGCAACTCTGAATGAATAATTATATTTTCTTAGAATGTTCTTGTTGTTTTTCCCAGCAATGATTTTTAATGAAAATAGTATTTATACTAATATTTTCATGAAGTATAAACTCATCAGAGAATTTTGGAGTATAGATTACTCCCTAGGCATATGATTTGTTTACAATTAATTATCTACCTCTTTCTTTTGCCTTCACTTTCTCTGAGAAAAGAACTCTACATCTTCCTGCATAAGTAACCCAAACATCAGAAGTTACCCAGGTTACCTTGGGCCCTTTGCTTTTACCATTATAGGGTTCTATGAAAGAGTAGAAAGGGCTTTCATGATATTCCTTTTGATGGGAAAGAGTGAGTTTATCAAACCTTAATCTATTATTTTGATACTTCAGATGTCTATAAAATGTATCTAAATATAATAAATCAGCAGGATGTTTAATTATTTTACTTTTGGTTTTAACCTTTTGATTATTGTTGGTTAGTTTCTCTAAATTACTCTTGCCTGGAGGTTTCTTTTTCTTTGTTTAGATTTACTTTATTAACCACAGTTATTTTATTTGGATTATTACTATCCTGATCCTTAGGTTTTGCCCTTTCCTCACTAGACTGATGGTCACTTGGTCTAATGAATCTAACTGGATTTTTCCAGGCAGGTTTCCTAGGGACTTTTGTGCTAGTGCATGGATATGCTCTTAGACCTAGGTGCTTAAATCTCATGGAGAGATTTTGTGTAATATTTTTGAGCTTTTGACTCCTCCCGTTAAGTGAGTCCTCAAAGGCCTTTGCCTTTGTTAGCTCTTCTTTTAGTTCTAAGTTTTCTTTTCTTATTTCAGCTAGTTCTGATTCCTTATTATGAATCTCTCTTATTAAGTCTTGATTTCTCAAATATAGGTCATCTTCCTTTAGATTTTCTAGTTCTAGCCTAGTTGTTTCTATTTCTTTTTGTATCTTGATATGATCATTGTAGAATTCTTTTAGCTAATTTTAAAATCATCAGAATTGCTATCAAAATTATTAAACATAGTTGTTCTTCCTCATCATCTGAGGATATCCCCAATGTCATCATGCAGACTGCTTCTACTTCTTCATCACTCTCAGATGAAGAGGAGCTTAACTCTGCTTTAGAGTCACTCCAGGTTTCAGCAATGAACCTCTTTCCCTTCTTCTTGTCTTTCTTCCTGAAGGACTTCTTCATTTGTTTCTATTTGCTGTTGCTCCTATCCCTTTGCTCTTCTGGAGAGTTAGGAGCAAAGTGCCCCGGTTTGTTGCAGGAGAAGCATATCACTTCTTTCTTTGGAGTCTTATCAAACCTAGGCTTTGAGTTCCACTCTTTTCTTCTTGAGTCTTCAGTCTTGACCCATTTTCTGAATTTGCTTGTCAAGAGACTAAACATCTCATCTTCAGGAGTGGAGGGCTCTCCTTCAGCAGCCTATAAGGCAAGGTTCTTTTTTATGAGAGTTGAGATTGTTTCCCTTCCCTATGATTCTGCTCTGCTCTTCAGAAGCATCTCATATGACTTAAGCTTTCCTAGCAAAGCATTATTTAAGATTTCTCTGTGGCTTCTAGACTCTCTGATGGCCCAGATCCTTGAATCCCATGAGCTAGGGAAGCACATTAGGATCTTATCATTGATCTCTGTCAAGGAAATTTCCTTATCCAGACTCCTTAGCTCATTAATAATGATGCTGAATCCATCATACATTTCAGCAACACTATCTTCAGTTTTCTTTTGAAAGTTCTCATATTGGGATATGAGAAGGGACTTCCTGTCCTTTCTTTCATTAGAACTTCCTTCTACCATTCTAGAAAGAGATTCCCAGATCTCTTTGGCTGATTGGCAGAAAGCTACCTTCTGGAAAATGTCATCTAACATGGTGGATACCAGAATGTTCATAGCTTTGGCATCACATGCCTTCTGCTTCTTTTCAGTCTCTATCCACTCAGCCCTGGGCACAGGTTCTTGTGTTGAAGATCCACTAGAATCTTTCTTGTATGGGCTAGAGTACCTGAAATGATAACATCAAAGATGTATTCATCAATAGAGTTCATATAAAGTTATATTCTAGCCTTCCAGAGTGTAAATGTTGAAACCAATAAATTGGTCTTTGTGGAGTTCGGGACCTCAACAAGTTGGGGGGTGACCTCACAACTACTTCTCACAAGGCAGAGCTCTAGGCTAAGAGGCTAAGGAACTAGGAATGAGACCAAGGGCTTAGCGAGGAGGTCCCACCACACACCCGGAAGATCTTAGAGTGCTTCCCCTCCCAAGCCAATGCTAAGCTTGGGCACCTTTGGAGGCTCTCATCACCCACTAGAGAAACTTGGGGAGAAAGAGTAGCCAAAAGAGAGAGATCCCTCAAATGGTGCCCCCTTGGTACTATTTAAAGTTTTATGGACTTGGTCTGCCAATAACCACATTCTGCCCTATGAGATTACGAAAATGCCCTCAAATTTGGCCTGCCAATGGACAAATCCCGCCATTTTGAGGCGCTAAACGTAGACCCCCTCTTGGGGCTGGGCGTGAGGGGTCAGGCTGCTCCCTTACTGGAGCTAGGGGGAGAGGGGGCAGGCCACCCACTCCTCTCGCCCCCCTTGATGGGGCGGGGGCGAGAGGGGGGCAGGCCGCCCCTCCTCCTCTCGCCCCCCCCCCCCCCCCCCCCCTTACTAGGGAGGGGGAGACAGGGGGGAAGGCCGCCTCTCCTCCTCTCGCCCCCTTACTGGGGCGTGGGCAGGCCGCCCATCCTCCTCTCGCCCCCCCCCCCCCCCCTTACTAGGGCGGGGGCCAGTGGGGGCAGGCTGCCCCTCCTCCTCTCCCCCCCCCTTACTAGGGCGGGGCGAGAGGGGGGAGGCCGCCCCTCCTCCTCTCGCCCCCCTTACTGGGGTGGGGGAGAGAGGGGGCAGGCCGCCCCTCCTCCGCTCGCCCCCCTTACAAGGGCAGGGGCGAGAGGGGGGTAGGCCGCCCCTCCTCCTCTCGCCCCCCTTACTGGGGCGGGGGAGAGAGGGGGGCAGGCTGCCCCTCCTCCTCTCGCCCCCCTTACTGGGGCGGGGCGAGCCTGGGAGGTCGGTCACCTCCAGCTCGCCCCCTGCTGGGCCGGGGTCGAGACCGCAAGGTCGGCACCTCGGCTCGCCCCCTGCTGGGGAGGGGGTGAGACCGCGAGGTCGCCACCTCGGCTAGCCCCCCTGCTGGGGCGGGGGAGAGACCGCGAGGTCGCCACCTCAGCTCGCCCCCCCTGCTGGGGGTCTTTTTGATGCATAATCCTTAGAACTCATTTTCGTTAAAAGTAGTTTTATTTAATTTTTAAAATAAATAAATGAGAGTAGGAGATCTTTTGATCAAGGTGTTAACCTGTAATGATCAACCTCCCTCAAATACCAATTGAAAGTGCACAGTGTGCCTCCAAGAATTCTCTAGAGGGGGGTGAATAGAGATTTAAATATTTTTACCCTAACTGAGCATACAATAAAAATAACAAATGTGTTATGCACACATCAAACCAAAGGCAGAATAAATAAAGTAAAGTCTTCTGAAAATGAACACAGAAAAATCAAAGGGAACAACACAGAAATTCACAGCAAAGACACAAGGATTTTTATAGAGGTTCCCCAAAATGTGGGCAGTCCTCTCTTCTACCTCCCTGGTAGGATTGCACCACATGTTCCTGAGTGTTTTGACAAGGAGACTCTTATAACCACAGATCTTTTGATAAGGATATCTTGAACCACTGAGTCTTTTGGTAAGGAGACTCTTAAAACCAAAGCTCTTTTGATAAGGAGATCAATAACCATTGAATCCTTTGAAAGAGGGATTCTTAAAACTCTGTATAGAAGAAAGTGAGAGGGAGAAGGAGAGAATTTTGTTCTCAGAATTCTTCAGAAGCTTTGTTGATGCTTCTGTCTTTCTTTCACGGGATTTGAAATGATAAACCCTTGCTTATGATAGTGATGATTTGCAAGGGTTGTTCTGCTTGATCCTTTTCTCTTAGCACTTATTGTAGTTCTGCTGCTATATGATGATGAAGAGGAAGCAGCATATATGTTCCTGTGTTGAGAGTGCTCTTCTATAAATCTGTCTTTTAGGGTTTGAGAAGGAAGAAGATGAAGACCCTATTTGACAGAGAGAATGAATGTAATTCCTATTGAAAGTGAGGTATTAGATCTTAGATTTACTCTTAGAGGGGGGGGGGGGGGTGAATAGAGTATTAAAAGTTGTAACTTATTTTATAGCGGAATTAAAATAATTATATATATGTGTAATGGTGTGAGTAGAAAAACTAAATAATAAACACAGCACAGTACATAAAATAACACAAACACAACAAAGACACAAGAATCTATAGTGGTTCCCCAATCAACCTGGGTAATCCACTCCTCTGCCACCCTTGGTAGGAATCCACTTAGGTTTTTGATCAGGTGCCCTATCACCACGGAGCTTTTGATTAGGTGCTCAAACCAAACCACAGGTTTTTGATTAGGTGCACTGCCACCAAAGGTTAACTTTTGAAGGGAGTTAAGACCCTGTACAAGGTGGGGTAAAAAAATGAACTAAAAAGAGGTTATGAAGTTCTTCTCTCTCAATAAGATCTGAGAGAAGACTAGTGGATTGCTGTTGTTGTAAAGCTCCCCCTGTCTGATAGAATTTGTTGACAGTTGGTGAAGCTTTCTCTTGGGTGTAGAAGACTAAGAATCAGCAGATGCTTCTGAGAGAAGATTTCAGTTATCCTCAGAGAGTGAAGATGTTGCTGTAGAAGAAGATTTATGTATGTCTCTTGTCTGTCTGAGTATTTCACAAGTATATCTTCTATATCTGTATATCCTCTTGTATATATCTTATATACAAATTCATCCTTTTTCCTTGGACATATAATTTGATTTAAAAATTCAAATCTTCCGATAAGGAATATAATAAACTGAGATAAATCTTTATTGGGACTACAATAGCAACTTTCTGATTCTGCAAAATACTTTAATTCTTTTTTTATGAAAGTTTCCTTTTCCAATATATGTCAACGGCTAGATTCTCAAAAGAAGAGAATAGAATGGATATATAAAAAGGATAGATGAAATCTTGACTTATCTGAATATGAATAAATCCAAATATTTGAATAGATCCGTTGCTGAATAGTCGATCTGAGTTCAGAGAAAGAGATAACTGATTCTTCAGGATTTGTCATGCTCAAAAGGAATTTCATCGAACAGAAAGTTGAGTTCGTCAATCTCAATCAAGACTTCGTCGAACTTAACAGTGAGTTACTCATTCGTCCAATAGAACACTGAGTTCGTCGATCTCAATCAGGAGTTCGTCGAAGTAAGACAAAGAATCTATTGAACTAGCTTGGAAGACTGAGTTTGTCAAGCTGGAGATCAAGTTTGTCGAACTGATATATGACGTTCGTCTAACACAGGAAGTCGTTCGCCGAACACAGAAAACTTGGAATTTTCCCAAGTTTCAGCTAACTTAGACAGGCTTAGACTTTGACCTTAAGACTATACATTGGGGTCAACTTGAGTCCTAACCACAGATAGTGATCCTAGCCCAAATTAGTAATAGGGTTGTTCCAACAATTTCCCCATATTTGGGTTAGGATACTATTTGACAAAAATAATTAAACAAACAACAATAAACACAGAGCATGTATATCTGACAGAATTTAAAATTCATTTTATCAGATAAAAAATATAGTAATCTGAGTTTAGAATGTTTTACACTGTAAGCAGAAATTAGTAAAACCAAAAATCAGGAGTCTTTCTCTTTCTTTGAAGAAGGTTTGAATATGATTTCTCTGTTGGGATTTTCAGATTCTCTCTTGCTCATATATAGGTCATTTGCTCCCAGCAGGGTTTGAGATGAAGCATGAGGAACAACTGCAGCTGGGTGCAACTTCAGATAGTCTTCAACATTGAAGAGATGTCTTGAGCTATATCTTTCAAACTCTTTTCTTCTGAATTCTGACATAGTTGTAAGCTGAGAATAATCTTTTCCTTCAGCTTTGGCTTTATTAAATTTAGCAGTAGCAATTGTTTCTCTATATCTGGCCATGTAAGCATTCTTTTTTGAATCTGGATTAATGGGATATGAAGGTCTTTCATCAAGTTCATTATACTGATAGGAAGATTGTTGATCTTGAGAATTTCTTTTCTTGTGCATAGATCCATCAGAGATATGATATTTGTAAACTGAAGATGGAGCTCTAGCAGATCCTGAGGGTGGAGCTCTGGCTGATCTTGAACTGTAAGAGCCACTGGAACTTCTATGACTCTCCCCTGATCTTCATGAGTGCTGAGGGGAAGGTTTCTGAGATGAAGAGGACATGCCTGTAGATCCAGCTGCTGGAGGAGGAGGATTACACTTGACTGGCTTGTCATAATAGAATCCTATTTTCTTCATTTTCGTTCTCCTATTATTCTCATTCCTTGAGAATCTCATCCAGGATGGAGAATCTTTAGTGAGAGTGATTGTAAGTTTATAAGGTTTGTAGTATAAATCACCTATAGGGGGGTGAATAGGTCTTTTAAGTTTTATTTGATAATTATGGTCTGTTAAAACTATTCTAATCAGAGAATCAAGCAACACAGAAAAACACACAAGTGTTTATAGTGGTTCCCCAAGACAGTGTGTCTATGGGTAGTCCACTTTCCCCCTTCACCCTTCTAACAGTGTGTTAGACAGGGCCAACTCCTCCAATCTCAACTCCAAAAGCTTACAACACAAGTTCCTCAGAACTTCTCAGATCAAAGATGATCCTACGTCAAGACAAAAGTCCCTACAACTCAGAGCTATCACCAGCTCCTACCTCAGGCACTGTTTCCCTACACACTCAGAGGAATACACCTCCTAGATCTCAGACCACCTCCTGGTCCTACCTCAGGCAACAAGCCTTACAACTCAGAGCTATCTCCAGCTCCTACCTCAGGTACTGCTGCCCTACAATCTCAGAGGAATACACCTCCTACACCTCAGACCACCTCCTGGTCCTACCTCAGGCAACAAGCCTTACTCCTCAGGCTAAATAGCCCTACAATCTCAAGCAAACCAACCCTATAAAAGCAGGCAAAAAGTCTTACATAAAAAGATATTTTAGAACTTTTCTACAGCAGAAATACTCTCCTGTAGATCCTGCACAGTTTGTTCTTTCCTGTAGCTGAAGATGTTGATAACATCTACAACCTGATCTTCCTCTTCAATAGAAGGATGTTAGATCACCATGCCCCTTCTGGTGGAGGAGCTATCTTCTTCTCTCAGTTTCTTCTTCTCTTTCAGTGAGCAGGAAGAAAAATGAGAGCAGCAGCAGCCGTCATTGGAGAAAAATAGATTTTGCAAGTAACCGGCATTTCGAAAATGCCCTAACTCTTTCTTTTATACTTCTTTTATCTTCAACGGCTCTAAGTTGATCTCCCAAGAGGTATGAGAGACTTTGGTGGTCCCCTGTAGCTTTTCTACAACTTGCCCTAATCGTAGGACCCGCTGCCCTGCCTATCTATAGAGAAGGTCTGCGTTTGACGAACGCGCTACACTCTGCGTTCGACGAGCAAGCTGCATCCTGCGTTTGAAGAACTTGCCAAACTCTACGTTCAACGATCTGCCTTGTCTTTGCGTTCGACGAATGGCACTGTCTCTGCGTTCGACGAACGACACTCTGCGTTCGACGATCTGCCAATTATCAGCTATTTCTTCTATCTCGTCTCAGCGGTCAATGAACTTTGTTGTGCGTTCGACGAACGGCTCTCTGCGTTCGACGAACACGCCAATTATCAGCTGTTTCTGCTATCTCGTCTCAGCGGTCGATGAGCTGTGTTCTGCGTTCGATGAACGGCACTCTGTATTCGACGAACACGCCATTTGCGCCTTCTCAGCAGCTCCTTCTCTGGTCTCATCTCAGCGGTCGACGAACTGAGTTCTGCATTCGACAAATGACACTCTGTGTTCGACGAACACGCTGATTCTCAGCGTTTGATGAACTTATCAGCTGACAACTTCTTCTAAGCGGATCCGCTGAGACGGCTCCTCATCTCAGCGGTTCAGCTGAGACATTTCTTCATCAACTTAGGAGAATATTTCTCCTAACCTTAGGTCTTGATTAACCCTTTCTCTTGAGTCACCTAAGCCTGTTTAACTTACAAAAACAAAGCTTTATCAAATACAATATGTACTTAGTGTTGGAAGTGATGCCTCTTCAAATCAAGGGAACATTGAGGGCAATATTCCCAACAATCTCCCTCTATTTGAAGAAGGCAGAACATCCCCAATGCTAAGGTACATAGCCAACAAAAACATATCATGATACCACTTGAAGGACATGTTATGTAAATGATTTATAAGATAATCATGATAACATAGCTTCTAGATAACAACATTGTTTAAGCTAACAACTTCATGACAGATTATATAAAGCTTTGACTAGCTTAGAGGGCATCTCCCCCTTTCTAACTTAGATAATATTAAGCTTATTCATAATCACGACCTCTGATAACTTTATCAGAGGGCTTACTCTGAATTAGACATAGCATTGGCCATCTCCCCCTTTCTGGTTTCTTCAATTATTTTTCCCTTAGGAATTGGGAGGGAACCACAACTGCATTTGCCAACTCCCCCTCAATCTGATAACTTTTTTCTTTAATAGATGATCTTGTTCATTTTGTACAATCCATTTTAGCTCCCCCTCATTTGGAGCATATCTATTGATCTTATGATTTAAGGGAAACCTAAAGCTCAACTGATCCAGATTTTTCTGATACAGCTGATCATTCTTCTATGTACTATCCTACATTCAACTTTCTTAGGGAGATTGTCTACCCTACCATATGGCCTATGCCTACTGTAAGTTTGATCAATTCAGATGTCAGTATATCATAAGAGTATATGTTGTCAGTACATCTTATCATAACAGATGCTGAAGGTCATATTACCACAAAGATTAATCAATACATTAGTGTGATTTGATAATCATGACAATGCAACACAAATTAACTTAACCAATAATACCATGGTAAAATTTAGCTAAATCTCAGTTTGCACAAAACAGATATAATAGTGATTTAATATTAGTAATTTAAAACTCAGTTTTGCACAAAAAGAATTCAGACAAACTACAGTTCACTCATTGTCCAGCCATTCATAGGAAATTTATACATTCATTCAAAATTTCCTTTTCTTAGAGGAGGAACATGCAGGAAAAATAGCAGCTGCTTCTTTTCACTTGGCTGAGATCTGTGGATTTGCTGCAGCATTCATACTTTCAGTAATAATTTCCTCTTGTATTGTAGGCTCCTTGTTTTTAGCAGGTACAACAATGTCTTCAGTCAGATTTATAGCTGTGTCCTTTGGAGCATTGGTTGCTTCAATCTCAGCTATCTTCCTCTTGTGCTCTTGCCTTCTAAAATACATGAATGGTTTTGGGATGTATTTAGATGGCATTGTTCTTGGGTTAATTTTCCTTACAAGATTTTCTTTGAATACCTTGTATCTTTTTGTGTTCCTTTCAAGATGCTTTATCCATTCCTCAGATGGATATAACTTATCAATATCTTTGCATATTTGACCATGGCTTAGCCAGGCATTTAGGATTATCTCCTTGGAATCATCACTCCAGTATTCAAAGTCAGGGTCTCTACTATTTTCATCCCTTAGTTTGGCCATGAATTCCTCAGTGAGCAACACATGCTCTCTTTCCCTTTTCTTTTTCAATCTCTGATTTTGTGATATGGCCTCTTGATGAGGGAAATCCCAGTCTTCTACCCTATTAGCATCTAGTAAGGGCAGATTCAGAGCAATCCTTGTGCCTTGTAGGACTTTCAGTGTGAGGTCAGAATTGATGAGTGCATTTGTATCCTCCCCCTTTCTGGCTTCTTCATAAATATGGTGATGGAGGTCTTGCTTAGTTGATGAGATTGTGCCAGAGATAGTCTGGAAGACATTCTCAAAGTCAGCTTGAAGCACATCTTTTAACTTGCCAACTTCTTCATTTAGATGGGAGGAAGTGGCTCTTGTATTAAGGGATTGGGACATGGTTGCAAGTTTTGCTCTCAGCTCTTCCTTGTAGCTGTCAGTTGCTTCATTTAACTGCATTGCAGTAGAATAGACATACTATTGGAGATGATCTGTTGACTTCTCTATGACTTCATCTATTTTACTGACATAGTTCTTGACATATCTTTTGTCATGTTCAGTCAGCTGGAGTTGTTTGTCCATAGATCTTAGAATTGTATTCTAAGAAATAACAGATTTTTCAGCCAGATCAAACCATGTAGTCATCTGCTTGTTGAGAATTGCAGTGGTCTCCTTTATTTCCTTGACTTCAGACATGACTTCGGCCTTCACATCTCTGATGGATTGATCAACATAATCCTTGACTGAGGTGACTGATTGATCTATATGGGATTGCATGGAGGAGAGATGGGACTGTAGTAGCAGATTGATGGCATTGAGAAGAGCCTCATTGGGTGAGGTGGAAGTAGAGGCTTGCTGAATAGGTGACACTGGGCTGGTGGTCTTGGTGAGCTTGGAGTATGGAGGATATTTATGACTAATTGGAATGGAGGTTCATGCAGGGCTGCAGCTGGGGCATCCACCAGCTCAGCACCTGCTGCCATGGCATCAATATGATCAGGATGGAGCTGATCATCATCCATCCCATCTTCAAAATCATCATCTTGATGATCATCTAGATTGTCTTCATCATCAAGAACTTGCTTCTCCCCCTCAGAGAGTGCATCCTTGCCAGATGAATCCAGGAAGGCTATAACTTCATCTTTCTCTGAAGGTGGCTCTTTTTGCACTTCCCCTTCAGATAGGTCAACTTGTATGGATTAGTCCATGAAGTCAAGAGCATGGTCTTTTAGTGCTGATGACCCTTGTGGTTCCTCCCCCTCAGATGGAACACCAGATGAACCTTGTGTAGGGATGGACCAAAGGGCTGGTTCATTATCAGGATTAAGTCTAATTCTTTCTTTAAGGTTGAAAATGAGTATGTCAAGCTGACCTTGTATATCTTGGTCTGATGGCCTTTTGTCTTCATCAGCATCATTAATGGTTGTTAGATCAGTAGGGGCTGGTTCTTGTTGATGCTCCCCCTCACTTATGTCATTCATTTGTCCTTGGGGAGCTAAGATCCACATTAGTTTAATATCAGAATAGACAACTAGATTGATTTGCTATGAGTTGTTGATAAAATGTGTAGGATGAAGGTTTAGAGAGTAGTTACTTGGAGGTTTGCTTGTGACTAGCTCCTGTGGATGGAGAGTATTTGTGTCATCATGTGGAGCATTCTTGGTAGGAGAATGTGATCTAGAGTCAGCAACAACATCATCATTCTTATCTGAGGGGTCAAACTCAGAACTTGATAGTATCAGCCATGATTTCTTAGAGGGTTTGGTAGTTAATTTCTCTTTTCCTTTAGACTCAGTGGTCTGACTCATTGGAAGGACCCCTTGTGAATCTGTCCAAGGTCTTGTTATCCATCCTCTTGAGGTAATGAAGGCTTGATCCTTTGGAATTGATGAACTTGTCAGGGTGTGATTTCATTAGATATAAGGAGAGAATTCTTCCCATGTTGGGTGCCTGAAGGCATTCCTTTATTCTTTGAAAGATTTCTACTCCCCAGGAGGTTTTCTTTTTCAGAATAATCCTAGTCATGAGGTCAAACATGTACTGGTAGATAGTATCATGTGAGCCAGGTTTGTAGAGGATAGCTTTTCCCACATTGTCTGATAATAGCTTCCCCTTCTGACTGAAGAACTTCCTTTTTAATGATCCAACCTTGGTATCATTATATTCAGTCCATTTCAATGACCTCTTCTTATCCTTCTCAGATATTTCTTCTTCGTCACCTGTGCTGCAGGATGGAAGATGAAGGGCTTTCTTTATCTTTGTTGGGGTTACTTTTATCCTTACTTCATTTATCTTGGATTTGATTTTGGAATTGGAGGAGGATAATCTGGCATTATTGAACCATTCCAGAACTTCAGTTCTGAAAATGGGGCTTGGTTCAGAGAGAAGGAATTCCAGTCCTTGATCTTCAAAGAGTTGAATTACTCCCTTGATATCTTCAGAAGCATGAGCAAAACCATTCCTAACTATTTCATAACCCTCAAGAAGATCTTTCAAGCTTTTGGGAGCCATTACTATAGGAGATGAAACCCCCGGGACGGAAGAGAAAGTGTTTCATCTCGGCGTCTGGAAGTGAAGGGTCGTGTGCCTTTCACTAAGCAAATGTCCTATTTATATGGCTTTAGACTTAGGTGAAATTAAACCTTGTACATTAGATTTAATTGCACTTATGATTAAGAGAGAAATATGTCAACTAGGGTTGCAATTAGACAACTTATGATAAATCCAACCCGTCTCAGCGGAACCGCTGGGACGGTGACCTATCCGCTGGGACAGAGTGCAATCAGCCGCTGGGACAGTTTTAGCTGTCTCAGCGGCTCAGATGAAATAGACTGATCTATTTAAGCTGAACTTACTACTTAACCATCATTTAGATATGATTGATTTAAGGGCCTAAGCATGTCACTAATAGGGTTAATGTTTCAATACTTTAAATTACAACAAGTCAAGCATTATATTACACATGATTGAAAGATTTAAGTATTGTACCCTATTCAACATTTATCATTCCTAGTTCAAGTTTGAAAGCATTAAACTTAGCCTCATCCAAAGATAACCTTGTGTCCATTATTCACAAGCATGTAGTCCTGCAGAAGATTCATTATTCCTGTCATGTGCCATGAGCACCCATTTGTCCAAGTACCAACTCTGGTTTATGCTGGAACTTGAAATAACTTGCAGAAGAAGTTTAGTTATCCTTAGGAGCCCAAGTAGCTTTGGGTCCTAGTGCCTGTTAGCAAGATAAAATGACCTTACACTAGCAGCACCCTTTGCAGGAAGGCTCATCTTTGCATATGACACATTGGGGTTGTGCCAACAATCTATGGCAAAGTGTCCCACTTTACCACAGCGCACCAACATTCATGAATGTTGTATCTCCTCTTCTGAGCTTGATGGATGTGCAGCACAGTCCACATGTTCAGGAGGAGAAACGACAGCTTTTCTCATGTTTCTTTCAGCAAGGATTTGGGTGAATGTCAATTTGTGTACAGTCTTGGTGATCTTTGTATTAATGGCATCAGCTTGTTTTGGATCTTGGGCAATGCAAGTTTTGATGGCATTAGACACTGAGCACTTAGACAAGTCCACTGATTTGACATCATTCATGTTCTTGGCTAAATTAACCTTAGAAGCACATGCTTTCTTATTCATGTATAAAGGGGCTGATGTACCAAATACAAATGGTCCAGGTTGGGCCATTTGAATTTCCTCATGTGGAGCCTTCAAGGCACTCAATCCCATGCCCTTTCTTCCACTATGGGAAGGAGCATTTTCCCTCCTATAGCAACTCCCATTCTTCCAGTGACCATAAATGCTTTCGTGGTCATACCTGTTGGAAGGAAGTAACACCTTTTGAAAGGTGGTTTGAAGCTTAGCCTTCTCCTTGCTCTTCTCTCCACTCCCTTCTCCTACTTTCATTTTATTGAATCCTAGTCCTCTCCTATTGGTTTGAGAGGAGAAGGTGTCAATAATGGGAAGCACAGATTTGGGCTTGGAGAATTGAGCCACCAGGCTCTTCTCCTTCACAAGCTTCTCCTCAAGGTCCTTGATGACCTTGTTCTTCAGGGAAATAGTGCTTAATTGCACAATTGTTATTCCTTGTAAGTGATTAATCTGTCTACTCATCTGAGCCACCAGGGTGGTAGGTTCAGTGTAGTCATTTTTAGCCACCTTAAGGGAAACAATTTCCTGGGCTTGCCTCTTGGAAAGCTTCTTTCTCTTCTTCAGAGCTTCCAAAAGAGCACCATACTTGTCAATCAGTTGATTGACATCTTCCTCAGTTTCTGAACCACTTCCACCAATTGATGAAGGTGCTTCAGATGCTGGACATGCATCATAATCAGAAAGAGAAATGGAGGAAATTAATACTGATCTTTGTCAGAATTATTCTGACTATCTTCCTCATCAGTGATGGCCATAAGGCCTAGCTGAACACAGTCTTCTTCATCCTCCTCTTCATCACTATCTGAGTGTGAAAGAGGGGCCCTGATTCCAACCTTTGCAGCTGGATAGTCTTCATCTTCTTCTGCTTCATACAACCCAATGTAGGCTTCTTCTGCATTCTCTGAATCTGATGTTGAAGGATCAGATTCACTACAGCTCCTTTCTTTCTTTGCTAGGAGGGATCTTTCTCCCTTCCTATCCTTGTGGTGATGAAGCTCACCACTCTCCTTCTGCAATCCAGAGGAGGCCATTGGGTTTTGATTTGACTATACCTTTTTAGGATATGGTCAGACTGTTAAGTCCTTTATGACCAACCTCGCTCTAATACCACTTGTAAGTTTATAAGGTTTGTAGTCTAAATCACCTAGAGGGGCAGGGATTGAATAGGTCCTTTGAGTTTTACTTGATAATTATGGCCTGTTAAAACTATTCTAATCAGAGAATCAAGCAACACAGAAAAACACACAAGTGTTTATAGTGGTTCCCCAAGACAGTGTGTCTATGGGTAGTCCACTTTCCCCCTTCACCCTTCTAACAGTGTGTTGACAGGGCCAACTCCTCTAATCTCAGTTCCAAGAGCTTACAACACAAGTTCCTCAGAACTTCTCAGATCAAAGATGATCCTACCTCAAGACAAAAGTCCCTACAACTCAGAGCTATCACCCACTCCTATCTCAGGCACTGCTGCCCTACACACTTAGAGGAATACACCTCCTACATCTCAGACCACCTCCTAGTCCTACCTCAGGCAACTAGCCTTACAACTCAGAGCTATCACCAGCTCCTACCTCAGGCACTGCTGCACTACAATCTTAGAGGAATACACCTCCTACAGATCAGACCACCTCCTGGTCCTACCTCAGGCAACAAGCCTTACTCCTCAGGCTAAACAGCCCAACAATCTCAGGCAAACCATCCCTACAAACTCAGGAAAAAAGCCTTACAGAAAAAGACATTTTAGATCTTTTCTACAGCAGAAATACTCTCCTGTAGATCCTGCACAGTTTGTGCTTTCCTGTAGCTGAAGATGTTGATAACAGCTACAACCTGATCTTCCTCTTCAATAGAAGGATGGAAGATCATCTTGCCCCTTCTGGTGGAGGAGCTATCTTCTTCTCTCAGTTTCTTCTTCTCTTTCAGTTAGCAGGAAGAAAAACGAGAGCAGCAGCAGCCGTCAATGGAGAAAAATAGATTTTGCAAGTAACCGGCGTTTCGAAAATGCCCTAACTCTTTCTTTTATACTTCTTTTATCTTCAATGGATCTAAGTTGATCTCCCAAGAGGTATGAGAGACTTTGGTGGTCCCTTGTAGCTTTTCTGCAACTTGACCTAGCCGCAGGACCCGCCACCCTGCCTATCTGTAGAGAAGGTCTGCGTTCGATGAACGTGCTACACTCTGCGTTCGATGAACCCGCTGTATCCTACGTTCGACGAACTTGCCAAACTCTGCGTTCGACGAACTTGCCAAACTCTGCGTTCGACGAACGGCACTGTCCATGCGTTCGACAAACGACACTCTGTGTTCGACGATCTGCCAATTATCAGTTGTTTCTTTTATCTCGTCTCAGCGGCCGACGAACTGTGTTGTGCGTTCGACGAATGGCTCTCTGCGTTCGATGAGCACGCCAATTATCAGCTGTTTCTTCTATCTCGTCTCAGCAGTCAATGAACCGTGTTCTGCATTCGACGAACGACACTCTGCGTTCGACGAACACGCCATTTGCTCCTTCTCAGCGGCTCCTTCTCTGGGCTCGTCTCAGCGGTCGACAAAATGAGTTCTGCATTCGACGAACGACACTCTGCGTTCGACGAACACGCTGATTCTCAGCATTTGATGAACTTATCAACTGAGACAACTTCTTCTAAGCGGATCCGCTGAGACGGCTCCTCGTCTCAGCGGTTCAACTGAGACATTTCTTCATCAACTTAGGAGAAGATTTCTCCTAACCTTAGGTCATGATTAACCCTTTCTCTTGAGTCACCTAAGTCTATTTAACTTACAAAAACAAAGCTTTATCAAATACAATATGTACTTAGTATTGGAAGTGATGCCTCTTCAAATCAAGGGAACATTGAGGGAAATATTCCCAATAGTGATGTTTTTCAAAATGTAGTAGGGAATGTCATTGGTAGAAGATTGAGGTTTGGGAGCAGCCTTAGCTTTGCTTCTGGATTTTCTTTTCTTTGAAGTTGAATAATCAGAATCATCATCATCATCAGAAGGCTGTGCATGATCATTATACAAGTCATCAAGTTCTTAAAGATCATTATCAACATCTTGCTCAATATCCTCTGGTAGAGGGGAATCATCAAAAACAAATATTGGAGGTGAATTTACCAAGCCAACTTCCTCTGTAACTGAAATATTTTTGATGATTTGATCTAATAAAACTATATCTATTGGAGTTGAATAAGGAATTATAGCCTTTGAAATATCTTGAGGCTTAGGCAGACAACTGAAAACCAAATTGAATTTTGATAATAATGAGAGAATATCTATTGAAGGATTAATAAAGATATCATTCACTGAATCTATAACTGGAATAGTTATTTCTGAAGCTGCAACTGAATCTATATTGTATCAATAACCATATCTGATAACCATACTGAATCTGTATTAACTGGAGCTTCTTCATTTAGCACCTCCCCCTGCCTAGGTTCAGGGAGACCTTAATCTAGACCCCTAGAAGAAGGGATAAGTGATGAGGAGGAGGGGATGGAGGCAAGTTTGGAAGAGAGCTCTGATATGGATTTGAGAACTGGAGCTAGCTTCTCATCTAGAAGAAGTTGTCAGTCTTGGAGAGATATGATTGAAAATTTGATCAGCAATGGATGAAAATTCAACATACACATAGTCAGATGTATGCAGAGAGGATGTGGATGATGGAATGGAAGAAGAGGGAATAGAGATGTTAGCCTGGTTGGTACACACAGAGGAGGGTAGGAAGATGTTTGTAGCATCTGAGATGGATGGATGATTATCCTCATGGATAGGTGATTGAGGTGGAGTATGTTGTTGAGGAGACAAAAGTTCAAATGAAGGAGGTGGGACGAATGGGGGAAGAGAATCATCATCTGGAATAGATGAGGATGGAAACTCTGCAGACTGATTAGACTGTAGAGGAGGAGAAGAAGGTATTGAGGAATGTGTGTCTATGGGAGAGTTGGAAGGAGGAACTTCTTATGTAGTAGTGGTCTGAGGAGGTTGAGGAGGGATAGGAGTTGAAGATTCAGAGGGAGGAACTTCCTGTAAGGTTGATGGAGTGGCTGTGTCAGTCCTTATGCTCTCAGAAGCTTTCTTGGATATTTCTTCCCTTGGAGTCCTTTCGGGTATTACTCTGTCCCATTTGCCAATGAGTGTTGAAGTTAGCCTCTTGCTTGCATTCATAAAAAATGTTGGTGACACCAGCGGCTCTGGGCATTTCTCTTGAAGAACAATTCCTAAAACCCTGCCATAACAAACACTCAGTTTGCTTTGCTTCTTCTTGATAGATTCAAAAAGAATCAATCCCCAGTTAACCTGCTACTTTTCCACTAAGGCCACCATCAACAGAAATTGGTGCCTTGTAATGTAATCATGTGCAGAGGTTTTTTGATGGAGCAAAACTATATCCGCAAACGACAACGGCAAGTGTACCGTGTCGAATGTAGTATAGGTTATAAAAACAAGGTCGTATTAGACTCGGGGCGGTTGAGTACTCTTACTTCAAGAAAGTCTCTATTATTTTATGAAATAAAACTTGGGAGTGATTTTGCAAAAAGAAAATAAAAATAAGATTAAAACGACGAGTAAAAAGACTAGCACTCGATCTTGAATCACCTTGGAAAATAAATATAAAAAAGAACAACTTCTAATTCTCTTAAGAAATTACTTGACCGTGGAGGTTCCCGAATTATGAACACACCTCTCTCGAGGATACGCTCAACTGAGTTTAGGTTGATCAATCGAACTTTCGCTCTAGAATCAAAATCCCTAAAACTCGCTTTATCGTAGTGAACCCCTCTATTGGATTTGACTCCAATCTGAGAGAATTATGTCATCCTCGCTTGAGGAGTGCATTCAACTCTCTTTATCCTTGAAATGATCGATTCAAATTCAAAACCTCTCGGTTATTAGACTATGAAAACAAGAATGAGAATTATATATCGAAAATATAATCTCAATTCAATAAAGTTCAAGGATAAATCTTAAGGATTCTAAGGAAGGGAAAAAGAGGCTAAAGATTAAATCATAAATTATATTTTCCTTGGATCATCTCGACCGAGTGCTAATAGAAATTTAGCTACTCATGGAGATTGAGGAATCAAAATAAATAAAAGAGCACATGATAAAAGAGGGAGAAAATGAGAGAAGAAAAGAACTATTTTATTAATTGCAAAAGAAAGTTACAAACTAGGAATTGAAAGCTACAAGTTATTTAATTGAAAATATAAATTGCAAGAAGAAGAAGGATTACAAGACTACTAAAATATGAAAATAAAACATGAAATGAAAATGTCTAATCCTAAAATTCGTCTCCAAAAATTCCTCCCAAACATCAGCTGGAGCTGGCTTTTTATAGCGGCAAAATTGGGGTTACACGCCCTTGGTCACGCCCGTGACCAAGGGGCGTGATTGCAGCAGCAGTGGAGAGGGCGCCTTCTGGAGTAATTGTGTGTGTTTCAGCCGTGCCACGCCCTAGGTCACGCCCATGACCTGGGGCGTGTAATCTTAAAATCTGGTTTTGGTGGGAAACTTCGACGGGAAAGAGCGTTGTTGAACATTCGTCGGTCTCTGCCATTTCGTCGATCTCAGCGTGTTCATCGAACGCAGCAATTTCGTCAACGCAGGACCCATTTCGTCGACCTCAGTGTTTTCGTCGAATGCAGCCGCCATTTCGTCGAACTCAGTGTTTTCGTCGAACGCAGCCTTTTCGTCGAGCGCAGCAGCCATTTCATCGAGCGCAGCAGCCATTTCGTCGACCTCAGTGTTTTCGTCGAATGCAGCCTTTTCGTCGAATGCAGCAGCCAGGTGCAGTTCGTCGAGGTCAGCGGGTCGCGGCCGTGACATTGGGTCACGCCCTTGGTCACGCCGGTGACCTAGGGCGTGTACTTGGCGAAACTTCACAGAATTGACCCGGGGTGGCGGCAGCAGGTCTGGAACACATCTTTGGCTGTCACGCCCTTGGTCACACCCGTGACCTGGGGCGTGTACTTGACAATTTTGCTCAAAAGTGCCCAGGAATCCTGAAAACATAAAATGAGCTTAAATTAGTTAAAGAAATAAAAAAGAAAGAATTTGATAAGATAGTACATATAATTTATATAAATTCACATTAAAACTATATTAAAATTATACTAAAAGATGAGTACAAAAAGTATTCATCATTTTTCCCAACAAAACCTTGCCAACAACATCAGCTAAGAATTTGTATTTAATAAACAAATTCTTCTTCAGAAGATGGTTAGGGTTTCCACTGGACTGACCCATTTTATCCAATTCAAAATTAAATTCATCAGAAGTGATGTCCAGATCATCTTCACCATTTGTCAAACCAAAAATTTCTGTTAAAATTTCAGGGGTAAAAGGAACCTGATTGCCTGAAGTAGTTCCTGAGATAGATGTTGCATTCAGTGTCTGAAGAGTGAGTACCCATTCCTTAATCTCAGCAACTGGAAGCTTTATCCTTGTTGTCATAAACTTCTTCAACTGTTGTTCTTCAAAGAGTTGAAGAATATCATGGAAAATCTGATCTAAATGAGCGAAAGATTCCATGTCTATATTAAATCCGGCATCAAACTTCATTGAAGAGAGCACAGACTAAGATATTGCCATGAGAACCTGCAAGAGAAAAATAATCAAGTACAAAGTAACTGGAGGGAGGCAAGAGCAACTTCTGTAGGCACAAAGACGAAATGGAATCAAAATTTGATTATAAAGAAAGAGTTCGGAGAAGGCGCAAGCTTTCGTTGAATGGGGTTCGGCTAAACCTAATAAAACAGAAGTCAAAGAGCCTGGGGCTTCGTCAAACTGCGTTCGACGAAAGTTAAATTTTCGTCGATCTTTGTTCGACTAACGAGCTGGCTTCGTCGATCTCTGGATCTAATAGGTTTTGTCGATCACTGTTCGACGAATGACTAATTTTCGTCAAGAGGGGAATCTCCATCTATCATTCCTAGCTTATTTATAAAGAAGATGTGCTTCTTTTCATCCAAAGGTTTGGTGAAAATATCAGCCCTTTGTAAGTCAGTAGGAATAAATTGTAGGCAAATTTTGTTTTTATCCACATTATCTCTGATAAAGTGGTGCCTAATTCTATGTGTTTAGTCCTACTATGGAGTACTGGATTCTGTGTTATATATATTGCACTAGTATTGTCACAAAATATAATTGAATTATTTAAGTTGATACCATAATCTAAGAGTTGATTTTGTATCCACAGAATCTGTGAGCAGCAACTGCCAGCAGCAATATATTTTACTTGAGCTGTTGATGTTGACACAGATGTATGTTTCTTACAAAACCAAGACACAAGCTTATCACCAAGGAACTGGCATGTTCCTGATGTGATTTTCCTGTCTACTCTGCATCCAGCATAATCAGAATCTGAGAATCCAGTTAATTCAAATTCTGATGCAGTTGGATACCAAAATCCTAGATTTGGACAACCCTTTATATATCTCAAAATTCTTTTTAATAAAATAAGGTGAGATTCTCTGGGGTTAACATGGAACCTAGCACAAATGCATGTAGCAAACATTATGTCTGGTCTACTAGCTATTAAGTAAAGTAAAGAGCCAACAAATGCTCTATACACTTTTTGATCAACAGGTTTCCCTGATTCATCATTGTCTACAACAACATTGGAGGGCATGGGTGTTTTCATAGAAGAGGCATCAGACATACCAAATCTTTTCACTAATTCCTTAGCATACTTGGATTGTGATATGAATATGACATTAGGAGTTTGCTTCACTTGAAGGCCAAGGAAGTAGGATAACTCACCCATTCTACTCATTTCAAATTTGGATTGCATTAGGTCAGAAAACCTTTTGCATAAATTTGAATCAGTAGAGCCAAATATAATATCATCTGCATAAATTTGAACTAGTAAAGTTTGATTTTTATGTATCCTGAAAAATAAAGTTTTATCAACATTGCCTCTACAGAATTTGTTCTCTAAAAGAAAATTAGCTAGGGTCTCATACCATGCTCTGGGAGCTTGCTTGAGACCATAGAGAGCTTTATTAAGCTTAAACACATAGGAAGAGTGAGTTGGAGAGATAAAACCTGGTGGTTGTTCCACATATACTTCTTCTTTGATATCTCCATTTAGAAATGCACTCTTCACATCCATCTGATAGACTTTAAACTTCTTGAAAGCAGCAAATGCAAGAAATATTCTGATAGCTTCAAATCTTGCAACAGGAGCAAAGGTTTGATCATAATCAATCCCTTCTTCCGGAGTGTATCCTTGAGCTACCAATCTGGCTTTATTTCTGATTATCCAGCCTTGATCATCTAGCTTGTTCCTAAAGACCCATTTGGTACCAATGACTGGATGGCCCTTTGGTCTTGGAACCAAATCCCAGACTTTGTTCCTTTTTAAATTGATTGAGTTCCTCTTGCATTACAAGAATCAAGTTTGGATCTTATTCTGCATCTTTTATGGATTGAGGTTCAATTTGTGATAGGAAACAAGTATGCATCAAATTTTGGTTGAGTTGATGCCTTGTTTGAACACCTGCTGAGATGTCTCCAATAACTTGGGATATTGGATGATCTCTGAAAGATTATATAGGTAGATGATCTAATTCACCTAGAAGGGGGGGGGGTGAATAGGTATTTTGATTTTTACTTGTTTTATTTAGATGTTTAAGATTATTCTAAACAAGTAATCAAGCACAACCAGAAAATACACAAGTATTTATAGTGGTTCACCAAGATAGGGTGTCTATGGGTAGTCCACTTTCCCCAAACTCAGCTAAAATAGCTTACAGCACAGATCCCTCGGGATCTCTCAGGTTTTCCCACCCTACCTCAGGCACAGCAGCCCTACCTCAGATCAGCCAATTATCCTACAACTCAGACCACAGCAGGTCCTACAATCTCAGGCTAACAAGCCCTACCTCAGAGGGATCCACCTCCTACAACTCAGACCTCTTCCAGGTCCTACCTTAGATGAATCCTCCTCCTACAGCTCAGGCAATAATGCCCTATAACTCAGGCTAAACAGCCCTACCTTTGATCTTCACAGATCCTACCTCAAGCTATCCTCACAGCTCTAGAACTCAAGCAGTGAAGCCCTACAAACTCAGAACCCAAAGGTTCCTACAATAAAATATTTGTTGAAGCTTACTACAGCAGACAGCAGAAGAAGTCCCCTGTAGTTCCTGCACACCTGGTGCTTCCATGTAGCTGGAGATGTCGATGGAAGCTACACAGTGATCTTCCTCTTCATATAAAGGATGGAAGATCATGTAAGACCCCATTTTTTTCTTTTCAAACACCGGGTCTTAGGCCCAGAACCGCCGCTTTGCAGTGACACCTTCACTCGGGAAGGTCACCACTACAAAACACCGATCTTACCGGCCAAATCGATCACAAAGAAAAGTGCATTAAAGAAGACAAGTCCACAGAATCAACATGAAATATAAATGTTTGAATGTCCACATGATAATAACTGAATACAAAGATAATAATAATAAGAAGAAGGGCTCATGCCCAGTACATCATATCCTCACTACAATATCACTCGTGGGAGCTAACTACTAATCACTCACTGATCCTGAATCTTGTGCTCCTGTACTAGACTGGCCCGCCTCCGTCTGCACCGGCCTCTGGTGCTGCTGCGTCTCCTCGGTCCCCTAAAATGATATGGTCCACCAACTGTTAGTCAAAAAGACTAAGCCTTATGTTCCCCACCCCACCCCCAATGGCTCCTAGGCACCGTGCGGGAGGGATGAAGTGGAGGATAGCAAGGGGTATAATCAAAAAGCAGATGACGGGGCATAATCTACAGGAAGAGTTCTACCACTACTCAAGTATATATATACATAATCGAAGCAGTTAATAAAGAATAGTAAGAGCAGGTAAAGAGTATGTAAAGAACAGTAAGTAAAGCAGGTACATAATAGAAAAGTAACCATTGATTTATAGGAATGCCCATACAAACCTATAGACCAAGGGGTCGTTTAGCAGGGCCTATCGTATAAGAAGTCCCATAACCAACTTATACGATAGGGGTAGGGGTTGAGATGCAATGTTTATGCCATGACATGCAGAATTATGCAGTTTATGCTATGTTCATACAAGTGCAACTCACACACTTCGACTTTATGCGCACAGACCTTTAGTTCCCCCTTTTTCGAGCTAGCTAGACTCCCAGGATACTCCCGTAGTGGCAAACGGAAGCGGTGGGTTTGGCCTCGCCCACCTCTAGGTTGGTATTCACACTACCTAACCTAGACCTATAGTACGCCTCAATGCAAAACCGCGGAGCATCTGCATACTCTTACTGGCTGGACCACCAGACTTTTATGGCTAAGTGCAAATTCCACACTTGCCGAGTCAACGTATTGACGTCGGTGTGAACGACCATCCAATACCGAAGACCCACCACCTTCGTGTACATGCAAACATATACTACTATCTATCTCCAAGCCATAAGCTCCCCGGGCTAACCCGCCCGTGACCATAACCTTCCGAGCCACCGACTCGCCGGACCAACCCATCCGTACCAACAAACCTTACTGAGTCACAAGCTCACCAGACTAATTAGTCTACTGCTACAACCACCGAGCCTACCGCTTGTAAGACCAAACCGACTAATATTCCCGTGATAACGGGGTGTGGGTGAGAGTATTATTAAGTTAATCTTGTATAATAACTTCTTACTCATACGACATATGGTTAATCTTGGACTTCCCGAGGATTACCCTGTAAGGGGCTCGCTACGGTACTAGGAACTGTAATGGATGACACCCCAAAGTTCCCTTTCTCAAGACACTTAGTATTGTTGGTATCTACTCATAAGAACACCCTCCTTGTCATTACTCTTGGATTAACCCTAAGTGACTTATGACTTTCCAAGACGATCTTTCATCGACCCCGAGTGCAACTTACCTCTAACTCACCAAGCACACCATTACCATCTATAATCCTTCTTGTTGACCATCACACCTTCTCAACTAAACTAGGTAAACAACTTACCTCTCATTCCCTCCTAAGGATCCACTTGATTCTCAAATTTCACAGTTTTACTAAACGCAGACCAATATAACTATATGAAGCTTGTAATTAGAGGTACTCCAAATATTCATCCAACTGACTCAAGATAATTACTGGGGGTCTATCATGATGTTATAAGACTAAATCCAGAGAATCATATTTTTCCTTAATTATTTAGTATTTATTTTAATTTCTCCAAACATTTGCCAAGTATGAAAATGAACATGAAGTATAAGGAATTCTTATGATATGGCTCTCCAAAAATTATGATAAATCTATGATGACTAAATAACAGCAAATACAACATATCATATTTTTACAGTAAGAAATTGTCCTCTATTTTTATTATTCGTCATCTATCCAAACTTGTAGATTTATGAAGGAACCACCAAAAATATCTACACCAAAATTATGGAAAAATAACCAAGTTCTTGTAGTCATCAGAAAAGTCTACTGACTAAGTTTCAGGATTTATGAAAATCATTTTCTCACTTAAATAAATACTTTAAGAAAACCTCAAATAAGATAAGTTGTGAAGTAGCCTACAGATTTAAGTCTTCAAAAATTATATAAAAAATTACAGAGTTTCCTAATGTTCTGAAATGTTCTATCACCAATTTTGACAATTTAACAAAGAGTTTTGGACCCTCAATTATTTTTCTTAAGCCTAAGACAAAATAAATGTCTTGTGAATGAAGTACTGGTTAAACATTCAATTAAATACACAAAAATTACCAAAGGTGTATATCATGATAACAAAGACACTACCAAAGTTTCATCATCATCCAAAGCCATTTAAGTATATATGTAAATTGCTCATATAAGGAATTTCACTAAAGGGGTTATGACCTATCTCAAAGGGAATAATTGCTCCTAAATTTCTTATAAAATTACATAGGGCCTATTTACACCCTACAAACTTATCCACCAAGTTTCATGACCATTCTATAGATTTGGACCACATGTCCTTCACAAAGCTCTACATGCACCCCAAGGTGGAAATCTAAGATCCTAGGGCATATCCACCTCCACACCACCCCAACTCACTCATGGGGGTGTTTTAGGTGATCCTAATCCATTGGCCAAGGTTTCATCTCATGGTGAGGAGATTTGACCACAATACCCCAAGATAAACACCATGCCCTAATTTTGACCTAATTAGACCCAACTTAGGTTAACCAATTTCCAAACTAAATCAGTCCTAATTGGACTGAGAGTTTTACCCTAAGAAGTACCCCAAAATTTGGAGGACATTGGAGGTCATTTGACCCAATAATTAATTAATATTTGATTTATGAAATTATTACAAACACCTTAGAAAAATATTCTCCTAAAATTCCGATCTTTGGATATAATGTGTGTGTAGGTATAAGTAGAATACGTTTCAAATCTCAAGTCCATATCATTTCCCAATCAAAAGTTATTCAAGAAATGGTGGCTGTCCTAAACTAGGGACCAGCCCCACCAAAATAGACCTACAGGGAGCTACAGAAATCCTTTAAGGGTGAAATTAATTTTTAAATAAAGTAGACTCCAAGGGCTACAACTTTGTGGTTTACCACTTTTTCTGTAGAGGGGCCTAAGTATTTTTAATAAATTAATCTAGGTACAACAAAAAGTGTGACAGAAAATATAATTTCATAAGGATTTATACTATATGATTCAGCACGAATCCTGAAGCAAATCCAATGGTAGCTGTTCATCTTCCTCCTCCAGCCAAGGGTGGAGATTTAACTGACCTGTAGCCTATCTACCATGGTTTTCCTGGCCACCCACGCCCCTACCCGGCCGGCCAATGCCACCAACACCTTCCTTGAGGTGGTGGCCGGCGTTGGGAGGTGTTGGCCTGGCGGTGGTGGCCGGAACCGGTGGTTTTGGCAAGAAGAAAATCTCCAATAAAAGGAGATTTCGGCCATAAGATGGAGGACCAATTGGCCCCAATTCTTGCCGATTTTTGAAGTAGATCTACCCACTAGAGAAGAGGAGAAGAACCAGACCTGAGTGGAGCCTTGAATCCTTGCCGTTTGGCCCATCACCATGGCCGACCTTGGAGATTGGATGCCATGCCGATCTGAGACTCGGATGCACGATTTCTTCTGGAATGTTGGGGGTTTCAGTCATCTTAGTCTTTTGAAGATGATAGAGAGCTTAATTGAGGGAGAGGGAGTGTGTAACCTCCATTTGCCATGAATGGCCATTAAAGCTATTTTCGTCCACCATGAAAATCCTCCAAATTTAGCCCCCTTGTGGCTGGCCCTGGCTATTAAACTCCTCCAAATTAATTAGGGGGAAAGTACCAAGCCATGGGAGGTGAAGAGAGGAAGCCTTTGGCCTCCCAAGCCATGAATGTCCATTATTTCTCTCTTTCTCTCTCCACCATTTTTGGGGAAAATGGGGTTTCTCTCTCCTAATCATCATTTACAGAAATTGGATGGCTCTTCGAGTAATTCTCAGCCTCCTAGTATAATGGGCTGCTCCAATTGGGATTAGCCCAAGTAGATTGGGCTTGATTAGATCAAAATAGGTCATTTTGACATAAATTTAGGGGGGAGTTGACTTTGGTCAATTTGACCATTTGGGTTGGCCCCAATGGGTGGCTAGTGACCCATTACACTCCCCTAAGGGTTAGAAAGGTCTAGGTAGGGTCAATTTGGCAAGGTCGAGGCCAATTGACCCACAATAGGGCAATTTGATCAAAATAGGGCTAGTGTTGACTTAGGCCAAATTGGCCAATTTGGTGGCCCCATGATGGGGGTTTTTGGTCCATTGGGTCCCTAATAACCTTATAAGGGTAGGTAAAATGTCAATTTGGCATGGTGGAGGCCAATTGACCCTAATTAGGCTACTTTGACCAATTTAAGGTTAGGGTTGACTTTGGTCAAATTTGGCCTCTTTGGTTGACCCCAATGGGTCCTAGATGCTCTAAGGGACCCTCCAAAGGGTTAGGTGTGCCATGGTGGGGGTCAAAGGGTCAAGGTGAGCCCTAAAGTACAACCCTAAGCTTGGTAACTGGAAATTGTTATTTGCAAACCAAGGTGCTCTTCTCCTTCAAGCCTAAGGCCAAGTGATCTCTTCAAGCTTCCTAGGGTTTTGTCATGACCTAGTCATGACAAAACCACTCTAGGGGTATAGCTATTTGGGGGATGTTACAAATCCCAATAAACAAAAATAATAATTTCTTCCTCGAAATTCACGTTAGGCTTGTGGGGTTTTTCACCGAGAGTGACTGAACGTAACATCCCCTAAGAATTGAAGTTATTCCTAACTCGAAGAGTATCGACTATCTCTGCCACACAAGTTCTAGTGGCTCTCAGGTGTGCTCCTCCTGTCCATAATTTCTCCATAGGACCTTGACCAACGGGACCTCCTTGCGCCACAAGACTCGTATCTCGGTGTCGTCTATCCAGACCGGCTCCAGGTGAATCAATCGAGCAGAGGCTACCGAGCCATCTATAGTGGAAATTCGCTACTTCGGCCGTAGTAGAACTCTTCTAAAGGAGGAGACATAGAAGATGTCGTGCAATCCCGCTAACTCCGGCGACAACTCCAGTTTATAAGCCAATGGGCTGATCCACTCCAGGATCCTGTAGAGCCTCATCTATCTCAGACTGAGCTTCTTCCGCCTACAAACCCGCGAGACTCCCTGCATCGAACGTATCTTTCGGAACACTCGGTCTCCAACCTGGAACTCTACCTGACGATACCATGCATCATAATACCTGACCTGGCTGATTTGGGCCTCCAACATCCTAACTCGAATCAGCCGCACCTGGGTATCTATGTCCTTCACAAAGCTCTACATGCACCCCAAGGGGTACATCTAGGATCCTAGGGCATATCCACCTCCACACCACCCCAACTCACTCATGGGGGTGTTTTAGGTGATCCTAATCCATTGGCCAAGGTTTCATCTCATGGTGGGGAGATTTGACCACAATACCCCAAGATAAACACCATGCCCTAATTTTGACCTAATTAGACCCAACTTAGGTTAACCAATTTCCAAACTAAATCAGTCCCAATTGGACTGAGATTTTTACCACGGTCATGTCATAACCCTAAGAAGTACCCACCAAAATTTGGAGGACATTGGAGGTCATTTGACCCAATAATTAATTAATATTTGATTTATGAAATTATTACAAAAACCTTAAAACAATGTTCTCCTAAAATTCCCATCTTTGGATATGATGTGTGTATAGGTATAAGTAGACTATGTTTCAAATCTCAAGTCCACATCATTTTCCAATCAAAAGTTATTCAAGAAATGGTGGTTGTCCTACACTAGGGACCAGCCCCACCAAAATGGACCTACAGGGAGCTACAGAACTCCTTTTGGGGTGAAATCAATTTTAAAATAAAGTAGACTCCAATGGCTACAACTTTTTGGTTTACCACTTTTTCTGTAGAGGGGCCTAAGTATTTTTAATAAATTAATCTAGGAACAGCAAAAAGCGTGACTGAAAATATAATTTCCTAAGAATTTATATTATATGTTTCAGCACGAATCCTGAAGCAAATCTGATGGTAGCTGGTCATCTTCCTCCTCCAGCGAAGGGTGGAGATTTAACCGACCTGTATCCTATCTAACATGGTTTTCCCGGCCACCCACGCCCTTCCCCGGCCGGCCAATGCCACCACCACCATCCTTGAGGTGGTGGACGGCGATGGGAGGTGTTGGTCGGCCGGTGGTGGCCGGAACTGGTGGTTTTGTCAAGAAGAAAATCTCCAATAAAAGGAGATTTCAGCCATGAAGATGGAGGATCAATTGGCCCCAATCCTTGACGATTTTTGAAGTAGACCTACCCACTAGAGAAGAGGAGAAGAACCAGACCTGAGTGGAGCCTTGAAGCCTTGTCGTTTGGCCCATCACCATGGCCGACTTTGGAGCTTGGATTCCATGCCGATCTGAGACTAGGATGCATGATTTCTTCTGGAATGTTTGGGGTTTCACTCATCTTAGTCTTTTGAAGATGATAGAGAGCTTAATTGAGGGAGAGGGAGTGTGTAACCTCCATTTGCCATGAATAACCATTAAAGATATTTTCGGCCACCATGAAAATCCTCCAAATTCTGCCCCCTTGTAACCGGCCCTGTCTATTAAACTCATCCAAATTAATTAGGGGGAAAGTACCAAGCCATGGGAGGTGAAGAGAGGAAGCCTTTGGCCTCCCAAGCCATGAATTGCCATTATTTCTCTCTTTCTCTCTCCACCATTTTTGGGGAAAATGGGGTTTCTCTCTCCTAATCATCATTTACAGAAATTGGATGGCTCTTTGAGTAATTCTCAGCCTCCTAGGCTAATGGGCTACGCCAATTGGGCTTAGCCCAAGTAGATTGGTCTTGATTAGATCAAAATAGGTCATTTTGACATAAATTTAGCGGGAGTTGACTTTGGTCAATTTGATCATTTGGGTTGGCCCCAATGGGTGGCAAGTGACCAATTGCACTCCCCTAAGGGTTAGGAAGGTCTAGGTTGGGTCAATTTGGCAAGGTGGAGGCCAATTGACCCACAATAGGGCAATTTGACCAAAATAGGGCTAGAGTTGACTTAGGTCAAATTGGCCAATTTGGTGGCCCCATGATGGGGGGTTTTTGGTCCATTGGGTCCCTAATAACCTTATAAGGGTAGGGAAAAGGTCAATTTGTCATGGTGGAGGCCAATTGACCCTAATTAGGCTACTTTGACCAATTTAAGCTTAGGGTTGACTTTGGTCAAATTTGGCCTCTTTGGTTGACCCCAATGAGTCCTAGATGCTCTAAGGTGTAAGATCTCTTTTTCCAAAACCCGTTCGGGTACTTGAAAACTTGAACCTCTCCCGCATTGCACGGTTGAGGTGGATCTTCGCCCAGAATCGCTGCCTTGCGGTGTCACCGACACTCGGGTCGACAAACACCGCTCAGCACCAACCCTGCCGGCTTTACGACCATAAGTAAAATATGCCAACAAATAAGAACAGAAGAAAAGGCATGTCCACAATGTCACAGCATCATATATATATATATAATGAAAACAGCAGTCCAAAAGAGAAGTACAAGCAAAAAGGGGGCTTATGCCCGATACATATCCAAAATAATGTACTATCTCTCTCTCTACAACATGCGGAAGACTACGTCAAAACTCTCAAAAAGCGGAAGACTAACTATCTAATCATCAACCTGTGGCGTCGTGGTAGTGCACTGCATCTGCTTCTCAAGTCCTGCCATCTCGTCCTGCTGCGCGCGGGACAACTCCGTCTCCTCGGACTCCTGCGGTCCTCGCCTCCCCCCACGACTCCTAGGCACCGAGCGGGAGGAAGAAGAGGAGGAAAAACAAGGGGTAAACAAGAAGGAGGTGACATGGCACTACTCTAGCATGTATAAGTAAAGCAGTAAAATCTAGCTAGTTGTATAGTGCAGGTATAAGGCAGTAAAGTAGAGCAATGAAGTAAGCAGTAAGTAGAAAGGAAATGCAGTGCAGTAAGTAAATCTAAACTACCATCACAGATTCGTACCTTAACTTATATGAACGCCCATACGACATATAAGTTAAGATGTCCAGGTAACCCATCATATAAAAGAGCTCATACTAATTTATATGATGGGGGTATGCTAATGTATATGTTATGCTATGCTATGGTTATGATGTTTTAATGAGTTTATGCAATGTGACTCACCCAAACGACTCTATGTGCACAGACCTTTATAGTTCCCATTTTGTTTGAAAGGAAGCCAACCTTTCGGGTACCAACCGTCGTGGCTCACGGTGGTAGTGGATCGGGCACTACACATCCTAGGCGGGTATAGTCACTACCAAGCCTAGACCTCATGTACGCCTCAACGCTAAGAACACAACAGCGGAGCTCCTGCGTACTCTTGCTGGAATCCACCAGACTTTAAGGACGGGGTGGGTTATTAGGGATCGTCCTCCAGACCGCGGTACTCAAACTTACCGGCCCTCTAAACCTCACCCTCACCTGAGTCAACGTACTACCGTCGGTGACATGACTAGCCTAGTACCGAAGACTCGCCACTATTTGAATAAGTAACAGGTGTTAACATGTCCACCCGAGCTTCCGGCTCAGGGACTAACACGCAAGCTGATCCAACCCATCTCCTTCCCGGAGGAGATCCATACCAGTCTGCATACCCACTTAGGCTACTCTTGCCTACAATTTAGTTCGTGTTATACTTAGGGTGAATCTTGGACTTCCCGCGGTGTACTCCGTAAGGGGCCCCTAACGGTACTACAGATCAATGGGCTCAACCCCACAATCCTCTTCAAGACAATTACATTAGTTGGTGATTAATGTTTGGTTCACCCTTCATCATTACATATAGTTAAAGTGACTTAGCTCATCCCCCGTCCCACCCAATCGGGTTAGACGTACCTTCATTCCTTCTACGTTAACTCTAGCACCACACCACGAGTATCCCTAGGATTGACCCTCCTTGAATCATGGTGTGCTACATCTCATTTACTGATTGGATATACCTCCTAAACCCTACTTAGGGGCCTGAATTGTCTAGAACTCAAAATTCTGTTTTTACTAAACGCAGACCACAATTTTGAACTATCCATCAACCCCATAAGGGAACCCTTCTAAATATTCATCACCAGGGTCTGGCATAATTATCCTAGGCTCTCACTGACCTCAATAAGTTATGTTCCAATTTCCATAATTTTCCATATTAATTTGGTATTTATTATAATTTAATGTAGTTAAGGCCTTAAGCCAAATTGTACATGAACTACCCTCAAAAAGATTCATCATGCTACATGAGAATTATCAGTAAGGTAATATTTAATATCATGGTGTTTCACTGAGTATCATGACCCTAGGATGCCTTTTTGGCCTACCATATCATCATAATTATATAATTACCAAAATGCCACTATAATTAGTAAAAATAGTAATTCACTTCTGACAATTCCACAAAAATTACCAAGTGTTCATATGGGTACCTAGAGGCCTCTGCCAGATTATTGTGTCATTACCATGTGATTTGATATTTTAAAATGATTAAACATCCAAAGGTGGCAATTATCAATTTCTTCATGAGGTACAAGAAATATAAATCTACAAGCTTCCAAACTGTTGTCATGGACACATATTAACATAAAATAACAGATTACCAAGTATCATGGCATTGCCCTATGATTTGATATTTTAAAAGGATTAAATGCTCTAGTGATGTAAATTTCACTTTCCACATGAAGTACAAGAAATAGAATTCAACAAGCTTCCAAACATTTATCATGGGCTCATATTGACATTAAATGACAGATTCCAAAGTATCATGGCATTGCCCTATGATTTGATATTTTAAAAGGATTAAATACTCTAGTGATGTAAATTTCACTTTCCACATGAAGTACAAGAAATAGAATTCAACAAGCTTCCAAACATTTATCATGGGCTCATATTGACATAAAATGATAGATTCCAAAGTATCATAGTATTGCCCTATGATTTGATATTTTAAAAGGATTAATTACTCTTAAGCTAGCAAGCACTTAAAACTTCTCATTCAAAGAATAATGCTTCAACAGATCATAACAAAATTACCATAACCATATTTCACCCTAATACATCCACTGATAGTATAACAAAGTCATACAAGGTCATATGACCTTGCAACTTATTTTATTAAGGAAATGGGGCACTTTCATTTATTAGGAAGAAATACACCTAAATACCCCTAAAAATTCTCATTTAATTTACTAAGCCAATTAATGCTCCTACAAACATATTTACACAGTCCCAAGGCATGGCAAGAACTTTTGATCCTATGTTCTTCACAAATCCCCACTTTGCACCCTTAAGTATTCACCCTTAGGGTTTTAGGTCACACCACCCTAATGGCTCCAAATGGACAATTAGGGTGTGACACTAGCATTTGTATAAACATACCCACATAGCCAACATGATACGAGGAGGCTAACACACTCAACTCCTCAAAATGACCTAAGCCTAATTTGACCCTTAAAGGCCCTCATTAGGGTTTCCAATTTTCCATATCAAATCAACTCCAAATGGAGTGATATTTTAGGTAGGCACTACTCATTGCAAAAGAGTCTGCCACCAAAGTTTGGTGTCATTTGGACATCATATGCTCCAAAAATCAACATAATTTAAATAATCTAATTACCACAAAAACCCTATGTAAAATTGTCCACCAAGGGCTGCCCCTTTGGCAGGGGGTGACCCTAGAGTATACCAACCCTTGGTTAAAAGCACAGCTCCAAAGATGGAGGGGTTTGACCTAGGCAATTTTTCTAATGGACTGACCTAGTGTAGGACCAGTCCTAGTAAAACAGATCCCTAGGGAGCTGTAGGTCACCAAATGACCTAAACTTAAGGCCAAATGAAAGTTAAGACCAAGACTTACAACTTTCATGTTGAGCACTTTTTCTAAATCGGCCATCAAGAGGCCTTAATTTCTGTTGGAAGTTAACTAATCAAATGGGGGCAGAATAGCTATACTTTGAATTAAATAAATGCAGGTAAAAAAAGATTCTGCATGAATCTTAAAGCAGATCCGAGACTCCCCCTTCATCTTCTTCCTCCAGCCAATGGATGAGATCAACCAGAGCTGGGCGAACTTGCTCCTCCATTTCCCGTCCATCCCTGCACCTCCCCGGCCAACCACCACCACCAACACCTTCGTGGTGGTCGGGGCTATGGATTCCCGGCGACATGGCGGCCGGAGGTGGTGTTTTCCGGCGATCCTAGCATGGCCGAAAATCCCCATTTTCCATGGATTTGAGGTTTCGATCCCGACCCAATTGAGCCCGAACCTTCAAATAAAATAGAGGGGAAGCTAGCACAGAGGGAGAGGAGGAGAAACGAACTCTAAAGGGGGCTTGACGGCGGCGGCGGCGGCGGTTGGCCATGGAAATGCTCCTCTCTGGCGACCTTGGCCATTTCCTCCATTCTCCACCAAAAGCTTTGATCCAAGGGTCGATTTCGACTGCTTGCCAGCTTCTGAAGCTAATGAGATGGTCAAATGGGAGTGGGGAGGAGAGTATAAGGGAGTTTGAACTAGGATGCCCACGTTTTTGGCATTTTGGCCAACCAATCAGCTGTACAGCTGCCCTTCTGCCCTATTCCCAGGTGCCCAACAATCACCCAAGGCCCTAGGCTGATTGAGGTGGAGTGTAGAGGAGGGGGGGTTAGCTTTTGCTTTTGCCTTTTTGCTTTTGCCTTTTTAATCAACTTTTGGTCCCCCCTCTCATTTGATTAATCAAACCATGGTTTGGGTTCAGTCCAAGGCTGGCCATGGGCATGTCCTAAGTCCATGAATGATTGGATAGATGATGGGGGTTGAGTTCCACTCAATTTAGGCTTGAAATTAACCTTTAATGGGCTGTGTTGACCATGGTTGACTTTGGTCAACCAAGGTGAGTGGGTTGACCCCACTTGGGGGTCATGGGTCCCTTAACATCACCCAACATAGGTTGGTCCATGGTGGGGCTCCAATTGGTTCAATTTAATCAAAGGGTGTAGATTTGACCAAAATTGGGTAAAGTTTGACTTTGGTCAATTGGGGTCAATTGGTCCCACCATGATGGGGCTTTTGGGTCCAATGAGTTCCTTAAAGTGTTTAGAGTGTGGTTGTAAGGTCAATTTGAACATTTGGAGTCAATTGAACCCTAATTGACTTAGTTTGGTTAATGTTGACCTAATGTTGACTTTGGTCAATTTCATGCAATTGGGTCCCACCCAAGTGCAATTCCCATGATAATGGTCTTCCTTAGTGGTTAGGGTAGTATGGGGAATGTCAATTTGGTGAATTGAGGGTCAATTGGCCTAAGGGAGTGGTATTGGGCTATGTTGATTTTGTGCCCTTGGTGTGCACTTAGCACACTCCACTTGGCCCAAGGGCCCTAGTGGCCACTCTGCACACCACCCATGCCCTAACACCATCTAGGGGTCTAGAAGGATTGTGGATGTTACATAAGGGACCCTCCAAAGGGTTAGGTGTGCCATGGTGGGGTCAAAGGGTCAAGGTGAGGCCCTAAAGTCCAACCCTAAGATTGGTAACTGGAAATTGTTATTTGCAGACCAAGGTGCTCTTCTCCTTCAAGCCTAAGGCCAAGTGATCTCTTCAAGCTTCCTAGGGTTTTGTCATGACCTAGTCATGAAAAACCACTCTAAGGGTCTAGCTATTTGGGGGATGTTACAGATCACCTTGCTCCTTCTTGTAGAGGAGCTTTCTTTTTCTCTCTTCTTCTTCTTGCTTGTTCAGTGAGCAGGAGGAGAAAGATGAGTACTTGGCCGTCAATGGAATAGTGAATATGTTGGTTCTCTACCGGCTGCTTCAAAAGTACCCTAACTCTTCCTTTTATAAATCCCCGATCTTCAACGGCTCTCAGCCGTCCTTCTGAGAAGTATGGGAGAGACTGGTGGACCCCACACTGCCATTCTGCAGCTTGTGCCACGGGCAGAACTTGCACTCTGCGTTCGACAAACTCGCCATACTGGGTTCAATGAACTTGCCCAACTCTGTGGTCGACGAACACGCCAAGCTCTGAGTTCGACGAACTCACCATACTCTGCGCTCAATGAACTCGTCATGCTCTGCGTTCGACGAACTCCATTCTCCGTTCGACGAACACGCCAAATCTCAGCGCTTGCTTCTGTTCTGTCTCTGTGTTCGATGAACTGTGTTCTGCGTTCGATGAACACGCCAAGTCTCAGCTGTTTGCTTATATTGTCTCTGTGTTCGATGAACTGTGTTCTGCGTTCGACGAACACGCTAAGTCTCAGCTATTTGCTTATGTTGTCTCTGTGTTTGACGAACGGCCTTCTGCATTCGACGAACATGCCAATTCTCAGCTGTTTCTTCTGTCTCGTCTCAGCGTTCGACGAACTCAGTTCTGCGTTCGACTAACACGCCAATTCTCTTCTATCTGTAGCTCCTTTCCCATCTCAGCGGTTCCGCTAAGACAGTGAGCTCGTCTCAGTGGATTTGTCCCTTCGTCTTAGCGGTTCTGCTGAGACAATTCTTCATCTCTCAGGAGTTGATTTCTCCTGAACTAAGAGCATGATTGGCACTTTCTCTTGAGTTACTTAAGCCTGTATATCTTACACAAATATGGCTTTATCAAATACAACTTTGTACTTAGCATTGAGAGTGAGGCCTCTTCAAATCAAAGGAATATTGAGGGCAATATTCCCAACAATCTCCCCCTATTTGAAGATGGCAGAACATACCCATTGCTAAGGTACATACCCAAATAAAAACATATCTTCTAGAAAATAGCATTGTTCAAGCATTAACATTGTTTAAGCATGCTTTGATACCTCATTACAGATTATGTTAAGCTTTGACTAGCCCATTGGTTATCTCCCCCTTTCTAACTCATATTATATAGCATATTTATAATAACTAACTCTGATAACTTTATCAGAGGGCTAACTCTGATTTGGGCATATCATTGGTCATCTCCCCCTTTCTGGTTTCTTCAACTATTTTTCCCCCAAGTAATTGGGAGGGAACATCTACAGCATTTGCCAACTCCCCCTCAATCTGAGCAGGAACTTGCTCCCCCTCAAATTGAGTACTATTAGCTATATTAGCTGTTCTTGTTCATTTTGAACAACCCTTTCTAGCTCCCCCTCACTTCGAGCATATCTATTGATCTTATGATTGAAGGGTAACCTGAAGCTCAGCTGAACTAGATTTTTCTGATCCAGCTGACCAGCTTTATTTAAAATCAATAGGAAGAGAGATATTTACCCTGAGGAGGTAGTCCTCAATTGATGTTGATTTCACAATGGTTGTGCACAATAGCTGTGGCCACCTCTTTCTCCACCACCTCTTCAACCCCATTGTTTGCTTTCTCCACTATAGGTTCTTATCTTTGCATCTCTTCAGAAGAGGGTAGAACTTCCATGCTGTCAGTTACCCTGATGACCTCTTCTTCACTCTGAGCTTTTGCTCTTCCAGCATTTGGGCTGTGCTCCTCCTAACTAGCACACCCACCTTCTTCTCCATAGAGAGAGCAATGCTCCCTCTCACTTAGGGCATCCATATGTGGAGAAATCTGCAGCAATGAACTCTGACTCAGCTGTGGATATGGCCACACTGGTCTGCTTATTGCTGCACCAAGATGCCAACCTCCTTCCTGTCATGTGCCTTGAGCACCCTCTGTCCAAGTACCAAATTTGGTTGAGATTGGTACTTGGAAAACCTGCAAGAAGTTTAGTTATCCTTAGGAGCCCAATTAGCTTTGGGTCCTAGGAACATGTTAGCTTGATGAAATGGCCTTACTCTGGCTGCACCCTTTGCAGGAAGGCTCATCTTTGCACACGGCACATTGGGGTTGTGCCAACAGTCAATGGCAAAGTGTCCCACTTTACCACAGCACCAACATTCATGAATATTGTATCTCCTCTTTTGAACATTTCTTGAGGGGAGTGCAGCACTATGCACATGTTCAGGAGGAGAGACAGCTGCATTCTTCCTGTTTCTCTCAGCAATGATTTGACTGAAAGTCAATCTATGTACTGTCTTGATGCTCTCTGTCCTGATTTCATCAGCTTGCTTTGGCTTGGCAGCCATACAAGATCTGATGGCATCTGACACTGAGCAACAAGCCTTGTCAACAGATTTGGCATCAGTTATGCTCTTTGTTGAAACAGATTTGAAAGAGCTTGCTCCCTTATTCTTGACTGGAGGGGCTGAAGTACCAAATACAAATGGTCCAGGTTGTCCCATTTGAATTTCCTCATGGGGAGCCTTCATAACACTCAATCCCATGCCCTTTCTTCCACTATGGGAAGGAGTATTTTCCTTCCTATAGAAACTGCCATTCTTCCAGTGACCATAAATGCTTTCATGGTCATACATGTTGGAAGGAAGTAACACCTTTTGAAAGGTGGTTTGAGGCTTAGCCTTCCCCTTGCTCTTCTATCCACTCCCTTCTCCTACTTCCATTTTATTGAATCCTAGTCCTCTCCTATTGGTTTGAGAGGATAAGGTGTCAATAATAGGGAGCACAGATTTGGGCTTGGAGAATTGATCCACCAGGCTCTTCTTTTTCACAAGCTTCTCTTCAAGGTCCTTGATGACCTTGTTCTTCAGGGAAATAGTGCTTAATTGCACAAATGTTAACCCCTTTAAGTGGCTTATCTGTCTACTCATCTGAGCCACTAGGGTGGTAGGTTCAGTGTAGTCATTTTTAGTCACTTTAAGGGAAGCAATTTCCTGGGCTTGCCTCTTGACAAGCTTCTTGCTCTTCTTCAGAGCTTCCAAAAGAACACCATACTTGTCAATCAATTGATTGACTTCTTCCTCAGCTTCTGAACTACTTCCACCAATTGATGAAGGTGCTTCAGATTCTGGACCAGTCTCATAATAAGAAGAGGATATGGAATGAATTAATACTTGCTCATGTTCTGAATTGTTGTGGCTGTCCTCATCTTTAGTTAGAGCCATCAGCCCATGGTCATCTTGAATGACTTCATCCTCCTCTACATCACTATCTGAGTGTGATAGAGGGGCCCTTATTCCAACCTTGGCAGCTGGGTAATCTTCATCTTCTATTGTAGCAATCAGCCCAATAAGGGCTTCTTCCTATTCATATTCTGATGAGTTGGAGTCTGATTCACTCCTGCTCTTTTCCTTCTTAGCTAGAAAGGATTTTTCTCCTTTCTTTCTTCTTGGCTGATGAGCCTTCTTCTCATCCTTCTCTTTTCTCTTGACTGGGCAGTCAGTAATGACATGCCCTGGCTTGCTGCAGTAATAGCAGACAACTTTAGAGGAATTAAGTTTAGAGTTAGAGCCATACCTGTCATTCCTGGAGTGATGCTTTGACTCCTTGATGTCCTCCTTTTTGTGATATGAGGAAGAGGGCTTGTTCTTCCATTGCCTCCTCTTCATCATCTTCTTGAATTGCCTTAAAAAGGCAGCAAACTCTTCATTAGAGGAAGAGCTATCTGAGGTGCCGGTTTCTGATTCAGCACTTCTCCTTTGAGGAGACACCATCCTTCCCTTGCCTCTCTTGGAGCTGTCAGCTTTGAGAACTACAGAATTCTCCCTTGTTTGAGCCCATGTTGAGGTGTCCTCTTCCTTTCTTGCAGACAGCTGCATCTCATAGGAGAGCAGCTTTCCAAACAGTGTGTGAGTGGGGGTCTCACCAAGCTTGGCCACTTCCCTGATTGCACAGATTTTTGTGTCCCAATCCCTAGTTAGAGATCTAAGGAACTTATCATTCAGCTCATAGTTGGTGAACACTCTCTCATAGGTTCTTAGTTCATTCACTATCCTAAAGAACCTCTCATAGCACATGGAAATGCTCTCCTGGCTCATCTTCCTAAAGGCTTCATACTCTTGGTTTAAGAGTGACTTTCTATCATCTCTCACTTCTGCAGTCCCTTCCATATAAACTACTAGTGTGTCCCACATTTCCTTGGCAGTAGTGCAGTGTACTAAGTTTTGAAATGTGGAGTCATCAATAACATTTACCATGATGTTCTGGGCTCTCTTGTCCATAGTGAACAGAGTGAGTTCATTTGTGGTTAAGTCATTAAATGCCTTATCCACCCTTCTGGTTGGATCTATTATGGAGGCAATTTTGAAAGTGAAGGGACCTTCCTTGACAGTAATATAGATCCTAGGGTCAGCTGCTTCCATGAACAATCTAACCCTCTTCTTCCATATGCCAAAGTTGGCTTTGTTGCATATGGGCAATTTCATGGAGTCCATCTCCTTCTGCATTCCACTAGAGGCTATCTGATTCAGAATATTCAATACCTATTTAGGATCTGGTCAGACTGTTAAGTCTTTCTTGACCAACCTGGCTCTGATACCACTTGAAAGATTATATAGGTATATGATCTAATTCACCTAGGGGGGTGAATAAGTCTTTTTATTTTTACTTATTTTATTTAGATGTTTAAGATTATTCTAAACAAGTATCAAGCACAACCAGAAAACACACAAGTGTTTATAGTGGTTCCCCAAGACAGGGTGTCTATGGGTATTCCACTTTCCCCCTTCACCCTTCTAACAGTGTGTTAGACAGGGCCAACTCCTCCAAACTCAGCTAAAATAGCTTACAACACAGATCCCTCAGGATCTCTCAGGTTTTCCCAACCCTACCTTAGGCACAGCAGCCATACCTCAGATCTGCCACTGATCCTACAATTCAGACCACAGCAGGTCCTACAATCTCAGGCCAACTAGCCCTTCCTCAGAGGAATCCACCTCCTACAACTCAGACCTCTTCCAGGTCCTACCTCAGAGGAATCCTCCTCCTACACCTCAGGCAATAATGTCGTACAACTCAGGCTAAACAACCCTACCTCAGATCTTCGCAGATCCTACCTCAAGCTATCCTCACAACTCCACAACTCAGGCAGTGAAGCCCTACAAACTCAGAACCCAAAGGTTCCTACAATAAAAGATTTGTTGAAGCTTACTAAAGTAGACAACAGAAGAAGTCCCCTGTAGTTCCTGCATACATGGTGCTTCCTTGTAGCTGGAGATGTTGATGGCAGCTACACACTGATCTTCCTTTTCAGATGAAGGATGGAAGATCACCTTGCTCGTTCTTGTAGAGGAGCTTTGTTTTTCTCTCTTCTTCTTGATTGTTCAGTGAGCAGGAGGAGAAAGACGAGTACTTGGCCGTCAATGGAATAGTGAATATGTTGGTTCTCTGTCGGCTGCTTCAAAAGTGCCCTAACTCTTCCTTTTAGACATCCCCAACCTTCAACGGCTCTCAGCCGTCCTTCTGAGAAGTATGGGAGAGACTGGTGGACCCCACACTACCGTTCTGCAGCTTGCGCAACGGGCAGAACTCGCACTCTGCGTTCGACGAACTCGCCATACTGGGTTCGACGAACTTGCCCAACTCTGTGTTTGACGAACACGCCAAGCTCTGAGTACGACGAACTCACCATACTCTGCGCTCAACGAACTCGTCATGCTCTGCGTTCGACGAACTCCATTCTCCGTTCGACTAACACGCCATGTCTCAGCACTTGCTTCTATTCTGTCTCTGTGTTCGACGAACTATGTTTTGCGTTCGACGAACACGCCAAGTCTCAGCTGTTTGCTTCTGTTGTCTCTGTGTTCGATGAACTGTGTTCTGCGTTCGACGAACACGCCAAGTCTCAGCTGTTTGCTTTTGTTGTCTCTGTGTTCGATGAACGGCCTTCTGCGTTCGATGAACACGGCAATTCTCAGCTGTTTCTTCTGTCTCGTCTCATCGTTCGACGAACTCACTTCTGCGTTTGACAAACATGCCAATTCTCTTCTATCTATAGCTCCTTTCCCATCTCAGCGGATCCGCTGAGACAGTGAGCTCGTCTCAGCGGATTTGTCCCTTCGTCTCAGCGGTTCTGCTGAGACAATTCTTCATCTCTCAGGAGTTGATTTCTCCTCAACTAAGGGCATGATTGGCCCTTTCTCTTGAGTTACCTAAGCCTGTATATCTTACACAAATATGGCTTTATCAAATACAACTTTGTACTTTGCATTGAGAGTGATGCCTCTTCAAATCAAAGGAATATTGAGGGCAATATTCCCAAAAATCTCTAACTGTGATGTGATCAACAGTTGGAATGGGTTCAGCAAGAGTATCCTCTTGAGGGATTTGATCAGCTGTGATCACTTGATTAGAATTATCAGCAAGATCTTCTGGATTATCTTCTTCTTCACTGTCTTCAATAATTTGAGTTGTTGGGAGTACAGTGTCTTTATTCTGTAGATCCAATCCATTAAGCTCTTCACATAGAGCTGGTGCCTGCAAAATATCTTTGGTAGAGGTGGTACTCCTCTCCTAATTTAACATGTTAGTTTCATCAAAAGAAACACGCATGGACTCTTCTATCTTAAAAGTTGATTTGTTATAAATTCTATATGCTTTACTAGAAAGAGAGTATCCAAGGAATATACCTTCAGCAGCCTTTGCTTCAAATTTCCTTAGATATTTCTTATCATTATTATGCACATAGCATTTACAACCAAAAATCTTATGATTGTTAACCTTAGGCTTTTTATTTTTAAGCAATTCATAGGGTGTTTTACCCTTAAGTTTGTGTATCGGACTCCTGTTTAACACATAATTTGTTGTGTTCACTGCCTCTGCCCAAAAAGAGAGTGGCAAGTGAGCATCAACAAGCAATGTAGTTGATGATTCAAATAATGTTCTATTTTTCCTTTCAGCTACCCCGTTTTGTTGAGGAGTTCTAGGAGTAGAGAAACATTGCCTGGTCCCTTCTTTTCCACAGAATTCTCTCATCAGAAGAGATTTAAACTCAGTGCCATGATTACTTCTGATCAATGCAACTAGAGTAGAGTACTCAATCTTGATGGACCTGAGAAAGTCCGTCAGAACACTGAAGGTGTAAGACTTGTTCCTAAGAAAGAACACACAAGTGAATCTAGAGAAGTCATCTACAATAACTAAAGTGTAATGTTTCCCTCCTAAACTCTGTATTGCAGTGGGTCCAAAGAAATCCAAATGCAGCAACTACAGAATCCTAGGTGAATCACTCTTGGATAAAGATTTGAAACTACTCTTGGTCTACTTTCCTAGTTGACAAGCCCTGCAGAGTCCTTCGTTCTTGTATGAACCAGAAGGCAGTCCTCTTACCAGATTGTCCTTGGAGAGCTTAGAGATAGTTCTAAGGTTAATATGTCCTAGCCTTTTATGCCATAACTCATTTGTTTTATTTATTGAATTAAATAAACAAATGTCTGAATTGGCAGAATCAAAATTTACTAAATATATATTTCCTTGTCTAATACTAGATAACACATTGATGTTCTTATTATTGGTAATAAGACATAAGGAATGATCAAAAGTTAACTGATAACCTTCATCACATAGCTGGCTTATGTTGATGAGGTTATGATTGAGACCCTCGACGTATGCTACCTCTTTCAAGGTAACTGCTCTAACTCTGATTTTTCCATATCCCTTAGTCTGTCCATAGTTGGAGTCTCCAAAAAATACTTTGGGTCCAAGCTTTGCCTTGTAGTTACTTAGATTGGCCTTATTTCCCGTCATATGCTTAGAGCAGCCACTATCCAAATACCACGAATGCTTTTGACCTCTATGTTTGTATAGCTTTGTACCTACAAAAAAAAAATGACTAGTTGTTCTTGACCCAGACTATCTTGGGTCCTTTTGTCTTACCACAAAATTTTGAAATGTAAGAGAACTCAGGCTGATCCTTATAGTCTTGTGGATGATATCTCCTAGGAGGAATAGTCCACTCTGTAAAGGGATTCTTAGTATGTTGAGAATGATAATTCCTTAGAAATGCAGTACATTTTTCGTTCGACAAACTAGGCTGAGTTCGTCGATCGCCGTTCGACGAATTGAAGTTATTTTTTTGAGCACCGCTCGAAGGATAGCTATACTGAAAATCTTTATTCAACGTTCGTTGACCACCGTTCGACGAATTCATGTGATTTCGTCGAATGCCATACCACGAATGCTTTTGAATTCCTTTGTTCTTAACAGCCTTTCTTGAGATGTTCTTACCTACTTCTACTGCCTCTTTGCCTTTAGCAGAAATGAATTTCACTAGAGTAGATAAAGTGTCTTTCTTAAGAAGGTATGGCTGACTTGATGATGCACCCAAGCCCAGTTTGCCATTAAGTCTAGCATTTACATTCCTTGTGATGTCAATCAGTTTGATGCTTCTCCCATTGAGGGATTCTTCAAACTTTTGGCCTCAAATAATTTGTTCTAAATGAGAATAATATGTTCTTTGGAGGCAGCCAGTTCTTCCTTAAGATTGGCATTATCTACAGTCAGTTGGTTCATTTCAACCAACTTACTTCTAAGGGAAATTATCTCCTTCTCAGATTTAATCAAATCTAAACAAAGAGTCTTAAATTCATTTTTAAAATCATTTGAAGTGAAATCAAAAGTAGTAATTACCTGATCACTATCAGTGCCAGATTTTGATTCATCAAAATTATTTGCTGAGCCATTGATAGCCATCATGCAAAAACTTCTTTCATCTGCATCATCTTCATTATCACTTGAGCTGGATGATGATTCATGTTCTGAATCACTGCTTGAGTAATGGATATCCATCATGCATATATCCTTTCATTTGAATCATCTTCATCTTCAGAGGAGCTGGATGATGACTCTGATTCAGTCTCACTCCATGTCTCAGCCACAAATCCCTTTCCCTTGTATTTATGTTTGTGGGAGGATGGCTTGCTGGAGTGTTTCTTTTCTTCCTTTTCTTTTCTTCTGTCCTTCTTTTGATTTTCTGGACAATTAGGTAGGACGTGTCTAGGCTTCCTGCAACCAAAACAAATAATTTCTTTAGAATGTGTTTTGTCATACCTTGGTTTCTCCTTGGATCTGAAGTCCTTCTTTCTGAGGTCCTTCTAGCAATTTTGTAGAATCTTTTGGCTAGGAGGCTCATGAACTCCATTTCTCCTGGAGCTTTGTCTTCCTCTTCTGCTGCCTGAAAAGCAATGCTTCTTTCCTTTTTGGTGGCTGGTGAGGAGGTAGACTGTTCAGCTTCTCTTGACTTGATAAGCTGCTCATAGGATTTTAGTTTGCCTTATAAGGTCTCAGTAGAGATCTCATTTAGGCTTCTGGCTTCCTTGATTGGCCAGATCCTTGAGTCCCATGTGCTGGGGAAGCTCATTAGGTTCTTATCATTTACATCAGTGATTATGATCACTTTATCCAAATACTTCAGCTCATTGATGATGAGACTGAGTCTGTTATACATATCTGCAACCATTTCAGTATCTCCCTTCTTGAAGTTCTCATATTGGGAGATGAGGTGGGATCTACTATCCTTTCTCTCATCTGCAGATCCATCAACCATGTTGTTGAGAGAGTTCCAAATGTCCCTGGCTGAGATGCAGTCCACAACCTTCTGGAATATATCATCAGACATTGTCTGTGCCAAGATTTTCATAGCTTTGGCATCAGCATTCCTCTGTTTCTTCTGAGCATCTGTCCACTCAGGAGGTGCAACAACATTAGTATTGGTTGCTATTTCATTATTTGTTGCTGCTGATGAAGTAGGAGGTCCTGTCAAAATAGAGTTAAAAATAACTTCATCAATAGAGTTCATATATAGTTTGATCATTGCTTTCCATAATGCAAACTTGTTAAGATTGCACATAGGAGGTCTTGTGCTTGAGTAATCTTTGTTCTGTGCCATGAGTTTTTAGAAAAAGAAAACTCTAGAAGAAGTTAAGATCTAATTGATCTTTGGATTCAGGTGTTAGCCTGTGTAACCAATCAACCAACCTCTGATACCAATTGAAAGTGATGTATTAGATCTTAGATTTACTCTAGAGGGGGTGAATAGAGTATTAAAAGTTTTAACTTATTTTATAGCGGAATTAAAATAATGATATAAATATGTGTAATTGAGTGAGTAGAAAAACAAAATAATAAACACAGCACAGTACAGAAAATAACACAAACACAGTAAAGACACAAAAATCTATAGTGGTTCCCCAATCAACCTGGGTAATCCACTCTTCTACCACCCTTGATAGGAATCCACTTAGGTTTTTGATCAGGTGACCTATCACCACTGAGCTTTTGATCAGGTGCTCAAACCAAACCATAGGTTTTTGATCAGGTGCCCTGCCACCAAAGGTTAACTTTTGAAGGGAGTTAAAACCCTGTACAAGTTGGGGGTAAAAAGAATGAACTAAAAAGAGGTTATGAAGTTCTTCTCTCTCAATAAGATCTGAGAGAAGACTAGTGGATTGCTGTTGTTGTAAAGCTCCCCCTATATGACAGAATTTGTTGACAGTTGGTGAAGCTTTCTCTTTGGTGTAGAAGACTAAGAATCAGCAGATGCTTCTGAGAGAAGATTTCAGTTATCCTCAGAGAGTGAAGATGCTGTTGTAGATGAAGATTTCTATATGCCTCTTGGCTGTCTGAGTATTTCACAAGTATATCTTCTATATCTGTATATCCTCTTGTATATATCTTATATACAGATTCATCCTTTTTCCTTAGACATATTATCTGATTTGAAAATTCAAATATTCTGATAAGGAATACAATAAACTGAGATAAATCTTTCTTGGGACTGCAATAGCAACTTTCTGATTCTGCAAAATACTTTAATTCCTTTTCTATGAAAGTTTCCTTTTCCAATATATCTCAACGGCTAGATTCTCGAAAGAAGAGAATAGAATGGATATATAAAAAGGAAAGATGAAATCTTGACTTATCTAAATATGAATAAAACTAAATATTTGAATAGTTCCATTGCTGAATAGTCGATCTGAGTTCAGAGAAAGAGATAACTGATTCTTCAGGATTTGTCAAGCTCAAAAGGAATTTCGTCAAACAGAAAGTTGAGTTCGTCGATCTCAATCAGGAGTTCGTCGAACTGAACACTTAGTTACTCATTCGTCGAACAGAACACTGAGTTCGTCGATCTCAATCGGGAGTTCGTCGAACTGAGACAAAGAATCTGTTGAACTGGCTTGGAAGACTGAGTTCGTCGAGTTCGAGATCAAGTTCGTCGAACTGATATATGACATTCGTCGAACACATGAAGGCATTCGTCGAACCCAGAAAACTTGGAATTTTCCTAAGTTTCAGCTAACTTAGATAGGCTTAGACTTTGACCCTAAGACCATACATTGGGGTCAACTTGAGTCCTAACCACAGATAGTGATCCTAGCCCAAATTAGTAATAGGGTTGTTCCAACACCTGTGTTGTTATTTTCTTCTCCTCTTTTTGCATACTTATTGTGTAAAATTGAGTTTTCAAAACCTTTCTTCTTTTGGCTTGTCCTCAAAAGGAATTCCTCTCAACCACCTAATTTCCTTTCTTCTTTTGTTCTCGACCCATCCATTCATTTCGAATGGATTCCAAAAGTGATTCCCTGTGTCTTGGAAGGCTTCATTCTATTCTTGGCAACAAATGAGCTGTTGGAGAACTGTCTCTAGCCTGGTGGTCCTTCTAAAAAGGTCCTAAAAGGATAGCTGAAAACCTTCCTTTTTCTGACAGTATTCGACGCTGCGTCGACTTCATCAATCTTCATGTCGACGCACCTCTGAGTTCTTATTGACGTAGCATCAAATTTCTTCTTAGCTCTGGCTGAACTCAGATGTCGACGTTACATCGATACCTTATCGACGTACCCATTGAGTTGAAGCATTACACTTAATCTCTTAACTTCTGCGTCGAATTGTAGTCGATGTTGCGTCGACCTATTAGATGGCTTCGACAAGCTCTTCCTCCTGCGTCGAGTCCCTTTTGAAATTCCGTCGACTTGACTTATACTTCGACAAGCTGAATTATCTGCTTCAACTTTAACTCAAAGTTGCGTCGATATCAAGTCGAAGTTGCGTCGACTTTCATTCGACGCAAGTCTTAACTCAACTTGTTTTGTGATTGCCTTGACTAGTCCTTACACTCTAAGTTGAGTGTGACATCTTAAGACATCTAATGACCAGATTACCCTTACTATACAATGTGGGTAATAAACTTAAGAACTAAAATCACTTATAGTTAATTTGTTAAGTTAAATCAAAAGGGGTTTTTCCCAATAGCATTCTTCTCCTTCCCAGTTTTTGCACATTTGTACAAATGTGAGAACCACATCCAGTATCCAAAACCCATGATGAAGGAGCATAAAGGTTTATTTCTATAATAAAAATACATGAAGCGGAAGTCATACTTCTCTTCTGTTTCTGCAGATCATCAATATAGAGGGGATAGTTCCTCCTCCAATGCCCTGCCATACCGCAGTGGTGGAACTATCCTTCCTTCGCCAGACCATTCCTTTTCAGTGTAGAAGAGTTGGGATCAAGATAAGACTTAGATCTTATCATTGTCTTCTATGATCCCTTGGACTTGCCCTTGACTTTATGCACCATCAGCATGGGGCTAGCAAGCTTGGCCTTCTTCATGTTGTTTTTGGCAGTCTCAACATGCCTAGGAGCTCGGACAGTGTCTTGTCTATTTTATTCATGTTATAGTTCAAGACGAACTGCACATAACTGTCTGGCAATGATTGTAGGATCAGATCAGTGGCCAACTCTTGGCCCAAGGGAAAACCCAGTCTTTCAAGGTTCTCTATTAACCCAATCATTTTGAGTACATGAGTCCCTACTAAGTCTCAAGCTCCCATTTTTCGTTGAAATAATTCCTTGGATATGTCAAACCTCTCTTTCAAGCTTGCCCCTCGAACATTTTCTTGAGATGCTCGATTATATCATAACCACACATGCTCTTGTGTTGCTTCTGAAGCTCAGAGGACATGGTAGCAAGCATGAGGTATTCCACATCCAGGGTATCATCCTGATACTTCTTAAAGGCATCTTTGTCTGCTCGAGGAGCATTTCCAGTTGGCTCTGTGGGGGATTCCCCTTCCAAGACTCAGAGCTTGCGCTCTTGCCTGAGGACAATCCTCAGGTTCCTATACCAGTCAAGGAAGTTCATCCCGTTGAGGTTGTCCTTCTCAAGGTATGCTCTCAGGGATAGAGTGGAGTGTGATGTGTTTGCCATGGAAATTCTACAATTAAATTTGCAAAACATTTTTAGTACTATATTTCAAAATACATTTTTATATTAATAAGGACTTTTATTAAAAGCTCCCACTATTTTATTCAAATTGATAACACTTAATAACAATTCGAAGAGTTTATGCGAGCTGCTCTCTTAGTGTACAAGATCCGTATTAAACCGCCATCATAAGCCAGCTTTGGCTGATCACCCATAATGTGGCTATTTAGGTAGACAACATTTGCCAATTGCATCATTATGAAACTCTTGTATGGTTTGTGAATAACTCTTTATTCGCATCCATCATATAGTGCATGTCAACCATATGCCTCTAGGCACTCAACCTTTGAGGTCACTGATGTAGGCCCGCCCAATACGATCATACACGGATGGCGCATTCGACGACTCTCGTTACGTTCTACGCCCTCTTTACCACACACTAACAAAACGCAGCAATCACAATTGATTTTATTTATCTTTCGCGCTATCGTATGGGTAGCCGTTTCGCAATTGTTTCGGAGAATGGCTATAGGCCAAAATCCGCTCCAGCTAAAAGGAACAATATTGGTTCCGACGAGCTTTTGAGTTGTACCAAAATAGATCCACTAAAGAAAATCACGATTCGAAAGTGGTAGGATCTATCCCAGCTAGAAAAAAGCGAGGGTCGCCAATCCTCTCGAGAGTTATCGGAAAACCAAATGAAAACCACAAATCTATTTAGACAAATACCGTGAAAATTAAAGCTTCGAAAATCCACGCAAAATTCGTCCACCACAAGACTATCTAAGAAGAGAAATCTCTTGAGTAGGAATTTTCGTTACCCCTCTCAGAAATGTAGATCCGAGATTTTGGATCCACAAGAAATAATCGCCCTTCCTCGAGATCCACGGAAAGTTCACCAAGGATGAAGAACACGCACGACTTCCCTGCTTCACGCCGTAGGAGATCACCCAAGCCTTTTCTTCTTGCACGTGTAACTTTGAGATAATATTTAGGATCGAGCCATGGAAGAGAGGAGATCTAGAGAGAGGAAAGGTGGTGGAGGATTTATATTGAAGAGGGAATAGGGAGAAAGGAGAAGAGAGAGAAGGGGGGTGGCCGAAACCTAGCAGCAAGGGAGATCCCTTTTGGGTGGCGGCAAGGAGGAAGAGAGAGGGAGAGAGGAATTTAGGTTTAGTAGAAATCTTTTTTAAATTTCAATAATAATCTACTTGACATAGAGAGACTCTTGGCTTATATAAGGCTTACATCCAAGAGGCTATTAGCAGCCCATAACAGTGGCTAAACGCACACCACAAGTTTAAAATGACAGAAATAAAATAGTTAAATGCAAACCACATAAATGGATAAATGCAGACCATAAACTAGCAAGATAAATTAAATTTAAATTTTGTTGCATGGGCGAAGATTGTAGCCGTGACCGCTACCGCGCTGCAAGTCTTTGGCCGGCGGGTCATCCTCATCATCTTCCGCCATTATCCCATGATCACCAAGTGCACCATGGACGTCATCTTCATCACCAAGTTGGCCGTCGTGGTGGCCGTCGCCATCAATCCTCCCCCGCTCGAAAGGACTCATCACCGATGAGTGTGCCGGAAAGTAACTGCGTAGGAGATCCGCGTCCAGAAGATCCACCTCCGAGGCGGAGAGCCAAGAGTCATCCGAAGCAGGACGACCTCGCCACCTGATCAAAAACCTGTGAATGTCACCGTCGGGAGAGGGAAACACAGCATCCTACAAAATCCTGTCAGGCAAGAAATCGGTCCGGGGGAACCTTGGAAAAGCGTTAGGCAAAGAAGAAAAACATGTTTCATCATCAGTAGGCAACATACCTCTCGTAGAATCCGAAAGGGAGAGCGATCCAGAAACAATCTCACCCCCCACCCCATTAGAAGGTATAGTGGAAATATTAAACGGAGAGACAGACAGTTCATGTGGTGGAGCGACAAAAAGCGTTAAATCTGAAACGTTAAAAACCGGGGAGATTCCCCCAATCACCAGGTAACTTTAATAGATATGCATTTTTGCCTAGCTTCTTAAAATACGAAAAGGACCGGCTCTCATATTCGCCAATTTCTTTATGGTGCCCGAAGGCATCCGTTCAGGGATAAGACGAACCATTACCAAATCACCAATATTCAAGGGGACTGCTCGCCTATGTACGTTAGCGTTCGATTGATAAATAGAATATTGCTTAGCTAACATCTCGCTAATGTGCTTATGGAGAGTGTGAACGTTCGAGGCGAAGTCCTATGCAAATTGATTGGATTTAAAAGATGGCGGTAACAGAACCAAGTCAAGAGGCACGGGCGCCTTATATCCATGTACGATCTCATTGGGAGATAAACCGGTGGACCTATTCTTAGAATTATTATAAGCTAATTGAGCATGAGGAAGAATAAGGTCCCATATACCTTTATGATCACCCACTAGGCAACGAAGTAAACCACCCAAGCTTCGGTTAACCACTTCCATTTGCCCATCCGTTTGTGGATGATAGGCCGACGAAAACATAAGTCTAGTACCCAAAAGCTTCCAAAGTGTTTTCCAGAAATAGCTAGTAAATTTAACGTCCCTATCAGTCACTATAATTATGGGGACGCCCTGATGGGCCACGAACTCCTTGAAATACAAGGTAGCAACATGTGATGCATCGTTGGTGTTATTGCATGCGATAAAGTAGGCCATTTTGGAAAATCGGTCCACTACGACCAGAATGGAATCGTGTCACCTAAATGTCAGGGGTAGGCCCAATATGAAGTCCATGCTAACGTCCTCCCATGGGACCGATGGAATCGGGAGTGGTGTGTAAAGACCCGCATTGGTCTTGTTACCTTTCTCTAATTGACATACATGACAACTCCCTATGATTTTATTGACCATTGGTTTGAGGCCCGGCCAAAAGAATTTGTCCTCCTCTAGTGTTATAGTTTTATCCCGACCGAAATGTCCACCTAACCCTCCACTATGTAACTCCCATATAATGAAATGGCGTAGCGAGGAATGGGGAATAGATAATTGCGTATGCTTAAATAGATAACCGTCATGGATGTAGTATGCAGATATAGTAGAAGGGGAACTGTCCTGAGCGGCTAAGTATATATCCTTAAAATCCGGGCATTGAACATATTCATCCTTAATTCTCTCAAATCCGATGACCGTTACTTCCATTGCAGATAATAATAGGGTGACACGACTAAGAGTGTACGCCACACGATCTAACGTACCCTTAAGGTGCTTGATAATGAATGTGTACTCCTGAAGGTACGAGACCCATTTGGCGTGCCGAGGGCTGATTTTACTTTGGGAGTTTACAAATTTTAGCGCCTCATGATCTGTTAAGATTACAAATTCTTTTGATATGAGATAGTGTCGCCAATGTTGTAGACAACGTATTACGGCATAGAATTCACAATCATAATTGGAGTAATTTAACTTCGGGCCCGCAAGCTTCTCGCTAAAGTAACCTATTAGATGTCCCTCCTGACTTAAAACTCCTCCAATTCCAATCACAGATGCGTCACATGATAATTCAAACACCTTGCTAAAATTCGGTAACCGTAGTAGTGGGGCTTCGGACATCCGTTCCTTAATCGTTTGAAATGCAGTAGTGGCCGCTTTAGTCCAAATAAAATAACCCTTCTTCATGCATTCAGTGATTGGTGCTATGATACTACTAAAATTGCGAATAAACCTTCGATAAAATGTGGCCAATCCATGAAAACTTCTAACCTCCCGGATATTTTTTGGTACCGGCCATTCTCGAATAACTTGGACCTTTTTAGGGTCAATATGAATACCTTCGGAACTCACTATGTATCCTAAAAACTCTACGGAAGTCACACCAAATGCGCACTTTTTAAGATTAATAAATAAAGTTTCTTGGCGCAATATTGTAAGGATAGTCCTTAAATGTTTTTCATGGTCCATCGGCGAGAGGCTAAATACTAAGATGTCATCGAAATAGACCACAACAAATTTACCCATATATGGTTTAAATATTTGGGTCATCAACTGCGAGAAAGTACTCGGTCTGTTGGTGAGCCCCTCTCCAAGCACCAACCACTCATAGAGCCCATCCTTAGACATAAATGTCATTTTCCATTCGTCTCCCTCCCACATCCTTATTTGGTGGTAACCACTTTTAAGATCCAACTTTGAGAATATGGCGGCTCCAGATAACATATGTAATAAATCGTCCAAACGTGGGATGGGAAACCTATATTTAATAGTAATTTTATTTATGGCTCGGTAATCTACACACAATCTCCACGACTTATCTTTCTTTGGGACCAAAAGTGCAGGGACGGCACATGGACTCTTACTATGGCGAATATATCCCTTTGCTAATAAATCTGAAATCAAAGTTTGCAATTCATTATGTGCGGAGGGATTGAGTCGTTAATGGGGGAGATTTGGCAATGATGAGCCCGGGACGAAATAAATCTCGTGCTGGATTTGCCTCATGGGTGGCAACTTAGATGGTAAGTCCACCGGATAAACGTCCTTATACTCTTCCAAAGGTGTTCGCAGAGATAACGGTAGGCTCTCTAAAGATGGTGAATCATCTTAGCTTATAGACATACTTAAGCATAGATGACGCCATTCAAGAAAGTCTCAAGCTCTAGCTCCTTCTTACTTATCAAGCCTATTGTTTTCTTTTCCGCAGGCACAATTGTGTCTTTGGAGGCAATCGACGGATCCTTAGGCGGTGTGGGTTTCAAAACAATGGTCTTACCATTAAACTTAAACTCATAGGTGTTGGCTCGTCCGAAATGGGTCACGTCATAATCATAAAGCCACGGACGTCCTAGTAGTACATGACAAACATCCATGGTGATGACGTCGCACCACACCTTATCGATATAGCTCTTCACCGTAAGAGGCACTAAACAATGTTTGGAGACCGCAATAGAAGTTTTGTTTACCCACGCTATTTTATACGGATGGGGGTGCGGTTCAGTGACTAAATGCATACGAGTGATAGCGTTCTCCGAAATGACATTCATGCTATTACCGCTATCTATTATTAATTTGCACCACTTCTCACCGCTTTTAAAATTCAACAAAAAAATGTTCGTTCGATTATACTCATCCGACGCACGCGGTGTGGTCAAAATACACCTCATAACCATCATATAAGAATCATCTTCAATATCACTCGTCTCAGCATCAGATTCATTGCCGGCTTCATAGACGATCTCGGCGGGTTCAGGCGTGGAGTCTAATAGTGCTAGTGGTTTACTCTTAGTGGGGAACTCACTGGAGTAGTGCCCTTGGATCCCGCAAGAATAACATGTGGCATTAGTCTTACTAGTCCGTCCTATCGGAACTCTCTCACCAGTGGGATTCCGGATGTTCCTAGCGGTAATGACTACGGAATTCAAATCAGTCGATCGAAACCTTCCTTTGTCCCTAATGGAGGACAAAGGTGGAGGTCCTAAAAGGGACTTTCCCTTCTGGAATGCTCGTCCCTTGGACTTGTAGTCGTTGTGCTTCTCTATGTCTAAGGCGACATTGAATGTCGGGTTAAGGTCCGTATGACCATAACGTAGGAGCTTGCCTTGGATATCCGGGTTGAGTCCCTTACGGAAATGAGATAGTGTAACTTCAGGCATTTCCCGGACGTCACACCGCACCATCATATCTCTAAGGAGTCTCATGTACTCCACTAGCGATTTGCCCCCCTGATGATGGGTGGCTAACTCGTCGAACATTTGGGTTCGGTGATACGCAAGGACATATTGGTCAGATAGGAGTGCTTTCATGGCAGCCCCCCCCCCCCCCCCCCCAATTGGGGGTACTCAATTCACGGTACCTAGACGCCTCTCTTCGTTCAACCAGAACATTTTGGCCCTACCTAGAAGCTTCATCCGTGCCACCTGCACCTTCTCACCGTCCGTCAGATTTTTCCACTCAAAATAACACTCGATTTCCATAATCCAGTCTAAAAATACTTGGGGTTCACCCATACCATCGTATGACGGTGGGTCAATTTTCACGGCTCTAGTTACATCGAACTCATGAGGAGCTCGAGGCGCTTGCTCATCGTCCTGATTACGGGGATGGTTTGGTCTCTCATCTCGTTGGTTGGCAGTGGGATTTCAAGGTGCCGCTTGATTTAATGTTAACCCTTGTATTAACTGTGTGAGGGGAATCAAACTTAGCGTTAAACTCGTCCCGAAGCTCCGCAATCATTGCCGGAGCGTGCTCGTCCTCATGGTCGTCTGCCATGGTGGAAGTGGTTGGGAGATACTTGGAATTTTTTGCAGAATTTTTTTTATTTTTTTACTAAATGCAGACTAGAATTTTTTAGATAAGGACAAAAATTTTACGAAAGATAATTTTATTCCCGCCTAATAACTAAGGTAAGTAAATTTTTTTTTTATTTTATGACAGAAAATAATAAGTAGAATTTCCAGAAATTTTTTTATTTGAATTTCGCTTAAAATGAGAATTTTAGACCGCTATTCGCAAACCGACGAATTTTTTTTTTAAATTTTGAGTGCCAAATCGTGTGAAGATTGTGAGTGCCGCCATTCTACGAAAACCTAAGGAATGCGTCAATTTAGAAATTGACAAGAACCTTGCTTTGATAACAAATTGATGTAGGCCCGCCCAATACGATCCTACACGGATGGCGCATTCGATGACTCTCGTTACGTTCTACGCCCTCTTTATAACCACACACTAACGAAACGCAGCAATCACAATTGATTTTATTTATCTTTCGCGCTATCGTACGGGTTGCCGCTCCGCAATTGGTTCGGAGAATGGCTATAGGCCAAAATCCGCTCCGGCTAAAAGGAACAATATTGGTTTCGACGAGCTTTTGAGTTGTACCAAAATAGATCCACCAAAGAAAATCACGATTCGAAAGTGGTAGGATCTATCCCAACTAGAAAAAAGCGAGGGTCACCAATCCTCTCGAGAGTTATCGAAAAACCAAATCAAAACCACAAATCTATTAAGAGAAATACCACGAAAATTGAAGCTTCGAAAATCCATGCAAAATTCGTCACCACAAGACTATCAAAGAAGAGAAATCTCTTGAGCAGGAATTTTTGTTACCCCTCTCGGAAACATAGATCCGAGATTTTGGATCCACAAGAAATAATCGCCCTTCCTCGAGATCCACGGAAAGTGCACCAAGGATGAAGAACACGCCCGTCTTCCCCGCTTCACGTCGTAGGAGATCACCCAAGCATTTTCTTCTTGCATGTGAAACTTTGCGATAATATTTAGGATGGAGCCGTGGAAGAGAGGAGATCTAGAGAGAGGAAAGGTGGTGGAGGAATTGTATTGAAGAGGGAATAGGGAGGAAGGAGAAGAGAGAGAAGGGGGCGACCGAAACCTAGCAGCAAGGGAGATCCCTCTTGGGCGGCGGCAAGGAGGAAGAGAGAGGGAGAGAGGAATTTAGGTTTAGGAGAAATCTTGTTTAAATTTCAGTAATAATCTACTTGATATAGAGAGACTCTTGGCCTTATATAAGGCTTACATCCAAGAGGCTATTAGCAGCCCATAACAGTGGCTAAACGCACACCACAAGTTTAAAATGATAGAAATAAAATAGTTAAATGCAAACCACATAAATGGATAAATGCAGACCATAAACTAGCAAGATAAATTAAATTTAAATTTTGTTGCGTGGGCAAAGATTGTAGCCGTGACCGCTACGGCACCGCAAGTCTTTGGCCGGCGGGTCATCATCATCATCTTCCGTCATTATCCCATGATCACCAAGTGTGTCATGGACGTCATCTTCATCACCAAGTTGGCCGTCGTGGTGGCCATCGCCATCAGTCACCTAGTTAAGCAAGACCCGATGTCTATAGTGGGATATCACAATTATCCGCTCGCACCCTTACCAAGATAGATTAATGCACCTTGCTTTGGCAAGCCCACATTTCATCGATCGAGGCAGGAAGAGTGTCATCCATCAGAAGGCATCCAGATACTTAATATTTATTTTAAGGGATTTTTCATGATGTTTGATTAACAATTAATCTTGTTTAACATTTAACCAATGTGCACACTTTTCGCAATCATGAAATAAATAACAAGCATAACCCGGATACATTCCAGATACACGAAACCATCAACATTTGATGATATGGACTAAATCTGAACATTTAGAACATTTTTAAATCTTCAAATTTACTTTTATCGGATGCTAGCACGACAACACCCTTTATAGCAGTAGACAAGCTCGTATCTCCATGCCTTTAGTTTCACAAACTAACGTAGAGACAGACGATTACTGCGAAGGGAATAATTTCTGAAACATGGAAATAGTAGAAACCAACCTCTGATACCACTATTGGGTTTTCCTCAAGGTTATACACATCAGAATGTGCGCATCAGAATATATGAGAACAACCAAAAAGAGGGATATGGACCTTGCTAAAACCATAGATCAAGAAATTGCAGCAATAATAAAATTACCTTTGTGGAATTGAGTCAATACTCAATTGGATGCTCCAAGAAAATTCTTCTTGAAATCGGAATCCTATTCCGAGTTCTTCCTTTGTTCTTCCTTTGTCTCTGTCAAGATTAGACTGCTCGTCGGAGGAGCTAGTGTAGAAATATGTTCGCACCTCTACAGAAGTCCACACAAGCAATGGAGAACCCTAAGCCTCTTGTCCAACAAGAGCTAGGTCATAGAAGGAGTGTCCTCTATGTCTCCACAGATTGCTTGATCCGACTAAGGAGAGGCGGCGACAAGTATTCTGGAACAGCGACAAGATCAACATGAACACTTCCTCTTCGATCTCCAAGAATGGCTTCTTATTGACGCACGGGTACAGGTTCGCACTCGCACTTGGGGTCGCACAGGTCGCCTATCAGGCCTCAGGATTTCTATCGCATAGAAGGTCTCGCAAAACCTAATGCATATTGCCATTTTATACACACCGTAATAAGGCAGACAAAATCTTCGCTATCCACAGAACAGAACAGAACATACAGTTTTCATCGGGTGCATTTATTCGTCGAGACATCTCGACGAATTCGTCAAAACATTTCGATAAAAACGTCGAGACATTTTTGACGAAACCGTCGAGACAGTCTCAACAGATTTGTCGAGAGATCTCGAAGAAAACAATCATTCGTCGAGACAGTTTCGAAGAAATGACAAGTGGCAGTCTTTCGTCAAGACAGTCTCAACGAACTTGTCGAGACATCTCGATGAAATAATCGAGACACACTCGATGAACTCGTCGAGACACTCTCGATGAAATATCCGAGACCTGTCTCGACGAATTCCCTATTAGTCCATGCAATTGAGACAATCTCGACGACATTGTTCACGAGTCAATTTTCACAATATCGGCTTGTGATCCTGACAACAGGCCATCTGTCACGACGACATTCATACTGTCATTTTGAAGTCTTCTGAACAATATTCACAATATCATCTTGAAACTTTTCTGACATGCTCCATACAATATTCACAATATCTAGGAGCATTCTTCCCGAACCAACTATATTCCAAATAGTCATAGGATTGGTCATATCACTCATATCCAATATGAGCAAGGCCAACACAATGTTTTCTCCAATTTCTCCAAACACTCTTATGTGTGATCCTATAAGCTCATATCACATTGGCAGTAAGATTAACTGCTTGATTAGTTCCAGATCACCATAGAAACTCCAACAGTAAGTGGTTCTTCAACAAGAAGACTGACATGGATGGGAATGTACATACATTCAAAGGGTGTCTGGTGGCTAAAGGTTTCAAGCAAATTCATGGTGTTGGCTCTGATGAGACTTTTTCCCCTGTTGATATGGTTAAGTCCATCAAAAATCTACTTGTTATTGCTGTGTATTATGACTACGAGATCTGGCAAATGGATGTCAAAATGGCTTTCCTTAATGGAAACCTCCTTGAGGAAGTGTATTTGACAAAACCCGGGGGTTTTGTATCTCCAAATGAAGCCATTAAATATGCAAGTTGCATCGATCCATTTATGGGTTGAAACAAGCTTCTCAAAGTTGGAATCTGCATTTTGATAATAAAATCAAAGAGTTTAGTTTCATCAGGAATGAGGATGAGCCTTGTGTTTACAAGAGGATTAGTGGGAACATTGTCGTATTCCTGCTATTGTATGTCAATGATGAAAGTGCATAGTGTGCCTCTTAGAATCCAAAATGTATAATAAAACCTAAGTATGTCAATAATTCGGTGAATAGAGATTTAAATTTATTTCTATTCTATTTGTGCAAGTATAATAAAACCTAAGTATTATGCTTCACCAAGATAAATCCCAGAATAAATAACCGCTGTTAAGTAATGAAAGAAAACGCAGTAAATGAAATCTAAGCTATGATGGACAACACAGAAAATTAATAATCCAGAAGACACATAATGTTTTATAGAGGTTACCCAAAATGTAGGTACTCCCCTCTTCTACCACCTGGTAGGGATGCACCACTGTGCCTGAGTTTTCAGTATGCAGACTCTTAGAACCACTAATCTTTTGACAAGGAGATCATGAACCACCAGATCTTTTGATAAGGAGATCTTGAACCACTAGATCTTTTGATAAGGAGATCTTGAACCACTGAATCCTTTGAAGAGAGATTAATAAAACTCTTTTACAGAAGGGAATTAAAAAGAGAAAGAAGAAGAGAAAGGGTGTAGGAATTTTGTTCTCAGAATTCTTATGAAGACTGTATGAAGAACAACCTCTTGAATGTTTTACTGGATCTGCTCTTGATTAACTCCTGCTTATGATAGTGATGATTTGCAGGAGCTCTAGTTGTCAGTTCCTTGTTCTTCTCTTCCTATAGAACTCTGGCTGATATATGATAGTGTTGAGAAGCAGCTTTCAGTTGTTCTGTTGTTCAGGAGAGAGCAGTTTTTTCTTCTCTTTTCTGTTCTCTATTAGGGATCCTATGGGAGGAAGGAGAAGAGGAAGCCCTAGAGAAGATGTTCGCCGATTGTGATGAATGCTCTACTTGTCTCTTTCTTCTCTGGCCTATTATTGTCTCTCTTCAATTTGAATTTTTGTTTCCCTTTATGGTAAGACCAGAAAAGGTATTCTGCACTGGACAATCTCTTTCTTTCCTTCTTTAATTCCCGACCCGTTCACCAACATTAAGCATCTTTCCAAGAAACCTTTTCTCTGTCCTCTGTTAATTCTTTATTCCATTTGTGGCAATTAAGGATTCATTGGGGAATGGTCTTGAGAGAGTTGGGCCATGAGAGAGGGTCCAAAATGATAGTTGAAAAGGTTTCCCTTTTTAGACTGTATTCGATGTAGCGTCGAATTCACTTCCTCTCTTATCGACGCAACTTCGAGTTCTTGTAGGAGCAGCTTCGATTTCATCCTTTCTCTGATTGAAATCTGCTAGGCAACGTTGTGTCGATAACTTATCGACGTAACCGTCGAGTTGAAAGGCATGGCTCTAAACTTCATTATCTGCGTCGAGATGTAGTCGACGTTGGGTCGACTTTAGATGACTTCGACAGATATTCCCTTCCGCGTCGAGTTGAGGTAGAAGCTACATCGACTTCTCGAGTTACTTTGACAAGTCCATGACCTCTACGTTGATACCTATTCGACGTAATGTCGACTTGAGTTACTTCGACAGAAGGGTTGAACCACTTGGACTTCTAGTCAGAGTAGAATCGATATGGACTCGATGTTGCGTCGAATTCTATTCGACGCAAATGTTAACTTTGTCCCAATTTTGCTTCTCTTGACTTGGTCTTGACACCCTAGGTTGAGTGTCATATCCTAAGACATTTAATGAACAGATTACCCTCACTATACAATGGGTAATTCAATCTTAAGAGATAAAATCACTTTTAGTGTATTTGTTAAGTTAAATCAAAGGGGTTTTTGTTGGAGTTTCTGAGATGATCTCAAAGCAATCAACAATTAGTCTTGCTGCCAACGCAATATGAGCCTATCGGGTCGCACATAAAAGCGTTTGGAGAAGTTGGAGAAAGGATTGTGTTGGCCTTACTCATATTGCATATGAGTGGAGGACCAATCCTGTGACTGCTTGGAATTAAGTTGAGAATGTCTCAACGGGAAAATCGTTTAAAGGGTTTAAACGAATGGGTTTATACATGACATATTCGGCTAAAGGGTTTAACCGAATTGTGTCAAATTCGGCTAATGTGCTTAACCGAATTATGTTGATTCGACTAATGAAATTCGGCTAATATGATTAACCGAATTTATTACAGATTCGACTAAAGAGTTTAGCCGAATCAGGTCAGTTCGACGAAAGGGTTTCGCCGAATTTATATAGCCGAATTCATATAGACGAATTCGTCGAAATGGTTTCGCCGAATTCGGTTATAGTGATTAGTCGAATTCGGTTAATTTGATTAGTCGAATTCAGCGAATGTAAATCTGGACATATACTCTGATTTTCCCTCTGGTCTGCGGATAGCCTTTCCTATACCTTGCGTATATAAAGGCATGTGATTAGGTCTTCGATACATGGTTTTAGACTTAGTCTTTTTCGCGATTTAGAAGAACTGCCGACCGAAACTGTTCTGCGCGAGGGCACGTTCTTCCCGTCCGCCGATCGTGTTCCGTTGCCGCTTGTCGCCGCCGGGGGTCGCCGCCTCCTCTGGATCGGATCTAGCAGTCCGTGAGGACGTTGAGAGCTTCCTTCTCCGACCTAGTTCTTGTACGACAAGAAGCTAGGGTTCTCCATCGTTTGTGTGGATTGCTGTAGAGGAGCCGATACATTTCGGTTCTTGGAACTCAGATTTCGGATTTCTCTTTGGAGCACCTTGGTTGAGTGTTGACTCAATCCCGCAAAGGTACTTTGTATTTCGATTTGCTTATTCTCTTGAATCATGAAAACCGCAAGATCCGTTAGCTTCTTTTGGGTTGTTCTTGTTATTGTTGGATCGGTCGGCGCCCTTAGAGGGGGGGGGGGGTGAATAAGGGTTTTCAAAAACTTAAGATTATATTTAGAAAACTTTGAAATATTGCAAGATTAATACAATGAGAAATCAAGTAAAACAATAATGAAGAGACATGCTTTATTAATATTGAATAATGTTTTACAAAACTTGATTTCTATGACGCTGGAAATCGGAGGCGACTAATAAAAATCCTTTTTCGTTTTCTATACCGACTCGTATCCCCACGAACCAGTTGGCTTTAGCCGATCTCTCCCCAGATACGGCCTCAAGCCGCTCTAGCCAATCTATCCCCAGAAAGGCCTCGAGCACCCCCTAGATCTACACCCTAGACCTAGTCGCCAACACAAGGCAAATTACCCCCTAAGTCTACCCCAGACCTAGTATCCAACACGAGGCGAATTAACGAACCGTTTACAAGAAAAAGAGAACTAAACTGAAATTACAACAATAATAAAAACTCCCTCTAAGGACCTCTGAAGTAGGAGACTTTTGACCGCTGTAGTATAAGCGTTGTTGAGGCGGTCACCTGTCGGATGAAGCGTGAAGAAATCCTCCTTCAGAAATTCCTTCTCTAAGCTTTTGGTGGGAGTATCTCTCTGATCTCTCCTCTCTCTGCTGTGGCACGAAACTCTGGAGTTTTGGATCTCAAGAGGATGAAGAGTTCGGAGCCAAGGCATCCAATTTATAGCCTTCACGCTATCGCCGGCGCTAGCCCGGATTAGGAAACAATTTGCGCGACAGGATCTCCCATCCGCGGCAACGTTTTGCTCTATGCCTTTTGTGCGCCATGCTACCGCCAGCGCTAGTAGCTTCCGTCGGCGCTATCCCCGATTAAGAAACTTCTTGCGCGGCAGGATCTTCAATCCGCGGCAACCTTGCTTTTATTCCTTCTGTGTTCATCGCTACCGCCGGCGTTATCCGCTACCGACAGGCGTTAGCGCCTTCTATAACAGCTCCTGGAATTGCGCTATTCATCGCTAGCGCCCGACGCTAGTTGCTACCGCCGGCGCTAGTGAGCCTCTTCGAATTTTGGCCTCAATTTTGGGGGCAGTCATCATGTGTACTCCTTGAGTCATGTGGACCTAGTAAACCTGCACACTTGAACCACAAGATCAAATACACATAGGATTTGTTATTCTCAAACCTAGGAGATGCGGAAGACCATGTTCCAACAAACTCCCCCTTTTGATAATAACAAATCCATTAATGATAAATCAAAGCATTAATAAATAAGCATGATGAAACTCTACTTGTGTGTTAGTGAGAGATGACTTATGATAATTATTGATTTTAGCATTTAGAATTGCTCCCCCTAAATATATGCTCCCCCTATGTGAATGCTCCCCTAATATGTATGCTATCAACTTAATCAATCATGTTGGGTTTTTATTTTGATAGCGGATTATATTTTTATCATGTTAGTTCTCCCCCTTTTGCATTTTATCATGTTAGTTCTCCCCCTTTGTTATTAGCAAAAGTGGGTAGGGATGCACCGTAGAAAAGTTGGATAATAAGATAAAGCATGATCGAGCTTTTGAGTGAGAAGGAAATGATAAGGAGTTTTAGAGCCACTTGTTAGAATAATTTTTGTATAAATATATCAGAGTTTTTAGTTTGAGCAAAAGTAATGATTTCCCCTTTATATAAGAGTTTTAAGCATAAAAAATAGTTATTTCCAAGTAACCAATCTACCCAGACAATACTTCTACACCCTAGCCCCGTACTAAGTGACGGATGGGCATGAGGAGCTGCAAACATGCCGTAGGTTGGGGTGTTAGTCCCTTATGCAAACACCAGACAAAACTCAACCTAGCACTCTGTCCCCCCAATGCCTCGCAAGGCCCCACTAGAACCCTCCCCGGTTAAGGACAAGACATGACTAGATAAGGTTATCAAATGTCTACAACCCTACGCCCCCGCTATGGTGAGAAATGAAGTCATGGATAACAATTATTGGAAACATTAAGCTAATGGGAAATTTCATAGCATATGGGTTTATATTTTATTTGAATTGTTTTGAAATAAAACTCACATAGCTATATTGAAATGAATGAATCAGAGTTTGAATATTGCGGAAGATTTCAAAAAAAACATCATAATACTAAATAAGAGTTCAAGCTCAAAAAGAAGATGTTTTGGAATTTCAAAAAAAAAACTAACTTTATAAAGATAAGAGTTAAAGCATTTTGGAATAAAGAAACAACATCCTTATAGCAATTAGAGAAGAAAATATTGATTTGAAATTCAATAAAAAGAGGATGTTTTTATAGGGGATATTTTACTTGTTGGAGGAGTGTTTGGCATGAAAGTTTCATAGAAATAAATCAGAGTTTTTAGCATAAGAAATGATATGCGTGTTGGAACAACCAATATAAATTCCACCAAGCAAGTCTACCATTTGTTTTTTAGAAAAATTGAGATTTTAGACTTGAAATAAGCATGAAAGCGCAAGGTAAAAATTATATGGTGATGATGCGGAAGACTTGTAGAAATACATGAAACATCTTATTATAATCAAGGATAATCCATAAAAAGATATATAAGTTTAATTTCAAAAAGAAGATGTTTATGTAAATCATGTTTCAATGAAAATCTTTTATGGTTGACAAAAAAGTAACCAAGCATGAAATAATATTATCATAAAGAGATTACTATAATGTTATTTCAATTCACAGTTTCAAATCATACCAAACATTGTAGAAAGCATGCTAGGTTATCTAGTGCATTTCATAAATAAAGAGTAGCATAGAATTAGCGTTAGGATCCAATACTCATGAGAAGAAGTGTTATGGAAGATAATGATGTGCACATATGTGTATTTTTGAGTAGAGTATACGAGTGTTTTAATCAAAAATACAAGAGATATGTAAAGTAGAAGCACAACAAAACACAAATAATTTTACTTCCACACACTTTAAAGCACAAACAAAAAATGTACAACTGCCAAGGTGCTTTGCACACACAATGCTCATCAAGACTTATCAGGGTGCAAAGTAGTGCTTGGGGGATCACAGATTTTATTTTTACTGTTTGTGACTAGTGATCCGGTGTACTTAAGAGTAAGTGGTTTTTCTTATTTTGATGGAAAGATATGGTTTGCACAAGACACTTTACTATTCTATCCAAGGTGCTCAACCTCACAATGCTTATTAAGACTTATAAGGAGGTTCAAGTAGTGCTTGGTGGAGTTATCTTTGTCATTTATTTTATAATTTTGTTTTGTACAAAGTTCTCCGAATACACTTGTTTTGCAAACCAATATAATTTCTGAAAAACATAACCACTTTTCTTAACTTTAAAAAGTGCAAATAAAGGAGTGTAGGTAAGATACTTGTGCAATTTTAATCCATTGTACTAATACAAAACATACACAAGTATTCTTAGATTAAACACATATGTAGACAATGCCAAAAGGGTGAGTGAATAAATATCATTATCAAACATAAAAAATTTACTCATACTTAGAGGCATGCTAAGCATAGTTCTACACAACCTGTAAAATATAATTGATGCACATATTAATAGATATATCAAAGCATGATGAAAAACAATGTTCAACGTAGTTTGAAAAGGTACATTGCAACATTGTAGAATTTCTAAATAATAGACTAAATCATGCTTGATTATCACAGGAAAGTCCATACAGTATTTTTGATAGTTTTAGTGTTTTATATTTTTGTATTTTGATTTTAGCAAATACACGCATATTTTTGTAATTTTTACTTTTGTATTTTTGTATTTGATTTTTGCATAAAAATAGACTTTTAAACAACAAAAATAGGAAAAAACATATTTTTTGTAATTTGGTTTTTGTTGTTTTATATTTGATTTTTCAAAAAAATAAAGAAAAACAGAAGTGCAAAACTATGTAGAAAATATAGATTAAAATATTTTTAGAAATTTTTCAAAATTTTAAAATCACAGAAAATTGAACATGGACACTAGCGCCAGCGGTAGCGCTAGCGCGGGAAACAGTGAACGATTTTTTGTTATTTTGAATATTTTAATTATTGATTTTGATTAAGTGTCCCAATAGCAGTTCCATGCTGAAATATCAGATTTTTAGGAGATGTTTAGATAGTGCAAATTGCATGAAACATTAGCGATTTAGTGTATGACTTGTCAACGCATGATGTATATTTTCTTATATTTTCATTTTCATTTTTCTAAGACTCATATTTATCAATGTAATGTAAATTAAAACTGATAGGAAATGTAAGCACAAGATATCATGTTTGAATAAGCCAAATGATATATGTTCTAATGATTAATCCATAAACTATGTGTTTGATGGAATTTTAGTATTCTATTATGATTTCAAATCACATAACATCATAAATGTTGTACCTAGCATAGATACACAAGCATAAACCAAAAAGTGATGCTAGGATGATGAGTTTGGATGCGGATTAATCATGCATTTTGTGAAAAATATTTTTCTTCATTATAAGGGCTAACATAATCAACAAAACAAGATCAACACATTTCGCATTTTAATCTTTAGCCTAAGCCCTTTAATAAACCATTTAAATCCATTAAAATATTATCATTAGTCTTGGCAATAATTTCAATTTATAATTCATAATTCAAGACATTTAAAAGGTAATGGATTTAGAAGGTAAAAATAAAAAGGATAAGTAGATCACTAAACAGAATGATATGACTTTAATTCACTTTTATTGATTCATTTATGAATTATGGTTTATGAAAGTCATATCACAAGATATATAAAGTGATCATATCATGTTAGTTTAAACAAAACAAAAGAAAATAAACAAAACGAAAGTTTAAGCATATCATGAAGTAGAGAAGTGATATTTCATTTTTAGATGATTTCTACTTCATGCAAATGATGGGATACTAATGAATGAGAGATTTAGGTATCCAAAGAGGACCATGTGGGATGGTTCCTTTGGGTACCCAAATATAGCGAGATGGCTTTTGGGGAGACAAGTATGAATGGACCCTTTCAAGTGGAGTTAATGTTTCATCTTTAATTTTGGGTGTCCACTCATACTTAGGTTTAATATTATAATTTTGCATTAAATTTCCATATTCAATAAACTTAGACTTAAAATAATGATGACATTTGAAATCATTTTTCATAGGAATTTTTTGCATATTTGATTTTACTTTAGGAGATACATAATTTTGTAAATAATGGTGATTTTGATTTAGATTAACAAATCCTTTATGTTCCTTACTCCCATTATTAAACTTAGTTAAGATGTTCATATTCATATTCAACTTGTTTTTAGATATAGTTGGATATTGTGAATTTGTATTTACAATTTTCATAAGCAAGTTGATTTTTGATTTTAATTCATCATTCTTGATCTTTAAATTATGTCTAGCTTTATTATAAGCAATTGTGCTATTTTTAAGAGTGGAAACAATTGAATCAATATGATCTTGATAGTTGTTTCTATATTCATCAAATGTTTCATCCATCTCTTTAATTTCAATTTTATATTCTTTACACTTAGCACAATCATTTATCAAAGATGAATTTTCTAAACATAATTTTTCATTTTGTTCTTTTATAAAAATAATTTCTTTTTCAAGTTCCTTAAGTTTTTCCTTAAAATCATTACAATCAAGACAAGGTTTTGTATTTTCAATTGAAGTGACATGAGTGAAGCTAGATAAATCAGATTTTGATACTACTTTAACTTTTGCTTTTAAATTTTTATTTTCTAAGCGCAATTTGCAATTTGCAATTTTGAATTTCTTAATTTTGCGCTTTGTAATTTGTAGCAATTGTAATGAAGAAATAGAAGTACAAAAGGTGAAATTTGATTTCCTTACATTGCTTTTGGATGAGGGAGGATCTGAACATATTGTTCCTTTGTTTTCTTCTTGGCACACCTCTTCCAAAAATAAGATTTCTTCTTCTCTTCCATTTGATGTGTGCTCCATTGATTCATCATGAGAGGGGCATTCTTGAAGATTTGTGCACGCTTGTATATTCTCCGGTTCTTGCGATTGTTCTATACCTGTAGACGGAGAATCATACATTTCTTCAAGAAAATGCCATACTTTATATGCACTTGAAAAGCAATATATTAATTTGAAATTTTCATTAGATAGACCGCAAAATAAATAATGTTTAGCTTTTGCATTTAATTGAAGTTCTTTTTTATTTGATTCGTTTGCAGGTCTTGCTATTGCTAAATTCCAAACTTCGATGTCTATAGTTTTAATAAATTTTTCAATTAAGATTTTCCACCCTTTATAATTTGTCCCTTCAAATAAAGGTGGTGCAAGTGATTTTTCTTCTTCACAAAAATTTCCCCCACTAGTAGAAGCGAGATCATGAGACGCCATTATTCCCGGTTGTTAAGCCGATTGGAATAAAACCTCCCTCTGATACCACTTGTTGGATCGGTCGGTGCCCTTAGAGGGGGGGGGGGGGGTGAATAAGGGTTTTCAAAAACTTAAGATTATATTTAGAAAACTTTGAAATATTGCAAGATTAATACAATGAGAAATCAAGTAAAACAATAATGAAGAGACATGCTTTATTAATATCGAATAATGTTTTACAAAACTTGATTTCTATGACGCTGGAAATCGGAGGCGACTAATAAAAATCCTTTTTCGTTTTATATACCGACTCGTATCCCCACGAACCGGTTGGCTTTAGCCGATCTCTCCCCAGATACATCCTCAAGCCGCTCTAGCCAATCTATCCCTAGAAAGGCCTCGAGCACCCCCTAGATTTACACCCTAGACCTAGTCGCCAACACAAGGCGAATTACCCCTAAGTCTACCCCAGACCTAGTCGCCAACACGAGGCGAATTAACAAACCGTTTACAAGAAAAAGAGAACTAAACTGAAATTACAACAATAATAAAAACTCCCTCTAAGAACTTCTGAAGTAGGAGACATTGGACCGCTGTATTATAAGCGTTGTTGAGGCGGTCGCCTATTGGATGAAGCGTGAAGAAATCCTCCTTCAGAAATTCCTTCTCTAAGCTTTTGGTGGGAGTATCTCTCTGATCTCTCCTCTCTCTGCTGTGGCACGAAACTCTGGAGTTTTGGATCTCAAGAGGATGAAGAGTTCGGAGCCAAGGCATCCAATTTATAGCCTTCACGCTACCGCCGGCGCTAGCGCTACCGCCGACGCTAGACCGGATTAGGAAACAATTTGCGCGGCAGGATCTCCCATCCGCAGCAACATTTTGCTCTATGTCTTTTGTGCGCCATGCTACCGCCAGCGCTAGTAGCTACCATCGGCGCTATCCCCGATTAAGAAACTTCTTGCGCTGCAGGATCTTCAATCCGTGACAACCTTGCTTTTATTCCTTCTGTGTTCATCGCTATCGCCGGCGTTATCCGCTACCGCCAGGCGTTAGCGCCTTCTATAGCAGCTCCTGGAATTGCGCTATTCATCGCTAGCGCCCGGCGCTAGTTGCTACCGCCGGCGCTAGTGAGCCTCTTCGAATTTTGGCCTCAATTTTGGGGGCAGTCATCATGTGTACTCCTTGAGTCATGTGGACCTAGTAAACCTGCACACTTGAACACACAAGATCAAATACACATAGGATTTGTTATTCTCAAACCTAGGAGGTGCGGAAGACCATGTTCCAACAGTTATTTCTGCAGTGCATATGTGATATGTAATCCCTTTTGAGGGGTATAGAAAACCCAACAGTGGTATAAGAGGGAGGTTGCGGTCAAGTGCGTGTAAATTGGGACATGTAGAAGCGTTCTAAATGCCCTAATTTCTTCTTGGAATATCACATTTGATGTGATTTTGTGTGGTGAAATATTTAGGATGGACCGCGCCAGGGGCGAGGCCCCTTGGAACCCCGCCAGGAACGCATGTGATTGCGTTGCGATTTTCATGTTTCAGAGGTTGTTTCTCCTCTGCAGTAACGGTCCCTCAAAATAGTTTGTGAAACCATATGTTTAGATTATTGAATTTGACATGAGAGATGAGCTAGTCTACTGCACAAGTGGAGTTGTTGTTCATATGTCCAATGCAAGTAAATCTGGAGATTTAGAAGTGTTCTAAATGCTCAGATTTAGCCCTGTTTTTTCAAAGTGTTGATAGACTATTTTTGTGCACATCTGGGATGTATCTGGAATGTGAATGTTGTAATTTTATTTTCTGATTGTGCACTATGATTAAATGTTAATCATGATTAAATGTTAATCGCGATGAAATGTTCATCTATTGAAAAATAAAATCCCTTATCCAATATTAAGTATACGGATGCCTTCCGATGGATGACACTCTTCCTGCCTCGATCGATGAAGTGTGGGCTTGCCAAAGCAAGGTGCATTAATCTATCTTGGTAAGGGTGCGAGCGGATAATTGTGATATCCCACTGTCGACATCGGGTCAAACTTAACTAGGTGACCTCAAAGGTTGAGTGCCTAGAGACATAGGTTTGGCATGCTCCATATGTTGGATGCGAATAAAGAGTTATTCACCAACCATACAAGAGTTGCATATTGATGCAATTGACAAATGTTGTCTACCTAAATAACCGCATTATGAGAGGAACGCCAAAGCGGACTCGTGGTGTTAGTGAAATATGGATCTTGTCCACTAAGAGAGTAGCTCGCATAAACTCTCCGAATTGATATCAAGGGTTATTGATTTGATTAAAATAGTGGGAGCTCTTTAATAAAAGTCCTTATTAAAAAAATATATATATAAAATGTATTTTGAAATATAGTACTAAAATTTTACTTTACAAAATTCCTTGTAGAATATCCATGTCAAGTGGATCTCACTCTGCCTTGTCCCTGAGAGCGATCCTTGAGAAGGATAAGCTAAATGGGACAAATTTCCTTGCCTGGTATAGAAACCTGAGAATTGTTCTCATGCAAGAGCGCAAGCTCTATGTCTTGGAAGAAGATCCCCCTGAAGAGCCAGCCTCTAATGCACCACGTGCAGATAAAGATACTTATAGTATGGAGATGACTCCTTGGATGTTGAATGCCTTATGCTCACAACTATGAACTCTGAGCTTCAGAAGCAACATGAGAACATGAGTTGTTATGAGATGGTTGAGCACCTGAAGAAAATGTTTCAAGGGCAAGCTCGCCAAGAGAGGTTCGATATATCCAGGGCGTTATTTCAGTGTAAGATGGGAGCTCGAGACCCAGTAGGAACTCACGCACTCAAGATGATTGGGTATATAGAGAGCCTTGAAAGACTGGGGTTTCCTTTGAGCCAAGAGTTGGCCACTATCTGATCCTGCAATCGTTGCCGGACAGTTACGAGCAGTTTGTCTTAAATTACAATATGAATGAAATTGACAAGACACTGCCCGAGATCCTAGGCATGTTAAGAACTGCCGAGATCAACATGAAGAAGACTAAGCCTGCTAGCCCCATACTGATGGTGCATAAAGGCAAGGGCAAGGTCAAGGGAACCAAGAAGACTAAGGTAGGACCTAAGTCACATCTTGATCCCAAGTCTTCAGCACTGAAAGAGAAAGGATTGGCTAAGGAAGGGAAGTGCCACCATTGTGGTAAGGCAGGGCACTGGAGGAGGAACTGTCCTCAGTATCTAGAAGATCTGCAGAAGAAGAAGGGAAGTATGACTTCCACTTTAGGTATTTTCGTTATAGAAATAAACCTTTCTGCTCCTTCATCCTGGGTATTGGATACCAGATGTGGTTCTCACATTTGTATAAATGTGTAGGAACTGAGAAGGAGAAGAATGCTGGGTAAAGGGGAGGTAGACCTGCGCGTCGGGAATGGAGCAAGAGTTGCTGCCGTCGCCGTTGGTGTTTACTGTCTTTCTTTGCCCACAGGGCTTGTAATAGAACTTGATAATTGTTATTATGTTCCGGCCATAACTAGAAACATTATTTCTATTTCATGTTTGGATATGATTGGTTTTTCTTTCGTAATTAAGAACAATTGTTGTTCTATTTATAAGAATGATGTTTGTTATGGCGTTGCCCAAATGTTTAATGGTTTATATGTTTTGAACTTAGACCATCCGATCTATAACATAGAAAATACTAAAAGACTAAAAACAAATGATTCGAATCCTACGTACCTTTGGCATTGTCATTTAGGCCATATAAACGAGAAATGCATATCCAAGCTCCATAAAGAAGGACTACTTGACTCATTCGATTATGAATCATTTGAGAGATGCGAGTCATGTTTATTAGGCAAGATGATGAAAACTCCTTTCACTAGTTGTAATGAGAGGGTTGATGATCTCTTGGGTATAATACATAGTGATGTATGTGGACCCATGAGTTCTATGGCTAGAGGTGGGTTCTACTACTTTGTTACATTTACTGATGATTTCAGTAGATACGGATACGTGTTTCTTATGAAGAACAAATCCGAGACCTTTGAAAAGTTCAAAGTGTTTAAAAATGAAGTGGAGAACCAACTGGGAAAAAGGATAAAAGCACTCCGATCTGATCGAGGTGGCGAATATCTGAGTCATGAGTTTCGTGATCATCGGAAAGAGTGTGGTATTGTATCATAGATCACTCCGCCCGGAACACCTCAACATAATGGTGTTTCTGAGAGGAGGAATCGTACCTTGTTAGACATGGTGCGATCGATGATGAGTCATGCAGATTTGCCCGTTTCCTTTTGGGGTTTTGCTTTAGAGACTGCTGCTTTCACACTAAATCGAGTTCCAACGAAAACGGTTCTAAAGACACCATATAAGATATGGACTGGGAAACGTCCTAGTATGTCGTTCATCAAGATTTGGGGCTGTGAGGCATACGTGCGACGTCAAATGCCTGACAAGCTGGAAACCAAATCAGATAAATGTTATCTGGTGGGGTATCCTAAGGAAACCAAAGGATACTACTTCTACTTATCATCGGAGGGCAAAGTGTTTGTCGCAAGGACTGGTGTCTTTTTGGAGAAAGAGTTCTTATCCAGAAAGACTGCAAAGGTAGAACTTGAAGAAGTTCAAGAGCCCAAACAATGAATGAACCAGAATTGGAACCTGAGCAAGGACTACAAGAAGTTGTAGCTGGAGAGCCTGCTCAAGAAACACAAGTCCTATGTAGATCTGGTAGACCAAGATTTGAGCCTGAGAGATATGGATTTCTCATGACTCAAATAGGTAATTTGTTGCTTATGGATCATGATGCTGAGCCTGCAACCTACCAAGAGGCTATGAATAGACCAGACTCTGAGAAGTGGCTTGAAGCCATGAAATCTGAAATGGACTCCATGTACACAAACCAAGTTTGGACCTTGGTGGAACCACCTAAAGGGGTACGACCCATAGGGTGTAAGTGGGTGTTCAAGAAGAAGACCGACATGGATGGGAATGTACAGACATTCAAAGGCCGGCTGGTGGCTAAAGGTTTCAGGCAAATTCATGGTGTTGACTATGATGAAACCTTTTCCCCTTGTAGCAATGGTCAAGTCCATCAGAATTCTACTTGCTATTGCTGCGTATTATGACTACGAGATCTGGCAAATGGACGTCAAAACGGCTTTCCTTAAAGGAAACCTCCTTGAGGAAGTGTATATGACACAACCCGAGGGTTTTGTATCTCCAAGTGAAGCCACTAAAATATGCAAATTGAATCGATCCATTTATGGATTGAAACAAGCTTCTCGAAGTTGGAATCTGCGTTTTGATGAGAAGATCAAAGAGTTTGGTTTCATCAAGAACGAAGATGAGCCTTGTGTTTATAAGAAGATTAGTGGGAGCATTGTTATCTTCCTGATATTGTTTGTAGATGACATACTGCTGATCAAAAATGACATTCCGACCCTGCAAGTTGATAAGAACAACCTAGGGAAATGCTTTTCTATGAAAGACTTGGGTGAAGCGACTTACATACTTGGTATTAAGATCTATAGAGATAGATCGAAGAAGTTGCTGGGTTTGACCCAAAGTACATACATTGACAAGGTGTTGAAATGGTTCAACATACTTGAGTCCAAGAAAGGATTCTTACCCATGTCACATGGTGTGAGTCTCTCTAAGGAACAGTGTCCAAAATCTTTGGAAGATAAGGACCGCATGAAGATGATTCCATATGCTTCGACAATTGGATCAATCATGTACGCAATGTTATGTACTCGACCCGATGTCTCATATGCTTTAAGCATGACTAGCAGGTATCAGTCTGATCCGGGTGATGGTCACTGGATCGCAGTCAAGAATATCCTAAAGTACTTGAGAAGGACTAAGGATACATTCTTGGTGTTTGGTGGAGAGGAAGAGCTCGTTGTAAAGGGTTACACGGATGCAAGCTTCCAGACTGACAGAGATGACTCAAAGTCGCAGTCAGGTTTTGTGTTTTGCCTTAATGGAGGAGCTGTAAGCTGGAAGGGTTCCAAGCAAGAGACAGTTGCTGATTCTACGACTAAGGCTGAGTATATCACTGCAGCGAATGCAGCGAAGGAGGCTGTATGGATTAGGAAATTCATCAGCGAACTTGATGCAGTTCCTAGCATTTTTGATCCCGTAGTTCTCTACTGTGATAACAACGGTGCAATTGAACAAGCTAAGGAACCTAGATCTCATCAGTGCTTTAAGCACATACTTCGGCGCTTCCATCTAATTCGAGAGATTGTCGATCGAGGAGATGTGAGCATATGCAGAGTACCGACTGAAGAAAATATAGCGGATCCACTGACAAAGCCTCTTGCGCAAAAGAAGCATGATGGTCATGTTAGATCAACGGGTATTTGATACCTGAATGATTATCTTTAGTGGGAGCCTTATGGATTGCATATTTGTTGGTTGTTTGTTCATTGGATGAATTGTAAAATGTACTATGTATTTCATTTAATATTTATGGCAAGTTCTTTTATTATGTCATTTATATCTGTCTGATAAGATTAATTAGCATAATAAATGCCCTTAGAATGTTTGCTTCCAAAGGAATTCAAGTACGTGACTTGAATGTGAGGGTCTATGTTTAAATGAAGCTTCATTCTTAAATGGTCCCTGGTCGAGGTATCATCCTAGAAATTTAGGGCGAGGATGAGACCATAAGACCAGCATGTGCGTTGACTGATGACCGGTTCTCACAGGTCATGATATTGTGATATCAAGTCATCACATGGGTACTTGTTGAGAACAAGTTGTACTGGACAGACCCCCCATGAGACTACTTTGTGGATTGTTATATGAACGTGTCACAAGTAGGTCTCAAGTGACAATGGTGGTTGTGGTCCTTTGACCTAAAGTCATAGCATTCATCAGGTGAGGAAGAGCGTACTTTGATGCCATCTAAAGTATTCTCTTGAGAAAGGTTGATGATAAGGGTGGTTGTTGGGTATGTTACGAATCATTTGGATGTTTGTGTATGAGCAGAAATGGGATTTTTCCTCATGTATGACAGGAGTTACATCCATGGGCCCCTTGATGGAATGAGACTGAGAAATGCATGGCTATGCTTGGTAGAGTCAATATGTGATATTGAGCTCACCAATTTTTAGACAGTCTCCTCTGGATCAAGAAATTGGGATTGAATAATTATGAGGGTGACACGGTCCATGCCTCTAGTTCTATCCTGATGTAAAGGACAAAGGGACATGACAACACTGATAAATTGGTCATGACAGGCTTGTTGAGTTATGAACTCTTATTGCTTGGGCAACCATGATGTATTGCTAGATGCCGCTCATTGTTTGTGAGACTTTTGTTGATACTTTGAAATAAAGTGGGAGACTGTTGGAGTTTCTGAGATGATCTTAAAGCAATCAACAGTTAGTCTTGATGCCAACGCAATATGAGCCTATAGGGTCACACATAAAAGCATTTGGAGAAGTTGGAGAAAGGATTGTGTTGGCCTTACTCATATTGGATATGAGTGGAGGACCAATCCTGTGACTACTTGGAATTAAGTTGAGTATGTCAATGGGTTTATACATGACATATTCAGCTAAAGGGTTTAACCGAATTGTGTCAAATTAGGCTAATGTGATTAACCGAATTATGTTGATTTGACTAATGAAATTCGGCTAATATGATTAACCAAATTTATTACAGATTCGACTAAAGAGTTTAGCCGAATCAGGTCCGTTCGATGAAAGGGTTTCGCCGAATTTAAATAGCCAAATTCATATAGACGAATTCATCGAAATGGTTTCGCCGAATTCGGTTATAGTGATTAGTCGAATTCGGTTAATTTGATTAGTCGAATTCGGCGAATGTAAATCTGGACATATACTCTGATTTTCCCTCTGGTCTGCGGATAGCCTTTCCTATACCTTGCGTATATAAAGGCATGCGATTAGGTCTTCGATACATGGTTTTAGACTTAGTCTTTTTCACGATTTAGAAGAACTGCCGACCGGGACTGTTCCGCGCGAGGGCACGTTCTTCCCGTCTGCCGAACGTGTTCCGTTGCCGCTTCTCGCCGCCGTCAGTCGCCGCCTCCTCTGGATCGGATCTAGCAGTCCGTGAGGACGTTGAGAGCTTCCATCTCTGACCTAGTTCTTGTACGACAAGAAGCTAGGGTTCTCCATCGTTCCTGTGGATCGCTGTAGAGGAGCCGATACATTTTGGTTCTTTGAACTCAGATTTCAGATTTCTCTTTGGAGCACCTTGGTTGAGTGTTGACTCAATCCCGCAAAGGTACTTTGTATTTCGATTTGCTTATTCTCTTGAATCACGAAAACCGCAAGATCCGTTAGCTTCTTTTGGGTTGTTCTTGTTATTTCCGCTGCGCAAATGTGATATGTAATCCCTTCTGAGGGTATAAAAAACCCAACAGTTTTTCCCAACAATCTCCCCATATTTATCTTAACAAATTTTACAGTTTGCTCAAAGTGATTTTACACATTTCTTTGCATAAAACAAAAAAAACATACATTCAAGGCAGTATAGACATATGAAAGATACACACTGAAATCATAACCCATGTTATTCAATTGTCAAGAAGTATATCAATCACCATATCTATTTTCCAGGAAGTGTAGAACTTAACAAAGTACCTGATCCTCACTGCTCTTTCTCAGTAGTTCTTCTTCTTCTTGACAATACTTTTACTTTCCTTTGGACAATGTTCAGAGACTCATCATCTTCTGTAGTAGCATCTTTAGGAAGCTCCCCCTGAATCTCTTTAGCTTGTTGGGAAGCTTCCTGAGCTATCTTTGCCACCTCATCTAGCAGATTGTCATTCTGAGGCTTCTCCTGATCAGCTGATGTACTTACAGATTCCATTTCTATATCCAAGTTCCTTTGAACATCTGGGGTAGGCTCCCCCTGAATTACTGGAAGCTCCCCCTGCTTTGTTGCTTCTACTCTTTCTTACTCATTTTGCTTTTCTAGAGCAGACTCCCCCTGATCTGCAGGCTCCCCCTGAATCTGTGCACCTTAAAAGGTGGTCACTTTGTCAGGAGAAGGCTCATTATTAGCATCCCCTTTATCATGTCCACTCTTTTCAAGGACAGGTCCTTCTTCCTCCAATATGTTCTCCCCCTTCTTGACCTTGCTGGCCTGAGAGGTTAAGAACTCTTTTGTAACCATGGAGGAAGACATAAACTCTTTGAGACCTAGGAGGGATCTTTTTGAGTCTAATAACTCAGCCTCCATTTGGGAGTACTTTCTATCAAACTTTCTTGCCTGGGAGGCCACCAAGTCAGCAAATGTGGAAGATGCAAGGGCCATAGCCTTATAAATGACTTGCTCAAGGTCAACTGGTGGAATATGAGATGTAGAAGGAGGAGGTGATGGAGGAAGATCTTCCTGGATGAGGGAGAGTGGGTGGTAAATATCATGTGAGAAATGTATTGACGTTGGTGGAGGTAGAGCAAGCTAATGATCAGGAATGAGGGTGGATGGTAATTGATGGAATAACTGAAGAGATGACTCTGTTACTGAAGGGGATTGAAGCTGTTGTTGTTGTTGTTGTTGTTGAGGGGGATCTGGAATAGTGTCCAGTGGAGGTGGAGAGAGAGGAGGAGGTATATTCTCCCTTGGTGGGTCTGGTATTTGCCACTGAGGCTCTTGAGGAGAAGTAGGAGAGAGAGGAGGTGAAGCTGGAGCTTGACCAGGCTTTAAGATTTGCCTGGTCCACTTAGAGAATATTCCAATGTTTATTCTCTTCCCTGGTGGAATTGGCACACCCTTAGACTTGCACACTGCTGGGTAGTGGTAAAGCAGTATCTGACTCATGATTCTCATGAAAGCATTTTCCTTATGGGCATATTTATGCCCAATCATTTTCAACAGGCACCTTCCCTAATTTATCTTTTTCTTAAGGTCTAGAACTCCCATTATTTGTAGCTGCTGCTTTGGTATAGCATCATGAGCAGATATTTTGCAGAGCAGCACCTTCCCCACAATGTCAGCCAGGAATCTGTATTCTTCTCCCAGATCAATCTTCTTGCGATTGATTGCTTTCTCCTAGCTGAACTGCATAATATTTAAAGATTTCTTAGTCTCTTCCCCTGTCAGCTCATCAGAGTCGCTCCCAGTTGGAAGGTCAAAAGTCTGACACAACAATTCCTTTGTGATGTGAATGTCTGTCTCAGAAACTTTCCCATTAAGGGAGCCATCTTCTCCTATCAGTACCGACTCTTTAAATTCAGCTAGTTTTATATCGAGTATCTTGCTCCTGGTGGATATCAGTTTATTAAAGCCAGCACCCTGAAACAAGCCCAGAATTGCTTTGAAACTGTCGGCAAATACGCTGAAAGAATCAACATCCACGTCGAACCCAGAATTAATCTTAGGAGGGGCCATTGAGTGATGGTTCCTACAAAACACACAGAGAAAATGAGAGAGAGAGAACAAGAAAGCAAGAAAGAAAGAAGAGAGAAATTCGAAAACATAAATGTTCCAACGCAGTGATTGCTTAAAAGCAGATGAATCGCCGCAACTTAGGGTTTAGGTCGACACACCGTCGATAAAACATATTATTTTGCGCACAAAACTATGTCAGGATTGCTTCTAGAAGCAATTCTGCGCGCGATGTTATATCAATGTTGCGTCGACTTCTACTTGACGTAACTACGAGATTGGTCAGTAGACCTTAAGTTGACGTAGTCCTGTCGACGTTACGTCAATTTTCAATCGATGCAACTTTGACTTTAGCCAGAGACCAATAATATGGCGCATGCGTTGATAGGAACTCGACGTTGCGTCGAGATCTATTCGCATTGTCTACTCTGAGTGCTTCTTGACGCTGGCGTCGAGTAAAAGTCGATGGTACGTCGACTTCTATTCGACACACCATTGAATGAACAGATCTATTTTCTTAGAAAATTCTTGCTGTTTTTCCCAGCAATTATATTTATTGAAAGTAGATTATAACATAATTTTAATATTCATTAGGAAAGGTTCAAGACAGAGATTACTCCCTTGACTAAAACTTGTTCCTCAATCAAAATCTACATCTTTCTTCCCACTCCATTTTCTCATGAGTGAGACCCTACCTAACCCTGCACAGGTAATTCAAACCTTAGAGGGGACCCAGGTTACCATGGGCCCTTTATTTTTACCATTGTAGGGTTCTTTGAAAGAATGGAGGGGTCTTTCATGATACCATTTGGGATGATAAGGAATGGATTTCCCAAACATATTATCTTGATACATGAAGTGAGTATAAAATGTATCTAAATAAAGGAGATCAACAAAATGTTTGATTATCCTAGGTTTTGCTCTAGCCTTTTGGTTGTTGTTATTTGACTTCTCTACATGACTCTTACCTAGGGTTTTTCTTGTTTATTTTGTACCTTCTTAGATTTATCTATCCTATTTGGATGACTGTTGACCTTACTCTTGGATGATGCACTCTTCTCACTTGGTTGGTACTCACTTGGTCTAACAAATGACACTGAATTTTTCCAGGCAGGTTTTCTAGGTGCTTCTATGCTAGTGGAGGGCTTTGCTCCTAACCCTAGGTGATTAAATCTCATAGAGAGATTTTCAGTGATGTCTTTGAGCTTCTGACTCCTCCCATTGATTGAGTCCTCAAGGCCTTTACCTTTGCTAGCTCTTCTTTTAAGTTTATGTTTTCTTCTCTACGTTTAATCAATTCTAACTCTTTATTATTAATTTCATTTGTTTAGTCTTGATTTCATAGGTATATATCATCATTTTTAATGTTCTCTAATTCAGTCCTAGCAATGTCTAGTTCTTTTTCTACCCTAAGATGATCAATCCAGAAATCCTTGAAACATGATTTAAAATCTTCTGAACTAAAATCAAATTCGTCAAAAACAGATACATGATCATCTTCATCATCTGATGACATCCCCAATGCCATCATGTAGGCTGTTACTACTGCTTCTTCATCATCACTCTCAGATGATGAGGAGCTTAATTCTGCTTTAGAATCACTCTATGTTTCAGCAATGAAGCCCTTGGCTTTCTTCTTGTCCTTTCCTCTAAAGGACTTCTTCTTCTCTCCTCTTTGTTGCTGCTTCTATCCCTCTGCTCTTTTGGGCACTCAGGAGAACTGTGCCCAGGCTTATTGCAGGTGAGGCATATAATCTCCCTTCTTGGAGTTTTATCATAATTGGTCTTGAATCTTTCTCTCTTCTTCTTGATTCTTCAGTCTTAACCCATTTCTTGAATCTCCTTGCTAGGAGATTGACCATCTCATCTTCAGGAGTAGAGGGCTCTCCTTCAGTAGCTTTTATAGCTAAGTTCCTTTGGATATGAGCTGGAGTGGTTTCCCTCTCTTCTGACTCAGCCCTATTTTTCAGTAACATCTCATAAGACTTAAGCTTTCCTAGCAAAGCTTCAATTGAGATCTCTCTATGGCATCTGGATTCTATGATTGCCCAGCTCCTTGAATCCCATGAGTTAGGGAAGCAGATGAGAATCTTATCATTAATTTCAGTCAAGGATATCTCCTTGTCCAAGCCTCTGAGCTCATTAATGGTGATACTGAATCTGTCATACATATTAACAACAAATTCTTCAGCTTTCTTTTGAAAGTTCTCATACTGCGATATGAGAAGGGACTTTTTGTCCTTTCTTTCATCAGCACTTCCTTCCACCATTGTGGTGAGTGAATCCCAGATCTCTTTTGCTGATTGACATTCAGCAACCTTCTGGAAAATATCATCTGACATTGTTGATACCAGAATGTTCATGGCCTTGGCATCACAAGCCTTGACCTTCTTCTCAGCCTCTGTCCATTCCTTTCTTGGGACAGACTCTGTTGTTGAGGATTCTCCTGCCTTTTGTCTGACTGGAGCTGGAGGACCTATGAGAAGAACATTATAGATGTCTTCATCAATGAAATTCCTATAAAGCCTTATTCTAGCCTTCTAGAGTGTGAACTTATTCAAGTTATATACTGGAGGACTTGTGGAAGCATAATCCTTAGAGCTCATTTTCTTTAAGAAATATGTTTGTAATAAAGAAATAAGAGTAGGAGGTCTTTTTGATCAAGGTGTTAACCTTTTAATGATCAACCTCCCTCTGATACCAATTGAAAGTGCACAGTGTTCCTCTGATAATCCTCTAGAGGGGAGGGGGGGTGAATAGAGATTTAAATTTATTTCTATTCTATTTGTGCAAGTACAATAAAACCTAAGTATTATGCTTCACCATGATAAATCCCAGAATAAATAACTGCAGTTAAGTAGTGAAAGAAAAAGCAGTAAATGAAATATAAGCTATGAGGGACAACATAGAAAATTGACAATCCAAAAGACACATAATTTTTTATAGAGGTTCCCCAAATTGTGGGTACTCCCCTCTTCTACCACCTAGTAGGGATGCACCACTGTGCATGAGTCTTTTGTTAATGAGACTCTTAGAACCACTAATCTTTTGACAAGGAGATCATGAACCACTAAATCCTTTGAAGAGGGATTAATAAAACTCTTTTATAGAAGGGAATTAGAAAGAGAAAGAAGAAGAGAAAAGGTGTAGGAATTCTGTTATCATAATTCATATGAAGGCTATATGAAGAACAGTCTCTTGAATGTTCACTGGATCTGCTCTTGATTAACTCCTTCTTATGATAGTGATGATTTGCAGGATCTCTAGTTGTCAGATCCTTGTTCTTGTCTTCCAATAGAACTCTAGCTGCTATATGATAGTGTTGAGAAGCATCCTTCGGTTGTTCTGTTGTTCAGGAGAGAGCAGTTCTTTATTCTCTTTTATGTTCTCTATTAGGGATCCTGAGGGAGGAAGGAGAAGAGGAAGCCCTAGAGAAGATGTTGGTCGATTGTGATGAATGCTCTACTTGTCTCTTTCTTCTCTGCCCTTTTATTGTCTCTCTTCAATTTGAATTTTTGTTTCCCTTTCTGGTAAGACCTAAAAAGGTATTTTGCACTGGACAATCTCTTTCTTTCCTTCTTTAATTCCCGACCCGTTCACCAACATTAAGCATGTTTCCAAGAAACCTTTTATCTATCCTCTGTTAATTCTTACTTCCATTTGTGGCAATTAAGGAGCCGTTGGGGAACGGTCTTGAGAGAGGTGGGCCATGAGAGAGGTTCCAAAATGATAGTTGAAAAGGTTTCCCTTTTCAGACTGTATTCGACGTAGCGTCGAATTCTCTTCCTCTCTTATCGATGCAACTTCGAGTTCTTGTACGAGCAGCTTTGAGTTCATCCTTACTCTTATTGAACTCTGCTAGGAGATGTTGCGTTGATAACTTATCGACTTAACCGTCGAGTTGAAAGGCATGTCTCTGAACTTCATTATCTGCGTCGAGATGAAGTCGACGTTGCGCCGACTTTAGATGACTTCGACAGATATTCCCTTCTGCGTCGATTTGAGGTAGAAGTTGCGTCGATTTCTCAAGTTAATTTGACAAGTCCATGACCTCTAAGTCGATATCTATTCGACGTAATGTTGACTTGAGTTACTTTGACAGAAGGGTTGGACCACTTGGACTTCTAGTCAGAGTAGCGTCAATATGGACTCGATGTTGCGTCGAATTCTATTCGGCGCAAATGTTAACTTTGTCCCAATTTTTCTTCTCTTGATTTGGTCTTGACACCGTAGGTTGAGTGTGATATCCTAAGACATCTAATGACCAGATTACCCTCACTATACACTGGGAAATTAAATCCTAAGAGATAAAATCACTTTTAGTGAATTTGTTTAGTTAAATCAAAGGGGTTTTTCCCAACAGATGACATACTGCTATGGGAATGACATTCCATCCCTACAAGCTGTTAAGAATAGGCTAGGTGACTGCTTTTCTATGAAATACTTGGGTGAAGCGACTTATATACTTGGTATTAAGATCTATAGATATAGATCGAAGAAGTTGTTGGGTTTGACCCAGAGTACATACATTGAGAAGGTGTTGAAATGGTTCAACATGCTTGACTCCAAGAGGAGATCCTTACCCATGTCACATGGTGTGAGTATCTTTAAGGACCAGTACCCTAAATCTTTGGAAGATAATGACCGCATGAAGATGATTCCATATGCTTCGACAATTTAGTCAATCATGTATGCACTATTGTGTACTCAACCCGATGTCTTATATGCTTTGAGTATGACTAGCAGATATTAGTCTGATCCTGGTGATGGTCACTAGACAGCAGTTAAGAATATCCTGAAGTACTTAAGAAGAATCAAGGATGCGTTCTTGGTGTTTGGTGGAGAGGAAGAGCACGTTGTAAAAGGTTACCAGAATGGTAGCTTCTAAACTGATAGGGACGACTCAAAATCCCAGTCAGGTTTTGTATTTTGCCTTAATGGAGGGGCTGTGAGCTGGAAGAGTTCCAAGCAAGAGATAATTGTCGATTCAACAATAGAGGCCGAGTATATTGCTACTGCAAATGCGGCGAAGTAGGCTGCCACAACCCATATTTTCTCCAATATATAAATATATTATCAGGGCGAGAGAAAATACGCGTCGTGATGCCACGCCGTGTAGGGGACAACTGCAAATGCTCAGGCGAAACATTCTTCTATTCCTTTTCATAAAAGACTTATATACTTTCACAAAAGAAATCACATTTTATGATTAAAGCATCAGAGACCGTGTCCCTCAGTTTAGTGGATCAGCTAGTCCACAAGTAAAAATATACGTACATACGCAGCGAAAAATACAAGGTTTGATTCATTTTATACTACATGAGCATGAAAGACTAACAACCAGCTAATGATATGCATGTTTCTAAATTTATTATAAGTAGGAAAAAGGAGCTTTTATGATCTTTAAAGTAGGGTGGTATTTGATTGAAACCATGCTATGAACATGAGTAAATGAGCATATTTTTGTATACGTAAGATAACTACTATGCATCCTAACATAAAACATTCCCAAAGAGCAATGCATTAACAACAGTAAGTAGTAATAGCAGGAACAACAAGTGAAGAGTCTACCCCAAAGAAACAAGATATGAGAGTCAACAATCTGACACGAACCCTTGGAACTATCAGAAAAGTAACTGAAGTACACTGCAAAGTCAAGGATAAGTACAAACTAACAAAGCCTCACCAACGAGGAAAAGAAAACAACTACTGCAGTCTGGAAAGACTGCCTGGTCAACTCTAACTGACACTGATCCGAACCTGAGACATTCAAAAGAAAAGAATGCCTCAGCACAAAAGCGCAAGAGGCAGTTCAAACATAAAGTTTAAAGGATTAAGTTTGGAGGGTTACCAATCCAACGAGAGTAACTGCAGATCAACAGCAAACAAGTCATATGAACAATAAGTATAAATAATTTAGCATTATTGACTACAAAAGTGATAAAATCTTGCACTAAGTGCGAGATGTATTCATAGGTTAATCACATATATATATAGTAAAATAAAAGAGACTGATCAGCTCCAAAAGATGAATGAATCATTCATATCGGGCATAAAATAGTACTGAGGTGGGACTTAGCCATATGCACCCCAACCTACAGTCTGCCACCAATCCACCGGATACAATGATTCACCAATATGCATTGCGGTGGTGGTCATCCATTCCAGCCCAACTAGAAGCCCCAAAAATAACTTATCATAACAAAATATGGCACCACACAAAAACCTGACATCAGGTCACCAAGACGTCACAAAAGAACAAAAAACAGAAATTTCCAGAAAAACAGCCTTACACGACGAATTCGTCGAGACCACTCGTTGCATTCAGCGCAAACACTTGACGAATCATCTACATCACTCGACGAAAATGACTAGATTACTCGACAAAAATGACTAGATTACTTGTTGAAATCAACTAAGCTATTCGACGGTCTTACTCGACGAATTCGACGAGTTTACTCGACGAATTATACATGACTTATTGCAACCACTCGATGAATAAGTTAATTACTCGATGAATTCGACTTGACTACTCGAAGAATTCGACTTGACTACTCGACAAATTCGACTTGACCTCTCACAAACCACTCGACAAATTTACCTTGATCACTTGATTGAAGCCTAAAAACAACAAGGTCTAACTCCACGAAATAAACATACCATATTCATATGACTAAAGAAATTGAAGAGAAGTAGGGAGATAAGGAAGAAACCACCACTTGCCTCAAATCTTCCGAAGACCGGCCTCCAAAGCACTCCATGTCATGGAACGACCGATAGAAGGCCACAAGAAGAAATTTCTGAATGGATGAAAAGTAAGGTTAGAGCTACACCCTTCACTACCAAAAATCCACGAAACTAAAAATATTCACCGCACACGCAAAGAGCTCGGCGAGAGCTTTCCGAATCTATACTCTGGCGAAGATTTCGTGCACTAGAGCTGCCACGGTGTCGATCGAAACATTCTCGGAGGCACGCCGATCTCCTCTCTCGCGCGACTCTGGTTCAGTTCGGGTAAGAAGAAGACAGAAGAGGGGAAGAAATATAACCTAATCCTAAGGTTTTTTTATAATAGGAAATATATATATTTATATATATATATATAAAGTAATAAAAATAAAAAATCTTTAAAAATTTACCGGGCTCTCAAAAATGCTCGAAACGCAACGAAACTTCACGAACATGCTTAAAATTAATTAATTTAATTTTCTAAAGTCTAAAATCTCAATTCCTGTTGGTTTCAAAACACGATCAAATTGACCGAATGGACGCAAAATTGCACGATTTCAGCGCACCGTAAAACTCCGTGCAAACGTAACGCCCTTACGACAATATTACGTCATTAATAAGATTGAAATAATTATCAAAAATCCAGGGGTGTTACAGACACCCCCTCCCTAAAAGGAAGTTTCATCTCGAAACTTGAAATGTAATCTAAACTTAAAAGACATAAAGAGTTAACTACAATTCACTGATATGCACCGAAGAAGAACTAAGAGAACAGATGAGGGTGAGATTCCTTCATAGCAGATTCAATCTCCCAAGTTGCGCTTCTGAAGTCCTGATTTTGCCAAAGAAGCTTAACCATAGTGATTGTCTTCCTTCGCAACACTTTATTCTACATCTCCAGAATAAGGACAGGCTCTTAGACATATGAAAGATTGGGCTGCAACTGGGGCATAGAGTCAAGGACATGATGATCACTAAGTACACACTTTTGCAACTGGCTCACCTGAAACACATCGTGAATGCTAGGGAAATAAACAGGCAACTACAGCCTATAAGTTGACACTCCGATGCACTCAACATTCTGGAACGGTCCCACATACCTGGGGTCAAACTTATGGTTCCTTCCAAATCTCTTAACTCCTGAAATTGGAGAAACTTTTAAGAAAACCATGTCCCCAATTATGAACTCCAAATCAACCCTTCGCCGATTTGCATACTTGTCATAATGCTCCAGAGCTACGCGAAGCTTCTCACGAATAAGCATCACAGTGAAACTCATCTCTTCCAAGGCTACTGGTCCTAACAATGGACTCTCACCAACCTCATCCCAAAATAGGGGATTTCGACAACGCCTCCCATGCAAAGCCTCAAAGGGAGCCATCTGCAAACTTTCTTGATAACTGTTATTGTAAGCAAACTCCATAAGTCCAAGACACTTGTACCAGGCTCCAACATGGTCCAGAGTATAGCATCTAATCATATCCTCCACAATCTTATTCACCATCTCCGTCTGACAATTTGTCTGCGGATGATAAGCGGTAGAATACCTAAGGTCAGTGCCCAACGCTCCATGCAAGATCTGCCAGAAACAAGACATATACCTAGAATCCCAATCTGACACGATACTTACTAACACACCATTCAATTTGATGACCTCATCCAAATAAAACTCTGTTATTTTCTCCATGGAATATCCAATCTTAAAATGCACGAAGTGAGCACACTTCGTCAATCTGTCCATAATAACCCATATAGCAGCATGCCCTTAGGGAGACCTCGACAAACCGGTAATGAAATCCATAGAAATACTCTCTCATTTCCAACTTGGAATATCCAAAGGTGTCAACTTACCTCCAGGCCTTTTATGATCTGCCTTGACATGTTGACAGGTATAACATTCTGATACGAACTTTGCTATATTACTCTTCATACCTGACCACAAAATAATCTGCTTCAGATCTCAGTACATATTTGTAGAACCAGGGTGATTGGCAATACTAGAACCATGCGCTTCATCACAAATCTTTGCCCGAATATTCTCGATGGCGGGAATACAATATCTACCAAGGTACTTCAAGGTACCAACCTCATCAATTGAGAAATCCAGCAATTCCCACTTTTTGGTTCTACATCGTTGTGCTGCAAATCCAGATCATCTTTCTGATGTAACCTCATAAGTGAAATCCATGAAGGCTCTTTGACTTCTAAGCTAGTCGACACGACACTATTTCTAACAGATACATTCATTAACAAAAACTCCTCTGCCAAGGAATGCACAGAAAGGTTGAAGATATGCGTGGTATTTCTCCTCAAGGCATCGGCCACCACGTTAGCCTTTCCCGGATGATAAAGGATATCAACCTCATAGTCTGCAACATACTCCATCCACCTACGTTGATGCAAATTCAGCTCCTTCTGAGTGAACACATACTTCAAACTCTTATGATCCATACAAATCTTGCATGACACTCCATACAAAAGGTGTCTCCATAGCTTCAAAGCATAAATGACTGCTGCGAACTCCAAGTCATGCGTAGGGTAATTTCTTTCATGAACCTTCAGTTGTCTTGATCCATACGCGATCACTTTTCATTCTTGCATCAGGACGCATCTGAGTCCAACATACGAAGCATCCATATAAACAGCATACTCCACTCCCTCAGTAGCAAAGTCAAAACAGGAGCGGTGCACAAATGCTTCCTCAATTCCTAAAAAGCTTCCTCGCAATCATTGCTCCAAATGAAAGTTGCACTTTTCTGTGTAAGCCTAGTCAATGGCGCAGACAACACTGAAAATCCTTGCACGAATCTCCTGTGGTAACCTGCCAACCAAAGAAACTCCTTATCTCTTTAGGTGTTGAAAGCCTTTTCAAATCCAAAAACAGCAGCTATCTTTGTTGGGTCTACAGAAATACCATCCTTACACACAATGTGACCCAAGAAGGACACTTGAGAAAGCCAAAACTCATACTAGCTCAACTTTGCATACAACTTGTGCTCCCTCAAATTCGGCATCACCAAGCGTAAATTCAAAGTGTGCTCCTCAGCACTTCTAGAATACAATAGAACGTCATCTATAAAAACAACCCCAAACTGGTCTAGGAAATCCATGAATACCATATTCATCATGTCCATAAAAGCAGAGGGTGCATTCTTTAATCCAAAAGACATCGCCAAGAACTCAAAATGCCCATAACGGGAACGAAAAGCAATTCGCGGAATGTCCAACTCATGGATCCTCAACTGATGGTGGCCTGAACGAAGGTCAATCTTCGAGAACACAAAGCTACTCCGCAATTGATCAAAATCTTCAATCCTAGGCAGCGGATATCTGTTCTTAATAGTTACCTTATTTACCTCCCTATAATCTATGCACAATCTCATCGAACCATCCTTCTTCTTTACAAAGAGAACTGGAGCACCCCAAGGCGAAGAACTATGCCTAATAAAATGACGTTGCAATAATTTGTCTAATTGGGTATGCAGTTCTTCCAACTCACGCGGAGCCATACATTAAGGTGCCATCGCAATAGGACTAGTACTAGGCTCATGGTCTATAACAAACTCTACATCCTCAGGAGGGAGACCAGGAAGACTAACGAGGAAAATATCGAGAAACTCTCTGTTGAAAAATTTAGACGTCCGCAGTGAAGTAATAATGCAGAACACTTCAACAGAATCCACAAGCATGACAATCAATGACAATGGGAAGACAGAATAATGCTCTTGTATTAACTATCTCTTTACAGCTCGAGACATACATTGCGAGACATGATTCATAAGAATCACAGAGGAGAGAAGCATAAGACAAAAAACAAGCCGCCTGTGAACTGCCTAAGCAGTGATCACTAGACCGCTCGAACAGGCAAGCCACACGACTATCCCTGAGACCGCGCAAACAGAGCACAACCCACAACTGTCAGCCTACAATCACAGATCGCACAACCTGCTGCATTATTCAACTGCTGAAAACAACTGCTGTCCGCACTTCTTGATCGCCTAGACCGCACGGTCTCTAGATCACAGAAGAACCCGCGAACACTTGACGAAGAACTGCTTCCTGATGCGAGACTGCAACTCAAGATTGCCCGACCACTTAAGGCCGCCTGATCAACTAAGTACGTTGCACAGTCCAAGAACTCTGAAACATAGTTCGCACAGACAGACTGCTGCCATACTAGTTTATTCAAAGCTGGAAAGAAAGGAGAATGCTGAAAGTGACTGCTAACCGCTAACCTACGAACAGAACAATCCGGCCAGGCAACTCAAACCGTGCGACCTCAAAGTGAGACCGGCACAATAAAGCCAACTTAAGTTCTTACATTTCTTGCGTATCAATGGCTACCCCGTCATTCCTATTTATAGGCAAACAAATGAATGTCATCACCGCCCCGAGGGATACAGTCACCTTCCTTATTGAAGCACGCAATCTCTAGAACCAAACCGCGTGGTCTCTTCAAGACCTTATTACACTTAAGCAAAACTGTCTAAGACAGCTTGCCAAGAATAAACCGGCAGACCGCCAGGTCTCTTGTAAGAATAGACATATGACCATATGACCGATCAGGAGAAAACCGCCAGAAATGAGCTCATACAACCTGCCCGGACTATTATAAGATCGGAGCCACATAAACATCCTGACATAACAACCTGTCTGCCTTAACGAACTCATGCAGACCTCAGTAATAGACCACAGAAGAGACCTCTAGTACAAGACCGCCCGGTCTAAACCAGAATAGGATACTTGGGCAGGCAACCAAACATAGGCTGCCAACACCAGAGACACACGACCACACCAGCCAGGTCGCCACACCGAGCTCGCGGATTCCAGAAGTAAACCACAACACAGGTCACGTGGTATCTGCGGTCTCCAAGAATAGACTGCCCGGACAGTCCACTTCCACTTCAAAAATTTAACACTCCCCCTTGAAGTGGGAGGTGGAAGTCAGCCCAAGTAGAATCCTTAACCGTGTGAATGGTTCCTTTGACAACGGCTTTGTAAATATGTCAGCGACATTATCCTTGCTCTGCACATGCTCAACCATAGGAGATTCCTCCAACACCTTCCCCCGAATGAAATGATGTTGAATCTCTATGTGCTTGGTTCGCGAATGACAAACTGGATTATTTACCAGTTTGAGGGCACTCTCATTGTCACCCTGAAGCAGAGTAGGACCATGCACCTCCCTATGAATGTCCTCCACAAGCCTCCTAAGCCAGATGGCTTCCTGAGCTGCCAAAGCAGAAGCTTTGTATTCCGCTTCCGTGGTAGAGACACACACAGAATCCTGCTTCTTGTTGCACCATGATATAGCTGTAGAGCCTATCATAAATACGTATCTGGAAGTCAATCTACGATCATCTGAATCTCCTCCATAATCAGCGTCCATGTATCCATGCAAGAAAAAGCCCGAGTCCTTCCCATATAAGAGACCCAAATCAGAGGTGGTCTTGACATACTTCAAAATGCTTCTCGCCGCCATCATATGAGGTTTCTGTGGCTCTGCCATATACTGACTCACCCGGCCAACCGCATAAGCAATATCTGGCCTCGTGATCATCAAATATATCAGACTTCTGACCAAAGCCCGGAACACCAAAGGATCAGAAAGAACCTTCCCATCATCACGTCGAAGATGAATACCAACCACCAGTGGAGTAGAGCTTCTCTTCCCCCCTTCCATGATGAATCGCTTCACAATTCGTTCTGCGTACCCCTTTTGGGAAACAAGCATTCTGCCCTCTTTCCTCTCCACTTCGAGTCCAAGGAAATAGGGGAGCTCACCCAAGTCCATCATCTCAAATCTGAAGCTAACTCAGCACGAAGCCTAGCTACCTCCACTTCAGAATTCCCCGTGATGATCATATCATCAACGTATAGCAGCACCAAGACCTGAAGCTCCCCCGTCTTTTTTACGAATAAGCTCGAATCAGAATCAGAGGCCAAATATCCATAGAACTGGAGGTATTCTGCAATCTTGCCATACCATGCCCGAGGCACCTGCTTTAAGCCGTAAAGAGCCTTCTTGAGCTTACACACATATCTTGGGTGCTCTTCGGAAATATAACCAGGTGGCTGATCCATGAAGATATCCTTTTCAATCTCGCCATACAAGAAAGCATTCTTCACGTTGAGTTGCCAAATCTTCAATCCTTGGCAAGCTGCAAATGCAATCACCACCCGAACTGAAGTCATTTTGGAAACAGGGCTAAAAGTTTCTTCATAATCCTCGCCATATTTCTGAGAAAACCCTCGAGCTACAAGGCGAGCCTTGTACCGCTTGATACTACCATCAGCCTTCTTCTTCAACTTGAAAACCCACTTGCATGTCATCGGAGTAACACCCTCAACCTTAGGCACCAAGTCCCAAGTTCCATTCTTTCAGAGGGCAGCAATTTCTTCATCCATGGCCCCTTCCCACTCCTTGACTCCAACGACATTTTCAAAACAAGACGGCTCTCTCTCATCCAAGGGACCTGTGAAGAAACATGAGACGAAGCTCACCAAGTTTCCTCCCATAACCGATCTGGTGGAATAATGGTCCTCTTGGAACTTCTCAGAGCTTTACTCTGATCCACCTCTTCCACTGCAACTTCTGGACTAGCTCTTCTCCTGGGCACACTTGGAGCATCGCTCCCCCTGATTCCAGAACCTGAAGTACCTGACCAAGAGCTAAAAGCAACTGGAACATCTGAAGACACAGGCAACTCCACCAGAACTTTCCTTGCAGCTTCTTCTGGTCCACCATCTACCCTGCTTCTTTGTAACTCAACAGAAGAGCTACCCTGGTATGATGTCAGCTCGTCAAATACCATATCCCTTGAGACAATAGCTCTCTGTGTCTCTGGATCCATCCATCTCCAACCCTTCTTCCAATCGTCATAACCGATGAAGATTAGCTTCCTTGCTTTCGCATCTAGCTTCATTCTGAGGGCATCAGGAACATGCACGTAGTAGGTAGATCCAGACACTCTAAGGTGTTCCACCATGGGATTTATCTTGAACATCAACTCATGAGGGGTCTTCATGTTGTTGGGACTAAGAAGCATCTGATTGATGACATTGGTTGCACAAGACATTCCCTCTGCCCAGAAGGACTTTGGAATATTCTTGGCATGAAGCCAACACTTGCAGGACTCCGTCAGATGACGGATCTTCCGCTCTGCAACACCATTCTGTTATGGAGTTTGATCATAAGAAAGCTCTCTCTGGATGCCATGCTTTATGCAGAAGTTGAAGAATGCATTGGAAGTAAACTCCCCTCCAGTGTTGGTTCTGGACTTCTTGATCCGCAGATTAAGCCGACCCTCCACAAGCTCCTTGAACTCCACAAACTTCCCGAATGCTTCCGACTTCTCCTTCAGAAAATATACCCAAGTATATCTAGTGAAATCAAAAATCAAGACCAGCATATACCTGCTGCCTCCAAGACTGGCATTCTAGGTAGGTCCACACAGATCACCATGAATAAACTCCAATGGCACCTTGCATCTGCTTTGTGACTTGTCGAATGGAAGGTCATGAGCCTTGCCATATTGACATCCTGCACAAACGTGACCATCACCGAAGGATGACAAACTAGGCAAACTTCTTACAAGGCCTCTTCCTGCCATAGATTTCAACTTGTCTGTCCCAACATTCCCGAGTCTTTCATGCCAGATCGCAACACTATCATTAGTCCTCATCTTATCAACATAGGAACTTGTTGATAACACAAACAAGTCCTTCACCCTTCTACCAACATGAGTGACTTCAGCATCCACCGCTGACACATTTCGAAGAAACTTCACATCTGTGGACCAAACAGAACATGATAGCCAGCATCAACAGCGTTGGTCATTGAGAAGAGGTTTTTATTCATCCCCAGAACATGATAGACACTCTTAAATGTAAGAGTACCTCTATCTCCGTCCAAAGAAACTACACCCTCCTTCTCTACTGCATGTATAGTATCATCAGTAGTAATGATATCATCATTTCCTGTGTATGCCTACAAAGAAGAGAACTTGGATTCATCCTCGGTGAGGTGATGACCACACCCAGAATCCACTATCCAATCATCCTGATAGTTGATGGACATCATAGCCCGAACACACATACCCGTCATGAAAGCTCCATCACCCGATCTATCCTCTGCATTGGAACCAACCTCCTTCTTTCCTGTAGCATGCCCTGGATGAAGATTGACTCTACAGTCCTTCGTGAAGTGACCAAGCTTATTGCACCTGAAGCATCTAGGTCCTTCCTTCTTCTTCCCATCATGCTTAGGAGCATAGTGTTGGACATGTGTGTCACATCCCTTTGTTTGAGAATAACAAATCCCATATTGTATTTGATCTTGCTTGTCGTGTGTTTATAGTGTGCAGAAACTATAGGTGCAATACTCCACAGGTAGAAAGTAGCTAAAATCTACTTTCGGAAAGAAGAACTACCGCCAGCGCTAGTGATACCGCCTGGTGCTAGCGCTACCACCTGGCGCTAGCTCTAGTTCGTGCCACAACGCCACACCGTGATTGTTTCGTAACCGCTCCACACGAACGCTACCGCAGGCGCTAGGAGCTACCGCATGCGCTATCTCCATGTTCTATAAATTGATGGCTTCTCTCTCGTTTTGCTTAGAGCTTCCTGAGAGATTACTTGTGCTAAAATTCCAGAGTTGTTACTCTGCCGAAAGTTCATCTCCCACTCAAAGCCAAAGAAGATTTCTGGAGAAGGAAGCCGTCAGGCTACATCTGAAGAATGATTGCTACAACCTCGCTTATGCTACATCGATCCTTCAACCTCATCTTCAGAAATCTCATAGAGGGAGTTCTTGTTATTTACATTATTTCATTATTGTAATTTTTGTAGTAAAATCGCCTTGTGTTGGCGACTAGGTCATTGCGCGGCTTAGGGGGTAATTCACCGCGTGAGTTGACGACTAGGTCTAGGAGATTAGATCTAGGGGGTGCTCGAGGCCATATCTGAGGAAGGATTGGCTAGAGCGGCTTGAGACCATATCCGGGGTAGGATTGGTTAAAGCAAACTGGTTTGTGGGGATACAAGTCGATATAGAAAAGGAAAAGTTATTAAAATTTGTACGCCTCCGATTTCTAGCGATATTGAAATCAAATTTATGTAAACACTTATTTATATAATACAATCATGTCTCTATTTGTGTTTACTTGATTTCTCTCATTTGGCATAAATTTTATTATTGCAAATTACTTTTTGCTAAATTGTTATTTTGTTCTCTTGTTAACTTTAAAACAATATAGTAAATTGCTTAATATTACAAAAAGAATTTTATTCCCTTATTCACCCCCGCCGCCTCTAAGGGCGCTTATCGATCCAACAAGTGGTATCAGAGCCAGGTTATTCCAAATGGTTTAAAAAACCAGGAATAATGGCGTCTTATGATCTCCCTTTTTCCGAGGGACAGGGAATTAGTAGACCTCCACTATTTACTGGGTCAGATTATAATTATTGGAAAAATAGGATGAGATGTTTTCTTATGACCCTAGATATTGAGGTTTGGAATATGGTAGAAGAGGAATGCTCTCCTCTTACAATTGTTGTTGGAGAAGTAACATTAGAAAACCTAAGGATAAGTGGGATTATAGGGATAACCTTAAATGCAAAAATAACGCCAAGGCAATGAATGCTTTATTTTGTATATTAGATAGAAATGAATTTAATAGAATTTCCACTTGTACTACTGCATATGATATTTGGAATCATTTGGAAATTACTCATGAAGGTACATCGCAAGTTAAAGATTCAAAGCTTTTCCAACCAGAGTCAGAATATAAAAAGTTCCGGATGGATGAAAGTGAAGATGTTGATGCTATGTACACGCGCTTCACCAAGATCATCAATGCCTCCAAAGTTCTTGGAAAGACCTTCTCCAACGGCGACCTGGTCTGAAAGATTCTTCGATCCCTTCCTCCAAAATTCAATCTCAAGGTAACGGCTATCTCGGAGTCGCACGATCTAAGAAATCTCCAAGTTGAGATCCACATTGGGAATCTCAAAACCCATGAGGTAGAACTCAAGATCCAACACGATGAATACAACAAGGAGCCATAGAAGAAGGCGTTGGCACTAAAATCAAAGAAGGAGTGCCAAGAGGATGAGGATGAAGATGAAGAAATCCTTTTGGTAAAGAACTTCCGAAAGTTCTTGAGAAATCTGGAAAGGAGTAACACCTTCCGGAAATATTTCCAAAAGGAAGGAAGATGGAAAGGGTCATCTTCAAAGAAGGAAAAGGAGAGCGATGATGAAGAAGAAAGACCTTCACCAAAATGCTATCATTGTAGGAATACCGGGCATATTCAGAGCCAGTGCCCAAAATTTTTGAAGGAGAAAAAGGAAAAATGGCACAAAGGGAAGGAAAAGAGGAAGGTGCTAAAAGCAAAAACATGGGACGACTCTTCCACCTCCGAAGAATCAAGTGGGTCTTCATCAAGCGAAGATGAGAAAGAAAGCATGTGCCTCATGGGACATGGAAACGATGACGACGATGCCAGTGTTCTTAGCGACACTGACGTAACTCCTCCCACTTATGATGAACTTTTCAATAAATTTCTTGAAACTTGCAAAGCTTTTGATGAAAATATGAAAGATTGTATTTTATTAAATCGGGAAAATGAATCCTTAATTAAAGAAAATCAAAAGCTTTCCAAACAATTAATTATTTTAGAAAAAAGAAATGTCTCTTACCAAGAGTGTGATCACTCCATTAAGATGTCAAAGGATATTGAAGATTCTCTTTCTAAAGCCCTCTCCCATGCCAAAATTCTAACAAAAGAGAAGGGGGAATTAGAAAGAAAATTAGAAGCCTCTCTTGTGCAAGTAAAAAATAATAAAAAAAGGTTTTGAAAATAGGTGTGTAATGCTATTGAAAGAAAACTCATCACTTAAAGCACAAGTTCATGATCTCACCATGGCCATTAAAAAATTTGGAATAGGCCAAAAATCACTAGAAATGATTTTAGGGAACCAGTGCCACGGGTCTGGAAAATTTAGGCTTAGATATCTAGGTGAAGGCTACCGCCCGACGCTAGCCACTAACGCAGGCGCTAGCACCTCATACAAGAAGCCTGGATTTTCTTTTTCAAAATGTCTTTCCTCTACAAAATTGATTCCTTCAAGCAAGAAAATATTCTAGAAAAGGGTATCAACCCCCTTTATTACGCGTGAAAACGGTTATAGGTTTGGTCACACGTCTAGTTCTTGTAGGAAATTAAAACAAATTACTTTAAAGCAAATCTGGGTACCTAAGGCTTCCACTTATTCTATGGGTGGTACCACTAGGGTATCCAGATCTTTACTCTCATCTTCTTTCTAGATGTGCAGGCAGGCTAAGGAAAATGAAGACGTGTGGTACATGGATTCTGGATGCACCAAGCACATGATGGGCAATAAAGCAAAGTTCCTCAGCCTAGAAAGGAAGAAAGGAGGGATCGTGACGTTTGGCGATAACGGAAAAGGAAGGATCATGGGAATTGGTACATTTGGTAACGAATCCCTTACTATATCTAATGTTCTTTATATGAAAGGGCTAAAACATAATCTTATTTCTATTATTCAATTATGCGATAAAGGATTAGATGTTTTATTTGAATCTTCCACTAATCTATTCAAAATATCTAATCCTACTACAAAAGATATTTTACTAACTGCACCAAGAATACATAATATTTATTTAGTTTCGTTTCATGATCTTTTTAAATCATCTGTAAAATGTTTTATCACTAAAAATGATGAATTAGAACTTTGGCATAGAAGGCTAGGACATGCTAGCACAAAACTTATTGTAAAACTTGCCAAAAGAGATTTAATTAGAGGATTGCCTAGATTAAATGGGAATTTACCTTCACTATGTTCACCTTGTCAAAAAGGTAAAATTACAAAATCCTCTTTCAAAAGTAAAAATATTATTTCTACTTCAAGACCCTTGCAATTAATTCATATGGATCTTTTTGGTCCCATTAGCACCGCAAGTCTTGGTGGTAGATTATAAACATATGTTTTAATAGATGATTTTTCAAGATATTATTGGACAATATTTCTCTCATCCAAATCTGATGCTTTTTGCGAATTTTCAAAATTATGTACTCGTATTCAAAATGAAAGTGATTTAAAAATTAAATGCATTCGCTCGGATCATGGAGGAGAATTTAAAAATGAAAAATTTACTTCTTTTTGTGATATGTTAGGCATAAAACATGAGTTCTCTGCACCACGCACACCACAACAAAATGGTGTTGTAGAGAGAAAGAATATGACACTTCAAAAACTAGCACGCATTATGTTATATGAATATAAATTGCCTAAGTCCTTTTGGGCCGAAGTCGTTAATACATCATGTTATGTTATAAATAGAATCATGCTTCGCCCATCTCTTAATCACACACCATATGAACTCTATTTTCAAAAGAAGCCTAACGTACCTTACTTCAAAGTTTTTGGTTGTAAATTTTTCATTTTAAATACTAAAGATAGCTTGGGAAAAGTTTGATGAAAAATGTGATGAAGGAACTTTTCTTGGATATTCTTCAAATAGTAAAGCTTATAGAAATTTTAATAAAAGAACTAGAAAAGTTGAAGAGTCGATTAATAAAATTTGATGAGCTTGTTCTTTGTGTAAAAAGACTTTCCGCGGGGAAAGAGGATGATCACTTACCACCTTGGGAGCATGGTGATGAGGAACCTTCCAATGAAGAAGAAGAGGAGGCCAAGGAAGATGAATATGTACATCCAAGTGCCTTTAAATTCACAAAGGATCATCCACGGGAATTAATAATTGGTGAACCGACAATCGGGGTAAGAACTCGCTCTTCTCTTCATGAATCTTATTCAAATATTAGTTTTGTTTCCAAATTGAACCAAAAAACGTTTCAACCGCTTTAAATGATGAATTTTGGTTTTTGGCTATGAATGAAGAGTTAGAACAATTTGAGCGACATAATGTTTGGAAATTAGTAGAAAGACCATCTAATTGTTGGAGTTGGGGAACACTTCTGGTCAGTGTTCGTCGAACGGCATTCGACGATCGGAGAAACGTTCGTCGAACTCCTCCTGCACTTGACGAACCAAGAAGGGTTCATCAAACGGCTTTCGACGAACAGAGAAGGGTTCGTTGAACTCCACCTGCGGTCGACGAACGGGTCCTTGCCTCAGCGGCTCGTCGAACGGGAGAGGCCTGCGTTCGACGCTTGATGCCTGCGCTCGACGCCTGCGTTCTGCGCTCGATGCCTGCGCTCGACGCCCGCGTTCGATGCTAGATGCATGCGCTTGACGCCTGCGCTCGACGCCTACGTTCTACGCTCGACGCCTGGTGTTCATGCTGTCTCAGCTGGTTTCGTCTCAGCGGATGTTATTGAACCGTCTCAGCGGAGGTTTGGTCTGAGCCCAGTTTGGCGCCCAATTTAAAGGGTGCGTAACCCTGGTTTATGGTTAAGGTCATTAAGTCCAAGAGAGTGCAATAGTGATTTTGCGCGGTGTTCTTTGGCAGCGATTCCTCTGTTCTTGTCTGAGAGGGTTGTGTGAGGTAGGATCAGTTTTGATCCTTGTAACCTTGTAAGCTGTAATCCGTCTTGGTGATAAGAACAAAGAGAAGAGGAAGGGGAGAGGGGACGTAGCCCGGCTTGGGTGAACCTCTGTATATCTGTGTATCTTCTGTGATTGATCTGTGTTTTGTATTTCGATTTCTTTCGAATTTCTCATCTTGGCATACCCTATTTCTTTACATTTGGTATCATAGCCAGGTTCTTGATCCTAGAAATGGGTTCTGGCAGCGTGCGAATCGAGATCGAGAAGTTTGACGGAAGTCGATTCGATCTATGGAAGATGAAGATGGAAGATATGTTGATTGATCGAGATCTATGGTCTGTGATCGAAGATGATCCTCCCATTCCTAAGATAGCAGAGAAGGATGCGAGCGCATCGAAGGGAAAATCTGCAGACGCGACTACAGATGGTGCAGCGGAGGCGGCGGCTTGGACGAAAACCGATCGGAAGGCTAAGGGCCTGATCCGGTTATTCCTAGCAGATTCAATCTTGACTAACGTCGTGGAGGAGACTTTGGCATGAAGTCTGTGGCGAAAGTTGGAATCCCTCTACCAGAGCAAGTCCCTGGTAAACAAATTGCTCTTGAGGAAGAAATGGTATAAACTTCGAATACGTGAGGGCGATTCGTTTTCAGAGCACTTGACTCAATTCAATACCATTGTGAGTCAGTTAATCTCTATCGGTGAGAAGATCTCGGATGAGGATAGAGCCATCACCTTGTTGTGCTCACTGCCAGATTCATGGGACAATCTGATTGTCCTGATTGGGGGAGGGGAGACAAGGAACTGTCATATGATACTGTATGTGCAGCTCTTTTATCTGAGGAGACCAGGAGAGGAGGCTCTGAGGCGACGAGCAAAGGTGCCTTGAGTGTATCTAGATCCCGTCCTCAACGAAGGGAGAACAAGCATGGTGGATATCGAGATAAGTCTCGAGGTAAATCCAAGAGCCAGGAGAGGGAAAAGAGTAAGAAGCCTGTTCGGTGCTGGAAGTGCAATGAGACTGGTCATGTGAAGTCTCAGTGTCCGAATAAGGCCGTTCAGAACAAGGAGACACCGACAACATCTGGAATGAAGGAGGGCGATGACGGTGACATGTACATTGCTACCGCGTGCGTGGCACAGTGAGATTCTGATTTATGGTATATAGACACAGGAGCATCATACCACATGACCCCTCATAGGCACTGGTTCTGTGAGTATGAGAGGTTTGACGGTGGAGATGTCATGCTGGGTGATGATTCTGCTGTGCAGATTATTGGGCGTGGCAAGGTGATGTTGAAGTTGTCTAATGGGACCACAAGGTCTCTTCCAAATGTGATGCATATTCCTGGGATGAGCAGGAATTTAATCTCGGTGGGTGCCATGGAGGATGCAGGAGTGCACTTCAGCTGTGACAAGCAAACTTGCAAGATGTCACGGGGGGCAATGGTGATTGCCAATGGAGTAAGACATGGAACACTGTATACTCTGCTTGCTGATACAGTGGTTCCAATTGGGGCTCTTATCTCTGAGAGCCAGTAGGTTGACTAGGAGGAGGTGTTCAGGATGTGGCATCATCGACTTGGGCATATCAGTGAGAAGGGGATGTCGGCCATGGCATCTGGTCAGATGGTGGAAGGGGTGCCTAAGTGCTCCACAAGCCTTGGGTTCTGTGAACATTGCCTGCTTGGCAAACAGACTAGAGTAAGCTTTCGTGGGACGGGCACGAGGGCAACTGAAGTGCTGGAGCTGATTCATAGTGATGTGTTTGGGCCAACTCCAGCTCCATCTCTAGGCGGCGCAAGGTACTATGTGTCCTTTACTGATGACCTCTCACGGTATTCCTGGATCTATTTTCTCAGGTCCAAGTCAGAGGTTCTGGACAGGTTTAAGGATTTTAAGAACCTGGTGGAGAACCAGTTGGAGAGAAAGGTGAAGGTCCTCTGTTCTGATAATGGAGAGGAGTACTGCTCTGATGCCTTTGAGCGGTACTGTACTGAGCAGGGGATTGCACGGCAGAAGACCACACCGTATACTCCAGAGTAGAATGGAGTGTCGGAGAGGCTGAACAGAACCTTGATGGAGAAGGACAGGTGCTTGCTCAGTTGGGCAGGTTTGGGGAAGGAGTTCTGGGCTGAAGCAGTGACGACTGCAAATTACCTGAAGAACAAGTCCCCTACATCTGTTGTGGAGGGATGTACTCCCTTTGAAGCCATCTTCAAGAGAAAGCCAAATTTGGCCTATGCTCGTGTGTTTGGGTGTGATGCATATGTTCACATTCCAAAGGAGAAGAGGGGGAAGCTTGATGTCAAATCTGAGAAGTGCGTCTTTGTGGGTTACAAAGATGGCATAAAAGGGTACAAGATTTGGAACCCTGTGACCAAGACTGTAACATTCAACAAGGATGTGGTCTTTCATGAAACCAGTTCAAAGGCTGTCACACAAGCTGAGAAGGCCAAAGAAGCAGAGAAAGAGTCAGTGGTGGTGGAAGGAAGCTTTGAGAAAGGAGCTACTACTGTTGGGGTTGAAACTGATTCTGAATCAGATGATTTGGAGGTGGTGAGAAGTGATGATGAGTCAGAAGATGAAGCTGAAGAAATTCCACTTCTGAGGAGATCGACAAGGGAAAGAAAGGCACCAGTGAGATATCCCCAATGTGCAGTGGCTGCACAATGTTGCATGAGTATGTTTGGTCAAGATCCAATATCTGCCAGAGATGCTAGATCAATGGCTGATTCAAATTAGTGGGAGCTAGCCATGGTGGATGAAATGGAGTCTCTGAGGAAGAATCTGACTTGGAGTCTGTGTAAGATTCCAAAGGGGAGGAAGGCCATTGGAAGTAAATGGGTCTTCAAGAGAGGGTGAAGGGTGATGGCTTTGTGGAGAAATACAAGGCAAGGTTGGTTGCAAAGGGATTCTCCCAGGCCGAAGGTGTTGATTATGATGAGATCTTCTCACCGGTAGCCAAGATGACATCGATCAGACTGGTTCTCTCTATTGCGGCAGCGCATGATCTAGAGATCGATCAGATGGATGTGAAGACGGTGTTTCTTCATGGTGATCTGGAGGAGGAGATATACATGAAGCAGCCGGAAGGATTCGAAGCCAAGGGCAAGGAGGATCAGGTCTGCAGGTTGAAGAAGTCCTTGAATGGACTAAAGCAATCTCCGAGGATGTGTTACCAGAAATTCGACACCTATATGCTGGAATTAGGTTTTGAAAGGTCGAATTCGGACCGCTGTGTGTAGATCCAGAGAAAGGGAGAGCAGTTTATCTTCCTGACACTCTATGTAGATGATATGCTACTGGTGGGCAATAGTGTCAGCATGATCCAACATGTGAAGAAGCTACTCTCAGCCAAATTCGAGATGAAGGATTTGGGGCCAGCAAGTGTCATCTTGGGAATGCAGATTTCCAGGGATCGAAGCAAGAAGAAGCTTTGGTTGGGGCAGCAGAGGTGCGTCAAGGAGATGTTGAAGAAGTTCAATATGATGGACTGCAAGCCAGTGGGAGCACCAATGGCAGTTGGGTGCAAGTTATCTGCAGAGTTGAGCCCAAAGACACATGATGAGGTCGAGGACATGGCGAAGGTCCCTTATGCTAGTGCTGTGGGAAGCTTGATGTACGCCATGGTCTGCACTCGCCCTGACATTGCTCAAGCAGTGGGAGTGTTAAGCCGGTATATGGCTACACCAGGAAAGGAACACTAGAACGCTGTGAAGCGTGTGTTCAGGTATCTCAGAGGCACTTCAAATTACTCCCTATGTTTTGAACGAGCTGGTGAAGGAGGATTCCTGGACATGGTTGGGCATGTGGACTCGGATTGGGGAGGTGATCTGGATAGCAGGAGATCCACCAGTGGGTACGTGTTCACACTGTTTGGAGGAGCTATCAGTTAGATGAGTCAAAGGCAATGCGTGGTGGCACTTTCATCGACGGAGGCAGAGTACATGGCTCTTACTCATGCGAGCAAGGAGGCCATATGGCTGCGGAGCCTATGTTTGGAGCTCGGGTTTGAGCAGGGGCCAGTGAAGCTGTGGTGTGACAGTCAAGGGGCTATTCAACTAGCCAAGAATCCTGCCTTCCATGCACGAACTAAACACATTGACATTCAGTACCATTTCATTTGAGAGAGGGTGGAGAAGAAGGTAGTTCAACTGGAAAAGGTGGACACGATGGAGAACAACTCTGATTTTCTTACCAATGTTGTTCCTGTTGCCAAATTTCAGTGGTGTGCAACGGCCGTAGGGTTGAATAGGAAGGTTGGAGGAGAAGCTCTCATCGGTGGAAGATGTTCACCAAGTGGGAGAATGTTGGAGTTGGGGAACACTTATGGTCAGTGTTCATCGAACGACGTTCAACGAACGGAGAAGAGTTCGTCGAACTACGCCTGCGCTTGACGAACGGAGAAGGGTTCGTCGAATAGTGTTCGACAAACGGAGAAGGGTTCTTCGAACTCCGCTTGCGGTCGACGAACGGGTCCTTGCCTCAGCGGCTCGTCAAACGGGAGAGGCCTGCGTTTGACGCTTGATGCCTGCTCTCGACGCCTGCATTCTGCGCTCGACGCTTGCACTCGACGCTTGTGCTCGACGCCCGCATTCGATGCTCGATGTCTGCACTCGACGCCTGCGCTCGACGCCTGCGCTCGACGCCTGCGTTCTACGCTCGACGCCTGGTGTTCATGTTGTCTCAGCTGGTTCCGTCTCAGCGGATGTTATTGAACCGTCTTAGTGAAGGTTTGTTCTGAGCCCGGTTTGACGCCCTATTTAAAGGGTGCGTAACCCTAGTTTAGGGTTAAGGTCATTAAGTCCAAGAGAGTGCAATAGTGATTTTGCGCGGTGTTCCTTGGCGGCGGTTCCTCTGTTCTTGTCTGACAGGGTTGTGTGAGGTAGGATCGGTTTTGATCCTTGTAACCTTGTAAGCTGTAATCCATCTTGGTGATTAGAACAAAGAGAAGAGGAAGGGGAGAGGGGACGTAGCCCGGCTTGGGTGAACCTTTGTATATCTGTGTGTCTTCTATGATTGATCTATGTTTTGTGTTTTGATTTCTTTCGAATTTCTCGTCTCGGCACACCCTGTTTCTTTACACTAATCACCCGGTTGTAGGTGTAAAATAGATTTTTAAAAATAAATTAGATGGTGAGTCTATAATATCTAGAAATAAAGCACGCTTAGTAGCACAAGGATATTCTCAAATCGAGGGGATATATTTTGATGAATCTTTTGCACCTGTTGCTAGATTAGGGTCTATAAGAATCTTTCTAGCATTTGCAAGCTTTAAACGAATAAAACTACTTCAAATGGATGTGAAAAGTGCTTTTCTAAATGGGTTTGTAAAAGAAGAAGTTTATGTTGAACAACCCCCTGAATTTATTAGTGAAAAATTTCCAAATTATGTTTATAAACTAGAAAAAACGCTTTATGGTGTAAAACAAGCGCCCCGTGCATGGTATGAAAGACTTACATCATTTTTATTAAAGCACAGTTATATTATGGGAAGTGTGGATAACACTCTCTTCATTAAGCACAACAATGATGATATGATTATTTTACAAATATATGTTGATGATATTATTTGTGGATCTACTAATGAAGAGTTGTGTAATTAAGTTATTTTAGTGATGACTAATGAATTTGAAATGAGTCTAGTAGGAGAACTTTTTTATTTCCTTGGTTTTCAAATATCATAAAGAATTGATGGTATCTTTGTATGTCAAACTAAATATGTCCATGATATGCTTAAACGTTTTGGATTTGAAAACCTTAAACAAGCTTCTACACCAATGAGTGCATCACTAAAATTAGGAAAAGATGAATCGGGAATTTCTATAGATCAAACTTTATATAGAGGTATGATAGGATCACAACTTTATCTAAGTGCAACTAGACCCGATATTATGTTTGTCGTATGCTTATGTGCTCGATTTCAAGCCAATCCAAAAGAATCTCATTTAAAAGCGGTAAAACGTATCTTTCGATATCTTATTGGGCCATCTAGATTAGGATTACGGTACCCACATAATAATTCATTTACACTTGACCGCTATTCCGATTCGGACTACGCCGGTTGCTCACTTGATAGAAAAAGAACTAGCGGTACTTTCCATTTTCTAGGTCCTTCATTAGTTGCATGGTCTAGTAAGAAAAAAAAATTGGTTGCACTCTCCACTACGCAGGCTGAATACATTGCATTAGGGAGTTGTTATGCACAAGCACTATGGATGAGCCAAACTCTAGAGGACTTTGGTTTTCATCTAAAACATATTGAATTAAAATGTGACAACAAAAGTGCCATTGATCTTACAAATAATCCGGTACATCATTCTAGATCCAAACATATAGATGTACGTCATCATTTCAAAAGGGATCACATTAAAAAGGAAAATGTTAGGATAAGCTTCATTGGCATGGACTCTCAACTTGCTGATATATTCACTAAACCTCTTCTTGATGCAAGGTTTCAAATGTTAAGGTTGGAATTAGGAGTCTTAGACATCTTAGGATGAGTTATTTGAAAAATGCTAAAGTTTTATGCAATTTGAGCAATCAAGCCATCTCCAAAAATTACAAAATTTCTGCATAAGACTACTCTAAGGACTCTTAATCAAGATCAAAAGTGAAAATTTAAAATTCCCAAAAAATCACTTACTGTTTTCCGCACTAGAACTAGCGCCGGCGCTAGCGTGGGTGTTTGATTTTTCTGTTTTTCAAAATTTCTAATAAACAATAAAAATATGTTAGTTTATATGTACTACTTAGTTTTTGTATTTCTGACTTTTGTTATTTCTGTTTTATCTATATTTTGAAAAATCAACTACAAAACTTTAAAATTCAAAAATACAAAAATATGTTTTTGTGGTTTTCTGTTTTTCTTTCATTAAAAATTTTCAAAACAACGAAAAAACTATATGATCTTTATTGCTAATATCAAGCATGTATGAATTCTATTATTTAAAATTATTTACAATGTTAAAACTTATTCCTTTAAATTACTATGAATATTGTTTTGTTTATCATGCTTTGATATATCTATTTAAAGTGGATCAATTCTATTTAAAAATATGTGTAGAACCAAGATTAGCATGCCTATAAGTATGAGTAAATGTATTGTGATTGATAATCATACATTTCCACTCACTTATATTTGGTAATATACATGTGTGTTTAAATCTAAAAATGCTTGCTTGTGTATTGTAATTGTACAATGAATTAAAATTTGCATAAGTTTATTATCTACATTACATTTGAATTGCACTTAAAAATTAAGAAAAGTGGTTTAAAAAAAATTAATTATGTTGAGTTTGCAAAACAAGTGTATTCGGAGAATGTTGTCTCACAAAAGTGAACAAAAAATAGACAAATAAAACTCCACCAAGCACTACTTGAACCTCCTGATAAGTCTTCATAAGCATTGTGAGGTTGAGCACCTTAGAAAGAATAGTAAAGTGTCTTGTGCAAACCATGGTTATTACACCACTTTGTTAAAAATTATGTGCATTAAAAGTGTGTGGAAGTAATATACTTGTGTTTTATTGTGCACTTAACTCCACATATGTCTTGTATTTTGTGATTTAAATCATTTGTTAACATTGCTCAAAATACACTTATATGCACTTCATTATCTTTCATAACACTTCTTCTCATGAGTATTGGATTCTAATGCTTTATCTATACTACTCTTTATATAATAAATGCACTAGATAACCTAGCATGATCTCTATAATGTTTTGGTATCTCTTACACTTAAACTTAAGTAACATTGTAGTATATTCTCTTTTTAATATGTTCATTTCATGCTTGGTAACTTTATGTAAAATTATGAGATTTCAAAAAGGTTAAAACATCTATACATTTTGAACTTAAACTAAGATTTATACTTATGCTTTTCATGCTTACAAAAGGATGTTTCTTGTAATCTTCCGCTTGCTTACAACTCTTATCTTTTTATTTGAAATCTCTTCAACACTATGCTTAAACTCTTTATCTTTTTTTCTATATTACAAAAAGCTCGATCATGATTTATCATTTATAAAGAATGCCTTCTTACTACCCTCACCCCACCTTCTTTTGATAATACGAAAAGGGGGAGATTAATTGAAGAAATCTAGAGGAGAACTCTAGAAGATTAAGGGGAGACTAATTCTTGTAATTTAGGGGGAGTAAAACATAAATTGCATTTATGTAGGGGAGCATTAAGATAGGGGGATTATGCACTATTCTCATGCTTATCATATACTATAGTTGCACTTTTATCTCACTTATCATATCCTATAAACACCTTTGTGGATTTATTGCTAAGAGGATTTGTTATTATCAAAAGGGGGAGATTGTTGGACATGTGTGTCACATCCTTTTGTATGAGAATAACAAATCCCATATTGTATTTGATCTTGCTTATCATGTGTTTAGTGTGTGGGGACTATAGGTGCAATACTCCATAGATAGAAAACAGATGAAATTAACTTTCTGAAAAAAGCACTACCGCCAGCGCTAGTGATACTGCCTGGCGCTAGCTCTACCGCCAGCAGTAGCGCTACCTCCTGGCACTAGCTCTAGTTCGTGCCACAATGCCATGCCGTGACGGTTTCGTAACCGCTCCAAACGAACACTACCGCAGGCGCTAGGAGCTACCGCAAGCGCTATCTCCATGTTCTATAAATTGATGGCTTCTCTCTCATTTTGTTTAGAGATTCCTAAGAGATTACGTGTGCCAAAATTCCAGAGCTGTTACTCTGCCGAAAGTTCATCTCCCACTCAAAGCCAAAGAAGATTTCTGGAGAAGGAGGCCATCACACTGCATCCGAAGAACGATTGCTACAACCTTACTTATGCTATAGCGATCCTTCAACCTCATCTTCAGAAATCTCATAGAGGGAGTTCTTGTTATTTACTTTATTTCATTATTGTAAATTTTGTAGTAAAATCGTCTTGTGTTGGCGACTAGTTCCTTGCGCGGCTTATGTGGTAATTCGCTGTGTGAGTTGGCGACTAGGTCTAGGAGATTAGATCTAGGGGGTGCTCGAGGCCATATCCGGGGAAGGATTGGCTAGAGCGGCTTGAGGCGATATCCGGGGTAGGATTGGCTAAAGACAACCGGTTTGTGGGGATACAAGTCGCTATAGAAAAGGAAAAGTTATTAACATTTGTACGCCTCCGATTTCTAGCGATATTGAAATCAAATTTATGTAAACACTTATTCATATAATACAATCATGTCTCTATTTGTGTTTAATTGATTTCTCTCATTGGGCGTAAATTTTATTATTGCAAATTACTTTTTGCTAAATTTTTATTTTGCACTCTTGTTAACTTTAAAACAATATAGTAAATGTCTTAATATTACAAAAAGAATTTTATTCCCTTATTCACCCCCCTCTGAGGGCGTTTATCGATCCAACACATAGCTCCTCTCCTGCTGATATGAAGTAGATGGACCATCATCTCCAGATGTCTTCTTCTTCTTCTCCCAATGCTTCTTCTTTCCAGAAAAGAGAACCTCATCTTCTCCCCCAGAGACTGACATCCCCTCCATTTGCTTAGCCAAACTCACTTGCGACGCAAGCAAGTTCTCCAGCTCTAGCAATGTTGGCTGATTGGCCCAGCCTTTCATAGTAGTAGCAAAGGCTACATACTCCCTCCGCAAGCGGAGGATTATGTGCCTCTTCAACTTTGCATCTGAGGTAGGCGCATCCGGGTCCAATGTCGATATCTCTGCGCATAGGTTCTGTTAAAATTTTTGATTTGAATCGTTTAGGAGTAAGCTGGAGTTGCATCAACTGAGTTATAGCCAAACAACCACAATATGCCACACAGCCACACAAAGCTTTATTGAATCACAATACTTGTATACAGTGCGAGGTATACATGGCGAGACATGATTCATAAGAATCATGAAGGAGAGAAGAATAAATCACACCGAAACAAAACTGGCGGCTAGACAAGCTGAGACCGCAAAGACCGCTAGACTCCAGAGATCTCCCGGCTTGACCTGAGACCGCACGAACAGAAAACAGACGGACCGCCAGTACTGCAAGATCGCAACCTCAGACCGCACGAACTGGAGCTTTATTGAACTGAACGAATAACAGAGGCTGTCGCCAGACCGCAACTCAGATCGCTTAACCGCTGAAGGTCACCTGATCGCTGAGCTCGCTGCGAACAGCATAAGAACACCATAAACCAGTTCGTAGATAGACCGCTGCCGAACTGTTTATTCAAGCCGCTGGATAATCACTAAGGAAGGAGACTGCTACCTGCTGATCGCAAACCTGCGAACACAACAAACAGTAAACTCGCTTCCGAGACCGCCCGACCTCAAAGTTGAGACCGCACGAACTAACCCAGGCTCAGTTCTTACAGTTCTCGTTATGAATTATGGGCCATGCACCCCTATTTATAGGCGGGTAGACGGATGTCGTCTCCGCACAGGAGAGATACAATCACCACCCGTCAGATCGCCAGCGGTCTCACAAGGCAGACCGCGCGATCACACCACTTGGACAACCTTCCGACCAAGACCGCATATCAACAGACAGATCGCGCACAAGTCGCGCGAACACGAGACCGCGCACAAGCCGCGCTGACACAAGTGTACTCCTCCCTTAGACCACCAGGAGGAAACCAAGAGCCATCTGGCCGACTTCAGACAAGTCGCCAGATCGCCAGCACAAGCCGCCCGATCAGGCGGTTACATAAGAACAGACCGCCCGGTCTTCCAACAAAGAAGACAAGCCAACCAAGCAGAACAACTCGAGAACAGACCACAGCAATCAAGAACAAACCGGCCAATCAGCAGACCGCCAGAACAGACCGGCAGAGCCAGACCGGCAGATCACTAATACAGACCGCGCGGTCTCTGCGATCACCCAAAATCAAACCGCCCGGTCACCTCCACTTCACTTCAATAATTTCAACACTCCCCCTTGAAGTGGGAAGTGGAAACTAGCCCGAGTAAATTCCGCAACCGAGTAAACGGTCCCTTCGCTAACGGCTTTGTGAAGATGTCTACAACATTGTCCGCGCTCCGAACATGCTCGACCATAAGAGATCCTCCTAACACCTTTTCACGAATGAAATGGTGCTCAATCTCAATATGCTTGGTCCTCGCATGACAAACTGGATTATTAACCAGCTTAAGAGCACTCTCATTGTCCCCGCGTAGCATAGTGGGACCTCGAACCTCCTCATGAACGCCCTCCACCAACCTCCTGAGCCAAACAGCTTCCTGAGCTGCCAAGGCCGAGTCCTTGAATTCCGCTTCTGTGGTAGATACGGACACCGAGTCCTGCTTTTTGCTGCACCAAGAAATAGCTGTGGGGCCCATCATAAAGACATAACCAGATGTTGATCTCCGATCATCCTCGTCTCCCCCGTAGTCAGCATCCATGTATCCATGCAACTCCAAGCTTGACCCTCTCCTAAATTGGAGACCCAAAGCAGAGGTCGACTTCACATATTTCAGAATTCCTCTTGCCGCCAGAAGATGAGGCTTCCGTGGCTCTGCCATGTACCGACTCACTTTGCCAACTGCATAAGCAATATCAGGCCTCGTGATGGTCAAGTAGATTAAGCTCCCAACCAGAGCTCGGAACACCAACGGATCAGATAGAACTCTTCCCTCATCCTTCCGAAGTTTATGATGTTGTTCCAGAGGTATAGAGCTGCTCTTCCCTTCTTACATGCCAAATCGTTGAATTATCCGCTCTGCATATCCATCCTGAGAAATGAGCACTCCGCTCTCCCACCTTTGAACCTCGAGTCCAAGGAAATGGTGAAGCTCACCCAGATCCTTCATCTCGAACCTGATAGCAAGCTCAGCTCTCAGCCTTGCTACCGCCTCCTTCGAGTTCCCGATGACAATCAAGTCATCCACATACAGCAGAACAATAACCCGAAGCGCCCCTCCTTCTTGACGAACAAGCTAGAATCAGAGTCTGAAGCAAAGAACCCGCAGAATAGAAGATACTCCGCGATCTTCCCATACCACGCTCTAGGCGCTTGCATCAACCCATACAGGGCCATCTTCAGTTTGCAGACGTAGTCCGGACATTCCTCCCAAATGAAGCCCGTCGGTTGGATCATGAAGATATCCTTGTCAATCTCTCCATATAGAAAAGCATTCTAAACGTCGAGCTGCCAAATCTCCCATCCACTGGATGCCGCCAAAGCAATAACATATCGAACTGAGGTCATCTTTGCCACTGGACTAAACGTCTCATCATAATCTTCTGCATACTGCTGTGAGAACCCGTGAGCTATAAGGCGAGCATTGTATCGCTCGATCGTACCGTCAACTTTCTTCTTGAGTTTATAAACCCATTTGCATGTCACAGGGGTAATGCCCTTGGGCCTGGGCACTAGAGACCAAGTCTCATTCTTCTTGAGAGCATCTATCTCCTCTTGCATAGCAATATCCCACTACTTCACGCCTTTGGCTTTCTCAAAGCTCGACGGCTCCCTCTCATCCAAGGGACCAGCAAAGAAACATGAGATGAAGCTCACCATGTTTCCTCCTTTGTATCGATCTGGTGGCTTGATAATCCTCTTCGACCTCCTAAGAGGTTGCTCCTGACTAACCGCCTCCTCAGCTGCTTCTTCTGTGCAAGCTCTTCTTCCAGACGAACTTGGAGCATCGCTCCCCCTGCTTCCAGAACCTGAAGCCTCCATCTCAGAGCTTGACGCAGCTGGAGCTCCTGGTGAAACAGGCAACTCCACTTGAAGATTTCCTGCAGCCTTCCCTGCTTCATCAACCCTGCTCTCCGGTAGTTCAACTCCTGAACTCCCCTTGTAGGAAGTCACCTCATCAAACACCACATCCCGAGATACCACTGATCTCCGTGTCTCAGGATCCATGCATCTCCATCCTTTCTTCCGCTCATCATACCTAACAAAGACTAGCTTCCTTGCTTTCGCATCTAGCTTTGTCCGAAGAGCCTCAGGAATATGCACATAACAGGTTGACCCGAACACCCGTAGGTGTGCAACACTCAGCTTCTCCTTGAACATCAGTTCGTGAGGGGTCTTCATGTTGATAGGACTTAGAGGCATCCTGTTGATGACGTAAGTTGCACAAGACATTCCATCCGCCCAAATGGACTTTGGGATACTCTTGGCATGAAGCTAGCATTTGCAGGTTTCCGTCAGATGACGGATCTTCCTCTCCGCAATGCCATTTTGCTGTGGAGTATGGGCACAGGTGAGCTCTCTCCGAATGTCGTGTTTCCTGCAAAAACTTGAGAACTTACTAGAGGTGAACTCCCCACCATTGTCAGTTCTCAATTTTTTCACCCGCAGGCCTAACCGACCTTCCACCAGCTCCTTGAACTCCACGAACTTCGAAAAGGCTTCCGACTTCTCTTTCAGAAAATACACCCAGACATATCTGGTGTAATCGTCAATCAACACCAACATATATCTGTTGCCTCCAAGGCTTGGGGTGGCAGTCGGTCCCATCAAATCACTGTGAATACACTCCACCTGCGCTTTGCATCTTGTTTGCGATTTATCAAATGGAAGTCGATGAGACTTACCAAACTGACATCCCACACAAACATGACCGTCTCCAAAAGAGGACAAGCTAGGAAATCCCTTGACAAGGCCCCTTACCGCCATAGCCTTCAATTTGTCCATGCCAACATGCCCCAACCTTTCATGCCAGATAGCCGCGCTATCGTTGGTCTTCATCTTATCAACATAGGTACTTGTCGATAAAACGAACAAGTCCTTAACCCGCTTTCCAACATGGATAACATCTCCCTTTATCTCCGGTTGAGTTTTAAGAAACTTCACTTCTGTTGGGTCAAACAAAACGTGATAATCGGCATCGACCGCATTGGTCACAGAGAAGAGATTCTTCTTCAAACAGGCACGTGATAAACACTCCTCAATGTGAGTGGACACTTATCACTGCTCAGGGAGACAACACCTTCTTGTTCGACAGCATAAACAGAATTATCAGCCGTAATGATAGCATCGTTACCTGAGTAAGGCGCCAAAGAAGAGAATTTTGATTCATCCCCGGTGAGGTGATGTCCACACCCTGAATCAACAATCCAATCCTCTTCGAAGTTGATGGCAGCCAAGGCCTTAACGGGCATCGCCGTCATATTAGCCGCAAAGGCTCCTGTTGAAATTATTGAAGTGGAAGTGGAGGAGGCTTTTGGACCTGGGCGGTCTGGGAAGAGACCGGGCGGTCTGGCGTGACCGCACGGTCTGGCGGTCTGACAATGGCGATCTGTTCTATTGGTCAACTGCGGATTCCAGGGCTGACCGCTGGTCTGGTCCAAGGGCTGCTGGAGGAGGAGGTCGTGCGGTCTGGTTGTGACCGCATGACGGCTGATCTTCCTCAGGGTCGCGCGGTCTGTCTCTGACCGCGTGACAAGTTGTTCTCTTCAAGGACGTACCGGTCTGGCGTGACCGCACGGGTTGGCTCTTGAATCCGGTCTGGTGGCTTTCCAGAGGGTTCTGAAGGAGTTCGCGGACTAAGTCATTCTTAGTCGCACGGTCTCAGTTCGCGGTCTCAGGAGGAGACCAGGAGGGCGAGCTGGCTGTGTTTGCGGTCTCAGGCGAACACAGGTGGTGGGTGACTTCTAGGCGGTCTGGCGATCTCCGTGTGGAGTCGTGTTCAGACCAAGGGAGTAGCGATCTCCCGCGGTCTGGAGTGAAGTCGGCGCTCACCAAAAATGAAGCAGGAGGGTTGCAGTGATCGCGCGGGTTGACCGGTAAGGTCGCGCGATCTGATGGGTGGTGACTCTATCTCATAGGGTGGTGACTGGATCAGGTCTCACGCCTATAAATAAGGAGCCACTGTAGCAGCAAAAAGAACACACACCAAGTGTAAGATGAGTTCGCTTGTTTCCTGCGGTCTGGTCTATTCTGACCGTGCGGTCTGCTGATTGAATTCCTCTTATGCAGCTTCTGCGGATAGTGTGGGCGGCAGCGATCACCTCTTCCTCTGAAAGTGTTCGGGCGGTCTGCGGCTTGGAGTTGTGGTGCTGGAGTTCGGGAGAATCAGGAGGTCGGAAGAAGGGAGCGGTCTGATCAGCGGATTGGTGGTGTGCTGTGATCGGCAAGGCGCTGCGGTCTGGCAGTGTGTTGAAGTCGCAGGGAGGTCGCGCGGTCTGGAGCGATCTCAAGTTATCCTCATCTTCTTGTATTTCTGTTTGGTATCTGTGCTGGCAAAATCATTTCTCGCCAAGCATGTCTTGTCCTGTAATGAAGTTTATGCTATCAATAAAGATCAATTGCTTGCCTAAAGTTTGTTTCTGGTTGTTTGGCTTGTATCTCTAAGTTGCATAATCGATTCCTGCTTGCTCTCACAAGGTCCTTAGAAAAATTTTCACATGGTATCAGAGGGAGGTTGGAGTGGATAGAGCAGGTTGCAACTTAGAGTAGCCATCGCCTTTGTGAAGAAGGAACCAGAGGAAAACCAATGGAAGGTGGATTTGCAAGAGGTCTTGGTATTGAGATGCTTACATCGACTAACTTCAAGAAGTGGAAGTCATGTATGCAGAGCTATCTTCTGGGTGAGGATCTATGGGAAGTTGTTGGAGGAGATGAGACGGAAGAGGTGAAGGCAACAGAAGCTGGTGATAACGGTCCGGCCGTGAGAGCTTGGAGAAAGACCAATGCCAAGGCCGAGTTCACTTTGAAGCGTGCCATTTCACCTGATCTCTTTGATCACATTTTGGGATGTGGATCGGCTGCAGAAATCTGGAAAGCCCTGGATGGGCTGTTTAACAAGAAGAATGTGGCAAGGCTACAGTTCTTGGAGAATGAGCTGGCAAGGTCGGCTCAGGGTGATCTTTCTATCTCAAACTTCTTTCTGAAGATGAAGAATTTGTGCGCTGAAATCTCAGCACTGGATCCTGATGAGCCTATCTCTGAGGCGAAGCTGAAGAGGCACATCATCCGCGGCTTGTGGAAGGAATATGTGGCCTTTGTGACGTCGGTGCAGGGATGGGCAAATCAGCCGTCTCTGTTGGAGCTGGAGAACTTGCTTTCTTCGCAAGAAAGCTTGGCAAGACAGATGGCGGGGTTGTCAGTGACTGGGGGAGATGGCGAAGTTCTTTTTTCAGGGAAGAAGAAGAAGTGGGACAAGAAGAAGAAGACCACTGGAGGCTGTAACATCCCCCAAACTGCTAGACCCCTAAGTTGGTTTTGTCATGACTGGGTCATGACAAAACCATAGGAAGAACCTTTTGACCTTGAGAGCTTAGGAAAGGAGGAGGAAGCCACCTTGGTCTGCAAATAGCAATTCCCATCTTCCAAGCTTGGGATTGGAATTTAGGGCTTCAACTTAACCCTTGGACCCCACCATAGTGTCCCTAACCCTTTAGGGGTCCCCTTAGGGCACCAAGGGCCCATTGAAGACAACCTAAGGGACCAATTTGACCAAAGTCAACATAAACCCTCAAATTGGTCAAAGTAGCCCATTTAGAGCCAATCAACCCTCACCATGTCAAATTGACCACACCCCTAGGTTTAGAATACCATTATAGACCTAGTGGACCCAAAAGCCCCATCATGGGACCCCCAGGGGTGCAAATTGACCAAAATGCCCTTTTTAGGTCAAAATGACTTTCCTTCTCAAAATACCCCAATTGACCTTCACCACATTAAATTGACCTCACCCATAGGGCTATCATGTCATAAGGGAGCTAGTGGACCAAAAAGCCCCATGACCAAGTCAACCCTAGGGCTTAATTTGACCAAAGTCAATTTAGCCCATTTTGGTCAAATCAACTTAGATTGGGTCAACCAAGAACCATATGACCAAATTGACTCCACCATTAGTTCCTAAACTTAATTTGGAACCTATTGAACCCAAAAGCCCCATCCTAGGGTTCCCCAATTGACCAATTTGACCAAAATTCAAAATTGCCCAATTTAGGTCAAAATACTCAAACCTAACCCAACCTCTTTGGGCTAACTCAATTGGATGGTCAACCAGCCCATGTGGACCCTCATTAAACTCAGGAGGGAGTATAGAAACCGACCATGGTGATTAGGAGAGAGAAAATGGGGGTTTCTCCATTTTTGAAGAGAGAGAGGAAGCCATTCATGGCCATTAAGAGGTTTTACCTCTTGGCCTCCCCAATTGATGCCTCCATTCAACTCCTCAGCCGATTAGGAGGAGTTTCCATCAGTTACAAAGGAGGATTAAGGCAAAGGAGAGGAAGAGGGGCCGGCCTTTGAAGAAACCGAAGGGGGCCATTAATGGCCATGAAGCTTAAAGCCACCACCACCCCCACTCGAAACCCCCTTCACCTTCAGAGACCTGAGAGGAGAAAAACCCCCAAGTTACCAGAGGATTTCGGGTGCTGTAGGAAGGAATTGGCATGGCTTCACAACCGACTCAAGCTCCAATGGTGTATTCGAGGTTGACCCGACGGCAAGCCCTCCAGCAGGTCCCATTCTCCTCCCTGAACTCTAAGGATTAGATCCAAATCGACGGCGGCTCGATCCGTGGCCAATTGGCCGGGAATCAAGCCAGCCTTGCCCCCCGTTGATCGGGTTGGGTATCCTCCTACAGAACGCGATTCCGGCCACCTCCGGCCGATCAAACACCGCTCATCGCCGGCCCCCACCTCAACGGAGGTGGTGGTGGCGTTGGTCGGCCGGGGCGGCGCTCAGGTGGCCGGGAAATCACTTACCAAGGCGGCCCAGGCGCGTAAAATCTAAGCCGTTGATTTCTTGGGGACGATGACCCAGCGCCATCCGATCTGCTTTAAGATCCATGCAACTTTAGTTCATTCCTTGTATTTCTGTGATTAAAACTGCAGCCTCCATTTAATTCTGTGAAAAATAGTTAGAGGCCGAATCATAAAAAGTGGTCAACATAGAAAATGTAGCCCTTTGGGTCTAGTTTAATACAAAATTGAGATCACTCAATTTGGAGTCCTGGTTAGGGCTCAGCACTCATTTTAGTGGAGGCTGTCCTTAAGGCTCTTCAGAGCTTATTTTTGATGCCCACACCATTATAGAACTCCAAATGACTTGATTTTTGGGGTGTAGTCTAGTCTTAGGCTTACCTAGGTTATGTCCAAAGATCAGAAGGATTGGAGAAGTTTTCCCCATGATTTTTGGGAAAGTTCAATAATCCTAGTTTAATCTAATTAGGTGCCCTAAACACCTCAAGACCCTTCCAAACTTGGATGGGTGGTCTTAGGGGGTATGTATAGACCCTGGTTAAAATATCATGATTTATGGAGTTGTTTTGGTAGGGTACTCCACCAAAACAACCTTAGGCTCCCTAGGTTTAGGCAAAACTTTGGGTGAGTGCCCCCACTCTTCCACAAGGTCTTTTGGCTCCATATTTGGGGTGCACCTCACCCTCCCCCATGCCAACCTCTGGTCCAAGTTTGGTAGCCATTGGAGGAGTTTTGCCCTTGTAAATCAAAAAGGGGCTAAATTGCTATTTGCACCCCAAATAGGTACCCATTGGAATTCCACTCCCCACCAAATGTTGGTAGGATCTTGGGTGGTCTTTCACTGACCCATGGTCAGTATAGTGAGTAGTATGGACTTGGGCAAGGTAGGGAGATCTTTGAGACTAGTTTCACTTAAAGGTTATGTTTAGGGTAAAGGTAAACCTAAGCTAGTTTTGGAGTGTGGAGGGGTTTCCTCCCACTGTTTGTTGGGATAACTTTGGTCACTGACTTGGGAGGTAGGAGGCACCCCAAGGAGCAACTTTGGGTGGGTTAGGGCCTATTGTGCCCATAAATCCTAGTGGTTGAGTTTATGGTGCCTTTTAGGGTTTTGTGAAGGATGAAGGAGTAAGTGTCCATGGGGAGAAGTGCAATAGACCTCTCTGAGTTCTAGGAGTGGTATAATTTCCCCTCAAGAGGTTTGAGTGGTTTTGGAGATGTTTAGGCCCTAACCCTAGGCTAAACCCTTAAGGGGTGCAAATAGAGGTCAATGAAGGGAGTAGGGTCAAACCCTAGTGGTTTGACCTAAAGTTTTGGTGGGTAGGTCATAGTGACCAGAGAAGACTCCCTTGTGAATTTGAAGAGGTTTGGAGTTGTCTAACCTAGGTAATAAATCCTTGGGTAGATTTGTAAATAATTGGAATTTGGAGTTCTAGGAAGAAATAACACTTAGGGAATCATCACCTTCTGTCACCCACTTTTTTTTGAGGTTATGAATCTCTGGAGTTCCTACTAGAGCTATTGGAGAAGGTTAGACCCTAACCCTAGGCTAAACCCTAATGGGGTGCAATTAGAAGCTAATGAAGGAAGAGGGGTCAAACCTTAATGGTTTGACTTGAAATTTTGGGGATGTGGCCTTAGTGACTAGGGAATGCTACTGTGAGAATTTGGAGGGATTTGGAGTTGCCCATCATAGGCAATAAACCCTTGGGTAGATTTGTAAATAGTTAGGGTTTGGGGTTTTAGGGAGAAATAGTACTTATCAATTTACCATCTTCTGTCATAAACATGGTTTTTAATAATATTAATCTCTGGAAGAATTGGTTAGGACATGAGTTAACCCTTGGAGGTCCAAATTGTACTATTCCTCATTATTGGCAATTTTTGGGTTGGTCAAATTTATGATGTTAAGATACTGTAATTACATGAAACTTTGCTGGTTGTCTTTTCATAACAATATGTTACCACTGTAATTTTCCCATAATTTATGGATCAATATTCTTGGTACCTCTAGTTCATTTTGGAAGAAATTGCAAATATATCCTTGGATGTAATTACAAATATGCCCTCTGTGGAACATGGTCAAACTTTGTAGGACTGAATATTATATCATGAAGCACCACTGTACTAATTTGCAAGAGGTTTAGAGATCATATGAGGGTACCTCCTTTGTAATTTATTGGAAATAATTGTGTTTTGGAATTTCTAAAAATAGTAAATCTTGCTGGTTTTTCCTAAAATTTTATACCTACTGTTTATTAGGTACTATTGTTTTATGTAAAAATTGGAGTAGGCATTGGAGGTCAGAAAAGTACACTTGTAGTTCAAACCTTGGTAAAATGGCCCTTTGGGAAATTATTTAAAATACTATTATTATTGGAAAAATTATGAAACCCTAGATTTAATCTGAAATAGGTAGCATGGGTCCCCAGTAAATCCCTTGGGTCAAGGAGTTGGTTATTTAGTCTACCTCTCTTCATGAGCATCAAAAACGTTAAGGGTGGTCTGCATTTAGCATTTAGACAGCTTTGGGGTTAAGGGGGGGGGGGGGGGGGGGTCAAACTGGTGGTCTTGGGTCTGGAGTGATGAAGGTTGGGTGGTAGCCTTGTGTTATGTATGAATCTCCAGGGAAGTTGGGGTTTGGTAAGTCTTAGGGTGGTGGGGTGCCACCCTCGGAATAGGTCGTCCGGGGATTGACGAAAGATCGTCTTTTCCTGTTAGCGTCTTCTAGCACCTAAGTTTCTATAGCAGGAAAGTTATTATGAGAATGTGTTTATAGAAGTCTAGCCGGTTTAATCCGGTGATCTTTGTTTCGGAGATGTTTATTGGTGGCGGGCGGGTTAGCCCGGGGAGCTTGTAGCTCGGTGTTGTTGGAAGATATCTTGCATGTGCATAAGGTGGTGGGTCCTTCGTGTTGACGGTCGTTGCACCGACGTTGATACTTGGGCTCGGCTAGTGCGGTATTTGCACTTAGCCATAAAATCTGGCGGTCCAGTCAGTAAGAGTACGCAGACGCTCCGCGGGTTTTGTGGAGGCGTACGATAGGTCTAGGTCGGGTAGTGCATATACCAACCTAGAGGTGGGCGGGGCCCAACCCACCGCTTCCGTTTGCCACTACGGGAGTATCCGGGGAGTCTAGCTCGCTCCAAAAAGGGGGAACTAAAGGTCTATGCGCATAGAGTCGTGGTGGGTGAGTTGCACTTGTTTGATCACCGCATAACAACATACTTGCATGACATAGCATAATCATTACATTTAACCCCGACACCTATCGTATAAATTGGTATGGGACTTTTTATACGATAGGCTCTGCTAAACGACCCCTTGGTCTATAGGTTTGTATGGGCATTCCTATAAATCAATGGTTTACTTTATCTTACTTACTTGCCTCTACTTTTGTTTCTTACTGTATTTCCTATACTTTACCATGCTGCTTATATATCTCATGTTTTATTTATATGCATACACCTGTGTAGCGTAGTTCTTACCTTGTCACCTGCTTTTGTATTACCCCTTGTTGTCCTCCGCTTCCTCCTCTCCATGCGGTGCCTAGGAGCCTTGGGGGGAGGGGTGGGGAATTGGCTGAGTCTTTATGACTGACGGTCGGTGGACCTTATCATTTTAGGAGACCGCAGCGACGGAGCAGCACCGGAGGCCGGTGCAAATGGAGGCGGGGCAGTCTAGCTCAGGAGCTCAGATAACAGGATCCGTGAGTGTTGATTCAGTTGTTTTGCTTCCGCGAGTGAACCATGTAGTGAGGCTTTGATGTATTGGGCAAGGCCCTAGTTATCTCTTTTCCTTTCTTTCAGTTACATTGTGGACATCTTCTGATGATTTACTTATATATGTGATGTGGACTTAGTTTGATCTACTATTCAGTTTAGCTTACTTTTCTTGTGATCGATTTGGCCGGCAGGATCGGCGTTTTGTAGTGGCGACCTTCCCAAGCGAAGGTGTCACCGCAAAACGGCGGTTCTGGGCCTAAGACCCAGTGGTTTTTGCAAAAAAAAAGAGGGTCTTACAAGTGGTATCAGAGCGAAACATTGATCCAAGGAAAAGAAGTCCACAAACCCTGGGCCACCCCGCGCGAGCTTAGTTTGCGGACAAACTAGCAGCGGAAGCAATGGTGTGCCCATAGGGAAAATCACATGTAAAAGTCCACTTATAACTGAATTCTTCTTCCCTTTAGCTAAGTCCCTTATAAGTGCAATCTTTCTTATGTAGCCGGCAACGGAACCTTCACCTCAGCATGGAGTCCCGCCGGCTCCGAACGGCGTTCCACCACCACCGGCTCCTACCCCGTTCCAGCAGACGGAGTTGGGGCAGACTCTGACTGCCATTTTGGAGACATTCAGGGCACAGCAAGCACCGGCTCCTCAGCAGAACCCCGGGGCCAACTGGCTGAGCATCTTTCGGGGCCTCTCCCCACCAGCATTCATCGGGACAGAGACTGTTGTGAGGACCGAAGAATGGGTAGACATCATGGAGGAGATGTTGTCAGGAATCCAGTGCCCGGCAGACATGGAGGTGCCACTGGTGGTTTCTTGCTTGGAGTCTCATGCCAAGAGGTGGTGGAAGAGGTTCCTGGCTACAGCTTACCCGGGACTTGAGGCAGCAGACGTTTTGTGGGAAGATTTCAAGACGGCACTGCTGGAACATTTTGTGCCGCAGTCGGCAAGAGACGATCTGGAGGACAGATTTTTGCAGTTAAGGCAGGGGAATAGATCAGTATTGGAGTACCACCAGGAGTTCACCCACCTGTCCCGGTTTGCGGTATCTTACCAACTGGACGATGCGGGATATGCTAAGAGATTCTATAAGGTCCTCCGTGATGAGTTGAGGCAGGCCCTCCTTTTTGTCTCCGACGGTAGTATGTCCAGGATTCTGGAGATGGCGAAGAAGCTGGAAGGAGACCAGCAAGTTATTCGTGGGAGGAAGAGACCCATGGAGGACCAGGGAAGAAATGGCAGGAGAGATCAGCCGAGAAACAGAGACGCTGGAGAAGGAAGGACGGAGGTCCGACCCCGTCAGGGGGAGAGGCAGGAGCAAAGGGAGCCGGTAGTGCTGGCTCCTCAACCTCTGCAGATGAGAGAGATGCCAAGGATTGGAGGGAATGGGCAACCTCCGGAGTGTTTCTACTGCCATCAGGTCGGCCACTTCAAGAGGAACTGCCCCCAGAGGAATACTCCTCCAGCACCTCAGGCAGCACCACGGGGTCAGCATCTCGGGGGCCGAGGACGTGGTCGAGGACGTGGATTTCAGGGTGACGATCGGAGGCAATACAGGGAACAGGCTTATGCCCTAGACTTGGCCAGGCCCCGGGACCCAGCAAGGGTCATCGCAGGTACTTTGTTGTACATTCGTTTAATTTGTTAATGTCTTTTAAGTTTTAGTTTTACCTTAGCATTGAACCTAGCATCAAACCTTCAGGTTTAGTATCCATTTTTGGCAAACCTGCTTTTACCTTGTTCGATACGGGTGCCTCGCACTCGTTCGTCTCGGCTAAGTTTATTGAAGACCTAGACCAAGTCAAGCACACCAAAAGCGACTATAGGAGGGTGCGATTTCCAGACGGATCGGAGGTTCTAACCAATTTAACGTGCATAATGAGTCTGGAGATTGGAGGAAGACTGTTCGAGGCCCCGGCATCTGTGCTAAAGATGAGGGATTACGACCTGATCCTGGGCATGAGTTGGATTGTATGAGTTCACGGTGATGCCGTTCGGGCTCACAAATGCACCTTCAGCATTTATGAGCTTAATGAACCGGGTGTTTGAGCCTTACCTTGACATCTTTGTCATAGTGTTCATCGACGACATCCTCATCTACTCGAGGACGGAGGAGGAGCATGCGCAGCATTTGGCACTAACCTTGGGAAAACTGCGGGAGCATCGGTTATATGCTAAGTTCAGTAAATGTCAGTTCTGGTTGAAGGAGGTGGCCTTCCTGGGCCACATCATCAGTGGAGCAGGCTTGGCAGTAGATCCAGCAAAGGTTCAGGCAGTACGGGACTGGCCGCCGCTGAAGACGGCCACCGACGTAAGAAGTTTCTTGGGACTTGCCGGCTACTACCGGAAGTTCGTTCAGGGGTTTTCCCAGATAGCCCTCCCGCTTACCTCTCTGACAAGAAAGGATGCTGTTTTTACTTGGACGCCGCAGTGCGAGACAGCTTTCCAGGAGCTGAAGGGTCGGCTCACTTCAGCTCCCATCCTTGCCCTTCCGTCGGGGAAGGAAGGATTTCAAGTGTATACGGATGCGTCTTATCAGGGGATGGGTGCCGTTCTGATGCAGAACGGGCATGTGATAGCTTATGCCTCCCGCCAGTTGAAGGACCACGAGCGGAATTACCCAGTGCATGATATGGAAATGGGAGCAGTCGTATTCGCTCTTAAGATCTGGCGACACTACCTCTATGGTGTCCACTGCGACATATTCTCAGATCACAAAAATCTGAAGTATGTAGATACGCAGAAGGAGTTGAATATCCGACAGAGGCGATGGGTGGAGTTCTTATCAGATTACCAGTATACGATGCATTACCACCCAGGGAAGGCAAATGTAGTAGCAGACGCGTTGAGCAGGAGAGCTACTACGCCAGGAGTAGGGCCTAAACTAATGGCCATGGAGTTAGTGAAGATGTTCGAAGATATGCAGATCTCCCTAGTATCTGAGGATGATCCGGAGCTGTACAAGGAGTACCTAGCGGCGACTGGTGCTACTTATGACATTCGAGACCGCATCAGGGAATGGCAGAGAAAGGATGCCAAGCTGGAGCCGATTTTCAGAGCCCTGGAGGCAGGTCCAACTGGAGATTATTCGATGAAGGACGACCTGTTGAGTTTTAGAGGTCGAGTGTACGTGCCGGCAGGAGATCAGATCCGGGAAGATATTATGGCAGAGGCTCACTGCAGTAAGTATTCAGTGCACCCGGGTATTACCAAGATGACGGCAGATCTGAAGAGGACCATGTACTGGCCGGGTATGAAGAGAGACATCGTTTATTTTGTGACCCATTGCGAGACCTGCCAGCTTGTGAAGGCGGAGTGCCGGAACCCCGCAGGATTGTTACAGCCACTCCCAGTGCCGGAATGGAAGTTCGACGATATAGCAATGGATTTTATTCATGGTCTTCCCCGATCTCGTGCGGGGAATGACTCGATTTGGGTGATCGTCGACAGGTTGACGAAGGTGGCCAGGTTCATTCCGATCAGGAAGGATGATTCCGTCAGGATTTTAGTACGGAAGTTTGTGGAACAGTTCATCTGTTATCATGGTGTGCCAAGGACGATAGTATCTGACCGAGATGGACGTTTTACGTCAAGGGAGTGGAGAGCAGTGCAGGCCTATTTAGGCACCCGATTGACCTTCAGTACGGCTTTTCACCCCCAGACAGACGGGCAAACGGAGCGCACCAATCGGACCTTGGAGGATCTTTTGCGTCTTTGTATTCTAGACCGCGGGGAGCCTTGGGAGACACTGTTGCCGTTGGTCGAGTTCTCTTATAACAACAGTCACCAGGCTAGCATAGGCAGAGCACCTTACGAGGCATTATATGGTCGGAGGTGCAGGACACCGTTATCTTGGATTCAGGATGAGGACCCCAAGGCTCTTAGCTCAGAGTTCGTGGAGGACACGGAGGCCCAGGTGAGGTTGATTCGAGATAGGATGCTGGAGGCCCAGAGCAGGCAGGCCAAGTATTACGATGCGCGTCATCGTATGGTGGAGTTCCAGGTGGGAGACCGGGTTTTCTTGAAGATACGTCCGATGCACGGAGTCTCGAGGGTTCGCGGCCGAAGGAAGCTCAGTCCAAGGTTTATGGGACCCTATAGGATCCTGGAGCGGATCGGTCCCTTGGCTTACAGACTGGAGCTACCGCCGGATTTGGAGGGACTGCATGACGTATTCCACGTCTCTTCACTTAGGAAGGCTTTACTTCGGCCTGAGCAGCAGGTGTCTACTTCTGAGGGGCCAGTAGCTACAGATCGATCGATTCACTTGGAGCCGGTTCGGATAGACGACACAAAGCTACGAGTCTTGCGGCGCAAGAAGGTCCCACTGGTAAAGGTCCTGTGGAGGAATCATGGACAGGAAGAACATACTTGGGAGCCACTGGACTTGATGCAGCAAAAATATCCGCAGCTTTTTACGACAGGTACAACTTACTTTTCTGGGATGTTACAGTTTTCCTCTAGCAGAAACCCCATAGGCTTGTCTGAATTTCGGGGACGAAATTTTTATTTTTATGTATTGGGATTTGTAACATCCCCCAAACTGCTAGACCCCTAAGTTGGTTTTGTCATGACTGGGTCATGACAAAACCATAGGAAGAACCTTTTGACCTTGAGAGCTTAGGAAAGGAGGAGGAAGCCACCTTGGTCTGCAAATAGCAATTCCCATCTTCCAAGCTTGGGATTGGAATTTAGGGCTTCAACTTAACCCTTGGACCCCACCATAGTGTCCCTAACCCTTTAGGGGTCCCCTTAGGGCACCAAGGGCCCATTGAAGACAACCTAAGGGACCAATTTGACCAAAGTCAACATAAACCCTCAAATTGGTCAAAGTAGCCCATTTAGAGCCAATCAACCCTCACCATGTCAAATTGACCACACCCCTAGGTTTAGAATACCATTATAGACCTAGTGGACCCAAAAGCCCCATCATGGGACCCCCAGGGGTGCAAATTGACCAAAATGCCCTTTTTAGGTCAAAATGACTTTCCTTCTCAAAATACCCCAATTGACATTCACCACATTAAATTGACCTCACCCATAGGGCTATCATGTCATAAGGGAGCTAGTGGACCAAAAAGCCCCATGACCAAGTCAACCCTAGGGCTTAATTTGACCAAAGTCAATTTAGCCCATTTTGGTCAAATCAACTTAGATTGGGTCAACCAAGAACCATATGACCAAATTGACTCCACCATTAGTTCCTAAACTTAATTTGGAACCTATTGAACCCAAAAGCCCCATCCTAGGGTTCCCCAATTGACCAATTTGACCAAAATTCAAAATTGCCCAATTTAGGTCAAAATACTCAAACCTAACCCAACCTCTTTGGGCTAACTCAATTGGATGGTCAACCAGCCCATGTGGACCCTCATTAAACTCAGGAGGGAGTATAGAAACCGACCATGGTGATTAGGAGAGAGAAAATGGGGGTTTCTCCATTTTTGAAGAGAGAGAGGAAGCCATTCATGGCCATTAAGAGGTTTTACCTCTTGGCCTCCCCAATTGATGCCTCCATTCAACTCCTCAGCCGATTAGGAGGAGTTTCCATCAGTTACAAAGGAGGATTAAGGCAAAGGAGAGGAAGAGGGGCCGGCCTTTGAAGAAACCGAAGGGGGCCATTAATGGCCATGAAGCTTAAAGCCACCACCACCCCCACTCGAAACCCCCTTCACCTTCAGAGACCTGAGAGGAGAAAAACCCCCAAGTTACCAGAGGATTTCGGGTGCTGTAGGAAGGAATTGGCATGGCTTCACAACCGACTCAAGCTCCAATGGTGTATTCGAGGTTGACCCGACGGCAAGCCCTCCAGCAGGTCCCATTCTCCTCCCTGAACTCTAAGGATTAGATCCAAATCGACGGCGGCTCGATCCGTGGCCAATTGGCCGGGAATCAAGCCAGCCTTTCCCCCCGTTGATCGGGTTGGGTATCCTCCTACAGAACGCGATTCCGGCCACCTCCGGCCGATCAAACACCGCTCATCGCCGGCCCCCACCTCAACAGAGGTGGTGGTGGCGTTGGTCGGCCGGGGCGGCGCTCAGGTGGCCGGGAAATCACTTACCAAGGCGGCCCAGGCGCGTAAAATCTAAGCCGTTGATTTCTTGGGGACGATGACCCAGCGCCATCCGATCTGCTTTAAGATCCGTGCAACTTTAGTTCAGTCCTTGTATTTCTGTGATTAAAACTGCAGCCTCCATTTAATTCTGGGAAAAATAGTTAGAGGCCGAATCATAAAAAGTGGTCAACATAGAAAATGTAGCCCTTTGGGTCTAGTTTAATACAAAATTGAGATCACTCAATTTGGAGTCCTGGTTAGGGCTCAGCACTCATTTTAGTGGAGGCTGTCCTTAAGGCTCTTCAGAGCTTATTTTTGATGCCCACACCATTATAGAACTCCAAATGACTTGATTTTTGGGGTGTAGTCTAGTATTAGGCTTACCTAGAGTATGTCCAAAGATCAGAAGGATTGGAGAAGTTTTCCCCATGATTTTTGGGAAAGTTCAATAATCCTAGTTTAATCTAATTAGGTGCCCTAAACACCTCAAGACCCTTCCAAACTTGGATGGGTGGTCTTAGGGGGTATGTATAGACCCTGGTTAAAATATCATGATTTATGGAGTTGTTTTGGTAGGGTACTCCACCAAAACAACCTTAGGCTCCCTAGGTTTAGGCAAAACTTTGGGTGAGTGCCCCCACTCTTCCACAAGGTCTTTTGGCTCCATATTTGGGGTGCACCTCACCCTCCCCCATGCCAACCTCTGGTCCAAGTTTGGTAGCCATTGGAGGAGTTTTGCCCTAGTAAATCAAAAAGGGGCTAAATTGCTATTTGCACCCCAAATAGGTACCCATTGGAATTCCACTCCCCACCAAATGTTGGTAGGATCTTGGGTGGTCTTTCACTGACCCATGGTCAGTATAGTGAGTAGTATGGACTTGGGCAAGGTAGGGAGATTTTTGAGACTAGTTTCACTTAAAGGTTATGTTTAGGGTAAAGGTAAACCTAAGCTAGTTTTGGAGTGTGGAGGGGTTTCCTCCCACTGTTTGTTGGGATAACTTTGGTCACTGCCTTGGGAGGTAGGAGGCACCCCAAGGAGCAACTTTGGGTGGGTTAGGGCCTATTGTGCCCATAAATCCTAGTGGTTGAGTTTATGGTGCCTTTTAGGGTTTTGTGAAGGATGAAGGAGTAAGTGTCCATGGGGAGAAGTGCAATAGACCTCTCTGAGTTCTAGGAGTGGTATAATTTCCCCTCAAGAGGTTTGAGTGGTTTTGGAGATGTTTAGGCCCTAACCCTAGGCTAAACCCTTAAGGGGTGCAAATAGAGGTCAATGAAGGGAGTAGGGTCAAACCCTAGTGGTTTGACCTAAAGTTTTGGTGGATAGGTCATAGTGACCAGAGAAGACTCCCTTGTGAATTTGAAGAGGTTTGGAGTTGTCTAACCTAGGTAATAAATCCTTGGGTAGATTTGTAAATAATTGGAATTTGGAGTTCTAGGAAGAAATAACACTTAGGGAATCATCACCTTCTGTTACCCACTTGTTTTTGAGGTTATGAATCTCTGGAGTTCCTACTAGAGCTATTGGAGAAGGTTAGACCATAACCCTAGGCTAAACCCTAATGGGGTGCAATTAGAAGCTAATGAAGGAAGAGGGGTCAAACCTTAATGGTTTGACTTGAAATTTTGGGGATGTGGCCTTAGTGACTAGGGAATGCTACTGTGAGAATTTGGAGGGATTTGGAGTTGCCCATCATAGGCAATAAACCCTTGGGTAGATTTGTAAATAGTTAGGGTTTGGGGTTTTAGGGAGAAATAGTACTTATCAATTTACCATCTTCTGTCATAAACATGTTTTTTAATAATATTAATCTCTGGAAGAATTGGTTAGGACATGAGTTAACCCTTGGAGGTCCAAATTGTACTATTCCTCATTATTGGCAATTTTTGGGTTGGTCAAATTTATGATGTTAAGATACTGTAATTACATGAAACTTTGCTGGTTGTCTTTTCATAACAATATGTTACCACTGTAATTTTCCCATAATTTATGGATCAATATTCTTGGTACCTCTAGTTCATTTTGGAAGAAATTGCAAATATATCCTTGGATGTAATTACAAATATGCCCTCTGTGGAACATGGTCAAACTTTGTAGGACTGAATATTATATCATGAAGCACCACTGTACTAATTTGCAAGAGGTTTAGAGATCATATGAGGGTACCTCCTTTGTAATTTATTGGAAATAATTGTGTTTTGGAATTTCTAAAAATAGTAAATCTTGCTGGTTTTTCCTAAAATTTTATACCTACTGTTTATTAGGTACTATTGTTTTATGTAAAAATTGGAGTAGGCATTGGAGGTCAGAAAAGTACACTTGTAGTTCAAACCTTGGTAAAATGGCCCTTTGGGAAATTATTTAAAATACTATTATTATTGGAAAAATTATGAAACCCTAGATTTAATCTGAAATAGGTAGCATGGGTCCCCAGTAAATCCCTTGGGTCAAGGAGTTGGTTATTTATTCTACCTCTCTTCATGAGCATCAAAAACGTTAAGGGTGGTCTGCATTTAGCATTTAGACAGCTTTGGGGTTAAGGGGGGGGGGGGGGGGGGGGGGGGGGGGGGGGGGGGTCAAACTGGTGGTCTTGGGTCTGGAGTGATGAAGGTTGGGTGGTAGCCTTGTGTTATGTATGAATCTCCAGGGAAGTTGGGGTTTGGTAAGTCTTAGGGTGGTGGGGTGCCACCCTCGGAATAGGTCGTCCGGGGATTGACGAAAGATCGTCTTTTCCTGTTAGCGTCTTCTAGCACCTAAGTTTCTATAGCAGGAAAGTTATTATGAGAATGTGTTTATAGAAGTCTAGCCGGTTTAATCCGGTGATCTTTGTTTCGGAGATGTTTATTGGTGGCGGGCGGGTTAGCCCGGGGAGCTTGTAGCTCGGTGTTGTTGGAAGATATCTTGCATGTGCATAAGGTGGTGGGTCCTTCGTGTTGACGGTCGTTGCACCGACGTTGATACTTGGGCTCGGCTAGTGCGGTATTTGCACTTAGCCATAAAATCTGGCGGTCCAGTCAGTAAGAGTACGCAGACGCTCCGCGGGTTTTGTGGAGGCGTACGATAGGTCTAGGTCGGGTAGTGCATATACCAACCTAGAGGTGGGCGGGGCCCAACCCACCGCTTCCGTTTGCCACTACGGGAGTATCCGGGGAGTCTAGCTCGCTCCAAAAAGGGGGAACTAAAGGTCTATGCGCATAGAGTCGTGGTGGGTGAGTTGCACTTGTTTGATCACCGCATAACCACATACTTGCATGACATAGCATAATCATTACATTTAACCCCGACACCTATCATATAAATTGGTATGGGACTTTTTATACGATAGGCTCTGCTAAACGACCCCTTGGTCTATAGGTTTGTATGGGCATTCCTATAAATCAATGGTTTACTTTATCTTACTTACTTGCCTCTACTTTTGTTTCTTACTGTATTTCCTATACTTTACCATGCTGCTTATATATCTCATGTTTTATTTATATGCATACACCTGTGTAGCGTAGATCTTACCTTGTCAACTGCTTTTGTATTACCCCTTGTTGTCCTCCGCTTCCTCCTCTCCATGCGGTGCCTAGGAGCCTTGGGGGGAGGAGTGGGGAATTGGCTTAGTCTTTATGACTGACGGTCGGTGGACCTTATCATTTTAGGAGACCGCGGCGACGGAAGCAGCACCGGAGGCCGGTGCAAATGGAGGCGGGGCAGTCTAGCTCAGGAGCTCAGATAACAAGATCCGTGAGTGTTGATTCAGTTGTTTTGCTTCCGCGAAGTGAACCATGTAGTGAGGCTTTGATGTATTGGGCAAGGCCCTAGTTATCTCTTTTCCTTTCTTTCAGTTACATTGTGGACATCTTCTGATGATTTACTTATATATGTGATGTGGACTTAGTTTGATCTACTATTCAGTTTAGCTTACTTTTCTTGTGATCGATTTGGCCGGCAGGATCGGCGTTTTGTAGTGGCGACCTTCCCAAGCGAAGGTGTCACCGCAAAACGGCGGTTCTGGGCCTAAGACCCGGTGGTTTTTGCAAAAAAAAAAGAGGGTCTTACAGAGGCTATGGGCCTTCAACTTCTGGACAGCAGGATAGGGGCTATCCTCCTAAGGCTGAGAAGAAGAAGAAGGAAGGTCTCAAATGCTACAAATGCGGGAAGGTTGGGCACTTCAGGAAGGATTGCAAGGTGGTCACCCAAGCTGGGCATGCTGCGGAGGAGGAGGAAGCTGAGGCCAGACATATAGATGGAGGATGGGGAGGAGCCTTCTCGGCTTCTATTGGAGCTTCGGCTCCCATCAACTATTTGGAGGACTGGATCGTGGACTCGGGGTGTGGTCATCACCTCACCGGAGACGGGACCAAGCTTTCTTCTGCACAGCCCTACACAGGTAACAATGCAATCATTACTGCCGATAATACCGTGCATCCAGTAGAGAAGGTGGGGGTTGTTTCTTTGGGCAGTGATAGAGGGCCACTTACTTTGAAGAGTGTCTATCATGTGCCCGGAATGAAGAAAAACCTCTTCTCCGTGACCAACGCTGTTGACGCTGGGTATCACGTTCTGTTCGGCCCAACAGAAGTGAAATTTCTACGTAATGTAGAGGCCGTGAAGGCCGAGGTCGTTCATATCGGGAGACGGGCAAAGGACTTGTTCGTTTTATCGACAAGTTCCTACGTCGACAAGATGAAGACGAATGATGGTGCCGTTATATGGCATGAGAGGTTGGGGCATGTAGGAATGGATAAGCTGAAAGCAATGGCGGTGAGAGGCCTGGTCAAGGGCCTGCCAAGTCTATCTTCCTACGGAGAAGGTCATGTTTGCGCAGGATGTCAGTTCGGCAAGTCTCATCGACTACCGTTTGACAAGTCGCAGACAAGGAGTAGTGTGCCGTTGGAGTGCATCCACGGTGACTTGATGGGACCAACTGCTACCCCAAGCCTCGGAGGCAGCAGGTATATGCTGGTGTTGATCGATGATTACACCAGATATGTCTGGGTATATTTCCTGAAGGAGAAGGCGGAGGCGTTTGCCAAGTTTGTGGAGTTCAAGGAGCTCGTGGAAGGTCGGCTGGGACTGCGGGTGAAGAAGCTGAGGACTGACAACGGAGGGGAGTTCACCTCCAGTGAGTTCTCTACTTTTTGCAGGAAGGCGGGCATCCGGAGAGAGCTCACTTGTGCTCATACTCCACAACAGAACGGTGTTGCAGAACGGAAGATCCGTCATCTGACGGAGACCTGCAAGTGTTGGCTGCATGCCAAGAGTATCCCAAAGTCCTTCTGGGCGGAGGGAATGTCTTGTGCTGCCTACGTCATCAACAGGATGCCTCTGAGCCCCATCAACATGCTGACTCCACATGAAATGATGTTCAAGGAGAAGCCAAGTGTGGCACACCTTAGGGTGTTTGGTTCCACCTGCTACGTGCATGTTCCAGATGCTCTTCGGACGAAGCTAGATGCGAAAGCAAGGAAGCTAGTCTTCGTGGGATACGATGAGCGGAAGAAAGGGTGGAAGTGCATGGACCCGGAGACGCGGAGATTTGTTGTATCTCGCGACGTCGTGTTCGATGAGGTGACATCTTACAAGGGGTCTTCTGATGTGGAGTTACCAGAGAGCAGGGTGGAGATGCCAGAGAAAGCTGTGGAGAATCTTCAGGTGGAGCTACCTGTGTCACCAGGTGGTCCATCTCCTTCTAGTTCCGAGACGGGGGCTTCTGGTTCAGGAAGTAGGGGGAGCGATGCTCCTAGCACGTCTGGAAGGGGAGCTAGGGAAGAAGCAGCGGATGACATTGCAGTTCAAGGGAAGGAGCTGAGGAGGTCGAAGCGAGCGATCATCACCCCTGATCGCTATACAGGAGGAAACGCAGTGAGCTTCGTCTCATGTTTCTTCGCTGGTCCCTTGGATGAGAGGGAGCCGTCGAGCTTTGAGAAGGCCCAAGGCGTGAAGGAGTGGGACGTTGCGATGCAAGAAGAGATGGCAGCTCTTGAGAAGAACGAGACCTGGTCTCTTGTGCCCAAGCCCAAGGGCATCACTCCTGTTACATGCAAGTGGGTCTACAAGCTTAAGAAGAAAGCTGACGGCAATATCGAGCGGTACAAAGCTCGTCTTGTAGCTCGGGGGTTCTCGCAGCAATACGGTGAAGACTATGATGAGACTTTCAGTCCGGTGGCAAAAATGACTTCAGTTCGGTTCATCATTGCCTTGGCGGCGTTCAGTGGATGGGAGATTTGGCAGCTCGACGTCAAGAACGCTTTCTTGTACGGCGAGATTGACAAGGACATCTTTATGGTTCAGCCACCTGGCTTTGTGTCTGAAGATCTTCCGGAGCATGTCTGCAAGCTGAAGAAGGCCTTGTATGGGTTGAAGCAAGCGCCGAGGGCGTGGTACGGGAAGATCGCAGAATATCTCCTATTCTGTGGATTTGTTGCTTCAGACTCAGACTCGAGCTTGTTCGTCAAGAAGAGCGGGGAGCTTCAGGTCATCGTGCTACTATACGTTGACGATATGATCGTGACGGGGAACTCGAAGGAGGAGGTAGCACAGCTTCGGGCTGAACTATCTATCAGGTTCGAGATGAAGGATCTTGGTGAGCTTCACCATTTTCTTGGACTTGAGGTGCAGAGGAAGGAAGGTGGAGTGCTGGTGACCCAAGCCAGATATGCGGAGCGGATCGTGGAGCGATTCGGCATGAAGGAAGGGAAGTGCACTTCCACACCTCTGGAGAAGGCTATGAAGCTTCGGAAGGATGAGGGAAGGATCATGCAAGATCCGTTGGTGTTCCGAGCTCTGGTTGGGAGCTTGATTTATCTGACGATCACGAGGCCAGATATTGCATATGCAGTAGGCAGGGTGAGTCGGTTTATGGCAGAACCACGAGTACCTCATCTGCTAGCGGCCAAGAACATTCTGAAGTATGTCAAGGCAACCTCAGACATGGGTCTCCTATACAGGAGGGATGCGGGCTTCGAGGTGCATGGATACATGGATGCTGATTACGGGGGAGATTCGGATGATCGGAAGTCGACATCTGGATTCGTCTTCATGGCGGGCCCTACGGCTATATCATGGTGCAGCAAGAAGCAGGATTCCGTATCGGTCTCTACCACAGAAGCGGAATACAAGGCTTCGGCCTTGGCAGCTCAGGAAGCCATCTGGCTTAGGAGATTGGTGGGAGACGTCCACAAAGAGGTTCGGGAGCCGACTCTGCTACGCGGTGACAACGAGAGTGCTCTCAAACTGGTGACCAATCCAGTTTGTCACGCGAGGACGAAGCATATTGAGATCGAGCATCACTTCATACGGGAGAAGGTGCTGGAGGGATCTCTTTCGGTCGAGCATGTGCGGAGTGCGGACAATGTCGCAGACATCTTCACAAAGGCGCTGGCAAAGGGGCCGTTCACACGGCTAAGGGAGCTACTTGGGCTAGTTTCCACTTCCCACTTCAAGGGGGAGTGTTGAAATTATTGAAGTGGAAGTGGAGGAGGCTTTTGGACCTGGGCGGTCTGGGAAGAGACCGGGCGGTCTGGCGTGACCGCACGATCTGGCGGTCTGACAATGGCGATCTGTTCTATTGGTCAGCTGCGGCTTCCAGGGCTGACCGCTGGTCTGGTCCAAGGGCTGCTGGAGGAGGAGGTCGTGCGGTCTGGCTGTGACCGCATGACGGCTGATCTTCCTCAGGGTCGCGCGGTCTGTCTCTGACCGCGTGACAAGTTGTTCTCTTCAAGGACGTGCCGGTCTGGCGTGACCGCACGGGTAGGCTCTTGAATCCGGTCTGGTGGCTTTCCAGAGGGTTCTGAAGGAGTTCGCGGACTAAGTCATTCTTAGTCGCGCGGTCTCAGTTCGCGGTCTCAGGAGGAGACCAGGAGGGCGAGCTGGCTGTGTTTGCGGTCTCAGGCGAACACAGGTGGTGGGTGACTTCTAGGCGGTCTGGCGATCTCCGTGTGGAGTCGTGTTCAGACCAAGGGAGTAGCGATCTCCCGCGGTCTGGAGTGAAGTCGGCGCTCACCAAAAATGAAGCAGGAGGGTTGCAGTGATCCCGCGGGTTGACCGGTAAGGTCGCGCGATCTGATGGGTGGTGACTCTATCTCATAGGGTGGTGACTGGATCAGGTCTCACGCCTATAAATAGGGAGCCACTGTAGCAGCAAAAAGAACACACACCAAGTGTAAGCTGAGTTCGCTTGTTTCCTGCGGTCTGGTCTATTCTGACCGTGCGGTCTGCTGATTGAATTCCTCTTGTGCAGCTTCTGCGGATAGTGTGGGCGGCAGCGATCACCTCTTCCTCTGAAAGTGTTCGGGCGGTCTGCGGCTTGGAGTTGTGGTGCTGGAGTTCGGGAGAATCAGGAGGTCGGAAGAAGGGAGCGGTCTGATCAGCGGATTGGTGGTGTGCTGTGATCGGCAAGGCGCTGCGGTCTGGCAGTGTGTTGAAGTCGCAGGGAGGTCGCGCGGTCTGGAGCGATCTCAAGTTATCCTCATCTTCTTGTATTTCTGTTTGGTATCTGTGCTGGCAAAATCATGTCTCGCCAAGCATGTCTTGTCCTGTAATGAAGTTTATGCTATCAATAAAGATCAATTGCTTGCCTAAAGTTTGTTTCTGGTTGTTTGGCTTGTATCTCTAAGTTGCATAATCGATTCCTGCTTGCTCTCACAAGGTCCTTAGAAAAATTTTCACAGCTCCTCCCCATCCAGCTTCATCAGACTTTGGCTTCTCCTTCTCTGTTGTATGTCCCGACTGAAGATTAACCCGATAATCCTTCTTGAAGTGGTCAGTCTTATTACACCTGAAGCACCTTGGTCCCTCTCCCTTCTTCTTCCCATCAGACTTAGAAGAATAACCTCTATCTTGCTGACCTAAAGTAGAGGGTCCATCCTAACCTGGCTTCTTCTTCTCCCACTTCTTCTTCTTCTTTCTAGAGAATAACACATCACTATCTCCCCCAGAGATAGAAGTCCCCGCCAACTGTCTTGCCAAACTTTCCTGCGAAACAAGTAAGTAATCCAACTCCAATAGAGATGGTTGATTTGCCCAACCTTGAACTGAAGTCACAAAGGCAAGATACTCCTTCCGCAACCAACGGATGATATCCTATTCAGTTTTGCGTCCGAGATGGGCTCATCAGGGTCCAATGCAGAAATCTCTGCTGTGAGGTTCTTCATCTTTAGAAAGAAGGTAGAAATAGAGAGATCACCTTGAGAGGCCTTCGCCAGCTCATTTTCAAGAAACTGTAGCCAAGCTACATTCTTCTTATTAAACAGCCCGTCCAAAGACGTCCAAATCTCAACAACAGATTTACATCCAATGATGTGATCAAATAGCTCTGGTGAGATAGCCCTCTTGAGTGTGAACTCTGCCTTAGCATTAGTCCTCCTCCAAAGTCTCACCTCTGCCATATTATCTCCTGCTAGAAACACTTCTTGTGTGTCTTCTCCTCCAACTATCTCCCATAGATCCTCGCCAAGTAAGTAACTCTCCATACACGACCTCCATTTCTTGTAGTTAGTCAATGTAAGGAGTTCAATACCAAGCCCTCTTGCGTATCCACCTTCCATGGCAATCTATGTGGTCTCTTCTTCACAAAGACGATGGCAACTCAAGTTGAACACTGCTTATCCACTCCAACAACCTCCCTCTGATACCATGTTAAAATTTTTGATTTGAATAGTTTAGGAGTAAGCAGGAGTTGCATCAACTGAGTTATAGCCAAACAACCACAATATGCCACACAACAACACAAAGCTTTATTGAATCACAATACTTGAATACAGTGCGAGGTATACATGGCGAGACATGATTCATAAGAATCAGGAAGGAGAGAAGATCAAAACACACCAAAACAAAACTGGCAGCTAGACAAGCTGAGACCGCACAGACCGCTCGACTCCAGAGATCGCCCGGCTTGACCTGAGACCGCGCGAACAGAAAACAGACAAACCGCCTATACTGCAAGACCGCCACCTCAGACCGCATGAACTGGAGCTTTATTGAACTGAATGAAGAACAGAGGCTGTCGCCAGACCGCAACTCAGATCGCCTAACCGCTGAAGGTCGCCTGATCGCTGAGCTGCGAACATCACAAGAACACCATAAACCAGTTCGCAGACAGACCGCTGCCGAACTGTTTATTCAAGCCACTGGATAATCACCAAGGAAGGAGACCGCTACCTGCTGACCGCAAACCTGCGAACACAACAAATAGTCAACTCGCTTCCGAGATCGCCCGACCTCAAAGTTGAGACCGCACGAATTAACCAAGGATCAGTTCTTACAGTTCTCGTTATGAATGACGGGCCATACACCCCTATTTATAGGAGGGTAGATGGATGTCGTCACCACACAGGAGAGATACAATCACCACCCGTCAGATCGCCAGCGGTCTCACAAGGCAGACCGCGCGATCACACCACTTGGACAACCTTCCGACCAAGACCCCAGATCAGCAGACAGATCGCGCACAAGTCGCGCGAACACGAGACCGCGCACAAGCCGCGCGGACACATGTGTACTCCTCCCTTAGACCACCAGGAGCAAACCAATAACCATCTGGCCAACTTCAGAGAAGTCGCCAGATCGCCAGCACAAGCCGCCCGGTCAGGCGGTTACATAAGAACAGACCGCCCGGTCTTCCAACAAAGAAGACAAGCCAACCAAGCAGAACAACTCGGGAACAGACCGCAGCAATCAAGAACAGACCGGCCAATCAGCAGACCGCCAGAACAGACCGGCAGAGCCAGACCGGCAGATCACTAATACAGACCGCGCGGTCTCTGCGATCACCCAAAATCAGACCGCCCTGTCACCTCCACTTCACTTCAATAATTTCAACAGGTTCTTCATCTTCAAGAAGAACGTTGAAATGATCAAGTCTCCCTGAGTTGCCTTAGCCAACTCATTTTCCAAGAATTGTAGTCGAGCTACATTCTTCTTATTGAACAAGCCATCCAAGGCCATCCAAATTTCAGTAGCTGACCTACATCCAACGATGTGGTCAAACAACTCTGGAATGATAGCACGCTTGAGTGTGATCTCAGCCTTTGCATTAGTTCTCTTCCAAGCCTTTACAACCTCAGCATTCCCATCAGCAGGAAGAACAGCTTGTCTTGCTTCTCCTCTGACTACCTCTCATAGGTCCTCGCCAAGAAGATAGCTCTTCATGCATGACTTCCACTTTTTAAAGTTAGTTTGCGTAATGAGCTCAATACTAAGACCTCTAGCATATCCTCCTTCTATTTCTATCTCACTGATTAACAACCGACTTGCAGAAATCCAAGAAGAAGACAACGCTGATTACTGCTCAGAAACCTCCTCTGATACCAATTTGAAAAAATTTAGAGGTCCAGAGTGAAGTAATAATGCGGAACACTTCAACACAATCCACAAGCGTGACAATCAATGACAATGGGAAGACAGAATAGTGCTTTGTATTAACTATCTCTTTACAGCTCAAGACATACATGGCGGGACATGATTCATAAGAATCACAGAGGAGAGAAGCACAAGACAAAAAACAAGCTGCCAGCGAACTGCCGAAGTAGTGATCACCAGACCGCTCAAACAGGAAAGTCGCACGGCTATCCCTGAGACCTCGCGAACAGAGCACAACCCGCTGCTGTCAGCCCGCAATCAGAGACCGCACAACCTGCTGCTTATTCAACTGCTAAAAACAATAGCTGTCCGCACTTCTTGATTCCCAAGGCTGCCCGGTCTCTAGATCACAGAAGAACCCGTGAACACTTGACGAAGAACTACTTCCTGCTGCGAGACAGTAACTCAAGATCGCCCGACCACTTAAGGCCGCCTGATCAACTGAGCTCGCGACACAATTCAAGAACTCCTAAAACCAATCCACACAGACAGACCTCTATTGAACTGGTTTATTCAAAGATGGAAAGAAAGGAGAATGCTGACGGTGACTGCTAACGGCTAACCTGCGAACAGAACAATCCGGTCAGACAACTCAAACCGCGCGACCTCAAAGTGAGACTGGCACAATCAAGCTAACTTGAGTTCTTACAGTTCTTGCGTATCAATGGCTACCCTGGCGTCCCTATTTAAAGGCAAATGAATGAATGTCGTCACCACCCCAAGGGATATAGTTACCTTCCTTATTAAAGAGCGCGGTCTCTAGAAACAAACCGCGTGGTCTCTTCAAGACCTTATCACACTTAAGCAAAACTGTCCAAGACAGCTTGCCAAGAATAAACCAGCAGACCGCCCTGTCTCTTATAAGAATGAACATATGTCCATCTGATCGATCAGGAGCAGACCGCCAGAAATGAGCTTATACAACCCGCCCGGACTCTTATAAGATCGGAGCCACATGAACATCCAGACATACAAACCTGTCTGCCAGAATGAACTCATGCAGATCGCAGTACTAGACCGCAGAAGCGACCTCTAGTACAAGACTGCCCAGTCTAAACCATAATAGGATACTTGGCCAGGAAACCAAACACAGGCTGCCAACACCAGAGACACGCGGCCACACCAGCCAGGTCGCCACACCGAGCTCGCAGATTCCAGAAGTAAACCGCAACACAGGTCGCGCTGTCTCTGCGGTCTCCAAGAACAGACCGCCCGGACAGTCCACTTCCACGTCAAAAATTTAACACTCTCGCTCTACAGAAATATCCTTGAGACTTGGCAAATCACGGGCAGTTTCCAAAATAGAAACGAGGTAAGCAATACCACTAGAATCTAAAAGTTTTTTAGCACATACCGCAGATATGATCGGAGAGTCCTAAGATGGGATACCTTACACGCTCATGGGTTGGCCATCGTCCATCAAGTAATCCAAGAGCTTGACCTTGCACTAGTTGACTGTTGGAAAAAAGACCCTCAAAGTTCCCTTGATTTGAAGAGGCCTCACACTCAATGCTAAGTACAAGTTGTATTTGATAAACCATATTTCTATCTAATGGCAATGCAGGACTAGGGCATACCAAGGTGTGATGAATGATCAGTTGGTTTACTGTCAAAACCACTGAAACAAGCTTTCAGTCTCAGCTGAACCGCTGAGACAAGGCCAGGAGCCGCTGAGAAGGTGTCTGGGCCAGCTGAACAGCAGATAGAAGAAAACTGCTGAAACAACTGTCTATCTCTGCGGATCTGCTGGGACGGGACAGAAGCAACTGCTGAGATGGCTAGCTATCTCAGCCCAACTGCTGAGACAGATTCAAAAGTGATCTGGCGGGTTCTCCTTTTGGCGGAAGCTGCAGAAAGGCATCTTGGGGTCCGCCAATCACTCCCATACATGTCAGGAGGATAGCTAAGAGCCATTTTAGATCAGTGGAGTATAAAAGGAATAAGTTAGGGTTGAGCAAAGTAATTAAGCCTTTGATCTTACTCTCCAGCACACAAGAAAGAGGCACTTTACTGTTTCATTGTTGACAGCCAAGAACTGATTACACAAGGCTGCAAGGAGAGAAGAGATTGCTTATCTTGATTCATCTCAAGAAAGAGCAAGTTAATCCAGTCTAACATCTGAAGGGCTGATCAAGAAGAATCAAGTTGGAGTAGCATTTCTCCTCCCCAGTTCAAGTCTGCAACACCAGCTGTTAAGAAGAAGAAGTCCAAGGCTTGACCTCTTACTCCTTCTATTTGTAATCCTTTATTATATCATCTGTAGGAGCCTGTGGGTTCTGAGACTATAGAACTTTATTTCCTGAGTGTGTAAGGCTGATTAGCCTGAGTTGTAGAGCTGAGAAGTCAGCTTGAGAGTAGGATCATTGTGTGATCTGAGGTAGGGCCATTGTGCCTGAGGTAGGGCAGTTGTTCCTGAGGTAGGGCAGTTGTGCCTGAGGTAGGGTTTGGGAAAACTTGGGAGATCCTGTGGGATCTGTGATGTAGGCTCTTGGAGCTGAGTTTGGAGAAGTTGCCCTTATCTAACTCATTGTTAGAAAGGTGAAGGGGGAAAGAGGACTACTCAAGACACCCTGTCTTGAGGAACCTCTATAAATCTCTTTGTGTTTTCTGTGCTTGATATTTTACTAACCTAAAATAAGAAAACACTAAGCCTAAAACAAAAGATACCTATTCACCCCCCCCCCCCCTCTAGGTGACTTAGACTATATCCTATATAAACTATCAAGTGGTATCTGAGGGAGGTTGGTCAAGAAAGACATAATTGTCTGACCAAATACTACAAGGATTAGTCTTAAAATCTATAACCAATGGCCTCCAATGGAATGCAGAGGGAGATGGGCTCCATGAAGCTGCACATATGCAACAAAGCTAATTTTGGCATATGGAAGCAAAGGGTTAGACTGTTTATGGAAGCATCTGAACCTAGGATTTATATCACTATCAAGGAAGGTCCCTTCACCTTCCAAACAGCCTCCACAATAGATCCAACCAGAAGAGTGGCCAAGCCTTTCTATGAGTTAACCAAGGATGAACTCATTCTGTTCACTATGGACAAAAGAGCCCAGAACATCATAGTTAATGATATTGATGATTCCATATTTCAAAACATAGTTCACTGCACTACTGCCAAGGAAATCTGGGACACAATAGTAGTATATATGGAAGGGACAAAAGAAGTGAGGGATGATAGAAAGTCACTCCTCAACCAAGAGTATGAAGCCTTCAGGCAGCCTGTCAGGAGAGCATCTTTATGTGCTATGAAAGGTCTTTCAGATTAGTCAATGAGCTGAGAACCTATGAGAGTGTTTTCAGTGATTATGAGCTGAATGACAAGTTACTTAGATCTCTAACTAGAGATTGGGACACAAAGATTTGTGCCATAAGGGAGGTGGCCAAACTAGGTGAAACTCCCACTCACACAATGTTTGGTAAGCTGCTCTCTTATGAGTTGCAATTATCTGCTAGAAAGGAAGAGGACACCTCCTCAAGGTCTCACACAAAGGAGAGATCTGTGGCTCGCAAGGTAGAAATCTCCAAGAAGAGCAAGGGCAGGATGGTGTCTCCTCCAAGGAGTGCTAATCTAAAAAATCTGAAATCAACACCTCAGAAAGCTCTTCTTCTGATGAAGAGTTTGCTGCTTTTTCAAGGCAGTTCAAGAAGATGATGAGGAGGAAGAAATGGAAGAACAAGCCCTCCTCCTCATCACACTCCAAGAAAGACCACAGGAAATCTGAAAGACAGCACCCAAAGGGTGACAGGTATGATTCCAAATCTAGTAAACATGTTTCAAATAACATTATTTGCTATTGCTGCAGCTAGCCTGGACATGTCATTGCTGACTGCCCAGTCAAAAGGAAAGAAAGAGGTGAGAAGAAGCCTCATCACCAGAAGAATAGGAAGGTGGAAAATTCCTTCCTAGCGAAGAAAGGAAGAAGCTGGAGTGAATCTGAATCCTCAACTTCAGATTTAGAGAATGAAGAAGAAGCCTACATAGGGTTGTTTGCAGCAGAAGAAGATGAAGATTATCCTACTTCCAAGGTTGGTGTCAGGGCCCCTCTATCACATTCAGATAGTGACATAGAGGAGGATGAAAATTACAAAGATCAGTTAGGCCTTATGGCCTTCACTGATGAAGAAGACAGTCAGAATAATTCTGACAATGAGAAGGTATTAACACATCCCACTTCATGTTCTGATCATGATGCATGCCCAGATTCTGAGGCACTTTCATCACATGGTAAAAGTGACTCAGAATCTGAGGAAGATGTCAATTGCACTTTTTAATGTGAGGACCCTGACCACAGCCTGGCGTGTTGGAGCATGTGTTCCGCACTCGTCCGGTTTGAGAATAACAAATCCCGAATGTATTTGATCCTATTTTTGATTAATGGTGTGCAGATAACAGGTGCAAGAATAACATGTTTTCAATTGGAGCAAAATAATGATTTTCCAGAAATTGGAGCTATCGGATTTCCGATAGCAGTATCGGATTTCCGACAGCGCACGATTTCTTCCGTTTTTCGATCTCTACTCGACGGTTTAGAGCTAATGGATTTCCGATAGTGATATCGGATATCCGACAGCCCACGGTCTTCCCACAACTCTACGACGTACAGCAGTTACACGAGCTCATGGATTTCCGATAGTGATATCGGATATCCGACAGCTCACGATCTTCCCGCAACTCTACGACGTGCAGCAGTTACGCAAGCTAACAGATTTTTGATAGTGATATCGGATATCCAACGGCCCACGTCTCAACCACGACCTCCACTTCGCGCAGAAACTTCGAATTAGTGGGTCACGTGGCAGCCTATGGAGATATCAGATTCTGGCGATACCTAGCTAACGGACGGCGACAGCTCTTTTTTTATTAATAGGGTTCAGAACATCGTGGATTTCATTCCTTCAGACATTCAAGCCTTCTTACTGAGTGTTATCGTCCAGAGAGCTCCAGAGAACGAAAATCCCCATTCTTGAAGAAGAAAAGAGAGAGCAAAGCCGAAGATTGTACACGCATTCCAAGAAGACTTTCTCAAGGATTCTTCGCTGCTTTGGTCCAGAAATTCTAAAGGGGGTTTTTATTTTGTATTTCATTTATATTTACATTCATCTTGTAATCGTTGTAGAAATCATCGTCTTGCGTGCGACGTCTAAGTCCGTGTGAGGCTTAGGGGAAATCATCACCTTGTGTGTGGTGTTAGATCCTTGTGTGGTCTAGGGTAAATCATCGTCTTGTGTGCGGTGTCAAGTCCTTGTGTGGTTTGGGAGAAAATCGCAGCCGTGTGTGCTGCGTCTAGATCAAGATTTGATTTAGGGGGAGGCTAGTGTCTATATCTGGGAGATATAGGCTATAGCCAACCGGTCCTTAGGAGAAGGACCGGTGAAAAGAGACAAGAGATTTTATTAATTGTAAGCCTTTGATTCCAAGCTTTATTGGAATCATTTCTACTCATTATCTTTGATGAAATAAAATCTTGTTTTTAAATTCAATTATTTGTCTCTATATTCATATATTGTTTCATTTTTACAAAAATTATCAAAAATTTAAATTGCCCTTATTCACCCCCCCCCCCCCTTTAAGTGCGCCACAAGATCCAACAAGTGGTGTCAGAGCGAGGTTAATTCCTTATAAGGTTTAACCACTTAGAATTATGGCGCACCATGATCATGCCTTTTCCGAGGGGCAAGGAATAACTAGACCACCATTATTTACGGGTTTCGATTATAATTATTGGAAAACTGGGATGAGGTGTTTTTTAATATCATTAGATATTGAAGTATGGAATATGGTTGAAACAAATTATACTCATCCTACTTTTACAATTGGTGATATTGTCATGGAGAAACCCAAAGATAAATGGGATGACCAGGACAAATTAAAATGCAAAAATAATGCAAAAGCAATGAACGCATTATTTTGTGCTCTTGATAAAACTGAATTTAATAGAACCTGCGCATGTCAAACTGCATATGAAATTTGGAATTTATTGGAAATTACTCATGAAGGTACCTCGCAGGTAAAGGACTCAAAGCTTTTCCAATTGGAGTCAGAATTCGAAAAGTTCAGGATGGAGGTAGATGAGGATGTGGATACAATGTACACAAGATTCACTAAGATAGTGAATGACTCAAAAGTTTTAGGAAAAAATTTCTCAAATGGTGATTTGGTAAGAAAACTTCTTAGATCTCTACCCCCTAAATTCAATCCCAAAGTGACGGCTATTTCTGAATCTCATGATCTTAAAGCTCTTAATATTGAAAGCCTGATTGGGAACTTGAAAACTCATGAAGTTGAATTGAAAATTCAACAACAAGAGTATATGGAGCCAAAGAAGAAGGGATTGGCTCTGAGATCTAAGAAGGAGGATAGTAGTGATTCTGAGGAGGAAGAAGAAGATGAGGAAAGTTTATTTGTTAGAAAGTTTAGGAAATTTATGAAAAATCCAGAAAGGAGGAATTCATTTAAGAAGTATTTTAAGAAGGAGACGTTTAGGAAGAAAAAAGGAAAGGAAGACGATGAGGAGGAAGAGAGACCGCCTTCGGAGTGCTATCACTGCAAAAAGTTAGGACACATCCGAAGCAAGTGTCCAAAGTACTTAAAAGAACTTAAAGAAAAGAAGCACAAAGGGACGAAGAAGGTGCTGAAGGCGGAAACATGGGATGATACTACTTCTGAGGATGCAAGCAGTTCAAGGTCAAGTAAAGAGGAGGCCAACATGTGCTTAATGGGTTAGAGCATCATATGCAGTGTCCAAAGTGACACTGAGGTAACCCCTCCAACCTATGATGAATTATTTTCTGAATTTTTAAAGACTTGCAAATTTTTTGAAAAGAGTGTAAAAGATAATGATCTTCTTAAATCTGAAAATGAAATTTTGCTTAAAGAAAACAAAAAAATGTTAAATGAAATTAAGACTATTGGAAAAAGAGAAATTTCTTGCCAAGAGTGTGATTACTTTTTGGGAAGAATTAAAGAACTTGAAGAATCTCTTTCCAAATCTCATTCTATAATAAAAATTCTTACCAAAAAGAATGAGATTTTATATGAGAGATCTGAAATCTTCAATTTCCAAAGTCCATGAGGGAGAGAAATCTTTTGAACATAGATGTGTAAATCTAGTATCCGAGAATACAGAAATGAGAAACCATATTCATGACTTAACGCTAGCCATGAAAAAATTTGGAATGGGCCGAAGATCACTGGATATGATCTTAGGATACCAATGCCATGGATCTGGAAGGTTTGGACTCGGATACACGTCAGGAAGCTATCGCCCGGCGACATCCACTGTCGCCGGCCACAGAGAAAAGTCCAGAAATTCTGTTTTTAAAAATTCTGAAGTGAGTAAATTGTCAAATACTGCATCCTCATCCAGCAAAAGTCCAGAAAAGTTATACTCTACTCAATACATTACACGTGCCAAATGCAATAGATTTGGTCACACTACGGACTCTTGCTGGAGGAAAGGAAAAAGTAAAATTAAATAAATCTGGGTGCCTAAGGCTTCTACCTATACTATGGGTGGAACCACTTGGGTAACCAGATATTTACTCACCTCTTCTTTCTAGGTGTGTTGGCAGGCTAAGGACAAAGAAGATGTGTGGTACTTGGGCTCAGGTTGTTCAAACCACATGACGGGAAATAAAGAGAAGTTCCTTAGCCTGGAGATGAAGAAAGGAGGAGTTGTTACATTCGGAGATAATGGAAAAGGAAAAATCATCGGCATCGGAGTTGTGGGTAACAAAAATTTTTCAATTTCAAATGTCTTATTTGTAGAAGGATTAAAACATAATTTGATTTCTATTAGTCAATTATGTGATAAGGGTTTAGATGTTTTATTTGAATCTTCTACAAAATTGTGCAAAATTATTAATTCTAAAACAAAAGAAATTGTTTTTACCGCACCTAGATGTCATAATGTATATATGATTAAATTTCTTGATTTTTCAAATTCTACTTTAAAATGTTTTTTATCAAAAAATGATGAATTAGAATTATGGCATAGGCGACTTGGACATACTAGTGCCAAGTTAATTACAAAACTTTCAAAAGATAAATTAATTAAAGGTTTACAATTGTTAAATGGAAATTTATCTTCTTCATTATGTGTGCCTTGCCAAAAAGGAAAATTTTCAAAATCATCTTTCAAAAGTAAAAATATTATTTCTACCACTAGGCCACTTCAATTAATACATATGGATTTATTTGGGCCAATTGGAATTTCTAGCTTAGGAGGTAGAAAATATACATTTGTATTGATTGATGATTATTCTCGTTTTTGTTGGACTTTATTTCTAACCTCCAAATCCGATGCATTTTCAGAATTTTCAAAATTATGTTTGCGTATTCAAAATGAATTAGAGTTAAAAATTAAACGCATACGATCGGATCGTGGAGGAGAATTTGAAAATGAAAAGTTTATTTCTTTTTGTACGGAGTTAGGAATTAAACACGAATTTTCCGCTCCACGCACACCACAGCAAAATGGTGTAGTGGAGAGGAAAAATAGAACTCTTCAAGAGTTAGCCCGTACGATGCTATCTGAATTTAAATTACCAAAATATTTTTGGGCTGAAGTGGTTAGTACGGCATGTTATGTAATTAATAGATTAATGCTTCGCCCTATTTTAAAATTAACTCCTTATGAATTAATTTTTAGTAAAAAACCAAATGTTTCTTATTTCAAAGTTTTTGGTTGTAAATATTTTATTTTGAATTCTAAAGATTCCTTAGGAAAATTTGATGAAAAATGTGATGAAGGTATTTTTATTGGCTATTCTTCAACTAGTAAAGCTTATAGGATTTTTAATAAAAGAACAAAAATAGTTGAAGAATCTATTCATGTTAGGTTTGATGAGTTTGTTTCATGTGTAGAAAAGAAAATTAGAGGAAAAGAAGATGAACCCCTTCCTTCGGTGGAGAATGATGATGAAGAACTTGGAGAAAATGAAGAAGAAAAAGAAGAAGAAAGAGAAGAAGAAAGAGAAGAAGAAGTTAGAGAAGAAGAAGAAAGAGAAGAATATGTGCCTCCAAGTGAATTGAGATTTTCAAAGGATCATCCAAAGGAGCTTGTAATTGGAGATCCGCAAAAAGGGGTTAGTACTCGTTCATCGTTACATGTTTTATTTTCAAACCTTTGCTTTGTCTCTGAAATAGAACCAAAGATGTTTCCACCGCTTTAAATGATGAATTTTGGTTTTTAGCTATGAATGAAGAACTTAATCAATTTGAACGTAATAAGGTTTGGAATCTTGTAGAACGACCCAAAAATTGTCCTGTAGTAGGAGTTAAGTGGATTTTCAAAAATAAATTGGATAATGAATCTAGAATTGTTAGAAATAAAGCCAGATTAGTTGCAAAAGGTTATGCACAAATTGAAGGGGTAGATTTTGATGAAACTTTTGCACCCGTAGAAAGATTAGAAGCGGTTAGGATATTTCTTGCATTTACTTATTTTAAAAGATTTAAATTATATCAAATGGATGTCAAAACCGCATTTTTAAATGGGTATATAAAAGAAGAGGTTTATGTAGAACAACCCCCTGGCTTTGTAAATGCGAAATATCCAAATTATGTTTATAAATTAGATAAAGCGCTTTATGGATTAAAACAAGCACCTCGTGCTTGGTATGCTCGATTAACTCAATATTTGTTAAAGCACGATTATAAAATTGGAAGTGCCGATTCTACACTCTTCATTAAGCAAATTGATCATGATTTAGTTATTTTGCAAATTTATGTTGATGATATTATTTTTGGAGCAACTAATGAAGAATTGTGTAATGAAGTAGTTCAAATTATGAAAAATGAATTTGAAATGAGCATGGTAGGAGAACTTTCATAATTTCTAGGTTTTCAAATTACACAAAAACATGATGGTAGTTTTATATGTCAATCCAAATATATTCATGATATGTTAAAAAGATTTGGATTTGAAAATCTTAAGCATGCAAACACTCCTATGAGTGCTTCACTAAAATTAGGAAAAGATGAAAGTGGAGATTCAATTGACCAAACCCTTTATAGGATTATGATAGGATCCTTATTATATTTAATAGCATCTAGGCCTGACATTATGTTTGCCGTTTATTTATGTGCTAGATTTCAGGCTAATCCTAAAGAGTCACATTTAAAAGCGGTGAAACACATCTTTCGATATCTTATAGGAACATCTAAATTAGGATTATGGTATCCTCATAATGATTCCTTTATTTTACATGGCTTTTCGGATTCAGATTATGCGGGATGTTCTTTAGATAGAAAAAGCACTAGTGGCACTTGTCATTTTATCGGCCCTTCACTTATTTCTTGGTCGAGTAGGAAACAGAATTCTGTTGCCCTCTCTACTACTGAGGCCGAATATATTGCACTAGGTAGTTGTTGTGCCCAAGCTCTTTGGATGTCACAAACATTAGAAGACTTTGGCATGCAGCAAAGTAGTGTAGAATTAAAGTGTGATAATAAAAGTGCTATAGACTTAACTAATAATCCCGTATTACACTCTAGATCTAAGCATATAGATGTCCGACATCATTTTATAAGGGATCATATTAAGAAGGGAAATGTAAAAATCAACTTCATAGGAACGGATTCACAACTAGCGGATATATTCACTAAACCGTTACCGGATTCCCGTTTCTCTATGCTTAGGCTAGAATTAGGAATCCTAGACATTTCACACTGATTATATCACTACTTATTATCTATAAAATGAAAAACATCACAATAGCCTTACATTTAAAAAAAACTAAATCTTAACATAGACATTCACCAACATATAACATGTCCAGATCTTAAAAATTATTACAGCATTTTAACAAAAGGGTACTTAAAATGTCTCATAAAAGAAATTCACAAAAATTGGAGAGAGATCTGGGCTGGGCAGCTGTCGGATGGCAACAGTAGGATGTCGGATGGCGATATCTCCCATAAGTCTTTTTCACTCAGAATCCTCCTCATCTCTACTGCCTGCTCCACTTCTTTCTGGAATATCATAATCTGCTCTCCTTATCACTGTCTTCCTCCGCCGATCCTGACTAACCGATTGGCGACGCGGCTCCTCCTCCGTCGGCACTTCCCATTGCGCGGTTTCATCAGGCGTAGGCTTTAATTTAAGTCCCTTGACAAGTAATTTCATAAACTTCTGCATCTGTGTCCGGTCTTTCTTCACCTCCATTTTGTGTTATTCAAAGGACCTTCTATGCTCTTGAAAATCATCAATATGTCTATCCAACCTTGTTTGGAAAGAATCGAGTGCCTCCCGCATAGACCCTCCACGTGCAATAGGAGGCTCTCTCATTTCCGTAGTAGGCGGCTTACGTTGATTTTTCTTATTCTTTATACCCGCCGTTTGATATATATCTGGGACACAATCTCCAACATAAAAGCTTTGATCTATCCATGTATATTTCTTGAATAGAATATGCTGGATAATCACACCCAACGGGAGGGTGTGTGCCTTTTTCCACTCAGGACTTTTGAGGCGGAATGTATAACGAATCATAGACAAAAGAAGATCACCCACATCAAATAATTCGTTCTCCACTATATAATAAGTCACAAGACTAAGTTGAGCCGTAATACTATGGGTATCACCGGACTTCAACATAATCGTGTGCCTTAGTATATCTTGAACAAGATGAGCATCGTCTGTCAATGTCGTCATAGTGGTTATAAGGTTCTTTGTAGAATTTCCATGCAAAAACATGTTCATTAGGGTCCAATCTCTCTCTAGTCTATAATTCTCCACTATGTCCAAAACATTCTCACTTTCCATTATTCCAAATTCACTTCTTAAATCAATGGGAGTGATCTCCACATATTGGCCTTGAATTTTGGATCTAACTCCTCCATTCAAATCCGTATATGAAGGGTCCTCAAGATGATTATAAAATTCTCGTACTAAATAGGAGGAGAAGACATCTTGGATAATGACCGAAAGTATACCTGCCTCAACAAGCATATAATAGACACGTTCATGTCGGGGGAGATCAAATTCCACTACTTTTGAAACTCCTATTTGGGCTTTCTCGATGCCCGGATAACTCTGATAAGACGAGTGAGCGTCTCCTGACTCACTCCTTCGCGATCTCCAACTGGATGACATATCTGCATGAGAGATAAGAAAATTTAAAACAAAAAAGGACCTGTCGGATATCCGATACCCCTCTGTCGGATATCCGATAGCTACAAAATTATGCTTCCAAAAAATAATTTCACAAACATTCTTACTCTCACAAATACACAAATTTTTCACACAGAAAATGTTCTTCAACATCTATATAATTTTGACAAATATTTGGTGAAAACACTATTCATCATCTTCTTCATATAAAAACAATGTTCTAATTTTTTTAAAAAAAATAACAACATCACAAGATCTAAACCCTCTTTTGAACACCTAAATCTAAAATGTCTAGATCTCCTAAAATGATTCTTCACAAAAACCAAATGAAAACAAAGAGGAATATCAAAATCAAGCTCTACATTTTTCTCTTCTTCACAAAAACTCCATGAAAACCAAGATCTAAAATATCTAGATCTACATTTTTTCTTCACAAAACTAAATGAAAACCAAGAGGAATATCAACATCACAAAACTATTTGAGAAATTCTAAACAAAACATAAAAAATCCAAATTTCTCACCTTAGATCTGAAGTTTTTCGGCGACCTGGAGCTCTAGATCTCGAAAATATTCCTAAAACTGAAGTGATGTGTCGGTGGAAAGACGAAACGCGTCTTTTTATCTTTTTAGAGGTGTCGGATGGCGACATCTAGCTGTCGGAAATCCGACAGCTACCAAAAATTGACCTCTCTTCTCTAGCTATTTTCATTCCCCGTTTCTCTAAATGTTCTAATGAGAATTTTATAATATTGCATAAATGATTTTTCATGTGTTATCTTTCGTACAAATAGCTTAACACTTAAATATGATGTTCAATCTTAAGTTATCATTGTAATGACACATTCATATAGGAATTATGAATTGTTTTCGCATGCCTCTAAGTATAAGAAATCTTTTATCTATGGCAATGAGCAATCACAAACACTTACTTTGCCATTACATATTAATAAAATTTATTTTATACATACATCATGATTGCTCGAACATAACAAAATACATTTCATAAAAGCTACCTTCAACTTTGCTACTTTGCACTTATTCAAATTATACCATTTTTTGCATGCAAGTGAATTCGGAGATCCTTTACATATATGAATATTCAAAAAAGGGGAGGCAAATTCAAATGCAAAACATACATTTTGCCAAAAAAATGCAAGAAATAAAAAATTGAAAAGGATCCTCCACCAATCACTACTTAGCCTCCTGATAAGTCTTAATGAGCATTATGAGGTTAAGCACCTTGGAAAGAATTGTAAAGTGTCTTGTTATGCAAAAACAAAATGGTCCTTTTATATACTTGCAAAGTTTCTATAAGTTCATAAGTTTGGCTTTATGTATATTTATGTTATGTTTAACAATTCCATGATTATGTATATTATAAATATATTCATATGTATTCTTTCAAAAATATCACTACTACACTTCATTGTTATTTATAAAATTTCTTCTTAGAATTGGACCGAAATAATTCAATATTCTACATTCTCATGTGTCTTTCTCTGATAATTGAAATTGAATCTCCTAATGGTTAAGTATATTTGCTTCTCTACATTATAACACATTACTAGAATGCTTAGTCTAATCTCTACGGTTTCCTATCTCATATCATATAACTTACAAAGCTTCCGCTAGTGTACTCCAACTTTCCCTATACTCTTTCTTATTTTTCTTCCATATCTCTATGATACTATTTCCTCGTCTAAATTCATTACTTTAGATAATATCAAAGGGGGAGAAGATAATAAGAAATCATAAGTAATCACTTAAATCACTTAAATTACTTCATTAATACACGGAGCATACATGTAGGGGGAGTTTATATGTCGGGGAAAAATATTTTTAGAAGGAGCTAATACTAAGGGGGAGATCATATTAAGGGAGAGATCATGGAGATCAAAAGTTCACACTTGTACACACATGATATACTTTTCAATATCTCTATAGGATTTAGTCGATTTCTTTTTATAAGGATTTGTTATTATCAAAAGGGGGAGATTATTGGAGCATGCGTTCCGCACTCGTCCGGTTTGAGAATAACCAATCCCGAATGTATTTGATCCTATTTTTGATAAATGGTGTGCAGATAACAGGTGCAAGAATAACATGTTTTCAATTGGAGCAAAATAATGATTTTCCAGAAATTGGAGCTATCGGATTTCCGATAGCAGTATCGGATTTCCAACAGCGCATGATTTCTTCCGTTTTCCGATCTCTACTCGACGATTTAGAGCTAACGGAGTTCCGATAGTGATATCGGATATCCGACAGCCCACGATCTTCCCACAACTCTACGACGTGAAGCAGTTACGCGAGCTAACGGATTTCCGATAGTGATATCAGATATCCGACAGCCCACGATCTTCCCGCAACTCTACGACGTGCAGCAGTTATGCAAGCTAACGGATTTCTGATAGTGATATCGGATATCCGATAGCCCACGTCTCAACCACAGCCTCCACTTAGCGAAGAAACTTCGAATTAGTGGGACACATGGAAGCCTCTGGAGATATCTGATTATGGCGATACCTAGCTAACGGATGGCGACAGCTTTTTTTTTATTAAAAGGGTTCAGAACTTCGTGGATTTCATTCCTTCAGACATTCAAGCCTTCTTCCTAAGTGTTATCGTCCAGAGAGCTCCAGAGAACGAAAATCCCCATCCTTGAAGAAGAAAAGAGAGAGCGAAGCCGAAGATTGTACACGCGTTCCAAGGAGACTTTCTCAAGGATTCTTCGTGGCTTTGGTCCAGAAATTCTAAAGGGGTTTTTATTTTGTATTTCATTTATATTTACATTCATCTTGTAATCGTTGTAGAAATTGTCGTCTTGCGTGCGACGTCTAAGTCCGTGTGAGGCTTAGGGTAAATCATCACCTTGTGTGTGGTGTTAGATCCTTGTGTGGTCTAGGGTAAATCATCGTCTTGTGTGCGGTGTCAAGTCCTTGTGTGGCTTGGGAGAAAATCGCCGCCGTGTGTGCTGCGTCTAGATCAAGATTTGATTTAGGGGGAGGCTAGTGTCTATATCAGGGAGATATAGGCTATAGCCAACCGGTCCTTAGGAGAAGGACCGGTGAAAAAAGACAAGAGATTTTATTAATTGTAAGCCTTTGATTCCAAGCTTTATTGGAATCATTTCTACTCATTATCTTTGATGAAATAAAATCTTGTTTTTAAATTCAATTATTTGTCTCTATATTCATATATTGTTTCGTTTTTACAAAAATTATCAAAGGTTTAAATTGCCCTTATTCACCCCCCCCCCCCCCCCCCCCCCCTCTAAGTGCGCCACAAGATCCAACATGGCGCACCAGCGCTGCCTTTCATCCCAGGCCCCCACATGGGCCGCAGCCCATGCCACCCCAACCCCTCTCCGCGCCTATTCGGCCATGGCGGATTGTTGGAGACCGCAGCCTCCCTTTGACGAGAAGTGATCCAGTTAAGCGCCTCTACGTGGACTTCCCAGGAGGTCACCCATCCCAGAATTGCTCCCATTTGAGCACGCTTAACTATAGAGTTCTTTCACTTCTCATCACCAATTGAGCTGCAGCTCAAATTGTGACAAGAAGTGAAAGAACTCTATAGTTAAGCGTTCTCAGATGGGAGCAATTCTGGGATGGGTAACCTCCTGGGAAGTCCACCTAGAGGTGCTTAACTGGATCACTTCTCGTCAAAGGGAGGCCGCGGTCTCCAATAACCCGCCATGGCCGAATAGGCGCGGGGAGGGGTTGGGGTTGCATGGGCTGCGACCCATGTGGGGGCCTGGGACAAAAGGCAGCGCTGGTGCGCCAGGATGTGGCCAGGCTGTGGTCAAGCCAAGGAAATTGCTTCCCTTAAGATGGCTAAAAATGAGTGCACTTAGTCAAACACCTTGGTGGCTCAGATGAGTATACAGATAAGCCTCTTAAAGGGAATAACAATTGTGCATTTAAGCACCATATCCCTGAAGAACAAGGTCATCAAGGACCTTGAGGAGAAGCTTGTAAAAGAAAGAAGCCTAGTGGCTCAATTCTCCAAACCAAAATCTGTGCTCCCTATTATTGATTCCTTTTCTGTTCAATACAAATGGAGAGGACTAGGATTCAATAAAATGGAAGTAGGAGAAGGGAGAGGAGAAAAGAGCAGTGGTAAGGCTAAGCCTCAAACCACCTTTCAAAAGGTATTACTTCCATCCAACAGGTATGACCAAGAAAGCATGTATGGTCACTGGAAAAATGGAAGTACCTATAGGAAGGAAAACACTCCTTCCTATAGTGGAAGAAAGGGCATGGGACTGAGTGCTATGAAGGCTCCCCATGAGGAAATTAAAATCGCCCAACATGGACCATTTGTATTTGGTACTTTAGCTCCTTCATTCAAGAATAAGAAAGCAAGCCCTTCTAAATTTGATTCAGCCAAGAACATGACTGCTATCAATTCAATGGACATGTTTAATTGCTTAGTGTCTAATGCCATCAAAACTTGCATTGCCCAAAAGCCAAAGCAAGTTGATGTCATTAAAACAAAGACCGTCAAGACTGTCCATAGGTTGACTTTCAGCCAAATCATTGCTGAAAGAAATAAGAGAAATGATGTTGTCTCTCCTCCTAAGCACATGCACAGTGCTGCACTCCCTTCAAGAAATGGTCAGAAGAGGAGATACAACATTCATGAATGTTGGTGCTGTGGTAAAGTGGGACACTTTGCCATAGAATGTTGGCACAATACTAATGCGCCATGTGCAAAGATGAGCCTTCCTGCAATGGGTGCAGCTAGTGTGAAGTCATTTCATCATGCTAACAAGGACCTAGGACCCAAAGCTGTTTGGGGTCCTAAGGGTAACTAAACTCCTTGCAGGATAGTTCAAGTACCAGCCTCAACCAAATTTGGTACTTGGACAGTGGGTGCTTAAGGCACATGACAGGAACAAGAAATCTTCTACAGGACTACAAGGCTGTGAAGAATGGACCCAAAGTTATCTTTGGGGGATCTGAAAAAGGAATCACCAAAGGATATGGTATGATCTCCAATAGCATGGTCTCAATCACAAGGGTAGCTTATGTTGAAGGTTTACAACACAACCTAGTAAGCATAAGTCAACTGTGTGATCTAGGCTATGTCATTGAATTCCACAATGATAAGTGCTTGATCAAAAAGTCTAATGACTTAAAGACCATGATCTCAGGCACTAGGAGTGGGAATGTTTATTGCTTAGAATTTATTTGCAGTAATTCTGTTACATCTGTTTGTCTTGTTGCTAATGTGAATGAGTCTCTTTGTGTTTATTGGCACAAGAGACTTGCTCACATTAACTACAAGACAAGTATAGAGTATTCTCTAAAAACCTTGTTAGGAATAGTCCCAATTTAAAATGTATTCAAAATGGTCCCTGTCATGCTTGCCAAATGGATAAGCAAACAAGGGCCACCTTTAAAAGTATTGGCTCCAAAGACACTGAAATATGTCTTTATCTCTTGCATATGGACTTGTTTGGTCCTTTGCCCATTCAGAGCCTAGGTGGGAAGTTGTATACTTTGGCGATTGTTGATGATCACTCAAAATATACATGGGTATTCTTCATAAAGAAGAAGTCTGATACATTAAATGTCTCTATAACTCATGTCAAAGCAATCTAGAATGACTTGCAATGTGTTGTGGTCAGAACTAGGACTGACCATGGCACAGAGTTTCAACCTGATGCTATGACTAGGTTTTGTCAAGAATATGGTATCACCCAAGAATTCTCCTCCCCAAGGACTCCACAACAAAATGGTGTGGCTGAGAGGAGGAATAGGACCTTGATAGAAGCTGGGAGAACACTGCTTAGTGACTCCTCACTCCTAGAATACTTCTGGGCTGAGGCAGTCAATACTGCTTGTTATGTTCTCAATAGAGCTTCCATCAATAAGGCTCATAGAATAACCCCCTATGAGATTCTGAAAGGCAAACAACCTACAATTTCATACTTTAAAATCTTTAGCTCCAAATGCTACATTTTAAACAATGGAAAATCTCAATTAACAAAGTTTGCAGAGAAATGCAATGTGGGGGTTCTTGTGGGCTATAACTCACATAGTAGATCTTATAGATTGTATACCAAGAAAACTCATGTTGTAAAGGAGTCTATGCATATAGTATTTGATGAGACCAGCCTAATATATAAGGGCTGGTTTAGTTCTTCTGTCTTGACAGGAAATGAAAAGGACTTGGAAAGGATGTCTATACAAGACACACCCAACAGTAGCAAAGTTTATTTTGATGCTGCCATCCCTGAAGAGGAAAAAGTCCATGCTGATGAAGACACTGCTGAACCAGCAGATACAGTACAGCAAGCTGAGAACAGACTGCCTACTGCTGTAAGACATCTAATGGATCATCCAAGAGAACAGATAATTGGAGATCAGAATCAAGATGTATTAACCAGAAGCAGGGCTCATAATGAGGCCCTATTCTTGAGCTTCCTATCACAAATGGAGCCCAAGAAGTTTGAAGAATCCAACCAAGACACCTTTTGTATTCAAGCTATGCAAGAAGAACTCCTACAATTCAAGAGATGCAAGGTATGGAATTTGGTGATAAAACCTCAAGGACACAATATCATTGGCACCAAATGGATTTACAGGAACAAGTTAGATGAAAATGGCACAATCATAAAGAATAAGGCAAGGTTAGTTGCCAAGGGATATAGACAGGAAGAAGGGATATAATTTGATCAAACATTTGCCCTAGTTGCAAGGTTAGAAGAAATTCGGCTATTTCTTGCCTATGCTGGCCACAAGGGGTTCAAAGTGTATCAAATGGATGTCAAGTCAGCCTTCCTTAATGGTGATTTGAAGGAAGAGGTATATGTTGAACAACCATCAGGTTTTGTGCATCCAACCCTCACTAATCATGTATATTTACTTAGAAAATCTCTTTATGGTTTAAAGCAAGCCCCCAGGGCTTAGTGTGAAACATTGTCTAGCGTTCTCATCAAGAATAAGTTCTTGAGGGGAAAGATATATAGTACATTGTTTCTTAGGGAAATAAGGGGCAAGTGCCTTATAGTCCAATATATGTTGATGACATAATATTTGGGTCTACCGATTACATCCTCTATAAAAGGTTTGCCAACCTGATGCAGGTGGAGTTTGAGATGAGCAGTATGGGAGAGATCAAGTGCTTTTTAGGCCTCCAAGTGAAACAATCTGATGAAGGTATATTTATTTCTCAGACTAAGTACACTAGGGATCTTATCAAGAAGTTTGGGATGGAATCAGCTTCCACCATAAAAATTCCCATAGGGTCCAACACTTCCCTGGACAAGGATGAAAAGGGCAAGGCCTTTGATGAATCCATGTACAGGTGCATCATTGGATCCATATTATATTTAACCGCTAGTAGACCAGATATTATGTATGCTACATGTGTGTGTGTGCTAGGTACCAGGCTTGTCCTAAGGAATCTCATTATTCAACTACAAAGAGAATTTTGAGATACCTTAAAGACAGCCTACATATTGGCCTTTGGTACCCTAAGAACAATGATTTTGAACTAACAGGATTTTCAATTGCAAATTTTGCAGGCTGCAAAGAAGACAGGAAAAGCACAAGTGGCACTTGTCAATTCCTAGGAAGAAGGTTGATATCATAGAGCAGCAAAAACCAGACCAGTGTGGCAATATCCACTGCTGAGTCTGAATACATTGCTGCAGGAAGTTGTTATGCACAACTTTTGTGGATTCAACATCAATTAAAGGAATACAACCTCAAGGTAAGTAACTCTCCTCTTTATTGTGATTCATCCAGTGTTATCTCTATTGCTAAGAATCTTGTCTCTCACAGCAGGACTAAGCATATAGAGATAAGGTATCATTTCATAAGAGAACATGTTGAATGTAAAGATATCTGCCTTGAATTTGTCACAACTGACAATCAAGTTGCTGACATCTTTACAAATCCATTGGATGAGGCCAAGTTTAATGCTTTCAAAATTGAACTAGGAATGTTAAATGTTGAATAGTGTAAAATACTTCACTCTTTCAATCATGTATGATATAATGCTTGACTTGTTGTAACTTAATGTGTTGACACATCAACCCTTTTAGTGACATGATTAGGCCTTCAATCAATCATATCTAAATTATGGTTAGGTAGTAAAACCAGCTAAAACAGAATATCCTGTCTCAGCTGGGCCGCTGAGACAGCTGGGAAAAGTCTCAACTAAATTGCTGAGATGGCTAAATCAGTCCCAGCGGCTGACAACGATCTGTCCCAGCGGCTAGGTCGTCGTCTCAGCGGTTCCACTGAGACGGGTTGATCTCATTATATTGAGTCTAAATACAACCCCCAATTGACCAATCTCCTCTTACAATTATAAGAGAAATGAAACCTAATGTTAAGGGTTAATTATACCAAAATCCTAGGTCATATAAATAGTCCATCTTGTAAATGAGAGGTACACGACCCTTCCTTCCCAGCTGTCGAGACGAATCACCTTCTCTCCCGTCCCAACATATACTACCTCCACATCAATGGCTCCCAAAAGCTCTAAAGATCTTCTTGAAGGCTATGAGATTGTTAGAAATGGCTTTGCCCATGCTTCTGAAGATATCAAGGGAATGATTCAACTCCTTGAAGACCATGGATTAGAATTCCTTCTCTCTGAACCAAGCCCCATTCTCAGAACTGAAGTTCTGGAATGGTTCAACAATGCCAGATTATCCTCCTCCAAGCATCCATCAAATCCAAGATAGGAGAAGAGAGGATAAAAGTAACCCCAGCCAAGATAGAGAAAGCCTTTGATCTTCCTTCCTGCAAATCAAGTGAGGAAGAAGAAATCTCTCAGAAAGATAAGCAGAAAGCATTGAAATGGACAGAGTACAATGATACCAAGACTGGTTCATTGAAAAGAAAGTTCTTCAACCAAAAGGGCAAACTATTATCAGACATTGTGGGAAAATCTATCCTCTACAAACTTGGTTCACATGATACTATATCCCAGTACATGTTTGACCTCAAGACTAGGATAATTTTGAAAAAGTAAACCTCTTGGGAGCAGTGATTTTTCAAAGGATGAAGGAATGTTTGCAATCTCCCAATATGGGTAGAATCTTGTCCCTGTACCAAATCAAATCATACCCTAAGAAGTTCAACAGCTCCACAGTATCAAGCCTTCACTACCTTAAAAGAATGGACATCAAGACCTTGGACAGATTCACCAGGGTACTTCCAATGAGTCAGCCCACTGAGGATAAAGGAAAAGAGAAAATAACTACCAAATCCTCTAAGAAAACTAGGCTGATCATGTCTAGTTCTGAGTCTGATCACTCATATAAAGATGAAGATGCTGGTGCTGACATTGGTTCAGACAGCATTCTGGACAAGGAGGCTACACTAAATGACTTGCCAATTGAACATATCCATCCACAGCAGCTGGACAAAGACATAACTTCTGGTAACTAATTCAACTCCTCACAACTCATTTAAATCATTAATCATAGCTAATCACCATAATTAGTCAAATCTGACATTTAAATAATGTGGACCCCAAATCCTCAAGAACTGGGGTGTGCTCCATCTGAGGGGAAGCATCAACAAGAACCATCCCCCAATGATATTACAAAAATCTATGATGCTGATGTGGACACAAGACCATCACCTCAGAATTTACAAGGTCAGATTGACACACTTATCTTCAATCTTGAAGAAAGAATAAGAAATATTCCTGATAATTAACCAGCCCTGTGGTCATTACCTTCACAAGGAACATCCAGTGCACAATCTGAGGGGGAGAAGCACCAAGGGCCAAATGTTGAAAAAGATAAAGTTCTTGAATTCCTGGACTCATCCATTCAAGTTGATCTATCTGAGGGGGAGGTGCAGAAAGAGACACCTTCAGAGAAATATGAAGTTATAGGTAAATCTAACACTCTTATCATAAGAATCTCTAGGTAATTCAATCTAACTCCAACTATTTATCTCAGCCTTCCTGGACACATCTGACAAAGATGCTTTCCCTGAGGGGGAGGAGCAAGGAAATAATGAAAATGATGATATGGATGATGATCATCTCCCCCTGATCACATTGATGCAATGGCATCAGGTGCTGAGCTGGTGGATGCCCTAGCTGAAGTCCTGCATGAACCACCAGTCCATCTAGTGCTCAATATTATCAATCCTCCAAGCTCACCAAGACCCCCAACCCAAGTGATAAATATTCATCAAGCCTCCACCTCCAACTCCTCTAATGAGAATCTTCTCAATTCTATCTCCTTGCTGCTACAGTCTCACCTAACTTCCATGAAGACACATGTAGATCAATCAGTCACATCAGTCAAGGAATACATTGATCAGTCCATCATGAATGTGAAAGATGAGGTCATGACAGAGGTCAAGGAGATAAAGGAGACCACTGACATGCTCAACAAATAGATGACCAAGTGGTTTGACCTTGCTGAGAAGACAGTAATTTCTCAGAATACAATTCTAAGATCCATGGACAAACAGCTCAGTCTATCTGAACAAGATATGTCATATGTCAAAAATTATGTCAGTCAAACAGATGAGGTGATAGAGAAGTCAGCCAATCATCTTTAAGAATATGTATACTCCACAGCTATGCAGTTAAATGAAGAAGCTAACAGGTATAAGGAAGAGCTGAGAACAGAAATTGCCACTGTCTCTCAATCCATTGCTACAAGAGCCAGCTCTTCCCAACTGAATGAAGAAGTAGGAAAGTTAAAAGGTGTGCTTAAAGCTGACTTTGAGAATGTCTTCCAGACCCTCTCTGGCAGTATAGCAGCAGCTAAGCAAGATCTCCATCAATAAGTGTTTGAAGAAGCCAGAAAGGGGGAGGATATAAATGCACTTATAAATTCTGACCTTACTCTTAAGGTCCTTCAAGGCACAAGAATTGCACTGAACCTTCCTATCTTAGATGTCAACAGGGCAGAAGATTGGGACTTCCCTCATCAAGCAGCCATTGCACAAAATGAAAGCTTGAAAAAGAGAAGAGAGAGAACAAGTAATGCTGGTTGAAGAATTCATGGCTAAGCAAAGGGAGGTGCAGGATAGAGACCCTGACTATGAGCATTGGAGTGATGACTCCAAGGACATAATTCTGAATACCTGGATAAGCCATGGTCAGATCTGCAAGGATGTTGACAAGCTCTATCCATCTGAGGAGTGGATAAAGCACCTTGAGAGGAATTCAAAAAGAGAAAAAGTGTTCAAAGCCAATCTGGTAAGGAAAGAAAATCCTAAGAGAATGCCTCCTAAATATATTCCTAAGCCATTTATGTATTTCCAAAGGCAAGAGAACAAAAAAAGAATTGATGATATCAAGGCTGCCAATGCTGAAAAGAAGAAGCTTCCAGATCATGATAACATTGTTGTTGATGACATGGATGATGCTTCAGTTAAAGGGAAAGAAGCAGTTGTTGATTCTCCTGAATGTTCTTCTTATAAGAAAAGAAAGCTTTGAATGAATGTAAAAATAGTTTATGTATATAAATGATATTGAACTATAATGACTTATGACTGTGTGGATGCAAATTTAATCATACTTTGTCTAATATAGTTTATGAATATATGAATGCAAACTGAACTTTAATTTACTATTTTATCTGGTTTGAAAATGATGGACTGTTAATGTAATCAGCTTGTATCATAGCTAAATCTGAGTTATAACTAAACCTTACCCTATTTTTATGGGAAAATTTAATCTATGTTGCATTGTTATATTTATCAAATCTTACTGATTGATTGATTAAACTCTGTGGTACAAATACTTTCATAACAACCATCTGTTTTAAAATGACTGATGCACTAAGATGATATGTTGAACTAATTATAGCAATGATACATATCAAGAATTTATGAGTAATGTACTCTAGCATTTGAGGGTGTTCTGCAATCTTCAAATAGGGGGAGATTGTTGGGAAAATGACCCTCAAAGTTCCCTTGATTTGAAGAGGCCTCACACTCAATGGTAAGTACAAGTTGTATTTGATAAACCCTATTTCTATCTAATGGCAAAGCAGGACTAGGCCATACCAGGAGTGATGAATAATCAGTTCGTTTACTATCAAAACCACTGAGACAAGCTCTCAGTCTCAGCTGAACCGCTGAGACAAGGCCAGGAGCCGCTGAGAAGGTGTTTAGGCCAGCCGAGCTGCAGATAGAAGAAAACCGATGAGACAACTATCTATCTCAGCGGATCCGCTGGGACGGGACAGAAGAAACCACTGAGACGGCTGGCTATCTCATCCCAACTGTTGAGAAAGATTCAAATGTGATCTGGCGGGTTCTGCTTTTGGCGCAAGCTGCAGAAAGGAAACTTGGGGTCCACCAATCACTCTCATACCTGTCAGGAGGACAGCTAAGAGCTGTTGAAGATCAGTGGAGTATAAAAGGAATAAGTTAGGGTTGAGCAAAGTAATTAAGCCTTTGATCTTACTCTCCAGCACACAAGAAAGCGGCACTTTACTGTTTCATTGTCGGCAGACAAGAACTGATTACACAAGGCTGCAAGGACAGAAGAGATTGCTTATCTTGATTCATCTCAAGAATGAGCAAGTTGATCCAGTCCATCATCTGAAGGGCAAATAAAGAAGAATCAAGTTGGAGCAGCATTTCTCCTCCCTGGTTCAAGTCTGCAACAACAGCTGTTAAGAAGAAGAAGACCAAGGCTTGACCTCTTCTTCGTTCTATTTGTAATCGTTTATTATATCATCTTTAGGAGCGTGTGGGTTCTGAGACTGTAGGGCTTTATTGCCTGAGTGTGTAAGGCTGATTAGCCTGAGCTGTAGAGCTGAGAGGTCAGCTTGAGAGTAGGATCACTGTGTGATCTGAGGTAGGTCCATTGTGCCTGAGGTAGGGCAGTTATGCCTGAGGTAGGGCAGTTGTGCCTGAGGTAGGGTTTGGGAAAACCTGAGAGATCCTGTGGGATCTGTGTTGTAGGCTCTTGGAGCTGAGTTTGGAGAAGTTGGCCTTATCTAACTCATTGTTAGAAAGGTGAAGGGGGAAAGAGGACTACTCAAGACACCCTGTCTTGAGGAACCTATATAAATCTCTTTGTGTTTTCTGTGCTTGATATTTTACTAACCTAAAATCAGAAAACACTAAGCCTAAAACAAAAGAAACCTATTCACCCCCTCTCTAGGCGACTTAGACTATATCCTATATAAACTATCAATGACAGCATCATATCTGGACAACCAATCCATACCCAAGATCACATTGAAGCCTTCCAAATCTAGCACATTCAGATCAGCATAAGCTAGGAATCCTCCTAAAAGAATAGAATAATTCTGGATGCTCTGATTCGACACCACCAAATCATAAGATGGAAACTTAACGCAAAGTGGATCGCCAACTCGAACCAGAACCCAACAATGTCTGTCCACAAATTTTTTATCCATGAAAGAATGAGTGGCACCCGAATCGAAAAGAACGTGCGCCCAACAATTCTTTACCATAAACTCGCCTATTAATCACACGCATAACTAATACGATCGAAATTAAATTCGCAATTATAGTATAACAACTAGATCAGAATTTAACTTAATATCACCTTGGCAGAATACTGAGCTTCTTCTTTGGTCATTGTATTCAGTCTGACCTTCCCTCTTTCCAATTGTGGCAGTTACGACAGCGCCCAGAGCCTGATGAGGAACCGGCTGCATCGAGGGCTAGGACTGTGGACACCTAGATTTTGTTTGCCCCTTCTGTCCACACTGAAAGCACATCCTATCCTTTGACCAACAATGGGTAACATCATACCCGTTCCTCTTACATGAAGCACAGGTTGTAATGATCCAGGCCCGCCAACACGAGACCCAGCAGGACCGCCAGCACCCTCCCGGCCCAGGCCCTCCAACACGGGACCCAGCTAGCACTGGAAGGGTTCAACCCAACCAGATGGTCTGCAGACCATGCACCCCAACCTCTCTTTGTCCCGCCACATGACGCAGTGGGTTATTAGAGACCGTAGTCCCCCTTTTATGAGAATTGAGCTAGTTAAGCGGCAGCGCGTGGACTTCCCAGGAGATCACCCATACCAGAATTGCTCCAGCCCGAGCACGCTTAACTATGGAGTACTTTCACTTCTCATCACCAATTGAGTTGCAGCTCAATTGGTGATGAGAAGTGAAAGTACTCCATAGTTAAGCGTGCTCGGGCTGGAGCAATTCTGGGATGGGTGACCTCCTGGGAAGTCCACGCGCTACCGCTTAACTGGCTCAATTCTCATAAAAGGGGGACTACGGTCTCCAATAACCCACTGTGCCCTGTGGTGGGACAAAGAGGGGTTGGGGTGCATGGTCTGCAGACCATCTGGTTGGGCTGAACCCTTCCAGTGCCAGCTGGTTCCCATATTGGCGGGCCTGGGTTGGGAGGGTGCTGGCGGTCCAGCTGGGTCCCGTGTTGGCGGGCCTGGATCATTACACAGGTAAGCTCACTCTTGGGTGCACTCTGAATCGCAAGCACCTAAGGCTGCTTCTGAGCACCCAATCTCTTAAAACACTTTTCGAATGGGTGGCTTGTGCGACCACAAAAACTACACACTTCCTTGCCTCCTTTCTTTGGAGCAGGTCCTGATGCCCAAGGTCTTCCACTATTTTTGGCCTTTCTTTTTTCCTTTCTCAACAACATGCCATGATTCTTGACATCTTCAATAGCCTCAACCTTCAAGGCAGCTTCCATCGCTTCCACATAACTCTCAGATCGGTAAGCGCTGGCTACTTGCTGGTTGTCACTTCGAAAATCTCCCAGAAAATGTTTAATTCTGCCTTCCTCTATGGAAAATAACTCCTGAGCAAACCTACTCAACTTGCTGAACTCGATCTCATACTCACCAACCATGAGTTGCCTTTGCTTTAAGTGCAAAAAATTAATCATCAACTTGTCTTACTCCACTAGCGGTAAGAACTTATTCAACAACATCCATTTAAACCTTTCCCATGAGCAACCCTCCATGAGACATTCCTTTTCTCTGATCCACCATCCTTTAGCGAGGCCTTTCAGCTGATAAGCAACGACCATAACCTTCTGGTCTGCTGAAATTCTTGAGTAGGAAAACATCTGCTCAATAGTTATGATCCAGCCGTCTAACGCCATGAAATCATCCCTCCCATCAATGGTCGGGTGTCCTAAATTCTAAACATGTGAGATGAAATTCATCTCAGGCGGCAACAGAGAAGGAGACACTAGGGGAGGAGGAGGGACAGGATCAGTCCGACCCACCGCAGGTTACTACCCTAAGGTGGCAGTTAACAACACCTGCATCTGTGCTTGCATCGCAACCATCTGCCACGACAGTGTCTCATTGCTCTGACGTAGCTCCTCAATCATCTCCTCACTATGCGCACCCGAAGACTTACCCTCATACAGGGAGCCGACCACAATGATTGATCATTCAGATCCATCGTCTACAAATACGATCGAGCATTCTATCAAGACTTAGTTAAACCCTAATATCACTCATCTTAAATTGAACTCAAAAAGAAAAAGTGTAGATACTTGCTCTTGCTACTACCTTGCTCTGTGATTTTCCATGAATGATATTATGCTTAACTTAGGATGATATACCATCATCACTTTACTCTTGTGCATATAATGTGAATGCATGTATGCTTAAAATCTTCATTTTAAATCATGTGTGCACGAGCGTCACCAAGTAAATCTTAACTTGACATGTGTGTTAATGCTATGTTATGCTATGCATGTTGTGCTATGAATTCTAAGTAAAAGCCTTAATGCATGTCATGAGCGGCGTACACATGAAATATTGTGCATCCCATTCTACATAATATCGTATGTAACGTAAAAGTAAAATCTAATGGACACCAATGTGATAATGATAAGTCGCTCATTTCAACTTAACAGTCACATGTTGTTTTACCAATGAGAATCCATATACAAACACATATTATGCATCATATACTACATAATATGCCCTGAATACTTATGTCATTCTTATGAGTGTAGTGTTCATGCTTCAGCCAAGACATACTGATGACCCATCGGTGTGTGTATGCAATGTAACAAGATTCTACAACAGATGGCTGTTCGACTAACCCATTTAGCAACCAAATAAACCTGGCTCTGATACCAACTATCATAACAAGCATTTTATCCAATATATAAATATATTATCAGAGTGAGAGAAAATAAGCACAGTGATGCCACGTCGTGCACGGGACAACTGCAGACGCTTAGGTGAAACATTCTTCTATTCCTTTTCATAAAAGATTTTATACTTTCACAAAAGAAATTATATTTTAAGTTTAAAGCATCAGAGACTGTGTCCCTCGATTCAGTGGATCAACTAGTCCAAAAGTAAAAGTATATGTACATACGCAGTGGAGAATATAAGGTTTGATTCATTTTATCCTACATGAGCATGAATGACTAAAAACCAGCTAATGATGTGCATGTTTCTAAATTTATTATAAGTAGGAAAAAGGAGATTTTATGATCTTTAAAGTAGGGTAGTATTTGATTAAAACCATGCTATGAACAAGAGTAAATGTGCAAATTTTTGTATACGTAAGATAACTACTATACATCCTAATATAAAACCCTCCCAAAGAGTAATACATTAACAGTATTAAGTAGTAATAGCAGGAACAACAAGTAAAGAGTCTACACTAAAGAAACAAGCTACGGGCATCAACAATCTGACACTAACCCATTGAACAATCAAAAAAGTAACTGAATTACTCTACAAAGTCAAGGATAAGTACAAACTAACAAAGCCTCTCCAATGAGGTAAAGAAAACAACTACCGCAGTTTGGAAAGACAGCCTGGTCAACTCTAACTGCTATTGATTCGACAAGAGACATTCAAAAGAAAAGAATACTTTAGCACAAAAGTGCAAGAGGCAGTTCAAACATAAAGATTAAAGAATTATGTTTAGAGGGTTACCAACCCAATGAGAGTAACTGCAGATCAACAACAAACAAGTCATATAAACAATAAGTATAAACAATTTAGCAGTATTGACTACAAAAGCGAGAGAATCTTACACAAAGTGTGAGATGTATTCATAGGTTAATCATATATACATATATAATAAAATAAAATAGATTGATCAGCTCCAAAATAAGAATGAATCATTAATACCGGACATAAAATGGTACTGAGGTGGGACTCAGCCATATGCAACCCAACCTACAATCTGCCACCAATCCACCGGATACAATGATTCACCAACATGCACTGTTGTGGTGGTCATCCATTCCAACCTAACCAGTAGCCCCAAAAACAACTAATCATAAAAAAATCTGGAACCACACGAAAACCTGACATCGAGTCGCCACGACGACACAAAAGAACAAAAATCTAGAAATTTCCAGCAATACATCCTTACACGATGAATTCATCGAGACCACTCGTTGCATTCGGCAAAAACACTCGATGAATCGTCTACATCACTCAACTTAAATGACTAGATTACTCGATGAAAATGACTAGATTACTTCACGAAAATGACTAGATTACTCGATGAAATTGACTAAGCTGTTTGACGGAATCGGCGGACTTACTCGACGAATTCGATGAGTCAGCTCAACGAATTATAATTAAGTTCTCGCAACCACTCAACTAATAAGTTACTCACTCAACGAATTCAACTTGACAACTCGACGAATTTGACTTGACCTCTCGCAACCATTCGATGAATTTACCTTGATCACTCGATTGAAACCTTAAAACTACAAGGTCTAACTCCACGAAATAAAAGTACCTTATTCATATGCCTAAAGAGAATGAAGAGAAGTAGGGAGATAAGGTAGAAACCACCACTTGCCTCAAACTTCCGAAGACCGGCCTTCGAAGCACTCCACGTCAAGGATCGGCCAATAGAAGGCCACAAGAAGAAATTTTTAAAACTTTTTGGATGAAAAGGAAGGTTAGGGCTACACCCTTTAATACCAAAAATCCAAGAAACTAAAAATACTCACCGCACACGCGAAGAGCTCGGCGAGAGCTTTCCGAATCTATACTCCGGTGAAGATTTCATGCACTAGAGCTCCCACGGCGGCGATCGAAAGGCTCCAAAAAGCAAGCTGATCTCCTCTCTCGCGCGAATCTAGTTTGGTTGGGGTTGGAAGAAGACAGAAGAGGGGAAGAAATATAACCTAATCCTATGGTTTTTTATAATAAGATATGTATATATATGTATATATATATATGTGTGTGTGTGTGTGTGTGTATATATATATGTATATATATATAAAGTAATAATAATAGAAAATCTTTAAAAATTTACCGGTCTCTAAAAAATGCTCGTAACGCAGCGAAACTTCACGAACATGCTTAAAATTAATTAATTTAATTTTCTAAAGTTTAAAATCTCAATTTCGGTTAGTTTCAAAACACGATCAAATTGACCGAACGGATGCAAAATCGCATGAATTACAGCGCACTGGAAAACTCGGCGCAAACGTAATGCCCTTACGACAATATTACGTCATTAATAAGATTAAAATAATTATCAGAAATTCAGGGGCATTATAGAGGCTACATGGATTAGGAAATACATTGGCGAGCTTGATGTAGTTCTTAGCATTGTTGATCCGGTAATTCTTTATTATGACAACAATGGTGACATTGCATAGGCCAAGGAACCTAGATCTCATCAGCGCTCCAAGCACATAGTTCGGCGGTTCTATCTTATTCAAGAGATTGTTGATCGAGGAGGTGTGAACATATGTAGAGTACTGACTGAAGAAAATATAGTGGATCCACTGACAAAGCCTTTTGTGCAAAGGAAGCATGATGGTCATGCTAGATCAATGGGTATTAGATACCTGAATGATCATCGTTAGTGGGAGCCTTGTGGATTGTGTATTTATCATTTGTTCATTCATATGATGAATTGTGATATGTATTATGTATTTATGTTTACATTTATGGCAAGTTCTTTTGTTATATGAATTTGTTTCTATGTGATAGATTAATTAACATAATAAATATCCTTAGAAATATTTACTTTCATAGGAATTCAAGTGTGTGACTTGAATGCGAGGGCCTATGTTTATTGAAAGCATTATTCTTAAATGGTCCCTGGTCGAGGTATCATCATAGAAATTAGGGCGAGGATGATACATCAAGACTGGTATGTGGGTTGACTGATAACCGACTCTCACAGTTCAAGATATGGGATATCAAGTCATCACATAGGTACTTGTTAGGAACAAGTTGTACTAGATAGACCCACCGTGAGACTACTTTGTGGAATGTTATATGAACGTGTCACAAGTAGATCTCTAGAGACAATTATTGCGAATGGTGCCCAGTAATGTTCCTAATTTGAAGAAGTACTCAGGTCAATGATAAAAGCATTATGTATTTGATGGTATGCTTAGTTTATACTTGCATAGATTAAATCATATATCCAGTACTTCTATAATATCACCAACTCTAAAATCATCAAGAAGGACTGGACATATCGTCGAATAAGCACTCATACATCGTCGAGATTACTCTAAGAGTTAAGCCGAAGGTTCATGTCAGTTATCGTCGAGATAATATGGACATTCCGAGGATATCGTTGTGACATCAAAGTACGCACGTCAATATCGTCGTAAGAATAAGAAGAATCGATCAAAGTCCAGTATCGTCGTGTCAACCAGAATCACACGACAATATCGATGTAAGGTCTAAGAAGACTTAAGTTGATGTATTCAGCAATGTTGATGACATCATCGTAAAGAAGGCTAGTCCTCGAGAAGTCTAAGGGAGAACTCATGAAGACCTCTTATAAATGAAGAATTGCCTATCGTCAGAATGATCAAGACGATATCGTCGATAAGGAAGTATGGTTTCAACGATATCGTCGATAAGGCAGAATAGTTTCAATGACATCGTCGAGAAGACCGCAAGTCAACAACAAGGTTACGATGACATCTTTAAGATGACCTCACATCGAACATAAGTGCAAGTGCAGCTGAGATATCTTGTATGGTCGAGATATCATTCTCTAAAGAAGATTTGAAGATTTGCCCAAGTCCAAGAGGGATCGGTGTAACGACAAGTACTGTCATCGAGATGTTGGAAATATCATCGAGATAGATCAAGACATTTCAAATCACGCTATCTGCATTTAATGTCGCCGTCTGATGGTCCAATCAGCGTGTGCCACTTAAAGGACATCATATGAGACCGTTAGTCAGCTTCTCGGTCTTATAAAAGAGATAAGTGTCTGCCCTAATTCAGATATACAAGATCAATAAACAACACAGAGAATTTACGCAAGAATCAATAGAACAGTAACATGGCTGAGTAAAGAAGGAACAAAAACCAGAGAGCAAATCGGTCTTCATCAAGAGTTCTGCAAGTTTCAGTACAACAACATCGGCTTATAAGGATTGTTCTAGATTGAAGAAGGGATTGAAGAGAAATCTGTGCTTACCCAAGATAACATTCAAAAGCATTATCTTCAAGTCTAAGAATCCAATCTTCATCCAGCTAGAGAAGTTTTTGTTACTCTTTCTCTATAGGGCTTGAGGGCCTGAGTTGTAGGGCGTAAGGTCCTGAGTGCTGTAGGGCTTGAGGGCCTGAGTTTTGTAGGGCTTGAGGGCCTGAGTTGTAGGGCTTGAGGGCCTGAGTTTTGTAGGGCTTGAGGGCCTGAGTTGTAGGGCTTGAGTGTCTGAGTATTGTAGGGCTTGGGGGCCTGAGTTTTCTAAGGCTTGAGGGCCTGAGATTGTAGGGCTTGCGGGCCTAAGTTTTGGCAGAGTTTGTTAACCCTAGTAGACTGCTAGAAAGGCGCAGAGGGACAGTAGAGTACTTAAGACACCCAGTCTTGAGGAACGACTATACATCTGGTGTTCTTGTGTGCTTTGCTTCTGTGGTTTGATGGTGTGTTGTGATAGATATATTTAGTTCTTGTGCATAATTTCAAAAATAGCCATATTTAGGTGGTCAAAGAGTGACCTAAGTGATAGTTCCATAACTAGCAAGTGGTATCAGAGGGAGGTTGATCAAAGAGTGACCTAACAGTCAGATCTAGATCTTGGAACAATTCATTATGGCTGGAGGTGATCAGCACAGAGAAATAATATCCATGAAGATCCCAATCTGCACCAAAGAGAACTTTCTTATTTGGAAATAAAGGGTAAGACTTTTCATGGAAGTTGTTGATCGCAGGGTGCATGTAGTTGTTCAAGAGGGTCCCTTCACCCCCATGACTGCTTCTACCATTGATCCTACTCAAAGAATGCCAAATAAATATGTGGATGTGAGTAAGGATGAGCTTGCACTAGTAAGCCTGGATAAGAGAGCATAGAACATTATTGTGAGTGCAATTGATGACTCAATCCTCCAAAACCTTATTCGCTGTAAAACTGCCATAGAGATGTGGGACTCCCTAGTTGTTTACATGGAGGGGACTGAAGAAGTAAGGGATGATAGGAAATCCCTTCTGAATCAGGAGTATGAGGCATTCAAGCAAAGCAAGAACGAAAATATCTCTAACTGCTACAAGACATTTTTCAAGATAGTAAATGGACTGAAGAACTATGGAAGAGAGTTCACAGATTCAGATCTAAATGATAAGTTCCTTAGATCCATCTCTAAGGAATGGGACATCAAATTTGTGCAATTAGAGAAATGGGTCAACTGGGCAACATGGAGCCAAAGAACCTATATGGGAAGTGGCTCTCCCATGAGCTTCAACTTAACACCAAAAAAGTTGAAGAAGAAAGCTCAAAGGGGAGCACCAAAGAAAGATTGGTAACTCTTAAGGCTGAGAGCATGGGGAGATCCAAGGATAAGACTTGATAGTTTATAGGTTAGTAGTCTAATTCACCTAGAGGGGGTGAATAGGTGTCTTCATTTCTACTTAATTATTGTTAGCAGTTAAAGATTAAACTCAAGCAAACACAGAAAGCACACAATTGTTTATAGTGATTCCCCAAGATAGTGTGTCTATGGGTAGTCCACATTGTTTCTACAACTTTCTAACAGTGTGTTAGACAAGGCAAGCTCATCCAATCTTAGCTCCTAGAGCTTACAAAACAGATCCCTCGGGATCTCTCAGGCTTGCACTAAGCCCTACCTCAAGCTAACCAGCCCTACCACTCAGAGTGCTCCCACTCCTACAGCTCAGAGATCACCTTGACCTCCTACCTCAGGCCTATCAAGAAACCCTACTTCTCAGGCAGAATGGCCTACAGCTCAAGCTCAACAGCCTTACCAAACTCAGGCTAAACATCCCTACAGCTCAGGTTTACCAACTCTACAACTCAGGCAATATGCATTACAAACTCAGAACTTCACATTTCCAACAGTGAGTAAATGTTAAGCTTACAACAGTTGACAGCAGTTGTATGATGTCTTTTGTTGTTCCTGCAAAGCTGGTGCTTCTTTGAAGCTTGGCTGAATATAAACTTCAGTCCTTGCATCTTTTTGATCCTTCTCTTCAGTAAAGGAGTAAAGATCTTCTTGCTCTTTTGGATAGAAAGCTATCTTCTCTCCTTTTATCTTCTTGCTGGTTCAGTTAGCAGGAGGAGAGAAAACTTGAAAGCCAGCAATGGAACAGTGATAATGGCTTTCTTCTTTTCAGCACATCAATAGGTCCTTTTGAAAGTGCCCTAGGTTGTTCTTTTATACTCCATTTGTCTTCAACGGCTCTTAAGAAGGGGCCCTGACACTTTAGAAGAGGATAGAAAACTTTATCTTCACTTTACAGCTGTTTGCGCCAAAAGCAAGTCCCCCCAAGGTCGTCTTTCTAATTTGAATCTTTCTCAGCGGTTGGGCTGAGACAGACTTCCGTCTCAGTGGTTTAGCGTCATCGGATCTGCTGAGATAGATAGTCTTCTCAATGGATTTTTTCTATCTGCAGCTCAGCTGAGGCAGACTCCTTCTCAGTGGCTTCTAGCCTCGTCTTAGTGGTTCTGCTGAGATAGTGAGTTCTTCTCAGCGATTTTGATAGCAAACCCCTGACCTTATTCCAATGCTTGGAATATCTTAACCATGCATATTCCTGATGCATAATAGGGTTTATCAAATACAATATGTACTTAGCATTGTGAGTGATGCCTCTTCAAATCAAGGGAACATTGAGGGCAATATTCCCAACAATCTCCACATATTTGAAGAAGCCAGAGCATTCCCAATGCTAAGATACATAACCAACAAAAACTTATCATGCAAATGAATTACAAAGTAACATGATACCATAACATATAAATGTTGACATTCATTTGGCATCACAGAAAAAAATGTCATGATAGATTATTTTCAAGACAACATAACAACATTGTTTGTCAAAACAATAACATTGTTAACTAATTATGTCTAGGCATCACAGAATATATAAAGCAATAATACTGAATGATATTAAGCTTTGACTAAGATTAGCCTATTACACAAACCAATAGATTCAGCAAAACTTTCATTTTCATTCCTGTCATAATGTTGAAACATTGTTCAATTTATAATTTGTCTTTAAAAAAATACATAGATCTATATTTTTCTCCTCTTAGAAGATGTTGAGCATTCAGCATTATCAGCAACAACTTCTTTCCTTTTGCAGTGGCCTCCTTATCTTCAGTAGCAGCAGCATCCTTGGCTTCAGCATCAGCATCATTATCAGCAGTGTCTTTTTCAGCATTTGCTACTTCTATCTCAGCTAGCTTCTTTTTATTTTCTTGCCTTTTGAATTAAAGATATGGTTTTGGAATATATATTGAGGGCATCCTTCTTGGGTTGTGCTTTCTAACTAGGTTTTCCTTGAAGATTCTCTCCCTTCTTGTGTTTCTTTCTAGGTGCTTAATCCACTCCTCAGCTTGTGTTTCTTTCTAGGTGCTTAGCTAGGCATTCAGTATTATGCTCTTGGAGTCCTCAATCCAATATTCAAAATCTAGGTCTTTGCCCTGCTCATCCCTTTTCTTAGCCATATATTCTTCAGCTAACACCACTTGCTCTCTTTTGCTTCTCATTGCCAATTGATCATTTTGAGCAATTTTGGCCTGCCCCTAAAAGTCAAAATCTTCTTTCCTGTAATTATCTAGCAGGGGCAGATTTAGGGCTACCCTGGTTCCTTGTAGCACTTGGAGAGCCAATTCTGAATTGGTCTCAGCATTGGCCACCTCCCCCTTTCTAGTTTCTTCAATTGTTTTAGCTTCTAGGGACTGGGAGGCAGCTGCTACAGAGGCTGAGATGGTCTGGAAAGCATTTTCCAAATCAGATTTCATCTCATCCTTCATTTTCTCTGCCTCACTAATAATTATGGTGGCAGTATTCCAGACATACTCTTTTATATGATTAGAGGCTTTTTCTATAACCTCATCTATTTTGCTTACATAATTCTTTACATAGGACATATCATGCTAAGACATTTGTAGTTGTTTGTCCATTGACCTTAGGATTGTACTCTGATCCACCACTGACTTTTCTTCCAGGTCAAACCATTTAGTCATTTGCTTATTTAGGAAGGCAGTTTCTTCCTTAATTTCTTTCACTTCAGTCATGATTTCTTCCTGTACAGACAGGATTGAACTGTCAATGTAATTCTTTATTGAAAGCATCTGATTTTCAATTACTGTCTTGATGAAGCTGAGCAGCTTTTCATGGGATATTGCTGATGTGGAGGGAGCATCAGTCACTATATTGAGCTCCCCCTCAGCCTGAGTAGGGATTTGCTCCCCCTCAGCTGGATCACTAGGCTGAGCAGCAACTTGAGAATCTGCAGCCTTTTTATTTTCCTCTTCAGCAATTCTTTCTTGCTCCCCCTCACTTGGAGCATCATCATTGTCCTGATCATCTCCCCAAAAGTCTGCTAGTTTAGGAGGGATTAGTTTAATACTTTGCTCTAGATTGAATATAAATGAGTCAATCTTACCCTGAAGATCAGCAGCAGCAATTCGATCATCATCCTCATTATCTTTTGAGGAGGAGTGTATAATATGTACACCTTTATAAACAGTGGCGGGATTGAAGGAATAACAAGTAGTGTGATCTTCTTCAGGTACTTCTGACATGCCCTTAGCAGTAGTAGCAACATCATCATCCTTCTGATGTTCTTTCTCATCCGCATCATATTTTTCCCTTTCTACATGACCTTCAGTGTCATGTTCAGCTCCTTGATCCTTTGTAGGACTACTAACTGGTTCCTGATTTTCCACAACTGGTACATTGCCTCCTGCCTCTGACTCATTATCAGAGCAGACAATCCTTCTGACTATTAACTGGTACATTTTCCACAACTGGTTTTGAGTTTAATTGGTTGGCTCATTGGGAGGACCATTGAGAATATGTCTAGGGTCTTTATATCCATTCTTTTTAAGTAATGGAGGTTTGATCCTTTTTTCTTGTTAAAGTTGTCAGGATAGGTATTTAATAGGTAGAGGGAGAGAATTCTACCTAGGTTGGGGGCCTGCAGACATTCCCTTATTCTTTGAAATAGCACCTCAGCCCAAGAAGTCTTCTTCTTCAGAATAACTCTTAACATCAAATCAAACATATGTTTTGAGATGGTGTCATGAGAACCTAGCTTGCACAAGATGGCCTTGCCAACAATATCATAGAGCAATTTGCCTCTCTGGTTAAAGAACTTCCTCTTAAGTGAGCCATGTTTTGCATCACTCTATTCACACCATTGTAAGGCTTGGTCTTTGTCTTTCTCAGAAATTTCTTCTTCCTCTTCTTCTATGCAGGAGGGTAGCTGAAGGGCCTTCTCCATTTTCTTAGGAGAAATTTTTATCTTGATACTTCCTATCCTGCCCTTGATTGAAGAATTTGATGAGGACAACTTTGCACTGGAGAGTAATTCCAGAACTTCAGTTTTGAGAATCATGGAGGTCTCAGATAAGACATACTCTAGTCTTTGGTCTGAAAGAAGTTGAATCACTTCTTTTATTTTTTTCAGGAGCATGCTTGAATCCATTTCGAACTATCTCATAACCTTCATGCAGCTCTTTTGCCATCTTTGGTATCATTTCTTCTGAAGGATTGGTCGCTGAGACAGGAGGTAGAAGGGTTCATCTCGTCGGCTAGGTTAATGGAAAGTGTACTAAATTAATCAACATTTTGATATTTATAGGGGCTTGATTTAGGTTTATATTTTACTTAAGTGTATATGTTGATTAGACTTAATCAAATTGATTGATTTTACATTGCTGACGTGTCAATTATGGCATATTTTCATTTAGCCAGCCCGTCTCAGCGGAACCGCTGAGACAGAGTTGTTATCCGCTCGGACAAGGAATTGTCAACCGCTGAGACAGTTCTAGTCATCTCCGCGGTTCAGCTGAAACCTTCTCAGTTGTTTCAGCTGATTTCACTACCTATCAGTGAATTATATAATTAGGCTGTTTCAAGACCTAAACATGCTACTAATCATTTAGATAGTAACTTATCCTATTAAAGCTTGTTATACATGATTACATGCTATTTTAAAGCTAGGGAATAACATCATGAGCAAGACATACAAATTGGCAGAATAAGATCAATTCTAAATTCAACATGCCAAGCTCAATTTTAAAAGCATTAAACTTTGCCTCATCCAATGGCTTTATACAGATGTCAGCAACTTGTTTGTCAGTGGGGACAAATTCAAGGCTTACATCTTTACATTCTACATGATCTCTAATGAAATGATACCTTATCTTTATATGCTTAGTCCTGCTATGTGAGACATGATTTTTAGCTATAGAGATAGCACTGGATGAGTCACAATATAGGGGAGAATTACTTACCTTGAGGTTATTATAATCCTCTAACTGATGTTGAATCCACAATAGTTGTGCACAACAACTTCCTGCAGCAATGTACTCAGATTCAGCTGTGGATATTGTCACACTGGTTTGCTTCTTGCTGCTCCATGAGATCAGCCTTCTTCCTAGGAATTGACAGGTTCCACTTGTGCTTTTCCTATCTTTCTTGCAACCTGCAAAGTCTGCATTTGAAAAGCCAATTAGTTCAAAATCATTGTTCTTGGGGTACCAAAGGCCAAGGTGTTGGCTACCCTTAAGGTATCTCAAAATCCTCTTTGCAGCTGAGTAATGAAATTCCTTAGGGCATGCTTGGTACCTAGCATAAACACATGTAGCATACATAATGTCTGGTCAACTAACAGTTAGATACAGCAGGGACACAATTATACACTTGTACATGGATTCATCAAAGGGCTTACCCTTTTCATCCTTGTCCAGGGTGATGTTGGACCCCATGGGAGTTTTCATGGTGGAGGCTGACTCCATTCCAAACTTCTTAATAAGCTTCGTAGTGTACTTGGTCTGAGAGATGAAAATCCCCTCATCAGACTGTTTCACTTGGAGGCCTAAGAAGTACTTGAGCTCTCCCATACTGCTCATCTCAAACTCCCACTGCGTAAGGTTGGCAAATCTTTTGCAAAGGTTGTCATCTGTAGACCCAATGATTATTTCATCAACATAAATTTGGACTAGAAGACACTTGCCCTTTGTTTCCCAAAGAAACAATGTGTTATCTATCTTTCCCTCAAGAACTTATTCTTGATGAGAAAGCTAGACAAGGTCTCATACCAAGCCCTAAGGACTTGCTTTAGACCATATAGAGCTTTCCTAAGCAAATAAACATGAGAGGAGAAAGTAGGATGAACAAAACCTGAGGGATGATCCACGTATACCTCTTCCTTTAGATTGTCATTCAGGAATGCAGATTTGACATCCATATGGTACACTTTGAACCCCTTGTGGGTAGTATAGGTAAGAAACATCCTTATTGCTTCTAACCTTGCAACTGGGGCAAAGGTTTGATCAAAGTCAATACCTTCTTCTTGCATATCCCCCTTGTCCACTAGTCTGGCTTTGTTCTTGATGATGGTGCCATTCTCATCAAGCTTGTTCCTGTAGATCCATTTGGTGCCAATGACATTGTGTCCTTTAGGCTTTGGCACCAATTTCTACACCTTGCACCTCTTGAACTGAAGCAGCTCTTCTTGCATTGCTTGAATCCAGAAGGTGTCTTCATTTTCTTCTTCAAATTTCTTGGGCTCCATTTGTGATAGAAAGCTCAAGAATACGGCTTCATTGTGAGCCCTGCTTCTGGTAACCACTCCTTGGTTAACATCTCCAATTATTTGGTTTATTGGATGATCCATTCGGTGTCTGGTTACTGCAGGCAACCTGTCAACAATCTGCATCTCTTCTTCCTGAGTAGCAGGCTCATCAGCATCTTGCTGAACTTCAACTTCAGGAATTGCTACCTCTAAATTGACCTTGCTTGTGCTGGGTATGTCTTGGAGAGACATATCTTGCATTTGTTGTTCATTACCTGTCAAAACAGGAGAGCTGGACCAGCCCATGTAGAGCAGGTTGGTCTCATCAAAAACTACATGCATATACACTTCTACAACATGAGTTTTCTTGTTGAATACTCTATAGGCATTGCTATGTGAGCTATATCCAATAAGAACACCTACATTGCATTTTTCAGCAAACTTAGTTAATTGAGATTTTACGTTATTTAAAATGTAGCATTTGCAATCAAAGATTTTAAAGTATGAAATGGTTGGTTGTTTGCCTTTCAGAATCTCATAGGGGGTTATTCATAGGGCCTTATTGATAGATGCTCTATTGAGAACAAAACATGCAGTGTTGACTGCCTCAACCCAAAAATATTTTGGGAGTGAGGAGTCACTAAGCAATGTTCTTCTGGCCTCTATCAAGGTCCTATTACTCCTCTCAGCCACACCATTTTGCTGTGGAGTCCTTGGGGAGGAGAATTCTTGGGTGATACCAAATTCTTGACAAAACCTTGTGATTGCCCCAGGTTGAAATTCTGTACCATGGTCAATTCTAGTCTTGACCACAGTACATTGGAATTCATTCTGGATTGCCTTAACATGGTTTATAAAGGCATCTAAAGTATCAGATTTCTTCTTAAGGAAGAATACCCATGTATACTTTGAGTGATCATCAACAATCACCACAGTGTATAACTTCTCACCTAGGCTCTGAATTGGCAAAGGACCAAACAAGTCCATATGCAAGAGATAAAGACATCTTTCGGTGTCTTTGGAACCAATACTTTTAAAGGTGGCCCTCTTTTGCTTATTCATTTGGCAAGCATGATAGGGACCACTTTGAAAACATTTTAAATTGGGACTATTCCTAACAAGGTTTTTAGAGAATAGTCTATACCTTGTCTTGTAGTTAATGTGGGCAAGTCTCTTGTGCCATTGAACACAAAGGGAGTCACTCTCATTAGCTACTAGACACACAGGAGATAAAGAAGAATTTCATATAAAATCTAAGCAATATACATTCCCACTCCTAGTGCCTGAGAGAATGATCTCTAAGTCATGTGTCTTTTTAATCAAGCACTTATCATTGTGGAATTCAATGACATAGCCTAAGTTCCACAGTTGACTTATGCTCACTAAGTTGTGTTGCAACCCTTCAACATACGCTACCCTTGTGATGGAAACTATGCCATTTGAAATTATACCATATCCTCTGGAGATGCCTTTTTCTGATCCACCAAAGATGACCTTAGGTCCATTCTTCACAGCTTTGTATTCCCGTAGAAGACTTTTGGTACCTGTCATGTGCCTTGAGCACCCACTGTCCAAGTACCATATTTGCCCAAGGCTGGTACTTGAACTATCCTACCAGAAGGAATTTATTTACCCTTAGGAGCCCAAGTATTTTTGGGTCCTAGGCTTTTGTTAGCATGAAAAGACTTCACACATGCTGCAACCTTTGCAGGAAAGCTCTTATTTGCACTTGGCACATTGGGATTGTGCCAACAATCTATGGCAAAGTGTCCCACCTTACAACAACACCAACACTCATGAATATTGTATCTTCTCTTCTGAACATTCTTTGAAGAATTAACATCAATATGCTTGTGTTCAGGAGGGAAGATAGTTGTATTCTTCTTAATCCTTTCAGCAATGATCTGGCCGAAGGCTGGTTAACCTATGGTCAGCCTTAGCAGCCTTTGTCTTAATGACATCACCTTGCCTTGGCTTTGAAGCTAGGCAAGCTTTGATGGCATCAGACACTGAACTGTTAGGCATGTGTACAGGTTTGACAGCAGCCACGTGCTTTGCTGGAATGGACTTGGAAGAGCTTGCTTCTTTATTCTTAACTGAAGGGGTTGAAGTACCAAAAACAAATGGTCCTGAATAGGCCATTTGAATTTCTTCATGGGGAGCCTTCATTGCACTCATCCCCATGCCCTTTCTTCTACTATGGGAAGAAGTGTTTTCCTTCCTATAGGAACTCCCATTCTTCCAGTGACCATACATGTTGTCATGGTCATACCTGTTAGAGGGAAGTAATACCTTTTGAAAGGTGGTATGAGGCTTAGCCTTGCTCTTTTCTCCACTCCCTTCAACCACTTCCATTTTATTGAACCCTAGTCATCTCCTATTGGTTTGAGAAGAAAAGGTGTCAATAATTGGAAGCACTGATTTGGGCTTGGAGAATTATGCCACTAGGCTCTTTTCTTTGAGAAGCTTCTCCTCAAGGTCCTTGATGTCCTTGTTCTTTTGGGAAATCATGCTCAATTGGACAATTGTTATCCCCATGAGTTGGCTTATTTCTCTACTCATCTGAGCCATCCGGGTAGGTGACTCAGTGTAATCTTGCTTATCCATCTTAAGGGAAGCAATGTATTGAGGTTGCCTCTTGGCCAGCTTCTTGCTCATTTTTTGAGCATCCAACAAAGCATCATACATGTCAATCAATTGATTGACAACCACTTCAGATTCTGAATCATTTTCATCAATTGATGAGCATGCTTCAGAGTCTGGCATTGACTCATACTCAGAAGAGGGGGGAAGAGTAGGTACATTGTCAGGAATTTCCTGACTACCTTCATCATCATCTATTATGGCCATTAAGCCAAGACGTTCTCTTGCATCTTCATCCTCCTCTATATTACTGTCTGAATGTGATAGAGAGCCCTGATGCCCACCTTTACAGTAGGAAAGTCATCATCTTCCTCAGCTGCAAATAGCTCAATATAGGCTTCTTCTTCTTCTTCTGAATCTGAAGATGATGACTCAGATACACTCCAGGTCTTGTCCTTCTTGGCTAGGAAGGACTTTTCTCCCATCCTTCCCTTCTGGTGATAAGATTTCTTATCACCCTTATCCTTTCTCTTGACTGGACAGTCAGCAATGACATGTCCAGGCTTACTGCAGCAATAACAAATCACATTAGTTGAAACATGTTTAACATGTTTAAAATCATACATGTCCCCTTTGGGGTGCTGCTTGTCTAATCTGTTGAGATCCTTCTTGAGATGTGAGGAGGAGGAAGGCTTGTTCTTCCACTTCTTACTCCTCATCATCTTCTCGAAATGCCTTGAGAAGGCAGCAAACTCCTCATGAGAAGAGCTACTATCTGATGAGATGGGCTCTAAATTTTCTGAGCTGGCAGCCCTTCTTGGAGGTGTAGGCATCCTTGCCTTACTCTTCTTGGATCCCTCAGCCTTGAGGGCCACAGTCCTCTCCCTTGCACGAGGCTTGGAGGATGTTTCCTCCTCCTTCCTAGCATATAGCTGCATCTAATAAGAGAGCAGCTTTCCAAACAGAGTATGGGGAGGAGTCTCACCCAACTTTGCCACCTCCCTGATGGCACAGATCTTGGTATCCTAGTGTCTAGTTAGAGATCTTAGGAATTTGTCATTTAGCTCATAATGAGTGAAGTTCCTTTCATAGGTCCTAAACTCATTCACTATCCTGAAGAATCTTTCATAGCAATCAGCTATGCATTATAGACTTTGCTGCCTGAAGGCTTCATATTCCTGATTGAGGAGCGATTTCCTATCATCCCTCACTTCATCTGTCCCTTCCATGTACACTATAAGTGTTTCTCACATGTCCTTGGCAATCTCACAGTGTACCAAGTTTTGGAATATGGAATCATCAATTGCATTGACTATAATATTTTGAGCTCTTTTGTCCATTGTTTCTAATGCAATCTCATCCCTTATCATTTCAGTGTATGACTTGGCTACTTGTCTAGTAGGATCAATAGTGGAGGGCTTTGTGACAATAGAAGGACCCTTCTGGATAGTGATAAAGATCCTAAGGTCTGAGGCCTCCATGAAAATCCTAACCCTTTGCTTCCAAATGCCAAAGGATTCCTTTTTGCATATTGGCGGCTTCATGAACCTCATCTCCTTCTGAACTCCATTGCTAGCCATTGGATTCAGATTTGACTACACCTATGTAGGATCTGGTCAGACTGTTAAGTCTTTTTTGACCAACCTCCCTTTGATACCACTCGATAGTTTATAGGTTAGTAGTCTAATTCACCTAGAGGGGGGTGAATAGGTCTCTTTGCTTCTACTTAATTGTTTCTAGAAGTTAAAGATTAAACCCAAGCAAACACAGAAAGCACACAATTGTTTATAGTGGTTCCCCAAGACAGTGTGTCTATGGGTTGTCCACTTTCCCTCTACACCTTTCTAACAATGTGTTAGACTAGGCAAACTCCTCCAATCTCACCTCCTAGAGCTCACAACACAGATACTTCAGGATCTCTCAGGCATGCTCCAAGCCCTACCTCAGGCTAACCAGCCCTACCACTCTGAGTGCACCCACTCCTACAGCTCAAAGATCACCTTGACCTCCTACCTCCGGCCTATCAAGAAGCCCTACTTCTCAGGCAGAATGCCATATAACTCAGGCTCAATTGCCTTACCAAACTCAGGCTAAATAGCCCTGCAGCTCATGTTTACCAACCCTACAACTCATGCAATATGCCTTACAAACTCAAAACTTCACAGTTCCTACAGTGAGTAAATGTTAAGTTTACAACAATTGACAGCAGTGGTATAATGTCTTCTGTTGTTCTTGCACAGCTTGTGCTTCTTAGAAGCTTGGCTGAATGTAAACTTTAGTCCTTGCTTCTTTTTGTTCCTTCTCTTCAGTAGAGGAGTAAAGATCTTCTTGCTCTTCTGGATAGAAGAGCTATCTTCTCTCATTCTATCTTCTTGCTGGTTCAGTTAGCGGGAGGAGAGAAAACTTGAAAGCCATCAATGGTACAGTGATAATGGCTCTCTCCTTTTCAGCACACCAACAGGTCCTTCTGAAAGTGCCCTAGGTTGTTCTTTTATACTTTATTTGTCTTCAACGGCTCTGAAGAAGGGGCCCTGACACTTTGGAAGAGGATAGAAAACTTTATCTTCACTTTACAGCTGTTTGAGCCAAAAGTAAGTCCCCCTAGGGTCGTATTTCTGATTTGAATCTATCTCAGCGGTTGGGCTGAGACAGACTTCCGTCTCAGGGGTTTAGCTGTCTTGGTGTCAGCGGATCCGCTGAGACAGATAGTCTTCTAAGCAGATTTTGTCTATCTGCATCTCAGCTGAGGCAGACTCCTTCTCAGCTGCTTCTGGCCTCGTCTCAGCGGTTCCGCTGAGACAGTAAGTTCTTCTCAGTCATTTTGACAGCAGACCCCTGACCTTATTCCAATGCTTGGAATATCTTAACCCTGCATATTCCTGATGCACAATAGTGTTTACAAATACAATGAGTACTTAGTGTTTTGAGTGATGCCTCTTCAAATCAAGGGAATATTGAGGGCAATATTCTCAACAAGACTCCTGCATGTCAGGACAGATCTGAAAGAAGTGAAGCTTCTGATGCCAGCACATCAGAATCTGACAACACTGATAAAGAGATGCCCTCCTATCTAAGCAGTTCAAAAAACTGATCTTTAGAAGGAGAAGAAAAAGCTACAGACCATCTTCTTCAAGATTCAGAAGATCTGGTCAATATGACAGATCTAAATCCTCAAGGGAGGACAAGTACAAATCAAAATCTAGTAAATTTGATTTAACTAACACTGTTTGATATTCCTGCAATAAAACAGGTTACATGATTGCTGATTGCCCTTCCAAGAAGAGGGAATCAAAGAAATATGAAGACAAAAGAAGGTCAAGGGACAAGAAGAAATCTGAAAAAATAGTTTATAGCAAAGAAAATTAGAACCCTGAATGATTCTGATTCAAGCTCCTCTGAATATGAGGAGGATGCACTTATTGGCCTTATGTCCATAAATGAAGATATTCAGGATGACAACATCTCTCCTGGGAATGTACTAATCAAAGCTCCCCTATCTGCTTCGAATTTTGAATTAGTGGAAGATTCCTTGCATGATGATGAAGGTGAGTCTACTGCCAACAACACATCCTCAAGATCCTCACATGAGGTTGAAACTGAATGGATACAGCAATATGAGGCTTTGTGGAAAGCTTTCAAGAAAAGTAAGAAACTCCTCAAAGCTTAAACTAAGGAGTTGGATTCCTTAATATCTACCCACTCTGAGCTCCAGGAGACAGCTGAGAAGCTGGTTGCTATGATCAAGTAAGTCGAAAGATTCAAGGAAGCCATAAAGCGTAAAAATGCTGAACTGGCTCAGAAGAACAAGGTCATCAAGGACCTTGAGGAAATGCTGTTGGCTGAAAAGAAAATTGTTGTCAGTTTTTCCAAACCCAATACTGTCCTCCCCATTATTGACAGTTTTTCTGCACAATTCAGAGCTGGTGTAGGACTTAATAGTGAGACAGTCAAGGATAATGCCTCTAAATAGCCACCGTCTTTTAAGAATGTGCTGCTGGCATTAAACCCCTTTGATCAAGAATCTTCATATGGTCATCTGACCAATGCTTGCTCAGCAAGTGGCAGTAAGCCCTTTATCACAAATAAAAGAGCAGGCTTTGGGCTAAGTGCTTTTAAAGAACCCCATGAGAAGATTCAGATGAAGAATCCAGGTCTCTTTGTGCATGGACCTGGAGCAACAACACTCAAAAGCAAGGGAAAGGCTGCTCCTACCAAGCATGTTCCCAAAAGGTGAACCAAAAGTTGGTGAGACCAGTTCCACTTCATACTCACACCTATGAGGTTCACCCAAGACCTATTAGGCCAGCTGTCTTCACTCCTACCCACCAATATTGACATCCTACTCAGATGGTGCGGCAAAAGAGAAGATACAATAGGTATGAGTGTTGGTGTTGTGGAAAAGTGGGTCACTTTGCCATGGACAGTTGGTTCAACCCAACAGGGCCTATTGCAAAGAGAGTGCAGACCACTCAGAGATGTGGTGTCCCAGTTTTTCTCTCTAAGATAAACCAAGGACCCAAATCAAATTGGGTGCCTAAGGGTAAGTATTTTTTCTTGCAGGTATGTCCAAATGCCAACAATTCTCCCATTTGGTATTTGGACAGTGGTTGCTCCAGTCACATGACTGGAGTGAGGAGCTATCTAAGAAACTTCACCCCTGTGGAGAATGGACCAATAGTGTTGTTTGGAGGTTCAGAAAAAGGGGTGACCATAGGCTATGGTAACATCTCTAATGGCTTAGTCACCATCACAAAGGTAGCTTATGTGGAAGGATTGAATCACAATCTCATAAGCATAAGTCAACTGTTTGATCTAGGTTATGTTATGGTTTTCCACAAGGATAAGTGCTTAATTAAGAAATCCTTACACTTTGAGGCTACCTTAACTGGTACTAGGAGTGGAAATGTATATTGTTTAAATTTCTTTCACTCAAATTCTTCAATACCTATGTGTTTTGTGGCCAATGAGAATGAGGTTATATGTGTTCAATGGCACAAGAGACTTGCACACATTAATTACAAAACCATAAGTAAGCTTTTCTCTCTATACCTAGTTAGAAATGGACGCAACATTGAGTGCATTAAGGAAGGTCCTTGTCAGGAATGCCAACTTGGCAAGCAAGCTAGGACCAGCTTTAACAGCATCTCTATTAAAGATTCCTCAAGGTGCCTATTTTTGTTGCACATGGATTTTTTTGGTCCTATGTCAGTTCTCAGTTTAGGAGGGAAGGCTTATACCCTTGTTGTAGTTGACGACTATTTAAGGTTCACTTGGGTGTTCTTCCTTAAAAAGAAGTCAGATACCTTAGATATCTTGAAGAACTTTGTCAGGCAGATCTAGAATGAGATGAGATGCACTGTGGTCAAGTTCAGAAGTGACCATGGTACATAATTTCAGTTAGGGGCCATGATAAAATTCTACCAAGAGCTGGGTATCTCCCAAGAATTTTCCTCACCTGGAACTCCTCAACAGAATGGAGTTGCAGAGAGGAAAAATAGAACCTTGATAGAGACTAGTAGGACAATGTTGAGTGACTCCTCTCTCCCATAATACTTTTAGGCAGAGGCTGTCAATACAGGTTGTCATATGATAAATAAGGCCTCCATCATCAAAGACCATAAGAAAACTCCCTATGAGCTGATAAAAGGCAGAAAGCCTACATTATCCTACTTCAGAATCTTAAGGAGCAAATGTTATGTACTTAACAATGGGAAATCCAAACTAACTAAGTTTGCTGAGAAAAGCAGTGAAGGTATTTTTCTTGGTTACAACTCCTATTGCAAAGCATATAGGGTGTACAACATCAATACCCAAGCAGTAGAAGAATCTGTACATGTTGTATTTGATGAGACTAGCCTCATTCATAGAGGCTGGTTTAGTTCTTCAGTGGATGCAGGCACAGTAGACAGATTGGAAAAGCTATCCATTGAAGACAAGGCTGAAACTTCAAGGAGAGACAAAGACCATTCAATAACAGGTGTATTTGAAGAAGATGCTGTAGAAGGATTAGAAACAGTTGAAGAGGTACAACCTGAAGAGCCTGCCATAGAAGAGATTCCTAGAAGACTACTTTATGCACTTAGATAAATCAGACATCATCCTCAAGAGAAAATTATAGGAGATGTCAATCTAGGAGTGATGACAAGGATCTGGGCTTTAAATAAATCATTGTACTTGAGTTTTCTTTCTCAAATTGAACCCAAGAAATTTGAGGAAGCAAATCAGGACCCATTCTGGATTGAAGCAATGCAAGAGGAACTAAACCAATTTAAAAGGCGCAAAGTGTGGAGGTTGGATCCCGGGACCCCAAGGATACAACATTATTGGAACCAAGTGGTTCTATAGAAACAATATGAATGAGAATGGGGTCATTATAAAGAATAAGGCAAGGCTAGTAGCAAAGGGCTATAGAAAGGAAAAGGGCTATAGACAGGAAGAGGGCATTGATTTTGATCAGACATTTTCCCATGTTGCAAGATTGGAAACTATCAGACTATTCATATCCTATGCAGCCTATAAAGGATTCAAAGTTTACCAGATGGATATGACGTCAGTTTTTCTGAATGGTGATCTCAAGGAGGAAGTATATGTAGAACAACCCTCAGGTTTTGTTGATTCTACTCACCCTGACTTTGTTTATTTTCTTAGAAAGGACTTATATGGTTTGGAACAGGCTCCTAGAGCCTGGTATGAGACCTTGTCACGCTTTCTCATTGAGAACAAGTTCTTAAGGGGAAAGATAGACAAGACATTGTTCCTAAGGGAAGTTAAGGCAAAATCTAGCTAGTGCAACTCTATGTGGATGATATTATTTTTGGCTCTACAGATGACAATCTGTGCAAGAAATTTGCTAATTTAATGCTGGGAAAGTTTGAAATGAGCAGTATGGGATAGCTCAAATACTTCCTAGGTCACCAAATGAAACAATCTGAAGATGGTATATTCATCTCATAGACCAAATTCACTAGAGAGCTAGTCAAGAAATTTGGATTGGAGAGTGCTTCTTCTATGAAGAAACCCGTAGGATCCAATGTGTCTCTGGACAAGGATGAAAAGGGAATACCCTTTGAAGAAACCAAGTACAGATGCATGATTGGGTCTTTGCTTTACCTAACTTCCAGTAGGCCTGACATAATGTTTGCCACATGTGTCTGTGCTAGATATCAGGTGAACCCCAAGGAATCTCATCACACCTCTGTTAATAGGATATTAAGATACATGAAGGGTGCACCTAATCTTGGCCTATGGTACCCTAGGAACAATGTGTGTGAACTAACTGGCTATTCAGATGCAAACTCTGCAGGGTGCAAAGAAGATAGAAAGAGTACTTCAGGGACTTGCCAATTCCTTGGAGGAAGACTGATCTCATGGAGCAGCAAGAAGAATACAAGTGTAGCAATCTCCACAGCAAAATCAGAATACATATCTGCTGGGAGTTGTTGTGCTCAGCTGCTATGGATCCAGCATCAGCTTGTAGACTACAATTTAAAGATGACCAAAACACCCATGTTTTGTGACTCTTCAAGTGATATCTCTATTGCTAAGAATTCCGTCTCACACAACAGGACTAAGCATATTGAGATCATGTATCATTTCATTAGGGAGCATGTGGAGAATGAAGATATCTCTCTTGATTTTGTCCCCACAGACAAACAAGTGGCAGATATATTCACAAAGCCCCTAGATGAAGCTAAGTTTAACTTCTTCAAATTCCAATTGGGGATGTTAAACTTAGAGTAATTTCCAACTCACTTTACTCTTATCACTAATCATTTGTTGCCTAGGTGAAGGTCAGGCTAAATGCTGAAGGAGCCTCTCAAGAAGAGCTAAACAAGTTGTCTCGACGACACAATCAGTTGTCTCGACGACACAATCAGTTGTCTCCACAACATGCAGCATATCTCGATGACAAATGGACCAAGTTGGAAAGAAGCATAATGATGACATGTCTCCACGACATAACATAGTATCATCGAAACAGGATACGGCTACTAAGTACGATACTGGTTCGACAAATAAGAGACGTCCGATGAAACCTTAATCAATTTATCAGTACAAATGATATGGTACGCGCCTCTTTATCTACCTGCACAATAAATAGAATGAATGCTTAGGATAAAAATTACGCTCTCATTTCCCTAAGACATTCCTACGACAAACTTCCATTCCATCTCCGACAACTGCTACTTCTCTCGATTCTTCTACAATGGCTCCCAAGAAAGAAGAGACCTCAGTAATTTCCGGGTGTGAGCTTCAGCGAGGAGGCTTCAACTCCTGCTCAGATGAAATTAGGTTCATGATAGGGTTACTGGAATCAGCCGGCCTCGAATATTTGTTGAGTGAACCTTGCGTCCTTCTCAACAGAGAAATCCTGGAATTCTATGGCGGAGCAAAAGTAAACAGTTCAGAATCATCTGTGAAATCAGTTGTAGCTGGGTAGAAAGTGAAAGTATTTGCGAAGAGCCTAGGAAAGGCATTGCATATGCCTTGGCCGAAGGCAGAAGATAAAGAGGTTGAGTTGTCCACTGATGAAATCTCTGCAAGTTTTGAGTGGTGTGGGAACTCTGGAAAGACCTATGGGTCTATAAAAATGCGGATTTCAACCAGAAAGGGAGGCTTCTCGCCAACATCATTGGAAAAGTCCTGCTTTGCAAACTAGGTTCTCATGATTGGATATCCAAGGAAATGTTTAAAGTAATGTGCAGGATCATTCTCTCCAAGAAGACTGACTGGAGGGAATTTCTATTCCAGAAAATTAAAAGCAGTCTTAAGACCCACTCATTTGGGAGAATTCTCTCCATCTTCTTTATGAATTCCCTTGGGGAAGTGATCAACAGAAATATGGGAGTGCCTCTACACTACTCCAAGAGGCTGGACTCCAAGTTGTTGGATAGGTGGGATAGGTATATATCCAAAGGAACTATAGCTACTTCTTCAGTTCAGCAGAAGAAGACCAAGAAAGCTGCCAAAGCGGTTGCCTCAGAGGAGGAGTCCTCTAGTAGCTCTGAGGAAGGAAGGGCCCCATCCCAACAAATCCTTGATCAGATTAAGGGGGAGATGTCTCTGCATCAAGATATCTCAGGGAAAGTAGCTGAACCTGCTAACATAGAGGCGGGTAAAGAGAGGAGAAGTCCAATCCGAGGAAGTGATCCAGTAGAGGGGGAGTTCTAGCCTGGGAGCTCGGCCCAAGATACTGTTGGAGTTGCCATTGTGATCTAGAAGTGCTCAAACATGTAATCTCACTGCCAACGCGATATGAGCCTGCAGGGTCGCACATAAGAGCATGTGGAGAAGTTGGAAGATTGACTGTGTTGGTAAAGGTTACCAATCACCATATAGAATGGGGAAGTCCAGCAAATGTTGCTGTATGAATTCGTCGGATATGATTCGTCGGAATTCGTCGGGTTTACACGGATAGGATTCGTCGGATATGATTCGTCGGAATTCGTCGGGTTTACACGGATTGGATTCGTCGGATTCGTCGGGATTCGTCGGGTCATTCCGTGGAAACTCGACGAACTGTGACAGAGATTCTTCACTCGACAAAGTGTTGTCGTCTGTCTGGATTCGTCGGAATTCGTCGGGATTCGTCGGGTCATTCCGTGGAATCTCGACGAATTATCACAGAGCCTTGACTAGGCAATTGTTGCCGTTCGTCGGAATTCGTCGGAATTCGTCGGATTGTCCCGTGAAGACTCGACGAATTGTTACAGAGATCATTTTCTTGGCAAATGTTGCCGTCTGATCTGATTCGTCGGATTCGTCGGATTCGTCGGATTGTCCCGTGAAATCTCGACGAATGTTCTTCCGTGGGATTCCGACGAATTGTAACAGAAGCCCTTATTCTGATGTGTGGTCTGCGGATAGCGATTCTTCTAGAAGCCTGTTTATGCTTTGAGTATAAATAGATCTTCTTTAGGGTTCTTATTAACACATGAAAAGAAGAGCCGACGGAAAGGTTCCGCTCGCCCTCGACGGAAGAAGTTCCGATAGAACCCTAGACGGAAGTGTTCCGTCGCTCGTTCGCCTCCGCCGACCTCCTCTCCGTCGATTGTCGCCGGCATTGTTCTTCCTGAAGCGGATCTAGCAATCCGTGGAAGTGCAAGGTGCAGCCTTTCTTCCTTCCGAGTTGCGTGCGACGTGACTTGGCGTTCTCCCGGCTCGTGTGGACTTCTGTAGAGGCGTAGACATAATTCTACGTGAGAACTCTTCTTGCCACCGACAGGAATCAACTCTTGGAGCATCTTGGTTGGATTTGATCCAACCCCATTGAGGTAATTTTTACCTAGTATTTTATTAACTTCTTGATTCAACATTCATGGCCGATCCAAGCATTTTTGGGTTGTTTCTGTTTATTTCCGCTGCGCCTACATCTGATGTATGGTTCTAGAAAAACCCAACAGTGGTATCAAAGCGAGGTTCTGGTCTTGGATGTTGTTTCAGAAGTTTGGTTATTCCAGTACGTGCAAATCTAGGTATTTAGAAGCGTTCTAAATGTCAAGATTTCTTCCTGGAACATCAAATGTTGATGATTTTAAAAGGGGGCCTTGGAACCCCGCCAGGAACGTCTGGGATTTCGTGGTCATTTCTAACTGTTAGAAATTGTTGTCTCCTTAGCAGTAACCGTCCCTCAAGTGGTTAATGAACCCTTCTATTGTTTTGGATTTTGAATCCAACAATGAGAGACGAGCTTGTCTACTTCTTTAAGTCGAGTTGTCTTTGCCTTTGTCCAATGCATGTAAATCTGAAGATTTGGAAGAGTTCTAAATGTCCAGATTTAGCCCTTTAGTCTATCAAAGGTTGATAGTCTTATGTAGTGCACATAAGGGATGCATGAGGATTTTAGAAAGTTTGTTTTTCTGTGGATGTGCACATTGATCAAATGTTGATCATGGTTAAGTGTTAACCTATTATTAAAAATTAAAATCCCTTCATCAAATATTAAGTGTTCGGATGCCTTCCGATGGATGACACTCTTCCTGCCTCGATCGATGAAGTGTGGGCTTGCCAAAGCAAGGTGCATTAATCTATCTTGGTAAGGGTGCGAGCGGATAATTGTGATGTCCCACTGTCGACATCGGGTCTAACTTAACTAGGTGACCTCAAAGGTTGAGTGCCTAGAGGCATAGGGTTGGCATGCTCCATATGATGGATGCGAATAAGGAGTTATTCACCAGCCATACAAGAATTGCATGAGGATGCAATTGGCAAGCGTTGCCTACCTAAATAACCGCATTATGAGAGGAACGCCAAAGCGGACTCGTGGTGTTGGTGAAATACGGATCTTGTCCACTAAGAGAGTAGCTCGCATGGACTCTCCGAATTGATATTGAGGGTTATCAATTTGAATAAAATAGTGGGAGTATTTAATTGAAGTCCAAATTAAAATAAATTGTATTTTGGAATTTTGGTACTAATTAGATTCTGCATGAATTCTTGTAGAATTCCATGGCAAGTGGTTCACACTCCACCTTGTCCCTAAGAGCTATCCTTGAGAAGGACAAGCTTAGTGGGACGAACTACATGGACTGGTATAGGAACCTGAGAATTGTTCTCAGGCAAGAGCGAAAGCTCTACGTCTTGGAAGAAGAAGCCCCCGAGGTGCCGACCGGGAACTCGTCCCGTGTTGATAAGGATGCTTATAAGAAGTATACCGATGACGCCTTAGACGTCGAGTGCCTTATGCTTGCCACCATGAACTCTGAGCTTCAGAAGCAACACGAGAACATGGGGTGCAAGGAGATTGACGAGCACCTAAAGAAAATGTTTCAAGGGCAAGCTCGTCAAGAGAGGTTCGATGTCACGAAGGCCTTATTTCAGTGCAAAATGGGAGCTCGAGACTCGGTTGGTACTCACGTACTCAAGATGATTGGGTATATAGAGAACCTGGAGAGACTGGGTTTTCCTCTGGGTCAAGAGTTGGCCACAGATCTTATCCTGCAATCGTTGCCGGATAGTTATGAGCAGTTCGTCTTGAACTATAACATGAATGAAATAGACAAGACACTGCCCGAGCTCCTAGGCATGTTGCGAACTGCCGAAATAAACATGAAGAAGGCCAAGCCTGCTAGTCCCATATTGATGGTACATAAAGGCAAGGGTAAGGCCAAGGGCTTCAAGAAGATGAAGGTGGGACCTAAGTCACATCTTGAGCCCAAATCTTCTGCGCTGAAAAAGAAGAGCACCGTGAAGGAAGGGAAATGCCACCACTGTGGCAAGGCTGGTCATTAGAGGAGGAATTGTCCTTCGTACATTGAGGGTCTGCAGAAAATGAAGGGAGGTATGACTTCCGCTTCGGATATTTATGTTATAGAGATAAACCTTTCTGCTCCTTCATCTTGGGTATTGGATACCGGATGTGGTTCTCACATTTGTACAAATGTGCAGGAACTAGGAAGGAGGAGATTGCTGAGTAAAGGAGAGCTGGACCTACGTGTCGGTAATGGAGCAAGAGTTGCTGCTGTAGCCGTAGGGGTTTACCGTCTTTCTTTGCCCAGTGGGCTTGTAATAGAACTTAATAATTGTTATTTTGTTCCGGCCATAACTAGAAACATTATATCCATTTCATGTTTGGACATGATTGGATTTTCTTTTATAATTAAGAACAATTGTTGTTCTATATTTAAGAATGATGTTTGTTATGTTGTAGCTCAATTGTTTAATGGTCTTTATGTTTTGAACCTGGACCATCCGATCTATAATGTAGATAATAATAAAAGACTAAGAACAAATGACTCAAATCCTACATATCTCTGGCATTGTCGTTTGGGCCATATAAATGAGAAGCGCATATCCAAGCTCCATAAAGATGGACTATTGGACTCATTTGATTATGAATCATTTGAGCGATGTGAGTCTTGTTTATTAGGCAAGATGACTAAAGCCCCTTTCACTGGTTATACTGAGAGGGCTGAGGATCTCTTGGGTGTTGTACATAGTGATGTATGCGGACCCATGAGTTCTATGGCTAGAGGTGGGTTTTTCTACTTCGTTACATTTACTGATGATTTCAGTAGATACGGATACGTGTATCTTATGAAGTGCAAATCCGAAACCTTTGAAAAGTTCAAAGAGTTTAAGAATGAAGTGGAGAACCAATTGGGTAAAAAGGTTAAAGCACTCCGATCTGATCGAGGTGGCGAATACCTGAGTCATGAGTTCCGTGATCATCTGAAAGAGTGTGGTATTGTATCACAGCTCACTCCACCTAGGACACCGCAGCATAATGGTGTGTCTGAGAGGAGAAATCGTACTCTGTTAGACATGGTACGGTCGATGATGAGTCATGCAGACTTGCCTGTTTCCTTTTGGGGTTTTGCTTTAGAGACTGCTGCAATGACACTGAATCGCGCTCCGACGAAAACGGTTCTAAAGACACCATATGAGATATGGACTGGGAAGCGTCCTAGTATGTCGTTCATTAAAATTTGGGGCTGTGAGGCATACGTACGACGTCAAATGCCTGACAAGCTGGAACCCAAATCAGATAAGTGTTATCTGGTGGGATATCCTAAGGAAACGAAGGGATATTACTTTTACCTACCGTCTGAGGGCAAAGTGTTTGTCGCAAGGACGGGTGTTTTCTTGGAGAAAGAGTTCTTATCAAGAAAGACGCAAAAGGTAGAACTTGAAGAAGTTCAAGAACCACAAATAGTGAATGAACCAGAGTTGTATTCTGAGCCAGGACTACAAGATGTTGTAGCTAGAGAACCTGCTCACGAAACACAAGTCCTATGTAGATCTGGTAGACCAAGATTTGAGCCTGAGAGATATGGATTTCTCGTGTCTCAAATAGGTAATGTGTTGCTTATGGATCATGATGATGAACCAGCAACCTACCAAGAGGCTATGAATGGACCGGACTCCGACAAATGGCTTGAGGCTATGAAATCCGAAATGGACTCCATGTATATAAACCAAGTTTGGAACTTGGTGGAACCACCTGAAGGGGTACGACCCATAGGGTGCAAGTGGGTCTTCAAGAAGAAGACCGACATGGATGGGAATGTACAGACATTCAAAGGGCGACTGGTGGCTAAGGGTTTCAAGCAAATTCATGGTATTGACTATGATGAGACCTTTTCCCCTGTTGCCATGGTAAAGTCCATTAGGATATTGCTTGCTATTGCTGCGTATTATGACTACGAGATCTGGCAGATGGATGTCAAAACGGCTTTCCTAAATGGAAACCTCCTTAAGGAAGTGTACATGACACAACCCGAGGGTTTTGTATCCCCAAATGAAGCCACTAAAATATGCAAGCTGAATAGGTCCATCTATGGACTGAAACAGGCATCTAGAAGTTGGAATCTTCGTTTTGATGAGAAGATCAAAGAGTTTGGTTTTGTCAAGAATGAAGATGAACCGTGTGTTTACAAGCGAATCAGTGGGAGCATTGTTGTCTTCCTGATATTGTATGTAGATGACATACTGTTGATCGGGAATGACATACCTACCCTGAAAGTTGTTAAGAACAACCTAGGGAACTGCTTTTCTATGAAGGACTTGGGTGAAGCGACTTACATACTCGGTATTAAGATCTATAGAGATAGATCGAAGAAGTTGCTGGGTTTGACCCAGAGTACGTACATTGACAAGGTGTTGAAGCGGTTCAACATGCTTGAGTCCAAGAAAGGATTTTTACCCATGTCTCATGGTGTGAATCTCTCTAAGGACCAGTGTCCAAAATCTTGTGAAGATAAGGACCGCATGAAGTTGATTCCATATGCTTCGGCAATTGGGTCAATCATGTATGCAATGTTATGTACTCGACCCGATGTCTCTTTTGCTTTGAGCATGACTAGCAGGTATCAGTCTGATCCCGGTGAATGTCACTGGATAGCCGTAAAGAATATCCTGAAGTACTTGAGAAGGACTAAGGATGTATTCTTGGTGTATGGTGGAAAGGAAGAGCTCGTTGTAAGTGGTTACACGGATGCCAGCTTCCAAACTGATAGGGATGATTCAAAGTCTCAGTCAGGGTTTGTGTTTTGCCTGAATGGAGGAGCTGTGAGCTGGAAGAGTTCCAAGCAAGAGACAGTTGCTGATTCTACAACTGAGGCCGAGTATATCGCTGCAGCTAATGCAGCGAAGGAGGCTGTATGGATTAGGAAATTCATCGGCGAGCTAGATGTAGTTCCTAGCATTGTTGGTCCCGTAGTTCTCTACTGTGATAACAATGGTGCAATTGCACAATCTAAGGAACCTAGATCCCATCAGCGCTCCAAGCACATACTTCGGCGGTTCCATCTTATTCGTGAGATTGTCGAACGAGGAGATGTGAACATTTGCAGAGTGCCGACTGAGGAGAATATTGCAGATCCACTGACAAAGCCTCTCGCGCAGAGAAAGCATGATGGTCATACTAGATCAATGGGTATACGATACCTGAATGATCAACTCTAGTGGGAGTCTTGTGGGTTGCATGTAAAATAAATATTCTGTTGGCTGTTTAAAATTTATTCATATGATGAATTGTGTACCGATTATTTCTTTTTACAATTAATGGCAAGTTCTTTTATTACGATATACTGTTTCTATATGATAGAATAAAATTCGTGATAAATACCCTTAGAATGTTCGCTTCCATAGGACATCAAGTACGTGACTTGAATGTGAGAGCCTATGATTTCGAAGCTTCATTCTTAAAAGGTCCCTGGTCGAGGTATCATCGTAGAAGCTAAGGGTGATGATGATACGTTAAGACTAGCATGTGTGTTGACTGATGACCGGTTCTCACAGGTCATGATATTGTGATATCAAGTCATCACATGGGTACTTGTTAGTGAACAAGTTGTACTGGACAGACCCAACCTGAGACTACTTTGTGGATTGTTACTTAAAAGTGTCACAAGTAGGTCTCATTTGACAATGGTGTTGTGGTCCTTTGACCTGAAGTCACAACATTCACCGAGTGAGGAAGAGCGTGCTTTGATGTTATCTAAAGTCTTCCTTGAAGAAGGTTGATGATAAGGGTGGTCGTTGGGTACGTTACGAATCATTTGGGTGTTTGGGTGTGAGCAGATATGGGATTTGTCCTCCTATATAACAGGAGTTGCATCCATGGGCCCCTTGATGGAATTGGACTGGGAAATGCATGGCCATGCTTGGTTGAGCCAATATGTGATATTGGGCTCACCATTCTCTGGAAGTCCGTTCTAGATCAAGAAACTTGGATTGAGCTATTAAGAGGGTGACACGGTCCATACCTCTAGTTCTTTCCGGATGTAAGGGACAAAGGGACAAAGACAACGCTGGAACATTGGTCATAAAGGCTTATGAGTTATGAACTCGTATTGCTTGGGGAGCAATGATGCATTGCTAGATGCCGCTCATTGTTTGTGAGGTTTTTGGTTTGATACTTTCAAGATCAAGTGGGAGACTGTTGGAGTTGCCATTGTGATCTAGAAGTGGTCAAACATGTAATCTCACTGCCAACGCGATATGAGCCTGCAGGGTCGCACATAAGAGCATGTGGAGAAGTTGGAAGATTGACTGTCTTGGTAAAGGTTACCAATCACCATATAGAATGGGGAAGTCCAGCAAATGTTGCTGTATGAATTCGTCGGATATGATTCGTCGGAATTCGTCGGGTTTACACGGATAGGATTCGTCGGATATGATTCATCGGAATTCGTCGGGTTTACACGGATTGGATTCGTCGGATTCGTCGGGATTCGTCGGGTCATTCCGTGGAAACTCGACGAACTGTGACAGAGATTCTTCACTCGACAAAGTGTTGTCGTCTGTCTGGATTCGTCGGAATTCGTCGGGATTCGTCGGGTCATTCCGTGGAATCTCGACGAATTATCACAGAGCCTTGACTAGGCAATTGTTGCCGTTCGTCGGAATTCGTCGGAATTCGTCGGATTGTCCCGTGAAGACTCGACGAATTGTTACAGAGATCATTTTCTTGGCAAATGTTGCCGTCTGATCTGATTCGTCGGATTCGTCGGATTCGTCGGATTGTCCCGTGAAATCTCGACGAATGTTCTTCCGTGGGATTCCGACGAATTGTAACAGAAGCCCTTATTCTGATGTGTGGTCTGCGGATAGCGATTCTTCTAGAAGCCTGTTTATGCTTTGAGTATAAATAGATCTTCTTTAGGGTTCTTATTAACACACGAAAAGAAGAGCCGACGGAAAGGTTCCGCTCGCCCTCGACGGAAGAAGTTCCGATAGAACCCTAGACGGAAGTGTTCCGTCGCTCGTTCGCCTCCGCCGACCTCCTCTCCGTCGATTGTCGCCGGCATTGTTCTTCCTGAAGCGGATCTAGCAATCCGTGGAAGTGCAAGGTGCAGCCTTTCTTCCTTCCGAGTTGCGTGCGACGTGACTTGGCGTTCTCCCGGCTCGTGTGGACTTCTGTAGAGACGTAGACATAATTCTACGTGAGAACTCTTCTTGCCACCGACAGGAATCAACTCTTGGAGCATCTTGGTTGGATTTGATCCAACCCCATTGAGGTAATTTTTACCTAGTATTTTATTAACTTCTTGATTCAACATTCATGGCCGATCCAAGCATTTTTGGGTTGTTTCTGTTTATTTCCGCTGCGCCTACATCTGATGTATGGTTCTAGAAAAACCCAACAGATACTAAAATGGTTGAGGGGGAGACCCATCTGGGGTGCTCTACCCTAGGAGCTCAGGAAGATCTTGTCCAGATGGAGATCATCCAAGAAGAAAGAGCTGAAAGCATTGGACAAGAGCTAGAATTAGTTGAGAATATTGAACCCTCCACTAGGCTTAAACTGGCTCTTGGAGGAAAGATAGTAATCATAGTTGAAAGTGAGCCCATGAAGATAACATCTCCAAAGAAGTCAACTATTCAGATTAGTGACTGCTCATCTGACAGTGCTCCTAAAGATGCCTATGAAGAAAAGTTGCTCTGGAGGACAATGTTGCCGAAACTTCCTCTGCTCAATCAGGATCATTATTCCACATGATCTCTACATTACTCAATGCTCAGAGGTAGAAAATGGAAACATTCATCCTGTAAATAGTTGATGGATTGAGGAATGAAATGAAGGCTGAGCTGAAGACTGTGAAGAAGGAGATAATTCATTTGAACACTCAGTATGCTCAGTTCTATTACCTAGCAGCTCCAGCCATGGAGCTTGTTGGTGAAGAAATCAACAAGGTTGGCCATCAAACCCATCATCTCATGCAAAATCAAGTAAAATTTGCAGACAATATGGATTATGCCTTTGAATAGATAGAAAAAGCTATTCATGACGACAGAGGTCGCATTCTGAACAGATTTCATGTGAATGCTTAGACCTTGGATGCTCATCTACTGGAAGTTCGAAACAACTTGGATGCCACTGAACTGCAAATTCATGAAAGGCTCGTTTCGATGCAAGAAACCCTGGATGATCGTCTCATTAAAGATGTAAGACCCCTCTCCCATACCAGGAGAGTTCCCGGATCTTATGCCCAGAACCGCCGCCTTAGGTGATGCTAGCACACAAGTTAGCCATCTCCGCAAGACGCCGATCCTGCCGGCAAGCACGAACAACCAGGCCAACAAGAGATAAGAAGAGAAACCAGCACACAAGTCCACAATCACACGCATCTGTATATAAATATATAACAAATGTACACTGTCCATCAATGAGTACAAGTAAAGAAAGAGAAAAAGGGGCTTACGCCCAGTACATGTGTGAATGAATAAAAGAAGTACAGTACTCTCTCTCACTTTATATAACTTTGCGGAAGCTACAACAAAATATCTCTCATCAACACCTATCCAGTAACGGTAGTAATCCACGGCATCTGCTCCTCAGGTCCTATCTCTCCTGCCAGCTGGGCTCCAGCTCCTCGGTTACCTACGGTCACCACCGACCGTTAGTCATAAAGACTAAGACGATTTTGTCCCCGCCTCCCCCCGCGACTCCTAGGCACCGTGCGGGGAGGAAGAAGCGGAGGACATCAAAGTGGAGTAATCAAAAGCAGGTGACAAATTCTCTATGCTAACAAGAGTATATCCATATAATCTCTATACTAACAGAATAAATAATATACATTAATAAGTGCAGTAAGGTAATATTGCATCAGTAAAGGAAGTAAACTACGCAAGTAAAGTAAATATAAAAGTAACCATTGATTTATAGGAATGCCCATACAAACCTATAGACCAAGGGGTCGTTTAGCAGGGCCTATCGTATAAAAAGTCCCATACCAATTTATACGATAGGGGTAGGGGTTGAAATGCAATGTTCATGCTATGACATGCATGGTATGTTGTTATGCTATGTTCATACAAGTGCAACTCACACACTACGACTCTATGCGCATAGACCTTTAGTTCCCCCTTTTTGGAGCTAGCTAGACTCCCAGGATACTCCCGTAGTGGCAAACGGAAGCGGTGGATTGGGCCTCGCCCACCTCTAGGTTGGTATTCACACTACCTAACCTAGACCTATCGTACGCCTCAACACAAAACCGTGGAGCGTCTGCGTACTCTTGCTGACTGGACCGCCAGACTTTCTAGGCTAAGTGTATATACCACACTTGCCGAGTCAACGTATTGACATCGGTGTGAACGTCCGTCCAATATAGAAGACCCACCACCTTCGTGCACATGCAACATGTTCTACAATCTATCTCTGAGCCATAAGCTCCCCGGGCTAACCCGCCCGTACCAACAAACACTACTGAGTTGTAAGCTCACCTAACTTTCAATCCGCTCTTTCAAACATTGAGCTTACTGCTCGCAGCAACAAACAGACTAGGCTCCCGTAACCACGGGGTGTGGGTGAGTGTGTTATTAAATTATTCTTGTAACATCTTATTCCTACGGTTTACGGTTAATCTTGGACTTCCCGAGGATTACCCTGTAAGGGGCTCGCTACGGTACTTGTAACTACGATGGGATGACACCCCAAAGTTCCCTTCCTCAAGTCACTTAGTATTATTGGTAGCTACCCATAAGATTACCCTCTTATTATTTCACTTGAATTAACCTCAGCGCTTTATAACTCTCTAAGGGGAAGGACGATCTTTCGTCAATCCCGAGCACAGCCTTACCCACAGCTCACCAAGCACCCTCATCTTCTAAACTCCAATTTAGACTACTCTTGTTTAGTTATTATTCTACTTGGAAGTTTAGCGTGGATCCTGGACTTCCCGAGGGCTACCCGGTGAAGGGTTCGCAAGGTACTAGGGTATGTGATGGGATGATGCCCAACCCCTTTCCAGGACATTTAACATTCTTGGCGACTATCCTGACCTAACCTTCCTCCCTCTCATTACTCTTTATAACTTACGCCTTATGTTTCATCCCGCTCCTATGCAATCGATCTCTTGGACTCAACTCTAATAATTCATAGTCCCCCAAGTGGTCTAAACTCATCTCTTGTTGTAATTCAATTCTCCCCGATTTCCTTATGATTATATTGACCTATTCATCATAATGAGTTTTACAATCCGCAAACCACGACATATAGCTAACTTGGATTCCTAAGATGGAACCTTGGTCAAATTACTTCCAAATGACTTCTTTTTATTATCATAGGTTCATAGTGGACAAAAATGAGGAATAATCAAAATCCAAACATGTTTCATATAATTTTTCAATTAATATATACTCACATTATCCATTTGAAACAAGTTGAGTGCCAATAAGAGTTTACTCTACAACTACCACCTACATGTCTCCATAAAATCTGAATAAATCATAGAAGTAAGCTATCGGCCTAGAAACAACAATGCCTAAGTTTCAAATTATTCCAAGGAGTATTTACCCTAAATTGTCATTTGTTACATTTGGTGTGTGTATAAGGGTTTACACTACAAGTGCTATGTTAAGACTTCAATAAATTCTGGGAAAATTATCATGGCATAATAATGGTCTAAGAACACCAAATCCTAAGTTTCACATTTTTAACAGAAAATTTTGACCATAATTTCTATTTAACAGAAATGGGGTGCAAATAGTGATTTACACTACAATTACCATTAATATGTCTCTATAAATTCTGAGAAAATTATCCAAGTATAATAATCATCTAAAAACACTAAATGCAGAGATTTAGAATTTTTCAAACTATTTTACCCCATTAAATTAATTAATTACAAAAGGGGGTTTTTCCTCAATAAATTGATAATTACCACAAAAATTCATCTAACAATTATGATAAAATTTACAGAGCTATAGAATCACCCAGGAAACCTACTAGAATAATTTCATAATTCTCCAAATGCATATGAGACCTAAATGTCATATTTGAATAAATTGACCTAACCAAATAAATCAAATTCAGAGAAATAAATGAGGTCCAAAAATTCCAACCAAAAATTCCTAAATGTGTCTTTCCAGTCAAAGATCCATTTCCCAGAGTTTTGGATTTAACCCTAAGTTTTTGATTCAAATTATTCCATTAATTTAAAAGTGTGACAATTATCTTTTAATTAAAAACCTTAGGAAAATAATTTCCAAAAATCATGAAACTTATGACAATGTTGTATATCCTCATGACATACACTAACCCCAAGGTTTTAGAGGCATGCAAGGTGATTCCCACCTTCAATTCCATCAAAAAGCTCAAAAGCCCAAATTGACTATTAGCACCCCACTTTTCCTCTTAAACCCTAAATTCATTTTGAAGTTCAGAGAAAACTACTCATGCACATGAGATGAGATTTAAACCAGTGACTTAGATATGTATGAAGAGCTCACCCCCCAAATTAGGGGGTGTTTGGAGTTACACAACTCCTTAAATACCAAAAATTTACTTTTACTAATAAATAAAATAACTCAATGGATACACCTCCAAAAATTCTCAAATTAAAACCCTAGGTGTGTCTTCATACCATGCATGCATGGTAGAAAATTCAAGTGATTTGGTTAAGCCAATTGAAAGTTATAGCCATTTTAATTTCTGCCCTACACAAGGAGCAGTCCTAGGGAAATGGGTGCCCTGATTTCCATAGTGCACCAAATTAGTTGATTCAGGTGGCAAATGGAAGTAGACTTCTAGTGCTACAAAAGCTATCTCTGCCCTGTTTTGCAAATATGGCCTCTAGGGCCTTCAATTTTTGCATGCAAACCATTGCATTTTTGTGTTCTGACCAACCTCACAAGAATGACTACTGTGATCCCTACATTGGTCCAAATGACTTGATCTAAATTTCTACTGAAAGTAGACATCCATATCTACAAAACTTGTCTCTGGTCGATTTTCAAAATATGGCCTCTAAAGGCCTCTAAATAATTAAACAAAACCATGAAGAAAAGTGTGACAGAAATTTACATTAATTCAGATTAATACTATATATATATATATAAATCAAATCGAGCACGAATTTTGGCGCAAGATCTGCGGCATCCCTTCATCGTCCCCGACAGCCAACGGCTGCGATTGATCCTGCCTGGGCAGACTTCCCCGGCCATTTCCCGGCCATCTACGGCCCACCACCGCCGGCCACCGCCTCCACCACCTCCGTTGAGGTGGTGGCCATCGATTGACGGCGGCACGGCCGCCTGAGAGCCCGTCTCCGGCGATCTCGAGCAAGAAAAAGAGCTCGGTAAAACTACCTCTACCTCACATGGGATCGGGCTCAATTGAGCCCGATTTCTCTCCTAGATGGAACTAGATACTAGCATAGAGGGAGAGGGGGAGAAATCGTACCCTAAACGAGCTTGGTGGCGCGTATTGAGGTGGTGCGGTGCGGCGGCGGCGAGCTCCGGCGATCCTCACAGAAATCTCGAATCTCCATGGTTTGCTCCACTGTAAAAGGCTAGCTCCACTCCTCTCGACCCTCTGAAGCTGATGGATGGGTTTGTTTGGGCTGAAATGAGCTGGTCAGTTGGTTTTGGACTTGGTAATTTTCGGCCTCCTCCTTGCATGCTCCTCCCAGCCACCAAGTGGCATATATTTAGCTGGAATCCGGCTGAGGAGTTGATGGGGAGTTCAGCCTTCACCTTGGGCAGAGGAGAGGAGGGCCACATGGCCTCCTCTCCCAAAAATCCTCTTGTCCTTAAGGAGGAAGGGGGGATTTTCCACTTTTGCCCCCATGCATGTGTTTGCATGCTGGATTCAGAGGGCAAGGGTGGTCATTGTGCACATGGGCTTCAGAATGGGCTTTGGGTGAGGGCCTTAATCCATTGGAATTAGGATTAATTCCAATTAAGCCCAATTTAGGCAAAATTGACCCTATGTTGACTCTTGGGTTGACTTGGTCAATTGAGTGTATTGACTGGTCCAATGTGATGGTCTTGAGTCCATTGGCACCATCCAAGGTTGGTTGAGTCATGGTGAGGACCTAGGTTGGCTAATTTGACCAATAAGTGTGATTTTGACCAAAATTGGGGGAATGTTGACTTTGGTCAATTTGGCCAAATTGAAGACTCCATGATGGGGCTTTTGAGTCAAATACATTTCTTGGAGCGTTTATCATCTATTGGAGGAGTCAATTTGCAAGTGTGAGTTCATGTTGAGCTAGTTTGACTTAGGTTGACTTGAGCCTTATAGTAGACCACAGGTGAGTTCACCTAACCCTATGTGTCCTAAGGTTGCAATCTAGCTCAAACTCACCACACTCCCCACTTGTCTCACCCAAAATTGGAGTTAGGGGGTCTAGTAGGAAATGGGATGTTACAAAAGAAGTCCTAAAGGGGGAGAAGGCAATCATAAATGAATGCTCACATCAAGCAATGTGGACTTTAAGTCAAGTCAAGCAAGCCTTGCAGAAACTTCCCTCTGGCTATGAATTAGCTGAACCATTTGTAAGCACAGATTCAGAAGAGTATGGTGTTGAATTTGGAGACTCAGCAACTTCAAAGAAAAGGAAGAAACTTCAGAGCAGGAAGTACAGGCAGAAAAGGCTTAGAGAAGTTGAGCAGGATCAACAAGTAGGCAAGTGGAGTCCTGCCTCCAGGGATATCATATCAGAAATCCAGATAGAATTTGGATGCCCTCAAGAAAGCTCTGAGAGGGTATACTACTCAGCTGATTGGAATCTGCATCTCAAGCAAATGGGGAAGAGGAGGAATCACAAACTATCATTCCCTCATGGTCCATCCTTCGTCTCCAAAGAAGATTCCAAAGCCCATCCATTTTTATGAAAGGCAGAAGAGGAAAGGCAAAGGCAGCAGCAACAGAGGTTGAAAGCTACTTTCAAAAGATGCTTTGTCTAAGAATGTAATGGGCAAATGATTGAAAATTTTTGTTTAAAAACAATCACTCCATTTATATAATGTTTGGTGGTTGAATCAATTTGATTTGCCTAAATTTTAATTCTTTCCATGTGTGGCATTTATCATTGAGCTGAGTTAGAACTTCTTCAAATAGGGGGAGATTATTGGGAACAGTGCCTAGTAATGTTCCCGATTTGAAAAAGTGCTTAGGTCAATGACAAAAGCATTATGTATTTGATGGTATGCATAGTTTATACTTGCAGAGATTTAATCATGTCCAGTACTTCTCCAATATCATTAAGTCTGAAATCGTTGAGAAGGACTGGACATATCATCGAATAAGCACGCATACATCGTCGAGATTACTCACAGAGTTAAGTCGAAGGCTCATGTCAGTTATCGACGAGATAATATGGACATTCCGACGATATCATTGTGACATCAAAGTACATGCGACGATATCGTCGTAAGAATAAGAAGAATCGATCAAAGTTCAGTATCATCATGTCAACCAGAATCACATGACGATATCGCTGTAAGGTCTAAGAAGACTTATGTCAAAGTATTCGGCAATGTCGACGACATCATCATAAAGAAGGCTAGTCGTCGAGAAGGATAAGGGAGAACTCGTGAAGACCGCTTATAGAAGAAGAACCGCCTATCGTTAGAATGATCAAGATGATGTCGTCGATAAGACAGTAAGGTTTCAACGATATTGTTGATAGGCAGAATGGTTTCAACGACATCATCGAGAAGACCGCAAGTCAACAACAAGGTTACGCTAACATCTTTAAGATGACGTCATATCGTCGTAAGTGCAAGTGCAGCTGAGATATCTTGTATCGTCGAGATATCGTTCTCTAAAGAAGACTTGATGATTTGCTCAAGTCCAAGATGGATCGGCATAACGACAAGTTCTATCGTCGAGATGTTTCAAATATCGTCGAGACAGATCAAGACACTTCAAATCGCATTGTCTGCATTTAATGTTGTCGTCTGATGGTCCAATCAGCGCGCACCGTTTAGGAATGGGCCCCTAATACTTAAAGGACATTATAGGAGATCATTAGTCATCTTCTCAGTCTTATAATAGAGATAAGTGTCTGCCCTAATTTAGATATAGAAGAACAATATGCGACAAAGAGAATATAAACAAGAATCAATAGAACAGTAACATGACTGTGTAAAGAAGGAACAAAAACCGGAGAACAAATCGATATTCATCAAGCATTCTCCATGTTTCAGTCCAGCAACATCGGCTGATAAGGATTGTTCCAGATTGAAGAAGGGATTGAACAGAAATCTGTGCTACCCAAGATAACAGTCAAAGGCATTCTCTTCAAGTCCAAGAAGCCAATCTTCATCCGGCTAGAGAAATTTTTGTTACTCTTTCTCTGTAGGTCTTGAGGGCCTGAGTTTTGTATGGCTTGAGGGCCTGAGTTGTAGGGATTAAGAGCCTGAGCTCTATACGGCTTGAGGGCCTGAGCTTTGTAGGGCTTGAGGTCCTGAGTTGTAAGTATTTAGGGCCTGATTTTTGTAGGGCTTGAGGGCCAAAGCTGTAGGTCTTGAGGGCCTGAGTATTGTAGGGCTTTAGGGCCTGAGATTTTAGGGCTTGAGGGCCTGATATTGTAGGACTTGTGGGCCTGAGTTTTGGTGTAGTTTGCTGACCCTGCCACACTACTAGAAAGACGCATATGGACAGTGGACTACTCAAGACACCCAGTCTTGAGGAACCACTATACATATGGTGTCCTTGTGTGCTTTGCTTCTGTGGTTTGTTGGTGTGTTGCGATAGATATATCTAGTTCTTGTGCATAATTTCTAAAACAGTCATATCACCTTCCCGCCATCCTTTAGGTGATAGTTCCATAACTAACACCAATGGTGTTTGTGGTTCTTTGACCTAAAGTCACAGCATTCATCAGGTGAGGAAGAGCATACTTTGATACCATCTAAAATCTTCCTTGAGAAAGGTTGATGATTAGGATGGTTATTGGGTATGTTACGAATCATTTGAGCGTTTGTGTGTGGACAGAAATGGAATTTGTCCTCATATATGATTAGAGTTAAATCTCTGGGGCCCCTTGATGGAATGGGACAGAGAAATGCATGGTCGTGCTTGGTTAAGTCAATATATGATATTGAGGTCGCCAATTTCTTGAAGTCCATTCTAGATCATGAAACTAAGATTAAATTATTAAGAGGGTGACATGGTCCATGCCTTGAGTTTAATCTGGATGTAAGGGACAAAGGAATAAGACAGCACTGAAACATTGGTCACAAAAGGTTCATTGAGTTATGAACTCTTGTATTACTTGGGTAGCAATGATGAATTGCTAGATGTCACGCATTGCTTGTGAGACTATAATTGATACGTTCTAGCTCAAGTGGGAGACTATTGGATTCTTTGTGATCTAGAAGTAATCAATGAGTTAGATTCACTGCTAACATAATATGAGCTTATGGGGTCGCACATAATAATGTATGTGAAATTGGGTATTTGATTGGTGTGGCTCAACTTATATGGGATATGAGTGAGGAGCCAAGTTTGGAATGACTTTGAGAGAACTTGTGTCGCTTAGACTCTATGTCGATATGGTGATATCGACTAGAGATCAAGATGACATATTTTATGTCGACTTGATAGTCTGCTGACAGAGAATATGTCGACTAGACAAAGTCAACTAAATGTCTTGTCGATATAATGCATATCGACTAGATGTGTCGTCGATATAATGTATATCGACTGGACAATGTTAACTAGAGCTTTGGTTTGTTTGAACTGTATCGACTAGACATCTCGCCAATATAGTCTATATCGACTTGATGACTTATGATATCTGCCGACTAGAAAGTATGTCATATAGACTTCAAGATGATATAATGAATATCGACTTGAATGTCTGCTGGTTAAGATTTTGTCGACTAGACGTCAAGACAACACAGTCTATGTATGCTAGACATCTTGACGAAATAGTGTATATCGATGAGACAATGTCGACTAGAAAAAATGGATGGACATCTCATCTTGCTCCACCGATGGCAAGAACTTCTTCAACAACATCCCTTTAAACCTTTCCCATGAGCAACCCTCCATGAGACCTTCCTTTTCTCTGATCCACCAGCCTTTAGCGAGGCCTTTCAGCTGATAAGCAGCGACCATTACCTTATGGTCCGCTGAAATTCTCGATTAGGAAAACATCTCCTCAATAGCTATGATCCAGTCGTCTGACGCCACGAAATTAGCCCTCCCATCATAGGTCGTGGGTACTAAATGGTGAAAATGCGAGATGAAATTCATCTCAGGCGGCAACAGACCAGGAGGCACCTGGGAAGTAGGAGGGACAAGAACAGTCCGACCCACCGCAGGCTGCTGCCCTAAGGTGGCAGTTAACAACAACTGCATCTGTACTTGCATTGCAACCATCTGCCTCAACAAAGTCACATTGCTTTGACGAAGCACCTCAATCATCGCCTCACTATGCACACCCAAAGACTCACCCTTAGACTGGGAGCCGACCTCAATGATTAACGCTTCGCAGCCATCGTCTATAAATACGATCGAGTATTCTATCAAGACTTAGCTAAACGCTAATATTACTCATCTTAAATCAGACTAAAAAAAAGTGTAGATGCTTGCTCTTGCTACTACCTTGCTCTGGGATTTTCCATGAATGATATTATGCTTAACTTAGGAGGATATACCATCATCCCTTGAATCTTGTGCATATAATATGAATGCATGAATGCTTATTATCTTCATTTTAAATCATGTGTGCACGAGCGTCATCATGTAAATCTTAACTTGGCATGTGTCTTAATGCTATGTTATGATATGCATGATGTACTACACATTCTAAGTAAAAGACTTAATGTATGTCATGAGCGGCATACACATGAAATATTATGCATCACATTCTACATAATAACGCATGTAACGTAAAAGTAAAATCTAATGGACACCCATGTGATAATGTTAAGTCGCCCATTTCAACTTAACAGTCACATGTTGCTATACCTAAAAGAATTCATATACAAACACATATTATGCATCCCATACTACATAATATGCCACGTATACTTCTGTCATGCTTTTGAGTGTAGTGTTCATGCTTCAGCCAAGACATACTGATGACCCATTGGTGTGTGTATGCAATGTAACAAAATACTACAACAAATGGTTGTTCGACTAACCCGTCTAGAAACCAAATAAACCTGGCTCTGATACCAACTGTCACAACCCGCATTTTCTCCAATATATAAATATATTATCAGAGTGAGAGAAAATACATGTCGTGATGTCACGTCGAGCAGGGGAAATCTGCAGGCGCTCAGGCGAAACATTCTTCTATTCCTTTTCATAAAAGACTTTTATATTTTCACAAAACAAATTATATTTTAAGTTTAAAGCTTCAGAGACCGAGTCCCTCGATTCAGTGGATCAGCTAGTCCACAAGTAAAAATATATGTACATACGCAGCGGAAAATATAAGGTTTGATTCATTTTATCCTACATGAGCATGAAAGACTAACAAACAACTAATGATGTGCATGCTTCTAAATTTATTATAAGTAGGGAAAAGGAGCTTTTACGATCTTGAAAGTAGGGTGGTATTTGATTAAAACCATGCTATGAACATGACTAAATGTGTAGATTTTTGTAAGCGTAAGATAACTACTATGCATCCTAACATAAAATCTTCCCAAAGAGTAATACAGTAATAGTAGTAAGTAGTAATATCATGAACAACAAGTAAAGAGTCTACACCAAAGAAACAAGCAATGGGTGTCAACAATCTGATACAAACCCATTGAACTATCAGAAAAGTAACTGAAGTACACTACAAAGTCAAGGATAAGTACAAACTAACAAAGCCTCACCAACGAGGTAAAGAAAACAACTATTGTAGTCTGGAAAGACAGCCTGGTCAACTCTAACTACTACTGATTCGAACCTGAGACATTCAAAAGAAAAGAATGCCTCAGCACAAAAGAGCAAGAAGCAGTTCAAACATAAAGATTAAAGGATTAAGTTTAGAGGGTTACCAACCCAACGAGAGTAACTACATATCAACAACGAATAAGTCATATAAACAATAAGTATAAACAATTTAGCAGTATTTACTACAAAAGCGAGAGAATCTTGCACTATGTGCGAGATGTATTCATAGGTTAATAATATATACATATATATTAAAATAAAAGAGACTTATCAGCTCAAAAACAAGAATGGATCATTAATACTGGACATAAAATGGAACTGAGGTGGGACTCAGCCATATGCAACCCAACCTACAGTCTGCCTGCAATCCACCTGATACAATGATTCATCAACAGGCACTGATGTGGTGGTCATCCATTCAAACCGAACCAGCAGCCCCAAAAGTAACTTATCATAACAAAATCTGGAACCACATGAAAACCTGACATGGGGTCGCAACGACGACACAAAATAACAAAAATCCAGAAATTTCCAGTAAAATAGCCTTACACAATGAATTCGTCGAGACCACTCGTTGCATTCGGCAGAAACACTCGAGGAATCCTCTACATCACTCGACGAAAATGACTAGATTACTCGACGAAAATGACTAGATTACTCGACAAAAATGACTAGATTACTCGACGAAATCAACTAAGTTATTCGACGAAATCGACAGACTTACTCAACGAATTCGACGAGTCAACTCAACGAATTATACTTGACTTCTCGCAACCACTCGACGAATAAGTTACTCACTCAACGAATTCGACTTAACTACTCAACGAATTTGACTTAACTTCTCGCAACCACTCGATGAATTTACCTTGATCACTTGATTGAAACCTATAAACTACAAGGTCTAACTCCACAAAATAAATGTACCCTATTCATATTCCTAAAGAAATTGAAGAGAAGTATGGAGATAAGGTAGAAACCACCACTTGCCTCAAATCTTCGGAAGACCGGCCTCCAAAGGACTACATGTCAAGGATCGGCCGATAGAAGGCCACAAGAAGAAATTTTTGAAACTTTTCGGATGAAAAAGAAGGTTAAGGATACACGTTTTAATACCAAAAATCCACGAAACAAAAAATACTCACCGCACACACAAAGAGCTCAGTGAGACCTTTATGAATCTATACTACGACGAAGATTTCGTGAACTAGAGCTCCTACGATAGAGATCGAAAGGTTCCCGAAAGCACTACGATCTCCTCTGTCGCGCGACACTGGTTCGGTTCGGGTAGGAAGAAGAAAGAAGAGGGGAAGAAATGTAACCTAATCCCAAGGTTTTTTTTTATAATAGGATAAAAATATATATATAAAGTAATAATAATATAAAATCTTTAAGAATTTACCGGGCTGTCAAAAATGCTCGTAACGCAACAAAACTACACGAACATGCTTAAAATTAATTAATTTAATTTTCTAAAGTCTAAAATCTTAATTCTGGTTAGTTTCAAAACAAGATCAAATTGACCGAACGGACGCAAAATCACACAAATTACAGCGCACCGAAAAACTCTGCCCAAACGTAATGCCCTTACGACAATATTACGTCATTAATAAGATTGAAATAATTATCGGAAATTCAGGGGCATTACAGAGGTTGCATGGATTAGGAAATTCATTGGCGAGCTTGATGTATTTCCTAGCATTGTTGATCCGGTAATTCTGTACTGTGACAACAACAGTGTCATTGCACAGGCCAAGGAACCTAGATCTTGTTGGAATAAAAATTGTACCTCCATAACTCACACTAAAAAAGAGAAGGGAGGAGACTGCGGAGTGTAGGTTACTGGAGACGAAGGTTGCCAGAAGAGATCTCTGAGAGAAAAGATGTCTCGATTGATCTTACAGAAGGTTACAAGACGGGCATCTAAAACAGGTAAGGGTTAGAGGTAGAAAAGTAACCAAAAACGAGACCGCTTACTCAGGTTGCAAGCTGGAGGTTTAAAGCAAAAGTCACATTTTTAGTACCACTACCCCTCTATTTATAGACACCGAGGCTGCAACGGCCTGCTTTTCATTTGAGTCGGCACTGCTACAGGGTTGTAGCCCAGCGCCACCCAACGCATCTGTAGCCTGTTTTTCAGCACAGTGCATTGCTGATGCCGGGGCTCGATCCCGGACACCCTTGACAAGGTGCTCATTCAACAGCCCTCATCACAAACTGAGTTGCAGCTTAGTTGGTGATGAGGGTTGTTGAATGAGCGCCTTGTCAAGTGTGTCTGGGATCGAGACCCGGCATCAACAATGCAATTTGCTGAAAAACAGGCCAGAGATGCGTTGGGGGCGCTGGGTTGCAGCCCTGTAGCGATGCCAACTCAAATGAAAAGAGGGTCGTTACATAAAAAGTGCACCGCTTCCGGGCTGCTTTTCATTTGAGTTGGCACCGCTACAGGGCTGCAGCCCAGCGCCCCCAACGCATCTCTGGCTTGTTTTTCATGACAGTGAGTTGTTGATGCCTGGTCTCGATCGCGGACACCCTTGACAAGGCGCTAATTCAACAGCCCTCATCACAAATGCACTGTCCGAGATGGAGACCCAGCATCAATAACGCACTGTGCTGAAAATAGGCCGGAGATGCGTTGGGCGCTGGACTGCAGCCATGTAGCGGTGCCGACTCAAATGAAAAGCCGGTCATTACATAAAAGTGCACAACCCGCATTTCCCCATGAATTTAATAAATATTATCAGAGCAAGGGAAAATACGCGTTATGTGGCCATGTCATGCAAGGGAAAACTATAAACGCTCAGGCAAACACTCCTTATGAATATTGATAAAAGACATGAATATGATTGAGTTAAAAAAAAAGAATTTACATTTTTAGCTTAAGATTGTGTCCCTCGGTCTAGTGGATCAACTAGTCCACGAGTATAAAACCATATATACGCATCAAAAAATAGGTTCATTTTAGCCTACATGAGCATGAAGATCAACCTTTCCAGCAATGATATGCACATCTCTAAATTTAGTATAAGTAAAGAAAGGATTTTCTATGATCTCCAAAATATGTGACATTTAATTAGAAATCATGCTATGCAAGATGGCCATTTGCTATACATAAAATAACTCATGCATCCTAACATAAAACTTCCCAGAGAGCAAGTATATAAACTAACCAGAAAGTAACAGCAGAAATGCTAGCAAGTAATATAACACCAGAAAACCACAGCTACAACCGAAGCCAAGGAACAACTACCTCACAACCATGAGGGGAAGGCAGACAACTGCAACTAAACACAGCTCCGAAGACACCAACTCTATCACCCAAACTGCTACTTCTCTAAGCCTGAGACATTCAAAAGAAAAGAATGCCTCAGCAAGAAGGTGCAAGTGGCAGCAAGAATAAAACCATGGCTTTTCAATAAACAACGGTTAGCAATAAATAAAAATACTAGATTCGCAGGAAAAGAGCTTTTAACATCTACACACATATTAGCTTGAAACAACCCGAGCCAGCTCAAACGAGAGCACTCGGTAAGAGAAATGCCTGCACCAAAAGTAATGGCCATATATAATATAATAATACACATATATATAAGCATATATGTTTACAAGCACTTGAGACTGATCAGCTCGAGAAAAGGGCATCATTTAATGTCGGGCAATACGAGTCACACAAAGCTAGGAAGAATTACAAATTAGCGAGACAAAGGGGAACTACCACCAAGTGAACCTATCAAAACCAACCATGTGTCCGCTACTACGGTGCAGAGGTGATGGTTAAACTAAACAAAGCTAACCACGTGTCCGCTACTGCGGCTTAGAGGTGATGGTTAAACTAAACAAAGCCAACCACGTGTCCATTACTGCGGCTCAGAGGTGATGGTTAAACTAAACAAAGTCAACCACGTGTCCGCTACTGCAGCTCAGAGGTGTTCGTTAAACTAAACAAAGCCAACCACATCTCCGTTACCGCGGCTCAGAGGTGATGGTTAAACTAAACAAAGCCAACCACGTGTCTGTTACTGCGGCTCAAAGGTGATGGTTAAACTAAACAAAGCCAACCACGTGTCCATTACTCTAGCTCAAAGGCGATGGTTAAACTAAACAAAGCCAACCACGTGTCCGCTACAGCGGCTCAAATGTGATGGTTAAACTAAACTCCCAACGAACTTCTCGTAATAACACAATGAAAACCACGAAATAACACCATAAATGACCACTTAACATTTACGGGACATATCAACGAATAAAGCATAGCTTCATCTAAAGTCTCTACAAAAGAGCTCAAAATGCTCGACATCATAACTTAAGATTTTCGAGAACACACGGCAAAAGGACTTAAAAACATTTATGAAACAATTCAGAATACGCGACAAAGTCGACGGGGAAAGATTTAAGAAAAGTCGAAGGGAAGGACTTTTAAAATTCTTTGGGAAAGGCATAAAAAGGGGTCTAATGGAAGCTTCAAAGAGAAAATCGGCTGGAAGAGGTCCCGATCGACGGGATAGGAGCCCGATCGAAGGGAGGTCTCGTCGATTCTTACTTAGAAGATCACAAAATTCCTTTCTCTACCCTCTCCCGTCGATCGACGGGACTAGATGCTGATCGACGGGACTGGATGCCGATCGACGAGACTGGATGCCGATTTTGACTTGGATTCCACAAAACTTCTTCTAACCACCAAAACATATTACCAAAGCTCAAGCTCAACTCCAAAACACAATAAAAAGCTTCAGAAGAAGAATAATTACACAATCATAGGAAGAGCAAACTTCTCTAAACCTAGGGAAGTCTTATCAGCTTGCCTGCAGCACAACTAAGCACGAATACATAGAAACTGCCTAAACTCAAGGGAAAGATAGCAGGAGATCAAGAAAGCCAAACAAGATCCATAAGGGTCTGTTCATTACGTCGGAATTGGAGCGTTGGAATTGGAATTCAATTGACAATTCCAATTCTAGCGTTCGGCGACCATTAAAATACATCGGAATTGGAATTAATTTGAATTCCTATATGAATTGGTTATAAAAGAAATATTCCTCCCTCAATTCCGACCTCGTGAGGTTTTCATTCGCAATTCCCACCCCTAATAGTGCACCCCCGACTATCTCAAAAAGTCCTCGATGCTAACTCTGTTGTTCGCCTAGGGGCACATTTTTTGCCCGGGCACGCAATTTTTTCCGGGCTCACATTTTTTGACCGGGCGCGCATATTTTGCACGGGCGCGCATTTTTCGCCCGGGCGCTCATTTTTCGCCCGGGCGCAGTTTTTTTAGCCGGTCGCGCATTTTACACCCGGGCGCGCTTTTTTCGCCCAAACGTGCTTTATTCTCAAGGGCGTGCTTTATTCTCACAGGTGCGCATTTTTCGCCGGCTCCTGGGTTACAAATGCGCGTCGGCAAGAAAAATGCGCGCCTGACAAGAAAAATGCGCGCCCGGGAAAAAAACTCACGTCAGTGGGGAAATAGCGCGCCCGAGCGGAAAAATGCGCGCACGGGGAAAAATGCGCGGTCGAGCAAAAAATACGCGCCCGGGCGGAAAATGCGCACCCGGGCAGAAAAATGCGCGCCCTGGCAAAAAATGCGCCCCCGGGCGTAAAATGCACGCCTGGGCGGAAAAGAGCGCGCCCGGGCCAAAAATTCTAATATGCAACCGAGTAGTGGAATTACTAATTTCAATTCCTGTGGTAGAACTCTTGCATTCAGCCGAACAGCAGAATTGGAATTGACTTCAATTTCAATTCCTATGGGAATTGGAATTGAAGTCAATTCCAATTCCTGCATCTCAATTCCGACATAACGAACGGACCCTAAGAGAATCTTTACATTCAGCCAGAATACTAAATACAGTGAGGAAGAAGCATTACTCCTCACTGAGAAATTTAACCCAAATTTACATAGCAGACAGTAAGAAAGTGTATAAATACTCAGAAGTCAAAGGCAGATTATGTAACGCCCCGGGTTTTTCTTATAATTATTTTAATAAAACATATGGAATTAATAATAATTATTCTAAAGCGAAATATTAATTCAGGGTGTCGATGCGCAGGGGCGTTACCGTTCGGAATCATCGTCGTCGTCCGGCGAGTTAATTCTAGATGGGGGCGTAAATGCGGTAATATGTATGTAATAGTGTATATATATACGTATACATTAAATGTTAAGGTGCAAAGATTATATATAAAGATTTATACAAACATAAATACAATATATGTACATATATATGTATAAAATTTGGGATACTTTAGGCTTTATGTTTATATGCAGGTGGATATATATATACGATCATATATAACATATATATATATATATAAGTTATATATAAAACTTATATATATAAAAGTTTTTTTTATTATTTTATACATATATGCTGCTGTTTTTATCAAAGCCGCCAGATTCTTTTTCCCTTCCCCGATAACCCCCAAATTCGGCCGAGTGAGCTGAGTGGAGAGTAGGGTTTCGTCGGTGGCAGGCCATCGGAGGAGGTTTAGGCGTGCCGGAGCTTGATTTCGTCGCTGGAGCGGGGTTGTGGTGTGTTCTCGTCGGAGTCGGCGGCGGTGGTGAGGTCTTTTCATCGTGGTTTCGCTTCGTCGTGTGGTGTCGTTCCCGATCCAGGCAAGAAAACCTCCCTTCCTTCTTGATTCGTTTTGTCCTTCTTCCTTCTCGTTCCTTGTTGAAATCGGTTCATGATTTATAAAAGCTTTTTTTTAGAGCCATCGTGACTCATGCTTCCAGTTTAGTGTTAAGGGGGGGGGGGGGGGGGGGGGGGGCTGTTTGCATATAAAATTTTTTGAAGCTTTAGAATCTAATCCGATTTGGGCCTATTGTATGCAACTGGAATTGCAGGGCTGTTTTTGCGATCTTGTTTGGTTCGTGATGCCATATATATATGCCATATGATCAAATCGGGGGCTGCCATGCTTTAAATTAATTTGGTGTTTCAATTTTATTTGGGCTGCCATGTTCATTCAGTTGGGAATTTAATTTGAGAAGGGCTGCTATGTCTAAACTAGTGAGAGTTTCTTTTGTTTTTTTTATATATAGGGGCTGCCATATAGAATTTAGCTATTTGGAGATGCTATACTTCGGTCCAGTTTGGTTTTGCAAAACTTATTACTTTGGGGCTGCTGCAGCTACATTTGTCGGAAATTTCATCCCTATCGGGGCTGCTATGCTTGGATTTATCTTGCTTGGGCTCTGCTTGTATAATCTCAGTTGGGACTTTAAATTGCAATGGGCTGCCTTATAACAATTCATTCGGAGGCTGCTTTAATAAATTTTATTATGGGGGCTGCCTTATAGAACTCTGTCGGGGGGCTGCTTTATAAACCTTTCATCTTGGGGCTGCTTTATTCATGGTCCTACCTATTAGGATTATGTTGTGGTGTTCCTCTTGGTTATGGACAAGGTTCTTTATAATTTCTTTGTGGATTTCACTTCCTTGATTTAGCATGGCAGCTATTGTCCTACTTTGTTTCCCCTTGGTTCTAGTCGGCAGTTGGTATACTCATTGATTTTAGCATGATAGCTATTGATTTATTTTATTTCCCTTGTTTCCTCCTAGTTTAAACTCTCGATTTATGAAATGCTGCATCTATACGCTAGGAAATTTTTCTTGGTTTACACATAAGTCAATTACCCGGTTCATGAATTGTGTTCTGATTCAAAGGTTAGGTTTTTACTTGGGTATATGCTAAGTTAAATTTCCTAGGCTATATGCTAGAGAATTCGTTCTCTTGGGGACGGTTGAGCTTGTCTGCTATTTGTTTTATGCTGGGTTTTTTCCTGGGCTTGCATGTTTCTTCAGAACTCCAAATATTCCTTATATAAATATATATTTTGATTGTTTCTCTCCCTTTTCTGCAAGTGAAGTTCTGTCTGTGGTCTTCCTTGTGTTCTGATAGATTCTCTCTGAAAGGTCGTTTTCTATGTAATCTTCCTTTTACTTCTGAGTATTTTACACCCTTTCCGACTCAGTCTTCCATGTAATTTTTGTGTTAACTTTCTCAGTGAAGGGTAATGCTTCCTCTTCACTGTCTTAGCAATCTGGTTGAATGTAAAAATTTCTTTTTAGGGGTTGTGGGCCGCAAATAGCAGTCCTTCTCCTTAATGATTGTATTTCTTGAAGCTTAGTTATATTTGGCTCTCTTGTGGGTTGTGTCCTTCAAGTAGTATTAGTACCCTTGGCTTGATTTTGCTGGATGATTGGAAGTCCTTCATTTCAGTCCTTTCTTCTTCCTTGTTTGCCTAACCTGTTGATTTTAGGTTAGTGGCTGTTGTGTTTTCCCTTTTGGGGTCTTGATTGGTGTTCTGGGTTCTTGATTCCTGCTGACATCCCCTTAGAATCTGGATAGCCTCTATACCTGTTTAGTTATGCTACCAGGTAGTCTGATAAGACTTCCCTAGGTTTTGAAAAGTTTGCTCGCCCTAAGATCATGTAATTTCTTCTTCTTTTATGAAGTTTCCCGTCGACTTGATATAAGTCTTTCCCGTCGACTTTGATGTAAGTCTTTCTAGTCGATTTCTTGGCTTATTATGAATTGTTTCCTCATATATTTATATGTTCTTTTGCCGGGTGTTCCCGTGTATCTTAAGCGATGTTATCAAACCTTTTAAGTCTCTTTGGCTGAGACTTTTGATAAAGCTATGCTTTATTCTTTGAGTTGTCTGGTATTTGATTGGTGACCGGTTATGGTATTATTTCGTGCCTTATTCGTCGTATTTTTATGAGAAGTTCGTTGGGAGTCAAGTTTGGACTCACCAAGTGTTTTCAAATGAATCGTTGCGTAGTGTTTATTTCTTTGTGACCCTATCCTTAGGGTGTTATGGTGCTGATATCTCGGGTTACGTCCCGTGTCTTAATTGAAACATAATTTGATTATTTAGAACCTTTGTCTTAAGCCTTGCACGGTGGGTAGTTTTGGGTGGCAGTGGATAAAGGACCACCACCCGGTATTGGCTTTTTGGGTGGCAGTGGATAGAGTACCACCACCCGGATTTGGTTTTTGGGTGGCAGTGGATAAAGGACCACCACCCGGTTTTGGGCTGCGGGCGTTAGTGGAAGATACCACCGTCGCAGCGCCTTCTTTTGGGGGACGCTTTTCCCTCGAGCTGATCAATCTCAAGTTCTTATAAACATATATGCTTATATATGTGTATTATGATATTATATGTATGACCATCACCTCTGAGCCGCAATGGAGGACACTTGGTGGGCTTTGATTGTTTTGGCTAATACCTTCTTGTGCAGGCTTTTCTTTTCCTCTTACCGAGTGCACTCGTTTGAGCTGGTTCGGGTTGTTGTAAGATTATTCATGCTTACCTGCTTAGTTCTCCTTTCTGCACTCTTTTATTTCTGATTGCTGCTAATCTCGGTTTTCTTGCACCCTTTGGGCTGAGTTATTCTTTTCTTATGAATGTGTCAGGTTCAGGTCTTTAGCTGCCGCAGGAGTTAGATCGGTGTCGTACAGTTTTCCTGTCGAGGCCCTTCCTCTCTTCTAGGTATGGGGCAGTTCTTTAGTTGTTGCCTTCTTTTGGAGGATTTCCTTCTTTCCCGCGGGTTCGTGTCAGTTGTTGGCGCCCGTTTGGATTTTATGCTTAGTTTACTTGCTAGTAGTTTTGTTGTTACTTTCAGGTTGTTTACCTACTTGCTCTCTGGGAAGCTTTATGCTAGGATGCATTAGTTACTTTATTAGTATAAAAATGTCATTTTTGTATATCATGATTTTAAATAAATGTCACATACTTTGAAGATCGTAGGAAATCTTTTCTTACTATACTCAACATAGAAATATGCATATCATTTCTGGGATGTTGACCTTCATGCTCATGTAGGCTAAAATGAACCTATTTTTCGCTGCGTATGTATAGTTTTCTACTTGTGGACTAGATGATCCACCGGACCGAGGGACACGGTCTTAAGCTAAAATGTAAAATTCTCTTTTTAATCCAATCACATTTATGTCTTTTATAAAATAATCCTAAGGAGTGTTTGCCTGAGCGTCGGTAGATGTCCCCTGTTTGACGTGGCATCATAGCGCGTATTTTCCCTTCGCTCTAATGATATTTATTAAATTCGTGGGAAAATGCGAGTTGTGACAGATTACCCAGAAAACCTGGGAGTTATGGACAGCAATTCTGGATAGAAAGACTAATAAATTATGGACGCACACAGAGAGAATTCTTTGGGAGCCAGCCTATAGCATAAACAGGAATCAAAATACACTAAAAGAAACGACATTTATGGGAATACAAAGAAAATGACTTTTCTGAAAAAATTTATCAGAACAACAAGAAAGACCACAGACAAAATTATATTTGCATAAAAGGGAAAGAAACAAGCATTTCAAGGAAAGAGAAACAAAACCAGAAAAAAAGCTCCAACAAGGGAAAAGGCAAAATCGACTGGCTATCCCGTCGATCGGCAGGTGGTCCCGTCGATCGACTGGAAGAGCCGTCGATTTTGACTTAGAGGAAAAGAAAAATACCTTCTCCCCAGCTAAGGCCAAAAATCGACGGGATGGTCTCGCCAATCGACGGGTGGTCCCGTCGATCGATGGGATGTCCCGTCGATTTTTCCTTAGAGAGAAAAAAAGGGAAAACCTACTAGCTCGGCTGAGATCAAGGATCGACGGGATGTCCCGTCGATTTTGACTCAGCACCCAAAATTTTCTCTATTTTCTTTTTTAAACAACCCCAACCTTCTCCACTCAAGGCCCAAATCTGGACTACCAGAACAACCTCAATTAACAATAACTAAGGCAAAACAAACCACTCAAACATCACTAATTATCAAATATAAATAATGAGGGGATTAGAAAGAGTTCTGGAGAAAAACAAAAGCAAAGGGGGAAAGAGCAAACCACCGCTTGCCTTAACTCGAATCATCGAAATACGGCCTCTAAATCCCTCCACGCCAAGGATTCTCTCCAACATGGCCTAAGCACGAAGAATCTACGAAGCTTTTGACAAAATACGAAATTAGTAGCGCTAACCCTAGCTCCAAAAATATACGAAACGGACAAACCTTACCACGCACGCGAAGAGCATGGCGAGAGCTTTCCAAATCTATGCTCCGACAAAGATTTCGTGCACCGGGGCTCCTGCGGCGGCATTCCGAAGCTCCACAGAAGCTCACTTTCTCCCTCTTTCTCTCTCTCGAAACCTCTGGCTCGGTTCAGGAATTTAGGAAGAAGAAGATGGAGAAGAATAGTAATAATAATAATATATATATATATAGTGGAGAAGGATATCTATATATAATATATATATATAAAGAGATAGTGGATGACAGAAGGACACCATCGTAATAATAATAGTAGTAATAATAATAATAATAATAATAATAATAAGAATAATAATAAGAATGAGAAAAAAAGGGCCGAACCAACGGTCACCGATTCCAACGAAAAATCGCACCGAAGAGGAACGTCGGCGCTACGAATCCAATGGAGTAGTCGAAATCAAATTCCGACAAGCCAAACTCAAGATATAGATTTTTTGAAGATTGAGGCGACGATAATTAAACAAATCTTTGAAAAATCATCGGGGCTCTCATATCGCTCGGATCACAATGAAACTTCGACGAGCCTCTCTAAAATTAAATAATTTAATTTTCTAACGTAACATTCCCCAATTCCAACACACTTCAAAATTTGGTCGTCTTGACCGAAAGAACGCGGAAATGCGCAAACGACGATGCATTGCTAACTTCGCACTAATGTAACTCCCTTGCATAAAAAATGACGTCAAAGAAGGATAAAATATTTCATGAAAATTCAGGGGCGTTACAGTCACCCCACCAAAAAGAAAGTTTTGCCCCGAAACTTAGAACGCGAACGAATCAACAAGGGCAAAAGGGCGGAGAACAAGCTAACACTCGCTAGTTAGAAACGCTAACCGAGGAGGGATTGAATAATTGATGTGGATAAGACTTCTTCTCAGCACTCAAAATAGATGACCCGATCTCGGATCAAGGTTCACGATAAGGTCTCCTAAATCCAACACCTCCCAATTATCCCAAGCGAAGGAATTACCAAAAAAGGAAAGGGTGAACACCTAGCTCAAGGTCAAAAGCAAATTCCATAACTCTCACAGGCGGAAAACCAGGGAGATTAACTCGGAAAACATCAGGGAACTCTCGTGTCATAGGAAAATCCTCGATGCACGGCAAACTACGAACAACTTCTAACATAGAAACAAGGTAAGCAAAACAACTGGTAATCAAAAAGGTTCCGAGTGTAAAGAAATAGGGTGTGCCGAGACGAGAAATTCGAAAGAAAACAAAACACACAAAAACACAGAAGACACACAGATGTACAGAGATTCACCCCAATTTGGGCTACGTCCCCTCTCCCCTTCCTCTTCTCTTTGTTCTATTCACCAAGGCAGATTACAGCTTACAAGGTTACAAGGATCAAAACCGATCCTACCCCACTTAACCCTCTACAGACAAGAATAGAGGAACCGCCGCCAAGAAAGTACTATTCCGCTCCTTTCTTGCTTAACGACCTTTTTCCTTCAAACCCTAAACCAGGGTTATGCACCCTTTAAATAGGGCGCCAAACTGGGCTCAGACCAAACATCCGCTGAGATGGTTCAATAACATCCGCTGAGATGGAACCTGCTGAGACAGCATGTACACCAGGCGTCGAGCGTCGAACGCAGGCGTCGAGCGCATGCGTCGAGCGTCGAACGCAGGTGTCAGGCGTCGAACGCAGGCATCGAGCACCGACATCGAGCGCAGGCGTCGAACGTCGAATGCAGGCTTCTCCTGTTCGACGAGCCGCTGAGACGGGAGTAATCAAGGACCCGTTCGTCGAACGCAGGTGGAGTTCGACGAACTCTTCTCCATTCATCGAACGTCGTTCGATGAACACAGAGCAGAAGTTTTCCCCAACTCCAACATTCTCCCACTTGGTGAACATCTTCCTCCAACAAGAGCTGCTCCTCCAGCCTTCCTCTTCAACCCTACGGCAGTTGCACACCATTGAAATTTGGCAACAGGAACCACCTTGGTAAGAAAATCAGAGCTGTTCTCCATCGTGTCCACCTTCTCCAGTTGAACTACCTTCTTCTCCACCCTCTCCCGGATGAAATGATACTGGATGTCAATGTTTTTGGTTCGTGCGTAGAAGGCTTGATTCTTGGCTAGCTGAATAGCCCCTTGGCTGTCACACCACAGCTTCACTGGCCCCAGCTCAAACCCGAGTTCCAAACATAGCCTCTGCAGCCATATGGCCTCCTTGCTCGCATGAGTAAGAGCCATGTACTCTGCCTCCATCGACGAGATTGCCACCACGGATTGCCTCCGACTCATCCACTTGATTGCACCTCCAAACAGTGTGAACACGTACCCACTGGTGGATCTCCTGCTATCCAGATCACCTCACCAATCCGAGTCCACGTGTCCAACCACGTCCAGGACTCCTCCTTCACCAGCTTCTTCAAAACATAGGGAGTAATTCGAAGTGCCTCGGAGATACCTGAACACACGCTTCACAGTGTTCCAGTGTTCCTTTCCTGGTGTAGCAATACACCGGCTCAACACTCCCACTGCTTGAGCAATGTCAGGACGAGTGCAGACCATGGCATACATCAAGCTTCCCATAGCACTAGCATAAGGGACCTTCGCCATGTCCTCGACCTCATCTTCTGTCTTCGGGCTCAACTCTGCAGATAACTTGCACCCAACTGACATTGGTGCTCCCACTGGCTTGCAGTCTGTCATATTGAACTTCTTCAACATCTCCTCGACGTACTTCTGTTGCCCCAACCAAAGCTTCTTCTTGCTTCGATCCCTGGAGATCTGCATTCCCAAGATGACACTTGCTGGCCCCAAATCCTTCATCTCGAATTTGGCTGGGAGCAGCTTCTTCAGTTGTTGGATCATCCTGACACTATTGCCCACCAGTAGCATATCATCTACATAAAGTGTCAAGAAGATGAACTGCTCTCCCTTTCTCTGGATGTACACACAGTGGTCCGAATTCGATCTTTCAAAACCTAACTCCATCATGTAGGTGTCGAATTTCTGGTACCACATCCTCGGAGATTGTTTTAGTCCATACAGGGACTTCTTCAGCCTGCAGACCTGATCCTCCTTGCCCTTGGCTTCGAATCCTTCCGGCTGCTTCATGTATATCTCCTCCTCCAGATCACCGTGTAGAAATTCTGTCTTCACATCCATCTACTTGATCTCTAAAGCATGCGCTGCCGCAATAGTACCAGCCTGATCGACGTCATCTTGGCTACCGGTGAGAAGATCTCATCATAATCAACACCTTCGACCTGGGAGAACCCCTTTGCAACCAACCTTGCCTTGTATTTCTCCACAGTGCCATCAACCTTCACCTTCTGCTTGAAAATCCATTTGCTTCCAATGGCCTTCCTCCCCTTTGGAAGCATACACAGACACCAAGTATGATTCTTCCTCAGAGACTCCATTTCATCCACCATGGCTAGCTCCCACTAATTTGAAGCAGCCCTTGATCTAGCATCTCTGGCAGAGATTGGATCTTCACCAAGCATTCTCAGGCAACATTATGCAGCCACTGCACATTGGGGGTATCTCATTGGTGCCCATCTTTTCCCTTGTCGATCTCCTCAGAAGTGGGATTTCCTCAGCTTCATCTTCTAACTCATCAGAACTTCTCACCACCTCCAAATCATTTGATTCAGAATTAGATTCAGCCCCAACAATGGTAGCTGCTTTCTCAAAACTTCCTTCCACCACCACTGTCTCTTTCTCTGCTTCTTTAGCCTTCATAGCTTGTGTGACTGCCTGTGGACTGGTTTCATGAAACACCACATCCTTGCTGAATGTTACAGTCCTGGTCACAGGGTTCCAAAGCTTTTACCCTTTTATGCCATCTTTGTAACCCACAAAGATGCACTTCTCAGATTTAACATCAAGCTTCCCCCTCTTCTCCTTTGGAGTGTGAACATATGCATCACACCCAAACACATGAGCATATGCCAAATTTGTCTTTCTCTTGAAGATGGCTTCAAAGGGTATACATCCCTCCACAGCAGATGTAGGGGACCTGTTCTTCAGGTAGTTTGCAGTCGCCACTGCTTCAGCCCCAAACTCCTTCCCCAAACCTGCCCAACTGAGCATGCACCTGGCCTTCACCATCAAGGTCCTGTTCAGCCTCTCCGACACTCCATTCTGCTCTGGAGTGTACGGTGTGGTCTTCTGCCGTGCAATCCCCTGCTCAGTATAGTACCTCTCAAAAGCATCAGAGCAGTACTCCCCTCCATTATCAGAACGGAGGACCTTCACCTTTCTCTCCAACTGGTTCTCCACCAGGTTCTTAAATTCCTTAAACCTGTCCAGAACCTCTGACATGGACCTGAGAAAATAGATCCAGGAATAACGTGAGAGGTCATCAGTAAAGGACACATAGTACCTTGGCCGCCTAGAGATGGAGCTGGAGTTGGCCCAAACACATCATTGTGTATCAACTCCAGCACTTCAGTTGCCCTCGTGCTCGTCCAACGAAAGCTTACTCTGGTCTGTTTGCCAAGCAGGCAATGTTCACAGAACCCAAGGCTTGTGGAGCACTCCGGCATCCCTTCCACCATCTGACCAGATGCCATGGCTGACATCCCCTTCTCACTGAAATGCCCAAGCCGATGATGCCACAGCCTGGACACCTCCTCCTGGTCAACCTCCTGTCTCTCAGAGATAAGAGCCCCACTTGGAACCACTGTATCAGCAAGCAGAGTATACAGTGTTCCATGTCTCACTCCACTGGCAATCACCATTGCCCCCTTGTCATCTTGCAAGATTGCTTGTCACAGCTGAAGTGCACTCCTGCATCCGCCATGGAACCCACCGAGATTAAATTCCTGCTCATCCCAGGAATGTGCATCACATTGGGAAGAGACCTTGTGATCCCATTAGACAACTTCAACATCACCTTGCCACGCCCAATAATCTGCACAGCAGAATCTTCACCCAGCATGACATCTCCACCATCAAACCTCTCATACTCACAGAACCAGTGCCTATGAGGGGTCATGTGGTATGATGCTCCTGTGTCTACATACCACATATCAGAATCTCTCTGAGCAACGCACGCGACAGCGATGTACATGTCACTGCCGTCGCCCTCCTTCTTCGTACCAGAAGTTGTTGGTGTCTCCTTGTTCTGAACGGCCTTGTTCGGACATTGAGACTTCACATGACCAGACATATTGCACTTCCAGCACCGAACGGGCTTCTTACTCTTCTCCCTCTCCTGGCTCTTGGATCTACCTCAAGACTTATCTCGATATCCATCATGCTTGCTCTCCCTTCATTGAGGATGGGATCTAGATACACTCAAAACACCTTTGCTCGTCGCCTCAGAACCTCCTCTCCTGGCCTCCTCAGATAAAAGAGATGCACATACAGTATCATATGACAGTTCCTTGTCTCCACTCCCCCCAATCACGACAATCAGATTGTCTCATGAATCTGGCAGCGAGCACAACAAGGTGGTGGCTCTATCCTCATCCGAGATCTTCTCACCAATAGAGATTAACTGACTCACAATGGTTTTGAATTGAGTCAAGTGCTATGAAAACGAATCGCTCTCATGCATTCGAAGTTTATACCACTTCTTCCTCAATAGTAATTTGTTTACCAGGGACTTGCTCTGGTAAAGGGATTCCAACTTATGCTACAGACTTCGTGCTGAAGTCTCCTCCATGACATTAGTCAAGATTGAATCTGCTAGGAATAACCGGTTCAGGCCCTTATCCATCCGATCGGTTTTCGTCCAGGCCACAGCCTCCGCTGCAACATATGCAGTCGCCTCTGCAGATTTTCCCTTCGATGCGCTCGCATCCTTCTCTGCAACCTTAGGAACGGGAGGATCATCTTCGATCGCAGACCATAGATCTCGATCAATCAACATATCTTCCATCTTCATCTTCCATAGATCGAATCGACTTCCGTCAAACTTCTCGATCTCGATCCGCACGCCGCCAAAACCCATTTCCAGGATCAAGAACCTCGCTCTTATACCAAATGTAATGAAATAGGGCATGCCGAGATGAGAAATATGAAAGAAAACAAAACACAGAAAAACACAGAAGACACACAGATGTATAGAGGTTCACCCCAATCCGGGCTACATCCCCTCTCCCCTTCCTCTTCTCTTTGTTCTATTCACCAAGGCGGATTAGAACTTACAAGGTTACAAGGATCAAAACCGATCCTACCTCACTTAACCCTCTACAGACAAGAACAGAGAAACCGCCGCCAAGAAAGTACTGTTCCGCTCCTTTCTTGTTTAACGACCTTTTTCCTTCTAACCCTAAACCAGGGTTATGCACCCTTTAAATAGGGCGCCAAACTGGGTTCAGACCAAACATCCGCTGAGATGGTTCAATAACATCTGCTGAGACAGAACCTGCTGAGATGGCATGTACACCAGGCGTCGAGCGTCGAATGCAGGCGTCGAGCGCAAGCATCGAGCACAGGCATCGAGCGCAGGCGTCGAGTGTCGAATGCAGGCGTCGGGCGTCGAATGCAGGCATCGGGCACAGGCATTGAGCGCAGGCATCGAACGTCGAATGCAGGCTTCTCCCGTTCGATGAGCTGCTGATATGGGAGTAATCAAGGACCCGTTCGTCGAATGCAGGCGTAGTTCGACGAACTCTTCTCCGTTCATCGAACGTCGTTCGACGAACACAGACCAGAAGTGTTCCCCAACTCCAACACCGAGCACACACAGCGAAAATAATCGGAGAAAACCTAGCGCGATAAGCCAAACACACTCAAGGGATGACCGATGTCCATCTTGAAGTCCAAATGCTTTTCCTTGCATTGGATAACAACATCATATCTGGAGAACCAGTCCATGCCCAAAATCACATCAAGAACTTCCAGGTCTAGCACCTTAGATCAGCAAAAACTAAGAAAACACCTAAGAGGATAGGACAACTCTAGATACCCTGATTCGACACCACGGAGTCACCAGAGAAGAAATTAACACTAAGGGGATCTACTAAACGATCAACAACCTAACGATGACCGTCTGCAAAACTCTCTTGCCAAAACATCGAGTAAATCTCGAATCAAAAATAATGCACGCTCATCATCCTCTACCATAACTCGCATATAATCGATATAACAGAAATCTAAATCCACAACCGCAAGCCAACAATAACTAGGTCAAAACCTAACCTGAAAATACCTAGGAGGAAAACTGTGCTTCCTCCTACGCTACTACATTTAACTTGGCCTCTCCTCGATCCAACTGTCGTTGCTGAGGCGGTGGTAGTGCCAGATCCGTAAGAGCAAGCTGCTGTCTGGCCGACTGGAACAGCGAACACCGGGATTTCACATGTACTTTCTATCCACACAGATAACAGACCTTGTCCTTTGACCAGCAACGACTGGCGTCGTGCCCCTTCTGTATGCACGAAGTGCAAAATAGATCATTCTTCGGAGCACCTTGGAGGGCCATCTCCTGCTTGCCCTTCTTACTGGGAGCAGGGCTACCACTATCATCATCCTTCCACTTTCCTTTCCTCGACACCGCATCCTGACCCACAACATGGTTCTTCACCCAAGGTTGCTGCCCAAAAGTAGCCGCCATCAACATCTGAATTTGCGCCTGCATCACAACCCTTTGCCTCGACAAAGCCTTGATACTCTGACACAACTCCTCAATCGCTGCCTCACTGCGCGCACCTGAGGATTCATCCTCTAACCGGAGAGCCGACTCCGAGACACTATGCTCTGGGGTCATCAACTGTAATTATGAATGAACACCTCATTACACCTATCTTAAGACACAACAGCTAGCAAACTAGAATTTCCTAACTCGATGAAGATCAAAAAGTGTAGATACTTGCTCTCACTGTTACCTTGCTCTGGGAATTCGTGAAATGATGTTATGCTTAACTTAGGATGATATGTCATCATCCTATTAACTCTTGTGCATATAATATGAATGCATGAATGCTTAACATCTTCCTTTTTAAAACCATGAGTGTACGTGTGTCATCATGTAGATCTCTAGCTTGGCACGTGTTCTTATGCAATGTTATGCAATTCATGCAGTGATATGCAGTCTAAGAAAGGCCTTAATGTATGATATGAGTGGCGTACACATGCAATCTTATGCTTTCCATACTACATATTACCGCTTGTAATGAAAAATAAAATCTAATGGACATGCATGCGACCTACATTATGCATCCCATACTACGTAACAGTCGTATGTTGTCACCTATGAGGATCCATATACAGACACACATTATGCATCCCATAATACATAATATGCCCCGTATATTTCTTTCATGCTTATGAGTGTTGTGTCCATGCTTCAGCCGAGATCTAACGATGACCCATCGGTGGGTGTATGCAATGAATAACGATTCTCACCAGGCGGTTAACTGGGCCACCAGACTATCCCAGAAACCCGGCCAACCTAGCTTTGATACAAACTGTCACAACCTGCATTTTCCCACGAATTTAATAAATATTATCAGAGCAAGGGGAAAATACGCGTTATGATGTCACATCATGCAGGGGACAACTAAAGACGCTCAGACAAACACTCCTTATGAATATTTATAAAAGACATGAATATGATTGGGTTAAATAAAAAAAATATACATTTTTAGCTTAAGATCGTGTCCCTCGGTCTTGTGGATCAACTAGTCCACGAGTAGAAAATCATACATACGCAACGAAAAAATAGGTTCATTTTAGACTACATGAGCATGAAGATCAACCTTTCCAGCAATGATATACACATCTCTAAATTTAGTATAAGTGAAGAAAGGATTTTCTATGATCTCCAAAATATGTGACATTTAATTAGAAATCAAGTTGTGCAAGATGGCCATTTGCAATACTTAAAATAACTCATGCATCCTAACATAAAACTTCTCATAGAGTAAGTATATAAACTAACCAGAAAGTAACAGCAGAAATGCTAGCAAGTAATCTAACACCAGAAAACCACAGCTACAACTGAAGCCAAGGAACAACTACCTCATAATCGTGTGGGGAAGGCGGACAACTGTAACTAACCGCAGCTTCGAAGACACCAACTCTATCACCCAAACTGCTACTGCTCTGAGCCTGAGACATTCAAAAGAAAATAATGCCTCAACAAGAAGGTGCATGTGGCAGTAAGAATAAAACCAAGGCTTTTCAATAAACAAGCGTTAGCAACAAATCAAAATATTAGATTTGCAGAAAAAGAGCTTTTAACAGCTACACGCGCATTAGCTTGAAACAACCCGATCTAGCTCAAACGAGAGCACTCGGTAAGAGAAATGCTTGCAGCAAAAGTAAAGGCCATATATAATATAATAATACATATATATATATAAGCATATATGTTTATAAGCACTTGAGACTGATCAGCTCGAGAAAAGGGCATCATTTAACGTCGGGCAATACAAGCCACACAAAGCTAAGAATAATTACAAATTAGCGAGACAAAGGCGAACGACCACCAAGTGAACCTATCAAAACCAACCACATGTCCGCTACTGCGACTCAGAGGTAATGGTTAAACTAAACAAAGACAACCACGTGTCCGCTACTACGGCTCAGAGGTGATTGTTAAACTAAACAAAGCCAACCACGTGTCCGTTATTGCGGCTCAGATGTGATGGTTAAACTAAACAAAGCCAACCACGTGTCCGCTACTGCGGCTCAAAGGTGATGGTTAAACTAAACAAAGCCAACCACATGTCAGTTACTGCGGCTCAGAGGTGATGGTTAAACTAAACAAAGCCAACCATGTGTCCGCTACTGCGGCTCAGAGGTGATGGTTAAACTAAACTCACAACGAACTTCTCGTAACAACACGACGAAACCACGAAATAACACCATAAATGATCACTTAACATTTACGGGAAATCTCGACGAATAAAGCATATCTTCATCTAAAGTCTCCACAAAAGAGCTCAAAACGCTCGACATCATAACTTAAGATTTTCGAGAACACACGGCAAAAGGACTTAAAAACATTGATGAAACAATTCAGAATACGCCACAAATTCGACGGGGAAAGGCTTAGGAAAAGTCAACGGGAGGACTTATAAAAGTCAAAGGGAAAGGCATAAAAAAGGGTCGACTGGAAGCTTCAAAGAAAAAATCGGCAGGAAGAGGGCCCGATCAACGGGACAGGAGCCCGATCAATGGGACAGGATCCCGATCGACGGGACCGGAGTCCGATCGACGGGAGGTCCAATCAATTCTTACTTAGAAGATCACAAAATTCCTTTCTCTGCCCTCTCCCATCGATTGATGAGACTGGATGCCGATCGACGGGACTAGATGCCGATTTTGATTTGGATTCCACAAAACTTCTTCTAACCACCAAAGCATATTACCAAAGCTCAAGCTCAACTCCAAAACACAAGAAAAAGCTTCAGAAGAAGAATAATTACACAATCTTAAGAAGAGCAAACTTCTCTAAACCTAGGGAAGTCTTATCAGCCTACCTGCTGCACATCTAAGCATGAATACATAGAAACTGACTAAACTCATGGGAAAGACAACATGAGATCAAGAAAGCCGAACAAGATCCATAAGGGAAAAATAACAGCCACTAACCCAAACTCAACAGGTTAAGCATACAAGAAAGAATGAGAGGACTGAAAGGAAGGACTTTCAATCTCACAGCAGAACAAGCTTTAAAGGACTACTAATACTTGGTGAACACAACTAACATGAGAGCCTAACTTAACTAGACTTCAGGAGAAACAGTCTTCAAGGAGAAGGACTGATATTTGCATCCAAAACCACTAAGAGAATCTTTACATTCAGCCAGAATACTAAATACAGTGAGGAAGAAGCAATACACCTCACTGAGAAAGTTAACCCAAATTTACATAGCAAGCTGAGTAAGAAAGGGTATAAATACTTAGAAGTCAAAGGGAGATTACCCATAAAACCTGGGAGGTCTGGACAAAAATTCTGGACAAAAAGACAAATAAATTCTGGAGAGAGAATTCTTTTGGAGCCAGCCTATAGTATAAACAGGAATCAAAATACACTAAAAGAAATGAGATTTCTGGGAATACACAGAAAATGACTTTTCTGAAAGAATTTATCAGAACAATAAGGAAGACCACAGACAAAACTACACTTGCATAAAAGGGGAAGGAACAAGCATTACAGGGGAAGAGAAACAAAACTAGAAAACAGAAGCTCCAATAAGGGAAAAGGCAAAATCAACTGGCTGTCCTGTCGATCGGCGGGTGGTCCCGTCGATCGACGGGAAGAGCCATCGATTTTGACTTAGAGGTGTTGGATCTTGAGGCGCCCTTAGAGGGGGGTGAATAAGGGTTTTAGAAAACTTCAAATCTTTTTAGAAAAACTTTAGATATTTTATTATTAGTAAGTTAAATCAAAAGAGATAGAAATTAGAAATGAAATCAATTTTATTAAATTAGAAAATACATGATTATTATTTATAAAATTGATTACAAAATCTGATTTCTATGATGCTAAAAATCAAGGCAATTATGAAATACTCTTTTTGTTTTCTACACCGACTCTTCTCACTAAGAACTGGTTGGCTTTAGCTGATCTCTCCCCAGATATGGCCTCAAGCCGCTCTAGCCCTTCTATCCCAGAAAGGCCTCGAGCACCCCTTAGATCTAATCCCTAGACCCAGTCGCCAACATGAGAAGAATTCCTCCCTAAGTCCTACCCAGACCTAGTCGCCAACACGAGGCAAATTTACGAACTGATTACAAAGATAAATATAAAAGACAAAAGACAAATATAAAAACTCCCTATGAGGTAATCTGAAGGAGACGCCAAAATATCGCTGAAGATCGTTGAAGTCCAAGCGTGCATTCTTCGCGTTGAGTTAGCATGTTGATCCAAGCCTCCTTTGATCCCTCCTTTATGAAATTTTGTATGAGATCCTTTGTGGTCTGGAAATACGGCCCTCACAAATAATTCAGAGTGCTGGAATAGGGCTCATTGGCATTAGTTCTTGGAGAAGATAAAATCCACCAATTTATAGGACTGGACGTTAACGCCAGCGTTAAGGCTAATGCCTAGCGTTGACCCAGTATAGAAATGTTTTGATGGCTCGGATCTTCAAAATAGGAAGGAGATTCTGCATCTTTGGAAACATTCATTTTGGGCAACCTTAACGCTGGCGTTGAGTCTAACGCCTGGCGTTGAGTCAAAACATTCCCAAAATGCTCCTGCAATAACAACAACTTCCATCCATGCAATTTTCATCTTGGTGGGAATGAAAGTCAACGCCGGCGTTAAGAGTTAACGTCGGGTGTTAGCTCTCCTCCATTCTTTTCAGCTTGCGAGCAAATCCAGACCAACAAAAGCAACCTAGTGTCAACTTTGTTCAAACATGCATGCTAAAAACACAGTGGCAAACAAGATCAAATACAAGTAGGATTTGTTATTCTCAAATCAAAGGGATGCAGAAAACCATGTTCCAACAAGAGGAAAAGAAAAAGACTTTCACCCCAGCTAAGGCCAAAAATCGATGGGATGGTCTCGCCGATCAATGGAGGTCACGTCGATTGACAGGATGTCCCGTTGATTTTGCCTTAGAGAGAAAAAAGGGAAAACCCACTAGCTCGGCTAAGATCAACGATCGACGGGATGGTCCCACCAATCGACGGGAGGTCCCATCGATCGACGGGATGTCCCATCGATTTTGACTCAGCACATAAAATTTTCTATTTTTTCATTTCTAAACAAACCTAACCTTCTCCACTCAATGCCCAAATCTGGACTACCAGAACAACCTCAATTAACAATAACTAACGCAAAACAAACCACTCAAACATCACTAATTACCAAATATAAATAACGAGGGGATTAGAAAGAGTTCTGGAGAAAAACACAAGCAAAGGGGGAAAGAGCAAACCACCACTTTCCTTAACTCGAATCACCGAAATACGGCCTCTCACTCCCTCCACGCCAAGGATCAGCTCCAACATGGCCTAAGCACGAAGAATCTACGAAGATTTGGACAAAATACGAAATTAGGGTCGCTAACCATAGCGCCACAAATCGATGAAATGGACAAAACTTACCATGTACGCGAAGACCACGATGAGGGTATTTCAAATCTATGCTTCGGTGAAGATTTCATGCACCGGAGCTCCAGCGGCGGCATTTGGAAGCTCCACAGAAGCTCACTTTCTCCCTCTTTCTCTCTCTCAAAACCTCTGGCTCGGTTCAGGAATTTAGGAAGAAGAAGATGGAGAAGAATAGTAATAATATATATATATATATATAGTGGAGAAGGATATTTATATATATATATATAATATAAACAGATAGTGGATGACAGAAGGAAACAATAATAATAATAATAAGAATGAGAAAAGTAGGGCCGAACCAATGGTCACTGATTCCAACCAAAAATCGCACCGAAGACAAACGTCGGATCTACGAATCCAACAGAGAAGTCGAAATCAAATTCCGACGAGCCAAACTCAAGATATAGATTTTTTGATGATTAAGGCGACGATAATTAAACAAATCCTTGAAAAATCACCGGGGCTCTAATATTGCTCGGATCGCAACGAAGCTTCGACGAGCCTCTCTAAAATTAAATAATTTAATGTTCTAATGTAGCATTCCCCAATTCCGACACACTTCAAAATTTGGACGGCTTGACCGAAAGAATGCGGAAATGCGCAAACGACGGCGCACTGCTAACTTCGCACTAACGTAACGCCCTTATGTCAAAAATGACGTAAAAGAAGGATAAAATAATTCCTACAAATTTAGGGGCATTGTAGAGGCTTCCCAAACAGGCGGATCCAAAAATTACGGGCTGCCCGGGGTACAGGAGAACTGGGGCAAAGACAGGAGTGCAAATAACAAAAAGAAGAGAAACCTCAGACCGCACGGTCATAGCGATCTCCCTAGAGCCTGGCATCCTCTGCCTTAGAAGAATTGCTGGAGACGAGATAGGTGGTCAGGGCGGTCTCCCGAAATTGAGACCGCTGGATTTGACCATTCTGACCGGAAAAGAGAGGTCGCGGGATTCCGAGCAAACATTATCCCCGCACATTTTCAAGTTTCGCTGTAACTTCAAAAATGTCCGCTTTGACCGCTGAGACCGCGATCATCATAAATGTGGAGAATCAATAAATACGGCTTCAAGGCTTCAGAATCTAGAACTTTCTGGAAAGAAATGCGAGCTTGTGCTATCAGCGATCACAGCTTTTTGAACCGCAATGATCTCTGAATAACGAGCATTTTGAATCGTCTGTACAAGTGAAAACAGGCCCAAAGTGCGCCTAAGGTAGCTTCCCCAAAGGGAAAAGGCGAAGAGAAGGAGACCGCTAGCTCCAAGAAGGTTATGGCGGTCAAGTCCTCTAAGGTCGAGGCAAAGGTAGAGGCGCCGAAGAAGACCATCGTCGTTCCTCAAGAAAAGCAAGCTGAATTGCTAAAGACGGATGCGTTCTTGGCGGTCTCAAGCATTGTCGACTTGTCGAACACTTTTTCAGGGCCTCTTGTGCTGAACCTCCTAGGTGTCTCTATCACCTTTGACTGAAGTCAGAGGAAATTCTCAGCCAGGTCGCTTTCCAGACCAGTGAGACCGCTTCTACTGAGGTTATCAAAGCTCAGATGTAAGATAAGAAGGTGTTGGAACATGGTTTTCTGCATCCTTTGATTTGAGAATAACTAATCCTACTTCTATTTGATCTTGTTTGTCATTGTGTTTTTAGCATGCAAGTTTGAACAGATATGACACTAGGTTACTGTATTATTTGTCTGAACCTGCTAACAAACTGAAAAGAGGGATGTGGTCTAACTCCAGGTGTTAGGACTTAACGTTGGGCATTGACTCTCATTCCCATCATGATGATTATGGCAAGGAGGGAAGCAGTCGTGATTGCAGGGGCACTTTAGGAATGATCTAACCTAACGCCAGCATTAGACTCAACATAAGCATTAGGGTTTCCTAAAGTGCAGAATCTCTTCCCCACTTTGAAGATCTGAGCCATCAAAAAAATTCTATACTGGGTCAACGCCAGGCATTAGCCTTAACGTCGGCGTTAGCCTTTAGTCCTATAAATTGGTGAATTTCGTCTTCTCCAACTACTGATTGAAGAGAGCCTTATTCCAGCCCTTCAGAAACTCTGAGACGGCCGTATTTTCCAGACCATCATCCCCCACACAAATTCGAGAGAAGAATTCAAGGAGGATAGGATCAACGCTAACTCAACGCGAAGAACGCACGCTTCGACTTCGAGAATATTTAGCGAGCCTTCGCCATCTCCAGAATTCTTCATAGGGAGATTTTATTTGTATTTTGTATTTTGTTTTGTAACTCTTTTATTATTATCGTGGAGTAAATTCACCTTGTGTTGGCGACTAGGTCTGGGTAGGACTTAGGGAGGAATTCACCTCGTATTGGTGACTGGGTCTAGAGAGTACATCTAGGGGGTGCTCGAGGCCTTTCTGGGGATAGAAGGGCTAGAGCGGCTTGAGGCCATATCCGGGAAGGATTGGCTAAAGCCAACCAGTTCATGGTGAGAAGAGTCAGTATAGAAAATAAAAAGAATATTTCATATTTTGCCTTCGATTTCTAGCGTCATAGAAATCACATTTTCTAATCAAATATTATATTTGATAATCATGTCTTTTCTTATTTGTCTTAATTATTTTACTACTCTTTACTTTTGATTCACTCTCATTCAAATAAAATATCAAAAGTTTTTATAAAGATTTAAAGTTTTCTACGACCCTTATTCACCCCCCCCCCCCCCCTCTAAGAGTGCCTCAAGATCCAACAAGTGGTATCAAAGAGGGGTTATTCCAAATCGGCTTAACAACCGGGAATAATGGCGCACTGTGATCTCACTTTCCATGAGGGGCAAGGAATAAGTATACCTCCCCTTTCCACCGAAACTGACAATAACTATAAGAGAACGCGAATGCGTTACTTTCTAATAAATTTAGATCTAGATGTCTGGGATAGTGTCAAAACAGTGTGCACCACTCCTACTTATGTTGCTGGAGAGGTAACCATGGAAAAGCCTAGAGATGGACGGGATGATGGGGATAAAAATAAATGTAAAAGTAATGCTAAAGCTATGAATGCTTTATTTTGCACATTAGATAGGACTGAATTTAATAGAGTTTGTGCTTATGAAACTGCTTATGACATTTGGAATTTACTAGAAATAACTCATGAAAGTACCTCTCAGGTTAAAGACTCCAAGCTCTTCCAACTGGAATGGGAGTTTAAAAGATTCAGAATGGATCCAGATGAGGGCGTGGACTCGATGTACACACGTTTTACCAAGATCGTAAATGCCTCAAAGATCCTTGGAAAGCCTTCTCAAATGGTGACCTGGTGAGGAAGATCCTTCGATCTCTCCCTCCGAAGTTCAATCCAAAGTTGACAGCTATTTCAGAATCGCATGATCTAAGACGGCTCCATATTGAGAGCCTCATTGCGAATCTCAAAACCCATGAGGTAGTACTCAAAATCCAAGATGAAGAATACAACCAAGAGTCTAAGAAGAAAGCCTTGGCACTAAAGTCAAGGAAAGAGGATAACAACGAGGAAGAGGACGAGGAGAGTCTTTTTGTGAAAAATTTCACAAAGTTCATGAAGAATACAGAAAGGAGGAATACTTTCCGTAAGTTCTTCCGAAAAGGCTCATCCTCTAAAAGAGAGAAAAAGAAAAAATCAAGTGACGACGATGAAGAGCAACCTCCTCCCGAGTGCTTCCATTGCAGGAAGACTGAACATATAAGAAGCCAATGGCCAAAGTACTTGAAAGAACAAAAATAAAAGCGGTATAAAGGAAGAGAAAAGAAGAAGGTTTTGAAGGCTGCAACGTGGGATGGCTCTTCATCTGAAAGTTCAAAGGAGTCAACTTCAAGCGATGGTGATGATGAAAATCTGTGCCTTATGGGGAGGAATCATGAATTAATGGATGACGATTGTAATGTGCAAAGCGAGATTGAGGTAATTCCTAATACTTATGATGACCTCTATATTGAGTACATGAAAACATGCAAATTTTATAGTAAAAGTCTTACAAGATCTTAATCTCCTAAAAACCGAAAATAAAATTTTTTTTAAAACAAAATAAAAAATTAAATAAGGAAATAAAATTTTTGGGAAAAGAGATATGGTCTAGCCAGGAAAATGATCATAACTTAGCAAGAACAAAAATACTGGAAAACGATCTTTCTAAGGCTCTCACCAGTATCGAATCTCTCATAAAACAAAAGGGAGACTTAGAAAGAAGTTTAAAAAATTCTCTTTCTCAAACAGAAAATGAAAAGAAAAATTTTGCAAAGAGGTGTGGAAATTTAGTAAGCGAAAATTTTGCCTTAAAATCCCGAATCGATGATCTTAATTTTGCAATAAACAAATTCCGCGTTGGCCAAAAATCACTGGACATGATTTTGGGCAACCAGTGCTATGGTTCTGCAAAGTTTGGGCTGGGTTATGGTTCGGGAAGCTACCGCCCAGTGTTAGCTTCTAACGATGGCATTAGCTCTAGTTTCAGAAACAAAAATTCTTTTTATAATAATTATTTTGTCACCCCTTCCACTTCTGTGTCTACCAGTAAGGGTCAACAAAATTCTCTGAAAAAGGTCTCATCTCCTTATGTTGCATGTGCAAATTGTTTGTTGTTCGGCCATGATGTAGTTTCGGCAAGTGCACTGGTCACTGTCATGTAATAATGGGAATAACTTCCCCGAATGTCGATCTCTTGAGGAATGCAGGTTGTGGTGAAGTAATTCGTGTCATGAAATGATTGTTATAATGAGCGAAATTAAACAAACAAGGGGTCTTTGGTTGGTTGGTCTACACTAAGAAACACGAGAATAATGATAAGATTAGAAGTCACCGCTTCGCTTGGCGATATGAATGCATCGGCCGCTATGCCGGGCTTCGTTAGGCGAGTGGATGGAAAGCAAGTGCGGAATGTGAGGGTCGCAATCACCTCTTCGCTAATCATCATTAGCCTTTGCTAACGTGAGTCTCAGGTGAGTGAATGGTGTGGATGTGGGTGAGTGGTGATGAAGTGCAACACAACACATATTACAAGATTAAGAAAATCAATAAACACTTTCATTCATAGACAAATGGGAGTATTCATGTTCTTTACACACTAATAACAACAATAGGAAAGGGAAAGAGTAAACCAATAGAGAAGACTAGCCGTCGATCTCGGCCAGAATATTGGGTTGTCAAACCACTTTCGGGCTCGGTCGAAGTATACTTCCGGGACCAAGAGACTGTCACTATCTCCAATCTTTCACCGTCATCTTCGTTCAACGGGTTTTCTTCTTCTTCTTCTTCCAAACTGAGGTTGCACAACTCGGCAATGGTGTTGTTGATGGCCGGGAATGCTTCCAAACTTTTGGAATCCGCTACGGTTTCAAAGTAGAATGGTTCCCGGATGAAGGAGATGAGTGGAGATGGAGGAGCAGCAAAAACGGCGCTGGGTGGAGCTTAACATCGCGGAATCGAAGTAATCATCCAGCCGGCAGATTTCCTGGCTTATAAACAAAAACAGCAGAAATTAAGTCACGCACGGTCGAACGCATGACCGTGCGTAGACCGTGCAATATTAATGAAGGAGCAGTGCCTTGCGGAAGAAGCAGCAGTGCCCGTGCGTCTTACACATGCACGATTGAAGCCGTTCATGAGTAAAAATGCACGGGCAAATTCTGAATGCACGAAAGTAGGCCAACGGAGGGGCTCGTGCATTTTACTCACACACGGTCAAAAATGATCGTGCGTAAAATGCATGGGCGAATCCAGATCACCACTTTTGACAGCAGATAAGCATGCGCGGTCGGATCGATCGTGCGTCAAGAAAACGCATGATCGTGTGATTCATGCAGAAATGTGATTTGGGAAAAATGGAGATCTGCCCACCTTCACAACACAATAATCAGCTGGGAATACACCTCCAGCAACATCCCAATACAGAAAAAGGGTTGGGGAGCACCATGTGCTTACCCCCAACAACATGGAGCGCAAATGCACACCAAAACGGTCCTAAAAGTCCACTTAGCATGGAATGAAGTATAGAGAACAAATATGAGTGATTATGGATCAAATATGCAGTGCAATGACTATAAAACTGGCCCAGATGAGTCAAAAAATGTGTATACTAATGGGACTCAACACACCCTCACACTTACCTGTTTGCACGTCCAGAGCAAACAAATCTGGTGGGAAATGAAAATGGTAGCTAGCGTAGAGAATTGCAAAGATGCGAAGTAAGATGCAAAGTATCATACTCATGCAAGTAGAAATTCAGTAAAACAAAATTCTAACTATACTAGCTAATTTACCATAGTGTAAATGCGTAAGTTGAAATTTAAGTTTACTCAGAAGGTGAATCATGGTGAATTTTACAGTCGTGCACCAGTGTGAAAGTAAACAAGCCACTAAGGAGGGGGTTACTAAAGATCGGAATTCAGGGGTAACTCCGCTGAAATTCATCAATGTCGTGAGCCATAAGCTTGCCCGGTTACACTCTCTCCACGGTGCTAGCAAACTCATAAGGTGAATCAGAAGGGATTTCGGGTTTTTACGAGGCTTAAATTACGGAATGATATACAAAGATAAACTTGAAGGCTATGCAACCCAAAAGAGCAACAGCAGAATGCTTACCCGGATCAAGCCCACAACTGCGCTAGTGTGACTCACCCCCAGACTTAGCTTGAAAATTGGGTGTACACACAGCCTACTCCAAACAAATACCATCTAAATTTTTCCGAGGCTTTGGTGATTGAAAGAAGAGATGAAACAAAGGAGGAGTAGGCACAAATTGGCTTGCAAAGGTAAGCGCGTAGGTCATGGAAATCAAAGCTCAAACTAGCCAACAAGATGGCCTACGTCACGCTCAACTTATTGAATCGCTCTCACCCATGCTTCAAGAGTCACTTGGGGAAAGTTCTTAGCCCACGAGAAAGATAAACCTTCCTTCCGACTCGAGCAACGCACAACTAGTGCTCGCTTACACACAACATTGTGCTACCGCAAATTTCATCCATATTCACCAAATGAGTAAATTAAATTTAAAACTACGTAAAAACACTAATTGTAGATTTAAAAGCATAGAGATAATCTAATTTTACTCAAATTTCTATGGGAGCATGCGGATGCAACTAGAGCACTACAAGAGTCAACATCGCACTCCGATTTGCAATTCCTAAGCTAACATCCTATTTCACATTCCAAACAAAGATAAGTGTGTACGGAAGTACACAAACAAGTGAGTGCGTGCTTGTGCGGGTGAATTGGTGTATGTTATAATATGACATCAATGAAAATAAACTTATGGTATGCTAAAACGTGTACACGTGTAGTGAGCACTCGGTACACTCCCCCCCCCAGACTTGAATTGGACAATCACATGATTTTTTTTAAAAAAAGAAAATAAGAGAAAGCTAGGGAAGAGGGTACCTATGCTCAGATATGAGAATAACAGAAGATTGGCGTTAGTCCTTGGAAATCACCAGGTTTGCTTCCAGAAAAACATCACTGTTCCTGCAAATAAATCACACCAGAGATAAAAATAGAGAGAGAACAGAAGCATAAATTGATTAGGAAAAAGAAACAATGGGAACTGAAAGGTCCCCCAATGGGTTGTCTCCCAAGAGCCCTTTTGTTTAATGTCCTTAAGGTGGACCAAATACCTGTATTAAGCCGTTTAAAGAGAGAATAATTCTAGCAATTATTCAAAATTTTACTAAAAGAGATACACAAGCAAATAAACTAAGGACTAAAACAAGAGCAGAAAGAATAAGCAGCAACCAAAAGCCCAGAGACTCAGTCATGACTCAGTTATATGTTGATTTGTGATAGTTCTCCCCTGCTACACGAGATGGGAAGGAGGTGAAGTCTTTAGGGCTCAAAGGAGATTTCTCTCCCCTGCCCCTAACCTCTTCCTTCTCGTGCCTACGGGAAGCAACACGAGCATCGCACAGTAGTCTCTCTTGTTTAAGTTTTTCCACGGAAGGGGAGCGCCATCGGGCACAATGTGCCATATCAGAATTAACATTTAGCAGTCCCGGAGTAGCCAGAGGCTTCATTTCTTCACCCACCACGGGTGACAGATCTGCCCAACGAACCTGTTTTAACTGTTTACATTTTACTTTAGTTTTAACAAAATCAATTAAAAGGTTTTTAGCCATGTCGGCCATGGTAACTTCAGACTTCGCGGCCTCGCCGCCTTTATTCTCAACTTCTTCTTCATCCCTCACATCTTTCTTCACTATCTTCTTTTCCTCCTCCTCTGACTCAACATTTGTTTCTTCGCTTTGCTTCTCCACAACTATACTCAACTCATTAGCAAATTTATCAGAATTGACAGGTAAAGAATTCAGATCCTTGGTTGTTGTAGAGGGGAAGGTGTGGTGTGCCACTTTGGGTGACAAAGTGACACACCCCTTAGCGATGTGAAGAGTGGCGTCACTCTCCTTCAAGAACGGGATACCCAAAAGAGGCATGGAAGTGTTTTCCATGGGTCCCAGAACCTGGAAGTTAGTGACAACCGCTGCTCCATCTACAACAACCTTGACATCATTAATTTCTCCCACTGTTTCCACCACCATTCCATTTGCGAGGACAAGAAGTGTCTTATCGTCCACATTGATTTTTAAGTTCAGCTTTTCAACGTCTTGGAGTGCAAGAACGTTAGGTGACGATCCTATGTCACAAAGAGCGGTGGTTTCAACATTGTTTATCTCACATTTCAATATTAAATCACTCTCATTGCAACCATCTGCCTCGACTAGGCTCTTTCCCTGCACACGTGGATTTTTTTCCGTCATGCTCGGGAGAGCACCTTGAGCTCGCTCAGAAAGCACTTGAGCCAGTTGACCTAATTGTGTTTCCAAGTTCCTCATCGAGGCCGTTTGATTGGCCATATTTGCTTTGGCCACATCAACAAATTTTTGCATCATCTCTTCTAACACACTCTTGCGCTGCACCGGAATGCCTTGATTATATCCGGGTTAAGGTGGCCTTTGTTGGCTTCTGGATGCTTGAGCATCAAATTGATGTTGGCCCGGTTGCCAACATTGGCCCACCGCATTTTGATTCCATGAGAAATTTGGGTGATTTCTCACACCCGGATTATAAGTATTTCCATAGGGTGCCCCCCTAGTTTGATACCCTATATAATTAACATACTTATTTAAGTTAAGCTGGGAAAATTCACCTGACTGTCCACCTCCTGGGCATTCGTAAGCAAGGTGAGCACCACCTCCATATCCTTCGCACACGATAGTCGTAGAGGATGCAACAGCAGAAGGTATAGAGTCCACTGCGAAAAGAACTTGAGTGCCCCTGGGTGCGTTCCTCCCAGTTATCCAAAAAGTGTTGTGGGAAGCAGTGTCTTGCAATATTCTCAAGGCTTCCTCCGGGGTGTGGTTCATCAAGGTGCCTCCAGCAGTGGCATCAACCATTGCCTGATAGGTGGGATTTAGAGCAAAGTAGAAGTTCTTGACTAGCTCCCACAGTTGGTGGACATGGCTTGGGCACCTGCGAAGGAGTTTATTGAAGCGCTCCCAAGCCTCAACGAGAGTCTCCTGTTCTGCCTGACGGAAAGTAGCAATATCCCATCGTAAGCTCACGATCCTGTCCATCGGATGGAACTTAGCGAGGAACTTGGACAGGAGGGCGTCCCATATTGCGGTTGTACCTGGAGGGATTGTATGGAGTCAGACCTTGGCTTTATCGCGCAGAGAGAATGGAAACAGTCTCAGTTTGACTTTTTCAACCGGGATTCCCACGTAGCGGAATGTTCCGCAATTTTCAGCAAACTCCGCAAGGGGAAGATGTGGGTCTTCTAGGCATCCCCGAGAACTGTGTATTGTTGCGGATAATATTCAGAATAGATGGCTTGATTTCGAATTGGTTGTTCATGATATCTGGCCCAATCCCGGATACACACTCCCGGCAGTTGGGGTGGTGTAATCCCTCATTGTTCGTGGCCTTGGTCGAGTCGCCTCCTACTCATCCACCATAATATTCTGCCCCTCGTCGGGCACTCTCCGGCCGCCTCTGTGTCCCTCTCCCTGGTTCAGATTATCTCCCATTTGTGCTCGTGCGGCTATAGCACGCCTCTGTGCGCGAGTAGTCCTTTCGATTTCTAGATCAAAGGGTGTAAGATCCCTTGCAGCTTGCCCTGCATACACAAACAAAACACACAAAAAATGAACAAAAAAAAAACACCCGCTCCTATAACAAGGGTTCAAAACACCAAACACTTCACGCCTGCATTCCCCGGCAACAGCGCCAAAAACTTGATGTGATTTTGGCAAGTGCACCGGTCGCTGTTAAGTAATAATGGGAATAGCTTCCCTGAATGTCGATCCCTTGAGGAATGCAGGTTGTGGTGAACTAATTTGTGTCGTGAAACGATTGTTACAATGAGCGAAATAAAAAAACAAGGGGTCTTTGGTTGGCTGGTCTAAACTAACAAACACAAAAATAAAGATGCGGGTGGAAATCACCGCTTTGCTTGGCGAGATGAATGCATCGGCCGCTATGCCAGGCTTCGTTAGGCGAGTGGATGGAAAGCAAGTGCGGAATGTGAGGGTCGCAATCACCTCTTCGCTAAATGTCGCTAGCCTTTGCTAACGTGAGTCTCATGTGAGTGAATGGAGTGGATGCGGGTGAGTGGTGATGAAGCGCAACACAACACACATTACAAGATTAAGAAAAGTAATAAACACTTTCATTCATAGATAAATGGGAGTATTCATGTTCTTTACACACTAATAACAACAATAGGAAAGGGAAAGAGTAAACCAATAAAGAAGACTAGCCGTCGATCTCGGCCGGAATAGTGGGTTGTCAAACTAATTCCGGGCTCGGTCGAAGTATGCTTTTGGGACCAAGAGATAGTCACTATCTCCAATATTTCAACGTCGTCTTCGTTCGTCAGGTTTACTTTTTCTTCTTCCAAACTGAGGTTGCACAACTCGGCAATGGTGTTGTTGACGGCCGGGAATGCTTCCAAACTCTTGGAATCCGCTAAGGTTTCACCGGAGAATGGTTCCCGGATGAAGGAGATGAGTAGAGATGGAGGAGCAGGAAAAACGGTGCTAGGTGGAGCTTAAAATTGCGGAATCGAAGTAATCGTCCAGTTAGCAGATTTCCTGGCTTATAAACATAAACAACAGAAATTAAGTCACGCACGGTCGAACGCACAATCGTGTGTTGACCGTGCAATATTAATGAAGGAGCAGTTCCTTGTGGAAGAAGCAGCATCGCCCGTGCATCTTAATCACGCACGATTGAAGCCGCACGTGCATAAAAATGCACGGGCAAATTCCAAATGCACGAAGTAGACCAACGGAGGGGCTCGCGCGTTTTACTCACGCACGGTCGAAAACGATCATGTGTAAAACACACAGGCGAATCCAGATCACCACTTTTGCCAGCAGATAAGCACGCATGGTCCGATCGATCGTGTGTTAAGAAAATGCACGATCGTGTGTTTCATGTAGAAGTGCGATTTGGGCAAAATGGAGATATACCCACCTACACAGCACAATAATCAGCTGGGAATACACCTCCAGCAACATCCCAATACAAAAAAAGGTTGGGGAGCACCATGTGCTTACCCCCAACAACATGGAGCGCAAATGCACACCAAAATGGGCCTAAAAGTGCACTTAGCATGGAATGAAGTATAGAGAACAAATATGAGTGATTATGGATCAAATATGTAGTGCAATGACTATAACACTGGCCCAGATGAGTCAAAAAATGTGTATACAAATGGGACTCATCAGGCCACACCACGGACTCTTGCAGGAAGAAGGGAAAGTGCACATTAAAACAAATCTGGGTACCTAAGGTCACCACCTATATTATGAGAGGAACCTCTTGGGTATCCAGATCTTCACTAACATCTTTTTCTTAGGTATGTTGGCAGGCTAAGGACAAGGAAGACATGTGGTACTTGTGAAAAACTTTATTTAACGGTAGTGAATCACCTAGAGGGGGGTGAATAGGTTATTTTAAAATCTATTTGCAATTCTTGATTAAATCCTAAATGAATGTGAATGAAGATCAGAGCTTTCAAGAAACAAACACAATCACAAACACAGAGAAGTTTATAGTGGTTCCCCAATCTTGGGTAATCCACTTTCCCCCTTCCCCCCTCTAGCAGTGTACTAGATAGGGTTTATATTTCCTCCAGAGCTCAGACCACCAAAAAGGTCTTACAGCTCAGATCTCAACAGATCTTACAGTCTCAGATCTCAACAGATCCTACACTCTCAGATCTCAACAGATACTACAAACTCAGATCTCAATAGATCCCACACTCTCAGATCTCAATAGATCCTACAAACTCAGATCTCAATAGATCCTACCTCAGCCTTTATAACAATATGCTTACACTAAGATTCACCGCTGAATCTTACAACTCAGATCCCAACTGATCCTACAACTCAGATCCTTGAAAGATCCTACACTCAGATCTGACAACTCAGACCCTACAAGTATTGATAGAGATAGTAATAACACTTAGACTCAAATTCTTCAAAGTATTGAGTCTTCTTGAACTATCTGAATGATCAGACAGTAATCTTCAACAGATCAGCAGCAGTAATTTGATCTTCTTGAATTGTCAGACTGTGATGACTGTTCTTCTTTAAGAAGACAGATTCTTCCTTCTTAACCTTCTCTTTTCAGAAAATAGTATCAGCACCAGATTGCTGAAAGAATTCTTCAAGTTAGAATAGTTCTGAAAGAGGAGATGGCTTCTTCAGATTCTTCCTCAGATTACGCCTTGAACAACAGAGAAGATGATTGCTTCAATTAGGAATAATGAATACTCAACTCATAGGTCATGCCTTCTATTTATAACCCGCCATCCGCGACATCTGAGACGCTCCTCCACGTCAGCATAACGTTAGATCTTCAATGGTCTTTAGTGGCTTCAGAATTGATGAGGAGGTTAGACATAGTCATCATCTCGACATGGCTCAGCTTGCTGTAGAACTACTGTTACACATTTCTTAACTCAGAGCTTTTCAGGAAAAGAGCGTTGAGCACTATGTATCTCTGTCAACTCTTTTACGATAAGGTTTCGAGCGGTGTGTAGAAGCTTGACATTTTCTTCTTATACTGTAACTCTCAAAGCTACCTTCTTAGGCGACGAGCATTCTTAAGTCGTTCAACGCTTTTTATCTGTAGACGTCGAGCAATGTACATGAGCTCGATGCTTTCTGACTTTGCCTTCTTATCTAGACTCTTCTTACTGTCATTGAGCTAATTGAAGTTGGTCGACACTTCTTATTCCACGGCGTCGAGCGATGTTCCTTGGCTCGACGCCTCTTTACTTGGTCTTATCTTTTCAGTCTATGACCTTTCCCTTTGAGACAACAGACATGGGTCGACGCTTCTGGGTCACAAGCGTCGAGTGATGTGTAGTATCTCGACGCTTGTGAACTTAGATGAATTTCTTGAGCACCTAGCTTGACCTGATCTCCTACACAGTAATTCTAGAAAGTATATCAAATACATTCTGAGGTATATCTTTGACTTAGGAATGGACTTCTCCAAATCTAGGACATTGTGGGCAATGGTCCCAATAATCTCCCCCTATTTGAAGAATTCATAACCTTAGTCAATGATATACCCCTTTTTACAAAGATAACCAATATTTTCTACATAGGCAATCATAATATGATGAGTATAATACTTTATAAGAGCAGATTACCATTACATTCTAACAAAAGAAATTATCTCAGACATGATTTATAATATGAGCACAAAATCACAAATTACATGATCTACATCACAAGCAGTTCAGAATAAATCATGTAAATATAAAGAAAGAATCACATCACAGGAATATATATATATGATGATAATAACAGATAGTTTTCTTTGGGAGCTCATCAGGATTATCCAAAAGTATTTCAAATACATTCTCTGAGAACTTTTAAGAAAGATTCAAATCCTAAAGCTGTTCAGGTTCCTTGATATCTATTCCTCTTTTGGCTCTCTTGGATAGGACTTCAACAACTTATTTTCTTCTCTTGAAGTAGCCAAATGGTTTTGGAAAGTCTCTGATTTGCTCCTTGTCACTTGCCTGAACTTTCCCAGCCAATTTGTCAGCTTTGAACTTTATCTTCAGCTCCTCCTGATCCCTGTGCTTCAACCACTCAGCTTCAGAATAACATTTCCACCTTTCTCCTGGATTACCTTTCACAGCTTCCCATGCTGCCAGAATCATTTCCCTTGATGAGGGAGACCAATGTTCATAATCATCTCTTGATTCAACTTCTTCTCTGAATTTCCTTTTGCTAGATTCTACTTGCTCATAAGAGATGTTCTTTTTCTTGTGCTTATCTTCAGGACTGTACATCTTTGCAATTTGCTTTTGAATTTGTGTAGGAGATGTTGGCTTGGTCTCAGAGACTTGATCATTATAATCTATGGGAGGATAGCCAAAAGTTTCTCTTATAGAATTGGAGTTCCACACAGCATGCTCAGAGCTGGCTTGAATCATTGACCTTTCTTCTCTCATTGCATTCATCTGATGATTGACTTCAAATCTGACCAATTTCATTTGAAAATCTACATTATTTTTCAATTTTGTGTTATTTTCTTCAATATATTGTTCCAATAATCTTCTTTGATTATTGAGTAACTCCTCCAGCTGAGGTAGTATTGGACTTAGATCAACATTGATTTCTCTTGCTATTCCAGCACTTCTACTACTTTCCTCTCTGATGAATGAGTCATCTCTCCGGCTCATATGTGAGCTAGAGGATTCTATCTTTATCACCTTCTCAGCCTCTTTCCTTGTGATTTCAGGCTCTCCTTCCACATCCATAGCATCAACAGCAGGATTCTCTTAAGCAGAAAACACTTGCTGATGCTCCCCCTCAAATGGTGCATTGTCTTGATCAAGATTCTCAGGGGCAAGGATCTCATGCTGTGACTCCCCCTCAACATCTGCATTGTTAAAATCAGTATTGTCTGGAGCAGGGATCTCATCCTGAGCCTCCCCCTCAACTGCTGCCTTGTTAAATTCAGTATTATCCTGAGCAGGGATCTCATCTGGAGCCTCCCCCTCATTTTGAAACTTCCCCTCATGTCTAGCAGGGGATCCAGTTTGACCTCCTCTCTCTTCTTCTTCTTTTTCTTTCCCATCTTTTTCTTTGTTGTTCTTGTCAACCCCTTCCAGTATTGGATCAGTACCTGTTGGTGTGTCAGGAATACTGTCCCTAGGTTTGTTCCCTTCTTCTTCTTCAGATGTTGTGAGATTAGGATCGTGGATTGGAGAGGATTTCGATTTCCTTTTAGAGGATGATGAGCTTGAGAAGCTGGAAGAGACCCTCTTCTTCTTTTTCTTCTGAACTTTCTTCTGCTTGGGAGAAGATTATGCTGGTGGATGACTTGACAAAATCCTTTCCCATCTCTCTAGCATTCTGATGTCCATTTTCTTCATATGATTTATTTTGGATCCAAGTTTGTTTTGTAAAGAATCTGGAATTACCTTTACTAGATACAAAGACAGTATTCTACCCATGTTGGGTGCTTGGTTACATTCGATCACTCTGTCAAACACTACCCTTCCCTAATCAGTTCTCAATGTATGAATAATTCTGGTCAGCAGAACAAACATTTTCCTGGAGATTTTATCATGGGACCCTGTCTTGCATAATAGTCCCTTTCCTATTACATATGTCAGCAGCTTTCCTCTTGAGTTCATCCCTTTCCTCAGTACACTCCCAGAAATTTCTTGTGAAGTTTTAATTCCACACCATACTTGTGCTAATCTTATTTGCTCAGAACTCACCTCTTCTTCTTCTTCATTACTTTTGAGTCTTGGCAGTTCTAGTGCCTTAGCGAGTCTTGTAGGGGAAATTTTAATCTTCTTACCATTTACAGTAGTTTTAAGCTTCGATTTGGCGGTGTCTATTACTGCATTGGAGAATATTTCTAAAACTTCTCGCTTCCAGATTAGAGACGATTCTGATAGAATGAATTCTAGCTCTGATTTGTAAATTAGCTCGATGGTGGTCTTGATTTCCTCTGGTGCTTCTTGGAATCCATTGCGAATGAGCTCGCCTCCTTCGTAGAGGTAATCACTGCTCTTGGGAGGCATTGTAGCTGTTGATTTTTTGATTGAAAATGTTGATGCAGAGATTTTCTAGGGCAGATAATTTCGAATTGAGATTTCTAGGGCATAGGTACTGACGAAGTGTCTTTCCTATTTATAGAATTTCTAGTTTAGGAAGATGAATAGCCGCGCGCTAGACTTGTTTAACAAAATTGATCAAATGGTTCAGATTTACCCTGTCGAGACGGCCTTGCTCTTTTCGCACAAGCATTGTGATTGCTTGACGTAAGTTATCCTCGCTCGACGCCATTTATCTTCACTCGACGCCAGGTATCTTCTCTCGACGCCAGGTATAGCTCCACTCACCTTTTAGGACTTAATTTTTTATTTTCATTTATTTATTTCATTTTCTGTACTTATTTGAGAATTGTCATTTATTCTAGTTTTATTTTATTTTGTTTCAAGACAACTTCATTCCATTTTTAGCATTCCTAATTCAATTTTGAAGTTATTGAATTTTGTTTCATCCAGGGGTTTAGTGAATATATCAGCCACTTGTTTGTCTATGGGGATATATTCAATTGTGATGTCTCCATTTTCAACATGTTCTCTTATGAAGTGATATCTAATTTCTATGTGCTTTGTTCTGATATGTGATACAGGGTTATTAACTATAGAAATAGCACTAGTTGAATCACAATATAAAGTAGATTTACTTAGCTGGATTTTATAGTCTTGGAGTTGGTGTTGAATCCATAGTAGCTGAGCACAGCAGTTTCCAGCTGAGATGTACTCAGATTCTGCTGTAGAGATAGCTACACTGGTCTGCTTCCTGCTACTCCAAGATATTAGCCTTTTGCCAAGGAATTGACAGGTGCCTGATGTGCTTTTTCTGTCCTCCTTGCATCCTGAAAAGTCAGCATCTAAAAAACCAGTTAGTTCAAAATCATTGCTTCTAGGATACTAAAGGCCAAGATTAAGAGTACCCTTCAGATATCTCAGGATTCTTTTGACAGCAGTGTAGTGAGATTCTTTAGGTTTCACTTGGTACCTAGCACACACACATGTTGAGAACTTAATGTCTGGCCTGCTAGCAGTTAGTTAGAGCAATGAGCCAATGATGCCTCTGTACAAGGTTTCATCAATAGGTTTCCCTTTGTCATCCTTGTCCAGTGACATATTGGCTGCCATTGGGGTTTTCATGACAGTGGAATTTTCCATTCCAAACTTCTTGATGATCTCTTTGGTGTACATGGTCTGAGAAATGAAAATTCCTTCCTCATACTGTTTCACTTGGAGTCCCAAGAAGTATTTGAGCTCACCCATGCTGCTCATTTCAAATTTCCCTTGCATAAGGCTTGCAAACCTTTTGCAAAGTTTATTATCAGTTGAGCCAAAAATTATGTCATCTGCATATATTTGTACTAGTGGAATATGACCTTTAACTACCCTAAGAAACAATATCTTGTCTATCTTTCCCCTTGAGAATTTGTTCTCAATGATAAATCAAGATAATGTCTCATAACAGGCCCTAGGTGCCTATTTTAGACCATACAAAGCTTTTAGTAAAAGATAGACATAGTTTGGATGAGTAGAGTCAATAAAACCTGGGGGTTGTTCTACATATACTTCCTCCAGTATTGTTCCATTAAGGAATGCTGACTTCACATCCATTTGATATACTATGAATCCAATATGTGCTGCAAATGCCAGGAATAGCCTGATTTCCTCCAATCATGCTACAGGAGCAAACAATTGATCAAAATCTATGCCTTCCACCTGTCTATATCCTTAGGCAACCAACCTTGCTTTGTTCTTGATAATCACACCATTTTCATCCAGCTTATTCCTACCCATTTGGTCCCTATGACTTCGTGTTTCTTTGGTCTTGGAACCAATATCCAGACCTTGCATCTTTCAAATTGATTTAGCTCTTCTTGCATAGCCAATATCCATGAAGGGTCCTTATTGGCTTCATCAAACTTCTTAGGTTCTATTTTGGATAGGAAGCTGTGATGCAATGCCTCATGTATTGAGTTCCCTCTTCTGGTTTGCACACCTTCATTTGGATTTCTTATAATCTGTTCTTTGGGGTGATCCTTCAGGTGCTTGGTTGCATTCCTCCACCTCTCATTCTCCCTTTATAATTCTGGTGCATCTGTTTGAGTTGGCTGTTCTAGAGGTTCTGGATGTTGTGGTTCTTCAACAGCAATGGGTTCTTCATGTTTGTCTTCTTCTTGATACTCATCTTCTCTAGTCACAATCACAGTCTCATTAGTTTCTTCATTGTCTTCAATGTGTTGTTCATTGATATTCATCTCCTTTAATTTCTGTGTTGTACCTGCATTACTAGAGAGACTTCCCAGATCCTTATAAATAAGGCTGGTTTCATCAAATACAACTTGTATTGATTCTTCTATCTTATTTGAGCTTTTGTTGAAGATTCTATAGGCTCTACTTTGAGAGCTATAGCCAACAAAGATTCCCTCATGGGCTTTTTCAGCAAACTTAGTGAGATGGTGTTTTCCATTATTTAATACAAAGCACTTACTTCCAAATATTTTGAAGTAGGCTAAAGTGGGTTTTCTACCTTTCATTAACTCATAAGGGGTCTTATTCAGTCTTTTGTTGATAAGTGCCCTATTCTGCACATGGCATGCTGTGTTTACAGCTTCAGCCCAGAAATACTCAGGAAGAGAGGAATCACTCAGCATACTCCTACTGGCTTCAATGAGAGTTCTATTTCTTCTCTCAGCAACCCCATTTTGTTGGGGAGTTCTAGGGGATGAGAACTCTTGAGACATGCCATGATTTTCACAAAATTTGGTCATTGCACCTGACTGAAATTCAGCCCTATGGTCACTTCTAATCTTGACTACTGTATTTTCTATTTCATTTTTGATTTGCCTTACAAAGCTAGTGAATACTTCTAGAGTATCTGACTTGTGTCTTAGGAAGAATACCCATGTGAATCTAGAATAATCATCAACAATTACAAGGGTGTAAATATTTCCTCCTAGGCCATGAATTGGCATTGGTCCAAATAGGTCCATGTGAAGTAGGTATAGACATCTAATGGAATCCTTCTCATCAATTGGTTTGAAGGATGACTTGGTTTGCTTACCCATTTGACAAGCATGGCAGGGACCCTCCTGCACACACTTCCACTTAGGCCCAGCTCTCACTAGATCTCCTGAAATGAGCTTATTTATAGTCTTATAGTTTATGTGGGCTAACCTTTTGTGTCATTGGACACTACTAGAGACTTTATTTTTAGCTACTAAGCATATGGGATTTATCTGTTCAGAACATATAAAATTTAAGCAGTAAATGTTACCACTCCTAGTGCCGGAGAGAATTATCTCATTCTCCTTCTTAATCAGGCACTCATCCTTGTGGAATGAAATGTCATACCCAAGATCACATAATTGACTTATGCTGATGAGATTGTGTTGCAATCCATCAACATGAGCAACTTTGGTGATGGTGACAATTCCATTTGTGATTTTACCATAACCTTTAGTTTTACCTTTGTCAGATCCTCCAAAGATAACCTTTGGTCCATTCTTCACAGAAGTGTAGTCATTCAGTAGACTTCTTGTTCCTGTCATGTGCATAGAGCACCCACTGTCCAAATACCAGATAGGAATTTGATTGGTCTTTGGACAAGCCTGCAATAAGAAAATTACTTTTTCTTAGGAACCCACACAGAGTTGGGTCCTAGAACCTTGTTATTATTAGCTGGTATCTTTACTTGTTGTTTGAACCTTTATGCTGTGTGCGTTGCCACTGGTCTAAGTACTGGTTTCCCAGAATTAATTCTTGGAACAGTTGGGTTGAACCAGCAGTCAAGAGCAAAATGGCCAACCTTTCCACAGCACCAACATTCATATTTGTTATATCTCCTTTGAGGTCTTCTCACCTCTTTGGGTTGACTCACATTTTGTTTAATTGCCTTATTCAATGGAGTTTTGTAAAGTGTTTCAATGAAATTTGCTGATTTAGTTTTCTTGACAACAGTAGATTTCAGTACTGGTCTCAGTTCCTCTCTTTTGAATTTGGTGTTTGCTCCAAATACAAAGGATTCATGATGAATTAATCCTTTTTCTTTATATAGAGATTTGGCATCACTAATGCTTGGTTGAATTGAGTGAGCTTTGCTAGTGGAACACTCACCCTTCCAATGCTCATGCACACCCTCTAGATCATGCTCATTTGTGATAAGCATGGCTTTGTTGAATTTTATAGGTTGCATGGGTGCCTTGTCATTATTTTTAGATTTATTTTCTGCCTTCCCATTGTATCTTATGCCACATCTGTATTGTGCGGAGAATGTGTCTATTATGGGAAGGATAGTTTGTGGTTTTGAGAATTTTGCCGCAAGCTTCCTTTCAGCTAGGAGTTTAGCTTCAAGTTCCTTTATTAATTTCTCCTTAGTGCATATTGTCTGAATGTGAATGATAGACATAACTTTTAATTTGCTAAGATCCTTGCTTACCTGATTTAGCCTCTCAGCTGTCTCAGAGCATTGGGAGTTAGTCTCTTTTAGTTCAGCTAATTTATTATGTAATTTTTTGTTAATCTTTTTACTCTTTATGAGAGCTTTAAGAATTGACTCATATTTCTCAAACATTTCATCTAGTGAAATAGTTTTATGTTCAGATTCAGAATCAGATAAATGAGTTTTATCAAGTACCTTTACATTGGAGATTGTCTCCTGATCCTCTTCATCACTGAGGGCCATGAGTCATATTTTTTCTTCTTCATCCTCCTCACTTTCAGACTTTGATAGTGGGGCTCTTATCCTAGATCTCTGGTTCAGAATGTCTTCACTTTCATGGACAGCCATCAGTGCTATGAGTGCCTCTTCACTGTCTGAATCAGATGATTGAGACTCACTATCACTGAGAGTGACTTTGCCTTTCTTGTCTATTAGGCTCCTCTCATGTTTCTTGTCAGACTTGTGCCTCCTTTCATCAGACTTCTTGTTGTTCTTTCTTTTTGATGGACAATCAGCAATAATGTGCCCAGATTTCTTGCATCCAAAGCACACAATTTCTTCTGAATTAGATTTATTATGTTTAGAATTATACTTGTCCTTCTTGGAATCTGGTCTGGATCCTTCTGAGTAGTTGGAGTGCTTCTTGGATCTGGATGGCTGAGAAGACCTAGTTTTCCAATGTTGTTTTCTTCTGAACATTCTTTTCAGCTGTTTGGTGAAGAGTGCCAGTTCACTATTTAATATTTCAGAGTCAGAATTACTGGTCTCTGAATCTTCAGATTCAGATGGTATCCTGGGAGATGATGACATCCTTTCTTTTCTTCTCTTGGAACTTTCTGCTTTTAGGGCAATGAGGTTTTCTTTGCTGTGTCCTTCTTCAGCTTTTTTGGTGTTCAGGTGAAGTTCATGGGACAGAAGTTTCCCATATAGATTATGTGGCTGAATGTTTACCAGATTTCCCATTTCCCTGATAGCATAGATCTTGATATCCCATTCTTTGTTCAGGGATCTTAAGAATTTATCATTCAGCTCATAATCTGTAAATGTTCTTCCATAGGTTTTCAGACCATTTACAATTTTGAAGAATTTCTCATAGCAGATTGCTATTGAATCATTCTTGTCTTGTCTGAAAGCCTCATATTGCTGATTCAAAAGAGACTTCCTGTCATCTCTGACTTCTTCAGTCCCTTCCATATAGACAATGAGAGAATCCCACATTTCTTTGGCAGTTTTACAATGCACTAAATTCTGGAAGGTTGAATCCTCAATAGCACTCACAATGATGTTCTGAGCTCTCTTATCCATGGTGGCCAAAATCACTTCATCTTTAGTCATTTCAGAATATGTTTGGGGAGTCTTGATATTTCCATCTGTGAATGAGACCTTCATTGGAACAAAAGGTCCTTCTAGTACTGTAATGTATATCCTAGGGTCAGAGGCTTCCATGAATAATCTGACCCTTTCCACCAAATCCCATAGTTTTCTTTTCTACATATTGGTAACTTCATTAATGTGAATTCCTTGTTCCCTTCACTGTTAGCCATCACGACTTAACAAATATACCCTTAGGAGGTCTTGTTCAGGCTGTTAAACCTTTTCTTGAACAACCTCCCTCTGATACCACTTGAAAGACTTTATTTAAGGGTAGCAAATCACCTAGAGGGGGGTGAATAGATTATTTTAAAATCTATTTTCAATTCTTGATTAAATCCTAAATGAAGGTAAATGAAGATCAGAACTTTCAAGAAACAAACACAATCACAAACACACAGAAGTTTATAGTGGTTCCCCGAACTTGGGTAATCCACTTTCGCCCTTCTCCCCTCTAGCAGTGTGCTAGATAGGGTTTATATCTCCTCTAGAACTCAGACCACCAAAAAGGTCTTACAGCTCAGATCTCAACAGATCATACAGTCTCAGATCTCAACAGATCCTACACTCTCAGATCTCAACAGATCCTACAAACTCATATCTCAATAGATCCTACACTCTCAGATCTCAATAGATCCTACAAACTCAGATCTCAAAAGATCCTACCTCGGCCTTTATAATAATTGGCTTACACTCAGATTCACCCCTGAATCTTACAACTCAGATCCCAACTGATCCTACAACTCAGATCCTTAAAAGATCCTACACTCAGATCTGCCAACTCAAACCCTACAAGTATTGATAGAGATAGTAATAACACTTAGACTCAGATTCTTCAAAGTATTGAGTCTTCTTGAACTATCTGAATGATCAGACAGTAATATTCAACAGATCAGCAGCAGTAATTTGATCTTCTTGAATTGTCAGACTGTGATGACTGTTCTTCTTTAAGAAGACAGATTCTTCCTTCTTAACCTTCTCTTTTCAGAAAATAGTATCAGCACCAGATTGCTGAAAGAATTCTTCAAGTTAGAACAGTTCTGAAAGAGGAGATGGCTTCTTCAGATTCTTCCTCAGATTATTCCTTGAACAATGGAGAAGATGATTGCTTCAATTAGGAATAATGAATACTCAACTCATAGGTCATGCCTTCTATTTATAACCCGCCATCCGCGACATCTGAGACGCTCCTCCACGTCAGCATAACGTCAGATCTTCAATGGTCTTTAGTGGCTTCAGAATTGACGAGGAGGTTAGACATAGTCATCATCTCGACATGGCTCAGCTTGCTGTAGATGTACTGTTACACATTTCTTAACTCAGAGCTTTTTAGGAAAAGAGCATTGAGCACTGTGTATCTCTGTCGATGCTTTTACGATAAGGTGTCGAGCGGTGTGTAGAAGCTTGACATTTTCTTCTTAGATTGTAACTCTCAAAGCTACCTTCTTAGGCGATGAGCATTCTTAAGTCATTCAATGCTTTTTATCTGTAGACGTCGAGCAATGTACAGGAGCTCGACGCTTTCTGACTTTGCCTTCTTATCTAGACTCTTCTTGCTGTCGTTGAGCTAACTGAAGTTGGTCGACACTTCTTATTCCACGGCGTCGAGCGATGTTCCTTGGCTCGATGCTTCTTTACTTGGGCTCAGCTTTTCAGTCTGTGACCTTGCCCTTTGAGACAGCAGACATGGGTCGACGCTTCTGGGTCACAAGCGTCGAGCGATGTGTAGTGTCTCGACGCTTGTGAACTTAGGTGAATTTCTTGAGCACCTATCTTGACCTGATCTCCTGCACAGTAATTCTAGAAAGTATATCAAATACATTCTGAGGTATATCTTTGACTTAGGAATGGACTTCTCCAAATCTAGGACATTGTGGGCAATGGTCCCAACAATTTGGACTCAGGTTGTTCCAAGCACATGACGGGCAATAAAGCAAAGTTCCTTAGCCTCACAAAGAAGAAAGGAGGAATGGTGACATTCAGTGACAATGGAAAAGGAAGAATCTTAGGCACTGGTACAGTGGGTAACGACTCTTTCTCTCTTATAAATGTCTTATATGTAGAAGACTTAAAACACAACTTAATTTATATTAGTCAACTATGCGATAAATGCCTTAATGTGTTATTTGAGTCATCTACTAATTTGTGCAAAATTATAGATCCTAAGACTAATAATATTGTACTCACTGCACCAAAATTTCATAATGTCTATTTAATCTGTTTTCATGATCTATCACGTGTGTCACTAAAATGTCTAATTACAAAAAAGAATAACTAGAACTATGGCGTAGGCGTCATGGTCACACTAGCACCAAGTTGATCTTAAAATTGTCAAAAAATAAAATAATAAGGGGTTTACCAATGCTTAATGGAAATCTATCAACTTTATGCTCGCCATGCCAAAAGGGAAAATTTTCTAAAATATCTTTTAAAAACAAAAATTAAATGTCCACCACTAGTCCTCTACAACTAATTCATATTGACCTATTTGGGCCAATTAGCACTTGTAGTCTAGGTGGTAAAAAGTACACATTTGTTTTAATTGATGATTTTCCTAGATTTACTTGGACATTATTTCTTACCTCCAAATCCGATGCTTTTTCTGAATTTACTAAACTATGCAATCGCATTCAAAATGAATTAGAATTAAAAATTAAGTGTATTAGATCGGATCATGGTGGGGAATTTGAAAACGATAGTTTCACCACTTTTTGTAATAATTTAGGTACTAAACACAAATTTTCCTCTTCACGCACCCCCCAATAAAATGGTGTGGTGGAAAGGAAAAATAGAACCCTTCAGGAACTCGCACGCACTATGCTATCTGAGTATGGGTTACCTAGATCCTTTTGGGCCGAAGCCATAAATACATCTTGTTATGTCATAAATCGAGTCATGCTTCGCCCAATCCTAATATTAACTCCCTATGAATTATATTACAAAAAGAAACTTGATGTATCTTACTTTCATGTTTTTGGATGTCAATGTTTTATCTTAAACACCAAAGATGCTTTAGCAAAATTTGATGAAAATGTGATGAAGGAATATTTCTTGGTTACTCTTTAACTAGTAAAGCATATAGGATATACAATAAAAGATCTAAAGAGGTTGAAGAGTCCATTCATGTGAAGTTTGATGAATTTGTTCCTTGTGTAGATTCTAAGAGTTCAGGAAAGGAAGAGGAACCATATTTACCCTTGGAGGATGATAATGTTGAACTACATGGAGGTGACAAAGAAATGGTGACGGTACAAGAAGAGTTTGTCGCCAAGTGTGCTTAGATTCACAAAAGATCATCCAAGGGAACTTGTCATTGGAGAACCATCTATTGGGGTAAGAACTCGATCTTCTCTTCATGAAAAGTTTTCAAACCTTTGCTTTGTTTCCGAAATTGAACCTAAAAATGTTTCAATCGCTTTAAATGATGAATTTTGGTTTTTGGATATGAATGAAGAGTTAGATCAATTTGAAAGAAATAAAGTTTGGAACCTAGTAGAACGACCATCTAATCATCTCGTTGTTGGCGTAAAATGGATTTTTAAAAACAAATTAGATGGTGAATCTAGGATTATAAGAAATATAGCTCGCTTAGTCGCACAAGGTTTTTCTCAAATTGAGGGGGCAGATTTTGAAGAAACTTTTGCACCCGTTGCTCGCTTAGAATCTATACGAATATTTTTGGCATTTGCAAGTTGTAAAAGGATAAAATTCTACCAAATGGATGTTAAGAGTGCTTTTTTAAACGGGTTAACGAAATTTTTTTATGTAGATCAACCCCCCGGTTTTATAAATGAAAATTTTCCAAATCATGTTGATAAATTATAAAAAGAGCTTTATGGTTTAAAACAAGAGCCCCGTGTATGGTATGATAGACTTACATCATTTTTGTTAAAGCATGGTTATGTTAGGGGAAGTGCTGACAACACACTCTACATTAAGCATAAAAATAACTATTTAATTATTCTACAAATATATGTTGATGATATCATTTTTGGAACCACTAATCAAGAGTTGTGTAATGTAGTAGTCTTAGTAATGAAAAATGAATTTGAAATGAGCCTTGTAGGAGAACTTTCTTACTTTCTTGGTTTTCAAATCTCACAACAAAATGATGGTATTTTTATTTGCCAAATGAAATATGTTCATGATATGCTTACACAATTTGGATTTGAGAATCTTAAACAAGCTTCTACACCTATGAGTGATTCATTAAAACTAGGAAAAGATGATTCTGGAATTTCTATCGATCAAACTTTATATAGAGGTATGATTGGATATCTTCTTTACTTAAATGCATCTAGAACAGATATAATGTTTGTCGTATGTTTATGTGCTAGCTTTCAGGCCAATCCTAACGAATCTCATTTAAAAGCGGTAAAACGTATTTTTAGATATCTATTAGGGTCATCTAGATTAGGATTATGGTACCCGCACAATGATTCATTTACATTGCATGGCTATTTCGATTCAGATTACGCCGAATGTTCACTAGATCGAAAAAGCACTAGTGGTACTTGTCACTTTTAGGACCCTCATTGGTAGCACGGTCTAGTAGAAAACAATCTTCGGTTGCACTCTCCATCACGGAAGCCGAATACATCGCTCTTGGGATTTGTTGTGCACAAGCTTTATGGATGATCCAAACTCTAAAGGATTTTGTTTTTCATCTCAAAAATATTGATCTCAAATGTGACAACAAAAGTGACATAGATCTTACAAATAATCCCGTACACCACTCTAGATCCAAATAAATAGATGTTCGTCATTACTTTATTAGGGATCATATTAAGAAAGAGCATGTAAAAATAAGTTTCATTGGTACGGAATCCCAACTTGTAGACATTTTTACAAAACCTCTCCCCGATGCTTGTTTCAACATGATTCGACTAGAATTAGGAGTCTTAGATATATCAAAATGAAACCCATCAAATGCTATCTCTCCTCAAAACTAACTTTCGTACTTCTTTAATTTTTTATCCTCTAATTCTAAATATATTTATTTCACTCTTTCAAAAATTTTGAGTTTATAAATTTTCATTATTAAGCTTGGGTAGCAATCAATAACAATTAAATATCTTGGGAAAGGGAGGTTTGGGATGTCACCCCATCATATCTCCTAGTACTGGTGCAAACCCTTCATAGGGTAGACCTCGGGAAGTCCAAGATCCACTTTAAATTGCTAAGTACAATTATAGTCTCACAAAAAAATCTAAATCAAATATAAAATATAAAAACCATTTTAAAACCACCAAAAATATGTTTAAATAGCCTTATAATCATCTCCAAATTCTCTGAAATTTCTACACTAAAAAGGTTTATATACATACCCCCTATTCCAAAGAAAAAATTTCAAAAATCTCAAAAAACAGTGTCCTATTTGGGCGTTGAGTAGTTAACGCCAGGCGTTAGCTCCTTTTGCCAAATTGAAATTCTGTTTTCTCTACACCATTTCTGGTATTTTTATAATGATTTTCTCTGTTTCTTTTCTCAGTTTTGAAAATATTCTGTTATTAGTCTGGTTGTTTTATTCCAAAATACAAAAAAATTCAAATACTTCAAAATAATCAAAAAAAAAAAAATTTTGCTTTAAATGTTTACAAAACTATGGTTTGACTATAAGACATCACAAAAGCAAACTTCTTAGTTATTTTGTTTCAAATGGTCAAAATTGATTAGGCATGCACTTAAAGATTATCTTCAATGTCTAATTTTAATTTCAAATTTCCTAAACATTGTTTTATTTTCATGTCTTCACCATAATCTGATTATGTGCAATGAAATAGTCTATAGAAAATTGTGTATAATTACCTAGCATGCCTCTAAGTATGAGTAATGTTTTACGTTAATCAATGATTCTTACACTCACTATTTTGGTAATCTACATGTGCTCAGAATCTTAGTCTTGCATGATTGTGTAGTGTAATAGTTTTAACACATTAAGTTGTATGTCTGAATTACCTACATCGTCTTTTAAACAATAAATTTCTTAAACACATAGAAGTGTTATTTTAATATTGTTAATGTTTGCAATAGCAAGTGAATTCGGAGACCTTTGGCCCAAACTTAAAAAAAATAATGAAATAATATGTCAATGATAACTCCACCAAGCACTACTCACCCTCCTGATAAGTCTTAATGAGCATTGTGAGGTTGAGCACCTTGGAAAGAATTGCAAAGTGTCTTGTGCAAACATATTCTTTTTTACACTTCTATTTGTACACTGGATCACTAAATATAAAATATTTATAAAAAAGCTTATGTGATCCCCCAAGCAATACTTCGCTCCCTGATAAGTCTTAATGAGCATTGTGTGGGCGAAGCACCTTGGTAGTGTACCCTTTTATGTGCTTTGAAATTTTATTCTAGAATTGATGTGTGAAAGTAATTATAAGATTACAATCTTAATATTGTTGTTACTATTTCATTACATATGTCATGTGTTTTGATTATTTCACTTGTATACTTTTATCCAAACACCTTATGCACACATTATTGTTTTTCATAAAGTTTCTGCTCATGAGAATTGGATCATAATGCAACATTACATAATTCTCTAAAAACTCAAGTAAAAGCACTAGATTGCAATGCATGGCTTCTACAATATTTTCTTTACTTGAAATACAAATTGGTTACATTGTAGCTATTATCTTTTTGAATATGTTAAATCATACTTGCCTACTTGTTATGAAAATTTGCAAAGTTACATGCTCAAATGTGAAGAGTCTAGACATATTGTTGGAATGGTCAAACTATTACAAAATTATTAATCTTAGTTATTTTGTTTTTTCCCGCATTCCTAACTTGATCATGTATTTCTCTTACCATGTTTTATCATGCTTACTTCTAAGGTTTTTCTTCTCTTGTGATTGTCAAACTATATTTCATTTCTAACAACAAGTTTCTTAAAAATTTCACTTTGAAAAGCAAGTGGTAGAATTCCTTTGGCAAAACAAAAAATGGAATGTTGTTCGTTCACGCTTATCATATCTTTTCTGTTATGCTACTCTCTCTCTCTTAGCTCGATCACGACTTACCTTATGTTTAACAAAACTCTTAATCATCTCTTGGTTATGTTCCAACTTTTGTCTTCTCTCTTCTAGTTTTGTTTCAACTCCACCCTTTTTCCTAATAACAAAAGGGGGAGAATAAAATGATAAATCTTAATGATTAAAGGAGTAGGATTCACTAGATTAAGGGGGATCATAAATCTAGTCTATGGAAGCATACACTAAGAGGGGACACTTAAGTAGGGGGATCACAACTTAAACAATCTATAATTCTTATTATTGTCTCTATATTGCGTACTGTCATATATCCATCTAAAAACACACCTCTCTTTTATATGAATCTGATTTATCTATATTGGATTTGTTATTATCAAAAGGGGGAGATTGTTGGAATATGGTTTTCGGCATCCCTTTGATTTGAGAATAACAAATCCTACTTGTATTTGATCTTATTTGTCATTGTGTTTTTAGCATGCAAGTTTGAACAGATATGACATTAGGTTACTGTATTATTGGTCTGGACCTGCTCACAAACTAAAAAGTGGGATGTGGTCTAACACCAGGCATTAGGACTTAACGTTTGGGCGTTGACTCTCATTCCCATCATGATGATTATGGCAAGGAGGGAAGCAGGCGTGATTGCAGGGGCACTTTAGGAATGATCTGACCTAACGCCAGCGTTAGACTCAACACCAGCATTAGGGTTTCCTAAAATGAATGTTTCCTAAAGTGCAGAATCTCCTTTATGTTATGAAGATCTGAGCCATCAAAACAATTTTATACTGGGTCAACACCAGGCGTTAGTGTTAACGCCGGCGTTAGCCTTCAGTCCTATAAATTGGTAGATTTCATCTTCTCCAACTACTGATTGAAGAGAGCCCTATTCCAGCACTTCAGAAACTCTGAGAGGGTCGTATTTTCCAGAACATCATCTCCCACACAAATTTGAGAAAAGAATTCAAGGAGGATCGGATCAACGCTTACTCAACGCGAAGAATGCATGCTTTGACTTTGAGAATATTCAGCGAGCCTTCGACATCTCTAGAATTCTTCGTAGGGAGTTTTTATTTGTATTTTGTATTTTGTTTTGTAACTCTTTCATTATTATCGTGGATTAAATTCGCCTTGTGTTGGCAACTAGGTCTGGTAGGACTTAGAGAGGAATTCACCTCGTGTTGGCGACTAGTTCTAGGGAGTAGATCTAGGGGGTGCTCGAGTCCTTTCTAGGGATAGAAGGGCTAGAGCAGCTTGAGGCCGTATCTGGGAAGGATAGGCTAAAGCCAACCGGTTCTTGGTGAGAAGAGTCGGTATAGAAAACAAAAAGAATATTTCATATTTCGCCTTCGATTTCTAGCATCATAGAAATCGCATTTTGTAATCAAATATTATATATGATAATCATGTCTTTTCTTATTTGTCTTAATTAATTTACTACTCTTTACTTTGATTCACTTTCATTCAAATAAAATATCAGTTTTTATAAAGATTTAAAGTTTTCTAAAACCCTTATTCAACCCCCCCCCCCCCCCCTCTAAGGGCGCCTCAAGATACAACATAAGGCTTCCACAGAAAAACATAGGCAAAAGATCGTAGATAAGCAGGAAGTTGCAAGAGGGGCAAAAAGAAAAAACACAAACTCTTCTGTTCAGACCGCCAAGAAAAAGAAAGTGGAGAAAGTAAAATAGTGACCGCTAAGGAAGCGGTCACACTCCCTGAAGATGGCGGTTTGAAACGTCTTCCTTTGGATGCCTCTGAGAAGGTAAGTAAGCAAGTCGAACTCCCTTTTCCTCTTGCGGTCTCAGTTTCTTCTAAAGGAGCAGACCCAGAGTTGATTGCTTATCTTGATGGTGATTCTTCTAACAGTCCTGTTTACTCGGTCTCACATGTGATTGACCCTTTTGAGTCTGAGAGTCTTCGGTAGGCCGCCAAAGAGCGGGAGATTGCTGAGAAGAAGAAGACCGAGGAAGAGGAGGGCAGGAAGAAGGCAAAGGCAGAGGAGAAAGAGAAGGAAGAAAAGTGAGAAAGGAAAAAAGAGGAGAAGGTTGTGTAGGTCGCTGCAGAAGAAGAAAGAAAGAGAAAAAGAAAGAGAAGGAAGAAGGAAAAGGAAGAGCGGGCAGCACAAGTCAGGCTGAAAAGAGAGAGGAAAGAGAAAGAGGAGAAGACAACTCTGACCGCTGCTGAGGGAGAGAAGAACAAGGATAAGAAGAAAAAGAAGAAGTCTGATGAGGGGGAGGAGAAGGAAGAGGAGAGAGGAGAAGGAATCCGGTAGATCAAGATAGAGAAGGCCGCTTTATCCACCGGTCTGATGAATCTCTTTGCTATAGGAAGCCAAGTTGGATAAGGTAGCAGCAGATCGCGTGACAGCAGTCTCTGCCCTACGGACTGGTAAGGCAAAACTGATCGCGAGACCATCAGAATTGCTTCCTCTGGCCACTCCTTGACCTAGATATCCAAAATAGCGGCGTGATATCATCATCATTGAAATAGATGACATTCCCGTTAGCAATGCAGAATTGAAAAGAAGGAGAGAGGTCGCAGAAGAGGGAATTGGAAAGAATGAACCTTGAGCGCTTTAGGGGATCAGACTTCCTTTTGCTGACCGAATACACGGTCACAAAAGATGTTGAAAATGCCTTACACGATTTCTCTGTGGTTTTAATTTATTTCCAAGTACTCTCTTTGTGCGAGCCCTTCTATTTTTGAGTTGTTGTAGCTGAGCTAACCATTCTATACTTTTGATCGTAGATACTGATGAGGTCGTGGAGACTCTTGAGGAAGGGGAGATCTTGAAACAGTTGGTGATTCTTACGCTCCTCGCTGACATCCTCAAGCCCATGTTTGAGGATGTTTGCGCCATGTGAGCTCGCGAGCGGGCACAAGATGAGCTACTGCGTGCCACGGAGAAGCGAGTCTGCGGGAATGTGAGCTAAAAATGCCAAACTGAACAGGGTGCTCCGGAGGGCCGAAAAGGATGCTGAATTCTATAAAGGGAAGGATGTCGCTCTGGCCGCTGAGGTCGCGACCCTTAGGGCCGGTCCTGCCCACATAATAATGAATCTGAGAACTTCTGGCGGTCTCCCAGAGGAGAGACTGACCTTTGAGATTGTGGTTATTCCTATGGAGTGGGTGGACAAGGAGATGGCGAAGATCCATCGAGCTGCAATGTTAGCAAATCATAGCCTGGCAACCGCTCTGACCACTATCAACGAAATGCATGATGTGGCGGCTTTCATTGGGAGAAAGCATCCAACTAGGAGATAAATTTTAGCTGTTAATTTTTATGCGGTCTAAAACATTAAATTTGGATGATTTAGATATGTAATATATGTATTGTAATAATTCGACCTCCTTCTAATGAAATCTCTGTGATTGTTGTGATGTCGAACTCTTTCCCTTTATTTATTTCTGTATTGCTGCTTGAAATGTTGCGGTCTCACTTTATTGAGACCGACCAAATTGCTTGTCATCTTTCTCATCTTATGCAGGTTCAGTGGTCTGTATGGCTTACTGGGCGGTCTCCCAAAAAATCAATCATTACGAAATCACCCTTCATCTTCTATAAATAGCTGGCTTCGGCTCCATTACTTTGAGCTTCCTAAATACGCTAAAAGCACCGGTCTCAGCGAACTCCAACAATGGTGACCGCTCGTGCATCAGCTGCTAAGATATTCCTTGAGACCGATCACAAGCCAAGTCACCTTTCCAAAGAAGTGTACTTGAGCTTTCTAGAGAGGCGCGTGATCAAGGGTCAGATCGTCGTGAGACCGCCAACAGAAGAGGAGGGCCAAAACTTTGGAGAGGAAAATAAGTTCATCATCCCAATCAATCACTTTGATTGGGGTCTGACGCTTCATCTCCCTTGGGAGGTCCTGGAGGTTCTAGAAAACTATGGTCTGGTGCTCGCCCAGCTGCCGCCGAACTCAATCGGTCTCATGACCATCTTCATCAATTACTTGAGATCGGTGTGAGTGAAATTTACAATAGATCTGTTCCACGCAACCTTCTCTGTAAAGTCGCTGAAAGAGCGAAGAAAGAAGGAGGAGTTCAAGGGCCTCCTCTACTTTTCCTGCAATGGGATCAAGGTGCTCAACCTCCAGAACAAGATTCCTTTCTAGACTGAAAGGTTATTGGTGTTAGAAGGAGACCTCGGTTGTCTCCAATCTAGGCTGTCCCGCCGAGCTGAAGGAATCTTCGGCACTCCAAAAGTCCTCTTGGAAGAGGAAATCAAGATCCTCAAATTCTTGGCGGACAAGCGATTCGACCTCCTCTACTCCCTGGAAATCTTGCCAGAGATCGCGGAGGTTACTCCTGAAGAAAGTAAGATACTTCTAGTGGTCTCTTGCGATCTCGTTACTTTTCATTTTTGCTTCTAACACTTTACTTATTTCAGCGACCTTCGCGGTCCCTGAAGTCGACCCCGTGGTGCCAGTTGAAGAGGTGCTCACTCAGAGAGAGATAAGGAAGAAGAGATCTCTCGAAAGGGAGACTGCGGAGGCCGGCTGCGAGTCAGAGGCCGCAAGTAGGCCCTTTCCTCTGATCGGCTTGGGGAAGAAGCTGACGGATATCAAGGGAAACCCCTCCTCAAGTGGGGTGCTAAAGGCAAAAGAGTGAAGGTGTCTACCGACCTCCCCATGTGTGGTGGGAAGTTGATGCGCTATGTCTTCGTGATCACCTCTGCTCTCTATAGGAAAAGCAATGTCAGGGAGGCATATAATTTAGAAACTGACATGCTTCCTGATATCTGCGCGCAGGTGACCGCCAGGAGCACGGTCTTGAATCATCATATGGGGCAGTCTCTCTGAAAATCCCTGAAAGAAAATGAGCACAAGAAGAGTTGCATGTAAGACTACCTTACCTGTAATCTTCCACTTTCTTCTTTTATGAGTGTGCGACCTGATTTTATTCTTTCTGTAGTAATTAAAGAAAGCAGCTTACCATGCGAACAATCCATATTTTTAGAATGCCATGATTCAACACGTAAAAGAGACATCAGAAATGACGATCACAGAACTTTGAGACTGTGGCGGTCTCACCAAAGAATTTAAGGAGGTTGCATTTGCCGACCTCTTTCATGATGCGGCTATATTGATAGACAAGCAGTTGATCACAGAAATAGAGGCGGCAAGAGAAGAAGATGTCGAGATCGATGGAGACGTGAATGGAGCAAGTGGGAGCAAATATGTTGAAGGCGATGACACAAGCTCTATTGTGGCCTCGAATTCTGGGTCAAGAATTCCAAGCAAAAGCTCTGAAGAATCCTCCAAAGAGACAGATTCCTAATCATCAGATGAGCGTTCTCTGAAGAAATTGAGGAGCAATTGAAAGATCTATAATTTCTATTGTAATTTTTCTTCTTGTTCCTTTCAAGTGCCGACAATGAGATCGTGCGAACTTATGTAATTAGACAGTGAAATGAAAACAAATTTTTGGCATACCTTTGTCTCTTTTGTGAATGAATACTTTTCTCATTCTTTTATCTTTGTATTGATCTTACCATTTTCAATCTCATAATCTTTAATGAAGAAGAATCGATCTCAGTAGCCAGCAACCGGTCCCTGAACGTGCAGTAGGAAGATAATTTTGTTATATGCGATCTCATTTTTTTATTGGCAGAATTGGAATTCGATCTCAATGCCTTAGGTAATGCTGAGCTTGATCTCTTTTTCATCAGACCGCCCTTATAAGCAATGATTCTGATCGTTCTAAATTAGTTAGAATGATACTTGAGTAAGAGATGGGGGCGATCTCCAATAATTCAGACCGCTCTGTCCACGGATGATAACCATATTTTGAATAACTTTGGACCTTTGCAGTTAAATAACCAGCGGTCTCATTTTTTCAGATCGCTAATGAGTAAAAGTATAGAGGTGAGATCCCTTGAATTATTCTCATTTAACTCAGATTCTTTGATGCTTGAAAGATCTTGATCTTTTGCTGAAGACAGATATCTAGCGGTCTCACTTTCCCTAGACCGCTATTCAGTAAAATAATGGAAAAGAGATCTTAAGAACATCTTCATATATTTCAGAAGAAGTTAAGGGAAGTGCTTAGTTTGCGGTCTCAATTTTCCAGGTCGCCCATTATAAGAATACACATTACAAAAGTTCTGCAATTGATGATTTCAGATATGTCAATCTAATTCCTAACTGATTCATACATAGAACCCAGGCGGCGGTCTCAAACGCTCTAGACTGCTTTTTCGGAGAACAGAATAGAAATAACCGTAGACGGTGGTCTTAGATTTTGTAGACAGTTTCTTATCGTTATAAAATTTTGAAGAATATAGATGACAATCTCAGATGTTCCAGACTGACCCTTTCCAACTTATCCAGATGCCCCAAAACTGGCAGTCTACAAAAACTTTAGACCGCTTATTCACAGTGAAAACTCAGCTTGAGAGGTATGCAATCCAAAATGATCAAAAGGGCAGGTTCCATCATGCTATAAGGCTACACCGGCATTGCTTTCCCCAAGAGATCATTAAGGTTGTAATACCCTAAGAAGAGAGGGAAGAAGAGAGGTGAACAACTCTAAATGATCTAAAGGGGAGGTGCGGTCATGCTGCAAGGATACATCGGCATTGCTTTCCTCAAGAGATCATTAAGGTTGTAACACCCTAAGAAGAGAAGGAAGAAGAGAGGTGAACAACTCTAAATGATCTAAAGGGTAGGTGCAGTCATGCTGCAAGGCTACACTGGCATTTCTTTCCTTTAGAGATCAATAAGGTTATAACACCCTAAGAAGAGAGAGAAGAAGAGAGGTGAACAACTCTAAATGATCTAAAGGGCAGGTGCGGTCATGCTGCAAGGCTACACAAGCATTGATTTCCTCAAGAGATCATTAAAGTTGTAACACCCTAGCCACTAGAGGGCTCAGGCGATGGTCTCAGATTCTACTGACCGCCCCTTGGCTATCCTTGCACCAATGAGTGGTCATAGAGCAAGATGATCAGTAAGGCAGGTGCGGTTATGTCGCAGGGGCCATACCGCATTGCATTCCCCCGAAAGGATCATCAAGACTGTAATGATGTCCTTAAATGCATGACAGAGCTGGACCTTCACCTAGACCTCCCTTGATGCAGAGGTGTGTCAGATGTCAGCAAGGACCCGATATCCTAAAGTTCCTCCACACGAGCTTGGTGAGGTACTACTATACAGATGTGAAATCTCCCCGCTACATGTAGTCATGGTAGATTTACATCTCAAGCTTCAAGTCACGGGGGAATCAAGTAGGACCCATCGATGTCTCGCTTGGCAGGATTTTAGCCTTTGACAACCAATCTATCTCGAAGCTTTCTTTTCAATATGCACAATACAAGAGGTTATAAACACATCATCATAATGCTTGCAAGAGAAAGGAAAGAAAAAGCAATGAAAGAATACAAGTTTTCATGAAACGAAATGCTTGAGATCATCTCCACTCCAAGTATGTGATAGCTCTTGTCCTTCTTAAGTATGGAGACGATAAGCACCATTCTTGGGTACTTCTTCGATAATAAATGGCCCTGTCCAGTTTGGATTGAGCTCTTCGACCAAGCCATACCTTGCAGCTGCATCCATCTTCTTGAGGATAAGATCTCCAACAACAAACTCTTTGACTCTAATATTCTTGTCAAAATACTTGGTCATTCTTCTTTTTATCTCCTCTTACCTAATTGTTGTTGAATCTCTCAACTCTTGAATGAGGTCGAGGTTGCATTTTAGCTCCTCATCATTTTCTTCCATCCAAGTATGTTGATTTTGCTGAGATGATATCACCCTTGGACTCCTCACTTCAAACTCAACTAGAATAATATCTTCTGAGACATAAAATAACTTGGAAGTAGTCTCTCCAGTTGCTGAGGTTGGAGTTGTCCTCAAAGCTCATAGCACCGAAGTTAATTGTTCTGCTCAATTGCCTCTGATATTCTCTACTTTCATCTTCAAGAGATTTATTATCAACTTATTGGTAGCCTCCACTTGCCCGTTACTTCTAGGATGATGTAAAAAAGTGAACCATAGCTCAGTGCCAATTTGATCACAGAAATTTATCAAACTGGAGTTGTTGAATTGGGGAACTGATAAGTAATATAATATACGTATTTTTAGTACAGTTATTAGTATAATTTTAATTAATATTGTAAATTTTCTATGTAAATTAATGAATAAATTGCTTGTTTTATTATTTTTGTTACTAACTTTGCTTTATTTTTGTTTTTGCATATTTTGGCAATTTTTGTCAAGTCACGCCCGTGACCAAAGGGCGTATAATTTTAAATGCCAACTTCTCAATCTGCGTTCGACGAAAGGCAAGCTACGTTCGACGAAAATCGAGCTGTTCGACGAAAGCTCTCCAAGCTGCGTTCGACGAAAGCTCTCCAAGTTGCGTTCGACGAAGCTCTCCAAGCTGCGTTCGACGAAAGCTCTCTGTCCTGCGTTCGACGAAAGTGCTCTATCCTGCGTTCGACGAAAGTGCTCTGCCCTGCGTTCGACGAAAGTGCTCTGCCTTGCGTTCGATGAAAGCGCTCTGCCCTGCGTTCGGCGAAGGCGCTCTGCATTCAACGAACTCTCTCCGTCTCAGCGTTCGACAAACGGCGCTCTGCGTTCGACAGACTCTCTATCCAAGCATTCGACGAATCCTCCGCAAGCCCCAAAGTCACGCCCATGCTGCTGATAAACTGCCCACTGTCACGGCCGTGACACTGCAGGTCACGCCCGTGTGCAGCCATGTTTGATGGCCAAACCTTCCAGAAGATGGCGGATGCGACCCCTAAATCACGCGCAAATGTCACACCCTAAGTCACGGCCGTGACATCCAAGTCACGCCCGTGACCTAGGGCGTGTAAAAATAAAAATTTGCCTATAAATAGAGGGGCTCGGCTGGAGTAATTTTCATCCAAATTTTGAGTGTTTGTAATGTTATTTTGAGTTCTTTTGAGTGTATGTGAGTTTTTCTTTATGCAATTTAGTTTATGTTCGTTTGTAATTTTCGCCTTTTACAAATAAAATGTTGTTTTTCTCATTTGGATCATCTTCCTTTTTATTTATGTTAGTGTGTGTGTGTGTGTTTGTATGAGAATAGTTTTATTGCTTTCATAACTTAGTTTATTGCTTTCATAATTTAGGTTTATTGCTTTCTTAAAAATAGTTTATTGCTTTCTTTAACGCTTTATTTATCGCTTTCGTTTAAACACTTTCTTTCGATTCAGTCTTTTTATTACAAGTAGAGTGTGTGAGTTTATGAGATAGCGTTTTTCTTTTTTGTAACTTAGCTTTATTTCAGTCCTTATATAACTGCTATATACCACCCCCATCTTGAATAAGAGGCTAATTTCCTTTAGCACTTATTTAAGTCGGTTGGGACGGATATTATTTCTGCACCTTTATAAGTCTTTTCATTTCTATACCACCCCCATCTTGAATAAGAGGCTAATTTCCTTTAGCGCTTGTTTAAGATGGTTGGGACGGATACTATTACTGCTTTTATATAAGTCTTTTTATTTCTCTTTTTATCCGCTTATATCCACTTAAATTATTAAACATGTATTTTCTTAATCATGCCGTCTCCATTCCGATGAGTGGCTAATTTCCTTTAGCGCATGATGTCGAAGAGCATTGAGACACAAAAATTATTTTTCTAAAAATTAAAACATATATTTCTACAATAATTAATGCTCAAGGTTTACCTGAAAATAACGTTGAGAGGAGCCACATAATCGATGTGTGGTTTTCATTTTCGTCTCCATACACTAGTTAGCCGAGAGGCTCGTGCGTACGGACTGATCGCTCAGGGGTAAAGAGAAGTGCGCTCTACCCTCGAGAGAGGATGAGGTAAGTCTCCCGAATTGGAAGTAAAAACCCAATAGCGGGGTTCACAACATAAAGCGAGTATTAAGAAGATTCGATGGTCGAAAATTCATAATCTCAGGTGGGCTTACCCTCAAGAGAGGAGCGTTCATAATTTTGGAACCTCCACGGCAAAGCCATTTTAATGTTTTGAAAAGTCATCACTTTTACTTCTAAAAAAGACTATTTTCGTCTCAAGGTAATTCGACATCGGGCACTATTATTATCATCGTTTAGAACTCTAGTTATACGCTTATTATCGTTTTCTTTTAAAAACCCACACTAAAAACTTATTCTGATAAAATAATAGTTCGTTCCTCAAAGTAGCTTAATCAACACGATCCGCGGAAATATACGACCTCGATATTTTCTAAAACAAAATATCCATTATTACTCACGATAAGGTATACTTGCCTTTATTATATGATTAATTTGGATTAAAAAGTTAAACAACAGCTTTTCAAACCAATTTAGTGCAAAACTCTCCTTTGCTATTTTAAAAATCAATAGAATTCGACGTTGTAGCCGGGTGTAATTGTCAATATTTCGAAAGCAGAAAAAGACCGTTACTTCTATCTTTCGATAGGATAACGGTTAATTTCTCAAAGTAGGAATACTTGCAAGATTCTTCGAAAACATCTGTCTAATTCTAATCTCGTCAAATAAAGGTTAACCAAATAAAAGAAACAAGAAGCAATCCTAGTTTAAATCATCAAGTTTTTGGCGCCGTTGTCGGGGACAATTAGTGTTGTTATTTGAAACAAGGAATTACTATTACTTTTATCATATATATTAAAAATATAAAAAAAATATATATATATATATCTACAAAAAATAAAAATAAAATAAAAAATTATTACAAAAAAGAAAAAAATATATATCATTTTTATTATTAGTATATGACCCGAGGAAACTCCTCGGACGATTCGAATATCCCTTTTGACCCCGAAATCGAGCGCACACTTCACGAGTGCCTCCGACTTCGCGATCAAAACTTACTCAAATTTCCCGAAGAGTCTGTCGGAGATACTTACATTGAACCTATGGCCGATCAAATTCCAGATGTGGCCCCGCCACGTACCATGGCATATTATGCCAGGCCAAATCTGGAAGATACCAGATCGAGTATAACGCGCCCAGCAGTGGCTAATAATAATTTTGAAATAAAATCGAGCATCATTCAAATGTTACAACAGTCAGTCCAATTTGACGGTTTGCCAGATGAGGATCCAAACTTACATCTTTCTAACTTTGTAGAAATATGCGATACATTTAAAATTAATGGCGTTACTGACGATGCCATTCGTTTACGCTTATTTCCATTTTCACTGCGGACGAAGGCAAAAGCGTGGTTAACTTCTCTTCCCAGAGGATCCGTAACCACGTGGGCCCAATTGACGGAACACATTTTAACAAAATATTTCCCCCCGTCAAAGACCGCTAAGTTACGTACGGATATCGCCTCTTTCATTCAATACGATTCTGAGTCTCTCTATGAGACTTGGGAGCGTTTTAAAGAGTTCCTGCGTAGATGTCCTCATCATGCGCTGTCGTCCTGGCTGCAGGTCCAGACGTTTTATAATGGCCTAAATTTTCCACGCGACAGATGATCGATGCAGCCGCCGGGGGAATGTTAAACAACAAAACCCCGGAGGCTGCCCAAGCTCTGTTCGAGGAAATGGCCATGAACGCCTATCAATGGAATGCGCCTAGATCACTCCCTACTAAACCAACTGGGATATATGAAGTGGATGCCACTTCTCACTTAGACTCTCAAGTCGAAAGGTTAAGTAAGAAAGTGGCAGAGATGACTGCTTCCTCCTCCACTCCCGCTTGGGTTCCTAATAATAATAATAATACTTTTGTCGAAGAAACCGTAGATTACCTAGGCAAACCAGTTAGGCCCCCCTTCAACCTTAAGAACAATCCATATAGTAATAATTATAATCCGGGTTGGAGGAACCACCCAAATTTTTCCTGGAGTAATCCTAATAATGCTCAGAGGCCCCCAATTGTAAATCCGCAAGGATTTCCGCAAAGATTTCCAAATAGATTTCAGCCTCCATTTCCAAACCTTCTTCGCTCGAAGATATTTTCGCTAAATACGTTGCGTCCACCGAGTCAAATATCCGGAATAATACCGGATCGATTAAAAACTTGGAAAATCAGGTGGGACAGCTGGCAAAGATGGTCTCCGAGCGGCCATATGGAGCTCTGCCAGGGAACACGGAGCCAAACCCCCGAGAAAATGCCAACGCCATAAACCTTCGCAGCGGCAAGGAGGTAACCTCCCCAAAACGGGTTGAGCCCAAGGTACATGTTTCGACACCGACACCTCCACCCCCTCTCTCGATAGATAATACAACGAGTATTCCGACTGTGCCAAACGTTTTTAGCCGTCCCTTCCTTATCCCTCGAAAATAAACAACGAGCGGAAGGACGAGCATTATAAAAAATTTCTACAAATTTTAAAACAAATCCATATAAATGTTCCTTTCTGCGAGGCACTCTCCCAAATGCTGAAATACACGAAATATCTTAAGGAGTTGCTTTCTAATAAAAAGTGACTCGAAGATGTTTCGCGTGTTTCCCTTAACGCGGAATGCTCGGCTGTCCTCCTTAACAAATTGCCGCCAAAACTGAATGACCCGGGACGATTCTCCATCCCATGCCTCTTTGGCAATATGTTAATAAAGTATGCTCTAGCGGACTTGGGAGCTAGCATCAACTTGATGCCTTTCTCCCTTTCCAAAAAACTTGATTTGGGCATCCCAAGCCCGACTAAGATGAGCATCCAACTCGCGGATCGCTCGGTAATGTACCCGATAGGGGTAGTGGAGGATGTTCTGGTCAAGGTCGACAAGTTTATCTTCCCGGTAGACTTTGTCATCCTGGACATAGAGGAGGACGCTGAGGTGCCTATCATTCTCGGTCGCCCGTTCCTCGCAACCTCCTCCGCGTTAATCGATGTTAGTAACGGTCGCCTCCTCCTTCGGGTTGGAGACGATGAAGTTACTTTGTATATCAACCCCTCCATGCGGAACTCACTATCGAATGATGATTCCTGCTTTAATTCTGAATCCGCGTTTGAGGATGAGTGTTCTTCTCTTTCGGAATTGTTATCTTTAATAATAAATGATTCGGATCTGGCAAATCAACCTCCTTTAGATGAATTGCCGCCAGAATCGCCCCTTGAGCCTTTCGATTCGAAAGAGTTAAAAATCTCCACATCTTATGAAGAACCTCCGGTCTTGGAGCTTAAGCAACTCCCCGACCATTTAAAATATGCTTTTCTAGCCGCGAACTTAAAACTTCCGGTTATAATATCATCTACTTTAACCGATTCGGAAACATTCAAATTGGTTGAGGTTTTGTCTAAACATCGCCGTGCAATTGCATGGCAAATTTCTGTTATCAGGGGAATTAACCCCTCATTCTGCTCCCACAAAATTTTTCTCGAAGAAAACCCCCCGCAAAACTATTCAGCCTCAACGACGACTTAACCCGAATATGCGGGAAGTCGTTAAAACTAAAATTATTAAACTCCTCGATGCGGGGATTATCTATCCTATATTCGACAGTACATGGGTAAGCCCCGTTCAAGTCGTCCCTAAAAAAGGCGGTATAACGGTCGTGGCAAACACGAATAATGAATTAATCCCAACTCGTACTGTTACGGGTTGGAGGGTGTGCATCGATTACAGAAAACTAAATGATGTCACCAGAAAAGACCACTTCCCGTTGCCGTTTATTGATCAAATCCTAGAGCATCTCTCTGGTCATCCTTTCTTCCAAGGGGATGGAGGTCGATAAGGCCAAAGTCGCTATAATTGAACAACTTCCTATTCCTTCGAACATAAAATCTATTCGATGTTTTCTTGGCCACGCAGGTTTTTATCGGCGATTCATTCAAGATTTTTCAAAAATAACCAAACCGCTAACTCACCTCCTGGAAAAGGATTCCCCATTTATTTTTGACACGGCCTGCGTAGAGGCATTTAATTTTATAAAAAAGCAACATATCAATTCTCCAATTCTGGTGGCGCTAGATTGGTCCCTTCCGTTCGAGATTATGTGCGACGCGAGCGATATCACGGTAGGAGCCGTCTTAGGCCAACGCGTAAATAAATATTTCCATCCAATATATTATGCTTCTCGCACACTCAATGCCGCACAGGCTAACTATACAACAACGGAAAAGGAACTTTTTGCTGTCATCTTTGCTTTTGATAAATTTAGGCCTTACGTAACACTTTCATACGTAATCGTTTTCACTGATCACTCCGGCCTAAATTATCTTTTGACCAAAGTTGATGTCAATCCCCGCTTGCTTCGATGGATCCTCCTTTTACAGGAATTTGACTTAGAGATCCGGGATAAGACGGGGGCTGAAAATTTCGCAGCCGACCACCTCTCACGTTTAGAACAACCCTTCTCGGAAGCGCTCGTCGAACCCGAAATAGACGATCGATTTCCTGAAGAGGGCCTTTTAATTTTAAATAATATAAAAACTTCTTCCACCCCTTGGTTCGCAGATTATGCGAACTATCTAGTCGCACGGGTCCTTCCAAAAGATTTTTCGACTCAGCAAAAGAAGAAATTCTTTTCTGATTTGAAAAACTACTTTTAGGAGGACCCCTTTCTCTTTCGAGTATGCGCAGACCAAGTAGTGCGAAGATGTGTTTTAAGCGAGGAGGGTGCGCAAATTTTGCGACACTGCCACGAGGGGCCGGATGGAGGGCATTATCAAGCCAACCGGACCGCACGGAAAGCATTAGAGGCGGGCTTTTATTGGCCCACTCTCTTTAAGGATGCTCACACTTTTGTGAGTAAATGCAATAGCTGACAACGGTTGGGTAACATCTCTCGTTGTGATGAGATGCCCCAACACCTCTTTCTCGAGTGCGAAATCTTCAATCTGTGGGGCATAGATTTTGTAGGCCCCCTACCTTCTTCTTTTAATAATCACTATATTTTAGTGGCGGTCGACTACATCTCTAGGTGGGCGGAAGCGCAAGCTCTACCCACCAATGATGCATGAGTCGTCGTCCATCTTTTAAAAAAATTATTTTCTCGCTTTGGCACGCCCCGTGCAATAGTAAGTGATAGGGGTACGCACTTCTGCAACGCCGAGTTTTCAAAAAATTTATCTAAGTACGGCGTCACGCATAAGCTCGCCGCCGCCTATCACCCCCAATCAAGCGGCCAAGTAGAGGTAGTAAATCGCGAGATTAAAGGCATTTTGGAGAAAACCGTTTCTTTAAATAGGAAAGATTGGTCCATCAAACTCGACGACGCGTTGTGGGCACGCTATCGGTCGTACGCCCTATCGATTAGTTTACGGCAAAGCATGCCATTTACCTGTAGAGTTAGAGCACCGCGCTTTTTGGGCCTTAAAATTTTTAAATCTCGATTCGAACTTAGCCTCCAAGAATAGGAAATTCCAACTAAATGAACTCAATGAATGGCGTGCAAACGCTTATGAGAGTAATAAATTCTATAAGGAGCGTTCTAAGTTTTACCATGATCGCAAAATAAAATTTCCCAAAACATTTGCGTCGGGCGATCTTGTCCATCTTTATAATTCACGCTTTCATCTTTTTCTGGGTAAGTTGAAATCCGGATGGTCCGGCCCCTTTAAGGTTAAAGAGGTTTGGCCGTATGGAACCGTTCTTATCTCTCACCCCGAAAGAGGCGAATTTAAAGTCAACGGTCATCGTTTAAAACCTTATCTTGCGGGCGATCCGTTGGATGAAAATACCGAATCCTTAACCCTCCCCAACATATAATATCACCACGCCAAATGCGTCAAGCTATGCGATGGTAAACAAAGCGCTCGTGGGACGCACCCCATATTTATCTAATATTTTATTATGCTTTGTTCTTTTCATATGTTTTTGTAGGGTTTCTTACGGCCCCGCCAGCTTAAATTTAGGGAAGCCTTTTTGCTCCCTCTTTCCTTTTGTATATATTGCACTTTTATTTTCTCTTCTTCATACTTACATTACAACATTGAGGCAATGTTGGGTTTTAAGTATGGGGGTGTTTTACTGTCTTCATTTAAACAAAAACTACAAAAAAAATTTGAAAAGGAACAAAACTATAAAAAAACAAAAAAAAAATTTGTTTTATTCTGCATTTTGCTTACTTTTGTAAATATAAGCTTAAACAAAACTACAAAAAAAATCACAAAAATTTTCAAAAAACCTGTTTTTTTCCTTTTTTTACTTTGTCATAGTACAAAAATAAAACAAATTCCAAAAAAATTGCAAAACCCAAAAACATTTCAAAAAAATGTTTATATAACTATATAGTAGTTGAAAAAAAAAACAAAATCCAAAAACAAAAAATAAACCCAACTTTACTTTTATTCTTAAAAGCATTTAGTTTCGAGAGTATATGTTTGTGGATTTTCATAATTGCTAGTTTTACTATTTGTTTGTTTATCTAAGATCGATAGATTTAAACATACGGGGTTAAGTTTTAAAGAATATCTTGTGTTTTTAATTTAAATAGAGGCTTTGTTTTCAAGCACTACTTCTACTAGCTAAAATAGAGACATGTGTTTTATGTTGGCAAAACAACTTTAGACCCCAATTATCCCTACTTTATGTCTCTAGAAATCTAGGAATTTTCAAATTACCAAGGTTGCTCTCAAACCTTTTTTTATTATTTCTAAGAATTTTTTCTCGCAAACCCCTTTGTATACATGGCAAGAAAAATAAAAGAAGAAAAAGATCATATGTCAATGGGAATAAGAATTCGTTCCGTAAACATAGGCACCCGATAAAAATTTTAAATGATCTTATGTCAATGGGAATAAGATTTCGTTCAGTAAACATAAGCATTTGGTTATTAAAGCAAAAGAAAAAAGGAACAGTTTTCCCCCGTATATCACGGTGAGCACCGAAGAAAACTAAAAAGGAAAGGTGGAAAGATACAAACCACCACTCCTAATTCAAGTACTCTTCTTTTTGCCATAGCTTTTTACCCCCCCCCCCCCCCCCCCTTTCCCTTAGCCGATTTACTGTTTCTGGACTTAATTCAAAAAATCCTTTGAGAGCATAATTAGTAAATTGCACATTTCCTTCACATTTCTTTAAACAAAGGTTATCATAATTTTGATCTAATCTCGTTTACTAATGATTGCAATTTTGTTTGTTATTTGGTTAATTAAGAAGTCTTTTGTCTAGGACATTTCTTTCTACTTAAATCATTTGCATAATTTAGGACTTAACTCTTATTACTCTGAATTTTTATTTTTCAGTCTCATATGATTAAAATAAAGCGATAGCTAAAAATTAGAACTTATGTTAATCCCGTATAGATCTCTCTTACTTTTGCTCTGGAATAGCAAAAGCTTAAGTATGGGGGTATTTGATAAGTAATAAAATATACGTATTTTTAGTATAGTTATTAGTATAATTTTAATTAATATTGTAAATTTTCTATGTAAATTAATGAATAAATTGCTTGTTTTATTATTTTTGTTACTAACTTAGCTTTATTTTTGTTTTTGCTGATTTTGGCAATTTTTGTCAAGTCACGCCCCAAGTCACGCCCGTGACACCAAGTCACGCCCGTGACCCAAGGGCGTGTAATTTGAAACGCCAACTTCTCAATCTGCGTTCGACGAAAGGCAAGCTATGTTCGGCGAAAATTGAGCTGCGTTCGACGAAAGCTCCCCAAGCTGCGTTCGACGAAAGCTCTCCAAGCTGCGTTCGACGAAGCTCTCCAAGCTGCGTTCGACGAAAGCTCTATGTCCTACATTCGACAAAAGTGCTCTGTCCTGCGTTCGACGAAAGTGCTCTGTCCTGCGTTCGACGAAAGTGCTCTGCCCTGCGTTCGACAAAAGTGCTCTGCCCTGCGTTCGACAAAAGCGCTCTGCCCTGCGTTCGACAAAGGCGCTCTGCGTTCGACGAACTCTCTCCATCTCAGTGTTCGTCGAACGGCACTCTGCGTTCGACGAACTCTCTATCCAAGCGTTCGACGAATCCTCCGCCAGCCCCAAAGGCACGCTCATGTTGCTGATAAACTGCCGTCCACTGTCACGATCGTGACACTGCAGGTCACGCCCGTGTGCAGCCATGTTTGATGGCCAAACCTTCCAGAAGACGGCGGATGCGACCCGTAAAGAACGCGCAAATGTCACGCCCTAAGTCACGGCCGTGACATCCAAGTCACGCCCGTGACCTAGGGCGTGTATAAATAAAAATTTGCCTATAAATAGAGGGGCTCGGCTGGAGTAATTTTCATCCAAATTTTGAGTGTTTGTAATGTTATTTTGAGTTCTTTTGAGTGGATGTGTGTTTTTCTTTATGAAATTTAGTTTATGTTCGTTTGTAATTTTCGCCTTTTAGAAATAAAATGTTGTTTTTCTCATTTGGATCATCTTCCTTTTTATTTATGTTAGTGTGTGTGTGTGTGTATGAGAATAGTTTTATTGCTTTCATAACTTAGTTTATTGCTTTCATAATTTAGGTTTATTGCTTTCTTAAAAATAGTTTTTTGCTTTCTTTAACGCTTTATTTATCGCTTTCGTTTAAACGCTTTCTTTCGATTCAGTCTTTTTATTACAAGTAGAGTGTGTGAGTTTAGTGTTTTTCTTTTTTGTAACTTAGCTTTATTTCAGTCCTTATATAACTGCTATATACCACCCCTATCTTGAATAAGAGGCTAATTTCCTTTAGCACTTATTTAAGTCGGTTGGGACGGATATTATTTTTGCACCTTTATAAGTCTTTTCATTTCTATACCACCCCCATCTTGAATTAGAGGCTAATTTCCTTTAGCGCTCATTTAAGACGGTTGGGACGGATACTATTACTGCTTTTATATAAGTCTTTTTATTTCTCTTTTTATCTGCTTATATCAGCATAAATTATTAAACATGTATTTTCTTAATCATGTCATCTCCATTCCGATGAGTGGCTAATTTCCTTTAGCGCACGATGTCGAAGAGCATTGAGACACAAAAATAGTTTTTCTAAAAATTAAAACATCTCTTTCAAAGATAATTAACGCTTAAGGTTTACCCGAGAATAACGTTGAGTGGAGCCACATAATCGATGTGTGGTTTTCATTTCTGTCTCCGTACACTAGTTAGCCGAGAGGCTCGTGCGTACGGACTAATCGCTCACGGGTAAAGATAAGTGCGCTCTACCCTCGAGAGAGGATGAGGTAAGTCTCCCGAATTGGAAGTAAAAACCCAATAGCCGGGTTCACAACATAAAGCGAGTATTAAGAAGATTCGATGGTCGAAAATTCATAATCTCAGGTGGGCGTACCCTCGATAGAGGAGCGTTCAAAATTATGGAACCTCCACGGCCAAGCCGTTTTAATGTTTTGAAAAGTCATCACTTTTACTTCTAAAATAACTATTTTCGTCTCAAGGTAATTCGACATCGGGCGATATTATTATCATCGTTTAGAACTCTAGTTATACGCTTATTATCGTTTTCTTTTAAAAACCCACACTAAAAACTTATTCCGATAAAATAGTAGTTCGTTCTTCAAAGTAGCTTAATCAACACGATCCGCAGAAATATACGACCTCAATATTTTCTAAAACAAAATATCCTGTATTACTCATGATAAGGTATACTTGCCTTTAATATATGATTAATTTGGATTAAAAAATTAAACAACTGCTTTTCAAACCAATTTAGTGCAAAACTCTCCTTTGCTATTTTAAAAATCAATAGAATTCAGCATTGTAGCCGGGGTGTAATTGTCAATATTTCGAAAGCAGAAAAAGACCGTTACTTCTATCTTTCGATAGGATAACGGTTAATTTCTCAAAGTAGGAATACTTGCAAGACTCTTCGAAAATATCTGTCTAATTCTAATCTCGTCAAATAAAGGTTAACCAAACAAAAGAAACAAGAAGCAATCCGAATTTAAATCATCAGGAACATTATCTATGATGATTGCCATGGGAATTCCATGCTTGTATACTATCTCTCCCCAGATGAAGTTCTTCATAATTTGGGTAGTGGTTTTTGCTAACGCCTTTGCCTCGATCCACTTGCTGAAATAATCGATCATAACCAAAACAAAATGACGTTGGCCGCTTGCTAGAAGAAAAGGCCCAATCAAATCCATCCCCCAAACTATAAATGGCCATGGAGTTTCTATTGAGCTAAGTTGTTGAGTTGGATGGTACCGAAGGGGGGGGGGGGGGGGATTTTGACATTGGACACGCCTATTTGAAAACTTCTCTGCATCTTTCCTCATTTGGGGCCAAAAGTAGCCTTGTCTTAGAATCCTCTTCTCTAAAGTTCTAGCTCATGAATGACTGCCACATTCTACAGAATGAACCTCCCGAAGAACAACTGGAATTTCATCCTCAGAAACACACCTTGCCAATGGTGAGAGAAAAGTTTTCCTATAGATCACTCCTACAACAAGGTAATAATGGACTGCCTTTAGTTTAAATCTTTTCCTATCCTTTACCATTGGATGAAACTCCCCAGTTGAGAGGTAGGGAATGAAAGGATCCATCCAAGATGGTTTTTGATCTACTTGCATAACATCTCCCTCCTCGATAGTTGGATGAAATAACTTTGAGGTGGTTCCTCCCAAAAGGAGACCAAACTTATCTAACTCATATGCTTCCACATTCTCCTCTCTTGGAATGTGCTGGATGGTGAAGATCTTGAACTTTCCTATCTCAACCTTCACTAGAGCTTGGTATTGTTTCAAAATGTGATATTTAGTCTCGAAAGTTTCGTTCACTTGAGATGTCATTACCAAAGAGTTAGTTTTGACTTGGACATCTTCAATCCCTAGCTCTCTTGCAAATCTAAGACCAGCGAATAGGGCTTCGTACTCCACTTGATTGTTCATTGTTGGAAAGTAAAACTTCACTACTTGATCTAATCTAACCCCATTTGGGTTAATTAAAATAACTCCATCTCCAGATGAATTTCTCCCAGAAGCTCCATCGATGAAGATTGTCCAAGCAAGAGGTGTTCCTACCTCTTTCTCTTAGCCAACTCCTTTAGCATTGATCATGAAGTTCGCTAACATATATGCTTGAATCGTCATTCTAGGGATGTAAGAGATATCGAACACACTGAGTTCTATCGCCCGCTTGGCCAATCTTCCTGAGTGTTCTGGCTTTTCCAACACACTTTTTAATGGGAGATCGATGACAACCTAAATCGAATAAGCATGGAAATAGGGTCTTAGCTTTCATGCTGAAGTCACGAGCATTAAGGCCAGCTTCTCAATGATCGTATACCAGATTTTCGCATCCTTCATAATCTTGCTCACATAGTATGCCGGAAGCAGCCTCTTCTTCTCTTCCCTGACTAGCACTGAGTAGATGGCATCCGAGCCAACTCCAAGATACAAGAACAAATCTTCTCCTTCTCTAGGGCTTTGGAGCAAAGGAGTTGGCGTTAGATGCTTCTTAAGCTGATTGAAAGCTTCATCACACTCTCTGGTCCATTCAAATTTAGCTCCTCCACGGAGAGTCTTGAAGAAAGGAGCACTTTTATCTCCTAAGCGAGAGACAAAATGACTAAATCCTGCCATCCTCCCTCCTAGTTGCTGAACTTCCTTGGAGAACTTGGGAGGTGACATTTCTAAAATGTCCTTCACACTATCAGGATTCAGTTCCAACCCCTCCGGAGTGAGGAGATGGCCGAGAAACTTTCCTTTGCTAGCTCCGAAGACATATTTCAATGGATTTAATCTCATATTGAAGGTCGAAATGTTTTAACAAGATCATTAAGATGAGATGAGAAGGATTTGCATTTTATCAAGAGGTCATCGACTTAGACCTCTAGATTTCTTCCTTTTTGGCTTTTAAAAATGACGTCCATCATTTTTTGATAGTTTGCAACAACGTTCTTTAGCCTGAAAGACTTTACGAGATATTAGAAACAACCATCATTCATGATGAATGAAGTGTGAGGAATATCAAGTTTATACATTCTAATTTGGTGATAACCAGAGAATGCATCTAATAACTCATATACGAATACCAAACCACAGAATCAACTAAAGAATCTATCTGAGGCAAGGGGTAGCAATCTTTTGGGCAAGCTTTATTAAGTTTTGTAAAATCAACACGCATTCGCCATTTATCACCAGCCTTCTTAATCATTACAACATTTGATACCTAATCAGGGTATTGAATTTCTTGGATGAATTTGGCCATGATGAGTTTCTCCACCTCCTCTCTGATGGGTTGAGCTAGGGTCACCGCCACCACCCTCTTCTTTTGCTTGATCGGGATGAAACTAGGGTCAATATTGAGGTGGTGGCAGGCAATATCCGGATCAACTCCTAGCAAGTCATCCGCTGACCAGGAAAATACATCCAGGTTCTTCAGAAGGCAGGAGATAAGCTGACTCTTGTCAGCTTTAGGTAGCTCACCATTGATTGAGAGCTTCTTGCTCTCATCTCCTTGGCTAATCGGAATAGCTTGAGTCGCTTGGGAAGGTTCCAAGAGAACTCCGTCTCTAACTTCTTCTTCTGTGATCTCTTTCGCAGCTTCAGCTAGATTGGAGACTTGAGGAGTTGAAGAGGTCTCAGCTACCTGAGGAGGAAAGGATTCTGTCACATTGACCATCTTGACATAGCATTCTCGGGCTTTCTTCGGATCATTCTTGATCCAGTACTATTTGTCATTCAAGGCAAACTTCACGGCCAGGTGGTAGGTAGAGACCATCGCTTGATATTCATTCAAGATCGGCCTTTCAAAGATTGTGTTTTAGCTACTCAAAGATTCAATGTCTATGAACTTGACAAGCATGGTTATTCCTCCATGAGTCACCGAGAGGGTGACATTTCCGTCTACCTCCTTTTTCTCCCCAGAGAAGCCATAGTGTGGGCCTTTGATGGAAAGAAGAGTCTTTCCAGTCTTCAGGGCCTCAAAAGCTGGCTTGAAAAGAAGATTGATGGAGCTTCCAGTATCGATCAGGATATTTTCAATGGTATAATTTTTGATGACCGCCTCAATAATGACTGCATCATTGAAGGAGTTGGCGGTCGGAGGAAGATCCTCTTTCCCAAAGGTAACTGCCCCTTGGACCAGAGCAGAAGATGAGGTAGCGGAGATCTCTGACCTAAAAACCCTTGCGAGACTGGCCTTCTTTGAGGACTCCAGGCCTACTCCTCCATGGATGCATAAGAGGTAGCCTAGGGCACCCTCATCGTTCACATCTACGCACTCGCCTGGGTATCCCACATTGCCGAGATGGCCAACGTCATCTACTTCTTCACACTCCCAATGGACCTCTGCTACCTCCTTGCTCTTGGAGGTCGAAGCCTTTGAGTGATCACCCTTCTGGACCAGCTCTTGTAATTTCCCTTCTTTCAAGAGCCTCTCCACCATCAAGCAGAGAGCTTTGCAGTTCTCAGTTAGATGACCTCTATCTATGTGAAACTCACAGTACAAGGAGAGATTTCTGTTCTTTGGATCAGACTGCAGAGGGGCAGGCCTCTTGAAGAAAGGTTGCTTTTGCAGAATTTGAACTACCTCGCTCATTGAAACATTGAGCTCGGAGAATGACTCTTGAGAGTCATTAAAGGCAGGTTTAGAAGAAGGCAGAAGAGGTGGCTGGACAAAAAAACTTGAAGGACGGGTATCTGTTGCGGCGTTGGAGTGACTGGAGCTGGCAGCAGAGGCAGATTAGACTGAAACTGCTAGTACCCCTGGTATGGACAGTGGTGGCGGAAGTTCCTTCCTCTCTGAGCTGGATGTTGGAACTCTTGTCGTGGAGGCTTTGTTGATGGAGGAGCCGGAGGGAAACCTACAGAGCCTTTCTGGACGGCATTGCTTGTTAAATTGGAAACATATGTGGGCTTGTTGATCTCCCCTTCTATGAATCTATTTGCGAACGTTTATCAGCTCTTGATAAGAGCTCGGCGCCCTGGTGGTGACCTTAAACTTGAGTGGTCCTTCCTATAGGCCATTGATCAGGTCCACCATATAAAGTGAGGGATCTACATTCCTGATCCCATGGATTTCTCTTTGAAAACGATCAATAAAGCGAGTTGTAGTCTCGCTTTCACCTTGCTTGATCTTGAAGAGGGTTCCAAGGCAACTCTTCCTCTTCTTCGAGGTGGCAAACCTCAAAAGAAGTTCTTGCTTCAGGATAGTGAAGCAAGAGATGGACCAGGGGAGGTAGTTTATAAAACCACTCCCTTGTCTGCCCATCTAAAGAGGTGATTAACAACTTACACCTCATCTCATCTGAGAGAGACCTTAGAGTGACTGCATACTAGAATGCCTGAAGAAGAGAGATACGATCACTCTCTCAGGTGAACATTGGCAATTTATGCTCTCTAAAGTCATGGGGAGTTGTCTCCCAATGGATTCTGTCAGAAAAAGGGGAAGGCTCCTCTACTTCAAAATCACCGGAAGGAGCGAGAGGGGTAGCAGCAGAAGCTGGAGGATCAACATAATCCTCTTGGAAATTCAGGGCTCGTGCTGGAGATCCCTGAGCTGCTCCCCTGAAGAAGGCTTGGCGAGCAATGAACTCCTCCCCTTAAGACCGCAGGGGAGAAGCGAGCTGAAGGGTCGCACAGTCGGGAACGTGACCATCGGCCAGAGGATCACGAGTCGCAACCTGGTCGGCTTGAGGCATCAACCTCTGGGAGAGCACAGACAACAACAGGTTCATGGATTCGAATTGTCGGGCGGTCTCCTGACGGTCTCAGGAGGCCTCTTGGTGAGCCTGGACGGCCTCTTGGCGAGCCTAGGCGGCCTCTCGACGAGCTTGCGCGAGACGGAGCTCGACGCGAAGCTCAAGGGATTCCAAGGAGGTCACTTCACCTGAAGGCTGACCGCTGGCGAACTGACTGGGAAGAATCTCACGTTCGGACAATCTTGCTTGTCTGCCGATTCACCTAAAACACTATAATCTGAAGGTCGTGTGTTCGTTCTGTTGGCACAAAAATTATACCTCCAAAACTCACACTAAAAAAGAAAAAGAGGGAAGACTACGGAGTGCAGGTTACTAGAGACGAAGGTTGCCAGAAGAGATCTCTGAGAGAAAAACTGCTTCGATTGCTGAAAGAAGGTTACAGGACTTGGGTCTAAAACAGGTAAGGGTGAGAGGTAAAAAAGTGACATAAAAGGAGACCCCTTGATCAGGTTGCAAGCTGGAGGCTCGAAGCAATAGTCCCTTTTCTAGTACCCTTACACCTCTATTTATAAATGCGGAGGCTACCCAAACGGGCAGATTCAAAAATTACGTGTTGCATGGGGTACAGGAGAATCGGGGCAGAGATAGAGGGTGCAAATAACAAATAGAAGAGAAACCTCAGAGCGCGCTGTCTTAGCGATCTCCCTAGAGCCTAGTCGCATGTGCCTAAAAAGAATTGTTGGAGATAAGATAGGCGGTCTGGGCGGTCTCTCAGAATTGAGGCCGTCGGAACTGACCATTCTGACCGGAAAAGAAAGTTCGCAGGCTTCCGGGCAAACAGATCTCATTAGCGCTCCAATCACATACTTCGGCAATTTTATCTTATTTAATAGATTATCGATCGAGGAGATGTGAACATATGCAGAGTACCGACTGAAGAAAATATAGTTGATTCACTAACAAAGCCTCTTGCGCAAAGGAAGCATGATGGTCAGGCTAGATCAATGGGTATTAGATACCTGAATGATCATCTTTAGTGGGAGCCTTGTGGATTGTGTATTTGTTGGTTGTTCATTCATATGATGAAATGTGATATGTATTATTTATTTCTTTTTACATTTATTGCAAGTTCTTTTGTTATGTGAATTTGTATCTATGTGATAGATTAATTAACCTAATAAATGTCCTTAGAATATTTGCTTTCATAGGAATTCAAGTGCGTGACGTGAATGTAAGGGCCTACGTTTATTTAAAGCATTATTCTTAAATGGTCCTTGGTCTAGGTATCATCTTAGAAATTAGGGCAAGGATGATACATCAAGACTGGTATGTGGGTTGACTGATAACCGATTGTCACAGGTCATGATTTGGGATATCAAGTCATCACATAGCTACTTGTTAGGAACCAGTTGTACTGGATAGACTCACTGTGTGACTGCTTTGTGGATTTTTATATGAATGTGTCACAAGTCGATCTCTAGTGACAATGGTGTTTATGGTTCTTTGACCTGAAGTCACATCATTCATCAAGTGAGTAAGGGCATAATTTGATACATCTAACGTCTTCCTTGAGAAAGGTTGATGATAAGGGTGGTTATTGGGTACGTGACGAATCATTTGGGTGTTTGTGTGTGGACATAAATGGAATTTGTCCTCATATCTGACCGGAGTTACATCCATGGGGCGCCTTGATGGAATGGTACTAAGAAATTCATGGTCATGCTTGGTTGAGTCAATATATGATATTGAGCTCACCAATTTCTTGAAGTCCATTATAGATCAAGAAACTAAGATTGAATTATTAAGAGGGTGACACGGTCCATGCCTCGAGTTCAATTTAGATGTAAGGGACAAAGGAATAAGACAGCACTAAAACATTGGTCACAATAGGTTCATTGAGTTATGAACTCTTGTATTACTTGGGTTGCAATGATACATTGCTAGATGTCACTCATTTCTTGTGAGAATATAATTGATACATTTTAGCTCAAGTGGGAGACTATTGGAGTTTTTATGATCTAGAAGTAATCAACGAGTTAGATTCACTGCTAACGTAATATGAGCTTATGGGGTTGAACATAATAACATATGAGAAATTGGTTATTTGATTGGAGTGGCTCAACTTATATGGGATATGAGTGAAGAGCCAAGTTTGGAATGACTGTGAAAGAACTTGTGTCGGTTAGACTCTATGTCGATATGGTGATATCGACTAGAGATCAAGACGACATAATGTATGTCGACTTGATAGTCTGCTGACAAAGAATATCTCGACTAGACAAAGTCAACTAAATGTCTCGTCGATATAATGTATATCAACTAAACATGTCGTCGATATAATGTATATCGACTGGATATTGTCGACTAGAGCTTTGGACTATTTAAACTGTATCGACTAGACATCTCGTCAATATAGTGTATATCGACTTGATGACTTATGATATCTGTCGACTAGAAAGTATGTCATATAGACTTCAACACGATATAATGTATATCGACTTGAATGTCTGCTGACAGAGACTATGTCGACTATACGTCAAGACGACATAGTGTATGTAGGCTAGACATCTCGGCGATATAGTGTATATCGACGAGACAGTGTCGACTAGAAAAAGACAGTTAGACATCTCATCGATATAGTGTATATTGACGAGATGTCTCGTCGATATAATGTATATCGACGAAACAGTGATGCCTAAACAGAGTAGGCTAGACATCTCATCAATATAGTGTATATCGACAAGATGTCACGTCGACACAGCCAAAGACAATTTATTCTCCTATTTTAAACCTTTAACCCAGTTCAGCTTTTCTTTGGGTAATTCCTGTTGTATCTGAACTCGATTCACTAGGTATTATATATAGAAATAATATTTAGTAAGGGTTAAGGTCTTATCATTCTCCTGAGCCCTCAAGAAAAGTTCTGTAGAGCGGCGACGATGAACCTGACTGCTTTCCCTTTTGTGAATCGGAAACCTAGCGGCAGTCCTCTCCTGGAAGTGAACCTAGCAGTTTGTAGAAATGAAGGCCTCGATTCTTACAGCCTGCTTTCGATTGTCGATGACAAGGTGTTTCTCCTATTAGTGTGGAAATCCTGTAAAGATGCAAACCTATTTCTGCGTAATCGGAACTCGAAAGACCTAGTCGCTATTTTTTAAAGCATCTTGATTGAGTTGTGACTCGATTCCGCACAGGTAATCTTTTATTGCATTTAATGCATTTATTTCTTGATCCATGGTTATCGCAAGATCCTATTATTTCTCTTTTGGGTATTCTGCTGCGCACATGTGATGTGTATACCCCTAAGGAAAACCCGACAGAGAATTGAGTAATACCTTCAGCAATTGAAAAACTGCATCTGTTGTTGGGAGTAGTGTGTGTTGAAGAAGTGTTGACCCTGACGTGGAAGCCCTACTTCATTTGTGACCAATTTTGTCATGCTCGTGTGGTTGGTGGGTCATCGCTGACGTTGTGAAGTCGCTATTGCAAATGGTTAGTGCATTGCAAAAATTGATAATTGAAATGACCATAGAAACAAATACAGGAAACAATATTTGTATTGAAGTTGGAGTTAATGGAAGATCTGGAGTGAAAGAAACCTGGAGGAAATGAAATGTAAAAGTTTCAGTATGCAAAGGGAGCCTTTGAAAAAGATGTTTTCCTTTTTGCAAAAGATGTTATTCTTCAAAACTGCAGATTCGTGTTCTTCTTCAAAGCTGAAGATTGGTGTTCTTCAAAGCCTAAACATGATGAAAGCAAATAATAAAGAAGAAAGAAGAGGAGATTGCAGTTGAAGGGATACAAAGAACAAAGAAGCAAGAAGAAAGAAGTATAAATCTTAACTGGGAACAAATAACAAAATTTAAAAAAAAAAGATCCGGGAAAGCGCAAGAGGTGAAGACAAAGATAAAGAGCGGTGCGACCCTATAATGAATCGCGATCGCGACGGGGCTCCACCCCTATTTGAATTACGGCGGTGATGGGTCACCGTCCCTATCTCTATCTCTAATTGCAGTCGCAAAGGGACTCCGCCCCTTATCACTAATCAATAATTTGCATTGCATCAAACATAACATAATTTCATACAAAAATACGCATACATAGTTATTGATTGTTCTTCAAGAAGATCAATTGTGACCTTTAATACGCAGCAAATTAGGAGAAAATTGTTGGTGACTGTCGATATATAGCGGTTTTATCCTACCTAGGACTGCTGGGAAAAAAATTGTAGATTTCTTGTAGCAACTGAAGAGCATCCATTATAAATATTTTGTCCAAAATTGTCCAAAAAAGATTATCATGAACATGAAATAAGACATCAAAATCATTAAGCATTGAAATTTTAGTGCAGCAACCAAATTTGTCGCATCAAGGATGAATAGATCAAAATTTTAAGTGTAGATAAAAAATTTTAGGATGAATAGAGAAGGCTTATGTCGCATCAAGGATACATGACTTTAATGTAGGAAGCAAATTTGGAAGTCTTCAAAAGTCCTGTGCGATGGTTGCAGAGCTTCGTCGAAAGCTTCCCCTGTGAATACTTTATTTCGTTATTCCCTTGAAAAACTATTCAAGTTTTTTTTCATAGGCAGATCACAATATTCTCAGCTTTCTTATGGTTCTTAGGCATAAATCCATCAAAAAAGAAATAAAAATCTATGATTACAAACCGTTGTAAGACAGTTGCAAAAGGAGGACAAAATGGATGATTTATTAAACTCATCGCTGTTCAGTGAGTTCTTTGAGGAAGTGTCCATCGAGAGGTTCTTTAATGCATGCAGAGATATATTTCTTTTTAAAGTGAGGTAGAGACATTGAAGCACAATAACATCGGCTCGGTGAGGGTTATGTACAACAATTAGAAGAGTATAGTTATGTCATGAATAGAAGAAGAAAATAAGAGAACTCTTGAATTTGCTCCAAAATAAGCATTTCATAAGTATTCTTCCTATTTCATCTAGCTGGAAAAATAAGCATCTCAGCATAGCTCCCCTTCTAAACCACAACAACCTCAATTTAAAAACTCAATTTTCACCTCCACGTAGTGATAAAAAAACCCTTCGATTTGGAGGTAAATGAGGAGGTAATAAGTATGCAAAATCTCTGCAAATAAATTACAATGGAATACATGCATAATTTTTCTGGTAAAAAAATTTTGATTTCAGCTTGTAATACGTATTCATATGGCAAGATAATTTTCTTGAAATTGTACCACATCAACCTTTTTAATCTCTTTTTTATCATGTCTCCTCCGTCTACCCTGCAAATAAGTTAACATCTCCTTCTTGAGAATTTGCACATAATTCATTAAAATCAAATCAATTAACACTTCATTTTGCTTTTTTATCATCATAAAGGCTTCCTTCAAAGCAAGCACAAATAAACTGTTGCAGTTTATCGACACAACTGTTGCAATTTATCATGTCCGACAAAACAATATGACATAGATAGAGCAATCCTAACTTTCACTAATTTTTTCCCAAAAAAATATAACTATAAAGACAATCATTATGACCGCCACCAAGAAAAAAACTAATTGTGCACATAAAAGTGGATGAGGATCGGGAGTGGTGTACAACCCTGTACTCGCCGAGTGGGCCCGCGAGACCCAAGGGGTCTTTTAAGTCATTGTTTTCTAGCAAGACCCGAGACAGTGAGAGAGGGGGAGCGGTGGAGGCGGAGGCCCCCTTAGCGGGGGGGAGGGGCGGACGTCCATCCCCCCTCGCGCCCAGCTCCCTTAGCGGGCGGGAGGGGCGGGAGGCTAGCCCCCATCTCGCCCAGCTCCCTTGGCAGGCGAGAGGGGTGAGCGGCCAGCCCCCCTCTCGCCCAGCTCCCTCAGCAGGCGAGAGGGGCAGACGGCCAACCCTCCTCTCGCCCAGCTCCCTCGGCAGGCGAGAGGGGCGGGCGGCCAGCCCCCCTCTCGCCCAGCTCCCTTAGCAGGCGAGAGCGGCGGGCGGCCAGCCCCCCTCTCACCCAGCTCCCTCAGCAGGCGAGAGGGGCGGGCGGCCAGCCCCCTCTCGCCCAGCTCCCTCAGCGGGCGAGAGGGGCGGGCGGCCAGCCCCCCTCTCGCCCAGCTCCCTCAGCGGACGAGAGGGGCGGGCGGCCAGCCCCCCTCTTGCCCAGCTCCCTTAGTAGGCGAGAGGGTCTGGCGGCCAGCCCCCATCTCGCCCAGCTCCCTCAGCGGGAAATAGAGGAGGGCGGCCAACCCCCCTCTCGGCCATCCCCAGGGGGAGGGGGTTGGTCTGCGTTTAGCGTCATGGAAAAGCGGGATTTGGCTGTTGGCAGGCCAAATCCGGGGGTATTTTCGTAATCTCGTAGGCCAAATTGTGGTTGTTAGCAGACCAAGTCCGAAAAACTATAAATAAGCCCAAGGGGGCACCATTTGGAGGGATCTCTTTTTTGGCTATCTCTCTCCCCAAGTCTCTTTAGTGGGTGAGGAGAGACTCCAAAGGTGCCCAAGCTTAGCATTAGCTTGGGAGGGGAAGCGCTCTAAGATCTTCCGGGTGTGTGGTGGGACCTCCTCGCTAAGACCTTGGCCTTGTTCCTAGTTCCTTAGCCTCTTGGCCTTGAGCTCTTCCTTGGGAGGAGTAAGTGTTGGTCACCCCTCAACTTGTTGAGGGCCCGAACTCCTCGAGAGACCAATTTATTGGTTTCAACATTATGGTGCGGTGAAAATGGAGAGTGACCAACACAAGAAAATTTCATGCTGAGGTCCATGTCTAGAGGTGGAGGAGGATCTGACCCAGGCCACTCGCAGCCCCCGGTGGCTGGAGTGACTTTGGAGATGTTTGAAAATTTCAAGAGGGAGGTGATGCAGACCTTGCAGGTAGCCTTCCCCACTCCCTCCCCAGCAAGTAGGTGAGAGCCCTCTAGGCCAGCAGCCCAGGAAGGATGTGCCAGTGGGGGGGGGGAGTGGGGAGGCATTCGGCCCCCACTTTCCCAGTCCCCTAGGAGGGGGCGAGTGGGGAGGTGTCAGGCCCCCACTAGCCCAGCCCCAAGGGGGCGAGTGGGGAGGTGCTAAGCCCCCACTTGCCTAGCCCCAAGGGGGCGAGTGGGGTGGAGTCATATCCCCATTCGCCCAGCCCCAAAGGGGGCGAGCAAGGGAAGTCCTTTGTGTGAGCTGATCCTCTCGGCCCCAGTTTCAGAGGGGTTCAGAGGGCTGGAGATGTCTTACTACTCCGACAAGGATGACCCAGTCATGCACCTGCAGTGGTTTGAGGACATAGTCTCCATCAGGCCCATGTCAGGTGATTTCAAGTGCCAACTCTTCGCAACCACTTTGAAGGAGAAGGCAAGGGATTGGTTCCACCAGCTCCCCGGGGGTCTATCTATGCCTTCGAAGACTTGCGTCGAGGTTTCCTGCTACGCTTCTCGACGTCAAGTAAGAGGAAGAGGGATGTCGAAGCACTCTTCATGATAAAGCAAGAGCCAAGGGAGTCATTGGCTCACTACATGGATAGGTTCCAGGAAGAGGTTTTACTTGTCCAAGAGGTGACAGGGTTCACCCTCCAGCTCGCCTTCATGGTGGGGCTGTGGGAGGGGTTCTTCAAGATGAGCTTAAGGTGGAATTCCCCCCTTTCCTTCGATGAATTGATAGATAGGGCGGCAGAAGAAATCAAAGGGGAGGAGGCCAACCCGGAGTTCGCACAAAGGTTGGTCAGGCTGAGTGAGATGGAGGCAAGGCATAGGGGGGAAGGTAGAGTCTCCCAAGAGGAAGTTCGACCAAGAAGAGGGCAACGTTCAGGGAGAGAGGCCCGACCCCCTAGTGTGGAGGCATGGACCGAAGGCACCCTCTCCACCACCTCAGCAAGTCATGGAAATTGGTGGAGGAAGAAGGAGGAGAGCCAAGAAGGCAGAAAGAAGAGGAAAAAGATGGGATATGGTTGAGTTACCCTACTGTGACTTTCACGAGGAGGAAGATCACGAGACGTCTGCCTGCCCTGAGTTCTTGAAAATGAGGGAGGCAAGGGGTCCGAGGCAGCAATAATAACCACGAAAGAGGTCAAGGAAGACCAGGCCCGGGAGTAGGAGACCAAGCTTTGGTTTCCGTACCAAGTTTTCTACCCTTAAGTCCATGTATTGCGATGTTTCATTCCAATGCTTTGTTTTTCACACATGTATTGTACTGACCAATGTAATGAAAGTTTTCTCAAGGTACTTATCCCCAATGCTGGCCCGCTGACCACGCTCCCATCTAGCTGGTAGTGCCGAGAACCGCTCGGTGGCCGGAGGTTCTCAAGGTACATAGCCCCGATGCTGGCCCGCTGACCAGACTCACACCTAGCTGGCAGGGCCAGGAATCGCTCAGTGGCAGGAATGTCTCAAGGTACTTATCCCCGATGCTAGCCCGCTGACCAAGCTCCCACCTAGCTGGCAGGGCCGAGAACCGCTCGGTGGCCGGAGGTTCTCAAGGTACTTAGCCCCAATGCTGGCCCGCTGACCGGGCTCCCACCTAGCTGGCAGGGCCAGGAACCGCTCGGTGGCAGGAAGGTCTCAAGTTACTTAGCCCCGATGCTGGCCCGCTGACCAGGCTCCCACCTAGCTGGTAGGGCTAGGAACCACTCGGTGGCAGGAAGGTCTCATGGTACTTAGCCCCGATGCTGGCCCGCTGACCAGGCTCCCACCTAGCTGGCAGGGCCGGGAACCGCTCGGTGGCAAGAAGGTCTCAAGGTACTTTGTCGGCAGGGTAGGAATCTTCAATACAAACTTTTCTGAGATATCAAAATATATTTTCTTATAAAATATTCTTAAACTTTGATAAATTTAATTAAGATCTAAAATTCCATAAAGCCCTTATTCACCCCCCCCCCCCCCCCCCCCTTTAAGGGCGTCGTAAGATCCAACAAACTGCTCGGTGGCAGGAAGGTCTCAAGGTACTTAGCCCCGATGTTGGCCCGCTGACCAGGCTCCCACCTAGCTAGCAGGGCAGGGAACTGCTCGGTGGACGGAGGTTCTCAAGGTACTTAGCCCCAATGCTGGCCCGCTGACCAGGCACCCACCTAGCTGGCAGGGCCGGGAACCGTGTTGGAGCCTATGTTCCGCATCTCTTAGTTTGAGAATAATAAATACCGTGTTGTATTTGATCTTATATTTTGTGTGTTTATAGTGTGCAGGTTTAATAGGAACTATAGATACATGAGTAGTTTGTTGATTGATGACGATTCTCTGAAAAGAGAACTAACGCTCGTGTCAGTTGCTAACGCCCGTGTTAACAACCGCTGAGAAGGAAACCACTGAGAAGGAAACCACTGAGAAGGAAACCGCTGAGAAGTAAACCGTCGAGAAGAAATGCTGGTCAACGAAACTGCGTTCGACAAAATCTGAAGGCGTTCGATAAAAGGAGGTTCCGTTCGACGAAATGATCTTGCGCTCGACAAAATTGTGCTTGACGAAATTGCGTTCGACGAAATCTGAAGGCGTTCGACGAAAGGAGGTTCCGTTCGACGAAATTGAGTTCGGCGACATTGCGTTCGACGAAGTTTGATGGCGTCCGACGAAATTTAGTTCGGCAACATTGCGTTCGACAAACTTTGATTGCGTTCGATGAAATTGAGTTCGGTGACATTGCGTTCGACAAACTTTGATGGCGTCCGACAAAATTGAGTTTGACGAAATTGCGTTCGACGAACTTTGATTGCGTTCGATGAAATTGAGTTCGGCAAATTTGCGTTCAACGAACTTTGATGGCGTTCGACGAACTTTGATTCCGTTCTACGAAAGCGCGTTCGACGAAATGAGTTTCGTTCGACAAAATTGGTTTCTTCCACGATCCCGACGGTTTGCACGGTTTCAGTCAAGACAGTGCACGTTCACTAACGCTGGCGTTAATGATTAACGCCACACGTTAGCTCCTGAGGCTATTTAAAGTACAACCCCTCTCATTCCAAATAGCATGATGATTCCAGAATTCCAATAATTTTAAGAGAGGCTCGTGTACAGCAATTGAGAGATCTCCCTTGGGCTATCATGAAGATCTAAAGAGGCTTTTGAAGGAGAAGGTCTACAACGCATATTCCATACGAAGGATGGTCGTTTCAAGAACGCCAACATCTACATCGCATTCGTGTTCACCTTCAGAATATCTTGGGGAGTTTCTCTTTACTTAACTTATAATCTTTTACTTTTTCCTTTTGTAATTTGTGTGGAGAAATCGTTCGGGGAGAACGTCGGATTCCGGGAAGGATTCCGTCGGTAATTCGCCGCGGTTGTTGGCGACTAGGTCCTTGTGCAGCTTAGGGGGTAATTCACCATCTTGTGCGTAGCGACTAGGTGGAGGGTAGTTCTAGGGGGTGGCTAGAGGCCTTATCTAGGATAGATAGGCTATAGCCAACCGGTCCTTGGGAGAAGGACCGGTGAATCAACAAAAAGTGGTTTTACATATTCTCGCCTTGATTTCTAGCGTTATATAAATTAAACATTTGTGTATTCAATTTATTATGAAATAAAATCATGTCTTTTAATGTTCTATTCAATTGATTTTATTTCCTCTTCAAGAATGTTTTAATTTATATTTCATTAAAGTATTAAAAATAACATTTGTGTAATTATCTTTGAAATACAATAATAGTTTTTATTATCTCTGATTTTCTGGAATTGTATTTCATTTAAGATTTCATTAGTAAAATCACTGCGACAATCTTTTTATGAGAACAATTATTTTCTAGAGAGCTAACGCCCAGCGTTAACACTTAACGCCGGCGTTAGCAACAGTTAATAAAAAGTTTTGCTCTCTTGTTTAAAAAGGAATCTTCAATACAAACTTTTCTGAGATATCAAAATATATTTTCTTATAAAATATTCTTAAACTTTGATCACAAACATTGATAAATTTAATTAAGATCTAAAATTCCATAAAGCCCTTATTCACCCCCCCCCCCCACTCTAAGGGCGTCGTAAGATCCAATATGTGGTATCAGAGCATAGGTTATTCCAATACGGCTTCACAACCGGGAATAATGGCGCTTCATGATCTCGCATCTTCTAGAGGGGATAATTTTTATGAAAATGAAAAATCATTATGTCCACCGTTATTTATGGATGAAATTTATAATGGGTGGAAAACTCTTATGGAAAAATTTCTTAAAACTTTGGATTTTGAAGTTTGGAATATTACAATTAAAATGTCCCCAATTATTCTAAATAAAAATGAAATGTTTTTAAATGCCAAATCTTTGAATAGTCTATATTGTGCTCTGGATCAAAATATTTTCAAACTTATTTATACGCTTCCTACTGCTTTTGAAGTTTGGAAATTTCTTGAGAATACTTATACTCTTCCTTCCACAGATGATGAATATGAGCAATTCCTTATGGATCCAAGAGAAGAAGACAACATCACAATATTGGACTCAATTGATGGCAACACATCAAGCAAAAGAGAAGACGAAAATTCAACTATGGAAGTGGAATGTGAAGATGTCAAAGGAACCCTTGGTTCTAATCTTGCATCATCCCATAGCAATGTAAGAAATTCTAAGTCCTCTCTATTTGTAAGAAATTCTATTTCTACACTACATATGCTTAATATTGTTAAACGTAGAATTAAAAAATTTGAAAAATGCTAATTTCAAACTACGTTTAGAAAATAAAACTTTAAAAGCAAATGCTAAAGTAGAATCAAGTATTGATGTGTTAAAATCTTGTTCATGCTCTTTAATTGAAAATGCTAAACCCTGTTTTGATTATAATTCTTTTAAAGAAGAACTCAAGGTTTTAAAAAAGGGTCTTTTAAATTCAAAAGAGCATAATGAAAAATTGATACAAGAAAATGATAATTTAAAGGATAAACTATAATCATTAAAAATGTTTATTCAAAATTTTTCATATAAAAAAATCTGTTATTTCTAGTTTATCAAATTATCAAAAGTCTAAAAGCGTAACTTCATATTATAAGAGTATGTCTATAAAAAGAGTGGAAATGAAAATCATCAAAATAAGAACCAATCATTTAAAAAAAATTGTAACCCACTTTTTTAACATTCAATTCTTAAGAAAGACCATCACTCTTATAAACTCTCAAAGAATCAATATAATAAAATTCATTATGATTATCAACATCAATGTATTTTGAAAAATAATTTGAATAAACAAAAATCCCAAATGAATTATTTTTCAAATAACTATCATCACAAAAAGATGTCAAATAATCATAATTTGAATTTAAAAGATAAACAACCAAAGTATGAATGGAGGCCCAAAATTAAAAATGAAACACTAACTCCACTTGTAAAGACCCATTCATCACTAGCTCCCCAAAAGCCAACACGATGTATTTGGGTACCCAAAGGAACCATCACACTTGGTCCCCTTTGGATACCTAAATCTCTTATTCACTAGGAATCATTGTATTGCATGAAGTAGAAATAAATCAAAATGAAATTTTCAATACTCTACTTCATGATATGCTTATTGTCCTTTTCTTTTGTTTATTGTTTATTTTTGAGCCAACACGCTAAGGTCACTTGGATATATTATGCAATATGACTTTCACATTTTAAGTCTAATGTTTATCAAATCAAATTGAATTAAATTGAATATAAAGTCATAAGGTTTTTAAGTGATCTATCTTTCCTTTTCAATGTTTTATCCTTTTTAAATCCATTGCCAATAAATGTCTTATATTATCATTATAAATTGAATGCTAAACTTGCTAAATGATATTATCAAGACTAATGAAATTACTTTCAAAATTGGATTTAAATAGATTTTTAGGGGTCTTAGGCTAAAATATTAAATGCACAACTTATTGCATATTTCTCTATTTTTCGTTGCTGCATATAATATCCCCTATATAGAAAATCATAATCGAGAAAAATCGGAATCAAATAATATCAAAAACAATGTGTTTTAAATCAAATAGTGTATCTCTGTTGCTAACGCCACACGTTATCACTAACGCTGGCGGTAGCATATTTTCCTAAAAATTCTGATTTCTCTAATTATTATTTTCTGAAAAATTATTTTACTATGTTAAGTATCATTATCTTCTACTTTCAGATACTTTGTATTTGTTTTGTCTAATTTCTACAAATTAAAATCAAAAAGAAAATTTATAAAAGATTTCAAAATAACCAAAACAATTTTGTGTCCCTTTATATATATGTAGTATAATATTCACTTTATAAGCAGTCACTACATATTAAAAGGATGAATATGAACCATACAATCACCACCATGATCTATTGATATTCTATGCTAAAATTCACTATTATCATATATCATAAATCATGATCTATCAAGAATTATCATAAATCAACTATTTCTATCAACCTTAAAATTTATGAAATATATGATGGTGAATGGTATTATAGTTTCATATCTTGTTTAGTGTGTGTGATGTGCACCTCTACTGTTTGCATGAATTTCATCATATTCAGACCTTAAAATTAACTTGACATTAACAAGATGAAATCAAATAGAACTGCCTCTTCATTCTAGGTCTATAAATTTTCAAAACTCTATAATTGATTACATGCAAACCAATTATATATATTTAGCATATTTTGCATAACATCCAAATTCATTATCCTAGCTGCACCTCTTGGTATATGCTCAATTTAGTGTCTATGCTAGGATTATCAATATAGTGACATGCTAAAGGTAGAGAAATTTGAACTTTAAAATTCATGAGTACAATGTGGTTTCAAAATCTACTATATGTTCTAAAACTAAAGCAAACTCATGTTTTATGAATCAATCCTTAGACTAAAATGTTTAGTATGTCCATAATCAATAAACCTATGACATGTGTCTCACAATAGCGAGGGCGTAGGATTGTGTACATTAGAGACCTAACCTCTAAGTCATGTCTTGTCCTTAATCAGGGAGGGTTCCAGTAGGGCCTTGTGAGGCACTGGGGGGAAAGAGTGCTAGGTTGAGCATCGTCTTTTGTATGCATATGGGATTAACACCCCAACCTACGGCATGTGTGCAACTCCTTATGACCATTCGTCACTTAGTATGGGGCTAGAGTGTACTCATGTAGTTAAGGTATCTTGATCTTTGATATACTTATTTTATATTCATTACATGAACATTATCTCACTCTTTATACATAAATCATGCGTATTTGTTTTTGCTCTAACATTGCATATTGTGTTTGCTTATTTTATTATTTTGAGCTTTAATGATTTTACTAAACACAAGTATTTGAAAAATCACCAAAAACATGCTAAAAGAGCCTTAAATTCTAATCAATATACTCTGAAATTTCAACTGAAGGAAGGCCTCTTTATAATACAAATGAATTATGAAAAACATATTTTTCTAAACATCAAAATTTGCAGTTTTTATTTCTCTGTTTGTAAAAAGTTATCTATCTTTTTATTTCCTTTAAAACAAAATTTTATTTCTTTTCAAAAATATATGTATTTTCTCATGCATTATTTTGGGTTTATCTCTCTGGCATAGAATATCATTTACTGAAAGGGCTATTAAAGACTTCTATGTTTTTCCAGAGAATGTATAAAAAAAATACAAAATTACAAAACAATTTCAAAGAACAAAAATATGTTTTTCTATTTATGTGTGTTTATTATTTTGTGCATATATAAAAATTCAAAAATTTATAAAAACTGATTGTTATTCATTGGCATTATCAAGGATGATTAATTATATCAATTAAAGATTAAATACAATGTTTAATTTAACTTTCAAGTTTCTTAAAAAACATTGTTTTGTATTTGTCATGCCATGGAAATTATCTTGTTATGTGCAATGAAATTGATTGTAGATAAACATGTGTAGAAACGCTTAGCATGCCTCTAAGTATAAGTAATGTATTATGTTTGATAATGATTTATTCACTCACTTATTTTTGGTAATCTACATGTGCTGACAATCTTATACTTGCATGATTGTGTAGTGTAATAACATAAATAATTAAAATGCATATATAGATTACCTACACAACATTGAATTGGTTATTACAATTCTTTGTCTTTCATGCACTTATTCTTTAGAGAAATGTAGTTTTAAATGCTATGTTTGCAAATCAAGTGAATTCAGAGTCCTTAGTCACTAAACTAAAAAGCAAATAATAAATGACATGGAAAACTCCACCAAACACTACTCACCCTCCTGATAAGTCTTAATGAGCATTGTGAGGTTGAGCACCTTGGCTAAGAATTGTAAAGTGTCTTGTAGCAAACAATTTATACACCACTTCTCTTAGTACACCGGATCACAAAAAATGAAAATAAAGCTAAAAAGTATAAAAGTGATCCCCAAGCACTACTTTGCACTCTGATAAGTCTTAATAAGCATTGTGTGTGCAGAGCACCTTGGTAGTTGTACTCTTTATTCATGTGCATTGAAATATTGTGGAAGTAATAGTATTTGTTATTTTAATGTTGTGTTATTTCATTATATATGTCATGTGTCTTTGATTGATTCACTTGTATACTTTATCAAAACACTACCTTGTACACATCATTATCTTTCATAAAACTTCTACTCATGAGAATTGGATCCTAATGCTCATCTACTAAATTCTCTACAAACTTAAGTAAATGCACTAGATAACAAAGCATGATCGCTGCAATGTTTATGTTTACTTGAAATGCAAATTTGATTACATTGTAGTCTTTGTATCTTTTCTTGATATCATCAAATCATGCTTGCAATTTTATCTTAATGAAATATCATCTCTTGAATCTATAACTCAAACACGGAATCCCCATGAAGAGGATCAAACTTAAAACTCGTTATCCATTATCTGATTTTATCTTCTAAAATGATGTTTATGTTTAAGAGTGTTTATTATATTCTTCTGCTAAGTTTACCACTTATGCTCATTCATGTCTATTATTTTTAACACCGTGGTTTTCTTTTCAACAAATGTTATCTTAAAATATGAATGCTTACTTTATCATTTCAGTTATGTTAATTACTACTTTATGTTACATCATGCTTATATTTTTCTCAACAAGTAGTATTTAACACATTTTTGATTGCATCCTATTTTTCTTCTCGGCATAGAACATATTACTCCTTATTACATACTCTCTCCTAAACCCTCTTTTGATACTACCAAAAGGGGAGATTAAATTGCATAAATCTAATATTTAGGGCGAGTGCATTATAATAATATTAAACTCAAAAAAGGGGTATCTTTGTAGGGGGGAAATCATATAGGAGGTGCATAAAATATCATATGCTCGATCATGACAATCCTTCAATAAGTGGTTCCTAATCAATCTTAATAGATATACACTCATCCCTACCCACTTTTGCTAATAACAAAGGGGGGGAAGAAATTGAGAAATCCAGTCAAATAGATATTTAGGGGGAGTAAATTATAAGAGAACACTTATGTAGGGGGGGACTTCATATAGAAAGAGTGTGCATTATCGCTTTCAAATATATCATTATTTTAACCTGTTATTCATGCATATCTTATTACTGCGCTTATCTATAAACACAAAAGGTCTTAATCTCACTAATTTCTCATACAGGTATTTGTTATTATCAAAAGGGGGAGATTGTTGGAGCCTATGTTCCGCATCTCTTGGTTTGAGAATAACAAATACCGTGTTGTATTTGATCTTGTATTTTGTGTGTTTATAGCTGAGAAGGAAACCACTGAGAAGGAAACTGCTGAGAAGGAAACCATCGAGAAGAAATGCCGGTCAATGAAACTGCGTTCGACGAAATCTGAAGGCGTTCGACGAAATGAGTTTTCGTTCGACGAAATGAACTTGCGCTCGACGAAATTGCGCTTGACGAAATTGCGTTCGACGAAATCTGAAGACGTTCGACGAAAGGAGGTTCCGTTCGACGAAATTGAGTTCGGCGACATTGTGTTCGACGAACTTTGATGGTGTTCGACAAAATTGAGTTCAGCGACAATGCGTTCGATGAACTTTGATTGCGTTCGATGAAATTCAGTTCGGCGACATTGCGTTCGATGAACTTTGATGGTGTCCGACAAAATTGAGTTCGGCGACATTGCGTTCGACAAACTTTGATTGCGTTTGACGAAATTTAGTTCGGCAAAATTGCGTTCGACGAACTTTGATGGCGTTCGACAAACTTTGATTCTGTTCGACAAAAACGCGTTCGACGAAATGAGTTTCATTCGACAAAATTGGTTTCTGCCATGATCCCGACGGTTTGCACGATTTCAGCCACGACAGTGCACATTCACTAACGCTGGCGTTAACGATTAATGCCACGCGTTAGCTCCTGAGGCTATTTAAAGTACAACCCCTCTCATTCTAAATAGCATGATGATTCCAGAATTCCAATACTTTTAAGAGAGGCTCATGTACAGTAATTGAGAGATCTCCCTTGGGCTATCATGAAGATCTAAAGAGGATTTAGAAGGAGAAGGTCTACAACGCATATTCCATACGAAGGACGATCGTTTCAAGAACACCAACATCTACATTGCCTTCGTCTTCACCTTCAGAATATCTTGGGGAGTTTCTCTTTACTTATCTTGTAATCTTTTACTTTTTCCTTTTGTAATTTGTGTGGAGAAATCGTTCGGGGAGACCATCGGATTCCGGGAAGGATTCCGTGGGTAATTCGCCGCGGTTGTTGGCGACTGATGGCGCAAATCTCGCACACCGCTATAGGCGATAGCTAGACTGCGGCACGAAATGGCAGTGTATCGATCGTTCAAGTAATATAAAATGAGGAGTAATCCCCGAGTATCGAATCTCTCAATGAACACAGTAAGGTGGAGTTTACTATTGAGGCAGGACTTGAGATCGAAGTCCTTTGGTCGGATGGGTTGCGGAAACGGGGGGTTTTGGTTGTGGAAAATAAAGAGAAAATATTACACTACTCCTATGCAATGCCGCTATGTAATGCTTCGCTTGGCGGGATGGAATCTACGTAGGCCTTGAGCGCACTACTTCGTAAGGGCGGATGTACGAGTAGGCAAGCGGAATCGAACTATGCAGGCCTTGAGCGCGCTGCTTCCTAGGGCCAGTGGATTACACGGGCCGCTATGCCACGCTTCGCTAGGCGGATGGACGAGTAGGAAAACGGAGTGAGGGTCGTAAGCACCTCTTCAACAAGCATGCCACTAGCAATTGTTAGTGCGCCGACGAACGTGACGGCGGGATGGAGGATGGAATGGGGCGCACCTCAAGCAACTCAAACAACAAGCATTTCACATAGACATGAAATATATAAAAATACAAACTAGTTTAAGTGCTCTACTTCATCATAATACAAAGATCTACACATATACACATCAATAAGAGAAGAACAAGGCAAGAAATTGGCCGAATCTGAAGGCTCGTCGAGGAGTCACGGTTGGAATCGCTAGGTTGTCAATCCGCGTCCAAGCTCGGTCCTCAACTACGTCCGGGGTAGAGAGAGCTGTCACTACTCTCCAATGAGCCCGTCTTCTTCGTCTCACGATCCGGTAAAGGTTGCAAACTTCCTCTTGCTTGATGGCAATGGCGGCTAAATCTTCCTTCGAAGCTCTAGGATGAAGGAGGAGGCCGAGATGATCTCCGGGCTCAAGATTGGCGTGAAGAACAAGCCCGAAGCACCTCCTGAAAGTGGACGGCGATGGATGGCGAAAAGGGCACGGAGCTGGAGCTCTGGGAGCAGGAAGAACGAACGATCCCGAATAGGGCAAGACCTGCGGCTTAAATAGAAATTCTGTCAAAAAATGGTCACGCACGATCGAACGCACGACCGTGCGCAGACCGTGCGTTATTAAATGATAAAATTTGACTTGGGAAAGACGCTGCGCCGCCCATGCGAATTTCTCACGCACGATCAACACCGCCCGTGCATACAAACGCACGGGCAAAATCCGACGATCTGAAATCAAGAATACACAGGTCGACCGTGCATTTTACTCACGCATGGGCAAACTCGCCCGTGCGTTAAAACGCACGAGTAAACTCCGACGCTCTGTTTTCTGCCAAGACACTAACGCACGACCGCAACTGACCGTGCGTCAAGGAACACACGACCGTGCGATATGCACAGACATGAATTCTGTGGAAAATAGGACAAATCGGCCACCTGCATACAAGATATAATGGCTGGGAATACACGTCCAGCATTAGAAAACATAGAAGAAGAGAAGGGAGCACCATGTGCTTACCCGCAACAACAAGGAGCGCAATTGCACACCGGAATGGGCTAAAAAGTGCACCCAGCATGGAATAGTACATATGAATGAAAAAGTGCCTAAAATGTGGTGCAAAGACTAGAATACCAGCCCAAATGAGTCCAAAAATGTATATATAAATGAGACTCATCACACCCCCAGACTTACCTGTTTGCGCGTCCCGAGCAAACAAATCCGGCGGAGAAGGAAAAGCATAGCTAGCCAAAAAATTGCAAACATGGAATAGAATGCGAAGTTGCATACTTGTGTGCATAGAAGTTCATTAGAAGAAGTTTCTACATAGGCTAGCTAATTTATAAAAGTGTAAATGCGTAAAAAGAAATTTATTTTTACTCAAAAATGGAATGTTGGTGAATCTCGTGGTCACGCGTAGTACGAAAGTAAGCAAGTCACGAAGGTGAATGTTACCCAAGACCGGAACTCGGAATTATCTCTGTTGAAATCCATCAACGTCGAGAACCATAAGCTCGCCCGATCACACTCTCTCCACGGCGCTAGTGAACTCACAAAACGAATCGATATGACTTTAGGATTACATGAGGCTTGGGTTACGGTTTGGAATGCAAAGATAAATGTGAAGGCTAATCGCAACCCAATTGAGCACACAAAAATGCTAAATCATAGCAGCCTCAATAATATACGTGTAACACACCCCCACACATGACTTTGAAACCGGGTGTGCACACGGCCTACAACAATCAATACCATTTAGATGTTTCAATTAAAACGCTGGGGGTATACATCAATTTTTTTCTTTGCTTTTCTTTTTCTTTTCTTTTCATCCCCATATCAAATAGCACAAATTTCAGCACATAGACATTTTTAAAACTTCCACATCAACACTGAAGTTTCGCATCACCGCACCGCATTGGACAATTACAATTCATAAATGCTTTTAGCTTAATTTTTGGTTGCGATAATAGGATTAGCTTTTAGGCCTTGGTGAAGTATGGTGGAGCTGAATCAAAAGATCGGGTAGGCACAAAATGGGCTAGCAATGGTTAGTGTATAGGAATGGTAAAACAAGGCTCAAGCTTGCCAAATAGATGGCCTACGTCACGCTCAACTTGCAAATCGTTCGCACCCATGCTTCAAGAGTCGCTTGGGGAAAGTTCTTAGCCCCTGAGAAAGGTAATCCTTCCTCCCGACTCGAGCAACACGAACCTCGCATTCGCTTACACACAATACCACGCTACCACTAGATTCAACCACATTCACCATTTTGAGTAAAATAAACTAAAATCTACGCAAATTTACTAATTATAAATTAGAAGCATAAATAGAAACTAATTCTACTCAAATCCCTATGCAAACACGATTACTCAACTAGAGCACTGCAGGAGTCAACATTCCACTCCATCTTGCAATTATTTTGGCTAATACAGCAATTTCTACATCACAACCAAGAATTGAATATACAGGAGCATACAAACAAGCGAGTGCGCGCTAAAGTGGGTGTAGTGGTGTGTGGTGAAAATGAACAAATAAAATAATTGAAATAAAATACTTTTAGCATGCTATGCAAAAGTGCACGTGAGTGGGCACATATAGCGGATTTCCCGGTCTCCCTCCCGGCAGGATCCAAGCACAGATCAATGTCGGTATCATATGAGACGTAACGAGGGGAACCCAGGAGCTTGGGGTCCTCGGTGGTGAGCTGGATGTCCCCATCCAAGAAGTAAGTAAATACCTCCTCCTCGGAAAGAGAGTCCTCCTCATCCCACCACGGTGCGTCATCGTGTTCAAAGGTATCACACTCCCCATCAGAGAGAATGAAATCCTCGTCCCACTTTGGCGCAACCTCAGGCGCCGAATAAACCACCCGCACGACATCATCAGCCGACTCACTAAAGATAGGAGTAGATGAATTTTGCAAGGAATGCGGAGGAACCAGACTGCTCTCATGATCAGAAAATAAATGAGCAGTCGCCTCCGCGAAAATATCCACAGACGCCTCCCCGCAGGAAGAACCAGAATCTGCACACCATACTGGTGCATCCATGAGTTCCCAATCCTGTCCCTGTTGACCATCGAATGAGTGCACATCGTCACTCAAGGGAAGCTCATAAGAGGGGATTGAGGGACCCATGAAAGAACAGTACGCGGCGAGAGATTCCTCGGTAATCTCCAAGGGCAAAGATCGAGCAAGATGTGCGATGTCAGTGTAGGGGCCAGGCAACACTCTGGTGGGCCTATCCGCAGTAGTCTCCCGTAAATGGGGCGATGTTGCGTACACGTCCTCAGAGGGGGAAGGATCGCACAGATGAGGGCAATCCTTCAACATATGGCCTAAACCTTGACATAGCAAGCAACTAATACAATGCTCAGCGTTTAAAGCAGTCATGGCGTCGATGTATCGACGCAAAGTGTCATAGAGGCGACACTCGGCTTCAGAATACATCACAGAAATATGTGAATAAAACAAAAATCAACAATTCCTTGCAAAATAAAACTACATGCAACCAGAATTGAGTGAACTCCTGCTATAGAAAAGCCGAAACTAGTTAAAGGAAGAAATTAAATAGAAATATCAAATTTAAACACTAAAATAAACAAAAGAAATGGTATATACAAAGGGAAAAGGGCTTCTATCTTACAGCTCTCCCTCTCCAGAAAACTCACACGACTGTGTTCCCCGGCAACGGCGCCAAAAACTTGATGGCGCAAATCTCGCACACCGCTATAGGCGGTAGCTAGACTGCGGCACGAAATGGCAGTGTACCGATCGTTCAAGTAATATAAAACAAGGAGTAATCCCCGAGTATCGAATCTCTCATGGAACACAGTAAGGTGGAGTTTACTATTGAGGCAGGACTTGAGATCGAAGTCCTTTGGTCGGATGGGTTGCGGAAACGGGGGGTTTTGGTTGTGGAAATAAAGAGAAAATATTACACTACTCCTATGCAATGCCGCTATGCAATGCTTCGCTTGGCGGGATGGAATCTACATAGGCCTTGAGCGCGCTACTTCGTAAGGGCGGATGGACGAGTAGGCAAGCGGAATCGAACTATGCAGGCCTTGAGCGCGCTGCTTCATAGGTCGAGTGGATTACACGGGCCGCTATGCCACGCTTCGCTAGGCGGATGGACGAGTAGGCAAATGGAGAGAGGGTCGTAAATACCTCTTCAACAAGCACGCCACTAGCAATTGCTAGTGCGGCGATGAACGTGACGGCAGGATGGAGGATGGAATGGGGCGCACCTCAAGAAACTCAAACAACAAGCATTTCACATAGACATGAAATATATAAAAATACAAACTAGTTTAAGTGCTCTACTTCATCATAATACAAAGATCTACACATATACACATCAATAAGAGAAGAACATGGCAAGAAATCGACCGAATCCGAAGGCTCGTCGAGGAGTCACGGTTGGAATCGCTAAGTTGTCAATCCGCGTCCAAGCTCGGTCCTCAACTACGTCCGGGGAAGAGAGAGCTGTCACTACTCTCCAATGAGGCCGTCTTCTTCGTCTCACAATCCGGTAAAGGTTGCAAACTTCCTCTTGCTTGATGGCAATGGCGGCTAAATCTTTCTTCGAAGCTCTAGGATGAAGGAGGAGGCCGAGATGATCTCCGAACTCAAGATTGGCGTGAAGAACAAGCCCGGAGCACCTCCTGAAAGTGGGCGGCGATGGACGGCGAAAAGGTCGATGAGCTGGAGCTCTGGGAGCGGGAAGAACGAATGATCCCGAATAGGGCAAGACCTGCGGCTTAAATAGAAATTCTGTCAAAAAATGGTCACGCACGATCGAACGCACGACCGTGCGCAGACCGTGCGTTATTAAATGATAAAATTTGACTTGGGGAAGACGCTGCGCCGCCCGTGCGAATTGCTCACGCACGATCAACACCGCCCGTGCGTACAAACGCACGGGCAAAATCCGACGCTCTGAAATCAAGAATACACAGGTCGACCGTGCGTTTTACTCACGCACGGGCAAACTCGCCCGTGCGTTAAAACGCACGAGTAAACTCCGACGCTCTGTTTTCTGCGAAGACACAAACGCACGACCGCAACCGACCGTGCGTCAAGGAAACGCACGACCATGCGATATGCACAGACATGAATTCTGGGGAAAACAGGACGAACCGGCCACCTGCATACAAGATATAATGGCTGGAAATACACGTCCAGCATCAGAAAAACATAGAAAAAGAGAAGGGGAGCACCATGTGCTTACCCTCAACAACAAGGAGCGCAATTGCACACCGGAATGGGCTAAAAAGTGCACCCAGCATGGAATAGTACATATGAATGAAAACGTGCCTAAAATGTGGTGCAAAGACTAGAATACCAGCCCAAATGAGTCCAAAAATGTATATAAATGGGACTCATCAGTGACTAGGTCCTTGTGCGGCTTAGGGGGTAATTCGCCGCCATGTGCGTGGCGACTAGGTCTAGGGTAGATCTAGGGGGTGGCTAGAGGCCTTATCTGGGATAGATAGGCTATAGCCAACCGGTCCTTGGGAGAAGGACCGGTGAATCAACAAAAAGTGTTTTTATATATTCTCGCCTTGATTTCTAGCGTTATAGAAATTAAACATTTGTGTTTTCAATTTATTATAAAATAAAATCATGTCTTTTAATGTTCTATTCAATTGATTTTATTTCCTCTTCAAGAATGTTTTAATTTATATTTCATTAAAGTATTAAAATTAACATTTGTGTAATTATCTTTGAAATACAATAATAGTTTTCATTATCTCTGATTTTCTGAAATTGTATTTCATTTAAGATTTCATTAGTAAAATCACTGCAGCAATCTTTTTGTGAGAAGGATTAGTTTCTGGCAAGCTAACGCCCAGCGTTAACACTTAACGTCGGCGTAAGCAACAGTTAACAAAAAGTTTTGCTCTCTTGTTTAACAAGGAATCTTCAATACAAACTTTTCTGAGATATCAAAATATATTTTCTTATAAAATATTCTTAAACTTTGATCACAAACTTTGATAAATTTAATTAAGATCAAAAATTCCATAAAGCCCTTATTCACCCCCCCCCCCCCCTCTAAGGGTGTCGTAAGATCCAACAAACCGCTCGGTGGCAGGAAGGTCTCAAGGTACTTAGCCCCGATGCTGGCCCGCTGACCAGGCTCCCACCTAGCTGGCAGGGCCGGGAACCGCTCGGTGGCCGGAGGTTCTCAAGGTACTTAGCCCCGATGCTGGCCCGCTGACCAGGCTTCCACCTAGCTGGCAGGACCGGGAACCGCTCGGTGGTAGCAAGGTCTCAAGGTACTTATCCCCGATGCTGGCCCGCCGACCAGGCTACCACCTAGCTGGTAGGGCCGGGAACCGCTCGGTTGCAGGAAGGTCTCAAGGTACTTAGCCCCGATGCTAGCCTGCTGACCAGGCTCCCACCTAGCTGGCAGGGCTGGGAACCGCTCGGTGGCAAGAAGGTCTCAAGGAACTTAGCCTCGACGCTGTCCCGCTGACCAGGTTCCCATCAAGCTGGTAGGGCCAAAAACCGCTTGATAGACGGAGGTTCTCAAAGTGTATTTCCCTGAGGTGGCCTCGCTAGCTGGGCTCTCGCTAGCTTGCAGGGTAGGAAGGCCTCTCGGGGAGGCTAAGTGTTTTTTCCCCCGAGGTGGCCTCGCTAGCCAGGCTCTTGCTAGCCGGCAGGGTAGGAAGGCCTATCGGGGAGGCTGTGTTTTTCCCCCAAGCTGGCCTCGCTAGTCGGGCACTCGCTAGCCGGTAGGGTAGGAAGGCCTCTCGGGGAGGCTAAGTGTTTTTTCCCCCAAGGTGGCCTCACTTGTCGGGCTCTCGCTAGACGGCAGGGTAGGAAGGCCTCTCGGGGAGGCTATGCGTTTTTTCCCCCGAGGTGGCCTCGCTAGCCGGGCCCTCGGGCAGGTGACGCGCAAATCTAGCACACCGCTATAGGCAGTAGCGAGACTGCGGCACAAAACAACAGTGTACCGATCGTTCAAGTAATATAAAATGTGGGAGTGAATCCCCAAGTATCGAATCTCTAAGAAACACAGTAAGGTGGAGTTAACTATTGAGGAAGGACTTGAGATTGAAGTCCTTTAGGTCGAATGGATTGTAGAAATAGGGGTGATTTGGATTATGGAAAATAAAAGAAACTAACTAAACTACTCCAATGCAGGCCTTGAGCGCACTGCTTCACTAGGCGGGATGGAAACTACGTAGGCCTTGAACGCACTACTTCGTAAGGGCGGATGGACGATTAGGCAAGCGGATGGAGTGGTAACTGCGGAATTGAACTGTGCAGGCCTTGAGTGCACTGCTTCGTGAGGCGAATAGATTACACGGGCCACTATGCCATGCTTCATTATGCGGATAGAAGAGTAGGCACTCGGATGGAGTGAGTCGCACTGGCGGAGTGAGGGTCACAAGCACCTCATCAATAAGCACGCCACTAGCAATTTCTAGTGCGGCACACGAACATGACGGCGGGTTGGAGGATGGAATGGGGCGCTCCTCACTTGCATAAACCACACATAATGATTTCACATAGACATGAAATATAGAATAACATAACAAGGTTTAACAAACATTGTTCATACACCTAAAAGATAAATGAAAACAGCACTACAATATAAAGGGGGTTGAGATTACAACCAAAGCACGGAGACTCATCGGAGGTTCACGGCCGGAATCTAGGGTTGTCAATCCTTGTCCGAGCTCGGGCTCCAACTATCGTCCGGGGTCCGGAAGAGTTGTCACCTTCTTCTATTATACCCGTCTTCTCCGTCAATCTTCTTTGACCATAATCTCACCGGAGAACCTCATAAGTGCAGCATGGAATCCCTCAAAATGGAGCTTTGGAGGTGCACGAACAACGGAGGAGGCCTAGAGGATCTTCGGGATAAAGATAGGCGTGAAGATTAGTCCCGGAGCACCTGCTGGTGGTGGAAGATGATGCAGGGGACGGAAGAGGCGAACAGGGCTCGAAAACGGCGGAGCTTGAATGTCATCCCCGGCCTAAAATCGCGCACATGTATTTATAGGCGGTGCAAAAATTAACAGTGTGCATGGTCAGGCGCACGACCAGTGGTCGTGCGCGAAGAAATGCCTCTGATCGTGCTGAAGAACATGTAGCATAGTCCTAAACTACAAAATAGCGCACGTTCTATGGCGCATGACCAGTGGTCGTGCGCGAAGAAGGTCAGTGATCGTGCGAAGTTCTCTGTTTGGTAAGGGGAATTAACGCACGACCAGTGGTCGTGCGCCTGATCGTGCGCGAAGGAAAACGCACGATCAGTGGCTTTTAAGCAGAAATTGCCCCCAGTCAAACTCCGAGCATCGCACGACCCTTGAACCTGCATGAAAACATCCAGGACCACTAGAATACAAGGAACCACACCAAATTGGGCTAAAATGTGCACCTCATGTGAGAATTGTGAATAAGTGAAATATAAGCATTAATACACAAAAAGTGAAGTGCAAGTGCGTGGAAACTAGCCCAGATGAGTCCTAAAATCACTATATATATTGAACTCATCACACCCCCAGACTTACCTGTTTGCGCGTCCCGTGCAAACAAACCCGGCGGGATAAGAAAATGGTAGTTAGCGTAGAGAATTGCAAAGAAAGAGTAGGATGCGAAGTATCATACTCATGCAAATAGAAATTTAGTAAAAGAAGATTCTAACTATACTAACTAATTTATAATAGTATAAATGCGTAAATAAAAATTTAAGTTTACTCAGATGGTGAATCATGAAGAATTTTGCAATCATGCCCTAGTGTTAAAGTAGACAAGCCACTCAGGAGGGTGTTTCTAAAGACCAGAATTTAGGGGTAACTCCGCTGAAATCCATTAACGTCGTGAGCCATAAGCTTGCCCGGTCACACTCTCTCCACGGTGCTAGCAAACTCAAAAGATGAATCAGTAAGGCTTTCGGGTTTTTACGAGGCTTAGGTTCCGGAATGATATACAATGATAAACATGATGGCAACACAACCCAAATGAGCTAAAAGACAATGCTGCACCTGAACAAGCCCAAGAACAATGCTAATGTGACACACCCCCAGACTTAGCTTGAAAACTGGGTGTGCACACATCCCACTCCAAACAAATACCAATTGAATTTTTCTATTATGCCCAAGGGGATTTCGTTTCATTTCATTTTTTTTCAGATATTGCTTCGAACTTCATTTTTTTTAATTATTTTATCCCCCAATTGGTTTTCAAGAATGTATTCAGCACACAATATAATTTTTTTCACATCACAATAATTTCATACATCACACCCAAACAAGAAATATAATTTCAGTTAACTCACTACTTGGTTGCGATAATATGATAAGATTCAGGTTTTGGTGATTGAAAGAAGAGCTGAAACAAAGGAGCGGTTGGCACAAATTGGCTTGCAAAGGTAAGCGTGTAGGTCATGGAAATCAAAGCTCAAACTAGCCAACTAGATGGCCTACATCACGCTCAACTTTGTGAGTCACTCTCACCCATGCTTCACGAGTCACTTGGGGAAAGTTCTTAGCCCACGAGAAAGATAAACCTTCCATCCGACTTGAGCAACGCACAACTAGCGCTCGCTTACACACAACACCGTGCTACCGCTGATTTCAGTCACATTCACCAAATGAGTAAAATAAATCAAAAACTATGCAAAAACACTAATTGTAAATTAAAAGCATAGAGATAATCTAATTTTTACTCAATTTTTTATGCAAGCACGAATATGCGACTAGAACACTACTGGAGTCAACATCATACTCCGACTTGCAATACCTAAACTAACATCCTATTTCAAAATCCCAACCAAAATAAGCGTGAACGGAAGCACACAAACAAGTGAGTGCACGCTTGTGTGGGTGAACTGGTGTATGCTATAATATGACATAAATAAAAATATACTTCTGGTCTGCTAAAACGTGTACACGTGTAGGGAACACTCGATACACTCCCCCTAGACTTGAATTAGATAATCACATGAATTATGACAATGAGAATAAGGAAATGCTAAGGAAGAGGGTACCTATGCTTAGATATGAGCATACCAGAAGATTGTCGTTAGTACAAAGAATCCACTCCCATATCCGCCAAACAAGAAAATCGTCGCGCACCTGCAGGAAAAAGACTCCACGCAAAAATATAAAATGTTAAACTATTAGCATATTAGTACAATAAAACAAAAAGATTTGGGTTGTCTCCCAGCAGCGCTTTCGTTTACCGTCCTTAAGCTGGACATAATACTTGTATTAAGCAGTTTAAAAGATTGTCTAAGCATAAAGCGATAATAATAAAATCTACTTATTATTATTACACAACCATCAAGGAAATCAACTATACGTTGATTTAAAGTAGTAACTAGAAATGAATGAAATGGGTCTGAAGACCCAGCAGTAGGGGCAGAAAGAAGGATTTATCTTCCATGTCCAAATCTCTTTCTTTTTTGCCTTCTTCTTCTCTTCCGACATTAGATCAGGATATGAATATCTTTTGCCTCCCTGTAACCAATCCTTTAAGGGAAACACCGTCATTGCACTGTATTTCCCCCGCCAGAATTTATTTTCAACATTACCCAAAAATGGGTTAACATACTCAAAATCCTGTAGGGATGGAAAAGAAGAAGCATTAGGAGTATCAGGAAGAGGTAGAGGTGGATCAGCAGTGGAGGGCATTTCAGATTCAGCTTCCAAAAGATTTACCACTACTGAATCCCCCTGCACATGATCAAGCAAAGAAGGGTGGTCAGGAAACAAAATAGACGAAAGACATAAATAATCGGTAATCATGGGGTTATCTCAGTTTCACGCCCGCCAAGTTCCAAGTATAGATCACTATCATCATTATAAATATCATAGCAAGGGGAACTAGAGAACTCAAGGGCCTCAGTGGTGATTTGGACCTCCTCGTCCCATGAAGAAGTGCAAACCTCCTCATGAGAGAGAGTATCCTCCTCATCCCACCGAGGCGCACCATTGTGTTCAAAGTATTCATTCTCCCCTTCGGGGAAAATGACATCCTCATCCCACTTTGGAGCACCCTCCGAGTCAGAAGCATCGCCCGGCTCCTTTACTTCGATAGGATCATAAAAAATATGTGTAGAAAAATCTTACAAAGAAACTAGAGGAACAAAAAGATTTGGTTCCTCCGCAAAAAGATCCGCTAAAGCCTTCCCGATGGAAAGAATACTTTCCTCATCCCACTCAAGTGCATCCATAAGTTTGAAATCCTCTCCTTGTTGGCCAACAGATGAGTGATCATCATCACTAGGAGTGAAGCCATAAACAGGGAGAGAAGAATCGATGTGAGAATTAAGCTCAAGGGTTGAGTAGGCAATTGCCTCCACGGGTAAAGAATGAGTGGTAGGGACAATGTTGTCAAGAGTGGAGGAGCCGTGGTCAGGATTGAAAAGACTAGGACAGTCCTTCAATTCATGACCCTCTCCTCGACACATCAAGCAAACAAAGTTCCTACACTGCCTATCATTTAACTCCTTCATTTTGTCTATATAATAGACCATCTTGTCGTAAGTGATAGGAGAAATATCCCATGAAGACATTTTTGACAATTAAAGCAGATAAAACGAAACTGAAATTCTTTGCAAGGAAATTTACACAAACTAATAAAACTCCTTGGATTAAACTTGCCTAAAACTTTAAAATAGGAGAGAGATATAATAACAAACAATATATAATTAAAAAGCAAACAAAAATAATAAGGCGGCTATACACACGGGAAGAACTACTATCTCTTGTCTCCCTCTACAGCAAACTCACACATCTGTGTTCCCCGACAACAGTGCCAAAAACTTGACGTGCAAATCTAGCACACCGCTATAGGCGGTAGCGAGACTGCGGCACGAAACGACAGTGTACCGATCGTTCAAGTAATATAAAATATGGGAGTGAATCCCCAAGTATCGAATCTCTAAGGAACACAGTAAGGTGGAGTTAACTATTGAGGAAGGACTTGAGATTGAAGTCCTTTAGGTCGAATGGATTGCGGAAAAGGGGGTGATTTGGATTGTGGAAAATAAAAGAAAATAACTAAACTACTCCTATGCAGGCCTTGAGCGCATTGCTTCACTATGCAGGAAGGAAACTACGTAGGCCTTGAACGCACTACTTCACAAGGGAGGATGGACGAGTAGGCAAGCAGATGGAGTGGTAAGTGCGGAATCAAACTGTGCAGGCCTTGAGTGCACTGCTTCATGAGGCGAATGGATTACACGGGCCGCTATGCCACTCTTCACTAGGCGGATGGAAGAGTAAGCACATGGATGGAGTGAGTCCCACCGACGGAGTGAGGGTCACAAGCACCTCGTCAATAAGCACACCACTAGCAATTGCTAGTGCGGAACACGAACATGGCGGCGAGATGGAGGATGGAATGGGGGGCTCCTCACTTGCATAAACCACACATAATGATTTCACATAGACATTAAATATAGAATAACATAACATGGTTTAACAAACATTGTTCATACACCCAAAAGATAAATGAAAACAGCACTACAATATAAAGGGGGTTGAGATTACAACCAAAGCACGGAGACTCATCGGAGGTTTACGGCCGGAATCTAGGGTTGTCAATCCTTGTCTGAGCTTGGGCTCCAACTGTCGTCCGGGGTCCGGAAGAGCTGTCACCTTCTTCTATTATACCCATCTTCTCCATCAATCTTCTTTGGCCATGATCTGACCGGAGAACCTCACAAGTGCAGCATGGAATCCCTCAAAATGGAGCTTTGGAGGTGCACGAACAATGGAGGAGGCCTAGAGGATCTACGGGCTCAAGATAGGCGTGAAGATTAGTCCCGGAGCACCTTCTGGTGGTGGAAGATGATGCAGGGGGCGGAAGAGGCGAACAGGGCTCGAAAACGGCGGAGCTGGAATGTCATCCCTGACCTAAAATTGCGCACATGAATTTATAGGCGGTGCAGAAATTAATAGTGCGCACGGTCAGGAGCACGATCAGTGGTCGTGCGCGAAGAAATTCCTCTGATCGTGCTGAAGAACCTGTATTATAGTCCTGAACTGCAAAATAGCGCACGGTCAGTGGCGCACGACCAGTGGTCATGTGCGAAGAAGGTCAGTGATCGTGCGAAGTTCTCTGTTTGGTAAGGGGAATTAACGCACGACCAGTGGTCGTGCGCCTGATCGTGCGCGAAGGAAAACGCACGATCAGTGGCTTTTTAGGCAGAAATTGCCCCCAGTCAAACTCCGAGCATCGCACGACCCTTGAACCTGCATGAAAACTTCCAGGACCACGAGAATACAAGGAATCATACCAAAATGGGCTAAAATGTGCACCTCATTAGAGAATTGTGAATAAGTGAAATATAAGCATTAATACACAAAAAGTGAAGTGCAAGTGCGTGAAAACTAGCCCAGATGAGTCCTAAAATCACTAAATAAATTGGACTCATTAGCAGTCACTCGCCGAATAGGCAGGGTTGGACTTTTCATTCCGAGCTTGTACCTCGCTCGAAAAGAGCGTGGATTGTGTACAACCCTGTATTCGCCGAGTGAGCCCGCGAGACCCAAGTAGTTTTGTAAGTCATTGCTTTCCAGCAAGACCCAAGACAGTGAGAGAGGGGGGAGCGGTGGAGGCGGAGGCCCCCTTAGTGGGAGGGAGGGATGGGCGGCAGCCCCCCTCTCGCCTAGCTCCCTTAGTGGGCGGGAGGGGCAGGCGGCCAGTCCCCCTCTCGCCCAGCTCCCTTGGCTGCCGGGAGGGGCGGGCGGCCAGCCTCCCTCTCGCCCAGCTCCATTGGCTGGCGGGATGGGAGGGAGGCCAGCCCCCCTCTCACCCATCTCCCTTGGCAGGCGGGAGGGGTGGGCGGCCAGCTCCCCTCTCGCGCAGCTCCCTTGGCAGGTGGGAGGGGCGGGCGGCCAACCCCCCTCTCGTCCAGCTCCCTTGGCAGGCGAGAGGGGCGGGAGGCCAGCCCCCCTCTCGCCCAGCTCCTTCAGCAGGCCAGAGGGGCGGGCGGCCAGCCCCCCTCTCGCCCAGCTCCCTCAACAGGCGAGAGGGGCGGGCGGCCAGCCCCCCTCTCGCCTAGCTCCCTCAGCAGGCTAGAGGGGCGGGCGGCCAGCCCCCTCTCGCCCAGCTCCCTCAGCAGGCGAGAGGGGCGGGCGGCCAGCCCCCTCTCGCCCAGCTCCCTCAGTGGGCAAGAGGGGTGGGCGGCCAGCCCCCCTCTTACCCAGCTCCCTCAGCGGGTGAGAGGGGCGGGTGGCCAGCCCCCCTCTCGCCCAGCTCCCTTAGCAGGCGAGAGGGTTTGGCGGCCATCTCCCATCTCGCCCAGCTCCCTCAGCGGGCAAGAGAGGTGGGCGGCCAACCCCCCTCTCGCCCTGCCCCAGGGGGAGGGGGTCGGTCTGTGTTTAGCGCTGGGGAAAAGTGGGATTTGGCTGTTGGCAGGCCAAATCCAGGGGTATTTTTGTAATCTCGTAGGCCAGATTGTGGCTGTTAGCAGACCAAGTCCGGAAAACTATAAATAATCCCAAGGGGGCACCATTTGGAGGGATCTCTTTTTTGGCTATCTCTCCCTAAGTCACTTTAGTGCGTGAGGAGAGCCTCCAAAGGTGCCCAAGCTTAGCATTGGCTTGGGAGGGGAAGCGTTCTAAGATCTTCCAGGTGTGTGGTGGGACCTCCTCGCTAAGCCTTTGGCCTTGTTCCTAGTTCCTTAGCCTCTTAGCCTAGAGCTCTCCCTTGGGAGGAGTAAGTGTTTGTCACGCCTCAACTTGTTGAGGGCCCGAACTCCTCGAGAGACCAATTTATTGGTTTCAACAAGTGGCGGGGTAGCTGCAGGAGCGGGACGACAGACGTGATTTTAGCGGGCAGTGTGATGGAAAGACGGGTTCCTTCGTCCATGGAGCAAAATGATGTGGAAGTGGCATGATGTGATTTTAGCAGGCAGGGTGACGCGGTGTGATTTTTGGCGGGCCATGAGAACTTACAGAAGGAGACCCCTTTTTTGAAATTATTTGAAATTTTCTTCAAGTATGTTAGTCTATAAGAAAAAGAAATGAGGGTATTTTGAATATTATGAATGTTGCACCAAAGGGTGATTTTCTTTTATAGAGTAGTATAGATGAATATTTATATCATAACGAAGTAAATGTGCGCATGAAAATCCAAACAAAATCTTAAAAAAAATTAAATGACAAGTTAATATATAGAATTACTCCATCTGAAATCCAAATAATTAAATTCAGTTCCCAAAGTTTAGTAACTTTATGAAATAAGTCATAAATTTTTTGAGTTGAAATTGATCCCTAAACTTTGTATACTTTATTAAATCTGTCCAATTTAATATTTTCCTAAGTATTTTGGATGGAATGTGGTGTAGGACGCCGGGGCCCCGCCCGTACCCCGTGGCATCACACCAGCTAGCGGAACACGGCCAAGCACGCCTGCCAGAAGGACTGCAGTCCAGACACCCCAACCCGTCTCCGCGCCTGTTCTCAGCGCGGCGGGTTGTTGAGGCTGGGGCTCGATCCCCAGACCTCCTTGATAAGAACCTCTCCTAACAGGCCTTATCACCAACTGACCCAACAACCCGCCGCGCTGAGAACAGGCGCGGAGACGGGTTGGGGTGTCTGGACTGCAGTCCTTCTGGCAGGCGTGCTTGGCCGTGTTCCGCTAGCTGGTGTGATGCCACGGGGTACGGGCGGGGCCCCGGCGACCTGCACCAAAAAAGTGCACTTTTTTGGTGCAGGACGCCGGGGCCCCGCCCGTACCCCGTGGCATCACACCAGCTAGCGGAACACGGCCAAGCACGCCTGCCAGAAGGACTGCAGTCCAGACACCCCAACCCGTCTCCGCGCCTGTTCTCAGCGCGGCGGGTTGTTGAGGCTGGGGCTCGATCCCCAGACCTCCTTGATAAGAACCTCTCCTAACAGGCCTTATCACCAACTGAAGGTCAGTTGGTAATAAGGCCTGTTAGGAGAGGTTCTTATCAAGGAGGTCTGGGGATCGAGCCCCAGCCTCAACAACCCGCCGCGCTGAGAACAGGCGCGGAGACGGGTTGGGGTGTCTGGACTGCAGTCCTTCTGGCAGGCGTGCTTGGCCGTGTTCCGCTAGCTGGTGTGATGCCACGTGGTACGGGCGAGGCCCCGGCGTCCTGCACCAAAAAAGGACCTGTGGGTTATGGCCCTCAACATGACGACGACAGCAACTGCAACGCCAACGCCGCTACAACCTCCGCCCGCGGCACAATAATAATCTAATTAATAAATATAATTAATTAATAATAATTATTAATTAAATATTATCCCTATAATATTTAATTATAATTATCATTATTCAATTATGATTATTAATTAAATATTATCATGTCATGTTTTAATGTTATTGTGTGAACCATATTTCATGTATGGTGCGTCTAGTATTAATTAATAATAATTATTAATTAAATATTATCCCTATAATATTTAATTATAATTATCATTATTCAATTATGATTATTAATTAAATATTATCATGTCATGTTTTAATGTTATTGTGTGAACCATATTTCATGTATGGTGCGTCTAGTATTTATTTTATTATGTTGGGCTGCTTGTAGCCTTGTACGTTTATTTTGGTATGTTGTCATCGTTTATTTTGGTATATTTTAATTTTGTAAGCATATAAATAGGCCCTCCATGTAATAGAATAAGTCATGATATGAATGAATAAAATTTGAATTCCTCTTAATTGAGAAATCTCATCTTGCCTAATATTCTCCCCTCTCCCTCCCTTGGATCTCTTGCCTAAAGTGTTCTATTCTCCCTCTCTGGGAATTTCGAAATTCCTCCTCCCCTCTTGCCTAAGATTTCTTCTCTCTTTCCTTTCTCCTTCATCCTCTTGGCTTTGGCTGAAATTTTCTTCCCCCCTTGCCTAAAATTCTCCTTCTTCTTCCTCTCTTTGTCTTTGGGCCGAACTTCTTCTTCCTCCTCTTTGTGGTATTCGACCACCTTCTTCTCTTGCCACCACCACCTCTCCTCCTTCTCCTTTTGTTCAAACCACCACCATCATCCCTCCTCCACAAAACCCAGAAGCCATCATTTCCCTCTTCAAAAGGGATCTTCTATTCATTCACCACCTTTTCTCTCTCCACGATCCTAATATTCAAGATTATTCGGCCACCACAAAGTCAAGGAACAAGGCGTGCGTGCTTTTCGTGGGATCTTAGAACGTGCAATTTTCCAAGGCCTACATCAATTTGGTATCAGAGATAGGTTGTTTCAATTTCTTAATTGACACACGATCCATTGGAGGTTCATGCCGGACGTACTACTGATGGATGCTACCTTCGTCTATTTTCCTCTCCTATGCCACTCATCGGGGATGAGTGATTTTGAGAGGGGGAGGATTGATGGAGACGATGACCCTCAACATGACGACGACAGCAACTGCAACGCCAACGCCGCTACAACCTCCGCCCGCGGCACAATAATAATCTAATTAATAAATATAATTAATTAATAATAATTATTAATTAAATATTATCCCTATAATATTTAATTATAATTATCATTATTCAATTATGATTATTAATTAAATATTATCATGTCATGTTTTAATGTTATTGTGTGAACCATATTTCATGTATGGTGCGTCTAGTATTAATTAATAATAATTATTAATTAAATATTATCCCTATAATATTTAATTATAATTATCATTATTCAATTATGATTATTAATTAAATATTATCATGTCATGTTTTAATGTTATTGTGTGAACCATATTTCATGTATGGTGCGTCTAGTATTTATTTTATTATGTTGGGCTGCTTGTAGCCTTGTACGTTTATTTTGGTATGTTGTCATCGTTTATTTTGGTATATTTTAATTTTGTAAGCATATAAATAGGCCCCCCATGTAATAGAATAAGTCATGATATGAATGAATAAAATTTGAATTCCTCCTAATTGAGAAATCTCATCTTGCCTACATCAGAATGTTTTGTTCCTCTGCAGCAACAACCCCCCCCCCCCCCCCCCACTGAATTCTGGATCGCCGGCGGAAGAAGTCTAGTGGCAATAAAGGAGTTTACTTTCTTCAACTCTATGTTCCATTCTCTTCTTCTCCTCGGCCTCCTTTCTCCACGCCGGTAAGAAATAACTACAGATAAATGTCCCTCCTTTCTTCACTGACTCACATTTCATCCTAATAGTTTCTCTATTTTTTCTACCATTCTTACGAGAGCTTGGGTACGTTGGAGTTGACTATAGTCACGTGGCCAACAATCTCTACAGCGCCATCAAGCCCTCCCCCGCCCCCCCCCCCCCCCCCCCCCCCCCCCCGGTCGGGCCTCACTCTGGTAGACTGAATCCGACATAATAATAATAAAATATTCATTATAAACATTAAAATATAAAATGCCATCTCTCCGCGGAGAACAATCCCGCGCCCGTTCATCTTCTCTTTCGCACTCACGCTCTCTCTCTCTCTCTCTCTCTCTCTCTCTCTCTCTCTCAGCGCTCCCCGCGATTGCTCTCCGGCGCCGCCTCCCCCATCGACTCCGGACAAAATCCAACGACTCTCCAGCCCGCATTCTCCGACTCACGGCACAAGAGATCCTAGGCTCGAGATTCATCTCCGCTTGGTACATCTTCTCCGCCATTATCTTTTTTTAGGGTTTCATCTTCTCCGCCATTGTTGTCCAAGGAAGGAGATCGTATACCTCCTTAGCGGAGAACCCTTGGATCTCCAGGGAGAACCCAAGAGATCTCCGTGGAGATCCACGGAGATCTCTTGGGTTCTCCGCGGAGACCATGTGATTTCCAAGGAGCGGAGCCAGGTCTCCGCGGAGAACCCAAAATATCTCCGCGAAGATCCAAAGGTTCTCCGCGGAGAACCCAAAAGATTTCCGCGGAGAACCAAAGGTTCTCCGCAGAGATCCAAAGGTTCTCCGCGGAGATCCAAAGGTTCTCCGCGGAGATCCAAAGGTTCTCCGCGGAGATCCAAAGGTTCTCCGCGGAGATCGAGTGGTTCTCCGCGGAGATCGAGTGGTTCTCCGCGGAGAGACACAGGTTTATGGGTTGCTTTGGATTGTCTCCTGAAAACATCCCCAATGCCCTAAACATAATATAAAGAACTACATCTTCATTCCTTTTCAAGTGTTCATTCTTCATTGCAAAACCTGGTAAATCAGTTGTCTGTCTGTTCGTCATTAATTGCTAGATTGTCTGTCTATTCATCATTGATTGCAATGAATGGTATTGACCTTCTGCTGCGGGACATTGCGAAAACACAACGATCAGTAGAGACCCTCATTCATCGCTGCCCTGAAATTCCACCAGAATCGATTCCGACGCAAACACCTCCATTTTATTCGTCAGCATTCGACCGCCCCACTAGTGAGCTGTGCATTTGTGGCAAGCAATCTGGCACGTTGAACAAAATTCAGGAGGATTGGATCAAGATTCAATAGAAAATGATGGAGGATGGCATGCGCCCTCCTATCCAAATCGATCCGCTCGTGCCACTGTGGAACAAGCGTCCTGACATGAATGCGTATCTGTTGAAACCATTGTTTGTGATCGATCCGGAACAGCAGTATGGTGTCAATGTGACAGCGGGTGCTTGCCCATCTTGCAACAAAGTCATCCTTCTTTCCCGCAAGCAATTCAGTGCCCCGCGAGTTGTAGATTGCATCGATACCACAACATTTTCTATCAGTGCTCGATACGTGTGCAAGAAGTCGAACACCTTCAGCGGCTGTGGTGCCACATTCCACGTCATGGACGAGACCAAAACCCAGAAGTTGATCACGGCACCCATCGTCCTTAACTATCCTATGCAACTGTTTGAACAGAGCGCGCACGACGTCGGTCTTGTTCAAATGGCTTACGACTTGTACATGTCCCATTCCGGCATTGCTGATGCCGCCAAGGTGATTCGTTGTGCCCGAACGACTCGATACATGCATCAAGCCGCACTATATCGTGGTCAAGTGTCGTGGTATTTGGATATGCGCTTATGGGATGCAGCACTCGGGCAAACGTCATCGCAGCAGGATCCGTCAGTGTTCGGTGATTTTCCATCATTTTTTCAGCATTGCAACGGGTACAATGGCACTCTCGATCCAGTGGAATCAACGCTAACACGCCTAGTCAAAGACTGCATTGCTCGCCAACTTTTGTTCTTCAACTGAATGGAAGGCGCCATAACCGGGACGCATGATGCGCAAATCTTAGCGCACCGCTATAGGCGGTAGCAAGACTGCGGCACAAAACGGCAGTGAACCGGTCGTTGTCAAGTAATAATATGAGGAAGTAAATCCCCAAGTATCGAATCTCTCAAGGATCACAGTAAGGTGGAGTTAACTTTCGAGGTGGGACTTGAGATCGAAGTCCTTTCGAGCGGATGGATTGCGGAAAAAGGGGGGAGATTTGGTTGGTGGAAATAAAGAGAAAATACTACAACTACTCCTATGCAATGCCGCTATGCAATGCTTCGCTTGGCGGGATGGAGACTACGTAGGCCTTGAACGCACTACTTCGCAAGGGCGGATGGACGAGTAGGCAAGCGGAAACGAACTGTGCAGGCCTTGAGCGCACTGCTTCGTTAGGCGAATGGATTACACGGGTCGCTATGCCACGCTTCACTAGGCGGATGGACGAGTAGTCTTACGGAATGAGGGTCGCAAGCACCTCGTCAACAAGAACGCCACTAGCAATAGCTAGTGCGGCACAGGAACGTGATGGCGGAATGGGAAATGGATGGCGGCGCACCTCATACACACATATAAACAAAAAGATACATTCATATAGACATGAAATAACTTTATAAACCAAGGTCTATAGTGTTCATCATCTAAATACAACGGATCTAACAATTACAACACAAAATACAAAGAGGAGAAAGTGAGGAATCGACTGAATCCGAAGTCTTGCTGAGGGTTCACGGTTGGAATCGTTGGGTTGTCAATCCGCATCCAAGCTTGGTCCTCAACTGTGTCCTGGGTAGAGGAGGATGTCACTACCAACCAATGGCCCGTCTTCTTCGTGTCACGATTCAGCCGCACAACCAAGCTTCCTTCTCCTTGGATATTGGTGGATGAAGAGCTAGATCCTTCTCCTTGGAGATTGAGGATGATGGAGGAGGCCTAGGGCCAAGCCCTCATGGAAAGGTGGAGGTGTACGGAGCTGGAACTCCTTTTGCGGCGGAAAAATCGGAATAGATGTACGATCCCCGATTTAGGTCGAAAGCTGCAGCTTTTATAGAGAAAGATCAGAAAATAGGTCACGCACGGTCGAACGCACGACCGTGCGTAGACCGTGCGATATTAATAATAGAGAACAGCACAGAAAGACGACCAGGAGCGCCCGTGCGATTTACTCGCGCACGGGAAAATCCGCCCGTGCGTCAAAACGCACGGGTAAATTCAGAAAAGCTAAAATCAAGGCTAAATAGGCTGATCGTGCGATTCCTTCACGCACGGGAAACTGCCCGTGCTTAAAGACGCACGATCAAAATCAGATCATCGTTTTCTACCCAGATGAAGGCGCACGACCATGTCTATCCGTGCGTCAATAAAAATGCATGGTCGTGCGTTGTACACAATCATGATTTCTGGGCAAAAGGGAATGGATCAGCCACCTGCAAGCATCGCAGCCCAGCTGGGAATACACATCCAGCACCAGCATAAAAAATAGAAACAACACGATGGGGAGCAAAGTGTGCTTTCCCCCAGCAACGTAGTGTGAAATTGCACACTACAACAGGCACTTCAAGCACACGTATGAACAGGGTGAAAATAAACAAATACGAACAGAAACTGAAGAACGAAAGCAGGAAAAGCAGCCCGGATGAGTCCGAAAAATAGTATACAAATCGGAATCATCACACCCCCAGACTTACCTGTTTGCACGTCCCGAGCAAAGAAATCCTAAGCAGGCAGGAACATGAAATAGCTAACTCAAAATTACAAAGTGAAATACCATGCGAAGTCGCATGCCCATGTGCATAGAAAAATACTAAAGAAGATTTCTAATTTATACACATAGTTTATAAATTTCTAAAAGAGTAAATAAATATTACTTCTGCTCAAAATGGGAATCACGGTGAATCATCCGGTCACACATATGGAGAAAGTAAAAGAATCGCTAAGACAAGCATTGCGAAAGCTTGGATTCTGGACAAACTCCACTAAAATCCATCGGCGTCGGAGACCATAAGCTCACCCGTTCACATTCTCTCCACGACACTAGATTGGTTCCTAGCGTGAGTCGGTAGGACTTTAGGTTTAAAATGGGGCTTGGGTTATGGTGAGGTAAACAATGATAAACACAAAGGCTTGATACACCGAAACCCAAATGAGCTTTATTACAACTCCCCGGACACCGACATCGAATGCAAGTGCGCCACACCCCCAGACTTAGAATTTTGCGACATGGGTGTGTGCACCGCCTACTCCCAATCATAAATTTATTCAAAGATTTTTCATTTAAGCACTTCTTCTTCTTTTTTTTCTTTTTACTTCTTTTCTTTTTCTCATTTTTTTTCTTTTCTTTTCAAAACAATTTCAGCAAGATGAGCAATGAAGTGCATCCACATTTTCACCAAAAAATATCACAACATCAACACGCCAATCATGAAAATAATAAACAACTAAAGCTCAAATTTGGGTGTGCGACTAGGATTGGCTTTTAGGCTATGGTGAGATAAAAGTGGGGCTGAATCAAAGAACGGGTAGGCACAACTGGGCTAACAAGGATAAGATGGTAGGAATGGCTCAAGAGCTCAACCGGGCCAAAATGATGGCCTACGTCATTCTCATGCACTAGAACTATCCTATGTCTATGCTTCGAGAATCACTTGGGGCAAGTTCTTAGCCACAGAGAAAGATTATCTTTCCTCCTGACTCGAGCAATACGAATCTAACAATCATTTACACACATCCATATGCTACCATTTGATTTACACCGGATTCACCATTTGAGTAGAGTAAACAATATTTATGCTAACAGAAATGTATAAAGCTGGCAGTATAAAAGAGAAATCTAATCTACATGAATCCCTATACTCACATGAGTATTTGACTAGAAACACCGGAGTCAACATTTTATTCCACTACATAATTTTAAAAGCTAGCACAATCATTTTCCAAACTACAAAAAGGAATGAGTTATACTCATGACGCACTAAAGGTTAAGTACGTGCTCAAGTGGGTGCATTGTGTGCAGACAAAATGAACAAAAGTAATTTAAGTAAAGACTTCTAGCATGCTAAATAAATGTGCACGTGAGTGGGTACACAAAAAGGTCTCCCCAGACTTAAACTATGCATTAAGATATTCTAAAACAAAGTTAGGGGAAGAGGGTACCCAATGCTCAGCTAGTAAGCATGTCGGAAGCCTGAAGTGAAGCTCTACGAAGAATCACAACCAACGCCTTCACAAATAGAAAATACCTGCAAGTGGTTGTCTCCGCAAAAACAAACTAAAATAAAATCTAACTAACTAGTTAGAGTAGGCGATAAAATAAAGGACAAGAAAAGGTAAGATAACTACTGGGGTTATTGTCATCCCAACACGACTTATTCAGGAAGGCGAGGTTCTTAGCTAATGGAAGTATGGAAAGAGAAGTGGACAGGCAACTGTTCGAATTCCCGTGTCTGTAGCGGGTACCGATACGATGATAGAACCACTACTCCTCTACCTAAATAATAATACCTGCTAGACACAGGTAGAGGAGAGAGAAAGAAAGAGGTGGAGGGAGAGTCCTCCACTCTACTTTCACCAAAATAAATTTCCTTGCCTAGCAAGGTGTCATCTTCAGGGAGGCAGCATGAGGGGAATACAATACATGGCATATCCTCTGTGGAGGGGGAATTAACCTCCTCACACAAGAGGATGTGCGCAGCACTGAATGGTGCAGTTTGCACCGCCTCCTGCATAACCTGTGAAGGCTCAACCTGCATAGGCTCGGAAAGGGAAGGGGTGTCAAGAAATAAAAGGGAAGAATGACATAAAAAAACAAAAATCGGGGGAGTCTTCCCGGTCTCACTCCCATCAGGTTGGGGAAGTAAAAAAATGTTTGCATTGTCATCAATGCTACAAGGTTCGGCGGGATCAACCATAGCCATGCCCAAGATTTGGACTTCCTCCACCGGTGCTGAGGAAAGCTCCTCCTCACCTAGAAGGTTGTCCTCCTCCATAGGAGTAGGCATAACACATAGATAGCCAGCCTCATCCTGAGACACATCCTCAACAATGTCGTTAGAGACGAATGTAGTATGCACAACAGGGGGAGGAATAGTGCTTGGATAAAAGTCGAGCATCGATTCCTCGCGAAGAATCAAGTTCATGCATGGTGATATATGAACAGGGGAGATGGGCTCAGTCATGTCAGAACCTAGATCAGCCACACATCTGGTGACTGTGTCCACGCCATACCCTTCAAAATGTGAAGGTGGCACAGACACATAACCGGATGTTGAAGGTGTGCTTCCAGAAGTAGGAGTCGGGACGATCCGAATATCTGGCTCGTCATCCTCATCCAATTGGCGAAGGAATGCAGCACAATCCTTCAAGACATGATCCATGCTCTGACAAAACAAGCACTGCCTTGCGGGCTTCTTTGGCACAGCAGGAGCTGAAGCCGAAAAGAAGTGTGATAGTAAAGGCTCAGCAGAATAGCCATAGGACTTATGCGCACCATATGGAGTACCAGACGAAGTCGGTGCTCCATATACTGGGCCTTGAGTGCTAGGGCTATTATCTCCCTTTGGACATCTGTCACTAGCATGAGAGATATCTCCACACAAACGGCGACGAATATTAAATGAAGCCCACATTGTGTGAAGATAACAAGATTCAAAAGAAAAACACTATTGTGCAAAATGCTACACCCAACAATAATTTACTAAGCAACCTAATATAAAACAGGAAAAAGGAATAACAAGAAATAAAATAAATAAAGGATGCAATTTACAAATGGAAGGGCTTCTCTCTCAGATTCTCCCTCTCCAGAAAACTCACACGTCTGTGTTCCCCGGCAATGGCGCCAAAAACTTGATGCGCAAATCTTAGCACACAGCTATAGGCGATAGCAAGACTGCGGCACGAAACGGCAGTGAACCGGTCGTTGTTAAGTAATAATATGAGGAAGTAAATCCCCAAGTATCGAATCTCTCAAGGAACACAGTAAGGTGGAGTTAACTTTCGAGGAGGGACTGGAGATAGAAGTCCTTTCGAGCGGATGGATTGCGGAAAAAGGGGGTGATTTGGTTGGTGGAAATAAACAGAAAATACTACAACTACTCCTATGCAATGCCGCTATACAATGCTTCACTTGGCGGAATGGAGACTACGTAGGCCTTGAACGCACTACTTCGCAAGGGCGGATGGACGAGTAGGCAAGCAGAATCGAACTGTGCAGGCCTTGAGCGCACTGCTTCGTTAGGCGAATGGATTACACGGGCCCTTATGCCACGCTTCACTAGGCGGATGGACGAGTAGTCTTACGGAATGAGGGTCGCAAGCACCTCGTCAACAAGCACGCCACTAGCAATTGCTAGTGCGGCACACAAACGTGACCGAGGAATGGGAAATGGATGGCGGCGCACCTCATACACACATATAAACAAAAAGATACATTCATATAGACATGAAATAACTTTATAATGCAAGGTCTATAGTGTTCATCATCTAAATACAAAGGATCTAACAATTACAACACAAAATACAAAGAAGGAGAAAATGAGGAATCGACCGAATCCGAAGTCTTGCTGAGGGTTCACGGTTGGAATCGCTGGGTTGTCAATCCGCGTCCAAGCTCGGTCCTCAACTTCGTCCGGGGTAGAGGAGGCTGTCACTACCACCCAATGGCCCGTCTTCTTCGTGTCATGATTCAGCCGCACAACCATGCTTCCTTCTCCTTGGATATTGGTGGATGAAGAGCTAGATCCTTCTCCTTGGAGCTTGAGGATGATGGAGGAGGCCTAGGGACAAGCCCTCATGGAAAGGTGGAGGTGTACGGAGCTGGAACTCCTTTTGCGGCAGAAAAAGCGGAATAGATGTACGATCCCCGATTTAGGTCGAAAGCTGCAGCTTTTATAGAGAAAGATCAGAAAATAGGTCACGCACGGTCGAACGCACGACCGTGCGTAGACCGTGCGATATAAATAATAGAGAACAATGTAGAAAGACTACCAGGAGCGCCCGTGCGATTTACTCGCGCACGGGCAAATCCGCTCGTGCATCAAAATGCACAGGTAAATTCAGAAAAGCTAAAATCAAGGCTAAACAGGCTGATCGTGCGATTCCTTCACGCATGGGCAACTGCCCGTGCGTAAAGACGCACGATCAAAATCAGATCATCATTTTCTACCCAGATGAAGGCGCACGACCACGTTTATCCGTGCAATGATAAAAATGCACGACCGTGCGTTGTACACAGTCATGATTTCTGGGCAAAAGGGAATGGATCAGCCACCTGCAAGCATCGCAGCCCAGCTGGGAATACACACCAGCACCAGCATTAAAAATAGAAACAACACGATGGGGAGCAGAGTGTGCTTTCCCCCAGCAACGTAGTGTGAAATTGCACACTACAACAGGCACTTCAAGCACACATATGAACAGGGTGAAAATAAATAAATACGAACAGAAACTGAAGAACGAAAGCAGGAAAAGCAGCCCGGATGAGTCCGAAAAATAGTATACAAATTGGACTCATCAACACATCTCTCGGCTGACCATCATCACAACGTGCCAGGACGCATGAAATTGATGGATGAGTTCAATGGCAGGTAATTTTCCCCCGTTGATGGATTATACTCTGTCATGAACGAGCGCCAACAAATTCTCTCCCATCAATTCACAACGACGACGGGCAATGCGGAGCGGCGATTTGTTGGTTGGAGTTTCCTGAACCGGTACAACGCTTACGGTATTGATACTTCGCTGCTCATCATGTACCTTGAGAAGTGTTGAGATGATTGGGAATGGCTACAAGACTTCGACAACATCTTTGTTCTCCTAGACAATCATCACCTGATCACGAGGTACAGGGACAATTCAAACGGCACAGATCGTGCTCGGCAGGAACAATTTATGGCTGTCGTGGCCGAAATCATTATTGGCAATGGACAAGCTTCAATGCGGGAATGCTCCATCATTGAGGCTGAATTGGATGCACTATTGAATCGAATTAAAAATTGGGAAATTGAGAATAATGTGCCACCTTCGAAGCGCATTGTCACGACGAAACTTCTAGCTTGCCACGAGACGCAGAAAAAGCAAATCAAAAATTGCTTAACGCCGCCAACAGGCACGGCGAACACCATCGTGGATCGCTTCTTTCGTTCGACTCTACACCGTGGATCGGGGAAGAATGAAAACTTATGGCGTCAAGGACAAGCCATTTGCCCGGAGACTATGTACCTGGATGGAGGGATCTTGCTGCTCCATGCCGTGGTCGCTCAAATCAACTTTCGCGGCGAACTACAATTTGATCCTCGCTGGGCGTATTTGCCAATCTCGGGTATGCATATCATTCTCACTCAGTATCTCGCACTGCTTTCGACAGATGGAATTACGCCCTCACCTACGTCTCTGTCCACAATGTTTCATATGCTGCCTCTCTCGATTGATGATTATGACGGCGAGTTTGGATTGACGGCAGCGTTTGGACAATCCCTTCCTCAACTGCCAGAAATTCCTGTCGGGCAACTGGAATCTGTTGGAATGATCGCTGAATCAATAGCAGATAATGCAATTTGGTCAAGCCACACGTTCGATGCGATTGTGAAGGATGCTCTTGATGTTTCCGCAACTGTTGTGGAGAGGGCTCACGATGATAATCAAATTGTTGGAGAAGATGAAGTTGCACCGGGACACTATACTGATTTGAACCATACTGAAGACGTCAATATAAGTAACACGCCCCATTCCATTCAGTCCAATCACAAGCACCGAAAACCAGGACAAACATCACATGGGCAAAGCTCTTCATCAAATCACCATAAGTAATCTCGCAGCCTCAACGCATTGGGCAATGAACGTCAATCAAAATTACAAGGACTTAATCTCTGGGAAGCTGTGATGAGCACTTCACCAATGATCAACCCCTTCGAACGACGCTTACGCCGAACGGTTGCTCTCAAATTTCTTCAGCCCGATGAACTGCTAGATCTGAAAGATTTTCCCATTGAATCCTTGCAAATTTCACAATTGCATCGAATATGGTATGTTCTAGTCTCGGCTTTGCATAGCACCAATTTTTCTTTCAAACGGTTCATTCGGCCGAAATCAAAACAGGTTCTTAAACAACACTTGGAGGATACGGTGGCCCAGGCTCGATTCAGATTGCCTATTCAACTAGCAGCGCCCAAACGCAGCATCATTACTGCCTTGAATCAGGCTGCGTCATTGATTGATCCAATGCAGGCGCGCCGTGAGGATAGTTTCATGCAGTTGGAAGAGACTGTCACCACAACAATAACTCGAACCATCACCTTGACAACCGGCGTCGATCACTGTACAAGTCAACCCCGTGCAACAGATCTGCAATCCGCGCCCGAACAAGTAATTGAAGGATCAACAGACAATATCATTGATCGACTTGTTCAAAAAGAGATTGATCAAGGGCATGCCGGCAACATTCACTGGACCAAAGTGGTCACCCAAGCTTACGCCCGCATTGCTGCGCGTCGTGAGGATCTAGTTCAGATGACCCACAAGGAGATTCAAAATCTTTGGGAGTATCTTGGACGTCTCAAAAGGAAAGGAGCATCAACCTCATCAACGACATCAGGCATCAGTACAGTTTGCAGTCGCATACCGAAGCCAAGGAGCTCGGTGATCAAGAATCCCTCAACATTCTACCTTCGTCGCCACTTGTTACACAACCATTGCCAGCCGAAACTCCTACCACCCAGAATTCAACTCAACCAGCATCGGAAGCAGTCATCACGACGACGGAGGAACATGCTGCGGGCAGCTCGTCCGCTGTCAGCGAGATTGGTTCTCGTCCTCCATTCATGGTCAATACACAATTGCCTACTTTGAATCAAATAATGGAGGCCATCGTCCCCACCCCATTTATAGAGGAGCCATTTTCTCAATCGGAGAAGGAGCTGCACAATTACTTGCTAACTAGTTCAGCAGAGCGCTCCCGTGTGAAATCGACGACTGGTGATCAAACGTCTTGGAAGAGCCTGGCCAAGCGTTTCTTGTACTGGGCGCGAGTCGCATGGGTGTTGGGGATGAACCAGTTTCGAGTTCGATCTGATGTGCAGCTCAAGCAAAAGGTGAAGGATAATAACAAGAAAAAGAGCTTGCAATAGTCTATGAACCCCAGAAAGGCATGTTTTTATTGTTTTTTTATTGTTTTTTATTGTTTAAAGATGTAAGTTTGTCCTCTTCCTTGGGTTTGTGCAGGATCTCCTCGGAGAACCGGCTTTCCGCGGAGAGCCAAAAGGCTTTCCGCGGATCCTTTTGGGTCTCCGCGGAGAGCCTTTTGGCTCTACGTGGAGAGCCTTTTGGCTCTCCGCGGAGAACCTTTTGGCTTTCCCCGGAGACCTTTATATTGGATTTTCATATCTTCTTATACATGCATATCAATGATTTATTGTAACAATCATTTATAATGTTGACAGATCTATGGTGCAGAAGAAAATTCATGTTCTCAGCTCGAGGTGCTATTTGTCGAAATTTGTGGGCCACACATCAGCCATTCTTGAACGAATGCAGGAGAGTCAGAAGAAGATGATGATGGATGCCAACATCTGGCATATTTTCCATGCACCAAAGGTTCTGCAGAACACTCCCCTCCTATACAGTCTGCTAAGCTGGTACGACATCGAGAAGGACGTATTCGTCATTGGATCGAGGGAGCTTACCTTCTCCCCCAATGATGTGGCATTGATATTGGGTTTGCCCAACCATGGGGAGGAAGTCATCCTGACTTCCAAGCCTTTTGGAGCGCTCACGAAGACAGAATTGAAGACGGAGCTTCAGGCGATGGAGAAGGGGTCGTCCCCTATGACGTCCAACTTATTGGTTTTGCACCTTCTGTGCAATTTCTTCTTCCCCTCGAGCGCGGAGAGGTTCCCAAGGTTCTTTGATTAGGTCTCCAACTTGCAGAACTTCCAGAAGTTCAATTGGCCAGAAGCCATTCAGAGCTGAAGTTGGAAGTACTCAAGGACATAACACCAGAGGAGAAGTTGTTATGTTCAGAGCTGACAGCAAAGAAGACATCGCCACCTCCCCCATCTAAGAGAAAATCAATAAGCCCGGCTTCTAGGGCAGCAAAAAAAGTGAAGTTTGCATCACCACCACCCCATCGTCGCCACCTCCCTCATCATCACCTCCCCCACCACCTAGCACACCATCTCTCCCTCATGTACAGTTTTGGATTGATTTCCAGCATAGGATATTAGATCAATTTGCATTATTAGATAGCAAGATAAATAGTTTTGTAGGAACCTTTGATAATAGGATAGATAGATTAGACAAAAAAGTATATAGAGTACATAGTGATTTAGTTTCTTTTAGTCACAGTGTAGGTGACCGTCTAGAATCAATGAGTGCCGATATAGACACACTCCTTCATCATTCCTCGCCATCATCTAGCGCTAGTATCTCTAGATCTCCCAGCCACCAAAATGCTACCACCCTCACTACCCCTCACGATACTTCCATTACTCATATTCCAGACTCCCCATTAGGAGAAAGAAACCTTACAACTACAAAGGCGGATGAACTTAATGTGTACCCCGTTGACTATCCGGGGAGACCACTAATAACAGAAGAAGATAGAGATATCATCCATCGATGTATGAGCGTCATTCCATCGAGGTGCCCTTTTGACATTATACACTTTTATATTTTCAAAATTTTGATTTATGCACATTGATATTGACGATGGTTTTCTAATGTTTCAGGAACGATCAAGCATTCAATAAATGGAATATAATGGGATTTTGAGATGGCATGGATGCTCTTCTGACGGACAAATTCGTGGAAGATTGTCTCATTGATGCCTACGCAAAGATCTTGACTTTGCGTAGAGAGCGGGATAAAGAAGCGTATCATCCGTTTATGTATATCAGTCCTAACTTTTTGGTATGATCTCCCTATCTGTGCTTTGTACATTAATAATTCTGTTTGCATTGCTAAAAATATTGCAAATTATGTAGTTGCACTTCCCACTGTCCAATGACGCAGAATCTAAGTTCGTAGCTGTATTCCTCGAGGGCATTACCAAGGAGAATCTCGCAATATCAAAATGATTCTAATGTCAGTATGTTTTAATCAACACTGGTTTTTATTGGTGGGTATTGTTAAAGAGAAGAAGTGGCCCATACATGACTCTCTACGTAACCCCAAACGAAAAGTTTCCGCTAAAATAGTTGTAAGTACAGTTCGTTGACATGCAATGTAGTATTGTACATTACGTAGTTACTAATGTACGAACATATTTGTGTTAATGCAGATTTCTGCGCTTCAGAAGGCGACCGTTAAAAAAGTCCATGCAGGATTTTCCAAGTGGAGTCTCGACTTGACTGGTGGTATACCACGGCAGGAGAACTCTGTGGACTGCGGTGTCTTCGTTATGAAGTATGTGGAGCACATAGTGAAGGAAGGGGTGATAAGCTGGGAGAGTTGCGTAGACTGGCAGAAACAAATGCCTATGTTTAGAGCCCAGATCTGTGCAGAAATCTTTAAATATTTTGTGGTTGATTGATATAAATTAACTAACATTCTTCGTGTACATTTGAAATGTTTGTCTATAATAGCAATTATTTCATGGATGAATAACATTTTCAAATGGGTCGAAAGGTGCATAATTATAGCTTTAAATGAAATCAGTGGAGATACAGAAGGCTCTCCGCGGAGATCCATAAGGATCTCCGCGGAGATCCAGAAGGCTCTCCGCAGAGATCGAGAAGGCTCTCCGCGGAGATCCTTAAGGATCTCCGCGGAGATCCAAATGGCTCTCCGCGGAGATCCAGAAGGATCTCCGCAGAGATCTACATGATTCTCCGCGGAGATCCAGAAGGCTCTCCGCGGAGTTCTACATGGTTATCCGCGGAGAGCAAAAAGTTCTCCACAGAGAGAAAAAAGTTCTCCGCGGAGATCCATTTGGAGACTCAATAGAGAGCCATTTGGATCTCCGCGGAGATGCAAATGCCTATCTTTCGCAAATTGTGGCCGCGTTCTCCCTCCCTCCATTTTTTTCTTCCTTTCCCTCTTTTCTCTTCCTCCCCCTCTCTTTTCCTCCTCCCCCTCTCTTTTCCTCCTCCCCCTCTTTTTCTTTCTCTTCCCTCCCCCCTCCCCCCTTTTTCCCCCCTCATACCAGAGTAGAACCCGGTGGGTCGGGCCTCACTCTGGTAGACTGAATCCGACTTAATAATAATAAAATATTCATTATAAACATTAAAATATAAAATGCCATCTCTCCGCGGAAAACAATCCCGCGCCCGTTCATCTTCTCCCCGTCCTTCTCTTTTGTACTCACGTTCTCTCTCTCTCTCTCGTAGCGCTCCCCGCGATTGCTCTCCGGTGCTGCCTCCCCCCTCGACTCCGGCCAAAATCTAATGACTATCCGGCGCGCGTTCTCCGACTCATGGCACAAGAGATCCTAGGCTCGAGATTCATCTCCGCTTGGTACATCTTCTCCGCCATTATCTTTTTTTAGGGTTTCATCTTCTCCGCCATTGTTGTCCAACGAAAGAGACCGTATACCTCCTTTGCGGAGAAACCTTGGATCTCCGCGGAGAACCCAAGAGATCTCCGTGGAGATCCACGGAGATCTCTTGGGTTCTCCGCGGAGACCATGGGATTTCCAAGGAGCGGAGCCAGGTCTCCGCGGAGAACCCAAAATATCTCCACGAAGATCCAAAGGTTCTCCGAGAAGAACCCAAAAGATTTCCGCGGAGAACCAAAGGTTCTCCGCGGAGATCCAAAGGTTCTCCGCGGAGATCCAAAGGTTCTCCGCGGAGATCCAAAGGTTCTCCGCGGAGATCCAAAGGTTCTCCGCGGAGATCCAAAGGTTCTCCGCGGAGATCTAACGGTTCTCCGCGGAGATCCAACGGTTCTCCGCAGAGATCGAGTGGTTCTCCGCGGAGAGCCACAGGTTTATGGGTTGCTTTGGATTGTCTCCTGAAAACCTCCCCAATGCCCTAAACTTAGTATAAAGAACTACATCTTCATTCCTTTTCAAGTGTTCATTCTTCATTGCAAAACCTGGTAAATCAGTTGTCTGTCTGTTCATCATTAATTGTTAGATTGTCTGTCTGTTCGTCATTGATTGCAATGAATGGTATTGACCTTCTGCTGCGGGGCATTGCGAAAACACAATGATCAGTAGAGACCCTCGTTCATCGCTGCCCTGAAATTCCACCCGAATCGATTCCGACGCAAACACCTCCATTTTATTCGTCAGCATTCGACTGCCCCACTAGTGAGTCGTGCATTTGTGGCAAGCAATCTGGCACGTTGAACAAAATTCAGGAGGATTGGATCAAGATTCAACAGAAAATGATGGAGGATGGCATGCGCCCTCCTATCCAAATCGATCCGCCCGTGCCATTGTGGAACAAGCGTCCTGACATGAATGCGTATCTGTTGAAACTGTTGTTCATGATCGATCTGGAATGGAAGTACGGCGTCAATGTGATAGTGGGTGCATGCCCATCTTACAATAAAGTCGGCTTTCTTTCCCGCAAGTAATTCAGTGCCCCGCGAGTTGTAGATTGCATCGATACCACTGCATTTTCTATCAGTGCTCGATACGTGTGCAAGAAGTCGAACACCTCCGACGGCTGTGGTGCCACGTTCCATGTCAAGGACGAGACCAAAACCGAGAAGTTGATCCCGGCATCCATCGTCCTTAACTATCCTGTGCAACTATTTGAACAGAGCGCGCACGACGTCGGTCTTGTTCAAAAGGCTTACGACTTGTACACGTACCATTTAGGCATTGCTGATGACGCCAAGGTGATTCGTTATGCCCGAATGACTCGATACATGCGTCAAGCCACACTATATCGTGGTCACGTGTCGTGGTATTTGGATATGGGCTTATGGGATGCAGCACTCGGGCAAACGTCATCGCAGCAGGATCCGGCAGTGTTTGCTGATTTTCCATCGTATTTTCATCATTGCAACGGGTACAATGGCACTCTCGGTCCAGTGGAATCAACGCTGACACGCCTAGTCAAAGACTGCATTGCTCGCCAACTTTCGTTCTTTAACCGAATGGAAGGTGCCATAACCCGGACGCATCTCTCGGTTGACCATCATCAAAACGTGTCGAGATGCATGAAATTGACGGATGAGTTCAATGGCAGGAAATTTTCCCCCGTTGATGGATTACACTCCGTCAAGAACGAGCGCCAACAAATTCTCTCCCATCAATTCACAACGACGACGGGCAATGCGGAGCGGCGATTTGTTGGTCGGAGTTTGTAGAACCGGTACAACGCTTACGGAATTGATACTTCGGTGCTCATCATGTACCTTGACAAGTGTTGCGATGATCGGGAATGGCTACAAGACTTCGACAACATCTTTGTTCTCCTAGACAATCATCACCGGATCACGAGGTACAGGGACAATTCAAACGGCATAGATCGTGCTCGGTAGGAACAATTTATGGCTGTCGTGGCCGAAATCATTGTTAGCAATGGACAAGCTTCAATGCGGGAATGCTCCATCATTGAGGCTGAATAGGATGCACTGTTGGATCGAATTAAAAATTGGGAAATTGAGAATAATGTGCCACCTTCGAAGCGCATTGTCACGACGAAACTTCTAGCTTGCCACGAGACGCAAAAAAAGCACATCACAAATTGCTTAACGCAGCCAACAGACGCGTCGAACACCGTCGTGGATCGCTTCTTTCGTTCGACTCTACGACGTCGATCGGGGAAGAATGAAAACTTATAGCGTCAAGGACGAGCCATTTGCCTGGAGACTATGTTCCTGGATGGAGGGATCTTGCTGCTTCATGCCGTGGTCGCTCAAATCAACTTTCGCGGCGAACTACAATTTGATCCTCGCTGGGCGTATTTGCCAATCTCGGGTATGCATATCATTCTCACTCAGTATCTCGCACTTCTTTCAACCGATGGAATTACGCCCTCACCTACGTCTCTGTCCACAATATTTCTTATGCTGCCTCTCTCGATTGATGATTGTGACGGCGAGTTTGGATTGACGGAAGCGTTTGGACAATCCCTTCCTCAACTGCCAGAAATTTCTGTCGGGCAACTGGAATCCGTTGGAATGATCGCCGAATCAATAGCAGATAATGCAATTTGGTCGAGCCACACGTTCGATGCGATTGTGAAGGATGCTCTTGATGCTGTCGCAACTGTTGTGGAGAGGGCTCACGATGATAATCAAATTGTTGGAGAAGACGAAGTTGCACCGCGACACTATACTGATTTGAACCATACCGAAGACGTCAATATAAGTAACACTCCCCATTCCATTCAGTCCAATCGCAAGAGCCGAAAACCAGGACCAACATCGCATGGGCAAAGCTCTTCATCAAATCACCATAAGAAATCTCGCTGCCTCAACGCATTGGGCAATGAACGTCAATCGGCATTACAAGGGCATAATCTCTGGGAAACTGTGATGAGCACTTCACCAATGATCAACCCCTTCGAACGACGCTTACTCCAAATGGTTGCTCTCAAATTTCTTCAGCCCGATGAACTGCTAGATCTGAAAGATTTTCCCATTGAATCCTTGCATATTCCACAATTGCATCAAATATGGTCTGTTCTGGTCTCGGCTTTGCATAGCACCAATTTTGCTTTCAAACGGTTCATTCGGCCGAAATCAGAACATGTTCTTAAACAACACTTGGAGGATATGGTGGCCCAGGCTCGTTTTAGATTGCCTATTCAACGAGCAGCGCCCTAACGCAGCATCATTACTGCCTTGAATCAGGCTGCATCATTGATTGATCCAATGCAGGCGCGCCGTGAGGATAGTTTCATGCAGTTGGAAGAGACTGTCACCACAACAATAACTCGAACCGTCACCTTGACAACCGGCGTCAATCGCTGTACAAGTCAACCCCATGCAATAAATCTACAATCCGCGCCCGAACAAGTAATTGAAGTATCAACAGACGATATCATTGATCGACTTGTTCAAAAAGAGATTGATCAAGGGTATGCCGGCAACATTCACTGGACCAAAGTGGTCGCCCCAGCTTACGCCCGCATTGCCGCGCGTCATGAGGATCTAGTTCAAATGACCCACAAGGAGATTCAAAATCGTTGGGAGTATCTTGGACATCTCAAAAGGAAAGGGGCATCAACCTCATCAACAACACCAGGTCGTCAGTACAGTTTGCAGTCGCATACCGAAGCCAAGGAGCTCGGTGATCAAGAATCCCTCAACATTCTACCTTCGTCGCCACTTGTTACACAACCATTGCCAGCCGAAACTCCGACCACACACAATTCAACTCAACCAGCATCGGAAGCAGTCATCACGACGATGGAGGAACCTGCTGCGCACAGCTCGTCCGCTGTCAGCGAGATTGGTTCCCGTCCTCTATTCATGGTCAATCAACAATTGCCTACTTTGAATCAAATAATGGAGGCCATCGTCCCCACCCCATCTATAGGGGAGCCATTTTCTCAATCGGAGAAAGAGCTGCTCAATTACTTGCTAACTAGTTCAGCAGAGCGCTCCCATGTGAAATCGAAGACTGGTGATCAAACGTCTTAAAAGAGCCTGGCCAAGCGTTTCTTGTACTGGGCGCGAGTCGCACGGGTGTTGGGGATGAACCAGTTTCGAGTTCGATCTGATGTGCGCATGTTTTTTATTGTGATTTGTATTGTTTTTTATTATTTAAATATGTAAGTTTGTCCTCTTCCTTGGGTTTGTGCAGGATCTCCTCGGAGAACCGGCTTTCCGTGGAGAGCCAAAAGGCTCTCCACGGAGAACCTTTTGGATTTCCCCGGAGACCTTTATATTGGATTTTCATATCTTCTTGTACATGCATATCAATGATTTATTATAACAATCGTTTATAATTTTGACAGATCTATGGTGCAGAAGAAAATTCATGTTCTCAGCTCGAGGTGCTATTTGTCGAAATTTGTTGGCCAAACATCAGCCATTCTTGAATGAATGGAGGAGAGTCAGAAGAAGATGTTGATGGATGCCAATATTTGGCATATTTTCCATGCACCGAAGGTTCCGCAGAACACTCCCCTCCTATACAGTCTGCTCAGCTGGTACGACATCGAGAAGGACGTATTCGTCATTGGATTGAGGGAGCTTACCGTCTCCCCCAATGACGTGGCGTTGATATTGGGTTTGCCCAACCATGTGCAGGAAGTCATCCTGACTTCCAAGCCTTTTGGAGCGCTCACGAAGACAGAATTGAAGACGGAGCTTCAGGCGATGGAGAAGGGGTCGTCCCCTGTGACGACCAACTTATTGGTTTTGCACCATCTGTGCAATTTCTTCTTCCCCTCGAGCGCGGAGAGGTTCCCAAGGTTCTTTGATGAGGTATCCAACTTGGAGAAGCTGCCACCAATTTCAGAAGAAGGCCAACTGCAACAGAGGCCAGAGTCCTCGTTGGTATACATCTACGGATGCATCCATGTTATAGTTGTAAGTATCTTTATTTTTAATTCTTAAAATGAATTTTGTTTCATATGTTCTAAACTATTGCAATGATTCATATAGATTTGGTTCCTCGAGCACACCACCAGCATCCCTCTGCACTATCCGACATTGAGGCCTCGACTATTAAGAGGGTCGGAGAAGGTATCATTTACATTGAAAGAGCTGGGGGTCACTGTTCCATCTATCTTGGATGAGCAGGTAAATAGTTTACTTTATTCGATTTGCTACTAATGTTGAACTATGCAATACAATGGTTGTTTTTCTTCTTTATAGGTGTTGGAAGTACTCGAGGACATAACACCAGAGGAGAAGTTGTTATGTTCAGAGCTAACAGCACAGCAGACACCGCCACCTCCCCCATCTAAGAGAAAATCAATAAGCCCGGCTTCTAGGGCAGCAAAAAAAGTGAAGTTTGCATCACCACCTCCCCCATCATCGCCACCTCCCTCATCATCACCTCCCCCACCACCTAGCACATCATCACCTCCCCCACCACCTAGCACATCATCACCTCCCCCACCACCTAGCACACCATTTCTCCCTCCTTTACAGTTTTGGATTGATTTCCAGCATAGGATGTTAGATCAATTTGCATTATTAGATAGAAAGATAGATAGTTTTGTAGGAAACTTTGATAATAGGCTAGATAGATTAGACAAAAAAGTAGATATAGTACATACTGATTTAGTTTCTTTTAGTCACAGTGTAGGTGACCGTCTAGAATAAATGAGTGCTGATATAGACACACTCCTTCATCATTCCTCGCCATCATCTAGCCCTAGTATCTCTAGATCCCCCAGCCACCAAAACGCTACCACCCTCACTACCCCTCACGATACTTCCATTACTCATATTCCAGACTCCCCATTAGGAGAAAGAAACCTTACGACTACAAAGGCGAATGAACTTGATGTGTACCCCGTTGACTATCCCGGGAGACCACTAATAACAGGAGAAGATATAGATATCATCCATCGACGTATGAGCGTCATTCCATCGAGGTGCCATTTTGACATTATACACTTTTATATTTTCAAAATTTTGATTTATGCACATTGATATTGACGATGGTTTTCTAATGTTTCAGGAACGATCAAGCATTCAATAAATGGAATATAATGGGATTTCGAGATGGCATGGATGCTCTTCTGACAGACAAATACGTGGAAGATTGTCACATTGATGCCTACGCAAAGATCTTGACTTTGCGTAGAGAGCGGGATAAAGAAGCGTATCATCGGTTTATGTATATCAGTACTAACTTTTTGGTATGATCTCTCTATCTGTGCTTTGTACATTAATAATTCTGTTTGCATTGCAAAAAATGTTAAAAATTATGTAGTTGCACTTCCCACGGTCCAATGACGCAGAATCTAAGCTTGTAGCTGCATTCCTCGAGGGCATTACCAAGGAGAATCTTGCCAAAATCAAAATGATTCTAATGCCAGCATGTTTTAATCAACACTGGTTTTTATTGGTGGGTATTGTTAAAGAGAAGAAGTGGCTCATACATGACTCTCTACGTAACCCCAAACGAAAAGGTTCCGCTAAAATAGCTGTAAGTACAGTTCGTTGACATGCAATGTAGTATTGTACATTACGTAGTTACTAATGTACGAACATATTTGTGTTAATGCATATTTCTGCGCTCCAGAAGGCGACCGTTAAAAAACTCCACGCAGGATTTTCCAAGTGGAGTCTCGACTTGACTGCTGGTATACCACAGCAGGAGAACTCCGTGGACTGCGGTGTCTTCTTTATGAAGTATATGGAGCACATAGCGAAGGAAGGGGTGATAAGCTGGGAGAGTTGCGTAGACTGGCAGAAAAAAATGCCTATGTTTAGAGCCCAGATCTGTGCAGAAATCTTTAAATATTTTGTGGTTGATTGATGTAAACTATGAAATATTCTTCGTGTACATTTGAAATGCTTGTCTATAATAGCAATTGTTTCATTGATGAATAACGTTTTCAAATGGGTCGAAAGGTGCATAATTATTGCTTTAAATAAAATCAGTGGAGATACAGAAGGCTCTCTGCGGAGATCCATAAGGCTCTCCACAGAGATCCATAAGGCTCTCCACGGAGATCCAGAAGGCTCTCCGTGGAGATCCATAAGGATCTCCGCGGAGATCCAAATGGCTCTCCGCGGAGATCCAGAAGGATCTCCACAGAGATCTACATGGTTCTCCGCGGAGATCCAGAAGGCTCTCCGCGGAGTTCTACATGGTTATCCGCAGAGAGCAAAAAGTTCTCCGCGGAGAGCAAAACGTTCTCCACGGAGATCCATTTGGATACTGAATGGAGAGCCATTTGGATCTCCGCGGAGATGCAAATGCCTATCTTTCGCAAATTGTGTCCATGTTCTCCCTCCCTCCATTTTTTTTCTTCCTTTCCCTCTTTTCTCTTCCTCTCTCCCCCTTTCCTTCTCCTCCCCCTCTTTTTTCCTCCTCCCCCTCTTTTTCTTTCTCTTCCCTCCCCCTCCCCCCTTTTTCCCCCTCATATCAGAGTAGAACCCGGCAGCCCCCCAGCCGGGCCTCACTCTGGTAGACTAAATCCAACTTAATTATAATAAAATATTCATTATAAACATTAAAATATAAAATGTCGTCTCTCCGCAGAGAACAATCCCGCGCCCATTCATCTTCTCCCTGTCCTTCTCTTTCGCACTCACGCTCTCTCTCTCTCTCGTAGCGCTCCCCGCGATTGCTCTCCAGCGCCGCCTCCCCCATCGACTCCGGCCAAAATCCAACGACTCTCCGGCGAGCGTTCTCCGACTCACGGCACAAGAGATCCTAGGCTCGAGATTCATCTCTGCTTGGTACATCTTCTCCGCCATTATCTTTTTTTAGGGTTTCATCTTCTCCACCATTGTTGTCCTAGGAAGGAGACCATATACCTCCTTTGCGGAGAACCCTTGGATCTCCGCGGAGAACCCAAGAGATCTCCGTGGAGATTCACGGAGATCTCTTGGGTTCTCCGCGGAGACCAAGGGATTTCCAAGGAGTAGAGCCAGGTTTCCGCGGAGAACCCAAAATATCTCCGCGAAGATCCAAAGGTTCTCCGCGGAGAACCCAAAAGATTTCCACGGAGAACCAAAGGTTCTCCGCGGAGATCCAAAGGTTCTCTGCGGAGATCCAACGGTTCTCCGCAGAGATCGAGTGGTTATCCACGGAGAGCCACAGGTTTATGGGTTGCTTTGGATTGTCTCCTGAAAACATCACCAATGCCCTAAACATAGTATAAAGAACTATGATCAGTAGAGACCTTCTGCTGCGGGACATTGATTGCAATGAATGGTATTGACCTTCTGCTGCGGGACATTGCGAAAACACAATGAATGGTATTGACCTTCTGCTGCGGGACATTGATTGCAATGAATGGTAAATCAGTTGTCTGTCTGTTCGTCATTAATTGCTAGATTGTTTGTCTATTCTTCATTGATTGCAATGAATGGTATTGACCTTCTGCTGCGGGACATTGCGAAAACACAATGATCAGTAGAGACCCTCGTTCATCGCTGCCCTGAAATTCCACCCGCATCAATTCCGACGCAAACACCTCCAATTTATTCGTCAGCATTTGACCGCCCCACTAGTGAGCCGTGCATTTGTGGCAAGCAATCTGGCACGTTGAACAAAATTCAGGAGGATTGGATCAAGATTCAACAGAAAATGACGGAGGATGGCATGCGCCCTCCTATCCGAATCGATCCGCCCGTGCCACTGTGGAACAAGCATCCTGACATGAATGCGTATCTGTTGAAACTGTTGTTTGTGATCGATCCGGAACGGCAGTACGGCGTCAATGTGACAGCGGGTGCATGCCCATCTTGCAACAAAGTCAGCTTTCTTTCTCGCAAGCAATTCAGTGCCCCGCGAGTTGTTGATTGCATCGATACCACTGCAATTTCTATCAGTGTTTGATACGTGTGCAAGAAGTCGAACACCTCCGACAGCTGTGGTGCCACGTTCCATGTCATGGATGAGACCAAAACCGAGAAGTTAATCCCAGCACCCATCGTCCTAAACTATCCTGTGCAACTATTTGAACAGAGCGCGCACGACATCGGTCTTGTTCAAATGGCTTACGACTTGTACAAGTCCTGTTCCGGCATTGCTGATGCCTCCAAGGTGATTCGTTGTGCCCGAACGACTTGATACATGCATCAAGCCGCACTATATCGTGGTCACGTGTCATGGTATTTGGATATGCGCTTATGGGATGCAGCACTCTGGCAAACGTCATCGCAGCAGGATCCGACAGTGTTCGCTGATTTTCCATTGTTTTTTCAGCATTGCAACGGGTACAATGGCACTCTCGGTCCAGTGGAATCAATGCTGACACGCCTAGTCAAAGACTGCATTGCTCGCCAACTTTCGTTCTTCAACTGAATGGAAGGCGCCATAACTGGGACGCATCTCTCGGCTGACCATCATCACAACATGCCGGGACGCATGAAATTGACGGATGAGTTCAATGGCAGAAAATTTTCCCCCATTGATGGATTACACTCTGTCATGAACGAGCGCCAACAAATTCTCTCCCATCAATTCACAATGACGATGGGCAATGCGGAGCGACGATTTGTTGGTCAGAGTTTGCAGAACCGGTACAACGCTTACGGTATTGATACTTTCGCTGCTCATCATGTACCTTGACAAGTGTTGCGATGATCGGGAATGGCTACAAGTCTTCGACAACATCTTTGTTCTCCTAGACAATCATCACCTGATCATGAGGTACAGGGACAATTCAAACGGCACAGATCGTGCTCGGCAGGAACAATTTATGGTTGTCGTGGCCGAAATCATTGTTGGCAATGGACAAGCTTCAATGCGGGGATGCTCCATCATTGAGGCTGAATTGGATGCACTGTTGGATCGAATTAAAAATTGGGAAATTGAGAATAATGTGCCACCTTCGAACCGCATTATCACGACGAAACTTCTATCTTGCCACGAGACGCAGAAAAAGCACATCAGAAATTGCTTAACGCCGCCAGCAGGCGCGTCGAACACCGTCGTGGATCGCTTCTTTTGTTTGACTCTACGCCGTGGATCGGGGAAGAACGAAAACTTATGGCATCAAGGACGAGCCATTTGCCCGGAGACTATGTCCCTGGATGGAGGAATCTTGCTGCTCCATGCCGTGGTCGCTCAAATCAACTTTCGCGGCGAACTACAATTTGATCCTCGCTGGGCGTATTTGCCAATCTCGGATATGCATATTATTCTCACTCAGTATCTCGCACTGCTTTCGACCGATGGAATTACGCCCTCACATACGTCTCTGTCCACAATGTTTCATAAGCTGCCTCTCTCGATTGATGATTGTGACGGCGAGTTTGGATTGACGGCAGCGTTTGGACAATCCCTTCCTCAACTGCCAGAAATTCCTGTCGTGCAACTGGAATCTGTTGGAATGATCGCCGAATCAATAGCAGATAATTGCAATTTGGTCGAGCCACACGTTCGATGCGATTGTGAAGGATGCTCTTGATGTTGCCGCAACTGTTGTGGAGAGGGCTCACGATGATAATCAAATTGTTGGAGAAGACGAAGTTTCACCGCGACACTATACTGATTTGAACCATACCGAAGACGTCAATATAAGTAACACGCCCCATTCCATTCAGTCCAATCGCAAGCGCCGAAAACCAGGACCAACATCGCATGGGCAAAGCTCTTTGAGGCATAAAAATGCGTCGCAGTTATAAAAATACTTGACGTGCAAAATTATAACTACAAACGATAACGGCATGTGTACCGTATCGAGTGAAGTATAGGATCTCGCAAGATCAAGGTCTTATTAGACTCGGGTCATGTTAAGTACTTCTACTTCGAGTGAATGTTTATTATTTTACCGATAGAAGAATAAGGTTGGGTTTATGTAATTTAATTTTACTAATTAATAAAAACTAGCGCACGGCTTTCGAATCACCTTAGACTAAGCAAAAGAAACGTGTAGTAGAAATCGATCTCGTGTTAGAGTGGCCTTGACCGCGGAGGTTCCAAAAGCATGAGTGCTCCTCTCTCGAGGGTTGGCTCAACTAAGCTTAAGTTGCACACGACCGAACTCTCGTTCTATAATCAAGTGGCTTAAGACTTGCTTTAAGAGAAGGACCTCATTGGGATGTTAATCCCGTCCGGAAGAGTTACGTATGTCCTCTCTCGAGGGGTACGTTCGACTCTCTTTACCAATGACCGATCTGTCTTAAGGGCCTCTCGGCCGTCAAAAGAAGAAAACCGTTACTAGAACGAGTTGGCCACGGTAAATCGTAAGCGTTATAACACTAAGAACAGAATTCTAAAACACAAAAAGAGATTGCATCATCCTTAGATCATCTAAGCCGAGCACAAAAGTGATTAGTTGCTCATGATCACGGAGGAATCATAAGAAGAGGAGGAAGAAAACATAGCGAAAAGAGCGGGGAAATTAGAGACTAAAAATTACGATTTTATTAGTGTCAATTGTAAAAAGAAGAATACATAAAATTGAGATTACAAGAGAAACTACAAGCTTTGAATTGAAATAGCTACCATCATAAGAAATAAAGGAGGAGCATAAGAACTACTAGAAACATGAAAATAGTACAAGAAAATGAAATTCTAACCCTAATAATTCATCCTTGAAGATCTGGAGAAGCTCCCTTTAAATAGGAAGAAATTTGTTGTTACACGCCCTTGGTCATGCCCGTGACCAAGGGCGTGTAAGGAGCGTGATCGATGCTGGTGCGGAGAGGGCGCATTCTGGCTTCAATGCAGGCGTTTCGGACGCGTCACGCTCTAGGTCACGCCCGTGACCTGGGGCGTGTAATCTTGAAATGGTGCTGCTGGCGGGAAACTCTGGCGGGAAGAAGTTCGGGGCGAGTCACGCCCGTGACTGGAGGTCACGCCCTCAATCACGCCCGTGACTGAGGGCGTGTAACTTTAAATGACACGGCGGCTCGATCTGGATGCTGGTGGCGTGGTCCCGGCCGTGACTTGGATGTCACGCCCTTTGTCACGCCCGTGACCTAGGGCGTGTACTTGGCGAATCTTCACGGAATTGGCCCGAAGTGGCGGCAGCAGGTCTGGAACACATCTTAGGCTGACACGCCCTTGGTCACGCCGTGACATTGGGCGTGTACTTGACATTTTTACTCAAAGTGCCCAGAAAACCTGCAAAACATAAAATAAGCTTAAATTAGTTGAAGAAATTAAAAAGGAACAGATTAAATAAGAAAATACATATAATTTATATAAATTCAATTTAAAACTATATTAAAATAATACTAAAAGATGAGTACAAAAAGTACTCATCAAACACCCCCATACTTGAGTTTTTGCTATTCCAGAGCAAAAGAGTGAGGAAAGAATTACAAGACATCGATATTATTTCTAATTAACTAAAATTTTATTAAACCATGAATAAGTTAAAGGCAAATTTTCGGAATTCTAGAATTAAGTCATAAGTTATGTTGATAATTTAAAAAGAGAAAATTGTTTAGCTAATTACTTCTCAAGATAACTATTTAGCAATCAAAATTATATAAATTTTCAAACAAAATTAGATTGAAATTATAGACACTCTAACATAAAAGAAGCTTAAGGAAAAGACACCTACTAAAATACTGCTCTCTCAATAATTTAGTTTAGGACTAGAAACAATGAAATTGGCTAGGGATGGGTTTGAACGAAATGGCAAATGAAGAGTTCTTGAATAGAGGTGATGAATTTTATCCTCTCACCTCATTTGAATACGAAATTGTATATGTTTAGGAAAATAATGAATTTTATCCTCTTATTTTCCATGCCATATAATCTTTCAACAATTCTCTTCAAAAAAAACCCAAAATGTATATGTTTTAGATGTAATGAATTTTATCCTCTTACATCATGACATATAATCTTTTAAATGATTTTGGGTGCATATTTTTTAGGAAATAATGAATTTTATCCTCTTATTTCCATGACATATGATCTTTTTCTACATTTTTTTTTATTTGCCAACAAAGGGTGAGGGGGAAGAAATACTTCTAGTTTATAAATTAAATTTTTTTGAGAGCAAAATTTTTTTTAGTGGAATGAAATTTCCTAAGTTCTTAAAGTTAAAAAAGAATATAATAGAAATCTAGATATGTTTAGCCAATTTGCCATAAAATGAAGCTATTTAAAATTAAACGGAGAAGTAGTGTTAAATAAATTCTCTAATTGAATTAAAAACATAAAGTGTTTCTTAAAACTAAATAACTTCAAATTTAGTTTTAACAAATTCTGATCAAATAAAATATTTAGCTAAATTAAAAATGTAGGAATACTTATAATCGTACCTCAAACTAAATTAAAAACAACAAGGCTAGGCGTATTTATTATTATTATTTTTTTATTATTTCTTCGACTTCCCAAGGGCTACCCGGTGAAGGGTTCGCAAGGTACTAGGAGCTGTGATGGGAATTCAAGCCCAAAGCACCCTTTCCAAGAAATTACATTTTTATAATTTTTATAAATTTTTTTTTATCAAATAAAAATACAGGGAATGCAAAGCTACACCCCCATACTTAAAATTAAATATTGTCCCCAATGTTTAAAACTAAGTATGAAGAATACTTGAAAGAAAAACTTGTAAAAGAAGAATATATGAAATTAAAGATGAGCAAGGGGTGCCTCCCAAGAGCGCTTTGTTTTTCCCGTCTTTAAGCTAGACGGTTAGTTTTAGCTAAAAGGAAAATAGAATTTAAGGTGCACGGGCAACTCCCTGAATATGCGTTGCGGGAATTTGGATGTGATCCGTTGCCCGGCGACTCCTCCACTTGTTATTTGATTCTCCTTGTTGCTTTTAGGTTGAGAGTGTAAATTCGAATCACCTATCCATACCTGAGGTGATTTGAATTTTTGTAGATGAGCGGTAAATGGGTCCACGATGACGTTTAGTTGCGACGGCTCATCCTCTACATGAAAATCATTAGGAATTTAAGAATCAAAAGCAAAGGGGTCAGAAACAATTTCACGAGGAGTCACTTCTGAAAGAAAAAGATTAAAATCCGATTGTTCGTTTAAAATAAAGGTTTTCTCCCCTAAAATAATCGTTATGTCAAAACGCGTAGAATCATCATTTTTATTTATTTCATTTTCAAAAATAGGTGGCGTTAGCGAATTATCATGAAAATGCAACGAATTTTGACTTAACGAATTTTCTAAAATCTGGGAGGGAGGAGAAATTAGGGAAACAAAATTTTTAGGAGATGAAATTTCTTCATCGCCGCGAAGACTATCCGGGTGGCCTGCCCACCATGAATAATCCACGTCGGTGAGTGAAAAAGAATCACCAGCGTTATCTGGATTATAAAAATTATTTTTCTTATAATAATTATTTTCCTCATGAAAATTATTAGAATAAAAATCATGAAAATTATTTTCATAAGATTCATGAGAATTACCTTTATTAAAATTAAAAATATTTTCATAAGAAAACTTTTGAGAATTTAAATTATAGCTAGAATTCTCATAAGAGTTAGAAAAATTATTTTCATAAGAATCTTAGAAATTATTTTGAGAAAAATTATTTCCATAATTAGAATAAAAATTATTTTCAGTATTAAAATTTTGAGAATTTTGAAAATTAGAATTATTAGCGTTAGGAAAATTATTATCGTAGAAATTTGAAAAATTATTTTCACAAAAATTACTTTCATAGGAAAAATTATTTTGATAATTGTTATGAAAACTATTTTCTTTATTGAAATTTTGAGAATTTTGCGAAGAATGTTCCCTAATAACATTATTTATCCTAACCGCGGCTTCTAAATCATTGATTTTATCTTGAAGCGCGTTAATAGAAGCAGAAAGTTCTAAGACATTATTAGCATTCTCAAGCGTGCCGGATAGCCAAAACATATTTTTTTTGAAAAACAAACGGATTTTAAATGAATGGAATTGAAATAAAAAAATAAGAAAATATATTTTTTTTATATTTTAATAAATAAAAAAATGATAAAATTAATAAAATTCACTTTTATCAAAATATCAACAAATATCCCCGGCAACAGCGCCAAAAACTTGATGCGCAAAAATGCGTCGCAGTTATAAAAATACTTGACGTGCAAAATTATAAGTACAAACGATAACGGCAAGTGTACCGTATCGAATGAAGTATAGGATCTCGCAAGATCAAGGTCGTATTAGACTCGGGTCATGTTAAGTACTTCTACTTCGAGTGAATGTTTATTATTTTACCGATAGAAGAATAAGGTTGGGTTTATGTAATTTAATTTTACTAATTAATAAAAACTAGCGCACGGCTTTCGAATCACCTTAGACTAAGCAAAAGAAACGTGTAGTAGAAATCGATCTCTTGTTAGAGTGGCCTTGACCGCGGAGGTTCCAAAAGCATGAGTGCTCCTCTCTCGAGGGTTGGCTCAACTAAGCTTAAGTTGCACACGAACGAACTCTCGTTCTATAATCAAGTGGCTTAAGACTTGCTTTAAGAGAAGGACCTCATTGGGATGTTAATCCCGTCCGGAAGAGTTACATATGTCCTCTCTCGAGGGATACGTTCGACTCTCTTTACCAATGACCGATCTGTCTTAACGGCCTCTCGACCGTCAAAAGACGAAAACCGTTACTAGAACGAGTTGGCCACGGTAAATAGTAAGGGTTATAACACTAAGAACAGAATTCTAAAACACAAAAAGAGATTGCATCATTCTTGGATCATCTAAGCCGAGCATAAAAGTGATTAGTTGCTCATGATCACGGAGGAATCATAAGAAGAGGAGGAAGAAAACATAACGAAAAGAGCGGGGAAATTAGAGACTAAAAATTACGATTTTATTAGTGTCAATTGTAAAAAGAAGAATACATAAAATTGAGATTACAAGAGAAACTACAAGCTTTGAATTGAAATAGCTACCATCATAAGAAATAAAGGAGGAGCATAAGAACTACTAGAAACATGAAAATAGTACAAGAAAATGAAATTCTAATCCTAATAATTCGTCCTTGAAGATCTGGAGAAGCTCCCTTTAAATAGGCAGAAATTTGCTGTTACACGCCCTTGGTCACGCCCGTGACCAAGGGCGTGTAAGGAGCGTGATCAATGCTGGTGCGGAGAGGGCGCATTCTGGCTTCAATGCAGGCGTTTCAGACGCGTCACGCCCTAGGTCACGCCCGTGACCTGGGGCGTGTAATCTTGAAATGGTGCTGCTGGCGGGAAACTCTGGCGGGAAGAAGTTCGGGGCGAGTCACGCCCGTGACTGGAGGTCACGCCCTCGGTCACGCCCGTGACCGAGGGCGTGTAACTTTAAATGATGCGGCGGCTCGATCTGGATGCTGGTGGCGTGGTCCCGGCCGTGACTTGGATGTCACGTCCTTTGTCACGCCCGTGTCCTGGGGCGTGTACTTGGCAAATCTTCACGAAATGGGCCCGAAGTGGCGGCAGCAGGTCTGGAACACATCTTAGGCTGACACGCCCTTGGTCACGCCGTGACATTGGGCGTGTACTTGACATTTTTACTCAAAGTGCCCAGAAAACCTGCAAAACATTAAATAAGCTTAAATTAGTTGAAGAAATTAAAAAGGAACAGATTAAATAAGAAAATACATATAATTTATATAAATTCAATTTAAAACTATATTAAAATAATACTAAAAGATGAGTACAAAAAGTACTCATCACTCTTCATCAAATCACCATAAGAAATCTCGCAGCCTCAACGCATTGGGCAATGAACGTCAATCGGCATTACAAGGGCTTAATCTCTGGGAAGCTGTGATGAGCACTTCACCAATGATCAACCCCTTCGAACGACGCTTACTCCGAACGGTTGCTCTCAAATTTCTTCATCCCGATGAACTACTAGATCTGAAAGATTTTCCCATTGAATCCTTGCATATTCCACAATTGCATCGAATATGGTCTGTTCTGGTCTCGGCTTTGCATAGCACCAAATTTGTTTTCAAACGGTTCATTCGGCTGAAATTAGAACAGGTTCTTAAACAACACTTGGAGGATATGGTGGCCCAGGCTCGATTCAGATTGCCTATTCAGCAAGCAGTGCCCAAACGCAGCATCATTACTGCCTTGAATCAGGCTGCGTCATTGATTGATCCAATGCAGGCGCGCCGTGAGGATTGTTTCATGCAGTTGGAAGAGACTGTCACCACAACAATAACTCGAACCGTCACCTTGAGAACCGGCGTCGATCACTGTACAAGTCAACCCGGTGCAACAGATCAGCAATTCGCGCCCGAACAAGTAATTGAAGGATCAACAGACGATATTATTGATCGACTTGTTCAAAAAGAGATTGATCAAGGGCATGCCGGCAACATTCACTGGACCAAAGTGGTCGCCCCAGCTTACGGCCGCATTGCTGCGCGTCGTGAAGATCTAGTTTAGATGACCCACAAGGAGATTCAAAATTGTTGGGAGTATCTTGGACGTCTCAAAAGGAAAGGGGCATCAACCTCATCGACAACACCAGGTCGTCAGTACAGTTTGCAGTCGCATACCGAAGCTAAGGAGCTCGCTGATCAAGAATTCCTCAACATTCTACCTCCATCGCCACTTGTTACACAACCATTGCCAGCCGAAACTCTGACCACCCAGAATTCAACTCAACCAGCATCAGAAGCAGTCATCACGACGACGGAGGAACCTGCTGCGGGCAGCTCGTCCGTTGTAAGCGATATTGGTTCCCGTCCTCCATTCATGGTCAATCAACAATTGCCTACTTTGAATCAAATAATGGAGGCCATCGTCCCCACCCCATCTATAGGGGAGCCATTTTCTCAATCGGAGAAGGAGCTGCTCAATTACTTGCTAACTAGTTCAGCAGAGCGCTCCCATGTGAAATCGACGACTGGTGATCAAACGTCTTGGAAGAGCCTGGCCAAGCGTTTCTTGTACTGGGCACGAGTCGCACGGGTGTTAGGGATGAACCAGTTTCGAGTTCGATCTGATGTGCAGCTCAAGCAAAAGGTGATGGATAATAACAAGAAAAAGAGCTTGCAATAGTCTGTGAACCCCAGAAAGGCATGTTTTTTTATTATTTTTTATTGTTTAAATATGTAAGTTTGTCCTCTTCCTTGGGTTTGTGCAGGATCTCCTCGGAGAACCGGCTTTTCGCGGAGAGCCTTTTGGCTCTCCATGGAGAGCCTTTTGGCTCTCCGCGGAGAACCTTTTGGCTTTCCCCGGAGACCGTTATATTGGATTTTCATATCTTCTTATACATGCATATCAATGATTTATTGTAACAATCGTTTTTAGTTTTGACAGATCTATGGGGCAGAAGAAAATTCATGTTCTCAGCTCGAGGTGCTATTTGTCGAAATTTGTGGGCCAAACATCAGCCATTCTTGAACGAATGGAGGAGAGTCAGAAGAAGATATTGATGGATGCCAACATCTGGCATATTTTCCATGCACCGAAGGTTCCGCAGAACTCTCCCCTCCTATACAGTCTGCTCAGCTAGTACGACATCGAGAAGGACGTATTCGTCATTGGATTGAGGGAGCTTACCTTCTCCCCCAATGACGTGGCATTGATATTGTTGAAATTGTTGAAGTGAAGTGGAAGGGAGTCCGGCCGGTCTGAAGGTTGGAGACTGTAGAGACTACGCAGTCTGCGCTGGTGCTCTGGCGGTTTGGTTCTGCCATATCTCCCTGCTGTTCTGGCGATCTGTTGTGATCGGCCAGTTTGCTTCTTGGTTTGGTCGTTGGTTCTGGCGACCTGTTTCGAGTTCTTCCGGTCTTGTTCTGGTCGGCCTGTTTTTGGTTGTCCGCAGTGACCGGGCGGCTTGTTTGGGCTGTTCTAGCGACTTGGTTCAAGTCGGCCAGATGTTTGTCCCTGCGTAGGCGATATCAGGAAGGGTGGTCGCTGTGTCCGCGCGGCTTGTGTGCGGACTACTGCTGTCTTGCTGACTCGAGCTGGATCTTGTCCAAGTGTTGTGTCCGCGCTGCTTGTGCGCGGACTGCTGCTGTCTTGCGGACTTGTGCTGGATCTCGTCTTAGTATGTGTCCGCGCGGTCTGTCTTATGAGGCCGCTGGCGATCTGATGGGCGGTTATTGTATCCCGGTTTGTGCGGTGATGACATCCGTCTATCCGCCTATAAATAGGGGTGCAGGGCCCGTCATTCCTAACAAGAACTGTAAGAAAAAGAGCCTGGATTGTTTCTTGCGGACTCAAGTTTGAAGTCACGCGGTCTCGGAAGTGAGCTAACTGGTTGTTGTGTTCGCAGGTTTGCGGTCAGCAGGTTGCGGTCTCCTTCCTTGGTGATTTCTGGCGGCTTGAATAAACAGTTCGTCTGCGGTCTGTCAGCGAACTGGTTTATTGTGTTCTTGTGCTGTTCGCAGCGGACTCAGTGATCAGGCGACCTTCAGTGGTTAGGCGGTCTGAGTTGCGGTCTGGCGACAGCTTCAGTTCTTTGTTCCAATAAGCTTCAGTTCGTGCGGTCTGGGATTGCGGTCTGGCAGTGCATCTTGTCTGCTTCTATTCGTGCGATCTCAAGTTGTTTCTGCGGTCTGACTGTGCAAGCGGTCTGGGAGTACAGTAGAGCAAGCCGGGCGGCCTGAGCCTTTTTGCGGTCCGTGCGGTCTCTGCTTTGGCAGACCGCCAGTTTCAGTTTTGGTGTGTTTGTTCTTCTCATCTCCGTGATTCTTATGAATCATGTCTCGCCATGTATACCTCGCATTGTAAAGCAGTTCAATTTCAATAAAGATTTCTTGTGTTGCTGTTTTTGGCATTGTGGTTGTTTGGCTATAACTCTTGTTGATACAACTCCTGCTTACTCCTAAACGGTCTTTCAAAAATTTTAACATGGTATCAAAGCTTGGTTTCTGGAGTGGATAAGCAGTGATCAACTAGAGTTGCCATCGTCATTGTGAAGAAGAGACCACATAGATTGCCATGGAAGGTGGATACACAAGAGGTCTTGGTATTGAACTCCTCACATCGACTAACTTTAAAAAGTGGAAGTCGTGTATGGAGATTTACTTGCTTGGAGAGGATCTATGGGAGGTAGTTGGAGGAGAAGACACACTTGAGGTGTTTCCAGCAGGAGATAATATGGCAGAGGTAACACTTTGGAGGAGGACGAATGCTAAGGCAGAGTTCACTCTCAAAAGGGCTATCTCACCGGAGTTGTTTGATCACATCATCGGATGTAAATTTGCTGCTGAGATTTGGACATCCTTGGATGGATTGTTCAATAAGAAGAATGTAGCGAGGCTACAGTATCTTGAAAATGAGTTGGCGAAAGCCTCTCAAGGTGATCTTTCTGTTTCTACCTTCTTCGTCAAGATGAAGAACCTCACGGCAGAGATTTCTGCATTGGACCCTGATGAGCCAATCTCTGAGGCAAAACTGAAGAGGCATATCATCTGCGGGTTGCGGAAGGAGTATCTTGCCTTTGTGACTTCAGTTCAGGGTTGGGCAAATCAACCGTTGTTGTTGGAGCTGGAGAACCTTCTTGCTTCGCAAGAAAGTTTAGCAAGACAGATGGCGGGGGTTTCTATCTCCGGGGGAGAAAGTGATGTGATGTTCTCTGGGAAGAAGAAGAAGAAATGGGAGAAGAAGAAGTCGGGTCATGATAGACCCTCCACTTCAGGTCAGCAAGATAGGGGCTATGCTCCTAAGTCTGATGGGAAGAAGAAAGGAGAGGGACCGAGGTGCTTTAGATGCGATAAGACCGGGCACTTCAAGAAAGATTGCCGGGTGAATCTTTAGTCGGGACATGCAGTGGAGAAGGAGATGCCAAAGTCTGGTGAAGTTGGATGGGGAGGAGCCTTTGCGTCTAATATAACGGCGATGCCCTTAAGGCCTTGGCTTCCATCAACTATGATGAGGACTGGATTATTGATTCAGGGTGTGGGCATCACCTCACCGGGGATGGATCAAAGTTCTCTTCTTTGGCGCCTTACTCAGGTAACAATGCTATCATTACGGCTGATAATTCTATTCATCCATTAGAGCACGAAGGAGTCATCTCTCTGAGCAGTGATAAGGGTCCACTCACGTTGAGGAGTGTTTATCACGTGCCTGGTATGAAGAAAAATCTCTTCTTTGTGACCAATGTGTTCGACGCCGGTTATCACATTCTGTTTGGCCCAACAGAAGTGAAGTTTCTCAAAACTCAACCGGAGATAAAGGGAGATGTTATTCATGTCGGCAAGCAGGTGAAGGACTTGTTCGTTTTATCGACAAGTACCTATGTTGATAAGATGAGGACCAATGATGGCGCGGCCATCTGGCATGAAAGGTTGGGGCATGTAGGCATGGACAAATTGAAGGCTATGGTGGTAAGGGGCCTTGTCAATGGCTTGCCTAGCTTGTCCTCCTATGGAGACGGTCATGTCTGCGAAGGATGTTAGTTTGGTAAGTCTCATCGACTTCCATTTGACAAATCGCAAACAAGGTGCAAAGTGCCGTTGGAGTGCATCCACGGTGATTTGATGGGACCGACTGCCACCCCAAGCCTTGGAGGCAACAGATACATGTTGGTGTTGATTGACGATTACACCAGATATGTCTGGGTGTATTTTTTGAAGGAGAAGTCGAAAGCATTTGCAAAATTTGTGGAGTTCAAGGAGCTGGTTGAAGGCCGGCTTGGCCTGCGGGTTAAAAAACTTAGAACTGACAATGGTGGGGAGTTCACCTCTGGTGAGTTCTCAAGTTTTTGCAGGAAGCATGGCATCAGGAGAGAGCTCACTTGTGCCCATACTCCACAACAGAATGGCGTTGCCGAGAGGAAGATTCGTCATTTGACGGAAACTTGCAAATGCTGGCTTCATGCCAAGAATATCCCAAAGTCCTTCTGGGCGGAGGGAATGTCTTGTGCAGCTTATGTCATCAACAGGTTGCCTTTAAGTCCTATCAACATGAAGACCCCTCACGAATTGATGTTCAAGGAGAAGCCGAGTGTAGCACACCTTCGGGTGTTTGGATCAACCTGCTATGTGCATATTCCTAATGCTCTTCGAGCAAAGCTAAATGCGAAAGCAAGGAAGCTACTCCTTGTTGGGTATGATGAGCGGAAGAAGGGATGGAGATGCATGGATCCTGAGACACGGAGGTCAATTGTTTCTTGGGATGTGGTGTTCGATGAAGTGACTTCCTACAAGAGGAGTTCAGGAGTTGAGCTACCAGAGGGAAGGGTTGATATAAGAGGGAAGGCTGCTGAAGATCTTCAAGTGGAGTTGCATGTTTCACCAGGAACTCCAGCTGTGTCTAGCTCAAAGGCGGAAGCTTCAGGTTCTGGAAGCAGGGGGAGCAATGCTCTAAATTCGCCTGGAAGAGGAGCTAGTTCTGAAGAAGCAGCTGAGGAGGTGGTTAGTCAGGGGCAACCTATTAGGAGGTCGAAGAGGACTATTCAACCACCAGATCGATGCACAGGAGGAAACATGGTGAACTTTGTTTCATGTTTCTTCGCTGGTCCCCTGGATGAGAGGGAGCCGTCGAGATTTGAGAAGGCCAGAGGCATGAAGGAGTGGGACATTGCTGTGCAAGAAGAGATGGCAGCTCTCGAGAAGAATGAGACCTGGTCTCTTGTGCCCAAGCCCAAGGGCACCACTCCTGTGACATGCAAATGGGTCTACAAGCTCAAGAAGAAAGCTGACGGCAGTATCGAGCGGTACGAGGCTCGCCTTGTAGCTCGCGGGTTCTCACAGTAGTACGGAGAAGATTATGATGAGACGTTTAGTCCAGTGGCAAAGATGACTTCGGTTCGATTTGTTATTGCCTTTGCGGCTTCGAGTGGTTGGGAGATTTGGCAACTCGACGTTAAGAATGCTTTCTTATACAGCGAAATTGACAAGGATATCTTCATGCTCCAACCGCAAGGCTTCATCTCAAAGGAGTATCCGGACTACGTCTGTAAGTTGAAGAAGGCCCTGTATGGGTTGAAGTAAGCGCCTCGAGCGTGGTACGGGAAGATTGCAGAATATCTCTTATTCTGCGGATTCTTTGCTTCAGACTCTGATTCTAGCTTGTTCATCAAGAAGGAGGGGGTGCTTCGAGTGATTGTTCTGCTGTACGTGGATGACATGATTGTCACCGGGAACTCGAAGGAAGCTGTTGCAAGACTCAGGGCTGAGCTTGCTATCAGATTCGAGATGAAGGATCTGGGGGAGCTCCACCATTTCCTTGGACTCGAGGTGCAGAGGCGGGAGAGCGGAGTGCTCATTTCTCAGGCTGGCTATGCAGAGCGGATTGTTCAGTGATTTGGCATGGAGGAAGGGAAGAGCAGCTCTATACCTCTAGAGCAACATCATAAACTTCGGAAGGATTAGGGGAGAGTTTTATCTGAACCGTTGGTGTTCCGAGCTCTGGTTGGGAGTTTGATCTACTTGACGATCACAAGGCCAGATATTGCTTATGCATTTGGCAAGGTGAGTCGGTACATGGCGAAACCATGGAAACCTCATCTTCTGGTGGCAAAAGGCATCTTGAAGTATGTGAAGTAGACCTCTGATTTGGGTCTCCTATATAGGAGAGGGTCAAGCTTGGAGTTGCATGGTTTCATGGATGCTGATTATGGGGGAGACATGGATGATCGGAGATCAACGTCTGGTTATGTCTTTATGACGGGCCCCACAGCTATCTCTTGGTGCAGCAAGAAGCAAGACTCGGTGTCTGTATCTACAACGGAAGCAGAGTACAAGGCTTCGGCCTTGGCAGCTCAGGAAGCCGACTGGCTCAGGAGGTTGGTGGAGGACGTTCATCAGGAGGTTCGAGGTCCGACTATGCTACGCAGGGACAATGAGAGGGCTCTCAAGCTGGTTAACAATCCAGTCTGTCACGCGAGGACTAAACATATAGAGATTGAGCACCATTTCATTCGTGAAAAGGAGTTGGGAGGATCTCTTATGGTCGAGCACGTTCGGAGTGTGGACAATGTCGCAGACACTTTACAAAGCCGCTAGCGAAGGGACCATTTACAAGGTTAAGGGGGTTGCTCGGTCTAGTTTCTACTTCCCACTTCAAGGGGGAGTGTTGAAATTGTTGAAGTGAAGTGGAAGGGAGTCCGGCCGGTCTGAAGGCTGGAGACCGCAGAGACCGCGCGGTCTGCGCTGGTGCTCTGGCGGTTTGGTTTAGCGATCTCTCCCTGCTGTTCTGGCGATCTGCTGTGATCGGCCAGTTTGCTTCTTGGTTTGGTCGTTGGTTCTGGCGACCTGTTGCGAGTTCTTCCAGTCTTGTTCTGGGCGACCTGTTCTTGGTTGTCCGCAGTGACCGGGCGGCTTGTTTGGCCTGTTCTGGCGACTTGGTTCAAGTCGGCCAGATGTTTGTCCCTGCATAGGCGATCTCAGGAAGGGTGGTCGCTGTGTCCGCGCGGCTTGTGCGTGGACTGATGCTGTCTTGCTGACTTGGGCTGGATCTTGTCCAAGTGTTGTGTCCGCGCAGCTTGTCCGCGGACTGCTGCTGTCTTGCGGACTTGTGCTGGATCTCGTCTTAGTGCTGTGTCCGCGCGGTCTGTCTTATGAGGCCGCTGGCGATCTGATGGGCGGTTATTGTATCCCAGTTTGTGCGGTGACAACATCTGTTTTTCCGCCTATAAATAGGGGTACAGGGCCCGTCATTCCTAACAAGAACTGTAAGAACAAGAGCCCAGATTGTTTCTTACAGACACAAGTTTGAAGTCGCGCGGTCTCGGAAGTGAGCTAACCGGTTGTTGTGTTCGTAGGTTTGCGGTCAGCAGGTTGCGGTCTCCTTCCTTGGTGATTTCTGGCGGCTTGAATAAACAGTTCGTCTGCGGTCTGTCAGCGAACTGGTTTATTGTGTTCTTGTGCTGTTCGCAGCGGACTCAGTGATCAGGCGACCTTCAGCGGTTAGGCGGTCTGAGTTGCGGTCTGGCGACAGCTTCAGTTCTTTGTTCCAATAAGCTTCAGTTCGTGCGGTCTGGGATTGCGGTCTGGCAGTGCAGCTTGTCTGCTTCTGTTCGCGCGATCTCAAGTTGTTTCTGCGGTATGACTGTGCAAGCGGTCTGGGAGTACAGCAGAGCAAGCCGGGCGGCCTGAGCCTTTTTGCGGTCCGTGCGGTCTCTGCTTTGGCAGACCGCCAGTTTCAGTTTTGGTGTGTTTGTTCTTCTCATCTCCGTGATTCTTATGAATCATGTCTCGCCATGTATACCTCGCATTGTAAAGCAGTTCAATTTCAATAAAGATTTCTTGTGTTGTTGTTTTTGGCATTGTGGTTGTTTGGCTATAACTCTTGTTGATACAACTCCGGCTTACTCCTAAACGGTCTTTCAAAAATTTTAACAGATATTGGATTTGCCCAACCATGGGGAGGAAGTCATCCTGACTTCCAAGCCTTTTGGAGCGCTCACGAAGACAGAATTGAAGACGGAGCTTCAGGCGATGGAGAATGGGTCGTCCCCTGTGACGACAAACTTATTGGTTTTCCACCTTCTGTGCAATTTCTTCTTCCCCTCGAGCGCGGAGAGGTTCCCATGGTTCTTTGATGACGTCTCCAACTTGGAGAACTTCCAGAAGTTCAATTGGCCAGAAGCCATTCATACCTTCCTAATGAGGTCGTTCAGGGTGATGGTGGAGAAGTTGCCACCAATTTCAGAAGAAGGCCAATTGCAACAGAGGCCAGAGTCCTCGTTGGGATACATCTACAGATGCACCCTTGTTCTAGTTATAAGTATCTATATTTTTAATTCTTAAAATGAATTTTGTTTCATATATTTTAAACTATTGCAATGATTCATATAGATTTGGTTTCTCGATCACACCACCAGCATCCCTCCGCACTATCCTACATTGAGGCCTCGACTATTAAGATGGTGGGAGAAGGTCTCATTTACATTGAAAGAGTTGAGGGTCACTGCTCCATCTATCTTGGATGAGCAGGTAAATAGTTTACTTTATTCGATTAACTACTAATGTTGAACTATCCAATACAATGGTTGTTTTTCTTCTTTATAGGTGTTGGAAGTACTCGAGGACATAACACCAGAGGAGAAGTTGTTATGTTCAGAGCTGACAGCACAGCAGACACCGCCACCTCCCCCATCTAAGAGAAAATCAATAAGCCCGGCTTCTAGGGCAGCAAAAAAAGTGAAGTTTGCATCACCACCTCCCCCATCGTCGCCACCTCCCTCATCATCACCTCCCCCACCACCTAGAACATCATCACCTCCCCCACCACCTAGCACATCATCACCTCCCCCACCACCTAGCACACCATCTCTCCCTCCTGTACAGTTTTGGATTGATTTCCAGCATAGGATGTTAGATCAATTTGCATTATTAGATAGCAAGATAGATAGTTTTATAGGAACCTTTGATAATAGGCTAGATAGATTAGACAAAAAAGTAGATAGAGTACATAGTGATTTAGTTTCTTTTAGTCACAGTGTCGGTGACCGTCTAGAATCAATGAGTGCCGATATAGACACACTCCTTCATCATTCCTCGCCATCATCTAGCCCTAGTATCTCTAGATCCCCCAGCCACCAAAACGCTACCACCCTCACTACCCCTCACGATACTTCCATTACTCATATTCCAGACTCCCCATTAGGAGAAAGAAACCTTACGACTACAAAGGCGGATGAACTTGATGTGTACCCCGTTGACTATCCGGGGAGACCACTAATAACAGAAGAAGATAGAGATATCATCCATCGACGTATGAGCGTCATTCCATCGAGGTGCCCTTTTGACATTATACACTTTTATATTTTCAAAATTTTGATTTATGCACATTGATATTGACTATGGTTTTCTAATGTTTCAGGAACGATCAAGCATTCAATAAATGGAATATAATGGGATTTCGAGATGGCATGGAAGCTCTTCTGACGGACAAATATGTGGAAGATTGTCACATTGATGCCTACGCAAAGATCTTGACTTTGCGTAGAGAGTGGGATAAAGAAGCGTATCATCCGTTTATGTATATCAGTCCTAACTTTTTGGTATGATCTCCCTATCTGTGCTTTGTACATTAATAATTCTGTTTGCATTGCTAAAAAATGTTACAAATTATGTAGTTGCACTTCCCACGGTCCAATGACGCAGAATCTAAGCTTGTAGCTGCATTCCTCGAGGGCATTACCAAGGAGAATCTCGCCAATATCAAAATGATTCTAATGCCAGTGTGTTTTAATCAACACTGGTTTTTATTGGTGGGTATTGTTAAAGAGAAGAAGTGGCTCATACATGACTCTCTACGTAATCCCAAACGAAAAGTTTCTGTTAAAATAGCTGTAAGTACAGTTCGTTGACATGCAATGTAGTATTGTACATTACGTAGTTACTAATGTACAAACATATTTGTGTTAATGCAGATTTCTGCGCTCCAGAATGCGATCGTTAAAAAAGTCCACGCAGGATTTTCCAAGTGGAGTCTCGACTTGACTGCTTGTATACCACAGCAGGAGAACTCCGTGGACTGCGGTGTCTTCGTTATGAAGTATATGGAGCACATAGCGAAGGAAGGGGTGATAAGCTGGGAGAGTTGCGTAGACTGGCAGAAAAAAATGCCTATGTTTAGAGCCCAGATCTGTGTAGAAATCTTTAAATATTTTGTGGTTGATTGATGTAAACTATGAAACATTCTTCGTGTACATTTGAAATGTTTGTCTATAATAGCAATTGTTTCATGGATGAATAACGTTTTCAAATGGGTCGAAAGGTGCATAATTATAGCTTTAAATGAAATCAGTGGAGATACAGAAGCCTCTCCGCGGAGATCCATAAGGCTCTCCGCGGATATCCATAAGGATCTCTGCGGAGATCCAGAAGGCTCTCCACGGAGATCCATAAGGATCTTCGCGGAGATCCAAATGGCTCTCCGCGGAGATCCAGAAGGATTTCCGCGGAGATCTACATGGTTCTCCGCGGAGATCCAGAAGGCTCTCCGCGGAGTTCTACATGGTTATCCGCGGAGAGCAAAAAGTTCTCCACGGAGGGCAAAAAGTTCTCCGCGGAGATCCATTTGGAGACTGAATGGAGAGCCATTTGTATCTCCGCGGAGATGCAAATGCCTATCTTTCGCAAATTGTGGCCGCGTTCTCCCTCCCTCCCTCCATTTTTTTCTTCCTTTCCCTCTTTTCTCTTCCTCTCTCCCCCTTTCCTTCTCCTCCCTCTCTTTTTTCCTCCTCCCACTCTTTTTCTTTCTCTTCCCTCCCCCCTCCCCCCCTTTTCCCCCCTCATACCAGAGTAGAACCCGGCGGCCCCCCGGTCGGGCCTCACTCCGGTCGACTGATTTTGACTGAATTTATGCGATCCCAAAAATGCCCCCAGCCTCTCACGACATCAAAAGAGACTCGCTGCTGTTGTTTTCTCCGCTCAGTATTTCTCTCCTCCCATCTGCGAACCAGCTCCCCCTCTCCTCCCCGGACCATTTCCTCTCTTATACACTTCCGCCTCCCGCAAGAGCTGCAACTTGCCAAGCCAAGCATGCCGATCTCTATCTCTTCCCCAGGTTTTGCGATGGTGGTGGCGATTTTCCTTCCGCCATAATTTTGTCGCTCCCAACTCTCCTCCCCCAACCTCTCACAACACGCCACTTCCAGCCGCGATCTGGCGCCCCACTCTAAGACACGCCGCCGCCACCCTGACTCCCGATCTCGCACCTCTAAACTCCACCACATTCCACAACCAGTCGCTCCTCCTTCAGATTCGACGGCTCTCCCAAAACAGAGAAAATTTCAGAAGCTACAATAAAAACAGAGTAATTTAGCACAAGGGTCTAAATCACCTCAGAGAAGATCAAGAAAAACTGATGGAGCGAGGAAACGCATGGAAGATTCAGTTCGGCGTAGTTCTATGAGGGATCAAATGGACCACCTCTTCGTGTACTTCATATAGGGGTCCTAAGAGAGATTGGGATGAACTGCATGCTAGTTGGTAACTATGACAGATATACCTTAATCATTGCAGGGGTCATGTTTCCGGAGTATGTATTAGAAATCATATTGCATACAGATTAATAGATTATTTAATTTAGTGACTTTATCTGTAGTTTGATTATTGTTTAGTATGCCATTACAGTGCTCAAGTAAATTAGGATTTTGTGCTTATGTTGACTTGAAACCTATGGGAATAAAAGTTAATAGCCTTATTCTTCATCATCATTATCATTTCTTAAACATATATACGGACACTTTGTTGCTCTCTTTATAACGATGATCCAAGGCCGACCCAACTCCTCCCACCATGAGATCTCTCCATCATGTCCGAGCTTCTCCTCACCAGATCTGACCACCTCTTTCATGGCCGAAACATCCGGCGAGCTCCAAGCCTCACTTTTGGCGAGATCCCTTCTTCTCCGGTGGGATCCACTCTTATTTCCACAATTTCAGTCCGCTGAATTGTATCTCATGACGACATCTTCAATTTAGATCCCTCTCGAACGTCTTTCTCCTCTCTCGACCTTTGGATCTTCGGGGAGAACCTCTTGGATCTCCGCGGAGAGCCAAATGGCTCTCCCCGGAGAGCCAAAAGGCTCTCCCCGGAGAGCCAAAAGGCTCTCCCCGGAGAGCCAAAAGGCTCTCCCCGGAGAGCCAAAAGGCTCTCCCCGGAGAGCCAACAGGCTCTCCCCGGAGAGCCAACAGGCTCTCCCCGGAGAGCCAAAAGGATCTCCCCGGAGACCCTTTTCGCTCTCTGCGGAGAGCCATTTGGATATCCGCGGAGAGCCAAAAGGATCTCCATTGAGGAGACCCATTTGGCTCTCCGCGTAGATCCTTTGGGCTCTTCGCGGAGAGCCATTTGGCTCTCCACGGAGAGCCATTTGGAACTCCACGGAGACCTTTATAGTGGATTTTCAAATTTTTATATATGGTGGGCCTATTCTTGAAAGTCATGTAGTACGTATCCATATGACTCAACTCCTTGATCAAGTAGACTTAAAGACTCTACGATAAGCTGAATTTTTTGACTAATTTGATGTATGTAAAAAATTAATTTTTGTTGATTAAATCTTCAATGATTTGCTGAATTTATGTATGCTCTTTGTTTGATCTGAGCCTTTATTATCCAATTATATAAGTTTTTTCAATTTATTTTTGAATTCTTAGGCTACTGACTTTGCCTGAACCATTGCAGATTGTCTGCATGTTAGTCATCAGCACTAATGAACGGTATCGACCTTGTGCTTCGGGACATTGCGAAAACATAATGATCGGTGGAGACCCTCGTCCGTTGCTGCCCTGAAATTCCGCCGGAATTGATTCCAACCCAAACGCCATCATTCTATTCGTCAACATTCGCTCGCCCCACTGGTGAGCCGTGCATTTGTGGCAAGCAATATGGCACGTTTGAGCAAGCTGTCATTCCATGTCAAAAATCTCATTCAAGGTATAGTGTATTATGTTATCACTCTCCGATCTTTTTCTTGGTTCACAAACTGCATATTTGATCTTTTGCAAGGTGCAACCTGAAGCTAAAATGAAGTTTTCTGGCATACCACCTTAGTTAGGTTGTCTTTTACCTCCCAATTCAATAAAATCATGATTTTTAAATTAAGCATTTTGCAGATAAATGTCCAACAAAACATGTTTAGTTCAAAACATGTATTATCGTTTCACATTTAGCTACCATGTACATTAGAAACAACAAGTAAATGTTAAATTAATCTATACATGCTTGATGTTTATGATTCTTTCTAATTCACTGAACATCGAATTCAATTCCATCTACAGAAATCTGAATCAGAAGACCAGTTCGAGAGAATGTCTCGTGGATCAATTAGCTCTGATTTCATTTGCAGAGCAAGGTAGAATTTTTAGATTCATCACCATGTGAAATTGTAAGTATGGTGCTAAGTACTGAGAAGATCAGCACAGTGGATCCCATTGTATCATTCATGAAAATGTAAATTGAAGTATGGATGTCTTAAAGATTTAATCTCTGTTATTTTTGGGCTCAAAATTTCTAAATTTAATATATAATTTTTGGATTAAAAGGAGAAAAAGTAGTTGAAAAGTGATAGCAACTTTTGGATTGTTATTTCCTTATCTTTTCTTTGAGGATTTGGAGAAAGTATTGCCTCTCACTGCAGCAGCCATGAATGATTATGCTGGTTACTTACATGGACTATAGAGAGCCACTAGTGGTTCATCAAAATCTTTTAACACTCATGTAGCATGTAGGACTGTACGTATATATAAATCTCGGGCCGTCCGACTGTAATGAATTGATTTTTAAGTTGGATGCATATATTTTACATGATTTTTACATAATTATCGTATTATTCAATTCCAGATTTGTTCATCTTCTCAAGGAGTTTGAATAGTTTAGTATATTTTTAATCACAATCAAAAAATATTCATCATAATGACACATAATAGCCCAATAATTTCTCAAACTAGCTACAAAAAGTATTTGAACCAATACAATTTGATATTAATCTTCTAGTTTTCAAAATTTGCTTCCATTAGGAGATATTTGATTATCATACTAAATATTCAACATAATTACATATATCAACATTAGTTGTGCTGGAAAAGATTTAAAATCTTTTTGGTATCAAAGATGATAATAATATGAACAACTATAATGACACATTGTAATCAAGTAAACCATTATAAAATGACTTATTATTATAATGATCTATTATAATAAAACTCATTGGACCACAAACTAAGACATTTATGAGAATAGTGATAATCTATAACATCATGAGTCAATTTAGAATGATATTCACAATAAAACAGCACCTGCCTCGAGGCAGTACGCTGATGAACAGCACCTGCCTCCAGGCAGTGCGCTCATGAACAGCACCTGCCTCAAGGCAGTGCGCTAATGAACAGCACCTGCCTCAGGGCAGTGCGCTAATGAACAACACCTACCTCAAGGTAGTGCGCTAATGAACAGCACCTTCCTCAGGGCAGTGCGCTTATGAACAGCACCTGCCTCAAGGCAGTGCGCTAATGAACAGCACCTGCCTCCAGGCAGTGCACTAATGAACAACACCTGCCTCAAGGCAATGCGCTAATGAATAACACCTGCCTCAGGGCAGTGCGCTAATGAACAGCACCTGCCTCAAGGTAGGGCGCTAATGAATAGCACCTGCCTCAAGGCAGTGCGCTTATGTATAGCACCTGCCTCAAGGCAGTGCGCTAATGAATAGCACCTGCCTTGAGGCAGTGCGCTGATGAACAGCACCTGCCTCTAGGCAGTGCGCTGATGAACAGCACCTGCATCCAGGTAGTGCGCTAATGAACAGCACCTGCCTCCAGGCAGTGCGCTAATGAACAGCACCTGCCTCCAAGCAGGGTGCTAATGAACAGCACCTGCCTCCAGGCAGTGCGCTAATGAACAGCAACTGCCTACGGGCATTGCACTCACAGCAATCTCTCACTGTCGTCGATTGAAGGTTCGCCCTTCTCCTCCGCGGTAAGGTTCTGACATCATAAGGGTCTGCCCCACTTACGTCCGTCCACGGTTTGAATACGTATTCCCTTCACCGACAAAAACTTATCTTTTATTATGAAAAAAGCCGCGAGCTCAGACTCGCGCAAACTAATTTTCTATTATGTGATAAGCCGCGAGCTGTTCATGTATCAACGTTACATGGCAAGCCAGCAACAATCTCAAAGTGCGAACATCCTTCGCCGACCATCTTGAAGCATCTTCCCTCATTCGACACTTCGACAACAACCAGGGCAACGGGGTTACAACACTGTTATCGCAACGCAGCGCAGAGCGAGAAACGCCTAAACAGAACAAGAAAGTAAAAGCAACCACACACTCATCCTTCGATAGCAATTCCTACCCAAGGCACCACGAAGAGAGCAATGATCAAAGCCGCCACAGAAAAAGCGAAACCTCCGAACTCCTTCGCGTAGAAATTCGGACTCCGAAGGTTTAGGGGGCTTATGTTATACATCCCTAAAGGCCTTGGGGTACATCTAGAGAAAACTCCACTAAAGAGAGGTGGGGTCAACGGTCAACACATGATCGCTCAAGTTGGAGAAACCGAACCCGCCATTTCCGCCGCCAATCGCCAGCACGAGAACACGCACGAAACGCACGTCGCGCCCCGCCATGACCGAACCCCACTACTGGGGTGTGATTAGCCCACACCCCACTAGTGGGGTGCGAATAGCCGCACCCCCATAGTGGGGGGTGCGGCCAAGCCGCACCCCATGTGGGGTGGGGCCAAGCCGCACCCCATGAGGGGTGCGGCCAAGCCGCACACCCCCCCCCCCCCCTTGGGGTGCGGCCGAGCCAAGCCGCACCCCATGTGGGGTGCGGCCAAGCCAGGTCGCGCCCCTCCCTCAGGTGCGGCCGCGCCGCGCCCGCCTTTAGGTACGGTCGAACCGCTCTCCCCGTAGCAAGGTTGGGATGAGTCCCCCCCTCTTCCAGCTCGCCGCCCGCTTTTCGGGCTCCAGACTCCGTTCAGAGCAATTACCCATTCATTACGCGCTCAGAACACTTCTGAGCGCGCTCAGATGACTTTCACATTTCGGGCACGCTCACTTTTTGTCTTTTTAGCATGCTCACATTTTGACTTTCTAGCATGCTCACTTTTTGTCTTTCTAGTTTCTCAGATTGCTGGAACGTCTTGTCGCCTTTTTTGTCTTCAACAAAGCTGCCTGAACTGCCCGAACTGCCCGAGGGCAAGACGGTCATTTACTAAAAATGGCGATCCGTGTGCTCTGAACCGGGAAACGTGATTCATCTGCCAGGTGGTTATGGTGGTTACGACGACAAAATTACCGGGATACCCCCGGCCAAAGCTATTAAAGGAGCCCAGAGCCTTCATTGGAGGGGATCTTGCCTTCTGGACCTGGGAGAACTTCTTGCAGACTTTCGCAGAATTCTCCTTCGGGACTTGAAGATTTCTTTCGTCCCGAAAGGCGACTCAGCATTCTCACTTTTGTTCTCTCGGAAGGCGACTCAGCATTCTCACTTTTGTTCTCCAATATTCTCATAAGGAAAAAGACTTAGTTTTTCTGGAGGTGACCTGCCACCTTCGGAACTCTCTCCATCTCTCTCTCTCTCTTTCTCTCTCTGTAAGACCCCCTCCCCAGACCTGAACCGGGTTCAGGGGGGTATTACAGCCCAAAGATGGCCACTAGTGCTTCCTGGATGGCAACAACCCACCCTCTCAAGCACTGAGTGCTCTCCTTGTCAAGCACGAGAATCACAACATCACATCAGAACGCACAGCGGAAGCAATCAAAAATGAACAAAATCAGCATATTGCTTGTATTTACATATTTAAAGAAGGACGAAGCCTATTGTTTACAACCACTGCCTCGGGGGCTATATAGACTATAACAAAGAAAGACCCTAGGCTAGTCCTATACTCTAGGACTCACGTCTCGGAAGATAGGGGGAAAGGCTGGAGTGCCCGATCGAGCCATCTCTAAGGCTGGTAACTCATCCTGCGGTGCGGGGGCTTCGCGCTGTCCCATCTCCAGTGATTGGTTATAAGAAATAACCGTTAGTCACAGAACTAAGTAGAAAACACATCCCCTCCCCGGATCCATATCCAGGGGCGGGCTAAAGGACAGAAATAAATAGCCGAAGCAAAGAAGAGGGTTAGCAGCAGTAAACATTTATATATACATATATATATTGGGCCTCCCGCCCTACTATCCATAATCGCGCAGTATAGAAAATACACAACACTATCTCGCGCATACACGCACCCAGGTATTCAAACCTGCACACACACAAAAGACCCTGTGTCGACACAGTTTAGACCGCTTTATTTCAAGCAGGGGAGCTAACCCCGCGGGCCTCACTGATGTGGTCGTCGGTGACAGTGGCCAGTCTTGCCACTTCTGAGTGTAGTCATACCATATCACTCAGGCCCTCCTGTACAACGTGGTGTACTAACTGGATGTGAGGGACATCCGGCGAACCAATTTTTAGGCCGACCAGCGGAGGCAAAACTGCAGGTTCAGAGTGGTGATAACCTGCTGTGCACATCTCCCTGTCGCCATGAGTCATCAACCCACCCGCACCGGTAAGAACGGTCTACGGGCGTGACCGAACCGCCACTTTCAAACAATCTTCAACTGCTTTAAATACAGAATAAGTGCTTTAAGACGTGTGGCAACTTACTCGACCGGTCACACGACCTTTGACCGGGAGGCTCAGCGGTATAAGGGCTCCTTACTTGGGGCTAACCTGGGAGGAGGGGCTCAACTCCGGGTTTTTCCCAAACTAAGGCCTCGCAGAAGGGAGGATAAGCACCGCTTGCTAGTGTAGGACCGAAGTTAGCGCTGAATTAGAAAGTGCAATATAAGCAGTAAAATAGGCCGGAAGCAGGGGTCCATAATATCAGGACCAGTACGAGACTGGAGAAATGAAAGTACTGAAAGCAGTAAATAAGGACCAGTGTGAGACTGGAGAAATGAAAGTACTGAAAGTAGTAAATAAGGACCAGTGCGAGACTGGAGGAATGAAAGTACTGAAAGCAGTAAATCAGTACCAGTGCGAGACTGGAGAAATGAAAGTACTGAAAGCAGTAAATAAGGACCAGTGCAAGACTGGAGGAATGAAAGTACTGAAAGCAGTAAATAGATAAAGGGTTAGTAGTCCAATCACTCCATAATGGGAGGCTTCAACGTCGACTCCGTTCTTAGGAGGAGGTTCTGCTTTCTCCCCGTTCATAGGGGTTCTACTCCGTTTCGGGAGTTTATTTACATTCCATGAGATTTTTAGTATTTTTCCTTTGCCGTGGATTTGTTCTTTTTATTATCTCGGCATTACTGCATTGCGGCGTCGCTCCGCAATTTCGTCCCAATTTTCGCGTCGATATTTTATACCTAATCGATTTCTTAGATCGATACGCGTAATCTTTATTATGCGTTTAACAAAATATGCGTCGAGAGGACGCTGATTTATTCTGATGAATTTCGCTCATCATTCGGGAGTTTATTTTGCTTGTAAAAGACTTTTAGAGGATCAAAATAATATGTCACACACCCCAACTTTAATAGTAGTTGTAAAACACCCTTAATTAGAGCCTATGATTTTTGGTGATTTTTCTCAACTCTTTTGGCCTTTAAATTCCTTAAAATAAACTTTGTAAAGGAGTTTAAAAATAGTAAAATTACTCCTAAAAATCCCAAAAAAATACTGGAGCTGCCCCTCAGAGTGGGGAATATTTTTCATTTAGGAAATTTCTGCCCAAAATGCCCCATTTTTCCTCAGAGAAATGAGGAAGGGGGGAAGGGAGATTGGGGTGATGTTAGAGGCAGGGAGAAGGCGCAGGGGTCTTGCACCCTGCGCCCTCCAGCGGCCCCCACAGCGGATCTGCGGTGGATCTGCTGTGGGGGGCACATAAGTTGAGGCGGGGGCTGGGAAACCAGGAAACAGGAGCCGCCCGATCTCCTGGGGGAGATCGTGCGGCTCCCGTTTGTTAAACGGGAGGCGGCCGCTGCCGCCGCCGGGCAGCAGCAGGCTGAGGCCTGCGCCACCCCCGGTCGGTGCGTCGGGGGCCGGCGACTCCTTCGGTGGTGGTCCGGCGGCCTGGCGCCGCCGGCTACCACCGGGAAATAGAACAGAGAGGGGCGGGAGGCGGTGGCGGGGACTGCATGCGCCATGCAGGCTCGCTGCACCGCCGCCTCCGCTGGGAGGGCTCTCCCTGCCTCCCCTAGCTGGGGAGCCGGGGAGAGGGCAGTCATCCGGCAAGGTTCCGGCGGCCTGGCGCCGCCGGCCTCCGTCGGAGGTGGTGTTTTACCCCGTACAGGAAACGGGAGCAGAGGGGAAGCCTGGGCCACGGGTGCCGCCGGGGCTGCGTCCTCCGGCGGCCCGGTGGCCTCCTTTCGCCGACGTCGTGGTCCCCGAGTGGGAACCTGCTTCCCCAGCGCCAGCACCGGCGCTGGGGGGGAGGGGGGGTTGGCTTCCACGACCATGCCTCCACCCGAGCTTTTCAAGGCTCGGGGTGGTGCTGGCAGTGCTCCGGCGACGGGGAGGGGGTCGGCCTGGCTCAGGGGAGTAGGAAGGAGGAGGGGAGGGCGTCTACCTGAGGTGGTGGGGCTCGGAAGGTTGGGAGGTGGTGGTGGCTCGCCATGGAGAAGGAGGGTTGCGGCGGTTTGGTTGGGCAGGGCTCTGGCAGGGGGCTGGCTTGGCTAGCCGGCATGGGAGAAGGAGGAGGAGGCTGAGAGGGGGGGTTTGGCACTCAGGGAGGGGTTGAGCCCCTCCTTATATAGGGGAGGGGGAGGCCTCCCCTCTCTCCTTCCTTTTAGCCCACGTGGGCTAAAAGGAAGGGATGGGTGGGGTAGATATTTTCTCCCCCCACCCCTTTCTCTCTCCTGCCCCTTTGCCCCAATAGGGGGCTGCCTATCCATGGGCAGCCCCCTTCCTTGGGGGAGGGGCTTCTCTCCCCCCCCCCCTTTTCTTTTCTTTTCTCAACAGATTTCAACCTTGGGGGGGGGGGGGGGGGGGGGGGGGTTGACCGAGGTTAACTTAGGGCGGGGTCCTTCATGGTTTCGGGGTCCATCAAGATTTGTCGGGGCCGATGCCAAGTTTGTGTGCTTCACATTTCGTGCGTTGCACTGAGGTGGTCTACAGAGTCCTAAAATGCCATATTCTCCATACAACCTCGGATCGAGGCGCAACGAATTCTGTTGCGCTTGTATCGTTCATACGAGTCTAATGGAACTGACAGAAGTCAATTCGGGGTTCGTATGGCCACTATTCATAATTATGAGGTAGTGGTGCGCTACGACACTCAAAATGGTCATTTTCTCCAAACGACCTCAGATCGAGGCGCAACGAATTCCGTTGCGCTTGTATCGTTCATATGGGTTTAATGGAACTGACAGAAGTCAATTCGGAGTATTTTTGGCCACTATCCCAATATAGTGTGGTAGCGGCGCACAACGATATTCAAAATGGTTGTTTTCTCTAAACAACATCAGATCGCGGTGCATCGAATTCTGTTGCACTCGTATTGGTCATACGAGTCTAACGGATCTGACAAAAGTCAATTCGGGGTTTGTAGCACATAACCCTATACCGGGATATTACTACCGTTTGGGCCTACTTTTATTGGGCTCACTAGGGCCTAGTGACCCAATAAAAGTCGGGATGTTACAATCTAATAGAAATAAAGGGATTTTCGTCCCCGAAAATTGCTTAAAGTAGGGGTTAAAAAGGCATACTTGGGGAAACAGTGCCGGGTATCTTTCTCGGACGAGAGCTTCTGGTTCCCAGGTGAATTCCTCGCGTCCCCTGTTTGACCATAATATCTTGACCATCGTGATGGTTTTGTTCCGTAATTCCTTGAGCTTGGAATCTACTATCTTCACTGGTTCAAGTTGAACAGATCGGTCAGATTGCACTGACGCTGGCGGCACGGGAAGATGTTGCTCTGGTTGGCAAAGTACACGTCTTAGCGAGGAGACGTGAAACACGTCGTGGAGATTTCCCATCTCTGCTGGCAGAGTTAGCCTATAAGCCACCGGGCCAACTCTTTCTATGACTTGATATGGGCCCAGATAGCGGGGATCTAGCTTTTTCTGCTTCTTTATTCGGGATATCCCCTGCATAGGCTTAATTTGTAAGAAAACCATGTCTCCTACTTTGAACTCTACTAGTCGATGATGCGCATCGTAATATTTGTCTTGTCGGCTCTGTGCCTCCAGTATATGTTCTCGAATTAACCTTATTGCGGCGGTGGTATCATCTATGTAGGTTACTCCTAAAGCTTCGGGGTCTTCATCTTGTGCCCATGATAGTGGTGTTCGACAGCGTCTTCCGTAAAGGGCTTCGTAAGGTGCCATTTTGATGCTCGCCTGGGAGCTGTTATTGTACGAGAACTCCACCAAAGGCAGTAACTGCTCCCAAGGCTCATTGTGTTCCACTATGCATAATCGGAGAAGGTCTTCCATCGTCCGGTTCGTCCTTTTTGTTTGCCCGTCGGTCTGGTGGTGGAAGGCGGTGCTAAAAGCTAATTTGGTTCCTAGATAAGCTTGCACTCTCCTCCATTCTATTGATGAAAGCGCCCATCGCGGTCAGAGATGATTGATTTGGGTACCCCATGAAATCGGACCACTTGTTCTATAAATAGTCGGGCTAATATGTCGACACCGTCGCCTTGCCGGTTTGGGATAAAATGGGCTACCTTGGTGAGGCGATCTACTACGACCCATATGGAGTCGTTCCCCGCACGAGATCGGGGTAAGCCATGAACGAATTCCATGGATATATCTTCGAGCTTCCATTCTGGTATCGGCAGAGGTTGTAGTAAACCTCCCGGGCTACGACATTCTGCCTTGACCATTTGACAGGTCTGGCAGTGCGCTATATAATTGGTAACGTCCTTCTTCATTCCTGGCCAGTATAATGTCCTTCGCAGGTCTGTATACATTTTTGCTACCCCCGGGTGTATTGAATACCTTGTCTGGTGTGCCTCGCGGAGTATTTCTTCCCGGATTCCCTCTGCAGCGGGGATGAATATGCGGTGTCTGTACTGCAGGATGCCATCATACAAATTGTAGTCTTCTTGTGCACCGTGTTGCAAGGCCTGAATGATCGGGGATGCTTCTACGTCGATCTTTTGTGCCTCTCGTATTCTGTCCCTGATGTCGAACTGTATCTCCATCCAGTAAAGTTGGGCCTGGTATTCCATCGGGTTTCTTCGGGCGATGAGAATAACATCCAATTCTGCAAAGGATTCGACTAATTCCTCTGGTATCATCTCTAGCAAACTCCCGGTCCTCGGAGGTTGCCGACTTAGGGCATCTGCAACCTTATTGGATTTGTCGGGGTGGTACTGAAGGGCAAAGTCGTAATAGCACAGAATCTCCAACCATCGGCGCTGTCGGAGATTTAACTCTTTCTGGGTGAAGACGTATTTGTGGCTTTTATGATCGGAGAAGATCTCGCAACGCACTCCGTAGAGGTAGTGCCTCCAAACTTTTAATGCGAAAACTACCGCACCCAGTTCTAGATCATGGGTGGCGTAGTTTAGTTCGTGAGGCTTTAGCAGACGTGAGGCGTAGGCGATTAGCTTGCTGTGTTGCATTAGCACGGCTCCCAATCCCTTTAGTGAGGCATCAGCGTAGATCTGGAAGCCCTCAGTACCTGAGGGGAGTGTCAGAATCGGGGCCGATATCAGTCGGTTCTTTAGCTCTATGAACGCTGCTTCGCATTCGGGAGACCACTGGAACGTCACGTTCTTTTTGGTGAGGGAGGTAAGTGGTAACGCAATCTTAGAGAATCCTTCTACGAACTTACGGTAGTAGCCGGTGAGGCCAAGGAAACTCCTGATGTCTGCTGCTGACTTAAGTGGCGGCCAGTCTCGTACTGCTTGTACCTTGGCTTGGTCCACCGCTACCCCGTTCTTGTTAACTGTGTGTCCAAGGAAGCCGACTTCTTCCATCCAGAACTCACATTTGCTAAACTTCGTGAAGAGCGAGTGCTCCCTTAGCTTGAGCAGAACCATTTGGAGATGCCTGGAATGATCAGTTTTGCTCTTCGAGTAGATGAGTATATCGTGTATAAAAACTATCACGAAGTGATCTAGGAAGGGTTTAAACACCGTATTCATTAAAGCCATGAAGGTGGACGGGGCATTGGTCAATCCAAATGGCATTACCATGAATTTATAAAGTCCATAGTGGGAGCTGAAAGCGGTCTTGGGAATGTCTTCTTCTCGTACTCTGAGCTGATATTAGCCGGATCTTAAATCCATCTTGGAAAAGACAGACGCGCCTTGTAATTGATCGAACAATTCATCTATTCGGGGCAGGGGATAGGTATTCCGGACAGTGAGCTTATTCAGTTACCTGTAGTCAATACAGAGACGCAGGGATCCATCTTTCTTTTTAACGAATAGCACTGGGTTCCCCAGGGCGAGGTACTTGGGCGAACGAAACCTGCGTCAACTAGATCTTGTAGTAGAATCTTGAGCTCGGCTAGTTCCCTTGGGGCCATTCGGTATGGAGCTCGGGATACGGGTCGGGGTCCATGAGTAAGTTCAATTTGGAAGTCCACTTCCCGTTGCGAGGGCAACCCAGGAAGCGATTCTGGAAAGATGTCTGGGAAGTCCCTAATTACAGGGACTCTAGCGAGTACTTGCGTCTTGTCCTCCATCTCGAAGTAGATTAGGTACACCTCGTCCTTTCGCCGGACTGTTTTGACTATTTGCGCGGACGTTAAGATAATGCGGGTGACAGAGGGTATACCTGCTAGTGTGATAAATTGCCCATTCGGGTTCTGGAGGTGGATTTCTCGAGTCGAACAATTGATTTGGGCGTTGTGCTCGGCCAACCAATCCATCCCTAAAATGATGTCGAATCTGGTTATCGCCAAAACGGTTGCGTTGACTTCGAATTCTAGGCCTCCTAGCATTGCTTGGATGGAACACTTTTCTGTGGACGTCATATCTGATCCATCCAGAAGTCGTATTCGTATTGACATCCCGGATGATCGTACAGTGTTTCCCTTGTCAGCGATGAAGTTCTGTGCGACGAAGGAATACGTGGCACCGGTATCGAACAACATTTTAGCGGGATGACCTTCTACCAAAAGCAAACCTGATAATATGTATATACTATGATAATAAGCTTTTTACAGATATACAGGAGTAGAGAATATACATGCTATACAAAAGGCCACAACATATATATATGACTATAACATCCTCCTAGGATATCATAACTACTGAAAGTATATACCTATCACTACATCTGGTGCAGGACTGTGCTGGAGATCTAATGTGTATGCCTCGAGCGGTGCTGCTCTGCCCTGCCTAGCTTGCTCCGTCCTGCCTGCGGGACATCCTCTGCGTCCACCTCATCCTCTCTCCGCAGCTCTCTGTACTGCTCCTAAACCGGGTCTCCCTGTAGCCTGAGGGCAAAAATCTCGTATGTGCCCGGGCTGCTGACATAGGTAGCAGTTCCCTGCAAAGGGGACATCTCGTCGTGCGGCTGGGACGGCCTGAGGTGCTGGGGCTGGGGTTGCTGGTCGGGGCTGGGCTGCCTGCCCATATGGCTGGTGGCGCTGACGCTGTCTCCTACCCCGGTCCTGTCTGCGAGGACCTACTCCTCTCTCTCGACCCTGAGCCCGGGGAACCTCCGCATGTCCCCTACGCTGTTGGGCCACCATCCTCTGATCTAACTCTAAAGTTGCGGCGTGCGAAGCAATCGTGTGGAAGGATGCCTGAGAAATCATGATCAGGGCCTGACGGAGATCGTCTCGTAGTCCTCGGTAAAATCTAGTCGCTCTATCTCTGTCCATAACTGCTAAAGTCCCGGCGAAGCAGGCCAAATGAATGAACTCTCGTTGGTACTCTGGTACCATCCTCTCCCATTGCCGGATCTGTAAAAAACGCTCCTGAAGTGCAATCCTGTCTGCGTCCAAGATGATGTGCTCTAGGAAGGCCTCTGAGAATTCCCCCCATAGGATTGTGCTGAGTGGTCACCCTCTAAACGTGGAGCGGCTGGCTGCTCTCCACCAATCTCAGGCATAGCCCTCTAGCATGGTCACCACCAAGGACACTGCGGCTATGGCGGGGCACATCATCCCGACTAAGAGCTCCTCTACCCTCTCCACCCACTCTTCGGCCTGAATGGCTGACTCGGTACCTCGGAAGGTGGGGGGCCTTAGCCCCCGGAATGTCATCAGAAGATCGGTGGGTACGGTGGCCTGCTGGGGTGGCCATAGGGTGGACGTCTGGAAAGCGGCTAACAAAGCTATCAGGGTCTGTCCTAGCTCTGTATCCCTAAACGGAACTGCGGCTGGAGTGGCCGGGGCTGGTGGTTGAGTGGTAGGGTGGTACTGATCCCTAGAGGAGGACCTTCCGTTACTCGACTCCAGTATTTGGAGAAGTAACAAACGAACATCAGTACTTGCAAAAATAAGGGAATTTTGCAGGATTGAAACGAAAAGAAAGCGGAAAGCGTGTGGGTGTACTACCGTGCAGTCTCGAATCCGTAACCTTAAACCTAAAGGGTCCACCAGGCTTCCGCTGCCTGGTTCATCCCGAACCAAGAAACGGAACTGGGGAAGGGAGGATCGAAAGACTGCCCCATGTGGTCGGATCGTGGTAGCTCTGATCCATTTGTAAGACCCCCCCTCACCAGACCTGAACCGGGTTCAGGGAGGGGGGATCTTACGGCCCAAAGATGGCCACTAGTGCTTCCCGGATGGCAACGACCCACCCTCTCAAGCACTGAGTGGTCTCCTTGTCAGGCACGAGAATCACAACATCACATCAGAACGCACAGCGGAAGCAATCAAAAACGAACAAAACCAGCATACTGCTTGTATTTACATATTTAAAGCAGGCCAAAGCCTATTGTTTACAACCACTGCCTCGGGGGCTACATAGACTATAACAAAGAAAGACCCTAGGCTAGTCCTATACTCTAGGACTCACATCTCGGAATATAGGGGGAGAGGCAGGAGTGTCCGATCGAGCCATCTCTAAGGCTGGTAACTCATCCTGCGGTGTGGGGGCTTCGCGCTGTCCCATCTCCTGTGATTGGTTATAAGAAATAACTGTTAGTCACAGAGCTAAGTAGAAAACACATCCCCTCCCCGGATCCATATCCAGGGGGCGGGCTAAAGGACAGAAATAAATAGCCGAAGCAAAGAAGAGGGTTAGCAGCAGGTAAACATATATATATATATACATATATATATTGGGCCTCCCGCCCTACTATCCATAATCACGCAGAATAGTAAATACACAACACTATCTCGCGCATACACGCACCCAGGTATTCAAACCTGCACACACACAAAAGACCATGTGTCAACACAGTTTAGACCGCTTTATTTCAAGCAGGGGAGCTAACCCTGCGGGCCTCACCGATGTGGCCGTCGGTGACAGTGGCCAGTCTTGCCACTTCTGAGTGTAGTCGTACCGTATCACTCAGGCCCTCCTGTACAACTTGGTGTACTAACTGGATGTCAGCGATATCCGGCGAACCAATTTTTAGGCCCACCAGCGGAGGCAAAACTGCAGGTTCGGAGTGGTGATAACCTGCAGTGCACATCTCCCTATCGCCATGAGTCATCAACCCACCCGCACCGGTACGAACGGTCTGCAAGCGTGACCTACCCGCCACTTCCAAACAATCTTCAACTGCTTTAAATACAGAATAAGCGCTTTAAGATGCGTGGCAACTTACTCGACCGGTCACACGACCTCTGACCGGGAGGCTCAGCGGTATGAGGGCTCCTTACTTGGGGCTAACCTGGGAGGAGGGGCTCAACTCCGGGTTTTTCCCCAAGTAAGGCCTCGCAGAAGGGAGGATAAGCACTGCTTGCTAGAGTAGGACCGAAGTTAGAGCTGAATTAGAAAGTGCAATATAAGCAGTAAAATAGGTCAGAAGCAGGGGGCCATAATATCAGGACCAGTACGAGACTGGAGAAATGAAAGTACTGAAAGCAGTAAATAAGGACCAGTGCGAGACTGGAGAAATGAAAGTACTGAAAGCAGTAAATAAGGACCAGTGCGAGACTGGAGGAATGAAAGTACTGAAAGTAGTAAATCAGGACCAGTGCGAGACTGGAGAAATGAAAGTACTGAAAGCAGAAAATAAGGACCAGTGCGAGACTGGAGGAATGAAAGTACTAAAAGCAGTAAATAGATAAAGGGTTAGTAGTCCAATCACTCCTTAATGAGAGGCTTCAACGTCGACTCCGTTCTTAGGAGGAGGTTCTGCTTTCTCCCCGTTCATAGGGGTTCTACTCCGTTTCGGGAGTTTATTTACATTCAATGAGATTTTTAGTATTTTTCCTTTGTCGTGGATTCGTTCCCTCCCCCCTCCCCCCCTTTTCCCCCCTCATACCAGAGTAGAACCCGGCGGCCCCCCGGTCGGGCCTCACTCCGGTCGACTGATTTTGACTGAATTTATGCGATCCCAAAAATGCCCCCAGCCTCTCACGACATCAAAAGAGACTCGCTGCTGTTGTTTTCTCCGCTCAGTATTTCTCTCCTCCCATCTGCGAACCAGCTCCCCCTCTCCTCCCCGGACCATTTCCTCTCTTATACACTTCCGCCTCCCGCAAGAGCTGCAACTTGCCAAGCCAAGCATGCCGATCTCTATCTCTTCCCCAGGTTTTGCGATGGTGGTGGCGATTTTCCTTCCGCCATAATTTTGTCGCTCCCAACTCTCCTCCCCCAACCTCTCACAACACGCCACTTCCAGCCGCGATCCGGCGCCCCACTCTAAGACACGCCGCCGCCACCCTGACTCCCGATCTCGCACCTCTAAACTCCACCACATTCCACAACCAGTCGCTCCTCCTTCAGATTCGACGGCTCTCCCAAAACAGAGAAAATTTCAGAAGCTACAATAAAAACAGAGTAATTTAGCACAAGGGTCTAAATCACCTCAGAGAAGATCAAGAAAAACTGATGGAGCGAGGAAACGCATGGAAGATTCAGTTCGGCGTAGTTCTATGAGGGATCAAATGGACCACCTCTTCGTGTACTTCATATAGGGGTCCTAAGAGAGATTGGGATGAACTGCATGCTAGTTGGTAACTATGACAGATATACCTTAATCGTTGCAGGGGTCATGTTTCCGGAGTATGTATTAGAAATCATATTGCATACAGATTAATAGATTATTTAATTTAGTGACTTTATCTGTAGTTTGATTATTGTTTAGTATGCCATTACAGTGCTCAAGTAAATTAGGATTTTGTGCTTATGTTGACTTGAAACCTATGGGAATAAAAGTTAATAGCCTTATTCTTCATCATCATTATCATTTCTTAAACATATATACGGACACTTTGTTGCTCTCTTTATAACGATGATCCAAGGCCGACCCAACTCCTCCCACCATGAGATCTCTCCATCATGTCCGAGCTTCTCCTCACCAGATCTGACCACCTCTTTCATGGCCGAAACATCCGGCGAGCTCCAAGCCTCACTTTCGGCGAGATCCCTTCTTCTCCGGCGGGATCCACTCTTATTTCCACAATTTCAGTCAGCTGAATTGTATCTCTCGACGACGTCTTCAGTTTAGATCCCTCTCGAACGTCTTTCTCCTCTCTCGACCGTTGGATCTTCGGGGAGAACCTCTTGGATCTCCGCGAAGAGCCAAATGGCTCTCCGCGGAGAGCCAAAAGGCTCTTTTTGGCTCTCCCATGAGAGCAAAAAGGCTCTCCCCGGAGAGCCAACAGGCTCTCCCCGGAGAGCCAAAAGGATCTCCCCGGAGACCCTTTTGGCTCTCCGCGGAGAGCCATTTGGATCTCCGCAGAGAGCCAAAAGGATCGCCATTGCGGAGACCCATTTGGCTCTCTGCGGAGATCCTTTGGGCTCTCCGCGGAGAGCCATTTATGTATGCTCTTTGTCTAATTTGATGTATGTCAAAAATTATTTTTTGTTGATTAAATCTTCAATGATTTGCTGAATTTATGTATGCTCTTTGTTTGATCTGAGCCTTTTTTATCCAATTATATAAGTTTTTTCAATTTATTTTTGAATTCTTAGGCCACTGACTTTGCCTGATCCATCGCAGATTGTCTGCATGTTAGTCATCAGCACTAATGAACGGTATCGACCTTGTGCTGCGGGACATTGCGAAAACATAATGATCGGTGGAAACCCTCGTCCGTTGCTGCCCTGAAATTCCACCGGAATCGATTCTGACCCAAACGCCGCCATTCTATTCGTCAGCATTCGATCACCCACTGGTGAGCCATGCATTTGTGGCAAGCAATCTGGCACGTTTGAGCAAGCTGTCATTCCATGTCAAAAATCTCATTCAAGGTATAGTGTATTATGTTATCACTCTCCGATCTTTTTCTTGGTTCACAAACTGCATATTTGATCTTTTGTAAGGTGCAACCTGAAGCTAAAATGCAGTTTTCTGCCATACCACCTTAGTTAGGTTGTCTTTTACCTTCCAATTCAATAAAATCATGATTTTTAAATTAAGCATTTTGCAGATAAATGTCCAACAAAACATGTTTAGTTCAAAACATGTATTATCGTTTCACATTTAGCTACCATGTACATTAGAAACAGCAAGTAAATGTTAAATTAATCTATACATGCTTGATGTTTATGATTCTTTCTAATTCACCGAACATCGAATTCAATTCCATCTACAGAAATCTGAATCCGAAGATCAGTTCGAGAGAATGCCTTGTGGATCGATTAGCTCCGATTTCATTTGCAGAGCAAGATAGAATTTTTAGATTCATCACCATGTGAAATTGTAAGTATGGTGCTCAGTACTGAGAAGATCAGCACAGTGGATCCCATTGTATCATTCATGAAAATGTAAACTGAAGTATGGATGTCTTAAAGATTTAATCTCTGTCATTTTTGGGCTCAAAATTTCTAAATTTAGTGTATAATTTTTGGATTAAAAGGAGAAAAAGTAGTTGAAAAGTGATAGCAACTTTTGGATTGTTATTTTCTTATCTTTTCTTTGATGATTTGGAGAAAGTATTGCCTCTCACTACCGCAGCCATGAATGATTATGCTTGTTACTTACTTGGACTATAGAGAGCCACTAGTGGTTCATCAAAATTTTTTAACACTCATGTAGCATGTAGGACTGTACGTATATATAAATCCTGGGCCGTCCGACTGTAATGAATTGATTTTTAAGTTGGATGCATATATTTTAACATGATTTTTACATAATTATCGTATTATTCAATTCCAGATTTGTTCATCTTCTCAAGGAGTTTGAATAGTTTAGTATATTTTTAATCACAATCAAAAAATATTCATCATAATGACACATAATAGCCCAATAATTTCTCAAACTAGCTAGAAAAAGTATTTGACCCAGTACAATTTGATATTAATCTTCTAGTTTTCAAAATTTGCTTCCATTAGGAGATATTTGATAATCATACTAAATATTCAAAATAATTACATATATCAACATTAGTTGTGCTGAAAAAGATTTAAAATCTTTTTGGTATCAAAGATGATAATAATATGAACAACTATAATGACACATTGTAATCAAGTAAACCATTATAAAATGACTTATTGTTATAATGATCTATTATAATAAAACTCATTGGACCACAAACTAAGACATTTATGAGAATAATGATAATCTATAACATCATGAGTCAATTCAGAATGATATTCACAATACATTTCAAGATTTTTACATTGATAAGAGTAATGAAGCTTATTAAAGTAAATTATCACTTTGCTTTAGTATTGAATGAATGGATTAACTTGCTTGATGAAAAATATAAGAATTTGTGAGTTAAGAAAAATTGAGAATATTGTTTGGTTGTTATTTTCATTAAGCTCGTTCCATGAATTCATCATAATGCTCTAATATTGATAAAATATTAGTCTATGAAGGTGTTTTTTGGGAGAAAGCGCAACAACAATCTACTTTGACGGTTACATCGAAAACGTCGATGAATCAATGACAATGATTGATCATCGTACCGTTGTCTTACTTCCTCTCTCTCTCTCTCCCTCCATTTTTTTTCTTCCTTTCCCTCTTTTCTCTTCCTCTCTCACCCTTTCCTTTTCCTCCCCCCTCTTTTTTCTCCTCCCCTCTTTTTCTTTCTCTTCCTTCCCCCCTCCCCCCTTTTCCTCCGTCATACAAGAGTAGAACCCGCCCTCCCCCCCGGCTCACTCACCACTCTCCAGTCCTCCACACCGGTAAGAAATAACTACAGATAAATGTCCCTCCTGTTGGGTATATTGTCCTCAATATTACCTTGATTTGAAGAGGCATCACTCTCAATGCTAACGACATATTGTATTTAACAAAACTATACTTGTGTAGGATATACAGGCACAGGTGACTCAAAAGGAAGGGCCAAACATGGCCTTTGATAAGAAGAAATCATCTACAAGGAGATGAATATCTGTCTCAGCATAACCGCTGAGACGATGGGTCAGAACCACTGAGACGAGGAGCCGTCTCAGTGGATCCACTGAGAAGGAGACTGGAGCAACCGCTGAGAAGGGGACTGGAGGTGCCGCTGAGACTGGAAGCTGTCTCAGCCCAACCGCTGAGACTGGATGCCGTCTCAGCCCAACCGTTGAGACAGATCCAAATGTGCTGACGGGATCTGCTTTTGGCGCAAAGGACAACTGAGAGGGAAAAGCAAGTCCAATCTGTCCCATACTGTGTCAGGAGGATCGATATAGCCGTTGAAGCCTTGTGGAGGTATAAAAGAAGAAGCTAGGGCACAACAACAAGTACTATTCTATTGAGAAGCCCTTGCTGTATGCCGCAATCGAGCATTCACGTTTCAGCCAGTTGAAGTCGTTCTCTGCAGCTGAAGTTAATCTTCTAAGGGAGATTAGTTAGCTCTTCCTGTACAAACACAAGAAGGGCAAGTTGATCTTCTGCTCTACTGAAGGAGAAGATCAAGGTGATACAAATCTGAAGCTATTGTTTTCAGATCTGAAGAAAGGATTCAGAAGACCTAAGAGTAAACCTTTTGTCTTTTGTATCTAGCTCAAACTCTATTTTATCTTTGTAAGGCATTGCTGCCTGAGTGAAAGGTTGTTGAGCCTGTGTGTAAAGCTGTGTTGACAGCTTGAGTGGTAGGACTTCTTGATAGGTCTGAGGTAGGAAATCTGTGGGATTTCTGAGTGGTAGGAGTTCATAACTCTGAGCTGTAGGGCTGTTGAGCATGAGGTGTAGGGCTGTTGAGCCTGAGGTGAAGGGCTGCTGAGCCTGAGGTGTAGGGCTGCTGAGCCTGAGTGTAGGGCTGCTGTGCCTGAGGTAGGATCACTCTTGATCTGAGAAGTTCTGAGGAACTTGTGGTGTAAGCTCAAGGAGCCGAGATTGGAGTTTGTGGCCTTGTCTAACTCACTGTTAGAATGGTGAAGGGGGAAAGAGGACTACTCAAGACAACCTGTCTTGAGGAACCTCTATACATCCTTGTGTGCTTTCTGTGATTGTGTTTTCTGCAGATAGAAACATTAGGTTTAAACAAAGAAAATAAGTAAAACCTATTCACCCCCCCCCCCCCCTCTAGGTATTATTGACTACACCTATATAAACTATCAAGTGGTATCAGAGGGAGGTTGATCAAAAGGACTTAACAGTCTGATCAGATCCTATACAGGAGTAGTCAAATCTGAAATCAAATGGCCAACAGTGGAATGAAGAAGGAGTTGGGGTCAATGAAGTTGCCTATATGCTCCAAAGAAAACTTTGGGATATGGAAGCAAAGGGTAAGGCTATTCATGGAAGCCTCAGACCCAAGGATCTTTTTGACTATCAAAAATGGTCCTTATACCTTTGAGAAAGTCTCCACTATTGACCCTACTAGAAAAGTACTTAAGGTATTTTCTAAACTGACCAATGATGAAATAGCACTATACACTATGGACAAGAGAGCCCAAAACATAATAGAAAAAGCCATTGATGAAACTACATTTCAGAACTTGGTCCACTGCCAAACTGCTAAGGAAATGTGGGACACATTGGTTGTTTATATGGAGGGAACAGCTGAAGTGAGGGATGATAGAAAGTCACTCCTCAATCAGGAGTATGAAGCCTTCAGACAGCTGAGCCAGGAGAATATCTCCATATGTTATGAAAGGTTCTTTAGGATTGTAAATGAACTAAGAACCTATGGAAGGGTGTTCACAGATTATGAACTCAATGATAAGTTCCTTAGATCTCTAACTAGAGAATGGGACACTAAAATCTGTGCAATCAGGGAAGGGGCAAGACTTGGAGAAACCCCCACCCATACACTGTTTGGGAAACTGCTCTCATATGAGATGCAGCTTTCTACAAGAAAGGAGGAGGACTCTTCCTCCAGGGCTCACACAAGGGAGAGATCTGTTGCTCTCAAAGCTGAAAGCTCTAAGAGGAACAAGGTTAGAGTGCAGTCACCTCCAAGAAAGGCTGCTGAATCAGAGAAATCTGAGAGCAGCAAATCAGACAGCTCCTCTTCTAATGAGGAGTTTGCTGCCTTCACAAGACAGTTCAAGAAGATGATCAAGAGGAAACAATAGAAGAACAAACCTTCCTCCTCTTCTCATCCCAAGAAGGATCATTACAGATCTGAGAGGCAACATCCCAAAGGGGACAGGTATGACTCTAAAACTAGTAAACATGTTTCAACTAACATAATTTGTTATTGATGTAGTAAGCCTGGACATGTCATTGCTGACTGCCCAGTCAAGAGAAAGGAAAGAGGTGACAAGAAACCTCATCACCAGAAGGAGAGGAAGGGGGAAAAATCCTTCCTAGCTAAGAAAGGCAAGAGCTGGAGTGAATCTGAATCTTCATCTTCAGATTCAGATGGTGAGGAGGAAGCCTACTTGGGGCTGTTTGCGGATCAGGAGGAAGAAGACTATCCTGCTACCAGGATAGGAATCAGGGCCCCTCTATCACATTCAGATAGTGATGAAGAGGAGGATGAGGTCACTCTTGATGACCTTGCACTGATGTCTATAACTGAAGATGAGGACAGCCACAGCAATTCAGAACATGAGCAGGTATTGATACACTTCATTTCTTCTTCTTCTGATTATGAAACAGGTCCAGAATCTGAATCCCCTCCATCTAAAGGTGGCAGTGGATCAGATTCTGAGGAGGATTTCAATCAATTGATTGATAAGTATGGTGCACTCCAGGAAGCTCTGAAAAGGAGCAAAATGCTAGCCAAGAAGCAAGCACAAGAAATTGCTTCCCTAAAGCAATCAAAATCTGAATGCATTGAGCATGCTACCCAGCTAGCTCTAATGAGCAAGGAGATTGGCAAGCTAAGGGGAATGTCAATCATCCATGTGGGAACCATAAGCCACAAGAACAAGATCATTAAGGATCTTGAAGAAAAGCTCCTCAAGGAGAGGATGCTAGTGGCTAACTTCTCCAAGCCCAAGACAGTGCTGCCTATTATTGACACCTTCAACTCCCATGACATGAGAGGTGTTGGTTTCAACAAGGAGGCATCTACTAGCAACACTAAGGGAAAGGTTAAGGACTCAAAAGAATCTAAGACCTCCTTTGTGAAAGTCTTGATGCCCTCAAACAAGTATGACCAAGAAAGTGTTCATGGTCACTTATTAAATGGAAGATCCAATAACTTGAGCAAGAATGCTCACAGCTATGGATATAGAAAGGAGTCAGGCTTGAGTGCCTTCAAGGCTCTGCATGAGGAAATTCAAATGGCCCATCATGGACCATTTGTTTTTGGAACCTCAGCCCCTTCACTCAAGATAACCAAGGATGTCAACTCTAAACATTGTTCAGCAAAGTCCATGGCTGTTGACTGTCCTGTAATCAAGCCAAAAAGCCCAGTTTCTGGTGCTATCCACACATGTTTAGCTGCCAATCTAGAGTGTGTTGATGTCAAACAAAAACTGGCTGCCTTGACTGATTATAGGAAGGTAAAAACGCAGGCCTTTACTGATAAAACAAAGAAAACAACAGTTGTGTCCTCTACTGAACAGAAACAGGAAGCTTCATCTTCTAGGACTGTTCAGAAGAGGAGATATAATATATATGAGTGTTGGTGCTGTGGCAAAGTGGGACACTTTGCAATTGATTGTTGGCACAACCCCAATGTGCCAAAGGCAAGGATAGAACCTCAAGCCAAACCAGCCCTTTCTAGGAATATTCCATATGGTGTTAACATGAACCTAGGACCCAAAATCAGTTGGGATCCTAAGGTACATTAAATTCTATGTTGCAGGTTAGTTCAAGTACCAGTCTCAACCAAATATGGTACTTGGACAGTGGGTGCTCAAGGCACATGACAGGAACTAAGGATCTTCTAAAGGATTACCATCCAATGAAGAATGGACCCAAAGTTATCTTTGGTGGATCTGAAAAGGGAGTCACCAAAGGATATGGTATGATTTCAAATGGCATAATCTCAATCACAAGGGTAGCTTATGTTGAAAGGTTGCAACACAACCTTGTAAGCATAAGCCAACTATGTGACTTAGGTTATGTCATTGTATTCCACAATGACAAGTGCTTGATCAAAAAGTCTAATGACTTGGAGACCATTCTCTCAGGCACTAGGAGTGGAAATGTTTATTGCTTAGACTTCATTTGCAATTATTCTATCTCTTCTGTGTGTCTTGTAGCTAATGAAAGTGAGTCACTTTGTGTCCAATGGCACAAGAGACTTGCCCACATTAACTATAAGACAATGTATAGATTATTTTCTAAAGACCTTGTTAGAAATAGTCCTAAACTAAAATGTGTTAAAAGTTGTCCCTGTTATGCTTGCCAAATGGGTAAGCAAACTAGGGCCACCTTTAAAAGTATTGGCTCCAAGGATACTGAAAGGTGTTTATACCTATTGCACATGGACTTGTTTGGTCCTTTGCCAATTCAGAGCCTAGGTGGGAAGTTGTATACCTTGGTAATTGTAGATGATCATTCAAAGTATACATGGGTATTCTTCCTTAAGAAGAAGTCAGATACCTTACATGTCTTTATAAATTATGTCAAGGCAATTCAGAATGATCTACTATGTAATGTGGTCAGGATTAGAACTGACCATGGTACAGAATTTCAATCTGTAGCCATGACAAAATTTTGTCAAGAATTTGGTATCACCCAAGAGTTCTCCTCCCCAAGGACTCCACAGCAAAATGGTGTGGCTGAGAGGAGGAATAGGACCTTGATAGAAGCTGGGAGAACATTGCTTAGTGACTCCTCACTCCCAGAATACTTCTGGGCTGAGGCAGTCAATACAGCCTGTCATGTTCTCAATAGAGCCTCCATCAATAAGGCCCTTGGAAAAACCCTTATGAGATTCTGAAAGGCAAACAACCTACAATTTCCTACTTTAGCATCTTTGGTTGCAAATGCTACATTCTAAATAATGGAAAATCTCAATTAACAAAGTTTGCAGAAAAATGCAATGTGGGGGTTCTTGTTGGGTATAGCTCACATAGTAGAGCTTATAGAGTTTATAACAAGAAAACCCATATTGTAGAAGAATCTATGCATGTTGTATTTGATGAGACCAGCCTTCTCTACAAAGAATGGTCTAGTTCTTCTATTGTGATAGGAAATGAAGAAGGGATGCATGAGCTGACTATCCAAGACAAGCCCAGCAGCAGCAACACACAGACAACTGCTGCAATTCCTGAAGAAGAAGAGGTACAAGATAAAGTCATAGCTGAACTAGTGGAACAAACACAGCCACCAGAGGACCCTCTTCCTGCTGCTGCAAGGCACCTGAGAGATCATCCAAGAGATCTAATAATTGGGGATCATACCCAAGGCATATTGACAAGAAGCAGAGCTCATAATGAAGCACTATTCTTGAGCTTCCTTTCTCAAATGGAGCCCAAAAAGTTTGAAGAGGCCAATCAAGACACCTTCTGGATTGAAGCAATGCAAGAAGAGCTCCTACAATTCAAGAGATGCAAAGTATGGAAGCTGGTGCCAAGACCTCAGGGACACAATGTGATTGGCACTAAATGGGTATACAGGAACAAGCTTGATGAGAATGGTATAATCATCAAGAACAAGGCCAGATTAGTAGCCAAAGGATACAGGCAAGAGGAATGTATAGACTTTGATCAAACATTTGCACCAGTTGCAAGGTTGGAAGTAATTAGGCTATTCCTTGCCTATGCTGCCCACAAGTGGTTCAAAGTCTACCAGATGGATGTCAAATCAGCCTTTCTCAATGGAGACTTGAAGGAAGAGGTATATGTTGAACAACCTTCAGGTTTTGTGCATCCAACCCTAACTTCTCATGTTTATCTTCTTAGGAAAGCACTATATGGTCTCAAGCAAGCTCCAAGAGCTTGGTATGAGACTTTGTCCAACTTTCTCCTCAAGAACAAGTTCATGAGGGCAAATATTGATAGCACATTGTTTCTTAGGGAAACAAGGGGCAAGTGTCTCTTAGTCCAAATCTATGTTGATGGCATAATCTTTGGGTCTACTGATGACAACCTCTGCAAGAGATTTGCCAATCTAATGCAGGGGGAATTTGAAATGAACAATATGGGTGAGCTCAAATATTTCCTTGGGCTCCAAGTGAAACAGTCTGATGATGGAATTTTCATCTCCCAGACCAAGTACACTAAGGAGCTCATCAAGAAATTTGGGATGGAATCAGCCTACACCATGAGAACACCCATGGGGTCTAATGTATCATTAGACAAGGATGAAAAGGGAAAGGCCTTTGATGAGTCCATGTACAGATGCATCATTGGATCCCTATTATACTTGACTGCTAGTAGGCCAGACATTATGTATGCTACATGTGTTTGTGCTAGGTATCAAGCCTGTCCTAAGGAATCTCACTACACCTCTGTGAAGAGGATATTGAGATACCTTAAGGGCAGCTTGCATCTTGGCCTGTGGTACCCTAAGAACAATGACTTTGAACTAACAGGCTTTTCAGATGCAGATTTTGCAGGTTGCAAAGAAGACAGGAAGAGTACAAGTGGAACTTGTCAATTCCTATGGAGAAGATTAATATCTTGGAGCAGCAAGAAACAAACTAGTTTGGGAATACCCACAGCTGAGTCTGAATACATTACTGCAGGTAGCTGTTGTGCACAACTCCTTTGGACACATCATCAGTTGGAGGATTACAACCTCAAGGTAAGGGAATCTCCTTTGTATTGTGATTCATCCAGTGCAATATCTATTGCTAAAAATCCTGTCTCTCATAGCAGGACTAAGCACAAAGAGATTAGATATCATTTTATTAGAGAACATGTAGAGTGTAAAGACATCTGTCTTGAATTTGTCCCCACTGACAAACAAGTAGTTGATATCTTTACAAAGCCACTAGATGAATCTAAATTCAATGCTTTCAAAATTGATCTTGGCATGCTTAGTATAGAATATTTCTAAATGTATGAGTAATAGTTGTCACTGTTGATGATTATACATGGTGAATTATCAAACTTTACATTACTGTACACTACAACTTAGTGACTTGGCAAGGACCCATCTTAAGCCAAAATATCTACATTTGATCAGCTAAAATGCAGGAGTATGTTCAGCTGATTCAGCTGAGAAAAATCCCAGCTGAACCGCTGAGATGAGGAAACTATCCCAGCGGTTGACAGTTCACTGTCTCAGCTGAACTGCTGAGACAAGCAAACTATCCCAGCGGTTGTCAGTTTACTATCCCAGCGGCCTAGGTCTCCGTCTCAGCTGAACCGCTGAGACGGGGTATGTTCAATATGAAATCTGATATTTAACGCAAAAACTCCTTAATATAATAAGGTAATTAAGTCTAAAAAGCCTAGGGTTATTAAAAACGAAACTAAAATTCTATAAATAGATACACTGTAACCTAAAACACACCACAAAGCCAAACCCTTAGCCGTCGAGACGATTCATCTTCTATCCCGTCTCAGCACCTCGTTTTTTGATTCCATGGCGCCAAAAAGCTCGAAAGATCTCCTGGAGGGCTATGAAATCGTAAGAGATGGATTCTCTCATGCCTCAGAAGAAATACGACATGTGATTCATCTAATGGAAGCTCAAGGTCTGGAGCATATGCTGTCTGAACCCTGCTGCATTCTCAGAACTGAAGTTCTGGAATGGTTCAACCATGTCAAACTGTCTCCTTCAAAAACCATCCTGAAGTCCAAGATAGGAAGTGAGAAGATAAAGATTACTGCTAAAAGGTTGGAGAAGGGGCTGAAATTAACTCCCTGCAGTAAAACTGAAGAGGAGGAAATATCTGAAAAAGATAAGAGGACTGCCCTATAGTGGACAGGATACAGTGATACTAAAACCATTTGTCTAAGGAGGAAGTTCTTCAATCAACAGGGGAAGCTGTTGTCTGATATTGTGGGCAAAGCTATCCTATGCAAGCCTGGTTCACATGGTACTGTCTCACAGTTCATGTTTGAATTAATGACAAGGATAATTCTATCCAAGAGAACGTCATGGGGAGAAGTTATTTTTCAAAGGATAAAGGAATCTCTACAAGCCCCCAATATGGGAAGAATACTATCTCTGTACCTACAGAATAGTTATTCAGAGACCTTTGCAAACTCCAAGGGGCCAAATCTCCATTATCTCAAAAGAATGAACATTAAGACTCTGGATAGATTCTCCAGAGTGCTCCCTATGAGCCAGCCATCTATGGTAAAGGAAAAGAAGAAAGATTCATCTCAGCACAAATCAGACTCATCCTTAAAATCAAATGGGTCTGAAAATGAAGATAGTCATGGGTCTGATCATAGATCTGGCAGCAACCCAATGAACATTGATAATGAAGAGGTCCCCAGGACAAATGAGGAGCCCCAAGGAAGTGTTGTGCCCAATCCTGAGCCAACCCAGATGAATGTTGATCCAACTGTTCATCAAGCTGAAGATGAATTTCCCAACTCACCTATCCATGGTAAATTAAGATTTCAGTTAGGTCTCTTTTCTCTATCAATAGTATAGTCTAGGTGTCTAATTAATCAATCCTTTTTCAGGTGACCTTAGACAAAATTCTCCTCCTAAGGATGCCCCAAGTGAGGGGGAGCATAACCCAGCCTATGAAGGAGGAGGTGGGTATGCTAGTGAGGGAGAACATCAACAGGAATTGGTATCACCTAATGCCACATCTGAGGGGGAGCAGATCCCTGATAATGAGAGGGCTAATGCTCAAAGTGGAGCTGAAGAGATGGTTGAAAAGGAATTACCCCAGGAAAGGCCAAGTGCAGTTCTGGACACATCTGTCCTGATAAACTCAATACAAACAATGATTGAGGGTCAGATGTTGTCTATGAAAGAGATTGTTGCTGAAAAGATTCATGATGTATCTACCCAGATAAGGAATGAATTGCATACAACAAGAGCTGCATTGTCTCAGGAGATTCAGGCCAGTGAACAGAGAATGAACTCAAGAGTGGCTGAAGTGAGAACTGAACTGAATGCCCAAGTTAATGATGTCAAAACTGCATCAGATCATATCCTCCTGCAGATGACAAAATGGTTTGAAATGGCCAAAAATACTGTTGTTGCCCAGCACACAGTTCTGAAGGATATTGCAGACCATCAAGGTGATTCAACAAAGGACATAACATATGTAAAGAATCATCTTTACAAAAACCAAAATGTCTGGGAGAATGCAGTTACAAGGATAACACAAGTGGTCAACACATCAAGCAGCCAAGTCAAGTCCCACATTGACAAGGCAAAGGAATGCATTTGGATGATGTGGATAGCTCCTTACAAACTCCCTCTCAATCCATATTGGATCAACATTCTTAAATTGAGAAGAAGAAGATAGTGGAACATAACAAAGAAGGAGAAGAGAAGATTCTCAATCTACATGCTAAGCTGAAAGGAGCTCACATACAGTTGTATAACAACATGGATTCCTCCCACAAACTGATACTCTTCAATCAAGAAGAAGCCAGCAAGCAAATGGTGGAAGTGGTCAACAATGCTTCCAGTGCTATTCAAGAAAATATCCTCACCATGGCCAGAAAGGTCACTGATAATCAATGGGACTCAAGCTTAAAGGTGCTGCAAGGAACAAGAATTGCTTTGAATCTGCCAATCTTAAACCCTAGCAGAGATGAAGACTTTGACTTCCAAAGTCAATCAAATCTGATTGCTGATGAGAGAGCAGCAGAGAGAAGAAGGGTAGATGGTATTCAAACTGCTGAAGAATACATGACACAAAAGAGAATGGAAAGATTAGAGGATCCACTCCATGAAGATAACAATCTGGAGTTGGACACAATTGTTGTCAATACCTGGGTGAGCCATGGAAATCCAATGAAGGACATTGACCATGTCTATCCAACTGCTGAGTGGATCAAACACCTTGAAAGGGAATCTTTAAGTGAAATGATTCTCAAAGAAAATATGGTAAGAAGGGAAAGTCCTTTAAGGATTGCCCCAAGATATCTTCCCAAGCCACTTCTGTACTTCAAGGTAAAGGAGAAGATCATAGCTGCTGCTGAAGCTAGGAAAAGAAAGTCTACAGATGGAGAAAGTTCCTCCCAGGGTCCATCTTAGAAGAACCAGCATTGACATTTTTTTTTGGATTGAATGTACAACTATAAGTTGAATTTTCTTTTATATCTGTACTGAACTTTTCAAGTGAAATGATATTTCATATTCTGATCATAATATGGTGTTTGTTACTATTGATATATGTACTCTGTATTTATTCTCTTTAGTATTCACTGCCTTAAATGGGATGTTCAAATTGATATGGATCAGCTATTACAGAAAATAGCTCTCCAATTGAGGGTGAGTAAATTCCCTGCTCAGGTTGAGGGGGAGTTGACAAATGCTCAGACTGTATAGGTTAGCCTATACATTGATCCAAAGGGATCTACAGCTATTGTCCCTCTATCCATAGCAAGTTAAGGTTGAAAAATCCAGAAAGGGGGAGATAGGGCCAGTACCAATGCTGATAGGGCCAGTACCAATGCTGATAGGGCCAGTACCAATGTCGGAGACTAGAGAAAGGGGGAGAAAGGGCCAGTGCAAATACTTATGCTTAGGGTGTTAGGTCCTGTGCTTCACAGATCATTTTTTTTTTTCTGTGATAAGATTTTTATTATTAATGGACCTTAGCATTGGGGATGTTCTGCCTTCTTTAAATAGGGGGAGATTGTTGGGTATATTGTCCTCAATATTACCTTGATTTGAAGAGGCATCACTCTCAATGCTAAGGACATATTGTATTTAACAAAGCTATACTTTTGTAGGATATACAGGCACAGGTGACTCAAAAGGAAGGGCCAAACATGGACTTAGACAAGAAGAAATCATCTACAAGGAGATAAAGATCTGTCTCAGCATAACCGCTGAGACGATGGGTCAGAACCGCTGAGACGAGGAGCTGTCTCAGCGGATCCACTGAGAAGGAGACTGGAGCAACCGCTGAGAAGGGGACTGGAGCTGCCGCTGAGAGTGGAAGCTGTCTCAGCCCAACCGCTGAGACTGGATGCCGTCTCAGCCCAACCGCTGAGACAGATCCAAATGTGCTGACGGGATCTGCTTTTGGCGCAAAGGATAATTGAGAGGGAAAAGCAAGTCCAATCTGTCCTATACTATGTCAGGAGGATCGATATAGCTGTTGAAGCCTTGTGGTGGTATAAAAGAAGAAGCTAGGGCACAACAACAAGTACTGTTCTATTGAGAAGCCCTTGCTGTACGCCGCAATCGAGCATTCACGTTTCAGCCAGTTGAAGTCGTTCTCTGCAGCTGAAGTTAATCTTCTAAGGGAGATTAGTTAGCTCTTCCTATACAAACTCAAGAAGGGCAAGTTGATCTTCTGCTCTACTGAAGGAGAAGATCAAGGTGATACAAATCTGAAGCTATTGTTTTCAGATCTGAAGAAAGGATTCAGAAGACCTAAGAGTAAACCTTTTGTCTTTTGTATCTAGCTCAAACTCTATTTTATCTTTGTAAGGCATTGTTGCCTGAGTGAAAGGCTGTTGAGCATGTGTGTAATGTTGACGCCAGGAAAATCCTGACCTCAAAATTCGCACCTTTGCAGCCGGAGGTTACTTGCCCAGCTGTCTGACGAGACGGACAAACTGGCGACTATGAGGAAGCTAGGAGAGCAACAACAACAGGACCCCAGATGCTGCGGCAGGGAGATCCCACCACGTACCCGGAAGCTCAAAGGAGTCTTCCCCTCCACAACCAAGAATGGCCGAGCAGGGTACGAGGAAGGCACCGCCTTGGCTAGCAAGCAGGGGTGACGGGCTCGAGAATTCGGAAATCGGGATCCAGAAGCTCAAGCACATATGCCAATCCAAGTACCCCTGGGGTCCTATTTATAGGCAACCAAGGGGTAGGGGGGTTTTATAGCCCAGCCCTAACCTGGCGACATACGGGATACTCGACATGTATCTCCGACCATAGTCGCCCATCTGGCGAGTATTAGTTGCCGCTCGCACAAGCCGGGCCAATACTCGCGCAGGTCTTCTGTGGCTTGCCGGATACTTGGGGCGACATACGGGATACTCAGCACGTACCTTCGACCATAGTCGCCCCTCGGGCGAGTATTTAGCCAATACTCGCCAACCCTTCTTTGGCTCCTGCTGGCTGATTTGTCTGCCTCTTTGACTTTGACCTCTGCCTACGTGGCCTTGAGTGGGTCCCATCCTCGGAGAATAAGGGTTGTACATGTAAAGCTGTGTTGACAGCTTGAGTAGTAGGACTTCTTGATAGGTCTGAGGTAGGAAATCTGTGGGATTTCTGAGTGGTAGGAGTTCATAACTCTGAGCTGTAGGGTTGTTGAGCTTGAGGTGTAGGGTTGTTGAGCCTGAGGTGTAGGGCTGCTGAGCCTGAGGTGTAGGGCTGCTGAGCCTGAGTGTAGGGCTGTTGTGCCTGAGGTAGGATCACTCTTGATCTGAGAAGTTCTGAGAAACTTGTGGTGTAAGCTCAAGGAGCCGAGATTGGAGTTTGTGGCCTTGTCTAACTCACTGTTAGAAAGGTGAAGGGGGAAAGAGGACTACTCAAGACACCTTGTCTTGAGGAACCTCTATACATCTTTGTGTGCTTTCTGTGATTGTGTTTTCTGCAGATAGAAACATTAGGTTTAAACAAAGAAAATAAGTAAAACATATTCACCCCCCCCCCCCCCCTCTAGGTATTATTAACTACACCTATATAAACTATCACCTCCTTTCTTCGCCGACTCACATTTCATCCTAATAGTTTCTCTATTTTTTCTACCATCAAGCCCTGTCCCTCCTTTCTTCGCCGACTCACATTTCATCCTCATAGTTTCTCTATTTTTTCTACCATCAAGCCCTCCCCCCGCTGGCGCCCTCACCACTCTCCAATCCTCTGTTGGATCCTTTCGCCTCAAACTCGCCAAATCCGTCATGCGTACGCCTCATGCTCGACCTTCTCCGCAAGTCAAACTCCTCCATAATGGTAAACGTCTACCGTTTCTTCGCCTACGAAGCGAACTCCGGTGTCATCTCACTTGATTACGCCATGTTCTGCCCAAATAATGGTAAACGCCTACCTTTTCTTCGCTAAATCTGCCATTTGTCACTCCCAAATGTGCTCTACACCGCCGGAGACTTGAATTCGAAGACAGCTGCCACGCAGGAGCTTCATATGCATGTTACAAAGATTGGGAAGGAAATTGAGAGATTATCGCAGAGGAAGGAGCTATCCATGTTCTTTGCTTTTTCATTAAAATATTAACGGAAGGTGAGGGATGGACTAATTTTTATAAAAGGAAGAAGTTTTTGTACAAAAATCAATAAAAAGATTATTGTAACTGATTTCATAAATTACATTAAGTTGAGTGACTGATTTTTTTAATTTTGCTATAAATATATTATGAAAAATCCAGACACATTAAGCCATATCTAATGAGTAATTTTATGTGCAAATTTATTTTGGCAACGTGCAAATCATGGTTGTGTAAATTGAAAAAATTTAGGTGCAAACCAACTTGTTATGTGCAAACATAAATCACTGAAAATATTCATTGATGGCACTCACTGCACACTCACATATTGAATGCAATTAGCACTGCCACAGCAGCGCACAGTTGCCATACTCATTGAAAACATAGTAGCAGTGACATAGCGGCACATTCACTGAACACAAAATGAGAAGAACTCAGCGAAAATGCAAATAAAGGGGAGAGAAAGCTTGATCCGTTGGATATTTATCTCGACGAAGAATCGTTGATGGTAGGGGAAGGTTCGCCGTCGGCAGGCCACCAAGAACTGGAGGTGGGGGAGACATTCGCCGGCGAAAATGGCGGAGGAAGGTGGCGACGATGTGTGAAAATGGGGAGTACGGTTTCCCCCTTCACTTCACGCGAACATCGCACACACGGGACAGAAAAAGAGGTGGACTGTACTTAGGTTTTTTCAAGGTTTAGTGATTTTAATCTTATTTGAAGCTGACTTTTTTTATTTTTGTAGTGATTTGCACGTAAAAAGGGCTGCACTTAACAGCACTCTATCTAATCTAGAATCTAGATAATTCTTTGGGCTTGGGCTTGGGCTTAGACATAGGCTAATTTTTGGGGCCTGGGCTTGGGCTGCGATATTACTGTTGAAATGTTGAATAAATCCCCAAGCTTCACCTCAAATACTGGCGATGCAAATAAGTGAAATAACCACAAAAGATAAAGATGGAACATAACAAATAGAATACTGGTAAAAAAAATTGTCCGCGGGATTTTAAATTGTGTCTAAGTAGTCTTTAAACTTATCAGGGAGCGTAAAATAACTTAGTTACACTTATCAGGGAGGCCTAGGTTAAGACTACCCAGATGTGTTTTTGCAAAAGCGTTGGAGAATTAGATAGAGCTAGTAAAAAAATGGCTTTATTACAATATTGTGCATTTCTAAATTCTTTGGGTAAATAAAAGAATTACAATACTGTCAATTTATGTCATTTGTAAATTCCTTGAGTTCATCGTAGATCAAAGAAACAAATTAATTTTTTTCTGATTTTTTAATCTTTCCTAAAATAGTTGACAATTGTGTTCTAATTTTAAGAAATAAATTATTATGCATGTAATTAATCTCATAGTATCAAAAAATTAATAATACATTATTGCTTTATCGTATTTTTATTAAAAATATATTCGCAAAATACTCAAATCAGTCCTTTAATTTTGGGCCTAGTTTCAAATAAGTACTTTAATTTTCATTGTTTTAAATAGGTTCATTTACTTTTGGGTTGATTTCAAATAAGTTCTTTAATTTTCATTTGCTTCAAATTAGTCCTTTAACTTTGAGCTTAGTTTCAAATATATTCTTTAATTTTCATTTGTTCCAAAATACTCCTTAACTTTATACATTATTTCAAATAAGTTTTTAAATCACCGTTATTCAGATTATTAAGCACTGACGAGGCATTTACGTGACGTTGATGAATCACATATATGACAATAAAATAATTTTTCGTAGTTATCTAATTAAAATAATTACTATTTTTTCTAATTTATAATTTTTTTAATTAATTTTTCTCAGCATGCATAGATTTATATTCATGTATTAAAATAAAATAGTAAAAAATTAGTGATTTTAAAGCCGTCACGTGATTTAAATATAAAGAATAATAAAAGAAATTCTTAATGTAATATTTTCGATAACACTTATTTATACTAATTAATAATTATTTTATATATTTTGGTGAATATAAGTGGCACAAAGATTGTTATATTTTTAATTCTTTAAATTTTTTTATTTTTCAATTTAGTGTTGACTTTATAATTTCTAATTTCTTATTATTTATTTCTAATAAATAGATATAAATTTATAGTGAGTTAAAAAAATTAGTTAGAAAATTAATAAAATAGAAAAAAATAGTAATTATTTTTACAAGATAATTACAAAAAATATTTTATCAGCACAAACGATTTTAATGCAATCCGTATAACGGTGGTTTATGAAATTATTTAAGGTAAAGTTTAAAATTAAAGGACCAATTTGAAGCAAATAAAAATTAAAAGACATTTAAAATAATGCCCTATTTAAAATTAAAGGACCAAGTTAAGGGAACAATTTAAAATAAATGAAAATTAAGGACAGACCTATTTGAAATTAGGCCAAAGTTAAAGAACCTATATAAAGCAAATAAAAATTAAATAACTTATTATCACTTCCGGTAAAACTGCCGACCACGATGGTTTGACTAGAACGAAAGATAACATATCGGGAATATTAATATTTTCATATAAAGCTTGTAGCGTGAGTTCGTGATTGTTAGTGGGTCAATATTTAAAAAGAAAAATCATAATTATAATAAATTATGAGTGTTTTTATTAGCAATTTGTATCTCATTTCTAGCCAGTGGCGGACCTAGAAGTATTTTTCTGTGTGGGCGTTCAATAACATAATGACAAAATATATATTTTTTTACCAAAAATTGTCAAAGTTTGGACATTTTGAATGAACAAATAACTAAATAAAATTACTTACTTGCTTACAGTACTCCTCTTCGATGCTTCATGTTCTGGAAGCAATCCATGATATCTTTGTTTTCTATGGTAGAAAATACATTTTTTTTCAATGTATGTTACTAGGCAAGCATTCATCCAATCATCTCCCATGCGATTGCGTAATGTTGTTTTGATAATCTTCATCGCAGAAAAAACTATTTTTACACTTGCAGTTGCAACAGGTAGGAGTAGTGTCAGCTTCACGAGCAAATACACCAACGGATAAAGAACATTCTTCTTCAATGCTACTAACTTCTGAGCTAATCCTCCAAGCCCTTTCACATTTGAGAATTCCTTGCTCGAGCGAACGTCTAAAATGTAACTTTCAAGTTGATTATCAATTGGAGAGAAGTCCAATTGATAATATTCAGCGAAGCGAATTAATTTCAACTTATCAAATGCTAAAAAGTCGTTACTTGGATTTAAACATGTCATACATATTAGCAATTCCGTATTCACCTCATCAAAGCGACTATTCAGCTCAGTAAGTTGTAGATCAATAACTGCATAAAATAAATCTACCCGATAAATGTGAAGGTTTGTTTTATTTTTTGATTTGCGTCTTGATCTTCCTCGAGCTATAAATTTGTCTTCCATATTAGGAACAATAATATCATGTTTTTTTACAAAAGAGAGTTACTTCAGTTAATGTAGAATCTCATCCATTGTCTCTCATAGTTTGTAGTCGTTTCTTGGAAACCTTCACAATAGTCATAACATTTACAAGATCTTGATCGTTCCTTTGTAATGCCTGTGACAGCTTATTGGTGATCCTTAAGATGGTTTTCATTAAGTGAGTCAAGAACACAAATTCAAAACATTGCATAACATTCAACAAATCACTTGCTTCAGCTTTATGCTCAACAAGGTTGTCGTCCTCCTCAATTACTTCAAGCACATCAATCACCGATGAGAACAAGCAAATTAAACTCATGAGAGTTCTATAATGAGAGTTCCACCTTGTGTCCCGTGCCCTTTTTAACGTTTTTTCTTGATTCAAGCCTCTTCATGTTATAACTTCACCACTGTAAATTTCTTCAATAACCTTTGCAAATTGCTTCTCTCGGAGAATGTCTCTACGCTTGCGCGATGCTCCAACAACATTTGTTATAATTGTGATCAAGCTAAAAAAAAGAGCAAACTTTGATGTGTTTTTTTGAAACAGCGACGAGTGTCAATCGAAGTTGATGAGCAAAGCAATGAACATAGAATGCAGGTGGATTTTCAGCCATAATCAATGTTTTAAGCTATTGAATTCACCTTGCATGTTACTCGCTCCATCGTAACCTTGACCCCGCAAGTTTGATATACTCAAACCATGTTTAGCAAACGAAGATTCAACGGTCACCTTTATTGATAAAGCTGCAGTATTTTCTACATGCACAATGCCCAAAAAGCACTATATTACACTTCCTTTTTCATCAACAGAGTGTAAAACAATTGTCATTTATTCTTTGACTGCAGAATTACGAGCTTCATCAACAAGAATAGAAAATAATTTAGCTTTGACAATATCTTTCATGATAAAATTTGAAGTCTATATTGTTGCAGCCTGCACAATATCTCTTTGAATGCTCGGTGCTACTAATTTCAAATTTTTAGGAGCATCCTTTAATACAACTTTACTTATTTTGTCATTAGGGTCGGCGAGGAAGTGAAGGAGTTCAAGAAAGTTTCCTCGGTTGCTTGATCCATAAGATTCATCATGACCACGAAAAGATAATCCTTGCTTTAGAAGAAATCTAATGCAATCCACAGAGGCTTCTAAGCGTGTGCGATAATCCATTCGAGCTTGGTCGGATTGAGTACACAAGGCAATTTCAATATGTTGTTTTTGGTTCATCAAGTCTATACAAGCCTTCAAACATTGGTCGTGGACGCTATTATGATTCCTCACATGAACATCTAATCTATCTTTATGCTTCCAATTTGTGAACCCCCACTAACGAAAGCATCTCCACCGCCTTGGTCACCATGCATCGGCTTGAATAAATAACAACATAAGCAAAATGCAGCATCTTTCACTATGTTATATTCCAACCAGTAACTGTATTCTTGAAACCACGAACTAATAAATCTACGCGACTCATTTCCAAAAACTCTTGTTGGGAAAATATGATTTTTAGGTTGAAAAGCTTGTTTCTGCAAATACTATCTTCGAACCTTCTCTCCTTCATTAGGCTCATAATTATAAATATTCTTCCGTAATCCGGGATTCGCAGGAATATTATCTACATTGAGTTCTACTCGTGCTCTACTAGAAGAATTACATGATACTTCACTTGATTTTCTTTTAAAATACTTATCCATGATTAACCAAACGCTGGACACAAAATAAAGATTGACCTAAAATAAATTAAATAAAAATTTCAAAATAACAATTATCAAACGATGGGCCAGCAATTCAAAAAACTGGTATATACCTGAATAGAGCAATATGACAATGTGAAGATGCAACAAGAAAGGGCCTTTAGATAGTTTGTTTGATTGTTTCCATGATTCTAATGCTGAAGAAATATGCGCATTCCTCATCTCTGAATGCAAACATTTACCACTGGCCCACAACCTACTGCATACATGATTAATTAACTGATTAAGAAAATGAAAAACTTTGCTAACCAACATTACATGATTAACTTTTGAAAGCCAACTAATTAACTGCAAAACATTAATGACTGGAGATGAAATTAAATGGAGGATCCACTGAAAAATGCTTCTAAGCGTGTCTAACTTCATTTGATTAATTGATTCTTTACAATTTCATTTGAATGACTGAATACATGATTAATTACCAAACTGTAATCTGGACACTGAATCTGGAATGACTGAATGAGCATGAAAAGAATGGAAAATACTAAACTCCAAAAATCAGAATAACTGAATGAGTCGAAAGAAAAACAAAACTGTAATCTAGAGTTCTAGAATACCTAAAAGGCTAAAATCGAGTGCAAAATCAGTAAATTTGTTGTTTATTGGGGTGTCTACTTAATCACCTAGAGGGGGGTGAATAGGTTTTTCTTTTTATAATATCCCCCTTTAGGTTTTTCTTTCTTTCTGGTTAATAGATCTAAGAAAAAAAGAACAAACCATAGAAAGCACACAGCGATCTATAGAGGTTCCTCAAGACCGGGTATCTTGAGTAGTCCTCTCTCCCTCTGTGCCTACCCAGTAGTGTGCTAGGCTCGGCAAACGCCGCCAAAAACTTCTACGCCCTCAAGCCTTACACAACGGACCCGCAAGTCCCAACAGCCTAGGCCCGCAAGCCCCTACTGCCCCCGAGCCCGCAAGCTTGACACTCAGGCCCTCAAGCTCTACAACACGGACCCGCAAGTCCCAACAGCCTAGGCCCGCAAGCCCCTACTGCCCCTGAGCCCGCAAGCTCGACAGATCGCACCTGCAAGCGCACTGCTGTTGGAAATTGTATTCACAATTACCTTGATTTGTGAGAAGTCACCCTTAAACTAAGATTGAATTGCTTTTGTATTTGATATGCTTTTCTAGTATTGTCTTGCAGATTATCATTGCTAAGTGTAAATCAATGTCAGGTCACAATGGGTCTGCAAACACAGTTTCATACAATGTAATCCCTCATTATATGAAACATGGTGATGACTCATGTGTGATCTCTCTATTGGGGTACACTTCATTTTCAAGACTATTGAAGACTTTGGAGTGCGGTTGCAGCAAGTGTTCAAGAGAAGAAAAGAAAATTGTTGAAAACAATTTTTCTAAGGATATGTCTCGAGAGATCATGCATGTCTCGAGAGTTCTGGCATGTCTCGAGAAGCAAGTTCTTTTGATCTCGGTATTTCTGTTCTTGATGACTCGAGAGATCAAGCTTGTCTCGAGAGTCCTTAAGACCGAAATCTTTGTAATGTCTCGAGAGATCATCGAGTTCTCGAGACATCCCTTTCCTGCTCTCTTTGTTTCATATCTCGAGAGATCCGTTAGTTCTCGAGAGATCCCTTATGTCTCGAGAATTCTGTCCGTTATTCTCTAATTTGTTTCCTCTGTTCTTGACGGATCGTAAACGCTCCTTCCCGATCCTAACGGCTATATTGTGTGCGTTTAAGGTCGATTTAACCCTTAATCATTGCCCTCTATATATAGGATCGCTCTTGGGTTGTTTACAACCAGTTTTTGAATCATTCTAAACCCTAATTTCTCTCCCGATCAAAAAGAACGAGAAAAGCGCCGCCTCGCTGTCGCCTACGATTGAAGATCGATCTACTCATTTGAGTTGCTGATTTCTATCAAAGAAGGATTCGATCGATCCGTGTTCTGATTCTACAACCTCTATTGGATCGTTTCGGATTGCCAAAGACAGATTTGAAGGATCGTTGTTCTTCCTCATCGTTCTCAAAATCCATTCAAGAAGAAGGAAGAAAACGCCTCTGTTATTCAGATCTGGTATCTTATTGTTCAAAACCTTTTATCATCTATTGTAGGAGTTGTTATCTCCGAGCTGTAGGAGAGGTTGCTCTCCGAGCTGTAGGAGAAGTTGTTCTCTGAGTTGTAGGAGAAGTTTTTCTCCGAGTTGTAAGAGAGGTTCTCTTTGAGTTTGTAGGAGTTTGACTCCGAGTTTGTAGGATCATTCTGATCCGAGATTTAGTGAGTAGTCAAGTCTAGCTGTGGTGCTAGATTGGCGAGGCCGGCAGTGGAGTACCCAAGTACGGGGAACCACTATAAATTCTTGGTGTTATCTGTGGCTGTGATCTATTTTGTGTGCTGTGCTTTACGTTTAATTTTTAATTCCGCAAAAGACGTAGAGATCACCTATTCACCCCCCTATAGGTGATTTAGGTAGGCAACTAGATACTTCAATTGGTATCAGAGGGAGGCTGTTCGTTGCTAGGTTAACACCTTGAACAGGGTCCATCCTTCTAGTTGCTAGCAAGCCATGGATAGAGTCAAGGAATCCTCTCTGAAACTGCCCATCTGCACTAAGGCCAACTTTCCTATGTGGAAGGAAAGAGTCCGTTTTTATATGGAAGCTGCAGATCCCAGAATCTTCCAAGTCGTGGAAGAAGGTCCCCATGTGCCAATGACCGCTTCGTCAACAAATCCTACTGTTCAGATACCTAAGAAAATGATGGATTTGAATAAGGATGAGATAGCTCTTGTTGCTCTTGACAAGAAGGCTAAGAACATAATTGCTAGTGCAGTGGACGATTCCATGTTGCAAAACTTAATCCACTGCAAATCAGCCAAAGAGATGTGGACATCCTTAATTGTTCTAATGGAAGGTACTGACGAGGTAAGAGAAGATAGAAGGTCTCTACTTAATCAAGAGTACGAGGCGTTTAAGCAGAATAAGAAGGAGTGCATTGTTGATGCGTACGAAAGATTCTTCAAGATAGTCAATGGTTTGAGGAACTACGACAGGGAGTTCACAAACGGTGAACTAAATAACAAATTCTTGCGTTCCCTAACGAAAGACTGGGATAGCAAGATTGTTGCTATTAGAGAGTTTGGAAAACTGCCAAGTCTAGAACCTCAAAATCAATTCGGGAAGTTGTTGTCTCATGAACTGCAAATGAACATCCGAAAGTCTGAAGAGGATGTAAATCGAGCTTCAAGCAAAGAAAGAACCTTAGCCTTGAAGGCAGAGAGTTCAAAGAAGAGCAAAGCCATGATACCGATCAGAGAAAAAGAATATGATAATGAAGAAGAATCAGAAGCCAGCTCCTCCTGTTCCGAACTGTCTGATGGGGAGTTCTCTTTGATTTCCCGTCAGTTTAAGAAACTGCTGAACAAACGAAGGCACATGAACAACAAGCCGTCTTCCTCGGATCATAAACATTCTCGTCGTGATGGCGACTATCACAGGAAGGGCTCAAGCAATAATGACAGGTATAAATCCAAACAGAACAAACATTCTTCTTCTGACATTATTTGCTACTGTTGTAATAAGCCAGGGCACATAATTGCTGAGTGTCCCTACAAGAAGAAGGAAGGCGGAAGAAAAGAAGACAAGAAATCCACTCACGGAAAGAAGAAATCAGATAGAAGTTTCGTCGCTAAGAAAGCCAAAACTCTGAGCGACAGTGACTCCGATGAGTCGAGTGATGAAGAAGAAGCTTACTTCGGCCTGATGGCCATGTCTGATGATGAAGAAGCACCCCCGTACACCGGAAAGGTAAATGATCACACTATTCTATCTGATTCTGATTATGCTTCGGCTGAACAAAAGGATAACCCCTCAGACGATGAATCTGAGCTCATGTCTCAATATACCAAAATGCTCCAAAGCTTTGACAAGTGCCGAAAGGTTGTCAAAACTCAGGGTAAGGAGATCATGGCTCTCAAGGAGGTGGAATCTAACTTGAGAAAAGAAGTTGAAGAACTTTCTTCTCTCAAAGAGGAAGTCCAAGCCTTGAAAGACAAGATCAAAAGCTCGAAAGAGACTCTTGCCCTGAGAGATCATTCGATAAAAGTCTTGGAGGAACAGCTTGCGGCTGAGAAGAAATTGGTTGAAGCATTCTCTCAACCTAAAACTGTTCTGCCAATTATTGGTACTTTTACCACTAAGGCAAAAGGAAGCGGTATAGGGCATGAAGCTAGTACTAGCAATTCTTCTAAAAACACAATTGCTAAGAAGAATGGTTTGGTTGCTAAGAAAGCTACCACCAAAGAAAAAGGGAAAGCTCATCAAGAGCCTATAGCATTCAAGAGAGTTATATTCCCTACGAATGCTTATGATATGGAGAGTTCCTATGGTCATTTCACACGACCAATTCCTTTTACGCCTGTGAATGATCATAAGGAATGGGCTCCTCCCCGAAACTTTGGTGATAGTGCTTTTCAAGCACCTTATCAAGAGATTAATCGGAAAGGATACGGTCCATTTGTTCATGGTCCGAGAGCTAAGAAAGCACCAAAAGTGAAGGCTATTGCACCAAAGCCGAAGAAGACAGTAGCACCTTGTGTGTGCTGCCCCCATGAGGCATCCTCATCTAGAAGGACTGCTCCTGCAAGAGCCAACGTTCAAAAAGTTAAGCAGGAGAGTGTAAAAAGAAGGTACAACAGATTCGACTGTTGGTGCTGCGGCAAAATTGGTCACTTTGCCGTTGATTGTTGGTTCAACACAACGTATACTAGGAGACCACAAGTGAACGTTGCAAGGAAGACCACTCGCAATGTTAACATTCATCGTGGTGCTTAACTGACAAGGGACCAAGGACCCAAATCTGTTTGGGCTCCTAAGGCAAAATAATCTGTTTTTGCAGGTATGTCCAAAGGCCAATAAAAATCTTATCTGGTACTTGGACAGTGGATGTTCTCGGCATATGACCGGGACAAGAAGCCTTTTGCAAAACTACATTCCAGTTGTGAACGGTCCAAAAGTTATTTTTGGCGGTTCAGACAAAGGAATAACTAAAGGCTATGGTATGATTTCTAATGGTAATGTATCGTTTTCCGATGTAGCTTATGTGGAAGGATTACAACATAATCTAATAAGCATAAGTCAACTTTGTGATAAAGGATACATTGTTGATTTTCATAAAGATAAATGTTTGATAAAGTCGGCAGAAAATCATGAAACGATTTTATCAGGCATTCACTGTAGAAACATATTTTGTTTAAATTTTCTTTGTATATCATCTTCTACACCTGTGTGTCTTTTAGCTAAAGATAGTGCATCTCTTGTTGACCAATGGCATAAGAGATTAGCACATATTAATCTCAAAACTATTAATAAATTGTTTTCTCAAAACTTAGTGCGCGATGCACCAGATGTTAAGTGCGTTAAAGATAGACCTTGTCATGCATGTGTAAAAGGCAAGCAAACAAGAGCTACCTTTAAGAGCATTATTGGCAAAGATTCAACCAGGTGTTTATACCTGCTTCATATGGATTTGTTTGGTCCTTTGCAAATTAGGAGTTTAGGAAGAAAATCTTACACATTGGTTATTGTAGATGATTACTCTCGTTTTGCCTGGGTATTCTTTCTGAAACACAAGTCAGATACCTTTGACACTTTCACTAGTTTTGTCAGGCAAGTCCAGAATGAATTTAACTGTTCGGTGGTCAAAATCAGAAGTGACCATGGTACAGAGTTTGAATCTGGAGCCATGACAGAATTCTGTGAAAGCCTTGGTATCTTTCATGAGTTTTCCTCTCCTCGAACTCCACAACAAAATGGAGTAGCTGAGAGAAAGAATAGAACACTTATTGAGGCTTGCAGAACCATGTTGAGTGACTCTTCACTACCTGAATATTTCTGGGCTGAAGCTGTCAATACTGCATGCCATGTGCAAAACAGAGCACTCATAAACAAAAACCATGAAAAGACTCCTTATGAACTTCTAAAGGGCAAGAAACCGACCATTTCTTATTTTTGAATCTTTGGTAGTAAATGCTTTGTGCTAAACAATGGAAAGCATTACAAAACTAAGTTTAGTGAAAAGAGCTTTGAAGGTATTTTTGTAGGTTATAGTAGCCATAGTAGGGCATATAGAGTTTTTAACAAGAAAACCTTAGTGGTAGAAGAATCTATTAATGTTATATTTGATGAGATGAGCATGCTACAAGGCAGCTCCTCTAGCATTTCTTCTGTAGACACAGGTTCAAAGCTGCAGGACTTAAGCTTGGATCATCCAGTTGAAGAAAATTCTCAACACTTCATCAAGATTCCCCCAATAACTACCTATGAAGAAGATCATCCGGATGAAGAGCCAATTCAAGTGGAGGAAGATACTCCAACAGCAGAAGAAACTCCTATTGGTCCAAATCATGCAAGGAACCTCGGGCTACGACACATGAGGGATCATCCAGTTGATCAAATCATAGGAGATCCTCATGAAGGAATAAGAACAAGACGAGGTACCATTAATGAGAATATGCATTTGAGTTTTCTTTCGTAGGTCGAACCAAAGAAATTCCAAGAGGCTAATGAAGATCCATCTTGGATAATTGCTATGGAAGAAGAATTAAATCAATTCAAACGCTGTAAGGTATGGACACTTGTTCCAAAACCCAAAGACAAAAATGTCATTGGAACAAAGTGGGTATGTAGAAACAAGCTGGATGAAGAAGGAACAATCATAAAGAACAAAGCCAGACTTGTAGCTAAAGGATACAGACAAGAGGAAGGTATCGACTTCGATCAGACGTACGCTCCAGTAGCAAGGCTTGAAGCGATCAGACTCTTCCTTGCTTATGCTGCTTTCAAGGGTTTCACCGTATATCAAATGGATGTCAAATCCGCTTTCCTAAACGGAGACATTAAAGAGGAAGTATACGTTGAACAACCCCCAGGTTTTGTTAATCCTGATCATCCCAATCATGTTTATTTATTACAAAAAGCTTTATATGGTTTGAAACAAGCTCCTCGAGCTTGGTATGAGACGCTATCTAACTTTCTCCTTGAGAACAAGTTCACAAGAGGAAAGATAGATAAAACATTATTTCTTAGGGAAGTAAAAGGCAAGATTTTGCTAGTGCAAATCTATGTCGATGACATCATATTTGGCTCTACGGACAATAACCTCTGCAAAAAGTTTTCTTAACTTATGCAAGGGAAATTTGAAATGAGCAGTATGGGTGAGCTGAAATATTTCTTAGGACTTCAAGTGAAACAGTCTGAAGATGGAATCTTCATTTCTCAGACAAAGTTCACTAAGGAGTTGATTAAGAAATTTGGAATGGAGAATGCAACCTCTATGAGGACTCCAATGAGCTCAGCTACGTCTCTGGACAAGGATGAAAAAGGGAAACCTTTTGATGAAACCAAGTACAGAAGCATAATTGGCTCTTTGCTCTACCTTACTGCCAGTAGACCTGATATAATATTCTCTACATGTGTATGTGCTAGATATCAGGTGAACTCTAAGGAATCTCACTATACTGCCGCAAAGCAGATTTTGAGATACCTTAAAGGCACACCAAATCTTGGCTTATGGTACCCAAGAAGTAATGATAGCGAACTAATTGGTTTTTAAGATGCAGACTTTGCAGGTAGCAAAGACGACAGAAAAAGCACTTCCGGGATGTGCCAATTCCTCGGAAGGAGACTTATTTCCTGGAGTAGCAAGAAGCAGAATTGTGTTGCAATATCAACCGCCGAGTCGGAATACATTTCTGCTGGCAGTTGTTGCGCACTACTTCTATGGATAAAGAATCAACTTCAAGACTACAACATGAAGATTAAAGACATTCCTATGTTTTGCGACTCTTCCAGTGCAATTGCTATCGCAAATAATCCAGTCTCTCACAGTCGGACAAAGCACATCGAGCTACGATATCACTTTATCCGGGAGCATGTGGAGATGGGTGACATAAATCTGAGTTATGTTCCCACGGACAAGCAAGTTGCAGACATATTCACGAAGCCACTGGATGAGACTAAGTTCTCTTTCTTCAAGACGGAACTTGTAATGCTCAACATGGAGTAATGATCAAATCAAGCAAAACCATGAAGACATGAAGATTACAAAAATTCAGAACTTTTCCTGAAAACTTCAGGCATATGTCTCGAGAACTACATGTTGTCTCAGGAACTATCTGTTTTCTCGACAACTCAAGTCACTTTAAAATCTCGACATCATCCAAAGGACTTCAGGGAACTCTCGAGACAGGCTGGTTCTCTCGAGACAAGTTTAAGATCTCGAGATATGGTGATGTCTCGATATACGGATTGTCACTTGAGACATCAGTAAAGGAAAAACCGCGCAGAATCTTCTGAGTTCTTGAGACATAACCAATGTCTCGAGACATAGGTATTTTAAAGAATTCCAAAAATCAGGTACGCGCTGTTTCCTTTTCTATTTTTCTTCAAAATGTCATCTAAATGTCAAATCAAAATTATATATATATATACGAAACCGAAAACTTGATGTTCACGGAAATCATTTCCGAGACCTTCCCCGACCTTTCGACTTTCTCTCGAGCGGCGACAGTCTGCAACAGGTCTCTGTGCTTCGGTGGTTCTCGGTGGTTCTTGGTGCTTCATCATTCTCATTCGACAATTCTCTCTCTCTCTCGCATTAATGGCTCCTACTCCTCATCCAAAGATTGGCGTCGGGAATGAGGTCGTTCGCTCAGGTATCGCCAGTTTATCCGATGACTTCAAGAACTTATTTTGTTTGCTTGATGCCGCCGGTCTTGCTTTCGTTCTTGAGCATCCTTGCCGGGTGCTGTTTGATGAGGTTGAAGAGTTCTTTATCAATGTGAAGCCTATCAAGGAAGGGAGAATGTTGGTTTCATTCGTCAAGGGCATTAAGATAAAAATCTCACCTAAGACCCTCGTGAAGTACTTGCATTTATCTGAGCTTGATACTGAAGAGGTGCTAGATGACAATGACTGGTTGAGAACAGCAAGGTACTGTGGTCTGGATTCAGATTTTGCTGCAGTTAAGAGGCATAAGATGAATGATGCGGGGAAGCTCCTGGTGGACATTATCTTAAAGGTTCTATTATGCAAGACAGGCACACAAGGGCATGTGTCTGAAGAGACTTTTCTGTTGATGGTTGGAATTGTGTCAGGGAAAAAGAGAGATTGGGGCACAATCTTATTCTCCAATATCAAGGCTTGCATTAATTCTCCAAAATTTTCCCGGATCATCTCATTGTTCCTGAATCAGTTCAACCCAGCTATCTTTGACATGTCCAAAGGTACAGTTATCCATCATCTCAAGAAGATAGATGTCCTCTCCATGCAGAGATGGGACATTCGAATCAAGAATCCGGGAATGGCCAGTGCTACTTCTGAGGGGGAGACTCATCAGTCTGCAGTTGCAAGTGAAGCAGAAATTCCAATTCCATCTTCTGAAGGTCAGGTACCCAAAGTTACATCTTCTCCTCCTCCTCCACGGATTCGCTCTAAAGCTTCAGGTCGAGCCAAGCTACCAATCCGTTCCAAAGCCAAAGGTCAGCCCTCATCAGCTCCAACAGAACTCATTCCATTAGTGACACAGTCAGATCCTTCAGATTCTATTCCATCACCCTCTCATGTTCACATTCCAGATTCAGTTCCATCACCACCACCTCCTTCTCCATCAGTTATTGAAGCAGAAACTTCTTTAGCAAATGAGATAGTTTCAGCTGTTCTAAAGAATATTCAACAAGAAATATCTGAAGTGCACAGTCCCAGTGGCCAACAGGCAGGGTCTGGTGCTGATTTTGTTTTCGTCAAAGAAGATGATGCTGATTCAGTTCATGAATTAACACCTCCCCTAGTACATGTTGAGGGGGAGTCAGAGTTAGATACAACCAAGAATGCTCCAGATGAGCTAGGTTGTGAAGAAGACAATGTGGTTCACTCTCTTGAGATTGAAGAGCTCCCTGATGATGTTCCTGATGTTGCTGCCCCTGCTGTTACTCTTCCTTCTTCTCATCCTTCCCCTCCAATCCTTGATGCAGATTCTCTTCTGGGAAAGATTGAAGCTATGCTCAAGAAGCAGAGTGAACAGTTTGAGAACTCTTTGACAACTGTTCACAGGAAGATTGCCTCAGTTGAAAGTGATCTTGGTAGGGAGTTAGCTAAAATCAAATCAAATTATGAAAATCTCTCTGAATTGATGAGCCTAGGGAGCAAGCAAATTGAACATGCAACTGAAGGTATAGGCACAGTGTTGGCTCAAACTGTTACAATGACAAAGCTTCAAGACTCATTGTCTGACAAGGCTGAAGCAAATACATTCAGGATTGTTGATGAAGTCGGAAATTTCAAAGATGATACTCTCCAAACCCTATCTGTAGAAGTCAGAAAGGGGGAGGACATTATAATGGAAAGAATGACAGATTTAGTGGAAAGCTCTGTGTCAGCTATTCAAAGCTCTTGGAAATCACAGTTTGATCAGTTCTCTTCCAGGGTGCTGAAGCAAATTGCTGATATCAATGCTTATTCCTTCAAAACAGCAACGTGGCTTCATAATCAGATTTTTCCTGAGTTAGAAATTGATCCAGATGTTCCTGTTCCTCAGTTTTCTCCAAGGCCAGAAGAACTACTTGGGAAGGCTCCTTTAGTTGAAGATCAATCAGATAGGGCTGGGACCAAAAGAAAAAGAAAACATGGTGAAGGTCCCTCTGTGAGTAGATCTGTTCCGAGTTCTAGCTCTGCAGGCCATAGCAAAGCTCAGGTTGAGAAGGTTCTACCAGAAATCTGGAGCCCAGTCTCAAAAGACATAATTCTTGAATCCTATAAGTTAGTCCATGAAGGCAAAATGAGTAGATCTGAATGCTACAGCTCACTTGAATGGGAAAAACATGAGACAGCTCAAAGGAAGAGAAGAATTCATTTCAGGGCATTTGGTTATAATAATTATGATGCTCCGGATCCACCTCCGTTTTACCATCCCAAGCCTTATGCTTATTTCTCCAGACAAGAAGAAAAGAGGAAAAGGAGTTCTTGAAGGATGATGCTGATGCTGACAAGACATATTTTTCTTTGGTTCTGATTTTGTGAACATCAAGTCTTCTTAACAATTCAATTTAGACATATATATATATAATTGTTGATTTGATCTTCTCTACTTGTTCTTTTTCATATCATTGTGTAGTGTAGCATATTTATTCTATATTGCTGTAATTCAACTTAGTATATAGGGTTCTGACTTCTACAAATAGGGGGAGATTGTTGGAAATTGTATTCACAATTACCTTGATTTGTGAGAAGTTACCCTTAAACTAAGATTGAATTGCTTTTGTATTTGATATGCTTTTCTAGTATTGTCTTGCAGATTATCATTGCTAAGTGTAAATCAATGTCAGGTCACAATGGGTCTGCAAACACAGTTTCATACAATGTAATCCCTCATTATATGAAACATGGTGATGACTCATGTGTGATCTCTCTATTGGGGTACACTTCATTTTCAAGACTATTGAAGACTATGGAGTGCGGTTGCAGCAAGTGTTCAAGAGAAGAAAAGAAAATTGTTGAAAACAATTTTTCTAAGGATATGTCTCGAGAGATCATGCATGTCTCGAGAGTTCTGGCATGTCTCGAGAAGCAAGTTCTTTTGATCTCGGTATTTCTGTTCTTGATGACTCGAGAGATCAAGCTTGTCTCGAGAGTCCTTAAGACCGAAATCTTTGTAATGTCTCGAGAGATCATCGAGTTCTCGAGACATCCCTTTCCTGCTCTCTTTGTTTCATATCTCGAGAGATCCATTAGTTCTCGAGAGATCCCTTATGTCTCGAGAATTCTGTTCGTTATTCTCTAATTTGTTTCCTCTGTTCTTGACGGATCGTAAACGCTCCTTCCCGATCCTAACGGCTATATTGAGTGCGTTTAAGGTCGATTTAACCCTTAATCATTGCCCTCTATATATAGGATCGCTCTTGGGTTGTTTACAACCAGTTTTCGAATCATTCTAAACCCTAATTTCTCTCCCGATCAAAAAGAACGAGAAAAGCGCCGCCTCGCTGTCGCCTACGATTGAAGATCGATCTACTCATTTGAGTTGCTGATTTCTATCAAAGAAGGATTCGATCGATCCGTGTTCTGATTCTACAACCTCTATTGGATCGTTTCGGATTGCCAAAGACAGATTTGAAGGATCGTTGTTCTTCCTCATCGTTCTCAAAAGCCATTCAAGAAGAAGGAAGAAAACGCCTCTGTTATTCAGATCTGGTATCTTATTGTTCAAAACCTTTTATCATCTATTGTAGGAGTTGTTATCTCCGAGCTGTAGGAGAGGTTGTTCTCCGAGCTGTAGGAGAAGTTGTTCTCCGAGTTGTAGGAGAAGTTTTTCTCCGAGTTGTAAGAGAGGTTCTCTCTGAGTTTGTAGGAGTTTGACTCCGAGTTTGTAGGATCATTCTAATCCGAGATTTAGTGAGTAGTCAAGTCTAGCTGTGGTGCTAGATTGGCGAGGCCGGCAGTGGAGTACCCAAGTACGGGGAACCACTATAAATTCCTGGTGTTATCTGTGGCTGTGATCTATTTTGTGTGCTGTGCTTTACGTTTAATTTTTTATTCCGCAAAAGACGTAGAGATCACCTATTCACCCCCCTCTAGGTGATTTAGGTAGGCAACTAGATACTTCAACTGCCCTGGCCCTCAAGCCTCACAACTCTCCAGCCCTCAAGCTAGACAAATTGGCCCGCAAGCCTTACAAGAAAATGCAGTAATAAAATAAACCGTTTCTTCAGCCAGATGAAATCTTGCAACTTAGCCTTGATGAAGATCGGCTTCTTAAGGGTGAAGAAGATGCTTCTTGATTTTGAATTTCAGCTCTGGATCTTCTTGAGACTCTTCTTCTTTTGCCTGATGTTGAACGGCGACTTCTCAGTCAATGGAGATGACTGATTCTTATGAGAACTCTTGAATCTTGTTCTCTTTCTTCTTCGCTGAAAAATACTATTCTATTGAAGAGCGACGGGATTCTTTTTCATGTTCTTTTTCTTGCACAGTGAGAGCTCTCTCTTCTAGGGCAACACTGTTCCCTTTTAAAGGACGGACAAGCCGTATAACGGTCACATACAATTTCCTTTACTGTCAGAAGCCCATCCATCATAGCAGGCCCTGATTGGACAATCAGACGGCGGCATTAATTGCTGACATCACATCCACAAGATTTGAATTCTGTCTTGAAGATATTTGCATCATTACGACGACAAGCTATCTCTAACTTTGTCGTCGCGATCTTCCTTCTGCCTCTGATGGTGGTATCTCGACGATACAAGATATCCTGGCGATTCTGTATATACGATGATCTTCTTTCTCTGACAGTGTCGTCGTGAGCTTCCTTCTTGCATCATGTCGTCGTAATCATATGTTCTCTCGACGACATGCGTTCCACACGACGATGTCCTGTGTCTTCTCTGCATTCGACAAACAGAATTCTGCGATCGACGAACTTGCCATCCTTCGTTCAACAGTCGCCTTCTTCGTTTGACGATCTCGCCATGTCTCAGCGATCGATGAATGACATTCTTCGTTCGACGATCTCACCATGTCTCAGCGATCGACGATCGGCATTCTTCGTTCGACGATCTCGCCATGTCTCAGCGATCGACGAACGACATTCTTCGTTCGACGATCTCTCCATGTCTCAGCGATCGACGAACACTTTGCTTCTCAGCGGCTGTTGTTCTGCCCGTCATTACGACGACAAACATTCTTTGTCGACGATATCTCCTGTTCTTCTCGACGATATGTACTTATATTTTCCTGAGATTATGAACTAGATGTACGATCAAATACAAAGTGAAGTACTCTTGAAATGATGACTTCTTCAAATCAGGAATCATGTGGGCAAGATTCCCAACAATCTCCCCTTATTTAAAGAAGTCAGAATCTCAATTCAAGCCTACTTTCACTTGACATTAAATATCATAATCTTAGATGGAACTGTTTAAAGATTTAACTTATCTTTTGCAGAACTCTTGGAGTACATCAAGCTTGTAGCTCTCCCTTGATTTGATGCCTCTTCCTTGCTCCCCCTGCCTTTAAGGTCTTCTTGAGCACCACTTGAGCACCATTTCTCCCCCTTTCTGACTTCTTGCCTTCTGCTTTTCTAACCAAGGAGTAGCACAAGCTCCCCCTTGCTCAGGCATGATTCTTCAAGGTCCTGTGAGATTTTCTGACCACTCATCTAGAAAGGCATTAGTAATTAGTAAAGTTGAGGGTTACTCTAAGCTTAACATTCCCAATTGGAATTTGAAGAAGTTAAACTTAGCTTCATCTAGGGGCTTTGTAAATATATCAGCCACTTGTTTGTCTGTTGGGACAAATTCAAGGGTGATATCTTCATTTTCCACATGCTCCCTGATGAAGTGATACCTGATCTCAATATGCTTAGTCCTGCTGTGAGATACAGGGTTCTTAGCAATTGATGGCACTTGAAGAGTCACAAAACAGGGGTGTTTTGGTCATTTTTAGATTGTAGTCTTCAAGTTGATGTTGAATCCATAGCAGTTGGGCACAACAGCTTCCAGCAGAGATATACTCTGATTCTGATGTCGAGATCGCCACACTGGTCTGCTTCTTACTGCTCCAAGAAATTAGTCTTCCACCAATGAATTGGCATGTCCCTGAGGTGCTCTTTCTATCTTCCTTTCACCCTGCATAATCTGTATCTGACTGTCTAGCATAACCTGCATAACCTGCATTTGATTTCTGGCGTATACCTGTGTATTATATTTTGCTAGCTAAGCACACAAGGTGCAAGGCACGTTATTAGCAGGCAATAACAGTAATTGCATTTTATGAATACCATGCTGCAATAACATCACAGGCATATGCCTTATAAGCATTCATATATAAATGTTCTCATATTAAAATTGTTCATATATATGAGATTAGTCATATAACTGGACCAATTGTTCTTAACATAAAATGAACTTAAGAGAAATAAATGGCTTTCAGTCTTTGATAAGCATGGCGTATTTGCTGGAGCTGGCGTTCTTTGCTTCCTTCTTCATCTTTCGCCTATAGAAGTTCAGTGGCTTTGGGATCTTCTTTGGAGGAGGAGGGGGACCATGGGGAAAAGCCATCTTATGTCTTGCTCTTTCTTCCAAATTTTTTATGTGACGATTCCATTCGAGGGAGGAGTACACTCTTTTATGGTCCTTCTGACCATGTCCAAACGCTATCCATGATTCTGTGATGATCTCTCTTGAACGAGGACTCCATCTACCAGCTTCTGAGTCCTTCTCAACCTCACTTAGCCTCTTCTTCCGGTACTTCGTGTTGGATGTTCTCCTTCTCTTCCTAGTTGTTGCGGATTCACCCGATTCGGTTTCAGAGTCGGAACTGGAGGGGGGTTCAGTGGGTATGTATTCGGAGGGGGGAACTCGAAGTGTTTGCTGTACTTGATTACTTACCCACTTCGCTTGATGCGAGCAAGCAGCTATGCTTCCCTTGATCTCTTCCCGGATTTCTTCTTCAATTCTCCTTTCCCCGTCTTAGAGTACTTCTTTCACAGACTCCTTTAGTTCAAATATCTGTTCAAGAGTTTCTTGATCCCCGACATCAATAAAGTTTCTTAGTTCCATAAGACGAGCGTCTAGGGCTTGCTCGTGGTTGGTGAGTCTGTTCATGATGAGGTTCATGGACTCCGCATGTTGAGTTTGCAGTTGAGTGATGTCCTCCTTTATTGACTTTATTTCCTCTTTCATCTCATCCCTGATTTTGTTTACTGCTTTTTCTATAATAGCTTCCATCCTCTCCTACAGAATCTCGCCTGTTCCTTTTTCGGTTGACATTGTTCTTGGGAAGACGATAGATCGGAGACGAAGAGGTGGTCTGTCGAGGAATGTATTAGGGCAAATGAGTATCACTCTACTTATATGGGGAGTAGGTGAAGGGGCGCACACTCATTTTTGGGTTTATCGAGGCATCAATGTGTGTTGCATTGAGCGGCTCTGATTTATCTAATTTAATAATATTTATGTTATTTAGACGCAGTTCCGACGGTACTATTTTGTCGTTGAAGTATGTCTAGGATACCCATTCTTCCTAACGGCTCTGCCTAAGGCATTCTCCCGCCGTGCTTGGGTGTTGTCTTTTGGTACCAGTCCTGCACTAAGATTGTTAAAGCTAATTTTGCTGTTCTGCCGAAGGGTCAGAACATCCTCCTTGTCCAAGGCCCAGATTTGCTTCTGGTGGGCTCTTGGACTACCTACAAAGCATGATTACAAGCCCTTAGGAACCCAAGCAAATTTGGGTCCTAGGAAATTGTCAACTTTGAAGGGCAAACTGGATATCACTACCCTCGGATATGCATAATGATTGTGAGAAAGATTATTTGTCAGTTTAGCATTTTTTACCCTTGGAGCAGTTGGATTGTACCAACAATCAATTGCAAAGTGGCCCGTCTTGCCACAGCACCAACATTCAAATTTATTGTATCTTATCCTCCGTGGGCAATTAGAGGAGTACCTGTAGAAGACAGAATTGTATTGGTTAGAGATATGATTCTTCTCGTTCACACTTCTCCTCTTGAAGTCAGTCCTTTGTAGGGGTTCCTTCATCTTCCTGTGTCTACCGAGCTCCTATTTCTTTGTGTCTCCCTTTTTAAGGTGTACCTTGGAAGTAGTAGGTGACATCTTTCTTCCCCTTATGGAAGTCCCATCCACATGATACCCAGGGACCGGTTCTCATATGCCCTTGTTGAAGGGAGAAGTGACCTTCCTCAGGTTAGCCTTTGTCTCACATAGTGGGTCTAATCCATTTTCTTTAAAGCATTTTTGTTCTCCTCTTGGAGTGGAGCAGCAACCATTTATTAATGGGGGAGAGATCTCTGGTTTGGAGGAGCTTGTTACTGGATTTCCTTTGATAGAGAATTTTTCCTTCACATTCCTGACCCTTGATTTCAGGAGGCCAGCCTGATCTCTATCCTTCATTAGAAGAACAACCTCCTTGGCGAGGGAGTAGCACAACTCCCTACTATCTTCTAAGGCCTTCAAAGTTTTTCCAAACTTGCTTATTAGGTCCAGGTTGGAACTGGCATTGAAATCCTTCTTGAGTTGGCAGAACTCTGTATTCTGCAGAGTAGCTTCTCTGTCTTTTCCAAGAGGTCAAAGTTTCTAGCTTGAAGAACTGAGATTTCATCAGCTTGCTTTTTGCAAAGTTCCCTGCTCCTTCTAAGATCTTCTATAAGATCTTCATAACTCTCTGAGAGGCTCATTTCATAATCTGAATCAGTGTTCGATAGGGGAGCCCTTATGCCACCCTGTTCTGAGATGATTTCATTCTGGTCTTCTTCCTATGATTCAGATAGGACAGTTAGTCCAAAGTGAGACTCTTCCTCTGTATTTGAATTGCTTGATTCACTATCACTCAGGGTTTGATTCTTCCTCTTCTCTGTGACAGTGTCTTTTGCTCCTGGTGATCCTTCCATGAGGATTGCCAAAGACTCCCACATTTCCTTGGCTATAGTGCAGCGAGTAATTTGATGGAAAGTGTGAGTATCAACTGCATCAGCTATGATGTCTCTGGCTTTCTTGTCTAGAATGATCACATCCTCTATCATTGTCGTGGATGTGGTCATGGGAGCATATGGCCCTTCTTGAGTGACTTGAAACATCCTGGGATCCAAAGCTTCCATGTATATTCTGGCTCGAACTTTCCACAGGGGAAAATTTTCTCTACAACACATGGCTATTCTTGACTCCATACTAATGATCTTTAGACACCCGCTGGCAGATCTGTTCAAGCTGTTAAGCTTTTCTTTGAACAACCTCGCTTTGATACAACTTGTTGTTTATTGGGGTGTCTACTTAATCACCTAGAGGGGGGAGGGTGAATAGGTTTTTCTTTTTATAATATCCCCCTTTAGGTTTTTCTTTCTTTCTGGTTAATAGATCTAAGAAAAAAAGAACAAACCACAGAAAGCACACATCGATCTATAGAGGTTCCTGAAGACTGGGTGTCTTGAGTAGTCCTCTCTCCCTCTGCGCCTACCCAGCAGTGTTCTAGGCTCGGCAAACACCGCCAAGAACTTCAGGGCCTCAAGCCTTACACTATGGACCCACAAGTACCAACAGCCTAGGCCCGCAAGCCCCTACTGCCCCCGAGCCCGCAAGCTCGACACTCAGGCCCTCAATCCCTACAACACGGACCCATAAGTCCCAACAGACTAGGCCCGCAAGCCCCTACTGCCCCAGAGCCCGCAAGCTCGACAGATCGCACCCGCAAGCGCACTGCCCTGGCCCTCAAGCCTCACAGCTCTCCAGCCCTCAAGCTAGACAAATTAGCCCGCAAGCCTTACAAGAAAATGCAGTAATAAAATAAACTGTTTCTTCAGCTAGATGAAATATGGTAACTTAGCCTTGATGAAGATCGGCTTCTTAAGGGTGAAGAAGATGCTTCTTGATTTTGAATTTCAGCTCTGGATCTTCTTCATCCTCTTCTTCTTTTGCCTGATGTTGAACGACGACTTCTCAGTCAATGGAGATGACTGATTCTTATGAGAACTCTTGAATCTTGTTCTCTTTCTTCTCCGCTGAAAAATACTGTTCTATTGAAGAGCGGAGGGATTCCTTTACACGTTCTTTTCTTGCACAACGAGAGCTCTCTCTTCTAGGGCAATATTGTTCCCTTTTAAAGGACGGACAAGCCGTATAATGGTCACATACAATTTCCTTTACTGTCAGAAGCCCATCCATCATAGCAGGCCCTGATTGGACAATCAGGCGGCGACATTAATTGCTGACATCATGTCCGCAAGATTTGAATTCTGTCTTGAAGATATTTGCATCATTACGATGACAAGCTGTCTCTGACTTTGTCGTCGCGATCTTCCTTCTGCCTCTGATGGTGGTATCTCGACGATATAAAATATCCTGGCGATTCTGTATATACGACGATTTTCTTTCTCTGACAGTGTCGTCGTGAGCTTCCTTCTTGCATCATGTCGTCGTAATCATATGTTCTCTCGACGACATGAGTTCCACACGATGATGTCCTGTGTCTTCTCTGCGTTCGACGAACAGCATTCTGCGATCGACGAACTTGCCATCCTTCGTTCGACAGTCGCCTTCTTCGTTCGACAATCTCGCCATGTCTCAGCGATCGACGAATGGCATTCTTCATTCGACGATCTCGCCATGTCTCAACGATCGACGATCGGCATTCTTCGTTCGACGATCTCGCCATGTCTCAGCGATCGACGAATGACATTCTTCATTCGACGATCTCGCCATGTCTCAGCGATCGACGATCACTTTGCTTCTCAGCGGCTGTTGTTCTGCCCGTCATTACGACGACAAACATTCTTTGTCGACGATATCACATGTTCTTCTCGACGATATGTACTTATATTTTCCTGAGATTATGAACTAGATGTACGATCAAATACAAAGTGAAGTACTCTTGAAATGATAAATTCTTCAAATCAGGAATCATGTGGGCAAGATTCCCAACAAAATCACTGAATGAAATATGGCAATATAATATCCCTAATCCTACTAGACCCCATGGAGGTGTTAGGATAAAACATGAGGAGAGAAGGGTGAGTGGAGGCAAGAGATGACATTGGAGTTCACTAAATTGGGGTGAACTCACATAGTGCTCACCAGTGAGCACAAGACAACTTAGGTCAAGTTAACTAAATTGAACTCACAAACACTAATGGACCTCACCACTATGTTCCTAACTCTAAGGAAGGCTCATTTGAACAAGAACCCCAACAAATGGTTAACCAAATAGGCCAAATTGACCAAGGTCAAACCTAGGTCAACATAACCATATTCAACACAATTAGACTCAATTGACCTTCAATACCTCAAATTGACTTTACCTAGGTTACCCTAAACATTAAGGAAGGTCATTAGGTCAATAATCAATAATTGGTCACCCAATTTCAAGGTATTGACCAAAGTCAACTTTTAGTCAACATAGCCCAAATCAACCCAATCAAGGACCAATTGGCCTTCAATTTAGCAAATTGACTTAACCCCTAACCTTATAACCCCATTAGGAATCTAATGAAATCAAAAACCCCATCATGTGGTCAACCAATCTCTTCAATTTGACCAAAGTCAACCTTAGGCTAAATTAGGTCAAACTCACACCATAAGGATCAATTAACCAAATTGAAGCCACACCATAACCCAATGGACTTTGGGTAAGGTCATAGGACTCATGAACACCAAGTGGGGCTAACTCACCCATCAATTTGACCAAGTCAACCAAAAAGTCAACCATGGTTAACATAAGGCCTTAAGGGAGAAATTGAAAGACCAAGTGAACCAAGACCCCACCCCATGCCTAACCAGCATGACACAAGCCTATTAGCACCCCACAATTGAATTTGGAGAGAGAAGGTGAGCCTAAGGGCAAAAATGGCATTTTCCCCCAAAAAGCTTAAAGGGAAAGGAGCTTTTGGAGTAAAGGAGCTTCCATGGCCCCACCACCTCTGCCCAAGCCCTCTCAACTGACTCCCTCGGGCCATGAATAGTCAATTTAGGCATGGCAGCCGCTCAAACAGTAGGATGGAGGTTGTACAAGCCATGGTCGAACACTCCAATCCTCATTCTCTCTATACAACCACCCTCTCCCTTATTTAACCCTTCCATAATCTTCAGAAGGTCCTAATGAGTCGAGCCAGCCCCCTGGAGCAAACCAATTGGTGGAGATTCTAGAGATCGAGCAAGCTCGCTGGAGACGGAGAGATCCATGGCCACTCGTCAGAGCACCCGCCGCCGAGCCACAATTGAGGTATGTTTCTCCTCCTCTCCCCTTGTGCTAGGATCTAGACCCATTTAGGAGAGATTTCGAGCTCAATAGAGCTTGAATCCATGGGAGATGAGGGAGAAAATTCAGAGCTTTTTATCTTGCTCGGGGTCACCAGAGAGGCGGTTTCCGGTCGGCATCTCGCCGCCAATCGATAGCCCCCACCTCAACGGAGGTGGAGGTGGTGGTGGCCGGCCGTGGAGGTGAAGGGGTGGCCGGGAAATGAAGTTGGAAGATGGCCCAACTGGGAGAATTTCTGGCCGTTGGCTGGAGGAAGGAGACGAAATCATGGCCTTTGATTTCAGGGATGAGGGTTATACGCAGACCACCTTATTATTAAAAGAAATTATTTGTCACACTATAACCAGATTTTAGAGTAAATATTTAGGCTACTTAGAGGCTTTTTTAGTCAAAAATGCCTGAGACAACTTTTGTAGCCCTTAAGGTCTAATGTTTATAGGGCTTTGAATCACCAAGTTTGGTGTCCTACAGCTCCTTGTAGGGTCATTATACTGAGGTGCGTCCTAAAAGGTGTCCTGACCTTATTATGTAGATCTAGACCGCGTAGTTACTTGGATTATTCTAATATTTTAGACATACTTGTAACTAGCATAAATGCACACCCTGCCCAAATAGCATAATTTTTGGGCAATATTTTCCTACAGTTTTATGATAAATATGGTTTTTCATATTAATGGAATAAAACTGGTTAGATATGTTTACCCAGAAATCGGTGATCCTCTCCGAGGAGGTTTTTCTACGTTTCTCCTGCAGGTCATGCGGCTAAGGAGGTTCAGATCCCACAAAAGTGTGGCCTTCAGCTTCTAACCGATCAACCCATATGAGCGACCTCATGTCCGCCCAGCAAGGGCGGTCTCCTCCTTCAGGCCGCCCAGCAGGGGCGGTCTCCGCCTTCAGGCCGCCCAGCAGGGGCGGTCTCCGCCTTCAGGACGCCCAGCAGGGGCGGTCTCCGCCTTGAGGCCACCCAGCAGGGGCGGTCTCCGCCTTGAGGCCGCCCAGCAGGGGCGGTCTCTGCCTTCAGGCCGCCCAGCAGGGGCGGTCTCCGTCTTGAGGCCGCCCAGCAGGGTCGATCTCCGCCTTGAGGCCGCCCAGCAGGGGCGGTCTCCGCCTTGAGGCCGCCCAGCAGTGGCAGTCTCCGCCTTCAGGCCGCCCAGCAGGGGCGGTCTCTGCCTTCAGGCTGCCCAGCAGGGGCGGTCTCCGCCTTCAGGCCTCCCAGCAGGGGCGGTCTCTGCCTTCAGGACGCCCAGCAGGGGTGGTCTCCGCCTTGAGGCAGCCCAGCATGGGCGATATCCACCTTGAGGCTGCCCAACAGGGGCGGTCTCCGCCTTGAGGCCGCCCAGCAGGGGCGGTCTCCGCCTTCAGGCCGCCCAGCAGGGGCGGTCTCCTCCTTGAGGCCGCCTAGCAGGGGCAGTCTCCACCTTGAGGCCGCCCAGCAGGGGCAGTCTCCGACTTGAGGCCGCCGAGCAGGGGCGGTCTCCGCCTTGAGGCTGCCCAGCAGGGGTGGTCTCCGCCTTCGGGCCGCCCAGCAGGGGCGGTCTCCGCCTTGAGGCCGCCCAGTAGGGACGGTCTCCGCCTTCAGGCCGACCAGCAGGGGCGGTCTCCGCCTTCACGCCGCCCAGCAGGGGCGGTCTCCGCCTTCAGGCCGCCCAGCAGGTGCAGTCTCCGCCTTTAGGCCGCTCAGGTGATGACGTCATTCTATTCCAGAAGATTCCTCCCCAGGCCTATAAATAGGTCCCCATACCTCTTCAGTGGGATAGGCAAGTTGGGGGCAAAACTGGCGGCTAGAAACTGCCAGACCGCGCCTAGCTGCGGGCTGTCGGGGCGACCTCGGCGAACAACCCGGGCGGCCTCGGCGAACAGTCCGGGCGGTCCCAGCAAGCAGTCCGGGCGGTCTCAGCAAGCAATCTGGGCGGTCTCAGCAAGCAGTCTGGGCGGTCTCAGCAAGCAGTCCGGGCGGTCTCAGCCAGCAGTCCAGTCGTCCTCAGCGAACAGCCCGGGCGGCTTTCTTTTCTTACCTGCCACTCTCCTGTATTCATTATGTAAAAATGTACTAAAAACAACAAGCTGTAATACAGATTATTAAATAAAGGGAAAGCCCGCCGCAGGAGTGGCATTTGCCGCGGCGGGCGATGTCTGGCCTCGCCGCAAGCTAGCGGCCCTCTCTTCTTCTCTCTCACTCAGCTCTTCATTTACGACTCAAGTAACCAGCTGCTCGACCATTAGCCCCTCTTTCCTCCGGGATCGAGCGTCGAGGACTTGGGGACAATTTTGGATTCAACAAGATAGATGCAAAATGAGCCAACTCTTGGGTGACATAATTGTTAGGTCATACATAGTCACATATAAAAGTTGAGACCATTTGGATTACTGTAGAATATTATATCACACATACAGAGGAATGTGATGTATGGAAAGGTGGTGTGCATATAACACATTTGTGTATTTTGTGATTTCATCACTTTTGGCATGTTGTATGCTCATGAAATTTGGGCAACACGCCTATCACAAAGGAGGGTATCATCTATAGAAATATTAGGATTTTTGGGAAGATAAATCCTAAGTATTTGAGTAATAATGTATTTGTCACAAAAATATATTAATCAAATAAAAGTGATTAAATAACTTAGGATAAATCTGATTTTCTGACACATGATATTTTAGGAGGTTATATACCTCTGGAAATTTTATTAGAATTTTTTTTCTTAGTCATTTGAACATAATGAACTTTGTCACAAAATGTATTAATGAAATAAACATCACCTAAGATCTAGAGAAAAATCCAATACTCTGTCACATGATGTTTGACCTTGAAATAGACCTCTAGAAATTTTGGTAGAATTTTTCGAAGACATTAACACTGAAAATTACCAAAAATATCCTTTGTCACACTTATGTATTAATTGAATTTGTATAGTTAATATTATCTGGGAAATTCTGAAAATTTGGCTAGACTGTATTTTGATCATTATAAGTCTATGGTAATTTTTGTAGAATTTTTGAATAAGTTATTTTGGTACTTACTGTGTAATGTCTCCAATTGCCATAAATGTTTATATATTTAAATGGTGGTCATAATAATTATGAAAAATTTAGAAATCCAGTCAGCCATCATGAATATACATTAGATGGCATGGATTATTTATTTGGAGCATTTCCATTTCAGAAAGTTCTACATCATGCGTAACGTGAGGGGTACATTGTCATTAAAGTATTTTTTATAAATGGCTAAAATAAATGGGAAAATTATGAATTTCTGACCATCTTATAATTAGGTCATGATTAACACATGGTAAAAAGTTTAGGGCATTTGGACAAGTTTTAGTAAAGTTCACATCATAGAGATCAATCTACTTCAATGTTGAGTTGGTGTGCGGATAGCGGAAACTTTGGGTAGTGTTTAGGCTAGCCAGAACATGTAAGAATGGAATGGAATTTGGAACACAATATTAGGTTATACATAACAACAATCCAAACAAGTTGTAGTCTAATTGGAGGACTCTTGCCCTATAGAGAATAGTAAACGAGAAGCACGTCTCGGTGAACAATTGAAGTATCCTTGGGAGTTTCCTATCCGAGACACTTATAGTGACACTTAGAGTATTAAGGTGATCATGATGTACTCAAGGTTAGTGATGAGCATATAGGTGAGCTTCTAAGAACATGCACCTCTCATCGTCAAGAGGTCGTCAAGTTACCTAAAAGAAGTCTAAGTCATACTTAAGTAATCTAGAGCAGCCATGAGGGTAGCCTTAAGAAGGGTAGTTACCAATAAATGTAAATATTCTGAGAATGGAAGGTCTGGGATGTCACCCCAGAATACCACCTAGTACCGCTGCGAGCCCCTCACCGGGTAGACCTCGTGAAGTCCAGAATTCACCTTAAATTGTTATGGTCGTCTAAATAACAAACAAGAGTAACCCTAAATGAGATAAGTTGAGAAAAGTAAACCTCATCCTATTAGAGAGGACAGAACGGTTCAAGAGTAGTTAGTCCTGCGAGCTGAAGGCTCGGGTGATGTGATAAATCTTGCATGTGCATAAGCTAGTGGCAGGTCTTCGGTACGTGTCCATTTATCACACCAATGGCGGTACGTTGACCTTGGCGGGGTGTGGAGAGTTAGAGGGCCAGTAGGTTACTTTACTGTGGTCTAGTAGACAATCCCTAGTAGCCAACCCCTGACCATGAAAGTCTGGCGGGATGCCAGCAAGAGTACGCAAAAGCTCACGAAAGTGCACCTAGGACGTGTACAACAGTGTACATGAGGTCTAGGTCTGGTAGTGTGTATACCCACCTAGAAGTAGAGTGTCTGATCCACTGATTCCATTGCCACGACGGAAGTACCTTAGAGGCTTGCTCCCTCCGAAAAGCGGGAAACTAAAGCTCTATGTGTGTAGAGTCGTGTGAGTGAGTTGCATTGTATGAACATAGCATAACATATCATAATATTCATAACATATTAATGACATCTACATTGCAGACCCTTATCATATAAATTAGTATGGACTCTTTTATATGGTAAGTTATAATTCCGGAAATTTTAACTTATAAGTTTGTATGGTCATTCATATAAGTTAAGGTACTCTAGATGATAGTGTGGTAGTCTTCCTTATTACTTCTCTTGCACCGTTCTTACTTACTTACTGCTCATTATTTACCTGCTACTGTTGTTCTATTTACTGTTATTCTTACTACTCGCTTATTCATTATACTGCTAGTATGCTCCATGTCACTTGTACCTTCTTTTACCTATTGTTGTCCTCTGCTTCGTCCTCCCGCTTGGTACCCAGGAGTCGGGGGGGGGGGGGGGGGGAGGACTATATTGCTTAGTCTTTTTGACTAACGGTCGGTTGTGGCCATAACACCAGGAGATCGAGGAGCAGGAGCCACGGTACGTCAGGCAGGACGTGACAGCAGACCCTCAGGAGCAGATGTCGCACATCACTACTTCCACACGGCGACGGGTTGGAGAGTATTTTGTGTTGGTTCCTTGTAGTGAAGAGTGAGAGTGTGATTTACTCTAATTAGTTACTTCTGGATCTGTACCTGGCTTAAGCCATTGCACCCTCTTTAGTTTGTTTTCATTAAGGACTATTTGCACTCTTTTACATATATACATATATGCGTGATGTAGTTGTTGACTGGTCTTATTTGTACTTATTACTTCTTACAATTGGCCTGTGAAATGATCAATTTAGCCAGCAGGATCGGCGTTGAATGGTGACAGCTAACTCGTGAGTTGGGGTCACTGTAAGACGGTGGTTTTGGGCATAAGATCTTGGAAACTCTCCGGTAAGGAGGAGGGGGATCTTACAACAAATACCTAATCAAATGAATCTGGGGTTCTCGACCTCTGAATGACTGAATGTCTCTGATCTTTGTTGCAATTAGCCAGCTGCGATGTAGAGCACTAGATCAGTAGAATTGTAGAAGTGCCTGAGGCCCGGAACAGGATTGTAGGAGCAGCATGGAGGCACTACATGAACGAGATGCATCTTCGTCGAGGCGGAAGCATCTGAGTGGGGATGTATTTGTCATTGAGGTGGAAGCACCGAGGCACTACGCGAAATGCGAATGGGATGCGTCTTCTGTCTTCGTCGAGGCCTCTTCCGCTCTTCGGGAGAAATATGGTTGGATTTTCAGAACGGCTGAACGGGATGCCTCTTCTGCTCTTCGGCTATTCCGCGATTTTGGCTTTTTGAGTGTGGGTGGCTGCCCACGCTCGGCCCTTAATAGGTCCGCCAAATCAAAAATTACTCAAAAATAGATTATCTTACATTATTTTGAAATTATTTTATTTGATCTCTATGTAGCATAAATGTGAAATTTTCCAAGATCTAGGAGTGAGCAAGAATTGTACAACTAAAAGTTCAAGCCAAACAACCAGAAGCACATGAAGCAAACACAATCTTTATTGATCAAAGAAAATTCTTCATTACAGGGCGAGGTATACTTGGCGAGACATTATCTCGCCAGTACACAAAAACAGAAGAGAGAAAAACACAGCTGAAAGATAACCAACGGTCTGCCTTCCTGAGACCGCCTGACCGCCCGACCTTACAGTTCGCTCGACTAGAAGACGAGACCGCCCGAACTGCCTTCCTACGACTTGATCAACACCAACTGAGAACCCCGCGAACTCCCGGACTTCACTGATCCTTCCGAACTCTAGCAACCCGCACTGCATGCCGCGAGACCGCCCGAACACCTTCAGAAGAGGAGATGACCGCCGCTACCCGCACAATCCGCAGAAAACTTGGTGCGATATTTTTGCTGCTACAGTGGCTCCTATTTATAGACGTGAGACCTGATCCAGTCACCACCCTATGAGATAGAGTCACTGCCCCCTTGATCGCGCGACCAGACCGGTCAACCCGTACGATCAGCAAAAGATCCTCCTGCATAGTAAGCTCGCAGACTTCAACATAAGTCGCGCGATCATGACAACTCGCCCAGTCATGATGCTCACCACCTGTGTTCGCCACCCGACCTCCTCCAGAGACCGCGAACACACCAGACCGACTAGGGCAACAGCCCGCCAAGTAGATCAACCACCTGTGACCACATATGCCAACTGATCGCCGAAGGAACAGCCATGTGAACACAACCTGGAGACCGCGCGACTAAGAAGACCTTAGTCCACGCACACCGCAAAGAAACCGGACAGCCATCAGACCGGCTGCCCCCCACCACGCGATCACAAGCGCCAGACCGCGAGTTTACTCCAGCTCGCCACACGGTCACACGACCAGACCGCGCGGCCTCACCTTGGCACCCATGGAACAGAAGAACGGCGGTCACACCGAGAAGCCTGCGGCTAGACCAGAAAGGTCAGACCGCCAGAGGAGACCGCAAGACTGTGCGGTCAGACTAGGCCGCGCGGTCTCCCCCCAGACCGCCAACTCCATAACTTCCACTTCAACATTTTCAACACTCCCCCTTGAAGTGGGAAGTTGATAACAGTCCCAGTAAACTCCTTAGCCGAGTAAACGACCCTTTTGCCAGCGCCTTTGTGAAGATGTCAGCAACGTTGTCCTGCCTCCGAACATTCTCGACCGAAAGAGACCCCTCCAGCACCTTCTCACGAATGAAATGATGCTCGATCTCGATATGCTTGGTCCTCGCATGACACACTGGATTAGTAACCAGTTTGAGAGCACTCTCATTGTCGCCGCGGAGCAAAGTCGGACCCCGAACCTCCTTATGGACGTCTCCAACCAACCTCCTAAGCCAGATGTCTTCTTGAGCTGCCAAGGCCAAAGCCTTGTATTCCGCTTCCGTGGTTGAGATCGACATGGAATTCTGCTTCTTGCTGCGCCATGATATAGCCGTGGGGCCCACCATGAAGATGTATCCAGACGTCGACTTCCGATCATCCGAATCTCCCCGGTAATCAGCGTCCATGTACCCATGCACCTCGAAGCTCGTATCTCTCTTATAAAGGAGACCCATATCGGAAGTCGCCTTGACATACTTCAATATACTCTTGGCTGCTAGAAGATGAGGCATCCGTGGTTCCGCCATACATCGGCTCACCCTGCCAACTGCATACGCAATATCCGGCCTGGTAATCATCAGATAGATCAAGCTCCCAACCAGAACCCGAAACACCAACGGATCTTCCAGAATCCTCCCCTCATCCTTGCGAAGATTTATGGCCTTCTCCAGAGGTGTAGAAATGCACTTCCCTTCCTTCACGCCGAACCGCTCCACGATTCGCTCCGCATATCCAGCCTGGGACACCAGCACTCCACTCTCCTTCCTCTGCACCTTGAGTCCAAGGAAATGGTGAAGCTCACCCAGATCCTTCATCTCAAATCTGATAGATAGATCTGCCCGAAGCTGCGCTACCTCCTCCTTCAAATTCCCCATCACGATCATATCGTCCACGTAAAGCAACACGATGACTTGAAGCTCCCCGCTCTTCTTGACGAACAAGCTTGGGTCTGAGTCTGAAGCACCAAACCCGCAGAGTAGGAGATATTCTGCAATCTTTCCATACCACGCCCTCGACGCTTGCTTCAACCCTTATAGGGCCTTCTTCAGCTTGCAAACATGCTCCGGAAAATCTTCAGATACGAAGCGTGGCGGCTGGACCATGAAGATGTCCTTGTCAATCTCGCCGTACAAGAACACATTCTTTACGTGAGCTGCCAAATCTGCCACCCCCAACATGCCGCCAAGGCAATCACAACCCGAACTGAAGTCATTTTTGCTACCGGACTGAATGTCTCTTCATAGTCTTCACCGTATTGCTGCGAGAATCCCCGAGCCATAAGGCGAGCCTTGTATCGCTCGATACTACCGTCAACCTTCTTCTTGAGCTTATAGACTCACTTGCATGTCACAGGAGTGATACCCTTGGGCTTGGGCACCAGAGACCAAGTCTCATTCTTCTCAAGAGCACTCATCTCTTCCTGCATAGCTGAATCTCACTGTTCCAGGTCTTTGGGTTTTTCAAAGCTCGACGGCTCCCTCTCATCCAAGGGACCAGCGAAGAAACACGAGACAAAGCTCACCATGTTTCCTCTTGTATAGAGATCAGGGGCAATGATAGTTCGCTTCGATCTCCGCAACGCCTTCCCCTGACTCGCAGTATCCTCAGCTTCTTCTTCCCTAGCTCCCCTTCCAGACGTACTAGGAGCATCGCTCCCCCTGCTTCCTGAACCAGAAGCCTCTGTCTCAGAACTAGATATTGATAGACCACCTGGTGACACAGGTAGCTCCACCAAAAGATTTTCCACAGCTTTCTCCGACTCCTCCACCCTGCTTTCTGGTAGCTCAACACCAGAACTCCCCTTGTAGGATGTCACCTCGTCGAACACGACGTCGCGAGATACAACAAATCTCCGCATCTCCGGGTCCATGCACTTCCAGCCCTTCTTCCGGTCATCATAACCCACGAAGACTAGCTTCCTTGCCTTCACATTTAGCTTCGTCCAAAGCGCATCTAGAACGTGCACATAGTAGGCGAAACCAAACACCCGAAGGTGTGTCACGCTTGGCTTTTCCTTGAACATCAATTCATGCAGGGTCTTCATATTGATGGGACTGAAAGGCATCCTGTTGATGATGTAGGCAGCACAAGATATTCCCTCCGCCCAGAAGGACTTTGGGATACTCTTGGCATGCAACCAACACTTGCAGGTCTCCGTCAGATAACGAATATTCCGCTCTGCAACTCCATTTTGTGGTGGAGTATGCGCACAAGTAAGCTCCCTTCGGATGCCCGCCTTTCTGCAAAAAGTAGAGAACTCACCAGAGGTGAACTCCCCTCCGTTGTCAGTCCTCAGCTTCTTAACCCGCAGACCAAGCCGACCCTCCATAAGCTCCTTGAACTCCACGAACTTGGCAAACGCCTCCGCCTTCTCCTTCAAGAAATATACCCAGACATATCTGGTGTAATCATCGATCAACACCAGCATATATCTGCTGCCTCCGAGGCTTGGGGTAGCAGTCGGTCCCATCAAGTCACCATGGATGCACTCCAACGGCACATTACTCCTTGTCTGCGACTTGTCAAACGGTAGTCGATGAGACTTGCCGAACTGACATCCTGCGAACACATGACCGTCTCTGTAGGAAGATAGACTAGGCAGGCCCTTGACCAGACCTCTCACCGCCATAGCCTTCAACTTATCCATCCCTACATGCCCCAACCTCTCATGCCATATTACGGCGCTATCATTCATCCTCATCTTGTCGACATAAGAACTTGTCGATAAAACGAATAAGTCTTTTGTCCTCCTCCCGACATGAACGACCTTGGCCTTCACCACCTCCATATTCCAAAGAAACCTCACTTCTGTTGGGCCAAACAGAACGTGATACCTAGCGTCTACAGCGTTGGTCACGGAGAAGAGGTTTTTCCTCATTCCGGGCACATGATAGACACTCCTCAAAGTTAGTGGGCCTCTATCACTGCCCAAGGAAACAACCCCCGCCTTCTCTACAGCATGCACGGTATTATCAGCAGTAATAATGACATCATTACCTGAGTAGGGCTGCGCAGAAGTAAGCTTTGACTCGTCCCCGGTGAGGTGATGACCACACCTCGAGTCCACGATCCAGTCCTCCTGATAGTTGATAGGAGCCGCAGCTCCAATAGAAGCCGAGAAGGCTCCTCCCCATCCTCCATCAATCTTCCTAGCTTCAGCTTCCTCCTTTCCTGCAGCAGCATGCCCCGGCTGTAGATTCACCCGGCAATCCTTCCTGATGTGACCAAGCTTCCCGCACCTGAAGCACTTGGGACCTTCTCCCTTCTTCTTCCCTTCGGCCTTGGGAGCATAGCCCCTCTCCTGCTGTCCAGAAGTTGATGGCCCATTGCCTTCTCCAGCGGTCTTCTTCTTCTTATCCCACTTCTTCTTCTTCCCTGTGAAGAGAACCTCGCCTTCTCCCCTAGACGCTGACACCCTCGCCATCTGCCTTGCCAAACTCTCCTGCGAAGCAAGCAGATTTTCCAGCTCCAACAGAGATGGCTGATTTGCCCAACCCTGCACTGACGTCACAAAGGCCACATACTCATTCTGCAAGCCACGGATGATGTGCCTCTTCAGCTTCGGCTCAGAAATTGGCTCATCGGGATCCAGTGCTGAAATCTCATCGCACAGGTTCTTCATCTTCAAGAAGAATGCAGAGATAGAAAGATCACCTTGAGCCGATATGGCCAGCTCATTCTCCAGGAATTGAAGTCTTGCCACATTCTTCTTATTAAACAGCCCATCCAGGGCTCTCCAGATCTCTGCAGCTGATGCACACCCCAAGATGTGATCAAACAGGTCAGGTGATATTGCCCTTTTCAGGGCGAACTCTGCTTTGGCATTGATCCGCCTCCAGTTCCTTACCTCATGATGGTTATCACCAACCAGAAAAACTTCCTTCGTGCTCTCTCCTCCAACCACCTCCAAGAGGTCCTCACCCAGAAGATAACTTTGCATACACGACTTCCACTTCTTGAAGTTAGTCGATGTAAGCATCTCAATTCCAAGACCCCTCGCTTCCATGGCTCTACCACTGGTTCCTTCTTCACAAAGGCGATGACAACTTTTAGTTATTCACTGCTCTATCCACTCCAACCTGCTTTGATACCATGTGAAATTTTCCAAGATCTAGGAGTGAGCATGAATTGTACAACTAAAAGTTCAAGCCAAACAACCAGAAGCACATGAAGCAAACACAATCTTTATTGATCAAAGCAAATTCTTCATTACAGGGCGAGGTATACTTGGCGAGACATGCTTTCGCCAGTACACAAAAACAGAAGAGAGAAAAACACAGCTGAAAGATAACCAGCGGTCTGCCTTCCTGAGACCGCCTGACCGCCCGAACTAACAGTTCGCTCGACTAGAAGACGAGACCACCCGAACTGCCTGCCTGCGACTTGATCAACAGCAACTGAGAACCCCGCGAACTCCCGGACTTCACTGATCCTTCCGAACTCCAGCAACCTTCACTGCAAGCTGTGAGACCGCCTGAACACCTTCAGAAGAGGAGATGACCGCCGCTACCCGCACAATCCGCAAAAGACTTGGTGCGATATTTTTGTTGCTATAGTGGCTCCTATTTATAGGCGTGAGACCTGATCCAGTCACCACCCTATGAGATAGAGTCACCGCCCCCTTGATCGCGCGACCAGACCGGTCAACCCGCACGATCAGCAAAAGATCCTCCTGCTTAGTGAGCTCGCTGACTTCAACATAAGCCGCGCGATCATGACAACTCACCCGGTCATGATGCTCACCACCTGTGTTCGCCACCCGACCTCCTTCAGAGACCGCGAACACACCACACCGACTAGGACAACAGCCCGCCAAGTCGATCAACCACCTGTGACCGCATATGCCAGCTGATCGCCGAAGGAACAGCCATGCGAACACAACCTGGAGACCGTGCGACTAAGAAGACCTTAGTCTACGCACACCGCAAAGAAACCGGACAGCCATCAGACCGGCTTCCCCCCACCACGCGATCACAAGCGCCAGACCGCGAGTTTACTCCAGCACGCCACGTGGTCATACAACCAGACTGCGCGGCCTCACCTCGGCACCCCTGGAACAGAAGAACGGCGGTCACGCCGAGAAGCCTGCGGCTAGACCAGAAAGGTCAGACCGCTAGAGGAGACCGCAAGACCGTGCGGTCAGACCAAACCGCGCGGACTCCCCCCAGACCGCCAACTCCACAACTTCCACTTCAACATTTTCAACAATAAAATCATAAGAACTACAAGTACAATTTTGTAATGAATGAATGTAACTTGACTACTAGATAAAATTTTATTTAGGAGTCTTTGAAATAAATGAATGTAACTCATTGTATGATTGAGTTTTAAAAAATTATGATGGCTTGCAACAACAACACTCAAGCCTTTATCCCACCATAGTGGAGTCGGCTATATGGATCATTTGTCGTCATTGCACTCTATCTTTAATCATAGCCTTAGTAATGCCTAAGTACATCATATCTTTCCTTATAGTTTCATTCCAAGTCTTTTTTGGTCTACCCCTCCCCCGTTTAACATATCTAGTGACTAAACTCTCATAACGCCTAACAGGTGCCTCCAATGGTCTCCTATGTACATGTCTGAACCATTTTAAGCAAGCTTCTCGCCTCTTCTCTACAATTGGCGCCACCTGTCTTATCTCTAATACATTCATTTCTAATTTTATCATGTCTCATGTGACCACACATCCACCTAAGCATTCTCATTTCCGCAACTCCCATTTTTTGCTCATGTACACCACTCACTGCCCAACACTCAGAACCGTAGAGCATTGCAGGTCTAATTGCAGTACGATAAAACTTATCTTTAAGTTTTAATGGTACTTCATGATCACATAAGATCCCAGACGTGCCTCTCCACTTCAACCAACCTACTTAGATTCTATGTATCACATCTTTATCTACACGTCCATCTTGTTGAATTATCGATCACAGATATTTAAAGCACTCACTGCCGGGAATATCTTGGTCACCCAATTTAATGACGGATTCATTCGACCATCTTGCACTACTAAATTTAAGCTTTATATACTTTGTCTTTGTCTTGCACAACCTAAAACCCTTCTTTTCTAAAGTGTCTCGTAAAGATTTAAGTTTCGCGTTTACACCCTCGCGCGTCTCATTGTCCAAAATAATATCATCTGCAAATAATAAACACCAAGGTATTGCTTGTAAGATATGTCTGGTGAGCTCATCTAAGATAAGGGTAAAGAGATAAGAGTTTAAAGCTGACCCTTAATGTAAGCCAACAACTATAGGGAATTCCCTATTTTATTCCTGCAAATGTCTTCACCCTGGTCACTGAATTTGTATACATATCTTTGATTATGCCAATGCATGAAAATAAACAATATCTTGGTCACCCAATTTATGATGGCTTGCTAATAACAAAATTATTTTTAAATAATCATTTATAGATTTAATAGTTTGTTTATATTTATTGCGGATCTCTCAGGTGCTCTGGTAGACCGGTCAAATTGAACCACCTTAGCTTGGAAGCGAACTGAGCGAGCAAACAGTCAATGAGTGAATTAGTAAGTGGCACAAAAACTTTTAATGTGGAAAACCCGGAAAGGGTAAAAAACTACGCGATCGAAGCTGTGCCGGCCAACTTCCACTATCTTCTAGGGGTTACAATTAGAGATTGAGAACTCGAGCGCGACAGGCCGCTGCTCGTTACAATGGTAGATAGAGAGAGTGAGAGAGAGGGGGTGAGCTCTGAGGGTGACAGGCCGCCTCTCGGGAAGCTAAGTACTTTTTCTGAGAACGGTGCCAAGAACAAAAGTGAGAATGCTGAGTCGCCTTTCGCAACCTTCAAAGGCTCGACGGAGATCTTCGAAGATTCGAAGGAGATCTTCGAGGGCCAAAGGAGATCTTCAAGCGCCGAAGGAGAATTCCAAAGAAATCATCAAATGAGCTCTCTCGGGCGTAGAAGGCAAGGTGTCCTGAAATGAAAGCTCTGGTCTCCTTTTATATATTTGGCCGGGGGTAGGCCGATAATTTCGTCGTTGTAACCATCGTAACCATCTGACGAGCGAATCACGTTTTCCGATTCGGAGCACACAGATAATCATTTTTCGTAAATGAACGTCTCGGGCAGTTCGGGCAGCTTCGTTGATGGTGATGAAGGCGACGAACGGGTCCTGCAATATGAGAAATTAGGAAATGTTAACTGCTCGCGTGTCGGGAATGTGGAAATATATTGAGCGCGCGAGGAAGTGTTCTGAGCGGGCCACGAACACGGGAGCGTTCTGAGCGCACAACGAACACGGGAGCATTCTGAGTGCGCAATGAACACGGGAGCGTTCAGAACGCGCAATGAACACATGAGCGTTCTGAGCGTGAGAGGAAGCGTTCTGAGCGTGAGAGGAAGCGTTCTGAGCGTGCAACGAACACGAGAGCGTTCTAAGCGCGCAATGAGCATGTGAGCGTACTGAGCGCGCAATGAACACAGAAGTGTTTTGAGCGCGCAACGAACATGGGAGCGCTCTGAGCGCGTGGCGAATGAGGAAATGAGAAGTTGAGCCCCCAAAGGGGAATTGGGCTCCGGCCGCACCCGACGAGGGGGTGATTTTGGTCGGATCCTCTACAAAGCCCCCTGCGGGAGGGGGGGGGGGGCTTGACCGCACCCCACAGGGGTGCGGCTCAGCCGCACCCCATGGGGGTGCGGTTAGGACGCACCCCCGTGATGGGGGTGCGGTTAGGCCGCACTCCGCCGAGATGGGGGCGCAGTCTTAGTCACGCCTGGCGCCGCCGGAGCGCGAACTGTCCGTGACGGATTTTTCCACTCTCACGGTCATGGGTTGGACTTTTACCCCACTAACTCCACTTTCCTTTAATGAAGCTTTCTCTAAACGCACCTCATGACTCTTATAAATCCATGGATGAACATCATCTCTACGGATGCACATCAATATTAATGATTTACTAAAACTCAAAAACAATTTGCTAATAACAGCACTCAAAGTTAATGACATTGCGGGAGTGGTTATACTTATACCTGTATTCATCGATCAATTATAATTATTCCTTTTAATATTGTTAATATTATCCCTTAAAAGGTCAACCCCCTTTTCTTTACCAATTCGTAGGACTTGAAAACTCCACTTGCATAAAACCTTAGACAATACAATTAGTCAAACCTTCTGGTTAATATTCTATTCTTCTCTCTCTCTCTCTCTCTCTCTCTCTCTCTCTCTCTCTCTCTCCCTCCACAACATTAGGAGCATGTGGTACACCAGCCAATCCCAAACAGCCTCATGATAATCGTTGACTTTTCTCGTCTGACCTTTTATCACCGGCCTCATGCATCGATCTCTCTATAAACTCTCATTCGCCCTCTGATCCGTTGAGCAACCAACAACGAAGTTCTTCTTCTTCTTTTTTCTCCTTCGTGCCTCCTGCAATTTCAAAATGGAAGAGGTGGAGATCCCCTCCTATTTTATCTGCCCAATCTCTCTCGAAATTATGCGCGACCCGGTGACTCTCCCCACCGGCATCACCTTCGACCGGGACAGCATCGAGAAATGGCTCTTTTCCGACAAAAATAACAGAACCTGCCCGGTCACAAAGCAGCCGCTTCCAGATTCCGACATATGCACGCCGAACCACACCCTCCTCCGCCTCATCCAGGCCTGGTGCGTCACCAACGCCGCAAGCGGCGTTCACCGGATTCCGACCCCCCGCGCTCCCATCGACCGAGCCCAAATCTCTGAACTCCTCCAGGTAGCCAAGCAATCAACGGCTAACCACTTGCCCTTCCTCCACAAGCTCCAACAAATCATCTCAGGCGGAGAAGCCAGTCGCCGCTGCATCGAGGCTTCAGAAGCCGTTGACTTTCTCGCCTCCGTGGTCGAAGACTACAGCGAGACAAGAGAATGCGACGAAGCTCTCGCCGTCCTCAACTCACTAAGGATCTCCGAACATCGACTTCGCAGCCTCATCGCATCGAGAGCAAGCCTGGTTGGCTCCCTCTTCGCAGCCCTGCGGCTATGGAGCTACAAATCTCGCGCTTATGCCGCGGTGTTGCTGAAGTCAACTATTTCGTCGGTGTCGCCGACCAGCCTGGCGAGTTTGGAAGAAGAGCAACTCCACGATGTCGTTGAAATAATACGTGATGGGGTATCGAACAAGGCGACCAAGGCAGCTTTGCAGGTTTTGATTGAGCTGTTTTCATGGGGGAGGAACAGAGTCAAAGCGGTGAACGCAGGGGCCGTGTATGTTTTGGTCGACCTTCTCCTCGAGGACAGTGATAAAAGAGAGTGCGAGCTGGCGCTAGTGGCGTTAGATAAGCTCTGCGCGTGCGCCGAGGGGAGGGCGGAGCTCATCGGCCACGCCGCCGGTGTGGCGGTGGTGTCGAAGAAGATTCTCAGGGTTTCTGCGGCTGCCAGCGAGAGGGCGGTGAGGATAGTGGAGAAGGTGTCGAAGCTGTCGGCGACACCGGCGCTACTTCAGGAGATGATGCATGTGGGAGTGGTTTCAAAGCTGTGCTTCTTGCTGCAGGTGGAATACTGCGGAGCGAGGGAGAAGGAGAGGGCGAGAGAGATTCTAAGCCTGCATGCCAGGATTTGGAAGAAGTCGGCCTGCTTACCTCCTCAGTTTCTCTCCTCATATCCCTCTTCATAGCTGGAATGGGGATATCAAGATCGTACGGCTATAATTTCTTGTTCTTCTGCGAGCATGTTTGTGCTTTCTTCAGGGTGTATATATGAATTTGAACGCCCTAATTGTATGTAACTAATTATATAAACACGCAACTTTAGTGATTTTATGTGCTTCACTTCAGCAAATCGAGGGATATTTGTTTAATCTATTGATTTTATTTTTGTTTTGTATTGCCACGGGTACCAGCATCGCGGCAATTCTGTTGGAGCCGGGTCAGCACACAAAGGCGTAAAGCTCTCCCAGAATAAATTGTTTTCATTTTCAGGGCTTGAACCCAAGACCTTTGGTTAAAAGGCAAGAGTGCCGAACCACTTACACCACCTTGTTTTGGTTCTATTGATTGTATTATTTTAGTTATTAGTTGTGTCACTTCTGATGATCATGCATGAAAATGATTCAATTTCAACATGCTCAAATGGCGTTTGTGCCCTAAAATTTAGAGCATCTTCTTATTGTGGGGTGAAATTTAAAAAACCGAAACCCAACTAAGTTCGGCAAGTTCTGGCTCGGTTCCCTTACAGCACGATCCTCTACTTGCTGCTAACACAAGGAATTAGCTTAATAATAACTAATTCATTACTAATTTAGTATGTATGGAAGTTGGGACCGAAAAAGAAAAACTCTACCCTCATTTGTCGGGCCATGACTGGCTCGAGTCCCGAAGGTTCAACGTCGACCTCCTACTTCATGCAAACGGCGAATGATTCCCCACTTTCCCGATGACCGACACAACGCCTTTCCAGGTCATCGGCCTTCGTCGACTCGCCGGCACCAGACCTTTTCTCTGAGGCCTCGTGTCTAGTTTCGATTGGTGGCGGTTTGGGGAGCCAACAATCAATCCCGTGCACTCTAGTTTGGAACCCTGTGTTAGAAATTTTCCATAAGGTGGACGTAATTCATCGAGATAGTTGACAAAATCGTACACGAATATTTGAATCTATTTGGACTCCTACGAGCGCGCGTTAATTCTGTCGCGCGAACGGTCGAAGCCTGTGATAGGTGGGCGAGATCGTCTCGTAACTTCATGACGCGGACCCGGTCTCACCCTCGCACGGATTTTGGCATGATTGTCAAATACAATTAATTATGTGATTTATATTTTATTTATGGGAGTTTTAATTGGATTAATTGGGCCCAATTTGAAACTCCCAAGGACCTCTCCTATTAAAGTCCATGATCCCCATTATGCAATTTATCCCATGCCGTGAAGATGGATGATAGAGGGTGCTCACATTTGGTAACTGTTATTTTTTCCTTTCCCTCTCCCATCAGGCGTTTTTGCAGATTTTGCCTTAGATCTCTTCAGCCCCGACATCAGGAAGAGGTGAAATCGCCAATCGCCCGTCCCCTTCATCGCAATTCTTCATCGCGGTTTCGGGGGAGGGACTGGGAAAACGACTGTGGATCTCCTCCTACATCGAGCTCACTGCACCCCTTCATCGAGAAACCACCCGGCGGCATCCTCCATCTTCATCTCCCTTTTCCTGAAGGAGATCCAGGTCGCTGAACATATTTTCCTCCATTTCATCAAGCGGCTAACTGTAGATTTCCTCCTCCATTAAGCTTGCGACCTGAAGAGCAGAGGATCCAGAAAAGGAGAGCCAACTCTAGACTTTCAGTTTCTTTTGTTTGTTTCTTTGGAGATTCACAATATCCTAAGGTCAATACCTACATCAACAGGTACTGTCTCTCCCTTCATCTATTGGTGCATCCAAGGATTCATGATTTTATGTTTATATCTGGAAGAGTAATCAGATCTTACTAAGTTGGATAGGCAGCACAATTTCATTTATTTGAACATGATTTAGTGTTAACTGTTGTTCTTGATGTTTAGATCTAATGAATAGAGTTTATTGTTTGTCACCGAGTTCTTCAAGATATTCAGATTTCATAAAGGAGAACACATCGTGATACTTGAGGATATCTATTGTAGTGAAGCAAGAAGTGGAAGCAAAAGGTACACATTAAGTTCCGCACTAAAGTAGTGTATCTGTTTGCTTTACTTCTCATCATTGCTTGTGCGTTCTTTATATTAAGATGGTTAAATTAGAATTATTCAATTATGCATTAAGCCTCCAATAGAGATTAGTAGTATTTGAATAAGACGATCCTACATTTAATCGTCGCTACATTCAGATCTTTTACGATTATCCTAAATTAAATTTTTGATAACACAATTAAGCGTAACGACACCATATAGTTTGACCAACAGTTGGTATCAGAGCAAACTTATTTCAACTCTATTAATCTCATTAATTATTTGGAGTAAGATTATTTCTAATTACCTACATAAAGAACACCAAATTGAAAACTCATTCAGTTTTGTTTGAGAAAAATAAAATAAGGAACTGTTTCCAAAAGTGCATTCATTAAAACAGTTCAAGATAGTAGTCGTGTCTCTTTAAGGCGATTAAGTGGCCACACGTCATTAATAAAAGAACACGACATTCATCTTAGAGCAATATTCAGATATCCCTGTGTGAAAAGGGTCTTATAAGTTGATAAGATCTGTAGCCGCCAAAGTGGCCGTTTCGAGTCAGCTTGTGAGATTACGGTTTCACATATTTTAGGGATTTCTCTGAGACTAGTGCGTAATCATTCACCCAAAGGTGGTGCTTGCGCAATAGGTTCAGAGGGATACACTCGGACATTTGGATGGTAGTGCGGGGCTCTAGTAATCTATTCGCCCAAAGGTGGTAGATCTACAAAAAGCTCAAGCGTAACTGTTGCTCATTCGTGTGTGGAGAATTACTAATTGCGTGACGCGTAGTCTGCCCAAAGGTGTTGCCCGCTAACTGATGGCGCAAATCTCACACACCGCTATAGGCGGTAGCTCGACTGCGGCACGAAACGGCAGTGTACCGATCGTTCAAGTAATATAAAACGAGGAGTAATCCCCGAGTATCGATCTCGGAAGGAACACGGTAAGGTGGAGTTGACTATTGAGGAGGACTTGAGATTGAAGTCCTTAAGTCGATGGATGCGAAAGGCTAGGGTTGGTTTGATTTGCGGAAAACAAAATAAAACAACTAAATCACTACTCCTATGCAGGCCGCTATGCGCTGCTTCGCCGGGCGGATGGAAACTATGCAGGCCACGATGCACTGCTTTGGTAGGCGGATGGGCGGATGGGCGAGTAGGCAAGCGGATGAGGTGGTTCGCACTAGCGGAAATGAAATGGATTACACGGGCCGTTAGCACCGCTTAGCTTGGCGAATGGAAGAGTAGGCTCATGTAGTGGAAGAGAAGTTAAGCGGAATGGAATGGAGGGTAATGGAGGTTGGAAGATGAATGACAATAGCGCACCTCATATACTTGAATAAATCAAAAGTAATTTCATAAACATGAAATAAAAGTTACATATATGGATTTATCAAGTTCTTCATCCACAAAATAGAGAGTTTAACATACAAACATCATTTCAAAGGAATAAAGAGTAAGAGAATCGACCGACTCCGAAGCCTTGTAGGGATTCACGGTTGGAATCGCTGGGTTGTCAATCCGCGTCCAAGCTCGGTCCTCAACTGCGTCCGGGGTAAAGGAGGGCTGTCACTTCCTCCCAATGGCCCGTCTTCTTCGTGTCACGACCCGGCGATGTCCAAATGCTCTTTAAACCTTCCTTGATGATGAAAGTAAGATCCAATCTCTTCCTTGAAGTCCCTAGATGAATAGAGGAGGCTTAGAACGAAAAAACGCAAAAAACGGCGCTCAAAAAGACCTAAAAACGAAGGAGTTCCGGCTGTTTTCGCGGAGCAGCTATTTATAGACAGGTGCAGGTTTTCAATGCGCACGATCAGTGGCGCACGACCAGTGGTCGTGCGCACTATGTCCAGTGGTCGTGCGTTATGCCAGTCAGACCACTTTTTAGGTGGGAATTAAGGCACGATCACTAGCGCACGACCAGTGGTCGTGCGCACTATGTCCAGTGGTCGTGCGTAGTGTTCCTGTGCAGTTTTTGCGCCCCGGAATACTCGCACAAACCCCGTATCAACCTGAAAGATCGTCAGGCCACGTAAATGGGGATTCCACACATTCTTAAATATAGAAATTGAATTGCAATATAATGCATGAGTAAGATAAACAAGAAAATACATCGAAACGGGCCTGAAAGTGCACTTAGCATGGAATAACAGATAGAGAACAAATATGAGTGATTATGGAACTAAAATGTAGTGCATTTACTCAAATACCGGCCCAGATGAGTCCATAAATGTGTATATAAATGGGACTCATCACACCCCCAGACTTACCTGTTTGCGCGTCCCGAGCAAACCATCTCTTACGCGGACAAGAAAAACATAAGTTGGAATAGAAATTATCAAGCGGAGTACCATGCGAAGTCGCATGCTCATGTGCGTAGAAATACAGTAGATAAAATTTCTAATTATACATATTAGTTTAAAATTTTCTAGGAGCGTATTTATATATTACGTTTACTCAAAAAGTGAATCACGGTGAATCATAAGGTTGTACATAGAAAGAAAGTAGACTGAACGCTAAGGCGAGCATTGCCAAAGATCGGGGCTCGAGACAACTCCATTGAAATCCATCAATGTCGGTGGCCATAAGCTTGCCCGTTCGCACTCTCTCCACGGCACTGGTTTGACTCAAATGCGTGAATCAATAGGACTTTAGGTTTTAAATGGGGCTTGGGTTTAGGTGAGGTATACAATGATAAAGACGATGGCTCAAATACTAAACCCAAATGAGCTAGTGCAGAAATTCTCCTCATTCACCACACAAATACGCGGGTACACCACACCCCCAGACTTGGATTTGACTACATGGGTGTGTGCACCGCCTACTCCCAAACATAAATCTCTACATAAAGATTTTCAATTAAACACTCTTTCTCTTTCATTTCTTTTTAACTTCTTTTCTTTTTCTCATTTTTTTTTCTTTTCTTTTCTTATCATTTTCAGCAAATAAACAATAAGACACATCCACATCTTCACAAACATATCACCACATCAACAACCCAACACATGAAAATAATAAACAGCTAAAGCTCAGATTTGGGTGTGCGACTAGGATTGGCTTTTGGGCTTTGGTGAAATAAAAAGTGGGGCTGAATCAAAGAAAGGGTAGGCACAACTGGGCTAACGAGGATAAAGTGATAGGAGTGGGCACAAAGGCTCAATCGGGCCAAAATGATGGCCTATATCACATTCACGCAATTGACTAACCGTATACCCATGCTTCAAGAATCGCTTGGGGCAAGTTCTAGCCACCGAGAAAGATAATCCATCCTCCCGACTCGGGCAATACGAGACTAACGAACGTCTACACACATTCCTATGCTACCGTTTGATTCACACCGGATTCACCAAATTTTGAGTAAAGTAAACAATATTTACGCTAATAGAAAAATATAAGCTAAAAGCATAAAAAGAAATTGAATCTACACGAATTTCTAAACGAGACATGAGCACTCGACTAGGAGCACTACAGGAGTCAACATTTTACTCTGCCTCATAATCCTAAGCCAGCACAATGATTTTCCAAATCACACAAAAAGACAAATTCAACTCACGACGTGCCAACGGCTAAGCGCGCGCTAAAGTGGGTGCTGTGGTGTGCAATAAAAATAAACAAAATATTTTAAATGAAATCTTCTAGTATGCAGTGCAATAGTGCACGTGAGCGGGTAAACAAAACTACTCTCCACCAGACTTAAGCTAAACAATCTGCATAACATATGACAAGAAAATCAAAATAGGGCTAAGGGAAGAGAGTACCCAATGCTCAGCAAGTGAGCATGCCAGAAGATTGGCGTTTAAACCTAGACTAAGATGCAGCATCCGCCATCCAGAAGAAGATACCTGCAGGGGTCAGCTCCGCAAAAACAAAAGAAACAGAAAAAGATAAACTACAATAAACTACAGCTAACTAAACAGGATGGATTAAAATAAAATGCATGAAAAGTAAGATAACTACTGGGGTTATTGTCATCCCAGCACGACTTATTTAAAAACATGAAGGTTCTAACTAATGGGCCTATGGAAGGAGAAGTGGACAGGTAACTGGCCTAATATCCGTGTCGGTAGCGGGTACCGATACGGTGATAGAACAACCACCCCTCTACCTAAATATAGATACCTGCTCCTCACAGGTAGAGGGTAGAGAATGTAAGAAAAGGAGGAGGCCTGGTCCTCACTCATCTCACAAAACACATCCTTGCCTAGCAAGGTGTCGTCAACAGGGAGGCAGCAGGGGGAAAAGGCAATGAGTGGAGCTTCCTCTACGGAGGGGGAATAAACCTCCTCACATGAGAGGATGCTCTCATCATTGACTTGAGCAAAAAGCTCCAAGTCCTCCTGGGATACCTGTGAAGACTCAACCTGCACAGGCTCGGATGAAGAAGGGGGATCAAGAAATAAACAAGGCGAAGAACATAAATAATCAGAAATCGAGGGAGTGGTCCCGGTCTCACTCCCATCAGGTTGGGGAAGTAAAATAATGTTAGCATTGTCATCAATGCTACAAGAGTCAGCGGGATCAACGGTGGCCAGGCTTAGGATTTGGACTTCCTCCACCGGTGCTGAGGAAAACTCCTCTTCACCTAGAAGGTTGTCCTCCTCCATAGGAATAGGCACAACACTAAGATCAACAACCTCCTCATGCGACACATCATCAACAATGTCGTCAGAAACAAATGTAGTATGCACAACAGGGGAAAGAATCGAATCCACTAGAAGTGGTGGAGGCACATGGAGAATCTGCTCAGCGGTGTCGGTGCATAGATCAGCCGCACATCCGGTGGCCGTATCCATGCCATACCCTTCAAAATGTGAAGGTGACAAAGACACATAGCCGGATGTTGAAGGTGTGCCGCCAGAGTTAGGAGTTGGGACGATCCGGATATCCGGCTCGTCATCCTCGTCCAATTGGCGAAGATACTCGGCACAGTCCTTCAAGACATGATCAGTGCTCCGACAAAACCGGCACTGCCTAGCAGGTTTCTTTGGCACATCGAGTGCTGAAGCCGAAAAGAAGTACGACGGTAAAGGCTCAGCAGAGTAGCCATAAGACTTACGCGCACCATATGGAGTACCAGACGAAGTCGGTGCTCCATATGCGGGGCTATAAGAATTATGCCTACTATTCTCCGTAGGGCATTCATCACTAGAGTGGGAGGTATCTCTACACCAACGGCAACGGATATTGAGATGTGCCCACATAGTGCGAAGATAAAACGATTCTCAAAACTAAGAACACTATTGTGCGAAATACTATACCTAACAAAATTTTACTAAAGCAACCTACTATAAAACAAGAAAATGGACTAAAAAGAACAGAAATAAAAATAAAAGAAAATGCAATTTACAAAAGGAAGGGCTTTTCTCTCAGATTCTCCCTCTCCAGAAAACTCACACGACTGTGTTCCCCGGCAACGGCGCCAAAAACTTGATGGCGCAAATCTCACACACCGCTATAGGCGGTAGCTCGACTGCGGCACGAAACGGCAGTGTACCGATCGTTCAAGTAATATAAAACGAGGAGTAATCCCCGAGTATCGATCTCGGAAGGAACACGGTAAGGTGGAGTTGACTATTGAGGAGGACTTGAGATTGAAGTCCTTAAGTCGATGGATGCGAAAGGCTAGGGTTGGTTTGATTTGCGGAAAACAAAATAAAACAACTAAATCACTACTCCTATGCAGGCCGCTATGCGCTGCTTCGCCGGGCGGATGGAAACTATGCAGGCCACGATGCACTGCTTTGGTAGGCGGATGGGCGGATGGGCGAGTAGGCAAGCGGATGAGGTGGTTCGCACTAGCGGAAATGAAATGGATTACACGGGCCGTTAGCACCGCTTAGCTTGGCGAATGGAAGAGTAGGCTCATGTAGTGGAAGAGAAGTTAAGCGGAATGGAATGGAGGGTAATGGAGGTTGGAAGATGAATGACAATAGCGCACCTCATATACTTGAATAAATCAAAAGTAATTTCATAAACATGAAATAAAAGTTACATATATGGATTTATCAAGTTCTTCATCCACAAAATAGAGAGTTTAACATACAAACATCATTTCAAAGGAATAAAGAGTAAGAGAATCGACCGACTCCGAAGCCTTGTAGGGATTCACGGTTGGAATCGCTGGGTTGTCAATCCGCGTCCAAGCTCGGTCCTCAACTGCGTCCGGGGTAAAGGAGGGCTGTCACTTCCTCCCAATGGCCCGTCTTCTTCGTGTCACGACCCGGCGATGTCCAAATGCTCTTTAAACCTTCCTTGATGATGAAAGTAAGATCCAATCTCTTCCTTGAAGTCCCTAGATGAATAGAGGAGGCTTAGAACGAAAAAACGCAAAAAACGGCGCTCAAAAAGACCTAAAAACGAAGGAGTTCCGGCTGTTTTCGCGGAGCAGCTATTTATAGACAGGTGCAGGTTTTCAATGCGCACGATCAGTGGCGCACGACCAGTGGTCGTGCGCACTATGTCCAGTGGTCGTGCGTTATGCCAGTCAGACCACTTTTTAGGTGGGAATTAAGGCACGATCACTAGCGCACGACCAGTGGTCGTGCGCACTATGTCCAGTGGTCGTGCGTAGTGTTCCTGTGCAGTTTTTGCGCCCCGGAATACTCGCACAAACCCCGTATCAACCTGAAAGATCGTCAGGCCACGTAAATGGGGATTCCACACATTCTTAAATATAGAAATTGAATTGCAATATAATGCATGAGTAAGATAAACAAGAAAATACATCGAAACGGGCCTGAAAGTGCACTTAGCATGGAATAACAGATAGAGAACAAATATGAGTGATTATGGAACTAAAATGTAGTGCATTTACTCAAATACCGGCCCAGATGAGTCCATAAATGTGTATATAAATGGGACTCATCACTAACGCGTCTGGATTCTCCGTTCAGTGTGTTATTTGGGGTTTTTTAGCCACTGTTGCTCTATTTGTCAAATCCATTTTTATTTTCTCTCTGTGTAGTCACCTTCATCGTCCATAAAAATATTAGACGACCATCAAATAATTCATTGAGTCGAACTTCAAAAATTCTAAGTTTGACATTAAGTCTGCTCCACAGAAGGTAGATACAAAAATGGCCATGAATGCCAACCAGCCTGCAGCTCTTATAGTGACCGTCACTCAAGCTGGTAGAGATCACTATGATCTCATTACCCGATGTGTTGCTAATGAAGAGAAATTAAAGAACAGTGAGACTCACACCGCAATACATATAATCAAGCCCTCATTTAAAAAGAAGTCCAAAACTCCCTATAGAGCTCATAAGGGACACACTTCAGATACTAAGGACATTACTAAAAAGAAGCCTCTCACTTATTTCTTTTGTAAGAAGAAGGGACACGTGAGGATGGAGTGGATAAAGTTTAGAGATTGGATTGAGCAACATAGTTTCACTCCTAAAGTTAGCCCTTTGTCATTAGTTCTTTGTGAATCCAATTTAATTGAAGCTTCATCCAGTTCTTGGTGTCTTGATAGTGGAGCAACGAATCACGTTGCTTTCACAATGCATGGATTCATTAGAAGGAGGATGCCAAATAAGGGTGAGTGTAGACTCACGGTAGGCAACAACGCTGAAGTAAAGGTGGAGTTTATAGGAGACGTATGTTTAGTTCTAGCTTTTGGTTATGAACTATATTTAAGAGACATTTTCTATATTCCTTCATTTAGAAGGAACTTGATTTCAGTCTCCGCATTAGATAAACTTAATTATGGCTTTAACATTCTGGGTGGTTCAATTAATATTTCTTTTGAATCACGAGTTATAGGCCAATGATCATTATCTGGCGGATTATATAGTTTATGTCTAGCTCCTACAAATATTTATGCAACCTTTTTTAATGTAGAGCGCGTTGCCAGTAAAAGACCACTACTTAAGGAAAAATCGTTCATGTTGTGGCATAAACGTTTGGGCCACATTTCTAGGGAGAGAGTAGAGAGATTAATGAAGGAAAATATTCTCCCTACTCTTGACTTCAACGACCTAGAGACATGCGTTGATTGTTGTAGAGGCAAGATGTCCAAGATTAAGAAGAAGGGCTCCACACGTAGTCTTGATTTATTAGAGGTTATTCATACGGACATTAGTGGTCCTTATTCCACTACCCTCTGTAAGAGCACTTACTTCATTACTTTCATTGATGACTACTCCCGTTTTGAGTATTTGTACTTAATTAAGGAAAAGTCTGAATCTCTTAACAAATTCAAGATTTTCAACACTGAAGTTGAGAAACAAATAGGGAAAGTCATCAAGATTGTTAGGTCTGACAGAGGTGGCGAGTATTTTGGTATACATGATGCCTCTGGGCAACATAAAGGTCTGTTTGCCAAATACTTGGAGAGTTGTGGCATTGTTGCCCAATACTTCATGCCGGGTAGTCCTGAGCAAAATTGTGTGGCCGATAGGCGTAATCACACCCTTAAGGAAATGATGAGGAGTATGATGAGTAGGACTAATCTTCCAGAGTTTTTGTGGGGTGAGGCACTAAAGACTGCGGTGTACATCCTTAATAGAGTACCTTCAAAGTCAGTACCTAAAACGCCTTTCGAGTTGTGGACTGGTAGGCGACCCAGCCTTAATCATTTACGCGTTTGGGGTTGCCCTGCAGAAGTCCGTTTATATAACCCATCGGAGAGTAAAATTGCCCCTAGATCTTGTCGCTGCTATTTCATAGGCTACCCAGATCATTCCAAGGGATTTAAGTTCTATTCCCCTTTAGGAGGACACAGAATAGTGGAATCACAAACAGCTAAGTTCTTAGAGTTAGATGTTGCTGACGAACCAAGTTGCTCTCGCTCTATTCGTAAAGTCGAGAAGATTGTGCCTATTAATTTGATTGTTCCCTTATTGGAGAACCATGTGGTGCCTGAACCTATGATAGAACCTGTTGAGGAAGTGGAACCAGTTTTGCCACCGATTCCAATTGAGATTCCTCCACAGATTCAGGAGGATCGTCCGCCCACTAGGAGATCTATTAGGCAGAGGAGGCCATCGATTTCCTCAGACTATGAAGTCTACTTAGGCGAGAGTGATTTTGACATTGGTCATATAGTTGACCTAGTGACATTTGAGGAGGATGTTTCTGGACCTCAAACTGATTTGTGGTGGGAGGCAATGAAAGACAAGATGGAGTCTATGAAGATGAATAAAGCTTGGGAGTTAGTTGAGTTACCTAAGGGTTGCAAACTCATTGGTTCTAAATGGGTGTTTAAGACCAAAAGAACTCCAAAGGGAAGGTCGAGCGGTTTAAAGCAAGACTGGTAGCCAAGGGATTTACACAGAGAGAAGGCATTGATTATAACGAGACCTTTTCTCCTGTTTCCTCTAAAGACTCTTTTAGCGTAATAATGGCGCTTGTAGCTCATTATGATTTGGAGTTACACCAGATGGATGTTAAGACCGCATTCTTGAATAATGATCTTGTCGAAGAATTCTATATGGTACATCCTGAGGGTTTCAAGTCCGGTCACACTGACCAACTTGTATGTAAGCTTAATAAATCCCTATATGGTCTGAAGCAAGCTTCTAGACAGTGGCATTTAAAATTTGATGAGGTTGTCACTTCTTTTGGTTTCGAAGAAAATAAGGTAGACCGTTGCATATATCTCAAGATCAGTGGGAGCAAATTCATCTTCTTAATTTTATATGTAGATAACATTCTGCTTGCGAGTAGTGATTTGACATTATTGCATGAATCTAAGCAGTTTTTGTCAAAGCATTTTGATATGGAAGATCTTGGAGAAGCGTCTTTTGTTCTAGGGATTGAGATCATTAGGGATCGATCTCATCATACATTAGCACTCTCTCAGAAAGCCTATATAGAGCGTGTACTTGAGAGGTTTAGCATGCTCGAATGTAAGCCTGGAGATGTACCTGTGATTAAGGGTGATAAGCTGAGCATGTCACAATGTCCCAGGAATGATACAGAGAGAGAGAGTGCATGAAGGATATACTTTATGCTAGTGCGGTAGGCAGCTTAATGTATGCCCAAGTCTGTACCAGACCGGACATTGCTTTCGCAGTAGGACCTCTAGGCAGATATCAGTCGAACCCAGGACCAGCTCATTGGGTGGCTGCCAAGAAGGTCTTAAGGTACTTGAAAGGAACAAAAGAATTTAAGTTGGTCTACCATAAAGTTCAAAACCTTGAATTGGTAGGGTATACAGACTCTGACTTTGTCGGGTGTGAGGATGATAGGAAGTCTACTTCAGGTTATATATTTAAGTTTGTTGGTGGGGCCGTTTCGTGGAAGAGCGTTAAACAGACACTCATTACTTCATCCACTATGCGCACAGAGTTTGTAGCTCTCATTGGAGCTTCTACTCACGCGGTGTGGCTTAAGAACTTCATTACAGAGTTGATGGTCATCGATTCTATAGCTGGACCCATTCAGTTGTACTGTGATAATATTTCTGCAGTTATGTTCTCAATGAACAATAAAAGTATCACAGGGTCCAAACACATGGAAATTAAGTTCTTAACCGTTAAGGAATTGGTTAAGAAAGGTGACATTATAGTGGAGCATATAGGAAAAGATGATATGATAGCCGATCCGCTCACTAAAGGACTTCACCCCAATATATTTCAAAAGCATGCCTACAGTATGGGGCTTATGGAGTCAATTGATATGTTAGATTAATGGGAGGCTACATAAAGCTCCAATTCATTCATCTGTTATTTATTTTTGCACTTTGATTAAATTCATGAATAATAGTTTGAAATCAAACATTAAGTGAATCGTCATGTTGACTATCATTAAGTTTCGATATTCATAAATTTTGTGATATATCACTCTTCATATAAAAGACTCAGACAAGTGTCAGTTTGAGCATAAGGCTTTGGGCACTTCATTTTATTTCATAAAGCTTTGGTATGTCTGTTTGACACATTAAGTAAAATTCTTGAGATAACGACATACATGTTCTTTTGAACACTTAATGATTTCTCGTAGCATGGTTTAGTGCATTCATTAGATAAATCGGTTGACCACCAAATTAGGACAACAACTACATCTGTATACACTTTTTCATTATGTTGTTCTAAAACTCTAACCGCGCTTTGTCCATGTCGATTGAATCCGTAAGCTACTGTGACCATGGAAGGTCCCGTGTCGCTCAATGATGCGGTTGCCGCCATGATTCAGAGTGAAGGATTTGGTTGGACCGGATTGACGCAGGAGTAGAACCTTAATATCGTGTTCGCTAATGGTACCCTTAAGTTTAGTGAAGATTTTATTCGATTATCATAAATTACGATGAATATATGTCCAAGTGGGAGAATGTTAGAAATTTTCCATAAGGTGGACGTAATTCATCGAGATAGTTGACAAAATCATACGCGAATATTTGAATCTATTTGGACTCCTACGAGCGCGCGTTAATTCAGTCGCGCGAACGGTCGAAGCCTGTGATAGGTGGGCGAGATCGTCTCGTAACTTCATGACGCGGACCCGGTCTCACCCCTCGCACGGATTTTGGCATGATTGTCAAATACAATTAATTATGAGATTTATATTTTATTTATGGGAGTTTTAATTGGATTAATTGGGCCCAATTTGAAACTCCCAAGGACCTCTCCTATTAAAGTCCATGATCCCCATTATGCAATTTATCCCATGCCGTGAAGAGGACTGATAGAGGGCGCTCACATTTGGTAACTGTTATTTTTCTTTTCCCTCTCCCATCAGGCGTTTTTGCAGATTTTGCCCTAGATCTCTTCAGCCCCGACATCAGGAAGAGGTGAAATCGCCAATCGCCCGTCCCCTTCATCGCAATTCTTCATCGCGGTTTCGGGGGAGGGACTGGGAAAACGACTGTGGATCTCCTCCTACATCGAGCTCACTGCACCCTTTCATCGAGAAACCACCCGGCGGCATCCTCCATCTTCATCTCCCTTTTCCTGAAGGAGATCCAAATCGCTGAACATATTTTCCTCCATTTCATCAAGCGGCTAACTGTAGATTTCCTCCTCCATTAAGCTTGCGACCTGAAGAGCAGAGGATCCAGAAAAGGAGAGCCAACTTTAGTCTTTCAGTTTCTTTTGTTTGTTTCTTTGGAGATTCACAATATCCTAAGGTCAATACCTACATCAACAGGTACTGTCTCTCCCTTAATCTATTGGTGCATCCAAGGATTCATGATTTTATGTTTATATCTGGAAGAGTAATCAGATCTTACTAAGTTGGATAGGCAGCGCAATTTCATTTATTTGAACATGATTTAGTGTTAACTGTTGTTCTTGATGTTTAGATCTAATGCATAGAGTTTATTGTTTGTCACCGAGTTCTTCAAGATATTCAGATTTCATAAAGGAGAACACATCGTGATACTTGAGGATATCTATTGTAGTGAAGTGATAAGAAGGATTTATGCTTATTTTAATTATATATTTTGGTTAAGTTTAATATAATTTTGTAAATATTATTTATATTTTAGTTAAAAATCACTTCTTTTATAATTTTAGTTCTAAATATAATTGTATTTTTGTTTTGCAGATTTTTTGGAGATTTTGGTCAAATTTCATAGTACACGCCCTAGGTCACGCCCGTGACCAAGGGCGTGTAACATTAAGATCAGTCCAGGAGTTGTTGCCGCGCATTTGAGCTAGTCCACAGCAAGTCACGCCCTCGATCACGCCCGTGACCCATAGTCACGCCCGTGACCAAGGGCGTGTAAATTTAAAGATCACTTCAAGCTTTCCACGTGGACCTGTCAGCCACCGAATCCAATGTTGACCCAAGTCACGCCCGTGACCCAAAGTCACGCCCGTGATTTCCCGCGTGATCCCTGCTCCCTACTGTGCCGAATTCAAGCCCATGCCGCATTGATGGAGTTGACCCCAGTCACGCCCGTGACACATGAGTCACGCCCGTGACTTTTCGCACATGATCGCTTTTCGCTGCAGCGCCGCACTCAAGCCCACGCCGCATTGATGAAGCCGCCCAAGTACACGCCCAAGTACATGCCCGTGACCAAAGTTACACGGGCGTGTAATGTCCTTTTTCGCGACACAGTCACGCAAGACCCACGCCGATGTCGCAACCGTGCAGAACAAGTATTACACGCCCTAGGTCACGCTCATGACCGAGGGCGTGTAACCTGTAATTTTTTCCTATAAATTCAGAGGCTCCCCTCCAGCATTCCATTCGCTTCCCCCTGCCCATTTGGGCTGTTCTTGTATAGTTTTCCTTATTTTTCATGTTTTAGGTTTAGATTTAATTTCATGTAATTCTCTTATTTCCTTTTTAATGTCTTATTTTCCCTTCCATGCAAGGTAGCTTAGCTTTAATTTCATGCAATGTAATGTAGATTTCAATTTATGTAATATCTTTTTTTTTATGAAATGAAATTTTGTTATCTCTTTCTTTTATGCAAACTCTCTTTCTTCCTCTTTCTCTCTTTTTCTTGTTTTAATTTTTCCTTTAGCTAGTAATTAGTTATTCTTGATTCTAGCAAGTTTTGAATCGAAATTATCTCTACACCTTATTATCGCATTTTCTCTCCTTCGATTTATTCTCGAAATATAACGATATCGAGTTCATATTCCGGTTATGAATTTCGGTATTTGTTTTCGTATTCTAGCTAGCCGAGAGGACGTGCGTACGAATCGATCACTCGAGAATAAAAAGAGTTGCACGCACCCCTCGAGAGAGGATGACGTAAATCTTCCGGATAGGAGTCAAATCCTATAGTGGGATTCACAGCGTAAAGCAAGTCTTAGGTAATCAATTATAGGACGAGAGTCTGGTTGATGTTTCCTAAGCTTAGTTGGGCATTAACCTCGAGAGAGGCATGTTCGAGCTTCGGGAATCCCCACGGTCAAGGCTTAGAGTTGAATGATAGTATTTATCTTTTAATTTCATTTCAAAGCGGGTTTTAATCAAGTTTTATTTTCATTCTTTATTTTCGTTCTCTTTTATTTAGTAGCAATTTAGTTCTCTTTTCCGCTCTCTCTCCGATAAAATAATAGTCCGCTTTCTCAAAGTAGAAGTACTCGACAAACCCGAGTTTAATACGACCTTGGTATTTTTATAAAATATCCTATATTATATACGATAAGGTACACTTGCCTTCATCGAATATAGTTTTGGAAAATATCATCAATCTTCTTCGCATTTTTATAAATCATAAACCCTAAGAAGAAGAATTCTAATTTTTCTTACCAAGTTTTTGGCGCCGTTGCCGGGGATATTTTTTCGATATTTTGAAAAGAGAAAGCACTATTACTTTTATCAAATAATAATAATAATAATAAGTAACTTTTATGTTTTAATTCTTTTGATTTTGTGTTTTGTCTTATGGTTTTGAAAGAAAATTTTTGCAGGTAATCGTGATGGTCATCCATCTCCATCAGGGACGTACTTCTTTTCCTCTCCTTGTTCTTTTTCTTTCATAATCATGCTCTTGTATTTTCTATTTTATTATTCTCCATACTTAGCTTTCAACATTGGGGACAATGTTGAACTTTAAGTATGGGGGTGTATTTCCCTTTCTTTTAAATTATAAAATCGTAGAAAATTTCCAAATAATTTTTTTGAAAATCACAAAATTCCAAAAATATTTTTGTACATAGTTTTGTAAATAGTTTATTTCCTTTTTATTGTCTTTTACAAAAGAAAAATTAGCTTTTTCAAAAAAAAAAAAATTTAGAAAACCCAAAAAAAAAATTAAAAAAAAATTAGATAATCGAAAATTTAAATTCTCAGAAAGGATGCCTTGGGCTTGAATTCTCATCACAGCCTCTAGTACCTTGCGAGCCCTTCACCGGGTAGACCTCGGGAAGTCCAAGAATTAACAAAAAAAAAGGTTTTTTTTAGGTTATGTTTAGCATTTTTAGTAATTATTTCTTATCCTAAAAAAATTCCAAAAAAAAAAAGATAATATTAAAAATTCCAAAAAAAGATAATATCAAAAAAATTCCAAAAAAATTATTACATAAAACTTATAAAAAATCCCAAAAATATAATAAGCCCTTACTTTGGTTTTTGTCATTTCCAAAATCATTTTGAGTTTATTTATAAGCATTTATACTTTTTTATTTGCTAATCATTTATTCTATCATGGTTTGCAAAATCTAATTTTTGTTTAAGTGATTTAGTGTTAAGAAATATTTTATGATTTTAATTTGATTAGAGGTATTTCTTTTTAAATAGTTACAAATTTTTAGTAATCTTGCTTAAACACCTTTAGATTTTAATTATTTCTACCTCAAGCTTTTAAAATCTTAGGAAAGTTTAAAGTACTAAAATTTGCTCTCAGAATAATTTAATTTATAAGCTAGAAGTCTTTTCTCAACCCTACCCCTTTGATGGCATAAAAAAAGTATTTTAAAAGATCATATGTCATGGGAATAAGAGGATAAAATTCATTAGTCCCTAAAACATATGCACCCAAAATATTTGAAAAGATTATATGGCATGGAGTAAGAGGATAAAATTCATTACTCCTAAACCATATACATTTTGGGTTGTTGTTAGAAGAGAAAAAAAAATATTTACTTAAAAAAATAAACCACTTTGGTGAAATGGAAAATCCATCACCTTCATTCAAAGATCTCTTCTTATGCCAAAATTTATGAAACCCCCCTAACCCAATATCTTTGATCTAGATTTAAATTATGTTATGGAGAGAGCAATACTTAGTAAGTTACATTTTTCCTTTAGATTTTTCAAAGTTATGGTTTTTATAAATTTTAAATCTAATTTTGTTTACTTATTACTCAATTTTGTTAACTAGTTAATATTTTTGAGAACTCTTGGCTAAATATTTTTCTCTTATTATTTTAATTTCATAATTTAGGACTTAATTCGTCGATCCTTAAATTTTCTTTTTAGCTTACTTGTGATTCAATAAATTTTTAGTCTTAATTAAAATTTTTATTAAATGTCTTATAAATATTTCTCATACTTTTGCTCTGGAATAGCAAAAGCTTAAGTATGGGGGTATTTGATAAGAAGGATTTATGCTTATTTTAATTATATATTTAGGTTAAGTTTAATATAATTTTGTAAATATTATTTATATTTTAGTTAAAAATCACTTCTTTTATAATTTTAGTTCTAAATATAATTGTATTTTTGTTTTGCAGATTTTTTGGAGATTTTGGTCAAATTTCATAGTACACGCCCTAGGTCACGCCCGTGACCAAGGGCGTGTAACATTAAGATCAGTCCAGGAGTTGTTGCCGCGCATTTGAGCTAGTCCACAGAAAGTCACGCCCTCGGTCACGCCCGTGACCCATAGTCACGCCCGTGACCAAGGGCGTGTAAATTTAAAGATCACTTCAAGCTTTCCACGTGGACCTGTCAGCCACCGAATCCAATGTTGACCCAAGTCACGCCCGTGACCCAAAGTCACGCCCGTGATTTCCCGCGTGATCCCTGCTCCCTACTGTGCCGAATTCAAGCCCATGCCGCATTGATGGAGTTGACCCCAGTCACGCCCGTGACACATGAGTCACGCCCGTGACTTTTCGCACATGATCGCTTTTCGCTGCAGCGCCGCACTCAATCCCACGCTGCATTGATGAAGCCGCCCAAGTACACGCCCAAGTACACGCCCGTGACCAAAGTTACACGGGCGTGTAATGTCCTTTTTCGCGACACAGTCACGCAAGACCCACGCCGATGTCGCAGCCGTGCAGAACAAGTATTACACGCCCTAGGTCACGCCCGTGACCGAGGGCGTGTAACCTGTAATTTTTTCCTATAAATTCAGAGGCTCCCCTCCAGCATTCCATTCGCTTCCCCCTGCCCATTTGGGTTGTTCTTGTATAGTTTTCCTTATTTTTCATGTTTTAGGTTTAGATTTAATTTCATGTAATTCTCTTATTTCCTTTTTAATGTCTTATTTTCTCTTCCATGCAAGGTAGCTTAGCTTTAATTTCATGCAATGTAATGTAGCTTTCAATTTATGTAATATCTTTTTATTTATGAAATGAAATTTTGTTATCTCTTTCTTTTATGCAAACTCTCTTTCTTCCTCTTTCTCTCTTTTTCTTGTTTTAATTTTTCCTTTAGCTAGTAATTAGTTATTCTTGATTCTAGCAAGTTTTGAATCGAAATTATCTCTATACCTTATTATCGCATCTTCTCTTCTTCGATTTATTCTCGAAATATAACGATATCGAGTTCATATTCCGGTTATGAATTTCGGTATTTGTTTTCGTATTCTAGCTAGCCGAGAGGACGTGCGTACGAATCGATCACTCGAGAATAAAAAGAGTTGCACGCACCCCTCGAGAGAGGATGACGTAAATCTTCCGGATAGGAGTCAAATCCTATAGTGGGATTCACAGCGTAAAGCAAGTCTTAGGTAATCAATTATAGGACGAGAGTCTGGTTGATGTTTCCTAAGCTTAGTTGGGCATTAACCTCGAGAGAGGCATGTTCGAGCTTCGGGAATCCCCACGGTCAAGGCTTAGAGTTGAATGATAGTATTTATCTTTTAATTTCATTTCAAAGCGGGTTTTAATCAAGTTTTATTTTCTTTATTTTCGTTCTCTTTTATTTAGTAGCAATTTAGTTCTCTTTTCCGCTCTCTCTCCGATAAAATAATAGTCCGCTTTATCAAAGTAGAAGTACTCGACAAACCCGAGTTTAATACGACCTTGGTATTTTTATAAAATATCCTATATTATATACGATAAGGTACACTTGCCTTCATCGAATATAGTTTTGGAAAATATCATCAATCTTCTTCGCATTTTTATAAATCATAAACCCTAAGAAGAAGAATTCTAATTTTTCTTACCATGAAGCAAGAAGTGGAAGCAAAAGGTACACATTAAGTTCCGCACTAAAGTAGTGTATCCGTTTGCTTTACTTCTCATCATTGCTTGTGTGTTCTTTATATTAAGATGGTTAAATTAGAATTATTCAATTATGCATTAAGCCTCCAATAGAGATTAGTAGTATTTGAATAAGACGATCCTACATTTAATCGTCGCTACATTCAGATCTTTTGCGATTATCCTAAATTAAATTTTTGATAACACAATTAAGCGTAGCGACACCATATAGTTTGACCAACACCCTGAACTTAATTCTCTTATAGGCTTAATTACAATTAGCTAATTAATGATATGCACTCATTGTGGTCAAAAATGAAAGTCAAATTTGACATGGATAGTTTTCACCTGGCCTCCAATCAAGCAAAGGGCAAAAATGCATGTCATTGAATTTTTTTTCTTCTTCTAACAAAGATGCAATATAATTCATGTCATCAGACTAAAATATTCTAGCTCATCAACAAACTCCCTCAAATTAAAATGAACACAAATTTATACAATCAATTGGAGATAATAAAAAAATGGTATTCTTCAACGGAGCTCCCTCCCTAGAGTTCGAATCATGTATAAATTGATGCTTTGGTGGATCAGTGGTTTCAAATGGAAGCTTTTAACTTTTAATATGATAACATCCCACTTTTTTCCAGATATTATTTCAAGAAGAAAATTATTCCACTATAATGAGAAAAACCCTCTCGAAATAATCCAACTAAAAAAATTCGAAATTAAAGATTTAGTATATACCAGAGGATATAGCTGATGATAATCCAAATCATTCACTTGATCATGAAATTCAACTTACTCTATCTTTTTTTCTTTTACATAAGTTGGATAATATATACTCCTGATTCATATATACTATCTATACTCTTATAAAACAAGCATTGGTGTGATTGTGAATAATAGCATGTAGACCAACAACCATGTTGATATGTATTTCAGTTTTACCCTTGTTGCAGATCACTCAACGCTCTCACGGTCCGGTCGAAGTGAACTGTCTTCGCTCAAGAGTTCATCGAGCGCGCAAACCTTCAAAAAAATAACCAACAGTTGACAGCAGGACGTTTGACGTGGAAAAACTGAGAAAGAAAATAATACGGGGTCAGATCGGTGCTAGCTAGCCAATATCCCTTTTAGAGTATTACAAATAGCTGTTTCACGAGGGTGACAGGACACCTCATGTTACAATGAGATTTCAGGACTACAAAAGTTGTCGGACGTGGAGCACAAAGCAGCGCGCTCTAAAGAAGCCCGGAATGATGATTGCAGCAATGAGAGTTCCTAACTAAGAGCAAGAAGCTGAAGGAGATCTTCAAGTCATCTTCGAAGGGATCTTCGAAGGCCGAAGGTGATCTTCAAGTCGTCTTCGAATGTATCTTCGAAGGCCAAAGGAGATCTTCCACTACACCATATCATGCATATGGTAACGCTCAAAAACCGTTACTGTATATGAAAAAACCGCTACTGTAGGGCTACGGTAGCGGTTACGTGTTTGTTGCATCTGCCTCCGTGGTCGTACGTAGGGTATGGTAGCGGTTACTCAATGTATTGTGACGTCCTTGAAACCGCTACCATAGGTACATCTATTGTAGCATTTATGGTTTTCAATGGTAGCGGTTATTGAGTGCTACCATTCTACAGCTACGACTATGATAATCCATCGCAAGGCCTTTATTTATGATTTTCTATGGTTGCGGTTATCCTTTTAATAATGCACAAAAGGCATTTTAATGAATTCATTTATTTCCTATTAAAATGAATAAAAATAAACATATGAGACAATAATAATAGAGATAATATCTATTTTGTAAAAGAATTCAAATAATTTTTTTTATTAATAGTACAAAGAAGGTGGGAGATAGCCCAAACCCTTCAATACAATCAATATATAGATCACTTAATTATCTTTATTAAACTCAATACATGAAAAAACATATAAAATTAATAAATAATATGCTCGACCATGAAAATTATTCTCTTTCTTCTTCAAGGGCTCATCCTCTTCTTTGCCTTCTTCCTTCTTCGAAGCCTCCTTTAACTGCACGCTCTATACTAGATGTTTTTTTCTTCTTAATTAGGGGTAGACCTGAATGAAATATTCAGTAAGAGATTAGTATTCATTAGATGCTAATTTCAAAAGGAAATACGATTTTTTTATCAAAGAGTATATAACTAACCTGCGGTGGTCATTAGTTACCCAAATGTATAGGAATACAATCAAATTTTGTGTTAATGTATCAATAATGTCAAATATGAAATTCCTGAGTACATGAAAATTACTCACAGAAATGTACCCATGCAAAGAGTTGATAAACAAAATCCGATTTCACAACACCTCCATAGGGTACTGGAGAATTCCATTGTTGACATCGTGTTCTCTTCTCCATGCTCCTTGACCATGCACCTCTTCCATCTATCACATTACTGGAAATAAACAAAGGAGTAGATAAATTGAAATCCAAAATGTAGTATTTGAAATGCGAAATGAATAATTTTGTGAACTTCATTCATATTTGCACTTTACAGGGACATGCTGATAAACATAATTGAACTGGCCATGAAGAAAAAATACAGAAGAAGAGAAAGTTACATCATTTAAGTACCTCAACATGGCTAGCATTAAATAGATCAAAAGTGCCATCAATATACACAACTCGAGCATGTGGACCAGGTCCCTACAGTACATAGATAATATATTATAACCGAAGGTAAGAATAAAATTTGCAAGATTCATCAAAGAAAATGTTGCACTAACATGAGTATATCATAGATAGAAACTCTAATATATTAAATACTTTTGATGATAAGCTCATATCACAAACTCTTTCTAGAAGAGTTGTCATTCTACATATTTTATCATCTATAAACTTTTTGATTGGGTTATAATATTGATTGTTACCTAATAAGCTCCCATGGATCAAAGGAGAAGTTTTTTATATAGACCAACAACATCATGTTTTATTGACAAATCAAATTTAGAAGAAAAGGCTGGAGGAAGAAGAATTACTGAACTTACATGAGATGGAACAATCTTCATCATCCCACCAATGCAATCATGCTGTACACTTAAATTAGTATTCATCTTAGTGGAGTCGTAGAGTTGAAGCTCCATGTCATTGTGTTGGCTATGCTCTGGGACCATTTGCAATGCAAAATTCTCAAGATAGTTTGGATTTGATGAAGCTGGGAGCTGAGGTATTGTGTTGACAACATTCATCTCTTCAATTTTCTCCTCAAATTGACTGAAAAATAAAGGAGAGGAATATGCAATGTGGAACCAATAGATGAAATAAAAACATGCCATGAACCAGCCATAGAGATAAGCAAGTTTATTTTTAGCTGATTAACTAGGCATCCATTACCTGACCAAGTAAACATCAATTGCACCCGTGGTGCTTCTCAGGACAATTCTATATCTTCTCTGGGGATACTCACCAGCCTGCAGATGTATAGGGTGCACTAAGAGGCTGTAGCATGCTGGGTAAACTAGGTTCTACCTAGTTAGATATGATTACAAACCTCATCCGGATCTGGGACTTCAAGGGTAGTTCCATGTGGTGCTTTTATTGCAATAAGTGAAGGTAAGAATAAAATTTGCAAGATTCATCAAAGAAAATGTTGCACTAACATGAGTATATCACAGATAGAAACTCTAAAATGTATTACCTAATCCTATAAATTGTCAACATGAAGACAATTAAATCAATGTGAACTAATCCTATAAATTGTAATCAAAAGTATTTAATTAAGTGAAATAGATCGAGTTTCACATGGCTTGGCAAAACCTATAATCAAAAGTATTTAATTGAGCTTACGATGTCAACATGAAGACAATTAAATTAACACAAAGGAAGTATGTCTAATTTAGACATTTCATCAAGCATGTGAGGAGCAGTTCAATATAATAGATATTCAAAAGAAAACAAATAGGTTAATCAACAGATGATCAAGTTGGAGTGCAGTCCAATTCTGGAACATAGCAAAGGTGGAGAAGTCTAGAGTAATAAATTGAGAAAGAGGTGTGGGGAGAGAGAGAGAGAGAGAGGTAAAGATGTTTTAACTCACCTGTGTCTGCATTGTTCTGCAACCAACAAAAGCAAATGCATGAATACAAACCTGACTGAGCCGTTCATCTTGGAGAGGGCGAGGGAAGGGATGTTGGAGGGGCTCGAGCATGAAGAGGTCGTCGGGTTGGAAGAATCCATGGGGGCCATGACTTAGGTGAAGTCAGGCGTCGGCCTATTGTCATGTGAAACCTAGAGCGTCGGGTATCAAGAATGCATTAGGGATTGCCGCTGGGATCGTCGACGTTGGATTGCCTCTTGGAGGGAGAGTGGAGACGCGAGAAAAACCCTAGCTCTCTTAAAGCGCATGTCGCTCGATTAAATTCATATTCTGTCCATCCCTTAACATAGCTGTGGCGTTATTAGAATTGGTTAGGCAGCGACGTCATTGGCGGTCACCAGGTGGAGCGGCGGCGGCGGAACTCCGGATGGCAGGCGGCGAAATGCCAGGAACCGAAATCATCGAGGCTTGCGGGTTTCGGAAATGCGGGGGCTGAGAGATTACGGGGTGTGCGCACTTAGATTAAGAATGGTGGGTCGGGGTTGGGAAATAAAAAATAGGGTTGTTTATAATTATTATAGGTATGTAATGTTATAGTAGCATTTATTTATTTAAAGTTGCGGTTATAAACGCTACCATAAATAGTTTTTGGTAGCGTTTACTTAACCGCTACAAATTAAGTGTTACCATATGCATGATATGGTGTAGTGTTCGAGATGTCTTCAAAGGTCGTAGAAGATCTTTGAGCTATTTTCAAAGGCCGAAGGGAGATCTTTGAGATGTATTTAAAGGTCGAAGGAGATCTTTGAGCTGTCTTCAAAATCCAAAGGAGATCTTCGAGCTGTCTTCAAAGGCCGAAGGAGATCTTCGAGGCGATATTCAAACTTCGAAGAAGATCGCTGAACAACCTTCGAATGAGCTCTCTCGGATGTAGAATGCAATGTCCCCCTAAGTGAGGGTCCAACCCCCCTTTTTATAACTTATGAGGGGGCGTTTTGGTAATTGCGTCATTAGGTGGTGTGGTTATTCGCACCCTCAAGATGGGGGTGCAGCTATATACACACCATCATGATTGAAGATTTTACTATATGGACCCCCATGATGGGGGATTCTACTATCCGCACCCCATATTATGTGGGATTTTACTATTTGCACCATAATATGTGGGATTTTACTATCCGCACCCCATATTATGTGGGATTTTACTATGTGGAATTCTATCCGAACACCTATGATGGAGAATTTTACTATTCGCACCCCATGGTCAGGATTCGACAACGGCGGTTGGGAGGCGACGACGATGATCGGGAGGCGACGGCGGCAGTCGGGAGGCTAGGGAGGCGGTCGGGAGGCAACAACGGAGGTCGAGAGGCGACAACGGAGGTCGAGTGATGACAACGGTGATTGGGAGGCAACAACGATGGTCGGTAGGCTACAGAGGCAGAAGGAGTTGAGCGTAGCATCGGGAGGCGACGGGTGCGCCATGAGGTGACAACGACGGTCGGGAGGAGACGGAGGCACGGGAGGCGACGTAGGCGGCGGAGATGCGTCGAATTGAACGCGGCCAAGCGAGTCGTGTGAACAAAGGGACGGAGCCACCCCAGTGGTTTCTACCTTTTGCCCACCAAATGACAGCATTAACCGAGAGTGTCTATCAAGTGAGAGAAGGGTTTGAAAATCTTAGTGTTAGGATGAATAGTTTAGAAGTACCTCCTCGAGGTTCAATGCCACCTCCCATTCGAGATTGGCATTCCATTAGATCCCATCACGAAACCCCACACCACTACCCAGAAGGGTCTACACATTGGAGAAATCCTTTATTTGAGGATTACGAGTCCATTTACACCCACCCCTATGGAGCCCACACTCGAGTGGATCCTGTTGATCCTTCGACACCATATTATGAGGGTAGAGTTCAGTATCAGTCCAGTTACCGATACTACACGTCTCCTTTATATGAGGAAACTGAGTCGTTATATGCGCGACCACCCCCACACATTCGTAGGACTCACGTCCAACCACGAGCACGACATGATCATGTTATGGACGATCCTCATGATTACCCTCAAGAATCTTGTAGAGGACACTCTCATCAAGATTACATTACACGGTGTGATCCTCCTAGTGTTCCGAAGGTGAACATGATAGTGTCCATTAGGGGTCGACGAGAGCACTCCTCTTCCCAAGGCAGGGAAACTTCACCCACTCTGCCTGATATTCTAGTACAGGATGTGTGGAGTCAACCCCCACGAGAGTTTGCACCACTTAGTGAGACCACCATAGAGACTATATCTACATTGAGTGAAGACTTTTCACATACTTCACCCGAGATTCTAGATTCTCTATTGAGTGAAGAATTTTCGCACACTTCACTCGACAGCGCACCGAGTCACATCACGATTGAGAGCCGAGAGCTTTGTAGTGATCTCGAGGTTGTCACCTCTCCTTTTTCCGAGAGCACAACCCCTTCTGATGGTTTACTTCTGGAGGACCATCACTCTACTGATGGGTTCTTTGACGATCCTCCCATTGAGCCTCCAGATGAACCACCTCGTCCATGTATAGCTGAGATATCTGTGAGTAATACCCTTATGAACTCCAAGATATGGATACCTGCTCCATTGTCGCCCTTGATGTCACTAATGCTCCAAAGAGATGGTTTTGAGTGTGACATTTGTTGGGTTTTCTATACCCCTTCATAAGGGATGACATATCGAATATGCGCAGCGGAAATGAACAAGAACAACCCAAAAATAGATCAATGGATCTTGCGGTTTTTCATGATTCAAGAGAATAAGAAAGCAAATACAAAATATACCTTCGCGGGATTGAGTCAATACTCAACCAAGGTGCTTCAAGGAGAAATCCAAAATCTGCTTTGAGTTCTTCAAGGATCGAAATAGATCAATCCCTCTACAGAAGTCCACACGAGCAAAGGAGAACCCTAGCTTCTTGTCGTACAAGAACTAGGTCGGAGAAGGATGCTCCCAACGTCCTCACGGACTGCTAGGTCCGATCCAGAGGAGGCGGCGACCGGCGGCGGCGACTAGCGGCGGCGGAATGACGATCGGCGGATGGAACGAGAATGATCAGAACACTTCCGTCGTTTCTCTCTCGCGAAAAGGCTCGATCTAAAAATCATCTTATTCGAAGCCCTAAACACGTTCCTTTTATAAGCAAGGCACAAAATCGGCTATCCGCAGACCAGAGGAAAAACTGTCCAGATTGAATTCGCCGAATTCGACTAATCACATTAACCGAATTCGACTAATCACTATAACCAAATCCGGCGAAACCATTTCGACGAATTCGACTATATAAATTTGGCTGTATAAATTCGGCGAAACCCTTTCGTCGAATTTGCCATTAGCCTAATTCGTCTAAACCCTTTAGCCGAATTCGGTTAATCCCATTAGCTGAATTCGTCTAAACCATTTAGTCGAATTCGGTTAATGCCTTTAGCCGAATTACCTGGTGTAAATCCGTTCGTTTAAACACTTTAAACGATTTCCCTTTTGAGACATTCTCAACTTGATTCCAAGCAGTCACAGGATTGGTCCTTCACTCATATCCAATATGAGTAAGACCAACACAATCCTTTCTCCAATTTCTCCAAACGCTTTTATGTGCGACCCTATAGGATCATATTGTGTTGGCAGCAAGACTAACTGTTGATTGCTTTGAGATCATCTCAGAAACTCCAACAGTCTCCCACTTGATCACAAAGTATCAACAAAAGTCTCACAAACAATGAGCGGCATCTAGCAATACATCATTGCTACCCAAGCAATAAGAGTTCATAACTCATATAAGCATGTCATGACCAATGTATCAGTGTTGTCATGTCCCTTTGTCCTTTACATCCGGATAGAACTAGAGGCATGGACCGTGTCACCCTCATAATTGTTCAATCCCAATTTCTTGATTCAGAATAGACTGTCTGAAAATTGGTGAGCTCAATATCACATATTGACTCTACCAAGCATGGCCATGCATTTCTCAGTCTCATTCCATCAAGGGGCCCATGGATGTAACTCCTGTCATACAGGAGGACAAATCCCATTTCTGCTCATACACAAACATCTAAATGATTCGTAACATACCTAACAACCACCCTTATACTCAACCTTTTCTCAAGAGAAGACTTTAGATGGCATCAAAGTACGCTCTTCCTCACCTGATGAATGCTATGACTTCAGGTCAAAGGACCACAAATACCATTGTCACTTGAGACCTACTTATGACATGTTCATATAACAATCCACAAAGTAGTCTCACGGGGGGTCTGTCCAGTACAACTTGTTCTTAACAAGTACCCATGTGATGACTTGATATCACAATATCATGACCTATGAGAACCGGTCATCAGTCAACGCACATGCTGGTCTTATGGTCTCATCCTCGCCCTAAATTTCTAGGATGATACCTCGACCAGGGACCATTTAATAATGAAGCTTCATTTAAACATAGACCCTCACATTCAAGTCACGTACTTGAATTCCTATGGAAGCAAACACTCTAAGGGCATTTATTATGCTAATTAATCTTATCAGACAGATATAAATGACACAATAAAAGAACTTGCCATAAATATAAAATGAAATACATAGTACATTTTACAATTCATCCAATGAACAAACAACCAACAAATATGCAATCCACAAGGCTCCCACTAAAGATAATCATTCAGGTATCTACTACCCTTTGATCTAACATGACCATCATGCTTCTTTTGCGCAAGAGGCTTTGTCAGTGGATCTGCTATATTTTCCTCAGTCGGTACTCTGCATATGCTCACATCTCCTCGATCGACAATCTCTCGAATAAGATGGAACCGCCGAAGCATGTGCTTGGAGCGCTGATGAGATCTAGGTTCCTTAGCTTGTTGATAAGTAATATAATATATGTATTTTTAGTATAATTATTAGTATAGTTTTAATTAATATTGTGAATTTTCTATGTAAATTAATGAATAAATTGCTTCTTTATTATTTCTGGTTTCTAACTTAGTTTTATTTTTGTTTTTGCATTTTTTTGCAAAATTTTCCCAGGTCACGCCCTCGGTCACGCCCGTGACCAAGGGCGTGTAATTTTAAAGATCAAATATCAATGGGACGGCTCAATTCAAGTCACGCCCATGTTCCAGCAGAGTCACGCCCGTGAGCCGCCAGCGCGTCACGTCTCGAAGCCGCGCCCATGCTGCCGACATCAGCCACCCATAGTCACGCCCGTGACTCACAAAGTCACGCCCGTGACATACCAAGTCACGCCCGTGTGCAGCCATGTTTGACGGCCAGACCTTCCAGAAGCGGTGAATACAGCCGAGCAAATGTCACGCCCCAAGTCACGGCCGTGACATTCAAGTCACGCCCGTGACCTAGGGCGTGTAAAACTCAAATTTTCCCTATAAATAGAGGGGCTCGGCTGAAGTATTTTTCATCCAAATTTTGAGTAGTTCTTGTAGTATTGTGAGTTCTTTTGATTGATTGTGAGCTTCTCTTATGCAATTCAGTTTAAGTTCATTTGTAGTTTTTTTCGTCTTCCTAATCTAGTTGTAATGCTGATTTCAGAAATAAAATGATGTTTTTCTCATTTGGATCATCTTCTTTTTATTAATGTTAGCATGTGTGCGTGTATGAGTTTAGCTTTATTGCTTTTATAATTTAGTTTTATTGCTTTTATAGTTAGGTTTATTGCTTTCATAATCTAGGTTTACTGTTTTCATAGCTTAGATTTACAAGCTTTCATAAAATAGTTTTATCGTTTTCTTTTTCGCTTTATTTTATCGCTTTCATTTTAAACGCTTTCTTTTCAGTTTTTTTAGAGTGTGTGCGTGTATGAGATTATATTTTTCTTTCTTGTAACTTAGTTTTATTTCAGTCTTCATATAACTGCTATATACCACCCCTATCTTGAATAAGAGGCTAATTATCTTTAGCATTTATTTAAGTCGGTTGGGATGGATACTATTTCTGCACTTTTATAAGTCTTTTCATTTCTATACCAACCCCTTCTTGAATAAGAGGCTAAGAACTCTTTAGCGCTTGTTTAAGGTGGTTGGGACGGATACTATTATTGTTTTTATATAAGTCTTTTTATTTTCTTTTTATCCGTTTATATCCGCTTTAATTATTAAACATGTATTTTTCAACCGATAATGCCGTCTCCATTCCGATGAGTGGCTAATTTCCTTTAGCACACGACGTCGAAGAGCATTGGGACACAAAAATAGTTTTTCTATAAAATTAAAACATCTCTTTCTAAAATAATTAACGCTTAAGGTTTACCCGAGAATCACGTTGAGTGGAGCCACATAATCGATGTGTGGTTTTCATTTCCGTTTTCGTACCTAGTTAGCCGAGAGGCTAGTGCGTACGGATTGATCGCTCGCGGGTAAAGAGAACTGCGCTCTACCCTCGAGAGAGGACGAAGTAATTCTCCTGAATTGGAAATAAAAACCCAATAGCGGGGTTCACAACATAAAGCGAGTATCAAGAAGATTCGATTGTAGAACGAGAGTTCGGTCGAATATTCATAATCTCAGGTGGGCGTACCCTCGAGAGAGGAGCGTTCATAATTATGGAACCTCCACGGCCAAGTCATTTTAATATTTTGAAAAGTCATCACTTTTAATTCTACGAAAAAATCTATTTTCGTCTCAAGGTAATTCGACGTCGCGCGCTATCTTTCTCATCGCTTAGAACTCTAGTTAATTGCTTATTATCATCTTTCGCATTTTATCACTTAGAACTCTAGTTAAACCAACTAAAAATATTATTCTGATAAAATAATAGTTTGTTCCTCGAAGTAGCATAATCAACACGACCCGTGGAAATATACGATCCCGATATTTTCAAAAAAATATATCCTGTATTATTTGTGATAAGGTATACTTGCCTTTATCAAATGATTAATTTGGAATAAGAATTCAAACACAGCTTTCCAAACTCATTTAGTGCAAAACTCTCCTTTTCTACTTTTCAATTCAATAGAATTCAGCGTTGTAGCCGAGGCGTAATTGTCAATATTCCGAAAGAAGAAAAAGACCGTTACTTCTATCCTTCAATAGGATAACGGTTAATTTCTCAAAGTAGGATTACTTGCGAGACTCTTCGAAAACATTCGTCAATTCTAAACTCTTATTTATAAAACAAAAGAAGAAGTCCAACCTAAATCACCAAGTTTTTGGCGCCGTTGCCGGGGAACTTTGTGTTGTTATTTGAAAGTAGGAACTACTATTAATTTTATTCCTTATCTATATATTTTTACTAAAAAACAAAAAAATACAAAAAAGTAATATAAAAAAAATATATATAAAACTTATATTTAAAAAATTAATAATAATAAGAAAACAAAAAAATTCCCCCAAAAAAATTGTTTTTAGTATATGACCCGAGGAAGCTCGTCCGACGATTCGACTATTCCTTTTGACCCCGAAATCGAGCGCACTTTTCGTGAGCGTATCCGATCTCGTGATCAAAACTTACTCGAAACCCCCGAAGAGTCAATCAGAGATACTGCAAATATGGGCGATCCAATTCCAAATGCGGCACCGGCCCGGACCATGGCATATTATGCCCGGCCGAATTTGGACGATACAGGATCAAGTATTACTCGCCCAACAGTTAATAATAATAATTTCGAAATAAAATCCAGCATAATTCAAATGGTACAACAGTTGATTCAGTTCGACGGTTTGCTAGATGAGGACCCAAATCAGCACCTTTCAAATTTTTAGAAATATGCGACACCTTTAAAATTAATGGCGTCACTGATGACGCCATTCGTTTAAGCTTATTTCCATTTTTGCTACGGTTGAAAGCCAAATTGTGGTTGACTTCTCTTCTGAGAGGGTCCATAACCACGTGGGCCCAATTGACGGAATTTTTCTTAACTATGTATTTTCCTCCGTCAAAAACCGCAAAACTACGCACGGATATCACATCCTTTGTGCAATTCGATTCCAAGTCTCTTTATGAGACTTGGGAGCGTTTTAAAGAATATTTGCGTAGGTGTCCTCATCACGCGCTACCAACTTGGCTACAGGTCCAGACGTTTTATAATGGTTTAAATTTTTCTACGCGACAGATGATTGATGCGGCCTCCGGGGGAACGTTAAACAACAAAACCCCAGAGACCGCTCAAGCTCTGATCGACGAAATGGCCATGAACGCGTACTAATGGAACGTGCCAAGGTCGCGTCCTAATAAACCAGCTGGTCTTTTTGAAGTGGACGCCACTACTTTCTTAGCCTCACAGGTTGAGCGGCTAAGTAAGCAGGTGGCGGAGATGACTGTTTCCTCCTCCACTCCCGCATGGAATAATAATAATAATAATAACGTAATCGAAGAATCGGTGGATTACCTCGGTAATCCGGTTAGGCCCCCCTTCAACCCTAATAACAACCCGTATGGTAATAATTATAATCCGGGTTGGAGGACCCACCCTAATTTCTCCTGGAGCAATCCTAACAATGCTCAGAGGCCCCCAAACATGAATCCCCATGGATTTCCGCAAGGATTTCCGCAGGGATTCCAGCCTCCTCCTCCAAAACCTTCGCCGCTCGAAGATGTTTTGTCAAATATCCGGAATCTTATCGGATCGATTAAAAACTTGGAAAACCAGGTTGGACAACTTGCAAAGATGGTCTTCGAGCGGCCATACGGAGCTCTATCAGGGAATACGGAGCCGAACCCCAGGGAAAATGCCAACGCTATAACCCTTCGAAGCGGCAAGGAGGTCGTCTCCCCATTGCGGGTTGAGCCTAAGGTATGCATTTCGCCTACGACCCCTCCACCCTCTTCTTCGATTCTAATTACTCCGGATTCTCCGGTTGCGCCGAATGTTTCGAGTCCTCGAATTCCTTACCCGTCTAAAATTAATAAAGAGAAGGAGGACGAAAATTATCAAAAAAATTTGCGTATTTTAAAACAAATTCAAATAAACGTCCCCTTCTGCGAGGCACTCTCCCAAATGCCGAAATATGCGAAAGATCTTAAGGAGTTGCTTTCTAATAAAAAGCGACTCGAGGATGTTTCGCGTGTTTCCCTTAACGCGGAATGTTCGGCTGTTCTCCTTAACAAATTGCCGCCAAAACTAAACGACCCGGGACGGTTCTCCATCCCGTGTCTCTTTGGCAATATGTTAATAAAGTACGCTCTTGTGGACTTAGGCGCCAACATCAATTTGATGCCTTTTTCTCTTTTCAAAACACTCGATTTAGGCGTCCCAAGTCCAACAAAAATGAGCATCCAACTCGCGGATCGCTCGGTAAAGTACCCAATAGGGGTAGCGGAGGATGTTCTGGTCAAGGTCGACAAGTTTATCTTCCCGGTAGACTTTGTCATCCTGGACATAGACGAGGACGTCGAGGTACCCATCATCCTCGGTCGCCCCTTCCTCGCAACCTCCCGTGCGTTAATCGATGTCAGTAATGGTCGCCTCCTCCTTCGAGTTGGAGACGACGAGATTACTTTACATATCAACCCCTCCATGCGGAACTCACTATCGAATGATGATTCATGTTTCAATTTGGAATCCGCGTTTATGAACGAGTGTTCTTCTCTTTCGGAATTGTTATCTTAATGATAGACGATTCAGATTTGGCGAATCAACCTCATTTAGACGAATTACCGCCAAATTCGCCTTTCGAGCCTTTTGATTCGAAAGATTTAAAAATCTCCACTTCCTATGAAGAACCTCCGGTCTTGGAGCTTAAGAAACTCCCCGACCATTTAAAATATGCTTTTCTAGCCGCGAACTTAAAACTTCCGGTTATAATATCATCTACTTTAACCAATTCGGAAACATTCGAATTGGTTGAAGTTTTATCTAAACATTGCCGTGCAATTGCATGGCAAATTTCTGATATCAGGGGAATTAACCCTTCATTCTGCTCCCACAAAATTTTTCTCGAAGAAAACCCCCGCAAAACAATTCAGCCTCAACGGCGACTTAACCCGAACATGCGGGAAGTCGTTAAGACTGAAATTATTAAACTCCTCGACGCGGGGATTATCTATCCTATTTCCGACAGTACGTGGGTAAGCCCCGTACAAGTCGTCCCAAAAAAGGGCGGTATAACGGTCGTGGCAAACACGAATAATGAATTAATCCCAACTCGTACTGTTACGGGTTGGAGGGTGTGCATCGACTACAGAAAACTAAATGATGCCACCAGAAAAGACCACTTTCCGTTACCGTTTATTGATCAAATATTAGAGCGTCTCTCCGGTCATCCTTTTTATTGCTTCCTTGATGGTCTCTCGGGATTTTTCCAAATCCCTATTTCACCCGAGGACCAAGAAAAAATGACTTTTACTTGCCCTTTCGGCACCTTCGCATATCGAAGGATGTCGTTTGGCCTCTGTAACGCGCCAGCTACATTCCAAAGATATATGCTGGCAATATTTGGCGAACTAGTAGAAGACATAATGGAAGTCTTCATGGATGACTTCTCCGTCTTTGGAGACTCTTTTAAAAATTGTCTAAAAAATTTAGATAGAGTCCTCCAACGGTGCGAGGAGACGAACTTAGTCTTGAACTGGGAGAAATGCAACTTCATGGTCCGAGAGGGTTTAGTCCTCGGCCATAAAATTTCTTCCAAGGGGATGGAGTTCGATAGGGCCAAAGTCGCTATAATTGAACAACTTCCTGTTCCTTCGAACGTCAAATCAATTAGAAGTTTTCTTGGCCACGCAGGTTTTTATCGGCGGTTTATTCAAGATTTTTCAAAAATAACCAAACCACTAACTCACCTCCTGGAAAAGGATTCCCCATTCATTTTTGACACGGCCTGCGTAGAGGCATTTGATTTTATAAAAAAGCAACTTATCAATTCTCCAATTCTGGTGGCGCCAGATTGGTCCCTTCCGTTCGAGATTATGTGCGACGCGAGCGATATCGCGGTAGGAGCTATCTTAGGCCAACGCGTAAATAAATATTTTCATCTAATATATTACGCTTCTCGCACACTCAATGCCGCACAGGCTAACTATTCAACGACGAAAAAGGAACTTCTTGCCGTCATCTTTGCTTTTAATAAATTCAGGCCTTACGTAACACTTTCACACGTGATCGTTTTCACTGATCACTCCACCCTAAAATATCTTTTGGCCAAAATTGATGCCAAGCCTCGCTTACTTCGATGGATCCTCCTTTTACAGGAATTTGACTTAGAGATCCGGGATAAGAAGGGGGCTGAAAATTTTGCAGCCGACCACCTCTCACGTTTAGAACACCCCGTCGCAGAAGCGATCGTCTAACCAGAAATAGACTATCGATTTCCTGAGGAGCGCCTTTTAATCGTATATAATACAAAAACTTCTTCTACCCCTTGGTTCGCAGATTACGCGAACTATTTAGTCGCACGGGTCCTTCCAAAAGATTTTTCGACTCAGCAGAAGAAGAAATTCTTCTCTGACTTGAAAAACTACTTTTGGGAGGACCCCTTTCTCTTTCACGTCTGCGCAGACCAAGTGATACGAAGATGTGTTTCAAGCAAGGAGGGTGCGCAAATATTGCGACACTGCCATGAGGGGCTAGCTGGAGGGCATTATCAAGCCAACCGGACCGCGCGGAAAGCGTTAGAGTCAGGCTTTTATTGGCCCACTCTCTTTAAGGATGCTCACACTTTTGTGAGTATATGTGATAGCTGCCAGCGGACGGGTAACATCTCTCGTCGTGACGAGATGCCCCAAAACTTTTATTTAGAATGCGAAATCTTCGATTTGTGGGGCATAGACTTTGTAGGCCCCCTACCTCCTTCTTTTAATAATCGCTATATTTTAGTGGCGGTCGACTACGTATCTAGGTGGGCGGAAGCGCAAGCTCTGCCCACCAATGATGCGCGATTCGTCGTCCATTTTCTAAAAAAATTATTTTCTCGCTTCGGCACGCCCCGTGCAATAGTTAGTGATAGGGGCACGCACTTCTGCAATGCCCAGTTTTCAAAAATTTTATCTAAGTACGGCGTCATGCGTAAGCTCGCCACCGCCTATCACCCCCAAACGAGCGGCCAAGTAGAGGTAGTAAATCGCGAGATAAAACGCATTCTGGAAAAAACCGTCTCTTTAAATAGGAAGGATTGGTCCTCAAAACTCGACGACGCATTGTGGGCGTACCGTACGACATACAAGACCGCTATCGGTTGTACGCCCTATCGATTAGTCTACGGCAAAGCGTGCCATTTACCGGTAGAGTTAGAACACCGCGCTTTTTGGGCCTTAAAATTTTTAAATCTCGATTCGAACTTGGCCTCCGAGAATAGGAAGTTCCAACTAAATGAACTCGATGAATGGCGTGCGAACGCTTATGAGAGTAATAAATTTTATAAGGAGCGTTCTAAGTTCTACTACGATCGAAAAATTAAATTTCCAAAAACTTTCGCGCCGGGCCATCTTGTCCTTCTTTATAATTCACGTCTTTGTCTTTTTCCAGGTAAGCTCAAATCCCGCTGGTCTGGCCCCTTTGAAGTCAAAGAGGTTTGGCCGTATGGGACCGTTCTTATCTCTCACCCCGAAAAAGGCGATTTTAAAGTCAATGGCCACCGTTTAAAACTATATCTTGTGGGCGATCCGGTGGACGGACATACGGAATCCTTAACCCTCCCCAATTTATAATCTCACCACACCAAATGCGTCAAGCTACGCGACGGTAAACAAAGCGCTCATGGGAGGCACCCCATATTTATCTAATATTTTTATTATGCTTTTTATCTCTTTTTGCAGGGTTTCTTACGACCCCGCCAGCTTTAATTCAGGGAAGCCTTTTTGCTTCCTCTTTCCTTTTGTATATATTGCAATGTTATTTTATCTTCTTCATACTTACATTACAACATTGGGTACAATGTTGGGTTTTAAGTATGGGGGTGTATTTACCGTTTTCATTTAAAAAAAGGGGCTTCTTTTTACACTGTCATAATACAAAAAAAAACAAAAAACAAACAAAAAAAAATATTACAAAAAAATATATGTATTTTTTTTTTTACTTTGTCATAATACAAAAAAAATTCCAAAAACCAAAAAAAAAAAAAATAGCAAAACCCGAAAACCCCAAAAAAGTTCCAAAATAATATACCCTACTTTACTTTTATTCTTAAAGCATTTAGTTTCGAGAGTATATGTTTGTGGGTTTTCATAATCACTAGTTTTACTATTTGTTTGTTTATCTAAGATCGATAGATTTAAACGTTCGGGGTTAAGTTATAAAGAATATCTTGTGTTTTTAATTTAAATAGAGGCTTTGTTATCAAGCACTACTTCTACTAGCTAAAATAGAGACATGTGTATTATGTTGGCAAAACAACTTTATACTGCAATTATCCCTACTTTATGTCTTCAGGAATCTAGGAATATTCAACTTACTAAGTTGTTCTCAAAACTTTTTTTATTATTCTAAAATTTCTCTTGAAAACCCCTTGTATACACCAATTTAGCATGGCAAAAACAAAAGAAGAAAACAAAAAGATCTTATGTCAATGGGAATACAAAAATTCCGTAAACATAGACACCCAATATTTGTTAAAAGAGATCCTATATCAATGGGAATTGAAAATTCCGTAAACATAGGCATTGAGTTAATTAAAAAGATCAATTTTCCCTCGTACACCAACGATGGGAGTCAAAGGAAACTATTTAAGAGGGGTGAAAAAATAAAATTCTTCACCCCTAATTCAAGTACTCTTCAATTTGTCACGACTTTTTACCCGCTTTTCCTTAACCACATTATTGTTTCTAGTTTTAATTCAAAAAATCATTTGAGAGCATAATTAGTAACTTATATTTTTCCTTCATGTTTCTTTAAACAAAGGTTATTATAATTTCGATCTAATCTCGTTTACTAATGATTGCAATTTTGTTTGCTATTTGGTTAATTAAGAAGTCTTTTGGCTAGGACATTTCTTTCTACTTAAATCATTTGCATAATTTAGGACTTAAATCTTATTACTCAGAATTTTTATTTTTCAGTCTCTTTTGATTAAAATAAAACGATAGCCAAAAATTAGAACTTATGTTAATCCCGTATAGATCTCTCTTACTTTTGCTCTGGAATAGCAAAAGCTTAAGTATGGGGTTATTTGATAAGTAATAAAATATATGTATTTTTAGTATAATTATTAGTATAGTTTTAATTAATATTGTGAATTTTTTATGTAAATTAATGAATAAATTGCTTCTTTATTATTTCTGGTTTCTAACTTAGTTTTATTTTTGTTTTTGCATTTTTTTGCAAAATTTTCCCAGGTCACGCCCTCGGTCACGCCCGTGACCAAGGGCGTGTAATTTTAAAGATCTAATATCAACGGGACGGCTCAATTCAAGTCACGCCCGTGTTCCAGCAGAGTCACGCCCGTGAGCCGCCAGCGCGTCACGTCTCGAAGCCGCGCCCATGCTGCCGACATCAGCCACCCATAGCCACGCCCGTGACTCACAAAGTCACGCCCGTGACATACCAAGTCACGCCCGTGTGCAGCCATGTTTGACGGCCAGACCTTCCAGAAGCGGCGAATACATCCGAGCAAATGTCACGCCCCAAGTCACGGCCGTGACATTCAAGTCACGCCCGTGACCTAGGGCGTGTAAAACTCAAATTTTCCCTATAAATAGAGGGGCTCGGCTGAAGTATTTTTCATCCAAATTTTGAGTAGTTCTTGTGGTATTGTGAGTTCTTTTGAGTGATTGTGAGCTTCTCTTATGCAATTCAGTTTAAGTTCATTTGTAGTTTTTTTCGTCTTCCTAATCTAGTTGTAATGCTGATTTCAGAAATAAAATGATGTTTTTCTCATTTGGATCATCTTCTTTTTATTAATGTTAGCGTGTGTGCGTGTATGAGTTTAGCTTTATTGCTTTTATAATTTAGTTTTATTACTTTTATAGTTAGGTTTATTGCTTTCATAATCTAGGTTTACTGTTTTCATAGCTTAAATTTACAAGCTTTCATAAAATAGTTTTATCATTTTCTTTTTCGCTTTATTTTATCGCTTTCATTTTAAACGCTTTCTTTTCAGTTTTTTTTAGAGTGTGTGCGTGTATGAGATTATATTTTTCTTTTTTGTAACTTAGTTTTATTTCAGTCTTCATATAACTGCTATATACCACCCCCATCTTGAATAAGAGGCTAATTAACTTTAGCATTTATTTAAGTCGGTTGGGACGGATATTATTTCTGCACCTTTATAAGTCTTTTCATTTCTATACCACCCCCTTCTTGAATAAGAGGCTAAGAACTTTTTAGCGCTTGTTTAAGGTGGTTGGGACGGATACTATTACTGTTTTTATATAAGTCTTTCTATTTCCTTTTTATCCACTTATATCCGCTTTAATTATTAAACATGTATTTTTCAACCGATAATGCCGTCTCCATTCCGATGAGTGGCTAATTTCCTTTAGCACACGACGTCGAAGAGCAATGGGACACAAAAATAGTTTTTCTATAAAATTAAAACATCTTTTTCTAAAATAATTAACGCTTAAGGTTTACCCGAGAATCACGTTGAGTGGAGCCACATAATCGATGTGTGGTTTTCAATTCCGTTTTCGTACCTAGTTAGCCGAGAGGCTCGTGCGTACGGATTGATCGCTCATGGGTAAAAAGAACTGCGCTCTACCCTCGAGAGAGGACGAAGTAATTCTCCCGAATTGGAAATAAAAACCCAATAGCGGGGTTCACAACATAAAGCGAGTATCAAGAAGATTCGATTGTAGAACGAGAGTTCGGTCGAATATTCATAATCTCAGGTGGGCGTACCCTCGAGAGAGGAGCGTTCATAATTATGGAACCTCCACGGCCAAGTCATTTTAATATTTTGAAAAGTCATCACTTTTAATTCTACGAAAAAATCTATTTTCGTCTCAAGGTAATTCGACGTCGCGCGCTATCTTTCTCATCGCTTAGAACTCTAGTTAATTGCTTATTATCATCTTTCGCATTTTATCACTTAGAACTCTAGTTAAACCAACTAAAAATATTATTCTGAAAAAATAATAGTTTGTTCCTCGAAGTAGCATAATCAACACGACCCGTGGAAATATACGATCCCGATATTTTCAAAAAAATATATCCTGTATTACTTGCGATAAGGTATACTTGCCTTTATCAAATGATTAATTTGGACTAAGAATTCAAACACAGCTTTCCAAACTCATTTAGTGCAAAACTCTCCTTTTCTACTTTTCAATTCAATAGAATTCGGCGTTGTAGCCGAGGCGTAATTGTCAATATTCCGAAAGAAGAAAAAGATCGTTACTTCTATCCTTCAATAGGATAACGGTTAATTTCTCAAAGTAGGATTACTTGCGAGACTCTTCGAAAACATCCGTCAATTCTAAACTCTTATTTATAAAACAAAAGAAGAAGTCCAACCTAAATCACCACTTGTGCAACTGCACTGTTGTTGTCACAGTAGAGAACTACGGGATCAACAATGCTAGGAACTACATCAAGCTCGCTGATGAATTTCCTAATCCATACAGCCTCCTTCATCGCATTTGCTGCAGCGAAATACTCGGCCTCAGTCGTAGAATCGGCAACTGTCTCTTGCTTGGAACTCTTTCACCTTACAGCTCCTCCATTAAGGCAAAACACAAAACCTGACTGTGACTTTGAGTCATCTCTGTCAGTCTGGAAGCTTGTATCCGTGTAGCCCTTTACAACGAGCTCTTCCTCTCCACCAAGCACCAAGAATATATCCTTAGTCCTTCTCAAGTACTTTAGGATATTCTTGACTGCGATCCAGTGACCTTCACCCGGATCAGACTATACCTGCTAGTCATGCTTAAAGCATATGAGACATCGGGTCGAGTACATAACATTGCGTACATGATTGATCCAATTGCAGAAGCATATGGAATCAACTTCATGCGGTCCTTATCTTCCAAAGATTTTGGACACTCGTCCTTAGAGAGACTCACACCATGTGACATGGGTAAGAATCCTTTCTTGGACTCAAGCATGTTGAACCGTTTCAACACCTTGTCAATGTATGTACTCTGGGTCAAACCCAGCAACTTCTTCGATCTATCTCTATAGATCTTAATACCAAGTATATAAGTCGCTTCGCCCAAGTCTTTCATAGAAAAGTACTTCCCTAGGTTGTTCTTAACAACTTGCAGGGTCGGAATGTCATTCCAGATCAATAGTATGTCATCTACATATAATATCAGGAAGACAACAATGCTCCCACTAATCTTCTTGTAAACACAAGGCTCATCTTCGTTCTTGATGAAACCAAACCCTTTGATCTTCTCATCAAAACGCAGATTCCAACTTCGAGAAGCTTGTTTCAATCCATAAATGGATCGATTCAACTTGCATATTTTAGTGGCTTTATCTGGAGATACAAAACCCTCGGGTTGTGTCATATACACTTCCTCAAGGAGGTTTCCATTAAGGAAAGCCGTTTTGACATCCATTTGCCAGATCTCGTAGTCATAATACGCAGCAATATCAAGTAGAATTCTGATGGACTTGACCATAGCTACAGGGGAAAAGGTTTCATCATAGTCAACACCATGAATTTGCCTGAAACCTTTAGCCACCAGCCGGCCTTTGAATGTCTGTACATTCCCATCCATGTCGGTCTTCTTCTTGAAGATCCACTTGCACCCTATGGGACGTACCCCTTCAGGTAGTTCCACCAAGTTCCAAACTTGGTTTTCATACATGGAGTCCATTTCAGATTTCATGGCTTCAAGCCACTTCTCGGAGTCGGGTCCTCTCATAGCCTCTTGGTAGGTTGCAGGCTCATCATCATGATCCATAAGCAACACACTACCTATTTGAGACACGAGAAATCCATATCTCTCAGGCTCAAATCTTGGTCTACCAGATCTACGTAGGACTTGTGTTTCTTGAGCAGGCTCTCCAGCTACAACTTCTTGTAGTCCTTGCTCAGGTTCCAATTCTGGTTCGTTCATTGTTTGTGGCTCTTGAACTTCTTCAAGTTCTACCTTTGCAGTCTTTCTGGATAAGAACTCTTTCTCCAAAAAGACACCAGTCCATGCGACAAACACTTTGCCCTCAGACGGTAAGTAGAAGTAGTATCCTTTGGTTTCCCTAGGATACCCCACGAGATAACATTTATCCGATTTGGGTTCCAGCTTGTCAGGCATTTGACGTCGCACGTATGCCTCACAGCCCCAAATCTTGATGAACGACATACTAGGACGCTTCCCAGTCCATATCTCATATGGTGTCTTTAGAACCATTTTCGTTGGAACTCGATTTAGTGTGAAAGCAACAGTCTCTAAAGCAAATCCCCAAAAGGAAACGGGCAAATCTGCATGACTCATCATCGATCGCACCATGTCTAACAAGGTACGATTCCTCCTCTCAGAAACACCATTATGTTGAGGTGTTCCGGGCGGAGTGAGCTGTGATACAATACCACACTCTTTCAGATGATCACGAAACTCATGACTCAGACATTCGCCACCTCGATCAGATCGGAGTGCTTTTATCCTTTTTCCCAGTTGGTTTTCTACTTCATTCTTAAACACTTTGAACCTTTCAAAGGTCTCGGATTTATTCTTCATAAGAAACACGTATCCGTATCTAATGAAATCATCAGTAAATGTAACGAAGTAGTAGAACCCACCTCTAGCCATATAACTCATGGGTCCGCATACATCACTATGTATTATACCCAAGAGATCATTAGCCCTCTCATTACGACTAGTGAAAGGAGATTTCGTCATCTTGCCTAATAAACATAATTCACATCTCTCAAATGATTCTTAATCAAATGAGTCCAGTAGTCCATCTTTATGGAGCTTGGATATGCGTTTCTCGTTTATATGGCCTAAACGACAATGCCAAAGGTACGTAGGATTCAAGTCATTTGTTTTTAGTCTTTTAGTATTTTCTATGTTATAGATCGGATGGTCTAAGTTCAAAACATATAAACCATTAAACATTTGGGCTACGCCATAACAAACATCATTCTTATAAATAGAACAACAATTGTTCTTAATTAAGAAAGAAAAACCAATCATGTCCAAACATGAAATAGAGATAATGTTTCTAGTTATGGCCGAAACATAATAACAATTATCAAGTTCTATTACAAGCCCTGTGGGAAAAGAAAGACAGTAAACACCAACGACGACGGCAGCAACTCTTGCTCCATTCCCGACGCGCAGGTCTACCTCCCCTTTACCCAGCATTCTTCTCCTTCTCAGTTCCTGCACATTTATACAAATGTGAGAACCATATCCGGTATCCAATACCAATGATGAAGGAGCAGAAAGGTTTATTTCTATAACGAAAATACCTGAAGTGGAAGTCATACTTCCCTTTTTCTTCTGCAGATCTTCTAGATACTGAGGACAGTTCCTCCTCCAGTGCCCTGCCTTACCACAATGGTGGCACTTCCCTTCCTTAGCCAATCCTTTCATTTTCAGTGCTGAAGACTTTGGATCAAGATGTGACTTAGGTCCTACCTTAGTCTTCTTGGTTCCCTTGACCTTGCCCTTGCCTTTATGTACCATCAGTATGGGGCTAGCAGGCTTGGTCTTCTTCATGTTAATCTCGGCAGTTCTCAACATGCCTAGGAGCTCGGGCAGTGTCTTGTCAATTTCATTCATATTGTAATTTAAGACAAACTGCTCATAACTGTCCGGCAACGATTGCAGGATCAGATCAGTGGCCAACTCTTGGCTCAAAGGAAACCCCAGTCTTTCAAGGCTCTCTATATACCCAATCATCTTGAGTACGTGAGTTCCTACTGGGTCTCGAGCTCCCATCTTACACTGAAATAACGCCCTAGATATATCAAACCTCTCTTGGCGAGCTTGCCCTTGAAACATTTTCTTCAGGTGCTCAACCATCTCATAACAACTCATGTTCTCACGTTGCTTCTGAAGCTCAGAGTTCATAGTCGCGAGCATAAGGCATTCAACATCCAAGGAGTCATCTCCATACTTCTTATAAGTATCTTTATCTGCACGTGGTGCATTAGAGGCTGGCTCTTCGGGGGGATCTTCTTCCAAGACATAGAGCTTGCGCTCTTGCCTGAGAACAATTCTCAGGTTTCTATACCAGTCAAGGAAATTTGTCCCATTTACCTTATCCTTCTCAAGGATCGCTCTCAGGGACAAGGCGGAGTGAGATCCACTTGCCATGGATATTCTACAAGGAATTTTGCAAAGTAAAATTTTAGTACTATATTTCAAAATACATTATATATATTTTAATAAGGACTTTTATTAAAGAGCTCCCACTATTTTAATCAAATCAACAACCCTTGATATCGATTCGGAGAGTTTATGCGAGCTACTCTCTTAGTGGACAAGATCTGTATTTCACCAACACCACGAGTCCGCTTTGGCGTTCCTCTCATTATGCGGTTATTTAGGTAGACAACGTTTGTCAATTGCATCATTATGCAACTCTTGTATGGTTGGTGAATAACTCTGTATTCGCATCCATCATATGGAGCATGCCAACCCTATGCCTCTAGGCACTCAACCTTTGAGGTCACATAGTTAAGTTTGACCCAATGTCGATAGTGGGATGTCACAATTATCCGCTCGCACCCTTACCAAGATAGATTAATGCACCTTGCTTTGGCAAGCCCACACTTCATCGATCGAGGCAGGAAGAGTGTCATCATCGGAAGGCATCCGAATACTTAATATTGAATAAGGGATTTTTATTTCACAATAGATGAACGTTTCATCGTGATTAACATTTTAATCATGATTAACATTTAATCACAGTGCACAATCAGAAAATAAAATACAACATTCACATTCCAGATACATCCCAGATGTGCACAAAAATAGTCTATCAACACTTTGACAAAACAGGGCTAAATCTGAGCATTTAGAACACTTCTAAATCTCCAGATTTACATGCATTGGACATGTGAACAGCAACTCCACTAGTACAATACACAAGCTCGTCTCTCATGTCAGATTCAATAATCTAAACATTTGGTTTCACAAACCATTTTGAGGGACGGTTACTACAGAGGAGAAACAACCTCTGAAACATGAAAATCGCAACGCAATCACATGCGTTCCTGGCGGGGTTCCAAGGGGCCGCGCCCCTGGCGGTGGTCTCGCTTCAAGGGGCAGAGCCCTTGCGGGGTGCGTGGCAGAGCCCCGACCAAATTTTTGAAATCCCACCACTAGAAACCACACAAAATCACATCAAATGTGATATTCAAAGAAGAAATTAGGGCTTTTAGAACGCTTCTAAATGTCCCAATTTTCACGCACTTGACCGCAACCTAGCTCTGATACCACTGTTGGGTTTTCTATACCCCTTCATAAGGGATGACATATCGAATATGCGTAGCGGAAATGAACAAGAACAACCCAAAAAGAGATCAACGGATCTTGCGGTTTTTCATGATTCAAGAGAATAAGAAAGCAAATACAAAATATACCTTCGCGGGATTGAGTCAATACTCAACCAAGGTGCTCCAAGGAAAAATCCGAAATCTGCTTTGAGTTCTTCAAGGATCGAAATAGATCAATCCCTCTACAGAAGTCCACACGAGCAAAGGAGAACCCTAGCTTCTTGTCGTACAAGAACTAGGTTGGAGAAGGATGCTCCCAACGTCCTCACGGACTGCTAGGTCCGATCCAGAGGAGGCGGCGACCGGCGGTGGCGACTAGCGGCGGCGGAACGACGATCGACGTACGGAACGAGAATGATCGGAACACTTCCGTCGTTTCTCTCTCGCGAAAAGGCTCGATCTAAAAACCGTTTTATTCGAAGCCCTAAACACGTTCCTTTTATAAGCAAGGCACAAAATCGGCTATCCGCAGACCAGAGGAAAAACTGTCCAGATTGAATTCGCCGAATTCGACTAATCACATTAACCGAATTCGACTAATCACTATAACCGAATCCGGCGAAACCATTTCGACGAATTCGACTATATAAATTTGGCTGTATAAATTCGGTGAAACCCTTTCGTCGAATTTGCCATTAGCCGAATTCGTCTAAACCCTTTAGCCGAATTCGGTTAATTCCATTAGCCGAATTCGTCTAAACCATTTAGTCGAATTTGGTTAATGCCTTTAGCTGAATTACCTAGTGTAAATCCATTCGTTTAAACACTTTAAACGATTTCCCTTTTGAGACATTCTCAACTTGATTCCAAGCAGTCACAGGATTGGTCCTTCACTCATATCCAATATGAGTAAGACCAACACAATCCTTTCTCCAATTTCTCCAAATGCTTTTATGTGCGACCCTATAGGCTCATATTGCGTTGGCAGCAAGACTAACTGTTGATTACTTTGAGATCATCTCAGAAACTACAACAATATTCATATGGTGAGGCTTGATCGTCCGCCTACTCAGTTCATTCAAGAGTCGCGTCATATTGAGTACGATCATCACTTTGAGGACCATCGTATTCGCGACGAGTTTTCATATGTCCCACCTGGTGAGCCTCTTGATGCCTCATATCCCCTTAGTAAGTTTATTACGATTGTCACACTTCACGTGCATTATTGTTTATATGAGAGCACTCCATATGTTATTGGAGCCTATACCGGTACTCGTCGTATTTGTGACGAATATTATTATACCCCTCCCTGTGAACCCCCAGATGAACCACATATGGGTTCACCACACATTTGGGATGCATCTATCCTTAGTTGCATAATCGAGTTTGAGGGTGCACTCGATGATTCGTTGATTTTATGTCTTTTCACCGATGTCTTTGATTTTCACTTGAATGTTCATCGCCCGCGCGATGAAGTCTTTTATGAGCCACCTTCCGAGCCTCCTGATCATGTACCTATCTCAGGAGTTGCTTTTAGTATTTACCAGTTTGTGGAGCTAGTTGTGTCAGTAGTTCATCCTATGCATTTGCATGATTTGCATGAAAATTGAGCGAAAATTGCATAATACTTATGATTAATATGCAACTCAAGCTAGCAGGCATAAAAGATCTACAAGTTTCAAAATGGATGACTTGGTGATGGTTCGGCTAAATCCAGAATGGTTATCTTCGGGTACCGTAAAGAAGTTAGCTGACTGTAGAACTGGACCCTTTCGAGTAGTAAAGCGGATTGGGCAAAATGCGTATGAACTTGAGATGCCTTACGTTTGGGGAGAAAATCCGGTTTTTAACGTAGTTTATCTGACTTTATTCCATGATTGCCCGCATGAGTCTTTAGATTTTCCATTGTCTTCTCCTCCATTTGTTTCTTCTGGGATTGGAGAGTGCTAGTGAGGAGCCACATTCAAGACACAATGATTCTCATTCAATTTACTGACACACCACCAGCAGCTCTACCATTTTCCGTTGATAGTTTTCAAAGATATTTGGTTCGTTGGCATGGCAGACCAGAGATCGAGACCACTTGGGCTTTGGCCGAGGAGTTACAGCATATGGATGTTGATCTTCTACATCACTACCACTCAGAGCACTCACCAAAGATGAGTGATTTCGAGAGAGGGAGAGTTGGTGGAGACCAGCCCAGGTCCGCTCGACGCAAAAGTACCCGACGCCGCACCCGCCTGGATCTCTACCGGCACTGGCTGTCGCACTTTTGCATTTTATTTTATTGCGTGTTATTTTATTTGCAATTTCTGTGTTGAACCATTTTATTTTGTGCATGCCGGCGTGTGTAGCGTGTTTATATATATACACACTTATATAAATATATATATATACACACATATATAACTACATATATATACACCTATATAAATATCTTTATATATAGTTATATATCCATTTGTTTTATTGAAGCTCCAAGCAATTCGGGCCACTGCTCATCTTTCTGCAAGAATAGGGCTAGGCTCCGCCCGCGCACAACGCCCAACTTTGGCGCTGCACCAGAAGGGAGCTCCCGCGCGTCAACCACCCACGCCGCCGCCGCAACCGCCCTGCACGTCCCGCTGCCACGTTCTCCACTCCGGCGGTTTCAACCCAGGTCCAAGATTCGCCATTGCCGCACCTCCAAGCTTCCGCCAGTTTTCTGATTCATGGAGTAACTGCTTATTTATTTATATTTTGTTTGAAACCCTATAAATAGGGATTTGTTGGAGGTTAATGGGGTGGTGAGGTATGAGATTTTGAATCGATTTTGCTGTGTATTTCCCTTCCGGTGACAGAGATGATGAATAGTGATTCGGAGTTGTAGGTCTTAGTTGATGTCTCTATATGAGTGTATGTTGAATGATTGTAGTTGGTTGTTGATTTTGTGAATCTCGTCGAAGGGGACAATGAATAGTGAAGTGTAATGTTGCTGTGTAAGAGTGTCCGTGAAAGGAGGATTGGCGTCTGGTTTGAGTTTGGATTTACCGTAGAAGAGAAATCCTGTTATTTTATTTTCCTAAGTCCTGCTAGAGGCGAAAGTGCTGTAAGGAATTATACTTGTTGTTTGCTTTAAAAATTCCTGTGAGATATTGTTAGAGAGAAGATGAACAGTAACATTAAAGTTACTGTTCATGGTTAGCTTAATATTGCTGTAGGTGATTGTCTTTAATTACTTGCTTCCGTGGAGCCTCTTGTGTGAACCAGAATGAGATTTATCTCTTGTGTTAGTGATTTCGTGGAGCCAATCTCGTATATGAGAGTGAGTGAATTTCGGTTGTGCAGTTTGTGGTTTCTCTAAATGATTAAGTGAATTAGATTTCGTGGAACCACCTTAAGTGTTGGAGATTTCGTGGATCCACCTTGGGTGTGAGAGCGGGTGAGAAGTTAGGTTGTTTAGTTTGTGGCCTCCTTACACTAGTGAGTGTTTGATATCCCGTGGAACCACTTTGTGTGAGAGTGAGCGAATTTATTCCGTGGTGCCCTTGTGCGATAGCGGCTGACCTCAGAGCGGGAGATCGAAGGTGACGAGGAATTCCTCGCGGGATCGCCGTCGACTTCGATTGCGGAAAGACACCTCTTTCCATGGGTAATTTGTTTCTTTCTCTTCCTTTGTGTGCGTCTATACTTTCTCTTTAGGTTAATAGATTCATTGCTGGATTGTCGTCCGGATTTTGTCAGCGAACGCAACGTCGAAAACTCCAAACGGAAACGTATTTGGAGTTCACGATTTCTGTTTGCTACAACAAGAGGAACGGAACAAAAGTTGCGAACTTCCTTCCCCGGATTTGGAATTGAATCATTTTTTCAAGAAAATTCATTTTAAACAAAAATAATAATTTTATGTTTTACAAATTTTTAGTTTCTTAATTTCTTAAAGTGCGTGCACGCCGCTCAAATTTCAATTTTTAAATTGCAAGCATTTAGGGTTTCCTAGAAATAGCCGACAGGCGCGCAAACCCTACGCGCCGTCCTGCATCATTCGCGCTCAGGATCCTGCTGCCCTCTCAACTGCTCATGACAACCCTTCCTCGAAGAGCCAAGAGATTGAGGATTCACAAGGTAATGTTACTGCGAGAGCCTCTATCGAGGTGAGTGCTTAGGTATCTAAAGCTATGCTATTTGTAGGAGGGGACAAGACCTCGACGGGTCAGTCGAGCCGGAGGGAGGTCTACCCACCAATCCGATCCCCCACTATGGTGGAGGAACCTGCCGAGGACCAGCCCAACATTCTCGAGCGTCTGAATCTTTTGGCCGATACAGTGCGGAGGCAAGAGGCCTTTCTTCTCGAGCTGCGTGATGGAAGGTGGTCCACCGGACCTGACCCTCTCGCCCGCGTCTGCGCGCTGGAGCGGCGGATGGAGAGGTTGGAAAATGAGCTTAATCTGCTAAGGGGGGAGGTCCGGCTTACGTCCAGAGGTGTAGCTACGCCACTCGCCGACCACATACGCCGCGTTGAGGCTAGCTTCCGCACCACGGGCGAGGAGATTGCCGCAATGAAAGAATGCATCGGGTCTATGCAGGGGGTGCCGTCGTGCACCAAGGATCAAGGTTTCTGGAAATGGATGCCGCGCTGAACGGATTTTATCCTCGCTCTTTGATTTATTATGTAATAATATGAACTAGCCCTGCATGGTGGTTCCATCCACCCCGCGACCGAATGCTTTAATCCAATTCTGTTTCTATTATAATGTCTTGCTGCTTCTGCTCATGCACGATTCACAGGTTGTTAGGCGTTGAACGATTAGGTGCCAGCGTAAGCGACATAATATCGGGGTAGTGCATACGAGGACAGGAGGAAGAGGCCTTACACAGGTGTCATCTAGAGAGGACAGAGGAGTGGGTTTTGGGGGAAGCATGGGCAAACTGACCTCGAGGTACTCGTCCCTGAACCGAGTGAGCGGACCGTAGTGTCTGCACACTTTTGCCAGGCGGGTGATCCATGAGGACCACTTACATGCACCGGGCGAGTGGACCCTATGGTTCACTCGCTCGTACCCCGGGCGAGTGGATCCCATGGTCCACTCGCCCGTGCCCTGGGCGAGTGGAAATCAAGGTCCACTCGCCCATGCCCCGGGCGAGTGGACCTCGGGGTCCACTCGCCCATATCTGGGGTGGGTGGACCTCATGGTCCACTCACCCATTTTGGCTCCCCCTATAAATACCCCCCTTCCTTCTACTTCACCATCACACTCGCCCTCTTCCCTTGCTTCGCCCCCTTCTTGAGGTTAGCTCTCTTCCCTCTCTTTCATCCCGTGAGATGGCTCGCAACCGTCCTCCGGTTTCCAGGAATGGCGGGAACAATATGCACCTAATTTCTCCGAGCACCCATTTCCCGAAGGAAAGGTATCTAAGGAGGAGTTCTCAGCATTCAAGAGCTCTTACCTTCCTGAGGGGTGGACGTTCCATAGCCCATCTCAGGGCGAGGCCATCAACTCTTTCTAGGAGAACTGGCTTGCCATCCCGCTTGCCCACTTCGAAGCTGGCCTACGACTTCCCCTGTGGCCTGAGGTGAAAGAGTTTTTGAATTACTTCGGCATGGTCCCGTCCCAAATTAACTCTACGCGATCTCGATGCTGACGGCTTACGCTTGCTATCTACGAGAGGAACGGGTTGAGTTCGACCTGACCGTGTTCGGTAAGATCTTTGTCTTTCGAGCGACCCCTGAGGGGGTATGCTTTCTCACTGGCACGCACGTGAAGGTGTGCGAGACCTCCAACAAGGTCCATCACTGGAGTGACACATTTGTGTTCATCCAAGGTGACTTCGGTTACATCCTCCTCTCGCCCCTGCAGAGGCCTGAGAAGGCATTCAAGGCCCCTCGCTTAAGTGGGGAGGCGGTTGTACTTCACAGCTACCTTGAGGGCGCGAGATTTGAGGTCGAGCACCTTAGGAAGGACATCGGTCGGCTCACCTACATCGATCCTGGGACAGGTATCCCTCCTCTTTGATGTCCCCCCTCTATTCTTCCTTCCTTATTTATACACGTAGATGATTACCTTGGCCTTGGATCACTCAGGTGAGCGTACTCGTCCACGACACCCCCCCCCCCTTCGCAATGGGGAGCTCTTCATCCGCTCGCTGGTTCGTCAAGGAGGCTGCCGCTGCATGTGCCTCCGCCCCTAAGGCCCCGCCCCAAGGAAACGGAAGGAGAAGGAGCACGTGGCGGAGGAGGACTCGCCTCCTTCCCCGCCTAAAGGGCCAACAATGCGGCGAGGGGAAGCTGTCCATAGGGAGGGCCCAGTGATAGCGCCGAGGGAGAAAGGGCAACCAAGTGGTCCTGACGCGTTGGCAAACCATCCCAACTTCGAGATGGGGGGGGAACGCCACGGACCCCTTTGGTGACCCTGTCCTCCATTGGGACGAGGCCACGAACCGGGTCTCGATCACCTCCCACCAACCTTCCTGGATAGAGAGTGAGACACTCGGGGATGCTGTGTACAACCTCTCATTTGGCCTCTATGGCTGGTAGGATGCGGCCGCCTACAAGAAAAAGTCTATGCGCGACCTTGCCTGCATGAGCTCGCAAGCCATGCTCCGCGCAGCCGAACTCTCGCACATGACCGCTCGCCGAGGTATTAGTCTCTCGAAAAGGCTGAGGCAGGTTGATGCGTCAAGTCGGGCTGCCGAAGAGAAGGTTGCTGACCTCACCACGCGCCTAGTTACCTCTGAGAGGCTCTTGGAGAAGTCATCCGGGGCCCTGGTTCATGTTGGCTTTGGGGACTCTCCCCTTTTCTTCACCTCTCCTTTCTCCAGCATATGTGACCCTTTTGCTTTTTTCACCTGCAGGGGCCAGAGGCTGCCGACTCATCAGGAGGCGATGCGAGGAGTCGGATCGGGAGGTGCAGGACCTGAGAGCTCAGCTTGCTGAAGCCCAAAGACAGTTGCAGGAGAGGGGGAGAGTCGGACCCTCGTGAACAGCGGCGCCCGTCCCTCCTTCCCCCGCTATGGCCGAGGGCATCCGAAGGGAGATTGCGAAGATGACGGCTGAGGCCTTGGTGGTTTCCCTTCATAGGGCGGACACCCTTCGTGACGGTTGGAGGGGGGTCGCTACTAGCGACATCCTTTTTATCAATACCCCTCACTTGTGCATCCCAACTCGCCTCCTTCCAGCGGCGGCTACTCCCCTTGAATGTCGGAGTTTCCATGAACCTCCTCCCTTTTCTATTTCCTGCAAGCCATGATCGTTTTGCATCTTCAACTGCATGTCAATTATCAAGAGCAAAGTGCTTACTTATGTAACATGTGTTATCGATGAACATGTAGATGTTTGGAGAATTTCTAGTTTATTCAACTATTCGCAGTTCAATCGCAATGAATTCATTTGGCTTGAGATCTCTCCCCACGAAGAAAGCTTACTATCTTGTCATACCTTAGACTAACTTGCTAGAGCAAACAGGAGAAGAGAGCCGGTCCATGTCCTAGGGGCTCAGCTTACCTGGAGGCAGATGAATTTAACACCCTTCCCAACCATTTGGGGGTGGAGTACCCATCCATGCCCTATGAGCTTAGCTTACCTGGAGGCGGAGGAACCTCATACCTTCCCAATCCAATTGGGGGCGAAGTACCCGTCCACGTCCTAGGGGCCTAGCCTACCTACGGGCGGAGGAACTCAACACTCTTTCAAACCAACTGGGGGTGGGAGGTCCATCCACGTCCTAGGATCCTTGCTTACCCAGAGCTGGAGGTGCTCATCATCTCTCCCGGTCACTTGGCTAAGTAGCGAGTCAACCCGATGAGTCTCCCATCTGCCTTTCTTACCCATTCGACCGTGTTGACCGCTGTGACGTAGCACTGGCGCACATCCCTGGGATCTCCCCGAACCTTGACCTGTACTCTGAAAGTGGAGGTTTAGTTCTTATTTATCTTATTAAAAGATCTTGTTTAAGTTTTTCTTTAAATTAATGATATATGTATATATGTATGCTGAGTGAGGAATAAAATCAAGCACTAACAGTGCATAAGAAAAATCACAGCACAGCAGTAATAAAAGCAAAGTAAAAACAAGCAAAGTCAGATGACACAAGATATATAGTAGTTCCCCTCAACTGGGTACATCTACTCTTCTACCACTGGTAGGAATCCACTAGGAGGTTATTGATAAGGTGCCCTCACACCAAGGTGTTTTTGGTAAGGTGTCCACACACCAGGTGAGCTGTTGATAAGGTGCTCTAACCAAGATGCAGGTTTTTGCTAAGGTGCCCTGTCACTAGGAGTTAACTTTTGAAGGGAGTTATAATCCTGTACAGGATGGGGTAAGGAAGTAAAATAAAAACAAAAATTATATTTTTCTTCTCTGTATAAGAAGACTCTTGAAGATCCAAATGTGGTGATGAATAGATCTGATGTTGAAGTGCTCCCCCTGTCTGATATGGTTTGATGACAGTTCTGGAGGCCTCTTCTTTTAACCACTTCTTCCTTCTTTTGCAGTGATGATCCTGAGCAAGTAGTTGTGATTTGTGTCTCAGGATGTTTTTAATCTGCAGGAAGATGTTAGCAAATGAAGAACAATTGATTTTCACTTTTATTTCTGTCGTGTGTTCCTTCTATTGCTTTCTCTGTAACTGTCCTTTTATAATCTGAGAACCTTTACACTTAATTTGAATTCTTCTCTTGGGAAGAAGGATAGAGTTGGGGTCTCCATCAATGTTTTGACTCCTCGATAAGATAACCTGCCATTTCTTTTTATTAAAGCTAGTTTGCAACGGCTAATAGTATTGATTGATCTGCAACGGCTAAGAGGAATAGTCAAAAGACAGTGAAAAAGATATTAAAATAATTCAGAAAGAAATTCGTCGATCCTAGCTTTGACATTTGTCGGGCTGAGCTCGCCGTCTGATGTACTGAGCGATTGTCTCTATCTTAGAATTCGTAGACCGCTAAAATGGTTGGATTGAGTTTGTCGAGCGCCGTTCAAAGAATGCCTGGCCGCTGAGATTATTCTAACTGAATTCGTCGAGCGTAGTTCACCATTTGTCGAGCGCTGTTCTGATGAAGATTTGCCGAGCGCTGTCTGGCTATTTGTCGAGCGCCTTTCTACATTCGTCGAACGCAGAGAGCTTATATAATTTGCTTAAGTATATTCTCTGATTCCATCGCATCATATTTAATTTATGTTTTCTTAGATTTCTTAATTGATCTAAGTTATTGGATGACTTTTTGACAAGAGGATGGATCCTAACTCAAATCAAAAGCTAAGGTTCCAACAATCTCCCCCTATTTGAGTTGGGATCAAGATTCAAGTTAAAACCTAGTGGTCTGGAAATCTTCTTTTAGTCCAAACAGCTTTTGATTGAAAATTTTCAAGTGCAACAGCTTATTTCTTGAATTAAAATTGTCAATTGCAGCAACCTATGTAATCAGAGAGATTAAATCTTGTGGTCTGGTAATCTCCTTTATTTGGTTAGGATGCTAGCAGTTTTAATTTTTAAGTTCTCCTTTTCTCTCTCACTTGGTTTCTCTGAATTTCTCATTTTTCTCTCTCACTTGAGCTTTAATGATTTTTGTTCGTAAATTATTTGAGCAACTCTGCTTTCCTAGACTTGATTTCTAAGGATCTGAATTAAAATTTTCAATTGCAGCAATCTTTAATGGATTTTAAGGAATGAAAAACTTTGTCGGATACCTTCCTTCTTAAAGAATCCTCTTATCAGAAGTGACTCACACTCAGTGCTTCTGATTATTTCTAATCAATGCAACTACAGTAGAATGCTCAACATAATTTGGAGAAGGTCTGTAAGAATTTGAAGTATATCTGATAATGTTTTCAAAAGAATTTTAATTATAATTTAAGTGAGATTATTAAACATTTCCTTATAATTAAGTATATTGGCCTTTTTACTTCATTAAAGTACAAAAAAAAGTTCTTTGATAATTAATTTCTTTTTCTTTAGAAATTTGTTCAAACTTTTTGGCCTGCATTTTGAGATTTCTCCCATTGGTTGTGCTTGCCATAGAAAATTTGTTTTAAAAAAAAAACAGTTTGTTCTCCTGATGATTTCAAATTTTCTTGAAGTTTATTATTCTCAGGAGTTAGAAAATTTATTTTTGTTAACTCTTTTAAAATTTTATTTTCATATTTTATTAAGTCTATAAATGTTAATTTAAGGTCAGACTTGAAAGTATTAGAGGTAAAGTTGGAAGTTGGAGTTACCTCATTTACCTTTTCTAATTTAGCTTCTGTATCTGGGATTTGATGTGAGCCATATATGGCCATCATGCAGAAAGCTCTAGCTCTAAGTTCTTCTTCTTCTTCTTCTTCTTCTTCTTCACTTAGGTTTGTTGATGGTTCTGTATCATAAATACAGTTAGTTAAAGAAGTAGAAGAGGGTTCATTTACCATCCTAGAGAGGGAGTTCCAGATTCCTCTTGCAGAAGTGCAGTCTTCAACTCTTTGAAGAATGTCTTTTGACACTGATTGAGTTAAGATCTGCATAGCTTTTGCATCTGTTGAGTGGTCTGAAGATGGGGAAGGTTCTGTAGATGGGGAAGGTCCTTTATGTTTATCAGTCTGCCCATCATCAGCACCAACTTCGAATTTGTCTGGCTTCATTTTGCAAACACGGGCAGTGACGTCAGTTTCTCTGTTGGTAGTCTTCTTTGAAGAAGATATATCAGCACCAACATAAATAGACCCTTTCATTGCTCTCGAAGGAGACTTGAGACTCGTGGAACTAGGTAAAGCAGGTGTAGCTGCCTTTGATGATATGAGGGGAGGTCCTGTCAAAATTGATTTGTAAATTTCTTCATCTATAGCATTCATTTATAATTTAATTCTAACTTGCCATAATGAGATATTATCTAAATTAAATATGGGTGGATCTGGGAACAGAAAGGTTTCTTGTGCCATTTTGAAAACCCTAAGAACTAAAAGTGATCTTTGTGATTTCAGGTGTTAGCCTGTGTGAGAAATCAACTCCTCTGATACCAATTGAAAGTGGAGGTTTAGTTCTTATTTATCTTATTAAAAGATCTTGTTTAAGTTTTTCTTTAAATTAATGATATATGTATATATGTATGCCGAGTGAGGAATAAAATCAAGCACTAACAGTGCATAAGAAAAATCACAGCACATAAGTAATAAAAGCAAAGTAAAAACAAGCAAAGTCAGATGACACAAGATATATAGTAGTTCCCCTCAACTGGGTACATCTACTCTTCTACCCACTGGTAGGAATCCACTAGGAGGTTGTTGATAAGGTGCCCTCACACCAAGGTGTTTTTGGTAAGGTGTCCACACACCAGGTGAGCTGTTGATAAGGTGCTCTAACCAAGATGCAGGTTTTTGCTAAGGTGCCCTGTCACCGGGAGTTAACTTTTGAAGGGAGTTATAACCCTGTACAGGATATGGTAAGTAAAATAAAAACAGAAATTACACTACAAGAAAGTTGAGTATTAGCTACACTTATATTAGCCACGGAGCAAAAGTCGTGGCTAATACTAGTACATTAGCCACGCAAAAAAAATCGTGGCTAATAACTATGTTTTAGCCAGGAATAAATAAATCGTGGCTAATACTAAAGTATTAGCCACGAGAAATCATAAGTCGTGGCTAATACTACAAATAATAGCCACGACAGAAAATAATACGTGGCTAATAATAACTTCGACCACCAAATCCGTGGCCAATATTAACATTAACGATCAATATTTCTTTCGGAGCGTGCACTCGTTAACCTAATCCCGTCTTCCCCTCTACAGACCTTGTGCTCCATCCCGTCTTCCCCTCGATGCCTTGTGGAGTTGATCGACGAAACTCAGCATATTCGACTCCTGATGACACAGATCAAAGCCATCTTCCCCTCGACGCCCCGTGCTCCATCCCGTCTTCATCGCCTGCAACCACAAAATCCTCTCGCCTGCGCCGGTTGCAGATCGACAAAATTCCTCCAGATATGTCTATTTCCAAGTAGGTTTGTTGTCCTCCATTATTGTCTGACAACAGGAACTAACTCATCCATAGGTCCTCCAGTCGATATTCACGCCACTTCCAGTCGTTGCTCCTCCAGTCGGCATTCACGCCACTTTCGTCATTCCTCATCTAGCCGACATTCTCTCCTAATCCAGTCGCTGCTCCTACAGCCGATGTTCTCGCCTCTTCTATTCAGTGCTCCTCCAGCCGACATTATTGCTTCTTTTAGTCGCTGCTCCTCCATCTACACATATTCTCGCCTCTTCCAGTCGCTCTTCCAGCTAGCGTTCTCGCCCGACCTTCTCTTTTTTTGAGGTAATATTTTGATATACTCCTCTTACAGTAGTTTAGGGCATGGTACCAGCGATTCTCTCTAGATTGACCTCTATTCCAAATTTAATTTCTCTAGTTATAAGGGAATAGTTACAATTAATATTTATTAATAGCTGCTATTATGATATCATTCGAATCATTGCTACTATTTGATCTTATTCTCAGGTTTTAGTTCACATAAATGATTTGTGTATTGCTTCTATATTTAAATTCCTTTTAGATTACTTTCCGTTGGAATAATTTAATATTCATGAATAATTGTGTTCCGAATTTCTACAAAGATATATATGAAGAGCTTGGTAAATTTGGCAAACTTGAGAGCCTCTATGTATGCGATAACCTGGCTAATCATATGGTAATAGACAATTAAACATCTCCTTTTTCCATATATTTGCAAACATTATGTATTGAGTTCCATTTTTATTGGTTCATTTGCAGTTGGGTAATGTGTGTTTAGTCTAATTTTAATTCATGCTAGAAACTACTATTCTTTTATATTGATGTATCGTATGTTTGACATCTCTGAATTTTTCTAAATTTTTGAATTTGCAATTATTGGAAATTGCCCAAGTTGCATAGGAATATGTAAGCACACAAGGAAATGCAATTTTCCCCTCTTAATGTATTGATGGTTTTATATAATCTCTTTTCTTAATGAGATGCGTGCTTTTTTGTAATTTCTCGTCAGGTGCATGAATTCAAGTCGATTGACAAGTTTGAAATTTTCAACACCAACAACTTGTTTGCATTTTCTAGTTTTTTGCCTGAAATTGACATAAACCTATGCTTTTATCCTAAATGTTATACATTTTCAGGTGGTTAAACTTGAAAGCTGTCAAGAGGCTTGTGGAGGCATATGTACTCAAAATGTAAATCATTCCAAACCCCAAGGTAGAGCTTATCACATATTAACTTTATATTTGTGCCAGAAAAGAAAATGATAAAAATATCATAGCATGATATACCTATAGGAAGTGGATGGTGTTAATGTTCTTCAACTTGAAACTGCAGCTGGAGCGGCAATACTTGTAAGAATAGGATAAAATAAATTTTTTATACAGAATTTTTGCATTTTAGCACTTAAAAAGATCTCTATTTTACTTTCTTTGATGTAGCTTATCGCATATTAACTTTATATTTGTGCCAGAAAAGAAAACGATAAAAATATCATAGCATGATATACTTGCAGGAAGTGGATGGTGTTAAAGTTCTTCAACTTGAAACTGCAGCTGGAGGGGCAATGCTAGTAAGAATATGATAAAATAAATGTCTTTATACATAATTTCTGCATTTTAGCAGTTAAAAAGATCTCTATTTTACTTTCTTTGATGTAGCTTATCGCATATTACTTTATATTTGTGCGAGAAAAGAAAATGATAAAAATATCATAGCATGATATACTTGAAGGAAGTGGATGGTGTTAAAGTTCTTCAACTTGAAATTGCAGCTAGAGCGGCAATACTAGTAAGAATAGGATAAAATAAATATTTTATACAGAATTTCTGCATTTTAGCGGTTAAAAAGATCTCTATTTTACTTTCTTTGATGTAGTTCTTCGATCATGCAATTGGGGTCAATGTTCCCCGTTCTTGATTTCTTCCAGTGAAAGCAACATCTGATTTGTTGCTTGTCCAGGTCAACACAATGCTTGATGTGGAATTCTTTGGGTAAATTTATGTCATACAATTAGTGAATGATCTTGAGCAGATTCGCGCCTAAATCAAAATGGCTTGAATTTGTTAAACCCCTCGAATCTAGCCAAGTATGGGTTACTATTAGAAAGTTTTGTAATCAAGTGCAGGAAATCAAAGGTAGTTTTATCAAATTATTAAAGCACGTCTATCTTGACATATACTTGGTAAAAATGAATTCTTTGTACCAAATTCTTGCACATTTTATGAAGTATTTTTTTGTATTTTTGAGTTAGACCAAATCTTCCTAGACAATTGAGTAGCATACATCTTATGTTGATGCAACATTTTCTTCAATCAGATATCCATTGTGTATTTTGTATCATTGATTTTAAAACATCTTACATGAAATATTTAAATATATATTATATATATTCCTGCCTGGTCACATATTTCATAGCATCCCTGGAACAACTGCCTATGGAAGCCATAGAGTAGTGGTATGAGGCAATCCAACCATTGAAATCCATGGGGTTCTTTCACTTGCACTAAATATTTGGTTGCTAATTTTGTGTACAACCTTATAATCTTAATGAACGAGATATTGAGACTGATTTCATATAAACTCTCCTAATTCTTTTTCTACTTAATCTAATGCAGGTCAGGCTCTATATGACTCAGCTGTTAGCATTCACTTCCCAGATCTGCCAGCTTTTGCTTTGGAATATCTCCCAAATCATAATTCTTTGGTATTTGGAGATTTGTATGGGATCAGTGATGAAACATCTACAATCTTTAGGTCTACTTTCCCTTATGAAGGTTTTTTCTCCTCTTTAATCTCTCTATGTTTGCTCGTCATCGCCATTACAATCACTCTTTGTGCAAATTGCATAGAATTGATTTATTTAATTTTCGATTCCATCATTATATCACACAGTTGTTCTATTTTGGCAATCTAATGGATTGATACGTTGTTGAGGGTAAGCTGCTACATGTGTCACCAATTTGTACCCTTTCCAGACCCATTTCTTTCTACATTTTATGAGTTGAATACTTGCTAAAAATTAGATGTTGTCAATTAATCCTCTTCGGCTCGAGCTTTAATCGAGACTATATGGAAATAAAGTTCAAATTAATCATAGTACACATCATAGAGTTCTATTCTAGGATTCATGTTTCTTGGATTTTGCTGAATAGCAGAGATGGGGAAGGCAAAGAAAGGGCCCAAATTTGTTGTAGCGAAGACGCTTATTAGCTCCAAAATGCTTCGCCAATAGGTAATTATGTTCGCACCATTAGGAAATCTTCCTAATGTTATTAGTAGATGTCTTCCAATTGCATGTGTTGTTAACATCTCAAAATGACATCAAGATGTTATGCTTCAGTCTTACATTGTAATATGCGTAATGTGCTGCATAATAACATTCTTCTTAAGATTTTATTTAATTTTTGACTTACTCTCAATCTCAGGGAGGCTATGTGAGCTGCCACAATGGAGTGTGGCGAGTCCAAGACTCATTGGCCATTTCCAGGGCCATTGGAGATGCCAATACGAAGGAATGGATAATTTCTGAGCCTGAAACTAGAAACATTCAACTGGACCGAGATTGCGAGTTTCTTGTAATGTCTTCTGATGGCTTGTGGGACAAGGTTTGGCTCATAATTTCTAAAATTTTTTAAACTTGATACATAAGAAAAAGTCATTCAATTCATGCAATTTTCTAATTCCCTGGGGAGGCATGGATACATAAGACAAAGCCACCATATACACTGTATAATTTCTGGTCTTTATAAAGCCCCGTGTTATTTTGAAACTTTTTGTATGATATCTAATATCCATTTAGGGATTCATATTTATCTTTTTGATCATAAAATTTATAATGAAAGCTAAGTGGCGAGGAGGCGAATAATGCTAGGCGATGACTGCACGAGGATGAGATGGCCCTTGAAGAACAAACGGCCTCCCACAAGGAGTAGGTACACCATCACTCACCATCACTCCTTGTAATTTGTGGAACTGCTAGTTTGATTACCATTTATTCCAGCTTTAGTTTTGGATTTTGACTACAGAATTTTTCGTCTTTACTTGCATATTCTGTTTACAATTTAAACATGATGACTTTTTTTATTTAATGGTCGATTATGTTGACATAATTATGATGTTATATATGTATTTTGACATTGCTTTTTTTGATGGATCCTCGAATTTGTTATGCAGCATTGGCCAGACAATTGTAAAGACTAGTCCACTCATGGGTAGGTTATTTACGCATTTATCTACCGGTTTCATCTTATATTATATTGTCATCTTATTCTCTTTGAATATTAGTGGCATTATATGCACACCAACATGGCTATTTGAAGGGTTATTTAGTAATACCTCACCTATTAATTTTTTCACTTGATGAGGGTACTAACGCTAAAGAAGAGAAAAGAGCTTTTTATGCGGCAAGCAACAATGTCCAATAAAGCTTGTTAGGTTTTTTGACCATGATTTGGAGTAAAATGGTTTCGGAAACCATTCAACAATTTTCTACTAATTACTTGTGTTGTTTTTTGTTTATGTAGATATGTGAATTTCTATGCAGCTTCCATGAGATTTTGGGTCTCATTGAGGTATGCATTTTCAACGTTTGAATACTTGTGTTGGAATAAAGCTTGTTAGTCACTGACGGTAGGAAGGTGGTGTGTCATCATCTTGCTGCATTCATCTTGAAGGACAAAGTATTTACAACAACTCTCAAGTTCATTATTGTAATAATTATGCATGAAGGTTAATTGGCTATGTCCATTATGCATGAAGGTTAATTGACTCTGTCCATTATGCATGAAGTTCAATATCTTGGCCTGTAAATGAATTGAGAAATCTTTTATTATTATTTTTTTGGTGGCCGGGGATTTATAGTTGTTGTGAAAATATAATATTTTGAGCTGCTTATATAACATAATAGCATATAGCTAAATATGATGTTTTAATATATTTTATGAGCTGTAACATCAGTAATCCAAATAAAATATACACTATTATAAAAATAAAACTTATAAGGTTTGTGTTTTCATTTCATTGAATTGAACGTGAACGCGCTTCTTCTCCAAACGCTTGTTCCGGTAGCGTTATAAGAGGAGCATACTATCCGGCTATCCTTGCATGACATTTTATTAGTCAAAAACATCTTTTTTATCCTTGCATGCCATTGTTGCTGCGGATGTCGTTGTTGTGGATGCTGACTGTATATCTTCCTTTCCTAAATAGTTTTGCATTTTTCTGTTATAGCTGACTTTGCTGAAGCAGTTCCTTGTTGCCTTTCTTTTGTAGTAACAGTGACGCCAGAGCACGGTGAGAAGAATGTCTTGCAGGATATGTGAACCATCTCAGATATAATTCACTATCTCGAAAAGAACAACAAATATTATAGAGAGAAAGTCTCCCTATTGTCTGCAAATGTATCACTATTGAAGTCATGAGCTCCAGTTCTGTCCACGGCTCCTCCTGCTCAGCCAAGTCTCAAGAGGAGGCTCCGCACTGTGCGTGAATAGAGAGAGATAGGCTGATATAGTATATGATGGTGATTTTGAAGTTCAGTGTACATAATTCTTTTCTTTTGTTGAATCATTGTCCTTCTCGCTAATGTGAATTCTCTTTTGCCAAGATCAAGGAAGAAGGAAGTAATGCAGCTTTTACAGAATTCTTTTCTTTTTAAACGCGTGGAAAACAATTTTAACTTTTAGAACACAATTTTAACTTTTAGAACGGCTGTTTTTCTCTCCAAAACTGCTGTTACACCAATCTATAAGTCTGGATTCCAGTTTCAGCACTTCAGGATAGCAGTTTTGCTGTCCAAAACTCCTGTCCAGCATTTTTAAACATGAGAACAACAGGTTTAAGGACCAAAACTGCTATTTTCATGTTTAAAACTGCTGTTCCAGCAGTCTACAAGTGTTGAATTGCTGTCCAACACTTCCACATAGCAGTTTTTCTGTCCAAAATTGTTTGTTCTTTGGAAAGGGATTGATAGTGACGATTCATAATTTATGATGGCCATCAATTGCCATCTATATATGTGGTTCTTCTTTCATAATTTATTATTCATATTGGTTGATGTGGGGAGAAGAAATTAAGATTTTTTGCTCTAATTTTTTTTAAAAAATACATAATTTATTATTTGCCACGGTTTAAAACCGTGGCAAATAGTTTTTAAAAAAAATTGAATTTACTTTTAGCCAGGGTTTAGAACCGTTCAAATTATTTGCCACGGTAAAAAAACTGTGGCAAATAGTGCATTTCACCGGTATTAAAAAGGTTTTTGCCCGGGTTTAAAACCGTGGCTAAAAGTCCAAGTATTAGCCACGGTATTATTTTTCGTGGCTAATACTTTTTACCACGGCCGATCCGTGGCTAAAAACCTTTAGCCACGCGACCTTTAGCCACGAATTTTTCCCGTGGCTAGACCGTGGCAAAAACTCTTTAGCCACGGTTTTGGACTTTTTGCCAGGGCAATTTGCCCTGGCCAAAAGTCTATTTTCTAGTTGTGTTATATTGTTCTTCTCTGTATAAGAAGACTCTTGAAGATCCAAATGTGGTGATGAATAGATCTGATGTTGAAGTGCTCCCCCTGTCTGATATGGTTTGATGACAGTTCTGGAGGCCTCTTCTTTTAACCACTTCTTCCTTCTTTTGCAGTGATGATCCTGAGCAAGTAGTTGTGATTTGTGTCTCAGGATATTTTTAATATGCAGGAAGATGTTAGCAAATGAAGAACAATTGATTTTCACTTTTATTTCTGTCGTGTGTTCCTTCTATTGCTTTCTCTATATCTGTCCTTTTATAATCTGAGAACCTTTACACTTAATTTGAATTCTTCTCTTGGGAAGAAGGATAGAGCTGGGGTCTCCATCAATGCTTTGACTCCTCGATAAGATAACCTGTCGTTTCTTTTTATTAAAGCTAGTTTGCAACGGCTAATAGTATTGATTGATATGCAACGGCTAAGAGTAATAGTCAAAAGACAGTGAAAATGATATTAAAATAATTCAGAAAGAAATTCTTCGATCCTAGCTTTGACATTTGTCGGGCTGAGCTCTCCGTCTGATGTACTGAGCGATTGTCTCTATCTTGGAATTCGTAGACCGCTGAAATGGCTGGATTGAGTTTGTCGAGCGCCGTTCAGAGAATGCCTGGCCGCTGAGATTATTCTAACTGAATTCGTCGAGCGTAGTTCACCATTTGTCGAGCGTTGTTCTGATGAAGATTTGTCGAGCGCTGTCTGGCTATTTATCGAGCGCTTTTCTACATTCGTCGAACGCAGAGAGCTTATATAATTTGCTTAAGTATATTCTCCGATTCGATCGCATCATATTTAATTTATGTTTTCTTAGATTTCTTAATTGATCTAAGTTATTAGATGACTTTTTGACAAGAGGATGGATCCTAACTCAAATCAAAAGCTAAGGTTCCAACATACTCCTCCAGTGTTGTATTTCAAACACTGATGGTATGATGATGGCACACACTGGTACGCTCTGATAAGGGGACGCCCGAAAATGGCGTTGTAACTGCTCGGCGCATCCACGATGACGAACCGGCAGTTTTTGGACGTGCCTCCCAAGGTGACGAGGAGATCATCTCCTCCCTCCACCTCCTTCCTTTCTCCTGAGAACTCAAAGAGCGGCACATCTGACACCAACACCCGCTTCGCCTCGACCTTCATCTTGTCGAAGGCCTTTTTGAACACCACGTTCACCGAGCTCCCATTGTCGACCAGGATTCGGGTGACCGTGAAGTTTTCGATTGCGGCCTTGATGATGAGTGCGTCGTAGAAGGGATCCTCGTGGGACGGCATGTCTAGGGCCGAGAAGGTGATCTTCTCGCCAGGGGGTGGGGATCGGGAGGTCGAAGCGATGCTCCGACGGTAGATGGTATGGAGGCTCCCTTTCCGGGTGGCCTCGATGCCTGCTCCTCCGTGGATCACACAGATCCTCCCAAGTCCCCTAGGTTCGTCCTTTCCTCGCACTGATCCTCCTCCTCCTTCTTCTTCCCTTCTCCTCTTCCACTTGGACCCTCCAAGCAAATCTGCTTTCCCCCTGCCGGGGCTCCTCCTCCTCTCATTTCGAGGAACTCTGGGCAGGCCGCGGTCGCGTGACCTTCCTGCTGGTGGAAGTCACAATACAGCAGTGCCAACACGCCCGCTCCATTTCCCAAGCGGTTCCTCTTCTTCCATCCCTTCTTCCTTCCGATCGCCATGGCCTGCAGGGGTTGGGATTACAGCGGCCTGGCGTCGTGCTGCCAGTCCGCCGGGTTATACCGTCACTGCTTCCCTTGGTAATTTCCTCCTCCCTGGAAGTGGCTTCTTCCTTGGCCCTGAGAGGGTCCCCCAGGCGGCCTCCAGGATGGTCGGGCGGCTAGCGGTTGAGACCTCCAACCTTGCTCCGACCCAGCGGGGGGTCCCTGGCTCTTCACTTCCTCCCTTCTTCTCCCTCCATGCTCCCTCCTGTCCTCCTTCCTCTCTCCTTCCGAACTCTTGGCCAACCTTGCCATGAACTCCTGATTGGTGGCTTCACAGTCAATCTCTCGGGCGGCGTACTCCATCAGCTCTTCGAAAGACACTGGCGGGGGGGGGGGGGGGGGTCCCGAGTTAGGCTCATTCTGAATAGTCCTTACTGCAACTCGAGGGTGAAAGCCAACTGCAGGGTGTGCCCGGGCACCTCGACAACTTGGAGGACTTCCTCCTGGAACCTGTCCACATAACTTCCCAACGTCTCCCCCGGCCTCTGCCGGATCAGGAACAGCGCTTCCGCCCCTTTTCTTCTCTTCTTCGAGGTGGAGAACCTTAGTAGGAAGATCCGACGCAGGTCCTCGAAGCTGTAGATGGTTCCTCCCGGCAGTTGGTGGAACTAGTCCCTTGCCTTTCCCCTGAACGTGACGGTGAAGAGCCTGCATTTGAAGGCATCTGACATCTGCCTGATCGAGGTCATGTCCTCGAACCACTGGAGGTGTTGAATGGGGTCATCCTTTCCCGCGTAGTATGACATGTCGGTCTCGCTGAACCCATCGGGAACCGGAGCCGAGATGATCAGTTCACAGAAAGGGCTTCCCCCTCCTCCTTGGCGAGTCGAAGGCGTTCTCTCCACCTCCCCACTGGGGTAGCCGGTCCCAGAAGAGCTGTTAAAGAGCACTCTCGCTTGGAGACCCGAACCTTCCCACGTAACCAGATCCTTCCCCTATCGATGTGCTTGCTCCGCCTCCATCGGAGGGGGCGAGGCGAGCATGGGTGCAGGTGGTGTTGAACACCCACCCTGAGGGGGGCACGCGACTCAGAAGAGTTCCAGGATTGACTTCCTAAACTCATCGAAGTCACTCTTCTTTACGTACTCGCTGGTAGGGGGCGAGTTCCCTAGCTCATCGCTTCCAGCCATGAGGCTTACTCAGGGCTTTCCAAACCAGCTGCTTCCACGCTCACCGCACCAGAATGTTGAAACCAGAGAACTGGTCTCGACGTTCGAAAGAAAGATGCAGCTAACCCTTACTGGTCCTGAGCTCGTCCCTTCACTAGTCACTAAGAACCGCAAAACTTCACCCTTGGAAAATTTCTAAGTCCACAAACTGACCCCGTAAGCTGCAGCATGGAGGTCCCACCGCATACCCAGAAGTTCTCAAGGAACTTCCCCTCCCAAGCCAATGCTGAGCCTGGGCACCTTGGAGGGCACTAAGGATCACCTCAACGTCCACCTTCAATGACAGGGGGAGGGGAGGGGTAGTGCTTGCTCATAACACACACGCGAGGGAGGGGGGTAACAACATCTCTTCCCAAGGTGCCCATGGGGGTCTATTTATAGACTTCCCAAAAATTGGGCTGCGGATAGCCAAATATCCGCTATCCGCAGACCAACAACCAACCTGAAGGACCAAAAAATATGGGGAGGCTAGTGGAGCTCGAGATGTCCACTCCCCCCTTGCCGGGGGTCAGGTGAGTGGACCGAGGTCCACCACCCGAATTGGGCGAGTGGATCTCATGGTCCACTCAACCAACCGGGCGAGTGGACCATAGGTCCACTCGCCCAGTTGCCCGGGGCGAGTGGACCAATGGTCCACTCGCCTAGGTGCCCGGGGAGAGTGGACCTATGGTCCACTCGCCCATATGCCTGGGGCGAGTGGGCCGTAGGTCCACTCGCTCACACGCCCGGGGCGAGTGGGCGAGTGGACCTATGGTCCACTCGCACTTCCCTCGGGCGAGTAGACGTTAGGTCCACTCGCCCGGAGCCGAAGATGGACCTAGAGTCCGCTCGCCCCAGTAGGAAGTATGTTCCCCCCGGGTCTTCTCTTTCTCGGTCCTTAACGATCTCTGGTTGTTGGATTTGCTGCGTTGTGATCACCTTTCCCGTCACGACCTCGTCTGTGTCGGGTCACACCAACTCGGAAAATATGAGGGTTGTACAGTTTTGACATACAAAAAGTGCTAAGACTTGCGGAGTTCTATCCTGATGAATTTTAAGTTTTGTGTTGTTTAATTTTGATTTTCAACTCGACAAATTCATTGTCGATATAAGAAATGATGAGAGGTTTTTTGATTTGTAGGATCTTTGTCATCTCTCTACGGAGCTTGTTGAAATATGGAAGCATGTTGCTTATCAACAAATCTACAAACTTTTGATTTTAGCATTGATTTTTCCTATGGCTAGTGCAAGCGTTGAAAAAATTTTATTAGCTATGAATTATGCAAAGAATAGATTGCGAAATTGTAAGAGTGGTCAAATGTTGAATTATTGTTTAGCTATTTTTATTGATATAAGTCTTTTTTTTTTGAAAATTTGTGATAATAACGTGAAAGATCATTTTCTAAAAATGAAGACTCATCGTGGTCAATTTTGAAAGTGCACAGTGTGCCTCTGAGTATTCTCTAGAGGAGGGTGAATAGAGTTTAAAAACCTTTAATCCTAAGTATGCACACATAATAAACAACACTAACAACTATGCATTCAGCAATACCAACTCAGATTAAAATAATCACAGCAACCAGAAAACAGTAATAAGAAAGGGACAACACAGAAAAACAATACAGAAGACACATAAATTTTATAGTGGCTCCCCCAAATGTGGGTACTCTACTCTTCTACCACCTTGTTGGGATTGCACTAATAGTGCCTGAGTCTTTTATTAAGGAGACTCTCAGAACCAACCCTGAGTCTTTGGATAAGGAGACTCTTAGAATCACTGAGTCTTTTGCTAAGGAGACTCTTAGAACCACCGAGTCTTTTGGTAAGGAGACTCTTAGAACCACTGAGTCTTTTGTGAAGGAGACTCTTAGAACCGCTGAATCCTTTGAAGAGAGATTCTTAAAACTCTTTTACAGTTGCAGAATAAGAACAATAGAAGAAGAAGAAGAAGAAGAGAATATAATTATTTAGTTAGAATCCTTCAGCAGCTATCACACAGGATGCTGTCAATATTTTTCAAGATATGTATATGATTAACTCTTGCTTGAGATAGAGTTGAATGCAAGAGCTATTTTGCTTGTGATCCTGATAATCTCTGTACAGTTGATAGCTTTCTGCTGTAAGAGAGAAGAAGAAGCAGTAGTTGTGCTGTATTTCCTGTACAGAGATTTTCTCTTCTTTTTTGTGTAAGAACTTGAGGAAGAAGGAGAATTAGAATCGAGTTCCTTAGTTGTGTTTGTCTTCCTTCCTCTGTATTATTATTCCTTGTCGAATAAGGCCGTTTATTTGTTTCCTCTTCTGTTCTGTCCATAGAAGGAATATCCATTAGAAAATATGTATTTCTTTTCTATTTCTATTTCCCGACCCGTCAATCTGATTTGAATATCTTCCAAGAATGTCTTTGTTGACTATCTGGAGTACTTCATTCCATTCTTGGCAATAAACGAACCGTTAAACTTTGAATTATATCCTTGGATACCTTCTGAAAAGGATTAGAAAAGTACAGGAGAAAACATCTCATTTCTGTCTGTATTCGACGTAGCGTCGAATTCATTTTCCTTCTAATCGACGCACCTCTGAGTTCTAATAGAAGCTGCTTCGAATTCCTCTTCAGCTTTGAACTGAACTCAGATATCGACGTTGCGTTGAATCCTTATCGACGTATTTGTCGAGTTGAAGGCTTGGACTTTGAACTTCATCTTCTGCGTCGACTTCAAGTCAAAGTTGCGTCGATTTCTAATATTGCATCGACTGACTCTGTCTTCTACATTGTGTACATCTCGATGTTACGTCGACTTGGACTTCAGTCTGAGTTACTTCTACTTGTATTCGAAGTTGCTTCGACTTTCAGTGTAAGTTGCGTCGACTTCTATTCGACGCAAGTTTAACTCAACTGAAATTTGTACTTATTTTGGACTGGTCTTTGAGACCCACATTAGAGTGTGACATTCTAAGACATATAATGACAAAATTACTCTTACTATACAACATGGGTACTAATCCTAGGGTGTAAAATACCTATAGTTAATTTGTTAAGTTAAATCAAAAGGAGTTTTTCCCAACAAAGTTAATTTTTTCTTTCCGTATATGTTGTATTTTTCAATTTAGACAATTGAATGAAATTTGCAAAACTTTATCATGTCATCAATATACTATTTTATGTATTATATTATATTTAGAAACTTTTTTGCACTCACATTTATAATTTTTTAAATCCACCACAGCGCGTGACAGGAGGAGACGCGGAGTAGGAGTGCAAGCATTTGTTTTTTAATGTGATTGATATTAGCACACCATAATTGGATATACGCAATCCTTTGATATACGCAGCCCCTAAACCAATATTTGTACACCTATTTGATATTTGCAGCCCAAAACAAACAATAAATCTTCTCATTTAAATTTCTAAAATTTTGCACAGCATGAAAATGCAGAAAAAAATATTCATGCAATTAGGACAAAGTGTCCTAGAACCTGAAGCAATGACAAATCTTCTCCAACTTTAAGCTTGCAGAAAAATAGTGATTCATGGCCTACCAATACACATGATGGCTTAGCCTATTCTGTGTTTTCTTTTGATTTTCTTGATCTGTGAAAAGATATATATAGGCTTTGGATGATCTATACTCTTAGGGTCCGTTCGGCGCGCATGTAATGGATTTCTGGAATTGGCTTTGGCCAGAAAACTAATATCTGCAGGAATTGGTTTTGTGCAGAAAACCAATTCTGATGTTCAGTCGCATGAACGAATTCAGTGAACAGAATTGGAATGATGTCTGTAAGCTGTTCGGCTGTACGATGGAATTGGTTTTCTGGAATTGAAATTTTTAAAATTGATATTTTTTAAAATTGAAGTAGTAAATTAAAATACCAATAATAATTGAAGTTCAAAATTATAAAATAGTTCTACTGCATAACCATAGTCCATAAATAAAAATACAGAAATAGCATAAAGTCAACAATCTAGAGATCAAACTGCATCCGCAGCCATGTGCCCTTCAAGTCTTCAGGTATCCTCATGAATATGTCATGTTTAACACTATCTTGACACAGTATATCCATCGCCTTGAGTAAATCACGATGGTTTAAATCAGTCATCTGAGTCAGTGCGACATATATGTCATCGACATTGCTAGCAGACTTAATCCCCAATGCTTGTATAAAATCATAACAATTAAATGGAATAAACAAGCACATGATACAATTTTATAAACAAGCACATGGATACAATGGCAGATGGCAGATCTACCAAATGGAATGCTATTTTATAAAGAAATCAGTTGAGAAAGTAATACAATCTACCAAATGGAATGCTATTATATATATATAACTTCTAACAAGGTTGTATTAAATCCTCTTTGAGAAAGTAATACAATCTACCAAATGATAAGATCTGGAAAAATGGAGAAAATCTGAAATCTAGCAATGACAAGATCTGAAACAAAATCGGAGACAAAAACCTTCTAATCTGAAATCGCAGATGGCAAGATTAAAAATCTAAAATCTAGCAGATGGCAAGATTAATCAAGCAACCGCGGACGGTCATCAATGAAGAGCCGGACAATACAACAAAATTGGTATACGGTGACATTTTTTTATGTCATCAGTGATGATTTTTAAGCGTCGCGATAGTTTTCGTGACGTTTATAAAAACGTCACAAAATCATCGTGATTGCGCGTGTCGCCGTAGCTCTCTGCGACGCTTTCACAGAAAAGCATCACGATTGATGATTATTTTATCGTGACGCTTTTACAGAAAAGCGTCACGATTGATGATTGTTTTATCGTGACGCTTTTACAGAAAAGCATCACGATTGATGATTGTTTTATCGTGACACTTTTTAAGAAAGACGTCAAGATAGATAATTGATCTATTGTGACACTTATTAAAAAACGTCACGATAGATAATTGATCTATCGCAACACTTTCTAAGAAAACGTCGAGAAAAATATTAACTCTACCACTATATTTTTTGTAAAATATCACCGTAGTTAGAACTCTACAATAACATTTTTTGAAAAAAATGTCACAACTTTTTTGCATTTTAAGCTCGCACACCAACCCACTTGAACATTCAAAATCAAGTAGAAATGGAACATGATCAAAATTATATTCACTCGAAACAACAAACTATATACATAATATTAAGACTTTCATTTCATATCACATTAATAGATAACAATTTAACAAAATAAACATTTCATTTAGATAATGGTGCACACTACATCACTAAATAAAACAAACCATCATTTGTCATCATATTGCAGGATGTTCTTTCCAACTTTCTTCTAATATATCAAATTCTACAAAAATACATTGAAATAACTAGACATCACAAACTACAAAAGAAGATACATATAAATCAACTTAAACATCAAAATGATCTTCATGGTCCATTGTCATCATATCACAGCTCCTCTTTTATCTCACCAACATTGAGATCTTTCTGCACAAAATAAACAAATATATAAATATAATACATCAAGATCAGTATATAATTAATAAGTTATAGACATTTTGTTTTTATGTTAGAAGTAGATAAGAGCGTCTAGACATATAACAAAACAATAAATAAGTGACAACACGGGCATGTCAAGACACCGATTTATTGGTTCATGGTAGAAGGGTGATGTGAGGGAGTATGTAGTAGTGTCTGAGAAATCATATTTCCTGTGTAACCATTTCGATGGAATAAAACACCAAAAATTTACTGATAACATAACCATCCTACAAAAAAACATTCACAAATGAATTATTGAATACCTTGGAGTCTTCCTATTTAGTGAATTTTTCAACTCGTTGGGCAAATGACAGATCCATTAGCTGAATTATACCTTACACCATTGTCTGTGAAGTATCAGAGAACAAAAAAATCAGTGAGGATCTTCCACACTAAAATTCAACAATATATGTAAGCCAACATAAAATTCAACCATATCACACACGTGGATTGATGTAGGTAAATTCATTTTTCTGCAAACATGTAGATAAAATCATACCAAGTGTGACATCGATTGTGTTCAGGAAATACCAGAAGAATCTGGCCAAGTGAGGCTTGATATAAAAATCCAGGATTCATAGATCACATTCGTGGTGCAAAGATTCAGTATTATGAATAAAGCATACTAATTCAATTAGCAAAAAGGAATCCATATCAGAAATAGAGCAAGATTATCTAATCTATACAACAAATGCTTTCCATTCCAAATGAAAAGTCTTTTCGCCTAACTAAATGAGAATTAAATTAACACATAATCATTTTATAAATAAGCATGGTTTAAATAAGAAAGTAATCAAAACTGATTTTTTTTCAATTGGGTCAAAGGAGATTATGCATCAAAAGCACCTAGCATCTATTAGATCATGGTACATGCAACAATCATTATATACATTATTTCTAAAACATAACTTGATGAATGGCATTCCAGATAAAATGAGAAAAGTTAAGTAATTTGAAATTCCCAGAAATCTCGATAAATCTGTGCAAAAATTTCGAGAAATCTGGGCAGAAATAAGTCCAAAAATCTGCACAGATTTCTCGAGATTTCTGAATCTGCCCAGATTTCTCGAAATCTGGGCAGTACTTCTGCCCAGATTTCTCGAGAAATCAGGGCGTACTTCTGCCCAGAATTTGGGAGAAATCTGGGCAGAAATCTGCCCAGATTTTTGGAGAAATCTGGGCGTACTTCTGCCCAGATTTCTTGAGAAATCTGGGCAGTACTTCTGCCCAGATTTCTTGAGAAATCTGGGCAGAAGTACTGCCCAGATTTCGAGAAATCTGGGCAGAAGTACTGCCCAGATTTCGAGAAATCTGGGCAGATTCAGAAATCTCGAGAAATCTGTGCAGATTTTTGGACTTATTTCTGCCCAGATTTCTCGAAAATTTTGCACAGATTTATCGAGATTTCTGGGAATTTCAAATTACTTAACTTTTCTCATTTTATCTGGAATGCCATTCATCAAGTTATGTTTTAGAAATAATGTATATAATGATTGTTGCATGTACCATGATCTAATAGATGCTAGGTGCTTTTGATGCATAATCTCCTTTGACCCAATTGAAAAAAAATCAGTTTTGATTACTTTCTTATTTAAACCATGCTTATTTATAAAATGATTATGTGTTAATTTAATTCTCATTTAGTTAGGCGAAAAGACTTTTCATTTGGAATGGAAAGCATTTGTTGTATAGATTAGATAATCTTGCTCTATTTCTGATATGGATTCCTTTTTGCTAATTGAATTAGTATGCTTTATTCATAATACTGAATCTTTGCACCACGAATGTGATCTATGAATCCTGGATTTTTATATCAAGCCTCACTTGGCCAGATTCTTCTGGTATTTCCTGAACACAATCGATGTCACACTTGGTATGATTTTATCTACATGTTTTGCAGAAAAATGAATTTACCTACATCAATCCACGTGTGTGAGAAATCTTGGGAGAAATCTGCCCAGATTTCTCGAGAAATCTGGGCAGAGTTCTGCCAAGAAATGTCGAGAAATCTGGGCAGATTTCTGCCCAGAAATGTCGAGATAACTGGGCAGAACTTCTGCCCAGTTTTCTCACCTTAACCATTGTGGATTTGGTAAGAACCAATCCTTGGCTCAACCTGATAAGCTTCATGGACTCTGGGTTATGAAGCAATTTGCTCATAATATCATGTCACTAACTCAATTAAATGATTATACAAAGTGAACACTATCACTATAACTTGCACTTATATTATATATAAAAGCATAAAACTGTGAAATGCCCAAGCCCCTAATATACAAGGTGAAGCAAAAATCGGCAAGAAAAAACCTTGAGGCTCCAAATCCCCAACCAAAAATTATAACAAAAAAGAGCCAGGGAAAGGGGCTCCTTCGTCATACTGAATTAATTAATTGGGAAAACATAATAATAATCTCTATTAGTAGAAATACTCTATATAACAACCATGAAGTTTGTAAGTCTTGCTACAAAAAATCTCAAAATGAAAGAAATAATGTACTTCAAACTAACTAAAATACTATTAGAATGACATCAGTTCTAGGAGCGTCAACATCGAAAGACAAAGCTCGGGCAACCAAGACCACAAAATAAAGAAAGTTTAGGATAGGAGAGCGAAGGGGCTCTGCTTTTGGTGTGATGAGAAATACATTCGTGGTCATAAATGTGGACATCAAACTCAGCTTTACGTTCTGGAAATTAAAATGGAGACCAGTGATAAAGATGATTCCTTTTTTGAAGATGCTTTTTCATAACCCTTAGAGCACTGGAAATAAATGCCCAGATTTCATAACCATGGGAAACAAAATTCAACTCAGTAAAACCTTGAAATCAATGCCCAGATTCAAGCCCCATCCAAGAAAGCAAAGGCCCAATACAAAACATCAAATGTTGCTGAAATGAAATAGAATATAAAAGCATAAAACTCAAGCCTATTTAGGTACTTACATAACTGAAATCAGAAGTCACTCAAAAAACATGACATAAATGGCAAAACTCAAATCAATTCAATGAAATTATATAGATGAAATTAAGAACTAGAAAACTAGTTATATCCTTCATCAATTTCCAAAAGCAGTGATTTTAAGTTGCACCCTCCAGAAAAGACAAACAAGGATCAAAGAAGTGAAACCGCTACCTATGATATTTATGCAGATATTCAGAAATCCAAAAGCAGTTGTGGAAGTATCCTCTCCAAATGAGTAGGTTCAATTCTATTGTTTCCCTCAGCTTCGACGATAATAGCAGCTCGTTGGACAGCTTCTGTGAAGGAAAGAAAAATAGTATGCAGTGATTTTAATACACGGGCAGAAGTTGATGCAAATATAATTGAATAAGTATCAAGGAGAGTTTCATTTAAGGAAATTTCAATCTCACCAGTGACAAAGATCTGAAGAATCTTACAAAATAATATATAGATGTTAGATGCTTGATATCCAACACAAAATACACACAAAAAAAAGAATAAAGAAATATCAAAAGTTAAGAAACAATTTTAACTTCTCAAACATATGTAATATATAAACAATTAGCCATTATCAATTTATCATGCATGCATCATATAGATTAGATTTGAACAAGTTATATCAATTTGTCATGCACGCAACCTTGCTAAATCTATTTAGTTTTTTACCACTTTGTTTATTCCAAATTAATTAAATCATGCAGATCCCTTATTAGAAGCTAATTCTTGAAGCATAAAGTTAACTCGATGCTTTTTACTACTCGTGGCTTGCGATTCATGTGCATCTCTGTTCGTGTATTCCTGAATTGATCTTATTTATGGAAAAAACTTCTCCAAAACAAATTTAACTCACATGATCTCCCTTGCAATCTCAAAATCTTATAATATTATAAAAATTGGAAGAATAAACAAATGTAATAGATCACATAAGTGCAACCTCAAATTAATAGTTGAACAATAGTGGATGTTAGCTTCTTAATTGGCCTAAACATTTCACAAAATACAAAATTAGTGTTGAAGCCTGGAAAATCCCGACTCCAAAATTCGGATCAATGCAGCCCGAGGTTATTGATCCTGCGGTCCAACTCCATGGCTCAGATAGCTAAAATAGGAGAGAGAAAATGACTATAAGCACACCCCAGGTGCTCCAGCAGGGAGGTCCCACCATGTACCCGGAAGTTTGGGAGAAACTTCCCCTCCGCAACCAAAAGCTGGGAGAGGTACTAGACGGGCATGGATTTGGCGAGTATCCAACTTGGGGGGACCTCGACCACTTCCAAAAGTGTCATTTCTAGTACCCCCTGGGGGGCTATTTATAGAGAAATCCTGGGGGGGGGGGGTGTCCAGGCGAGGATACTGCCTCTGCTCGCGAGTTACAAGGGCTACTCGCCCATAATCGCGAGATACTCGCCCATACTCGCGAGATACTCGCCCATACTCGCGAGATACTCGCCCAAGCTCGTCGCTTGCTCGCCATACTCGCCCCTTGCTCGCTATACTCGCCCCTTGCTTACCTCTTGCTCGCCATACTCGCCCCTTGCTCCTGCTGGCTGAGTTGCCTTGTGCCTTGGACTGCCGGCTTCTGTGCTGAACTTTAGACCTTGACTTCAGCCTACGTGGCTTTGAATGGGCCTACCCTCGGAGAATGAGGGTTGTACACAATCCCCGTTCTTTGCGAGTAACGTAGTTGCTCGGAAAGAATCATCCAACCCTTATTCGATGAGTTGTCTTTCTGGCGAGTATTTGGTCTATAGTCGGCATCTCGCTTCTGTCGTCCTGGCTCTATACATAGAGGGGGAGGGTTCTCTGATGGCAAGGCTTTTTTGATCTCGCTTCAAGATGTCACGTAGTATTGCCGAGGAAGCTGCTGCTGACAAGGCCGACCTCCTGGGCTTGCTGCCGCCTATTCGGACGCCTGCTCGCGCAGTCGCCGAGCTTGAGGACTTCCTCGCCTCCAGAAAAGGTCGACACCTCACAGGAGCCGAGCTCAACTGGGGGAGGAGAAAAGGTCGACACCTCACAGGAGCCGAGCTCAACTGGAAGTGGAAGAGAGGTCGTCACTTCACAGGAGCCGAGCTCAACTGGAAGCGGATAGAAAGTTGACACCTTCTAGGAGCTGAGCTGATGGCGACGATGGCCCTCAACATGAAGATGGTGACGACGGCAGTTTTCCATCCAAGGATTCACGCCATCGCCGCTACAACCTTCGCCCGCGCCGCCGGCTTGAAAACTAATAGTTATAATAATTTGATTATAATTATTAGTTTATTTTTATCATGTATTAATGATTGGGACTTTAGTATTTATAGTTTCATGCATGAACATTTAGATTTGACATTTTGATTTGGCCTGCATTTAGCCAAATCTATTTGGTTTTTTAATTTTGGGCTGCAAATAGCCCTCCTTGTTGTAAGGCCCTATATAAGGCTATATGTTGTTGGAGAATGCAGATTTTGATGAATGAAAAGTAAAAACCAAATCCCCTCCTAATTTTCTCCCTCTCTCTTGTGTGGCCGCCCCTCACGCTCCCCCCTCTTTCTCTCGGTCGGCAAGGAGGCCGACCCTCCCTCTCCCTCTCTTTCTCTCGATCAGCAAGGAGGCCGACCCTCCCTCTCCCTCTCTTTCTCTCGATCGGCAAGGAGGCCGAACCCTCCCTCTCTCGCTCTTTCTCTCGATCGGCCAAGGTGAGGCCGAACCCTCCCTCTCCCTCTCTTTCTCTCGATCGGCCAAGGAGGCCACCCCTTCCAGTGCCACTCTTTCTCTCGACCAGCCAAGGGAAAACCGCCCCTCCCTTCCCCTCTCCTGCTCCGGCTCGGTCAAGGAGGCCGCCCCCTCATTTGACCTAGTTCGGCTAAAAGAGTCCGCCCCTCACTAAGCCTTTCCAAGTTTCGGCCATCCCCTTCTCCCTCTCGGAAAGCAGCCCCCACTTCAAGGAAGACTCCTCCTCGGCTTGGATAACTCCTCCGAAGGTGCTAGTGTTGCTTGACGTGAACCGGCAACGGTGTGACGGCGAAAACGGTGTTCAAATCTCTCGCCAACGACGCATCTCCGGCGGAATCGTAGAACGACGATCGGGCCTGAGTTGCTTGAGGCCAATCCAATCTCAAGCGGGTAACGAACTATCCACAAAGTGCTTCTCTTTTCTTAGATTATTGTGTGGTGGAATTTGTGGCATGATCTTCGTATCACCGTTGAATTTTTCGTTGGTATTTTTCCATTACGAGTCTTGCATTGCATCCTTTTCTTTTATCTTTCGAAGGGGCGTGGCGACCCCGCTTTTTGTTGGGAGAGATCAACCATTTTCCGAAATCGTAATTTTTCGGTGGATCTCTTTGGTACGACGCATAGCTTGTTCGGACCGGGTGGGTCCTTTTGCTTGATCAAACATTGGCTCATCGCCCTTGGGAGATCTCAAGAGGTTTGGCAACCTTCGTGTGGCAAGTGTTTCTCTTTGCCTAGTCCGGTGCACTTGCACTGTGCGGCTTGCATTCGCATCATTCTTCTTTAGTCTCGCGCGGTTAACTAGTTATGTTACGAACGGGCGTTGTGAACGTAGTGGCCTACATCAATTTGGTATCAAAGCGAGGTTAGTGCCGGTTTCCTAATTGGCACAATCCTCATTGTTTTTCCTGTAGGACACTTGCACCCACATTTTTTTCCAAAAAAAAAAATGAAATAAAAAAAATTGATTTTCTGTGGTGTGCGAATAGCGGACTGAAATCTGAAATTTTTGTCGAAAATCAATAAAAAATTTTCTGGACAATCCTCACTCTATTGTCAGCATTAAAATAAAAAAAATATTTTGATTTATCCTAGTTATTAGGCGGGAATAAAATTACATTTCTATAAAATTTTAGTCAGATTTGCCTTCCCCTAGCCTATGAGCACAACTTTAGGAATGGGGCTGTCCCCGCACTACTCCCATATGGGTTTGGACCCGATGGAGTTCACTAAATTCCGTCATAGGACTAGAGACCCATTCCATGAACCTACAATGCCAAGGTTTAGCCGTGAACCGACACATCAATTTCGTTTAAACTTTAAGCAAGGTGAGAAGTGGTGCAGGTTGGTCGTTGATAGCGCCTGTCATACCAACGCTGTAACGGAGAACGCGATGTCTAGGATGTTGGTGACCACCGAACCTCATCCTTGCCCATACCACCTTGTGTGTCCGGATGAGAGTGTTATTTTTGTGTCCCAACGATGTTTGGTGCCCCTCACCATTAAAGCCTATTCTGAGCGTGTTTGGTGTGATGTCCTTCCTATGAAGGACTTCCATGTGTTGTTAGGACACCCTTGGCTTGCTAGCCATGATATAATATACGATGATCGCGATGACACCTTAGACTTCATGCATCAAGGTCGGCTTATATCTCTTAGGTGCACTCCGCCTACGAAGCCATCGGTCCCATCTAGGGACATTTGTAGCCCTGCTGAGTCGACACCCCTTTGCTTAGCAACGAAAAGGGATGTTGACACCACTAGTCAAAATCAGCCTATAGACGGTATTAGCCACTCAGAAACGAACACTTTATGCCTAACCGTTAAACCCGAGACTGGTCCGGTTAGTCCTAGCCTGCCCATAGGCCATATTATCCCTGTTGATGCTCCCACGATTGGCTTAGTGTCTGAGACTGAGGTTGCCCTGATTAGTCAACCTTTACATGATCCCGTTAGTTTTCGGGAGCCTCTTGTTGATCATCCCGAGATCATTCCGGAGGTTGTTGAAAATTTTGAACTAGAGCCAAGTGATTCTGATGATGTTGGTGAGAAAGCCGAAGAGATGGGGCGACCCTTATTAGCTTCTCACACTCTTGATAGCGGGATTAGGGCTAGTGAGTTTCCTGTGTCTTCTAGTGGGGAGGACAAGCGGTCCAATCCGTTATCTGTTGGTAATAGTTGTGTGGGCACATTCTCTGCGCTAGCGGACCATATGCTAGTGTTAGCTCCCCCGTTCAACCGTCACCCATTTATGGTTGCTTGGGTCCCCCCTACTTCGGTCCCGACCTTGAAGTATGGCATGGAACCCGTTACCACCCCCGGGATGAGATGAGTGGTTTCGTTGGATTGTCCTTCCTATGCTAGTTGACCTTAAGTTTTGGGATCTTCCTAGGCTTCGTGCTCCTGAAACCACTCCCTTTGGGAGTGCTAGCATTTTTGAATGTAGTCTTGGGAACGAAGTTATGAACTTTTTAACATTCTTATCTCCCAAAGACCCAGCTGCTATAGTTCGTGTGACTACCCATCCTAGGATGAACTTGGCTTTAAAATTATATAATGAATTAGTGGGTGTTCCAAGAAGTCTTAACTCACTCAAACATGATGAATTGGTGCTAGTCGACCCACTGTGTCCATTCACTTTGTAGTCTCCGCACCACGTAGATCTGACTACGTATCACATTTGACTATTCAATTTTCTGCGTGTCTGCCTACGTTTTTGACCTCGACTACGACCGATTCTGAGTCCTTGCCCATTGTGCCTCTGAATGTGGTGTCACTTAAACATACCTATATACCACACCCGTTTGCACGCATTTACCCACCGCCTTTTGATGACCCTCATTTCCACACGTTAATGACTATAGAAAGGCCTCTTGAGTTGTGTCGCTCGCACATCCTTGCACATCCCGGAGTGATCAACTCTATGGTTTTTGATGAGCGATTCTCCTTGGCATATCTTCATGCCAAGCGAGAGTATTTAAAATATGAAATTATAGCTACAAAGTTGGAATCCTTTCAAATCATTTTTGATTATGAGGCTCCCGTGCCACCTGACTTAGTCCCCTTATCCTCCGCAGTCGGGTCAAGTCATGTAGCACATGGGTTCAGTCCCCATGTATCTAGGACGTTAGTGTTTCATTTTAAAATATGTTGCACACTGATGCGCGAATCTAGCACACCGCTATTGGCGGTAGCGAGACTGCGGCACGAAACGGCAGTGTACCGATCGTTCAAGTAATATAAAACGAGGAGCAAATCCCCGAGTATCGATCTCGAAGGAACACAGTAAGGTGGAGTTAACTTTCGAGGAGGGACTTGAGATCGAAGTCCTTTAGGTCGGGTGAAACGTGAATGAGATGGATTGGTTTATGAAAAATAAACGAAAACAACTACTCAACTACTCCTATGCAGGCCTTGGGCGCACTGCTTCGCTGGGCGGGATGGAAACTAGGCAGGCCTTGAGCGCGCTGCATCGTTAGGCGGATGGATTATACGGGCCGCTATGCCACGCTTCGCTAGGCGGATGGACGAGAAGGCTTGCGGATGGAATGGTTCGCACCGGCGGGGTCGAGGTGGATTACACGGGCCGTTAGCACTGCTTAGCTTGGCGGATGGAAAAGTAGGCTCACGGAATGAAATTGATAAAATGAATGACAATAGCGCACCTCATACACATGAATAAATCAAAAGGAGTTTCATAAAGATGAAATAAACTTTAAAGATCTAGATTTATCATGCTCTTCATCCACAAAATATAGAGTTTAGCATACAAACATCATTTCAAAAGATTAAAGAGTAAGAGATTCGACCGACTCCGAAGCCTTGCTGGGATTCACGGTTGGAATCGCTGGGTTGTCAATCCGCGTACAAGCTCGGTCCTCAACTGCGTCCGGGGTAAAGGAGGGTTGTCACTTCCTCCCAATGGCCCGTCTTCTTCGTGTCACGACCCGGTGATGTCCAATGCTCTTCAAACCTTCCTTGATTATGGAAGTAAGATCCAATCTCTTCCTTGAAGTCCCTAGATGAAGTGAGGAGGCTTAGAATGAAAAACGCAAAAAACGGCGCTGGAAAAGACCTAGAAACGAAGGAGTTGCGGCTGTTTTCGCGGAGCAGCTATTTATAGACAGGTGCAGAATTTTGTTCATGCACGACCAAACGCACGACCGTGCGTAAAAACGCACGACCAAAGTCAGAATGCTGTTTTTGGGCCGCAAATGAACGCACGATCGCAGCCAACCGTGCGTAAAGAAAACGCACGACCGTGCGATTCATGCAGACATGAAAACTGGGCATAATTGATGATCTACCCACCTGCACAGCACCAAACATCAATCATACAGCTGGGAATACCCTTACAGCTCAATCCAAATACATAAAAAAGGGTTGGGGAGCACCGTGTGCTTACCCCCAACAACATAGCGCGCAATTGCACACCAAAATGGGCCCAAAGAGTGCACTTTGTGAAGAAATGTGTTCAAGTGAAGTTTAAGCGATAATGAACTAAAAGTGAAGTGCAAATGCATGAAAACTAGCCCAGATGAGTCCAAATATGTGTATATAAATGAAACTCATCACACCCCCAGACTTACTCGTTTGCGCGTCCCGAGCAAACTATCTCCCATATGAAGTAGAAAAATCATAATCTGGCAAAGTAATTGAATATGCGAAGTACAATGCGAAGTCGCTTACACGCGCGCGTTGAAATTTCAGTAGAAAAACCTTTTAAACATGCGAAATAGATTAGAATTTTCTAGATTGCGTTTCTACTTATTATTGCTACTCATAATTTGAATCGTGGTGAATCCTTCAATCACGCGTAGGGTGAAAGTAGCTCGATCACTAAGTGGAATATTGCCAGAGATCGAGGATCGAGACAAACTCCAAAGAAATCCATCAATGACGATGGCCATAAGCTTGCCCGTTCACACTCTCTCCACGACACTAGTTACGTTCAGAGTGCGAATCAATAGGACTTTTAGGTTATGATTTAGGCTTAGGCTACGGTGCGGTAGACAATGATAAACGTGGGGGCTTAGCACACCTAACCCAAATGAGCTCGCAATAAGAACACTATCCGGCAATAATGAAAAATGTGTACACCACACCCCAGACTTAAACATGAAACTATGGGGTGTGTACACCACCTATTCCCAAATACATTGCTTTACACCTTTTTTTCATTTCTTTTCACATTTGTTTTTAAATTATAACTTTGCACAAATAATAACAAACGCAACTATATTTTCAATAACGCATTCCCACCACAACCACAAATATACACAGGCTCAACACCCAACTTTTAAATGCACAAATTGCTTGAGCTCGGAATTTGGTGTGCGATTAGGATAGTCATATTGGCTTTGGTGAATTGAAGGTGGAGTTGAATCAAATGGTAAGGATTAGGCACAAATGGGCTAAGCAAGGATAGAGCGTTTAGGAATGGTGCAAAGGCTCAACCGGGTCAAAGAATGGCCTATATCACACTCGCACAAATGAAATAACCTATACCCTTGCTTCGAGAGTCGCTAGGGGCAAGTTCTTAGCCACCGAGAAAGAATATCCTTCCTCCCGACTCGAGCAATACATCACTAGCGATCGTCTACACACGCACCTACACTATCTTCGCATTCAACTGGATTCACGAAATACGAGTAGAATAAACAGTATTCACGCAATTGGAAAATTATAAAACTAAATGCATGAGAAAAAGCTAATTCTACAAGAATTTCAACACGAGACGCGAGCACTCGACTAGGAGCACTGCTAGAGTCAACATGTTACTCCGCCACTCAATCCTATGCCAGCATCATGATCTTTCAATCACACAGAAAAATAATACTTACCCGAGACGCATAGACAAATAAGCGCGTGCTCAAGTGGGTGTTGTGATGTACTGTGAAGATGAACAATACAAAATAAATGAGATTAATATACTTCTAGTATGCAAATGATAGGTGCACGTGCAGTGGGTAACACATAGCGGCTCTCCCCCAGACTTAATCTAAGCAATTGACATAAATGACGTAACCATGAAAATTAAATAAAAGACAAGGGGAAGAAACGTTACCCATGCTCAGAAATGAGCATACCAGAAGATTGGCGTAAGTACAAAGAATCCACTCCCATATCCGCCAAACAAGAAAATCGCCGCGCACCTGCAGGCAAAAGACTCCACGCGCAAAGTATATATGCAAAACTAAACTATTAGCATGTTAGAGAAAAATAAAAGCAACAAAAGCTTGGGTTGTCTCCCAGCAGCGCTTTTGTTTACCATCCTTAAGCTGGACTTAATACCTGTATTATGCAGTTTAATAACATTGTCTAAACATAAAAGAGATAATTATAAAGTCTACTTATTATTATTACACATCCATCAAAGAAATCAACTATACGTTGATTTAAAGTAGTAACTAGAAATGAATGAAATGGGTCCGAAGACCCAACAGCAGCAGTCAAGAGGATCAGGAGCTTTCCATCTCCATATTTCGTCTTTCTTCATCCTCTTCCTCTCCTCCAACCTGCGGTCATGGATGAAGTAACGCTTTCCGCCATGCACCCAGTCTTTCAAGGAAAAAGCAGGCAATGATGATGAAGTGGAATAGTCGATTGAATTCATCATTGCCAACTGCTTTCCCTGCCAAGACTGCCTCTCAAAATTACCCAAGAATGGGTCTATAAATTCAAGCGCCTGTAGAGGGATAAATGAAATATCAGACATTAATGCAAGAGGGGAAGCAGGAAGGATGAACTTATCAGTATAATCACTAAAAGAAAGAGGATTAGGAAATAAACTAGATGAAGAACTAAAAGAATCAAACAAAGGAGGAGTGATCCCGATTTCACTCCTGGCAGGATCCAAGCACAGATCACTGTCGGTATCATATGAGTCGTAACGAGGGGAACCCAGGAGCTCGGGGTCCTCGGTGGTGAGCTGGATGTCCCCATCCAAGAAATAAGTTAATACCTCCTCCTAGGAAAGAGAATCCTCCTCATCCCACCGCGGTGCGTCATCGTGTTCAAAGGTATCACACTCCCCATCAGAGAGAATGAAATCCTCGTCCCACTTTGGCGCAACCTCAGGCGCCAAATAAACCACCCGCACGACATCATCAGCTGACTCACTAAAGATAGGAGTAGATGAATTTTGCAAGGAATGCGGAGGAACCGGACTGCTCTCATGATCAGAAAATAAATGCGCAGTTGCCTCCGCGAAAATATCCACACATGCCTCCCCGCAGGAAGAACCAGAATCTGCACACCATACTGGTGCATCCATGAGTTCCCAATCCTGTCCCTATTGACCATCGAATGAGTGCACATCGTCACTCAAGGGAAGCTCATAAAAGGGGATTGAGGGACCCATGAAAGAGCAGTACGCGGTGAGAGATTCCTCGGTAATCTCCAAGGGCAAAGATCGAGCAAGATGCGCGATGTCAGTGTAGGGGCCAAGCAACACTCTGGTGGGCCTGTCCGCTGTAGTCTCCCGTAAATGGGGGGATGCTGTGTACACGTCCTCAGAGTGGGAAGGATCGCACAGACGAGGGCAATCCTTCACCATATGGCCTAAACCTTGACATAGCAAGCACCTAATACAATGCTCAGCATTTAAAGCAGCCATGACGTCAATGTATTGACGCAAAGTGTCATAGAGGCGACACTCGGCTTCAGAATACATCACATAAATATGTGAATAAAACAAAAATCAACAATTCCTTGCAAAATAAAACTACACGCAACCAGAATTAAATGAACACCTGCTATAGAAAAGCCGAAACTAGATAAAGTAGGAAATGAAATAGAAATATCAAATTTTAATACTAAAATAAACAAAAGAAATGGTATAAACAAAGGGAAAAGGGCTTCTATCTTACAGCTCTCCCTCTCCAGAAAACTCACACATCTGTGTTCCCCGGCAACGGCGCCAAAAACTTGATGCGCGAATCTAGCACACCGCTATAGGCGGTAGCGAGACTGCGACACGAAACGGTAGTGTACCGATTGTTCAAGTAATATAAAACGAGGAGCAAATCCCCGAGTATCGATCTCGAAGGAACACAGTAAGGTGGAGTTAACTTTCGAGGAGGGACTTGAGATCAAAGTCCTTTAGGTCGGGTGAAACGTGAACGGAATGGATTGGTTTATGAAAAATAAATGAAAACAACTACTCAACTACTCCTATGCCGGCCTTGGGCGCACTGCTTCGCTGGGCGGGATGGAAACTAGGCAGGCCTTGAGCGCGCTGCTTCGCACGGGCGGATGGACGAGTAGGCTAGTGGAATCGAACTATGCAGTCCTTGAGCACGCTGCTTCATTAGGCGAATGGATTACACGGGCCGCTATGCCACGCTTCGCTAGGCGGATGGACGATAAGGCTTGCAGATGGAATGGTTTGCACCGGCGGGGTCGAGGTGGATTACACGGGCCGTTAGCACCACTTAGCTTGGCGGATGGAAGAGTAGACTCACGGAATGAAATCGATAAAATGAATGACAATAGCGCACCTCATACACATGAATAAATCAAAAGGAGTTTCATAAAGATGAAATAAACTTTAAAGATCTAGATTTATCATGCTCTTCATCCACAAAATATAGAGTTTAGCATACAAACATCATTTCGAAAGAGTAAAGAGTAAGAGATTCGACTGACTCTGAAGCCTTGCTGGGATTCACGGTTGGAATCGCTGGGTTGTCAATCCGCGTCCAAGCTCGGTCCTCAACTGTGTCCGGGGTAAAGGAGGGCTGTCACTTCCTCCCAATGGCCCGTCTTCTTCGTGTCACGACCCGGTGATGTCCAACGCTCTTCAAACCTTCCTTGATGATGGAAGTAAGATCCAATCTCTTCCTTGAAGTCCCTAGATGAAGAGAGGAGGCTTAGAACGAAAAAACACAAAAAATGGCGCTGGAAAAGACCTAGAAACGAAGGAGTTGCGGCTGTTTTCGCGGAGCAGCTATTTATAGACAGGTGCAGAATTTTGTTCATGCACGACCAAACGCACGACCGTGCATAAAAACGCACGACCAAAGTCAGAATGCTGTTTTTGGGCCGCAAATGAACGCACGATCGCAGCCAACCGTGCGTAAAGAAAACGCACGACCGTGCGATTCATGCAGACATGAAAACTGGGCATAATTGATGATCTACCCACCTGCACAGCACCAAACATCAATCATATAACTGGGAATACCCTTCCAGCTCAATCTAAATACATAAAAAAGGGTTGGGGAGCACCGTGTGCTTACCCCCAACAACATAGCGTGCAATTGCACACCAAAATGGGCCCAAAGAGTGCACTTTGTGAAGAAATGTGTTCAAGTGAAGTTTAAGCGATAATGAACTAAAAGTGAAGTGCAAATGCATGAAAACTAGCCCAGATGAGTCCAAATATGTGTATATAAATGGGACTCATCACACACACTTCCATTCCCATTTGAGACCGTCCTACGCTAGAATTAGTGATTTGGGTTTAGTCCGGTCAGTCCCTGTGCGGATGTCGTCTGGCTCCGTTAATAAATTAATTCGTAGGTACGCCGACCCATCCATGATCATGAAGAACGTGAGATTTAATCCTTTTATTTCAGATTTTTATAAAGCACATGAATTGCATAAACATGTTAAAGATACTCTCACCACTCAATATGCATCTTACCAATCGCATGCTAACGTCCATCGGAGAGCCTCCCCCTTAAAAGTTGGTGATTTGGTAATGGTACGTCTCGTACCTGAACGGATGCCTTCGGGCACCATAAAGAAGTTGGCTAATAGGCGAGCCGGTCCGTTTCGAATTTTAAAACGATTAGGTGATAATGCATTTCTTTTGGAATTACCTTCTGATTGGGGAATTTCTCATATTTTCAACGTGTCTGCTTTAACGCCTTAAATCTCTCCACCACATGATTTATCTATCTGCCCGATTAATTTTACCACATGTCCTACTAGGTTGGGGGTTTGAGATGGTGCCTGGTTCGTCCTCTTCCATGGTCCCCGCGGGAGGTACGTTGGTTGGTGATGATATTTGTTCTGCTTATTCGGCTAACGCTTTTCCTAGGTTCCCTGGAACCACATTTGTGCCTGACAGGATTCTCCGCGACGAGGTGCTCTCCACTCCCACAGGTGATAGTCAGCGCTATTTGATCCGCTGGCGTGATCATCCAGCTTCTGATGACTCGTGGCTTTCGGAGTCGGAGGTGGCTCTGTGGGATGATACTCTCCTCCGCCGCTACGTTCGAGGCGACTCATCGGTGACTTTAGTATTTTTAGTTTCATGCATGAACATTTAGATTTGACATTTTGATTTGGCCTGCATTTAGCCAAATCTATTTGGTTTTTTAATTTTGGGCTGCAAATAGCCCTCCTGTAAGGCCCTATATAAGGCCATATGTTGTTGGAGAATGCAGATTTTGATGAATGAAAAGTAAAAACCTAATCCCCTCCTAATTTTCTCCCTCTCTCTTGTGTGGACTCCCCTCACGCTCCCCCTCTTTCTCTCGATCGGCAAGGAGGCCGGCCCTCCCTATCCCTCTCTTTCTCTCGATCGACAAGGAGGCCGACCCTCCCTCTCCCTCTCTTTCTCTCGATTGGCAAGGAGGCTGAACCCTCCCTCTCTCGCTCTTTCTCTCGATCGGCCAAGGTGAGGCTGAACCCTCCCTCTCCCTCTCTTTCTCTCGATCGGCCAAGGAGGCCTCCCCTTCCAGTGCCTCTCTTTCTCTTGACCAGCCAAGGGAAAACCGCTCCTCCCTTCCCCTCTCCTGCTCCGGCTCGGTCAAGGAGGCCGCCCCCCTCATTTGCCCTAGTTCGGCTAAAAGAGTCCGCCCCTCACTAAGCCTGTCCAAGTTTCGGCCATCCCCTTCTCCCTCTCGGAAAGCAGCCCCCACTTCAAGGAAGACTCCTCCTCGGCTTGGATAACTCCTCCGAAGGTGCTAGTGTAGTTTGACGTGAACCGGCAACGGTGTGACGGCGAAAACGGTGTTCAAATCTCTTGCCAACAACGCATCTCCGGCGGAACTATAGAACGACGACCGGGCTTGAGTTGCTTGAGGCCAATCCAATCTCAAGCGGGTAACGAACTATCCACAAAGTGCTTCTCTTTTCTTAGATTATTGTGTGGTGGAATTTGTGGCGTGATCTTCGTATCACCGTTGAATTTTTCGTTGGTATTTTTCCATTACGAGTCTTGCATTGCATCCTTTTCTTTTATCTTTCGAAGGGGCGTGGCGACCCCGCTTTTTGTTGGGAGAGATCAACCGTTTTCCAAAATCGTAATTTTTCGGTGGATCTCTTTGGTACGACGCATAGCATGTTCGAACCGGGTGGGTCCTTTTGCTTGATCAAACATTGGCTCATCGCCCTTGGGAGATCTCAAGAGGTTTGGCAACCTTCGTGTGGCAAGTGTATCTCTTTGCCTAGTCCGGTACAATTGCACCGTGCAGCTTGCATTTGCATCATTCTTCTTTAGTCTCGCGCGGTTAACTAGTTACGTTACGAACGGGCGTTGAGAACGTAGTGGCCTACATCACGAGCTCAACTAGAGGCGGATAGAAGGTCGACACCTTCTAGGAGCCGAGCTCAACTAGAGGCGGATTTAAGGTCGACACCTTCTAGGATTCGAGCTCAACTAGAGGTGGATACGAGGTCCATACCTTCTAGGAGCCCAGCTCCACTAGAAGCGGATACAAGGTCGACACCTTCTACGAGCCGAGCTCAACTAGAGGTGGATAGAAGGTCAACACCTTCTAGGAGCGGAGCTCAACTAGAGGCGGATATAAGGTCGACACCTTCTAGGAGCCGAGCTCAACTAGAGGCGGATACAAGGTCGACACTTTCTAGGAGTCGAGCTCAACTAGAGGTGGAGAGAAGGTCGACACCTCGTAGGAGCCGAGCTCAACTGGAAGCGGATACAAGGTCGAAACCTTCTAGGAGCCGAGCTCAACTAGAGGTGGAGAGAAGGTTGACACCTCGCAGGAGCCGAACTCAACTGGAAGCGGATACAAGGTCGACGACACCTTTTAGGAGCCGAGCTCAATTAGAGGCGGATATAAGGTCGACACCTTCTAGGAGCCGAGCTCAACTAGAGGCGGATATAAGGTCGACACCTCACAGGAGCCGAGCTCAACTGGAAGCGGATACAAGGTCGACACCTTTTAGGAGCCGAGCTCAACTAGAGGCGGATATAAGGTCAACACCTTCTAGGAGCCGAGCTCTACTAGAGGTGGATATAAGGTCGACACCTCACAGGAGCCGAGCTCAACTGGAAGCGGATAGAAAGTTGACACCTTCTAGGAGCCGAGCTCAACTAGAGGCAGATACGATGTCGACACTTTCTAGGAGCCGAGCTCAACTAGAGGTGGAGAGAAGGTCGACACCTTGCAGGAGCCAAGCTCAACTGGAAGCGGAAGAGGGTCGACACTTCACAGGAGCCGAGCTCAACTGGAAGCGGATAGAAAGTCGACACCTTCTAGGAGTCGAGCTCAACTAGAGGCGGATACGAGGTAAACACCTTCTAGGAGATGAGCTCAACTAGAGGTGGAGAGAAGGTCGACACCTCGGAGGAGCCGAGCTCGACTGGAAGCGGAAGAGAGGTCGAAACTTCACAGGAGCTGAGCTCAACTGGAAGCGGATAGAAAGTCGACACCTTCTAGGAGCCGAGCTCAACTAGAGACGGATGCGAGGTCGACACGTTCTAGGAGCCGAGCTCAACTAGAGGTGGAGAGAAGGTCGACACCTCGCAGGAGCCAAGCTCGACTGGAAGCGGATACAAGGTCGACACCTTCTAGGAGACGAGCTCAACTAGAGGTGGAGAGAAGGTCGACACCTTCTAGGAGCCAAGCTCAACTAGAGGTGGAGAAAAGGTCGACACCTCGCAGGAGCCGAGCTCAACTGGAGGTGGATAGAAGGTCGACACCTTCTAGGAGCCGAGCTAACTAGAGGCGGATAGGAGTTCAACACCTCACAGGAGCCGAGCTCAACTGGAGGAGGAGAGAAGGTCGATACCTCGTAGGAGCCGAGCTCAACTGGAGGCGGATACGAGGTCGACACCTTCTAGGAGCCGAGCTCAACTAGAGCTGGATAGAAGGTCGACACGTCACAGGAGCCGAGCTCAACTAGAGGTGGAGAGAAGGTCGACACCTCGTAGGAGCCGAGCTCAATTGGAGGCGGATAGAAGGTCGACACCTTCTAGGAGCCGAGCTCAACTAGAGGCAGATAGGAGGTCGACACCTCACAGGAGCCGAGCTCAATTGGAGGAGGATATAAGGTCGACACCGTCTAGGAGCCGAGCTCAACTAGAGGTGGAGAGAAGGTCGACACCTCGCAGGAGCCGAGCTCAACTGGAGGCAGATACAAGGTCGACACCTTCTAGGAGCCGAACTCAACTAGAGGTGGCGAGGAGGTCGACACCTCGCAGGAGCCGAGCTCAACTGGAGGCGGATACAAGGTCGACACCTTCTAGGAGCCGAGCTCAACTAGAGGTGGAGAGGAGGTCGACACCTCGCAGGAGCCGAGCTCAATTGGAGGCAGATACAAGGTCGACACCTTCTAGGAGCCGAGCTCAATTAGAGGTGGATACGATGTCAGCACTTTCTAGGAGCCGGTCTCAACTAGAGGTGGAGAGAAGGTCGACACCTCGCAGGAGCCAAGCTCAACTAGAAGCGGAAGAGAGGTCGACACTTCACAGGAGCCGAGCTCAAATGGATGCGGATAGAAAGTCGGCACCTTCTAGGAGCCGAGCTCAACTAGAGGCGGATACGAGGTCGACACCTTCTAGGAGCCGAGCTCAACTATAGGTGGAGAGAAGGTCGACACCTCACAGGAGCCGAGCTCGACTGGAAGCAGAAGAGAGGTCGACACTTCACAGGTGCCGAGCTCAACTGGAAGCGGATAGAAAGTCGACACCTTCTAGGAGCCGAGCTCAACTAGAGGCGGATACGAGGTCGACACCTTCTAGGAGCCGAGCTCAACTAGAGGTGGAGAGAAGGTCGACACCTCGCAGGAGCAGAGCTCGACTGGAAGCGGATACAAGGTCGCCACCTTCTAGGAGTCGAGCTCAACTAGAGGTGGAGAGAAGGTCGACACCTCGCAGGAGCCAAGCTCAACTGGAAGAGGAAGAGAGGTCGACACTTCACAGGAGCCGAGCTCAACTGGAAGCGGATAGAAAGTCGACACCTTCTAGGAGCTGAGCTCAACTAGAGGCGGATACGAGGTCGACACCTTCTAGGAGCCGAGCTCAACTAGAGGTGGAGAGAAGGTCGACACCTCGCAGGAGCCGAGCTCGACTGGAAGCGGATGCAAGGTCGACACCTTCTAAGAGTCGAGCTCAACTAGAGGTGGAGAGAAGGTCGACACCTCGCAGGAGCCAAGCTCAATTGGAAGCGGAAGAGAGGTCGACACTTCACAGGAGCCGAGCTCAACTGGAAGCGGATAGAAAGTCGACACCTTCTAGGAGCCGAGCTCAACTAGAGGCGGATACGAGGTCGACACCGTCTAGGAGCCGAGCTCAACTAGAGGTGGAGAGAAGGTCGACACCTCGCAGGATCCGAGCTCGACTGGAAGCGGAAGTGAGGTCGACACTTCACAGGAGTCGAGCTCAACTGGAAGTGGATAGAAAGTCGACACCTTCTAGGAGCCGAGCTCAACTAGAGGCGGATACGAGGTCGATACTTTCTAGGAGCCAAGCTCAACTAGAGGTGGAGAGAAGGTCGACACCTAGCAGGAGCCAAGCTCAACTGGAAGCGGAAGAGAGGTCGACACTTCACAGGAGCCGAGCTCAACTGGAAGCGGATAGAAAGTCGACACCTTCTAGGAGCCGAGCTCAACTAGAGGCGGATAAGAGGTCGACACCTTCTAGGAGCCGAGCTCAACTAGAGATGGAGAGAAGGTCGACACCTCGCAGAAGCCGAGCTCGACTGGAAGCGAAAGAGAGGTCGACACATCACAGGAGCCGAGCTCAACTGGAAGCGGATAGAAAGTCGACACCTTCTAGGAGCCGAGCTCAACTAGAGGCGGATACGAGGTCGACACCTTCTAGGAGCCAAGCTCAACTAGAGGTGGAGAGAAGGTCGACACCTCGCAGGAGCCGAGCTCGACTGGAAGCGGATACAAGGTCGACACCTTCTAGGATTCGAGCTCAACTAGAGGTGGAGAGAAGGTCGACACCTTCTAGGAGCCGAGCTCAACTGGAGGTGGAGAAAATGTCGACACCTCGCATGAGCCGAGCTCAACTGGAGGTGGATAGAAGGTCGGCACCTTCTAGGAGCCGAGCTCAACTGGAGGCGGTAGGAGGTCGACACCTCACAGGAGCCGAGCTCAACTGGAGGAGGAGAGAAGGTCGACACCTCGCAGGAGCGGAGCTCAACTGGAGGCGGATATGAGGTCGACACCTTCTAGGAGCCGAGCTCAACTAGAGGTGGATAGAAGGTCGACACCTCACAGGAGCCGAGCTTAAGTAGAGGTGGAGAGAAGGTCGACACCTCGCAGGAGACGAGCTCAACTGGAGGCGGATAGAAGGTCGACACCTTCTAGGAGCCGAGCTCAACTAGAGGCGGATAGGAGGTCGACACCTCACAGGAGCCGAGCTCAATTGGAGGAGGATATAAGGTCGACACCTTCTAGGAGCCGAGCTCAACTAGAGGTGGAGAGAAGGTCGACACCTCACAGGAGCCGAGCTCAACTGGAGGCGGATACAAGGTCGACACCTTCTAGGAGTCGAGCTAACCTAGAGGTGGAGAGAAGGTCGACACCTCGCAGGTGCCGAGCTCAACTGGAGGCGGATACAAGGTCGACACCTTCTAGGAGCTGAGCTCAACTAGAGGTGGAGAGGAGGTCGACACCTCGCAGGAGCCGAGCTCAATTGGAGGCGGATACAAGGTCGGCACCTTCTAGGAGCCGAGCTCAAGTAGAGGTGGAGAGGAGGTCGACACCTCGCAGGAGCCGAGCTCAACTGGAGGCGGATACAAGGTCGACACCTTCTTGGAGCCGAGCTCAACTAGAGGTGGAGAGGAGGTCGACACCTCGCAGGAGCCGAGCTCAACTAGAGGCGGATACAAGGTCGACACCTTCTAGGAGCCGAGCTCAACTAGAGGTGGATACAATGTCGACACTTTCTAGGAGCCGAGCTCAACTAGTGGTGGAGAGAAGATCGACACCTCGCAGGAGCCAAGCTCAACTGAAAGCGGAAGAGAGGTCAACACTTCACAGGAGCCGAGCTCAACTGGAAGCGGATAGAAAGCCGACACCTTCTAGGAGCCGAGCTCAACTAGAGGCGGATACGAGGTCGACACCTTCTAAGAGCCGAGCTCAACTAGAGGTGGAGAGAAGGTCGACACCTTTTAGGAGCCGAGCTCAACTAGAGGTGGAGAAACCCGGAGGGGGCAAATGATACTCGGGGGGTCCTTGCTTGCACATAGCTACACACACCTGTATATGAAGAAGGGTTTAGAGACATGTACCCCCAAGACTTCATCTGGTATCCCTGTTCTTGATACTGATGAAGAGATCGACACAGTAGGGAATGATTGTCGGGGAGGTTCCAAAGGAGCACCTTCCTAGGGAACAAACCATCCCAAGGTCTCCATCCTACTATTCTTGTTGATGCTGTTGAAGAGATCGACACAGTAGGGAATGACAGTCGGGGAGGTTCAAAAGGAGCACCTTCCAAGGGAACACACCATCCCAAGGTCTCCATCCTACTGCTCTTGTTGATGCTGTTGAAGAGATCGACACAGTAGGGAATGACAGTCGGGGAGGTTCTAAAGGAGCACCTTCCAAGGGAACACACCATCCCAAGGTCTCCATCCTACTGCTCTTGTTGATGCTGTTGAAGAGATCGACACAGTAGGGAATGACTGTCGGGGAGGTTTTACAGGAACACATCATCCCAAGGTCTCCATCTGACTTGGGTGTTGCTGAAGGATGACGTTAAGTAGGGACTGACAGTCGGGGAGGTTCCAAAGGAACACACCATCCCGAGGTCTCCATCTGACTTGGGTGTTGTTGAAGGGTGGCGTCAAGTAGGGACTAAGAACCGGGGAGGTTCCAATGGAGCACCTTCCAAGGGAACACACCATCCCGAGGTCTCCATCCGACTTGGGTATTGCTAAAGGATGACGTCAAGTAGGGACTGACAGTTGGGGAGGTTCCAAAGGAGCACCTTCCAAGGGAACACACCATCCCAAGGTCTCCATCCGACTTGGGTGTTGCTGAAGGGTGACGTCAAGTAGGGACTGATAGTCGGGGAGGTTCCAAAGGAGCACCTTCCAAGGGAACACACCATCCCGAGGTCTCCATCCGACTTGGGTGTTGCTGAAGGATGACGTCAATTAGGGACTGACAATCGGGGAGGTTCCAAAGGAGCACCTAACAAGGGAACACACCATCCCGAGGTCTCCATCCGACTTGGGTGTTGAATGTCGACCCAACCTATTTCCTGTTGCTCAACAATTAAATGGGGAGTTAAGCAAACTTAAGCACATTAACTCACACGATTTGGAGGAAATAATCAGAAACGAATTTATTTGTTACAGGCTTTCAGCCCTCGAGGGTACACAACACCTTTATTCAAGGGTCCCCTGATCGGTTAAGTCGATCATCTCTTCGTCGAATTGGGAGGTCGGTGTCCAGACTTCTTCCTGATAATCTCCCAGTCGGGTGAGAAATGCAGTCGGTGGGAACCGCGGCCAACATGCAAGGGGGGAGCTGATCTCGTCCGTCATTGCAGAGGCTTGGACTTAGGGGAACGCTCAACCGAGGCATTGTCCCATCATCCACTCTGGGTTTTACGAGAATCAAGTCGGAGGCCCGTTTCACAACCTGCCGTGGAGATCAACTTCACCTGCTTTCTTCTTTTCTTTTGAAAATGCTTAGCTGAAAGAGACAAAAGACTCACAATCTCCCATGTTTCAGGGAGGTGACGGATATTGACTTGAAGGCTATACAAGTAAGAATATAGCATCGGGGATCCCAACTGGGACACCTTCTGAGTAAGACCCCTCATGGATCATAGCCGACGGAAGAAGATCATCAGGAGTAAGGAGCTTGCGGAATACCAAGCTTGGAGACGTCACGAGTAAGCATTCTCGTGGAACATAAGTCCTTCATGAAGATCATCGCGAGTAGAAGCTCGCGGAACACCGCCTTGAATACGTCACGAGTCAGTATCCTCGTGGAATGTAAGCCCTTGATGAAGATCATCGCGAGTAGGAGCTCGCGGAACACCACCTTTGAAAATCATCGCGATTAAGAGGTCGTCGAGCATCAACTTGGAGACCTCGCGAGTAGGTTGTTGAAGAAGACCATTGCGACTAAGAACTCGCCGAGTATCAACTTGGAGACCTCGCGAGTAGGTTGCTGAAGAAGACCATCGCGATTAGGATCTCGCTGAGCATTAACTCGGAGACCTCGCGAGTAGCTTATGTGCTTTCCCTTGGTGGCGAACTCGTCATGAATCATCCTGTTTGTTAGTCAGACAAAAGCACTCGCGGGCTTTACCAAAGCACACGTAAGAATATAGATGTATGGAAACCACTGGCATTGAAGAAGGACGAAACTGAGGGGAGGAGGAGTGTCCCTTTTGACATAAGACCCCTTACACAGAGGAGTTCTCACCACCTTGCGAGTAGAGAACTCACCCTCGTGAGTAGAGATCTCGCCTATGGGCGAGTAAGGAAGGATCTCGCCAATGGCCGAGTATTGAAGAAGCTCTCCTATGGCCGAGAATTGAAGAAGCTCGCCTATGGCCGAGTATTGAAGAAGCTCGCTCGTCTGCAAAAAAGTCGCCTGCATGAACTCGCATATGGGCGACTAAGGAAGGATCTTGTCAAATTTGATGTTAGCCTATGCCGAGCAACAAGGAAGCTCGTCTAGGGGCGAGTAAGGAAGGATCTCGCCACTACCCAGGAAGCTCGCCTCTCTTCCGAGTAAAGTTGTTGGTCTGAACTTATCTCTGGATCGCGCTTGCAAGAACTCGCCTATGGAGAGTAGGGATCTCGCCAGCTGGAACTTGCCTATCACGGTCTCGTCTCCCTGCGACTAGAACTCGCCTGTGGGCGAGTATGCAACTCCCCTGCGGGCGAGTATGGAATTCGCCAATCATGCGCTCGTCTTCTCGCCATCTGGAACTCGCCTGAGGATGTCGCCATCTGGAACTCGCCTTCAGGATGTCGCCATCTGGTACTCGCCTTCAGGATGTCGCCATCTGGAATTCGCCTTCAGGATTCGCCATATGGAACTCGCCTTCTTGATGTCGCCATCTGGAACTCGCCCTACTTGTCGAATGCTCGCGAGTTGCTGCCTTTGGCCTCCATCTCGCCACTTTAAGCCATGAAGCCTTCTCGCAAAAATTTCTTCCTCCGACTACGATCCACGCTCACCGCACCAAAGTGTTGAAGCCTGGAAAATCCCGGCTCCAAAATTCGTATCAATGCAGCCCGAGGTTACTGATCCTGCGGTCCAACTCCACGGCTCGGATAACTAAAATAGGAGAGAGAAAATGAGTATAAGCACACCCCAGGTGCTCCAGCAGGGAGTTCCCACCACGTACCAGGAAGTTTGGGAGAAACTTCCCCTCCGCAACCAAAAGCTGGGCGAGGTACTAGACGGGCATGGATTTGGCAAGTATCCAACTTGGGGGGACCTCGACCACTTCCAAAAGTGCCATTTCTAGTACCCCTGGGGGGCTATTTATAGAGAAATCCTGGGGGGGGGGGGGGGGTCCAGGCGAGGATACTGCCTCTGCTCGCGAGTTATAAGGGCTACTCGCCCATACTCGCGAGATACTCGCCCATACTCGCGAGATACTCGCCCAAGCTCTTCGCTTGCTCGCCATACTCGCCCATTGCTCGCCATACTCGCCCCTTGCTCGCCATACTCGCCCCTTGCTCCTGCTGGCTGAGTTGCCTTGTGCCTTGGACTGCCGGCTTCTGTGCTGAACTTTTGACCTTGACTTCAGCCTACGTGGATTTGAATGGGCCTACCCTCGGAGAATGAGGGTTGTACAATTAGCAAGGTGGAAAAACTAAAGTCGAAAGAGACAAATTTGGCGAGATAAAAAAAGACCTAAGAGTGCCCCTTTATTTTGTGAAAAAAAACAAGCTCGTGTTCGAGTGTGTTTGGGCATGAGTCCGCCGGATAATGCGGGGCTCCCGTGTGCTGTCACTTTATATATAAATGGGGGTACATTCTTTGCAACAATTTTATAAATTTATGGTTTGTTATTAAATATGTGCATTCTTTGCAATAAGTATTGGACTGTTATGAATGGATCTTAGGAATGTCTCTCATTGCGGCAAAACAACAAACACGTAAAAGGCAGCCCTAGAAGAGAAATAGAAATAGTAGAAAGACTCAACAAAGAGGAAACTTCACCCTGGATATACTTCCAATTAAAACCAACACTAAAAATCCTTAGTAAAAGACTCATAAAAATTAACTAGTAAAAGACTAAAAATCAACAAAGGTGAAACTTCTCACTTGAAATAATCCCAATTCCCAACTGTAAAAAATGGATCGCCGGTGTGGAGAACTCTACAATAATCCCAATTCCAATTAGTAAATAAACACAATGCTTATATAAAATTGTACTAGTGTAGACATGAACAAAATTATAATAATAAAAAAACTTCTTACATACCGTTCAACAAGTCACTTTTCGTGGACACATACTTTGAGAACTAGGATTGAAATACCTAGCTGTTGAGAAAGAATTGAGAACTAGGATTGAAATCTCAAATCTGCAAGTAATGGATCTGTTGGGTTTTCTATACCCCTCGAAAGGGATGACATATCAAATATGCGCAGCGGAAATAATAACAAGAACAACCCAAAAGTGATTAACGGATCTTGCGGTTTTCATGATTCAAGAGAATAGGAAAGCAAATGCAATGTACCTTCGCGGGATTGAGTCAATACTCAACCAAGGTGCTCCAAGAGGAATCCAAAATCTGCCTTTGAGTTCTTCAAGAATCGAAATGGATCGATCCCTCTACAGCAGTCCACACAAGCGATAGAGAACCCTAGCTTCTTGTCGTACAAGAACTAGGTCGGAGAAGGATGCTCTCAATGTCCCCACGGACTGCTAGATCCGATCCAGGGGAGGCGGCGACCGACAGCGACGACTAGCGACGGCGGAAGGCGATCGGCGGACGGGAAGAACGAGACCCTCGCGCGGAACTATTCGGGTCGGTCGTTCACGTCAAAATCGGGAAAAGAAAAAGTCCACTGTAAACCTAGAATTGCAAGCCCTTTTATACTAAAACGCATAAATCAGGATATCCGCAGACCAGAACATTTCTGTCCAGATTTACATTCGCCGAATTCAACTAATCACTATAACCGAATTCGACTCAGATTCGGCGAAACTATTTCGACGAATTCGTCTATATGCTATAGCTGATTCGACTATTTAAATTCGGTTATATCATTTCGTCGAAACCATTTCGTCGAACTGATATATTTCGGCTAAACCGTTTAGTCGAATTCGGTTAATCACATTAGCCGAATCGATATAGCCGAATTCCATTAGTCAAATCAACATGATTCGGTTAAACCCTTTAGCCGAATTTGACACAGTTCGGTTAAACCCTTTACCCGAATTTGTCTAGCATAAATTCATTCGTTTAAACCCTTTAAACGATTTCCCGTTGAGACATTCTCAAGTTAATGCCAAGCAGTCACATGATTGGTCCTCCACTCATATCCAATATGAGTAAGGCCAACACAATCCTTTCTCCAACTTCTACAAACGCTTTTATGTGCGACCCTATAGGCTCATATTGCGTTGGTAGCAAGACTAACTGTTGATTGCTTTGAGATCATATCAGAAACTCCAACAGGATCAACCTGCAATGAATAATATGGAACTAAATGAATAACATAACTTTTAATAAAAAAAAGTTTCTTGACAATTGAGATGCATTTTGACAATTGAGATGCATTTTGACAATTGAGAGGAGATGAATCTGACACCAACACAACTTTTAATACCCACACACTTCACTTTTTAAAACATGTACACACAACTGCCTAAGTCAATGTCCTTGGATCCAAAAAAAACAAAGAAACAATCTTTGGTCGGCTGGCCAAGAACTTTAAAATGATAACCAGCAAAAGCCCCCAAAGCTAAGATAAATCCCCCTCCCCAAGTTTATGAAGAAAGGGAAAAAAGCTAAAGCCAATATGGCATGGGAAAGCAGAATTTTGAAGAAAATTAGGCATGCCTGATGCCTGGAGTTACCTACATTCACGCCTCCATTACCATACTAGATCATAAGATCATTTACTCAGTTGTCACTTGTCAGTATGTTAAAGCTTGTTGGGCGAAGAACATAGGCGAAGACGCAAAATCGCAACTCGTAAACGATGAAGAACTCAAATAAATCGAAACCAAATGACGAACTCAAATCCAGTGCGCAAATTGCAACTCGCAAGCAAATGATGAATAAAATCGCAAGCTAGGGCACCGGATTCCAGAACACAGGAAGACACAAAGTCGCGAAGACGCAAATGATGAAGAACTCACCGACCACCGACGGCTAGGGCACCAAAAGGCAGAACACAGGAAAACGCGAGCGAGGAAGAATTGGATGTCGATTCGCTGACGACACCGGATGAATGGACGATGAATCGCCGCTCTCAGCACTTTAAAATGCAACCGAGAAAAATCTGTGAGGTGTGGCGCGAGTGGGGCGACGGGGTTAGGGGAGGAAATGAAACGTCAGGGCATTATCTATTATATATATTTAGTTAGGATAAAAAAACTAAAAATTAAAAAAAAAATTAAAATGTAATGAAATCTTTGGAGGGAAACGAATTTTTCCCTCCATAAATAATTTTATATTAAAATATTAGCATGAAAATTTTGGAAATGTATATTTCATTTTTATTTAAAAACATGTATTTTGTAACAAAATAATTCATTGTTATTTTTGCACCAACAGAAATAGTTGATATTTTTAACGGTATACTCAAAATTCATATACGTAGGAGCATTTGATATGAGGTTATGATCTCTCATCTTAGACTTTGTTTAATCGACTCGTCATTGATCGATGCAGTCATCTACATCGTTAGCGCAACTCATGATACTTACAATATTGGAACATTCACCTAACGCCTCATCGATCAATGTAAACATATTCTCCATACAGAAAGAAATATCTTGGTATGATTGCAGGGTATTCCATAACTAGTAACATTTGACAAGATCATTGAGCTACAGACCGAAGAATACATGGCTACATGATGTACGTATGTATGCCGACCCTAACAGTTATGTACGTTTGTGGAGACATATATAATATCCACAGTGAACACATTCATATTATATATATTTAATTACTCGTGTCAAGCTTACGATCGAGATCGTCGTTATCATCAATATAACTTCACTACCATCAAAAATATCATTATTAGAACTTTAACAGAAGATCGTATGTTTTTATGACGCCGCGCTCACCGTCTGCCGCAGCCATCTCCATGGGAGTGCGGATAGTCAGGTGTATGGTGATGAGTGTGCACATAGCAAAATACCATATGATGGCGATGTGCATAGCCAAGCGTGTATGATTATATGTATGCACATAGCAAAACACCCCCATCATATATGAGGCTAGGGTGCGCATAGCCAAGCGTAGTTATGGGTGGTGCTCATAGCAAAATACCCCATCATGGGGGTGTGCATAGCCAAGCATATGATTATGGGTGTGCGCATAGCGAAATACCTCATCGTACATGCATGGGTGTGTGCATATATATAGTTATGGGTGTGCGCATAACAAAATATTCGGACATATCATGTGGTGCGCATATATAGCCCCAAGCGCATGATTATGGGTGCATGTGTGCATAGCGAACTACCATATATCATTGGAGTACGCATAACCAATTGTATGGTTATGGGTGTGTGCATATAGATAAGGTTGATATATATCATCGACTTAAACATGCATAATGTGCGTCGTATACATACTTCATATATTTCATGCATCATGCTCATTAAGTACATGACATGATTCATGTTCAATCATTTGATAAATGATAATAACTATATCACTCATATCCCTTTTAACAAAAGATTTTCTGAAATATTTGATAACAAATTTTGACAGAAGATCATATGTTTTGATGACGTTTTAAAAAAAATCGTCACGAAAGATAAACATGTATGCTGACATGTTTTCATGCAAGTCGTGGCTAATGCTAATTTTTTATATTGGCGACGGTTTAAAAAAAATTGTCGCTATATGTAAACTAACAATGACGTTTTCAAAAATGTCACAATAAAAGCATTATTTTAGTGACGTTTTAAAAATAATCGTCACAAGAGCTAAACACGTATGGTGACGATTTTCCTAAAAACGTAGCAAATACTATTTTTTGCATTAGCGACGTTTATGAAAAAAACGTCGCTAAATATAAAACTAACATCGACGCTTTCAAAAACGTCGCAAAAAAAAACGTCGTCGTAGAGACTATATCTTGTAGTGGGAAGCCATTAATGACGGAGAAAAGCTCAAAATATCGGCCATAAACTGAAGGAGGGAATCGGAAAACTAATTAAAAAACAAGAAAGAAGAGAAATCTTACCAGTCGAAGAGAAGATCGGAGGAAGACCTAGACAAAATCGGAGCAGATCTGGAAAAATCAGAGCAGATCTGTAAAAAAATAAAAATAAGGGGATGGAGAGGAAGAGGAGGAAGAGGAAGAAGAAGAGGAAGAAGAAGAAGAGGAGGAAAAAGAAGAAGAAGAAGAAAAGGAGGCCGCCTGGAGGAATCCAAAACCTAACCAGTAGATGGAGGCCGCCTGGAGGAAAAACGGGAGCTTCTTTTCTATCGGGCGACACAAACAGGAGAGAAAACTGGGAAAACCGGTGTGAGGAGATGAGTATTGCGGGCTTTTGTTTTTAGGTTTACGCTAAAACCGACGGCTTTCAATTTCAATGCCAATATCTGAAAAATTAGGAAGCGCCAAATAGGAGTATTGGCTTTCTGGAACCCAAAGCCAATTCCAGAAAGCCAATACCTGCGCGCCGAACGGACCATTAATGTTTCTATTTTTTAAAACATGCAGATGACTGATCTTCTTCTATATAAGATTTATATACTCAAGGCTCCAGCCAATATAAAAATTCACCTGGAATTGATTTCTTAAGAGTATCCATTTCACTACTTTGATCATGAATTTATCACGTGATCATGGAACCAATATTCCAACCAGGAAATCAGTCAAAAAATAATTTTCAACTTCAAGAAATACCAATCTATTATTCTATTTTTTTACATTATTTGTATATGCTAGCTACCATGCAACCAAGAAAATCATGACCGTCGTCAAAAGTGTTCTTAATCCTCGCAAGAATGCATTATCATTTGTGTTCATAAGATTAAAATTGTCATGACCTTACTCCTACAACGATAAAAGCGGCAGTCCCTCTCTACGACAATCTATCAAACACCTGACGTGCGAGGTCTTTGAATTAGAAAGGCATTAGTGATTTGTGTGAGTAGGAAAGGATTGTCGGAGAAATGGAATTTGATGAGTTTAGCTAGTGAATTTAGTAGGAGATCGATGGGTTTTGGGTAGAATCTCAGAGACACATGAGATTTTGGGAGAAGTTTGTGTTCAGATCGTCAATTGCTCTGAGAAGGCTCCGACGCCTAGAGGTGCTGGTCCCGGTGTGGAGGAAGGGAGAAGCTAGGGCAGCGAAGTGCTCTCCGGTGAGGTTGGTCGGCTCCCGCGATCGAGGGGGGTTCCATCTGCCTTCTTCCGCGAGTTCGAGCGAGGAGGATGGGAAAGGAAGGGGGGTTGCGATTAGAAAGGGCAAGGGCTTTCTACTTATTAATTTTAAGTTTTAATTTATGGTGTGAGAATAGCGATTTTTAGTGTGCATATTGTTAATGTATATTTGGTCAAATAACATGTTCGAAGGTATAACGGGTCAGTTGTATACACGGATACACATCCCCATAGACACTCCTAGGGTTTACCTATATATATATCCGCTATGGGCAACGGAGAGTCGATTCCACTTTGATCTTTCTCCGGATGCTTCGAGCAAACTTTTCACAATCTCGAATCAGCGCCCCCTAGGTTTCGCTCATCCGCTTCGTCCCGAGGAGAAAAAGTTTCTCGCTAATCTCTCGTGGCCGCCGCTGCTACTTCGTTGAGCCCGGTAGCCACCTCCTTCGTGGTCGTTAGAGGAGGTGTTGTCGAGCATCTGCTAGACTTCGTCGCTCTGGATCCAGTCCCGTCATTCCAGATCGCTGAAGAGGAAGTCTTCGTCGTTCGGCGCTCGGCTCCTCTCGTCGTGCGCGTTTGTTGGGCTCGCCATTTTCTGAAGAAGCCCTCGCCGGTACTGTAGTGGGAGATCCCGGCTCTTCGCTGTTCGTCGGTCTCATCGTCGTTGCCTTTTCATGGAGGAGACGCCTCCGTCACCGCTGCCCTAGCTTTCCGCCTTTCGTCGATCGTTCGTCGAACGCTCCTTCGTTCGTCGATCGAGCTACAGTTTCAGTTTGTCGAACGTGCTGAAGCTTTCGTTCGTCGATCGCTCTAGTTTTCGTCGATCGCGCCGCAGTTCTTAGTTCATCGAACGCTCTTTCGTTCGTCGATCGAGCTGCAGTTCCCGTTCGTCGAACGTGCTAAGCTTCCCGTTCGTCGAACGCTCCAGGTTCTTTCATCGAATGCAGCTCCCGTCTCAGTGGTTCCAGCTCCCATCTCAGCGGTTCCAGCTCCCGTCTCAGCGGTTCCATCTCCCGTCTCAGCGGTTCCAGCTCCCATCTCAGCAGTTCCAGCTTCCCGTCTCAGCGGTTCCAGCTTCCATCTCAGCGGTTCCAAGTCGCCGTCTCAGCAGTTCCAAGCCGCCGCCATCAGCAATCTCCCGCCGCCGCCGTCTCCAAGCTAAAGCTCATGTAGCCCTAACGTTGTCGCCCGACGACAGTCCCGACGACAGCTCCCAGGAACTCTGTTCCTCCCTGTTTTCGTGTCAATTTCTGACGGGCGCACAATGATGAAGGGGAACAACATGGCGTCCCCCATTCCGATGATAAAGCTGGAGAAGTTCACGGAGACAGAGTTCAATGACTGGAAGTTGAATACTCAGTTCGGGATGAAGTTTCTGAGCTTGGTCTACACTGTTCAGTCCGATGGTGCTGAGGTCGTAGGGACTGTTGAAGAGGCTCAGTGGGTTTCTGATGAAGACTTCTGTCGTGACTACCTGCTGAACTGCCTGTCTTCCAATCTGGTGAGGATGTACATGAAGCTGAAGACATCTAAGGCAATCTAGGATGCGTTGCAGGAGCACATCAGGCAGGAGGAGGACCTATCCAAGGCGCACCTGGTGGACAAGTTCCACTCTTTCACCTTCGACGAGGAGAAGGCCATTCTCCCTCAGGTATCAAATTTTGAAGTTTTAGTTGATTCCTTGCATAGCGAGAACATTGCATTACCAGATAGCTTTGTTGCTGGCACAATTGTGTATAAGTTGCCTTCTACGTGGTACAATTTCAAAACTGAAATATACCGCAAGAAGATGCAGGTGGGCTTGAACGAACTCAAGCGTTTGATACGCATTGAGGACGAAAATAGGACTCGACATGCTCTAGAAGTCGTTAGCAAGCAGAAGGCTGCTGCTAACATGATTACAAACTCTAGACGCGCGCCGAACCCTAGAAAGCAAAAGCCAAACCCTAGTAGCTCCCAGGTTGCAGGCCCAAGTAAACAAATTAAAAAGTTTAAGGGTAAGTGCTATAACTGCAACAAGTGGGGACACAGTGCATCTGACTGCATGCTTCCTCGTAAGGAAAGGGGGAAGACACCACAAGAAGGCAACAATACTAATGTGGTTAGCCTCACTGAGCCATCCAACTTTGTTGCCATGGTTGGAAACGAGAAGGCCAGTACAGAGTGCTACCTTGACTTGGGGGAAACGTGCCATATTTGCAACAACCCTACTCTGATGACAGGTCTTACTGATGCGAGAGAATCTGTGACCGTTGCCAACGGTGAGACAGCTGTCGTGCTGAAGGTGGGGAATGCAACTTTGCTGCTATCCTCAGGTAAGACTTTAACTTTAAAGAATGTTAAGTTTACTCCTTCATTAGCTGATAACTTCGTGTCTATTAGCTTACAATGTGATGTTGGTATGTCTTTTACTTTCTGTAGTGGTAGAGTAACACTGTCAGTTAACTCACACTATTTTGGATGTGCCTACGTCCAAAATAGGATGTACAGATTAAGTCTAGTAAACGAAATAGTTCAACAAGTTCAAACAAACTTAGTTAGCCCTAAGACTCTACATGAGAGACTAGGACACGTAAACTATAGGAAAATATTCCAAATTGCTAGAACTCACCAGATAGCTTTAGACACTACAGTTAAAACTGATAAATGTGAAGTGTGTGCTCAGACTAAGATCACTAGGAAACCTTTTAGTATGATTACTAGGAGCCCAACACCCTTAGAACTAATACATTCTGACATATGTGACTTCAAAAGTTTTGTCACTAGAGGAGGCATGAAGTATTTGATCACCTTCATAGATGATTGTTCTAGGTTTTGTCACATTTATCTCTTTAAAACTAAAGATGAAGCGTTTGAAAAATTTTGTATTTTCAAAACCAGGGTAGAAAACCAATTAGGCATGAAAATCAAAAGATTTAGAAGTGATAGAGGATGAGAATATATGTTTAGTGAGTTCAAATGTTTCCTTGCCCCACATGGAATCATTGCAGAAACCACTGCTCCTTACTCGCCCCAGTCTAACGGCATAGCTGAGCGTAAAAATCGCACGTTAACAGAAATGTTAAACTTTATGCTCCTGACTGCAGGCATGCCATCCGCTTATTGGGGAGAAGCAGCTTTAACTGCAAATCACATTTTAAATAAAGTTCCTCATGCCAAGTTAGAGGTTACACCTACGAGCTTTGGTTTAAGAGACCCCCGTCTTTTACTATACTTAAGACCTGGGGCTGCATAGCCTATGTCAGGGTCCCTGATCCTAGACAGTCTAAGATTGGACCTAGGACCAATACATGTGTCTACCTAGGTTGTGCTGAGGATTGTGCTGCAGATAGATTCTTAGATATTTCTAATAACGTTGTTATAGAATCTAGGGATGCAGTGTTCTTTGAAGATAAGTTCCTCAAGGATAAGAACATGTCTCTCCCATGTATGCAAGTAACTATTACTGAAGATGATCCTACTTCAGTACCGAGAACCTCCTATTCCGTTCCGATAGATAACTCTGGCCTAGAGTCTAGGAGAACTTCTCTAAGAGAGCGAATTCCCAGAACCTTCGGTAGTGACTTTGTCACTTGCCACGTTGAGGCTGATCCATCTACCTATAAGGACGTGATGAGATCCAGGGATTCCCTACTCTGGAAAGATGTTATTGATGAAGAGATGAATTCTCTACTTCAGAATAACACCTGGACGTTGGTTGATAAGCCAAAAGGGGCTAAAACTGTAGGTTGTAAGTGAATTTTGAAAAAAAAATTAAATCCTGATGGTAGCGTAGCTAAGTATAAAGCACGCCTGGTGGCTAAAGGTTTCACACAAGTAAGCAGAGTAGATTATTTTGATGTCTACTCACTCGTGTGTCACTTAGCAACCATTAGGGCCCTCCTTGCTATTGCGTCTATTGAGAACTTTATTGTTCATCAAATGGATGTTAAGACTGTGTTCTTGAACGGAGATTTGACCGAAGAGATCTACATGAATCAACCTGAAGATTTCATTGTAGACGGTCACGAAACGAAAGTCTGTAAATTACTTAAATCTTTATACGGACTAAAGCAAGCACCAAAATTATGGCATGAGAACTTCGACTATTGTGAAAAGAACATGAGATTCATGTCGAGTCTCTCAGATAAATATCTTTACATACGTAATAGATCGGATAAAGTCACCATAATATGCGTGTACGTAGATGATATGCTCATTCTTGGGTCTGATCAATCTGAAGTGGATGACGTTAAGTCAGACTTAATAAAAGAATTTAGCATAAAAGACCTAGGTGTAGCTTACACTATACTAGGCATGCAAGTGAGCTTTGGAAAGAATGACATCTCCCTAATTCAAAGCCACTATATAAAGTCCATGTTGGACAAATGGGGACACAGTGACAGTAGAGCATATGAGACACCATACAACTACACTAACCACCTAAAGCCCAATGAAGGAGCTATGGTTAGACAGTATGATTACTCTAAACTGCTTGGTAGCCTCATGTATGCTATGGTTTGCACTAGACCAGACATAGCCTTTACGGTTGGCATGTTGTGCAGATTCACTAGTAATCCTGGCCAAGACCATTGAAACGGCTTAGATAGGCTCATGAGATACTTAAAGCACACCCAAAAATATGCTTTAGTTTACACTAGTCATCCTTCAGTTCTTGAAGGTTATTCTGATGCATCATGGTGCTCGGAATTAAACGACAGCAAGTCCACTAGTGGGTTTGCATTCACACTAGGAGGAGCAGTTGTAGCCTGGAAGTCCAAGATGCAATCTTGTATTGCACTCTCTTCTATGGAATTCAAACTCTACGCTCTTATTGCAGCAGGCGAAGAAGCAGAGTGGTTAAGAGATTTGGTGATGGACATTCCTTTATCGAGCCTGAAAATGAGTTCTGTTGCAATTTACTGTGACAATTAGGCTAAGAAAATGATTGCTACGAACACTTTGTTCACTGGCAAAAGAAGGCATCTCAGGCTGAAACAATCCTGGTTGACCTCACTCACAAGTCAAGGGATTATGACCCTGATTGATGTGAGATCGAAAGATAATGTTGTAGACGCCTTGACCAAAAGCTTGAATAGAGCTCTCACAATAAAAACATCGGGGGAGATGGGACTAAAGTTCATAGAAATATGAAACTTTCCTCCACAGTTTATGTTTTGACAGTGAGAACCTATAGTCGCACCATTCAAGCATCTAAATAACAGACTGAAAACCCCAAATAATTTCTTGATGAAAACCCAAGATGGTTAGATGTTTGTTATTCCACATTTAATAACTAAGCATCTTTCTCATTGTAAGTTGATTCGAAAATTATTCAACTGGGAATAAAAAGTCGTTGTAGTCGGTTATCTAACATTGATGATCATAGCACATTATTCCACACCTGATAATGTTGCAAACGTTGTTGTGCCATATCATTCAACTTTTGTTGATGAGGCACATAATGATCACTAATGGATATGATAACGGTTGATTTACAAAATCAACACTAGACTGGTTCCTGATAAACCAGATAGAGATGCTGACAGTGTTACTTCACCAATGCTACAGGTTCTAAGCTCACTTATGTAAGAGTTATTTCTCTTTCTACGTTACTGCATATGTTCATGAATTCATAGAGTTTTCTAACTCATGAAATTCCTTGTAGGCTATGGTGGAGATGGAGGAGAGAGTAGTATTTGACACGGATGCTGATGATCTACTAGACGAGTTGAATTGTCATTTGTTTATCCCTGTCATTATGTTTTCAGACTTTATTTTATTGAGTAGCACTTTATTCTGGATTTTATATGTAAATCATGCTGTTACTTATTGTGCTAACTCTTTTGTTTATGTTAAGTCAAAACTCCTTTTTTGCTTTTACTACTTTCTGCACTTCGAAACGTGAAAGTGCACAGTTAACCTCACTAGAATTCTCTAGAGGGGGGGGGGGGGGGGTGAATAGAGATTTAAAAATACTTTGTCCTATTATATATATATATATATATATATATATATGTGTGTGTAATAATCACAGATTTAGGCTTCCCACACACCAACAAGAATTAAGCAAGTAAAGAAGAAAAATAGCAAGAAGAAAATCACAGCAACACAAAGAAATATAGTGGTTCCCCAAACTTTGGGTAGTCCACTCTTCTACCCCCTTGGTAGGAATTCACTAACTTGCACTGAGTCTTTTGATAAGGAGACTCTTAGAACCAGACTGAGTCTTTTGATAAGTAGACTCTTAGAACCAAACTGAGTCTTTTGGTAAGGAGACTCTTAGAACCACTACAACTGAATTTTTTGAAGAGAGATTCTAAAAACTCTCTTACACAATTTGAAAATAAAATGAGAAGAAGAAGTAGAACAAGTAGAAGAACAGAAAATGATATATGTAAGAAGGAATCTTCTTCCTAGCAAGAAGATTGGAAGCACAAGTATAGTGAATATGATCTCTCTTCTATAGTGAGAAGGAGATTGTAAGTTTTTCTCTCTTTTGTGAGAGCTTTCAGAATTTGTAGCAGAATGGCTTGAGAAGATGAAGGCTTTTTCTTTGCTGCAGCACACTATTACTTTTCTCAATTTTCTCACTCTTCACTTGGGAGCTCTTCCTATTTTTCAAATGTATATGGTGGATCACTTTTTGTCATTCTCTGCCGACCTCCTCCTTATTTATAGCTCTGTTTAAAATATATTGCTAAAGGAGAATAATCAATTTAGTCGACAGAGAATTAGAAAGAGATAAGAGTTTCAATAATCAATATTTCTGTATAAGGAAAAGAATTCATTCTGATTTCAAATAATATCCATAATAATCTTAATCAAATTAGCCAAGAATCAAATAGAAGGAAAGGCTGATTCAGAACGGCTATAAAGAATAATATCATTCCATAAAAATCAGATCTACAGAAAGAAGGAAAGAGATCTGGTGTGTTTTTGAATTACTTATAGATATCGACGTGCGTCGATTACTATTCGACGTAAACGTCGATTTCATCCTGGCTGGACGTCGAGAAGAGAATAAGGAAGGTGCGTCGACAAAGGTGCGTCGACTTTATCAAATGCATCGACTAGAAGTCAGAGGTACGTCGACTATGATTACGTCGAATTCTTCTAAGAGTTACTTCGACTCATTCTGAGAGAAACGTCGACTATATTTCGACGTTGCATCGAATACTAATCGACGCATATTTACTTAGCCTAATTTTTCATACTTAGAATTTATATTCTTCTTAATTCTAGGGGTTAAGATAAATCATTTCCCCAACAATCTCCCCCTATTTGTCTTAACCCTATATAGAGAGAAATTATATCAGCTTTTAATCAACAAAGCAAAGCATTTATATAGAGAAGAAATATGCTAAGCAATCAGAAGAAATCATATTACAAGAAATTGTCTTTCACAAGATTTTAATTAGAAACTTCTTGTTATACATGAAATTAACAAAGGCAGAATAGAGTATTCTAGATAAATTTTCAATAGCATAAAAAATATAGCCCCTGGCTCTATCAGGATGCTCTTGGACATTTCTGATGATTGTGTGCAGTTTCTCCAGCACTTTGTCAGCATCAGGGAGAGTATCATTTATAGAATAGCCCTTGCTGATGATAATTGTTGCATTTTCATCAATCATCTCAATTGTAATGTTTTGGGGTTTCTTTTGAGTAGGCTTGGGCTCATGTGGTCCTTTGTTGTCAACCTTTGGCCCATATTTTCTCTTCTCTGGTTGTTGTTTCTCAGGGATCTCAGTCATTTTTCCTTTCCCTTTCCAGGGTGAGTCATGCCATTTGTCTAATCTTGCAGGTCTTTTGGGCTTCTTATAGGGAATGTAAATATCTTCTGCACACCCTACACCCCTCTTGTGTTTTTGTCCTTTTTCTAGGATGAGCCCTTCCTGAGGATTTTTCTTTTGATAAGCTTCAACATCAAACAATTTCTTTGGAAGTTTGGTGGAAGATTCTGCAAGAATCTGTTTTTTAGTCATCCCCTTCTTGATCTTTTCCAACCAGACATTCCTCTTATCTTCTACTTCTTTCATAGCTGCTTCATATTCATACAGCTCTCTTTCTCTTATTTCTTCATGCAACTTTTCCATGTCAGGATCATGGTACTCCTTTACAGGACTGTTAGGAGTGATATTAGGCATTTTTTCAAACCACTTTATCTCCTCAACAGTCTTTCTATATTTCTTTTCCTTTGCATATTCTTTTCTTTCTTTTTTGGAAAATTTTTGCCAATGAGGGATGGCTTCACTTCTTCTTTTCATTTGTTCTCTTGGTTTTTCCTTAGATAGCTTTTGTGGAGGTAAAGGTAGTAGAGGAGGTAGAAATGGAGGTTGAAGTGGTGGAAGAGGCAGAGGTGGAGATGTAGTTTTCTCTTTAGAAGGTGAAGGTGGAGAAGGGACTTTTGTAGGAGAGGGAACAGCAGGCAAAATGTCCTCTGGAGGAATATCCTCAAGTAAGGGTGTCTTGAGTTTGTTATAGCTGGCAGAGAAGCCAGGAGAATGATGCTGATATTCTTCCACACACAAGGGTGCCTCAATCCAGACTTGCCCTTTTAGGTCATCAGAAAAAGCTGTTTCTTCCTCCCCCTAGACTTCTGTATTCTGTACTGCAACAATCTCCCCCTGAACATATGGGGCATCTATTCTGAATGCTGAATCCACAGCATGATCTCCTTCTGTATGATAGGAGGAAGATTCACCAAGGTGTTTGTTGAAGGTGTAATCAGAATGATTGGAGCCTATGGTAAAAGAAAAAAAATGAAGTTGATTTAATACTTAAGGATAGTATTTATGAGATTGGAGAAGAGTTAGCCCTGAGCTTTAAGAAAAACCTGGATAGGGGGTGTCTGGAGCAACTCTCCCCCTAGTTTATATCCTTCAGAAAGGATGTAAACCCTTTTGGCGACAGAGGTTGTTCTTGAAGAAAAACATGAAGCTCAGGAAGGGAGGCAGAGAGGTTGGGCAATTTGGCTTCACAGGTGGTGAGCATGTCGGCGCACTCATTGGAGAAGGTGGTCAGACATGTCTGTAAGTCATTCAGAAGTTGTTCCAGAGCATCATTTATTGCTTTGAGGAGAGCAGATTGAGCAGGGGTTGGCGCCATTGATACAGAGAGAGAGGTAGAAGACGAAGATTTTGGCGGTTTGGGAGAGTATGAGTTATGAAATAAGAAGTGTTATTTAAAGGAGGTGAAACGTCGAAAAGGAAACAGAAATCAAGGTATATTAGTTAACCAATCGTCAAAAGAAGAAGGGAATATTTGTTTCCTATTTTATTATGAAGTCGACGTTACGTCGAGTTGGAGTCGACACATGGTCAATGTGTTGGAGCATCTGTGACGTTGGTCATTGATGTCGACGTATGCGTCAATATGGAGTCGACGCTCCGTCGAAACATTGTCAGCCTAATGTCCTGTCTACATGATCGCAGACTGATGGCGCAAATCTCACACACCGCTATAGGCGGTAGCTTGACTGCGACACGAAACGACAGTGTACCGATCGTTCAAGTAATAAATGTTGGGAATAAATCCCCGAGTGTCGGTCTCTTGAGGAACACAATAAGGTGGAGTTTACTATTGAGGCAGGACTTGAGATCGAAGTCCTTAAATCGGATGGATTGCGGGGGAGTTGGGTTGGCTTTTGGAAAACAAAATAAAAGCTAACAACTACTCCTATGCAATGCCGCTATGCAAAGCTTCGCTTGGCGGGATGGAAACTAGACAGGCCTTGAGCGCGCTGCGTCGCAAGGGCGGATGGACGAGAAGGCTAATGGAATCGAACTATGCAGGCCTTGAGCGCGCTGCTTCGATAGGCGAATGGATTACGGGCCGCGATGCCACGCTTCGGTAGGCGAATGAGCGAGTAGGCTAGTGGAATGAGGGTCGCAAGCACCTCTTCGACAAGCACGCCACTAGCAATTGCTAGTGCGGCACCGGACACGATGGTGGGATGGAGGATGGAATGGGGCGCACCTCAAGCAACTCAAATAACAAGCATTTCACAAATACAAGAAATATATGGAAATACAAATTAGTTCAAGTGCAACTTCATCAAAATATACAAGATCTAACTATTACAACAATCAATAAAAGGAGAACAAGGCAAGAAATCGACCGAATCCGAAGGCTCGTTGAAGATTCACGGTTGGAATCGCCGGGTTGTCAATCCGCGTCCAAGCTCGGTCCACAACTACGTCCGGGGTAGAGAGAGCTGTCACTACTCTCCAATGGACCCGTCTTCTTCGTGTCACGATCCGGTAGAGGTTGCAAACTTCCTCTTGCTTGACGGTAATGGCGGCTAGGTCTTCCTTTGGAGCTCTTGGATGAAGGAGGAGGCCGAGAGGAAACTCCGGCGAAGATTTGGCGTTGAAAGCTTGCCCGGAGATCCTCCCTAAGGTGGGCGACGATGGAGGGGCGAAGTCGGACCAAACCAGGCGAAAAACGGCGGAAGAAAGCGGGGGATCCGACCTAAATCGCGAGCAGCGGATTTTATAGGCGCTGGAATTAAACAGTGCGCACGGTCAGTGGCGCACGACTAGTGGTCGTGCGCACTAGAATCCTGTGATCGTGCGCTCTGCCTGGACGGAACCTGCAAAGACAGAAATTATAAAATAAAATGTTCGCACGACCAGTGGCGCACGACCGGTGGTCGTGCGCACTAGCGTCAGTGGTCGTGCGCAATAGATGAAACAGAACTCAGAAATTTAATGGTCAATGCGCACGAGCAGTGGCGCACGACCGGTGGTCGTGCACACTGGCATTGGTGGTCGTGCGCACTGCACCAAACAGAACTCGTGAAAAAGGCGTTAAGTGCACACGATCAGTGGCGCACGACCAGTGGTCGTGCGCAATAGAACCAGTGATCGTGCGCAGTGTTCCTGTGCAGAATTGCACCGGAAACACCTGCACGACTCCTGTTCTAGCGTACAACCACAAATCCAGCCACTAAAAGTGGCACCTAACAGTGCATGAAAACCACTAATGAAAATAAACATGAAATCACACCAAAATGGGCCAAAAGGTGCACCTAGCATGGATTAACAAATATGAACTAAAACAGGGCTAAAGTGCAGTGAAATGACTAACTAAACGGCCCAGATGAGTCCATAAAAGTGTATATGATCAGGACTCATCACACCACCAGACTTAACTGTTTGCGCGTCCCGAGCAAACAAATTCTAAGCGAACTAGGAAAGAACAGTAGATGGCTTAAAACTACAATACAGAGTACCATGCGAAGTCGCATGCTCACGTGCATAAGAAGAATAGTAGAGAAGATTTCTGATTATATAAACAGTTTATATATTTCTAAGAGAGTAAAAGCATATTACAACTACTCAAAATGGTGAACAGCGGTGAATCGTTCGGTCATGCATACGGAGAAAGTAAGCTAAACGCTGAGACGAGCATTGCCCAAGATCGGGATGCGGGAAAAACTCCACTGAAATCCATCAGTGTCGGTGACCATAGGCTTGCCCGGTCACATTCTCTCCACGGCACTGGTTTGACTCAAATGCGTGAATCAATAGGACTTTAGGTTTTAAATGGGGCTTGGGTTTAGGTGAGGTATACAATGATAAAGACGATGGTTCAAATACTAAACCCAAATGAGCAAATGCATAACATTATCCAAGTGGCCACAAAACACGCGGATGCACCACACCCCCAGACTTAGACTTAGACGCATGGGTGTGTGCACCGCCTACTCCCAAATATAAATCTCAAACAGATTTTTTTCAATTAAACTTTTCATTCTTTTTTTTTTCTTTTCAAATCTTTTTCTTCTTTTCTTTATCTTTCTTTAACAATTTCAGCAACTTTTCAAAGATGCACAACCACATTTTCACAATGTACTACCACAATCAACACCACCAATTTGAAATTGAAACAAAATGCTTGCTTTTTGGGTGTGCGACTAGGATTGGAGTTTAGGCTTTGGTGAACAATAGTGGGGCTGAACCAAAAGAATGGGGTAGGCACAATTGGGCTAGCGAGGAAATGATGATAGGAATGGCACAAAGGCTCAACCGGGCCAAGATGATGGCCTATATCACATTCACGCAATTGACTAACCGTATACCCATGCTTCAAGAATCGCTTGGGGCAAGTTCTAGCCACCGAGAAAGATTCTCCTTTCTCCCGACTCAAGCAATACGAATCTAGCGATCGTTTACACACATCCCTACGCTACCGTTTGATTCACACCAGATTCACCATTTGAGTAGAGTAAACAACATTTACACGAATAGAAAAAAAAAATATAAAACCATAAGTATAAAGAGAAATCTAATCTACACAAATTTCTATGCAACCGAGCACTCGACTAGGAGCACTGCTAGAGTCAACATTTTACTCTGCTACATAATCCTAAGCCATCACCTAGACTTTCCCAAATAAGCAGAAGAATTAAATTCACAACAGAGCAGGCAAACAGATGAGTACGCGCTCAAGTGGGTGATGTGGTGTGCAATGAAAATAAACAAAACATTTTAAATGGAATCTTCTAGCATGCAGTGCAATAGTGCGCGTGAGCGGGTAAACAAAACTACTCTCCCCCAGACTTAAACTAAACAATCCACAAAACATATGACATGAAAATCAGCATAGGGCTAGGGGAAGAGAGTACCCAATGCTCAGCAAGTGAGCATACCAGAAGATTGGCGTTTAAACCCAGACTAAGCTGCAGCATCCGCCATCCAGAGAAGATACCTGCAGGGATCAGCTCCGCAAAAACAAAAGAAACAGAAAAAGTTAAACTACAATAAACTATAGCTAACTAAACAGGATGGATTAAAATAAAATGCATGAAAAGTAAGATAACTACTGGGGTTATTGTCATCCCAGCACGACTTATTTGAAAACATAAAAGTTCTAGCTAATGGGCCTATGGAAGGAGAAGTGGACAGGTAACTGGCCTAATATCCGTGTCGGTAGCGGGTACCTATACGGAGAAAGAACAGTCACGCCTCTACCTGAATAAAGATAAAACCTGCCCATCACAGGTAAAGGGAAAAGGAAGTAAGAAGAGGAGGAGGCCTGGTCCTCACTCATCCCACCAAAACTACCCTTGCCCAGCAAGGTATCGTCCACAGCAGGTCCGCAGGAGGAGAAGGCAATGAGTGGAGCTTCCTCTACGGAGGGGGAATGAACCTCCTCACATGAGAGGATGCTCTCATCATTGACTTGAGCAAAAAGCTCCAAGTCCTCCTGGGGTACCTGTAAAGACTCAACCTGCACAGGCTCGGAAGAAGAAGGGGGGTCCAGAAATAAAGAGGACGAAGAACATAAATAAACATCAATCGGGGGAGTGATCCCGGTCTCACTCCCATCAGGTTGGGGAAGTAAAATAATGTTTGCATTGTCATCAATGCTACAAGATTCGGCGGGATCAACAGTGGCCAAGCTAGAGATTTGGGCTTCCTCCACCGGTGCTGAGGAAAACTCCTCCTCACCTAGAAGGTTGTCCTCCTCCATAGGAATAGGCACAATGCTCAGATCAACCGCCTCCTCCTGCGACACATCATCAACAATGTCGTCAGAGATGAGTGTAGTATGCACAATAGGGAGAGGAATAGTGCTCGGATAAAAGTCGAGCACCGATTCCTCACAAAGAATCGAATCCACTAGAGGTGGTGGATGCACTGGGAGAATGGGCTCAGCAATATCGGTGCCCAGATCAGCCACACATCTGGTGACTGTGTCAACGCCATACCCTTCAAGATGTGAAGGGGGCAAAGACACAAAACCGGATGTTGAAGGTGTGCCGCCAGAGTTAGGAGTTGGGACGATCCGGATATCCGCCTCATCATCCTCATCCAATTGGCGACGAAAAGCAGCACAATCCTTCAGGGCATGATCTGTGCTCCGACAAAACTGGCACTGCCTAGCGGGCTTCTTTGGCACAGCGGGGGCTGGAGCCGAAAAGAAGTATGACGGTAAAGGCTCAGCAGAGTAGCCATAAGACTTACGCGCACCATATGGAGTACCAGACGATGTCGGTGCTCCATATGCTGGGCTATAAGAATTATGCCTACTATTCTCCGTAGGGCATTCATCACTAGAGTGGGAGGTAGCTCCACACCAACGGCAACGGAAATTGAGATGTGCCCACATAGTGCGGAGATAAAACGATTCAAAATAAAAATGCTATTGTGCAAATACTAAACCAAATAGAAATTACTAAAGCAACCTGATATAAAACAAGAAAAAGGAATAAAAAGAACAGAAATAAAATAAGAGATGCAATTTACAAATGGAAGGGCTTCTCTCTCAGACTCTCCCTCTCCAGAAAACTCACACGTCTGTGTTCCCCGGCAACGGCGCCAAAAACTTGATGGCGCAAATCTCACACACCGCTATAGGCGGTAGCTTGACTGCGACACGAAACGGCAGTGTACCGATCGTTCAAGTAATAAATGTTGGGAATAAATCCCCGAGTGTCGGTCTCTTGAGGAACACAATAAGGTGGAGTTTACTATTGAGGCAGGACTTGAGATCGAAGTCCTTAAATCGGATGGATTGCGGGGGAGTTGGGTTGGCTTTTGGAAAACAAAATAAAAGCTAACAACTACTCCTATGCAATGCCGCTATGCAAAGCTTCGCTTGGCGGGATGGAAACTAGGCAGGCCTTGAGCGCGCTGCGTCGCAAGGGCGGATGGACGAGAAGGCTAATGGAATCGAACTATGCAGGCCTTGAGCGCGCTGCTTCGATAGGCGAATGGATTACGGGCCGCGATGCCACGCTTCGGTAGGCGAATGGGCGAGTAGGCTAGTGGAATGAGGGTCGCAAGCACCTCTTCGACAAGCACGCCACTAGCAATTGCTAGTGCGGCACCGGACACGATGGTGGGATGGAGGATGGAATGGGGCGCACCTCAAGCAACTCAAATAACAAGCATTTCACAAATACAAGAAATATATGGAAATACAAATTAGTTCAAGTGCAACTTCATCAAAATATACAAGATCTAACTATTACAACAATCAATAAAAGGAGAACAAGGCAAGAAATCGACCGAATCCGAAGGCTCGTTGAAGATTCACGGTTGGAATCGCCGGGTTGTCAATCCGCGTCCAAGCTCGGTCCACAACTACGTCCGGGGTAAAGAGAGCTGTCACTACTCTCCAATGGACCCGTCTTCTTCGTGTCACGATCCGGTAGAGGTTGCAAACTTCCTCTTGCTTGACGGTAATGGCGGCTAGGTCTTCCTTTGGAGCTCTTGGATGAAGGAGGAGGCCGAGAGGAAACTCCGGCGAAGATTTGGCGTTGAAAGCTTGCCCGGAGATCCTCCCTAAGGTGGGCGACGATGGAGGGGCGAAGTCGGACCAAACCAGGCGGAAAACGGCGGAAGAAAGCGGGGGATCCGACCTAAATCGCGAGCAGCGGATTTTATAGGCGCTGGAATTAAACAGTGCGCACGGTCAGTGGCGCACGACCAGTGGTCGTGCGCACTAGAATCCTGTGATCGTGCGCTCTGCTTGGACGGAACCTGCAAAGACAGAAATTATAAAATAAAATGTTCGCACGACCAGTGGCGCACGACCGGTGGTCGTGCGCACTAGCGTCAGTGGTCGTGCGCAATAGATGAAACAGAACTCAGAAATTTAATGGTCAATGCGCACGAGCAGTGGCGCACGACCGGTGGTCGTGCGCACTGGCATTGGTGGTCGTGCGCACTGCACCAAACAGAACTCGTGAAAAAGGCGTTAAGTGCACACGATCAGTGGCGCACGACCAGTGGTCGTGCGCAATAGAACCAGTGATCGTGCGCAGTGTTCCTGTGCAGAATTGCACCGGAAACACCTGCACGACTCCTGTTCTAGCGTACAACCACAAATCCAGCCACTAAAAGTGGCACCTAACAGTGCATGAAAACCACTAATGAAAATAAACATGAAATCACACCAAAATGGGCCAAAAGGTGCACCTAGCATGGATTAACAAATATGAACTAAAACAGGGCTAAAGTGCAGTGAAATGACTAACTAAACGGCCCAGATGAGTCCATAAAAGTGTATATGATCAGGACTCATCACAGACGTACATTGATATTAGATCGACGGTGCGTTGATAAGGAATCGACGTATCTTTGTCTTTAAGAAATCAATGTTAGCGTCGGGTTCCTCTCGACGGTGCGTCGATAGGTAATCGACGTATCTGTAAGTACTCGCTTAGTTGTTCTGATCTCTTTTAGATTTCCCCAACAATGATATTTACAAGCTTCCATCAAGCATTCCCAAGGTGTTGATAAAGTAAGTATGCTTAGTTTCATCTAAGGGTTTGGTAAAAATGTCTGCTCTTTGACTTTCTGTTGAAATATATTCTAAGGTTATCTTACCTTTTTCTACATTATCTCTAAGAAAATGATGTCTGATCTCTATATGTTTGGCACTAGAGCTATCACAATAAATTTTAGAGTTATTGACTTCCAATTTATAGTCAAGAAGCTGATTTTGCATCCAGAGGATTTGTGAACAACAGCTCCCAGCAGCTATATATTCAGCTTCAGCTGTTGAGGTTGAGACTGAAGTTTGTTTCTTACTGAACCATGATATTAATCTGTCACCTAGGAATTGGCAAGTACCAGATGTGCTTTTTCTATCAACCCTACAACCAGCATAGTCTGCATCTGAGAATCCTATTAATTCAAAGTTTGTTTCTGCTGAGTACCACAGACCTAGTTCAGGTGTTCCCTTTAGATATCTAAGAATCCTTTTTACAGAGGTGAGATGGGATTCTTTTGGATCAACCTGAAATCTAGCACATATGCAGGTTGCAAACATAATGTCAGGTCTGCTAGCTGTTAGATAGAGAAGGGATCCTATGATTCCCTATATGTCTTTTGATCTACTGATTTTCCCGTATCATCCTTTTCTATAATGGCATTAGTTGTCATAGGTGTTTTCATTATAGAGGCTGATTCCATACCAAACTTTTTGATTAATTCTTTAGTGTATTTAGATTGTGAGATAAAGATTCCCTCACTACTTTGTTTCACTTGTAGCCCTAAGAAATAAGAGAGTTCTCCCATGCTACTCATTTCAAATTTTGATTGCATTAGATTAGCAAATCTTTTACAAAGTTTGGGATGAGTTGAGCTAAAGATGATGTCATCTACATAGATTTGAACAAGGAGTTAATTTTTATGGGTTCTAGTAAAAAGTGCTTTATCTACTTTTCCTCTTTCAAAAGAATTTTCTAAAAGGAAATTGGAGAGAGTTTCATACCAGGCTCTAGGTGCTTGATTAAGACCATAAAGTGCTTTGTTAAGTCTATAAACAAAGTTAGGTGAGGAGGGATTGACAAAACCTGGTGGTTGCTCAACATACACCTCTTCTTGAAGGTCACCATTCAGAAAAGCACTCTTGACATCCATCTGGTAGACTTTCATCTTCATGAAGGCTGCATAGGCAAGAAAGAGTCTGATTGCTTCCAATCTGGCTACTGGAGCAAAGGTTTGATTGTAGTATATTCCTTCTTCTTGTCTGTATCCTTGTGCTACAAGTCTTTCCTTGTTCCTGACAATTACTCCAGTGGAATCTAGTTTGTTTCTGTATACCCATTTAATACCAATAACTGGGTAGTTTCTTGGTCTCTCAACTAAGTTCCACACTTTGTTTCTCTCAAATTGGCTTTGTTCTTCTTGCATGGCTATAATCCAGTGAGGATCACAATTTGCTTCCTCAAACTTCCTTGGTTCAACTTGAGATAAGAAGCATTGGAGCATCATTCCATTTGAGACTTGGTGTCTTGTTCTTACTCCAGTATTGGGTTCTCCAATTACTTGGGATTGTGGATGATTTTTCATATTGATCCCTGTCCTGCTTGAATTTGTCAGATGCTCTTCTTCCTCATTAACAATGGGATCATTGTCAAACTGTTCTTCCTGAACTATGTTCTCTTGTGGGAGTTGGTTTTGATTGCTCTTCTCTGAACCTTCTTCATGCTCTTGTTCAGACTCCTCATTTGGTTCCTGTAGCTAGTTTTCTTTCCCAGTGTCTTTGTTCTCTAGAGTCAGTTGTTCAAGCTGAGTCTCTATGCTGCTATTTTCCAGTGGAAAAGGATTGGTGGAAGTCCCCCCCCCCCCCCCTTAAACAGCATGTTAGTTACATCAAATGTAATGTGCATAGATTCTTCAATTCTGAGAGTTCTCCTGTTATAGCATCTATAAGCTTTACTAGATGATGAGTACCCCAGAAATATTCCATCATCAGACTTCTTGTCAAATTTGGCCAGATGATCTTTCCCATTATTTAGGATAAAGCAAGCACATCCAAATATTGTAAAGTATTTAACACTGGGTGTTTTTCTCTTCAGAAGCTCATATGGAGTTTTTGACTTAGTTTTGTGTATGAGGCTTCTATTTAGAACATAGTTTGCAGTGTTGACTGCTTCAGCCCAGAAGGTTGTTGGTAATCCTGATTTTGCAAGTATGGTCCTTCCTGATTCAATTAAAGTTCTATTCTTTCTTTCAGCAACTCCATTTTGTTGAGGAGTTCTAGGGGTCGAAAAACTTTGTTTAATACATATATCCTCACAGAAACTACTAATTAACTGATTTTCAAATTCAGTCCCACGATCACTCCTGATAATTGAAACATGAGTATTAAACTCAGATTGAATCTGTCTTATGAATCTTGAGAGAATCTTATGGGTTTCAGACTTAGCCCTTAGAAAGAATACCTAGCTGAACCTAGAATAGTCATCTACAATGACTAAGGTATAAGACTTTCCACCCAAGCTTTGAGTGGATATGGGACCAAAGAGATCCATGTGCAGTAAGTAGAGGATCCTAGGGGAGTCATCCTTACCAATTGGTTTGAAGGATGACTTGGTCTATTTTCCTAGTTGGCAAGGTCTGCATGGAGAGTCCTTAGAGAATCTACCCTTTGGTAGGCCTCTGGCTAGGTTATTCTTTGATAATTTATTAATGGTTTTGTGGTTTAGATGACCCAATCTCCTATGCCATAATTCACTTTTATTAATAATATTGTTGAACAAACAAACTTCTATGGGTGAGGAGCTAAAGTCTACTATATATACCTTCCCTTTTCTAATTCCATTGAGTACTATGGCACCAGTCTTGATATCAATAATATGGCAAAATAGTGTGGTGAATTTTACCTCATACTTACCACTGTCACATATCTGACTTATACTTATCAGATTGTGCTTCAGTCCTTTGACTACTGCCACATTCTTGAAGGTGACTTTCCCTTCTTTGAAATTTCCAAAGCCCCTGGTTTGGCCACAGCTAGAATCTCCAAAAGTCACTGGTGGTCCAAGTATGTCCTCAAAATTGATTAATAGGTTTTTGTACCCTGTCATGTGCATGGAGCATCCACTGTCCAAGTACCACACCAGCCTAGAGATGTGATACATCTGCACATAAGATTTTAAACATTAGTTTGGACCCTCCTAAGCTGGGGTCCCTTCTTCCCAACAGTGAAAGGTTTAATGAAAGAATAAGTGGGTTTTTCAGAATATCCTTCCTCCATTAGGGGCATTGGCTTATCATACCAATTGTCTTTGGTAATGTTGCAGAAATAGTGTTCATAATAAAAGGAAATGGATTGAGAAGACTTTTTGGAAAAGGAGACATTTCTGTTAGATTGGTTGCATCGATATGAATTCGACGTATGTTTAAAGTTGCGTCGAGTGAAAGTCGACGCTTCTTTCATTCTGTGGTTACTTTTAGTCGAAGCATAGAAGAGATTGCGTCGATTGGAAGTCGACGTATTTTGGTGTCTGCGTTAATTAGAAATCGATGCATTATTTGAGTTGCGTTGAGTAGAATTCGACGTACGTCGATAATGATTCGACGCAAATTTATTTCTTTTCTGAGGATATTTTCCTAGGATTCCTTCATATATAGTGGGACTATTTTGTTAAAAACAGTGGTTGTTTGTGATCTTTCTCCTGTCAAATGATTTTCTCTAGTGAAGTGAATAGGATGTCTCCAGACAGATTTGCTGGGTGATTGAGGTTTGTGTTCTAAGTCAGTGTTATATTCTAGTTGTCTAAATCTATCAGTGAGATTGTTAGAGATATTCTTGAGCTTCTGACTTCTGCCATTTAGAGAATCTTCAAAGGCTTTTGCCTTTGCTAGCTCATTTCTTAGTATTTGATTTTCAGTATTGATTTCATTTAGTTGTTCCTCTGAGAGTCCTAGACTGAGCTCATAGTTTATATGTTGTGTATTTATTTGTTTGAGATTGTTTAGTTCATTTCTTAGTTCCTTTACCTCTTTCTCAGATTTGACTAGATCTAAACAGAATTCTTTGAAACTATTTTTGAAATCAGTGGAAGAGAAATCTATATCATCAAACACTGCTAGAAAATTGACTTTTAGCCAGGGCAAATTACCGTGGCTAAAAGTCCAAAATCGTGGCAAAAGACTTTTAGCCACGGGCTGCCGTGGCAAATGGGCGTGGGCAATACGAGCGTGGCAAAAAATTATTTGTCATGCTCTTTCTGTGGCAAATACCCTTTTTCTATGACTTTTAGTCACGATTTTAGACTTTTAGCCACGATAATTTGACTGTTTGCCACGACAAATGGCCGTGGGCAATACGAGCGTGGCTAAAAGTCAAATTTCTAGTAGTGAAATATATTTACCAGAGATGTATCTTCAGGCTTTTCAGTAGCCATCAAACAGGTTTCCTCTTGCTTAGCCTTTTCCTGATCATCTTTAGATGAGGTACTCCCTTCAGATTCTGAATCACTCCATGATTGAGCAATGAACCCTTTCTCTTTCTTCTTCTTCTTCTTTAGATCTGTTCTTTTCAGATCTTTCTTATTGCTGATCTCTTTAGGACATTCAGGTGCAATGTGTCCAGGTTCCCTGCAAGAGTAACATATAATCTCTTTATTAGGAGTTTTGTCATACCTGGTTCTTGAGTCTCTCCTTCTGGATCCTTCCGTTTTGATCCACTTCTTGAACCTTCTGGCCAGTAGACTGATCAGCTCTTCATTATTTGTAGAGAGTTCACCTTCAGTAGCCTTCAAAGCAATGCTCTTTTCTTTTGAGAGTGGAGAAGCCTTTTCTTTCTCTTCTTTCTCAGCTCTTATTTTCAACAGCTGTTCATAAGATCTTAATTTACCCAACAAGACATCTGTTGAGATTTCTTTTTGACTTCTGGAGTCTTTAATTGGCCAGATTCTTGAATCTCATGAGCTAGGGAAGCAAGTTAGCAATTTGTCATTTATCTCAGTGAGAGATATGTCCTTCTCATGTGTTTTTAGCTCATTTATTATGAGGTTGAATCTGGCATACATGTCAGCAACACTTTCATTTTCTTTCTTCTGGAAGTTTTCATATTGAGAGATGAGTAATGCCTTTTTATCCTTCCTCTCATCAGCACTCCCTTCTACCATTTTATTGAGATCTTCCCATATTTCCTTAGCTGACTCATATTCAGCAATCTTTTGGAAGATTTCATCTGAGAGGGTTGAGACTAAGATATTCATAGCCTTGACATCACATGCTTGAGCTTTCTTTTCTTCATCTGTCCATTCAGCCTTTGGAGCAAGTGTTTGTGTGACCTTTCCACTTGAGTCCTTCTTGAATGGCTTGGGAGGACCAGTCATAATAACATCAAATAATTCTCCATCAATAGAGTTTAGATTAATTTTAATTCTTGTTTTCCAAAGTGCAAACTTTTCAAGGTTGTAAATTGGTGGTCTGGTGGAAGCATAATCTTTGATTTGTGCCATGTGAAAAATAATTTTTATATATAAAAAGAGGTAGGATCTTTTTGATCAAGGAGTTAACCTTTTTAGATCAACCTCGCTTTGATACCAATTGAAAGTGCACAGTTAACCTCACTAGAATTCTCTAGAGGGGTGGGGGGGGGGTGAATAGAGATTTAAAAATACTTTGTGCTATTACATATATATATATATGTAATAATCACAGATTTAGGCTTCCCACACACCAACAAGAATTAAGCAAGTAAAGAAGAAAAATAGCAAGAAGAAAATCACAGCACAACACAAAGAAATATAGTGGTTCCCCAAACTTTGGGTAGTCCACTCTTCTACCCCCTTGGTAGGAATTCAATAACTTGCACTAAGTCTTTTGATAAGGAGACTCTTAGAACCAGACTGAGTCTTTTAATAAGGAGACTCTTAGAACCAAACTGAGTCTTTTGGTAAGGAGACTCTTAGAACCACTACAACTGAATTTTTTGAAGAGAGATTCTAAAAACTCTTTTACACAATTTGAAAATAAAATGAGAAGAAGAAGTAGAACAAGTAGAAGAACAGAAAATGATATATGTAAGAAGGAATCTTCTTCCTAGCAAGAAGATTGGAAGCACAAGTATAGTGAATATGATCTCTCTTCTATAGTGAGAAGGAGATTGTAAGCTTTTCTCTCTTTTGTGAGAGCTTTCAGAATTTGCAGCAGAATGGCTTGAGAAGATGAAGGCTTTTTCTTTGTTGCAGCACACTATTTATTTCTCAATTTTCTCACTCTTCACTTGGGAGCTCTTCCTCTTTTTCAAAAGTATATGGTGTATCACTTCTTGTCATTCTCTGCCGACCTCCTCCTTATTTATAGCTCTGTTTAAAATATATTGCTAAAGGAGAATAATCAATTTAGCAGACAGAGAATTAGAAAGAGATAAGAGTTTCCATAATCAATATTTCTGTAGAACGAAAAGAATTCATTCTGATTTCAAATAATATCCATAATAATCTTAATCAAATTAGCCAAGAATCAAATAGAAGGAAAGGGTGATTCAGAACGGCTATAAAAGAATAATATCATTCCATAAAAATCAGATCTACAGAAAGAAGGAAAGAGATCTGGCGTGTTTTTGAATTACTTATAGATATCGACGTGCGTCGATTACTATTCGACGTAAACGTCGATTTCATCCTGGCTGGACGTCGAGAAGAGAATAAGGAAGGTGCGTCGACAAAGGTGCGTCGACTTTATCAAATGCGTCGACTAGAAGTCAGAGGTACGTCGACTATGATTACGTCGAATTCTTCTAAGAGTTACTTCGACTCATTCTAAGAGAAACGTCGACTATATTTCAACGTTGCGTCGAATACTATTCGACGCATATTTACTTAGCCTTATTTTTCACACTTAGAATTTACATTCTTCTTAATTCTAGGGGTTAAGATAAATCATTTCCCCCAACAAAACGTATACGTTATTTGTCACAAATATAGGAGGAGATTGTTAATGTATATTTGGTCAAATAACGGGTTGGAAGGTATAACGGGTCAGTTGGGTACACAAATACCCATCCCCGTAGACACTCCTAGGGTTTACCTATATATATACCCGCTAGGGGCAACGGAGAGTCGATTCCACTTTGATCTTCCTCCGGATGCTTCGAGCAAACTTTTCACACATATATCAATTGCCTTTTTTAATTTAATATATAAGAATATGTTTAAGCAGGTTGGCTGTTTTTAAAACAATAGTCGGCCTCAACGTTTCATTTTTTTATTTTATATTATATATAATATAATATACTTTTTTGAGGAGCCTGCTAGTCGTCTGCCCACAAAGTGGATTATTTTTGAGTAATTTAATTTGTGCAAATCACGATTATGTGCAAATAAAAAAATTTACGTGCAGACCAAAATGATAGGTGCAAACATAAAGAAAAGATCAGATAGGTCACAACGTCGATGATGGAGATCTGGCAAGAAGTAGGCATGGTGGCTCCTGTTAGGCCCTCAAACTTGCTCTCATAGATGCTTACACATCCGTTGCATGATGCCATCGCCCTTAAGAAAATGACCAGCTTGTATCATGACATTTTTGTTGGTTTGACTTCGTTGACCGGGTCAATGGGTTTTTTATTTTATTTTGTTATATTTTTATTATGAATGTTGTTGAGGAGAGAGAGTGTGTATTTAATGTGGAGAGAGAATGTTTGTAGTTTTTATTTGCCTATAAATAGCCCCCCCCCCCCCCCCCCCCCTCCTTTGTATTTTGTTGCGGCGTATAGTTTTTGAATAGAAAGTTTTAAGTCCTTTTTCTCTTCCTGCCAATAGGAGCTAGAGAGAGAGAGAGAGAGAGGTTGGTGAGTTTCGACAGAAACTTTTGGAGTGGCGAGAGAGAGAGAGAGAGAGAGAGAGAGAGAGAGAGAGAGAGAGAGGGAGAAAAGTAATAGAGAGAGAGAAGTTTGTTAAGAGAGAGAGATATCATTCCCGCAGGAATATAAGCTCGCCATTTTCTCTCGCAAGGAGTTCTCGCCAGCCACTCACGCAGGAGAGGCTCTCGCCACATAAACTCACCGGAGCACTTGCACGCGTGGAGGAGTCCCGCCTACAAGAGCCTCGCCGGAGCAACCATCTCGGCGGGTAGTAGACACTTGCCGCTGGACGTGAAGTCATCTCGCCCGCAGAAGGATCTCGCGTGATAGATCTCGCCGGTGTTGGAGGATCTCGCCAGCCCCCATCTCGCGAGGAGTGTGTGTGATCTCGCCGGAGTGAGTGAAGTGGTGAGTCTCGCCGGTGAAGGAAGTGTCTCGGCGACGTGCGTGTTCGCCGTGGTTGTGCTCGCCGAGAAGAGGTTATAGGTACTCTCCTAGAGGTGGAGTGTGCATGCTCGGCGTGGAGAGTGCTCGTCGGAGGAGTGTTCGAGAAGAAGAGAACGTGCGCCGTGGGGTCTCGCTTCCAACAAGTGGTATCAGAGGCAGGTTTTGAACCTTTGTCGGTGACTCGGAAGGTTTGAGGAGTAGAAGCAATGGAGACGAGCGGAGCTATGCCGAGGCAAGTCCCCAAGCTGACGAAGACCAACTATGGGAACTGGAGCATCCAGATGAAAGTGCTACTTGCCTCCAAGGAGTTGTGGGACGTAGTGGAGAATGGGTATGAGGAGCGCACTGCTGCGGTAGAGGCGACGTTGACTAATGCCCAGAAGACGACATTGAGAGAAGCAAGGAAGGCGGACAAGAAGGCTTTGTTCTTGTTATACCAAGGGGTTGACGAGGCGACCTTCGAGAAGATCTCAGATGCGAGAACCTCTAAGGAGGCATGGGAGGTGTTGCAACGCTCCATGCAAGGGGTTGAGAAGGCAAAGAAGGTGAAGCTCCAGTCTCTCCGTGCGGAGTATGAAGTGACGAAGATGCAGAGCACCGAGAAGGTTGGTGACTATGTGACCCGTCTGCGGACGCTCACAAACGAGATGAAGAGAAATGGGGAGACGATCGAAGATGTGAGTTTCATGGAGAAGTTGCTGAGATCTATGACCAAGAAGTTCCGCCATATAGTGGTGGCGATCGAAGAATCGAAGGACCTCAGCGTGATGGCCGTTGACGAGCTTGTAGGCTCTTTGCAAGCTCATGAGTACAGGATGCTGCAGGATGATGAAGAAGCGAGTGGCATGGGAAAAGCACTCCAGACCCAGTTGAACTTTGGGGAAGTTCAGGAAGAGGAGGCGGCCAGCGTGGCCGAGGTCATCAAGGAAGAGGTAGAGGAAGAAGAGGAGGTAGAAACCAAAATTTCCAAAAGGAGGCGGAGCGACCTCAAGGAGGTTGGCAAGATAGAAGAGGAAGAGGAAGAGGCCGTGGAAGAGGCCGAGGAGATATGTCCCAGATACAATGTTACAACTGTAACAAGTATGGGCATACGAGCTACGACTGCTGGAGTCCGAGGAAGAGAGAAGAAGCTAACCATTATGCGGAGGCTAGGAACAATGGAGACAATGCTGGAGGAGGAAACTCGATGATGTTCCTAACCTACCGAGGTGCGGAAGAAGGAAGAAGTGAAGTGTGGTACCTGGACACAGGGGCAAGCAACCACATGTGTGGAGATAGAGAGATGTTCACAAATCTTGAACCCATTGGGGGTGAGGTTAGCTTCGGGGATGCGTCAAAGATCTCCTTGGAAGGAAAGGGTTTGGTAGAGACAAAGCTGAACGGGGAGAGAGTACACCTGAACGATGTGTACTACGTGCCAGGGTTGAAGACCAACATCTTGAGCATTGGGCAGTTAGTGGAGAGAGGCTACTGCGTCCAAATGAAGGATGGGTCTCTGGCAATGAAGAATGGTCAAGGGAAGGAAGTAGTGAAGGTGGAGATGACGGCGAACCGTCTCTTCACGCTGAAGATGGATGCTCGAGAGACAGCTTGTCTCGCGAGAACGGAGGAAGAGGAAGAAGCATGGCTATGGCACCATAGGATGGGCCATTTGGGTTTCACAGGGTTGAAGCTGCTATCTCACTCAAGGATGGTGACAGATCTGCCAATGATCTCACCACCCCAGAAGGTGTGTGAAGCATGCACGAAGGGGAAGCAGAAGAGGCAGAGTTTTGAAGGAGGAAAGTCCTGGAGAGCAAGGAGGCAGCTTGAACTGGTTCACTCGGACATTGCGGGTCCGTTTGAGACCACCTCAGTGGGCGGAAGCAGATACTATATCACCTTCACGGATGACTTCAGTCGGAAGTGTTGGGTGTATTTCTTGAAGGAGAAGGCTGAGGCCCTTGACAAGTTCAAGGAGTTCAAGGCGATGGCTGAGAAGGAGAGTGGTCAGCCACTGAAGGTGCTGAGGACAGATCGAGGTGGGGAGTACACCTCGAGGCTGTTTGATACTTTCTGCAAGGAGAATGGGATCTCGCACCAGCTGACGACGGCATACTCACTGCAGCAGAACGGAGTGGCAGAGAGGAAGAACCTCACCATCATGAACATGGCGAGGAGCATGGTGAAGGAGAAGGGGCTACCGAAGAGTTTCTGGGCGGAAGGAGTACAATGTGCGGTGTATCTACTGAACAGATGCCCCACAAAGAGCGTGAAGTTCATGACGTCGTTTGAAGCATGGAGTGGCTGGAAGCCAAGCGTGAAGCACCTAAGGGTTTTCGGGTGTGTAGCTCATGCTCACATCCCGGAACAGAGAAGGAAGAAGCTCGACGATAGGAGCGAGAAGTGTATCTTTGTTGGCTACGCTCTGGAGAGCAAGGCTTACAAGCTTTACAACCCGGTGACAGAGAAGGTCATCGTCTCGAGAGACGTGGTGTTTGAAGAAGGCAGCAGCTGGAGCTGGGATGAGAAGACGAGGAGCATGAAGGGAATGTTCTTCGAGGATGAAGATGAAGGTGGTCATGAGGCTGGGACCGAGGATGGTGGAGTGGAGCCACCATCACCACCGAGTGGAGGTTCAGGGGGAGCTCGCACTCCCAACTCAAGTGGAGGAAGTTCTAGTGGAGCAAGCACTAGTGGAAGCAAGGATGATCGTCCTCAACCTAGGATGAGAAGGATGGAGGAGATCTATGAGGAGACGGCGCCGACACTTAACAATTTTTCTTTATATTGTTTATTGGCAGATTGCGAGCCGCACTCCTACGACGAAGCTGCCCAGGAGAAAACTTGGAGGACGGCGATGGATGCTGAGATAGCCTCCATAAAGAAGAATGACACTTGGAGGCTGGTCGATCCACCCGCAGGCCACAAACCCCTCGGGGTGAAGTGGGTCTACAAGGTGAAGAAGAACAAGGAAGGAGCTGTGGAGAAGCATAAGGCGAGACTCGTCGTGAAGGGCTACAGGCAAGTCCAAAGAGTGGACTACGACGAGGTCTATGCCCCAGTGGCGAGGATTGACACCATCAGGTTGATCATCGCACTGGCATCTCACCATGGGTGGAAGGTCTCGCAGATGGACGTGGTGTCGGCCTACCTTAATGGCTACTTGGAGGAAGATGTGTACATCGAGCAGCCTCCTGGATATGAAGTGAGGGGGCAAGAGAGGAAGGTGTGCAAGTTGAACAAGGCGCTATATGGCTTGAAGCAGGGGGCTCGCGCATGGAATGGAAGGATAGATGCATACCTCCATAAGCACGACTACAGGAAGTGTCCCTACGAATATGCTTTGTATCTGAAGGTGGAAGAGAATGGTGACATCATGATCGTATGCTTGTACGTAGACGATATGATATTCACCGGGAACAATCCGGCCATGTTCGAAGAGTTCAAGAAGATGATGAAGAAAGAGTTCGAGATGACGGGCTTGGGAGAGTTGACCTATTTCTTGGGTGTCGAGGTGAAACAGGATGAAGGCGGCATCTTCATCTCGCAGAAGAAGTACGCGGAGGAGATCTTGAAGAAGTTCAGGATGGAGAATAGCAAGGCTATCTCCACTCCCGCTGATCCCGGAACAAAGCTGAGGAAGGACTCGAAGGAGGAAGGAGTTGACCCAACCATGTTCAAGAGCCTGGTTGGGAGTCTAAGGTATCTGACCTTCACCCGACCAGATATTATGTACGCTGTTGGAGTAGTGAGCAGGTACATGGAGGAGCCAAAGCAGGATCACTTCACGGCTGCGAAGAGGATCCTGAGGTATGTGAACGGGACGAGAGGTCATGGTCTGATGTACTCCACCGGAGAGGAGTTGAAGTTAGTCGGCAACTCGGATAGCGACTACGGAGGGGACGTGAACGATCGGAAGAGCACTTCCGGGTATGCGTTCAATATGGGAACCACGACGTTCTCATGGAGTTCGAAGAAGCAGGCTACGATAGCCTTATCTTCATGTGAGGCGGAGTACATCGCAGCTGCAGCATGTACTTGCCAAGCCATCTGGTTGAGGAACCTATTAGAGGAGTTGCATCATGGACAGGAAGGGCCAACGAAAAGTGTTAGTGGATAACATGTCGGCCATCCAGCTCGCGAAGAACCCAGTGCTGCATGGGAGGAGCAAGCATATCGAGACTCGATATCATTTTCTTCTGGAGCAAGTGGAGCAGAAGACCGTGGAGGTTGTGTATTGCCCCACCGGGGAGCAGGTCGCGGACATATTCACCAAGGCATTGAAGGCAGACATGTTCGCGAAGCTCAAAAGCAAGCTCGGCATGTGCGGCCAAGCTTGAGGGGGAGTTTGTTGGTTTGACTTCGTTGACCGGGTCAATGGGTTTTTAATTTTATTTTGTTATATTTTTATTATGAATGTTGTTGAGGAGAGAGAGTGTGTATTTAATGTGGAGAGAGAATGTTTGTAGTTTTTATTTGCCTATAAATAGCCCCCCCCCCCCCCCCCCCCCCCCCCCCCCCCCCCCCCCCTCCTTTGAAACTTTTGGAGTGGCGAGAGAGAGAGAGAGAGTTAAGAGAGAGAGATATCATTCCCGCAGGAATATAAGCCCGCCATTTTCTCTCGCAAGGAGTTCTCGCCAGCCACTCACGCAGGAGAGGCTCTCGCCACCTAAACTCACCGGAGCACTCGCACGCGTGGAGGAGTCCCGCCTACAAGAGCCTCGCCGGAGCAGCCATCTCGGCGGGTAGCAGACACTTGCCGCTGGACGTGAAGTCATCTCGCCCGCAGAAGGATCTCGCGTGATAGATCTCGCCGGTGTTGGAGGATCTCGCCAGCCCCCATCTCGCGAGGAGTGTGTGTGATCTCGCCGGAGTGAGTGAAGTGGTGAGTCTCGCCGGTGAAGGAAGTGTCTCGGCGACGTGCGTGTTCGCCGTGGTTGTGCTCGCCGAGAAGAGGTTATAGGTACTCGCCTAGAGGTGGAGTGTGCATGCTCGGCGTGGAGAGTGCTCATCGGAGGAGTGTTCGAGAAGAAGAGAACGTGCGCCGTGGGGTCTCGCTTCCAACAATTTTAAATAATCCAATGAACTGCCAGCTCTCTGTGTGAAGTTCTTCGCTCGAGCATTCAAGGAGAGGTGAGAGAACTCTGGCACCACCTTCATATTGGCAGCCTCAATGACAACCTGGTCCACAAACACCAGCAAAGCAGGAAACTATTTTAGTCGAGTAATATTTTCTGAGCCTCCCCAAATTTAGCGTCACCTTTAAAACCTCAGCAGCAACGCCTCGCCGGATATCAAAAGCTTTCCTGAGGGCCTGGTCATCACCAGGATTGATCCTGATCTCATTTCCATTGGAAAAATTGATGGACCCAGGGAACCTAGGGATTCTCTTAGTTAAAAGGGAGACTTCGTCGAGGATCTTCTTTCACTGGAGCTTTTCTCCGCCTTCTTGATCGTGGAGGAATGCATAGTGTTTCCATTCCTGTTGGTCGTGGATAAGGAGGAGCGCAGTCGAACGAGCGTTCTGCCAGCGGGAGAGGCGATTTTGATCAAACTCATCAATCTCGCATGCGAGCATGGGATTCGGCAACGGTGACGAGAGAATCGAGAGTCGAGGCATGGGAGAGTTTTTTCTTAGTGGGCTGCACCTTGTTTTTTTACAAGAAATAATAAACTAATGCCTAAGATATTTTGGATTTTTTGGGCGGTTTGAGTTACCATCTTTGGGCTGCAGATAACAACACTCTTATTTTTTATATATATAATATATTTGCTATTACGATAGTATATTGTATATAGGTATATATAATATAAAAAGTATAAATAAATAATATAAAAAGTATATCTCTTGCGGTCTACTCAAGGCTCCTAAAATCGGTTCAGAATGAATCGTCTTAGCCCAGGAGCGGTCGAGCGCGCAATCAGTTACTGAGACACGAGAAGGTTGACAAAGAGTCTTTTTAGCGTGGAAAATCGCGGAAAGGGATGACAAACCACGTGGTCAGGACGGTGCCGATCAAACTTCACTGTTTGCAGCTTCTTTACAGGGCTTTCTTGAGAGACCAAGGGTGACAGGCCGCTTCTTGTTACAACTTTGGGGGTGAGAGAGAGAGGCGTTCGGAGGGTGACAGGCTACCACTATCGAAACTTCGACTTCTTCTTTGCAGCGGTGGGGAGCACCGTGCTCTGGGACTTGTGCGCGCTCTGGAACTTATGCGGCTCTGGAACTCGGCGCGTTCTGGAACTTGTGCCCGCTCTCGAACTCGACCGTTCTGGAACTTGTGCGCGCTCTGGAACTCGACGTGATTTGGAACTTGGCATTATGGAGCTTGGGCGCTCTGGAACTTGGGCGTTCTTCCGAATGCTTGAAGAGGGATGAAGTTCTTCTTCTGTCTTCGAGGTGCTCGAAGATTCCTTCAAGCACGGCTTTGAAGAGGAGGGAGATCTTCAAGAGAGAGCTCTCTTGAACTTAGGATAAAGGAGGATGAGAATAGCATGGAAATGAGAGAAGCCTTGGAGTTCTATTTATAGGCCCCAAAGGTGGTTACGGTAGTTATGCGGTGCAAGCACCCGCGCGCACCCCAAGGGGATGAACTTGGGCGTATATAGCCATGCTCTAGCAACTCCTGCAACTGAATCTTTAATTCCGCCATCTCCTTTGGAGCTATCCGGTACGGGGAGCGTGACACAAACTTGACACCTTGCACCAGCTCTATCGTGAAGTCAATCTCCCGCTGAGGTGACGCCCTAGGGAGATCTTTGGGAAACACATCCGGATACTCCGATATGACAGCAATGAAACTCAAACTGGAATGAGGGTTTGCATCCCCCACTAGCACCAAGCACAACTCCGCGCCCTGCCGAACTGCTTTGACTACTTGGACCGCAGATATCAAAATCTTGCTCGATCCACGCAAACCAGTAAAAGTCATTGCACGTTTAGTATTATGCCCCAGTGTGACCTCCTTTGAAGTGCAATCAATGTATGCCTGCTGCTCTGACAGTCAGTCCATTCCACAGATTACATCAAACTCCGAGATCGGCAGTATCGATGCTTCCAAATCAAAGTCTCGACTTCCGACCCGCACTTTAACAACACAAACTCGATCCGCACGCATTGAGCACCCATTTGATAGCACCACATCCAACCTTTCCTTTACCAAAGACGAAGGCACTCCAATTCGTTGTATGAAGGCCTCCAAGAGAAAGGAATCACTATGAGAAAACTGACATTTAGTGACAAAAATTTAGTGACGAAATAATATTTTGTCACTAAAAACACCTCTTTAGTGACGAAACATTGTTCGTCACTCAAGACATGTCTTCAGTGACGAAATAAATATTTGGTCACTAAAGACATATCTTTAGTGACGAAATATAACCTCTGTCACTAAAAGTAATTTTCTAAAGTATTTAGTGACCAAAAATAATTTAGTCACTAAATTATTTATTTAGTGACCAAAAAAATTAGTCACTGCTTTTCAAAATTTGGGAGTTTCTTTCATAAAAAAATTCTTTTACACAACTAAATAAAAATCATTTTATAATAAAATATCATTAAACATATAAGCCGCCTCAATATTTTCATAGCTTCATCAATGTTGTGTGAGCCTACGGATGAGGTGGGGTACTGTGAGAGAACGAACGATAAAAAAGACTTGACGTGAGAATAATTAGGCGTGATCAGAAAGACAATGTATAGTGGTTGTCGGCTTAGGAATATCACCGACCGTCGATGGTGAGAGACTCGTGAAAGAACATGAAGCACCGCGAGAACCGGTCACGATGAATATGCGATAAATATTGTAAAATACTTTAAAAAAAATTATAAATTAGGTCTTATTTTTACATTAAGCAAAATACCATAAATTTATTTAAGTGTTTTTTGATATTCGCATTACTAAACTCTAAAATATAAATGAAATACCATAAAATATAAGTAAGTGTTTTATGAGTTAAAAAGGGAATTGTTAAAGGCAAACCAGAATTGGCTAGTTGCAAACCAATTTCTATGAGTTATTACGCGCCTTTTGAAAATACGCTTTGAACATGCAATTTTAGGAAAAGTGTTCAACACGAAAATTGTAAATTTCGTCGAGATCTACAATTCCTAGATGCAAACCTTTCAAATATACTTATGAGAAGGAGATTGTTATATAATTGTTGTTGTTTGGATTTCCTTACTTTGGCCCATACTTTTAGTTACCATATTTATTTGCTTTATCTAAGTCAGTGTTATGTGATTGGGGTAGTTGCTAATAAAGTCGGGCAGCCTTTTTGAATTTTACTAAGTATTAATAGTAGCACTAGACCTTAACATCTTCACTACTTAACTTTTAATTTCTTTATGCACAACGATATAATTCAGTTGTGAGAATAGGAGAAATGCAATTGGCTGCAAATTTTTTTTGCAGCGAAAGTATTTGCGGCGCTTTTTTTTAAAAAAGTTGCAATTATTTGCGGTGTTTTTTAAAAAAGCGTTGTGGTATAGCCAAGAAGCATTCGCGACGCTTTGGTTGGAAAACGTCGCGAATTCCTGAAGGCTACCGCGACACATTTTTAAAAAGCGCCGCAAAGCTCTACCGCGACTGTCGCAACGACGACGCTTTAGCGACGCTTTTTAATGTGCCACGAAAGCGTTCGCGACGCTTAAGAAGCGCCGCGGAAAGCCTGAAAAAACGTTGTCGAAGATATATTTTGTTGTAGTGAACTTTCTTATTGTATCACATTTGTGATTGTTGGCTTCTCTATTAGCAAGTTCTGATATATTTACAGCACTAAATTACTTATCCTTGAACAATCTTCTTGGTGATTTTCATTTATTGTATGCATCACATTTAATGAAATTTATCCATGACAGTCTCTTCAGATATGACTAATTTGACATCAAGCACAACATTTGAAGCATGGTTAGAGGAGCAATCTGGTTTACCTTGTGCAAAAAACCTTGTGAATTGTCATCTACAAGGATCTCTCTCAATGATCTTAATGTTACTGTTTCATCTAACCTCCACATCCTCCTAGATCCTGTAAATGGAAATGGATTGCAGGTGCAATATTCTTTTTTGTCGGGTGCAATATTCTTTTTTCCTATTATGCATTGAATTACTGGTTTCAAATTGTTCAAATGAACTTTTGACTAGCATAGCTGTTGAAGTTGCAGAGACTAATAAAAGCTTAGAATCTTCAATGCAAATATTTTGATACCTGAAAGATAATCTCTGCTCAATATTTTAAATACACGGTGTTTTACAAAACCTACTCTTATGTTGCATGAATTATTTTTCTGTCCAGTTTTCGCACTTGATTCTAAAATAGTCAATTAGCAGCTTCTCAACCACTGCCATTGAGGAAGGATCAGTTATATCTTCTTTAGAAGAGATTGCGTCACTGGATCCTGGTCAGACGGTGAGTGTTCTTGAAGTTCGATTTCATCATCATATATTACCTCTCAAAATAGCTGTGCTTCGCAATGGGAAAAGGCATATGACCAAACTGTGGACAGACATTGGTTATTTCCTAAGGCCATTTTCCATGAAGAAATGGTGCCTATGAGGAGCTTGAAGATGGGGAGCTTGGAGAGGATCATGAAATCACATTATATTTGTTCAGCACAGTATATTTATTTATTTTGTGTTACATGTAAAGAAAAAATTATTATGTAATGTTTGTTTATTATAAATTTTTTGTACGTATTGAGTTTAATAGAGTTAAAAGCTCTATTGGTCTGTACTAAAGGGTTTGGGCTATCTCCCACTTTTTTTATTAATAAACTAAAAGAAACTCTCTTTTCGTTCATGAGATTTTTTAGCAAATGAATATTTTATTTATTATTTTATTTAATGATGAAATAAATAATTTTAATAACCAAAAGTTGCTATTATTGCATTGTACAACAAGTGACTAAATAAATTTGGTCACTAAATATGTTTAGTGACAAGAAAACTTATCACTAATAATGTACATTTAGTGACGAAAAATAATTGTCACTAATAATGCACATTTAGTGACGAAAATAAGTTGTCATTATAAATGTATATTTAGTGACGAAAATCAGTGGTCACTAAAAATGTATATTTAGTGATAAAAATTAGTTGTCACTAAAAATATATATTTAGTGACAGAAATTTATTTGGTCACTAAAGACATTTTGTGCCGCACATTTTGCAACAACCTTGTGACGGATTAAATTTGGTCACTAAATGTCTTTAGTGACCAAACCGCAATATTTAGTGACCAAAATTTGCGTCACTGAATGTCAATTTTCTTGTAGTGAATGCGAGGCTCCAGTATCAAATAGTGCTCTCGCCGGAGCTCTCGCCGGACAGTTAAAGATGAGGACAAAGCCTAATACAAACTGATTTAACAAGCAATGTGCAAGGTATGACATAAAAAACAACAAAAGTTATATATTAACGCATACCTGTCACCACATCACTTTGCTTAATGACCTCTTGCTGGCCTAGATTGTATACTCGGGGTTGAGCTGGAGCATGATGGGATGCAGTCGATTCCACCGCATTCCCTTTCTCTGCCGTATATGATGCAACTGCCTTTTTGCCGCTGCGACACTCCCGAGTATAGTGGCCTACTTTCCCACAATTGTAACACGTGACTGGATCTCGTCCAGTAGTCATTCTAGACACGGAAGATTGAGCTGGACATGAAGGTCTAGCTCTCTTTCTCCACATGCCCTGCCCAGATTTTGCAGAGTCCGGTATTTTGAACTCTGGCTTCTTTACAGCCAAGTCCTTACTTTGGACTCGTTTTAAGTCCTTCTCCAAGGAACGAGCAGCGTTGACCAAGGTCATAAAACCTTACATCATCGGCCCAGACAGCAATAACCGCAGGTCATCCCACAGACCCCTCATAAAACCGATTGGTCTTACGCTCTTCATCTACAAACGTGGCGCCTGCATAACGTCCCAACCTCGAAACTCATGCAGATAGTAGTCCACCATACTATCGCCTTGAGTCAATCAGTTGAACTAGTTTTCCATCTCAATTCGCTGAGCAGAAGGGAGATACCTTGCCAAAAACAGTCTTGAAAATTCCTCAAACGAGACATCTGCCAATTGCCATCCCGCCAACTGGTGCAACTCCAACTCCTCCCACCAAAGCTGCGCCTCCCCATCCAGAAGGAAGGTTTCTAAGGTGACTTTCTGTCTGTAACACCCCCATCCGTTCAGAAGCATATTGCAGAAGATCCGGCCGGGGCCCCACGCCATATACTACAAAACAAATGGAAACGTCACTTAATTGAATATGCAACGACACTATACCACGAAGCCTAACTCAGAGCATTCTATGCAGAAGTAAAAGAGAGAGAGACAGAATTATAAACCACAAGACCCGAACTCGGGTATGTCCACTTCTATTAACTTGGAATAAAATGTTTTACAACACACAAAAGAGGCACGACGACCTTACAGTTTACCAACATCGGCGCGTAGGCCGGCCATACATGAAAACAGAAGAAAGGACAAAAGGCCTTCAAGGGCCGCAGCAGCGCAGGGGATTCAGCCCGCCAAGGTCCCGCTCGGTCCAGCTCCTGTACAACAAGCCCACCAAAGACGGTGGCAAAACAGGGCAACGGTCAGCTAAAGCTGACCAAGTTATAACGACCCCACCCCTTCGAGGGGGTGGCAGTTCTAAACGTCCCTGCAAAACAGTCTCAACAGCATATATATATATATAAGAGTGCGACTAGACGAGCCCACAACATTTCATACATATGCAACAACACAAACGTGGGAATGGCCTCCACGTCTCGTGCACTCAGACACTCTTTGGTGTACTACGCCTTCCACCACCATCCACTCTTGATGGCTTTGCCCTTCGAGGCTAAAGTCGGCGGCCCGAATACCAGGGCTCCCCCGTGCTTTAATTGTGAACATAACGTAGTCCGAAGACTCTGTCCCATTGCCTCCCGACATGCTGTCCGAGGCTTACTAATCAGGTGCTGCAATGGTGCGGTTTCAGGTTTACCAAATGCCCGTTGTTCACAGCTCTCGTTGTACAACACGAAAAGCGGGTATGGCGTCCCTTCAGCCCAGGTATTCTCAATTAGCCGGCTCCACGGGCCGCTAAGTCATCCACCAGGACACCCCCACAGGTCGCATGCAGTAGCACCCTCTAGCCCTACGAGGCAAGTATAACAACACGGGGTTTTTCCCCGGCACGCACAATACCTAAAAAGTATCACCAATCCGGGCGAACCGTCTCGGATGGGCTTCACACAGCGCGCCTACGTCCATCTCACGCGTGGACTCTACATGAATGCAAGCTTTGATAGGGATAGCACAAATCGACCCGTCGGAGGCCACGACCTCACCCTTTTGGGTAGGTGCCTCAACGATGCATGGGAAAGGACTAGAACATGTCCAAATGGGGTTAGAAGAGTTCGTTACCCTTAAACGCCGCTTTGAGCCCATGGCTCGACTTTTGGCACGGATGGAAAGGAGCGCCTTGCCCTCCTCTACGCGTAGCCACCAACGTTGAAGGGATTGGATGAGTGTAGCTCCTCCAAACCTAAGCTCCAAGCTAGGGTTTACTATTCCTTCTTCTTCTCCAAGCTTCTCTCTCTCTCTCTCCAAAATAAAGCCTTAAGGAAAATAATGAAAAGAGGAGGATTTCGGCCTTCTATGCTGCCACCGAGCCTCCCAAGCCAAAACCAGCCCCCAAAGTCAATAAGCAATCAATGCCCTTGATTTCGGCCACAAAGTCCAACTTTGAGCTGTCGCCGGGCGACAGCCACTGTCGCTTGGGCGACAGCGTTATGAACCGACTTTGACCAGCCAGCGACACTGCTGCATGACCCCAGTCACCTTGTCGCCAGCGTTAGCCGCCACCCGACAACGCTATCGCCGGGCGACAGCCACTGTCGCCTGGGCGACAACGTTAAGAACTCAAGAAATTTACCTTCCTGATTTGGGGTCTTACACTATCCTTCCTCCATTTTAGTGGCTGTCAAGGTTTTTCTAATTCTCGAGAGCCAGTCCTCATCTTGAGTTGGGGTTCCTACTCCCGCAAATGTCGGAGGGTGGAAACTAAAAAACTGCTACAATTATTGGTCCGAAGCTCGTCTTGCCCTCACTGGTCTTTCCACCACCAGTTCAACTACAACAACCGGCACCGAGGCCACCCCGACGGTAGGAGGCTGTACGGGTAGATGCCTTACGAGTTGTATATTGAACATAGCGAATTCCGCCTCAGCTATCAACCACACTGTCTCAGCAGAAGGAGGAGTAGGCACATCGGTTGGTGCACTGCTCGTAGTAGAGCAAGGGCGTCAAGACTATCCCGCTCCACACCTAGTCGCCTATACATGCGCAACGTAACATAATTAACGACTAATATGTCTCAAGAATCAATAAAGGAACACTCAGGTTCCAACACGCTGCTACAAACACATATGTATTTCATTCCTAAAGTGGACATTGTCTGCTTAATTAAAAGAGTTAACGATGATGCACACACGTGCTCACCACCCCTTAAAAGAATTCGACCACGAATTCAGACGGAAAGTGAACGAGATCCATAGCTGATACCAATTTGTAACCCCCTCCCCGTCCAGATAAATATAACAGTAGGTCCGACCGGGACCCCACACCATATTAAATGAACAGTAAAGAGAGTTACGTAATTAGCAGTTAAATAGTTTCAAATAAAACCATCTTAGCATACACAGACTCATACACAATGGAAGCATTTTATTTATATAAGGTAAAACTAGATTACATAATTTGTCTACTTGTTCACTAGGAATGAATATACATAAAGTTATTTACATGACATGTTTACATCAAAAGTGGCTTCCAACAATCGGCACGCAGTCCGACCACACATGAAAAGCAGTAAACAAAACACTTTGGCCTTCGAGGGCCAGCACAGCGCAGCAACTGAGATTCCAACCCGCTATTTCTCGTTCGTCTCGCCAGGACCTGTAAAATACAATCCACCAAGCAGTGGGAAAACATGTAACCGGTCAGCTTTAGCTGACCAAGAATATAACGACCCCACTCCATGCCCGGGGCGGTGGTACTCCTTCCCTGCAAGCAAGCAATAGCAGTAGCAACATATATTTCACAGGTGCATCTTAGCACCGTATAGAAACAATCACCACATACGTCGACTTAAGGCCACACGTATCGTGCTCTCAAGGCATACTCCGTCCTCAGTCCTTTTTCAACTTAGATGGTCAATTGAGCTAAGATGTACATGCCAATGCTTTCCGACATTCTTTTCCATAAGATGATGCATCAAGTGGTGACCTCTTCACCGACCAATATGGACGGGTTCAGATCAAGCTAGGCCCGACTCAATCATCACGAACAACCAGCACGATGTGGGAAAGCTCTCTTCAGCCGGATCACAGGATGACCTCCACCGGGTCATCATCACAGCCTTATGGGACATTTCCAAACACACCATGTGATATCAAGTATCACTGGCACTAGTGCCAGCGCTAGCACTAGCGCTGGCGCTAGCTAACAGAATGCAGTTCTGCCATCTCTTTTGGGTATTTTCTGGAGGTCGCCTCTAGAACTCCATACAGCACATCACAACACCTAGAACCCGAAAACAAGCATACATACTCGGAGTCTTCTCTAAAATGCTATAAAGCGATATAATCATCACCAATCTAGACCAACCTGTCTAGATGGGCTTCACACAATATGCCTTTGTCCATACAGCGATCCGGACTCTATATGCAATTTCTACGGGGATATTTCGTATCAACCAGTCAGAAGAAACCTATCCACTAATTAATGGAAATCTTCCAGCTACTATATGCAAATCAAAGGACTAGCATGTCCAGAGATTAAGGAGGAGAATCGTGACCCTTGATGCTTATTTCGGCGACATAGGATCAAGATTGAACCGGCTGAAACTACTTCTTTCTCCTAGGCCTTCTCCTTCCTTCTCTTCTCCTTCTCCCTTTTTCGTAGCTTAAAGAGAGAGAATGTGTAAGAGAGAATGAAAGACTTCTCAAGTCCCTCTGCCCCTTAAGGAATTCAGGACTAATCTCAGCCACAAGATCCTTATTCCAATAAGAAATGGATGGCCCTAATTCAAACTAGAAAAATCAGACGTCAGAGGTACCGCCGACGCTATCGCTACCGCCAAGCACTAGCCTCAAAGGCGGTATGGCTGACCTTATCCAGAGTTGCTTAAGGATTCGTCGAGAACACTACCGCCGGTGCTAGCTCTACCGCTGATGCTAGCACTAGACGAATCGAGTTTATGAGTGCTCAATACGATTCGTCGAAATACATTCATCGTGACACAAATTTGTCGTGACAACTACCGCCAGCACAACCACTACCGCTGGCGCTAGCACTCGACGAATCATCTTGACTGAAAGTGCACAATGTGCCTCTGAGAATCCTCTAGAGGGGGTGAATAGATATTTAAAATTTATTCCAATTATAATTATGAGAATAATAAAATAATCTAAGGATTTATGCTGAAATAAGATCTCAGGCAGAATAAACTTGTGCTTAAATATAAAGCAGAAATCAGTAGAGTAAACTAGCTATAGGGACAACACAGAAAATTAGCAACCAAAAGACACAGAATTTTTTATAGAGGTTCCCCAAAATGTGGGTACTCCCATTTTCTACCACCTAGTAGGGATGCACCACTGTGCCTGAGTCTTTTGGTAAGGAGACTCTTAGAACCACTGATCTTTTGACATGGAGATCATGAACCACCAGATCTTTTGATAAGGAGATCTTGAACCACCAGATCTTTTGATAAGGAGATCTTGAACTACTGAATCCTTTGAAGAGGTATTAATAAAACTCTTTTATAAAAGGGAGGAGAAAGAAGAGGAATAAAGTTGTAGGAATTCTATTTTCAGAATTCTTATGATGACTGTATGAAGAACATCTTCTTGTATCTATTCACATGATCTACTCTTGATGAACTTCTGCTTATGATGGTGATGATTTGTAGAAGCTATGATTGTCAGATCCTTCTATCTTCTTTTTGATTGAACCCTATCTGCTATAAGATTGTGTTGATGAGCAGCCTTGTTTAGTTCTGTTCTTAGAGAAAAGAAGAACAACAAATGCTCCTTCTCTGTATTTTTCTTCTATTAGGGTTCCTGTGAGAGAGGAAGAGGAAGAAGACACAATAGAACAGTATGGCCGATTGTGATAAAATGTATTGCTTTTCTCTTTCTTCTGTTGCCTTTTATTGTCCCACAATTAAATTTGAATTTGATTCCCTCTTAGGTAAGTCCTGAAGGGTATATTTGTCTTGGCAATAAATCCTTCCTTCCTTCTTTTATTCCCGACCCGTCCACCAACATTTAGGCTTGTTTCCAAGAAAGCTTTTCTCTGACCTCAGTTAATTATTTATTCCTGTTGGGAATCTTTCCCACATGATTCCTGATTTGAAGAAGTCACCAAGTAAAGAAAACTTCACTTTGTATTTGATCACTTCTCTAGCTCAGAATCTCAGGAAGTTAAAGGAATGTCATCGAGAAGAATAGGAGATGTATTCGACAAAGTATGCTTGTCGTCATGATGATGAGCAAAGCAAACACTGATACTTAGTGAGTTCGTCAAACGACGAATCAAGTTCGTCGAACGAAGAACGAAGTTCGTCAAACGAAGAACGAAGTTCGTCGAACGCAAAGACAGGACAGAAGCAAACGCTGAGACTTGGCGAGATCGTTGAACGAAGAATGGAGTTCGTCGAATGAAGAATGAAGTTCATCGAACGCAGAAACCTCTCTGCAGATCGACAGAATCCGCTGAGAAGAGGAAGCCATCTAAGCCCAACCGCTGAGATAGATTCAAAAGGAAGGAATGTCATCGAGAAGATGCAGTATCGTAGACATCATCAAAGAAGCCGTGTCGTCGGAAAGGCTAAGTAAGGCTGATGCCAATGACATCGTCGTAAAGAAGGCGTGACTTCGAGAAGACTGAAGAAGGACAGCTGAAGACAAGCAGTTGCTAAAGCATAGTCTGTCGACATGATATCGCTCATGTCATCGAAAGAACAAAGTGATTACGACGATAGACTACAAGAAAGAAGATCACGACGACACAGTCAGAGTTAGCATATCGTTGTATATGCAAAAATGCCATAATATCTCGTATCGTCGAGACATCAGCGTCAGAGGCAGAAGCTAGAAGACTTGAAGATCCACCAAGGCCTAAGGCATCGACAAAGTCCTGTCGTCAAAATATTTTCCATATCGTCGTAAAGCTGTCAGTATCGACATGAAGCTGGAAATATCGTCGAGATGGAATTCAAATATTGCGGACGCGCTGTCAGTAATTAATGTCGCCACCTGATTGTCCAATCAGCACATGCTCTTAAGGAATGGGGCATCTGACACTTAAGGAACTTTTTCAGAAGACCATTGGGAGCCTCGCAGTCTTATAAAAGAGATAAGAGGTTGACCTAAAGCAAGAATCAATCAGAAAGAACTTACGCATACAACAAATAGAACAGTAAAAGCGGCGTAAAGAAAGAAAGAGAAAAATAAGGATTCTCAAAGTGTTCTCGCAAGAATCAGTCATTTGATCGACTGATAAGAATTCGTTCCTCATCAGGCTCAGAGAAGAGATTGAAGAAGAACTGTTCTTTCAAGATCTGAATCAGAAACATCTTCTTCAACCTTAAGTTGCCAATCTTCATCAGGCAGAAGAAACAATTTTCCTCACTGTAAATCTTTTATTGTTGTAAGGCTTGAGGGCCTAAGTGTCTAGCTTGAGGGCTGGAGAGCTGTGAGGCTTGAGGGCCAGGGCAGTGGACTTGCGGGTCCGATTTTGTCTAGCTTGAGGGCTGGAGAGCTGTGAGGCTTGAGGGCCAGGGCAGTGGATTTGCGGGTCCGATTTTGTCTAGCTTGAGGGTTGGAGAGCTGTGAGGCTTGAGGGCCAGGGCAGTGGACTTGCGGGTCCGAATTTGTTGAGCTTGAGGGCTTGGGTGCAGTAAGGGATTGCATGCTTAGGCTGTAGGCACAAGACTTTCGAGTCTGTGTTGTGTAGGGATTGAGGGCCTGCGTGTCGGCTTGCGCGCTCGGGTGCAGTAGGGTCTTGCGGGCCTAGGCTGTAGGACTTGCGGGTCTGTGTTGTAAGGCTTGAGGGCCGAAGCTTTGGCGGAGTTTGCCGAACCTAGCACACTACTAGTAGGCGCAGAGGGAAAGAGGACTACTCCAGACACCCGGTCTTGAGGTACTGATGAGAAGATGGAAAAATTATGCATTGATGACCAAGCTGGAACCTCAGATAAAAGTAAAGATCAATCAATAGATTTTGAGCTTGAAATAGATGTTGTGAAAGACACAGAAACATCAGAAGAAGTGCAACCTGAAAGACCTGCAACTGAAGAAATCCCCAGAATACTGCCAGCCACGTTGAGACAAGTAAGAGATCATCCTCAGGAGCAAATTATAGGAGCTGTCAACCAGGGCGTGCTGACAAGGAGTAGAGCTGCAAATGAAGCATTGTACCTGAGTTTTCTCTCTCAAATTGAACCCAAGAAATTTGAGGAAGCATATCAGGATGCATTTTGGATTGCAGCAATGCAGGAGGAACTGAACCAATTTAAGAGATGCAAAGTTTGGAAACTGGTTCCAAGACCCCAAGGACAAAACATCATAGAAACTAAATGGGTCTACAGAAACAAATTGGATGAAAATGGAATCATCACCAAGAATAAAGCAAGGCTAGTGGCAAAAGGCTACAGACAAGAGGAAGGGATAGATTTTGATTAGACATTTGCTCCAGTATCCATACTGGAAGCAATAAGACTATTTCTGGCCTATGCAGCCTACCAAGGTATCAAGGTCTACCAGATGGATGTGAAGTCAGCCTTCCTAAATGGTGACCTCAAAGAGGAGGTATATGTAGAGCAGCCCTCAGGTTTTGTAGACCCTACTCACCCTGATTATGTTTACTTTCTTAGAAAAGCACTTTATGGCTTAAAACAGGCACCTAGGGCCTGGTATGAGACTCTGTCAAGCTTTCTAATTGAAAACAAATTCTCAAGTGGAAAGATTAATAAGACATTGTTCCTAAGGGAAGTAAAGGGCAAGATCTTACTTGTGCAGATCTATGTGGATGACATCATCTTTAGCTCTACAGATAACAATCTCTGCAAAAAGTATGCCAACCTGATGCAGGGAAAGTTTGAGATGAGCAGTATGGGTGAGCTCAAATACTTTCTAGGTCTCCAAGTGAAACAATCTGAAGATGGTATTTTCATCTCCCAGACCAATTTCATTAGGGAGCTAGTCAAGAAATTTGGAATGGAAAGTGCTTCTTCAATGAAGACTCTAATGGGAACCAATGTGTCTCTGGACAAGGATGAGAAGGGCATACCCTTTGATGAAACCAAGTACAGATGCATGATTGGATCTTTGCTTTATCTATCTGCAAGTAGGCCTGACATAATGTTTGCTACATGTGTCTGTGCTAGATATCAAGTGAATCCTAAGGAATCTCATCATGTCTCTGTCAAGAGAATCTTAAGATACCTAAAGGGTACATCAAATATTGGCCTATGGTACCCTAGGAACAATGGATGTGAACTGACTGGCTACTCAGATACAGATTATGCAGGGTGCAAGGAAGATAGGAAGAGTACCTCAGGGACATGTCAATTCCTTGGTGGAAGACTGATCTCTTGGAGCAGTAAGAAGCAGACCAGTGTGGCAATCTCAACAGTAGAATCAGAGTATATTTCTGCTGGGAGCTGCTGTGCCCAACTGCTATGGATTCAACATCAACTTGAAGACTACAATCTAAAGATGACCAAAACACCCCTGTTTTGTGACTCTTCAAGTGCAATCTCAATTGCTAAGAACCCTGTCTCTCACAGCAGGACTAAGAATATTGAGATCAGGTATCACTTCATCAGGGAGCATGTGGAAAATGAAGATATCACCCTTGAGTTTATGCCAACAGACAAACAAATGGCTGATATATTTACAAAGCCCTTAGATAAAGCTAAGTTTAACTTCTTCAAATTCCAATTGGGGATGTTAAACTTAGAGTAATCCTTAACTTATTCCTCACTAATCCCTTTTTAGATGATTGGTTAGAAAATCTCTCAGGATTTGGATGAACTATGACTGAGCAAGGGGGAGCTTGGACTATTGTCTACCTAAAGGAGAGCTGCAGGAAAGAAGTCAGAAAGGGGGAGAAATGACATCAATATGTTCAAGACAAGATGCTCAAGAAGACCTCAAAGATAAGGGGAGCAAAGGAGTAAGGGGAGCCACAAAAGAAGAGACATCAAATCAAGGGGGAGCTACAAGCTTGATGTACTCATAAGTTCAGCAAAAGATAAGTAAAATATTAAATGCTCGTGCCTTCCATTTAAGATTATAACATTTATTGTCAAGTGAAAGTAGTCTTGAATTGAGATTCTGACTTCTTCAAATAGGGGGAGATTGTTGGGAATCTTGCCCACATGATTCCTGATTTGAAGAGGTCACCAAGTCAAGAAAACTTCACTTTGTATTTGATCACTTCTCTATCTCATAATCTCAGGAAGTTAAAGGAATGTTGTCGAGAAGAATAGGAGATGTCATCGACAAAGTATGCTTGTCGTCATGATGATGAGCAAAGCAAACACTGAGGCTTGGCGAGTTCGTCGAACGAAGAATGAAGTTCGTCGAACGAAGAACGAAGTTCATCGAACGAAGATTGAAGTTCATCGAACGAAGAACGAAGTTCATCGAACGAAGAACAAAGTTCGTCGAACGCAAAGACGGGACAGAAGCAAAAGCTGGGACTTGGCGAGTTCGTCGACCTAAGAATGGAGTTTGTCGAATGAAGAATGAAGTTCGTCGAACGCAGAATGAAGTTTGTCGAATGCAGAATGCAGTTTGTCGAACGCAGAAACCTCTCTGCAGATCGACAGAATCTGTATCGTCGTAAAGCTGTTAGTATCGGCATGAAGCTGGAAATATCGTCGAGACGGAATTCAAATATTGCGGACGTACAGTCAGCAATTAATGTCGCCGCCTGATTGTCCAATCAGCGCGTGCTCTTAAGGAATGAGGTGTCTGACACTTAAGGAACTTTTTCAGAAGACCGTTGGGAGCCTCACAGTCTTATAAAAGAGATAAGAGGTTGCCCTAAAGCAAGAATCAATCAGAAAGAACTTACGCATACAACAAATAGAATAGTAAAAGCGGCGTAAAGAAAGAAAGAGAAAAATAAGGATTCTCAAAGTGTTCTCGCAAGGATCAGTCATTTGATCGACTGATAAGAAGTCGTTCCTCATCAGGCTAAGAGAAGAGATTGAAGAAGAACTGTGCTTTCAAGATCTAAATCAGAAACATCTTCTTCAACCTTAAGTTGCCAATCTTCATCAGGTAGAAGAAACAGTTTTCATCACTGTAAATCTTTTATTGTTGTAAGGCTTGAGGGCCTAAGTATCTAGCTAGAGTGCTGGAGAGCTGTGAGGCTTGAGAGCCAGGGCAGTGGACTTGCGGGTTCGATTTTGTCTAGCTTGAGGGCTAGAGAGCTGTGAGGCTTGAGGGCCAGGGTAGTGGACTTGCGGGTCCAATTTTGTCTAGCTTGAGGGCTGGAGAGCAGTGAGTCTTGAGGGCCAGGGCAGTGGACTTGCGGGTCCAAATTTGTCGAGCTTGAGGGCTTGGGTGCAGTAAGGGCTTGCGGGCTTAGGCTGTAGGCACAAGACTTGTGGGTCTGTGTCGTGTAGGGCTTGAGGGCCTGAGTGTCGAGCTTGCGGGCTCGGGTGTAGTAGGTGTTGGATCTTGTGGCGCCCTTAGGGGGGGGGGGGGGTGAATAAGGGCCTTTTTAATTTAAGAGTTTTTACTTAAGAATTTTTAAAACAAATTTTGCTTTTCTAAAAATCACTTATAAAAATTTCCAAACTATGAATTTTTTTAAATTAATTCAAACACAAATTTCTAAGTTAAAGATTAATCAACCAAATTTGCAATTAAGGAAAAAGTCATAATTTTTAATAATGAAATTCACATACAATAAAAATGATCTTAATAATGCTTAAGATCAAGGCACAAATATGATAATAAACTCTTACAATTTGAGTTTACCAATCCTTCTCCCAAGGATCGGAAGGCTATCACTTTTCTCTCCCTAGACCAAGCCCAAGCCTATCCTCTAGATCTTCCCAAGATCTAGACGTAGCACACAAGGCCATGATTTCCTACCAAGCCACGCAAGGACTTGGACGCTCCGCACAAGGAAGCGATTTTCCCCTAAGCCACGCAAGGACTTAGACGTCACGCACAAGGAGATGATTTCCCTACGAATACAAAGTGAAATGTATATAAATGAAAATACAAAATGAAAAGAAGAACTCCCTATGAATTCAGATCTCTGAAAGGAAGGTTGAAGCCTCGAGATGATCGTTGATGTAGAAGCGCGTCCGATCTCGTCTTCAATCTCAAACCTTCTAAGCATAAATGGGATTTGATGAGGTTCTGGAGCTCTCTGGTTCGTATGCACTCAGGAAAGGACTTAGAATTCTCAAAGCTTGGAATGCACGAATAAAACGAACCAATTTATAGTTTTCCACTGTCGCCGCGGCGACATCGCTGTCGGAATTCCGACAGCGCCAAACTATCATTCGTCGTGCTGTCGTGCGAGCTGTTGCTGTAACTTCTGGCCTGTCGCTTGGGCGACATCGCTGTCAGAATTCCGACAATGCCAAACTACTGCTCGTCGTGCTGTCGTGTGGGCTATTGCTGTAACTTCTATCCTGTCGCCTGGGCGACAGTAGATGTCAGAAAATTCCGACATCGAAATTCTCCATACAGTCAAATTGAGCTCCAATCAGAATTGTGAACATCTCATACCTGTTACCTGCACACCATCAATAAAAATAGAATCAAATACAAATGGGATTTTGTTATTATTAAACTGGAAGAGTGCGAAACGCATGCTCCAGCAATCTCCCCCTTTTGATAATAACAAATCCGTAGAAAAAGAAATCATGTCTATTTAGGTTGTTGTTTTTAACATATGGTGCGTGCACAAAAATAACATGATATATTCCTCTTAAATGTAAGCTCTCCCTAGATGAATGCTCCCCCTAAATGAATGCTCCCCCTAAATGTTATAGTAAATTGAAATGATGTATTGTTTAGGTGGAAGATTTAGGTGGAATTGTTCTTATTGTTCTTTGATTTCTTGAATATACTTATAATTCTCCCCCTTTTGGTATTAGCAAAAGTTAATTGGACATGAATGAGTAGTTCTTAAGGGAAGAGATAGGAAGTAGAAAATAATAGTAAGCGGAAGCACTTGTGTTGAAAATGATTGAAGGTCTTGAAATAATAGTAATATGCCATAGTATTGAATAAACTCGTGAAGAGATGGTATAGCCATATGAAGTAGTAGAGAATAAAAACGTAAACATGATTAATGTCATTTTAAAGTATCATAGAAAGACACAATTGTGTATAGAAATTTAGAATCTTTTCGGTCCAATTCTCATGAGATGAAGGTTTATATAACATAATGATGTGGACAAGTGTTGCTTTGATCAAACATATGAAATTATTTAATTTACATGATCATTTGAATAGAAAACATAATATAAGCATATAAAAACAACTTTGACCTTGAAGATATAGCACATTAAGAATAGAATACCATTTTTTCTTTTGCACAAGACACTTTACAATTCTTTCCAAGGTGCTCAACCTCACAATGCTTATTAAGTCTTATCAGGAGGGTAAGTAGTGCTTGGTGGAGTATCCTTGTCCTCAATTTAAACTTTTGTTGATCACATAGTTTGTGATATCTTAACTTTGTAGTTTCTATAGATATTTATTTTTAATTGACCAAGGATCTCCGAATTCACTTGAATCGCAAAAGATGGTGGATATTTGGTTGTGCTAACATGTAACACCCCAAATCTGGTAGTTCCGCGAAGTAGGCGGAGTGGTAGTGCAGCACGTGAAGCAGGCTAGAATTTTCCCTGTCTGCTCTTAGCGCACGATCAGTGGCCTCATCGCGCACGACCAGTGATCGTGCGCCAGTGATCGTGCGTTAATTCAGAAGAGAATCGAGTTCTGTCTCGGACAGTGCGCACGACCATTTCCCTCTTCGCGCACGACCAGTGATCGTGCGCCAGCGATCGTGCGCTTATTCGCAAGAATTCAGAGTTCTGTCACGAATAGTGCGCACGACCATTGCCCTCGTCGCGCACGACCACTGACCGTGCGCCTGTGATCGTGCGCCCTGTTTATTCTGTTCCGCGATTTTGAGCGGAGAAGAGGATCCGACCGATCAAATTTCTTGGAATTCGATCCAACGGCTGGGATTTATTGCTGGGGGGTCTTAGGGCTTTGGAGAGGGATTAAACCCTCATATTTTCATAGTGTTTCTCTCTCCTAGGCTAGAGGAAGGAGAAGGGGGCAAGGAAGAAGAAGAGGAGATTTCGCCATTGACGGAGCTCCGGAGCTCCGTTTTGCGAACCGTTTCCAGATCTGGAGAGTGCAGCCCGGTGCGGTCTTTTCCCTCCGTCTAGAATCTCGGATCCATGGCGAAAAAGAACGCTCCTAGGGTAACGATTTCTTCTCCCGTTGTTTGGACTTGTCTTTTGTCCTCTCCTTCATTTCTCTATGCTTGCATGAGGAATCCCTTTCACCAAATGGGTGAAGTGTAGGATTTCCTCAAGTTCTTCGGAACTCCGGGTCGATTGTGTCCGTCCCCGGCATATTGCATGTAGAAAATCCGGTAGTCGTGCGGATTTAGGCATTGTGTGTGAAGCCTATTCGTGGCCGTGAGCCCGAATCGGTGATGCTTGTTTTGCGACGTTGCATTTAGGTTAAGCCTAGAATGCGTGCCGGAGAATGACTCTGTGATATATGCGATAGTATTGCAGGATTTAAGCGTAGGCATCTTGTGAAGATCCTAACGGAAGTCCCATGCTTTACGAGTGGTTGAATGCAAACCTTCACCACTAGAATTGTTGAGGAGTGGTCTTGTACCTCCTTTTTGGTTACGTATAAAGCCCTAACGATCCCTCATGCCCTCCGGCCGAAAGGCGGAGTCGGGTCTTGAGTCGTTACAAAGTAAACTTTTAAGGCTTGGGTGTTGTAACTTATGTTTTGTGTAGCACTAGCGAGTGCTAAACCCTTACGGGCCGAGGTGATGTCATACCCGCATCGTGTGTTCAATCGATGACAAGAGCACGGGAATTGGCTGAACTGAACCCGTTTCCAGGCGTGGCGGTAGGGGGATTTATCTCTTGTAAACCCGAACGACCTTGGGAGAGGTTGGGAAGGGCGTCTTGCCTAGACCGACCAAAAGCTCTTTTCTATCTAGAGTTTCCGGACTCATGATGGTTTTGGTGCTCGAGAAGAAGTACCTTTGGCGCATGCCTTGTGAGCATGGAGCGTGCGGTTGTGTGTACCCACGTTTGTGATGAATTGATGTTGTTAGCCTCATGCGGTTGTTTAGGCGGTTGTGGGAACCTTCGGGTGAACCCAACCAACATCATGTGCATACCTAGGTTCCTTTCTTTTGATGCTCAACCTAGAAGATTGATTGTGCTTGAAACCTCACCTTGTGTAGTTGCACTTTCTTTATATTAGTACTTGTGCTAGCATGGCTTGCTTGCAGGGTAGAATCTCCGCCACCCCGGGAAAGGGGTGGGGTCGTTATAATTTGGTCAGCTTTGCTGACCGTTACCTTATTTGCCACCGCTTGGTGGAATGTTCTTATGCAGGTGCATGTGAGCCTAGCGGAAAATAGCGGGCGGTGGCCCTTATGCTGAGTTGGCCCTCGAAGGCCAGCCTCTTTTCTGTTTTCCTTGTATTGCCGGCCTGCGTGCCGATGTATGTTTGGAGTTTTTATCACATTTGGTAAATGTAAGGCCTTAAGGCCGTAACTCTATATTTTGGTTTCATTCCTATGATAGTGGACAGTTCTAATTGAAATGGTTTATTTAATGCTTCCGCTTACGTTTTGTACTCTCGTTTAGTTGTTACTTTTCTGGTTATCACCTTTTAACTCCTAGCTAGTGTGGTTTGTATGGCGTGGGGTCCCGGCCGGACCTGCTGTTATACTCTTCGTACTGGCAGGGTGTTACAATTTGGTATCGGACTTAAGGCGTCGATCCGTAGTTTAGCGAATTCGGGACGAATTCCTTTTAAGGGGTGGTGTGCACGGGATGTGCATTCACCTAAAACGACAAAAACTAATAAGAATGTCCACTTAGGAATGGAAAAACATACTTGTTTGCGGAACCTGAGCGTTCCATGATTGTTGTTTTGCTATGCTTTCAGTCACTAAATTGTCTCTGACACGATTATAGGTGACTAGGGGTGGTGCGGGGCCGTCTCAACCTCGTAACACTGCTGAAAGTAGTGGGTCGTCTGAGGTGACAGCGACCACTCCTTCGGCTGAGATGATCAAGTTAGTCGCTGAAGCGGTCTTCGCGATGATCAACACTCAGTCTGGGCAGCTTGCACAGCCTACTACTCCGACTCTGGATGTGGCCCCTGTAACTGTTGCTGTAGTGGAACCTGCGGTAGAACTGAGGGTGGATCATCGAGTTAAGCAGGTAGTAGTGGGGCGAGCGCGTGACCAGCAATTAAAGTACTTTCTGAGCCTCAACCCTCCATCCTTCGAGGGGACGGAATCCCCTGGGAGAGCTGCTGAGTGGTTGTCAGAAATAAAGAGGACTTTAATGTCAATGCTTATAAGCAAAGATATGTTGGTAACCTTAACCACCTTCCTACTTATAAGAGAAGCAAGACTTTGGTGGGAAGGAGAGTTGTTGCACAAGTTTGGTGGGAGACAACTTTCCGAAATCTCTTGGGAAAGCTTCCATGAGTCATTCCTTCTAAAGTTTCTACCCCTAACTGAGATTCCTGAACTACAAGATCAGTGTTCACACCTAGAGCAGGGAGAACACTCAGTGGATGAGTACCTGATCGAGTTCATCAGTCGGAATCATTATGAGAGGTCTATGTGGGAAGATGAGGAAACCAAGGTCAACAAGTTCTACAATGGTCTGCGAGATGACCTAAGACTAATGCTTGTGGGTCCAAAGTTACTCGGCTTCAACGTCTTAGTGAAATCAGCTAAATCTCTGGAAACGGATATGAAGAGTATGCAGCGCGCGAAAGACTTCAATGTAAAGAAGTCAGAGTTTCATGCGCCAGTCTCTCAGTCCAAGTCCGAGTTCAGAAGAATCAAGAGAAAGTTCAACTCTGTGGAAGTTAAGACTGCACGGTGTTCCTTAATTTGTTTCACTTGCGGAAAGGTGGGACACAAAGCCCGAGTGTGTCGAAGTGGTCCCCCAAAAGCAAAAAGCGGAGAAGTGGACTATGCTCGTGTGATGGGTTCGGCTTCTATGGAGAAAGGCAAGGCGGTGGAGTCTTCGATTCCCCAATATTCTCTAACCCAACCGAGAGTCTACTCTTATGGCCAGCAAGAGGTCATCCAGCATTGCGATGTTGCCACAGGTATGGATGATCATCTCCTAATATGATGTCTACCCCGTGTGCCGATAGAGATAGAAATATGTCCACCGTATCTGTTGACAACAAAATTTTATGCCTTGTATTTGTGTGCAATTAGGCCTTGTCCTAATGATCGACTATTCGACGAGAGCTCTGTTGGTGTGGGAGCATCGCTCTCCTATTTGTCTAAGGACTTCGTGTTATGAATCGAATTGTCATTTACCTTAGTCAAGGATAGATTGGAGGTAATGCTGCCTAATAGATCTCGAGTGAGCGCGAATAGGAGAAGCCGTGAAAAGGCGCGAAGACGTTCTTCACCTTGTTGAAGGATTCGGGGCCTAAGACCAGTTTTGTGTTGTCCTAGTAGTAGCGGACCAAGCTGACCGAGAGGAACCGTTATCCGATTCCGAGAATCGACGATTTACTTGACCAACAGGTTGGGTCGGCGGTATACTCTATGCATGACTTAAGGTCCGGCTACTATCAGCTTAGTAGTAGGGAATGTGGTATTCCAAAGTCAGCGTTCAGTACCCGCTTTGGGCACTACGAGTTCACGGTGATGCCGTTCGGTCTGTCTAATGCACCGTCGGTATTCATGGACTTTTTGAATAGGACATTCCGTGAGTATTTGAATCAATTTGTGATCGTCTTCATCGACGACATTTTGGTATACTCTCAATCGGAAGAGGAGCATGTAGGGCATCTGCACGCCGTTCTGAGCACCTTGAGGAAGAGTCAGCTATATGCCAAGTTCTCCAAGTGCGAGTTTTGGCTACCGTCAGTAGCATTCCTTGGTCACGTCGTTAGTGGAGATGGAATTGCGGTTGATCCGTCGAAGATAGAAGCGATCCGAGCCTGGCCTTTGTTGAAAAACGTAGCGGAAGTCCGAAGTTTCTTAGGACTTGCCGGCTATTATAGGCGCTTTGTGGAAAACTTCTCGAGGATTGCACTTCCTCTCACTAAGTTGACTAGGAAAGATCATAAGTTCGTTTGGTCGCCCGAGTGCGCTCGAGCTTTTGAAGAACTGAAGAGCCGTCTGACCACGACGCCCATTCTATGCTCGCCATGTGGTAGGGAAGGCTACGAAATCTATAGCGACGCCTCGGGGAGTGGGTTGGGTTGTGTCCTAGTGCAGTTCGGTAAGGTAATTGCCTACGGCTCCCGGCAGTTGAAGGTTCATGAGAGGAATTACCCGGTCCATGATTTGGAGCTAGCGGCCGTGGTTTTTGCCCTCAAACTTTGGAGGCACTATCTATATGGCGTGAAGATCGATATCTTTACCGACCATAAGAGCCTCAAGTACTTACTAGATCAAAGGGAGTTGAACATGCGCCAAAGGAGGTGGATGGAGTTCCTTGGGGACTACACCTTCGATATCAAATATACTCCCGGTAAAGGAAACGTAGTTGCAGACGCGTTGAGTCGTTGGGCTCTGATGCGCGTCGGCAAGTGCACCGGTCGCTGTCAAGTAATAATTGTGGAGAATAAATTCCCCGGATGTCGGTCTCTTGAGGAATGCAGGATGGGTGATCAAATCGTGCAGTGAATATTGTTACACAAGCGCTTCACAAACACAACAAGGGGTTTTTGATTGGTTTTCCTAATTTTAACAACAATAAAAGAGATGCGGGTCGAGAACACCGCTTCGCAACGTGAGGTGGATGCAACGGCCGCGATGCCGTGCTTCGTGAGGCGAATGAAGTGGACTCAGGCGCGAGAGAGTGAGGGTCGCAAACACCTCTTCACAACCGTCATTAGCTCTTGCCAACACGGAGCAAACGCCTTGCGTGCGTGTGTGAGTGAGTGCGCTTGAACGTGGTGAATCACAACCAACCCATGAATAAGAACACAGAAACATTCATTCTCATCAAGTAAATATCACAATATTCATTTAGTAAAAGATTCAAAGGGGTACAATCAAGGAAAGAGGAAGGAGATAACCGGCGGTGAAGACTAGCGGCCGTTCACGGCCGGAATGGTAGGTTGTCGGGCTACCTCCGGACTCGGGCGGACGATGCTTCCGGCGTAGAGGGCTGTCACAATCTCCCTATGTGCTCCGTCGTCTTCGACTCAAGGTCTCTTCTTCTTCTCACCGGGCGGAAAGCGAAAATGATTGCTTGGAGGCTTGCGGATGATGGAGAACACTCACGGGCGATGGAGGATGTCTAGGAATGGACCGAGGAAGCTTCCCCTTGCGTAGGAGATGAAGTGGGGGCGATCCAAGGGGGCGGTCGGCGGCGTACGGAACAGAAATCCCGCTCCCGGAATGAATAATCCGCCCTAAAATCGCAACAGGCGCTTAAATAGGCGCTGGATTAAACACTGCGCACGATCATTGGCGCACGACCAGTGGTCGTGCGCACTGGAATCCTGCGATCGTGCGCACTGCCTGGACAGAACCTGCAAGAGATGAAATTATAAAATAAAATGCTCGCACGACCAGTGGCGCACGACCGTTGATCGTGCGCACTAGCGTCGGTGGTCGTACGCAATAGGTGAGACAACTCATAAAATTACTATTAAGTGCGCACGGACAGTGGCGCACGACCGGTGGTCGTGCGCACTGGAGTTGATGGGCGTGCGCACTGCACCAGACAGAACTCGTAAAAAGGGGCTAAGTGCACACGATCAGTGGCGCACGACCAGTGGTCGTGCGCACTAGAACAAGTGATCGTGCGCAGTGTTCCTGTGCAGAATTGCACCGGAAACACTTGCACGCCTCCTATTCCAGCACAAAGACAGAACTAGCCACCGAAAGTGGCACTTAACAACATATGAGTACTATGAAAGGAAATAAACACGAAAACACACCAAAGTGGGCCAAAATGTGCACCTAGCATGGGTTATCAATTATAAACTATAATAAGGCTAAAGTGCGTGATATTGACTAAATAATGGCCCGGATGAGTCCATGAAGGTGTATATAATCAGGACTCATCACACCCCCAGACTTAACTGTTTGCGCGTCCCGAGCAAACGAATCCGGCGGAAGTTGAAAAAGATAATTAAAATAGCGAATTACGCAGGGGAGTACAGTGCGAAGTAACATACGCATGCGAGTAGGAATTCTAGTAGAAGAAGATTCTAGCTATGCTAACTAATTTACGTAAGTACTAAAGCGTACTCAAAGATTTAATTGTACTCAGTGGGTGAATTATGAAGAATTTGACGATCATGCCCGGTATGGAAGTGACGAGACGCTGAGGCGGGTGTTGCAAAAGATCGGGGCTTAGGAATAACTCCGCTGAAATCCATCAACGTCGTGAACCATACGCTTGCCCGGTCACACTCTCTCCACGGCGCTAGCAAACTCGCAAATCAAATCAGTAGGACTTATAGGATTAAAACGGGGCTTAGGTTACGGAATGATATGCAAAGATAAACATGACGGCTACGCAACCCAAATGAGCCAACGGCACACTGCACCTTACAAAACCAAACAACTATGCTCGTGTGACACACCCCCAGACTTATCATGAAAACCAGGTGTGCACACAGCCTACTTTACAAATACCAACAGATTTTTCTCTTTAGCTTGGGAGGATTATTTTCAGGATACTCTTCTTTTTTTTTTATATATTTTTCTTCTTTCAAGCAACCTCCAGTTGGTTCAAAATCAGCGGATAGACATTATTTTCTCTTCAAAACACAATGACACCACACACCACACAAGTTGGAAATTATGAGCACAGTTAAAACATTTTTTTTTGGTTGCGGGCGTAGGATAGGCTTCAGGCTTTGGTGGAAGAGGAGGAGCTGAACATAAAAATGGTAGGCACAAATTTGGCTTGCAAAGGCGAATGAAAGGGGCATGGAATAACAAAGCTCAAACTAGCCAAATGGTGGCCTACATCATGCTTGACTCAACAAGTAGCTCTCACCCATGCTTCAAGAGTCGCTTGGGGCAAGTTCTTAGCTCACGAGAAAGATAAACCTTCCTCCCGACTCGAGCAACACACGTTTAGCGACCGCACACACACAACACCGGGTTATCATCAATTTCATTCGAATTCACCACTTGAGTACATTAAATCTAAATTTACGCAGAGATACTGCACATAAATTAAATGCATAAAGAAAATCTAATTCTACTCAGGTTCTACTATAGCATGCGAAGCGACTAGAACACTACATGAGTCGACACCGCGCTCCAAATAATAATTCCTGTGTTAATAGCCTATTTCACCTTCCGACCAGACTAGCTTAAACGGAACAACACAACAAGATAAGCACACACTCAAGTGGGTGAAGTGGTGTGTGAAGATGAACGATACTAAATAACTGAAATTAAAATACTTCTAGTATGCAAATGAGATGAGCATGTGCAGTGGGTGACAAAGAAACGGCTCTCCCCCAGACTTAATCAAAACCATACATCATAATGATATGACGGTGAAAATCAAAATTGAAAGCTAGGGAAGAAGTTACCCAATGCTCAGCACGTGAGCATACCAGAAGAATGGCGTTTAAAATCAAGACAATCCGCAGCATCCACCATCGAACACAAAACCTGCAAGCAAAACTCAAAACAACAAAAGCAAAAACAAAAACTGAACTAGGAAAGGTTAGATAAAAGGAAATATAAAAAAAAAACGGAAATCTGGGTTGTCTCCCAGTAGCGCTTTCATTTAACGTCCTTAAGCTGGACCAAATACCTGTATTAGCATTGTTTATAAAGAGTGCAGGAATTAAGAAGACATACTCAAAAATAGTTCATTACAGCAATTAAAAACACGCATCAACTAAAAGCGCTCTTGTGGTGCGCATCTCCTGTAGCATGTAGGCGGGAGGTGAAGGCTTTAGGGCCAGCACTGGTATTACCCAATGCTCCCCTAACCTCCGCCATCTTGCTACGAAGAGCGGCAGCACGAGCGTCACGCAGAAGTTTTTCTTTTTTCAGTTTGGTGACGGTTGGAGATTGCCACCGTTGTGAACTCTCAGATTTTTCCTCCTTAGAATCAGGTGGCGTCACTTCCGGTGTCACTGTGACCACCGGATCGGCCCAAGAGACGGAACGCTTAAACAGTTTATTACACGATTCATCACAAGAAGAAAAATAATCAGCATTCTTGACTAAATCCACATCATCATTTCCCGGACAGCCGTCATCCTCCTTCTCGGCGTCGAATTCTTTCCGAAAGTCAATCACTTCCTCCTCATCAGATTTGAGCTCCTCCATTTCCCCTTTACCTGTTTCTTGGAAATGCGTCTTCCCTGCACAACTCAGAAGTTCATCAGAAATAACAAGAGGGGGAGGAGTGGATGTGTCGGCTCTAGCTTCGAGATGAATGGGCTGCAGCGCCGTGTTAGGTAAGATGACACACCCCGTGGCAAAGTCAAGGGTGGCGCCGCTCTCTTTCAAGAACGGCACCCCCAAGATAGGGATGGATTGATTTTCCCGGGGGCCCAACACCTGAAAGTCCGCGACCACAGTTGTCCCCTCAACTATTACTTCCACGTTTCTCACCTCTCCCTCGGATTGAATAATGGTGCCGTTAGCGAGAATCAGCGATTTCTTTTCCTCTGTGTTAATCTCCAATTGAAGTTTCGCAACATCTTGCAGCGCAATAACATTGCGCGAGGAACCGGAATCGCATAGAGCCTTTGTTTCAACCTGATTGATGGAACACGAGATTGTCAGCTCACTCGGATTGGCATCCACCACATCCCCCAAACTTTTCCCTTGATCAATGGGATTCTTTTCCGTATTACTGGGAAGGGACCCCTGCGAACGCTCAGTTAGCGCTTGGGCCAATTGGCCCAAGTGCGTCTCCAAGTTTCGCATAGATGCAGTTTGGTTTGCCATATTCGAGTTAGCTACAAGCATGAATTTTTCCATCATTTCTTCTAAATTACTCTTCTTTTGAGTAGGGGGTGCTTGGTTGTAATCCGGGTGCGGCGGCCTCGGTTGGCTCCCGGAGGCGTAAGCATCATTTTGATGCTGCCCCGGTGACCATCGTTGGCCGGGCGTGTTGGGATTCCACGAGAAGTTCGGATGACTTCTCGCTCCCGGATTATAAGTGTTATTATACGGCGCCCCCTTGGACTGATTTCCAACATAATTCACAGATTCATTTAAAGATAAGTGCACGAAATCACCTACCACTTGGTTCCCCGAGCATTCGTAAGCATGGTGGCCTCCACCTCCACATCCTTCACAAGTAATGATGGCAGCAGATGGAGACGGAGAAGGAAGAGAATCAACCATGAAGAGTCCTCGGCTGCTTCTTGGAGTGTTTCTCCCTGCAGTCCAGAAGGTACTGTGGGAGGCAGTGTCACGCAAAATCCGCAGGGCATCTTCAGGGGTGTGGTTCATCAAGGTACCACCGGCCGCAGCATCGATCATTGCCCTATAATTGGGCTCGATCGCGAAGTAGAACAATTCAACCACATTCCATGGCTGGAGCTCGTGGCCAGGGCAACGGCGAAGGAGTTCATTGAGGCGCTCCCAAGCTTCCGCAAGAGTCTCTTGATCCAACTGCCGAAATGTGGCGATTTCACGCCGCAAGCTTACAATCTTATCCACCGGGTGGAATTTAGCCAGGAATTTGGATGCAAGGGCATCCCATGTTGCAGCAGTCCCGGGCGGGACGGAATGAAGCCATACTTTTGCTTTATCACGGAGGGAGAAGGGGAACAGTCTCAGTTTGACTGTGTCATCAGCAATGCCCGCATAGCGGAAAGTTCCGCAAATATCAGAGAATTCTGCCAGATGCAGATGCGGGTCTTCGCTAGCCATCCCCGAAAACTGAGCATGGTTTCGGATAATGTTTAAGATCGCCGGCTTTATCTCAAACTGATTGTTCATGATATTGGGCCCAAAGCCCGGATACACGCTTCCAGCAGTGGGGGTGGTATAATCTCTCATAGTACGAGGCCGAGGTCTCTCCGCCTCCTGTTCATCAGTGGCCGGATTTTTCCCCTCATCGTGCACTCGCGCATCAGCATCATTCGGGTTCACATGATCACCCATGGCTGCTTGCAGAGCCGCAGCACGCCTTCGCGCGCGAGTGGTTCGTTCGATTTCTGGGTCAAAAGGTGCAAGTTCACCTGCAATCTGCCTCTGCATGCGCTGTCAACAACAAGAAGAAAATGAAAAGATCAAAAACAACTGCTCGTGTAACGAGAGTCACGACACAAGACGATACACGCCTGCGTTCCCCGGCAACGGCGCCAAAAACTTGATGCGCGTCGGCAAGTGCACCGGTCGCTGTCAAGTAATAATTGTGGAGAATAAATTCCCCGGATGTCGGTCTCTTGAGGAATGCAGGATGGGTGATCAAATCGTGCAGTGAATATTGTTACACAAGCGTTTCACAAACACAACAAGGGGTTTTTGATTGGTTTTCCTAATTTTAACAACAATAAAAGAGATGCGGGTCGAGAACACCGCTTCGCAACGTGAGGTGGATGCAACGGCCGCGATGCCGTGCTTCGTGAGGCGAATGAAGTGGACTCAGGCGCGAGAGAGTGAGGGTCGCAAACACCTCTTCACAACCGTCATTAGCTCTTGCCAACACGGAGCAAACGCCTTGCGTGCGTGTGTGAGTGAGTGCGCTTGAACGTGGTGAATCACAACCAACCCATGAATAAGAACACAGAAACATTCATTCTCATCAAGTAAATATCACAATATTCATTTAGTAAAAGATTCAAAGGGGTACAATCAAGGAAAGAGGAAGGAGATAACCGGCGGTGAAGACTAGCGGCCGTTCACGGCCGGAATGGTAGGTTGTCGGGCTACCTCCGGACTCGGGCGGACGATGCTTCCGGTGTAGAGGGCTGTCACAATCTCCCTACGTGCTCCGTCGTCTTCGACTCAAGGTCTCTTCTTCTTCTCACCGGGCGGAAAGCGAAAATGATTGCTTGGAGGCTTGCGGATGATGGAGAACACTCACGGGCGATGGAGGATGTCTAGGAATGGACCGAGGAAGCTTCCCCTTGCGTAGGAGATGAAGTAGGGGCGATCCAAGGGGGCGGTCGGCGGCGTACGGAACAGAAATCCCGCTCCCGGAATGAATAATCCGCCCTAAAATCGCAACAGGCGCTTAAATAGGCGCTGGATTAAACACTGCGCACGATCATTGGCGCACGACCAGTGGTCGTGCGCACTGGAATCCTGCGATCGTGCGCACTGCCTGGACAGAACCTGCAAGAGATGAAATTATAAAATAAAATGCTCGCACGACCAGTGGCGCACGACCGTTGATCGTGCGCACTAGCGTCGGTGGTCGTACGCAATAGGTGAGACAACTCATAAAATTACTATTAAGTGCGCACGGACAGTGGCGCACGACCGGTGGTCGTGCGCACTGGAGTTGATGGGCGTGCGCACTGCACCAGACAGAACTCGTAAAAAGGGGCTAAGTGCACACGATCAGTGGCGCACGACCAGTGGTCGTGCGCACTAGAACAAGTGATCGTGCGCAGTGTTCCTGTGCAGAATTGCACCGGAAACACTTGCACGCCTCCTATTCCAGCACAAACACAGAACTAGCCACCGAAAGTGGCACTTAACAACATATGAGTACTATGAAAGGAAATAAACACGAAAACACACCAAAGTGGGCCAAAATGTGCACCTAGCATGGGTTATCAATTATAAACTATAATAAGGCTAAAGTGCGTGATATTGACTAAATAATGGCCCGGATGAGTCCATGAAGGTGTATATAATCAGGACTCATCAGGCTCCCGCTCAAGCAAATTGGATTTTGATGCACGATGAGCGTCTAATCCGTGAGCTAGAAGAAATGGAGATCATATGCATTGATAGGAGAACGTCTACTTCAGCATGCTTGAACTGGACGGAAGTTCACTACGACCTTGCCGACCGAGTTCGACAAGCATTGGAGTTGGACGAGAGCATGAAACGATACAGAGCGGAAACCGTTGAAGGGTTAAACGCTGATTTCTCCTTCGAAGACGACCTTATGTGGAAGCAGGAAAGGTTATGCATCCCAAACGTCGGTACTCTACGGGCGGAGTTGATGTACGAGGCTCATCATACCAAGTACTCGATCCACCCGGGGAGCACTAAAATGTTTATGGATGTGAAGAAATTGTTCTGGTGGCCGGGCATGAAGAAAGACATTGCCCTTTACGTGGCCAAGTGTCATACTTGCGCATTGGTGAAAGCGGAATGTCAACGTCCCAGTGGGTTTCTGAAGTCCTTGCCGATTCCGGAGTGGAAGTTTGATGATATTTCGATGGATTTCGTGCACGGATTGCCGAGATCGCAACATGGAAACGACGCCATATGGGTGATCGTGGACCGTTTGACAAAGGTTTCGCACTTCATTCCGAGCCGGAAGGATGATTCCGTAGAGAAGCTAGCAAAGCTCTATGTGGATAGTATCGTGAGACTGCACGGTGTCCCTCGTAGCATCGTCAGCAATCGTGACGGGCGTTTCACATCGAAAGATTGGAGGCTTATCCATGAACTGTTGGGCACAAAATTGAAGTTCAGCACGGCCTTCCACCCGCAAACGGATGGACAGACCGAGAGAACCAACAGGACTATGGAGGATATGCTCCGAATGTGTGCTCTAGACTTTGGAAAGAGGTGGGAGGATCACCTCTTTATGATCGATTTCGCCTACAATAATAGCTACCAAGCCAGCATAAAGATGGCTCCTTTCGAGGCCCTCTATGGTAAGAAGTGTCGTACGCCGTTGTCTTGGGCGGAAACGGGCGATACTAAGCTATTGAAGCGAAAGGATGTTGAAGAAGCAACTTCGACGATCCGGTCTATACGCGAAAGGCTATTGGTTGCCCAGGATAGGCAAGCAAAGTATTTCAACGCCAAGCATAGGAACTTAGAGTTTGCCGTCGGTGACCGGGTTTACTTGAAGATCAAACCGTTCAAAGGGGTATCAAGGATTCGACGCTTGAAAAAGATCAGTCCGAGGTACTTAGGACCGTTCGAGATCGTGGAGCGTGTTGGTGATGCGGCTTATCAGCTTGCACTATCTGCAGAGCTGAGCGGTCTGCACGACGTGTTCCACATTTCAGTGTTGAGGAAGGCAGTGCAAGAGCCTACTCATATCGTTGCGGTCGGCAAAGTTCTGGTTGATAGTGGGTTGTCGACGAAAGTCAAGCCTTTACGCATCGAAGATACCGAAGTAAAGCAGCTGCGGAACAAGTCCATTCGGATGGTAAAAGTCCGGTGGGATAACTGCTGTCGAGAGGAGCTCTCTTGGGAGAGAGAGCAAACGATGCTTGCGGAGTATCCCGAGCTTTTTCCCTCAGGTAAAGTATAACTGTAAATTATGCTATTACTGTTTCCTGGATTTCGGGACGAAATCCTTTTAAGGAGGGTGGAGTTGTAACACCCCAAATCTGGTAGTTCCGCGAAGTAGGCGGAGTGGTAGTGCGGCACGTGAAGCAGGCTAGAATTTTCCCTGTCTGCTCTTAGCGCACGATCAGTGGCCTCATCGCGCACGACCAGTGATCGTGCGCCAGTGATCGTGCGTTAATTCAGAAGAGAATCGAGTTCTGTCTCGGACAGTGCGCACGACCATTTCCCTCTTCGCGCACGACCAGTGATCGTGCGCCAGCGATCGTGCGCTTATTCGCAAGAATTCAGAGTTCTGTCACGGATAGTGCGCACGACCATTGCCCTCGTCGCGCACGACCACTGACCGTGTGCCTGTGATCGTGCGCCCTGTTTATTCTGTTCCGCGATTTTGAGCGGAGAAGAGGATCCGACCGATCAAATTTCTTGGAATTCGATCCAACGGCTGGGATTTATTGCTGGGGGGTCTTAGGGCTTTGGAGTGGGATTAAACCCTCATATTTTCATAGTGTTTCTCTCTCCTAGGCTAGAGGAAGGAGAAGGGGGCAAGGAAGAAGAAGAGGAGATTTCGCCATTGACGGAGCTCCGGAGCTCCGTTTCGCGAACCGTTTCCAGATCTGGAGAGTGCAGCCCGGTGCGGTCTTTTCCCTCCGTCTAGAATCTCGGATCCATGGCGAAAAAGAACGCTCCTAGGGTAACGATTTCTTCTCCCGTTGTTTGGACTTGTCTTTTGTCCTCTCCTTCATTTCTCTATGCTTGCATGAGGAATCCCTTTCACCAAATGGGTGAAGTGTAGGATTTCCTCAAGTTCTTCGGAACTCCGGGTCGATTGTGTCCGTCCCCGGCATATTGCATGTAGAAAATCCGGTAGTCGTGCGGATTTAGGCATTGTGTGTGAAGCCTATTCGTGGCCGTGAGCCCGAATCGGTGATGCTTGTTTTGCGACGTTGCATTTAGGTTAAGCCTAGAATGCGTGCCGGAGAATGACTCTGTGATATATGCGATAGTATTGCAGGATTTAAGCGTAGGCATCTTGTGAAGATCCTAACGGAAGCCCCATGCTTTACGAGTGGTTGAATGCAAACCTTCACCACTAGAATTGTTGAGGAGTGGTCTTGTACCTCCTTTTTGGTTACGTATAAAGCCCTAACGATCCCTCATGCCCTCCGGCCGAAATGCGGAGTCGGGTCTTGAGTCGTTACAAAGTAAACTTTTAAGGCTTGGGTGTTGTAACTTATGTTTTGTGTAGCACTAGCGAGTGCTAAACCCTTACGGGCCGAGGTGATGTCATACCCGCATCGTGTGTTCAATCGATGACAAGAGCACGGGAATTGGCTGAACTGAACCCGTTTCCAGGCGTGGCGGTAGGGGGATTTATCTCTTGTAAACCCGAACGACCTTGGGAGAGGTTGGGAAGGGCGTCTTGCCTAGACCGACCAAAAGCTCTTTTCTATCTAGAGTTTCCGGACTCATGATGGTTTTGGTGCTCGAGAAGAAGTACCTTTGGCGCATGCCTTGTGAGCATGGAGCGTGCGGTTGTGTGTACCCATGTTTGTGATGAATTGATGTTGTTAGCCTCATGCGGTTGTTTAGGCGGTTGTGGGAACCTTCGGGTGAACCCAACCAACATCATGTGCATACCTAGGTTCCTTTCTTTTGATGCTCAACCTAGAAGATTGATTGTGCTTGAAACCTCACCTTGTGTAGTTGCACTTTCTTTATATTAGTACTTGTGCTAGCATGGCTTGCTTGCAGGGTAGAATCTCCGCCACCCCGGGAAAGGGGTGGGGTCGTTATAATTTGGTCAGCTTTGCTGACCGTTACCTTATTTGCCACCGCTTGGTGGAATGTTCTTATGCAGGTGCAGGTGAGCCTAGCGGAAAATAGCGGGCGGTGGCCCTTATGCTGAGTTGGCCCTCGAAGGCCAGCCTCTTTTCTGTTTTCCTTGTATTGCCGGCCTGCGTGCCGATGTATGTTTGGAGTTTTTATCACATTTGGTAAATGTAAGGCCTTAAGGCCGTAACTCTATATTTTGGTTTCATTCCTATGATAGTGGACAGTTCTAATTGAAATGGTTTATTTAATGCTTCCGCTTACGTTTTGTACTCTCGTTTAGTTGTTACTTTTCTGGTTATCACCTTTTAACTCCTAGCTAGTGTGGTTTGTATGGCGTGGGGTCCCGGCCGGACCTGCTGTTATACTCTTCGTACTGGCAGGGTGTTACATAACAAATCAAGGTTGAAAGGAGTATTTATGAAATGCTATTGTATTATGTTAAAGCAAACATGATTCATGTATATATTAAATAGAAAGACATATGTATGGATCAAAAGAAGTGAACGTGATAGCTCATTATTATATAGAAACAATTTCTCATACTTAGAGGCATGCGAAAACAATTTCCAATAGTCTAAACCACTTAGCAGGAGTGTCAATACTATGATAGAGCGGAAATGAAACCATATAATCATGTAAATAGTCATTTTAAAAAAAAAATAGAGAGCACATGGTTTTGCATCAATTCATGAGTTGTGGCAGTAATAATGACATATAACTAGTGTAGAGTATCATAGAGACCAAAATTGAAGATTAATCAAATTTGGGACCTGTCGGATTTTTTCGACACTCACTGTCGCCTGGGCGACAGCTAAAAGTATAAAAACGGCTAAAAACCGAGTCAAACCCGATTGTACCTCATTTTCTAGACTGGAAGGCGAGAGAAAACTGTCGGAGTGCGGCGACAACCCTAGATCTAAGGTATGTTTGTTTGATTTTTAGGTTTTTGTCTTAATTTTTTTTAGAGATTTGAGATTTTTGAAAGTAGAGATGAAAAAAAATGTGTTTTTCATTTTACTTTCGATGAATGGTTTAGACCTTTGAAGTTTTGTGTATAAAAGGTGTAGATCAAGTGTAAATCAAGTGGATCTTGTTGGATCTTGGTGAAATGTTTTTGGATCTTGTGATTTTTGGGGCTTAAGATTTGTATTTTTACATGGATTAATTTCAAAAAACTAAAGATGTTCTTTTTGAAGATGGATGAAGAAGATGAATAGTAAATGACATGTGAGAAGGTTTAGTTTTGTTCAAAAAAAAATTTTAACAGAAATATAGCTTGATTTTGAGTAGATCTGGAAGTCTATGTTGAAAACAAAAACATTTTTTTAAAAAAAAAGCTCACTTGATCACTGTCGGAATTTTCCGACAGTCAATGTCGCTTGGGTGACATCGTCCCAGTGCACAGAACTTGTTTAACTTAAATTTTGTTTTGTTATGTTTGCAGAATGGCTTTCAGTTCTAAGGCACGTAAGAGTATATCTGAAGATGCCCATAGTTCATATCAAGTATATCCGGGGATTGAGAAAGCAATAATTGGAGTTAAAATATATGTAGAATTTGACTCTCCTAAGCACGATCATATCTATACTCGTCTTGCTAATGCAGGTATATTATCGATAATTTCAGTAGATATGTTCTCATCTTTCTTGATCCGAGAGTTTTACAATCATTTGGAAGACCCTAAATACACTGAATTTGATGGGGGAGTGCGATCGAGAATCCAAGGTCAACAAGTGGAAATAACACATGTTGATCTTAGAGATGAATTTGGTCTTCTTATGAGTGATCATATGCCAGACATAGTAGAAAGCTATAGAAAGGACAGAGATTGGACTCTTGTAAACATGCGTTTACATGGAAGTCAAAAGAGGACGCTAATCACGGAAGTCTCTTCACTCACTCCTGATGTCTATTTAGTCCAAGACATATTAAGGAACACGGTCATGCTAAAAAGTGGTGATACAAGGAGTATCACAGCACAGTTGACGTTGTTTACATATTTTATTATAGAGGAGGAACCCTTTGATGTAGCGGACCTCATCCTTGCCCATATTCGTTATGCTTTTAGATTAAAACAACCAAAATGGGTGAAGATTCATACTTTGCCAATGGGGGCTATAATTCAACGTATTCTATATAAGAAGTATGAATGGATAAGTCAAGATTCGTACTTAGATGATTGTGTTCCTGAAATATACTATACGGGTACCATGAAAGTGAAGAAATCTCATAAAAAGCCTCATCCTGGAATAGATATTAGAGAGGCTACAAATCCTAGAGGAGGATCACTACGAGAGTCTATAGATGATCTTCGTGATTCATTTGAAGAACACAAGAAAGAAGTGAAGAAAGATCGAAGTAGACTGCAGAAATTGATGAAATTTCTGGTGAAGGGACTGAAGTTAAAGCCTACTCCTGAAGAAGCGGTCGAATGGGAAATCCTGGATGAAGAACCGCCACGCCAATCGGTTAGGCGGACTCGACGTGGAAAGGCTGTAAGACGTGGATCTTTAGAAGATTGTCCAGAAAGTAGCGGGGCAGGATATGATGATTCTGAGTAGTTTCTAGCAGGTTGCTGCTTCTGTCTGATGTCAGAATTTTCCGACACTCACTGTCGCCTGGGCGATAGTGATCTTACCTAGATTTCATTTTTCTGTTTATTGAACTTAATCTTATGTTGATTTCTACTGTTTTTCTGGAACAATTTGTATGAATTATTAATGATGTGAGAATTTATGTTAAGTCATTCAATTTCAATGTTTTGATTTAAAATGATGTTTTTCCATTGTTCTTTATCTTGTTAAAACTTGATTTGTCATATTGGATATGCATAGTTTGAAATATCTAGGATTCCTAATTCAAGCCTTAGCATTGAAAATCGGGAATCCGGCAATGGTTTTGTGAATATATCAGCTAGTTGATTATCCGTTCCTATGAAAGAAATTGTAATCTGATTATTTTTAATGTGGTCTCTTATAAAATGATGCCTAACGTCAATATGTTTAGACCTAGAGTGATGAACCGGGTTGTAAGTTAAATCAATTACACTTTTGTTATCGCACCATAGCTCTATAGTTTGTTGTTTAATGTTAAAGTCTTCTAAAGTTTGTTTCATCCAAAGAGCTTGTGCACAACAACTACCAAGTGCGATGTATTTGGCCTCGGTGTTTGAGAGGGCAACTAAATTTTGTTTCCTACTCGACCATGAAATGAGTGAAGGGCCTAAAAAGTGACAAGTGCCACTAGTGCTTTTCCTATCTAGTGAACAACCGGCATAATCAGAATCAGAATAGCCAAAAAGAGTAAAATCATCGCTATGAGGATACCACAAACCAAGTTTAGATGTGCCAATTAAATATCTAAAAATTCTTTTTACCGCTTTTAAATGTGATTCTTTGGGATCGGCTTGAAATCTAGCACATAAACAAACTGAAAACATAATATCTAGTCTAGAAGCGGTTAAGTATAAAAGTGAACCTATCATGCCTCTATATAGAGTTTGATCTATACATATTCCATTTTCATTTTTTCCTAATTTTAAAGATACACACATAGGAGTATTTGCTTGTTTGAGATTTTCAAATCCAAATCGTTTTAAAACATCATGAATATATTTTGATTGGTTAATAAAAACTTCATCATGTTTTTGAACAATTTGAAATCCTAAGAAATATTTTAATTCTCCTACCATACTCATCTCAAATTCACTTTCCATCATTTTTACAACATAATTACACAACTCTTCATAAGTGGCTCCAAAAATAATATCATCAACATAAATTTGTAAAACAAATAAATCATCATCTACTTGCTTAATGAAGAGTGTACAATCAACACCACCCATTTTAAAACCATTTTGTAATAAATATATAGTCAATCTATCATACCATGCTCGTGGTGCTTGTTTTAAACCATACAAAGCTTTTAGCAATCTATATACGCGATTAGGAAATTTTTCATTTATAAATCCTGGGGGTTGTTCAACATAAACTTCTTCTTTAATCAACCCGTTTAAAAATACAGTTTTAATATCCATTTGCAACAATTTGAATCTTTTATGACTAGCAAATGCAACAAAAATTCTAACCGCTTCCAATCGTGCTACGGGTGCAAATGTTTCATCAAAATCTACCCCTTCAATTTGATTATATCCTTTCGCTACAAGCCTAGCTTTGTTTCTAGTGACCCTAGAGTCACTATCGAATTTATTTTTGAAAACCCATTTGACTCCTACCACAGGATGATCACTAGGTCTATCTACAAGAATCCAAACTTTATTTCTTTCAAATTGGTTAAGTTCTTCATTCATAGCTAGAAACCAAGATTCATCATTTAAAGCGGTGACAACATCTTTTGGTTCTATATTTGAAACAAAACATAAATTTGAAAAACTTTCATGTAAACTAGAACGTGTACGTATCCCACTTAATGGTTCTCCAATAACAAATTCTTGCGGATGATCTTTTGAGAACCTTAGCTCAGTTGGAGGTACATATCCTTGTTCTTCTTCTTCTTCACCACTTTTTTCGTCTTCTTTCTCTACTTTTTCTTCATCATCATCATCATCATCATTTTTCCTCAGATTTTGTTCCACATCTTCTTCATTTTTCTCATTACCTGCAACTTTAGTATTTTCTACACAAGAAATGTTTTCATCAAATTTTACATGAATAGATACTTCAACCACTTTAGTACGTTTATTATAAACTCTATAGGCCTTGCTAGTTGAAGAATAACCAATGAAAATTCCTTCATCACATTTTCATCAAATTTACCTAAGTTATCCTTCGTATTCAAAATAAAGCATTTACAACCAAAAACTTTAAAATAAGATACATTTGGTTTTCTTTGAAAATAAATTTCATAAGGAGTTAATTGTAATGTAGTGTTTGCCCGGAAAGCCCGCGATTTAGTCTTTACAATGCAAAATCACGGTCTCAGCGGTCTTCGAATTTTGTGATCGCACAGATCGCCAACCTCCAGCCTGACCTGGTTTTCTATGTTCCAAGCAGCCGAAGCCATTCAAGATCGCCAGTCCGAGCGGTCTGGGCTTTTTTTTGTTTTTTACTATTTGTACCCCATTTCACTGCCCCGGCTCTCCTGTCCCCCGGGCAGCCCGTAGTTTTTCAGTTCTGCCCATTTGGGCAGCCCCCTCGTCTATAAATAGAGGGGTAGGGGTACCTGAGAAGGGACTTTTGGCTCCGAGGCTCCAACTTACAACCTGTGTAAGCGGTCTCATTTTTCAGTGATCGGTATCCTGTGATCGTTCTCCTCCTTTTCAGTTTTCTCTTGTCTTAGTAACCTGCACTTCGCAGTTTTCTCCTGTCCCTCTTAGTGTGAATTTTGGTGGTGCCATTTTTGGTGCCAACAGAATGAACACGCGACCTTCAGATTCGAAGTGTCAGGTGAAATTCTTAGACATTCAAGATGGCTGATCGCCATAGGGGTCGCCCTTTGTGATCTCCCAGTGCTCCCCCTTCCGATCACAACCCGTTAGAAGCGATGGAGCGCCGCTTCGAGCTTCGCGTGGAGCAAGCTCTCCGCGAGGCCGCCCAAGCCAGGCAGGACGCCGCTGCTGTTCAGCAGGAGATCGCGCGGTCTCAGCAAGAGGCCGCTCGAGATCGGCAAGAAGTCGACCAAACTCAGCAGGAGTCCGCGAAGCAGATTGAGGCTATGAGCCAGGTTCTAGCCGCGATCTCCCAGAAGATCCTTCCTCAAATCTCTCAGGTCGCTACTCCCGACCGCATGGCAGGCGGTCACTCGAGCGATCATCCCGTTTTCCAGCCCACAGCTCCTCAGTGATCTCAGCATGAGGAGTTTGCCGTCCGTCGTAATTCTTTCCGAGCCGCAGCCCAGGGGCCTCCGGCTCAGACCCTGAATTTTGAAGAAGGGTTTGCTTACCCTCAAGATCCTCCTGCTCCTTTTCTTCCTCCTCCAGGACCTTCTGCTTTCGGGGAGCCTTCCCCCTTTACTGATGCGATTCGTCGGGATCCAATTCCTCATGGATTCAGAGAGCCCCGTCTCCCTGTGTATACAGGAGAGACCGACCCGATGTGTCATCTTCAAGCCTTCGAGTCTGCTGTTGCCCTCAGGACCATTTCAGATGGAGTAAGGTGTAAGTTGATGGTCACCTCCTTTGATGGGTCGGCCATGGAATGGTTCTATAAGCTGCCCTGTCAATCGATCTCGAGCTTTGCTGCCCTGAGGCAAGAGCTCCTTCTAAGGTTTGCTACCACAAAGAAAAGGAAGAGTGGTCCTGCGACCCTCTTCAAGATTAAGCAAGGCGACAACGAAACTGCGACGCATTTCGTTGACCGTTTTCAGAAAGAGATCTTGGGAGTCAGGGATATGGATCCCGAGCTCTATATGGTAGCTTTGATCAGTGGCCTGCAGGAGGATCCTCTGAAGTTCAAAGTCACAACCAAGGAGCCTAGCTCCTATCAGGAGCTGATCAGCATTGCCAATCGCTACATAGAAGGGGAGATCAACAACCCTACCTATGTGAGCAATTTGACAAACAGGGCCACTCAGAAAGGTTCTGCAGGATTTTATCCGGCTCCGTCTTCCTCAAAACCTCGACCAGAGCTCCCACCACCAGCTCCGAGAGGTAAGAATTATCACAACAACCGCTTCAATCGAGGTAACCATTCTTTCCTGCCTCAAGGTTCATTTCTTCAAACCCCCGCTACTCCTGCTCCGCAAGTCACCCCAGTCCACCAGATCCAGTATTCCCAACCTCCTCTTCTGCCCATTTCTTCACTCTACAATGAATCCCAAGAGTCCTTCACAGACTTTGGTGTTTCTATGAGTGAAGTGCTTCAAATCCTTCAAAAACAGCCCTTTTTCAAGAAGCCAGCTCCGCTAAACTCGGATCCAAAGACCAGAAATCCCACTCTCTACTGTGAGTACCATAGAGATAGGGGATATTTGACAGAGGATTGTAGAGCTCTCCGCCTGTTCTTAGAAAAGCTTCTGAAGGAGGGTAAGCTCTGAGATCTCATTCAGAAGAATGATTCTGCCAAAGCCTCAACCTCCAAGGCTAAGGAAGTAGCGGAAGTCCATTGGGCATGCGAAGAAGTGGACGATATTGGCCATTTCGGCAATATCGGTTTTCCCAATGAGTGTGTGGATGCAAATGACGAAGGCGCCTTGGGCAATCTCTTCTGCATCCACGGAGGTGCAGGTCCAGAATCTTCAAGGAAGGCAAGTCTGAAGAGGGTTTATCAGTCAGAGGTTGCTGCCACCTCTTCAGCCCCGGTCCGGGGAACGGTCACCTTCGGTGATGAAGACCTTCCTCAGACCGTGAATCCCTTTGACGACGCGGTCGTCATCAAAGCTGTAATTGAAAATTATACAGTAGAGAAGATTCTGATAGACACGGGAAGCTCAGTCAACGTGCTCTTCAAACCTGCCTTCGAGGCGTTGAAGACAGGTAAACCCCTCCTTTCAACTGAAGGCCCCCTTTATGGTTTTTCAGGAGAGAAGAAAGAAGTAGAAGGGCTCGTCACTCTTTCTGTAATTTTGGGAGGGATAGTGAAGCTGGTCAAATTTATAGTCGTTGATGCTCCCAGTAGCTACAATGCCATCTTTGGAAGACCCTTCTTGAATGCATATCAAGCCATTGTCTCCACCTATCATCAAGCGGTGAAGTTCGCCTTGAACGGCAAACAACACCGAATCAGGAGCGACCCAAGGAAAGCTAGGGAATGCTACGTAAAGACGGTCAACATGATCGTGTCCTCTTCTCCTCAAGAAGTCATGATGGCTGAATCAATTGAAGTTCCTGAACAAATCCAAGCTGCAGAGGAAATTGAGGAGGATGCAAGAGATGGAGTTCGCTTGGAACCTGCCCAAGCAACTCAAGAGGTCCGGATCAGCGAGGAAGATGAGAGCAAGAGCCTCTCCATCAACGCTGAATTATCTGAAGCTGACAAGAGTCAGCTCGTCTCTTGCCTTCTGCAAAATCTAAATATTTTCGCTTGGTCGGCAGATGACATGCCTGGAGTGGATCCGGATGTTGCTTGCCACCATCTCAATATTGACCCAAACTTCATCCCGATTCAGCAGGAGAAGAGATCCGTTGCAACTACTCTAGCACAGCCTATCCGTGAAGAGGTAGAGAAGCTCCTGAAGGCAAAGTTCGTTCAACCAATCCAATACCCGGAATGGGTGTCGAACGTTGTAATGGTAAAGAAGTCAGGTGGGAAATGGAGGATGTGTGTTGACTTTACTAAACTCAATAAAGCTTGCCCCAAGGATTGCTACCCCTTGCCTCGGATAGATTCTTTAGTAGATTTCGCGGTAGGTTATTCTTTTATGAGCTTTTTAGATGCTTTTTCAGGTTACCATCAAATCAGAATGCATAAACCAGATATACCTCATACTTCATTTATCACAAATGATGGTTGCTTCTGTTATCTCGTAATGCCCTTTGGGCTAAAGAATGCTGAAGCAACCTATCAGAAAATGATGGATACAGTTTTCAAAAACCAAAAAGGGAAAAACCTTGAGGTATATGTTGACGACCTCTTGGTAAAAAGCAAATCATTCACTTCTCATCTTAGAGACCTCTCAGAAACTTTTGCAACCCTTCGAACTTTCAATATGAGGTTGAATCCGTTGAAATGCGTTTTCGGGGCAAGTAAAGGGAAATTTCTTGGTCATCTCCTTACTCCAGAAGGGCTGGAACCTAATCCTGACAAAGTGAAAGCCATTTTGGAAATGCCACCTCCCAAGTCCCCCAAAGAAATTCAGCAGCTAGGAGGGAGGATGGCAGGCTTAAGTCGCTTCATCTCCCGATCAGGGGATAAAAGTGCACCCTTCTTTAAGACCCTCCGGGGAGGGAGTAGGTTCGAGTGGACAAAAGAGTGTGATGATGCTTTCATTCAGCTTAAAAAGCAATTAACATCAACTCCTTTGCTCCAAAGCCCGCGAGAAGGAGAAAATTTATTTCTTTATATAGGAGTCGGAGCCGATGCAATAAGCTCCGTTTTGGTCCGAGAAGAGAAAAAGAAACAATTTCCAGTCTATTACGTAAGTCGAATCCTGAAGAATGCAGAGACTCGCTATCCTATTCTCGAAAAGCTGGCCCTAATGCTCGTGATTTCGGCAAGAAGATTAAGACCATACTTTCAAGCCCATTCGATTCTAGTCGTCACTGATCTTCCATTGAAGAGTGTCTTGGAGAAACCAGAGCATTCAGGCAGGTTGGCAATGTGGGCAATAGAGCTCAGTGAGTTTGACATATCTTATATCCCAAGGGTGGCAATCAAAGCTCAAGTTTTAGCAGACTTCATTGTCGATGCCAAAGAAGGTGAGTCGCAGAAGGGGGTCGGAGTACCTCTTGCTTGGACAATTTTCATAGATAGGGCCTCAGGGAGAAATTCTTCCGGAGCTGGAGTTGTTTTAATCAACCCAAACGGAGTAAGGCTAGATCAGGCGCTGAAATTCTGTTTTCAAGTAACCAATAATCAGGCGGAATATGAGGCTTTGATAGCTGGTCTCAGATTCGCTAGAGAGCTAGGAATCGATGATGTCAGAGTTCTCACGGATTCCTTGGTGATGGCTTCCTAAGTAAATGGAACTTTTGAAACCAGAGAGTATCCTAAAACAATATCTAACCTTGGTAAAAATTGAGGTGGGAAAATTTAAAAGTTTTACCATCGAACATATTCCAAGGGGAGAGAACGTGGAGGCAGACGGGTTAGCAAAGTTTGGCCTTCTCTCAGGAGGAACAGCCTCGGAGTTGTTTCGTCCGGCAATTGAAGAAGGGGAGATCATGGAAATTGTTCAGCGTCCGTCTTGGATGGATCCATTTGTTCTTTATCTTTCGACTGGAAAGCTCCATTCAGCGGTAAAGGATAGGAGAAGGTTTAAACAAAAAGTAGCTAACTATTATCTTGTTGCAGGAATACTTTATAGGAGAACTTTCCTTTCTCCGTTAGCACGATGTGTTTCCGAAGAGGAAATTCCCGTAATTATTCAAGAGGTTCATGCGGGAGAATGCGGAAGTCACTCGGGAGCAAGAACTTTAGAAAAAAGAATCCTAAGACAAGGATATTTTTGGCCTCAAATGAGGAAGGATGCAGAAAAGTTTGCTAAAAAATGTGTCAAGTGCTAGAAATTTGCTCCTCTCCAAAATCAGCCGGCTCAACAACTCAAATCAATAGCAACACCATGGCCATTTGCAGTTTGGGGATGGATTTGATTGGGCCCTTTCCTATGGCAAGTGGGCAGCGCCGATATATTATAGTCATGATTGACTATTTCAGCAAGTGGATAGAGGCAAAAGCGTTGGCCAGAATTACTACTCAAGCCGTGAAAAACTTTATTTGGGGGGAGATAGTATGTCGACACGGAATTCCAATGGCAATCATCACGGATAATGGTTCTCAGTTCAATAATTCAACTCTTATTAATTTCTGTAAGCAAACTGGCATCGAGTTACGTTTCGCTTCTGTGCATCATCCTAGAAGCAATGGGCAGGTAGAGGCCGCTAACAAGCTTATCATAAATCTCTTGAAAAAGAAAGTAGAAAATCTCAGAGGCAACTGGGCAGAACAACTACCTTCAGTTCTCTAGGCCTTAAGAACAACTCCAAGTTCTGCCACTGGAGAGACTCCTTTCAAGTTATCGCATGGTTCCGAAGCTCTTATTCCGGTAGAGTTCGAGGTAAAAAGTCCAAGGGTATTGTTAGCACAACAAAATCAGATTGATTGGATGGAAGGAAATGATGAAGAGTTGAGATGTAGTCTCGACTTAATTGAAGAATTAAGAGATGTAGCAACCATCAGGCAAGAGGAGGTAAAAAGAAGAATGGCAAGATTATTCGATAAAAATGTGAGAACCAAGGAATTTGTTGTTGGGGACTTGGTTTTGAAGAAAGTAGATGCAGCAGCAAGAGCCGCTTCGGTTGGAAAGCTTAACCCAAACTGGGCAGGACCATTCGTGGTAAAAAAAGGTGCTGAGAAATGGTGCCTATCATCTCCAAACCCATGAGGGAGAGGAGTTGCCTCACTCATGGAGTGGAGATGATCTCAAACTTTTCTTCTCTTAAAAAGTTCGTATTCGACTTTTCCCCATTCAAATCTCCCATTCCTTTTCTTTCAAGTGTTGTACAAATACGGCCAAAACATTCATGATATACATGGTGAATGGCAAGTTTTGAATCAAGTTGCTCATAAAAACCAAGAACTCATCAAGTAAAACATCGACGGGTCCTACTTCATTCTCCCTCGGCTTGTTAGCTTGACGTGTAATTCTGCCAGGACCACAGATGTCGGGGAGATTTCGAATCTGTGTAGCAGTGGCTCGCCAAGCACGAGCGGTGAAAGTTTAGGATGCCGGGTCCTAGCTGGCATCTGGCACACCCTAGCAAGGAGGTCTGGGTGGCTGGCTCAGCTCTATCATGCATTGAAAAGGACATTGTTATGGTCCTAATGATCTATCAGGGAAAGCAATGTCGGTATAGCCTCATCGGCATGACCACACCTGCCCTACCGATCATTTTGATCTATAACTCTCGAATATTCATTAAACCATGATTAGGTAAGGGGAGGTCGGAAACATCTATGACCGTCGCCTGAACCTCAAAACATAATCTATCAGGGAAAGCAATGTCAGTATAGCCTCATCGGCATAACCACACCTGCCCCGCGAATTATTTTGAAATTCTCCTCTCCTTTTTTCCTCTCTTTTTCTAGTCTCATTTACTTCATAATATTGAGATCGAGCGGTCAGAGTTCATGAGACCGCATATTTTCCTCTCTTCAAAGGGTGATCAACATTATTTATAGTTAATGGCTTGATCTTCTCCAGGATTTGAATAAAAGTGATCGCCAGTATCAGTGTTTTGTGATCGCTAGGCGAGATTTACTAAAGAGGCTTGGTTTTTCAGAAGTTGTATGAAGAGATCTTGGTTATTTACGTTCGCTGGCTCGATCTTCTCTAGGACTTGGAAGTAATTGCCAGCCTTGGTTTTCAAAGATTGTTGGAAGAAGTCTAAGTTGTTTGTGATCGCCGGCTTCATTTTCTCCAGGATTGGGCAGAAGTGATCGTCGGGCAAGGATTTCCGAAGATAATTGGAATCGTTGTTCAAGAATCTATTAAATTGTCTTGATAGCGATCGGTCTGATCATAATGAGATCGCGATCTAAATTTTTCTTATTCAAAGATTATACGAAAATGCTCATGATCCTTCAGTTCCTATCACTTGATGGTTGGGTTTTTTCCTCAAAGTGGCGGTCCGAGTATTGTTAGATCGCCGCAATGATATTCATAAAGATTTATTATCAAAAGTTCTAATTTTCTTACAGGTGGTCCGATTATTCGAGATCGCAGGGTTGTCCTTTTTTATACAGTTTTGGATTTGTCAAATTTCTAATCTCCATAAACTAGAAAACGCCGAAACCTAAAGCATTGAGATCGAATGCTAAATCTAATACGCTGTGATCGCATACAATAGAAGTCGTGATCGATTTGCATGAATAATATAGCAAAAACAAGTACAGAAAAGAGTCATTCACGAACAAAATAATTTTCCATTCATTTCAAAAATAACAATATCAGGCGCGGTCATTGACCGGCAATTACATCATTTGTCGGGAAAGGGTGTCTATCTCTTCTGTTTCTTTTTCCGCGGAGACCGCTCCTCTGATGAAGAAGTTGAACTCTCCGAGGACTCACTTTCACTATCAGTCTCCCTCGATCCAGAATCCGAGGCCGCTGCTGAGCTCATTTCCTCGCCGAGAAAAACACTTCCACTAGGAGAAGCGTGATCGTCTTGACTCCCAACGACCTCGACAGATTCATCTTCAATGATCTCAGCGGTCTTCGACTCCCTAGCTTTTTTCTTTTCCGCCTCCTCGATCATTTCTGCGACCTCAGGAAAGAGATCGGCAAAAGTCGTATCCCGGAAATCAGCAGTAAGACCATCTTTTTCGCGAAGAATAGCAATTGTTTTGTTTGATGCATCCCTGACATGAGTATATAGGGATCTGAGGTAGTCAGGATTATGGATATCATATGCGGTCTTCTTGAAATTCTGAAAAGGAAATGTATCAGATCGAAGCAGTCAAGGTAAGATAATATTTAAAGATCGCATTTTCTTTGAATACTTACATCAAAATGATCCTGCAGACGCTCTGCGTGCTGCAAAGATGCGCGAAGAGATCGCCCCATATGATGGTTCAAAACCGTGCTTCGGGTGGTCACCTGAGCGCATACATCAGGGAGATCGTCGGTCCTGATCCTCAACGCTTCATTGGCATTCTTTTTCCCATAAAGGGCAGAAGTGACCACAAAAGCATGATTCGAAAACCTCCCTCCCCAGAAAGGAAGATCGGTTGACACCTTCAGAGACTTTCTGGTCTCACCCCATCTCAGTAGAGATTTTCCTTTGATATCTTTTACTTTCTTTTCAAAACCCAATAGGGGAAATGGCCCCTCCTCCAGATCACCCTCCTCGGCGATCTCCTTCGCTTTTCTCTGGCGATCTTGCTTCAGACGCTTTTCACGCTGGGTAAGGACTTCACCACTCGGCGTCACTGGGTCGACTTTTGGGATCGCGAATCCGGCTGCAAGAGAAACAGTTAAGAAGAAATTTCCAAATTCTATTAGAGAGACCGCTGGAAATCGTAGAAAATTGTAGCTTACTTTCTTCCGGTAAGACCGCAGCAACATCGGGCCAGATCGCCAGGTAATGATTCAGATCGAATCGTTTCCCCGCCAGCCATTCCAAGACTGCAAGTTCTTCCTCTGAAACAAGTTTTTCTTTTCTAAATATTTTCTCTGCTCGCGGAGAGGGACGGCTGGCGAGACCGCCGAGATCGCCTTCAAAGATCAGATACCTCTCAGTCCAGAGAGAGATTTTATTCGGAAGATTTAGAACTTTTATTCCATTACAACTGAGATACAACAATCCTTTGAACTCTTCTTTGTTTTGACCCTCTTTTAAAACCTTGACAGAAAATGTGCCTCGGAAGATCGACATTGTGAATTTTAACTTCACCGATCTCAAGTAATTAATAAAGACACTCATCAGACCGATCGAGTTCGGCGGGATCTGGGCAAGAACGAGACCGTAATAATCCATCACTTCTAACATTTCCCAAGGGATGGGAATTTGAAGACCATAAGCGAAGTGGTCAATCGGGATGACATATTTATCTTCATCTCCAGAGTTCAAGTCTTCATCTTCAAATGGAATTCTGATCGTGATCTCGTCATCGATCTCATATTTTTCAATAAAGGATGAATATTCCTTCTCCGAGATTTGACCATATTTATGATCGGAGTTCAAAAAGACCTCAGCAGCTTTGGAACGCGCGAACACCATTTTATGAGATCGCAGGGGTCAGTAAACTAAAGAAAACTCAAGAAGAATAAAATAATGATCCGGAAGAGCAGCTATTTATAGAAGGAAGAAGATGATTGTGTAATGATTATACTTCTTGAGATCGCCCTGCAGATGGGTCAGACCGCCAAAAGCTATATAGGCTCGAAAATAACAAACACGCATAAAATTTTCATCAGATCACATAATCTTTAGCTTTTTAGGGAGTCACCAAACAGCTCGCATGAAGATCGCAATGCACATGATTCACAATACAAACACTATTTAATAAGATCGCATTCATGAAAGCCAGAGATCGTAAAATGAATATCACAACGTTAAAGTTAATACCATAAAGAAAAATCAAAAATATCTTACAGACCAGAAATAAACTAAGCAGTGTTTCTAGAGAGATCGCTAAATAAAAAGAAAGAAGGGTAGCGGTCTCATCTCCTCTGATCCTTTCTCCTCCCAACGAACGCCGCCACATCCTGCATCTCGTTGACCGCAGTCCATGCAGATGCTAGGCTGTGATTGGCGATCATGGCAGCCCTATGGATTTTAGACATTTCACGGTCTACTTGCTCCATAGGGATTACCACGATTTCCGCCGGTCTCTTTTCCGCGAAACTGCTGGAAGTGCCCGCCTTCATCAACATTTGAGGCCCCCCCGAAGAGTGGCGATCTCAGCAGCAAGTGCTGTGGCCTTCCCTCTGTAATAATCGGCATCCTTTTCGGCTTTCCGAAGTTTTTCCTCAAACTCGCCTCGAGCCTGCTTTTCTTTGACTTCGAAGCTTGAAAGAATTTGCTTCTCCTTAGCTTCAAAATTCGCGGTCTGGATTCGGAGGCGGTCTTCTAGCATCCTCTCGCGATCTCGCATGACCCTCATGTCATCAAGCATCGGCTTAAGGAGATCAGCGAACTCTGGAGGGATTGAAACTTTTCTTGGTATCTCACCTTATTCAGAAGCTGAGCTCATATTTTCACCTACAACCAGGAGAGAAAACGGTCAAAAATAATCAGAATTTGTTATCAAGAAGAAAGTAAGGATTTCGTGTGAAATACTTGACAGTGTAGTAGGACCGCAGTCAAGTAAGTTCTTTTCAACATCTTTTGAGACCGGAACATTGGCGGTCAACAAAAGGCGGTCGGATCCCCTTAGGCATTCTAAATTGATTTTTTCTAATTGTCTTTTTCGTGACCGCTCGCCTTCTTTCCTTCTTCTTTTTAATTCAGCATTACTAACAAGAACTTCATCAGTTTCAATAATGACAATCTCAGGTCGCTTTCCAGGAGATGCAGGGCGAAAAGCAAGTTTGGGAAGTGAATCAATCGGTCTCGCGACCATCTTCGCCTTACCAGCCTTAATAAAGTCTAACGCAGCTGCGCGGTCTGCCGCCTCCGCATCCAGCTCTTTATCCACTTCCAACAAAGCATCTCCGCGATCACTAGATGCAGCGGTCTCATTTTTCTCCTTTCCTTTCTCGGCCGAGACCGCCTCCCCAGCAATTCTTTTTCTCTCTTCTTTCTTCTTCTTCTTCTTCTCCTTATCCTTCTTCTTCCCAGCAGCTAGAACTTCCTCTTTTTCTTTCTTTTCTTTCTCCACGGCCATAGAAATCATTTCTTTTTCTTTCCTCTCCCTCTCTACTTTGGCGATCTCCTCCTGCTTTCTTTTCTCTTCTTCTCTCTTCTTTAAACTCTCAGTGATCGCCGCAAGCATGGCGATCTCGTCCTCTTTTACTTTTCTTTCTTCTTCCTTTCTCCTCTCTTCTTCCTCTTCTTTCTTCTTTCTTTCTTCTTCTTTTCTTTTTTCTTCAGCAACTTCTTCCTCGGCGATCACTCGAAGTCGTTCAACTTCAAAAGGATCCATTGACTAATAATCAAGGAAAAATTAATAGAAGTCAATTTTAAAATAAGTACAAAATTTGAAATTTGATCGCTTACGCTTGAAAGATTCTCAACAGGGTTATCTTCTGAAAGATAAGTCTGAAGATCGATGTCACCAATGGTCACAATCTGTCCAGTTTTCACCCTCTTAGCAGTCCGATCAGGAGAACTCGCTTATTTTCTTTTTAAGTCTCTAGCAGCTTTTTCTTTATCAGCAATCTGGCTTCTAAGATTCTTAGCTGAAGCCTTCACCTGCAGCATATCAGCTTTGATCGATTCTACAAAAGCGGTCTCTCCAGAACAATCGGCAGGTTGATTGACAACTTCCAGGGCCGTCTTAACAGCAGCTTCTGCGACCGTTAAATCAACAAGAGCCTTAGAAGCGGGATCATCTTTTTTCTTTGAACTCTTGATCGATTTCTCCTTACTGGAACTGACGGTCTTCTTCGAAATAACTTTCTTTGTTTTCGACGCAGATCCTGGTGATTTTCGGGATTGCGCTGATATTTTCATCAAGTCTAAAGCATCCATCTCAAAGGGAAAATTCTTTCGCGATCTCAGTAAACGGTGACCGCTCAAGGATCGGGATCTCTCAATACTGTGGAATCTGAAGATCTGAGGTGGTATTTATAGCCCAAGCCGCATTTATGACAGTCGCGGTCTCGGCGGTCAAAGTTTACATTTTCGAAGTTCCTGCATAACATAAAAATGTGCGGGGATTATGTTTGCCCGGAAAGCCCGCGATTTAGTCTTTACAATGCAAAATCGCGGTCTCAGCGGTCTTCGAATTTTGTGATCGCACAGATCGCCAACCTCCAGCCTGACCTGGTTTTCTATGTTCCAAGCAGCCGAAGCCATTCAAGATCGCCAGTCCGAGCGGTCTGGGCTTTTTTCTATTTTTTACTATTTGTACCCCATTTCACTGCCCCGGCTCTCCTGTCCCCCGGGCAGCCCGTAGTTTTTCAGTTCTGCCCATTTGGGCAGCCCCCTCGTCTATAAATAGAGGGGTAGGGGTACCTGAGAAGGGACTTTTGGCTCCGAGGCTCCAGCTTACAACCTTTGTAAGCGGTCTCATTTTTCAGTGATCGGTATCCTGTGATCGTTCTCCTCCTTTTCAGTTTTCTCTTGTCTTAGTAACCTGCACTTCGCAGTTTTCTCCTGTCCCTCTTAGTGTGAATTTTGGTGGTGCCATTTTTGGTGCCAACATGTAGGATGAATCATGACACGATTAATAATATAGCATGCAGTACTAACCGCTTCGGCCCAAAGATATTTTGGCAATTTAAATTCACAAAGCATAGTACGTCCTAATTCTTGAAGTGTTCTATTTTTCCTCTCCACTACACCATTTTGCTGTGGTGTGCGAGGAGCGGAAAATTCGTGTTTTATCCCAAATTCATTACAATATGAAATAAATTTTTCATTATCAAACTCTCCTCCATGATCTGATCTAATGCATTTTACTTTTAAATCAAGTTCATTTTGAATACGTGAAATTAGTTTTACAAATTCATCAAAAGCATCAGATTTAGAATTTAAAAACAGTGTCCAACAAAATCTAGAATAATCATCAATAATAACAAACATATATTTTCTACCTCCTAGACTTTGTGTAGTAATTGGACCAAACAAGTCCATATGTAATAATTGTAAAGGTCTAGTAGTAGAAATAACATTTTTGCTTTTAAAAGATGATTTTGTAAGCTTTCCTTTTTGGCATGGTGAACATAATGAAGAAAGCTTTCCATTCAAATTTGGTAAACCTTTTATTATTTAATTTTTAGAAAGCTTTACTATGCGTTTAGCACTAGAATGTCCTAGTCTCCTATGCCATAATTCAAGTTCATCATTCCTTGAAATAAAACATTTAAGTGTAGAATGAGATAAATCATGAAAAGTGATTGTATATACATTGTTTATTCTTGGTGCAGTAAGTACGATTTCGTTTGTTTTAGAATCAATAATTTTGCAAAGGTTTGAGCTAGAGTCAAATAAAACATTTAGATTTTTATCACATAGCTGACTAATAGAAATTAAATTATGTTTCAAACCTTTAACATATAAAACATTTGAAATTTTAAATTCTTTGTTACCTACTACTCCAATGCCTTTGACTTTACCCTTGCCATTATCTCCAAATGTCACTGTTCCACCTTTCTTCATCTCCAGGCTAAGGAACTTTGATTTATCGCCCGTCATTTGTTTTGAACATCCCGAGTCCAAATACCACACGTCTTCCTTGTTCCTAGCCTGCACGCACACCTAAAAAGATGATGAGAGTAAAGATCTGGTTACCCAAGTGGTCCCTCCCATGGTATAGGTGGACGCCTTAGGTACCCAGATTTGTTTAACATTAACTTTTCCTTTCTTCCAACATAAGCCCGAGATGTGACCAAATCGATGACATTTGGCACATACAATGAATGGTGAGGAATCATTTTTCAATGGTTTCTCTGTACTCTTGCTGGAGGAAACATCTTTATGTGTGGACTTAGAAAAATTTTCATTTTGAAAAACAGGTTTTCTGAACCTGGAGCTATCGCTGGTTCCGACATCAGCTGTTGGATATTTCCGACAACTTCCAGAGCTTCCAGAAACGTATCCTAGCCCAAATTTTGCTGTCCCATGGCATTGGTTGGCTAAAATCATATCCATAGATTTTTTACCAACACCAAATTTTCCAATTGCCATGTTCAACTCATTTACTTTGGACTTTAAAATTGAATTTTCTTTTACTATCATGCCACATCTATTTGCAACATTTTTCTTATAATTCTCTAATTGAGAATGAGAGGTTTTAACAACTTTTTCTAAGTCCTTTTTCTCTTTTAGAAGTTGATCAAATTTTTGATCGGACTTAGAAATAGTGTTTTCAAGTTCTTTTATCCTTGTCGAAGAGTGATCACACTCTTGACAAATTACCTTCTCTTTCTCAATAGTTTTCAACTCATTTGATAATTTTTTGTTCACTTTTAAAAGATCTTTATTTTCAGACTTTAAAAAATCAATTTCCTTTAGGCTTTTATCCAAAAAATTGCATATTTTCATAAATTCAGAATATAAATCATCATAAGATGAAGGAGTTACCTAAGTGTCGCTTTGGACACTGCTATCGTCGTCAGATGTAATGTTGCCTTTTCCCATCAAGCATACATTAGCCTCCTCTTCCTCCTGTGTTGAGGAATCACTTTCTTCACCAGACGAAGAATCATCCCAAGTCTCTGCCTTTAACACTTTCTTCTTGTAACTTCTATCGTGCCTCTTTGCTTTTTGCTCTTTCAGATACTTTGGGCACTTGATTCTGATATGACCAATCTTCTTGCAATGGTAGCACTCTGGTAGCGGACGCTCCTCTTCATTCTCCATTTTTCCTTTGCCTTTTTGGTAGACAAAATCGTTCTTTTTGAAAAATCTTTTAAATGAATTTCTCCTCTCCGGATTTCTCATGAACTTCTTAAAGTTCCTCACAAATAGTCCTTCCTCATCTTCCTCACTTTCTTCAGATTCAGTCTCAACTTCCCTTCTTGATTTCAACGCCAAGCTCTTCTTTTTGGGCTCCAAATTGTACTCTTGGCTTTGAATCTTCAACTCCACTTCATGGGTTTTTAGATTCCCAATGAGGCTCTCCAATTGTAGGGTCTTAAGATCATGTGACTCAGAAATTGCAGCCACTTTACGATTGAACTTCGGGGGAAGTGATCTTAAGATTTTCCTTACTAAATGTCCATTGGAGAAAACCTTACCCAGCACCTTTGAATCGTTCACGATTTTAGTGAATCGTGTGTACATTGTATCAATTTCTTCATCCACCTCCAATTTGAATCTTTCGAACTCTGACTCCAGTTGAAATAGCTTTAAATCCTTTACCTGCGAAGTACCTTCATGAGTATTTTCTAAAAGATTCCAAATTTCATATGCAGTATCACAAGCACAAACTATTCAGTGCGATCTAATGCGCAAAATAAAGCATTCATGGCTTTTGCATTGTTCTTGCATTTTAATTTATCATTGTCATCCCACTTGTCTTTGGATTTGTCCATAGTTACATTTCCTACAATAATTGTTGGGGAAGTATAAATCGTCTCGACCATATTCCAAACCTCCATGTCGAGAGCAATTAGAAAACACCGCATTTGGGTTTTCCAATAGTTATAGTCTGTGCCCGTAAAAAGTGGTGGCCTACTAATTCCTTGCCCCTCAACGAACGCGTGATCGTTGTGCGCCATTACTCCCGGTGGTAAAACCGTTTTGGAGTAACCTGGCTTTGATACCACGTGTTGGATCTTGTGGCGCCCTTAGAGAGGGGGGGGGGGGGGTGAATAAGGGCCTTTTTAATTTAAGAGTTTTTACTTAAGAATTTTTAAAACAAATTTTGCTTTTCTAAAATCACTTATAAAAATTTTCAAACAATGAATTTTTTTAAAATAATTCAAACACAAATTTCTAATTTAAAGATTAATCAACCAAATTTGCAATTAAGGAAAAAGTCATAATTTTTAATAATGAAATTCACATACAATAAAAATGATATTAACAATGCTTAAGATCAAGGCACAAATATGATAATAAACTTTTACAATTTGAGTTTACCAATCCTTCTCCCAAGGATCGGAAGTCTATCACTTGTCTCTCCCTAGACCAAGCCCAAGCCTATCCTCTAGATCTTCCCAAGATCTAGATGTAGCACACAAGACCACGATTTCCTACCAAGCCACGCAAGGACTTGGACGCTCCGCACAAGGAAGCAATTTTACCCTAAGCCATGCAAGAACTTAGACATCACGCACAAGGAGACGATTTCCCTACCAATACAAAGTGAAATGTATATAAATGAAAATAAAAAATGAAAAGAAGAACTCCCTAGAAATTCAGATCTCTGAAAGGAAGGTTGAAGTCTCGAGATGATCGTTGATGTAGAAGCGCGTCCGATCTCGTCTTCAATCTCAAACCTTCTAAGCATAAATGGGAGTTGATGGGGTTCTGGAGCTCTCTGGTTCGTATGCACTCAGGAAAGGACTTAGAATTCACAAAGCTTGGAATGCACGAACAAAACGAACCAATTTATAGTTTTTCACTGTCGTCGGGGCGACATCGCTGTCGAAATTCCGACAGTGCCAAACTGCCGTTCATCGTGCTGTCGTGCGAGCTGCTCTGTAACTTCTGGCCTGTCGCTTGGGCGACATCGCTGTCGGAATTTCGACAGCGCCAAACTGCTGCTCATCGTGCTGTCGTGCGGGCTGTTGCTGTAACTTTTATCCTGTTGTCTGGGCGACAGTAGATGTCGGAAAATTCCGACATCGAAATTCTCCATACAGTCAAATTGAGCTCCAATCAGAATTTTGAACATCTCATACCTGTTACCTGCACACCATCAATAAAAATAGAATCAAATACAAATGGGATTTTGTTATTATCAAACCGGAAGAGTGAGAAATGCATGCTCCAACAGTAGGGGCTTGTGGGCCTAGGTTGTAGGACTTGCGGGTCCGTGTTGTAAGGCTTGAGGGCCTGAAGCTTTGGTGGAGTTTGCCGAACCTAGCACACTGCTAGGTAGGAGCAGAGGGAAAGAGGACTACTCAAGACACCCAGTCTTGAGGAACCTCTATAGATCACTGTGTGCTTTTCTGTGTTGTGCTTTATAATTTATAGATCTATTAATCAGAAATCAAGAACATCTAAAGGGGATAAAATAATTTGTAAAACCTATTCACCCCCCCCCCCCCCTCTAGGTGATAAGTTGACACCCAATAAACAATAATTCCATTTAAGTTAATTAAGGAGCTGTTGGAGAACGATCTTGAGAGAGGTGAGCCATGAGAGAGGGTCAAAAATGACAGCTGAAAAGGTTTCTCTTTTCATACTGTATTCGACGTAGCGTCGAGTTCACTTCCTCTCTTATCGACGCACCTTTGAGTTCCTGTAGGAGCAGCTTCGAATTCATTCTTGCTCTGACTGAACTCTGCTAGTCGACGTTGCGTCGATACCCAATCGATGTAACCGTCGAGTTGAAGATATGATTCTGAGCTTCATTTTCTGCGTCGAGATGAAGTCGACGTTGTAGTGACTTTAGATTACTTCGACAGATACTTCCTTCTGCGCCGAGTTGAAGTAGAAGTCGCGTCGACTTCCTCAAGTGCTCTGACAGGACCATGACCCTTGCGTCGATATCTGTTCGACGTACTGTCGACTTGGGATACTTCGACAGAAGGGTGACCTACTTGGACTTCTAGTCAGAGTAGCGTCGACAACAATTCGATGTTGCTTCGATTTCTATTCGACTCAAATATTGACTTTGCCCATATTGTGCTTCTCTTGATCTGGTCTTGGCACCCTAGGTTGAGTGTGACATCCTAAGACATCTAATGACCAGATTACCCTCACTATACAATGGGTAATTCAATCCAAAAAAGTAAAATCACTTGTAGGTAATTTGTTAAATTAAATCAAAGGGGTTTTCCCAACAATCTCCCCCTATTTACCTTAACAAATTTTACAGATTGAATAAAGTGATTTTACTTATTTCTTTGTATAAATACACATAAATGCATACAAGACATCCTGGACAACAAAATGATAATGAAATACATACAAGACAACATTGGTATATATAGAAAATAACATATTGTTGCTCACAGATCATTATAATGTCAAGTAATATGTAGATACCCAGAGCTATTTTTCAGGAGAAATATTTTCTTACAGAGTACCTTATTGCTCCTTCTCAGGGGTTTTTCTTTTTCTTGAAAATACTTTTGAGGAGACTTTCCTTGAGGAAATCTTCAAAGGCTCATCATCTTCTGTAGTAGCATCCTTGGGAAGCTCCCCCTGAGAGTGAGCATTCACTTTAGCTTCCACATCTATCTTGGCTACCTCATCCAGCAGATTGTCATTCTGAGGCATCTCCTGATCAGCTGTAGTACTTAAAGCTTCCAATTCTATATCCAGATTTCTCTGAACATCTGGAGCATGCTCCCCCTGAACTATTGCATCTATTTGCTCATCATTTAATTTTTCTGGAAACTCCCCCTGATCTGCAGGCTCCCCCTAGATCTGTGCATGTTGGATTATTGTAGCTTTGTCAGGACCTTGATCATCACCTTTATTTTGTCCACTCAACTCTAGAGTAGGTCTTTCTTCCTCAAAAATATTCTCCCCCTTATTAACCTTGTTGGCCTGGGAGGCTAAGAATTCTTTTGTGACCATGGAGGAAGATATAAAGTCCTTTATGCTCTGGAGAGTTCTTTTGGAAGTTAATAGCTCAGCCTCCATTTGAGAGTATTTTCTGTCAAATTTTCTTGCCTGAGACACCACTTGATCTGCAAATATGGAGGAGGCAATGGCCACAACTTTGGAAATGATCTGCTCAAGATCAATTGTGGGTGGATGAGATGTAGAGGGAGGAGGTGATGAAGGGATCTCTTCCTAGATAGGGGAGAGAGGATGGTAAACATCAGGTGAGAAGTGAATTGATGGTGGTGGAGGTGGAGTAGGCTGATGATCTGGAATGAGGCTGGATGGTAGTTGATAGGTTAATTGAGGAGATGGCTCAGGTGCTGAAGTGGATGAGAACTGTTGTTGTTGTTGTTATTGTTGTTGTTGTTGCAGGTGTTGTGCTGGAGTGTCTTCCTGATGGATATCTGGAACAGTGTCTAGTGGAGGTGGAGAGTGATGAGGACGGATTTCATCCCTTGGAGGGTCTGGTATGTGCCTTTCAGGCTCTTGAAAAGGAGGAGACGGAGGAGGTGAAGCTGGGGCTTGACCAGGCTTTAAAATTTGCCTGATCCACTTAGAGAATATTCTAATATTTATTCTCTTCCCTGGTGGAATTGGCACACCCTTTGACTTACACACACTAGGATAGTGGTGAAGCAGTATCTGACTCATGATTCTCATGAAAGCATTTTCCTTATGAGCATACTGTTGGAATATGCTTTCCGCATTTCTTGGTTTGACAATAACAAATCCTATTGTATTTGATCATACTTGTTTTGTGTTTATAGTATGCAGGATTCAGTGCTTTCAAATCTCCATGAAAATATGTTTTGTTGTTGCTACCGCGTATCGTCAGTACTACCACTGGTGCTAGTGTTCGTTCGACAAAATGGAAGCTGCGTTCGACGAACTGGCATTCGAAGAAATGAAAACTGCGTTCGACGAACTGCATGCTCTACCACGACGCTCGACAAAATGCATGCTTTACCGCGACGCGTTAGAACTACCGCTGCCTCTAGCGATCGACGAAATGGAGGTCGACGAAATGAAAGCGGCATTCGACGAAGATGCGCCCGACGAAGTGCTCTACCACGGTGCGTTAGAACTACAGCTGGTGCTAGTATTCGATCGACAAAATGAAAGTTGCGCTCGACGAAATGCTTATCACTGCATTCGACGAATTTGCGATCGACGAAAGTGGAATCCCATTCGATGAACATTCGATCGACAAAATATAATGCCTGTTCGACGAAATACATGCTCTACCGCGGCGCGTTATGTATACCGCCCGACGGTAGCCTTTTGGAAACTTCCTATCTGCAGTTAATTGAGGAGCAGATTTGGAAGGAGATAGTGGCTGAAGGAAGGATATCTCGCTATCGAGGCGCGATAGCGTTACCGCGGCGCGTTAGTCGGTGCTCTAAGTTTGGCGGTCAAAAGTTGCCTAATCTGCCACGATCGTGCCTGATCATTGCCTAATATGGCTACCGCGGGGCGGTAGTACTACCGCAGGCGGTTGTGGATGATTCTATAAAATGACGCGTGCCTCCTCCGTTGTTGCTTGCTGTTACAGAAGTAATTAAAGCCACATATTCAGAGCACTCGTGAGAGCCTTCTCCAAGCAGCCCGAAGTACTCCATCAACGTTCGTGAACGCAAAGAACTTGAAATCCAATACGATCGCATCTACATCGACATCAAGTTCTACTTTTGAGGGAGACTTTAGTTTGAGTTTTGTTTTACTTTCAAATTGTAACCTTTATATCTTTTGTTCGGTAGAGGAACTCGCCACACGACGACTAGGGCATTGCGGGGACTAGGGGGAATTCGCCACACGACGACTAGGTCTAGGTAGGACTTCTGGAGGAATTCGGCACACGGCGACTGGGTCTAGGGAGTAGATCTAGGGGGTGCTCGAGGCCTTTCTAGTGATAGATTGGCTAGAGCGGCTTGAGGCCGTATCTGGGGAGAGATCGGTTAAAGCCAACCGGTTCGTGGGGATAGAGTCGGTATAGAAAACAAAAAGGGTTTTCATATTATTCGCTTCGATTTCTAGCGTCATTGAAATCAGATTTTGTAATCAATTTTATAAATGATAATCATGTCTTTTCTTGTTTAATAAAATTGATTTCATTTCTAATTTCATTATCTCTTGACTATTGATTTAACTTAGTTCGATCAAAATATCAAAAGTTCACTATTAAAGATTTTAAAACCCTTATTCACCCCCCCTCTAAGGGCGCCTACAGATCCAATAAGTGGTATCAAAGCGAGGTTATTCCAAATCGGCTTAATAACCGGGAATAATGGCGTCTCTTGATCATGATCTCGCTTCTACTAATGGGGAAAATTTTAATATAAATGAAAAAGTATTATCACAACCTTTATTTATGGGCAAAAATTATAAAGGGTGGAAAATATTAATGAAAAATTTTCTTAAGGCCTTAGATGAAAAAGTTTGGAATATTACTATTGAAAAACCACCTAGCGTACTAACTAGAAACGAAATTGTTTTAAATGAAAAATCTATGAATTGTATATTTTGTGCGTTAGACCAAAATATTTTCAAACTTATTTATACGTTACCTACCGCATATGAGATTTGGAATTTTCTTGAAAGAACATATGATTCTCCATCTATAGGTATGGAACAATCGCAAGAACTGGAGAATATGCAAGCTTGCACAAGTCTTCAAGAATGCTCCTCTCATGACGGATCCATGAAGTGCACATCAAGTGAAAGAGAAGAAGAAATACTATCTTCGAAAGAGGAGTGCCAAAAAGGATGTCAAAGAAACGATATGTTCAAATCGTGCCTCTCCCAAAAGTAATGTAAGGAAATCAAATTCTATTTTTTGTACCTCTATTTCTACATTGCAATTACTACAAACTACTAAACGTAAGATTAAGAAACTAAAAATGGCTAATGAAAAACTACGTTTAGAAAATAAAACCTTGAAAGCAAATGTGAATGTAGAATCCAAAAATGAAATGTTTATATCTCCATCATGCTCTTCATTTGAAAACTCTGTATCATGTTTTGATTGTAATGATATTAAAGAAAAATACAAGGAACTTCAAAAGGAATTTATTTGTGTAAACGAACGCAATGAAAAATTGTCTTTAGAAAATTCATAGTTATAAAATAATTGTGAGATGTGCAAAAACTATAAAATTGAAATTAAAGAGATGGATGAAACTTTTGATGACTTTAGAAATGAATATAACAATCATATTGAGTCCAGCGTATCCACTCTCAAAAATAGCACAATGACATATAATAAAGCTAGACATGAACTCAAAGTTAAAAATTATGAATTGGAAACAAAAGTTAACTTGCTTAAGGAAATTATAAAGAAAATTTCTCAACACATAAATCAACAATTTCATGCAAATTCCAAAAGCAAGTTAAATGTGAATTTTCATAATATGTCTAAGCCTTACAAAAGAAATAAAAAATATCAAATGCTTGAAAATGAATTTCCAAATCATTATCATTTACAACATCATCTTTCTCCCATATATGAGAACTTAAAGATAAACAAGTTTCCTATAAATAAGGTTTTGCAAAATCATCATGGAAATTTGACAAATAAAAACAATATTAAATCAAGGTTTGAATGGCAGCCCAAAGTTAAAGATGAAACAGAAACTCAAATCAAAAGGGCCCATTCAATCATATCTCCCCAAAAGCAAACACGATATATTTGGGTACCCAAAGGAACCGTCACACCCGGTCCTCTTTGGATACTTAAATCTCTCATTCATTAGTATCCAATCATTTGTCTGAAGTAGAAATCAACTAAAAATGAAATATCATTATTCTACTTCATGATATGCCTAACCTATTTTCTTATTTTTCCTTTTTTGTTGAACCATCATGATATGGTCACTCTATATAACTTGTGATATGAATTTCACATATTAAACCAAAATTCATAAATAAATCTCAAGTGATGTACTTATCCTTTTTATTTTTATCCTTCTAAATCCATTTCCTAAAAGTCTTATAAAATCTGAAAAATTAAATTTGTCATATGATATTATTAAGACTAAATGAAATAAGTGTCAAAATGGATTTAAAAGGTGTTTTAGGGGTATTAGGCTAAATTTATAAAATGCTCAAGTTTTGCTTATCTATTATACTTGCGTAATTTGTTTGCCCCTATCATGCTTAACCAAAATCATTATCAAACTATGAAGTAAGAAAAAAAATTCATAACCAGGCAGGATATCTGTAAACTACTTCAGCAAGATAAGCATAAAAGAACACTTAAAATAAGCCAGAAATTAGTTCAAAATGAAAAACATGAACTCAGATAGTACGCTGGTACTACCGCCAGTGCTAGAACTATCGCTGCGCGGTAGTAACAGAAGTGTGTCTTGCTGTTTCTGAAACCTGTATTATTACAAAAATAAAATCAAATTATTCAATCTCCAGCTCCCATACTACTGCTCTCCCCTTCATCACCTCCACATCGTTTCCGACGAACCAATTGTCGTGGGTGCTCCTCCTAAGGACTCTCCTCTCTTGTCGGTGATGGAGTTAGCTTGAGTGCCACCATTATCTTCCGTACCATCTTCTCAATACTGGATATTTTCTTCGACATTCGTGTCACTTTCCTATTTATGTCCACTCCCTGCTCCCTTAGCTCAAGTAGTTCTCGCTGGGTCTCTCTCATTGACCCATGTCGTTGAACTGGAGGTTGTGGAGATGGAGCCCTTTCTTGTCGAGGAGGATGAATTGATAGGGTAGATAATCTGGCTGGTCGACAATCAAGATGATAAACCTCCCTATTGAGAGACCGACATTTCTTGTATACAATTCGTTGAATTATTCCTCCCAACGGAAGAGTATTCAATCACTGTCGTCGTGGATCTTTCAATTTATATGTATATCAGATCATTGAAAGTAGGAGATCTGCCATATCAAACTGATTTTTTTCTAAAATATGGTAAGTGACCATACTCAATTGCCATGTGATCATCCTTGTATCTCCCCCCTTTATCATGATCGTACATCGTAGGATCTCTTGGATAATATATGCGTCAGGAGTTAGTGTTGTAACCGATGATATCAAATCCTCCAAACCTTCTTGACCATGCAACACTTCATTTATTCGAGTACTGTTCTGAATTGTTCGAAACCTCTCTACAATATCCAAGAGATTACTACTCCACTCAAGACCAATCTCCTCACGTAAATCTTCATAAGTTATTACTACCTCATGACCCTGGACATAGGAACGTACTCCTTCTTGGAGATCAGTCCGAGCCGGATACTCCAATCTCATGTAAAATTCCCTTACTAAAACTGAAAAAAAGTTATCATCTATGATCACTGAGAGAACACCCGCATCAGCCAAATATTCGTATATATGCGCATGAACGGGTAATTCTACCCCCACCGTCATAGCCACTCCGATGGTAGCATCCTCAATACCGGGAAATATATTACCACCCTCTCGATTCCGATCTACATTTGATCGTCGAGTGCGACTACTGGAGGCAGCCATTCGCAAATCTGAACCAAAATAAAATTGAAGGAAAAACATCAAAAATCTGGACAAGAGGTCTACCGCGGCGCGGTAGCTTCTACCGCCGAGCGGTAGCTGACGAAACTACTGCTCATCTTCCTCCTCCGATTTCACCCAAATAATCCTCCAAATCATCCGAAAATGCTTGAAAATTCAGATCTGAGATATCTCAACTAATCAAACATGAAAAAAACAATAACTCATAGATCTACCAAAATGACTTGAAAAATTTGTCAAAAAAACTCCTATGACTACATTTCCATGAAATTTCTTCAAATCTGCTAGATCCTAGCTTGAATCACTAACATGAAGCATAAATGAAAGTAAAATAACAAAAGAAAATCCTTACCTCTTACTAACGCCGGCGGAAGCTGAAGGAAAATACAAGATCCAAAACCCTTGACCAAATGAAATCTGACCGGGTCAAACCCTTTTATTTCACGTGAGCTACCGTAGTGCGGTAACTCTAGCGCTAGCGTTAGTGAATCTCTTTCATTCTTTATTTTTTTTTGTATTTCATGTTTTCTTTTCTCTGCTGCTTTCTTTTTATTTACCTTTCTGCATTTATTTATTTTCTATTATTTTCTTCACAAAAACCTCAAATAAAAAAAAACTAAAAAATAAATCAAAATCCAACCAAAAACATGCTTTGCTTTTCTATATATCAAAACCAACTACAAAATTGAAAAACCAATTAAAACAACAAAAACATGCTTTTTATTTGTTTTTTTAACTTAAAATTTATAAAAACTGATGTAATTTTCTATGTTTCAAGGATGATATGGTTTATCTTGCCAAATTTTGTATACAATGTTTCATTCTCTATTTCAAGTATCTTAATATCATTGTTTTTGTATCATGCCTTGATCATTATCTTATGAGTGCTTTGAAACTGATTATAGAAATCATGTGTAGTATTGCATAGCATGCCTCTATGTATGAGTCAATGGCTTATATTTGCAAATGATTTTTTTTCACTCACACCTTTTGATATACTACATATGAATTTAATCTTCTCCTTCATGATTGTGTAGTGTAACAACTTAATATTAATGTTAGGCATGCTTAGTTTTACCTTCACCACATGTTAAAATTTTTTTCATGCACCTATTTTTTGAAGAAGTATGTCTTTTCAAAAATCTTTTGTTTGAACATACAAGTGAATTCGGAGACCTTTGTCGTTAAGCAAAAATTCAAATGAATAAATTGACAAAGACAACTCCACCAAGCACTACTCACCCTCCTGATAAGTCTTAATGAGCATTGTGAGGTTGAGCACCTTGGAGAGAATTATAAAGTGCCTTGTTGCAAACATTTTCCTTTTACACTGCTTCTTCTCGTACACCGAATCACAAATAACTAAAATTCAAAATAATAATTGTGATTCCCCAAGCACTACTTTGTACCTTGATAAGTATTAATAAGCATTGTGTGTGCAGAGCACCTTGGTAGTTGTACTATTTTTCTATGTGCATTAAAAATTTTATATAGCTTTGTGGGACGAGGTAACTCTAAAAACGCTTGTTCCATAATATTGTGTTTACTTCATTATACATGTCATGTGTTTTGATTAACTCATATGTATACTTTTATCGAAAACACTATTTTGTACACATCATTTTCACTTGTAAGCCTTCTACTCATGAGAATTGGAGTCTATTGCATATCTACATGTATTCTCTAAATTCTTAAGTAAATGCACTGGATAGCCTTGCATGATCAATGCAATGTATAAGTGTACTTGTTTTCTCAATTTAGAACATTGTATTCTTCCATCTTGACTTGATATCTTGTATCATGCTTACATTTGTTTTTCCGCTACGCCATGAGAACTCTGTATTGCATACCTTTCAAAACTAGTATATGACTAGTATATGACGAAATGGAGGTCGACGAAATGAAAGCGGCGTTCGACGAAGATGCGCCCGACGAAGTGCTCTACCATGGTGCATTAGAACTACAGCTGGTGCTAGTATTCGATCGACAAAATGAAAGCTGCGCTCGACGAAATGCTTATCACTGCATTCGACGAATTTGCGATCGACGAAAGTGGAATCCCATTCGATGAACATTCGATCGACGAAATATAATTCCTGTTCGACAAAATACATGCTCTACCGCGGCGCGTTATGTATACCCCCCAACAGTAGCCTTTTGGAAACTTCCCGTCTGTAGTTAATTGAGGAGCATATTTGGAAGGAGATAGTGGCTGAGGGAAGGATATCTCGCTATTGCGGCGCTTTAGTCGGTGCTCTATGTTTGGCAGTCAAAAGTTGCCTAATCTGCCACAATCCGTGCCTGATCATTGCCTAATATGGCTACCGCGGGGCAGTAGTACTACCGCAGGCGGTTGTGGCTGATTCTATACAAAGACGGGCGCCTCCTCCGTTGTTGCTTGCTGTTATAGAAGGAAATGAAGCCACATATTCAGAGCACTCGTGAGAGCCTTCTCCAAGCAGCCCTAAGTACTCCATCAACGTTCGTGAACGCAAAGAACTTGAAGACCAATACGATCGCATCTACATCGACATCAAGTTCTACTTTTGAGGGAGTCTTTAGTTTGAGTTTTGTTTTACTTTCAAATTGTAACCTTTATATCTTTTGTTCGGTAGAGGAACTCGCCACACGGCGACTAGGGCCTTGAGGGGACTAGGGGGAATTCGCCACACGACGACTAGGTCTAGGTAGGACTTATGGAGGAATTCACCACACGGCGACTGGGTCTAGGGAGTAGATCTAGGGGGTGCTCGAGGCCTTTCTGGTGATAGATTGGCTAGAGAGGCTTGAGGCCGTATCTGGGGAGAGAGCGGCTAAAGACAACCGGTTCATGGGGATACGAGTCGGTATAGAAAACAAAAAGGGTTTTCATATTATTCGCTTCGATTTTTAGCGTCATTGAAATCAGATTTTGTAATCAATTTTATAAATGATAATCATGTCTTTTCTTGTTTAATAAAATTGATTTCATTTCTAATTTCATTATCTCTTAACTTTTGATTTAACTTACATTGATCAAAATATCAAAAGTTCTCTATTAAAGTTTAAAGTTTTTTAAAACCCTTATTCACCCCCCTCTAAGGGCGCCTACAGATCCAACACATACTTATGCCAAATCATTCTTAGGAGGCATTTCCCCCAATTAATCTTCTTCTTTAGAACTAGAGCACCCATTATCTGAAGTTGTTGCTTTGGAACAACATCATGTGCTGATATTTTACAGAGCAGAACTTTCCCTACAATATCTGCAAGGAATCTGTATTCTTCCCCAAGATCAATCTTCTTCAGATTGATGCGTTTGTCCTTCTTGAACTGCATAATCTCCAGGGCCCGCTTGGTCTCGTCCCTTGATAATTCTTCTGACTCATTTCCTGGAAGAAAATCATAGGTTTGGTTCAATATGTCCTCTGTTATCTGAACATTTGTGTCAGAGATTTTTCCTTTAAGAGAGCCATCCTCTCCTATCTGAGTATTATCTTTGAACTCTGTCAGCTCAACATCCAGTATCTTGCATCTGGTTGAGATAAGCTTGATTAGCCCGGCCTCCTGAAACAAGCCAAGGATGGCTTTAAGGCTTTCTTCCGCAGCATTGAACGAGTCAATGCCCACATCAAATCCAGAGTTAACTTTTGGAGGCGCCATTGGTTGAGATTGGATGTACCTACAAAGGCAGAGAAAATGAGAGAGAGAACACGGGAGAGCTGGAAAACAAGAGAGTAAGAGAGCAAGAGGAAGAGAATTTGAAAGCGTAAATGTTTATACGCAGTAATTGCTTAAAAGCAGATGAATCGCCGCTACTTAAGGTTTAGGTCGACGCACCGTCGATAATACTTATTGTTTGGCGCACAAAGCTGTGTTGAGATTGCTTCTAGAAGCACTTCTACGCACGCTGATATATCAATGTTGCATCGACTAGTACTCGACGTTGCTTCGAGATAATTCAGAAACCCTAAGTTGACGTAGTCCTGTCGATGTTACATCGATTTCCAATCGACGTAACTTCGAATTTAATCAGCAATTAATAAGTCGACGTATGTGTCGATATGAACTTGACGCTGCGTCAACTTCTATTTGAATTGTCTATTCTGAGTACTTCTTGGCGCTGGCGTCAACTAGAAGTCGATGGTACGCCGACTTCTATACGACGCACCTCTTAATAAACAGATCTATTTCTTTAGAAAATTCTTGCTGATTTTCTCAGCAATTTTTATTTATTGAAAATAGATCTTAATATAATGTAATAAATATTAAGGAGAATTCAAGGTAGAAATTACTCCCTTGAATAATCCTTTATCTTTAATCAAAATATACATCTTTCTTCCCACTCCATTTTCTCCTGAGTGGGACCATACCTTACCCTGCACAGGTAATTTAAACATTAGAGGGAACCCAGGTTACCTTGGGCCCTTTGCTTTTACCATTGTAGGGTTCAATGAAAGAATAGAAGAGTCTTTCATGATACCCTTTGAGATGATAGAGAATGGATTTTCCAAACCTGTTATTTTGATTCTTAAGATGAGTATAGAATATATCTAAATGCAGGAGATCAGCAGAGTGTCTTATTATTTTAGATTTTGTTTTTTTTTTTACTTTTAGGTGGTTGTTATTTGACTTCTCTACATTGTTCTTTCCTAAAGGTTTTTCTATCTTATTCAGATGTATCTTGTTGGGTTTATCTACCCAATCTGAATAACTAACTGCCTTGCCCTTAATTGATGCACTCTTCACACTAGGTTGATAATCACTACGTCTTACAAAGGAAACTGGATTTTTCAAGGCAGGTTTCCTGGGTGCTTCTGAGCTAGTGGAGGGCTCTGCTCCTAACCCTAAGTGATTAAATCTCATAGAGAGATTTTCAGTGATGTCCTTGAGCTTCTAACTCCACCCATTGAGTGAGTCCTCAAAGGCCTTTGCCTTTGCTAGCTCTTCTTTTAGTTTGTGTTTTCCTCTCTAAGCTTAATCAATTCTAACTTTTTATCTTTAATTTCATTTGTTAAGTTTTGATTAGTTAGATGCATGTCATTTTTCTTAAGGTTCTCTTGTTCAGTTCTAGCTATGTGTAGTTCTTTTTCTACCCTAAGATGTTCAATGCAGAAATCTTTGAAGCATGATTTAAAATCTTCTGAAGTAAAATCAAATTCAACAAAGACAGATGATACCTGATCATCTTCATCATCTGATGACATCCTAAGAGCCATCATGCAGGCTGCTACTGCTTCTTCTTCATTATCACTTTCAGATGATGAGGAGTATAGCTCTGCTTCAGAATCACTCCATGTTTCAGCAATGAAGCCTTTGGCTTTCTTCTTGTCCTTTCCTCTGAAAGACTTCTTCTTCTTCTTCTCCTCTTTGCTGTTGCTTCTTTCCCTCTGCGCTTGTGTACATTCAGGGGCAATGTGCCTTGGTTTGCTGCAGGTATATCAAATAATCTCCTTCTTTGGAGTTTTATCATACCTGGGCCTTGAGTCCCTTTCTTTTCTCCTTGAGTCCTCAGTCTTGACCCACTTCTTGAATCTTCTTGCTAGCAGACTGAACATCTCATCTTTTGGAGTAGAAGGCTCTCCTTCAGTAGCCTTCAGGGCAAGGGACCTTTGGACAGGAGCTGGAGAGGTCTCCCTTTCTTCAGCCTCATCCTTATTCTTCAGAATCATCTCATATGACTTAAGCTTTCCTAGCAAAGATTCAGCTGAGATCTCTCTGTGGCATCTGGATTCTCTGATTGCCCAGATCCTTGAATCCCATGAGCTAGGGAAGCACATGAGAATCTTATCATTAATTTCAATCAACGATATTTCCTTTTCTAAGCTTATGAGCTCATTAATGATAAGACTGAATCTGTCATACATATTGGCAATAGATTCTTCATCTTTCTTTTAAAAGTTCTCATACCGGGATATGAGAAGGGACTTTTTGTCCTTTCTTTAATCAGCACTTCCTTCCATCATGGTGGTGAGTGAGTCCCAGATTTCTTTTGTTGATTGGCACTCAGCAACTTTCTAGAAAATGTCATCTGACATTGTTGACACCAGAATATTCATGGCCTTGGCATCACATGCCTTGACCTTCTTCTTAGCCTATGTCCATTCCTTTCTTGGAACAGCCTCAGTTGTTGAGGTTTCTCCTTCCTTTTGTCTGACTGGAGCAGGAGGACCTGTGAGAAGAACATTATAGATGTCTTCATCAATTGAATTCATGTAAAGCCTTATCCTGTCCTTCCAGTGTGTGAACTTATTCAAGTTACACACAGGGGGTCTTGTGGAAACATAATCCTTAAAACTCATTTTCTTTATAAAATATGTTTATAGAAAATAAATAAGAGTATGAGTCTTTTTTGATTAAGGTGTTAACGTCTTAATGATCAACCTCCCGCTGATACCAATTGAAAGTGCACAGTGTGCCTCTAAAAATCCTCTAGAGGGGGTGGTGAATAGAGATTTAAAAATTATTCCAATTCTAACTGTGAGAACAATAAAATTATCTAAGGATTTATGCTCAAACAAGATCTCAGGCAGAATAAACTTGTGCAGAAATATAAAGCAGAAATCAGTAGAGTAAACTAGCTATAGGGACATCACAGAAAATTAGCAACCAGAAGACACAAAATTTTTTATAGAGGTTCCCCAAAATGTGGGTACTCCCCCCTTCTACCACCTGGTAGGGATGCACCACTGTGCCCGAGTCTTTTGGTAAGGAGACTCTTAGAACCACTGATCTTTTGACAAGGAGATCATGAACCACTAGATCTTTTGATAAGGAGATCTTGAACCACCAGATCTTTTGATAAGGAGATCTTGAACCACTGAATCCTTTGAAGAGAGATTAATAAAACTCTTTTACAGAAAGGAAGGAGAAAGAAGAAGAAGAAAGTTGTAGGAATTCTGTTTTCAGAATTCTTATGATGGCTGTATGAAGAACAACTTTTTTATCTATTCACAGGATCTGCTCTTGATGAACTTCTGCTTATGATGGTGATGATTTGCAGAAGCTATGATTGTCAGATCCTTCTATCTTCTTTCTGATTGAACTCTGGCAGCTATAAGACTGTGTTGATGAGCAGCCTTGTTCAGTTTTGTTCTTAGAGAGAAGAAGAGCAGCATATGTTCCTTATCTGTATTTTTATTCTATTAGGGTTCCTGTGAGAGAGGAAGAGAAGAAGACACAATAGAACAGTATGGCCGATTGTGATAAAATGCCTTGCTTTTCTCTTTCTTCTGTTGCCTTTTATTATCCTACAATTGAATTTGAATTTGATTCCCTTTTAGGTAAGTCCTGAAGGGTATATTTGTCTTGTCAATAAATCCTTCCTTCCTTCCTTCTTTTATTCCCGACACGTCCACCAACATTTAGGCTTGTTTCCAAGAAAGCTTTTCTCTGACATCAGTTAATTCTTTATTCCATTTAAGGTAATTAAGAAGCCATTGCAGAACGGTCTTGAGAGAGGTGAGCCATGAGAGAGGGTCAAAAATGACAGCTGAAAAGATTTCCCTTTTCAGACTGTATTCGACGTAGCGTCAAGTTCACTTCCTCTCTTATCGACGCACCTTTGAGTTCTTGTAGGAGCAGCTTCGAATTCATTCTTGCTCTGACTGAATTCTGCTAGTCGACATTGCGTCAATACCCAATCGACGTAACCGTGGAGTTGAAGATTTGATTATGAGCATCATTTTCTACGTCGAGATGAAGTCTACGCTGCGTCGACTTTAGATTACTTCGATAGATACTTCATTCTGCGCCGAGTTGAAGTAGAAGCTGCGTTGACTTCCTCAAGTGCTCCGACAAGACCATGACCCCTGCGTCGATATATATTCGACGTACCGTCGACTTGGGATACTTCGACAGAAGGGTGACCTACTTGGACTTCTAGTCAGAGTAGCGTCGACAATAATTCGTTGTTGCATCGATTTCTATTCGACGCAAATATTGACTTTGCCCATATTATGCTTCTCTTGATCTGGTCTTGGCACCCTAGGTTGAGTGTGACATCCTAAGACATCTAATGACCAGATTACCCTCACTATATAATGGGTAATTCAATCCTAAGAAGTAAAATCACTTTTAGGTAATTTGTTAAGTTAAATCAAAGGGGGTTTTCCAAACATTGACGTTTTCGACGACACGCATAAGTCCTTTCGTCAACACACAACTAATTCGACGATAAGAGCTACCACCGACGCTAGCCCTAGCACTGACGCTAGCTCCTTAGCTTAGAACACGGTGAATTCTTTTGACATGAAAATTGGGGTCATACATCCGACACACGTTCCGAGGCGATCGGCCGAGGAGGGGCACCAGTGACGAGACGCCGGTGGCGGACGGTCCACACGGGTGGTTAGGATTGCAGATTACGCGATGATAGCATGCGCGGATCGTGCATGCAATAGGTTTTCTCCTAAATCCCCACTAAGGGAGTGGGGGTTATGGGATTTTGGCAACTCGTAGTCCGGGATTCTTATAAAATGGGCGAGACCCCATCATTTGCCCCCAAGTCCCAGAAGTCAGACGTCGGAGAGTGTGAAATTTGGGGACTTTTTTGTGAGAGACTAGCGTGAGCATGGATCCAGAGAACGTGGCACGAAAGGGGGCACGAGAGGAAAATCGGAAAGAGGTACGCGTTGGCAGAGAAGTGCAAGGAAGACGCGCGCGTGGGCGGTCGGAGTGCTGTGCGGGTCTAGCGAGCGCGCGCTCACACGAGTGCGCGCCTTCGTATATTGCGCGCACGGGGGTGCCCGCGTGCAGTGCGAGTGCTCGCTCGCGGGTGTTCGTCCATGCGCAGTGAGCGATTGCAAGCAGTGCGCGTGGGTGCTCGCTCGCGCACAGTGCGCTCGGGTGCTCGCCTGCATGCGGTACGCGCGGGGTCTCGCCTGCGCTCGCCCGCGTGGTGTAACAACCCAGTCCAGCTCAATCGAGTGCACTTGGAGTTGTTCAAAACTACAGTTCGTGCCACCCCAACTAAATCACTGAGCCTATTTCTCAGCAACTGTAGGTGGTTGGCGTCGGGAATCGAACCCCGACCACCCTTGATAAGGCACCTTCAACAGTCCTCATCACCAACTACTGTTACTGAGAAATAGACTTAGTGATTTTGTTGGGGTGGCACATACTGCAATCCTAAATAGCCCCGGGTGCACTCGGTTGAGATGGCTCTGGTTGTTACATGCGGGTGCTTGCCCGTGGGCTGCACGCGCACGGGTGCTCGCTCGCGTTCTGAACGGGTCTGGGTGCTCGCCCGCCGGCTACGCGCACGCGGGTGCTCGCGCACATGCTGCACACGCACGGGTGCTCTCGCACGTGTGCTCGCCCGCGCACTGCGTGTAGCTTGTGCGCGGGTGCTCTTGCGTGTGAGTAATGCGCGCCCGGGTGTTGCGTGCGCCTTGTACCTGCGCGATGATTGTTGTGTGTGCGGTGAGAGCGCGAGGTGCGTCTATATGTGAGTTGCTTTTGTTTGAGAGTGTAAATGCTTACTTAATTTTTTTCTTTTAGGCTACGAGGCGTTGCGCACAAGGTAGGCCGATGTGATTGCGTTCTTCTTTGTCTGTCGAACATATTGGCGTCTGGAGGAAGCTGTTTGGCTTGCCTGCTGACTTAGAAGTAAAGATCTCGCAAATTGAGGAACGTGCTTAGAATCCTCCGCGGGGTGGATGACTTTGTGCGAGTCATCGCTGCGGTCTAGGTTCCGCTTGCCCCCTGTAAGGAGTTGGTTGAAATCCTGAAGCATTGTGGCATGCTGGTGTCCCAATTTAGTTCGGCTGGGATGACGCGAATTGTGGGCTTGATTGCTTTCTTTAGAGAGCATGGATCGAGATTCACCCTAGATCTCTTCAGGCAGTGGTGTGATGTACGCTCCGATGGAGGCGGACGGATTGAAGTCTTCAGCAACAAACAATGGCTTGAGTTAGAGAACCGAGCGGGCCGTTGCCACGGGAATATTTTATGGCGATTGTTAACCACAACCCGAGTTTAGCTATCCGCACCCCATTTTTTTTAAAAAGGCTTTCTCATTTTTATTTTCCTCGCAACCCTAAACCCAAACCCCCATTCTGTCGCTTCCACTTGTTCTCCCCGTCGCAGCCGCTCCTCATTCCTATCGTCTTCCCCGCGCCTCCTTCCCCTCTCCTGAAGCAGAGCCATCGGCCAGGGCGTTTTCCTCCTTCAACGACCGGCGGGATCCTGCCGGGGTCGTATTCCCCGCGCCTCCTTCCCCTCTCCTGAAGCAGAGCGACCGACCCGCGCCTCCTTCCCCTCTCTTGAAGCAGAGCGACCTGCGCCTCCTTCCCCTCTCCTGAAGCAGAGCGACCTGCGCCTCCTTCCCCTCTCCTGAAGCAGAGCGACCCGCGCCTCCTTCCCCTCTCCTGAAGCAGAGCGACCCGCGCCTCCTTCCGCTCTCCTGAAGCAGAGCAACGGCCGGGGTCGTCTTCCTCCTTCCAAAGCTTCAGAATGATTTTTGTAACAGGTCCTGATTTTTGCAACAAAAGAATTTTAGGTTAGGGTTTATAGCTTTATATTTTGCATTTAAGCTTAGAAAATTTCTGGATAAAATTAGGTGAGGTGATTGTTGTATGCCTCTGTCGTTAGTAACTAGAAATATCTATTTGTAGGTTACCCTTACATGGAGGAATTTTCAAGTGATATCAACAAAATGTTGGATTATGGTGCCATATGTTCTTTACCTAGATCAGTAAGAGAAATGTGTCTACTAATTACTTTCAGTATTACATGTTTTTATACGAATCTCATACTTATTTTTTATATTTCTCTAGATGTCAACAATGAAAATGATGAAACCTTTGAAAAGGTAGAAGTGGATGTTGGTAGTCACTTTGACATAGACATATTGTTCGATTCTAAAGAGGAATTTGTAGAATGGGCTCGTGGTGTTGCTATGAGTTTGGGTTATGTAGTAACCATAAAATCGTCTGATAAGTTGAATGAGCGACCAAAGCCCCATGTATTTTTTGGTTGTGATAGGGGGGGGGGGGGGGGGGGGGGGGGGGTAAATACCGAGATAATCAGAACAGGAAAACTTGGGTGAATTAAGGAATGCGTAGATCATCGTCAAAGCATTGTGGTTGTTCATTCTCACTCAAAGGGCAACGAGAGTTGATCACTGAAAAATGGAAAATTTACATAATATGTGGGACACACAATCATGAAAGAGTCCATGTGGAAGGACATGCTTACGCAGGAAGATTAGATAAGGAAGAGGTAAAATTGGTTGAACAGATGTATAATTCAGGGGTCAAGCCACGCAAAATACTAGCCGCGGTGAAGAAGGAAAATTATGAAAATAAAACGGTTATTAGGACAATTTACAATGAACGAGTGAAGTTACATAAGAAGGAATTGGATGGTGGAATGCCTATACAATATTTATATAAGGCTATGAAAGATGCAGGTTATGTTTCTTTTAGCCAAATTTCCGGTACCAATAACCAATTGGAAAGGTTATTTTTTGCACATCCGATTTCTATAAAGCTAAGTAATATGTTCCAAACAGTTTTTCAGTTAGACTGCACATACAAGACAAATCGTTATCGTATGCCATTACTATGCATTATTGGAGTCACATCAACAAATCAGACCTTTTTTTCGTGTTTCACTTTCATGTCAAATGAAACCGAATCAAGTTATAAGTGGGCCCTTGATTGTTTCAACTCCATTCTACGGCCGAATTCCAAACCAAATGTGTTTGTGACAGATAGAGAGCAAGCTTTGATGAATGCTATAAAAGTTGTTTTCCCGCAATCAAAAAATATTTTATGTCAAGTGCATATTAATAGAAATATTTTAGCAAATTGCAAGAAGTTCTTCAGTGAGGGAAAGGCCTTTGAAAGCTTTATGGGTTCATGGCAAAAAGTTATAGATGCTCAAACATAAAATGATTTTAGTATGTCCTTAAACAAGCTTGTGGTTGATTACTCTACAAATTATTGTGAAGTTGTCACATATATCATGACCACTTGGATAAATCCATACAAAACATATTTTGTTTCTTGTTGGATTGATAAATATCTTCATTTGGGCAATTCAACAACCAACCGAGTTGAAGGCGCACATAGTCAACTTAAGAAATTTTTAGAGGTTTCTATTGGCAGTTTATCAACTATTTGGAGGACCTTCGATCAAATTATCAACATTCAACACACAGATATTAAAATATCGTTTGGTAGTAGTTGCATCCAAGTAAATAAAGATTTTGCAGGTTTTTTGTATTCCGACCTTCTTGGTCGTGTGTCTCTCAAAGCTCTACAATGCATAAAAGAGGAGGTTGATATGGTGAAGAGGGGAATGGAAAGTGGTACGGCATATAAATGTACACATAAGAGGAGATGTACTATGGGTTTTCCCTGTGCACATGAGTTGGTACCTTATGTTGCTCAATCAAGAGCAATTCCATTATGGTTTGTACATGGACATTGGAAACAATTGTCCTTAAATACTGGGGAGGAGAAAATTGATATTGATGGGCTGAATGACATAAACAATGAACTAGAAGCTCTTATTCGAAAATTCAATTATGGCAATGACATACAAAAGAAGGAGTTAAAACGGAAGTTGCGTGAACTCATTGATCCATCAACAACCCAAACTACCGAGCCTTTAATTAAGTTACATTTAAAGGGAAGGCCAAAAGGGAGTTACAAGAAATTTGAGACAACTCAAAATCTACAAAGCATGATCCATCACATTTTGAATACGTCTTGATGGAGGAAAAGGCTATTGAACAAAAAAAATTGAAAGTTCTTCCAAAGTTGAATGCACGCAAATGAACTATTTATAAAAATGCTAATCCCTTGCTTTCAAAGAAAATGTTGGATGACGTTCGGGAGCAAATGCCTTCTTATTTATCACATGACATTTTGAAGGTTATTAATGTACTTGGTGATGGGCATTGCGGATATAGAGTGATTAGCCAAACATTAAATATTGTGGGTGGTTGGTCACAAGTCCGGTTCAATCTACATGAAGAACTTGAAACTCAATTGTCAATGTATGAAAACATGTTTGGCAAAACAAGAAGGGAAGAATTACTATGGTCTCTTGAATGCAATACAACTCCAGCCACTTTGGACAAATGGATGTCGATGCCGGATATGGGACTCATTATCGCTTCATGCTACAATATTGTGTTAGTCCAATTATCTAAAGTGCAATCATTCACATTTCTTCCGTTACATTCACCTCCACCGGAAGAACCGAAAAATGTTTTCATTGGATTTATTGATGGTAATCATTTCGTTGAACTTCACATGCGTGATGGATGTTCGTTACCGTTGATTTACCCTCTTTGGAGAAAGTATTGTGGAGAAATATCATATACATGGGAAACTATATTTGCATCAAGGATGGTAATGAAGGAAAGCAATATTGTACGTTCAAATGCATTCATACATTTGGAGGACTCTTCTTCCAAAGGTACGACAAATTTAATTCATATTGACTAAATTTTGTAAATTGTGTCATTTTAATTATATAGACTTATTTTTGACAGTTTAATGCAATATATTGAGAGGTTTTTGCCAATATCGATATCAAGGCCGTCGGTTGTATGCTCGCATAGCAGGATTTTTGGTATGGTCATTGGGTTGTAGAAGTGCGATGGTAAGGTTTAATTCATTATGCTACTTTATATTCTTGCTGGGTACTAATAGCTGTTACTTTATGTAGGCTCATTCCACACAGTAACAAAGGGCTCTAATGAATGGAGGATGTGATGGTGCCATACGCTTTTGGGATGTTGTTTCCTTGTTTTAGTTCAGTGGACTGTAACTATACATGTTTTTCTTGTAGACTGTACCAATATTTAGAACCCTTTTGGCATTTTATTTTAACTATATGTTCTAATGACTGGAGGATGTTGTTTCCTTGTTTTCTTGTTTTGTTGTTATTTTTACTCATGTGTATTATTTATCACAATTGTTTTGTTTGATCATTTTTACTGTTTGAGACCTATATGATCTATCAGCGCAACTTGTTTTATTAAGCACAATAAATGTGAATTGATAGTGATTTTGGTGTGCGGATAAATGTTTTAAAAATTTTGGGTGCGGTTAGCAAAGGGGTGCGGCAAGCACAAAATTGGGTTACGGTTAAATTTTTGGGTTGCGGTTAACAATGGGGTGCGAAAAGCTAAATTCGGGTTGCGGTTAACAATCGCCTATTTTATTTGGCTTTATCAAGAATCTTTGGGGCTTGCCGTAGAATCGGATGTCACTTCCTGACTACTGCCGCCATTTGAATGGTCATGAGCGAGAGTTTACCCCGGTATTGGGGTTTGTCGAGCCCCATGCGTTGGTGAACCCTTTATTCGCCCTTTCTGTGTTTGTTGAGGAGAAGTGTCTCGTATTGTGCGGTCTTTCTACCGATGCTGAGCGCTCCGCAGCCGTTCCATTAGATTGAGGCCGGAAGAGGAGGTTGGTTTTCAGGAATGATAGTTCGGATTCAGCGCCTCAGCGCTTTTGTTAGGTGGAGGGGCATATTGACGAGGCGGCCCCATGTCGCTCGAGAGTTGATGATGTTCCCATCGATCTTGATGTGGAAGTACTTAACTCTATTGCCCCTCAGGTTCCTTCTGCCTCCTAGGTTTCCGAGGATGCTCCTGTTCAGCCGTTGATTAGGGCGAGGTGATTTTCTTCTTCTCTTGAGGCCATGAATGCTACGGTAAGATTTGTGACTTTATCTTCATTCGTTGTATTGCCTTGTGATTAGCCTATTTTCCTTTCTTTTTTCCGATTAGAGTTCAGACCAACATTGCTCTTACATGGAATGACTGTTACGTTTGCCTTAAAGATAGTTATCTCATCCTTCAGGAGGAGCTTCAAGATGCGCAGAGTTCCTTTTCGTACTTGAAAGGCATACGAGATCGCGATGTATCCCTCTTTCGACCGATCGAGGCTGGGTTGTGGGCGGAGCTGGAGGAGTCTCGTGCTAAAGTTCGGAAGAAGAAGACCCTTGTGGAGGGTTCGACTTGTTTGTTGGAGGATTCACAAGCTACAGCGGCTCGTCTGGAGGCCGAGTTGGTGTCTTTGAAGGCGGAGGTGGAGCGCCTTTCTTCGCAGGAGTGGGCTGTTGAGCTGAAGGCTGTAGGGCTTGCTGAGTACAAATCCTCCTTAGATTATGTGAGTGACTGCTCTTTGATATGGGAGGAGGTTTGCGAGGAAATATGGAGCAAGGAAATAGAGCCCCAGCTTGAGGATGAGCGCGAGGTGGCTTTCTTGCGCGGGATGGGGAAGGCCCTCCGCTTGGTTGTGAGGACACAAGGCTACGATGTGTCCGGATTGGGTGTCGGAGATCTCTCCGAAGATGAGCATTCTTCTTCTGATGCCGAGGAGTAGTTTCACCTTTATTTTGTTGGCTTTCCCTTTTTGATGTATTTTGTATCTGAGATGATATATTTGTATCTCCGTATTTGTGCAGTAACATTTGCTGACTATATTGTTGTTGATGGATTTGCGTCGCTTGTACATCTGTTCTAGTTTTTAGCTCTTGTAGTAGTAGCATTTTTGTGGCATTTGAACCGACGTTTTTGCTCGGCAAATTATGTTTTGCTTTTACAGAGTTGGCGTTTAGAGGACGAGACCCAGATGGTGTTGGAACCTACTACATGGGCGAATGGCGAGCGATTCGAGCCGGGTAGTGGGAGGTTCGTGTTACCTACCTGGAGGATGTCATTGATAGTAGCGGTGAAGGGCAAACGCTTCGAACCATTTGCGAGCGCGATGGGGGCAGGCCCTGGCAACACGGTTTAGAGGAAGAGACCTAGATGGTGTTGGAACCTACTACGTGGGCGAATGGCGAGCTATTCGATCCTGGTAGTGGGAGGTTCACATTACCGACCTGGGGGATGTCATTGATAGTAGCGGTGAAGGGAAAACACTTCGAACCGTTTGTGAGCGCGAGGGGGCAGGCCTTATCGATGCGGTTTAGAGGACGAGACCCAGATGGTGTTGGAACGTACTACGTGGGCGAATTGCGAGCGATTCGAGCAGGGTAGTGGGAGGTTTGCGTTACCGACCTGGGGTATGTCGTTGATAGTAGCGGTGAAGGGCAAACGCTTCGAACCGTTTGCGAGCGTGAGGGGGTAGGCCTTGGCGACACAGTTTAGAGGACGAGACCTGTATGGTGTTGAAACCTACTACATGGGCGAATGACGAGCGTTTCAAGCCGAGTAGTGGGAGGTTCGCCTTACTGACCTAGGGGATGTCATTGATAGTAGCGGTGAAAGGCAAACGCTTCAAACTGTTTGCGAGCGTGAGGAGGGCAGGCCCTGGCGGCACGATTTAGAGGACGAGACCCAGATGGTGTTGGAACCTACTACGTTGGTGAATGATGAGCGACTCGAGCTGGGTAGTGGGAGGTTTGAATTACCTACCTGGGGTATGTTGTTGATAGTAGCGGTGAAGGTCAAACGCTTCGAACCATTTATGAACGCGAGGGGGCAGGCCCTGGCGACGTGGTTTATAGGACGAGACCCAGATGGTGTTGGAACCGATTACATGGGCATATGATGAGCAATTCGAGCCGGATAGTGGGAGTTTCGCATTACTGACCTGGGGGATGTCGTTGATAGTGGCCGTGAAGGGTAGAAGTTTTAAACCTTTCGCGAGCGTGAGGAGGGCATGCCCTTCAATATGATGACCTACTGCAAGAGCGAAGGGCAAACCTTCGAGCTGTAGCAATGAGTTTGTTGTGTTGTGGGTTTCCCATGACCGAAAAGGTCATTCCTCGGGATGTTCCTGAGATAGTAGAGTTAGGAGCATGAGCGTGTATATGAGTGACAATGCATGGGGGGTCCCCCGTGCCCCGCGCGACAGGTCCCGGCCCGCCCCGGCTGGCTACGCCCGCTCCCGTCGGGTTTCGCCCACCCCCGGCGGGCTTCGCATTTTATAAATACTGATATGATTTATAAATTTATGTATATTTTTTATATATATAATTTAAAAATTCTGCATTTTATATTTTAAAAATATAATAATATCTTTATTTAATAATAATATTTTAAAAATGTAATAATATATTTATTATATATTAACTCCTGCGTTCGACGAACGGCGGCATTCCTGCGTTCGACGAACGACCTCCTGCGTTCGACGAACGGCCTCCTGCGTTCGACGAACGGCGGCACTCCCTGCGTTCGACGAACGGCCTCCTGCGTTCGACGAACAGCAGCACTCCTGCGGTCGAAGAATGACGGCACTCCTGCGTTCGACGAACAGCGGCGCTCCTGCGGTCGATGAACGGTGGCACTTCTGCGTTCGACGAATGGCCTCCTGCGTTCGATGAACAGCGGCACTCCTGCGGTCGACGAACGGAGGCACTCCTGCGTTCGACGAACAGCGGTGCTCCGGCGGTCGACGAACGACGACACATCTGCGTTCAACGAACGACCTCCTGCGTTCGACGAACAGCGGCACTCCTGCGGTCGACGAACATGGGAGCTCCTGCGGTCGACGAACGGCAGCACTTCTGCGTTCGACGAACGGCCTCCTGCGTTCGACGAACGACGGCACTCCTGCGAATAGCCAACCAGCGCAATACTTACAGGATATTCGCATGCCACCTACGAATGGATAGGATCGTTTGAATCTTGATCGGACGGTGCAAATTCCCCTGATGGGCCTCAAGTGTTACACCAAAAGATGCTCCATACATCTTTGTATATATAGTATAGATATATAAAAGTAGCAAATTGCATGCGCGCTTCTGTAGCTTTGCGATTGCTTTTGGCATGCGGAAAGGGTAGGCCGGTTCCACTAGTGTCGTAACTCGATGCAGAGGCAAAAATCCGATCTTTAGCCGTGGTGGCTTTGATGTTACAACAATTTGCGCTACCTGCAGCCGATCTTAACTATTTTTGAATAACAGAGCTTGAAGTAAAGAAAACATTTCGAATTTTAACACACAGTAGTGTTGGGAAAAACTCCTTTGATTTAACTTAACAAATTATCTAAAAAGTGATTTTATCCCTTAGGTTGAATTACCCATTGTATATTGAGGGTAATCTGGTCATTAAATGTCTTAGGATGTCACACTCAACCTAGGGTGTCAAGACCATATCAAGAGAAGCACAATTTGGGCAAAGTTAACTGTTGCGTCGAATGGAAATCGACGCAACATCGAGTTTTTGTCGACGCTACTCTGACAAGAAGCCCAAGCAACTCACTCCTTCTGTCGGAGTAGATCAAGTCGACGCTACGTCGAATAGATATCGACGTAGAGACCATGGACTTGTCGAAGTACCTAGAGCAGTCGACGCAGCTTCTACTTTAACTCAGCGCAGAAGAAAGAATTTGTCGAAGCCATCTGATGTCGACGCAACGTCAACTACCATTCGACGCAGATGATGAAGTTCAGAGTAAAGATTTCAACTTGAAGGTTACGTCAAAAAGATATCGATGCAACGTCGACAAGCAGACTTGAATCAGAGCTAGAATGAAATTGAAGCTGCTCCTACAAGGAATCGAAGGTGCGTCTATAAGAGAGAAAGAGAACTCGACGCTACGTCGAATACAGTCTGAAAAGGAAATCTTTTCAGCTGTCATTTTGGACCCTCTCTCATGGCCCACAATACTGAAGACCATTCTCCAATGGCTCATTAGTTGCCTCAAATAGAAAGAAGAATTAAAGGAGGATAGAAAAGCTTTCTTGGAAACAAGCTTACAGTTGGTGGACGGGTCATGAATTAAAGAAGAAAAGAAAGAGAAATTGTCCAGTGCAAAATACCTTTTCAGGACCTACCAGAATAGGAAATTAATTCAAATTAAAGAGGGACAATAAAAGGGAGGAGCAGAAAGAGAAACTCAGAGCATTCATCACAATCGGCTAAACTTTTTCAATTAGGGCTTCCTCTTCTTCTTCCTCCTGGAACCCTAATAGAGAAAACAGAGTGAAGAAACAAGAACTGCTCTCCCTCTCTTAGAACAGAACAACAGAAGGTTGCTCATCATCAATATCATATAGCATCCAAAAGGAAGAGAAATGATCTGACAATCATAGCTCCTGCAAAACATCACAATCATAAGCAGGAGTTCATCATCAGCAGATCCAGTGAAAGAATATATAAGCTATTCTTGATACAGGCTTAAGAATTCTGAAAACAGAATTCTTCTTCCTCCCTCTTCTTATTTCTCCTTCTCATTCCCAACTGTAAAAGAGTTTTGAGAATCCCTCTTCCAAAGGATTCAGTGGTTCAAGATCTCCTAATCAATAGATCTGGTTGGTTCAAGATCTCCTTATCAAAAGATCTGGTTGGTTCATGATCTCTTTATCAAAAGATCAGTGGTTCTAAGAGTCTCCTTATCAAAAGACTCAGTCACAGGTGGTGCATTCCTACCAGGTGGTAGAAGAGAGGACTACCCATATTTTGGGGAACCTCTATAAAATCTTTGTGTCTTCTAGTTGTGAAATTTATGTGATGTCTATATCTTTTACTGTTTTCATGCTTTACATTTCAGCACTTGTTTTATTCTGTGTGAGGAATTGTTGAGCATAATAATTAGTATTTTATTGTGTTTGCACAAATAGGATAGAAACATCTTTTAATCTCTATTCACCCCCTCTAGAGTATTCTCAGAGGCACACTGTGCACTTTCAAATAGTTTTTGTGTAAGCGCATGCATATGACTTTTCTAGAATAACTATTACAACCAAAAGTTCTTAAAGAAGATTTGATGAGTTTGGAATATAGTAGGACATTTCTGCCTGATTCCTAGCTCCTTTCGGTGATTCAAGTTCTGGATGCGGTGGCGCACAAGACGACTCTTTTTCTAGGCTTCATTTGTTGTAGATAGCACGCGTGTGCTGCCTCTTGGTTTCCACGGATAACTCCAATTCCTCCCGGGGTGACAAACTTCATTGCGAGGTGTGGGATGGATGGGATAGCTCCGAGTAGAACCTATAGTGGTCGACCGAAAATTGCGTTGTAAGGCGATTCTGACTCGATTATCATGAATTGTACGTCGTGGGTTGCTCGCCTCAGGAAATCTCCTGGTGTAACAGGAAGAGTTATGGTTCCCTTAACCGGGACCGGACTGCCGTTGAAGCCGTAGATTGGTCCGGAAGATGGTTGGAGACTTTCTGGCAGGATCTTCATGTTGAGGAGAGCGGGCATGAACATGACATTGACTGAGCTGTCATTATCTATCGGCACCCGCTTGACTCAGAAGTTGGGGCTGCTGATTTCTGCGCTAAAAACCAGTGGATCTTGATGCGGAATGAGCAGTCCCTTTAAATCTTCATCTCCGAAGCTGATTGTCTCTGCTGGCTGGGCAATGGATATGACGGTGAGGAACAGAATGCTTGAGATGGTTTCCGCTACCCCTACTACTTGCCTGTCTCCCGACGCTCTTTGTCGATCACGCGGCTGTTCTCTTCTTCCATTTGCTCGGTGATTTTGCGTCTGGTCCTGTAAGAACCTTCCAACGATACCTTGTCGGATGAGACATTCTATCTCATCTTTGAGGTTGATGCATTCCTCGGTGGCATGCGCTGCACCTTGGTGGAACTCGCAGTACGTTGACGAATTTCCCCTGCCCTGGGGGAGCTGTCTTGGTCTTTATTGTGTCGGGTTATCATGTATTGCATAGAGTATGTTTGTGCGGGATGTATTGAGCGGTGTGTACTCTTGGTAGGTTCGGGGGGCCTGTTCCCAGGATGGTCTTGCTGACGTACATTGCCCTGACGCTCCTCTTGCCGCTTCAGGGCTGGATCTTCTCTCTTCCTCTTTACCACTCCTTTGAATTGTAGGCGGTGAGCTTCGATTGCTTCGTCGGCCGCAATTTGTGCCTCGACTCTATGCACCAAATCAGGATCGCAAGGGACCATCTCCCTCATTAAGGCGGAATAGAATCCGCTCGGTCGGAGTACTTCAAGGAAAATGTTAGGAAAATGACCCTAAATGTTCCCTTGATTTGAAGAGTCCTCACACTCAATGCTAAGTACAAGTTGTATTTGATAAAACCTATTTCTATCTCATAAGTATGCAGGACAAGGGCACACCTTCGTGTAATATATGATCAGTTGAGACAAGCTCTCTGTATCAGCTGAACCGCTGAGACAAGACCAGGAGCCGCTGACAAGGCATCTGGGCAAACTGAGCTGCATATAGAAGAAACTGCTGAGACAATTGTCTGTCTCAGCAGATCCGCTGAGATGGGACAAAAGCAACCGCTGAGACGGCTGACCATCTCAGCCCAACCATTGAGACAGTTCAAATGTGATCTGGCGGGTTCTGCTTTTGGCGTAAGCTGCAGAAATGCATATTGGGGACCACCAATCTCTCCCATACCTGTCAGAAGGACAGCTAAGAGCCATTGGGGGTCAAAGGAGTATAAAAGAAATAAGTTAGGGTTGAGAAAAAATCTTCTGCTTTCAATCTTTCTCTCGAGCACACAAAGAAGCGGAAGTGTACTATTCCATTGTCGGCAGCCAAGAACTGAGCTAACACAAGGATGCAAGGAGAAAAGAGATAGCTCATCTTAATTCATCTCAAGATAGAGCAAGTAGATACAGTCCTTCATTTGAAGTTCTGATCAAGAAGAATCAAAGTGGAGCTGCTCTTCTCGTCCCTGATTCAAGTCTGCAACAACAGCTAAAAAGAAGAAGAAGAACATGCTTGATCTTCTCTTCTTTCATTTTGTAAACCTCATTATATCATCTGTAGGAGCCTTTGGTTCTGAGACTGTAGGGCTTTATTGCCTGAGGGTGTAAGGCCGATTGGCCTGAGTTGTAGGAGGTGGATTCCTCTGAGGTAGGACCAGGAGGTGGTCTAAATTGTAGGAGGAGGATTCCTCTGAGGTAGGGCTGCTGTGCCTGAGGTAGGGTTTTGGAAAACCTGAGAGATCCTGTGGGATATGTGTTGTAGGCTCTTGGAGATGAGTTTGAAGAAGTTGACCTTGTCTAACTCATTGTTAGAAAGGTGAAGGGGGAAAGAGTACTACTCAAGACACCCTATCTTGAGGAACCTCTATAAATGCTTGTGTGATTTCTGTGTGCTTGATTTATTACTAATACTAACTCAGAAAACAGCTAGGCTAAAGCTTAAAACAAAAAGAAACCTATTCACCCCCTCTAGGTGTTTAAGACTACATCCTACATAAACTATCAAGTTGTATCAGAGGGAGGTTGGTCAAGAAGGGCATAACTATCTGACCAGATTCTATAAAGGAATAGTCTTAACAATCCAATGGCTTCTAATGGAGTTCAGAAGGAAATGGGTTCCATGAAGCTCCCTATATGCAAAAAGGAAACCTTTGGCATCTGGAAACAAAGGGTTATGCTGTACATGAAAGCTTAAGACCCTAGGATCTATATCACTGTTCAGGAAGGCCCCTTACTTATCACAAAGCCCTCCACCATTGATCCTACTAGGCAGGTAGGCAAGTATTACACTGAAATGACAAGGGATGAGATAACATTGGCTACAATGGATCAAAGGGCTCAAAATATTATAGTCAATGCTATTGATGATTCAACATTCCAGAACTTGGTGCACTGTGAGACTGCAAAGGAGATATGGGATACATTGATTGTTTACATGGAAGGGACTGAAGAAGTGAGGAATGATAGGAAATCCCTCCTCAATCAGGAGTATGAAGCTTTTAGGCAACTAAACCGGGAATGCATAGCTGACTGCTATGAATGATTCTTCAGAATAGTAAATGAGTTAAGGACCTATGAAAGGACCTTCACTCATTATAAGTTAAATGTTAAATTCCTAAGATCTCTAACAAGAGACTGGGATACCAAAATCTGTGCCATCAGGGAAGTGGCAAAGCTGAGTGAAACTCCTCCTCGCACTCTGTTTGGAAAGTTGCTCTCATATGAGATGCAACTATCTGCTAGAAAGGAGGAGGAAACCTCCTCCAGGCCTCATGCTAGGGAGAAGTCTGTGGCCCTCAAGGCTGAAGGATCCAAGAAGAACAAGACAAGAATTCCTACCCCTCTAAGAAGGGGTGCTGACTCAGAAAACTCTGAACACTGCTCATCTGATAGCAGCTCTTCTGATGAGGAATTTGCTGCCTTCTCAAGGCAATTCAAAAAGATGATGAGAAGGAAGCAGTGGAAGAATAAGACTTCCTCCTCCTCACATCCTAGGAAGGATTCAAACAGGGCTGACAAGCAGCACCCCAAAGGGGACAGTATGATTCTAAACATGTTAATCATGGTTTAGCTAATGTGATTTGTTATTACTGCAGTAAGCCTGGACATGTCATTGCTGACTGTCCAGTCAAAAGAAAGGATAAGGGAGACAAGAAGCCTTATCACCAGAAGGTAAGAAAGGGTGAGAAATCCTTCCTAGCGAAGAAGGACATAAGCTGGAGTGAATCTGAGTCATCATCCTATGATTCAGATGATGAAGAAGAGGCCTATATTGGGCTATTTGCACCTGAGGAAGATGAGGACTTTCCTGCAGCAAAGGTGGGAATCAGGGCCCCTCTATCACATTCAGATAGTGATATGGAGGTGGATGAAGATGTTAAAGAATATATTGGCCTAATGGCCATAACATCAGATGATGAAGATTGTCAGGACACACCTGACCAGGTACCTACTCCTCTCTCTTCCTCTAAGGATGAATCAATTCCAGAATCTGTTGCACACTCATCAACTGATGATTATGATTTAGAATCTGAAGTGGGTGTCAATCAATTGTGAAAGTGCACAGTTAACCTTACTAGAATTCTGTAGGGGGGGGGGGGGTGAATAGAGATTTAAAATATTTTTGTTCAAAGTTAATAATTATATATATATGTGTGTAGTGATCACAAATTAGAGCTTCCCACCCACCAACAAGAATTAAACAAGTAAAGAAAATAAATGCAAGAAGAAAAATCACAGCACAACACAAAGAAATATAGTGGTTCCCCAAACTTTGGGTAGTCCACTCTTCTACCCCCTTGGTAGGAATTCACTATCTTGCACTGAGTCTTTTGATAAGGAGACTCTTAGAACCACCCTGAGTCTTTTGATAAGGAGACTCTTAGAACCAACTGAGTCTTTTGAAAAGGAGACTCTTAGAACCGATACAACTGAATTTTTTGAAGAGAGATTCTAAAAACTCTTTTACAGTATTTGAGAGTGAAATGAATGTAAAGAAGAAAAAGAAATAATATAAAGACAAGAAGGAATCTTCTTCCTAGCAAGAAGATTGGAAGCACAAGAAGTAGTGAATGAAATCTCTTCTATAATGAGAAGGAGATTTGTAGCTTTTCTCTCTTTTAGTGAGAGCTATCAGAGTTTGCAGCAGAATGGCATCAGAAGCAGGAGAAGATGGAAGCTTGATGGTTGCTGCAGGACTATTTCTCAATTCTCTCTCTTTTTCACTTGGGAGCTTTTCCTCCTTTTCAATATGTATATGGTGGATCACTAGTCTGTATTCTCTGCCGACCTCCTTGTTATTTTATAGCTCTGTCCATTCAAATAATACTATAGGAGGATAATTGATTAGCAGACAGAGAAATAGAAAGATAGAAATATTTCCATAATAATTATATCAATAGAAGGAAAAAATTCATTCTGATTTCAAATAATGTCCATAATGGTTTTAATCAAATTAGCCAAGAATCTATTAGAGGAAAAGAATGATTCAGAACGGCTATAAAGAATAAATTGATTCCATATAAATCAGATCTACAAAAGAAGGAAAGAGATCTGGCGATTTTTGAATTAAACATAGAAATCGACGTGCGTCGATTACTATTCGACGTAAGCGTCGAATTCGTCCTGGCTGGACGTCGAGAGAAGAATAAGGAAGGTGTGTCGACTAAGGTGCGTCGACTTCTCAAGATGCGTCGACTAGAAGTCAAAGCTACGTCGACATAGGATACGTCGAATTCTTCTTAAAGTTACTTCGACTCATTCTAAAAGGAACGTCGACACTACTTCGATGTTGCGTCGAATACTATTCGACGCATATTTACTTAACCTTGATTTTTCTTTCTTAGAATTCATATTCAACTCATTTTCAGGGGTTAAGAGAAATCATTTTCCCAACAATCTCCCCCTATTTATCTTAACCCTATTTAGAGAGAAATTGTATCAGCATAATGATCAATCACAGCAAAGCATTTAAGCAAGTAAAAGAAAAAATAGAAAAGGAGATCTTATAAACAAACTTCATGTTCAGATCAATCAGTATTCAACCATAAATATATCAGTCATTGTTTTAAGGCATTTCAGGAGGGGTAGGAGGAGTCTTCCTTTTTCTAGTGAATACAACTGTTTTAAGAGAGGGGGGTTGCTCCTTCTCAGCACCAGGTAGTTCACTCAGCTCCCCCTGAGTTACATCAGTTTGCTCCCCCTGGGATGGAACTTCCTTGGTTGCTTCTACTTCTGCCTCTTCAGTTTCTTTTTCAGTTCCAGCTGCAGTCATAGCAGTACCTGGCCCCTGAGCTCCTATTTCACCTATCACAGTATCTAGCTCCCCCTGAGTTTCAGCTTCTTTATTTTTCTCACCATCTGCCACATCTTCCTTTTCAACTTCATTTTCTGCTCTGCTGACCTCCCCTTGTAACAGTACCACTTGATTTGCAGCTTCTCTTGCTATATTGAGTACCTCTATTATTTGTTCTTCAGAATGTAGCTCAGGTACTATCTCATTTCCAATTATCTTGAGCAGTGCAAGACTATCAGTTTTTGAGGTAGGAGGTGACTTGTGGGAGAGAGATTTAGGAGTGGAGGGCTTCTCTTCATCTAGCTTCTCCCCCTTCTTGACCTTCTTGGCCAAGGAGGTTATGAAAGACCTGGTTACTTTAGAGGAAGAGAGAGAGGTCTTTAGACTTTGCACAGAGGCACTGACCCCATCTATTTGGGTGTGCATGTGTAGGATGGAGGAATGAATCTGAGAGCAGTGCTCATCTAGCATTGCTTGGAATGTTTGAGCTGCTGATGCAATGCACTGAGTGAGGAGAGATTCAGTGGATGCAGATGGTTCATGTTGTGGTTGGTGATGAGGAGAGAGTGGTGGAGGCGGTGATGAAGCTGGAGAGAAGTTAGTTGATACATGAGGTATGGGTGATAAAGGAGGTGGAGAGGATGAGAAAGTATGAGGAGGAAGAGATGGAGAAACTGCTGTTTGAATAGGTGTTTGAGAAGAGGTAGGTAGAGTAGGAGTTGTGAGAGTGGTAGAGACTAGTGGAGTAGATGATGGTGGTAGAGAAGGATTGTCTCTTTGAGGAGAAGGAGGAGGAGATGGATGAACATGAGAGTTAGGAGGAGATGGAGTCTTTTCAGGAATGGAACCAGGCTTAGGGATTTGCCTGGTCCATTTGGAGAATAGAGCTATTGACATCCTTTTCCCTGGAGGAATAGGGATTCCTTTTGACCTACATAGGTCAGGGAAGGAGTGGAAGAGTATTTGACTCATAATCCTCATATATGCATTTTCTTTGTGTGAGTATTTAGAGCTTATCATCTTGAGCAAGCATGTGGCCCAGTCCACCTTCTTCTTCAGCACCAGGGCCCCCATGATATTCAGTTGCTGCTTGGGCACTGCATCATGGGCTGAGGTCTTGCATAGCAGGATTTTTCCTACTATATCTGCTAGCAGTCTGTACTCCTCAGAAAAGTCTATTTTCTTTAGATGGATTGGTTTATCCTTTGAACACTTCATGGTGGTTAGCAGATGCTTGATTTCCTCAGGTGTGAGGTCTATAGATTCATCACCAAATAAGGGAGTGATGAAGACTTATTTAGTTATTCTTTAGAAGCTGATTTTCTTTCCCTATTTGCTTTGAACAAAGATAATATTAGGGTGTACCGGATGGAAGATCAAAGGTTATCCTAATGTGTTCTGCAGATATTGAGACAGGTGTCTCATGGATTGTTCCTTGGATTTCTCCTTGTTCAGATATCTGAACATGAGTCATCAGCTCTGTGAGCTCTGTTTCCAGGAGCTTGCATCTTGTGGAGATGAGCTTATTTAGTCCAGCTTCAGTGAACAGAGCAATGATGCTCTTGTATTTTTTTGCGGCGGCTTGGAAAGATTCAAGGTCAATGTCGAAACCAGAGTTGGTCTTGGGAGCCATTTTAGGTCAGTGAGAGAGAGAGGAAGAAATCGGCTGAACTGAGGAGCAAGAAGGATGAAGGATGCAGAGTAGTGAAGGTTTCTAACTGAAGAGTCTTCTTAAGTCAGGTGAAACGTCGAAATGCGACACTATTCGAGGCTTATTCGGTACTTCAGTGGATGTGACGGAAAATATTTTAGTATTGCCGCTCGTTTTCATGAAATCGACGTTACGTCGAGTGGAATTCGACGTAAGCGTCGATATAGCCCGCGTTAAGATGCTAGGGTTTCGTGTCGACGTACGCATCGATTGTAGTCGACGCATGCGTCGATTTTACTTATTGAGTTGAGTCATCGACGGTGCGTCGATTAGAAGTCGACGTGACTTTTAATTTTCCTGAAAAATTCTAGGTGTTTATTTCTTTTTATCTCTTCCTAATCCTAAAGGTTTCTAAGTTAGTCTTGGACTAATTTTCACAGATAGTTTGATTGATTGTGCCAACATTGTTTGGCAAGGTGGCCAGTTTTGTTACATATGTAGCACTTGATTATCTTAGTATTGTGAGAATTTGAGTTTAGAGAGGGATAAAAGTGTTGATTAGGACAGAAAGTTTGATTTAGATGGAAATTTTGGTTAGGATAGAGGTGTTGATTAGGATAGAAATCATGATTAGGATGAATGGGTCCTGAATAAGGGTTAAGATGGAAGGTTTTTGGAGGATAGGCATTTAAGTTGGTCTGATTTTGTATGCGTCGATATCTATTCGACGTATGTTGATAGTTGCGTTGATTTATATTCGGCGCTTTCTCCAGATAGCGTTGATCTAGTATCGATGCATGAACAAAGTTGCGTCGATTTGATGTCGACGTACTTTTATTCAAGCGTCGAGTTGAGGTCGAGGCATCTGAGAGATTGCGTCGAGTAGAATTCGACGCACTATCATTCATATGTCGATATGAAGTCGGCGCAACTGTATCTTCACAAATTTTCTTTTTCCCTTTTTCTGATTTGGCTCTTTAATGTATTGTTTCTTTTGGCTTAGTTGCTTCTTCAGATGAAGTTTGAGAGTCATCAGCTGAATAATATGATGTTTCATCAAATTATTTTATTTCCTTGAGGTAGTCTTCTTCCTTATTTAGTGAGTCTTTTTCTTAGTTTGATTTGCTAGGTTTGGTGAATTTTACAGGGATCATCCAAGCAGGTTTGTTGGATGGAATTTGGCTGGTTGAGGGATCAGCCCCTAGACCAAGATTTTTATGTCTCCTTTTTTGTTGTTCAGTGATTTCCTTGAGAGTTTGCCTTCTCAGTTTTATTGAGTCTTCAAAAGCTTTTGCCTGGGATACCTTATCCTTAAGGAGCTGGTTTTCTATTCTAGCCCTTTCTACCTCCTTTTCTATGATGTTAGCCCTTAATTCATAATTTTTAGAGCATTTAACTTCTCTATTTCTCTGGTTTTTAGCCATATTAATTTGTTCTTTTAGATCCTTAATTTCTTGTTTAGCTTTTAGTTGATCTAGGCACATTCCCATAAAATCATTTCTGAAATTATCACTTTGAAAATCTATTTCATCAAAAATGCTTACCTCATCCTTATCCTCAGATTCCTCTATGAGAATAAGGCTATTTTCTCTTTCATCTTCAGAAGATATGCTTTCTTCTGATCCTGTCTCACTCCATGATTTGGTATCATCATCTTTCTTTGAGCCTTCAAGTGCCTTTAAGCATAGGTCTTCTTGCTTAGGCTCTTCATTGTCACTCTTAGAAGAGGAGCTGTCCTCAGAGTCTGTTTCACTCCAGGCTTCTGCAATAAAGCCTCTTTCTTTCTTCTTCCCCTTTTTCTTGAGATCTTTCTTTTTCAAATCTTTCTTTGTCTCAACATTTTCTGGACATTCTGGGGCAATATGTCCAGGTTTCCTGCAAGAATAACAAATAATTTCTTTAGTAGGAGTTTTGTCATACCTTGGTTTTGACTCTCTCCTTCTTGATCCATGTGTCCTGGCCCATTTCTTGAATTTTCTGGCCAGGAAACTGAATAGTTCTTCTTCAGTGACAGAGCTTCCTTCTTCTGTTGCTTTTAATGCAATGTTTCTGTCTTTTGAAGAAGTTGGGGTGTTTTCTCTTCTCTTCTTCTCTTCTCTGGTTTTCAGAAGTTGCTCATAGGATCTGAGTTTTCCTAAGAGAGCATCTGTTGAAATTTCCCTTTGTCCTCTTGTGTCTCTTATTGCCCATATCCTTGAGTCCCATGAACTTGGGAGACTCATCAGCAATTTGTCATTGAGCTCTGTGAGAGAGATTTCTCTATCCAAGTCCCTTAGTTGATTGATGATCAGACTGAATCTGTCATACATCTCAGAGATGCTTTCTTCATTCTTCTTTTGGAAGTTCTCATATTGAGAGATCAATAGAGCCTTCCTATCTTTCCTTTCATCAGCACTTCCTTCTACCATCTTTATGAGAGCCTCCCAAATTTCTTTGGCTGATTCACAATCAACAACCCTTTGAAAGAATTCATCAGAGAGGGTTGAGACCAGAATATTTACAGCTTTTGCATCACATGTTCCTGCCTTCTTCTCTTCAACTGTCCACTCAGCCTTTGGGACAAGTGTTTGAGTCACTTCACCACTTGAGTCTTTTCTATAAGGCTTGGGAGGACCTGTCAAGATAACATTAAATAATTCTTCATCAATAGAATTCATATAAATCCTGATTCTTGTTTTCCAAACTGCAAACTTTTCAAGATTGCACATTGGTGGTCTGGTGGAAGCCTAATCTTTGATTTGTGCCATGTGAAAAATAATTGTTAGAAATATATATATATATATAAATAAGAGAGGTAGGATCTTTTTGATCAAGGAGATATCCTTTATTGATCAACCTCCCTCTGATACCAATTGAAAGTGCACAGTTAACCTTACTAGAATTCTCTAGAGGGGGGGGGGGTGAATAGAGATTTAAAATATTTTTGTGCAAAGTTAATAATTATATATATATATGTGTGTGTGTAGTGATCACAGATTAGTGCTTCCCACCCACCAACAAGAATTAAATAAGTAAAGAAAATAAATGCAAGAAGAAAAATCACAGCACAACACAAAGAAATATAGTGGTTCCCCAAACTTTGGGTAGTCCACTCTTCAACCCCTTTGGTAGGAATTCACTATCTTGCACTGAGTCTTTTGATAAGGAGACTCTTAGAACCACCCTGAGTCTTTTGATAAGGAGACTCTTAGAACCAACTGAGTCTTTTGAAAAAGAGACTCTTAGAACCAGTACAACTGAATTTTTTGAAGAGAGATTCTAAAAACTCTTTTACAGTATTTGAGAGTGAAATGAATGTAAAGAAGAAAAAGAAATAATATAAAGACAAGAAGGAATCTTCTTCCTAGCAAGAAGATTGGAAGCACAAGAAGTAGTGAATGAAATCTCTTCTATAGTGAGAAGGAGATTTGTAGCTTTTCTCTCTTTTAGTGAGAGCTATCAGAGTTTGCAGCAGAATGGCTTCAGAAGCAGGAGAAGATGGAAGCTTGATGGTTGTTGCAGGACTATTTCTCAATTCTCTCTCTTTTTCACTTGGGAGCTTTTCCTCTTTTTCAATATGTATATGGTGGATCACTAGTCTGTATTCTCTGCCGACCTCCTTGTTATTTTATAGCTCTGTCCATTCAAATAATACTATAGGAGGATAATTGATTAGCAGACAGAGAAATAGAAAGATAGAAATATTTCCATAATAATTATATCAATAGAAGGAAAGAATTCATTCTGATTTCAAATAATGTCCATAATGGTTTTAATCAAATTAGCCAAGCATCTATTAGAGGAAAAGAATGATTCAGAACGGCTATAAAGAATAAATTGATTCCATAGAAATCAGATCTATAAAAGAAGAAAAGAGATCTGGAGATTTTTGAATTAAACATAGAAATCGACGTGCGTCGATTACTATTCGACATAAGCGTCGAATTCGTCCTGGCTGGACGTCGAGAGAAGAATAAGGAAGGTGGGTCGATTGAGGTGCGTCGACTTCTCAAGATGCGTCGACTAGAAGTCAGAGCTACGTCGACATAGGATACATCGAATTCTTCTTAAAGTTACTTCGAGTCATTCTGAAAGGAACGTCGACACTACTTCGACGTTGCGTCGAATACTATTCGACGTATATTTACTTAACCTTGATTTTTCTTTCTTAGAATTCATATTCAACTCATTTTCAGAAGTTAAGAGAAATCATTTTCCCAACAAATTGATTGACAAATATGATGCTCTAGTTATTGCTCTGAAAGAGAGCAAGAAGCTTGCCAAAAAGCAAGCCTAGGAAATTGCTTCCCTTAAAATGGCTGAAAATGACTGCACTGAATCTGCCACCCTGGTGGCTCAGATGAGTAGACAGATAAGCCACTTAAAGGGGATAACAATTGTGCATTTGAGCACTATTTCCCTGAAGAACAAGGTCATCAAGGATCTTGAGGAGAAGCTTGTGAAAGAAAGAAGCCTAGTGGCTCAATTCTCCAAGCCTAAATCTGTGGTCCCTATTATTGACTCCTTCTCTTCTCAATCCAATAGAAGAGGACTAGGATTTAATAAAAAGGAAGCAGGAGAAGGGAGTGGAGAAAAGAGCAGGCATAAGGCTAAGCCTCAAACCACCTTTCAAAAGGTATTACTTCCTTCCAACAGGTATGACCATGAAAACATGTATGGTCACTGGAAGAATGGAAGTACATATAAGAAGGAAAACACTCCTTCCCATAGTGGAAGAAAGGGAATGTGATTGAGTGCCATGAAGGCTCCCCATGAGGAAATTCAAATGGCCCAAACTGGACCTTTTGTATTTGGTACTTCAGCCCCCTCATTCAAGAATCAGAATGCAAGACCTTCTAAATTTATCTCAGCAAAGAAAATATCTGGTGTCAAATCTATTGACAAGACTTGCTTCTCAGTGTCTGATGCCATCAGATCTTGTATGGCTACCAAGCCAAAGCAAGCTGATGTCATCAAAACAAAGAGCATCAAGACAACACATAGATTAACATTCAGTCAAATCATTGCTGAGTGAAATAGGAAGATTTCAGCTATCTCCCCTCCTGATTTAAGACACAATAATGTTGTTTCCTCAGGAAATGTTCAGAAGAGGAGATACAACATTAATGAATGTTGGTGTTGTGGTAAAGTGGGACACTTTGCCATAGATTGTTGGTACAATCCCAATGTACCAAATGTAAAGAAGAGTCTTCCTGCAAAGAGTGCAGCTAGTGTGAGGTTATCTCATCAGACTAACAAGTACCTAGGACCCAAAATCACTTGGGCTCCCAAGGGTAATTAAATTCCATCATGCAGGTTAGTTCAAATACCAGCCTTGGGCAGATTTGGTATTTGGACAGTGGGTGCTCACGGCACATGACAGGAACAAGAAATCTTCTATAGGACTACAAGGCTGTGAAGAATGTACCCAAAGTTATCTTTGGAGGGTCAGAAAAGGGAATCCCCAAAGGATATGGTATGATCTCCAATGACATAGTCTCAATTACAAGGGTAGCTTATGTTGAAGGGTTGCAACACAACCTAGAAAGCATAGGTCAACTATGTGTTTTAGGATATGTCATTGAATTCCACAATGACAAGTGTTTGATTAAAAAGTCTAAAGATTAGAGACCATTCTCTCAGGAACTAGGAGTGGGAATGTTTATTGCTTAGACTTTATTTGTAGTAAATCTCTTACATCTGTTTGTCTTGTAGCAAATGAGAATGGGTCCCTTTGTGTTCAATGGCACAAAAGACTTGCTCACATTAACTACAAGACAATGTATAGATTATTCTCTAAAAACCTTGTTAGGAATCGTCCTAATATAAAATGTATTAAAAGTGGTCCCTGTCATGCTTGCCAAATGGGCAAGCAAACAAGGGCCACCTTTAAAAGTATTGGCTCCAAAGACACTGAAAGATGTCTTTATCTCTTGCATATCGACTTGTTTGGTCCTTTGCCAATTCATAGCCTAGGTGGGAAGTTGTATACTTTGGTGATTGTTGATGATCAATCAAAATATACATGGGTATTCTTCCTAAAGGAGAAGTCTGATACTCTAAATATCTTTATAACTCATGTCAAAGCAATTCAGAATGACTTGCAATGTGATGTGGTCAGGACTAGAACTAACCATGGCACAGAATTTCAATCTGAAGCTATGACAAGGTTTTGTCAAGAATATGGTATCACCCAAGAGTTTTCCTCCCCAAGGACTCCACAAAAAAATGGTGTGGCTGAGAGGAGGAATAGGACCTTGATAGAAGCTGGGAGAACACTGCTTAGTGACTCCTCACTCCTAGAATACTTCTTGGGCTGAGGCAGTCAATACTGCATGTGTAACATCCCCCAAACAGCTAGACCCCTAGAGTGGTTTTGTCATGACCCTAGAAAGCTTGAAGAGACCACTTGGCCTTAGGAAAGAAGAAGAAAACCACCTTGGTCTGCAAATAGCAATTTCCAGTTAGCAAGCCTGGGATTGGATTTAGGGGCCCCACTTTGAACCTTGATCCCACCATAGCAACCCTAACCCATTAGGGGTCCTCTTGGAGCACCAAGGACCCATTGGAGTCAAATAAAGAGGCCAATTAGACCAAAGTCAACCTTAATTCTAAAATTGGTCAAACTAACTCAACTAAGGTCAATTGGCCCCCACCATGCCAAATTGACCCTGCCCCTACCCTTATATGGGTACCAGGAGCCTAATGGACCAAAAAGCCCCATCACGGGGCCTCCAATTTGATCAATTTGCCCTAAACCCTAAATTGGTCAAAGTGCCCTAATAAGGGGCAATTCACCCTCACCTTGTCAAATTGACCCTACCTAGACCTTCCTAACCTTTAAGGGAAGTCAATGGAGCCCAAGCCACCCATTGGGGTCAACCCAATTGATCAATTTGACCAAAGTCAAACTTAAGCTTAATTTAGGTAAAAATACCCCAATTTAACCTAATCTAGCCCAATCTATTTGGGCTAGGCCCAATTAAGAGATCCATCATCTAGTGGGATGATTGATTTCTGGATTTTTCCTCATAATTTCTATAATTGCTAAGTAGGAGAGAGAGAAATTGGAGTTTTTCCCCAAATCGGAGAGATAGAAAGAGAGCATTCATGGAATAAAATACTATTGATCCTTCATCCCCCCCCCCCCCCCCCCCCCCCCAATTGATGAGCATTCACCTTCCCCCATCAGTTACAAAAGAAATCTGGGGTTTCTATGGCCAGGGGGGCTGTATTAAGAGAAAATTGGAAGAAACCGAAGTCTGGGTTAATGGCCATTAATGGCTATCAGGAATAAAGACATCCCATCACGATTGACCCCCCCCCCCCATTTCCTTCAGTACTCAGAGAGGAAGAGTTTCCCCAACCCTCCAGAGAGAATTGTGCAGAGTAGGCGTAAATTGGCATGGCATCAAAAGCTCCTGGACGGCCATGGACAACAAGAAAATGGCAAGGAGCCAAGCACCCAAACAGGTCTGATCCTCTTCTTCTCCCTTGGTGCTAGATCTCTTCAAAATGAGGGGCTTGATCTGTGCTCAAAAGGGCTCGGATTGTGCTTCCAAAAGGGTGCGATACGTACTCTTTTCCTTCCTCAATAATCACGATCCGACCACCTCCGGCCGGCTAACCACCCCTATCATCGGTCACCACCTCTACGGAGGTGGTGGTGGCATTGGCCGGCCGAAAAGAGGCGTAGGTGGCCAGGAAATCACCCCGCAAGGAAGCCTAGGTCGGGCTGTCGTGCGCCGTCCATTTCGCCGGGATGATGATAGAGAGCCGTCAGATTTTATTAATGATGATTACGTATATATCATTTCATTCGTCGAACTGAGTTAGACGTTCGTCGAAAGCTGAAATATTCGGCATTTGTCGAACGCATTTCTTCGTTCGTCGAACGCTGTTATTTGTTATTTTCGTCGAACGTTGTTATTTGTTATTTTCGTCGAACTGAGTTAGACGTTCGTCGAACGCAGACATAATTGGCGTTTGTCGAACGCAGTTCTTCGTTCGTCGAACGCTGTTATTTGTTAATTACTCGAGCACTGTTATAATAGAATTTAGTCGAGCGCTGAATATTAAAATTTAGTTGAACGAAAGGTTTTTGTCGAGCGTTGTTTAACTCTGTATTAGTCGAGCGCTGTTATGCTCTGATTTAGTCGAGCGAATATTTCGTCGAACGCTGATGTGTTCAGCGTTCGTCGAGCGCTGTTATACGTAAACTTAGTCGAACACAGTTAGGTGTCAACTTAGTCGACCGCAGGATATAATTCGTCGAACGAATAATTCGTCGAACGGGAGGTGTTCAGCTTTCGTCGAGCGCTGTATATCTTTCGTCGAACGCAGTTTCTGTTAATAACTAAATGTTATATTAATTTCTGTCACACTTTATGCTGAAGATTATTTTAATTATTAAAAATACTTAGGGCCCTCTGATGAAAAAGTGGTCAACACAAAAGTTGTAGCCCTTAGGGTCTACTTTATTTTAAAATTTGTTTCAGCCCAAAAGGAGTTCTGTAGCTCCTTGTAGGGCATTTTGGTGGGACTGGTCCCAAGGGTAGGGAAGCAACTATTTCTTGAATAACTTTTGATTAGGAAATGATATGGACTTGAGATTTGAAACATAGTCTACTTATACCTACACACACATCATATCCAAAGATGGGAATTTTAAGAGAACATTTTTCTAAGGTTTTGTAATAATTTGATAAATTAAATATTAATTAATTATTGGGTCAAATGACCTCCAATGCCCTCCAAATTTTGGTGGGTACTTCTTAGGGTTATTACATCACCCTAGTAAAAATCTCAGCCCAATTGGGACTGATTTAGTTTGGAAATTGGTTAACCTAAGTTGAGTCTAATTAGGTCAAAATTAGGGCATGGTGTTTATCTTGGGGTATTGTGGTCAAATCTCCTCACCATGAGTTGAAACCTTGGCCACTGGTTTAGGATCCCCTAAAACACCTTCATGAGTAAGATGGGGTGGTGTAGAGGTGGATATGCCTTAGAACCCTAGTTTTACCCCTTGGGGTGCATATAGATCTTTGTGAAGGACATGTGGTCAAAAGCTATAGATTGGGCGGTCTGATTTTGGGAGACCGCCGAGACTGCGCGGCCTGTGCTTGTTTTCTGCCGGTCTGGCTCTGCCGGTCTGTTCTGGCAGATTGCTGGTTTTGCCGGTCTATTCTTTGTAGCTGCGGTCTGTTCCCAAGTTGGTGTGCTGGTTGGCCTGTCTTCCTTGTTGGAAGACCGGGCGGTCTGTTCCTATGTGTGACCGCCTGTCCGGGCGGTTTGTGCTTGGCGATCTGGCTACTTGTTCTAAGTCGGACAGATGGTTCCTGGTTTGCTCCTGGTGGTCTAAGGAAGGAGCATCTTTATGACCGCGTGGCTTGTGCGCGGTCTCGTGTTCTCGCAACCTGTGCGCAACTTGTCTGCTGATCTGCGTCTTGGTCGGATGATGGACCAAGTTGTGTGGTCACGCGGTCTGCCTTATGAGACCACTGGCGATCTGACGGGTGGTGATTGTATCTCTCCTTTGCGGTGACGACATCCTTCTACCTGACTATAAATAGAGGTGCAGGGCCCGTGATTCCTAACGAGAACTGTAAGAACTAAGCCTAGGTTAATTCGTGCGGTCTCACAATGAGGTCGGGCGGTCTCGGAAGCGAGGTGACTGTTTGTTGTGTTCGCAGGTTTGCGATCAGCAGGTTGCAGTCTTCTTCCTTGGTGATTCCCAGCGGCTTGAATAAACAGTTCGGCAGCAGCCAGTCTGCGAACTGGTTTATGTTCGTTCTTGTGTTGTTAGCAGCGAGCTCAGCGATCAGGCGACCTTCAGCGGTTAGGCGATTTGAGTTACGGTCTGGCGACAGCTTCAGTTCTTTGTTCCAATAAAGCTTCAGTTCGTGCGGTCTGAGGTGCGGTCTTGCAGTGCTGGCAGTATGTCCGGTTTCTGTTCGTGCGATCTCAGGTCAAGCCGGGCGACTTCTGGAGTCGAGCGGTCTGTGCGCTCTCAGCTTGTCTAGCCGCCAGATTTGTTTTGGTGTGTTTTGTTCTTCTCGTCTCCGTGATTCTGATGAATCATGTCTCGCCATGTATGCCTCGCAATGTAAATGAAGATTGTGTTTCAATAAAGTTTCTTATGTTGCTGTATGGCATTGCTGTTGTTTGGCTTTAACTCAGTTGATGCAACTCCTGCTTACTCCTAAACGATTCAAATCAAAAGTTTTAACATGGTATCAAAGCGAGGTTGTTGGAGTGGATAAGTAGTGATCAACTTGAGTTGCCATCTTCTTTGTGAAGAAGAGACCACATAGATCACCATGGAAGGCGGATTCGCAAGAGGGCATGGTATTGAACTCCTTACATCGACTAACTATAAGAAATGGAGGTCATGTATGGAGAGCTATTTACTTGGCGAGGATCTTTGGGAGATAGTTGGAGGAGAAGACACACAAGAGGTGTTTGTAGCAGGAGATAATATGGCAGAGGTGAGACTTTGGAGGAGGGCGAATGCTAAGGCAGAGTTCACTCTCAAGAGGGTTATCTCACCGGAGCTGTTTTATCACATCATCGGATGTAAATCTGCTACTGAGATTTGGACGTCTTTGGACGGGCTGATCAATAAGAAGAATGTAGCTCGGCTACAGTTTCTTGAAAATGAGTTGGCGAAGGCCTCTCAAGGCGATCTTTCTATTTCTACCTACTTTCTCAAGATGAAGAACCTCACAGCAGAGATTTCTGCATTGGACCCTGATGAGCCCATCTCGGATGCAAAACTGAAGAGGCATATCATCCGCGGGTTGCGGAAGGAGTATCTTGCCTTTGTGACTTCAGTTCAAGGTTGGGCAAATCAACCATCTCTGTTGGAGCTGGAGAACTTAATTGCTTCGCAAGAAAGTTTGGCAAGACAGATGGCGGGGACTTCTATCTCTGGGGGAGATAGTGATGTGTTGTTCTCTGGGACGAAGAAGAAGAAGTGGGAGAAGAAGAAGCCGGGTTATGATGGACCCTCTACTTCAGGTCAGCAGGATAGGGGTTATGCTCCTAAGTCTGATGGGAAGAAGAAGGGAGATGGACCAAGGTGCTTCAGGTGCAATAAGACCGGCCACTTCAAGAAGGATTGTCGGATTAATCTTTAGTCGGGACATGTAGCAGAGAAGGAGAAGCCAAAGTCTGATGAAGCTGGATGGGGAGTATCCTTTGCGGCTAATATGGCGGCGATGCCCGTTAAGGCTTTGGCTGCCATCAACTTCGAAGAGGATTGGATTGTTGATTCAGGGTGTGGACATCATCTCACCGGGGATGAATCAAAGTTCTCTTCTTTGGCGCCTTACTCTGGTAACGATGCTATCATTACGGCTGATAATTCTGTTCATGCTGTCGAACAAGAAGGTGTTGTCTCCCTGAGCAGTGATAAGGGTCCACTGACGTTGAGGAGTGTTTATCACGTGCCTGGTATGAGGAAGAATCTCTTCTCTGTGACCAATGCGGTCGATGCCGGTTATCACGTTCTGTTTGGCCCAACAGAAGTGAAGTTTCTTACAACTCAACCGGAGATAAGGGGAGATGTTATTCATATTGGAAAGAGGGTGAAGGACTTGTTCGTGTTATCGACAAGTACTTATGTTGATAAGATGAAGACCAACGATAGCGCGACTATCTGGCATGAAAGGTTGGGGCATGTTGGCATGGAGAAATTGAAGGCTATGGCGGCAAGGGGCCTTGTCAAGGGCTTGCCTAGCTTGTACTCCTTTGGAGATGGTCATGTTTGTGCTGGATGTCAATTTGGTAAGTCTCATCGACTTCCATTTGATAAATCGCAAACTCGATGCAAAGCGCCGTTGGAGTGCATCCACGGTGATTTGATGGGACCGACAGCCACCCCAAGCCTTGGAGGCAATAGATATATGTTGGTGTTGATTGACGATTACACCAGATATGTCTGGGTGTCTTTTTTGAAAGAGAAGTCGGAAGCCTTTGCGAAGTTTGTGGAATTCAAGGAGCTGGTGGAAGGTCGGTTAGGCCTACGGGTGAAGAAATTGAGAACTGACAATGGTGGGGAGTTCACCTCTGGTGAGTTCTCAAGTTTTTGTAGGAAACACGATGTTCGGAGAGAGCTTACTTGTGCCCATACTCCACAGCAAAATGGCATTGCGGAGAGGAAGATCCATCAACTGACGGAAACCTGCAAATGCTGGCTTCATGCCAAGAGTATCCCAAAGTCTTTTGGGCGGAGGGAATGTCTTATGCGGCTTATGTCATCAACAGAATGCCTCTAAGTCCTATCAACATGAAGACCCCTCACGAACTGATGTTCAAGGAGAAACCGAGTGTTGCTCACCTTCGGGTGTTCGGGTTAACCTGCTATGTGCATATTCCTGATGCTCTTTGGACAAAGCTAGATGGGAAAGCAAGGAAGCTAGTCTTTGTTGGGTATGATGAGCAGAAGAAAGGATGGAGGTGCATGGATCCTGAGACACGGAGATCAGTGGTATCTCGGGATGTGGTGTTCGATGAAGTGACTTCCTACAGGGGGAGTTCAGGAGTTGAACTACCGGAGAGAAGGGTTGATGAAGCAGGGAAAGCTGCAGGAAGTCTTCAAGTGGAGTTGCCTGTTTCACCAGGAGCTCCAGCTGTGTCAAGCTCTGAGATGGAGGCTTCAGGGTCTGGAAGCAGGGGGAGCGATGCTCCAAGTTCGTCTGGAAGAGGAACTTGCACTGAAGAAGCAGCTGAGGAGGTGGTTAGTCAGGTGCAACCTCTTAGGAGGTCGAAGAGGACTATCAAGCCACCAGATCGATATACAGGAGGAAACATGGTGAGCTTCGTCTCATGTTTCTTCGCTGGTCCCTTGGATGAAAGGGAGCCGTCGAGCTTTGAGAAAGCCAAAGGCGTGAAGCAGTGGGATATTGCTATGCAAGAAGAGATGGATGCTCTCAAGAAGAATGAGACTTGGTCTCTAGTGCCCAGGCCCAAGGGCATTACCCCTGTAACATGCAAATGGGTTTACAAGCTCAAGAAGAAAGCTAACGGCACGATCGAGCGATACAAGGCTCGCCTTGTAGCTCGCGGGTTCTCACAGTAGTATGGTGAAGATTATGATGAGACGTTTAGTCCAGTAGCAAAGATGACTTCGGTCCGATTTGTTATTGCTTTGGCGGCATCTTGTGGATGGGAGATTTGGCAGCTTGATGTTAAGAATGCTTTCTTATACGGAGAGATTGACAAGGATATCTTCATGATCCAGCCACCGGGGTTCATCTCGGAGTATCGTCCTGACTATGTCTGCAAATTGAAGAAGGCCTTATATGGGTTGAAGCAAGCGCCTCGAGCGTGGTATGGAAAGATCGCGGAGTATCTCTTATTCTGTGGGTTCTTTGCTTCAGACTCTGATTCCAGCTTGTTCGTCAAGAAGGAGGGGGCGCTTTGGGTTATTGTGCTGCTGTATGAGGATGAAATGATTGTCACCGGGAACTCAAAGGAGGTAGTAGCAAGGCTGAGAGCTGAGCTTGCTATCAGGTTCGAGATGAAGGATCTGGGGGAGCTTCACCATTTCCTTGGACTCGAGGTCCAGAGGCGGGAGAGCGGAGTGCTCGTTTCTCTGGACGGATATGCGGAGCGGATCGTTCAACGATTTGGCATGGAAGAAGGGAAGAGCAGCTCTATACCTCTGGAACAGCATCATAAACTTCGGAAGGATGAGGGAAGAGTTCTATCTGATCCGTTGGTGTTCCGAGCTCTGGTTGGGAGCTTGATTTACTTGACCATCACGAGGCCTGATATTGCTTATGCAGTTGGCAAAGTGAGTCGGTACATGGCGGAGCCACGGAAGCCTCATCTTCTGGCGGCAAAAGGGATTCTGAAATATGTGAAGTCGACCTCTGATTTGGGTCTCCTATTTAGGAGAGGGTCAAGCTTGGAGTTGCATGGATACATGGATGCTGACTACGGGGGAGACGTGGATGATCGGAGATCAACGTCTAGTTATGTCTTTATGACGGGCCCCATATCTATCTCTTTGTGCAGCAAAAAACAGGACTCGGTGTCTGTATCTACCACAGAAGCGGAATACAAGGCTTCGGCCTTGGCAGCTCAAGAAGCCGTTTGGCTCAGGAGGTTGGTGGAGGACATTCATGAGGATAGTGTACCGATCATTCAAGTAATATAAAATGTTGGAGTGAATCCCCAAGTATCGATCTCGAAGGAACACAGTAAGGTGGAGTTATCTATTGAGGAAGGACTTGAGATTGAAGTCCTTTAAGTCGGATGGATGCGGAAACGGGGGTTGTGGATTGTGGAAAATAAAGAGAAAATACTATAACTACTCATATGCAATGCCGCTATGCAATGCTTCGCCTGGCGGGATGAAAACTACGTAGGCCTTGAGCGCGCTACTTCGTAAGGGCGGATGGACGAGTAGGCAAACAGAATGAGGGTCACAAGCACCTCTTCGACAAGCACGCCACTAGCAATTGCTAGTGCGGCAAACGAACGCGACGGTGGGATGGAGGATGGAATGAGGCACTCCTCAAATCACATAAACCACAAAAGCATTTCACATAGACATGAAATATAGAAATACAAACAAGTTTATGTGCTACTTCATCATAATATTTAGATCTAACTACATACACATCAATAAAAGAAGAACAAGGCAAGAAATCGACCGAATCCGAAGGCTCGTTGTAGATTCATGGTTGGAATCGCCGGGTTGTCAATCCACGTCCAAGCTCGGTCCACAACTACGTCCGGGGTAGAGAGAGCTGTCATGACTCTCCAATGAACCCGTCTTCTTCGTCTCACGATCCGGTAAAGGTTGCAAACTTCCCCTTGCTTGATGGTAATGATGCTAAATCTTCCTTTGAAGCTATAGGATGAAGGAGGAGGCCGAGATGATCTCCGGGCTCATGATTGGCGTGAAGAACAATCCCGGAGCACCTCCTGAAGGTGGGCGGCGATGGACGGCGAAAAGGGCGCGGAACTGGAGCTCTAGGAGCGGGAAAAACGATCGATCCAGAATAGGGCAAGACCTGCGGCTTAAATAGAAATTCTGTCAGAAAATGGTCATGCACGGTCGAACGCACGACCGTGCGCAGACCGTGCATTATTAAATGATAAAACTTGACTTGGGGAAGACGCTGCGCCGCCCGTGCGAATTGCTCACGCACGATTAACACCGCTCGTGCGTTCAAATGCACGGGTAAACTCCGAAGCTCTGAAATCAGGAAGACACAGGTCGACTGTGTGTTTTACTCACGCACGGGCGAACCGCCCGTGCGTGAAAACGCACGAGTAGACTCCGACGCTCCGTTTTCTGCCGAGAGACAAACGCACGACCGCAACCGACCGTGCGTCAAGGAAATGCACGACCGTGCGATATGCACAGACATGAATTCTGTGGAAAACAGGACGATCAGGTCACCTGCATACAAAGCAACCCAGCTGGGAATACCTCCAGCACCCAATAAACACAGAAAATAGATTGGGAAGCACCAAGTGCTTGCCCCCAACAGCAAAGTGTGCAATTGCACACCAAAACGGCCTAAGAATTCACCTAACAGGGAATAACAAATATGAATGTAAATATGTACGAAAACATGCCTAAAGTGTGGTGCAAAGACTATAAAATCGGCCCAGATGAGTCCATAAAAGTGTATATAATTGGGACTCATCATCATTCCTAACGAGAACTGTAAGAACTGAGCCTGGGTTAATTCGTGCGGTCTCACTTTGAGGTCGGGCGGTCACGAAAGCGAGCTGACTGTTTGTTGTGTTCGCAGATCAGCAGGTTGCGGTCTTCTTCCTTAGTGATTCCTAGCGGCTTGAATAAACAGTTCGGCAGCGGTCAGTCTGCAAACTGGTTTATGTTCATTCTTGTGCGGTTCCCAGCGAGCTCAGCGATCAGGCGACCTTCAGCGGTTAGGCGATCTGAGTTGCGGTCTGGCGACAGCTTCAGTTCTTTGTTCCAATAAAGCTCCAGTTCGTGCGGTCTGAGGTGCGGTCTTGCAGTACTGGCAGTCTGTCCAGTTTCTGTTCGTGCGATCTCAAGTCAAGCCGGGCGACTTCTGGAGTCGATCGGTCTGTGTGGTCTCAGCTTGTCTAGCCGCCAGATTTGTTTTGGTGTGTTTTGTTCTTCTCGTCTCCGTGATTCTGATGAATCATGTCTCGCCATGTATGCCTCGCAATGTAAATGAAGATTGTGTTTCAATAAAGTTTCTTGTGTTGCTGTGTGGCATTGTGGTTGTTTGGCTTTAACTCAGTTGATGCAACTCCTGCTTACTCCTAAACGATTCAAATCAAAAATTTTAACATGGTATCAAAGCGAGGTTATTGGAGTGGATAAGTAGTGATCAACTTGAGTTGTCATCGTCTTTGTGAAGAAGAGACCACATAGATTGCCATGGAAGGCAGATTCGCAAGAGGGCTTGGTATTGAACTCCTTACATCGACTAACTATAAGAAATGGAGGTCATGTATGGAGAGCTATTTACTTGGCGAGGATCTTTGGGAGATAGTTGGAGGAGAAGACACACAAGAGGTGTTTCTAGCATGAGATAATATGGCAGAGGTGAGACTTTGGAGGAGGACGAATGCTAAGGCAGAGTTCACGCTCAAGAGGGCTATCTCACCGGAGTTGTTTGATCACATTATCGGATGTAAATCTGCTGCTGAGATTTGGACGTCTTTGGACGGGCAGTTCAATAAGAAGAATGTAGCTCAGCTACAGTTTCTTGAAAATGAGTTAGCGAAGGCCTCTCAAGGCGATCTTTCTATTTCTACATTCTTTCATAAAATTACAATTTTGGATGGATGATAAATAATTAAATTCGAGGACAATTCTTACTGTAAAAATATGATATGCTGTATTTGCTATTATTTTGTCATCCTAGAATTATCATGATTTTTGAAGAGCCATATCATGAGAATTTGTTATACTTCATGTTCAATTTCATACTTGGCAAATGTTTGGAGAAATTAAAATAAATGTTAATAAATTAGGAAAAATATGATTCTCTGGACTTAGTCTTGTAACATCATGATAGATCTCCAGTAAATATCTTGAGTCAGATGGATGAATATTTGGAGTACCTCTAGTTATAAGCTTCATATAGTTAGTTTGGTCTGCGTTTAGTAAAACTGTGGAACTTGGGTAACTAGTGGCCTACTAAGTGGGAATGGCATGTAGTTGGTGTACACGGTCAGGATGAAGAGGTTTAGGTCACCAAAAAAGAGTTATGTATTAAGAGTGCTTGGTGAGTTAAGGGTAAGGTAGTGCTTGGGATTGACAAAGGATCGTCTTTCCCCTAGCGTGTCTTAAGCACTTAGGTTTAACTCAAGTGAAATGATAAGAGGGGTGTTCTTATGGGTAGATACCAACAACACTAAGTGTCTTGAGAAAGGGAACTTTGGGGTTTCATCCCGTTGTGGTTCCTAGTACCGTAGCGAGCCCCTCACAGGGTAATCCTCAAGAAGTCCAAGATTAACCATAAACTGTAGGAGAAGTTGTTATACAAGCTTAACTTAATAATACCCTCACCCACACCCCGTTATCACAGGAATATTAGTCGGTTTGGCCTAGCGAGCATTAGGTTCGGTGGTTATAGCAGTAGATTAATTAGTTTGGTGAGCTTGTGACTCAGTAAGGTTTGTTGGTACGGACGGGTTTGTCCGGCGAGCCGGTGGCTCGGAAGGTTATGGTCACGGGCGGGTTAGCTCGGGGAGCTTATGGCTCGGAGATAGATAGTAGAACATGTTGTATGTGCACGAAGGCAGTGGGTCTTCGGTATTGGACGATCATTCACACCGACGTCAATACGTTAACTCGGCAAGTGTGGAATTTGCACTTAGCCTTAAAAGTCTGGTGGTCCAGCCAGTAAGAGTACGTAGATGCTCCGCGGTTTTGCGTTGAGGCGTACGATAGGTCTAGGTTATGTAGTGTGAATACCAACCTAGAGGTGGGCGAGGCCCAACCTACCGCTTCCGTTTGCCACTACGGGAGTATCCTGGGAGTCTAGCTAGCTCCAAAAAGGGGGAACTAAAGGTCTGTGCGCATAGAGTCGAAGTGTGTGAGTTGCACTTGTATGAACATAGCATAAATTGCATAACTCTGCATGTCATGGCATAAACATTGCATTTCAACCCCTACCCCTATCGTATAAGTCGGTTATGGGACTTCTTATACGATAGGCCCTGCTTAACGACCCCTTGGTCTATAGGTTTGTATGGGCATTCCTATAAATCAATGGTTACTTTTCTATTATTATTGTCTTTACTTACTGCACATTACTTACTCTTTACCAGCTCTTATTATGCTCTTTTACTGCTTCAACTATATATATACACATGTGTAGTGTAGAAACATTTCCTGTAAACAAAATCCGTTGTCATCTATTTTTTGATTGTACCCCTTGTTGTCTTCCGCTTCATCCTCCCACACGGTGCCTAGGAGCCATTGGGGTGGGGTGGGGAACATAAGGCTTAGTCTTTTTGAATAACGGTCGGTGGACCATATCATTTTAAGAGATCGAGGAGACGCAGCAGCACCAGAGGTCGGTGCAGACGCAGGCGGGCCACCCTATTACAGGAGCACTAGATTCAGGATCAGTGAGTGATTAGTAGTTAGCTTCCGCGAGTGATCTTGTAGTGAGGACATAATGTACAGGGCATGTGCCCTTTATTATTGTAACATTGTTATTTCAGTTATACCATGTGGACATTTATTATATATAACATGTGATTGTGGACTTGAACTTTTTTTTGTTCGTTTATACTTTTCTTCTTCTGTGATCGATATGGCCTGCAGGATCGGCATTTTGTAGTGGCGACCTTCCAGAGTGAAGGTGTCACCGCAAAGCGGCGGTTCTGGACATAAGACCTGGGTTTTCAAAAGAAAAAAAAAGGGTCTTACAAAGTGGTATCAAAGCTAGGTTTGAGGACAAACCTCGATTCGAAGAAAAGAAGTCCAAAAACCCTGGGCCACCCCGCACGAGCTTAGTTTGAGGACAAACTAGCAGCGAAAGCAGTGGTGTGCCCATATGGGAATCACATTGAAAAATGTCCACTTTTAACTGAATATTCTTGGTCAATTTCCTCCTGCGTGTGTCAAGTTTTCTTTTGTAAGCCTGCGGCGAACCCTGCCCCCAGCAGGGAATACCTCCGGCTGCAAAGATTTCTTTAGTTAGTCCTTTAGTCAACGAGTTAGACTCAACCCCACTAGGATACGTGACTTACCTTAACAATTTATACTGTGACCTAGTCTGAAATAGACCGTAGGTATAACCTTTGGTGAAGGTACGAGGATACCCCAAAGAGGCTAGAGAAAGAGAGTTGACACATAAGCAGAACGGTGTGGGACTCGTAGACTCAACCCTCGTACCGGTGACATGATTACATTAAGACAACCACCATGACAAACACCGAGGGTCGGACAAGAATTGATGTTCAGAAGGGACCCGTTTGTGATTGGGTGACATATTGACCTTGATAAGGTTGTCGTAGAAGGTACCCTGAAGAGTCTGAAGAATGAAGCGAATTAACAAGTTTCAGATAGAACCACAAGTCTAAGGTTATGTGCCCTAAGGATTGATTGCATACTTGGGATGAATATAACTTGGTGATATTGAAGATATTCAGCCCAAAATAGATAGTGGCTTATCTTTTGTTTATTGGGGCTTATCTTTTGTTTATTGGGGCTGACCTTTTGTTTATTGGGCAAATTTGTTACTGACTTGGGTGTCCCTTAGATCTAATTTAGCAAGTGCTATGCCAGGAACATGATGACTTTGATGTCGACCTTATTCAATGTTACTTGGACAAAGATGAGACGGTGTAACAGTATGTTTGGGAATCATGATCTGTAGTATTACCAGGACAATGGATAGACATCATTGATCGAACAACAACTTGACCTTAGTTGAAATATTAGAAATATAAAGTTGCTAGGTCTGGTTACTTAGGGATGCAGATACCCTTCTGGAAGTTGGGAACTGAAATTAGGTCGTGCAAGCCTTAGTTATATTTGAAAGTTCTGGTAGTTTGGGGCTTCAGAAGTGATTAATTTATGATTCGTTAAAAACCACGTCCTGTCATGGTGGAAAATTTTAACTACAATAATAACCCTTACACCTTGGGAGCTATGATGATGAATAACCCGAGATCTTAGACGACGACTTATTGGAATTAGAATATAGTATCTGAGTTTAGTATGACAAGAACGGCCTAAGTTTATTTTACTTAAGACCATTTGAAAGAGATCAAGACTAGCATAACTTGAAGTGATAGAAATTTGGTGAAATGAACGTGATGATATTTCCTTGATGAAACCGAATTGTGAAAAACCCTAAGGTATCAAAATTTTGCTCATTATGAATCAAACTTCATGTAGAAAATGATTGGGACGCTAGACGATTTGATTAGTTCCATCAATAATAAGAACTGGAAAAGTTGTAGAGTAGAGATGATTGATTACTCGGATGTACCTGAAGGAGTAAAGAATTTGAACGTGTGAAGAAAACTTTAGAGGCATAAGAGTCTGCCCAGGTTAGAGTGGAACATCGAGGATAGATTGACCAAGGTAGCTAGGTCACCCCGGTCAGGATAGATGAAGCGAAGATGCGGGTCTTGCGGCGCAAGGTCCCGCTGATCAAGGTCCTATGGAGAAATCATGGACAAGAGAAGCTTATCATAGAGCCTCTAGAACTGATGTAGCAGAGATATTCGATGCTCTTCGAGTCAGGAATAACTTTCATACTTAGGGGATGTTACGTTCAAGCACTTGCGGTAGAAGCCCCTCAGACCTAACCTGAATTTCGAGGATGAAATTATTTTTTTGTTTATTGGCATTTGTAACATCCCCCAAACAGCTAGACCTCTAGAGTGACAAAACCCTAGGAAGCTTGACAAAACCCTAGGAAGCTTGAAGAGACCACTTGGCCTTTAGGAAAGAAGAAGAAAACCACCTTGGTCTGCAAATAGCAATTTCCAGTTAGCAAGCCTAGGATTGGATTTAGGGGCCCCACTGTTGAAACCTACAACGGGTCTCTTGAGTTCGGACCCACTGGGGTTAAAGCCGATGCTTACTTCTCCCTCACTAGACTCTCTTGACGGTGGATGTGAGAATAAGGAAAGACCCAAGGCTGAAGCGAGGAGGTCCCGCCACACACCCGGAAGATCTTAGAGAGCTTCCCCTCCCAAACCAGAGCTCAACCGGGCACCTTGGAGGGCACTAGCAGCCGACCAAAAACTAGCCTGGAGGAGAGGACTCTCTCAAATCGGATCTCCTCCAAGGTGCCCTTAAGGGTCTATTTATAGATTTTTCTAGGCTGGTCTGCAAATAGCATGAATCCGCCTTTTAGTTTTACTAACCGCACCCCAAATTGGTCTGCTAATAGCCTTACTCCGCTGTTTTGAAGGGCTATTTGCAGCCCACAAGGGGTATTGTGGTCATTTCCCCCTTAAATCCTTTTGGGCGAGTGGTCCGTGAGGGCACCACTCGCTGGGCACCTGCTTAGCTGAGCGAATGCCCACGCTTCCGGGCGAGTGGTCCGCGAGGGCACCACTCGCCTAGCTCCTTCTCTTCCGCAGCTTACCCCCACCAACCTGGGGGTACTTCCACCTCCTAGCGGGGGCGAATGATCTGGCTGACCCAGGTCTCGCTAGTTGGCTTGAGGGACCCACTCGGCGAATACGGGTTGTACACAATCCCCGCTCTTTGCGAGCGGTTACTACGCTCGGAAAGAACAGTCCAACCCTGTATTCGGTAAGTGCTTGCTGACTGGACCCACAAGATTCTGTGGGTCCCACCGTTGCCCTATATATATCTCTTCATGTCAGATTTTCCTGGGGCGCTGTCAACCCTCGATTCGGAGCCTCTTCGATCCCTTAGCCCTTCGCCGATGTCAATGTCCTCCCACAAGCCTTCCGCGAGACCCCTCTCGCGGGAGATGATCGAGCGTCTGGCTGCGGCCCAAGCTGTAACTGCCCCCAAGGCAGCCAAATTTGCTCCCTGGCTTTTGTCTAGACGGGATCCGAGCGCCCCCTACGTCTCGCGTCGAGCCAAGGCGATTCGGCTGAATCGTCAGAGAGGCGAGACTGCCTCGGAATCTCCTGCGGATACTCCACCGGGGAACACTCCATCGGCGGATACTCTTCCGGCGAAGAAGCTTCCGGACCCTGGGATGCAGGTATGAGGATTCCTCTCGTCCTTCTGTTTAGTTCCTCCCTTTACCCTGCATTTGCTCTGACCATTCGCAGGGGATTTCGATGCCCGAGACCGGCCACGGGGCCGTCTCGAGCATTGTCGCAGTGCCACCTCCCCCGGATGAGAGGCCTCCAGATCTGGACCTCGCTCCTCCACCCCCTCCGGGCGAGACTATACTTCAATCCTGTAAGTTGTGAACCCTCTCGATTTTCCTTTCATGTTGCTTGTGACTGACCATTACCTTTTCGCAGCCCTCAACCCTGACGTCCCGCTGCGGGACTCCATTCTTCAAAGTTCCCCTGCCCAGCAGAACCCCTCTGTTACCGCGAATGAACGGAGGGTCTCCCCTGAGCGGGAACTGGGTCAGCACCTCCGTGCTGATGATCGTGCGAATGCTCCGGCTCCTCCTCCTCCGCTTTACCGCCCCGGGAAAGGGAAGGTCCTACCACCTTCCGCAGGCTTGTCTGGGGTCCTCCCCCATTCATCTCGCCCTTCAGGTCATAAGGACCCCACCCCAGGTCAGTTCACTCACCTGTCCCTATCGTACTCGCATATTTTACCGCTACTGACCTAGTTGTGATTTCGCAGGCTATCGGGAAGCCTCCCCCTTTGATTCCTACAACGAGGGGGAAGAGGGGATGCTCTCGCCTCTCCCTTCCCCTGGGGATCTCGCTGACTTTCTGGGCGACTCTTCAGATCACGCGACCCTGAAGGAGCGGATCACGGAGGTCTTGGGGAAGCTAATCCACATCCAGCGGATCGTCACTGGCCAGGTGGATGACGTGCGGCTGGGAGTCGCGCGTGAGCTAAAGGACCTTCGGCGGGACTACTCGCGCATTCTTGCAATGGTGGAGTGCCTGGGGGGTGAAGGAGGGGAGTTGTCTCCCGAAAGGCACGCCGCGCGAGCCCGGGACCAACTCCAACTGGCTTCCCATGCGATCACCAACATGCTCGCATATTATCGCCCGCGAATGCCCCTGGAAGCTGGGTCGCGAAAGCGAGGTCGGTGGGTCTGGGAGGAGTATTGAGCTAGTCTTCATTCGCCCTTCTTGTAATTCTTCTGTTTTCTGTACCGCGGATGCTGAACTTTTATTTCTGTTTGTAATAATCTTAAGCCCTGTGTTTTGAGAATGCTCTATTCCTTGTTTCTTATTTCCTATATATTGCTTGGGTATTACCGAATGCTTTGCTATTGCCGAATGCTTTCTTAACTTCTTTCGCGTAGTCGATGAGCGAATAGCCACAGGGCGTTTGTCATTAATGGGCGAGAGGGATCGGCCCGGGTTCTGAGGCGTCGAGAAGGCGCGACTGCTATCCGCACACCCGTTACCTCGAAAGCCCAAACGCCGTTTAGCCCCTCTATAAATAGGCCTTTCAACCACCGTATTAAATACCTTACCATCCGCTCCCTCTCTTTCCTTGCGCTAGCACTCGCGTTTTTTTCTTCTCTGCTGCTCCCTTATCCTTTGGCATTCGCAAAATGGGTGGTGATGCGGAAGGTAGGGCCAGGTGTGCCAGCGCATTCGTCAACCATACTTTCGATTCATGCGACCTCTCCGAAGAGGCTTACTTGACTGCGGTCGCGGATTACATTCCGCCAGGGTTCGAGGCGCGAAAGCCCAAGCCGGATGAGCGCCTAAACTCCATTTCTCCCTGTGCTCTCCCGATCCCGCTAGAGCACTTCGAGGTGGGGTTTCGCCTTCCCATCTGGCCCGAACTCCGCCAGACCTTCAGATACTATGGGTTCGTGCCCGGCCAGCTCAACCCCAACTCCATCGCCATGCTAGTCGGGTAAGCGAGCTACCTGCGAGAAGAGGGAATCGAGTTCTCGCTGCCCGTCTTCCGTAAACTCTATACCTTCCGCTGCACCAACGACATCTCCTTCTTCTCGGGTTTAAACTCACTCAAGCACTACGGGCTCCCGAATAAGAACCACGATTGGTTTCGGCGCTTCCTCTTCGACAACGGGAACCTGGGAAACACACTTCTCGCCCCAGTGCAGGAGGAGGAGTCAACCTTCCTCCCCCCGACCCTAGGTGGGCACGAGGCCAAAATCCACCAATACATATTGGATCACGGGATGGACCTCGTTTATCTCCGGCGAAACGTCAACTCGCTCCCGCTCATTCCGCAGGGCGAGGGTAAGTTTTTTGGACTTCGTTTGTTTCGGTCTTATGATTCTTATACCATTCGCTAAACCATTCGCAATATTATGCAGGCATGCGTAGCCTCCCCCTTCATCCGCCGCGTCCCTCTGGGGCTTCCGTGTCCTTTGCACAGGCCGCCGCGGATGCCTGTCGGGAGGAACCCTCCTCCTCCAAGCCTAGCGGAAAGAAGCGAAAACCCGGGGCGCTGACTTCCTCTTCCTCCAAGCAATCAAAAAATCCCCCCTCCGCCAAGGGGAAGGGGGTCCTGGACGAGACCCTAGGGGCGAGTGCTCAGACTCAAACCCCGGGGGTGGATGCGCCAGGTTAGACTACCCTTCGCGCGGGATCGTCGTTGCCGCCGCCTCCATTGCCCAGGGACCACCGGAACTTCCCAAGCGGCGAGAAGTACGTGGACCCCTCAGGGGCTCCCCTGGTAAAGTGGGACAGGAATGTCAACAGGGTCTCGCTCTCCACCCTCCATCCATCGTGGATAGAGAGCGACCTCGCCAGTCGTGAGGCTTATGCCATCGCGTATGCCCTAAACGGCCGGGAAGATGCTGAAGTCTACGATGCCGAGACGACTCAGGTTCTCGCCCATGAGAGCGCCAGGGCCATGCTGCGGGCGCTCGAGCTCGCGCATATGTCTTCGCGCCGGAGCATCAAACTGGCGCGGAGCTTGGCGGAGGTTGAGGAGTCCAGGACCATCGTTTCTGCCGATGCGCAGGAACACAGGACGAAGCTGGCAGCTGCGGAAACCCTTCTCGCCAGCCACCCCGTTGCGGAGGTATATATTTTCTCCCTCCCCGCGAGTGACCTGTTGCCAATTGATGTACTTTCTTCTTACCACCTTTATTATTATTTTTAGGACACCACAGTTTCCGAGATGCTTCGTGCTCGGGTGGCCGGCCTTGAGGAAGAAGTCTGGCTGGTTAGGGCCGAGGCCCAGCGGTCGCGAGAAGCCGAGGTCTCGGCACTCGCCTTGGGGAGTGGGGGCACTTCTACCCCCACCACGAACTGGAGCAGTTGATGCAGGAGAACGCCCAGAGCGTCGTGAAGCACGCGCTGCAGGTGTTGCGGCAGGCTGGGTACCTGAAGGAGGAGGCCGAATGCCTCTCTGCCCGACAGGTCGTCCCCGAGCTCTTCATTCTGATCCCCTTCCCGGAAGATGAGGACGGCGAGCCGCGAGAAGACGGCCTCCTACCGAATTCGGGCGAGAGCGATGGATCTTCTGGCGAGAAGCCTGCCGACCCATGAGATGGGTCCTGTGTTTTTTGCTGTCTTTTACTTGAATGTAATCATGAACTGGGCGAGTGCCCTTGAAAGATATGTATATTGATCACAATTTTTGTGCTATCTCCATTTTTGTGCTATCTCCACTTTTTTTTTCTCATTTGCTGCTATGTCTCGCTAGGATCGCTAGGACGTTAATTCTCTCTCATTCGCCGCTATATCTCGCTAGGCTCGCTAGGACGTTAATTCTTTCTCATTCGCCGCTGAGCTGCTCAATTGGTGATGAGAAGTGAAAGAACTCCATAGTTAAGCGTGCTCGGGTTGGAGTAGTACTGGGATGGGTGACCTCCTGGGAAGTCCCCGTGGTGCATGCTTGACTATCGAGTTTAGCTTATCAAAAGGGAGGTTGTGGCCACCAACAACCCGCCAGTGGGCGGAAGGGTTGGGGTGCTTGGGCTGCAGCCCGGTAGCGATGCCAGCTGAGGACAGATCGTGGACTGGGTCCCGCTCGAACGCCAAAGCTGGGTCGTTACATAAAAAGTGCAATTTTTATTGTAACGACCCAGCATTTTGGCGTTCGAGCGGGACCCAGTCCACGATCTGTCCTCAGCTGGCCTCGTTACCGGGCTGCAGCTCAAGCACCCAACCCTTCTCCAGCCCACTGGTGGGTTGTTGGTGGCCACAACCTCCCTTCGATGAGCCAAACTCGATAGTTAAGCATGCACCACGGGGACTTCCCAGGAGGTCACCCATCCCAGTACTACTCCAGCCCGAGCACGTTTAACTATGGAGTTCTTTCACTTCTCATCAGCTCAATTGGTGATGAGAAGTGAAAGAACTCCATAGTTAAACGTGCTCAGGCTGGAGTAGTACTGGGATGGGTGACCTCCTGGAAAGTCCCCATGGTGCATGCTTGACTATCGAGTTTGGCTCATCGAAGGGAGGTTGTGGCCACCAACAACCCGCCAGTGGGCTGGAGAAGGGTTGGGTGCTTGGGCTGCAGCCCGGTAACGAGGCCAGCTGAGGACAGATCGTGGACTGGGTCCCGCTCGAACGCAAAAATGCTGGGTCGTTACAACAACTACGTCCGGGGTAGAGAGAGCTGTCACGACTCTCCAATGAACCCGTCTTCTTCGTCTCACGATCCGGTAAAGGTTGCAAACTTCCCCTTGCTTGATGGTAATGACGGCTAAATCTTCCTTTGAAGCTATAGGATGAAGGAGGAGGCCGAGATGATCTCCGGGCTCAAGATTGGCCTGAAGAACAAGCCCGGAGCACCTCCGGAAGGTGGGCGGCGATGGACGGCGAAAAGGGCGCGGAACTGGAGCTCTGGGAGCGGGAAAAACGATCGATCCAGAATAGGGCAAGACCTGCGGCTTAAATAGTAATTCTGTCAAAAAATGGTCACGCACGGTCGAACGCACGACCGTGCGCAGACCATGCGTTATTAAATGATAAAACTTGACTTGGGGAAGACGCTGCGCCGCCCGTGCGAATTGCTCACGCACGATCAACACCGCCCGTGCGTTCAAACGCATGGGTAAACTCCGAAGCTCTGAAATCAGGAAGACACAGGTCGACCGTGCGTTTTACTCAAGCACGGGCGAACCGCCCGTGCGTGAAAACGCACGAGTAGACTCCGACGCTCCGTTTTCTGCCCAGACACAAACGCACGACCGCAACCGACCGTGCATCAAGGAAACGCACAACCGTGCGATATGCACAGACATGAATTCTGGGGAAAAGAGGACGATCAGGTCACCTGCATACAAAGCAATCCAGCTGGGAATACCTCCAGCACCCAATAAACACAGAAAATAGATTGGGAAGCACCAAGTGCTTGCCCCCAAGAGCAAAGCGTGCAATTGCACACCAAAACGGCCTAAGAATGCACCTAACAGGGAATAACAAATATGAATGTAAATATGTATGAAAATATGCCTAAAGTGTGGTGCAAAGACTATAAAATCGGCCCAGATGAGTCCATAAAAGTGTATATAATTGGGACTCATCACACCCCCAGACTTACCTGTTTGCGCGTCCCGAGCAAACAAATCCCTCAAGCGGATAAGAAAAACATAAGCTGACATAGAAATTGTAAAGCGGAGTACCATGCGAAGTCGCATGCTCATGCGCGTAGAAATACAGTAGACAAAATTCCTAATTATACATATTAGTTTATACTTTTCTAGGGGCGTATCTATTTATTACATTTACTCAAAAAGTGAATCACGGTGAATCATAAGGTCATACATAGGAAGAAAGTAAACTAAACGCTGAGGTGAGCATTGCCAAAGATCGGGGCTCGAGACAACCTCCATTGAAATCCATCAATGTCGGTGACCATAAGCTTGCCCGTTCGCACTCTCTCCACGACACAGGTTTGACTCAACTGCGTGAATCAATAGGACTTAAGGTTTTAGATGAGGCTTGGGTTTAGGTGAGGTATACAATGATAAAAATGATGGCTCAAGCAGTAAACCCAAATGAGCTAGCACGGAAAACTATCCTCAAGCACCACAAAAAGATACGCGGGTACACCACACCTCCAGACTTGGATTTGACTACATGGGTGTGTGCACCGCCTACTCCCAATCACAAATCTATAAAGATTTTCAATTAAGCACTGCTTCTTTTTCTTTTCGTTTTACTTCTTTTCTTTTTCTCAATTTGTTTTTCTTTTCTTTTCAACACATTTTCAGCAAGATAGCAATGAAGAGCATCCACATTTTCACAAAAAATATCACCACATCAACACCCCAATCATGAAAATAATAAACAACTAAAGCTCAAATTTGGGTGTGCGACTAGGATTGGCTTTTAGGCTTTGGTGAGATAAAAGTGGGGCTGAATCAAAGAACGGGTAGACACAACTGGGCTAACGAGGATAGAGCGATAGGAATGGGCACAAAAGCTCAACCGGGCCAAAATGATGGTCTATATCACATTCACGCGATTGACTAACCATATACCCATGCTTCAAGAGTCGCTTGGGGCAAGTTCTTAGCCACCGAGAAAGATAATCCTTTCTCCCGACTCAAGTAATACGAGTCTAGCGATCGTTTACACACATCCCTATGTTACCGTTTGATTCACACCAGATTCACCAATTTTTTTGAGTAAAGTAAACAATATCTACACTAATAGAAAAATATAATCTAAAAGCATAAAAAGAAATTGAATCTACACGAATTTTTATGCGAGGCATGGGCACTCGACTAGGAGCACTACAGGAGTCAACATCTTACTCCGCCTCATAATCCTAAGACAACATGATGATTTTTCAAATCACACAGAAGAGACAAATTCGACTCGCGACGTGCCAACAACTAAGCGCACGCTCAAGTGGGTGATGTTGTGTGCAAAGAAAATGAACAATACTAAATAAATGAAATAGAAATACTTCTAGCATGAAATGCTATAGTGCACGTGAGTGGGCATACTGAACTACTCTCCCCCAGACTTAAACTAGACAATACACACAATATATATCTATGAAATTCAGAAAAGAGCTAGGGGAAGAGAGTACCCAATGCTCAGAAATGAGCATACCAGAAGATTGGCGTGGAAACCAAGAAAAAGCTCAGCATCCGCCATACAGAAAAAGGACCTGCAGGGGTGAGCTCCGCAAAAACAAAAGAAAAAGACAAACTAAAATAAACTACTGCTAACTAAACATGATTGGAAGAAATAAAAATGCAGGAAAAGTAAGATAACTACTGGGGTTATTGTCCTCCCAGCACGACTTATTCAAATTGAAATCAGTTCTAGCTAATGGGTCTATGAAAAGAAAAGTGCACACGTAACTGTTCTAATATGCGTGTCAGTAGCGGGTACCGATACGGCGACAGAACAGTCACGCCTCTACCCGAATATAAATAATATCTGCTCGTCACAGGTAGAGGGAATAAAAAGTAAGAAGAGGAGGAATCCTCACTCAACTCACCAAAACTATCCTTGACCAGCAAGATATCATCTCCAGGGAGGCAGCAGGGGGAGAAGGCATTGAGTGGGGCTTCCTCTACGGAGGGGGGATCAACCTCCTCACATGAGAGGATGCTCTCATCATTGGCTTGAGCATAATGCTCCAAGTCCTCCTGAAGTACCCGTGAAGACTCAACCTGCACAGGCTCAGATGAAGAAGGGGATCAAGAAATAAACAAGAAGAATGACTTAAATAAAAATCAAGCGGGGGAGTGGTCCCGGTCTCACTCCCATCTGGTTGAGGAAGTAAAATAATGTCGGCATTGTTGACAATGCCGCAAGGTTCAGTGGGATCAACAGTGGCCATGCCCAAGAGTTGGACTTCCTCCACCGGTGTTGAGGAAAGCTCCTCTTCACCTAGAAGGTTGTCCTCCTCCATAGGAACAAGCACAACACATAGATCGCTAGCCTCATCTTGCGACATATCCTCAACAATGTCGTCTGAGACGAGTATAGTAGTATGCACAACAGGGGAGGAATAGTGCTTGGATAAATGTCAAGCACCGATTCCTCACAAAGAATCAAATTCATGCATGGTGATATATGGACAGGGGAGATGGGCTCAGTCATGTCAGAGCCTAGATCAGCCACACATCTGGTGACTGTGTCCACATCATACCCTTCAAAACTTGAAGGTGAAATGGACACATAACCGGATGTTGAAGGTGTGCTGCCAGAAGTAGGAGTCGGGACGATCCGGATATCCGGCTCGTCATCCTCGTCCAATTGGCGAAGGAATGCAGCATAATCCTTCAAGGCATGATCTGTGCTTTGACAAAACAAGCACTGCCTTGCGGGCTTCTTTGGCACAGCAGGAGCTGAAGCCGAAAAGAAGTGTGACGGTAAAGGTTCAGCAGAATAGCCATAGGACTTACGCGCACCATATGGAGTACCTGACGAAGTCGGTGCTCTATATGCTGGGCTGGGAGTGCTAGGGCTACTATCTCCCTTTGGACATCTATCACTAGAATGAGAGATATCTCCACAAAAATGGCAACGAATATTGAATGAAGACCACATAGTGTGAAGATAAAATGATTCAAAATAAAGACACGATTGTGCACAACACTACACCTAACAGTAAATTACTAAGCAACCTAATAATAACAGGAAAATAGAATAAGAAGAACTGAAATAAAATAAAAGATGCAATTTACAAATGAAAAGGGCTTAAATCTCAGATTCTCCCTCTCCAGAAAACTCACATGTCTGTGTTCCCCGGCAACGGTGCCAAAAACTTGATGCGCTAATCTTAGCACACCGCTATAGGCGGTAGCAAGACTGCGGCACGAAACGGCAGTGTACCGATCGTTCAAGTAATATAAAATGTGGGAGTGAATCCCCAAGTATCCATCTCGAAGGAACACAGTAAGGTGGAGTTATCTATTGAGGAAGGACTTGAGATTGAAGTCCTTTAAGTCGGATGGATGCGGAAACGGGGGTTTTGGATTATGGAAAATAAAGAGAAAATACTATAACAACTCCTATGCAATGCCGCTATGCAATGCTTCGCCATGCGGGATGAAAACTACGTAGGCCTTGAGCGCACTACTTCGTAAGGGCGGATGGACGAGTAGGCAAACAGAATGAGGGTCGCAAGCACCTCTTCGACAAGCACGCCACTAGCAATTGCTAGTGCGGCAAATGAACGCGACGGTGGGATGGAGGATGGAATGGGGCGCTCCTCAAATCACATAAACCACAAAAGCATTTCACATAGACATGGAATATAGAAATACAAACAATTTTATGTGCTACTTCATCATAATATTTAGATCTAACTACATACACATCAATAAGAGAAGAACAAGGCAAGAAATCGACCGAATCCGAAGGATCGTTGTAGATTCACGGTTGGAATCGCCGGGTTGTCAATCCACGTCCAAGCTCGGTCCACAACTACGTCCGGGGTAGAGAGAGCTGTCACGACTCTCCAATGAACCAGTCTTCTTTGTCTCACGATCCGGTAAAGGTTGCAAACTTCCCCTTGCTTGATGGTAATGGTGGCTAAATCTTCCTTTGAAGCTATAGGATGAAGGAGGAGGCCGAGATGATCTCTGGGCTCAAGATTGGCGTGAAGACAAGACCGGAGCACCTCCTGAAGGTGGGCGGCGATGGACGGTGAAAAGGGCACGGAACTGGAGCTCTGGGAGCGGGAAAAACGATCGATCCAGAATTGGGCAAGACCTGCGGCTTAAATAGAAATTCTGTCAGAAAATGGTCACGCACGGTCGAACGCATGACCGTGCGCAGACCGTGCATTATTAAATGATAAAACTTGACTTGGGGAAGACGATGCGCCGCCCGTGCGAATTGCTCATGCACGATCAACACCGCCCGTGTGTTCAAACGCACGGGTAAACTCTGAAGCTCTGAAATCAGGAAGACACAGGTCGACCGTGTGTTTTACTCACGCACGGGCGAACCGCCCGTGCGTGAAAACGCACGAGTAGACTCCGACGCTCCGTTTTCTGCCCAGACACAAACGTACGACCGCAACCGACCGTGCGTCAAGGAAACACACGACCGTGCGATATGCACAAACATGAATTCTGGGGAAAACAGGACGATCAGGTCACCTGCATACAAAGCAACCCAGCTGGGAATACCTCCAGCACCCAATAAACAAAGAAAATAGATTGGGAAGCACCAAGTGCTTGCCCCCAACAGCAAAGCGTGCAATTGCACACCAAAACGGCTTAAGACTGCACCTAACCGGGAATAACAAATATGAATGTAAATATGTACGAAAACATGCATAAAGTGTGGTGCAAAGACTATAAAATCGGCCCAGATGAGTCCATAAAAGTGTATATAATTGGGACTCATCATCATTCCTAACGAGAACTGTAAGAACTGAGCCTGGGTTAATTCGTGCGGTCTCACTTTGAGGTCGGGCGGTCTCGGAAGCGAGCTGAGTGTTTGTTGTGTTCGCAGGTTTGCGATCAGCAGGTTGCGGTATTCTTCCTTAGTGATTCCCAGCGGCTTGAATAAATAGTTCGGCAGGGGTCAGTCTGCAAACTGTTTTATGTTCGTTCTTGTGCTGTTAGCAGCGAGCTCAGCGATCAGGCGACCTTCAGCGGTTAGGCGATATGAGTTGCGGTCTGGCGATAGCTTCAGTTCTTCGTTCCAATAAAGCTCCAGTTCGTGCGGTCTGAGGTGCGGTCTTGGAATGCTGGCAGTCTGTCCAGTTTCTGTTGGTGCGATCTCAGGTCAAGCCGGGCGACTTCTGGAGTCGATCGGTCTGTGCGGTCTCAGCTTGTCTAGCCGCCAGATTTGTTTTGGTGTGTTTTGTTCTTCTCGTCTCCGTGATTCTGATGAATCATGTCTCGCCATGTATGCCACGCAATGTAAATGAAGATTGTGTTTCAATAAAGTTTCTTGTGTTGCTGTGTGGCATTGTAGTTGTTTGGCTTTAACTCAGTTGATGCAACTCCTGCTTACTCCTAAACGATTCAAATCAAAAATTTTAACATGGTATCAAAGCGAGGTTGTTGGAGTGGATAAGCAGTGATCAACTTGAGTTGCCATCATCTTTGTGAAGAAGATTCCACATAGATTGCCATGGAAGGCGGATTCGCACGAGGGCTTGGTATTGAACTCCTTACATCGACTAACTATAAGAAATGGAGGTCATGTGTGGAGAGCTATTTACTTGGCGAGGATCTTTGGGAGATAGTTGGAGGACAAGACACACAAGAGGTGTTTATAGCATGAGATAATATGGCAGAGGTGAGACTTTGGAGGAGGACGAATGCTAAGGAAGAGTTCACGCTCAAGAGGGCTATCTCAACGGAGCTGTTTGATCACATTATCGGATGTAAATCTGCTGCTGAGATTTGGACGTCTTTGGACGGGCTGTTCAATAAGAAGAATGTAGCTCGACTACAGTTTCTTGAAAATGAGTTGGCGAAGGCCTCTCAAGGCGATCTTTCTATTTCTACCTTCTTTCATAAAATTACAATTTTGGATGGATGATAAATAATTAAATTAGAGGACAATTCTTACTGTAAAAATATGATATGCTGTATTTGCTATTATTTTGTCATCCTAGAATTATCACGATTTTTGAAGAGCCATATCATGAGAATTTGTTATACTTCATGTTCAATTTCATACTTGGCAAATGTTTGGAGAAATTAAAATAAATGTTAATAAATTAGAAAAAATATGATTCTCTTGACTTAGTCTTGTAAAATCATGATAGATCTCCAGTAAATATCTTGAGTCAATTGGATGAATATTTGGAGTACCTCTAGTTATAAGCTTCATATAGTTAGTTTGGTCTGCTTTTAGTAAAACTGTGGAACTTGGGTAACTAGTGGTCTACTAAGTGGGAATGGCATGTAGTCGGTGTACATGGTCATATGAAGAGGTTTAGGTCACCAAAAAGGAGTTATGTATTAAGAGTTCTTGGTGAGTTAAGGGTAAGGTAGTGCTTGGGATTGACGAAGGATCGTCTTTCCCCTAGCGTGTCTTAAGCACTTTGGTTTAACTCAAGTGAAATGATAAGAGGGGTGTTCTTATGGGTAGATACCAACAACACTAAGTGTCTTGAGAAAGGGAACTTGGGGTTTCATCCCGTTATGGTTCCTAGTACCGTAGCGAGCCCCTCACAGGGTAATCCACGGGAAGTCCAAGATTAACCATAAACTGTAGGAGAAGTTGTTATACAAGCTTAACTTAATAATACCCTCACCCACACCCCGTTATCACAGGAATATTAGTCGGTTTGGCCTTGCGAGCATTAGGCTCGGTGGTTGTAGCAGTTGATTAATTAGTCTGGTGAGCTTGTGACTCAGTAAGGTTTGTTGGTACGGACGGGTTGGTCCGGCGAGCCGGTGGCTCAGAAGGTTATGGTCACGGGCGGGTTAGCCCGGGGAGCTTATGGCTCGGAGATAAATAGTAGAACATGTTGCATGTGCACTAAGGCGGTGGGTCTTCGCTATTGGACGATCATTCACACCGACGTCAATACGTTAACTCGGCAAGTGTGGAATTTGCACTTAGCCTTAAAAGTCTGGTGGTCAAGCCAGTAAGAGTACGCAGATGCTCCGCGGTTTTGCGTTGAGGCGTACGATAGGTATAGGTTATGTAGTGTGAATACCAACCTAGAGGTGGGAGAGGCCCAACCCACCGCTTCCGTTTGCCACTACGGGAGTATCCTGGGAGTCTAGCTAGCTCCAAAAAGGCGGAACTAAAGGTCTGTGCGCATAGAGTCAAAGTGTGTGAGTTGCACTTGTATGAACATAGCATAAATTGCATAACTCTGCATGTTATGGCATAAACATTGCATTTCAACCCCTACCCCTATCGTATAAGTCGGTTATGGGACTTCTTATTCGATAGGCCCTGCTAAACGACCAGCTCTTATTATGCTCTTTTACTTTTCTATTATTATTGTCTTTACTTACTGCACATTACTTACTCTTTACTAGCTCTTATTATGCTCTTTTACTGCTTCAACTATATATATACACATGTGTAGTGTAGAATTATTTCCTGTAAACAAAATCCGATGTCATCTGTTTTTTGATTGTGCCCCTTGTTGTCCTCCGCTTCATCCTCCCACACGGTGCCTAGGAGCCATTGGGGTGGGGTGGGGAACATAAGGCTTAGTCTTTTTGACTAACGGTCGGTGGACCATATCATTTTAAGAGATCGAGGAGACGCAGCAGCACCAGAGGTCGGTGCAGACGCAGGCGGGCCACCCTATTATAGGAGCACCAGATTCAGGATCAGTGAGTGATTAGTAGTTAGCTTCCACGAGTGATCTTGTAGTGAGGACATAATGTATAGGGCATGTGCCCTTTATTATTGTAACATTGTTATTTCAGTTATACCATGTGGACATTTATTATATATAACATGTGATTGTGGACTTGAACTTCTTTTTGTTCGTTTAAACTTTTCTTCTTCTGTGATCGATATGGCCGGCAGGATCGGCGTTTTGTAGTGGCGACCTTCCAGAGTGAAGGTATCACTGCAAAGCGGCAGTTCTGGGCATAAGACCCAGGTTTTCAAAAGAAAAAAATGGGGTCTTACAAAGTGGTATCAAAGCTAGGTTTGAGGACAAACCTCGATCCGAAGAAAATAAGTCCACAAACCCTGGGCCACCCCGCGCGAGCTTAGTTTGAGGACAAACTAGCAGCGGAAGCAGTGGTGTGCCCATATGGGAATCACATTGAAAAATGTCCACTTTTAACTGAATATTCTTGGTCAGATTCCTCCTGCGTGTGTCAAGTTTTCTTTTGTAAGCCTTTGCTGAACCCTGCCCCCAGCAGGGAATACCTCCGGCTGCAAAGATTTCTTTAGTTAGTCCTTTAGTCAATGAGTTAGACTCAACCCCACTAGGATACGTGACTTACCTTAACAATTTGTACTGTGACCTAGTCTGAAATAGACCGTAGGTATAACCTTTGGTGAAGATACGAGGATACCCCAAAGAGGCTAGAGAAAAAGAGTTGACACATAAGCAGAACAGTGTGGGACTCGTAGACTCAACCCTCGTACCGGTGACATGATTACATTAAGACAACCACCATGACAAACACCGAGGGTCGGACAAGAATTGAAGTTCAGAATGGACCCGTTTGGGATTGGGTGACATATTGACCTTGATAAGGTTGTCGTAGAAGGTACCCTGAAGAGTCTGAAGAATGGAGCGAATTAACAAGTTTCAGATAGAACCCCAAGTCTAAGGTTGTGTGCCCTAAGGATTGATTACATACTTGGGATGAATATAACTTGGTGATATTGAAGATATTCAGCCCAAAATAGATAGTGGCTTATCTTTTGTTTATTGGGGCTTATCTTTTGTTTATTGGGGCTGACCTTTTATTTATTGGGCAAATTAGTTACTGACTTGGGTGTCCCTTAGATCTAATTTAGCAAGTGCTATGCAAGGAACATGATGACTTTGAGGTCGACCTTATTCAATGTTACTTGGTCAAAGATGAGACGGTGTAACAGTATGTTTGGGAATCATGATCTGTAGTATTACCAGGACAATGGATAGACATCATTGATCGAACAACAACTTGACCTTAGTTGAAACATTAGAAATGTAAAGTTGTTAGGTCTGGTTACTTAGGGATGCAGATACCCTTCTGGAAGTTGGGAACTGAAATTAGGTCGTGCAAGCCTTAGTTATATTTGAAAGTTCTGGTAGTTTGTGGCTTCATAAGTGATTAATTTATGATTCGTTAAAAACCACGCCCTGTCATGGTGGAAAATTTTAACTACAATAATAACACTTATACCTTGGGAGCTATGATGATGAATAACCCGAGATCTTAGACGACGACTTATTGGAATTAGAATATGGTATCTGAGTTTAGTATGACAAGAACGGCATAAGTTTATTTTACTTAAGACCATTTGAAAGAGATCAAGACTAGCATAACTTGAAGTGATAGAAATTTGGTAAAATGAACGTGATGATATTTCCTTGATGAAACCGAATTGTGAAACACCCTAAGGTATCAAAATTTTGCTCATTATGAATCAAACTTCATGTAGAAAATGATTGGGACGCTAGACGATTTGATTAGTTCCATCAATAATAAGAACTGGAAAAGTTGTAGAGTAGAGATGATTGATTACTCGGATGTGCCTGAAGGAGTAAAGAATTTGAATGTGTGAAGAAAACTTTAGAGGCATAAGAGTCTGCCCAGGTTAGAGTGGAACATCGAGGATAGATTGACCAAGGTAGCTAGGTCACCCCGGTCAGGATAGATGATGCGAAGATGCGGGTCTTGCGGCGCAAGGTCCCGCTGATCAAGGTCCTATGGAGAAATCATGGACAAGAGAAGCTTGTCATGGAGCCTCTAGAACTGATGTAGCAGAGATAGTCGGTGATCTTCGAGTCAGGAATAACTTTCATTCTTAGGGGATGTTACGTTCAAGCACTTGCGGTAGGAGCCCCTCAGACCTAACCTGAATTTCGAGGACGAAATTATTTTTTTTGTTTATTGGGATTTGTAACATCCCCAAACAGCTAGACCCCTAGAGTGACAAAACCCTAGGAAGCTTGACAAAACCCTAGGAAGCTTGAAGAGACCACTTGGCCTTAGGAAAGAAGAAGAAAACCACCTTGGTCTACAAATAGCAATTTCCAGTTAGCAAGCCTAGGATTGGATTTAGGGGCCCCATATTGAACCTTGATCCCACCATAGCATCCCTAACCCATTAGGGGTCCTATTGGAGCACTAATGCGCAAAACTATGCTTGCAAACGATAAAGGCAAGTGCACCATATCGAATGTAGTATAGGTTATTAAAACAAGGTCGTATTAGACTCGGGGCGGTTGAGTACTCTTACTTCGGAAAATCTCTATTATTTTATCGAAAGAAACTTGGGTTGGTTGGTTGCAAGAAAGAGAAATAAATTGTTAAAACTATGATAAGAAGGATTAGCACTCAACCTCGAATCACCTTGGAAAAAATAAATAAATAAAGAAATAAAACTTCTAATTCTCTTTAAAAGAAATGCTTGACCGTGGAGGTTCCCGATTTATAAACGTACCTCTCTCAAGGATACGCCTAACTGAGTTTAGGTTGATCAACCGAACTCTCGTTCTAGAATCGAAACCCCTAAAACTCGCTTTATCGAAGTGAACCCCTCTATTGGATATAACTCCAATCCGGGAGATTTATGTCGTCCTCTCTCGAGGAGTGCATTCAAATCTCTTTATCCTTGAAATGATCGATTCGAACTCAAAACCTCTCGATTAATAGACTACGAAAATAAGAATGAGATTATATATCGATAATATAATCTCAATCAATATAAATTCAAGGATAAATCTTAAGCGATTTAAATAAGAGAAAAAGAAGTTCTAAACTAAATTATGAATTATATTTTCCTTGGATCATCTCGGCCGAGTACTAATGAAATTTAGCTACTCATGGAGATGGAGGAAATGATGAAATACAAGAAGTGCATAATGAAGATTGAGAGTAGAATAAGAGAAAAAGTACTATTTTATTAATTGAAAAGAAATTACAACTAGGAAACAAGAAGTTACAAACCTGAAATGAAAGTGTAAGCTAAGAAGAAAGATTACAAGCTTAAGAATGACAAAAACAGGGCAAGAAAATAAACTTAGAACTCCCAAAATTCGTCCCCAAACATCTGGAAAAGCTCCCTTTAAATAGCTGAATTTTTGGTGTTAACGCCCTTGGTCACGCCCGTGACCAAGGGCGTGTAAGGGGCGCAATCGACTGGGTGCGGGAAGGGCGCCGTCTGGCTTCAATGCAGGCATTACGGACGTGTCACGCCCTAGGTCACGCACGTGACCTAGGGCGTGTAATCTCAATTAAGTGTTGCTAGCGGGAAGCTTCGGCGGGAAATTGGCGTGGGAAAAGTCACGCTCGTGTTCTGGATGTCACACCCTTGGTCACGCCCGTGACCGAGGGCGTGTAATTTTAATTGACATGGCGGCGTGCTCCGGATGCTTGTGGCGGGTCGTGGCCGTGACAATGGGTCATGCCCGTGACCTGGGGCGTGTACTTGGCGAAAACTTCACGGAGCATCCCTGGAGTGGCAGAAGCAGGTCTAGAGTATTTCGTAGGTTACACGCCCATGGTCACGCCTGTGACCTGGGGCGTGTAATTTTAACTTTTTGCTCGAAACAGCCCAGAAAACCTGAAAACACAAAATAAACTTAAGTTAGCTTATAAAATAACAATGGAAGGATTTATATGATAAAATTCCTAAAAATAACATAATTTTATATGAAAAACATAATAAACCTAAACTAAAAGATGAGTAAATAAATTACTCATCAAATACCCCAATACTTGCTCATTGCTCGTCCCGAGCAATCCATTTTTCACAAGGGTAAGAAAAATTAATGCAAGATAGAATTATGAAGACTAGAGAGTAAAATGCAAAGTATTATGCTGGCATGTGTAGATATTTTAGTAAAAAGATGTTCCTGGCATAAATGCTAATTTATGAAATACTTTAAAAATGCGTTATAATTATTTATCATTACTTTAAAAATGAGTCGACGGTCAATCAAAAAGTTATGTGAAGAGAGAAAATAGCATGATTGCTGAGATTTAAATTACTAGATGTAGACGTTCGGCGTGGCCTCCAAAGAAATCCATCAATGTCGACGGCCATAGGCTTGCCCGTTTGCACTTTCTCCACTACACTTCGAACTAAATCGACTCTATGGATCTTTAGGACTTAAATAGGGCACATTTTAAGGCTTGGGTTTAAGGGTGAGGTAACAATGATAAACATGAAGGCGCATTCCACTTAAACAAAATTTTTGAGCTAAAAGAAAATGATTGCCACCACAAAATAATGAAGCTTTACCCCCATACTCGTATTTTTTCAAAGGGGAAACACTCTAATACTCTTTTATTTAAATCATAAATCTTCATAATTGGGATCATTCCAAGTATGCATGTACATACCTAGGCCGCATATCATTATGAGATTATTGCTTTTTGAGATTTAAACATTTTTTTGAATTGATACCCATAATTTTTTCATAGAATCGTACCCAAATATTTTTTTTCAATTTAGCTCAAAATTTCAAAGTGTTCATTTGGGTTTTGGGCTTTTTAGCTTTGGTGCCGAAATGATGAGGGTGGATCAAATAAAGGTGTAAGGCTCAAATTTGTGTGAACAATGGTGGTAAATCTAGGTTGGGTGCAAAGGCTCAAACTATCCAAAGAAAGGCCTAAATCATTTCCGTAAAGTTAATTTGTCTAAAGCGCACATGTTTCGAAAATAGCTTGGGGCAAGTTCTAGACATCGAGAAAGGACACCCTTTTATTCAATTCGAGTAATAGCTTTCTAACAATCTTCTACACACTCACCTAAACTACTTTTAGATAAGACCGGATTCGAATTTAAAAGTAAAATAAATTATTACTACGCAAATTAATAAGACATAATTTTAGATCTATGCCAAGAATTTAATTTTACACCAAAACTACTCAAAGACAAGCATATGACTAGGAGCACTACATGAGTCAATAATTTTACTCAAAAGTTTCACAAACTATTCTAGCACAAAATTATTTTTAGTCCATATGAAAAGCAGTCTACAAAGAACTTACAATTTAGCAAGTGGGAGTTTTGATGAATAAAAAGAACATTTTCTAATAGATTTTTGTTTGTTCTTGGACTTCCCAAGATTTTCCCGGTGAAGGGTTTGCAAGGTACTAGAGGCTATGATGGGAATTCAAGCCCAAAGCGTCCTTTCCAAGAAATTTAATTGCATTTTTTTTTATAATTTTTTTTGTTTTTATTTTTCAAGTAAAACTACAAAGAAAGCTATGCTACACCCCCATACTTAAAATTAAATATTGTCCCCAATTTTTAAAACTAAGTATGAAAGATAAAAATAAAAAAAATGACAATAAAGAAAAATCAAGAGAAATTACTAAAGTGTAAAGAGGGCTTACCTGAATGGTAGTCGGGGTTGCCGGTCGAACACCTGCAGAGTTAAATTAGAAAAAACAAACAAGAAAAGAAAGACAAAATAAAGAGGTTAACATTGGGTTGCCTCCCAAGAGCGCTTTGTTTACGGTCGTGTAGCTTGACTAAGTGGTAATTTTAAAGATTTTGGAAGTGAATGGTTTCGATGTTTCCGGGCGCTGGGTCGCCCGGGTGATATAATTTTAAGCGTTGTCCGTTGACTTTGAAAGAGCCTTTTTCCGGGTGCTCTATTAGCACCGTTCCGTATGGCCAAACTTCTTTAACTATGAAGGGACCAGACCATCGTGATTTTAATTTACCCGTAAAAAGCCTAAGTCTTGAATTAAATAATAGGACAAGTCTCCCGGTGAAAAAGTTTTTGGATTTTTGATTTTTTTATCATGATAAAATTTTGTGCGCTCCTTATAAATCTTATTATTTTCGTAAGCATTTGCGCGCCACTCGTCTAATTTATTTAATTGTAGTTTTCTGTGCTCGGAGGCTAAGTTTAAATCCAAATTTAAAAATTTTAGCGCCCAAAATGCGCGATGTTCTAATTCCACCGGTAGATGACAAGCTTTTCCATAGACTAATCAGTACGGTGTACATCCGATGGCGGTTTTGTACGCTGTCCGATATGCCCATAGAGCGTCGTCTAATTTTAGCGACCAATCCTTCCTATTAACGGACACAGTTTTTTCTAAAATTCTTTTAAGTTCACGGTTCACCACCTCCACTTGGCCATTTGCTTGTGGGTGGTAGGCGGTAGATAGCTTGTGGGTAACTCCATACTTTGCTAAAATTTCAGTAAGTTGGTTGTTACAAAAATGTGTGGCCCGATAACTAATTAGTGCTCGGGGTGTGCCAAATCGTGAAAATAATTTTTTTAAAAAATTTACGACTCTCGCGTTGTTAGTGGGAAAAGCTTGTGCTTCCGCCCACCTTGACACGTAATCGACCGCAACAAGGATATATTTATTATTAAAAGAGGAGGGTAAAGGGCCTACGAAATCTATTCCCCAAAGATCAAAAATTTCGCATTCTAAAAAAATATTTTGGGGCATTTCATCCTGGTTAGAAATGTTACCTGACCGTTGGCACCGATCACAATTACTCACGAAATTGTGAGCATCTTTAAATAAGGTGGGCCAATAGAAGCTCGACTCTAGCGCCTTTCTTGCGGTCCGGTTCGCTTGATAATGGCCACCGGTTGGCCCTTCGTGGCAGTGCCGCAGAATTTGGGCGCCTTCCTCGCCCGAAATACACCTTCTTACCACTTGGTCCGCGCAGACACGAAATAAAAAGGGGTCCTCCCAAAAATAATTTTTCAAATCTGAAAAGAATTTCTTCTTTTGTTGACTTGAAAAATCTTTTGGTAGGACCCGGGCCACTAAATAGTTGGCCAAATCCGCGTACCAAGGGGTGGAAGAAGTCGTTACCTTTTCGATGGCAAGGAGGCGCTCTTCAGGGAATTTGTCGTCAATTTCGGCTTCTACTAGCGCTCCTGCAGCCGGATTCTCCAACCGTGAGAGGTGGTCGGTCGCAACATTCTCCGCTCCCCTTTTGTCTTGGATCTCCAAATCAAATTCTTGTAGTAAGAGGATCCACCTTAGCAGTCGAGGCTTTGCATCCCCTTTTTGTAGTAAATACCGGAGAGCGGAGTGATCTGTAAAAAAAATAACTTTTGAAAGCGTTAAATATGATCGAAATTTATCAAACGCAAAAATTATAGACAAAAATTCTTTTTTCGTTGTTGTATAATTTGCTTGTGCAGATGTTAGCGTTTTGCTTGCGTAATAAATCGGGTGAAAATATTTATTCACCCGTTGGCCTAAAACTGCACCTACAGCAAAATCGCTAGCGTCGCACATGATTTCAAACGGAAGAGACCAGATTGGTGCGATTAAATCGGGGATTTGATTAGTTCATTTTTGATTTTATTAAACGCTTTTAAACATTCCTCATCAAAATTAAACGCGGATTCTTTTTCTAGGAGATGAGTTAGCGATTTAGTAATTTTTGAGAAATCTTTTATAAACCACCTATAAAAACCCGCATGTCCTAGAAAACTTCTAATAGATTTTATATTGGTAGGAGGGGGAAGTTTTTCTATGACCTCGATCTTGGCCCTATCGACCTCGATCCCCTTACTAGAAACTTTATGTCCGAGGACTAACCCCTCTCGGACCATAAAGTGGCACTTCTCCCAGTTGAGTGCCAAATTCGTGTCTTCGCAGCGTTGAAGAACACGATCAAGATTATTTAGACAATTAGTGAAAGAATCGCCAAAAACAGAAAAATCATCCATGAATACTTCCCTGACGTCTTCGATAAGTTCATTAAAAATTGTCAACATACATCTTTGGAATGTAGCCGGCGCGTTGCAAAGTCCAAACGGCATTCTTCGATATGCGAAGGTGCCGAACGGACAAGTGAAGGTGGTTTTCTCTTGATCTTCGGGGGCAATTGGGATTTGAAAATATCCCGAAAGACCATCGAGAAAACAATAGTGCGAATGACCGGATAAGCGTTCTAAAATTTGGTCAATAAATGGTAAAGGAAAGTGATCCTTGCAGGTAGCGTCATTTAATTTTCTGTAATCGATGCATACACGCCAACCCGTAACAGTACGGGTCGGAATCAACTCATTATTTTCGTTGGTGATTATCGTTATTCCTCCCTTTTTAGGCACGACTAGTACTGGGCTAACTCAAGTGCTATCAGAAATTGGATAAATAATTCCCGCGTCTAATAATTTTATAATTTCGGCCTTAACGACATCCTTCATGTTTGGGTTAAGGCGTCGTTGGGGCTGAATAGCGCCGCGAGAATTATTTTCTAAACTTATTTTGTGCGTGCAAAATGAGGGGCTAATCCCCTTTATATCCGAAATTTGCCATGCAATTGCATGGCGGTGATTATTTAAAATTTTAATTAATTCGGAAATTTCCGAAACGTTAAGTGCGGAAGATATTATTACGGGCAGTTTTGAATTTTTTTCTAAAAATATGTATTTTAAATGTTCCGGCAATTGTTTTAGTTCTAAACTCGGTGGCTCCTCGTAAGATGTTTTTATTTTAGAAATATTTAAGTTTACTTCTTCAAATTTGGTTGGCCTAGTTTTTTCTTCTAAACAAAATAAATTTGCAATTTCCGGATTTTCAAATAAAGGCGAAATTATTTCAGAAAACGACGTTATTTCCTCTTCAAAATTTGTTTCTAGAGTAAAACAAGAGTCGTCGTTTGGAAATGCATTTCTCATCGATTGATTTATATTAAAAATAACTTCTTCCTCCCCAACTTGTAGGAGAAGGTTTCCGTTACTTACGTCAATTATAGCCCGAGCGGTGGCTAGGAAGGGCCGGCCAAGTATGAGTGGTACTTCAGCGTCCTCTTCAATATCGAGGATGACAAAGTCTACCGGAAAGATAAACTTGTCAACCTTCACTAGCACATCCTCAATGATCCCGATTGGATACTTTACGGACCGATCCGCTAGTTGGATGCTTATATTGGTTGGGCTTGGGGTGCCCAGACCAAGCTTCTTAAATAAGGAGAACGGCATAAGATTTATGCTCGCCCCTAGATCGGCCAAGGCGTTTTTAATTAGTAAATTTCCGAACAAACACGGGATGAAAACCGTCCCGGATCATTTAATTTTTCCGGTAATTTATTAAGAACTATCGCTGAACATTCTGCATTAAGAGAAATACGCGAAATATCTTCAAGTTTCTTTTTATTTGATAATAAATCATTGAGATATTTCGCGTATTTAGGCATTTGAGAGAGTGCCTCGCAAAATGGTACATTAATTTGTATTTGTTTTAAAATATTTATAAATTTTTTATACTGCTCCTCGTTGCGCTCATTTTGTAATTTAGAAGGATACGGAATAGAAGGCGTTTGAATAATGCGCGGAGCTAAATCAGAAGAGTTTAAATGCGGAGTTGGAGTTGAAACGTTTACCTTAGGCTCGACCAAATTTGAACTTTTTACCTCCTTTCCGCTGCGGAGGGTTATAGCGTTGGCGCTCTCCCGTGGATTGGGCTCAGTATTGCCCGGTAGAGTTCCCTGTTGGCGTTCGGAGAACATCTTGGCGAGTTGTCCAATCTAATTTTCTAGGCTTTTAATAGATCCGGAAAGGTTCCGGATATTGGCATCAGTAGAAGCGATGTATTTGGTGAAGACCTCTTCAAGTGAAGGGGCCTTTTGTGGTTGTGGTGGAGCGAATCCGGGAGGATTCATTTGTGGGGGGCGTTGAACATTATTGGGGTTGCTCTATGAAAAATTCGGGTGGTTCCTTAAACCCAGATTATAACTATTAGGAAGATTATTATTTGGGTTATAAGGAGGACAATAGGAGTTCCCCATATAATCAACTTGTTCTTGATTAAAATTATTAGCCCCATTAATGGCGGAGGAAGCAGACATCTCCGCCATTTGCTTAGTAAGCCATTCTACTTGATATGCTAAATTCGGGGTGGCCTCGACTTCAAAGAGTCCGGTCGGTTTGTTAGGGCGCGACCGTGGCGCATTCCACTGATAAGCATTCATGGCCATCTCCTCAAAAAGCTCTTGAGCGGCATCTGGGGTTTTGTTATTTAGAGTTCCCCCAGCTGCTGCATCAATCATTTGCCTCGTTTGAAGATTCAAACCATTGTAGAATGTTTGAACTTGTTGCCATAAAGGAAGGGCGTGGTGAGGACATCTCCGCAATAATTCCTTGAAGCGCTCCCATGTGTCATAGAGATACTCCGAGTCTATTTGCGTAAACGAGACAATGTCCGTACGTAATTTAGCAGACTTCGCCGGAGGAAAATATTTAGTTAAAAATTTCTCTGTCATCTCGGCCCATGTAGTGATGGAACCTCTAGGAAGAGATCCCAACCATTGCTTGGCCTTAGTCCGCAAAGAAAATGGAAATAAACGCAAGCGAATGACGTCATCGGTGACGCCATTAATTTTAAACGTATCGCAAATTTCCAAAAAATTCAATAAATGTAAATTTGGATCTTCATCTGGTAACCCGTCAAAGATGACGGTTTGCTATACCATTTGAATGATACTAGTTTTGATTTTAAAATTATTATTTGCCACCGCCAGGCGAATAATACTTGATTGTGTTCCCTCCCAATTTGTCCTCGCATAATAGGACATAGTCCGTAGCGGAGCCTCATTATGGTCGGGGTCACCCATTATATCTTCGTTAGTCTCTCCGACTGACTCTTCGCGAATTATTGGTAGATCACTAATCGGAGACGTCGCCGCAAGGTGCGCTCGATTTCCGGATCAAAATCAAATTCAAAATCAATTGAAGAGTTTCCTCGGGTCATAAACCAAAAGAAAAGAAAAGAAGTGGAAAAAGAAAAAGGGAAAATAAGATTTTAGATATATAAATTTATTTTTATTTTATTATATATTTTTTAGATTTTTATTTTTTTATTATTATTAGGTGAATTAAAATTAGTCCTGGACTTCCCAAGATCTACCCGGTGAAGGGTTTGCAAGGTACTAGAGGCTATGATGGGAATTCAAACCCAAAGCGTCCATTCCAGGAATTTAGTTGCACCTTAAAATTAAGAAAAAGAAAAAAAAGATAAAATTAATAGATATTTCGGTTTTCGAAATATCAACCGAGTCCCCGGCAACGGCGCCAAAAACTTGATGCGCAAAACTATGCTTGCAAACGATAAAGGCAAGTGTACCGTATTGAATGTAGTATAGGTTATTAAAACAAGGTCGTATTAGACTCGGTGCGGTTGAGTACTCTTACTTCGGAAAATCTTTATTATTTTATCGAAAGAAACTTGGGTTGGTTGGTTGCAAGAAAGAGAAATAAATTGTTAAAACTATGATAAGAAGGATTAGCACTCAACCTCGAATCACCTTGGAAAAAATAAATAAATAAAGAAATAAAACTTCAAATTCTCTTTAAAAGGAATGCTTGACCGTGGAGGTTCCCGATTTATAAACGTACCTCTCTCAAGGATACGTCAAACTGAGTTTAGGTTGATCAACCGAACTCTCGTTCTAGAATCGAAACCCCTAAAACTCGCTTTATCGAAGTGAACCCCTCTATTGGATATAACTCCAATTCGGGAGATTTATGTCGTCCTCTCTCGAGGAGTGCATTCAAATCTCTTTATCCTTGAAATGATCGATTCGAACTCAAAACCTCTCGATTAATAGACTACGAAAACAAGAATGAGATTATATATCGATAATATAATCTCAATCAATATAAATTCAAGGATAAATCTTAAGCGAACTAAATAAGAGAAAAAGAAGTTCTAAACTAAATTATGAATTATATTTTCCTTGGATCATCTCCGCCGAGTACTAATGAAATTTAGCTACTCATGGAGATGGAGGAAATGATGAAATACAAGAAGTGCATAATGAAGATTGAGAGTAGAATAAGAGAAAAAGTAATATTTTATTAATTGAAAATAAATTACAACTAGGAAACAAGAAGTTACAAACCTGAAATGAAAGTGCAAGCTAAGAAGAAAGATTACAAGCTTAAGAATGACAAAAACAGTGCAAGAAAATAAACTTAGAACTCCCAAAATTCATCCCCAAACATCTGGAAAAGCTCCCTTTAAATAGCTGAATTTTTGGTGTTACACGCCCTTGGTCACGCCCATGACCAAGGGCGTGTAAGGGGCGCAATCGGCTGGGTGCGGGAAGGGCGCCGTCTGGCTTCAATGCAGGCATTACGGACATGTCACGCCCTAGGTCATGCCCATGACCTAGGGCGTGTAATCTCAATTAAGTGCTGCTGGCGGGAAGCTTCGGCGGGAAATTGGCGCGGGAAAAGTCACGCTCGTGTACTGGATGTCACGCCCTTGGTCACGCCCGTGACCGAGGGCGTGTAATTTTAATTGACATGGTGGCGTGCTCCGGATGCTTGTGGCGGGTCGTGGCCGTGACATTGGGTCACGCCCTTGGTCACGCCCGTGACCTGGGGCGTGTACTTGGCGAAAACTTCACGGAGCGTCCCTGGAGTGGCAGAAGCAGGTCTGGAGTATTTCGTAGGTTACACGCCCATGGTCACGCCCGTGACCTGGGGCGTGTTATTTTAACTTTTTGCTCGAAACAGCCCAGAAAACCTGAAAACACAATATAAACTTAAGTTAGCTTATGAAATAACAATGGAAGGATTTATATGATAAAATTCCTAAAAATAACATAATTTTATATGAAAAACATAATAAACCTAAACTAAAAGATGAGTAAATAAATTACTCATCAAGCACCAAGGACCCATTGGAGTCAAATAAAGAGGCCAATTAGACCAAAGTCAACCTTAATTCTAAAATTGGTCAAACTAACTCAACTAAGGTCAATTGTCCCCCACCATAACTGATAAGAAAAATTAGATCTTCTTCTTAGGGTTTATGATTTGTGATTATGCGAAGAAGATTGATGATATTTTCCAAAACTATATTCGATGAAGGCAAGTGTACCTTGTCGTATATAATATAGGATATTTTATAGAAATACCAAGGTCGTATTAAACTCGGGTTTGTCGAGTACTTCTACTTCGAGAAAGCGGACTATTATTTTATCGGAGAGAATAATTTGGAAAGGAAAGAAAAGCTAATTAAAAAGAGAATAAAAATAAAATGAAGAAAACAAAACTTGATTTAAAACAAAACCTTAAAATGAAATAAAAAGATAAATACTATCATTCAACTCTAAGCCTTGACCGTGGGGATTCCCGAAGCTCGAACATGCCTCTCTCGAGGTTAATGCCCAACTAAGCTTAGGAAAAATCAACCGGACTCTCGTCCTATAATTGATTACCTAAGACTTGCTTTACGATGTGAATCCCACTATAGGATTTGACTCCTATCCAGAAGATTTACGTCATCCTCTCTCGAGGGGTGCGTGCAACTCTTTTTATTCTCGAGTGATCGATTCGTACGCACGTCCTCTCGGCTAGCTAGAATACGAAAACAAATACCAAAATTCATAACCGGAATATGAAACCGATATCGTTATATTTCGAGAATAAATCGAAGGAGAGAAGATACGATAATAAGGAAAGAGATGATTTTGATTCAAAGCTTGCTAAAAATCAAGACTACAAAATAATTGCTAAAGGAAAAAAAATAAAACAAGAAAGAGAGAGAAAGAGGAAGAAAGAGAGTTTGCATAAAAGAAAGAGATAACAAAATTTCATTTCATAAAAAAGGAGATTACATAAATTGAAAGCTACATTACATTGCATGAAATTAAAGCTAAGCTACTTGCATGGAAGAAGAAAACAAGACATTAAAAAGGAAATAAGAAAATTACATGAAATTAAATCTAAACCTAAAACATGAAAAATAAGGAAAACTATACAAGAACAGCCCAAATGGGCAGGGGGAAGGGAGAGGAATGCTGGAGGGGAACCTCTGAATTTATAGGAAAAAATTCCAGGTTACACGCCCTCGGTCACGGGCGTGACCTAGGGCGTGTAATACTTGTTCTGCACGGCTGCGACATCGGCGTGGGCTTTGCGTGACTATGTCGCGAAAAAGGACATTACACGCCCGTGTAACTTTGGTCACGGGCGTGTACCTGGGCGGCTTCATCAATGCGGCGTGGGCTTGAGTGCGACGCTGCAGCGAAAAGCGATCAAGCGCGAAAAGTCACGGGCGTGACTCATGGGTCACGGGCGTGACTGGGGTCAACTCCATCAATGCGGCGTGGGCTTGAATTCGGCGCAGCAGGGAGCTGGGATCACGCGGGAAGACACGGGCGTGACTCTTTGGTCACGGGCGTGACTTGGGTCAACTCCTTGACAGCATCTCCACGTCTCGTCGGTGGCCAGCTGGGAAGATTCTAAGATTACACGCCCTTGGTCACGGGCGTGACCTGGTGTCACGGGCGTGACCTGGGGCGTGACTTGCTGTGGACTAGCTCAATCTGCTCGGCAACACTTCTGGACTGATCTTAGTGTTACACGCCCTTAGTCACGGGCGTGACCTAGGGCGTGTACTATGGAATTTGTCCAAAAATACCAGAAAATCTGCAAAACAAAAATACAATTATATTTAGAACTAAAATTATAAAAGAAGTGATTTTTAACTAAAATATAAATAATATTTACAAAATTATATTAAACTTAACCTAAATACTATAATTAAAATAAGCATAAATCCTACTTATCAAATACCCCCATACTTAAGCTTTTGCTATTCCAGAGCAAAAGTATGAGAAATATTTATAAGACATTTAATAAAATTTTTAATTAAGCCTAAAAATTTATTGAATCATAAGTAAGCTAAAAAGAAAATTTAAGGATCAACGAATTAAGTCCTAAATTATGAAATTAGAATAATAAGAGAAAAATATTTAGCCAAGAGTTCTCAAAAATATTAACTAGTTAACAAAATTGAGTAATAAGTAAACAAAATTAGATTTAAAATTTATAAAAACCATAACTTCGAAAAAGCTAAAGGAAAAATGTAACTTACTAAGTATTGCTCTCTCCATAACATAATTTAAATCTAGATCAAAGATATTGGGTTGGGGGGATTTCATAAAATTTGGCATAAGAAGAGAAACTTTTGAATGGAGGAAATGGAATTTATCATGAAATTTTCTTTTTTTTTTTTCTCTTCTAATAAAAACCCAAAATGTATATGGTTTAGGAGTAATGAATTTTATCCTCTTACTCCATGCCATATAATCTTTTAAATGATTTTGGGTGCATATGTTTAGGGAATAATGAATTTTATCCTCTTATTCCCATGACATATGATCTTTTAATACATTTTTTTTTTATGCCATCAAAGGGGGTAGGGTGGAGAAAAGATTTCTAGCTTATAAATTAATTAATTTTGAGAGCAAATTTTAGTAATTTAAACTTTCCTAAGATTTAAAAAGCTTAAGGTAGAAATAAATAAAATCTAAAGGTGTTTTAAGCAAGATTACTAAAAATTTGTAACTATTTAAAATAAAAGAGAAGAAGTGCTAAAGAAATATCTCTAATCACATTAAAATCATAAAATATTTCTTAACACTAAATCACTTAATCAAAAGTTAGATTTAGCAAACCATGATAGAATAAATGATTAGCAAAAATATAAATGCTTATAAATAAACTCAAAATTGATTTTGGAAATAACAAAAACCAAAGTAAGGGCTTATTATATTTTTGGGATTTTTTTCTAAGTTTTATGTACTAATTTTTTGGAAATTTTTTTTATATTATCTTTTTTTTTTGGAATTTTTTTTTTTTTAGGATGAGAAATAAATACTAAAAATGCTAAACATAAACTAATAAACCTAATTTTTTTTGTTTGTAAATTAATTCTTGGACTTCCCAAGGTCTACCCGGTGAAGGGCTCGCAAGGTACTAGAGGCTATGATGGGAATTCAAGCCCAAAGCGTCCTTTCCGAGAATTAAAATTTTCAATTTTCTAATTTTTTTTTGAATATTTTTGGGTTTTCTAATAAAAAATTTTTTTTTTTTTTTTGAAAAAAACTAATTTTTCTTTTGTAAAAGACAATAAAAAGGAAATAAATTATTTACAAAACTATGTACACAAATATTTTTGGAATTTTTTTTTTTTGATTTTCAAAATTATTTTTTTTTTTGGAAATTTTCTACGATTTTATAATTTAAAAGAGAGGGAAATACACCCCCATACTTAAAATTCAACATTGTCCCCAATGTTGAAAGCTAAGTATGGAGAATAATAAAATAGAAAAATATAAGAGCATGATTATGAAAGAAAGAGAGGAAAAGAAGTACGTCCCTGATTTGGAGACGGACGACCGTCACGATTACCTGCAAAAATTTTCTTTCAAAACCATAAGACAAAACATAAGATTAAATGAAAGAAAACATAAAAGTTACTTAATAATATTTTTTTTTTGAATTTTTGATAAAAGTAATAGCGCTCTCTCTTTTCAAAATATCGACAAAATATCCCCGGCAACGGCGCCAAAAACTTGATAAGAAAAATTAGATCTTCTTCTTAGGGTTTATGATTTGTGATTATGCGAAGAAGATTGATGATATTTTCCAAAACTATATTCGATGAAGGCAAGTGTACCTTGTCGTATATAATATAGGATATTTTATAGAAATACCAAGGTCGTATTAAACTCGGGTTTGTCGAGTACTTCTACTTCGAGAAAGCGGACTATTATTTTATCGGAGAGAATAATTTGGAAAGGAAAGAAAAGCTAATTAAAAAGAGAATAAAAATAAAATGAAGAAAACAAAACTTGATTTAAAACAAAACCTTAAAATGAAATAAAAAGATAAATACTATCATTCAACTCTAAGCCTTGACCGTGGGGATTTCCGAAGCTCGAACATGCCTCTCTCGAGGTTAATGCCCAACTAAGCTTAGGAAAAATCAACCGGACTCTCGTCCTATAATTGATTACCTAAGACTTGCTTTACGATGTGAATCCCACTATAGGATTTGACTCCTATCCAGAAGATTTACGTCATCCTCTCTCGAGGGGTGCGTGCAACTCTTTTTATTCTCGAGTGATCGATTCGTACGCACGTCCTCTCGGCTAGCTAGAATACGAAAACAAATACCGAAATTCATAACCGGAATATGAAACCGATATCGTTATATTTCGAGAATAAATCGAAGGAGAGAAGATACGATAATAAGGAAAGAGATGATTTTGATTCAAAGCTTGCTAAAAATCAAGACTACAAAATAATTGCTAAAGGAAAAAAAATAAAACAAGAAAGAGGAAGAAAGAGAGTTTGCATAAAAGAAAGAGATAACAAAATTTCATTTCATAAAAAAGGAGATTACATAAATTGAAAGCTACATTACATTGCATGAAATTAAAGCTAAGCTACTTGCATGGAAGAAGAAAACAAGACATTAAAAAGGAAATAAGAAAATTACATGAAATTAAATCTAAACCTAAAACATGAAAAATAAGGAAAACTATACAAGAACAGCCCAAATGGGCAGGGGGAAGGGAGAGGAATGCTGGAGGGGAACCTCTGAATTTATAGGAAAAAATTCCAGGTTACACGCCCTCGGTCACGGGCGTGACCTAGGGCGTGTAATACTTGTTCTGCACGGCTGCGACATCGGCGTGGGCTTTGCGTGACTATGTCGCGAAAAAGGACATTACACGCCCGTGTAACTTTGGTCACGGGCGTGTACCTGGGCGGCTTCATCAATGCGGCGTGGGCTTGAGTGCGACGCTGCAGCGAAAAGCGATCAAGCGCGAAAAGTCACGGGCGTGACTCATGGGTCACGGGCGTGACTGGGGTCAACTCCATCAATGCGGCGTGGGCTTGAATTCGGCGCAGCAGGGAGCTGGGATCACGCGGGAAGACACGGGCGTGACTCTTTGGTCACGGGCGTGACTTGGGTCAACTCCTTGACAGCATCTCCACGTCTCGTCGGTGGCCAGCTGGGAAGATTCTAAGATTACACGCCCTTGGTCACGGGCGTGACCTGGTGTCACGGGCGTGACCTGGGGCGTGACTTGCTGTGGACTAGCTCAATCTGCTCGGCAACACTTCTGGACTGATCTTAGTGTTACACGCCCTTAGTCACGGGCGTGACCTAGGGCGTGTACTATGGAATTTGTCCAAAAATACCAGAAAATCTGCAAAACAAAAATACAATTATATTTAGAACTAAAATTATAAAAGAAGTGATTTTTAACTAAAATATAAATAATATTTACAAAATTATATTAAACTTAACCTAAATACTATAATTAAAATAAGCATAAATCCTACTTATCAATAACAAATTGACCCTGCCCCTACCCTTATAAGGGTACTAGGAGCCTAATGGACCAAAAATCGCCATCAGGGGCCTCCAATTTGACCAATTTGCCCTAAACCCTAAATTGGTCAAAGTGCCCTAATAAGGGGCAATTCACCCTCACATTGTCAAATTGACCCTACCTAGACCTTCCTAACCTTTAAGGGATGTCAATGGAGGCCAAGACACCCTTTGGGGTCAACCCAATTGGTCAATTTGACCAAAGTCAAACTGAAGCTTAATTTAGGTCAAAATACCCCAATTTAACCTAATCTAACCCAATCTATTTGGGCTAGGCCCAATTAAGAGATCCATCATCTAGTGGGCCGATTGATTTAGGGATTTTTCCTCTTTATTTCTTTAATTGCTGAGTAGGAGAGAGAGAAATTGGAGTTTTTCCCCAAATCTGAGAGAGAGAAAGAGAGCATTCATGGAATTAAATAATATTGATCCTTCATTCCCCCCCCCCAATTGATGAGCATTCACCTTCCCCAATCAATTACAAATGAAATCCGGGGTTTCTATGGCCAGGCGGCTGTATTAAGAGAAAATTGGAAGAAACCGAAGTCTGGGTTAATGGCCATTAATAGCTATCAGGAATAAAGACATCCCATCCCGATTGAACCCCCCCCCCCCCCATTTCCTTCAGTACTCAGAAAGGAAGAGTTTCCCCAACCCTCCAGAGAGAATCGTGCAGAGGAGGCCTAAATTGGCAGGGCATCAAAACCTCCAGGACGGCCATGTCCAACAAGAAAGCGGCAAGGAGCCAAGCACCCAAACAGGTCCGATCCTCTTCTTCTCCCTTGATGCTAGATCTCTTCAAAATTAGGGGCTTGATCTGTGCTCAAAAGGGCTCGGATTGTGCTTCCGAAAGGGTGCGATACGTACTCTTTTACTTCCTCAAAAATCATGATCCGACCACCTCTGGCCGGCCAACCACCCCTATCGCCGGCCACCACCTCAACGGAGGTGGTGGTGGCATTGGCCGGCCGGAAAGAGGCGTAGGTGGCCGGGAAATCACCCCGCAAGGAAGCCCAGGTCGGGCTGTCACGCGCCGTCCATTTCGCTGGGACGATGATAGAGAGCCGTTAGATCTTATTAATGATGATTACGTATATATCATTTCATTCGTCGAAATGAGTTAGACGTTCGTCGAACGTAGAAATATTCAGCGTTTGTCGAACGCAGATCTTCGTTCGTCGAACGCTGTTATTTGTTATTTTCGTCGAACGCTGTTATTTGTTATTTTCGTCGAACTGAGTTAGACGTTCGTTGAACGCAGAAATATTCGGCGTTTGTCGAACGCAGTTCTTCGTTCGTCGAACGCTGTTATTTGTTAATTAGTCGAGCGCTGTTATAATAGAATTTAGTCGAGCGCTGAATATTAAAATTTAGTCGAACGAAAGGTTTTCGTCGAGCACTCTTTAACTCTGTATTAGTCGAGCGCTGTTATGCTCTGATTTAGACGAGCGAATATTTCGTCGAACGCTGATGTGTTCAGCGTTCGTCGAGCGATGTTATACGTTAACTTAGTCGAACACAGTTAGGTGTCAACTGAGTCGACCGCAGGAAATAATTCGTCGAACGAATAATTCATCAAACGGGAGGTGTTCAGCTTTCGTCGAGCGCTGTATATCTTTCGTCAAACGCAGTTTCAGTTAATAACTAAATGTTATATTAATTTCTGTCACACTTTATGCTGAAGATTATTTTAATTATTAAAAGTACTTAGGGCCCTCTGATGAAAAAGTGGTCAACAACAAAGTTGTAGCCCTTAGGGTCTACTTTATTTTAAAATTTGTTTCAGCCCAAAAGGAGTTCTGTAGCTCCTTGTAGGGTCTTTTTGGTGGGACTGGTCCCAAGGGTAGGGCAGCAACTATTGCTTAAATAACTTTTGATTAGGAAATGATATGGACTTGAGATTTGAAACATAGTCTACTTATACCTACAGACACATCTTATCCAAAGATGGGAATTTTAAGAGAACATTTTTCTAAGGTTTTTGTAATAATTTCATAAATTAAATATTAATTAATTATTGGGTCAAATGACCTCCAATGCCCTCCAAATTTTGGTGGGTACTTCTTAGGGTTATTATATGACCTGGTAAAAATCTCAGCCCAATTGGGACTGATTTAGTTTGGAAATTGGTTAACCTAAGTTGAGTCTAATTAGGTCAAAATTAGGGCATGATGTTTATCTTGGGGTATTGTGGTCAAATCTCCTCACCATGAGTTAAAACCTTGGACACAGGTTTAGGATCCCCTAAAACACCTTCATGAGTAAGATGGGGTGGTGTAGAGGTGGATATGCCTTAGAAACCTAGTTTTACCCCTTGGGGGTGCATATAGATCTTTGTGAAGGACATGTGGTCAAAAGCTATAGAATGGTCACAGAACTTGGTGGATAGGTTCATAGGGTGTAAATAGGCATTGGGTGATTTTATAAGAATTTTAGGAGCCAATATTCCCTTTGAATTAGGACATAACTCATTTAGGAAAACTTCTTATAAGAAACATTTACATGCTTAAAAAGTCTTGGATGACGATGAAACTTTGGTGGTGCTCTTATAACCATGGTTTAGACCTCTGGTAATTTTTGTGAATTTTATTAAATAATTCAATCAGTACTTCTTTCACAAGGCACATGTTTTGATCTAGACTTAAGAAAAATATTTGGGGGTCCAATACTATTTTATAAATTGTGCAAATTGGTGATAGGACATTTCAGAACATTAGGAAGCTCTGTGAATTTTTATAGAATTTTTAAAGACTTAAATCAGTAGGCTACTTCACATTTCATTTAATTTCAGGTTTTTTAAAGTATATATTTTAGTGAGAAAATGATTTTCTTAAATCCTGAAACTTAGTCAGTAGCCTTTTCTGATGAATACAAGAGTTTGGTAATTTTCCCATAATTTTAGTGTTGATCTTTTTGGTGGTTCCTTCATAAAATTACAATTTTGGATGGATGATAAATAATTAAATTTGAGGACAATTCTTACTGTAAAAATATGTTATGCTGTATTTTCTATTATTTTGTCATCCTAGAATTATCATGATTTTTGAAGAGCCATATCATGAGAATTTGTTATACTTCATGTTCAATTTCATACTTGGCAAATGTTTGGAGAAATTAAAATAAATGTTAATAAATTAGGAAAAATATGATTCTCTGGATTTAGTCTTGGAACATCATGATAGATCTCCAGTAAATATCTTGAGTCAGTTGGATGAATATTTGGAGTACCTCTAGTTATAAGCTTCATATAGTTAGTTTGGTCTGCGTTTAGCAAAACTGTGGAACTTGGGTAACTAGTGGCCTACTAAGTGGGAATGGCATATAGTTGGTGTACATGGTCAGGATGAAGAGGTTTAGGTCACCAAAAAGGAGTTATGTATTAATAGTGCTTGGTGAGTTAAGGGTAAGGTAGTGTTTGGGATTGACGAAGGATCGTCTTTCCCCTAGCGTGTCTTAAGCACTTAGGTTTAACTCAAGTGAAATGATAAGAGGGGTGTTCTTATGGGTAGATACCAACAACATTAAGTGTCTTGAGAAAGGGAACTTTGGGTTTCATCCCGTTGTGGTTCCTAGTACCGTAGCGAGCCCCTCACAGGATAATCCTCGGGAAGTCCAAGATTAACCATAAACTGTAGGAGAAGTTGTTATACAAGCTTAACTAAATAATACTCTCACCCACACCCCGTTATCACGGGAATATTAGTCGGTTTGGCCTTGCGAGCGGTAGGCTCGGTGGTTGTAGCAGTAGATTAATTAGTCTGGTGAGCTTGTGACTCAGTAAGTTTTGTTGGTACAGACGGGTTGGTCCGGCGAGCCGGTGGCTCGGAAGGTTATGGTCACGGGCGGGATAGCCTGGGGAGCTTATGGCTCAGAGATAGATAGTAGAACATGTTGCATGTGCATGAAGGTGGTGGGTCTTCGGTATTGTACGATCGTTCACATCGACGTCAATGCATTGACTCGGCAAGTGTGGAATTTGCACTTAGCCTTAAAAGTCTGGTGGTCCAGCCAGTAAGAGTACGCAGATGCTCCACGGTTTTGCGTTGAGGCGTACGATAGGTCTAGGTTAGGTAGTGTGAATACCAACCTAGAGGTGGGCGAGGCCCAAACCACCGCTTCCGTTTTCCACTACGGGAGTATCCTGGGAGTCTAGCTAGCTCCAAAAAGGGGGAACTAAAGGTCTGTGCGCATAGAGTCGAAGTGTGCGAGTTGCACTTGTATGAACATAGCATAAACTGCATAACTCTGCATGTCATGGCATAAACATTGCATTTCAACCCCTATCCCTATCGTATAAGTCAGTTACGGGACTTCTTATACGATAGACCCTGTTAAACGACCCCTTGGTCTATAGGTTTGTATGGGCATTCCTATAAATCAATGGTTACTTTTCTATTATTATTGTCTTTAGTTACTGCACTTTACTTACTCTTTACCTGCTCTTATTATGCTCTTTTACTGCTTCAACTATATATATACACATGTGTAGTGTAGAAACATTTCCTGTAAACAAAATCCGCTGTCATCTGCTTTTTGATTGTACCCCTTGTTGTCTTCTGCTTCATCCTCCCACACGGTGCCTAGGAGCCATTGGGGGTGGGGTGGGGAACATAAGGCTTAGTCTTTTTGACTAACGGTCGGTGGACCATATCAATTTAGGAGATCGAGGAGACGCAGCAGCACCAGAGGCCGGTGCAGACGGAGCCGGGCCAGCCTATTACAGGAGCACCAGATTCAGGATCAGTGAGTGATTAGTAGTTAGCTTCCGTGAGTGATCTTGTAGTGAGGACATGATGTACAGGGTATGTGCCCTTTATTATTGTAACATTGTTATTTCAGTTATACCATGTGGACATTTATTATATATAACATGTGATTGTGGACTTGAACTTCTTTTTGTTCGTTTATACTTTTCTTCTTCTGTGATCGATATGGCCGGCAGGATCGGCGTTTTGTAGTGGCGACCTTCCCAGGGGAAGGTGTCACCGCAAAGCGGCGGTTCTGGGCATAAAACCCGGGTTTTCAAAAGAAAAAAAATGGGGTCTTACAGCATGTCATGTTCTCAATAGAGCTTCCATCAATAAGGTTCATGGAATAACTCCCTATGAGATTCTGAAAGGCAAACAACCTACAATTTCATACTTTAGAATTTTTGGCTCCAAATGCGACATTCTAAACAATGGAAAATCTCAATTAACAAAGTTTGCAGAGAAATGCAATGTGGGTGTTCTTGTTGGCTGTAGCTCACATAGTAGAGCTTATAGAGTGTATAACAAGAAAACTCATGTTGTAGAGAAATCTATGCATGTTGTATTTGATGAGACCAGCCTAATATATAAGGACTGGTCTAGATCTTCTGTCTTGACAGGAAATAAATAGGATTTGGAAAGGATGTCTATACAAGACACACCCAGCAGCAGCAAAGCTTATTCTGATGCTGCCATCCTTGAAGAGGAAGAAGTCGATGCTGATGAAGACACTGCTGAACCAGCAGAAACAACGCAGCAAGCTGAGAACAGACAGCCTACAGCTGTGAGACATCTAAGGGATCATCCAAGAGAACAAATAATTGGAGATCAGAATCAAGGTGTATTAACCAGAAGCAGGGCTCATAATGAGGCTTTGTTTCTCAGTTTTCTGCACAGGTAGAGCCCAAGAAGTTTGAAGAGGCCAACATGGATCCATTTTGGATTCAGGCAATGCAGAAAGAACTCTTGCAATTCAAGAGGTGCAAAGTATGGAAGTTGGTGCCAAGACCATAAGGACACAATATCATTGGCACCAAATGGATCTTCAGAAACAAGATGGATGAAAATGGGACAATCATCAAGAACAAGGCAAGGCTTGTTGCAAAGGGGTATAGGCAAGAGGAGGGAATAGACTTTGACCAAACCTTTGCCCCCGTTGCAAGGTTGGGTGTAAGACCCCCCTCCTGCACCAGGAGAGTTCCCGGATCTTATGCCCAGAACCACCGCCTCACGGTGACGCTAACACACGAGTTAGCCGCCTCCGCAAGACGTCGATCCTGCCGGCAAGAACAATCAACTAGGCCAACAAGAATATGAAGAAAAATAAATAAACAAGTCCACAACCACACACATCTGTACAAATATATCCAAATGAAAACTGTCCATCAATGAGTACAATAAATGAAAGAGTAAAAGGGCTTATGCCCTGTACATATCCAAAGTAGAACAAAATCTCACTCTCTCATTCTACATCTATGCGGAAGCTAAACAAACTCTCAAATCTTCAAACACCTGTCTTGTAGTAGAAGTACTGCGCGGCTTCTGCTCCACAGATCCTGCCATCATGTCCTGACTAGTCGTACATGTGCTCAGCTCCTCGAACACCTACGGTCACAATCGACCGTTAGTCATAAAGACTAAGCCGATTTTGTGCCCGCCTCCCCCGCGACTCCTAGGCACCGAGCGGGAGGAAGAAGCGGAGGACAACAAAGTGGAGTAAACAAAAGCAGGTGACAGGGAAATCTAAGCTAGCAAGTGTATATATATAGACAAGCACTACTCTAGCAGTATAAATAAGTAAAAGTGCAATAAAGGAAGTAAATAGTAAAGCAGTGCGCGCATGTATAGTAAACAAGTAGATTATTCTAAGCTACCATCACATGAGTACCTTAACTTATATGAATGCCCATACAAACTTATAAGTTAAGGTTTCTGGAAATATAACTTATCATATAAAAGAGCTCATACTAATTTATATGATAAGGGTCTGCAATTATGATCTAGGTTTACGTATGATATAATATGCATGTTATGATATGATTCATACAAGTGCAACTCACCCACACGACTCTGTAATCACAGACCTTTAGTTCCCACTTTTTGGAGTTAGCTAAACTCTCTGGTGCCGCCATTGTGGCTACGGCAGCGGTGGAGAGGGCGTCTCCACCCCTAGGTGTGTATACACACTACCAGGCCTAGACCTCCCATACGCCTCTGTACACGTCCTAGGTTCACTCTAGAGTCTTGCGTACTCTTTGCTGGTACCTACCAGTCTTAAAGGCCGGGTGTGCATCCTGTTGGGGATCGTCCTCCAGACCGCAGTATAAACAACCTACTGGCCCCTCAACCTCACACCCGCCTAAGTCAACGTACTACCGTCGGTGTGACGACTGGCCCGTATTGAAGACCCGCCACTAATTTGTTCTTATGCACATGCAATTTATCACCACCCGAGCCTCCACTCGCAGGACTAACCCGTCCTGATATACAACCTCCCGAGCCTCCAGCTCGCAGGACCATCTCGTCCTGATATACAACTTCCCATCCCTTAACTCGGGATGAAGTTTACCACATCTCTTATTCATTTAGTTAGACTAATCTTGTCTAATTATTGTATACTTAGAAGTTTAGGGAGAATCCTGGACTTCCCGAGGTTTACCCGGTGAAGGGCTCATGATGAGTCCTGATCATATACACTTGTTTGGACTCATCTGGGCAGTTATTCAGTCATTTCACCGCACTTTAGCCTTGTTATAGTTTATATTTGATATTCCATGCTAGGTGCACTTCTAGGCCCATTTTGGTGTGATTTCATTGCTTTTCTTCATTAGTAGTTTTCATGCGCTGTTAGGTGCCACTTTCAGTGGCTGGATTCGTGGTTGTGCTGGAATTGGAGTCGTGCAGGTGTTCCTGGTGCAATTCTGCACAGGAACACTGCGCACGATCACCGGTTCTATTGCGCACGACCACTGGTCGTGCGCCACTGATCGTGTGCACTTAACCCTTTTTTCATGAGTTCTATTTGGTGCAGTGCACACGACCACCTACGATAGTGCGCAGGACCACCGGTCGTGCGCCACTGTGCGTGCGCACTTAGCATTAATTTTCTGAGTTCTATCTCGACCAGTGCGCACGACCACCTACGATAGTGCGCACGACCACCGGTCATGCGTCACTGGTCGTGCGAACATTATATTTTATAAATTGCTTTTCTTGCAGGCTCCGTCCAGTCGGACGCACGATCACAGGATTCTAGTGCGCACGACCACTGGTCGTGCGCCAATGACCGTGCGCACTGTTTAAATCAGCGCCTATATAAATGCCTGTTCCGATTTTAGGTCATCATCCAGCCTCCGGGAGCGAATTGTCTGTTCCGTACGCCGCCGACCACCATCTTGGGACGCCTCCACTTCATCTCCTACGCAAGGGGAAGTCTCCTCCATCCATTCCAAGCCTTCCTCCATTGTCCGGGAGCGTTCTCCATCATCCGCAAGCCTCCAAGCAGCTATTTCACCACTACGACCCGGTGAGAAGAAGAGGAAATCTGAAGTCGAAGACGACGGAGCTACGTAGGGAGATCGTGACAGCTCTCTGCGCCGGAAGCATAGTCCGCCCGAGTCCGGAGGTAGCCCGACAACCTACCATTCCGGCCGTGAACGGCCGCTAGTCTTCACCCATCAGTTATCTCTTTCTTCTTTCCTTCATTGTACTCGTTGAATCGTGTAAACTTGAATATTGTGATGTTTGGTTTGATTGAAATTAATGTTTCTTTGCCCTTCTTCATAGCTTGTTTGTGAATCACTCCGTTTCCACTCACTCACTCACGCACTCAAGGTGTTTGATCCGCGTTGGCAAGAGCTAACGGCGGTTGTGAGGAGGTGTTTGCGACCCTCACCTTCTCGCACTAGAGCACACTCCATCCGCCTCACGAAGCACGACATCGCGGCCGTTGCATCCATTTCGCCTCGCGAAGCGGTGCTTTCGACCCGCATTTCTTTTATTGTTGTTAAGATTAGGAACAACCAACCAAAAGCCCCCTTTTTTATGTGTGTTGTGCTTGTGTAACAAGAGTCACACAACGCGTTTTGTTCACCCAATCTGCATTCCTCAAGAGACCGACACTCGGGGATTCCACTCTCCACATTTATTACTTGACAGCGACCGGTGCACTTGTCGACACGCATCAAGTTTTTGGCACCGTTGCCGGGGAATGCAGGCATGCAACGTCCCGTGTTGTGACTTTCGTTATACGAGCAGTTGTTTTTGATTCTCTTTGTTTTTCTTTTTGTTTGTGATAGTGCATGCAGAGACAAGCTGCAGGCGAACTCGTACCCTTTGATCCTGAGATTGAACGGACCGCTCGCGCACGAAGGCGCGCTGCTGCCGTACAAGCGGAAATGGGTGATCAGGTAGACCCAAATGATGTTGATGCGAGAGTGCCCGGCGTGGGGCAACACCAGCCTGGAGACGAGTAGGAGACGGTTAGGCCTCGGCCCCGCACGATGAGAGACTACACCACTCCAACTGCTGGGAGTGTGTATCCGGGGTTTGGGCCCAATATTATGAATAATCAGTTTGAGATCAAGCCTGCGATCTTGAACATCATCCGGAACAACGCTCAGTTCTCTGGAATGGCCAGCGAAGACCCGCATCTGCATCTGGCAGAATTTTCTGATATTTGCGGAACCTTCCGCTACGCGGGGATTGCTGACGACACGGTCAAGCTTAGACTGTTCCCCTTTTCACTCCGCGACAAAGCAAAGGTGTGGCTCCACTCCATTCCGGTCGGGACTGCTGCGACTTGGGATGCCCTCGCATCCAAGTTCCTTGCTAAATTCCACCCTGTGGATAAGATCGTGAGCTTGCGGCGGGAGATCGCCACCTTTCTCCAACTTGATCAAGAGACCCTTGCTGAGGCGTGGGAGCGCCTTAACGATCTCCTTCGCCGTTGTCCGAACCACGAGCTGCAACCGTGGAATGTGGTCGAAACATTTTACTTTGCAATCAAGCCCAACTACAGGGCAATGATCGATGCTGCGGCGGGTGGTACCTTGATGAACCACACTCCTGAGGAAGCCCTTCGGATTCTGCGCGACACTGCCTCCCACAGTACATTCTGGACTGCAGGGAGAAATGCTCCAAGAAGCGGCCGTGGTCTCTTTATGGTCGACTCACTTCCTTCTACACCTGCGCCTGCTGCTATCATTACCTGCGAGGGATGTGGAGGCGGAGGGCACCACGCGTATGAATGTTCGGGGAACAACGTGGCAGGTGACTTCGCACACTTGACCTTGAACGAATCTGTTAATTATATAGGAAATCAGCCTAAGGGGGCGCCTTTCAATAATGCTTATAATCCGGGAGCGAGAAGTCACCCGAACTTCTCTTGGAATCCAAACACACCTGGCCAACGATGGGCACCGGGGCAGCATCAAAATGATGCTTACGCCTCCGGGAGCCAACCGAGGCCACCACACCCGGATTATAACCAAGCGCCCCCTACCCAAAAAAAGAGTAATCTAGAAGAGATGATGGAGAAATTCATGCAAGCAGCTAATTCGAATATGGTGAACCAGACCGCATCCATGCGAAACTTGGAAACGCAGTTGGGTCAATTGGCCCAAGTGCTAACCGAGCGATCGCAGGGGACCCTTCCCAGCAACACGGAAAAGAACCCAATTGATCAAGGGAAGAGTCTTGGGGATGTGGTAGAGGCTGATCCGAGTGAGCTGGTAATTTCTGGTTCCATCAACAAGTTTGAAACAAAAGCTTTGTGTGACTCTGGTTCCTCCCGCAACATCATTGCGTTGCAAGATGTAGCTAAATTACAACTGGAAATGAACACAGAGGAAAGGAAATCCCTGGTGCTTGCTAATGGGACAGTTATACAATCCGAGGGGGAAGTGAAAAATGTGGAGGTGACAGTTGAGGGGACAATTGTAGTTGCTGATTTTCAGGTTTTGGGCCACTAGGAAAATCATTCTATCCCTATCTTGGGCGTGCCGTTCTTGAAAGAGAGCGGTGCCACCCTTGATTTCGCTACGGGGTGCGTTGTCCTACCCAATAAGGTGCAGCAGCCCACTTGCCCCGAAGCTGCAGCTGAAACATCCACTCCTCCCCCTCTTTTTAATTTTGATGAATCATTGAGCTGTGCAGGGCATGAAGAAGTTAAAGAAGCAATGGAAGGGGAAAAGGAGGAGCACCTGTCTAGTGAAGAAGAAGAAGTTGATCTTCGGCGAGAGTTTGGTTCCGAGACGGAAGAAGACCACAATTCGAAGAACTTTGACGTGAATTTGGTTCGGGACAATGTCCCATTATCCTCTTATTGTGATTCCTGTAATAAACTATCTAAGCGCTCCATCTCCTGGGCCGATCCGGTAGTCACCACGATGCCGGAAGTGACGCCACCCGCCACTAAGGCGGAAAAATCTGAAAACTCTCAACGGTGGCAGTCCCCGACTGTCACTAAACTTAAACAGGAAAAACTTCTACGCGACGCTCGCGCTGCCGCTCTCCGTGGCAAGAGGGCGGAGGTTAGGGGAGCAGTGGGTGACACCAGTGTTGGCCCTAAAGCCTTCACCTCCCGCCTACGCGCTACGGGGGACACGCACCATAAGAGCGCTTTTAGCTGATTTGTGTGATCTGAGTTTGTGAAACTGCTTTTGAGAACTTCTCTTTTAATTCCTGCATTTTATAAACAATGTTAATACAGGTATTTGGTCCAGCTTAAGGACGTTAAATAAAAGCGCTACTGGGAGACAACCCAGATTTCCTGATTTTGTAGTTTCTATCTAACTTTCTTTTAGTTCAGCTTTTGCTTATGCTTTTGTTGTTTTGAGTTTTGTGCTTGCAGGTTTTGTGTTCGTTGGTGCGGATGCTGCGGACTGTTCTTGATTGTAAACGCCAATCGTCTGGTATGCTCAATTCTGAGCATTGGGTAACACTTCCTCCCCTCTTTTTTCTTCAATTTCTGGATGTATTGTTTAGACTAAGTCTGGGGGAGCGTATGTTGTCATTCACTGTGCACGAGTTGCACTGCATACCAGAAGTTTGTTTCTTTTGTATCCTTGTCATTATCATTGTTTTCATGCTTCACACACCACTTCACCCACTTGAGTGCACGCTTATCTTTTTGTTGTTGTTCCGGTTAAACTATTTTGGTTGGAATGTGAAATAGGTTGTTAACTTAGAAATTATTATTTGGAGTGCGATGTTGACTCGTGTAGTGTTCTAGTCACTTCGCATGATTTGGTAGAATTTGAGTAGAACTAGATTGTCTCTATGCATCTAATTTATGTTTAGTATTTCTGCGTAAATTTAGATTTGTTATACTCAAGTGGTGAATGTGAATGAAATTGACGATAACCCGGTGTAGTGTGTATACGAGTGCTAGTCGTGTGTTGCTCGAGTCGGGAGGAAGGTTTACCTTTCTCGTGGGCTAAGAACTTGCCCCAAGAGACTCTTGAAGCATGGGTGAGAGCGATTCGTCGAGTTAAACATGATGTAGGCCACCCTTTGGCTAGTTTGAGCTTTGTTATTCCATGTCCTTTTCGCTCACCTTTGCAAGCCAAATTTGTGCCTACCATTCCTTTGTTCAGCTCCTCTTCATCCACCAAAGCCCGAAGCTTATCCTACACCCGCAACCTAATTGCTTTTTAACTACGCTCATAATTCTCAATTTGTGTGATGTTTGGAATCGTTGTGTTATGAAGGGGAAATAAAGTCTATTTGCTAATTTTGAACCAACCGGAGGATACATAATAGAAGCAAAGTATGTTAAAAGAAAAAAAAAAGAATCTAAAAAAAAAGAGAGTATATTGAAAAGAAATCCTTCCGAGCTAAATAGAAAATCTGTTGGTATTTGTTAAGTAGGGTGTGTGCACACCTGGTTTTCATGATAAGTCTGGGGGTGTGTCACACGAGCATAGTTTGTTGGTCTTGTGTGGTGCAGCGTTCCGTTAGCTCACTTGGGTTGCGTAGCCATCATGTTTAAATTTGAATACCATGCCGTAACCTAAGCCCCAACTTAATCCTATAAGTCCTATTGATTTGACTTGCGAGTTTGCTAGCGCCGTGGAGAGAGTGTGACCGGGCGAGCGTATGGTTCACGACGTTGATGGATTTCAGCGGAGTTACTCCTAAGCCCCGATCTTCTGCAACACCCGCCTCAGTGTCATGTCACTTTCATACCGGGCATGATCGTTCAAATTCTTCATAATTCACCAACTGAGTATAACTAAATCTTTACTTACGCTTTAATACTTTTGTAAATTAGTTAGCATAGTTAGAATCTCCTTCTACTAGAATCTCTACTCGCATGCGTATGTTACTTCGCACCGTACTCCTTTGTGTAATTCTCTATGTTAACTCTCGTTTTCACACTCCGCCGGATTCGTTTGCTCGGGACGCGCAAACAGTTAAGTCTGGGGGTGTGATGAGTCCTGATCATATACCCTTGTTTGGACTCATCTGGGCAGTTATTCAGTCATTTCACCGTACTTTAGCCTTGTTATAGTTTATATTTGATATTCCATGCTAGGTGCACTTCTAGGCCCATTTTGGTGTGATTTCATTGCTTTTCTTCATTAGTAGTTTTCATGCGCTGTTAGGTGCCACTTTCAGTGGCTGGATTCGTGGTTGTGCTGGAATTGGAGTCGTGCAGGTGTTCCCGGTGCAATTCTGCACAGGAACACTGCGCACGATCACCGGTTCTATTGCGCACGACCACTGGTCATGCGCCACTGATCGTGTGCACTTAACCCTTTTTTCATGAGTTCTGTTTGGTGCAGTGCGCACGACCACCTACGATAGTGCGCACGACCACCGGTCGTGCGCCACTGTGCGTGCGCACTTAGCATTAATTTTCTGAGTTCTGTCTCGACCAGTGCGCACGAACACCTACGATGGTGCACACGACCACCGGTCGTGCGTCACTGGTCGTGCGAACATTATATTTTATAAATTGCTTTTCTTGCAGGCTCCGTCCAGTCGGACGCATGATCACAGGATTCTAGTGCGCACGACCACTGGTCGTGCGCCAATGACCGTGCGCACTGTTTAAATCAGCGCCTATATAAATGCCTGTTCCGATTTTAGGTCATCATCCAGCCTCCGGGAGCGGATTGTCTGTTCCGTACGCCGCCGTCCACCATCTTGGGACGCCTCCACTTCATCTCCTACGCAAGGGGAAGTCTCCTCCATCCATTCCAAGCCTTCCTCCATTGTCCGGGAGCATTCTCCATCATCCGCAAGCCTCCAAACAGCTATTTCCCCACTACAACCCGGTGAGAAGAAGAGGAAATCTGAAGTCGAAGACGAAGGAGCTACGTAGGGAGATCGTGACAGCTCTCTGCGCCGGAAGCATAGTCCGCCCGAGTCCGGAGGTAGCCCGACAACCTACCATTCCGGCCGTGAACGACCGCTAGTCTTCACCCATCGGTTATCTCTTTCTTCTTTCCTTCATTGTACTCGTTGAATCGTGTAAACTTGAATATTGTGATGTTTGGTTTGATTGAAATGAATGTTTCTTTGCCCTTCTTCATAGCTTGTTTGTGAATCACTCCATTTCCACTCACTCACTCACGCACTCAAGGTGTTTGATCCGCGTTGGCAAGAGCTAACGACGGTTGTGAGGAGGTGTTTGCGACCGTCACCTTCTCGCACTAGAGCACACTCCATCCGCCTCACGAAGCACGGCATCACGGCCGTTGCATCCATCTCGCCTCGCGAAGCGGTGCTTTCGACCCGCATTTCTTTTATTGTTGTTAAGATTAGGAACAACCAACCAAAAGCCCCCTTTTTTATGTGTGTTGTGCTTGTGTAACAAGAGTCACACAACGCGTTTCGTTCACCCAATCTGCATTCCTCAAGAGACCGACACTCGGGGATTTCACTCTCCACATTTATTACTTGACAGCGACCGGTGCACTTGCCGACACGCATCAGCTCACAGCGGTACTAGGGAATGCAATGGGCTGAAACCCAAATCCCCATTCCAAGACAATTACTTTTATTGGTGGCTACCCCATTCTAAGACCCACTCTACTTATTACTCTTTATAATTTAGGTGTTTTCATGACTTATTGTTTCACCCCATTCCTAAGCAACCGTTCTCTTGAATGGTGCTCAACTCTCAAGATTCTTCGTCCTCTAAGTGGTATATACTTGTGTACTGTTATAATCCAATTCTCACTGATTCTCTATGTGGTTTTGCTTATTTAATCATCATATCAAGTTTTCACTATTCGCAGACCACAGTATATACTAATTTGATTCCTATGTTGAAATCTTGGTCAAAACACTTCCAAATGAGTTCTAATTTTTATCATAGGTTCTTACTGTGTAAAATAAGAGTTAACCAGAATTTAAGGAGATCTCATACAATTTTGACCTCCATAAAAATTTATAAATCAGTTGTCATCATTGAAAATTCAAAGGAACTATCATGCCAATAATTTCAATATTGCTAAATAATTTTCCAAAGATGATAGGTGACAAAATATTATGATTCTCAAAGTTTCATAATTTTCCAGAGGTTCTTTGATCATAATTTTCATTTAACAATAATTAGAAGCAAATGTGAATTTGCACAGCAAGTACTAGATTTTGACGTCCAAAAATTCTGGTAAAATTATAGTGGCACTATAATGCCATAAAAACACTAATTCCAAAAGATCATATTTTTCCAACAAATTTAAACCCACAATTTCTATTTATCATAAAAGGGGTGACAAAATGACATTGTACATCAAGTATTGGATATTGACTTCCTAAAAATCTGAGAAACTTACAGTGGCACTATAATAACATAAAAACACCAATTCCAGAAGATCATAATTTTCCAGCAAGGATAAACATATAGTTTCTATTTATCCTAAAAGGGGTGACAAAATGACTTTGTACATCAAGTACCAGATCTTGACTTCCTAAAATTCTGAGAAAATTACAGTAGTACAATATTGACCTATAAACTTTAGTGCCTAAGTTTCATAATTTTTCAAGAGGTATTTCTCCATAATATTCATTTAATACAAGTGGTGTGCCAATAAGGGTTTACATTACAACCACCATCTACAGGTCACAATAAATTCTAGTAAAATTACAGTAGTACAATATTGGCCTAAAAACTTATTATCCAGAGTTTCATAATTATCCAGTTAATTTTCACCTTAATTGTTTCATAAATTAAGAAGTGTGACAAACTAAATATATGAAATTTCACCAAGTATTATCCATCCAAAAAATCTACCAAAAATCTCAGAGGTTCATAACTAAATTCCACATGATTTTCCAGGGTTTCAAAAATTTCCCAATAATTTTCATCAATAAAATTTCAGTTATTCAAAAAATGCAACATATGATAATTTCCATGATTTCTAAGGAAATAATCTCTAAAAAATCCTACAAAATTTCCAGTGGATCTAGTTGATGTTACAAGGTATTCCTTAGAGTTTCAGATTTTTCCACAAGGTTTTTGCCTTAAACATTTCATTTATACATAACTGTGACATAATTCAATTTTATTAATTACTTAGGATTTTTTATCCCAAAAATCTTAATTTTTTCTTAGAGTAATGTATTATGTCATAAAGAAGGTATGGCCAAGGTTCCAGAAGCTATCACTAAGCCATTTATGCTAAATTTACAAAATATCCCTTTTTGCTATTAGCACACCATATCACTTATTAGACAAAAACTTGCAAGAGGAATTACCCCACATGCAGAGGTCCAATTGCTCTAAAATTTTAACCATGGTCTAATGATGACCTAATAAGGGTGACACCCAAATTTGGGGTCATTTGGAGTTATACAACTCCAAAAATATCATTTATTTTATTTAACATATTTTAAATAAAACCGTAGGAACAATATCTCCTAAAAATCTGATTTTTGGAAACAATCTAGGCATAGAGCACATGCATGCATGGTCAAAATCCCAAGTCCATCAGACTTATATTTTAGAGTGTGCACACTAATTAATTTCTGGTTTATGTTTTGACCAGCCTCACTAAAATGAGTGATGTGGGTCCTACATTGATCCAAATGACCTGATTTAAATTTCAGATGAAAGTAGACATCAAGGCCTACAAAAGCTATCTCAGGCAATTTTTCCTAAAAAGGAATCTAAGGGCCTATAAATCCAGCATGAAAATGCATAAGAAAGTGTGACAGAATTATACAATTAATAAGGATATTAATATATATTTATATGAAATGATTTGCACAAATCCTGGCGCAAAATCGACGGTATCCGGTCATCTTCCCCAGCCAGCCGACGGTCCAGATCGATCCTGCCTGGGCCATCTTCTCCGGCCATATCCCGGCAACCTGCAGCACCCCACGGCCGGCCACCGCCTCCACCACCTCCGTTGAGGTGGTGGCTAGCGTTTGACGGCGATACGGCCACCGGAGATGGCCTCTCCGGCGATCCCGAGCAAGAAGAAAAGGCTCGGATTTCTCCCTCATTCTCTCATGGAATCGAGCTCGTTTGAGCCCGATATCACTCCTAAATAGATCTAGATTCTAGCACAGAGGGAGAGGGGGAGAAACTGCACCTTGGTGGGGCTTGGCGACGACGGCGGCGGCGGTTGGCCATGGATCTTCCTTCCTCCGGCAAGCTAGCTCAAATCCTCGATTCTTCAACAAAAGCTCTGATCCAGGTGGCTATCCCGACTCCTTAGGCCTCTCTGAAGCTGATGGTGAACTCAAATGGTGGAGAGGAGGGCTCTAAGTGCAAGTACCATTAAGCATGGTTCGACCATGCATTGTTTGTTCCTCTCATCCACCATGTGGCACTCATTCAGCCCAAATTCGGCTGGGAATTCACTGGGGGAGCTCAGGCATGGCCTTGGGCAGAAGAATGGAGTGCCAAATGGCCTCCATTCCCAAACTCCTCCCATTCTTTAATGGAAATTGGGGAAAAGTCCCTTCTACCCCCTTGCATGTCACTACATTCAAATCTCAGGGGGCAAGCAAGGTAAATGTGCACTTGGGCTACTGAATGGGCTTTGGTTGAGGCCTTTGCCCAATTGGATTTGGTTTGGTCTCTTAATTTCTTCATCTTGGCCTAAGGTTGACCATGGTTGACTAGTCTAGAATGTTGAGCTTGGGTCCCTTAACACCTCCCAATATGGATTGGGTCATGGTGATGCCCCAAGTGGGATAATTTAATAGGTGTGATTTTGACCAAAATTGGGGAAAAGTTGACTTTGGTCAATTTGGTCAAATTGATGTTCCCCTGATGGGGCTTTTGAGTCAATTAGGTCCCCCATGATGTTCTAAGGCTAGGGGTGAAGTCAATTTCATGTTTTGGGGGTGAATTGAGTCTATTGGGGTAGGATTGGCTTATGTTGACCTAAGTTTGACTTTGGTCAAATTGGACCAATTGGTGACCCCATGATGGGGCTTTTGGGTCCAAAGTACTCTTGTAGATGCTTACCAACTAGTGGTGGGGTCAATTTGTCCATTTGAGTCTGAATTGAACCCTATTGAGTTGAATTAGGCTATTTTGACCTTGATTTGTCTTTGGTCCACTTGGCTACATTGGTTGACCAATTGATGAGACTTTTGGTCAATTATGCCTCCTTTAGTGGATCACATGTGAGTTCACTCAACTCAGTGCATCCCAAGGTCACCACCAAGCTCAAACTCTCTCACTCACCACATGTCCTACCCTAATTGAAGTTAGGGGGTCTAGTAGGAAATGAGATGTTACAAATCCCAATAAACAAAAGAACAATTACGTCCCCGAAATTCAAGTTCGGGTCTACGAGGTTCCGTGCTCAATGAAGATGAAGAGTCTCAAAAAGGTATATATGATATCACAAGACTATCTGGTAATTGTTATATTATCTCATCATCAATGTTTTAACATATCCATCCTTCAAATATATTCCAAGGTTGCACTTGTGAAGTTACGATGTTTTCTCAGTAATTAATCCCAACAATATTTCTAGATCTTCCTACTGATATATAAAAAAGAAAAATGTACAGAATTCTATATCAACCCATCAACAATAATTTATTGTAGGAATTCTTCCAATTATATGTTCAATTTCAACTTCGTGAAGGAAGCATGTCTTTTATTCAATGATTACTTCTAAGAAAATTCCCAGGGCTTCCTACCGATATAAGAGGTCTATATACAAAAAAAAATTCCGTAACAATTCAGTAACAATAACCCATGGTATGAATCTCTTAAAACATTCAAATTTTACTTTGCGAAGGAAGTATCATATACATATGGACATAAATTCCAGGAAAATTACCAGAGGCGTATAATATTATCACAAGGTTACGTCCAAATTTCTAGAATATTCTAGTGCCAATTATTCCAGATACAAATATTTATAACTCCAAATTGCACATTGTGAATGAAGCATGAAGTTTACTCGGAGATTGAATCAAGTAAAATTTCTATAGCTTCATACTGATATAAATGGACCTTGTAAAAAATTTCATATCATTTCAATATCAATAATTCAGGGAATTAATTTCTCAAGCTATGAGTCCATATACCACTTTGTGAGGGAGCTGTTATTTACTCGAGGATTAATTCTAACAAAATTTCCAAATATTTTTGTGAGCTTCGACACTATATTTACTCACTTGGGGTCTTTGTGACCAGATCATGTGAAGTCAACTTTTCTAGGGAATGTACAACCCCGATATTTGCCTAGTAGACGATCGAATAGAAGTAATGCGAGCCAGCGCTCGACGAAGTCCAAACAGCGCTAGACGATCCCGTCTCAACGGATCCGCAGGGATGAGCACTTAGCCGGCTGCTCGCGAGAGGGCAAGCGAGTCAAGAGTGCGAGCGGGGAAGGAGTGCGAACGAGGTCTTCACAGGCTATTCACCCAAAGGGGGCGAGCCAGATCCATCAAAGGTCACCCGCGGGAAGAGGCGCGAGTCAAGTTTTCGCGTTCCAGAGCACCAAGGTCGACCAGCACGAAGGCGAGCAGTCCACGTGCTTGCCGAATGCTCGCAAGGAAGCGAGCGAGCCAGAAACTCGCCGGAGGATCGCGAGAAGACAGGCGAGCCAGATTTCTTCCAAAGTCTCCGTGATCGACGAATCTCAGTCGGGGTCAATGAGCTCAGCCCGATGCCCGACGAAGTTCGGGCCGTGTTCGACGAATTCGCTAAAACTCTGCGTTTGACGAACTCTCCAAGCTGCCACGCTCGACGAGTCCGCTGATCATCTCTGATCGACGAAATCATCCGTTGGCCTGCCATTAGCCTGTCCAAACAGCGGAGTTCAGCTGTTAGCAGACCCATTTGGGGTGCGGATAGTAAAATCAAGGGGCAGAATCCCGCTATTTGCAGGCCAGACCAAAAAACCTATCAATAGACCTCAAAGGGCACCTTGGGAGAGGATTCCATTCTCAAATCTCTGAGTTGTTCCCCCCCTTGGTTACTTTGGTTTAGCCTCTAGCTCACCAAGGTGCCCGAGTCTCAGCTTTGGCTTGGGAGGGGAAGCGCTCAACGATCTTCTAGGTTAGTGGAGGGACCTCCTCGCTGTGACTAAGGTCTTAGTCTTCTTTCTAGTCTTCGGTCTACCTTCTCTGAGGGATCAGTAAGGGCTAGCTGCCCCTCATTTCGGTGAGGGCCCCGAACTCCATAAGAGGCCGAGAAATCGGTTTCAACATTTTGGTGCGGTGAGCGTGGAGCGTGGCTGGTCCAAGAAAGTTCCAAGGAGCGGGCATGACAGGAGGCGAGGATCAAGGAGAGGGGTTCAGCGAGTCACCGCAGGCGGTGACGCTGAGGATGTTCGCGAACTTCAGGAGGGAGGTGCTTGACACCTTCGGGCTCGCGGTCGCGGCACTGCGAAGCGAGTTCACGACCCCGGCACCCCAGGCGACCCTTCCCACAGCAGCGGTTGGAGAGAACGCCCCGGGAGGGAGGGCAGGAAAGGAAGTCGCAGGAAGTTCGGTTCAGGACATGGAAGGGCGAGTGCTGTTCGCCAGCCCGACGGGTTTCATGCAGGCGAGCTCCGTGCCAGCGAGCTCTGTGCCGGCGAGTGCGGGGCTGGCGAGCGCACGCCCAGAAGACACGGCGACTGTGGGAGTGGTCCAGACTAATACCATTCTCGCGAGCGCAGTCCTTGCGAGCCCATGTCTAGCGAGAGAGCTCGGGGGTCGCGTGGAGCGAGAAAGGGTAGCAGAAGGGGGAAGTCCCTTCTGCGAGTTGGTACTTTCTGCACCTGTCCCGGCAGGGTTTAGAGAGTGGGACAGGGTGTAATACAACGGCAGGGATGACCCTGTCCAACATCTCTAGTCTTTTGAGGACTCGGTCTCCATCAGGCCGATGTCAGATGCTTTCAAGTGTCGTCTCTTCGCCATCACTCTTAAAGAAAAGGCCAGGGACTGGTTCCATCAACTCCCTATAGGGTCGATATACGCCTTCGAGGATCTGCGCCGGAGTTTCTTGTTGCGATTCTCCACTTCGAAGAAGAGGAAGAAGGACGACGAGTCCCTCTTCAAAGTAAAGCAGGAGCCAAAGGAGTCGTTGGCTCGCTACGCGGATCGGTTTCAAGAGGAAGTGCAGATCACTCAGGAGATGCCAGGGTTTGCACTCCAGCTCGCTTTCACCGTCGGGCTAAAGGAGAGTTTTTTCAAAATGGCTTTGAAGAGGAAAGCCCCCGTCTCCTACGAGGAGCTGATGGAGAGGGTGGCAGAAGAGATCGAAAGTGAGGAGGCCAACCCGGAGCTCACTAAGAGGCTAGCAAAGCTCTGTGAGCCAGAGGTCAGGCAGCTGTTGGGTATTGTATCCATAATCACCTGGATTTGAAGGTGTCCCCAAATGAACTAAATTGAATTGAGTATGTATTTGATGATTTCTCTTTAGATATATTGTGACAGGTCATAATGCTAAGTGCACACCAAAGTCAGGTTGCAATGGATCACCAAACACAGTTCTAGACAATGTAATCCCTCGTTGTGTAGAACAAAGTGTTGGTTCATGTGTAATCTCTCTTTTGGGGTGCACTTCATATTCTCACAACTGAAGGCTTTCAAGGTTGAGGAGTGGAGCAGGTTTTCAGAAGAAAAAGGAATTTTTGCTAAGTCAATTCGTCGAGATGTCACGTGAAGTCCCGATGACTTCCGACGAATCCTGATAGAAGCAAATCTTCCATTTTGAAGAAGAAAATTCTGCTGCCAAGTCCATTCGTCGGCTGTTCTCGTGAACTCCCGACGAATGTCGACGAATCCATACATAAGCCAGTTTTCCTGTCTGAAGAAGGAATTTCTGTGGCTAAGTCCATTCGTCGGCTGTTCTCGTGAACTCCCGACGAATATCGACGAATGCTGACAGAAGTCAAAAAGGCAGCTTTGTGAAGGAATCTGTGCAGCTAAGTCAATTCGTCAAAAGTTCTCGAGAACTCCCGACGAATCCCGACGAATGAAAATAGAAGGTGTTTTCCATGGCTTGATCAGCATTTCCAATGGCTAAGTCAATTCGTCGAATGTTCACGTGAAGTCTCGACGAATGACGAACAGACGGATTTCAAATTTACATTTCGTTTTTGAAAATTAGGGTTGACCAACATGTCCAGTTCACGTGGCGACCTCTCCTTATCTGTCGCTCGAGCCGTTGGAGGTTTCCCTTTAAATACTCCTTTATTTTTAGGGCAAACACGAATGTTAAGAAGAGATATTATTCTAGCCGTCTTCATCATCGTTTGCTGAACAAGTTTCTGAGATCTAACTTCTGCATCGCTCAAGATTCGTTCTCCAGTGCTGCTAAAGATTTCTCAGATAAGAAGGCCTTTGATCTTGTTTCTACTCTCTTTTTGAAAATCTTTTCAAATAAATCAAAGGGCCTAATCAGATCAGGTTTGCTGAGTTTCTTCTCTTCCAAATCTTTGAAGATCCAAACTTTCTTTCTCAAGGAAGAAGAAGACTCAGTCTTTCAAGATCTGAAAGTTAATCTCTGTTGAGATTTAGAAGAAGTATTTTATTTCAATCTCTATTTGTTTTCTGTAGGAGTTTTCACTCCGAGTTATTTTGTAGGAGTTGTTTACTCCGAGTTGTAGGAGTTTATCTCCGAGTGTTTTTGTAGGAGAGGTTGTTCTCCGAGCTTGTAGGAGGTGTTGTCTCCGAGTGTAGGATTTGTTGATAAATCCGTGTTTTGGTGAAGTTGCCGACGCTAGCCCGAAGTGCTAGATAGGCGGAGAGGGAGAGAGGAGTACCCACCTTGGGGAACCTCTATAAATCTTGTGTCTCTGTGCTGTGATTTTTATTGTTGTGTGTGCTAAATTTTTATTCCGCAATCGCAGTAGAGATCACCTATTCACCCCCCCCCCCCCCCCCCCTTTAGGTGATTTAGGTAGACAACTAGTTATTTCAATTGGTATCAGAGCAGGTTGTCTTTAAGAGGTTAACACCTAGATTAAAGATCCCTCTACGTTGTCAAGATCTCTCTCTATGGACAGAGGCATGGAAAGGTTTTCCTCCAAGCTCCCAGTTTGCACTAAGGAGAATTTCCCCATGTGGAAAGAAAGAGTTATCTTCTACATGGAAGCCAATGATCCCCGAATCTCCCAGATAGTTAAGGAAGGTCCCCATATTCCCATGGTTGCTTCTACCATTGATGCCACCAAACAAGTGCCAAAGAAAATGATGGACATGACAAAGGATGAAATTGCACTTGTCACTCTAGACAAGAAAGCAAAACACATCATAGCCGGTGCAATTGATGATTCTATGCTACAAAATCTGATTCACTGCAAGTCTGCAAAAGAGATGTGGGATTCTCTTGTGGTTTTGATGGAAGGTACTGAAGAAGTTCGAGATGACAGGAAGTCTTTGCTGAACCAAGAATACGAAGCCTTCAAGCAACAAGGCAAAGCAACAAGGCAAAGACATAATTTCTGACACCTACGAGAAATTATTCAAGATTGTAAATGGTCTGAGAAATTATGGTAGAGAATTCATCATGGGTGAACTAAACGATAAATTTCTTAGATCCCTGTCTAAGGAATGGGACCCCAAAGTGATAGCTATCAGAGAATATGGTAAGTTGGCTACTACGGAGCCACAAATTCTTTATGGGAAGCTGCTCTCCCATGAGCTGAAGTTGAACATCAGGAAGTCAGAAGAGGAAAGCAGTAGGAGCTCTGGGAAGGAGAAGCCCATTGCTCTAAAGGCTGAAGGCTCCCGGAGAAGCAGGGCTCTGTCCCCTTTGAGGGATGAATCTTCTGAAGATAAAGCTGAAAGCAGTTCTGCAGATTCAGAACTATCTGAAGGAGAATTTTCCCTCCTCTCCAAGCAATTCAAGAAGTTGCTTAGCAAAAGGAAGCAAATGAGAAAAGGCTCATCTTCCTCAAGAGATCACAGGAGATCACACCGTGACAGAAACGACAGGTATGGTTCTAAACCAAACAAACATGATTATAATGAACCCGTTTATTACTGTTGTAAAAAGCCAGGGCACATGATAGCTGATTGCCCACACAAGAAGAAGGAATCTTCAAGAAAAGAAGAAAAGAAGTCCTTCAAAGGAAAGAAGAAAGAGGAGAAGAGTTTTGTTGCCAAGAAGTCCAAGACTCTGAGTGATAGTGACTCAAATGAGTCTAACTCAGATGAAGAGGCATTCTTTGGACTAATGGCCATGTTAGATGATGACAAGGATATTGTTCCTTTCACTGGTCAGGTATTATCTTCTACACCTCTTTCATGTTCTGAAACGGCATCTGATGCTAATGAAAGCTACTATTCGGAAGAGGATTCTGAGTTGACTGCTAAGTATGAGGAAGTGATGAAGGTGTTTAACAAGTGTCGAAAGCTTGTTAAAACTCAATCAAAGGAGATTCAATCCCTAAAGGATCAAGAATCAAACCTGAGAAAGGAGATTGAAGAATCTAATCTACTCAGGGATGAAATCTTATCCTTGAAGATTGCTCTCTCCGAGGCCACTTCAGCAGGCATTCAGAAATGTGAAATTATCAATGATTTGACGAAACAGCTTGAGGCTGAAAAGAAGATCACAATGAACTTCTCTAAGCCCAAGACAGTTTTGCCTATCATAAACACTTTCACTGTTGGTTCTAGTAGTAGTGGTTTGGGCCATGTTGCTGAAAAGAGTCTAAGTAAGTCAGCCAAAAGAAGAGCTGCTAAAGCCAAGGGTAAAGGTCCACAGTGTGCTCCAAATTTCAAGAAGGTGATTTTTCCTACGAACACCTATGATTTTGAAAGCATGTATGGTCACTTCAGCAGACCAACTCATGTTGAGCCCGCCAAGGTGAACTCAGTGTGGACCAGACCCAGAAACTTTGGATCTAGCTCCCTCAAGGCTCCTTATGAAGAAGTTCAATTGAAGCAACATGGACCATTCGTTCATGGATCAAATGCTAAGAAAGCACCGCAGGTCAAGCCTATTGTGCCTAAGAATTGTGTATGTTGCACCAACGAGGCTTCTACCTCCAAGGTTGCCCCTCCTGCTAAGCCACCCGTTCAAAAGGCTCAGCAGAACACAAAGAGGAGATACAATAGATTTGAATGCCGGTGCTGTGGCAAAATTGGTCATTTCGCCATAGATTGTTGGTTCAATCATGTTGTGCCAAGAACTCCACGAGTTAATAGTGCAAGACCGACCACTTGCAAAGTTAATGTTCCAAGTGGTGTTCCACTAACAAGGAACCAAGGACCCAAAAATGTTTGGGTTCCTAAGGGGTATTGATCATGTTTGCAGGAATGTCCAAAGGCCAATGAAATTCCCATCTGGTATTTGGACAGTGGTTGCTCTCGGCATATGACCGGGAGAAGAAGATTACTTCAGGATTATGTTCCAGTTGAGAACGGGCCTAAAGTAAAGTTTGGCGGATCTGAACGAGGTATTATTATTGGTTATGGTTCAATTACCAATGGCTCAGTCGTTTTCACACGTGTAGCTCATGTGAAAGGATTGAAATACAATCTGATTAGCATAAGCCAACTGTGTGACAAAGGCTATACCGTTGAGGTCTTTAGAGATAGATGCCTGATAAAGATGTCCGTGTCTGCGGAAACTATTTTAACAGGCTCTAGGAGTAGTGGTATTTACTGTTTAGATTTTATATGCTTACAGTCTTCTACCCTAGTGTGTTTTGTTGCCAAAGATGGTGCATCTCTCTGTGACCAATGGCACAAGAGGTTAGCACATATTAATTTCAAAACTATATCTATGTTATTTTCTCACAACTTGGTAAGGGATGCCCCCAAAGTTAAATGCATTAAAGAAAGCCCTTGCCATGCTTGCCAAATGGGTAAGAAAACAAAGGCTAGCTTTAAGAGCATAATTGGTAATAATTCTACCAGATGTCTTCATCTGCTGCATATGGATTTATTTGGTCCAATGTCAGTTAGAAGCTTAGGTGGGAAAGCTTACACCTTGGTTATTGTTGATGATTACTCTCGGTTTGCATGGGTGTTCTTTCTAAAACTTAAGTCAGAAACCTTCGGCATATTCACTAATTTGTCAAGCTTATTCAGAATGAACTTGACTGTTCAGTGGTCAAAATCAGAAGTGACCCTGGAACAGAATTTCAGTCTGGGGCCATGACAGAGTACTGTGAAAGTCAAGGTATCTCCCATGAGTTTTCCTCTCCTCATACTCCCCAGCAAAATGGAGTAGCCGAGAGAAAGAATAGAACCCTCATAGAAGCTGGCATGTCTATGATGAGTGATTCTGCTCTTCCAGAATATTTCTGGGCAGAAGCTATCAACACAGCTTGCCATGTGCAAAATAGAGCACTCATCAATAAGAACCATCGTAAGACCCCATATGAGATTCTAAAGGGCTGAAAATCAAAGATTTCATATTTTAGAATTTTTGGCAATAAATGTTATGTACTTAACAACGGGAAGCATCCTACAACCATGTTTAGTGAAAAATGTTTTGAAGGTATTTTCGTAGGATATAGTAGCCATAGTAAGGCATATAGGATTTTTAATAAGAAAACTCTGGTGGTAGAAGAAACAGTCCATGTTGTATTTGATGAGACGAGCCTGCTGCATAACAACTTGTCTAGTGTGTTCATTGAAGATGCAGGTGAAAAGTTAAAGGAACTTTCTATGCAAGATGGAGTAAACACCACAGATGATGCACCAAAGTTGGCAGAAGAGATCTCAGATCACTCTGAAGATGAACAAAAAGTTCATGAAGGAGAAGATGCTCCAGAAGTAGCTGAACCTCAAGTTGCTCATGAAAATGCAAGCAACTTGGGAGTCAGATATTCAAGAGATCATCCAGTTGACCAAATTATCGGAGATCCTTCAAGCAGAGTTCTAACAAGAAGAGGTACAACAAACGAAGTTTTACATTTAAGTTTTCTTTCACAGATTGAGCCGAAGAAGTTTGAAGAAGCAAACACCGATCCATCTTGGATCTTTGCTATGCAAGAAGAGCTCAACCAATTCAAGAGATGTAAAGTTTGGGAGTTGGTACCAAGACCCAAAGGACAGAACGTGATCGGAACCAAATGGGTCTACCGGAACAAGCTTAATGAAAAGGGCATCATCACAAAGAACAAAGCAAGACTGGTTGCACAAGGATACAGGCAAGAAGAAGGGATTGATTTTGATCAGACCTTTGCACCAGTAGCAAGACTTGAAGCCATCAGATTATTTCTGGCTTATGCTGCTTATAAGGGCTTTAAGGTATTCCAGATGGATGTGAAGTCAGCCTTCCTGAATGGAGACCTTAAAGAGGAAGTATATGTAGCTCAGCCTCCAGGTTTTGTAGATTCTAACTTTTCTAATCATGTCTATTATTTACATAAAGCTCTGTATGGTCTCAAACAGGCACCCCGAGCCTGGTATGAGACATTGTCTAGCTTCCTTCTTGAGAACAAATTCACAAGAGGAGCAATAGATAAGACATTGTTTCTTAGGGAAGTAAAAGGCGAGATTTTGCTTGTGCAAATCTATGTCGACGATATTATTTTTGGCTCTACAGATGACAAACTTTGCAAAAAGTTTTCTAATTTGATGCAAGGTAAGTTTGAAATGAGCAGTATGGGAGAGCTGAAATATTTCTTAGGACACCAGGTGCACCAATCTGAAGATGGAATTTTCATCTCTCAGACGAAGTTCACCAAAGAGCTCCTTAAGAAATTTGGAATGGAGAGTGCAACCTCTATGAGGACTCCAATGGGCTCAAGTATGTCTCTGGACAAGGACGAGAAAGGGAAACCTTTTGATGAAACCAAGTACATAAGCATAATTGGGTCCTTGCTCTATCTTACTGCCAGTAGGCCCGATATAATGTTCTCTACATGTGTTTGTGCCAGGTATCAGGTGAACTGTAAGGAATCTCATTATGTCGCTGAGAAGAGGATTTTGAGATACCTTAAGGGTACACCAAATCTCGGCTTATGGTGCCTAAGAAGCAATGATTTTGAACTAATTGGCTTTTCAGATGCTGATTTTGCAGGTAGCAAAGATGATAGATAGAGTACTTCAGGAACTTGCCAATTCTTGGGAAAAAGGCTTGTTTCATGGAGTAGCAAGAAGCAAAATTGTGTTGCAATATCAACTGCGGAATCAGAGTATATCTCTGTCGGCAGTTGCTGTGCACAACTTTTGTGGATAAAGAATCAGCTTGAGGACTATAACTTAAAGCTCACAGAAATCCCCATGTTCTGTGACTCCTCAAGTGCTATTGCCATAGCAAATAATCCAGTCTCTCACAGCAGAACAAAGCACATCGAGCTTCGCTACCACTTTATCCGGGAACATGTTGAGAGTAAGGATATAAATTTGTTATATGTTAACACTGACAAACAAATTGCAGATATTTTTACGAAGCCTCTGGACGAGACCAAGTTCAATGTCTTCAAAATGGAACTTGGAATGCTCAACAAGGAATCATGAGGTCAAGACTGTTGAAATTTTATGAAATTTCACGGGTTTACACGAGTATTCTCATGAGATTAGTTCTCATCCTCTAGAGGATTTCACGGGATTTCACGGGTCAAGACCTATATCTTCTCGGACACATTTCTTTTATTAATTACAATTTATTGGATCCGAAGAGTCTTCCGAAAAATCAGGTACGCGCCTAAATTTATTATATATATATATAAACAAAGAGAACACGTGATTCCACGCATTCTTCCGTGAAACCCTTCCCGTCCTTTCGTCTTCCTTGCGATAAAGCACTGTTCTTCTTCCCCGACTTCGACGAGCTCGATGGCGCCAAAGGCAGGTCTGCATTCCGGTGGGGAGCTGGTGCGAGGTGCTTTTCGAGAAGCTTCAGATGAGTTCAAAAACATCATCGTGATGCTTGATGTGGCAGGGCTCAGTTTCGTTTTGGAGGAGCCGGCTAAAATCTTAGAACAAGACGTTCTTGAGTTCTTTAGAAATGCAAAAATCACCAGTCAAGGTAAGAAGATCAAAAGCTCTATTAGGTCATGCAAAATTATCCTGAAGGCTAGTGGCATCAACAGACTTTTGAGGATGCCTGAAGTAGAAACAGAAGAACTGTTTGCTGAAGACTTTCTCAGGGCCAAGAGATTCTGTGGTATTCTTGATGAAAGCTCTAAAATCAAAAGGAAATTCATGAATGATGGAGGTAAACTTCTATGTGACATTTTAGGAAAAGTCTTATTATGCAAGGTTGGTTCTCACGACTACCTCTCTGAAGAAGCTTTTAAAATTCACACTGCTATTATCTGTAGAAAATTTTTTAATTTTGGTGAAGTAATTTTTGAGAAGATTAAAGAGAGTTTTCTTGCCCCCAATTTTGGAAGAATTCTCAGACTACTTCTAAATGGTAGCAATCCAGATTTTTTTAATCTTGGAAGAGGTATCCCCATCCACCACACCAAGAAAATAAACTCATCCATTTTCTCCAAATGGGAAAGGGTCATTCCAAAGGGTGGAATTAAGGCTGCTGTTTGTGGTGATGAGGACCCTCTGCATAATGAGAACATGAATATTGAAGAAGGCCAACCCTCAAGTGGTAGTGGACCCAGTCCAGATCCTGCTCAAGGCAGAGATGATCATGTTGAGGGGGAGTTTCCAACCCCAAGAGGTGAACCCAGTACAGTTTCTGATCAGGGCAGAGATGATCATGTTGAGGGGGAGCCTTCAACCCCAAGAGACATTGTGGAAAGTGGTGCTGCTTCAAAGGACATTCCTCCCAGTGAAACTGATCCAGTGTATATTGATCCAGTCAATCCTACTGCCCCTGATACTGTTCCTGACCCAAAAGATCAAGGGAAATCTGCTGCTGAAGATGAAGCTACTATGTTAGAAGACTCAAGAAGTTCCCCAGCAGAGTTTGTTTATATTTCAGAACACAGTGAAGATTTGGCAAATCATGAATCTGTTCCTTCTCAGAAATCAGATTCTTTGGAGATGGGCAGTCTTGGTGCTCAATTGGAGCTAGCAAAGAAGATGTCTTTGATTGAGGGGGAGAAAGAACAGGAAGACATATTCATGGGTGAATATGCAGTCCCTCTTGTGCTGCTCTTGCCCCCTCCAGAAAGTATTTTGAGAAAATCTCCAAGAGCAACTGTGCTTGATAAGCAGGCACAGTCTACTAGTTTTGTAGCTGATAGAGTCTCTCCTAATGATTTTGAAACTGGAGAGAGCTCTCACTCTTCCCTGCTCAAGTCAATTTCAACCCTGCTGCAAGCTCAAACAGAGCATTTTGATCAGTCCATCAAAACAGTCTATAAGAAAATATATTCAGTTGATAGTGCTTTGAGGCAAGAAATGGCTGAAATGAGATATGAGATGAGCAAATTCAAGAATGATTAAGAAGCTTGGATGACAAAAGCAGGAAAAGCTTTGGACCACACCAATCAAGGAGTTGGGCATGCTCTAAAGAATCTGCATCAGGTTGGTGAAGATGTAGTAAATCTGAATACAGCTCACTCTATTCTCAACACTGCTCATGATCAAGGGATCACTTTTCTGGACAATCAAGTTGAGAGTCAGCTGAACAAACTCTATACCCTCCTACATGAAGATGTCATAAAGGGGGAGGAGAGTATTGTGTCTAAAATAGAAGAGAGTGCTGGTAAAATGAATGATTTGGATGGAAATGTCTTCTCCAAGATGCAAGAGCTTCAGGAAAAATCATGCAATCTGTTACAGATGTCTAGGGGTACACTCATGAATCAACCAGTTGGATATTCAAAGAAGTTGCAGGTATGCTTGGTTTTACTGTTGTAGACAAGATGCCAGCTGCTCCTTCCTCAAGTGTTCCAGGTCCAAGTGCTCCAAACCCTCCTCATTTTCCTGTTGAGGATCCTGATTTTGATATAGCAGACGTCCCAGTTTCCTCCTATCAAGAATTCTGGGATGATCCTGTGCCTGAAAACTCCAAAGCTCCTGAATCTTCTGAAAAATCTTTGAAAAGGAAGATCTTTGGTGACAAACCTTCTGCAAAAAGGTCTAATCCTCACAAGAAGATCAGAGAATTCTATGATATGCCTCCTCCAAGAAATTTCCAAGAAAGCTGGAGTCCCTCTTCAAAGGATATCATTCTTACAGCTTTCAACCTTGTTAGCAAGAAAAATGAAAGTGTCAATAAACATTACAGTCAGGAGGAATGGGAGAAGTTCAAAAGAAGGACAACTGAAAGGAGAATTCATTTCAAGACAGGTGGATCTAAAGAGACTGCTCCTGATAGATATTGTCCCAAGCCAAAGGCATTCTTTGAGAGAATGGAATCTGAACAAAGAAAGAGAGCTGAAGCAGTAGACAGAATCTTTGGAAAGATGAAAGGCAAGGACCAAGCATGAGCTGAACTGCTCCGAAATCATGCTGATTTCTTTGTTTATATATATCTATTTTTGAGTTTGGATAAAACATTGATTCTCTCTTTAAATTACAACTGCCTGTGTTTGTGTTGTTTTATTCATTATATTTTCTGTGCAATTCAACTTAGTGCAAATGGTTATTGTTGGGTTTTTCTACAACCATACATCGTATGTAGGCGCAGCGGAAATAAAGAGAAACAACCCAAAAAGATTCGAATCGGCCATGAACATTGAATCATGAAGTAATGAAAACTACTAGGCATAAATTACCTTAGTGGAGTTGGATCGAGTCCAACCTAGGTGCTCCAAGAAGAAGAATCCTGTCAGCGGCTATGCGATAGTCCTCACGTAGAATGAAGTCTACGTCTCTACAGTGATCCACACGAGCCGGGAGAAGAACGACTGCACCTTACACTTCCACGAACTGCTAGGTTCGCTCCAGGAAGAACAATCACGGCGACGATCGCCGGAGAGGAGGTCGGCGGAGGCGAACGGGGCGGCGGAACTCTTTCCGTCTAGGGTTCGGGCGAGAGGCAGAACTTCTTTCGTCGGCTGAACCTTTCGTAAGTTTTAAGAACCCTAAAAGAAGATCTATTTATACCCAAAGCATAAACAGGCTTCTAGAAGAATCGCTATCCGCAGACCACACAACAGAATTGGGGTTTCTGTAACAATTCGTCGGGATTCCACGGAACAGCATTCGTCGAGTTTTCACGGAACAATCCGACGAATCATATCAGACGGAAACATTTGCCGAGTTAATGATCTCTGTAACAATTCGTCGAGTTTCCACGGAACAATCCGACGAATCATATCAGACGGCAACATTTGCCGAGTTAAGGCTCTCTATGATAATTCGTCGAGTTTCCACGGAACGATCCGACGAATTACGACGAATCCGACGAATTCCGACAACAACATTTTCTTTATCTCCCCGATTCTATACGGTGATTGGTAACCTTTACCAACACAGTCAATCTTCCAACTTCTCCACATGCTCTTATGTGCGACCCTGCAGGCTCATATCGCATTGGCAGTGAGATTACATGTTTGACCACTTCTAGATCACAATGGTAACTCCAACAGTCTCCCACTTGATCTTGAAAGTATCAAACAAAAACCTCACAAACAATGAGCGGCATCTAGCAATGCATCATTGCTCCCCAAGCAATAAGAGTTCATAACTCATAGGCCTTTATGACCAATGTTCCAGCGTTGTCTTTGTCCCTTTGTCCCTTACATCCGGAAAGAACTAGAGGCATGGACCGTGTCACCCTCATAATAGCTCAATCCAAGTTTCTTGATCTAGAACGGACTTCCAGAGAATGGTGAGCTAAATATCACATATTAACTCAACCAAGCATGGCCATGCATTTCTCAGTCCAATTCCATCAAGGGGCCCATGGATGCAACTCCTGTTATATAGGAGGACAAATCCCATATCTGCTCACACCCAAACACCCAAATGATTCGTAACGTACCCAACGACCACCCTTATCAACAACCTTCTTCAAGGAAGACTTTAGATGACATCAAAGCACGCTCTTCCTTACTCGATGAATGTTGTGACTTCAGGTCAAACGACCACAACACCATTGTCAAATGAGACCTACTTGTGACACTTTTAAGTAACAATCCACAAAGTAGTCTCAGGTTGGGTCTGTCCAGTACAACTTGTTCACTAACAAGTACCCACGTGATGACTTGATATCACAATATCATGACTTGTGAGAACCGGTCATCAGTCAACACACATGCTAGTATTAATGTATCATCATCACCCTTAGCTTCTACAATGATACCTCGACCAGTGACCTTTTAAGAATGAAGCTTCGAAATCATTGGCTCTCACATTCAAGTCACGTACTTGATGTCCTATGGAAGCGAACATTCTAAGGGTATTTATCACGAATTTTATTCTATCATATAGAAACAGTATATCGTAATAAAAGAACTTGCCATTAATTGTAAAAGGAAATAATTGGTACACAATTCATCATATGAATAAATATTAAACAGCCAACAGAATATATATTTTACATGCAACCCACAAGACTCCCACTAGAGTTGATCACTCAGGTATCGTATACCCATTGATCTAGTATGACCATCATGCTTTCTCTGCGCGAGAGGCTTTGTCAGTGGATCTGTAATATTCTCCTCAGTCGGCACTCTGCAAATGTTCACATCTCCTCGTTCGACAATCTCACGAATAAGATGGAACCGCCGAAGTATGTGCTTGGAGCGCTGATGGGATCTAGGTTCCTTAGATTGTGCAATTGCACCATTGTTATCACAGTAGAGAACTACGGGACCAACAATGCTAGGAACTACATCTAGCTCGCCGATGAATTTCCTAATCCATACAGCCTCCTTCGCTGCATTTGCCGCAGCGATATACTCAGCCTCAGTTGTAGAATCAGCAACTGTCTCTTGCTTGGAACTCTTCCAGCTCACAGCTCCTCCATTCAGGCAAAACACAAACCCTGACTGAGATTTTGAATCATCCCTATCAGTTTGGAAGCTGGCATCCGTGTAACCACTTACAACGAGCTCTTCCCTTCCACCATACACCAAGAATACATCCTTTGTCCTTCTCAAGTACTTCAGGATATTCTTTACGGCTATCCAGTGACATTCACCAGGATCAGACTGATACCTGCTAGTCATGCTCAAAGCAAAAGAGACATCGGTTCGAGTACATAACATTGCATACATGATTGACCCAATTGTCGAAGCATATGAAATCAACTTCATGCGGTCCTTATCTTCACAAGATTTTGAACACTGGTCCTTAGAGAGATTTACACCATGAGACATGGGCAAAAATCTTTTCTTGGACTCAAGCATGTTGAACCGCTTCAACACCTTCTCAATGTACGTACTCTGGGTCAAACCCAGTAACTTCTTCGATCTATCTCTATAGATCTTAATACCGAGTATGTAAGTCGCTTCACCCAAGTCCTTCATAGAAAAGCAGTTCCCTAGGTTGTTCTTAACAACTTTCAGGGTAGGTATGTCATTCCCGATCAACAGTATGTCATCAACATACAATATCAGGAAGACAACAATGCTCCCACTGATTCGCTTGTAAACACATGGTTCATCCTCATTCTTGACAAAACCAAACTCTTTGATCTTCTCATCAAAACGAAGATTCCAACTTCTAGAGGCCTGTTTCAATCCATAGATGGACCTATTCAGCTTGCATATTTTAGTGGCTTCATTTGGGGATACAAAACCCTCGGGTTGTGTCATGTACACTTCCTCAAGGAGGTTTCCATTTAGGAAAGCCATTTTGACATCCATCTGCCAGATCTCGTAGTCATAATACGCAGCAATAGCAAGCAATATCCTAATGGACTTTACCATGGCAACAGGGGAAAAGGTCTCATCATAGTCGACACCATGAATTTGCTTGAAACCCTTAGCCACTAGTCGCCCTTTGAATGTCTGTACATTCCCATCCATGGCAGTCTTCTTCTTGAAGACCCACTTGCACCCTATGGGTCGTACCCCTTCAGGTGGTTCCACCAAGTTCCAAACTTGGTTTGTATACATGGAGTCCATTTCGGATTTCATAGCCTCAAGCCATTTGTCGGAGTCCGGTCCATTCATAGCCTCTTGGTAGGTTGCTGGTTCATCATCATGATCCATAAGCAACACATTACCTATTTGAGACACGAGAAATCCATATCTCTCAGGCTCAAATCTTGGTCTACCGGATCTACGTAGGACTTGTGTCTCGTGAGCAGGTTCTCTAGCTACAACATCTTGTAGTCCTGGCTCAGAATCCAATTCTGGTTCATTCACTACTTGTGGTTCTTGAACTTCTTCAAGTTCTACCTTTTGCGTCTTTCTTGACAAGAACTCTTTCCCCAAGAAGACACCCGTCCTTGCGACAAACACTTTGCCCTCAGACGGTAGGTAAAAGTAATATCCTTTCATTTCCTTAGGATATCCCACCAGATAGCACTTATCTGATTTGGGTTCCAGCTTGTCAGGCATATGACGTCATACGTATGCCTCACAGCCCCAAATTTTAATGAATGACATGCTGGGACGTTTCCCAGTCCATATTTCATATGGTGTCTTTAGAACCATTTTCGTCGGAGCGCGATTCAGTGTCATTGCAGCAGTCTCTAAAGCAAAACCCTAAAAGGAAACAGGCAAGTCTGCATGACTCATCATCGACCGTACCATGTCTAACAGAGTACGATTTCTCCCCTCAGACACACCATTATGCTGCGGTGTCCTAGGTGGAGTGAGTTGTGATACAATACCACACTCTTTCAGATGATCACGGAACTCATGACTCAGGTATTCGCCACCTCGATCAGATCGGAGTGCTTTAACCTTTTTACCCAATTGGTTCTCCACTTCATTCTTAAACTCTTTGAACTTTTCAAAAGTTTCGGATTTGCACTTCATAAGATACACGTATCCGTATCTACTGAAATCATCAATAAATGTAACGAAGTAGAAATACCCGCCTCTAGCCATAGAACTCATGGGTCCGCATATATCACTATGTACTATACCCAAAAGATCCTCAGCCCTCTCAGTATAACCAGTGAAAGGGACTTTAATCATCTTGCCTAATAAACAAGACTCGCATCGCTCAAATGATTCATAATCAAATGAGTCCAATAGTCCATCTTTTTGGAGCTTGGATATGCGCTTCTCATTTGTATGGCCCAAACGACAATGCCAGAGATATGTAGGATTTGAGTCATTTGTTCTTAGTCTTTTATTATTATCTACATTATAGATCGGATGGTCCAGGTTCAAAACATAAAGACCATTAAACAATTGAGCTACAGCATAACAAACATCATTCTTAAATATAGAACAACAATTTTTCTTAATTATAAAAGAAAATCCAATCATGTCTAAGCATGAAATGGATATAATGTTTCTAGTTATGGCCGGAACAAAATAACAATTATTAAGTTCTATTAAAAGCCCACTGGGTAAAGAAAGACGGTAAACCCCTACGGCTACAGCAGTAACTCTTGCTCCATTGCCGACGCGCAGGTCCACCTCTCCTTTACTCAGCAATCTCCTCCTTCCTAGTTCCTGCACATTTGTACAAATGTGAGAACCACATCCGGTATCCAATACCCAAGATGAAGGAGTAGAAAGGTTTATCTCTATAACGTAAATATTCGAAGCGGAAGTCATACCTCCCTTCATTTTCTCCAGACCCTCAATGTACGAAGGACAATTCCTCGTCCAATAACCAGCCTTGCCACAGTGGTGGCATTTCCCTTCCTTCACGGTGCTCTTCTTTTTCAGCGCAGAAGATTTGGGCTCAAGATGTGACTTAGGTACCACCTTCGTCTTCTTGAAGCCCTTGGCCTTACCCTTGCCTTTATGTACCATCAATATGGGACTAGCAGGCTTGGCCTTCTTCATGTTTATCTCGGCAGTTCGCAACATGCCTAGGAGCTCGGGCAGTGTCTTGTCTATTTCATTCATGTTGTAGTTCAAGACGAACTGCTCATAACTATCCGGCAACGATTGTAGGATAAGATCTGTGCCCAACTCTTGACCCAGAGGAAAACCCAGTCTCTCCAGGTTCTCAATATACCCAATCATCTTGAGTACGTGAGTACCAACTGAGTCTCGAGCTCCCATTTTGCACTGAAATAAGGCCTTCGTGACATCGAACCTCTCTTGACGAGCTTGCCCTTGAAACATTTTCTTTAGGTGCTCGTCAATCTCCTTGCACCCCATGTTCTCGTGTTGCTTCTGAAGCTCAGAGTTCATGGTGGCAAGCATAAGGCACTCGACGTCTAAGGCGTCATCGGTATACTTCTTATAGGCATCCTTATCAACACGGGACGAGTTCCCGGTCGGCACCTTGGGGGCTTCTTCTTCCAAGACGTAGAGCTTTCGCTCTTGCCTGAGAACAATTCTCAGGTTCCTATACCAGTCCATATAGTTCGTCCCACTTAGCTTGTCCTTCTCAAGGATATCACTCAGGGACAAGGTGGAATGTTAACCACTTGCCATGGAATTCTACAAGAATTCATGCAGAATTTAATCAGTACCTTAATTTCAAAATACAATTTATTTTAATTTGGACTTCAATTAAATACTCCCACTATTTTATTCAAACTGATAGCCCTCACTATCAATTCGGAGAGCTCATGCGAGCTACTCTCTTAGTGGACAAGATCCGTATTTCACCAACACCACGAGTCCGCTTTGGCGTTCCTCTCATAATGCGGTTATTTAGGTAGGCAACGCTTGCCAATTGCATCCTCATGCAACTCTTGTATGGCTGGTGAATAACTCCTTATTCGCATCCATCATATGGTGCATGCCAACCCTATGCCTCTAGGCACTCAACCTTTGAGGTCACCTAGTTAAGTTAGACACGATGTTGACAGTGGGATATCACAATTATCCGCTCGCACCCTTACCAAGATAGATTAATGCACCTTGCTTTGGCAAGCCCACACTTCATCGATCGAGGCAGGAAGAGTGTCATCCATCGGAAGGCATCCGAACACTTAATATTTGATGAAGGGATTTTAATTTTTAATAATAGGTTAACACTTAACCATGATCAACATTTGATCAAAGTGCACATCCACAGAAAAACAAGCTTTCTAAAATCCACATGCATCCCTTATGTGCACAACATAAGACTATCAACCTTTGATAGACGAAAGGGCTAAATCTGGTCATTTTGAACTCTTCCAAATCTTCAGATTTACATGCATTGGACAAAGGCAAAGACAACTCGACTTAAGCAGTAGACAAGCTCGTCTCTCATTGTTGGATTCAAAATCCAAAACAATACAAGGGTTCATTAACCACTTGAGGGACGGTTACTGCTAAGGAGACAACAATTTCTAACAATTAGAAATTACCATGAAATCCCAGACGTTCCTGGCAGGGTTCCAAGGGGTCGCGCCCCTGGCGGGGTCTTAGGGGCAGAGCCCCTAACAGGGTCCAAGGGGCAGCGCCCCTGGCGGTGGTCAAGGGGCAGAGCCCCTGCGGGGTGCGGGGCAGAGACCCGTCCAAATTTTTCAAAATCACCACCGAATTCCCTTGGAAAAATCATCAACTTTTGATGTTCCAGGAAGAAATCTTGATATTTAGAACGCTTCCAAATACCTAGATTTGCACGTACTGGAATAACCTAACTTATGAAACAACATTCATGATCGCAACCTAGCTCTGATACCACTGTTGGGTTTTTCTACAACCATACATCGTATGTAGGCGCAGCGGAAATAAAGAGAAACAACCCAAAAAGATTCGGATCGGCCATGAACATTGAATCAAGAAGTAATGAAAACTACTAGGCATAAATTACCTTAGTGGAGTTGGATCGAGTCCAACCTAGGTGCTCCAAGAAGAAGAATCCTGTCAGCGGCTATGCGAGAGTCCTCACGTAGAATGATGTCTACGTCTCTACAGTGATACACACGAGCCGGGAGAAGAACCACTGCACCTTGCACTTCCACGAACTGCTAGGTTCGCTCCAGGAAGAACAATCACGGCGACGATCGCCGGAGAGGAGGTCGGCGGAGGCGAACGGGGCGGCGAAACTCTTTCCGTCTAGGGTTCGGGCGAGTGGCGGAACTCCTTCCATCGACTGAACCTTTCGTAAGTTTTAAGAACCCTAAAAGAAGATCTATTTATACCCAAGGCATAAACAGGCTTCTAGAAGAATCGCTATCCGCAGACCACACAGCAGAATTGGGGTTTCTGTAACAATTCGTCGGGATTCCATGGAACAGCATTCGTCGAGTTTTCACGGAACAATCTGACGAATCCGACGAATCATATCAGACGGCAACATTTGCCGAGTTAATGATCTCAGTAACAATTCGTCGAGTTTCCACAGAACAATCCGACGAATCATATCAGACGGCAACATTTGCCGAGTTAAGGCTCTCTGTGATAATTCGTCGAGTTTCCACGGAACGATCCGACGAATTCCGACGAATCACCTGGATTTGAAGGTGTCCCCTAATGAACTAAATTGAATTGAGTATGTATTTGATGATTTCTTTTTAGATGTATTGTGACAGGTCATAATGCTAAGTGCACACCAAAGTCAGGTTGCAATGGATCACCAAACACAGTTCTAGACAATGTAATCCCTCATTGTGTAGAACAAAGTGTTGGTTCATGTGTAATCTCTCTTTTGGGGTGCACTTCATATTCTCACAACTGAAGGCTTTCAAGGTTGAGGAGTGGAGCAGGTTTTCAGAAGAAAAAGGAATTTTTGCTAAGTCAATTCGTCGAGATGTCACGTGAAGTCCCGATGACTCCTGACGAATCCTGACAGAAGCAAATCTTCCATTTTGAAGAAGAAAATTCTGCTGCCAAGTCCATTCGTCCGCTGTTCTCGTGAACTCCCGACGAATGTCGACGAATCCAGACAGAAGCCAGTTTTCCTGTCTGAAGAAGGAATTTCTGTGGCTAAGCCCATTCGTCGGCTGTTCTCGTGAACTCCCGACGAATATCGACGAATGCTGACAGAAGTCAAAAAGGCAGCTTAGTGAAGGAATCTGTGCAGCTAAGTCAATTCGTCGAAAGTTCTCGAGAACCCCCGACGAATCCCGACCAATGAAAACAGAAGGTGCTTTCCACGGCTTGATCAACATTTCCAATGTCTAAGTCAATTCGTCGAATGTTCACGTGAAGTCTCGACGAATGACGAACAGACGGATTTCAAATTTACGTTTCGTTTTTGAAAATTAGGGTTGACCAACATGTCCAGTACACGTGGCGACCTCTCCTTATTTGTCGCTCGAGCCGTTGGAGGTTTCCCTTTAAATACTCCTTTATTTTTAGGGCAAACACGAATGTTAAGAAGAGATATTATTCTAGTCGTCTTCATCATTGTTTGTTGAACAAGTTTCTGAGATCTAACTTCTGCATCGCTCAAGATTCGTTCTCCAGTGCTGCTAAAGATTCTCAGATAAGAAGGCCTTTGATCTTGTTTCTACTCTCTTTTTGAAGATCTTTTCAAATAAATCAAAGGGCCTAATCAGATCAGGTTTGCTGAGTTTCTTCTCTTCCAAATCTTTGAAGATCCAAACTTTCTTTCTCAAGGAAGAAGAAGACTCAGTCTTTCAAGATCTGAAAGTTAATCTCTGTTGAGATTTAGAAGAAGTATTTTATTTCAATCTCTATTTGTTTTCTGTAGGAGTTTTCACTCCGAGATATTTTGTAGGAGTTGTTTACTCCGAGTTGTAGGAGTTGTTTACTCCGAGTTGTAGGAGTTTATCTCCGAGTGTTTTTGTAGGAGAGGTTGTTCTCCGAGCTTGTAGGAGCCGGTGTCTCCGAGTGTAGGATTTGTTGATAAATCTGAATTTTGTTGAAGTTGCCGACGCTAGCCCGAAGTGCTAGATAGGAGGAGAGGGAGAGAGGAGTATCCACCTTGGGGAACCTCTATAAATCTTATGTCTCTGTGCTGTGATTTTTATTGTTGTGTGTGCTAAATTTTTATTCCGCAATCGCAGTAGAGATCACCTATTCACCCCCCCCCCCCCCCCCTTTAGGTGATTTAGGTAGACAACTAGTTCTTTCAGCAGCAGGAAGTAAGGAGAAGGGAAGAGCCCAGGGTCCCGGAGGGGTAGTGGAGGCAGCGTGCCGAAGGAATGCAAGGTCAGGGAAGAGGTTACGGCCCAGGGAGGGGTAACTTCTATGGAGGGCAAGAAAGACCCCGCCAGTTGGGGTGGAGGCAAGGTCCGAGGCAGTTGCCTCCCCCACCTCAGCAAGCCATGGCGATCAGGCGGGGAAGAGGAGGAAGAGGAAGAAGAGAAGAGGCTAGAGAAGAAGCAGGGGCAGGGAGAAGGAGGAGGAATAGGGTGGCGGAAGGTGAAGCAGGAGAGGTGACGTTGCCGTATTGTGACTTCCACGATGAGGAAGGTCACGCGACGGCCACCTGCCCGGAGTTCCTAGAAATAAAAAGGGACCGAGTTCGCGCGCCGAGGCAACAACAACAGGTGAGAATTGAGGAGGTCGAACCTCGGGGAGAGGAGGAAGAAAGGTGTGAAGACAGAGTCGATGTGGGGAGTAGAGGAGGGATCGGGGTGATCCATGGGGGGGGGGGGGGGGGGGGGGGGGTAAGGGTGGAGGCCACCCGCAAGGCTAGCCTCCATACCATCTATCGGCGGAGCGTGGCTTCAACATCCACTACTCCACCCCCAGCGGAGAGAATCACTTTCTCCTAGAAGGACATGCCAAGCTATGAAGACCCGTTCTGCGATGCGCTGGTCATCTAGACCGCCATCGAGAACTTCACCGTCTCGCAGATTCTAGTCGATAATGGGAGCTCGGTCAACGTCGTCTTCAAGAAGGCATTTGACGAGATGAAGGTGGAGGCCATGAGGGTGTTGGCCTCGGATGGTCCCCTATTCGGCTTTTCGGGAGAAAGGAAGGAGGTATAAGGTGGAGTGGGGCTCCATGTGACCCTCAGGTGGATGTCCCGGAACTGCCGCTTCGTGATAGTAGACGCCCCAAGTAGCTACAGTGCCATCTTCGGACGGCCCCTCATCAGCGTGTTTAGATGCGTCCCTTCCACCTTCCACCAGTGTCTCAAGTTCAACAGGGGTGGAGTCCAGGTCCGGATCCAAGGAGACCCCAAGATGGCGAGACAGTGCTATGTGACGGCGGTCAACACCATCGCCTGGATGGGAGAGGCGGAGGAGTTCGATAAAATGATGGAGGAGGCGTCGGAGGCCGGAGGCAACAATGGAGTTGAGGATAGGATGGAGGAAGAGGAAGTTCATGCCCAGGAAGGGGTCGCTGAGAGGCCCCGGGCGGAGAGAGGAGAAGAAGAGGGGAAAGGGAAGGGTGACCGAGAAGGAGGGGCAGAGGAGCTGAGGATGGTAGGAGAGGCAGAGACGGAAGAAGGATCCCAAGCGCTCGCTTGCGGTGGAGAAAAGGAAAATGCTTGGGGAGAGCAATCTAGGCTGGAGGCCGTGGAAGAGGTCGTGGAGCTTGAAGTCACCACTCGGCTTGGGGTGGTGGAAAAGGTCCGAGTCAGCGGAGAGCTCAGTCCGGGGGAGCAGGCCGAGATCCTGGCCTGCGTGCAGAAGAACGTGGACGTCTTCGCTTGGAGAGCCGCGGAGATGCCCGAGATCGATGCGGATGTGGCTTGCCACCGCCTCAACCTCGACCCCGACACCCGCCCCATCCGTCAAAAGAGGAGGGTCGTAGAGGACAAGCTTGAAGAACCCATCCAAGAGGAGGTGGGTAAACTCCTACATGCAGGTTTTGTATCGGAGATCTAGTATCCAGGCTGGGTCTCCAACGTGGTCATTGTAAAGAAGGGAGGAGGTAAGTGGAGAATGTGTATCAATTTTTCACTGCTTAATAAATCATGCCCAAAAGATTGCTACCCCCTGCCCAGAATTGACGCGCTGGTTGACTCAGCCGTCGGTTTTCCTGTAATGTCTTTCTTAGATGCTTTTTCAGGTTACCACCAAATTCGCATGCACCCCCCAGACATCAAAGATGTCTCCTTCATCACGTGGGAAATGCTATAATATGATGCCCTTCGGGCTCAAGAACGCAGGTGCCGCGTACCAAAGGATGATGGATAGGGTCTTCCGCGAACAGAAAGGAAGAAATTTAGAGGTATATGTTGATGATCTCATGGTGAAGAGTAGGGACCTTGGGTCCCACCTCTGAGACCTCGAGGAGACGTTCAGAACTCTACGAAAGTACAAGATGAAACTCAACCCCCTGAAGTGTGTCTTCGGGGCTAGCCGAGGGAAATTTCTGGGTCACTTACTCACCCCAGCGGGGGTGGAACCCAACCCGGACAAGGTCAAGGCAATAATGGAGTTGGGGTCGCCAAGAAACCCGAAGGAGGTTCAGAGCCTCACAGGGAAGCTGGCCGGACTCAGCAGGTTCCTCTCCAAGGCGGGAGAGAAGTGTGCGCCTTTCTTTAAGGCGCTGAGGGGCAACAAAAAATTTGAATGGACTTCGGAATGTGAGGGAGCCTTCCAAGCCTTGAAGAGCAGCTCACACGAACCCCTCTACTAAAAGGGCTGAGATCGGGTGAAGACCTATCCCTATACCTGGGAGTAGGGTCTGAGGCAGTGAGTGCGGTGCTGGTCCGGGAGGAGGGGAGAAAGCAATTCCCTATCTACTATGTCAGCCGAGTGCTGAAGAAGGCGGAGCTCCGATATCCAATCTTGGAGAAGTTGGCTTTCGCATTGGTGGTGGCGGCGCGGAGGCTCCAGCCCTACTTTCAAGCACACTCCATCAAAGTGATAACAGATCACCCACTTCGCAAGGTCATGGAGGGGGTGGAGCACTCGGGAAGATTGGCCAAGTGGTCCGTAGAGCTGAGTGAGTTCAACATTACATTCGTGCCCAGGACATCAATCAAGGCCCAAGCAGTGGCAGACTTCATGGCTGACTACACATCCAAAGTGGGGGAACATGAACCGCCTCCCCCAGTGGCGTGGAAGATGTTGGTGGATGGTGTGTCAGGAAAGCACTCCTATGGAGGGGGGATCATCCTAGTAAGCCCCCAGGGGACCAAGATCGAGCAAGCTTTAAACATCCACTTCCCGATTACCAACAACCAAGCGGAGTACGAGGCGGTGATAGCGGGCCTGCGGTTAGCTCAGGAACTGGGAGTGCTACATGTGGAGGTCTCGACGGACTCCATGGTGGTAGCGTGCCAAATCAAGTGAGAGTTTGAGGCAAAGGACCTGACCCTCCCTACGGTACTTGGAGAAGGTCAAGGGAGTCATCGGGCAATTCCACACTTTTTCCATCAAACGCGTGCCCAGGGAAGAGAGCACCCCCGTGGACCTCCTAGCCAAGTTCGGTCCCCGAGCAGGAGGAACGGTTTCGGAACTCTTCTGACCCACCATCGAGGAAGGAGAGTTGATGGAGGTGGATCAGCGGGTCTCGTGGATGGATCCTTTCGTCACTTTCTTATCATCAGGGAAATTCCCTGAGGTGGACATGGACAAACGGCGCTTCAGGTATAAGTCAGCTTATTACTCTTTGCATGTAGGAGGGCTGTATAGGAAGACTCTCTCGGGACTCCTGGCCCGTTGTGTCTCAGAAGAGGAGGTTCCGAGAGTCCTAGAAGAAAGTCACTCCGGGGAGTATGGGAGTCACTCCGGGAGCCAAACTCTAGAAGGGAGAGTGTTGAGGCAAGGCTACTTCTGGCCCACCCTCAGTAAGGATGCGGCGGAGTTCGCAAGGAGGTGTTCAAAGTGCCAACTCTATGCTCCGCTCCAACTCCTTCTAGCTCAGAGGCTCCGAACCATCACTGCTCCCTGGCCCTTCGCCATATGGGGGTTGGACCTAGTTGGTCCTTTCCCTCAAGCTAGCAGCCAAAGAAAGTTCTTACTGGTCATGATCGATTATTTCTCCAAATGGGTAGAAGTGAAGGCGCTCGACAAGGTAACATCTCAAGTTGTGAGGAATTTTTTATGGGGGGAAATAATCTGCAGACACGGCCTTCCCCTGGCAATAGTGACGGACAATGGGCCGCATTTTGCTAGCAAAGAATTTGTTGGCTTCTGCACCTAGCTTGGCCTAGACCTTAGGTTCGCATCGGTTCATTACCCGAGAAGCAACGGTCAAGTGGAGGCGGCAAACAAAATAATCGTCAACCTGATAAAAAAAAGGTGGAGAACCTCCGGGGAAACTGGGTAGAGCAGCTACCATCCGTTCTTTGGTCCCTGAGGACTACTCCAAACAACGCCACCGTGGAGACCCCGTTCAAACTTTCTCATGGGTCTGAAGCAGTCCTTCCCATAGAATTTGAAGTAAAGACCCCCAGGGTGATCGCTGCAGGTGAAGGGAATGAAGAGTGGCTAATGGCCAATGATGAGGAACAAAGGCTATCCTTGGACCTGGTGGAAGAACTCCGGGACTAGGCCACCATCAGGCAGGAAGAAATCAAGCGACGAATGGCCCGATATTTTGACAAGCACATCCGAGTAAAGCACTTCGAAAAAGGAGACCTAGTGTTAAAGAAGGTTGACGCGGCCGGGAGAGGAGCCGCGGTTGGCAAGCTAGAGCCCAATTGGGAAGGACCTTACATTGTGAGTGAAGTGCTCAGGTCAGGAGGATAGCACCTCCAGGATGTGGAAGGGGTACCTCTTGGCCGAGCCAGGAGTGGGGATGATTTAAAATGGTTTTATCCTTAGCCATTTGTTGTAGATGACTTTTCATATTTCCTACTCAACATATGCATTTTGGAGCAATCCTTTGGCAGGTCCCAAATAGTTTTTATGTTGGAATCCCCTAGATCAATTCCGCTCCCGGGCTCTCACTAGACGGGGGGTTCAGGTTGATCTCTGGAGAGGCTGGCAAGGTAACAAGTGGCGGTGCTGGAATGCCCCAGATCGATTCCGCTCCGGGGCTCTCACTAGACGGGGGGTTCAGGTTGATCTCTGGAGAGGCTGGCAAGGTAACAAGGATTGGTGCTGGAATGCCCCAGATCGATTCCGCACCCGGGCTCTCAATAGACGGGGGGTTCAGGTTGATCTCTGGAGAGGCTGGCAAGGTAACAAGGATTGGTGCTGGAATGCCCCAGATCGATTCCGCTCCCGGGCTCTCACTAGACGGGGGGTTCAGGTTGATCTCTGGAGAGGTTGGCAAGGTAACAAGGATTGGTGCTGGAATGCCCCAGATCGATTCCGCTCCCGGGCTCTCACTAGACGGGGGGTTCAGGTTGATTTCTGGAGAGGCTGGCAAGGTAACAAGTGTTGGTGCTGGAATGCCCCAGATCGATTCTGCTCCCGGGATCTCACTAGACGGGGGGTTCAGGTTGATCTCTGGAGAGGCTGGCAAGGTAACAAGGATTGGTGCTGGAATGCCCCGGATCGATTCCGCTCCCGGGCTCTCACTAGACGGGGGGTTCAGGTTGATCTCTGGAGAGGCTATCAAGGCAACAAGGATTGGTGCTGGAATGCCCTAGATCGATTCCGCTCCTGGGCTCTCACTAGACGGGGGTTTCAGGTTGATCTCTGGATAGGCTGGCAAGGTAACAAGGATTGGTACTGTAATGCCCCAGATCGATTCCGCTCCCGGGCTCTCACTAGATGGGGGTTCAGGTTGATCTCTGGAGAGGCTGGCAAGGTAACAAGGATTGGTGATGGAATGCCCCAGATCGATTCTGCTCCCGGGCTCTCACTAGACGGGGGGTTCAGGTTGATCTCTGGAGAGGCTGGCAAGGTAACAAGTGTTGGTGCTGGAATGCCCCGGATCGATTCCGCTCCCGGGCTCTCACTAGACGGGGGGTTCAGGTTGATCTCCGGAGGGGCTGGCAAAGTTTCATGTGGTTGGGGCTGGAAAATAAGTTACCCTGGCAAGGGTTTTGGCTCGCAGGCAACCTCAAGATCCAGGCGAGGCGGGACCAAGGGTCCGATCGCATGAGGGAATGGACCGTGGCAGGACGGATGAGTTCGCTGACTCGCAAGGCTGCTTGTGAATTTCGGTAGCGCGAGGACGATTGGCGGGCCAGAGAGGGCCCGCCTCCGTGGTGGTCCCCGGACAACAAAGCAGCTCGCAAAAGGCGAGTGCGAGCGAGGTAGGCGAGTGCCGGCCTCTCTCGCAAAGGACCCCAACAAGATACTTCTTAAATAAGGATCAGGCTCGATGACCTAAGTCTTACCATTGCCTCAGAAGGGAATGGGGGGGAGAGCGGTTTAGGTATAATACGGCGAAAGGAGAATCGTCAATTAAAGAGACTTAGACACGAGCATCAAAACGAAAGTCTTAAAAGCGCGAGCACAAGAAAATCGAGATCGTGCGAGCGCGAATGAAAAAGTGCATGCAAACGAAAAGTAAGTAGATCACAACTGAAAATATGGACAAAATATTCCTCCTTTCATTTCTCACAAAAGATTACAGTCCCACGGCGGGCTCGCCGACAAAAAGGTAAAACCTTTTACATTATAAACAACAACATAATTCTTAAGGCGGTTCGCCATATTGCATTTCAATCACTCTCTCGACCCTCCGCCTCAGAGATGGGCGCGAACAAGTCTGGGATGACTTCCTCCGAAGTGAACTCCATAGAGTCGGGAACGATCATGCCCGCTCCTTTGAGAATGTCGAGGACGAGCTCCACGATCTCCATCGATCTCTTGCGGTCGGCTTCTTTCTCTTCCCGCGACTGACCGCGAGTCCCAGCTCGCGGAGGAGGGGGAGGAAGCACTGCCGAGGTCAGGTCGTGGACCTGGGCCATGAGGCAGGTGTTCTCCATCTCCAAGTCAGCGATCCGCACGTGAAGCTGGCTGACGGACTCGACATCCTGCAAAAGGCGGGTTAGCGAGAGAAAAACGAAGCCAAACTAAAAAGGATTTTCGCAAAGAACTACTTACCAATCCGCCTTGAAGGCTGGCGAGGAGGCCCTCCGATAAAGCCTCATTCCCCTTGAGCCCCACGATCTCGTCCGCGAACCTCTGGAGCACAACTTTCAGCTCCTTGATCTCCCTATCTGCCGTGAGGTACCGGCGACCCACCATGTGGGTTAGCTCCATCGCCCGGAATTTGGCTCGCATTGCCTCATATACGACCCCCCGGCATGAAGGATCGAAAGAGGGAGGCGTCCTCACGACCGTAGAGGCCGAAGGCGAGGGCGAACGCCTCACCCTCGACCTTGTCGTCCTCTACCCAGGAAGGGAGTAGAGAGGAGCAGGCGACCTTGTTCTGGTCGGGGTCCCACGCGAGCACCGGTTCGCCGACCGCGTCCACCAGCTTCATGCCGAGCCCGAAGTTAGTATGGCTCGACGACTTGGGCTTGGCGGCCGTCTCGCCTGGCTCGCCCCCCTCTTTGGCGAGCTCCTGATCCGCAGCAGAAGGAGAGGGGAGATCGGGCTCAGACCGGTCCACAACCTCCTTCGCCTTGGCAGCCGAGGGAGCCTTCTTGGTCTTCTTCGCCGCCCCCTGCGAGGCAGGCCGGCGTGGGGGAGGAGGGCGCTTCCTTCCCGATGAAGAACTCGGAACGTCGCGGCAGGCCTCGGCGGCCGCGCGCTGCGAGCGAGCTGGAGGTGAGGGAAGAAGGAGGCGCGTGAGGTGGGTTAAGGGGGAGTTCACGCTCTCCTGCGAAGATGACGGGGAACGTTAGAAAATCGAAAGTAAAGAGAGCAAGAAAGTTAGCGAGTGTGAGTCAAACCTTCTCCTGGGAGGACGGGTGGCAGTAGGTCCACTCGCTCCCGAAGGAATGCGACCTCGAAGTTTTTTCCCTTGAGGTACTGGTACAGGGCCGCATCACAACCCCCTAGCGAGGTCTGGGGGCGGTAGGCGGCCTTGTCTCGCTGGGTAGGAGTATAGGAGACGTTGCCGAACGGACCCTTCACCAGGACGAATTTCTGCATCCAATAGTGAGACTTGTTCACCGTCTCGCAGACGGTGACGTGCTGGCTCGCGAAGTGAGCCGTCCCGTCCCTATACGTGCGGAACGAAAAGACCTTGCGGAAGACGAGCAGGCTGAACTCGATCCTCTCCGCCCTGAGATAACTGGCGAACGCGACCACCACGGCGATCGCGTTCGGCGTTAGCTGGCTCGACAGAACGCCGAAATACTTGAGCACCTGTAAGGGCCGACAAGGTTTAAGAGCCATTCACAAAGCAAGTCAGGGATGTAAGGGTTGAGAAATGAATATACCTGGAGCACTTCCGGCCAGAGTGGGAGTCGCAACCCATTTTCGAAGTGGGCAACGGGAATGGCTAGTTCGTCGGGATTTGGGTCGCTGATGGTGTCCCTCTCGGTAGGGCTGCGAGCCTCAAAACTAGAGTGAATGTACTGATCAGCGGCGGCCTGGTACTCCTCTTTCGTAAGGTTGGCGCAGTAGAAAATGCCATCGAGGAAGGCCTTGGCGCACTTAGACCGCCCCTCAGTTTCCGTCTCGCCGACCATGATGCCTGGGATCCGCGGAATCGCAAAAGCTGCAAGGACGAGCTAGATCTGCGAGAGAATCAGAAAGAGAGAGAGAGCGCGAGGGAGCAACAGTAAATGCGGTGGTTGGAAAAGAAAAAGGTCGGCTATTTATAGAAATGAAAAAGGCGGGAAGAAGCCGAAGCGTCGGTATCTGCGGATAGCGGATTCACGCGGTACTCCTCCACCTCTAGGGATCTTATTCGCTCCCGGCGAGTCGACACCTTGTCAAAGCTTTCTCCCACTAATCATCGGCGAGCTAGCGTTAAATAATGAAATGTAAAAAAGCAAGGGCAATGTGCGAGTACGAGTAATAGAAATACAAACATAATCCGCGCAAGAGCGAGCCAGGTAGGGTGAAAGAAGACATGAAGAACAAGGAAGATAAAGGGCTCGCAAGCGTGTCAAAGTATCATTATTACAAACTTATGAAAATTGTTCGTGACCCCTCCTATCGGAGAGGAGGGGGGAAGAAAAATAATAAAAAGCAATACTAGGATCCTCAATATCACAGCCACTTCCAGTGACCGCGACCCCGGACACCAGAACGGGGGGGGACTCGCGGGTAGTGATACTCACGGAGTGACCGGTTCGCCTGGCTCGTCAGCCGCATGTAATCATCGATACGAGCAATGTACACCCCGGGGGAGGTCGCGTCACCATGATCGGTCGGTCGTATATCGGCGAGAACACGGGCGTTCGCGTCCTCCATCGCGGTGAACTGATGGCGCAAATCTCGCACACCGCTATAGGCGGTAGCTAGACTGCGGCACGAAACGGCAATGTACCAATCGTTCAAGTAATATAAAATGGGAATTAATCCCCAAGTATCGATCTCAAAGGAACACAGTAAGGTGGAGCTATATATCGGGGAAGGACTTGAGATTAAAGTCCTTTAATCGGATGGATGCGGAAACAGGGGATTTGGTTTGTGGAAAATAAAAGAAAACAACTTAAACTACTCCTATGCAATGCCGCTATGCAATGCTTCGCTTGGCGGGATGGAATCTACGTAGGCCTTGAGCGCGCTACTTCGTAAGGGCGGATGGACGAGTAGGCAAGCGGAATCGAACTATGCAGGCCTTGAGCGCGCTGCTTCGTAGGGCGAGTGGATTACACGGGCCGCTATGCCACGCTTCGCTAGGCGGATGGACGAGTAGGCAAACAGAGTGAGGGTCGTAAGCACCTCTTCGACAAGCACGCCACTAGCAATTGCTAATGCGGCGACGAATGTGACGGCGGGGTGGAGGATGGAATGGGGCGCACCTCAAGTAACTCAAACAACAAGCATTTCACATAGACATGAAATATATAAAAATACAAACTAGTTTAAGTGCTCTACTTCATCATAATACAAAGATCTACACATATACACTTCAATAAGAGAAGAACAAGGCAAGAAATAGACCGAATCCGAAGGCTTGTTGGAGATTCACGGTCGGAATCGCTGGGTTGTCAATCCGCGTCCAAGCTAGGTCAGCAACTGCGTCTGGGGTAGAGAGAGCTGTCACGACTCTCCAATGGACCCGTCTTCTTCGTCTCACGATCCGGCGGAGGTTGCAAACTTCCTCTTGCTTGAAGGAAATGGTGGCTAGATCTCCCTTGAAGCTCTAGGATGAAGGAGGAGGCCAAAGGGACGAAACCTTGTTGGATATGGCGAAATCGGCGATGCTGTACGGCGCGTAAGGAACTCCCTTGTTATAGGTCGAAGCTGCAGCTTTTATAGAAAAACGTTAGAAATTTGGTCACGCACGACCGTGCGTGGACCATGCGATACTTAAGCTCAGCAGGCATGCAGGGGAGGAAGGCATGCGCCCGTGCGTTTTGCTCACGCATGACCAATGTCGCTCATGCGTTCAAACGCACGGGTAAAATCTGACGCTCTGAAATCACAAAGATATAGGTCGACCGTGCGTTTTACTCACGCACGGGCGAATTCGCCCGTGCGTTAAAACGCACGAGTAAACTCCGACGCTCCATTTTCTTCCCAGACACAAACGCACGACCGCACAGACCGTGCGTCAAGGAAATGCACGACCGTGCGATATGCACAGAAATTACTTTTGGGGGAAAACGGGACGATCAGGTCACCTGCAAACAAGATATACCAGCTGGGAATACACGTCCAGCACAGAAATACATAAAAGAAGGGAAGGGGAGAACAATGTGCTTACCCCTAACAACAAGGAATGCAATTGCACACCGAAATGGGCTTAACAGTGCACCTAGCATAGAATAGTACATATAAATGAAAACGTGCCTAAAATGTGGTGCAAACACTAGAATATCAGCCCAAATGAGTCCAAAAATATATATATAAATGAGACTCATCACACCCCCAGACTTACCTATTTGCACGTCCCGAGTAAACTATCTCACATGTGGACTTGAAAAATCATAAGCTGGCGTAGTAATTGAATATGTGGAGTACCATGCGAAGTCGCTTACTCGCACTTGTAGAAACTTTAGTAGAAAAATCTTTTAAACATGCAAAGTAGATTAACATTTTCTAAATTGCATATCTACTTATTATTATTACTCGTATTTTGAATTGCGGTGAATCATTTGGTCACGCATATGTGGAAAGTAGCTTGATCACTAAGTGGAGTATTACTAAAGATCGAAGATCGGGACAACCTCCAAAGAAAACCATCAATGACGATGGCCATATGCTTGCCCGTTCACACTCTCTCGACGGCACTGGTTACGTTCAAAGTGCAAATCAATAGGACTTTAGGTTATGATTTAGGCTTAGGCTACGGTGTGGTAAACAATAATAAATGTGGGGGGGGGGGGGGGGGGGGGGGTTAGCACACATAACCCAAATGAGCTCGCAATTAAAACACTATCCCAGCAATAATAAAAATGTGTACACCACACCCCCAGACTTAAACATGACCCTATGGGGGGTGTACACCGCCTATTTACATCTCTTTGCACATTTTTTTTTTACTTTCATTTCTTTTCACATTTTTTTCTTTTCAACTTTATAACTTTGCACAATTAATAACAAAGACAGCTATATCTTCAATAACGCATTTCCACCACAATCACAAATATACACCGCATCAACACCCAACCTTTTTTTAAATGCAAAAATTGCTTGAGCTCATAATTTGGTGTGCGATTAGTATAGTCATTTTGGCTTTGGTGAATTGAAGGTGGAGCTGAATCAAGAGGTGGGGTTTAGGCACAAAATGGTTAAGCAAGGATAGAGCATGTAGGAATGGTGCAAAGGCTCAACCGGGCCAACAAATGGCCTATATCACACTTGCACAAATGAACTAACCTATACCCATGCTTCAAGAGTCGCTAGGGGCAAGTTCTTAGCCACCGAGAAAGAATATCCTTCCTCCCGACTCGAGCAATACATCACTAGTGATCGCATACACACTCACCTACACTACCATCGGATTCTACTGGATTCACGAATTACGAGTAGAATAAACAGTATTCACGCAATTAGAAAATTATAAAACTAAATGCACGAGAAAAAGCTAATTCTACATGAATTCTACACATAACATGAGCACTCGACTAGGAGCACTACAAGAGTCGACATTTTACTTCACAACTCAATCCTATGCCAGCACAAAAAAAACTTTCCAATCGAACATGAAAAATTGGGTTTGACCCAAGACGCTCAAAACAAGTGAGTACGCGCTCAAGTGGGTGTAGTGATGTGCATGGAAAAAGCTGAAAATTATTGAATTTTGAAAAGTAAAAATGAAATTTGCTTTTGGTATGCAGATGAAGTGGTGCACGGGCATGTGGGTAATAAAGCTCGTTAAACTCTCCCCCAGACTTATGACATACTATGCGTGGAAATAATATAACATTACAATCTAAAGCAAGAAGAGGGGAAGAGGTTACCCAATGCTCAGTAAATGAACATACCAGAAGATTGGCATTAAACTCTGAAAATTTAGCTCCAAGAGTCTACCACCAAGGAAAATGTCGCGCACCTGCAGGCAAAAGACTCCACGCAAAAATATAAAAAACTAAATTATGAGCATATTAGGGAAAAATAAAAGAAACAAAAACTTGGGTTGTCTCCCATCAGCACTTTTGTTTACCATCCTTAAGCTGGACTTAATACCTGTATTAAGCAGTTTTAATAATAGTCCAAGCATAGAGCAAAAGATAGTAAATCCTAAATATTACATGCCTCAAAATGATCAACTATATGTTGATTTAAAATAGTAACTAGAAATAAAAGAAATGGGTCCGGAGACCCAACAGCAGCAGTCAAGAGGATCAGGAGCTTTCCATCTCCATATTTCGTCTTTCTTCATCCTCTTCCTCGCCTCCAACATGCGGTCATGGATGAAGTAGCGCTTTCCACCCTGCACCCAGTCTTTCAAGGAAAAAGCAGGCAATGATGATGAAGTGGAATAGACGATTGAATTTATCATTGCCATTTGCTCTTCCTTCAAAGACTGCCACTCAGACTTACCCAAAAATGGGTCAAGATATTCAAGCATCTACAGAGGGATAAATGAAATATCAGACATTAAAGCAGGCGGGGAAGCAGGAAGGATGAACTTATCAATATCAGCATTATAAGAAGGTTGATTAGGAAATAAAATGGACGAAGAACTAAAAGAATCAAACAAAGGAGGAGTGATCCCGGTTTCACTCCTGGCAGGATCCAAGCACAGATCACTGTCGGTATCATATGAGTCGTAACGAGGGGAACCCAAGAGCTCGGGGTCCTCGGTGGTGAGCTGGATGTCCCCATCCAATAAGTAAGTAAATAGCTCCTCCTCGGAAAGAGAATCCTCCTCATCCCACCGCGGTGCGTCATCGTGTTCAAAGGTATCACACTCCCCATCAGAGAGAATGAAATCCTCGTCCCACTTTGGCGCAACCTCAGGCGCCGAATCAACCACCCGCACGACATCATCAGCCGACTCACTAAAGATAGGAGTAGATGATTTTGCAAGGAATGCGGGGGAACCAGACTGCTCTCATGATCAGAAAATAAATGAGCAGTCGCCTCCGCGAAAATATCCACAGACGCCTCCCCGCAGGAAGAACCAGAATCTGCACACCATACTGGTGCATCCATGAGTTCCCAAACCTCTCCCTATTGACCATCGAATGAGTGCACATCGTCACTCAAGGGAAGCTCATAAAAGGGGATTGAGGGACCCATGAAAGAGCTGTACGCGGCGAGAGATTCCTCGGTAATCTCCAAGGGCAAAGATCGAGCAAGATGTGCGATGTCAGTGTAGGGGCCAGGCGACACTTTGGTGGGCCTGTCCGCAGTAGTCTCCTGTAAATGGGGGGATGCTGCGTACACGTCCTCAGAGGTGGAAGGATCGCACAAACGAGGGCAATCCTTCACCATATGGCCTAAACCTTGACATAGCAAGCACCTAATACAATGCTCAGCGTTTTAAAGCAGCCATGGCGTCAATGTATCGACGCAAAGTGTCATAGAGGCGACACTCGGCTTCAGAATACATCACAGAAATATGTGGATAAAACAAAAATCAACAATTCCTTGCAAAATAAAACTACATGCAACCAGAATTAAATGAACACCTGCTAAAGAAAAGCCGAAACTAGATAAAGTAGGAAATGAAATAGAAATATCAAATTTTAACACTAAAATAAACAAAAGAAATGGTATAAATAAATGGAGAAGAGCTACAATCTCTCGACTCCCTCTCCAGCAACTCACACGTCTGTGTTCCCCGGCAACGGCGCCAAAAACTTGATGGCGCAAATCTCGCACACCGCTATAGGCGGTAGCTAGACTGCGGCACGAAACGGCAGTATACCGATCGTTCAAGTAATATAAAATGGGAATTAATCCCCAAGTATCGATCTCAAAGGAACACAGTAAGGTGGAGCTATCTATCGAGGAAGGACTTGAGATTGAAGTCCTTTAATCGGATGGATGCGGAAACGGGGGATTTGGTTTGTGGAAAATAAAAGAAAACAACTTAAACTACTCCTATGCAATGTCGCTATGCAATGCTTTGCTTGGCGGGATGGAATCTACGTAGGCCTTGAGCGCGCTACTTCGTAAGGGCGATTGGACGAGTAGGCAAGCGGAATCGAACTATGCAGGCCTTGAGCGCGCTGCTTCGTAGGGCGAGTGGATTACACGGGCCGCTATGCCACGCTTCGCTAGGTGGATGGACGAGTAGGCAAACGGAGTGAGGGTCGTAAGCACCTCTTCGACAAGCACGCCACTAGCAATTGCTAGTGCGGCGACGAACGTGACGGCGGGATGAAGGATGGAATGGGGTGCACCTCAAGCAACTCAAACAACAAGCATTTCACATAGACAAGAAATATATAAAAATACAAACTAGTTTAAGTGCTCTACTTCATCATAATACAAAGATCTACACATATACACTTCAATAAGAGAAGAACAAGGCAAGAAATCGACCGAATCCGAAGGCTTGCTGGAGATTCACGGTCGGAATCGCTGGGTTGTCAATCCGCGTCCAAGCTCGGTCAGTAACTGCGTCCGGGGTAGAGAGAGCTGGCACGACTCTCCAATGGACCCGTCTACTTCGTCTCACGATCCGGCGGAGGTTGCAAACTTCCTCTTGCTTGAAGGAAATGGTGGCTAGATCTCCCTTGAAGCTCTAGGATGAAGGAGGAGGCCAAAGGGACGAAACCCTGGTGGAGATGGCGAAATCGGCGCTGCTGTACGGCGCGTACGGAACTCCCTTATTTTAGGTCGAAGCTGCAGCTTTTATAGAAAACGTTAGAAATTTGGTCACGCACGGTCTAACGCACGACCGTGCGTGGACCGTGCGATACTTAAGCTCAGCAGGCGTGCAGGGGAAGAAGGCATGCGCCCGTGCGTTTTGCTCATGCACGACCAACGCCGCCCGTGCGTTCAAACGCATGGGTAAAATCTGACGCTCTGAAATCACAAAGATACAGGTCGACCGTGCGTTTTACTCACGCACGGGCGAATTCGCCCGTGCGTTAAAACGCACGAGTAAACTCCGACGCTCCATTTTCTTCCCAGACACAAACGCACGACCGCACAGACCGTGCGTCAAGGAAACGCACGACCGTGCGATATGCACAGAAATTACTTTTGGGGGAAAACGGGACGATCAGGTCACCTGCAAACAAGATATACCAGTTGGGAATACACGTCCAGCACAGAAATACATAAAAGAAGGGAAGGGGAGCACAATATGCTTACCCCCAACAACAAGGAATACAATTGCACACCGAAATGGGCTTAATAGTGCACCTAGCATGGAATAGTACATATAAATGAAAACGTGCCTAAAATGTGGTGCAAACACTAGAATATCAGCCCAAATGAGTCCAAATATATATATATATATATGGGACTCATCACGAACCGCTCTTCATTATCGAGCTGATCCAGCCGATTCTTCTCATGTAGATCCCTCAGCAGGGTGGTATGCTTCTGGAATATCTCCGTGACCCGCCTCTTCATTCGCTCTGGATCGCTTGGATCTCCCAGAAAGTTGGCAACCTGACTCGGCGAGGGGGGGGGGGTGGAGATATCTCCAATGCTCCAGATTCTGACTCTGAGAGAGGGGTAGTAGGATTGCCTGCGAAGTAGGAATCCGCGACAAGGTGAAAAACAACACTCAGTGGCGACAGTCTAACCTAGTGAAGGAATTTGAGTACCGGGCCGCTGGCGGGAGGTGCAAGGCTGGCCTCGGAACGCTTCAATAAAGGCAGGGGTGAGGGCCTTACCTAGACCGGAGGCGAGCGCGGGTCTAGAGCCAAGTCCGGGATCGACAATCAACGTCCCTCCCGGGCTTCTCTGACCCAGTAAGCCGAATCCAGGAGTAGGGATAGTCTGATTCGGCATGGTGGGCGAGTCCGCCGGAGGAGGAACTTGTTCCTCTGGGGCCGCGAGAGGGGACACTGCATGAAAAGTAAGTGTGACTTAACGAGCCAGGAGACGTGAAGGAAGACGAGGAAAGCCGCTCACCTCATTGCGAAGGCGAGTCCTGTCGGCCGACGGCCCTCACATCCACAAGAAGAGCGTCGGCTCCACCTGTAGAGGGGAGGTGGATCTCTGTGATTGGCCTTCCCGAGGCGCTCTCGTCCGGGGGATCATTCTGAGAATAGGATAAATAAGGTCGAAAGGTAAGAACATCTAATGGGCGAGCTTGTCGATAATACCTGCAAGGCGAGCCCGTCATCAGGGGAGTGCGGCGAATAAGAAGACCCTCCCCCACCAGCCGCGCGCTGAACAGCCTTTGCCGTTCTTGGGGAAGGCGGAGACGGAGAGTGTCGCAGAGAATTCCAGGAGGCGATGACATCTGTTTTCCCCTTCTGGGCCGCTTGCGAGGCCTTTAGGCGAGCCAACATCTCGTCTTTTTTCGACATCGCGTTGAGGCCCGCGGCGAGTAAGAAAAGATAGAGAAGAATAAAAAGTTTGAGTGACGACTAGGGAGAGTGATATTTATAGTAGTGGGCATGGGGCCCACCGAAAGATTCTCGCCATGTCACCGAGGGGCCGGCGAATATCAAGGGTTGGATGATTCTTCGCGAGCCTAAATAGCCTCGCGAAGAGCGGGGATTGTGTACAACCCCGATATTCTCCTAGTGGATGATCGAATAAAAGTAATGCGAGCCAGCGCTCGACGAAGTCCAAACAGCGCTCGACGATCCCATCTCAGCGAATCCGCTGGGACGAGCACTTAGTCGGATGCTCGCGAGAGGGCGAGCGAGTCAAGAGTGCGAGCGGGGCAGGAGTGCGAACGAGGTCTTCACAGGCCATTCACCCAAAGGGGGCGAGCCAGATCCATCAAAGGTCACCCGCGGGAAGGTTTCCGTGTTCCAGATCCCCAAGGTCGACCAGCACGAAGGAGAGCGAGCCAGGTGCTCGCCGAATGCTCACAAGGAAGCGAGCGAGCTAGAAACTCGCAAGAGGATCTCGTGAAGATAGGCGAGCCAGATTTCTTCCAAAGTCTCCTTGATCAACGAATCTCAGTCGGGGTCGACGAGCTCAGCCCGACGCCCGACGAAGTGCGGGCCGCGTTCGACGAATTCGCCAAAACTCTGCGTTCGACGAACTCTCCAAGCTGCCACCCTCGACGAGTCTGCTGATCATCTCTGATCGACGAAATCATCCATTGGCCTGCCATTAGCTTGTCCAAACAGCGGAGTTCAGCTGTTAGCAGACCCATTTAGGGTGCGGATAGTAAAATCAAGGGGCAGAATCCCGCTATTTGCAGGCCAGACCAGAAAACCTATAAATAGACCTCAAAGGGCACCTTGGGAGAGGATTCCATTCTCAGATCTCTGAGCTGTTCCTCCCCTTGGTTACTTTGGTTTAGCTCTCTAGCTCACCAAGGTGCCCGATGTTGGATCGGTCGGCGTCCTTAGAGGGGGGGGGGGGGGTGTGAATAAGGGTTTTCAAAAACGTTAGATTTTATTTAGAAAAACATTAGAATATTACAATATTAAAACAAGAAGTCAAGTAAAACAAAAAAGAGAGACAAGCTTTATTGATATTAAATAAGTTTTACAAAACTTGATCTCAAAGACGCTAGAGATCGGAGGCAAATAATAAAAGCTCTTTTCGTTTTCTATCCCGACTCGTTTCCCCACGAACCGGTGGCCCTAACCTTCTCCTTCCCGGATTCGGCCTCAAGCCGCTCTAGCCAATCCTTCCTCGGATGTGGCCTCGAGCACCCCCTAGACCTATCCAATATCTAGTCGCCAACACGAGGCGAATTTCAGCCCTAAGTCCTACCCCAGACCTAGTCGCCAACACGAGGCGATTTCACTACCGTTTACAAAGAAAGATAAATAAAATAATAAAAAGTCCCTTAAGATGAACTTCTGAAAGTGGAGGCGAAGATCCGCTGGAGAATCAGTGTTTGTCAAAACAGACTTCGTTTGGATTCGGCGTGATGGAATCCTCCTTCAGAAGTTGGCAGAGCTTCGCTGGGACCTCAAATTTCGGCCAAGACAAGCCTCTAGAATTCTAGCACTCTCTCTCTGAGGTGTATGCGATAGGTGTCTCGAAAACAAGAGGAGAGGGGGTCCTTTTATAGCCAAAGCGCTACCGTCGGCGCTACCGCTACCGCCGGCACTATCCCTGATTAAGTAACATTTTGCGCGGCAGGATATTCAATCTGTGGCAACATTTTGCTCTATGCCTCTTGTGCGTCATGCTACCGCCAGCGCTAGTAGCTACCATCGGGCGCTATCCCTGAGTAAGTAACATTTTGCGTGGCAGGATCTTCAATCCGCGGCAACATTTTGCTCTATACCTCTTGTGCGCCATGCTACCGCCAGCGCTAGTAGCTACCGCCGGGCGCTAGCTCCATCTAAAAACAATGCCGAAATCGCGCTAATCATCACTAGCGCCGGGCGCTATCGCTACCGTCGGCGCTAGTGGCCACTTTGGAATTCTGGCCACAATTTTGGGGACAACTATCCTTGAGTCATGTGGACTTTGATTTCCTGCACACTTAAACACAAGATCAAGTACACATAGGATTTGTTATTCTCAAACCTAGGAGATGCGGAAGACCATGTTCCAACAAACTCCCCCTTTTGATAATAACAAATCCATTAATGATAAATCAAAGCATTAATAAATAAGCATGATGAAACTATACTTGTGTTTGTGTGAGAGTGATGACATAGGATAATTATTGATTTTATCATTTAGAATTGCTCCCCCTAAATACATGCTCCCCCTAAGTGAATGCTCCCCTAATATGTAAGCTATCATCATAATTTGTCATGTTGGGTTTTTGATAGCGGGTTATATTTATCATGTTAGTTCTCCCCCTTTGTTATTAGCAAAAGTGGGTAGGGAAACAAAGCACCAAAGAATTTGTAAATAGAAGAGAAGGCGTGATCGAGCTTTTTAAGTAAATGATAAGGAGTTTTAGAATTGTTTTTCATTGAAATAGATCAGAGTTATAAGCATTACAAAATTTTCAGAGTTCTTAGCATAAATGATTTTTATGTTTGAAGTAACCAATAAAAAGTGTTCCAAGTAAATCTATCACTTAATGAAAGATAGGAATTTTTAAGAATAAATGATGATGCAAAGAATACAAGATATTAAGTAAGCATGAAATCGCAAGGTAAAACACTTATATGGTTAAGATGCGGAAGACTTATAGCAATACAAAAAACATCAAATAGTAATGATAATCCAAAAAATGAGTTAAAGTTCACAAAAGATGATGTTTTTGTAAATCATTTTGCAGTTAGATATTTAAATTTGATAATAACCAAGCATGAAATAATGTTTATCAAAAAGAGATTACCACAATGTTACTTTAATTCATAATTTCAAAAACATACAAAACATTGTAGAACACATGCTAGGTTATCTAGTGCATTTCATAAATAAAAAGTAATATAGAATTAGCATTAGGATCCAATACTCATGAGAAGAAGTGTTATGAAAGATAATGATGTGCACATAAGTGTATTTTTGAGTAATGTAAACAAATTTTTTAATCAAATATACAAGATATATGTAAAGTACGAGCACAATAAAACACAAATAAGATTACTTCCACACACTTTAATGCACAATAAAAAGTACAACTACCAAGGTGCTCTGCACACACAATGCTCATCAAGACTTATCAGGGTGCAAAGTAGTGCTTGGGGGATCACATATTTAAATTTAATATTGAAACTAGTGATCCGGTGTACTTAAGAGTAAGTGGTTTTATTTTGAAAGAAGGCTATGGTTTGCACAAGACACTTTACTATTCTTTCCAAGGTGCTCAACCTCGCAATGCTTATTAAGACTTATCAGGAGGTTCAAGTAGTGCTTGGTGGAGTTATCTTTGTTAATTTATGATATTTTTTTTGTACAAAGTTCTCCGAATACACTTGTTTTTGCAAACCATTGTAATTTTTGAAAGAAATAAACCACTTTTCTTAACTTTTAAGAGTGCAAAATAAAGGAGTGTAGGTAAGATACTTGTGCAATTTTAATTTATTTGTACTAATACAAAACATACACAAGCATTCTTAGATTAAATACATATGTAGACAATGCCAAAAAAAGGTGAGTGAATAAATATCATTATCAAACATAAAACATTTCTCATACTTAGAGGCATGCTAAGCTTGATCCTACACAACTTTTAAACTATAATTGATGCACATTTGAATAGATATATCAAAGCATGAAGAAAGACAATGTCCAAAGTAGTTTGAAAAGATAAATTGCAACATTGTAGAATTTCTAAATAATAGATTAAATCATGCTTGATTTTTCACAAAAATCATACAGTTTTTTGATAGTTTTAAAGTTTTATATTTTGTATTTGATTTTAGCAAATAAAAGCATATTTTTGTAATTTTTGCTTTTGTAATTTTTATATTTGATTTTTGCCTAAAGATGAACTTTAAACAAAGGAAACAACACAAGCGAAAAAGAAAAACATATTTTTTGTAATTTGGTTTTTGTAGTTTTGTATTTGATTTTTCAAAAATAAAGAAAAACAGAAGTGCAAAACTAAGTAGAAAATATAGATTTTTATATTTTTAGGGATTTTTCAAAATTTAAAAAATACAGAAAAATGAACATGGACGCTAGCGCCTGCGGTAGCGCTAGCGCGGGAGACAGTGAACGATTTAGGATTTTGGAAATTTTGATTGGTGGTCTTGATTAAGTGTCCCAATATTAGTTCCATGCTGAAGTTGCAGATTTTTAGGAGATGTTTTGGATGGTTAAAAATGAAGAAAATTGTATTTGTGAGCATGTTTTAACTTGAAAGATCTAGGACACCTAATTCAAGTCGTAATAATCGAAATGTTGCATCGGGAAGGGGTTTAGTAAATATGTCAGCAAGTTGAGAGTCCGTCCCAATGATGCTTACTTTTACATTTTCTTTCTTAATGTGATCCCTAATGAAATGATGATGAACTTTGATGTGTTTGGATCTAGAATGGTGTACGGGATTATATGTGAGGCCTATAGCACTTTTGTTGTCACATTTAAGATCTATGTTTTTTAGATGAAATCCAAAGTCCTCTAGTGTTTGGCTCATCCATAACGCTTGTGCACAACAACTACCAAGTGCTATATATTCGACCTCTGTGGTGGAGAGTGCAACCGAAGATTGTTTTCTACTAGACCAAGCAACTAAAGAGGGTCCTAAAAAGTGACATGTACCGCTAGTGCTTTTTCTATCTACTAAACACCCGGCGTAGTCCGAATCGGAATAGCCGTGGAGTGTGAAAGAGTCATTGTGTGGGTACCATAATCCTAATTTAGATGACCCTATTAGATAACAAAAAATTCGTTTTATCGCTTTTAAATGAGATTCTTTTGGATCGGCTTGAAAGCGAGCACATAAACATACGGCAAACATTATATCTGGTCTAGATGCACTTAAATAAAGAAGAGATCCTATCATTCCTCTATATAGCGTTTGATCAATGGAAATTCCAGATTCATCTTTTCCTAGTTTTAAAGAAGCACTCATAGGAGTAGAAGCTTGTTTAAGATTTTCAAATCCAAATCGTTTGAGCATATCGTGAACATATTTTGATTGACAAATAAAAATATCATCAGTTCTTTGTGAGATTTGAAAACCAAGAAAATATGATAGTTCTCCTACAAGACTCATTTCAAATTAATTTTTCATTATTAAGACTACTTCATTACACAACTCTTCATTAGTGGCTCCAAAAATGATATCATCAACATATATTTGTAGAATAATTAATTCGTTATTTTTATGCTTAATGAAGAGTGTGTTGTCTGCACATCCCATAACATAACCGTGCTCTAACAAAAATGATGTGAGTCGATCATACCTTGCACGGGGCGCTTGTTTTAAACCATAAAGCGCTTTTTCTAATTTGTACACATGATTTGGAAAATTTTCATTTATGAAACCGGGGGGTTGTTCTACATAAACTTCTTCTTTAATATTCCCGTTTAAAAAAGCACTTTTAACATCCATTTGAAATAATTTTATTTGTTTAAAACTCGCAAATGCCAAAAATATTCATATAGATTCTAAGCGAGCAACAGGTGCAAAAGTTTCTTCAAAATCTACCCCCTCGATTTGAGAATAACCTTGAGCAACAAGGCGTGCTTTATTTCTTACAATCTTAGATTCATCATCTAATTTATTTTTAAAAATCCATTTTACTCCAATAATTGGATGATTAGATGGTCTTTCTACTAAATTCCAAACTTTATTTCTTTCGAATTGTCCTAACTCTTCATTCATAGCCAAGAACCAAAATTCATCATTTAAAGCAGTGGAAACGTTTTTAGGTTCGATTTCAGACACAAAGCAAATATTTGAAAATGTTTCATGAAGAGAGGATCGAGTTCTCACCCTAGTGGAAGGTTCCCCAATGATGAGCTCTTTTGGATGATTTTTGGAGAAGTTTAACACGCTTGGAGGTACGAATTCATCTTCCTTGGACTTCTCCTCCTCTTCTTTGGAGGGTTCTTCTTCGTCGTGCTCCAAGGATGGCAAAGGTTCATCATCTGTACCTGTAGGGAGCTTCTCTGCACATGGAATAAACTCAGCAAATCTAACATTAATTGATTCTTCAACTTTACTTGATCTTTTATTAAATATTCTATATGCTTTACTAGTTGAAGAATAACCAAGAAATATTCCTTCATCGCATTTTTCGTCAAATTTTCCTAGAGAATATTTTGTATTAAGAATGAAGCATTTACATCCAAATACTTTAAAATACGACACATTAGGTTTCTTTTGATAGTAAAGTTCATATGGTGTGAGATTTATTGATGGGAGAAGCATGACTCTATTCATTGAATAGCATGCAGTGCTTACGGCTTCGGCCCAAAAGGACTTAGGTAATTTATATTCAGATAGCATGGTGCGTGCAAGTTCTTGTATTGTCCTATTTTTTTGTTCTACAACACCGTTTTGTTGAGGTGTGCGTGGAGCGGAGAACTCATGCTTAATACCTAACATGTCACAAAAAGATTTAAAATTTTCATTTTCAAATTCACCTCCATGATCTGAGCGAATGCATTTTATTTTTAAATCTAATTTATTTTGAATGCGAGTACATAATTTTGAAAATTCGCAAAACGCATCAGATTTGGAGGAGAGAAATATAGTCCAACAATATCTTGAATAGTCATCAATTAGAACATAAGTGTATAATCTACCACCATGACTTGCAGTTTTAACGGGACCAAAGAGATCCATATGAATTAATTGCAGATGTTTTGATGTAGAAATTTCGTTTTTGCTTTTAAAAGATGACTTAGAAAATCTGCCTTTTTGGCATGGAGAGCATAATGAAGATAAATTTCCATTTAACTTAGGCAATCCTCTAATCAATTCTCTTTTTGCTAGTTTTAAGATGAGCTTTGTACTAGCGTGGCCTAAGCGTCTATACCATAATTCTAATTGATCATTTTTCGTCAGAAAACATTTTATAGAAGATTTAGAAAGATCATGAAATGAAACTATGTAAACATTATGAATTCTAGGTGCAGTTAATAACACATCTTTTGTTTTAGGATTAACAATCTTGCAAAGGTTAGTGGCAGATTCAAAAAGTACGTCTAAACCTTTATCACACAGTTGACTTATAGATATTAGGTTATGTTTTAATCCTTTCACATAAAGTACATTTGATATAAGAAAAGATGTGTTACCCACTGTACCAACTCCCATGATCCTTCCTTTACCGTTATTGCCAAACGTCACTATTCCTCCTTTCTTCTTTTCTAGGTTAAGGAATTTTGCTTTATTTCCCGTCATGTGTTTGGAGCAGCCTGAGTCCAAATACCACACGTCTTCTATTTCCTTAGCCTTCCTGCAAATCTAGAAAGAAGATGAGAGTAAAGATCAGGATACCCAAGAGGTACCACCCATAAAGTAAGTGGTTTTCTTAGGTACCCAGATTTGTTTTAAAGATCGTTGTTTTATATTCCTGCAAGAGCCAGACGTGTGTCCAAATTTAAGACAATTAGCACACGAAATAAAGGGGGTTGAGACCCTTTTCTGAGTTTCTACGTTGCCCTTGCTGGATGATGTTTGTACATTATAAAAACCAGAAGAATTTTTAACATTAGAGCTACCGCTGGCGTTAGTAGCTAGCGCCGGGCGGTAGTGTTCACTTTTATATCTGAGTCCAAATTTTCCAGACCCAATGCATTGATTACCCAGAAGCATATCCAGGGATTTTTGACCAATCCCGAATTTGTTTATGGCTAAATTGAGATTTTGATTTTGTTTTTTAAGAGATGTATTTTCTTGAACAATCATAACACATTTATTTTCAAATCCTTTTTTGTTCTTTTCAATTTGTAATATAGAAGTTTTCAATTTTCTCCTCTAAGTCCCCTTTTTCTTTTGCAATGATTTTGTTTTGTGAAAGGGCATTAGAGAGAGAAACTTCAAGTTCTTTTATCTTAAATAAAGAGTGCTCACATTCTTGACATGAAACTTTTCATTTTTCAAGAGAGACTCATTTTTTTTGAGCTTACGATTTTCTTTTATAATAGATTCATTTTCATGATTTAATAAAACAAATTTATCATAAAGTTCTTCAAAGGTAGGAGGAGATACCTCAGTGTCGCTAAGAACACTGGTGTCGTCATCGTCGCTTTTGGCCATTAAGCACAAGTTTGCTTCCTCCTCGCTACTTGACTCAGAATCGTTTGACTCTTCTGAGGAAGAGTCATCCCAAGTAGCGGCCTTCAGCACTTTCTTCCTCTCTTTTGCTTTCTTTTGTTCTTTCCGCTCCTTTTGGTATTTTGGGCATTGGCTCCGAATGTGCCCGGTTTTTCTGCAGTGATAGCATTCTGGAGGCGGCCTTTCTTCTTCGTCATCGCTTCCTTTTTCTTTCTTCGATGAAGAGGAGGATCCCTTTCGTCGAGTATCTTTTTGGAAGAATTTTCGGAATGTGTTCCTTCTCTCTGGATTTCTGATGAACTTCTTGAAATTCTTCACCAGGAGTCCTTCTTCATCATCATCGTCCTCTTCGATGCACTCCTTCTTTGATGTCAGCGCCAATGCCTTTTTCTTCGGCTCCTTGTTGTATTCGTCATGTTGAATTTGTAGTTCTACCTCATGGGTTTTGAGATTCCCAATGAGATTCTCGATCTGGAGCGTTCTTAAGTTGTGCAACTCCGAGATGGCCGTCACCTTCGGATTGAACCTTGCAGGTAAGGAACGAAGAATTTTCCTCACCAAGTCCCCATCGGAGTAGGTCTTTCCAAGCGCCTTGGATGCGTTGACGATCTTTGTGAAGCGAGTGTACATTGAGTTGATATCCTCTTCTGTGTCCATCCTGAATTTCTCGTATTCAGATTCCAGTTAAAACAGCTTGGCATCTTTCACCTGCGATGTACCTTCGTGAGTTACTTCTAATTGATTCCAAATATCATAAGTAGTAGTGCAAGCAGAAATTCGCAGTCCTATTTAGGGCACAATATAAGGCGTTCATTGCTTTTGCATTATTTTTACACCTTAGTTTGTCTCTATCGTCCCATTTATCTTTAGGTTTTAATAATGTTGCCTCTCCCACTACAGTTGTAGGAGGAGAGTATCTGACTTCTACCATATTCCATACTTCTACATCCATCGTCATAAGAAAGCACATCATTCTATTTTTCCAATAGTTAAAATCTGACCCAGTAAAGAGAGGTGGTCGACTAATCCCTTGACCCTCCGAGAAAGCGAGATCATGAGACGCCATTGTTCCCGGTTGTTAAGCCGATTGGAACAACCTCGCTCTGATACCACTTGTTGGATCAGTCGGCGTCCTTAGAGGGGGTGAATAAGGGTTTTCAAAAACTTTAGATTTTATTTAGAAAAACTTTGGAATATTGCAATATTAAAACAAGAAGTCAAGTAAAACAAAAAAGAGAGACATGCTTTATTGATATTAAATAAGTTTTACAAAACTTGATCTCAATGACGCTAGAGATCGGAGGCAAATAATAAAAGCTCTTTTCATTTTCTATCCCGACTCGCTTCCCCACGAACCGGTGGCCCTAGCCTTCTCCTTCCCGGATTCGGCCTCAAGCCGCTCTAGCCAATCCTTCCACGGATGTGGCCTCGAGCACCCCCTAGACCTAGCCTAGATCTAGTCGCCAACACGAGGCGAATTTCAGCCCTAAGTCCTACCCCAGACCTAGTCGCCAACACGAGGCGATTTCACTACCGTTTACAAAGAAAAATAAATAAAATAATAAAAACTCCCTTAAGATGAACTTCTGAAAGTGGAGGCGAAGATCCGCTGGAGAATCAGCGTTTGTTGAAGCAGACTTCGTTTGGATTCGGCGTGATGGAATCCTCCTTCAGAAGTTGGCAGAGCTTCGTTGGGACCTCAAATTTCGGCCAAGACAAGCCTCTGGAATTCTAGCACTCTCTCTCTAAGGTGTATGCAATAGGTGTCTCGAAAACAAGAGGAGAGGGGGTCCTTTTATAGCCAAAGCGCTACCGCCGGCGCTACCGCTACCGCCGGCGCTATCCCTGATTAAGTAACATTTTGCGCGGCAGGATCTTCAATCCTTGGCAACATTTTGCTCTATGCCTCTTGTGCGCCATGCTACCGCCAGCGCTAGTAGCTACCGCCGGGCGCTATCCCTGAATAAGTAACATTTTGCGCGACAGGATCTTCAATCTGCGGCAACATTTTGCTCTATGCCTCTTGTGCGCCATGCTACCGCCAGCGCTAGTAGCTACCGCCAGGCGCTAGCTCCTTCTAAGAACACTGCCGGAATCGCGCTAATCATCGCTAGCGTCGGGCGCTATCGCTACCGCCGGCGCTAGTGGCCATGTTGGAGTTCTGGCCACAATTTTGGGGACAATTATCCTTGAGTCATGTGGACTTTGATTTCTTGCACATTTAAACACACAAGATCAAATACACATAGGATTTGTTATTCTCAAACCTAGGAGATGCGGAAGACCATGTTCCAACACCCGAGTCTCATCTTTGGCTTGGGAGGGGAAGCGCTCAACGATCTTCCGGGTTAGTGGAGGGACCTCCTCGCTGTGACTAAGGTCTTAGTCTTCTTTCTAGTCTTCGATCTACCTTCTCCGAGGGATCAGTAAGGGCTAGCTGCCCCTCATTTCGGTGAGGGTCCCGAACTCCATAAGAGGCCGAGAAATCGGTTTCAACAGGGAAACTAACCACAACGTTAATGATTTTCACTATAGAGTATTGTATTATGATCCTAAGTGAATGGTTTAAACTTCATAAAAGTTGACCAAAGGAAAACCCTTAAGCTCTCATGTAGACCTAGTGTTACATGGTCGTTCTATAAGAACACCAATAACCTTGTACTTGCTTGTGAAGAAAATTGACTTCCAGAGGTCTAGTTGGCCTAAAAATTATCAACCTCATATCATTTATTATGTAAAAGTTATTCACATTTTGAGGTATGTCCTTCACTAGGACCAACCTTACTAAATCTGACCCACTGAGGGTTATAGGGCTCCAAATGGTGTGATCTCACTTCCTACAGATAGTAGACACAAATGCCTTCAAAGTTATCTCAACCTACTTTTCATTTTATGGCCTCTAAGGGCCTCAAAATTGGAGAGCAAAAGGTCTATTTTACTAGGGTAAAAACAACCTTTTGGTGTGGCCTAAGTAAAGGTCTTTCTATCGATCTTTTAAACATATGTCTACTCATATGTAAGGATCCAATTGAGTAAAAAAATTTTTACCATAGACTAATATATACATAATCACCTTACCAAGGGGATTTGGAGTGATTTGACTTCATAGAAGATATATAAAAAAAAGTCTTTCCAGAAATTCCCGTTTTGGGCAGTGTATGTATTTGGGCATGACTCATGCATCACCAAAGTTTCAACCTACTAGGAGTTGTAGAACTCCAAGATTCACTAAGTTCAATTTGAGTGCTAAATGCACACCATTTTCCATAAGTAAGGTCTAGGAAATCCAAGTTGGTATCAAGCTAATCCAATAAACAAAAGGATTAGCCCCTGTGCATTTTGGGTTAAGTTTCTTGGTATCGTTAGGATATATTTGTCTTAGATGTGCACTCAATCATTAGGGTATCCGATCCTAGACTCTGAGTCTCATCCTGAGACCTATTGATATTCCACGTACTTTAAGATCCTCGGGTTACCAATTATCACACCCTTCTCAAGGTTAGTATATATGCAGCCCCAAAATGGGCATTCTCCAAACGCCAAATCTTATCCGACTGAACACAAGTCCTTATCCAATTTCTGATATTTATTACGATGATTGGTTCGATGCAACCTAGTTGTTGGTTTGGAGATTTAAGTTTACGAGTTTCTTGTTATTTTCTTATTGGATTTCAGGTACCTATCCCTTGAGGCGATCCTATTCATTGGGTATGAAGTGGTAATCTCACGTGGTAGGCGAATCAAGGACACCTAAGTTTAAGCCTTGATTAACTACTTCCTCATAAGGTTCTTCTCCAAGTCACTTTGGGTGTCATCATGCCTTAATCAGTCTATACCCGAGGTCGGTTTGGATTAGTATATGCTATGAAGTTGTCTTGGTGCGTCAAACTAGAATGATGTCCTAGTTGGGTTGGCCTAACTCATTGATTAATGGACTATTTTGTGTGATTTGTACACATGGGCACACCACTGCTTCCGCTGCTAGTTTGTCCTCAAACTAACTCGAGTGGGGGTGTCCCAGGGTTTTGTGGGCTTCTTTCTCGTTGGATCGTTTGTTCAAGTGATACCAGTTTGTAAGACCCCCTCCCGCACCAGGAGAGTTCCCGGATCTTATGCCCAGAACCCCCGCCTCACGGTGACGCTAACACACGAGTTAGCCGCCTCCGAAAAACGTCGATCCTGCCGGCAAGAACGATCAACTAGGCCAACAAGAATAAGAAGAAAAATAAATAAACAAGTCCACAACCACACACATCTGTATAAATATATCCAAATGAAAACTGTCCATCAATGAGTACAATAAATGAAAGAGTAAAAGGGCTTATGCCCTGTACATATCCAAAGTAGAACAAAATCTCACTCTCTCATTCTACATCTATGCGGAAGCTAAACAAACTCTCAAATCTTCAAACACCTATCTTGTAGTAGAAGTACTGTGCGGCTTCTGCTCCACAGATCCTACCATCATGTCCTGACTGGTCGTACATGTGCTCAGCTCCTCGAACACCTATGGTCACAACCGACCGTTAGTCATAAAGACTAAGCCAATTTTGTGCCCGCCTCCCCCCGCGACTCCTAGGCACCGAGCTGGAGGAAGAAGCGGAGGACAACAAAGTGGAGTAAACAAAAGCAGGTGACAGGGAAATCTAAGCTAGCAAGTGTATATATATAGACAAGCACTACTCTAGCAGTATAAATAAGTAAAAGTGCAGTAAAGATAAGTAAAGGAAGTAAATAGTAAAGCAGTGTGCGCATGTATAGTAAACAAGTAGATTATTCTAAGCTACCATCACATGAGTACCTTAACTTATATGAATGCCCATACAAACTTATAAGTTAAGGTTTCTGGAAATATAACTTATCATATAAAAGAGCTCATACTAATTTATATGATAAGGGTCTGCAATTATGTTATAGGTTTACGTATGATATGATATGCATGCTATGATATGATTCATACAAGTGCAACTCACCCACACGACTCTGTGATCACAGACCTTTAGTTCCCACTTTTTGGAGTTAGCTAAACTCTCTGGTACCACCGTTGTGGCTACGGCAGCGGTGGAGCGGGCGTCTCCACCCCTAGGCCTAGACCTCCCATACGCCTCTGTACACGTCCTAGGTGCACTCTAGAGTTTTGCGTACTCTTTGCTGGAACCTACCAGTCTTAAAGGTCGGGTGTGCGTCCTATTGGGGATCGTCCTCCAGACCGCAATATAAACAACCTACTGGCCCCTCAACCTCACACCCGCCTAAGTCAACGTACTGCCGTCGGTGTGACGACCGGCCCGTACCGAAGACCCGCCTCTAATTTGTTCTTATGAACATGCAATTTATCACCACCCGAGCCTCCAGCTCGCAGGACTAACCCGTCCTGATATACAACCTCCCGAGCCTCCAGCTCGCAGGACCATCTCGTCCTGATATACAACTTCCCATCCCTTAACTCGGGATGAAGTTTACCACATCTCTTATTCATTTAGTTAGACTAATCTTGTCTAATTATTGTATACTTAGAAGTTTAGGGTGAATCCTGGACTTCCCGAGGTTTACCCGGTGAAGGGCTCACAGCGATACTAGGGAATGCAATGGGCTGAAACCCAAATCCCCCATTCCAAGACAATTACTTTTATTGTTGGCTACCCCATTCTAAGACCCACTCTACTTATTACTCTTTATAATTTAGGTGTTTTCATGACTTATTGTTTCACCCCATTCCTAAGCAACCGTTCTCTTGAATGGTGCTCAACTCTCAAGATTCTTCGTCCTCTAAGTGGTATATACTTGTGTACTCTTATAATCCAATTCTCAATGATTCTCTATGTGGTTTTGCTGATTTAATCATCATATCAAATTTTCACTATTCGCAGACCACGGTTTATACTAATTTGATTCCTATGTTGAAATCTTGGTCAAAACACTTCCAAATGAGTTCTAATTTTTATCATAGGTTCTTACTGGGTAAAATAAGAGGTAACCAGAATTTAAGCAGATTTCATACAATTTTGACCTCCATAAAAATTTATAAATCAGTTGTCATCATTGAAAATTCAAAGGAACTATCATGCCAATAATTTCAATATTGCTAAATAATTTTCCAGAGATGATAGGTGACAAAATATTATGATTCTCAAAGTTTCACAATTTTCCAGAGGTTCTTTGATCATAATTTCCATTTAACAATAATTAGAAGCAAATGTGAATTTGCACAACAAGTACTAGATTTTGACTTCCAAAAATTCTGGTAAAATTATAGTGGCACTATAATGCCATAAAAACACTAATTCCAAAAGATCATATTTTTCCAACAAATTTAAACCCACAATTTCTATTTATCATAAAAGGGGTGACAAAATAACTTTGTACATCAAGTACCAGATATTGACTTCCTAAAAATCTGAGAAAATTACAGTGGCACTATAAAAATCTAGAAACACTAATTCCAGAAGATCATAATTTTCCAGCAAGGATAAACATATAATTTCTATTTATCCTAAAAGGGGTGACAAAATGACTTTGTACATCAAGTACCAGATCTTTACTTCCTAAAATTCTGAGAAAATTACAGTAGTACAATATTGACCTAAAAACTTCCGTGCCTAAGTTTCATAATTTTCCAAGATGTATTTCTCCATAATATTCATTTAATACAAGTGGTGTGCCAATAAGGGTTTACACTACAACCACCATCTACAGGTCACAATAAATTCTGGTAACATTACAGTAGTACATTATTGGCCTAAAAACATCTTATCCAGAGTTTCATAATTATCCAGTGGTTTTTCTCCTTAATTATTTCATAAATTAAGAAGTGTGACAAACTAAATATATGAAATTTCACTAAGTATTACCCATCCAAAAAATCTTCCTAAAATCTCAGAGGTTCATAACTAAATTCCACATGATTTTCCAGGGTTACAAAAACTTCCCAATAAATTTCATCAATAAAATTTCAGTTATTCAAAAAATGCAACATATGATAATTTCCATGATTTCTAAGGAAATAATCTCTAAAAATTCCTACAAAATTTCCAAAGGTTCTAGTTGATGTTATAAGGTATTCCTTAGAGTTTCAGATTTTTTCCACAAGGTTTTTGACTTATACATTTCATTAATACATAATTGTGACATAATTCAATTTTATTAATTACTTAGGATTTTTTATCCCCAAAATCCTAATTTTTTCTTGAGTAATGTATTATGTCATAAAGAAGGTATGTCCAAGGTTCCAGAAGCTATCACTAAGCCATTTATGCTAAATTTACAAAATATCCCATTTTGCTATTAGCACACCATATCACTTATTAGACAAAAACTTGCAAGAGGAATTACCCCACATGCAGAGGTCCAATTGCTCTAAAATTTTAACCATGGTCTAATGATGACCTAATAAGGGTGACACCCAAATTTGGGGTCATTTGGATTTATACAACTCCAAAAATATCATTTATTTGATTTAACATATTTTAAATAAAACCATAAGAAAATTATCTCCTAAAAATCTGATTTTTTGAAACAATCTAGGAATAGAGCACATGCATGCATGGTCAAAATCCCAAGTCCATCAGACTTATATTTTAGAGTGTGCACACTAATTAATTTTTGGTTTATGTTTTGACCAGCCTCACTAAAATGAGTGTTGTGGCTCCTACAGTGATCCAAATGACCTGATTTAAATTTCAGATGAAAGTAGACATCAAGGCCTACAAAAGCTATCTCAGGCAATGTTTCCTAAAAAGGAATCTAAGGTCCTCAAAATCCAGCATGAAAATGCATAAGAAAGTGTGACAGAATTATACAATTAATAAGGATATTAATATATATATTTATATGAAATGATTTGCACGAATCCTGGCACAAAATCGACGGTATCCGGTCATCTTCCCCAGCCAGCCTATGGTCCAGATCGATCCCACCTGGGCCAGCTTCTCTGGCCATTTCCCGGCAACCTGCAGCACCCCACGGCCGGCCACCGCCTCCACCACCTCCGTTGAGGTGGTGGCTAGCGTTTGACGGCGACACGGCCACCAGAGATGGCCTCTCCGGCGATCCCGAGCAAGAAGAAAAGGCTCAGATTTCTCCCTCAATCTTGCATGGAATCGAGCTCGTTTGAGCCCGATATCACTCCTGAATAGATCTAGATTCTAGCACAGAGGGAGAGGGGGAGAAACCGGACCTTGGTGGGGCTTAGCGACGACGGCGGCGGTGGTAGGCCATGGATCTTCCTTCCTCCAGCAAGCTAGCTCAAATCCTCGATTCTTCAGCAAAAGCTCTGCTCCAGGTGGCTATCCCGACTCCTTAGGCCTCTCTGAAGCTGATGGTGAACTCAAATGGAGGAGAGGAGGGCTCTAAGTGCAAGTCCCATTAAGCATGGTTCGACCATGCATTGTTTGTTCCTCCCAGCCACTAAGTGGCACTCATTCAGCCCAAATCCGGCTGGGAATTCACTGGGGGAGCTCAGGCATGGCCTTAGGCAGAAGAATGGAGTGCCAAATGGCCTCCAATCCCAAACTCCTCCCATTCTTTAATGGAAATTGGGGAAAAGTCCCTTCTACCCCCTTGCATGTCACTCCATTCAAATCTCAGGGGGAAAGAAAGGTAAATGTGCACTTGGGCTACTGAATGGGCTTTGGTTGAGGCCTTTTCCCAATTGGATTTGGTTTGGTCTCTTAATTTCTTCATCTTGGCCTAAGGTTGACCATGGTAACCTTGATGTTGACTTGGTCAATTGAGTGGGTTGACTGGTCTAGAATGTTGATCTTGGGTCCCTTAACACCTCCCAATATGGATTGGGTCATGGTGATGCCCCAAGTGGGCTAATTTAACCAATAGGTGTGATTTTGACCAAAATTGGGCAAAAGTTGACTTTGGTCAATTTGGTCAAATTGATGTTCCCATGATGGGGCTTTTGAGTCAATTAGGTCCCCCATGATGTTCTAAGGCTAGGGGTGAAGTCAATTTCATGTTTTGGGGGTGAATTGAGTCTATTGGGGTAGGATTGGCTTATGTTGACCTAAGTTTGACTTTGGTCAAATTGGACCAATTGGTGACCCCATGATGGGGCTTTTGGGTCCAAAGTACTCTTGTAGATGCTTACCAACTAGTGGTGGGGTCAATTTGGCCATTTGAGTCTGAATTGAACCCTATTGAGTTGAATTGGGCTATTTTGACCTAGATTTGACTTTGGTCCACTTGGCTACATTGGTTGACCAATTGATGAGACTTTTGGTCAATTATGCCTCCTTTAGTGGATCACATGTGAGTTCACTCAACCCAGTGCATCCCAAGGTCACCCCCAAGCTCAAACTTCCTCACTCACCACATGTCCTACCCTAATTGAAGTTAGGGGGTCTAGTAGGAAATGTGATGTTACATTGGGGGCCATAAGGTTATTCCTTGCCTATGCAGCCCACAAAGGCTTCAAAGTGTACCAGATGGATGTCAAATCAGCTTTCCTAAATGGAAATCTGAAAGAGAAGTATATGTGGAGCTGCCATCATGTTTTGTTCATCCAACTCTCACATCTCATGTTTACTTCCTTAGGAAAGCCCTTTATAGTCTCAAACAAGCTCCCAGAGCTTGGTATGAGACCTTGTCTAGCTTTCTTATCAAGAAAAAATTCTTGAGAGGAAAGATAGATAGCACATTGTTTCTCAGGGAAACAAGGGGAAAGTGTCTCCAAGTCCAAATCTATGTTGATGACATAATATTTGGGTCTACTGATGACAACCTCTGCAAGAGATTTGCCAATATAATGCAGGGAGAGTTTGAGATGAGCAGTATGGGTGAACTTAAATATTTCCTTGGGCTCCAAGTGAAACAGTCTGATGATGGAATTTTCATTTCCCAGACTAAGTACACCATGGAGCTCATCAAGAAATTTGGGATGGAGTCAGCCTCCACCATGAGAACACCCATGGAATTTAATGTATCACTAGACAAGGATGAAAAGGGGAAGGCCTTTGATGAATCCATGTACAGGTGTATCATTGGATCCTTGTTGTACTTAACTGCTAGTATGCCAGACATTATGTATTCTACATATGTTTGTGCTAGGAATCAGGCTTGTGATGTGCGTTCGGCAAGTGCACCGGTCGCTGTCAAGTAATAAATTTGGGAATAGCTTCCCCGAATGTCGATCTCTTGAGGAATGCAGGTTCTGGTGAACGAAACGTTTGGTGAGTCGATTGTTACACGAGCGAATAAAATAAAACAGGGGCGTTGTGATTGGTGTCCTAAGCTATTGCGGAAATGAGAGAAATGCGGGTCGAAAAGCACCGCTTCGCAAAGTGTGGGTGAGTGTAGCGACCACGATGCCGCGCTTCGGTAAGCGGGTGGAATGGCCACAGAGCGAGGTTTTGTGAGGGTCGTATTCACCTCTTCGCCAACATCACCACTAGCTATTGTTAGATGGCTTCACACACAAACAACTTAGAATATCACAACAACAAGGAAAGCTATTCTCACCACCGCATCATCATTGCACATGAACAACAAGCAAGGATCTATAACATTAATCTAATGAGCCTTCATTACAACAACACAAAGAGAAAGCACAAGCATCAAAGTTTAGAAAGGACCAAAAAGAAGATGTCACCACATCTTCGGTTCTCGGCCGGAATGAGAGGTAGTCGGGCTCTCTCCGGGCTCAGCCCTCAGATGGTGTGCGGACTCGAAGGAGGCTGTCACCGCTCCAACGATCTACAGCACTTTTATGGTCTCCACAACGAAGAATGCTTGAACTAGTGGCGGAGAATACTTGCAAATGCTCCCGGATGGAAGAATGGTGAAGGAGATCGCCCGAAATGGTCTCCTCTCGTCTCCTCCGGTGGAAGGGACGAAAATGGCGGGATTCCTGGCTTTTCCCGCGAGGGGAATGGGGGGCTTCCGTTGAATGCAGCTTTTCTTGCTTTAAATACTAAACAGGCAGAGTTTTGGTCACGCACGGGCGAATGCACGATCGTGTGCTGCCCGTGTGTTATTTAATGATAAAAATAGACTTGAAGACGAAGCTGCGCCGCCCGTGCGATTTACTCATGCACGGGCAAACCCGCCCATGCGTAAAACGCACGGGTAAATTCGGAAAGGCTAAAATAAGAAGAAACAGGCGACAATGTGTTTTACTCACGCACGAGTAAATCCGCCCGTGCGTAAAAATGCACGACTAAACTCAGATTGCCCGTTTTCTGCCCAGATGAGAACGCATGATCACAACCGTCTGTGCGTCAAGGAAACGCACGACCGTGCGTTGTACATGATCATGAATTCTGGGGGAAAACTGGATGATCCGACCGCCTGCACACAAGACAAAATAGCTGGGAAAACACCTCCAGCACCAAATAAACACAGAAAAAGGATTGGGGAGCACCATGTGCTTACCCCCAATAACAAGGAGCGCAAATGTACACCGAAACGGGCCTAAGAGTGCACCCAGCAAGGAATAACAAATATGATCGAAAACATGCCTAAAGTGTAGTGCATCGACTATAAATACGGCCCAGATGAGTCCATAAATGTGTATATAAATGAGACTCATCACACCACCAGACTTAACCATTTGCACGTCTCGGGCAAATTACTCAGCTCTCCTATCGGAACAATTGGGCGTTGGAGTGTGATTGAGCGGTGGAGACGCATGCGAAGTCGCATTCTCACGTGCGTTAAAATACATTAGAATAGAATTAGACTCAAGATTATATCTAACTATTTCTAGAACAGTAATTTGAAATCTATTTTACTTGGATGGTGAATCTTGGTGAATCTTTCTGTCGCGCACAAGGGAAAATAGCGTGACTAATGAGTAGAGTATTACTCGAATCAAAGCTCGGGACAATCTCCTAAGAAATTCACCAAAGTCAGTGTTCATAGGCTTGCACGTTCGCACTCTGTCTACTGCATGAGACGACTCGTATCTAAAATCAATAGGACTTAAAGGTTAAGATTTGTCTTAGGTTGAGTTTAGGCCAGATAAGTACAAGGATGATGGGAATCGCACTCAACATAACCTGAGCACTCAAGAGAATAAAAATCACCAATACAATATTTTCAAGAACTACACAACACCCTCAGACTTCAACTGAACAATAGGTGCATGCTAAGCCAATCATACTTTGTTTTTGTCGAGAGAAAGTAATTGAAAGTTCTTTTTGAACAATAATTTTTCTTTTCTTTCCTTTTCTCTTCTCGACAGAATATCTTTTGTAGGCACATTAAAAACTTCTCCTTCAGCTTTTCAATGCTACCATACATCACAGAGATAACACCAAATGTGATCGATAAATAAATTCCTTTCAGCTCATTTGTTGGTGCGAGAATAGGTTTGGTCGTATGGCTTTGGTGAAATTTTAGTGGAGCTAAACAAGGAGGACAGGTAGGCTCAAGTGGGCTTGCAACGGTGATTACATTGGTAAGGATTTCAAAAGCACAAACGGATCAAGAAATGGCCTATATCACACTTTATAACGAGTACTTCAACGCAATCGTTTCAAGAGTCGCCTAGTGCAAGTTCTAGCCACCGAGAAAGGTTGTCCTTCCTTCCGACCCTAGTAATAAGCTACTACTAGTTTCGCTACACTCGACCCTATGCTACCGTTGGATTCACCGGATTCACCACTAAAGTAAAATAATTTGCAGCTACTATAATAGAAATAATTAAATTATAAAATTGAATTTTATTCTACTCTTATTGAATTTCTAGGTGTGACGGGAGCACTCGACTAGAGCACTACTCGAGTCGACATTTTTCTCTACTCCTCACTCCTACACTAACAATCCAATTCTTACGAGCGGGGAACCTCGAGCAATACCCAATAAGCGCGCGTGATCAAGTGCGCGTGAATTAGGTGCAAGTGGATGCAATGTGCACAATAAAATTGAAAATTCCTAACTCAGCACATTCTAACATGCTATGCAAAGTGCGTGCACAGCTCGCTCTCTCCCCCAGACTTGATCGAAACCAAATAAAATAAAAAAATTCAAAAATAAGGAAAAGAGCAGTAGAGTGGACCTATGCTCACGAATGAGCGTGCCAGAAGTGCGGTAATTCCTTCTTTAAATTTTCTCCTTCCTCATCCACCACGCGAGAGCTTCAGCCTACGATGTTAGCAAAAAAGAAATAACAGAACATAAAAGAAATTAAAAGGCAAACAGAACCGGTTGGTTCCCATGGGTTGTCTCCCAAGAATCCCTTTTGTTTAACGTCCTTAAAGGTGGACCAAATACCTGTATTAAAGTTTGATAGCAGGAGTTATATAGATTGTTTCAGACTGAATAAAAACACAACATAGCATGGCCAAGTAACAAGGCACAAAAAAAACAGAATAGAAGAAACAGCACAACCAAAACCCGGAGACCCCATCACGCATCAGCTATATGCTGATTTGTGGTGGTTCTCCCCAGCCACGCGAGATGGGAAGGAGGTGAAGGCTTTAGGGCCCAAGGAGGATGTCTCCCCCTTGCCCCTAACATCCTCCTTCTCGCGCCGGAGGGCAGCAGAGCGTGCTCCACGCAACAATCTTTCTTGTTTCAGCTTCTCCATAGTTGGAAAGCATCAACGTTGATAATCGTCAGAATTTGCCACCTTGATGGTGGGTGGCATCACTTCCGTTGACGCCGTGGCAACTGGATCAGCCCAATGGACCTGTTTAAATTGTTTACAGTTCTCATTACGACTAAGAAAATTATTCATAAGGCGCTTTGCTCCGCCTTCTCCCTTATTATTCCAAACTTCAGTCTCGCTGCTTTCTCTTGCCTTCTTCACCTCTTCATTCACGACCTGCTTCGCTTTTCCTTTCTTCTCTCGAACTAACAATTCTTTTTCTTTCCTGGCTTCAGCGGTACTAAACAATTCATCAGTAATAAAAAGGGGAGAGTGAATTAATGCTTCAGAAGCAATCTTGGGACAAGTAGGGGGTGTTACCTTACCAGGTAAGACAACACACCCCTTAGAAAAATCCAAGGTGGCACCGCTCTCTTTCAAGAATGGTAATCCCAAGATGGGAATAGATTGATTTTGACTATGTCCCAAAACTTGGAAGTCGGCGACCACCACCGTCCCTTCAATTGTAACTTCAACATTTCTAACTTCTCCCTCTGCCTTAATGAGGGTCCCGTTGGCAAGCACTAGGGATTTCCGATCATCTAAGTTCATTTCAAGTTGTAATTTAGCAACATCCTGCAATGCAAGGACGTTGTGCGATGAACCGGAATCACATAGGGCCGCCGTTTCAATATTATTAATGGTGCATGAGATTACCAACTCATTTGGGTCACACGCTCCTGCATCGGTGAGACTCTTCCCTTGGTTAATTGGATTCTTTTCAGTATTACTGGGAAGGGTCCCTTGCGAACGCTCGGTTAGCACTTGAGCCAATTGGCCCAATTGCGTCTCCAAGTTTCGCATGGACGCAGTATGGTTGGCGATATTCGAGTTGGCGGCTTCCATAAACCTCTCCATCATTTCTTACAAATTGCTTTTCTTAGGGGCCGGGAAACCTTGATTATAACCCGGATGAGGCAGCCTCGGTTGGCTTCCGGACCCTTTTGCATCATATTGATGCTGGCTCGGTTGCCATCGTTGTCCTGCAGTGTTATGATTCCAGGAAAAATTAGGGTGATTTCTCACACCCGGATTATAGGCATTGCCGTAGGGTGCCCCCTTAGCTTGATTTCCAACAAAATTTACCGATTCATTTAAATTAAGTTGAGAGAATTCAGATGATAGCCCGCTACCTGGGCACTCGTATGCGTGGTGACCACCGCCTCCGCATCCTTCACAAGCAATGTTAGTTGCGGGCGCAGCAGCGGGAGGTAATGAGTCCACCACGAACAGTCCCCGAGCGCTTCTCGGCGCATTTCTCCCCGCAGTCCAGAAGGTGCTGTGAGAAGCAGTGTCCTGCAGAATTCTTAGAGCTTCCTCTTGAGTATGGTTCATCAAGGTCCCTCCTGCAGCAGCGTCAATCATTGCCCGGTGGTTGGACTCGATGGCGAAGTAGAAGGTTTCCACGATGTTCCACGGCTGAAGATCGTGATTTGGGCATTTGCGCAGGAGGTCACTAAGACGCTCCCAAGCTTCTGCGAGAGTTTCTTGCTCAGCTTGCCGGAAAGTGGCGATCTCACGCCGAAGGCTCACAATTTTGTCCACCGGGTGGAATTTAGCTAGAAATTTGGACGCGAGAGCATCCCAAGTTGCAGCAGTCCCTGGGGGAATAGACTGGAGCCAGACCTTGGCTTTGTCGCGCAACGAGAAAGGGAACAGTCTCAGCTTGACTGTTTCATCAGAAATTCCTGCGTAACGGAAGGTTCCGCAGATATCGGCGAACTCCGCCAAGTGAAGATGTGGGTCTTCACTAGGCATCCCAGAGAACTGAGCGTTATTGTGGATGATGTTTATGATGTTCAGGATGGCCGGTTTGATCTCAAACTGGTTATTCATGATGTTAGGCCCAAATCCTGGATACACACTCCCAGCTGTTGGAGTGGTATAATCTCTCATGGTCCCGGTCCTCGGTCTAACCGCCTCCTGCTCATCCCTTAGATGATTTTGCCCCACATGGGGTACTCCAGGATTCACTTCTTCCCGATCATTGCATGCTCTCGGCACACCTCCAAGTTCCATATTATCTCCCATAGCCGCCTGCACGGCTGCAACGCGCCTTAGTGTGCGCGCAGTACGTTTAATCTCAGGATCAAAGGGTACTAATTCTCTTCCGGCTTGTCTCTGCATACACAAAAAGAAGACACAAAGAAAAAAAAATCAAAAACAACTGCTCCTAGAACAATGATTCACAACACAAAATGTTACACGCCTGCATTCCCCGGCAACGGCGCCAAAAACTTGATGCGCGTTCGGCAAGTGCACCGGTCGCTGTCAAGTAATAAATTTGGGAATAGCTTCCCCGAATGTCGATCTCTTGAGGAATGCAGGTTCTGGTGAACGAAACGTTTGGTGAGTCGATTGTTACACGAGCGAATAAAATAAAACAGGGGCGTTGTGATTGGTGTCCTAACCTATTGCGGAAATGAGAGAAATGCGGGTCGAAAAGCACCGCTTCGTAAAGTGTGGTTGAGTGCAGCAGTCGCGATGCCGCGCTTCGGTAAGCGGGTGGAATGGCCACAGAGCGAGGTTTTGTGAGGGTCGTATTCACCTCTTCGCCAACATCACCGCTAGCTATTGCTAGATGGCTTCACACACAAACAACTTAGAATATCACAACAACAAGGAAAGTTATTCTCACCACCACAACATCATTGCACATGAACAACAAGCAAGGATCTAAAACATTAATCTAACGAGCGTTCATTACAACAACACAAAGAGAAAGCACAAGCATCAAAGTTTAGAAAGGACCAAAAAGAAGATGTCACCGCATCTTGGGTTCTTGGCCGGAATGAGAGGTTGTCGGGCTCTCTCCGGGCTCAGCCCTCAGATGGTGTGCGGACTCGAAGGAGGCTGTCACCGCCCCAATGATCTACAACACTTCTATGGTCTCCACAACGAAGAATGCTTGAACTAGTGGCGGAGAATACTTGCAAATGCTCACGGATGAAAAAATGGTGAAGGAGATCACCGGAAATGGTCTCCTCTCGTCTCCTCCGGTGGAAGGGACGAAAATGGTGGGATTCCTGGCTTTTCCCACGAGGGGAATGGAGGGCCTCCGTTGACTGCAGCTTTTCCTGCTTTAAATACTAAACAGGCAGAGTTTTGGTCACGCACGGGTGAACGCACGATCGTGCGCTGGCCGTGCGTTATTTAATGATAAAAACAGACTTGAAGATGAAGCTGCGCCGCCCATACGATTTACTCACGCACGGGCAAACCCGCCCGTGCGTAAAATGCACGGGTAAATCCGGAAAGGCTAAAACAAGAAGAAATAGGCGACCGTGCATTTTACTCACGCACGAGTAAATCCGCTCATGCATAAAAACACACGACTAAACTCAGATCGCCCGTTTTCTGCCCAGATGAGAACGCACGACCGCAACCGTCCATGCATCAAGGAAACGCACGACCGTGCATCAAGGAAACGCACGACCGTGCGTTGGACACAATCATGAATTTTGGGGGAAACTGGATGATCCGACCGCCTGCACACAAGACAAAACAGCTGGGAAAACACCTCGAGCACCAAATAAACACATAAAAAGGATTGGGGAGAACCATGTTCTTACCCCCAATAACAAGGAGCGCAAATGCACACCGAAATGGTCCTAAGAGTGCACCTAGCAAGGAATAACAATCATGATCGAAAACATGCCTAAAGTGTAGTGCATCGACTAGAAATACGGCCCAGATGAGTCCATAAATGTGTATATAAATGAGACTCATCATCTTGTCCTAAGGAATTTCACTACACCTCTGTAAAGAGGATCTTGAGATACCTCAAGGGCAGCCTAAATCTTGGCCTTTGGTACCCTAGGAACAATGACTTTGAACTGATAGGCTATTCAGATGCAGATTTTGCAGGGTGCAAAGAAGACAGAAAAGGCACAAGTGTCACTTGTCAATTCCTAGGGAGGAGGTTGATCTCTTGGAGCAGCAAAAAGCAAACCAGTGTGGTCATATCCACAACTGAGTCAGAGTACATTGCTGCAGACAGCTGTTGTGCTCAACTTCTATGGATCCAACATCAATTGGAGGATTACAACATCAAGGTTAGTCAATCTCCCCTGATGTGTGAATCATCCAGTGCTATTTCTATTGCCAAAAATCCTGTCTCCCATAGCAGGACCAAGCACATAGAAATTAGGTACCGTTTTATTAGAGAGCATGTAGAGTGTGAATATATCAAACTTGAATATGTCCCCACAGACAATCAAGTAGCTGATATCTTCACCAAGCCACTGGATGAGGCCAAGTTCAATTCTTTCAAAATTGACTTAGGAATGTTTAATTTAGAGTGAGTTCACTTATGAATCTATACCCACTGTTAAACTGCTTATGTTCTCATCTGTACACTTCTCATAATATGTACTTTTATGATAAATTGAAATCTGAATTGATCAACTTTACAGTAGCCATAGTCCACATGATAGGGTAGATAACCTCCCTAAAATGTTAAATACTTTGAATTTAGGGTTAGACCCATCTCAGCTGATCAGCTGAGACAGCCAAACTGTCTCAGTGGATAAGTCTCCTCCAAAACAAACTAAAAGCAGACTAAGGCCTCAGCTGGGAAAAATTTGTGTTCGACGAACTCTTTCCTGGGTTCGACGAACGTCGAGTTTGAGTTCGACAAACTCAGCTTTGAGTTCGACGAACTCAGCTTTATGATGTAATTCAGATGAATTCAGCTCTGTGTTCAATGAACTCTAGTTTGAGTTCAATGAACTCAGCTCTGAGTTCGACGAACTTAGTTCTGTATAAAACAAACTTAGCCTTGTGATGTAGTTCACATGAACTCCAGTTTGAGTTCGACGAACTCAGCTTTGAGTTTGACGAACTCAGGTCTATGATGTAGTTCAGATGAACTAAGCCTTGTGTTCGACGAACTCCAGTTTGAGTTCGACGAACTCAGCTCTATGATGTAGTTCAAATGAACTAAGCCTTGTGTTCGACGAACTCCAGTTTGAGTTCGACGAACTCAGCTCTGAGTTCGACGCACTCAGCCATATCATGTCAAGTTGTAAGTGTAATCATTCAGAAAAAGATGAAGATGTCGGTGCTGACATTAGGTCACAAAGCATTTTTAACAAAGAGGCTACACCAAATGACCTGTCAACTGAACCTGTCCATCCACTGCAGCTAGACAAAGTCACAACTTCTGATCTTCAAGCACTGATGTGTGCTCCATCTGATAGGGAGCATCCACAAGAGACATCAGCTGATAAAGATCAGGTTATAGCATTCCTGGACTCCATAGAAAAGAATGCTCTCTCTGAGGGGGAGGAGGATGATCATGCTAGTGATGTCAATCTGAGTGATCATCAAGATGCTGACATTGAAGATGAGCAGGATGATGCTCCAGCCACTGTTATCAACATTCAGCAAGACCTCCATCAACAAATCTATGAAGAAGCCAGAAAGGGGGAGGATACAAATGCAGTCATCAATTCTGTCCTCACACTGAAACAAATCTTCTAAGAAAAGATAATTCTAAATGAATGCATAAATATTTTATGCATAAATCTTCTAAGAAAGGGGGAGATAAAGTACTCAAAACAAATCTTCTAAGAAAAGAAAATATCTTATGAATAGGCTGGATGATAATTGAACTATAATTTGTTTGAAATGTTTTATGAATATATGAATGCAAACATAGGTTTAGTCATAAACCTTACCCTATTTTGATTGGTTAATTCTATCTATGTTGCATTGTCATGCCTATCAAATATCACTGTTGGATTAATTAAACTTTGTGGTAATATGACTTTCATAAACATTATCTGTTATAAAATCCTTGATGCAATGAGCATGATATGATGAATTCATTACTGCAATAACACATATCAAGAATTTATGAGTAATGTACTCTAGCATTTGAGGGTGTTCTGCTTTCTTCAAATAGGAGGAGATTGTTGGGAAAATGACCCTCAATGTTCCCTTGATTTGAAGAGTCCTCACACTCAATGTTAAGTACAAGTTGTATTTGATAAACCCTATTTCTATCTCAGAAGTATGCAGGACAAGGGCAAACCATGGTGTAATGTATGATCAGCTGAGACAAGCTTTCTGTATCAGCTGAATCGCTGAGACAAGACAAGGAGCCGTTGAGAAGGCATCTAGGCAAGCTGAGCTGCAGATAGAAGAAACCGCTGAGACAACTGTCTGTCTCAGCGGATCCGCTGAGACTGGACAGAAGCAACCGCTGAGACGGCTGACCATCTCAGCCCAACCACTGAGACAGTTCAAACGTGATCTGGCGGGTTCTGCTTTTGGCGCAAGCTGCGGAAATGCATATTGGGGACCACCAATCTCTCCCATACCTGTCAGAAGGACATCTAAGAGCCGCTGGGGGTCAAAGGAGTATAAAAGAAATAAGTTAGGGTTGAGAAAATATCTTCTACTTTCAATCATTCTCTCGAGCACACAAAGAAGCGGAAGCATACTGTTCCATTGTCGGCAGCCAAGAACTGAGCTAACACAAGGCTGCAAGGAGAAAAGAGATAGCTCATCTTGATTCATCTCAAGATAGAGCATGTAGATCCAGTCCTTCATCTGAAGTGTAGGATCCTTTGCCTGAGGGTGTAAGGTTGATTGGCCTGAGTTGTAGGAGGTGGATTCCTTTGAGGTAGGACCAGGAGGTGGTCTGAGTTGTAGGAGGAGGATTTCTCTGAGGTAGGGCTGCTGTGCCTGAGGTAGGGTTTAGGAAAACCTGAGAGATCCTGTGGGATCTGTGTTGTAGGCTCTTGGAGCTAAGTTTGGAGAAGTTGGCCTTGTCTAACTCATTGTTAGAAAGGTGAAGGGGGAAAGAGGACTACTCAAGACACCCTGTCTTGAGGAACCTCTATAAATGCTTGTGTGTTTTCTGTGTGCTTGATTTATTACTAATACTAATTCAGAAAATAGCCAGGCTAAAGCTTAAAACAAAAAGAAACATATTCCCCCCTCTAGGTGTTTAAGACTACATCCTACATAAACAATTAGAAAACTCCTCGAAGGAGCTCGAGATCCACCCCAGGAATTTGATGGGTCTCGGTAGGGAATCTACGAAAGAACTCTTTAAGGGTTTCCCCTTCACTTTGTTTGATTTCGGAGAGATGGGAAGGGTCCTTTGATATTCGGCAGTTCGCGATGAATTGATCTAAGAACTGCTTTGTCAGCTCCGCGAAGTTCCTGGTAGGTCCATTCTAGATAGAATGGAACCAGGTTCTCTCCTGACCTTTTAGAGTGGCTGGAAACACTTGGCAGAGTAGTTGATCGGGGGCGTTATAAATCTGAAGGATGGTGGAGAAGTGATTCATGTGCTCTAGAGGATCCTCGGTCCCGTCATACGATTCCATGCTTGGAAGCTTGAACCCTCCTGGGATTGGATGTGCCGGGACTTTAGGTGCCAACAGGGACCTGTTGTGCACGAGGCGAAAGATATGTGCCGCTTGGCGGCCAACCTAGCCATACTCTTCTGCTATCAGCTCTCAAACTTCTTCTCGGGTTAGCCCCCCAGGGACGTTCTCAGGAACCCCTGCCCTTTGGTGATGATGCTGCGGGGCAGCTTCGTCGGGCCTGACCAGATGGGCTGGGTGGGTTGTACTTACTGCTGCTGAGAACTCATAGTTCTCCTTTTGGTTGTCCTCTGGGCTTGACGTGGAGGCGGAGGAGGCACATTGACCGGTGCAGGGTGTTCTATAGGAGTCCCGGCTGTTCCTATGTTCCTCAGGTGGTTTAGCATTTTAGCTTGTTGTTACTCTATCTGGATCATTCGTCCCATAAATGCGTTGGTCGGCGCGACCACTACTGTCTCCTCCAAGCGTTGTGCGTTGATGAGGGAATGTGAAGGGCTGGGATCGGCATGCCCCTCGCGGACCGAGCCTTGGGTGGTGCGAGCGCTTCTTCTTTCCATGTCTCCAGTCACGAGTATCACTGTGCAGAGTATATTGTCTTCCGAATCTTTAGAGCTTTGGGGAACTCCTTCCCACAGACGGTGCTAAACTATTTCGGTCCACTCAAAACTCCTAAAACTGGTTCAGAATGAACCGTCTTAGCCCGAGAGCGGTCGAGCGCACAATCAGTTATTGAGATACGAGACAGATGACAAAGAGTCTTTTTAGCGTGGAAAACTCCGGAAAGGGTTAAAAAACCACGTGTCTGGGATGGTGCCGACCAACCTTCACTATTTGCAGCTTCTTTACAGGGCTTTCTTGAGAGACCGAGGGTGACAAGCCTCTCCTCCTTAGAACTTTGGGGGTGAGAGAGAGAGGCGTTCAGAGGGTGAAAGGCCACCACTCTCGAAGCTTCGACTTCATCTTTGCAGCGGTGGGGAGCACCGTGCTCTGGGACTTGTTCGCGGTCTGGAACTTGTGCGCGCTCTAGAACTCGGCGCGTTCTGGAACTTGTGCATGCTCTGGAACTCGGCGCACTCTAAAACTTGGCATTCTGGGGCTTGGGCGCTCTGGAACCTGGGCGTTCTTCCGATTGCTTGAAGAGGGACATAGTTCTTCTTCTGTCTTCGAGGTGCTCGAAGATTCTTTCAAGCACGGCTTTGAAGAGGATGAAGATCTTCAAGAGAGCTCTCTCTCTCTCTCTCTCTCTCTCTCTCTCTCTTGAACTTAGGTGGAAGGAGGAGGAGAATAGAATGGAAATGAGAGAAGCCTTGAGGTTCTATTTATAGGACTCAAAGGTGGTTACAGTAGTTATGTGGTTATTCGCAGGCCGTAACCACCGTAATTGTTATTTGCAACCCAGTTTCATTTAAATTAATACCCATATTTCGAAATAATTAACTATATGCAGACCGATATGATTTCGGATGTTCGCACGCGCCCACTACGGGTGGTTGCGCCAGCGGTTGCACGGGTGGTTACCTGCCAATTGGAAGGTGGAGAGATCGCAAGCGGGCGATCGGACGGCGGCGGACTCGGGCCGGCAAGGGGAGATGGCCGACCGGCTAGGGGGAAGGTCGGCCGGACGGGCGACCGGCCTGGGGCAGCCGGCCGAGAAGGTGGCAGGTCTCGAGCGGCCGGGCGCATGGCCGCAAGGCCCTTGTGGCTGCACAGCCAAACGAGCCGAACACTCAGTCGGCCGGAACGAGAGGCGGCCGGGGGCAGCGCGCCAAGGCCCCGCGGCCAAGGCCGGTCGGGAGTCCAGCCTCGCGGACTTGGCCGCGCGCCTGCAGGCGCATGGCCTTGGCCGACCGGGAGGCCGGCCAGGATGGTCGGCCTCGCGGCCTTGTCCGCGCGCCTGCGGGCATGCGACCTTGGCCGACTGGGGGGCGGCCGGGAGGCCGGCCTCGCGGCCTTGGCCGCGCGCCTGCGGGCGCGCGGCCTTCGCCAACCGGGGGGGGGGGGGGGGGGCGGCCGGGAGGCCGCCCTTGCGGCCTTGGCCGGCTAGTTGGCCGGCCGCAAGGCCCTCACAACCTTGCGACCGCGGGGCCAAGGCCGGCCCACCGGGCGGTCGGCCGGTGGTGCGGCAGTCGCGCACCGCCGGCGCCCGTTCCGAGGTGGTCGGCCGATGAGGGGCGCCGGTGACGGGACGCCGGTGGCGGCCGGTCCACACAGGCGGTTAGGATTGCGGATTGTGTGATGATTGCGTGCGCGGATCGTGCGTGCAACGGTTTTTCTCCTAACTCCCCTATAAGGGAGTGTGGGTTGTGGGATTTCGGCAACTCGCAGTCCGGGATTCTTATAAAATGGGCGAAACCCCATCAATATCTAATATAAAAGGTATATTTTTTATATGATAAATATTTTACCGAGTGACATTGCCCCATGCATTGAACTAGCATGTGCTAGTTGCATGTAGAAAAAAAAAAGTCTACCCTGCTAAAGTTCTTTATAAGGGGCCCCAATGGAGGGAATTGAAGAATGGATGAAGAAAATGTTCATAAAGTAGTTCTTAAAGTGCATAGTCAGCATTATTAATTTTGCAGATGAATTTTTGGTGGGGGGTGGTGTGTGGATTAATAGCTTTTTTTTAACATCAGAAAATAATGTGATGTTTTAATAAACAACATTTATCTGGGCTAATTTTGATTACTCAGAACCCTTGTTTGGGAAACCGCTTAAGCCCCATTTTCTTGTCCGGGATCCGGGCACATTTGCCCCAAACAAGCAGCTACATACGGTGCCATTCCACCAGTACAGCAGGGGAAGGAAAAGTATTTCGTTATGGCTTCATTTCGTTTTGCGGACGATCTAGCTCCTCTATTGTCGTTTCACATTCATTATGTTCTTCCTTCGTCTCATCTTGCCCCACCGAATAGAACCTCACTTTTTTGTTTCACCACTGATAAATAATGTGATTGTTATCCGCACTACAGTTTTGGCTATCCGCAGTTTTTTGAATAAGTTATTACTCGTCTTTTGGAAATACGTCTTGTACATGCATTTTTAGGAAAAATGTTCAACACGAAAGTTGTAGATCTCGTCGAGATCTACAACTTTCGTGTTGACCATTTTTCCTAAAAATGCTTGTACAAGACGTATTTCTAAAATGAGCGTAATAACTCATACAAAAAAAAGTACGGATAGCCAAAACTGTAGTGCGGATAACAATCACCAATAAGTAAAATGTGCTCCATAGATCCGGCACCATAATATTACTGAAATCATGCTAAACACTTTATTATGAATAAAAATCTACTTTTGATTGGAAACATACCATTTAATGATGTTTATATGCTAACAATAGAAGTACATGCAATCAAAGTATTAATTACTTTGGACGTTAAAGTCATATCATTTTAATGTCAATGAAGTTATAATTTTACTTAAGTGGTTATGGGTGAGCTAGCCACAATCTCAAGAATTTGATTCTTAACTGATCCATAGCTGCAATCATCGAGATGCCTATGGTGGTTAGGGTTGTGTTGAATCCATAGGTTCGATCAGAGGTCCGATCATCGAGATGCCTATGGTGGTTAGGGTTGAGTTGAATGCTAATAAAGTTTAGTTTTGAATCTATTGAGTTGAATGCTAAAGTTCTATATATAGATCTGTCAAGATGAAACGCATTAGCTCAAGAGTGAGCTGAACGCGCAAACAGTCAAAAGAGAGAACCAATAGTAGACATCGAGATTTTTATGTGGAAAACCCAGAAAGGGAAAAAACCACGGGGCATAACCCAGTTCTAAATGATCCACTAGTTTTGTGAGTTACAGAGAGTTATTTTTCGAGGGTGACATGCCACCACTCGTTACAGAGATTTTCTTAAGTCCTCCAAATCCTCGGGAGCTGAGCATGCACTACAACAAACTGCACCTACGGTAATGATTAAATTGTAACTAAGACAAAATTTGTTACTAATAGCTACATTTAGTAACAAAAATGTTCTATCGTTACAAAATATTATTTGTTTGTAACAAGTATATTATATGTCGTTACAATAACTCAATATTTGTTACAATAAGTGCAGGTATTTGTAACAAGACTGATTTTATGTTACAAATAGTAAAATATCCTCATAATAAGTAGCAATTGTAACAACACCTTGAAAGTATTTGTAATAACTAGAAGTTTCTTACAATTAGTATTTTTTTTTAACAAAAGTTTTGTAACAATAAATATATTAAAATTTAAAAAGAACAAAAACATGACAATATTTTTTAATATCAATTCTTAATAAAAATAAAGATCATATATAATTACTTTAAATTTGTTAATGATTTCTTATCTATTTAGACATAAAATATAATAGGAAAATCACTATTGTAACATCAAGAGGAATGGTTAATTGTTTTCAAATTAACCCTGTATACGTACTGCATGTCACTTGTGCGTGTGTGTGTCGAACACTACGGAGCAGCCTTAGGTAACGGTCATCACATAAAGTAAATGTCGTTACAAAAACTAGGTAACGGTATTAGTTACCTTTTGTAACTTTTTTAGTTCTTGCTAAAAGTATAATTTGTTGTAGTGATGGTACGTGAAGCGTGCTCGGAGACAACCATGAGCGTGGAACTCGACAGAGCAGTCCTGAGCAAAACTGAAAGTGCACAGTAGAGCAGGAGCAGAGCACTACGGAGCAGCCTAGAGCAAAGCACTGCGGAGCAGTCTGGAGTAGAGCGTTGCGGAGTGGCCTGGAGCAGAACCCTGCGGAGCAACCTGGAGCAGAGTGTTCAGAGCGGCCTGGAGTAGAGAGCTGCAGAGCAGCCTGGAGCAGAACCCTGCGGAATTGCCTGAAGCAGAGCCGTCCAGATCAGAGGTGACGAGGAGGTCCGCACCGGAGAGCTTGGAGGGCAACTGAGATCTTCGAAGAGTCCTTGAAGGAGAGCCGGAACACTGAGGGAGATCTTCAAGGGGGAACTTGAAGGTCGATGAAGATCTTTGAAGAGTCCGCTGAAAAACTCAAGAGCCCCTCCTTATTTGAATGCCCAGTCCCTTCAAATGGAGGCCTGAGCCCCTATTATAGTTTTTCAGGAGCGTTCTGGTAACTACGCCTTGCTGATTCCTGTAAGAGCGAATGAGAATATCTGATTCTGGGCACACAGGTTGCCATTTTTGAGGTTATGATGAGTTTGCCCCCCGGTCACCTTGGGCAACCTGGGCAACCTCCTTGGTGGTGGTGGTGGCTGGGGATTGTCGCCAGCGATGGATGGTAGCGGCGTAGCTCACAGAGCAGGGGGAGCGGGAACGCTTCCTGTGGAACAAGCGCGATTGCGAGCGCTTAACACAGATCAAGTGAGAGAGGCAGCGCTTCCGGTGGAACAGGAGCGAGCGAGAGCGCTTCCCACAGAACAGGCGAGAGCGGTAGCGCTTCTTGCGGAACGAGCGCAAGAGGCAACATTCCCTGCAGAATAAATGCGAGCGGGAGTGCTTCCCAAGGAACAGGTGAGAGCGGGAGCACTCCCCGTGGAACAAGCGCGAGTGGGAGTGATTCCCGCGGAATAGGCGAGAGCGGTGGTGCTTTCCGCGAAACAGGCGAGAGCATGAGCACTCCCTGCGGAACAGGCGGGAGCGGGAGCACTTCCTGCAGAACAGGCAAGAGAGCTGGCGCTTCCCGCAGAACGAGCGAGAGCGGCAGAGCTTCCTATGGAACATGAGCGAGCGGGAGGGATTCCCGCGGAATAGGCGAGAGCGATAACGCGAGGGTGCTTAACAACAGGATTAAGATCAGCCATAGATGCTGGTGTCGCTCGACTCCGGGCGAGGCCGCAATGAGGAATAATCGGTCTGGCTCAACTCGAACCTTTTTTAGGGGAACCCCATCAATTGCCCCCAGCTTACGGAGGTCGCGATTTATAATTTATAGTCCAAAAATGTCTACCGCTCATCATTAGTCTGTGGGGGAGTGCTTCGACATGGCGGCCACACGCTCTATAATTTGTGCAAGACAATTACAGACCAAGGTGGAAAAATTCACGGATCCTTTGCGAGAGAGGATCATCACTGCACAGATGGGGAAAATTATCACGGCCGCGAGAGAGGACATAACGATTTACTTTCTGTGTTTTGCTCGCGGTGAAAATATCATGCTGATGCCCCGCTTCGCGGCACTTCCACGGAGGCGCACGTGCGAAGGCACATTCACAGTGGAGCATGCGCAAGGGAGCCCCGGAGCGTATGGTCCATCCACCCTCAAAATTTTGGAGGCCACGATGCGTGGGATGTGAAAATTAATTTTGAATATTGCACCTGAGAACCCAAGCAGCTTGCTCGCGGCTCGAAGGGATAACCACCTTCTTACCGGAGGCTTTTGCCTTTTCATTTGTACATTTGTTTAGGGAACATGGTTCCTGCCTGGTCATGAGGGGGGGGGGGGGGCATCCCTCAACAACACGATGGTATGGGATTGCTCTCGATGTGAAGGGCTGACCACCATCTTATCGGAGGTTGTCGCCTTACCATTTGGAGATTCATTGGGGGAAACATGATTCCCGCCCGGTCGTGAGGGGTGCATGCCCTCAGCGACCGGATGAAGCAGGCTCGCTCTCAATGTGGAGGGTTGTCCACCTTCTTATCAGAGGTTGTCTCCTTACCATTTGGAGATTCGTAGTTCTCGCCCAGTTGTAAGGGGGCATGCCCTCAGCTGCCAGATGACGCGGTCTGCTCTCGATGTGGAGGGCTGACCACCATCTTATCGGAGGTTGTCACCTTACCATTTGAAGATTCATTTGGGGAAATACGGTTCCCGCCCAATCATGAGGGGGGCATGCCCTCAGCAGCTGGATGGCGCGGGCTCGCTCTCGATGTGGAGGGCTGGCACCATCTTATTGGAGGTTGTCGCCATACCATTTGGAGATTCTTCTGTTGAAGGTCGCATATAGTGGGCAAGAACTTGAAATTGTTTAATTAGAAAGAAAGGCATGGGTGCACTTTGAAATTGAAACAAGATAAAATTGCTACAAGCCCTTGAGAAAGGCGGTGTGGTTTAGGCGCTGGTGTAAGACCGCCCCCCTCAAATCGGCGGTCCGACCGGGGGATCTTATCGCACACCACCTTTTGCACAATGTCGAAAAGATCATGAAGGATGGAGGTACTTCCTTCTCCAGCCCCTTTCCTTGAATACTCGGTTGTCATGCCTAGTGGTGATGTTAAGCGAAAGTTACCATATACTAATAGAGTAGCGAAGCCGTTTTCTAGTGGAAGGCACCACTAGCGAGTGCACATTATAGCATTTAGCGGAAGACGTAATATTATAGAGGAAGATTAAATATCACAGAAACCACAATCTCAAGACCTGTATGACTAATATTAATATCTCTCTCGCGTTAAATCCTATCACCCAAGACCTTATTTATATATACCAGACGGTAGGGCATGACAAAAGGAGATGCGGCTTAACGAATATGTACCTGAAGTAGCCTGCTCCGTGGCTTCCTCCACACTTGGTTGCTATCTCTCACCCACACCTATCACCCATGCTAATGAAAGGTTATTAGAACCACAAATAAAATCCAATCCCTATTAGCATTAAGCATAGTATAACTGTAAGACCCCAAATCAGGAAGGTAAATTTCTGAAGTTCTTAACGTTGTCGCCCAGGCGACAGTGGCTGTCGCCCGGCGATAGCGTTGTCGGGTGGCGGCTATCGCTGGCGATAAGGTGACTGGGGTCATGCAGCAGTGTCGCTGGCTGGTCAAAGTCGGTTCATAATGCTGTCGCCCAGGCGACAGTGGCTGTCGCCCGACGACAGTGGCTGTCGCCCGGCGACAGTGGCTGTCGCCCGGCGACAGCTCAAAGTTGGACTTTGTGGCCGAAATCAAGGGCATTGATTGCTTATTGACTTTGGGGGCTGGTTTTGGCTTGGGAGGCTCGGTGGCAGCATAGAAGGCCGAAATCCTCTCTCTTTTCATTATTTTCCTTAAGGCTTTATTTTGGAGAGAGAGAGAGAGAAGCTTGGAGAAGAAGAAGGAATAGTAAACCCTAGCTTGCAGCTTGGGTTTGGAGGAGCTACACTCATCCAATCCCTTCAACGTTGGTGGCTACGCATAGAGGAGGGCAAGGCGCTCCTTTCCATCCGTGTGGAACGTCAAGCCATGGGCTCGAAGCGGCGTTTAAGGGTAACGAACTTTTCTACCCTCTTTTGGACATGCCTTAGTCCTTTCCCTTGCATCGTTGAGGCACCTACCCAAAAGGGTGAGGTCGTGGCCTCCGACGGGTCGATTTGTGCTATCCCCGTCAAAGCTTGCATTCATGTAGAGTTCACGCGTGAGATGGACGTAGGCGCGCTGTGTGAAGCCCATCCGAGACGGTTCGTCCGGATTGGTGATACTTTTTAGGTATTGTGCGTGTCGGGGAAAAACCCCGTATTGTTATACTTACCTCGTAGGGCTAGAGGTTGCTACTGCATGCGCAGCAACGCCCGGGGGTATGCCCCGGGGAGCACCCGAAGTTAAAAGGCAGAAATGGAGTTCTGTCCAGCTGTCGCTGGCGCGACAGTGACTGTCGCCTGGGCGACAGCTTCCCAGAATTGGGTTCTGGTGAATTTGGGTGTTCTGAGGCAGTGGGAGTGCTACTGCATGTGCAACAACGCCTGGGGGTGTGCCCCGGAAAGCACCCATAGCTAGAAGCCAAATTAGGGTTTTGTGCACTGTCGCTGGCGACAGTGACTGTCGCCTGGGCGACAGCTCCCAGACTGAGTTCTGGTGATGTTGTTGTGCCCACCTGTTGAGGGGACCTGAGGCCGGTGTACCCGACCTGTGGGGGTGTCCTGGGGGATGACTTAGCGGCCCGTGGAGCCGGCTAATTGAGAATACCTGGGCTGAAGGGACGCCAACCCCGCTTTTCGTGTTGTACAACGAGAGTTGTGAACAACGAGCAATTGGCAAACCTGAAACCGCACCATTGCAGCACCTGATTAGTAAGCCTCGAGCAGCATGTCGGGAGGCAATGGGACAGAGTCTTCGGACTACGTTATGTTCACAATTAAAGCACGGGGGAGCCCTGGTATTCGGGCAGCCGACTTTAGCCTTGAAGGGCAAAGCCATCAAGAGTGGATGGTGGTGGAAGGCGTAGTACACCAAAGAGTGCCTCAGTGCACGAGACGTGGAGGCCATTCCCACGTTTTTGTTGTTGCACATGTATGAAATGTTGTGGGCTCGTCTAGTCGCACTCTTATATATATATATGTTATTGAGACAATTTTGCAGGGACGTTTAGAACTGCCACCCCCTCGAAGGGGTGGGGTCGTTATAACTTGGTTAGCTTTAGCTGACCGTTGCCCTGTTTTGCCACCGTCTTTGGTGGGCTTGTTGTACAGGAGCTGGACCGAGCGGGACCTTGGCGGGTTGAAGCCCCTGCGCTGCTGCAGCCCTTGAAGGCCTTTTGTCCTTTCTTCTGTTTTCATGTATGGCCGGCCTGCGCGCCGATGTTGGTAAACTGTAAGGCCGTCGTGCCTCTTTTGTGTGTTGTAAAACATTTTATTCCAAGTTAATAGAAGTGGACATACCCGAGTTCGGGTCTTGTGGTTTATAATTCTGTCACTCTCTTTTGCTTCCGCATAGAATGCTCTGGGCTTCGTGGTATAGTGTCGTTGCATATTCAATTAAGTGACGTTTCCATTTGTTTTGTAGTATATGGCGTGGGGCCCCGGCCGGACCTTCTGCTATATGCTTCTGAACGGATGGGGGTGTTACAAATTGTTATCAGCTTCTAGGGTTCCGTATCCTTCTAAGGAATTCGTGGGCGAATTCTTTTAAGGGGTGGTGAGCACGTGTGTGCGCTACCGTTGAGACGTAAAATAAACCCAAAAATTTCCACTTAGGAATAAAATGTAACAACAAACCAACAATAATTGCATGATTTTGGAACCTGAGCGTTCCTTTTGTTGTTAGTTGCGACTGTGATGTCGCCTAACTGTGTGTTGCACTTGTATAGGGCACTCGAAGTGCAGCGGGACCGTCGCGTCCCCGTGATGTGCATGAGAGTAGTGGGTCTGCTGAGGCCCCTATAGCTCCGTCTGCTGAGTTGGTTCGGCTAGTTACTGAAGCCGTTCTAGCTGCGTTGAATGGACAGCCTGAAAGGCAAGGCCAACCGCCAGTGCAAGAGGTGGCCCCTGAGCCACTAAGAGTGGAGCAAGTCCCAGTGAGGCGTGCTCCTGAGCAACAGCTGAAGCACTTTCTGGGATTTCGACCTCCTCCGTTCACCGGGGTTGAATCCCCAGCTGAGGCCGAAGACTGGTTGTCGCATGTGAAGCGAATTCTGACAGCGACACAGTCAGAGGAAGCGCATAAGGTGACCTTTGCTTCTTTCTTGCTAGAAAAGGAAGCTAGGCGGTGGTGGGATGAGGTTGAGAGGCGCCAGTTCGCGGGAAGGCGACTGGTTGATGTGACGATGGAAGAGTTCTCGAGAATCTTCCTCGCAAGGTATGTGCCTCAGTCGCAGCAGATCGCGATGGAGAACCAGTTCTTGGCTCTAACACAGGGTGGTAGACTGGTTGATGACTACTTGCATGAGTTCACCCGCCTCGGGCGCTATGCTGGGACTTCTTTCGATGATGAGGATAGAAGGGTGAACAGGTTTTATGGAGGTTTGCGTACTGAGTTGCGGCATCTTTTGACAGGGTCGTTGATGCAGGGTTTCACGACCCTCGTTGGTTCAGCCCGAGCCCTTGAGCAGGACATGCTCAGGGAAAAGGGCAAGGCAGTTGTGGTCGAGGCAGTGCCGGAGGGCAAAGCGCCGAGTGCGACGAAGTTGCGGAGGTTGAGTCGCTGGAAGAAGGATCGAGTATCTGGGCCAGCTCCCTCTGCTTCGGGCGCGTCATCTGGACGTGGCCCTCTTATTTGTTTCACTTGTGGCAAGCCTGGACATTTCTCTCGGGATTGCCGCAGTGGGCTTCCAAGGCCAGAGAAGAAGGCGGGGCCAGCTTATTCTGAGAAGGGGAAGGCAGCTGAGTCCACTGCCTCCCGTATGGCTCCCCGCAGCCCAGAGTCTTTAGTCTTGATCAGCAGGAGGCTATCAAAGCCAAAGATGTCGTGACAGGTACAATTTAAGATACAGTATTTACTGTTTTATATACCTATTCTAATGTTCATGCTAACCCTGCCTGGCGGCGTAGGCTATGTAAATGTTTCAGGCGTCCCTGCGAGAGCGCTTTTCGATACTGGAGCTTCGCACTCCTTCTTATCGTCGGACTTCGTCCAACGTATTGGTGCGCCGTCGATTGATTCTGCAGATGGACAGGAGGTCCTACTGACGAATGGATATTCGATGCGTGTGGAGAGGAGTTTCTGCGTAAAGGTTCTAGTTGGTAGTCGGGAGTATGACCTGAAGGCATCGTTACTCCCCCTGGTTGAGTTCGATGTTATCTTCGGTATGGACTGGCTGTCGGAACAGCATGCGTGTATCGATTGCACCACCAAGGAGGTGAGGTTTGGGCAGGGTGCCGATCGGGAGACGGTCTTTGCGGGCATGCGTGGATCGAGCAAGACGCTGATGTTTGCTCTCCAGGTGTCCAAGGCAGTGCGACAGGGAGCAGAGTTATTCTTTGCTCTTGTGGAGGCTTCAACGCCGAGGCCCAGCCTAGCGGATGTTCCGGTAGTAGCAGAGTTCCCCGATGTGTTCCCGAACAAGCTCCCCGGTGCTCCACCGCAGTGGGAGATAGATTTCACGATTGAGTTGGTGCCAGGCGCTAAGCCTGTGGCCCGCTCGCCGTATCGTATGGCTCCGAAAGAGTTGGCAGAGTTGAAGCTGCAATTGCAGGAGCTGCTTGAGCAGGGCTACGTGCGTCCGAGTTCCTCACCTTGGAGTGCACCGGTCCTCTTTGTCAAAAAGAAGGACGGTAGCCTGCGGCTTTGCATCGATTATCGGGAGCTGAACAAGCTGACGGAGAAGAACAAGTATCCTCTTCCGAGGATAGATGATTTGTTCGACCAGCTCGTTGGTTCGACAGTATATTCGAAGCTGTACTTGAAGTCCGGCTATTATCAGGTGCGGATCAGGGAGTGCGATATCCCGAAGACTGCCTTCAGTACGAGGTACGGGCAGTATGAGTTCACCGTGATGCCGTTTGAGTTGTCTAATGCGCCTTCGGTGTTTATGGACTTGATGCACCAGACTTTCCGAGAGTACCTCAACCGGTTTGTTGTCATCTTCCTGGATGACATACTAGTCTACTCTCAGTCCGAGGAGGAGCACGGTGATCACCTGAGAGTAGTTTTGGAGGTTCTGAGGAGGAACCAGTTGTATGCCAAGTTCTCGAAGTGCGAGTTCTGGCTTCCTTCCGTGGTGTTCTTGGGCCATGTGGTTAGTGGTTCGGGTGTGGCGGTAGATCCGGTGAAGGTTTCGGCCATCAGGGAGTGGCCTGTCCTTTCTTCTGTAGCGGAGGTCCGTAGCTTCCTCGGGCTGGCCGGTTATTACAGGCGCTTCGTGGAGAACTTCTCCCGGATCGCGCTGCCTCTTACGACGCTGACACGGAAGATGCAGGAGTTCATTTGGACGCCCCCGTTTGCGCAGGCTTTCGAGGAGTTGAAGCGGCGGCTTACGACGGCTCCGATCTTATGTTTGTCTTGCGGAACGGAGGGCTACGAGATCTACGCCGACGCTTCTGGGAGCGGCCTTGGCTCTGTTCTGCAGCAGCATGGCAAGGTTATAGCGTATGGCTCTCGCCAGCTGAAGGTGCACGAGCGGAATTATCCGGTCCACGACTTGGAGTTGGCGGCCGTGATATTTGCCCTGAAGCTATGGCGGCATTATGTGTATGGCTTGAAGATCAATATCTCCACAGACCATAAGAGCCTGAAGTACCTTCTGACACAGAAAGGGCTGAATATGCGGCAGCAGAGGTGGATGGAGTTCCTGGGGGACTTCACCTTCGAGATCCACTACACTCCCGGGAAGGGGAATGTTGTTGCGGATGCACTCAGTCGCAGGGCTGAGCAGGCCAACTGGATTCAGATGCATGATGAGCACCTGATACGTGACCTGGAGGCCTTGGGTATTTCTTGCGTAGAGAAGAGGAGCAGTGCCGGTGCCTGTTTGAGTTGGACTGAGGTGCAGTACGACCTCGCAGATAGAGTCCGCCGGGCTTTTGAACTCGATCCGAGTTTAAAGCGCTACGCGGAGGATGCTGGTGGTGGGCCGGATGCCCAGTTTCAGGTTTGAGACGGGTTGCTGTGGAGAGGTGCCCGTTTGTGCGTCCCCAAGGTGGGTGAGCTACGCGATGAGTTGATGTACGAGGCGCATCGTACCAGGTATTCAGTTCATCCGGGGAGCACGAAGATGTATAAGGACATGAAGGTCCTTTTCTGGTGGCCGGGTATGAAGAGGGACATCGCTCACTACGTGGCCAAGTGCCACACTTGTGCGCTAGTGAAGGCGGAATGTCAGAAGCCCGGTGGCTTTTTGCAGTCATTGCCTGTTTCGGAGTGGAAGTTTGATGACATTTCCATGGATTTCGTGCATGGGCTGCCGAGATCGCAGTGCGGGAACGATGCCATCTGGGTAGTTGTAGACCGGCTGATAAAGGTGGCGCACTTTATCCCCAACCGGAGGGATGACTCGGTGGAGAAATTGGCGAAGTTGTATGTTGATACTATAGTGCGACTGCACGGTGTGCCCCGTAGCATCGTCAGTGATCGTGATGGACGCTTTACTTCGAGCGACTGGAGGCTAGTCAACCGTCTTTTGGGTACGAAGCTGCAGTTTAGCACGACCTTTCATCCTCAGACGGATGGCCAAACTGAGCGTACTAACAGGACGATGGAAGACATGCTCTGGATGTGCGTCCTGGATTTTGGCAAGGGGTGGGAAGATCACCTCTTTCTTGTTGAGTTCGAGTACAACAACAGCTATCAGGCGAGTATTCAGATGGCGCCTTTCGAGGCCCTCTATGGCAGGAAGTGCCACACTCCCTTAGCTTGGGCGGAAACGGGCGAGACGAAGCTCTTCAAGAGGAAAGACGACAAAGAGGCGACTTCAACGGTACGTTTGATCCGGGAGAGGCTTCTGGTTGCGCAGGATAGGCAGGAGAAGTACTATAATGCGAAGCACCGCGACGTCCAGTTCGCCGTTGGCGATTGGGTTTACTTGAAGATCAGGCCATTCAAGGGCATGTCCAGGATTCGGCGCTTGAAAAAGCTGAGTCCGAGATACCTTGGACCTTTTGAGATCATCGAGCGCGTCGGCGAGGCGGCTTATAGGCTTGCGCTATCGGCGGAACTGAGCGGGCTACACGATGTATTCCACATCTCCGTGTTGCGGAAGGCAGTGGAGGAGCCTACGCAGGTGGTCGCGGCGGATCAGGTGCCCGTGGATAGTGGGCTTAAGACGGAGGTCAGGCCCGTTAGCATCGAGGATGCTGAGGTGCGTCAGTTGCGGAACAGGGCGATCCGTATGATAAAGGTCCGTTGGGACAACTGCGGTCGCGAGGAGCTCTCATGGGAGCGTGAGCAGACCATGATGGAGGAGTTCCCCGAGCTGTTTCGGTGACGTTTATCTCTTTTTCCCCTTTGTGTAAAGACTTTTGATATATATGTATATATGTGTTTTTATAAAATTTCGGGACGAAATTTATATAAGGAGGGGAGGGTTGTAAGACCCTAAATCAGGAAGGTAAATTTCTGAAGTTCTTAACGTTGTCGCCCAGGCGACAGTGGCTGTCGCCCGGCGATAGCGTTGTCGGGTGGCGGCTATCGCTGGCGACAAGGTGACTGGGGTCATGCAGCAGTGTCGCTGGCTGGTCAAAGTCGGTTCATAACGCTGTCGCCCGGTGACAGCTCAAAGTTGGACTTTGTGGCCGAAATCAAGGGCATTGATTGCTTATTGACTTTGGGGGCTGGTTTTGGCTTGGGAGGCTCGGTGGCAGCATAGAAGGCCGAAATCCTCTCTCTTTTCATTATTTTCCTTAAGGCTTTATTTTGGAGAGAGAGAGAGAAGCTTGGAGAAGAAGAAGGAATAGTAAACCCTAGCTTGCAGCTTGGGTTTGGAGGAGCTACACTCATCCAATCCCTTCAACGTTGGTGGCTACGCATAGAGGAGGGCAAGGCGCTCCTTTCCATCCGTGTGGAACGTCAAGCCATGGGCTCGAAGCGGCGTTTAAGGGTAACGAACTTTTCTACCCTCTTTTGGACATGCCTTAGTCCTTTCCCTTGCATCGTTGAGGCACCTACCCAAAAGGGTGAGGTCGTGGCCTCCGACGGGTCGATTTGTGCTATCCCCGTCAAAGCTTGCATTCATGTAGAGTTCACGCGTGAGATGGACGTAGGCGCGCTGTGTGAAGCCCATCCGAGACGGTTCGTCCGGATTGGTGATACTTTTTAGGTATTGTGCGTGTCGGGGAAAAACCCCGTATTGTTATACTTACCTCGTAGGGCTAGAGGTTGCTACTGCATGCGCAGCAACGCCCGGGGGTATGCCCCGGGGAGCACCCGAAGTTAAAAGGCAGAAATGGAGTTCTGTCCAGCTGTCGCTGGCGCGACAGTGACTGTCGCCTGGGCGACAGCTTCCCAGAATTGGGTTCTGGTGAATTTGGGTGTTCTGAGGCAGTGGGAGTGCTACTGCATGTGCAGCAACGCCTGGGGGTGTGCCCCGGAAAGCACCCATAGCTAGAAGCCAAATTAGGGTTTTGTGCACTGTCGCTGGCGACAGTGACTGTCGCCTGGGCGACAGCTTCCCAGACTGAGTTCTGGTGATGTTGTTGTGCCCACCTGTTGAGGGGACCTGAGGCCGGTGTACCCGACCTGTGGGGGTGTCCTGGGGGATGACTTAGCGGCCCGTGGAGCCGGCTAATTGAGAATACCTGGGCTGAAGGGACGCCAACCCCGCTTTTCGTGTTGTACAACGAGAGTTGTGAACAACGAGCAATTGGCAAACCTGAAACCGCACCATTGCAGCACCTGATTAGTAAGCCTCGAGCAGCATGTCGGGAGGCAATGGGACAGAGTCTTCGGACTACGTTATGTTCACAATTAAAGCACGGGGGAGCCCTGGTATTCGGGCAGCCGACTTTAGCCTTGAAGGGCAAAGCCATCAAGAGTGGATGGTGGTGGAAGGCGTAGTACACCAAAGAGTGCCTCAGTGCACGAGACGTGGAGGCCATTCCCACGTTTTTGTTGTTGCACATGTATGAAATGTTGTGGGCTCGTCTAGTCGCACTCTTATATATATATATGTTATTGAGACAATTTTGCAGGGACGTTTAGAACTGCCACCCCCTCGAAGGGGTGGGGTCGTTATAACTTGGTTAGCTTTAGCTGACCGTTGCCCTGTTTTGCCACCGTCTTTGGTGGGCTTGTTGTACAGGAGCTGGACCGAGCGGGACCTTGGCGGGCTGAAGCCCCTGCGCTGCTGCAGCCCTTGAAGGCCTTTTGTCCTTTCTTCTGTTTTCATGTATGGCCGGCCTGCGCGCCGATGTTGGTAAACTGTAAGGCCGTCGTGCCTCTTTTGTGTGTTGTAAAACATTTTATTCCAAGTTAATAGAAGTGGACATACCCGAGTTCGGGTCTTGTGGTTTATAATTCTGTCACTCTCTTTTGCTTCCGCATAGAATGCTCTGGGCTTCGTGGTATAGTGTCGTTGCATATTCAATTAAGTGACGTTTCCATTTGTTTTGTAGTATATGGCGTGGGGCCCCGGCCGGACCTTCTGCTATATGCTTCTAAACGGATGGGGGTGTTACAATAACATTTATAAGGGAGGAAATATTTGCACTTCTAATTGGGTCGAGGCAGTCTTCCCACGACCACCGCCTACGTATTCCGTATCATCCTACATACGGTCTCAGACCCACGTAGTTCTATTAGTTTCGCACGGGTTGCTCTCCCAGACCGTCCATCGTGCGGGTTGCCTTAGAGTAAAACTCATCGGCCATCCGACAATCTCCCCAGGCCCATTTAAATCCCGTAAGAATAATTTCTCGAAGGCAACATTTTATTCCTGTAGGAATTATTTTCCCGAAGGCAATATTTATTCCCGTAGGAATTATTTTCTCAAAGGCAACATTTCATTCCCGTAGGAATTATTTTCCCGAAGGCAACATTTCATTCCCGTAGGAATTATTTTCCCGAAGGCAACATTTATTACCATAGGAATTATTTTCTCGAAGGCAACATTTATTCCCGTAGGAACTATTTTCTCGAAGGCCACATTTATTCCCGTAAAAATTATTTTCTCGAATGCAACATTTCATTCCCGTATGAATTATTTTCCCGAAGGCAACATTTATTCCCGTAGGAATTGTTTCCTGAAGGCACATGTATTTTCATAAGAGGAGAGAAACGAAACTCTTTTTAAGCTTAGCAATAATTCCATCCCGAGAGTTGAAAGAGGGAGAGGAGAAAACCCTTCATAAGCTTAACAATATTTCCACCCGAGAAGTTAGTGGGGGAAAGAGGAGAGAAACTCTTTATCCGCTTAATAATACTTCCACCTGGGATGGTACAATCATTTTAATCCGACATTCGTCGATCTTTTGGATTGCTTGGCAATCAAACCCAAGCCATTCACATAAGTTATATATGTATTCATGTAGGCTTCCGTCAATCCTTTGGATGCTCGGCAATCAAGACCAAGCCAAGCATAAACTAAAAGTTCATTCATAGGCACCCGAAGTAGCACAATAGAGTGAAAAGAGAAGATATAAATAAGATGAAGAGAGATGAGATGTATATCATAGTAAACCATGGGTGATCGACTCCCATAGTTATTGCACCATATTACCTCATTCAAAACACCACCTTCATATATAACCGACTCAACTTCTAGTGTTATAAATAACTAGTTGAGTAGTGACCATAATTAACAATAGGCCCTCTCCATGTATAAGACTTAACCACCTTCATTGTGTAAAGCTTCTCTAAAGAGGTTCATAGGAATATGAGTAGTAAAAAGGAAGAATAAGGTTTATAATGTTACGACAACACTTGTCGTCAACTAATAAATGTATCAATGTACTTATAAAAACATGTCTTCATGCTTAATAATGATGAGCAAGTAGTTCATAAAGCCTTCATTTTCACATATTCCTTGAAACTGACAGAAAGGCTTCAAGACTGATAACCGTTTCCCCAAAGATCTTTTGATTAAGGGTCTGGGGGTTGTGAGAAATAAAGAAGGAACCCAATTAAACCTTAGAAGGTTGTATCTTCACCTTTTCTTTTCTCCGAGACCCCAAAACAGATAAATTCCCTCCTGTCGCCACCGACCAACAAAACTAAATACATTTCAACATTTTTAAAGTCATCCCTAATAAAGAAAAAGTAAAGAGAAGGGAAGAGGAGAGGACATATATATACGCTCATAAACTCATTTCTTTTTATGTGAACCAGAGTGGGTGAAAAGCCCTCAATTTCCAGTTGCCCTTCCAATTCCATTTTCATGGTTATCTTAATGTGAAGAAAACAAAGAGGGGAGAGTGAAAGGGAGAGTAGTTACCCATTGCTAGTGATACCCCTGTACAAAACCAGATAATAGAGTACTGAATAAGAATGGGAACCTCTCAGCTGGCCTAAGAAGAAAAATAATAGAGGATAGAGAGCGAGAGTGATTCCAGCCCACGCATTTAAATCATAGAAAGAATTTTGAATCTAATTCATGTAGGTGAACAGACCACCCCATGTGAAAGGTAAGTGGGAGTGGGATCACCATTACCATTATAATATTTATGTTCAATATCCATCCTGAGGTTAGATTAAATATAACATTTTATGCTTGGTCAAAGAGGTAGTCCAAACTATCCTCATAACTTTTTAGTGAGTAACCCAAAAGTTATGTGGCTAGAGTTATATGAGCAACAACCACAACAAAAAAGTAGCATCTCCTCAATAATTCTTGACGGTATGCAATTATAAGCTATTCCAATATGGGAAATCAACATAGCTCAAGGCTCACTAGCAGTGAAGGCTTAGTAGCATAAAAGAACTCGATATTTTAGCAAATTATTTAGTGAGGTGGATTTCCAACTGGGGAAGTAAACCAAAGTAGTTGGAAATCCTGCTCTTGGCATCCCAACTTTAGCCATGAATCCTATATATGTAAAACCAAAATTTTAAATGAGAGCCTCAAGGGAGCTCTCGGAATTTCATCAATTTAGGCCAGAAAGGACAATCTCCTCTCCTAAACTTAATAGAGAGAGGGTGTAAATCACATAATTCCAAATTAATGAAATTATAGGGGAGATAAGCTTAAGTTTCAGGCAAACTAAAGCAAAAATAATGAGGAAGCATGTGCAAATTAGTCGAATTCAAGTTGGGCCGTGTAGTGGCCGTAGGAACTACTTATCGTGAATTTCGTAAACCCAATTGTAGATTGAACGCTTCCCTTAATTCCAAGCAGAACATAGTGTAGGAGGGAGAGGAAGAGAGTGATAAAGAGGTAGAGGGAAATTTAATCTTAATTCCTCAACGACAACCTCATCTCTGGCTTGGAATTCAACCCCCATGTCAGAAATAATGCAATCAAACCAAGTTAGAAATTATTCAAAAACTGAGAATAAGCTACTGCCCATATTATGATAGTGCTTCCAATGAAAGGAACACAAAAAAGGGATGCTCGTCGTGAGTATTTCAAAAAAAAAACATCTCATTAAGCACATCAAAATCCTTAAATGAAGCCCCAAAATAGGACAACTTTTTAACCAACTTTATATGGGTATACATATATAAGAACTTGCACAGATAGTTTGGTTTGTCTTAACAACAAGTTGTATGTCAAACATCTAAAAATAAATATGCTTAGTTTAATTTATGATCAACATGACCGACTCACGAGTGGTAATAAAATTTCAAAGTAAGGGGGGGATTGAGTTCAGTATTGAAGGTAGCTTTAATTAAATCTTTTAATAGCCCTCCCAAGTAGGAGAAATCAGCCTCCCAATTTATCCCATTTTGGTGAGCTTATGAGGCTTTAATTTAGTCATTAGTCATTACCAATTTAGAGAAGCAAGCATCGACATCCTTAAAACCAGCAGAGAGGAAGAGAGAGAGAGAGAGAGAGAGAGAGAGAGAGAGAGAGAGAGAGAGAGAGAGAGATGTCCCAACAGCCAAGGTCGTGAGGAAGAGATGAAGCTATTGCCCATAATTTGATAGAGCTTCCAACTCATAAATTCTCTATACTACTCACAGAAAGGAGTTCATGGGTTGCCTGAGGTTGATGATCGAAGAGAGACATAAACAAGGAAAACCCAAAGGCTCAGATAAATTCCAAGGTAGTGGTAGAAAAATAAGGGTCGGAGAAGTTCTTCTCTCATGGAAGGAAAAAAAAAATTTCTACCTTTAGTCCTCATATTTCAACCCTTATACCATGACACCTTAAATTCTTAGGTAGAAACCCAAACATAGGCCCTCTTTTCAACCGTTATGAAAAGAACTTGCACAGATAGTAAGACCCCCGCCCCCTCCTAAAAAAACTGATAGTGCCATGGGTTGCTTGTGAACTTATAGCAACCAATCAATAGAATTGAATAAGGAGACAAATTAGTAATAACCAGTCACCATAATAATTAAAATAATAAATATAACGTTTCCTCATATTTAGACGGGTTAATATTAGAATGTGGGGTGTCTAGTTCATGATCCTCCAACTTGATTAATTTGTAGAGCTACTACCAATTTGCTGGGGTTTCCACTGTTAAGGTATATTTAGCAATTATGACGGGTCTTTAACGGAACCCTAACAGGTCCGTTAAAGCACCCATAACGGGTTATCGGGGATTTAGGGTTTCTCCTATAAATACCTCTGCTGGGGGAAATGGGTAGAGTCATTCCAAACTAGAGGCTCACTCGGATGCTTTGAGCACTATCATTCTCAAAGAGTTTTCGGTGTGTGCCAATCCCCCCTCTCCCGCTCCCATACGTCTCCCCTGTGAGCAGCGCCTCCCCTGAGATCTCTGTTCGTGAGTTGAAGAAGGATCCCCTTTCTTCTTCGATTGGAACCCTTGAGCGCTGCAAGCACAGAGGACAACGCCTCCGCTGCCGACGCTTTCGATTCCTCCTCTGCTTCCGCCCGTTGATCGAAGGAGGAGATCATGTCATCCCCTCTTGAAGATCGCACCGCTTCCGTTGAAGGAGGAGGGATCCTGCTCAGGTTTTCATCCCGATCGACGAAGAAGCCCGCTCCTGTGCGTTTTGCCGGTCGTGTGCGAGAAGAAATCGATCGCGTGCTCTCCCTCTCGGTGATCTTCTTTGTCGCTGTCGTCGCTGTCTACATCTTGCCCAATCTCTGGGAGGTCCCGATCTTGACAGGATTCCCAATCTTCCTACCGCCGCTGTCGACGCCGGTGGAGTTCTCAACTCACAGTGCTGCCGCTGAGGAGATCGGAGCCTGCTCTTCCCCAGATCGCGCCGCTGATCCCGTAACTGGAGGAGACGATCACACGGATTGTGCCACGTAACTGCTGTTGATTCGAGTAACCGCCAGCTAATGTCTGCGTTAGCAGTATTGCCGGATGATAGCCATCGCTGTTGCTGACGACAGTGCTGTCGCTAGGCGACAACTACTTTTTGGTTGTTGAGGTTCCCTCTTCCGTGTTTCCGCTGACACCTCCAGATGGCCTCGCTTTCGAAGAACAACAACCTCTCCTCTTCTGTGCCGATGATCAAGCTAGAGAAGTTCTCCCATTCTGACACCTCCAGATGGCCTCGCTTTCGAAGAGCAATTCGGTATGAAGTATTTGAATGTCTTTTACACATTGCAGACTGATTTCGCAGATTTCAAAGGATGAGATGAAGAGGCTCAGTGGACCAACGATGAAGATTTCTGTCGTGATTATCTCCTCAATTGTCTCTCCAATTCGCTAGCAAAGACTTTTGGAAAATTGAAGACCGCGAAGGAAATCTGGAATGTACTGGAAGATCAGTTCAAAGAGCAGGAGAATATGTCCAAGACGCATCTTGTGGACAAGTTCATGGGATTCACTTTCTCTGAGGACAGGGACATCCTACCCCAGATTGCAGACCTGGAGAATCTGGTGGCCAAGCTAAAAAATGAGAACGTCCCTCTGCCAGATGGGTTCATTTTTAGTGCCATCATTTTCAATCTCCCCTCATTGTGGTACTCTTTCAAGATGGAGATGTATCGAAAGAAGACTCAGGTCAGTCTGAAAGACCTCAAGCGGTTTATCTGCATTGAGGACGAGAATCAGACTAGGCATGCGATGGAGGTGGTGAGCAAGCAACAATCTGCTGCTAATATGATCACCCACCCAAAAAGGAATCTGAATATGATCAGACTCGACCTCCCACCATTTCACCCGCAGTAGCAGACACTAGCAAGAAGATAAAGAAGTTTAAGGGCAAGTGCTACAACTGCAACAAGTGGGGTCACTGCGCTTCTGACTGCAGGCAACCCAAGAAGCCAGATGCCAACCCACCAAAGCCTGATAATAGAGCTCACATGCTTCAGCAGACTACGCCCTCCCACTTTGTTGCCATTGTTGGGAAAGGTAAGGCCAGTACTGATTGGTGGTTGGACTCGGGGGTGACCTGCCACGTATGCAACAATCCCATTTTGCTGAAGGATGCCACTCCAGTCTCTGAGATAGTTACAGTTGCAAATGGAGCCACTGCTGAGGTGCTCCAGACAGGGACTGTGGATCTACTACTCTCATCAGGTACGCATTTAATTTTGAAATATGTTAAATTCATTCCTACATTAGCTGCAAATTTAATTTCAATTAGTCTGTTAAGCGATACGGGTATGTCTTTTAACATTAGTGGCGGTAGGGTGACCCTAATGGTCAACTCTCATTATTTTGGTTGCGCATATGTTCTAAATGCGATGTATAGGCTGAGACTAGCAAATGATGTAGTCAATCAAGTCAGTTCAAATCTCATAGATCCTAAGACTCTACATGCCAGACTAGGACACGTGAACTATAGAAAACTACTTCTGCTAGCTAAAACTCACAACATACCTTTAGACACTAAAACCAAATTTAACAAATGTGAGATATGTGCTCAAACTAAGATAACTAGAACACCATTCAGTCAGGTGTCTAGGAGTACACGTTTACTAGAGTTGATACAGTCCAACATTTGTGACTATAAAGGTTTTGTCACACGTGGTGGTCAGAAGTACCTGATAACGCTTATCGACGTCTTCTCTAGATATACTCACATTTATCTCTTAAAAACCAAAGATGATGCTTTTGAAAAATTTCAAATTTTCAAAAACAGGGTTGAAAATCAATTGAATTTGAAAATTAAAAGACTTAGGAGTGATCGAGGAGGCGAGTACGTCTCGAGTGATTTTAGGGATTTTCTTTCCAGCAATGGCATAATTCCTGAAACCATTGCCCCTTATTCTCCCCAGCCCAACGATATTGCCGAGCGAAAAAATAGAACTTTAACAGAGATGTTGAATTCTATGTTGTTGACTGCCGGTATGCCTGCGGCTTATTAGGGAGAAGCAGCCCTCGCGTCGAATCATATCCTGAATATGGTCCCTCATGCTAAATTAAAGCAAACCCCGTGTGAGCTTTGGATTAAGAGACCGCCCAGATTCGATAATCTCAAAACCTGGGGCTATATCGCCTACGTTAGGATACCTGACATAAGGAGATCTAAGATAGGACCTAAGAAGAACACTTGTGTATACTTAGGATGTGCAGTGGATAGTGCTGCAGACAGATTTCTAGATCTCTTTACCAACTCGATCATTGAGTCTAGAGATGCTGTGTTCTTTGAGGATAAATTTCTTACAGATAAAAACCTGACTCTTCCATGTCTGCCAGACACCAGTTCTGATACCCTCACTGGGATGGAACTATGACTCACTGACACTGAGCCAGTTCACACTAGTGCCCTAGAGTCCACTAGGCTATCTAATAGGGAACGAGTTCCTAAAAGCTTCGGTACAGACTTTGCGGCTTACTACATTGAAGCTGATCCATCCACCTATAAGGAAGCGATGCGATCCAAGGATTCCCTGTTATGGAGAGAAGCCATTGATGATGAGATGAACTCTCTCATGGAGAACCAAACTTGGACATTAGTTGACCTGCCCAAAGGAGCTAAAACCATTGGCAGCAAGTGGGTTCTTAAGAAGAAACAGAATCCAGATGGGAGTATCGCTAAGTACAAAGCACGTCTACTTTCCAAAGGCTTCAGTCAAGTGAGTGGAATGGACTACTTTGATACATACTCACCTGTTTGTCACATTGCAACGATCAGGGTTCTTCTCGCTATTGCATTTATTGAACGCTTCGTCATTGATCAGATGGACGTTAAGACTGCATTTCTAAATGGAGATCTAACTGAGGAGATCTACATGCACCAACCTGAAGGGTTCGTCGTAGAAGGTCTAGAAAACCAGGTCTGTAAGTTGATTAAGTCACTCTATGGATTGAAGCAAGCACCAAAGCTATGGCACGAGACATTTGACACTTGCATAAAAGGCCTGAATTTTAAATCTATCCTTTCAGATAAATGTTTGTGTTGGTGCTTCCATGTTGATCTAGAAGTGGTCAAATATCTAGTCTCACTGCCAACGTGATATGAGCCTATAGGGTCGCACATAAAAGGTGCTTGGAGAAATTGGAGAAAGAATTGAGTTGATCTTGCTCATATTGGATGTGAGTGGAGGATCATCCTTTTGACTGTTTGGAATTAAGTTGAGAATGTCTCAACGGGAAATCGTTTAAAGTGTTTAAATGATTGGACTTATACTAGACAAATTCGGCTAAAGTGTTTAACCGAACTGGGTCAAATTCAGCTAATAGGTTTGGACGAATTCGGCTAAAGTGTTTAGACGATTTCGGTTAAATCAAAATTCGGCTAAATGGTTTAATCGAATTTATATATCCGAATTAGTATAGTCGAATTCGTCTATAGGGTATAGGCGAATTCGTTTAAAGGGATTAGTCGAACTGGTTTGATTTCATTCATCGAACGCAAGTTGTTGCGGGTTCGTCGAACACAGATTTCTGCCGGTTCGTCGAACGCAAGTTGTTGCGGATTCATCGAATGCAGGTTTCTGCTGGTTCGTCGAACGCAGGTTTCTGCTGGTTCGTCGAATGCAGGTTTCTGCAGATTTGTCGAACGCAGGTTTCTGCTGGTTCGTCGAACGCAGATTTCTGCCAGTTCGTCGAACACAAGTTGTTGCGGATTCATCGAACGCAAGTTTCTGCTGGTTCGTCGAACGCAGGTTTCTGCTGGTTCGTCGAACGGAGGTTTCTGCAGATTCATCGAAGGCAGGTTTCTGCTGGTTCGTCGAATGCAGGTTTTTGCTGGTTCGTCGAACGCAGGTTTCGGCTGGTTCGTCGAACGCAGTTTTCTGCGGATTCGTCGAACGCAGGTTTCTGCTGGTTCGCCTAACGCAGGTTTCTGCTGGTTAGTCGAACGCAGGTTTCTGCTGGTTCGTCGAACGCAGGTTTCTGCGGGTTCGTCGAACGCAGGTTTCTGCGGGTTTGTCGAACGCAGGTTTCTGCGGGTTCGTCGAACGCAGGTTTCTTCTGGTTCGTCGAACGCAGATTTCTGCTGGTTCATCGAATGTAGGATTCTGCTGGTTCGTCGAAGACAGTTTTCTGCTGGTTCGTCAAACGCAAGTTGTTGCGGGTTCGTCGAACACAGATTGTTGCGGGTTCGTCAAACGCAAGTTGTTGCGGGTTCGTTGAACGCAGCTTTATATAAATCAGTTTGCGATTTAGGTTTCCACACTCTCCTGACGGCTAACCTTTTGCGGTTTGCGGAGGACGGAAATTAGACCGCCCCTTTTGCGATTTGAGAGAGCAGCGCCAGAATCGATCCGCTAGAGCTTTTCTCCTCTTCTGACAGTCGCCGCCTCTTCCTATAAATGAACCTAGTAGTTCGCGGAAGACGTTGAGGCCGCTTCTTCTCCGACCTAGTTCTTGTGCGACAATAAGCTAGGGTTCTCCTTCTCTTGTGTGGACGTACTTCTGTAGAGGTGTGGACACAATTCCGCACACACTCCTCCGACGAGCAGTCATTTGTTGACGGAGCAGATAGCAAGTGCAGAGCAAGGACTTGGAATAGGATTCTGAATCCTAGAAGAATTTTCTTGGAGCTTTTGATTGAGTGCTGACTCAATCCCGTGAAGGTAATTTTGTTGCCTCTATTTCTTGATTCATGATTTTAGCAAGATCCATATGTCTCTTTGGGTTGTTCTTGTAACATCCCCAATCCTTCTAGACCCCTAGATGGTGTCAGGGGATGGGTGGTGTGCAGAGTGACCACTAGGGCCCTTGGGCCAAGTGGAGTGTGCTAAGTGCACACCAAGGGCACAAAATCAACATAGCCCAATACCACTCCCTTAGGCCAATTGACCCTTAATTCACCAAATTGACCTCCCCCATGCCACCTTAACCACTAAGGAAGACCATTACCATGAGAATTGCACTTGGGTGGGACCCAATTGCATGAAATTGACCAAAGTCAACGGTAGGTCAACATTAACCAAACCAAGTCAATTAGGGTTCAATTGACCCTCAAATGTTCAAATTGACCTTACCACCACACTCTAAACACCTTAGGGAACCCAATGGACCAAAAGGCCTCATCATGGTGGTACCAATTGACCCCAATTGACCAAAGTCAAACTTTACCCAATTTTGGTCAAATCTACACCCTTTGATTAAATTGAACCAATTGGAGCCCCACCATGGACCAACCTATGTTGGGAGATGTTAAGGGACCCATGACCCCAAGTGGGGTCAACCCACCCACCATGGTTGACCAAAGTCAACCATGGTCAACATAGCCTTTAAAGGGAATTTCAAACCTAAATTGAATGTCACCCCTTAATTAACCATTATCCATGGACTAAGTCAAGCCCAATGAGCCCTAGGTCTGAACCCTAATATGGAGTTTGATTAATCAATGGAGGGGGGGACCAAAAGGTGATCAAAAAGACAAAAGCAAAAGGCATAAAGCTAAAAGCAATCACCCCCTCCTCCACACTCCTTCTCCAATCAGCCTAGGGGCCTCCCCTGATTGCTGTGGGTCTGGGTTTGACCCAGATGGAAGCAAGGGACAAGCTGGTGCAGGAGGGTGGCAGCAAGGGGCACAACCGAGGTGGCTCCAATTCAAAACAGCCCAAGGAGCCCTCCTCACTTCATTCCAGCCATCCCATTAGCTTCAGAGCACTGAGAGCAGTCGAGAACGACACCTGGAGCTAAGCTTTTGCTGGAGAATAGAGATCGGGAGCAGGATCGCCGGAGCTGCACACTTCCATGGCAAACCGCCACCGGAGCCGCCGCCACGCACCAACAACGGTCTGTTTCTCCTCCCCTTCCCTCGTGCTAGCTTCCCATCACAAAATGAGGAAGGATCGGGCTCAATTGAGCCCGGATCTACCTCTGAAATCCATGGATTTCACCGCAAATCGGGACGCCTGGGATCGCTGGAAACCGCCGCCACCGGCCGCCTGTCGCCGGTGTATGATAGCCCCGACCACCACGAAGGTGTCGGTGGTGTTGGCCGGTGGTGGTGGTGGCTGGATCGCCGGCAATATCCCCCGCAACATCGCCCAGCGCGGTTGAATCTCGACCGTTGGCTGGAGGAGGAAGATGACGCGGCTGCCACCCGATGTGCTTCAAGATCTGTGCAGATCCATATATTCTGTATTTATTTAATTCCTTATGTTAGCTTTTCTGCCTAAAACAATCAGTCCTATTCTATTAAAAATTAGGGCCACCTAATGGCCGATTTAGAAAAAGTTCCAAACATAAAAGTTGTAGGCCTTGGTCTTAACTTTCATTTGGCCTTGAGTTTAGGTCATTTGGTTACTTACAGCTCCCTAGGGAGCTGTTTTACTAGGACTGGTCCTACACTAGGTCAGTTCATTAGAAAAATTACCCAGGTCAAACCCTTCATCATTTGGAGCTGTGCTTTTAACCATGTCTTGGTATACCCTAGGGGCACCCCCTGCCAAAAGGGCAGCCCTTGGTGGAGAATTATACTTAGGGTTTTTGTGGTAATTATGATATTTAAATTAAGTTGATTTTTGGAGCATTTGATGTCCAAATGACACCAAACTTTGGTGTCATACTCTTTAGTACATGAGTAGTGCTTGCCTAAAATTTCCCTCCATTTGGAGTTGATTTGCTATGGAAAATAGGAAACCCTAATGAGGGGCTTTAAGGGTCAAATTGGGGTTTAGATCATTTTGAGGAGTGGAGTGTGTTAGCCTCCCCCCATCATGGTGGTTATGTGGGTATGGATATACAAATGCATGTGACACACCCTAATGGTCCAATTGGAGCCATTAGGGTGGTGTGATCTAAAACCCTAAGGGTGAATCCTTAAGGGTGCAAAATGAGATTTGTGAAGGACATAGGGCCAAATGTTCTAGCCTTGGCTCTGAACTTTGGGGATATGATTTTAAGGGCATAACATGTCTTAAGAAATTTAAATGGGAATTTTAGAGGCATTTAAGTATTTTCTACCTAATAAATGAAATAGCCACCCCTTTCCTTAATACATTGAAATGAATGGTCATAGGACCTTGTATGGTGTTTAAACTCCATCAGTGGCTGATTAGGGATGAAATTGTAGTATAGTAATTTTGTTATAATTTATTGAAGTATTATCCCTTGTGTAGGAAATTTTAAGTACTTGCTAGCTTAAGGGAATATAATTTTGAAAAATAACAAATCATAGGGCAAAATTGTGATATTTGGTTAACTGTCATTCAATGCTTTTGTATACCCATGATAACTGTTTGGAAGCTATTGGAATTGTATTTCATGTACTTCATGTAGAAAGTGGATTTTACATCCTTATGAGTATTTAATCTTTTTAAAATACCAAATCATGGGGCAATGATGTGATACTTGGTTATCTGTAGTTTTAGGTCAATACATGCCCATGATAATTATTTGGAGGCTTGTAGAATTATATTTCTTATACCTCATGTAGAAATTGGAGTTTACAAGACTTGAGTATTAAATCTTTTTAAAATATCAAATCATGGGAGAATGTTATGATACTTGGTTAACTGTGATTTTATGTTATGTTATGCCCATGAAAACAGTTTGGAAGCTTGTAGATGTGTAATTCAAGTACCTCATGTAGAAATTGGTAATTGCTACCTTTGAATATTTAATCATTGTAAAATATCAAATCACATGATAATGACACAATAATTTGGCAGAGGACTCTAGGTCCCTATTTGGACTTTTGGTAATTTTTGTGGAATTTTCAGAAGTGAATTACTATTTTTCCTAATTATAGTGGCATTTTGGTAATTATACAATTATGATGATATGGTAGGCCAAATGAAATCCTAGGGTCATGATACTCAGTGAACCACCGTTATATGGAATATTACCTTACTGATAATTCTCATGTAGCATGATGACTCTTTTTAGGGTAGTTCATGTGTAATTTGGCTTAAGGCCTTAACTACATTAAATTATAATAAATACCAAATTAATATGGAAAATTAGGGAAATTGTAACATAGCTTATTGAGGTCAGTGGGAGACTAGGATAATTATGCCAGACCCTAGTGATGAGTTTTTAGAAGGGTTCACTTATGGGATTGATGGATAGTTCAATTTGGTGGTCTGCGTTTAGTAAAAACAGAATTTTGAGTTTTTGATAATTCGGATCCCTAAGTAGTGTTTAGAAGTTATATCCATTCAGTAAATGAGTTATATCACACCATGATTCAAGGAGGGTCAATCCTAGGGTTGGTTGTGAGGTTGTATTAGGGTTAATGTAGAAGGAAAAAAGGTACGTCCAACCCAATAGGGTCAGACGGGTCTGGAGCTAAATCACACTAAGCATATGAAATGATGAGGGTGAACCAAATGTTATCCACCAACTAAAGTAATTGTCTTGAAGAGGATCGTGGGGTTGAGCCCATTGATCTGTAGTACCGTTAGGGGCCCCTTTACGGAGTACGCCGCGGGAAGTCCAAGATTCACCCTAAATATAACACTAACTAAGTTGTAGGCAAGAGTAGCATAAGTGGGAATGCAAACTGGTATGGATCTCCTCCGGGAAGGAGATGGGTTGGATCAGCTTGTGTGTTAGTCCCTTAGCCGGAAGCTCGGGTGGACATGTTAACACCTGTTACTTATTCAAATAGTGGCGAGTCTTCGGTACTAGGCTAGTCGTGTCACTGACGGTAGTACGTTGACTCAGGTGAGGGTGAGGTTTAGAGGGCCGGTAAGTTTGAGTACCGCGGTCTGGAGGACGATCCCTAATAACCCACCCCGACCTTAAAGTCTGGTGGATTCCAGCAAGAGTATGCAGGAGCTCCGTTGTTGTGTTTTTAGCGTTGAGGCGTACATGAGGTCTAGGCTTGGTAGTGACTATACCCGCCTAGAATGTGGAGTGCCCGATCCACTACCACCGTGAGCCACTACGGTCGGTACCCGGAAGGTTGGCTTCCTTTCAAACAAATTGGGAACTATAAAGGTCTGTGCGCATAGAGTCGTGTGGGTGAGTCACATTTTATAAATTCATTAAAACATCATAACCATAGCATAACATAACATACACATAGCATAGCCCCATCATATAAATTAGTATGGGCTCTTTTATATGATGGGTTACCTGGACATTTTAACTTATATGTCGTATGGGCGTTCATATAAGTTAAGGTACGAATCTGTGATGGTAGTTTAGATTTACTTACTGCACTGCATTTCCTTTCTACTTACTGCTTACTTCATTGCTCTACGTTACTGCCTTTTACCTGCACTATACTGCTAGCTAGATTTTATTGCTTTACTTATACTTGCTAGAATAGTGCCATGTCACCACCATCTTGATTACCCCTTGTTTGTCCTCCGCTTCTTCCTCCCGCTCGGTGCCTAGGAGTCGTGGAGGGAGGCGAGGACAAAACGGCTTAGTCTTTATGACTAACGGTCGGTGTGACCGCAGGAGTCCGAGGAGACGGAGTTATCCCGCGCGCAGCAGGACGTGATGACAGGACCTGAGCAGTAGATGCAGCGCACTACTACGACGCCACAGGTTGATGATTAGATAGATAGTCTTCCGCATTTTGAGAGTTTTGATGTAGTCTTCCGCATGTTGTAGTGAGAGAGAGATAATACTTTATTTTGGATATGTATCAGGCATAAGCCCCCTTTTTTGCTTGTACTTCTCTTTTGGACTGCTATTTTCATTATATATATATATATATGATGCTGTGACATTGTGGACATGCCTTTTCTTCTGTTCTTATTCGTTGGCATATTTTACTTATGATCGTAAAGCCGGCAGGGTTGGTGCTGAGCGGTGTTAGTCGACCCGTGTGTCGGTGACACCGCAAGGCAGCGATTCTGGGCGAAGATCCACCTCAACCGTGCGGTGCGGGAGAGGTTCGAGTTTTCAAGTACCCGAGCGGGTTTTGGAAAAAGAGATCTTACAGTTCTTGATATATTCCGTTGCGCACATATGATATGTATACCCTTAAGAAAAACCCAACAGTGGTATCAGAGCCAGGTTTTTGCTAATTCCATGTTTCAGAAATTATTCTTTTCGCAGTAACCGTCTGTCTCTATGATTGTTTGTGAAACTAAAGACTAGAGAGACGTGCTTGTCTACTGCTATAAGGGTGTTTGCTTTTGTTAGCATCCGGTACATGTAAATCCGAAGGTTTATAAATGTTCTAGATATTCAGATTTAATCCATATCATCAAGTGTTGATGGTTTTGTGCATCTGGAATGTATCCGGATTATGCTTGGTCTGTTGGTGAATTGTGTGCACATTGATTAAATTTTAATCATGATTACATGTTAATCACGATGAAATGTTCATCAATTGAAAGATAAAATCCCTTATCTAATATTAAGTATTCGGATGCCTTCTGGTGGATGACACTCTTCCTGCCTCGATCGATGAAGTGTGTGCTTGCCAAAGCAAGATGCATTAATCTATCTTGGTAAGGGTGCGAGCGGATAATTGTGATATCCCACTGTCGACATCAGGTCCAACTTAACTAAGTGACCTCAAAGGTTGAGTGCTTAGAGGCATATGGTTGGCATGCACCATATGATGGATGCGAATAAAGAGTTATTCACCAACCATACAAGAGTTGCATAGTGATGCAATTGACAAGTGTTGCCTACCTAAATAAACACATCGTGAGAGAAACGCCAAAGCGGACTCATTGTGTTGGTGAAATACGGATCTTGTCCACTAAGAGAGGAGCTCGCATAAAATCTCCGAATCAAAATTAAGAGTTATCGATTTGATTAAAATAGTGGGAGCTCTTTTAATATAAGTCCTTATTAAAGTAAAATGTATTTTGAAATATAGTACTGAAAAATCTTTTGCAAATTTATTGTAGAATTTCCATGGCAAATACTATTGGAGTTACCATTGTGATCTAGAAGTGGTCAAACATGTAATGTCACTGCCAACGCGATATGAGCCTGCAGGGTCGCACATAAGAGCATGTGGAGAAGTTGGAAGATTGACTATGTTGGTAAAGGTTACCAATCACCATATAGAATGGGGGAAGTCCAGCAAATGTTGCTGTCTGAATTTGTCGGGTTTACACGGATAGAATTCGTCGGATTCGTTGGGATTCGTCGAATTGTTCCGTGGAATCTCGACGAATTGTTACAGAGATCCTTAACTCGGCAAATGTTGCCGTCTGACATGATTCATCGGATTCGTTGGTATTCGTCGGATTGTTCCGTGGAATCTCGACGAATTGTTACAGAGATCCTTAACTCGGCAAATGTTGCCGTCTGACATGATTCGTCGAATTCGTCGGGATTCGTCGGATTGTTCCGTGGAATCTCGACGAATTGTCACAGAGAGCATTAACTCGGCAAATGTTGCCGTCTGATGTGATTCGTCGGAATTCGTCGGATTGTCCCGTGAAAACTCGACGAATGCTGTTCCGTGGAATCCCGACGAATTGTAACAGAAGCCCCTATTTTGCTGTGTGGTCTGCGGATAGCGATTCTTCTAGAAGTTGTTTATCCTTTGGGTATAAATAGGACTTCTTTTTGGGTTATCATAACTTACGAAATAGAAGCCGACGGAAGGAGTTCCGCTCTCGCTCGAACCCTACACGGAAGTGTTCCGCCGTTCTGAATCGCCTCCGCCGACTTCCTCTCCGACGATTATCGCCGGTGTTGTTCTTCCTGAAGTGGATCTAGCAATCCGTGGAAGCGCAAGGTGTAGTCTTCTTCTCCCGGCTCGTGTGGACTGCTGTAGAGACGTAGACATTATTCTACGTGAGAACTCTTGCAAAGCTGACGAAGGCAATCTTCTTCTTGGAGCATCTAGGTTGGATTTGATCCAATCCCGCCAAGGTAATTTCAAACCTAGCATTTTGATTAACTTCTTGATTCAATATTCATGGTCGATCCGAATCTTTTGGGTTGTTTATCTTCATTTCCGCTACGCCTTCATTTGATGTATGGTTCTAGAAAAACCCAACAGTGGTAACAGAGCCAGGTTCCGATCATGAATGTTGTTTCAGAAGTAAGGTTATTCCAGTACGTGCAAATCTAGGTATTTAGAAGCGTTCTAAATGTCAAGATTTCTTCCTGCATGGACATGCTTGGTAGAGTCAATATGTGATATTGAGCTCACCATTCTCTGGAAGTCCGTTCTAGATCAAGAAACTTGGATTGAGCTATTATGAGGGTGACACGGTCCATGCCTCTAGTTCTTTCCGGATGTAAGGGACAAAGGGACAAAGACAACGCTGGAACATTGGTCATAAAGGCTTTTGAGTTATGAACTCTTATTGTTTGGGGAGCAATGATGCATTGCTAGATGCCGCTCATTGTTTGTGAGGTTTTTGTTTGATACTTTCAAGATCAAGTGGGAGACTGTTGGAGTTACCATTGTGATCTAGAAGTGGTCAAACATGTAATGTCACTGCCAACGCGATATGAGCCTGCAGGGTCGCACATAAGAGCATGTGGAGAAGTTGGAAGATTGACTATGTTGGTAAAGGTTACCAATCACCATATAGAATGGGGGAAGTCCAGCAAATGTTGCTGTCTGAATTTATCGGGTTTACACGGATAGAATTCGTCTGATTCGTCGGGATTTGTCGGATTGTTCCGTGGAATCTCGACGAATTGTTACAGAGATCCTTAACTCGGCAAATGTTGCCGTCTGACATGATTCGTCGGATTCGTCGGGATTCGTCGGATTGTTCCGTGGAATCTCGACGAATTGTTACAGAGATCCTTAACTCGGCAAATGTTGCCGTCTGACATGATTCGTCGGATTCGTCGGGATTCGTCGGATTGTTCTGTGGAATCTCGACGAATTGTCACAGAGAGCATTAACTCGACAAATGTTGCCGTCTGATGTGATTCGTCGGAATTCGTCGGATTGTCCCGTGAAAACTCGACGAATGCTGTTCCGTGGAATCCCGACGAATTATAACAGAAGCCCCTCTTTTGCTGTGTGGTCTGCGGATAGCGATTCTTCTAGAAGCTGTTTATCCTTTGGGTATAAATAGGACTTCTTTTAGGGTTCTCATAACTTACGAAATAGAAGCCGACGGAAGGAGTTCCGCTCTCGCTCGAACCATACACGGAAGTGTTCCGCCGTTCTGAATTGCCTCCGACGATTGTCGCCGGTGTTGTTCTTCCTGAAGTGGATCTAGCAATCCGTGGAAGCGCAAGGTGTAGTCTTCTTCTCCCGGCTCGTGTGGACTGCTGTAGAGATGTAGACATTATTCTACGTGAGAACTCTTGCAAAGCCGACGAAGGCAATCTTCTTCTTGGAGCATCTAGGTTGGATTTGATCCAATCCCGCCAAGGTAATTTCAAACCTAGCATTTTGATTAACTTCTTGATTCAATATTCATGATCAATCCGAATCTTTTGGGTTGTTTCTCTTCATTTCCGCTGTGCCTACATTTGATGTATGGTTCTAGAAAAACCCAACAGTGGTATCAGAGCCAGGTTCCGATCATGAATGTTGTTTCAGAAGTAAGGTTATTCCAGTACGTGCAAATCTAGGTATTTAGAAGCGTTCTAAATGTCAAGATTTCTTCCTGCATGGCCATGCTTGGTAGAGTCAATATGTGATATTGAGCTCACCATTCTCTGGAAGTCCGTTCTAGATCAAGAAACTTGGATTAAGCTATTATGAGGGTGACACGGTCCATGCCTCTAGTTCTTTCCGGATGTAAGGGACAAAGGGACAAAGACAACGCTGGAACATTGTTCATAAAGGCTTATGAGTTATGAACTCTTATTGCTTGGGGAGCAATGATGCATTGCTAGATGCCGCTCATTGTTTATGAGGTTTTTGTTTGATACTTTCAAGATCAAGTGGGAGACAGTTGGAGTTACCATTGTGATCTAGAAGTGGTCAAACATGTAATGTCACTGCCAACGCGATATGAGCCTGCAAGGTCGCACATAAGAGCATGTGGAGAAGTTGGAAGATTGACTATGTTGGTAAAGGTTACCAATCACCATATAAAATGGGGGAAGTCCAGCAAATGTTGTTGTCTGAATTTGTCGGGTTTACACGGATAGAATTCGTCGGGATTCGTCGGGATTCGTCGGATTGTTCCGTGGAATCTCGACGAATTGTTACAGAGATCCTTAACTCGGCAAATGTTGCCGTCTGACATGATTCGTCGGATTCGTCGGGATTCGTCGGATTGTTCCGTGGAATCTCGACGAATTGTTACAGAGATCCTTAACTCGGCAAATGTTGCCGTCTGACATGATTCGTCGGGATTCGTCGGATTGTTCCATGGAATCTCGACGAATTGTCACAGAGAGCATTAACTCGGCAAATGTTGCCGTCTGATGTGATTCGTCGGAATTCATCGGATTGTCCCGTGAAAACTCGACGAATGCTGTTCCGTAGAATCCCGACGAATTGTAACAGAAGCCCCTATTTTGCTGTGTGGTCTGCGGATAGCGATTCTTCTAGAAGCTGTTTATCCTTTGGGTATAAATAGGACTTCTTTTAGGGTTCTCATAACTTACGAAATAGAAGCCGACGGAAGGAGTTCCGCTCTCGCTCGAACCCTACACGGAAGTGTTCCGCCGTTCTGAATCGCCTCCGCCGACTTCCTCTCCGACGATTGTCGCCGGTGTTGTTCTTCCTGAAGTGGATCTAGCAATCTGTGGAAGCGCAAGGTGTAGTCTTCTTCTCCCGGCTCGTGTGGACTGCTGTAGAGACGTAGACATTATTCTACGTGAGAACTCTTGCAAAGCCGACGAAGGCAATCTTCTTCTTGGAGCATCTAGGTTGGATTTGATGCAATCCCGCCAAGGTAATTTCAAACCTAGCATTTTGATTAACTTCTTGATTCAATATTCATGGTCGATCCGAATCTTTTGGGTTGTTTCTCTTCATTTTCGCTGCGCCTACATTTGATGTATGGTTCTAGAAAAACCCAACAAATACATCACACTCCATGCTGTCCTTGAGAGACATCCTTGAGAAGGATAAGCTCAATGGGACGAACTTCCTCGACTGGTACAGGAACCTGAGAATTGTTCTCTGGCAAGAGCGCAAGCTCTATGTATTGGAATGTGAAGCCCCCACAGAGCCAGCCGGAAATGCTCCGAGAGCAGATAAAGATGCTTACAAGAAGTATCAGGATGATACCTTGGATGTGGAATGCCTCATGCTTGCTACCATGTCCTCTGAGCTTCAGAAGCAACACGAGAGCATGTGTGGTTATGAGATAATCGGGCACCTCAAGAAAATGTTCGCGGGGCATGCTCCGCAAGAGAGGTTTAACATATCCAAGGCATTTTTTCAGTGCAAAATGGGAGCTCGAGACTCAGTAGGGACTCACGTACTCAAGATGATTGGGTATATAGAGAACCTTGAAAAACTGGGTTTTCCCTTAGGCAAAGAGTTGGCCACGGATCTGTTCCTGCAATCGTTGCCGGACAGTTATGAGCAGTTCATCTTAAACTATAACATGAATGAAATTGAAAAGACACTGCCCGAGCTCCTTGGCATGTTAAGAACTGCTGAGAACAACATGAAGAAGGCCAAGCCTGCCAGCCCCATACTGATGGTGCATAAGAGAAAGGGCAAGGCCAAGGGATCTAAGAAGATGAAGATTGGATCTAAGTCTCCTCTTGTTCCCAAGTCTTCTGCACTGAAAAGGAAAGGTCTGGCGAAGGAAGGAAAGTGCCACCACTGCGGTAAGGCAGCGCATTGGATGCGGAACTGTCCCCTCTATATTGAGGATCTGTAAAAGAAGAAAGGACGTATGACTTTCACTTCAGGTATTTACATTATAGAGATAAACCTTTCTGCTCCTTCATCTTGGGTATTGGATACCGGATGTGGTTCTCACATTTGTACAAATGTGCAGGAACTGAGAAGGAGAAGAATGCTGGGTAAAGGGGAGGTAGACCTGCACGTCTGGAATGAAGCAAGAGTTGCTGCCGTTGCCGTTGGTGTCTATTTTCTTTCTTTGCCCACTGGGCTTGTAATAGAACTAGATAACTGTTATTTTGTTCCAGCCATAACTAGAAACATTATATCCATTTCATGTCTTGACATGAAAGGTTTTTCATTTATAATTAAGAACATTTGTTGTTCAATTTTTATGAATGATGTTTGTTATGGTGTAGCCCAATTGTTTAATGGTTTATATGGTTTGAACTTAGACCATCCGATCTATAATGTAGAAAATAATAAAAGACTAAGAACAAATGTCTCGAATCCTACATACCTTTGGCATTATCGTTTGGGACATATAAACGAGAAACGCATATCCAAGCTCCATAGAGATGGACTACTGGACTCATTTGATTATGAATCATTTGAGAGATGCGAGTCTTGCTTATTAGGCAAAATGACTAAAGCCCATTTCACTGGTCATACTGAGAGGGTAGATGATCTCTTGGGTGTCATACATAGTGATGTGTGTAGACCCATGAGTTCTTTGGCTAGAAGTGGGTTCCACTACTTTGTTACATTTACTGATGATTTCAGTAGATACGGATACGTGTTTCTTATGAAGAACAAATCCAAGACCTTTGAAAAATTCAAAGAGTTTAAGAATGAAGTAGAGAATCAACTGGGAAAAAGAATAAAAGCACTCCGATCTGATCGAGGTGGCAAATATTCGAGTCAGGAGTTCCGTGATCATCTGAAAGAGTGTGGTATTGTATCACAGCTCACCCCACCCAGAACACCGCAACATAATGGTGTCTCTGAGAGGAGGAATCGTACCCTGTTAGACATGGTGCCGTCGATGATGAGTCATGCAGATCTGCCCGTTTCCTTTTGGGCTTTTGCTCTAGAGACTGCTGCTTTTACACTAAATCGAGTTCCGACGAAAACTGTTCAAAAGACACCATATAAGATATGGCCTGGGAAGCGTCCTAGTATGTCTTTCATTAAGATTTGGGGCTGTGAGGCATACGTACGACGTCAAATGTCTGACAAGCTGGAACCCAAATTAGATAAGTGTTATCTTGTGGGATATCCTAGGGAAACCAAAGGGTATTACTTTTACCTGCCATCCGAGGGCAAAGTGTTTGTCGCAAGGACTGACGTCTTTTTAGAGAAAGAGTTCTTATCCAGAAAGACTGAAAAGGTGGAACTTGAAGAGGTTTAAGAACACAAACAATGAATGAACGTGAATTGGAACCTTGGCAAGGACAACAATCTATTGTAGCTGGAGAACCTGCTCAAGAAACACAAGTGCGACGTAGATCTGAAAGACCATGATTTGATCCTGAGAGATATGGATTTCTCGTGTCTCAAGTAGGTAGTGTGTTGCTTATGGAACATGATGATGAGCCTGCAACCTATCAAGAGGCTATGTGTGGACCTGACTCCGAGAAGTGGCTTGAATCCATGAAATCTGAAATGGACTCCATGTATACAAACCAAGTTTGGACCTTGGTGGAACCACCTGAAGGGGTACGACCCATAGGGTGCAAGTGGGTCTTCAAGAAGAAGACCAACATGGATGGGAATGTACAGACATTCAAAGGCCGGCTGGTGGCTAAAGGTTTCAGGCAACTTCATGGTGTTGACTATGATGAGACCTTTTCCCCTATAGCCATGGTCAAGTCCATCAGAATTCTACTTGCTATTGCTGCGTATTATGACTACGAGATCTGGCAAATGGATGTCAAAATGGCTTTCCTTAATGGAAACCTCCTTGAGGAAGTGTATATGACACAACCCGAGGGTTTTGTATCTCCAAGTGAAGCCACTAAAATATGCAAGTTGAATCGATCCATTTATGGATTGAAATAAGCTTCTCGAAGTTGGAATCTGCATTTTGATGAGAAGATCAAAGAGTTTGGCTTCATCAAGAATGAAGATGAGCCTTTTGTTTACAAGAAAATTAGTGGGAGCATTATTATCTTCCTGATATTGTATGTAGATGACATACTGCTAATCGGGAATGACATTCCGACCCTGCAAGTTGTTAAGAACAACCTAGGGAACTGCTTTTCTATGAAGGACTTGGGTGAAGCGACTTACATACTTGGTAGTAAGATCTATAAAGATAGATCAAAGAAGTTGCTGGGTTTGACCCAGAGTACATACATTGACAAGGTGTTGAAACGGTTCAACATGCTTGAGTCCAAGAAAGGATTCTTACCCATGTCACATGGTGTGAGTCTCTCTAAGGACCAGTGTCTGAAATCTTTGGAAGATAAGGACTGCATGAAGATGATTCCATATGCTTCGGCAATTGGATCAATCATGTATGCAATGTTGTGTACTCGACCCGATATCTCATATGCTTTGAGCATGACGATCAGGTATCAGTCTGATCCTGGTGATGGTCACTAGATAGCTGTCAAGAATATCCTAAAGTACTTGAGAAGGACTAAGGATACGTTCTTGGTGTAGGGTGGAGAGGAAGAGCTCGTTGTAAGTGGTTACACGGATGCTAGCTTCCAAACTGATAAGGACGATTCAAAGTCCCAATCAGGTTTTGTATTTTGCCTTAATGGAGGAGCTGTAAGTTGGAAAAATTCCAAGCAGGAGACAGTTGCCGATTCTGTGACAGAAGCTGAGTATATTGCTGCCGCAAATGCGGCAAAGGAGGCTGTGTGGATTAGGAAATTCATCGGCGAGCTAGATGTAGTTCCTAGCATTTTTGATCCCGCAGTTCTCTACTGTGACAACAACGGTGTAATTGCCCAAGCTAAGGAACCTAGATCTCATCAGTGCTCCAAGCACATACTTCGGCGGTTCCATCTTATTCGTGAGATTGTCGATCGAGGAGATGTGAGCATTTGCAGAGTACCGACTGAAAATAACATAACGGATCCACTGACGAAGCCTCTTGCACAAAGGAAGCATGATGGTCAAGTTTGATCAATGGGTATTAGATACCTAAATGATCATCTTTAGTGGGAGCCTTGTGGATTGTATGTTTGTTGGTTGTTTTTTCATTTGATGAATTGTGTTATGTACTGTATGTTTCATTTAACATTTATGGCAAGTTCTTTTATTATGTCAACTGTTTCTATATGATAGACTAATTAACATAATGAATGCCCTTAGAATGTTTGCTTCCATAGGAATTCAAGTACGTGACTTGAATGTGAGGGCCTATGTTTAAAGGAAGCTTCATTCTTAAATGGTCCCTGGTCGAGGTATCATCCTAGAATTTAGGGCGAGGATGAGACCATAAGACTAGCATGTGCGTTGACTGATGACCGGTTCTCACAGGTCATGATATTGTGATATCAAGTCAACACATGGGTACTTGTTAGGAACAAGTTGTACTGGACAGACCCACTGTGAGACTACTTTGTGGATTGTAACATGAACGTGTCACAAGTAGGTCTCAAGTGACAATGGTGTTTGTGGTCCTTTGACCTGAAGTCACAGCATTCATCAGGTGAGGAAGAGAGTACTTTGATGCCATCTAAAGTCTTCTCTTGAGAAAGGTTGACGATAAGGGTGGTTATTGGGTATGTTAAGAATCATTTGGTTGTTTGTGTGTGAGCAGAAATAGGATTTGTCCACCTGTATGACAGAAGTTACATCCATGGGCCCCTTGATGGAATGAGACTGAGAAATGCATGACCATGCTTGGTTGAGTCAATATATGATATTGAGCTCACCATTCTCAGACAGTCTTTTCTAGATCAAGAAACTGGGATTGAGCAATTATGAGGGTGACACGGTCCATGCCTCTAGTTCTATCCGGATGTAAAGGACAAAGGGATATGACAACACTAATACATTTGTCCTGACAGGCTTGTTGAGTTATGAACTCTTATTGCTTGGGTAGCAATGATGCATTGCTAGATGCCGCTCATTGTTTGTGATACTTTTATTTGATACGTTCAAGATCAAGTGGGAGACTGTTGGTGCTTCCATGGTGATCTGGAAGTGGTCAAATATGAAAGGAGGGTCTAGTTCTTATTTATCTTATTAAAAGATCTTGTTTAAGTTTTTCTTTAAAGTAATGCTATATATATAGATATGTATGCTGGGTGAGGAATAAAATCAAGCACTAACAGTGCATAAGAAAAATCACAGCACAGCAGTAATAAAAGTAAAGTAAAAACAAACAAAACCAGATGACACAAAATATATAGTAGTTCCCCTCAACTGGGTACATCTACTCTTCTACCCACTGGTAGGAATCCACTAGGAGGTTGTTGATAAGGTGCCCTCACACCAGGTGATTTTGATAAGGTGTTCACACACCAGGTAAGCTGTTGATAAGGTGCTCTAACCAAGATGCAGGTTTTTGCTAAGGTGCCCTGTCACCTGGAGTTAACTTTTGAAGGGAGTTATAACCCTGTACAAGAGGTGGAAAGGAATAAAAGAGAAATAGAAAGATTTGTTGTTCTTCTATGTATGAGAAGACTCTTGAAGATTGAGAGAACCCAGCGCAACCAACTACACCAAAAGCCCGGACTGTTGGTGAAGGCGCAACTTGATCTTTATATCAATGGAAGGGCGCTACGGGTCAAGTGAGGAGACGCTGGACCCAACAATCACCCCCCAGAGTCCAGCACGACCCGCAATTCAGAGGTGCTTCACATGGCCCGCAGGCTCAAAGGTGGCTTGACACATGGCTGCGGCCGCCTGACCCACCGGGACCCACACAGGTAGAGAGAATTTCAGGAATTATCAGCGCACCCCGGTCTCAAACCCGCAACTTGCTTTGATACCAATTGAGAGGACCCGGCGCAACCAACTACACCAAAAGCCTGGACTGTTGGTGAAGGCGCAACTTGATCTTTATATCAATGGAAGGGCGCTACGGGTCAAGTGAGGAGACGCTGGACCCAACAAAGATCCTGATTTGAAGTTGAATGGATCTTGATGAAGATGTTGAAGAGCTCCCCCTGTTTGATGTAAATTGATGACAGTTCTGGAGTCCCCTTCTCTTGATTGTACAAACACTCCTTTCTTCCTACGCAGAGATGATCCTGAGCAAATGGTTGTGATTGGTGTCTCAGGATATATGTGATCTGCAAGAAGATGTTAGCAAAAGAAAAATGATATACAAAAATAGATCTTCCTCTTTTTGTATCTGTGTGTTCTCTCTATATGTTTATCTATTCCTCTCTGTCTGTATATATATTTTTTGCTCTTCACTTTAATATGTAATCCGGAGAAGGCTTTTTTTGAACTCTTGCTGGGAATAGGGAAAGAGATAAAGTCTCTTTAATTTTATTCCTTGGGAAGAGGAGTTTCCGTCTCTGACTCATCTGCAAACCGCTATAAACTTTATTTCCTGCAACGGCTATATCAGAAAAGCATGTATATAATAATGTTTGTACAGCTGTATAATAAGAATATTTGCTGACAACATTTTTTGTCGAGCGTTGTTCTGAAGGATATTTATCGAGCGCTGGCTGGCTTGAGTTTGTCGAGCGCCGTTCAGAGAATGCCTGGCCGCTAAGATTATTCTAACTGAATTCGTCGAGCGCTGTCTAGCTTGAATTTGTCGAGCGCTGTCTAGCTTGAATTTGTCGAGCGCTGTCTGTCTTGAATTTGTCGAGCGCCGTTCGACATTCGTCGAACGCAGAGAGCTTGATATTATTTTCTTATATTTTCTCCGATTCGATCGCATTATATTTAATTGATGTTTTCTTAGATTTCTTACTTAAGGAAATTGATCTAAGTTATGAGATGACTTATTAACAAAAGGATGGATCCTAACTCAAATCAAAAGCTAAGGTTCCAACAATCTCCCCCTATTTGAGTTGGGATCCTTAATCCAGATCAAAACTAGTGGACTGGTAATCTCATTTTAGTCTAAACAGCTTTTAAAATTTTCAATTGCAGCAGCTTATTTCTTGAACTTAAAATTTTCAATTGCAGCAATCTTTAGAGAGATTAAATCTTATTTGGGGTTTTGAGCTTCTCATTTTCTCTCTCACTTGGTTAATTTTATTATTCTAGAAGGATTTTAATATATGAGTTGCTACAGCTGTTAATGAATTCTAAGGAATGTTTTAGATTATAAAAATATTGCCAGACATCTTCTTTCTCATAGAATCCCTTTATCAGAAGAGACTCACACTCAGTCCTATGATCATTTCTGATCAATGCAGCTACAGTAGAATGCTCAAACTGACTTGGAGAAGTCTATAAAAATACAAAGTTGTCTTAACATTGTTTTTATAATGGAAACAATCCATGTAAATTTTAGATTTGCTGTTTGAATTGGGATGAAGTTTAATGGTGAGAAACTTATTAATAATTAATTAGGAAGTTTCTTTAAATTTTACTAGAGTTGAAAGGTTTAGCATTTAAAATATATTAGCCTTTGTATTTCATTAAAATATAAATTTGAAGGTTTTTGTTGATCATGATTAATTTCTTTTTCTTTAGAAGAGTTTTCAAATTTGTTTTTCAGGAAGATTTCTTCTGATATTTTTAAATTTTCTTTTAGTTTATTAATTTCAGGAGTTAAATGATTTCTTTTTATTAACTCCTTGATTTCTATGTTATGTTTTATTATATCTGTAAAAGTTAATTTATAATTAGTTTTATCTTGAGTAGAGGTAAAATTATAAGTTGGAGTTACCTCAGTTTCCTCAAGCTTTTCCGATTCGATTTCTGCATCTGGAATTTGAGATGAGCCACTATATATGGCCATCATGCAGAAAGCTCTAGCTCTAAGTTCTTCTTCTTGTTCTTCTTCACTTAGATTTGTTGATGGTTCTGCATCAAAAATATAGTTAGTCGAAGAGATGGGAGAAGGTTCACATTTTATTTCGGCAGTTTTCTTTGAAGAGGATATATCAGCGCCAACATATAGGCCCTTTCATTGCTCTCGAAGGAGACTTGAGACCCGTGGAACTAGGTGATGCAGGTGTAACTGCCTTTAATGATATGAGGGGAGGTCCTGTCAAAATAGATTTGTAAGTTTCTTCATCTGTGGCATTTGCATATATCTTAATTCTAACTTGCCATAAAGTAAATCTATCTAGATTACAAACAAGTGGATCTGAAAATAAAAGGTTTTGTGTCATTTTTGAAAACTTTTAAAAACAGATTTAAGAACCAGGTGATCTTTGTGATTTCAGGTGTTAACCTGTGTGACAAATCAACTTCCTCTGATACCAATTGAAAGGAGGGTCTAGTTCTTATTTATCTTATTAAAAGATCTTGTTTAAGTTTTTCTTTAAAGTAATGCTATATATATAGATATGTATGCTGGGTGAGGAATAAAATCAAGCACTAACAGTGCATAAGAAAAATCACAGCACTGCAGTAATAAAAGTAAAGTAAAAACAAACAAAACCAGATGACACAAAATATATAGTAGTTCCCCTCAACTGGGTACATCTACTCTTCTACCCACTGGTAGGAATCCACTAGGAGGTTGTTGATAAGGTGCCCTCACACCAGGTGATTTTGATAAGGTGTCCACACACTAGGTGAGCTGTTGATAAGGTGCTTTAACCAAGATGCAGGTTTTTGCTAAGGTACCCTATCACCGGGAGTTATAACCCTGTACAAGAGGTGGAAAGGAATAAAAGAGAAACAGAAAGATTTGTTGTTCTTCTCTGTATGAGAAGACTCTTGAAGATCCAAATTTGAAGTTGAATGGATCTTGATGAAGATGTTGAAGAGCTCCCCCTGTCCGATGTAAATTGATGACAGTTTTGGAGTCCCCTTCTCTTGATTGTACAAACACTCCATTCTTCCTAAGCAGAGATGATCCTGAGCAAATGGTTGTGATTGGTGTCTCAGGATATATGTGATCTGCAAGAAGTTGTTAGAAAAAAAATGATATACAAAAATAGATCTTCCTCTTTTTGTATCTGTGTGTTCTCTCTATATGTTTATCTATTCCTCTCTGTCTGTATATATATTTTCTGCTCTTCACTTTAATATGTAATCCGGAGAAGGCTTTTTTTGAACTCTTGCTGGGAATAGGGAATGAGATAAAGTCTCTTTAATTTTATTCCTTGGGAAGAGGAGTTTCTATCTTTGACTCATCTGCAAACGGCTATAAACTTTATTGCCTGCAACGGCTATATCAGAAAAGCATGTATATAATAATGTTAGTACAACTGTATAATAAGAATATTTGCTGACAACATTTTTTGTCGAGCGCTGTTCTGAAGGATATTTGTCGAGCGCTGGCTGGCTTGAGTTTGTCGAGCGCCGTTCAGAGAATGCCTGACCGCTGAGATTATTCTGACTGAATTCGTCGAGCGCTGTCTAGCTTGAATTTGTCGAGCGCTGTCTAGCTTGAATTTGTCGAGCACTGTCTGTCTTGAATTTGTCGAGCGCCGTTCGACATTCGTCGAACGCAGAGAGCTTTATATTATTTTCTTATATTTTCTCCGATTCGATCGCATTATATTTAATTGATGTTTTCTTAGATTTCTTACTTAAGGAAATTGATCTAAGTTATGAGATGACTTATTAACAAAAGGATGGATCCTAACTCAAATCAAAAGCTAAGGTTCCAACAAAATATCTAGTCTCACTGCCAACGTGATATGAGCCTATAGGGTCGCACATAAAAGGTACTTGGAGAAATTGGAGAAAGAATTGAGTTGATCTTGCTCATATTGGATGTGAGTAGAGGATCATCCTTTTGACTGTTTGGAATTAAGTTGAGAATGTCTCAACGGGAAATCATTTAAAGTGTTTAAGCGATTGGACTTATATTAGACAAATTCGGCTAAAGTGTTTAACCGAATGATGAGTCCCATTTATATGTACATTTATGGGCTCATCTGGGCCGTATTTCTAGTCTTTGCACTACACTTAGGCATGTTTTTATTCATATTTGTTATTCCCTGCTAAGTGCACTTTTAGGCCAGTTGTGGTGTGCTTTTGCACGTGTTAGTGTTGGGGGTAAGCACAATGTGCTCCTCATTCTCTTTATGCTTTATTTCCTGTGCTGGAAGGGTATTCCCAGCTTTGTTGTGGCTAATGCAGGTGGACCTTTCATCAATTTTATCCTGATTTCAGATCTGTGCATATTGCACGGTCGTGCGTTATGTTGGAGCATGGTTGGTTGTGGTCGTGCGCCCTTTGCTAAGGAGGAAATTGATGATCTATCATTGATCGTGCATCCCTGCGCACGGGCAGTGCCCATGCGTGAAGGAATCGCACGATCAACCTGTTTAGCCTTGTTTTTAGCTTTTCTGAATTTACCCGTGCGTTTTGACGCACAGGCGGATTTGCCCGTGCGTGAGTAAATCGTACCGGCGCTCTAGGTCGTCTTCCTGCGCTGTTCTTTATTATTAATATCGCACGGTCTACGCACGGTCGTGCGTTCGATCGTGCGTGACCAAATTTCTGATCTTTTTGTATAAAAGCTGCATTTCTTGCCCTATTCTGGATTGACTTTTGGCTCCACCCAGTCCGCCGTTTCAGCCCTTTCCACAGGTTCTCCGCCCCTTTTGGCCGCCTCCATCATCCTCAAGCTCCAAGGAGAGGGATCTAGCCATACATCCACCAATATCCAAGGAGGAGGAAGCTAGGTCGTGCGGCCGGATCGTGATACGAAGAAGACGGGCCATTGGAAGGTAGTGACAACCTTCTCTACCCCGGACGCAGTTGAGGACCGAGCTTGGACGCGGATTGACAACCCAGCGATTCCAACCGTGAACCCTCAACAAGACTTCGGATTCGGTCGATTCCTTACTTTCCCCTTCTTTGTATTTTGTGTTGTAATTGTTAGATCTCTTGTATTTTGATGATGGCACTATGAACCATGTTATGTAATGCTTATTTCATTTTATTGAAATTATCTTGTTCATATGTGTGTATGAGGTGCGCCCCCATCCATTTTTCATCCACCACTCCATTCCGCTAGCCTACTCGCCCATTCCGTAAGACTACTCTTCCATCCGCCAAGCTAAGTGGTGCTAACGGCCCGTGTAATCCACCTCGACCCCGCTGGTGCGACTCACTCCATTCCGTTTGCCTACTCGTCCATCCGCCCTTTCGAAGTAGCGCGCTCAAGGCCTACGTAGTCTCCATCCCGCCTAGCGAAGCATTGCATAGCGGCATTGCATAGGAGTAGTTGTAGTATTTTTCTCTTTATTTCCACAACCAAAACCCCTTTCGTCCGCATTCCATCCCGACCTAGAGGACCACAATCTCAAGTCCTTCCTCAATAGTTAACTCCACCTTACTGTGTTCCTTCGAGATTCGATAATTGGGGATTCACTCCCACATTTTATATTACTTGAACGATCGGTACACTGCCGTTTTATGTCGCAGTCAAGCTACCACCTATAGCGGTGTGCGAGATTTGCGCATCAAGTTTTTGGCGCCGTTGTCGGAGAACATGATCATGTGAGTTCTCTGGAGAGGGAGAATCTGAGATTAAAGCCCTTCCATTTGTGTATTTCATTCTTTTGCTTTATTTCTTCTTAGTCTGTTTTCCTGTTTTTATTAGGTTGCTTAGTAAATTTTTGTTGGGTGTATTATTTTGCACAACAGCGTGTTTATTTTGAATATTTTCATCTTCACACTATGTGGGCTTCGTTTAATATTCGTTGCCGCTTTTGTGGAGATATATCTCATGCTAGTGATAGATGTCCAAAGGGAGATAGTAACCCTAGCACTCAACGCCCAGTACATGGAGCACCGAATTCGTCTGGTACTCCATAAGGTGTGCGTAAGTCCTACGGCTACTCGTCCGCTCCGCACATGCCCTTTTCGCATTCATCTCCGGTTCAATTTGAGCCGAAGAAAAATGCAAAACAGTGCTTATTTTGTCGGAGCATGGATCATGCCTTGAAGGATTGTGCTGCATTCCTTCGCCAAATGGACGAGGATGACGAGCCGGATATCCGGATCGTCCCGACTCCTATTTCTGGCAGCACACCTTCAACATCTGGTTATGTGCCCATTTCACCTTCAAGTTTTGAAGGGGATGATGTGGACACAGTCACCAGATGTGTGGCTGATCTAGACTCTGACATTTCAGAGCCCATCTCCCTTGTACATATATCACGATGCATAGATTCGATTCTTTGTGAGGAATCGGTGCTTGATTTTTTTTCAAGCCCTATTCCTCCCCCTATTGTGCATTCTATTACATTTATTTCTGATAACATTGTTGAAGATGCATCGCAAGAGGAGGCGGGCGATCTTTGTGTTGTGCCTATTCCTATGGAGGAGGACAACCTTCTAAGTGAAAAGGATTTTTCCTCAGCACCGGTGGAGGAAGTCCAACTCCTGGGGAAGGTCACCATTGATCCCACCGAACCTTGCGGCACTGTCAACAATGCCGACATTATTTTACTTCCCCAATCTAATGGGAGTGAGACCGGGACCACTCCCCCGATTTTTGATTGTTTATGTCATTCTTCCCTTTTATTTCTTGATCCCCCTTCCCTTTCCGAGCCTATGCAGGTTAAGCCTTCACAGGTTATGCAGGAGGTGGTGCAAATTGCACCATTCAGTGCTGCACACATCTTCTTGTGTGAGGAGGTTAATTCCCCCTCCACAGAGGATATGCCATGTACTGTATTCCCCTCCTGCTGCCTCCCTGAAGATGACACCTTGCTAGGCAAGGAAATTTATTTTGGTAAAAGTAGAGTGGAGGACTCTCCCTCCACCTCTTTCTTTCTCTCTCCTCTACCTGTGTCTAGCAGGTATTATTATTTAGGTAGAGGAATAGTGGTTCTATCACCGTATCGATACCCGCTACCGACACGGCAATTAGAACAGTTGCCTGTCCACTTCTCTTTCCATACTCCCATTAGCTAAGGCCCTCGCCTTTCTGAATAAGTCGTGCTGGGATGACAATAACCCCAGTAGTTATCTTACTTTTCATACATTTCTATTTCATCTAGTTTAGTTTAGTTAGTTGTATTTCATTTTATTCTGTATATTTTCTTTTGCTTTTAGCGGAGCTCACCCCTGCAGGCTCTTTTTCTGGATGGGGATGCTGCAGCTTTGTCTTGGTTTACATGCGTCTTCTGGTATGCTCACTTGCTGAGCATTTGGTACTCTCTTCCCCTAGCCCTCATTTAAATTTCATGTTGATATTTTATGCTGGGTTGTTTAGTTTAAGTCTGGGGGAGAGATAATTGTTTTACTCACTTACGTGCACTATCGCATAGCATGCTAGAAGTCTTTGTTTTAGTTATTTTGTAATGTTCATGATGATTGCACACCACTACACCCACTTAAGAGCGCACTTACTTGCGAGCATGCTCCGAGTTTAATTCAATTTTACTGCTTAATTGGAAAATTGAGATGCTGGTTTAGGATTGTGTAGCGGAGTAAGTTGTGACTCGTGCAGTGCTCCTAGTCGAGTGCTCCCATTTGTTTAAAAATATGTGTAGAGTAGATTTCTCTTTATACTTTTAGTTTATTTTATTTCTGTAAGTGTAATTGTTAATTATTCTACTCAAATTGGTGAATGCAGTGTGAATCGAATGGTAGCGTGGGGATGAGTGTAGATTATCGTTAGACTCGTATTGTTTGAGTTCGAAGGAAGGATTGCCTTTCTCGGGGGCTAAGAACTTGCCCCAAGCTATTCTTGAAGCATGGGCATTGGATAGTTCATTTTCATGAGAGTGACGTAGGCCTCCATTTTGGCCCGGTTGAGCCTATCTTTCGCTCCTATCATCTTCCCTTGCTAGCCTCCTTGAGCCTATCCATGTCATTTGATTCAGCTCTACCTAGTTATCACTAAAGCCAAAATGCCGATCCTAGTCATGCACCTAAATTCCAAGCAAGAGCGGATTTATATTTCTTTATTTTGGAGGTGTGATATGAAAATTGTTGTGGTGGTAGTCGTGCTTTTATTGAAAATATGCTGAAAATGATTTGAAAAAAAATTGAGAAAGAGAAAAAGAAAAAAGAAGAAGAAATGATTGAAAAAAATGAAAAAAGAGCCTATATGAAAATCTGTTTGAGATTTGCGTTTGGATTAGGCGGGGCACACACCCATATTGTCAAGTTTAAGTCTGGGGGTGTGGTGCACTCGTGCACTTGGTGGTTGCTTGCTAGATTATTTTTATGATTAGCTCAGTGGGGTTTGATGCATTTAGCCTTTATGTTTACCTTTGTGTATCTCACCATGACCCAAGCCCCATTCAAACCTAAAGTCCCACCGACTCGTGCAGTGAACCAATCTAGTGTCGTGGAGAGAATGTAAACAGGCAAGCATATGGTCCCAGACACTAATGGATTTTAGTGGAGGTCATCCCGAATCCTAACCTTAGGCAATGCTCATCTCAGCGGTCCATCTATTTTCTCCTTACGCATGACTAGACGATTCACTGTAATTCTTATTTTGAGTAGAATAATAACTCTTTACCCTTTTTGAAATCTATAAACTATGTAGTGTAATTAGAAATCTTTGTTGCTATATTTTTACGCATGTGAGTATGTGACTTCTCATTTTCCTCCGTGTCGCAATCTCCTAACCAGCTGCTTTGTTTTTTTCCCTTAGCTTGAATTGGTTTGCTCGGGATGCGCAAACAGGTAAGTCTGGGGGTGTGATGAGTCTCATTTGTATGTACATTTATGGGCTCATCTGAGCTGTATTTCTAGACTTTGCACTACACTTAGGCATGTTTTTATTCATATTTGTTATTCCCTGCTAAGTGCACTTTTAGGCCCACTGTGGCGTGCATTTGCACGTGTTAGTGTTGGGGGTAAGCACAACGTGCTCCTCATTCTCTTTATGCTTTATGTCCTGTGCTGGAAGGGTATTCCCAGCTTTGTTGTGGCTAATGCAGGTGGACGTTTCATCAATTTTATCCCAAGTTCATATCTGTGCATATCGCACGGTCGTGCGTTATGTTGGCGCACGGTTGGTTGTGGTCGTGCGCCCTTTGCTGAGGAGGAAATTGATGATCTGTCGTTGATCATGCGTCTCTGCGCACGGGTAGTGCCCGTGCGTGAAGGAATCGCATGATCAACCTGTTTAGCCTTGTTTTAAGCTTTTCTGAATTTACCCGTGCGTTTTGACGCACGGGCGGATTTGCCCGTGTGTGAATAAATCGCACGGGCGCTCCAGGTCGTCTTCCTACGCTGTTCTTTATTATTAAAATCGCACGGTCTACGCATGGTCGTGCGTTCGACTGTGCGTGACCAAATTTCTGATATTTTTGTATAAAAGCTACAGTTCTTGCCCTATTCCGGATCGACTTTTGGCTCCACCCAGTCCACCGTTTCTGCCCTTTCCGCAGGTTCTCCACCCATTTTGGCCGCCTCCATCATACTCAAGCTCCAAGGAGAGGGATCTAGCCCTACATCCACCAATATCCAAGGAGCAGGAAGCTAGGTCGTGCGGCCGGATCGTGACACGAAGAAGATGGGCCATTAGAAGGTAGTGACAGCCTTCTTTACCCCAGACGTAGTTGAGGACCGAGCTTGGACGCGGATTGACAACCCAGCGATTCCAACCATGAACCCTCAACAAGACTTCGGATTCGGTCGATTCCTTACTTTCCCCTTCTTTGTATTTTGTGTTGTATGTTGAAACCGATTTCTCAGTCTCTTGTGGAGTTCGGGGCCCTCACCGAGATGAGGGGCGACCAAACCTTACTCCTCCCAAGGGAGAGCTCTAGGTTGAGGGTTGAGAACTATGGATTGGACCAAGGGCTTAGTGGGGAGGTCCCGCCACATACACGGAAGCCCCTTAGGAACTTCCCCTCCCAAGCCACTACTAAGCTTGGGCACCACAGGAGGCTCTCCTCACCGCCTAGAGAGACTTGGGGAGGGAGAGAGAGGGAGAGAGATAGCCTCGAATGAGATCCCTCCAAATGGTGCTCCTTGGTCCTATTTATAGGATTTCAAGATCTGGGCTGCAAATAGCCAAAAACTGGTCTGCCAGATTACAAAAATACCCTCGAAATGGGCTGCGAATAGCCAAATCCCGCCATTCTGAGACGCTAAGCGCAGACCGCATACCCGGCTTGGAGTTGGGCGAGCCAGAGGCCTCCCGTCCTCCCCGGCTCGCCCCCACAAGGCTCTGGGCGAGCCGGAGGCCTCCCGGCCTCCCCATCTTGCCCCCACAAGGCTCTGGGCGAGCCGGAGGCCTCCCGGCCTCCCCGGCTCGCCCCCACAAGGCTCTGGGCGAGACGGAGGCCTCCCGGCCTCCCCGGCTCGCCCCCACAAGGCTCTGGGTGAGCCGGAGGAGTGAGGCCTCCCCGGCTCGCCCCCACAAGGCTCTGGGCGAGCCGGAGGCCTCCCGACCCTCCCGGCTCGCCCCCACAAGTCTCTGGGCGAGCCGGAGGCCTCCCGGCCCTCCCGGCACGCCCCCACAAGGCTCTGGGCGAGCTGGAGGCCTCCCGGCCCTCCCGGCTCGCCCCCACTAGGCTCTGGGCGAGCCGGAGCCCTCCCGGCCCTCCCGACTCGCCCCCACAAGGCTCTGGGCGAGCCGGAGACCTCCCAGCCCTCCCGGTTTGCCCCCACAAAGCTCTGGGCGAGCCGGAGGCCTCCCGGCTCGCCCCCACAAGGCTCTAGGCGAGCCGGAGGCCTACCGGCCCTCCCGGCTCTCCCCCACAAGGCTCTGGGCGAGCCAGAGGCCTCCGGCCCTCCCGGCTCGCCTCCACAAGGCTCTGGGCGAGCCGGAGGCCTCCCGGCCTCCCCGACTCGCCCTCACAAGGCTGTGGGCGAGCTGGAGGCCTCCCGGCCTCCTCGCCTCGCCCCCACAAGGCTCTGGGCGAGCCGGAGGCCTCACGGCCCTCCCGGCTCGCCCCCACAAGGCTCTGGGCGAGCCGGAGTCCTCCCGGCCCTCCCGGCTCGCCCCCACAAGGCTTTGGGCGAGCCGGAGGGCTCACGGCCCTCCTGGCTCGCCCCCACGAGGCTCTGGGAGAGCCGGAGGCCCCCCGGCCCTCCCGGCTCGCCCCTACAAGGCTTTGGGCGAGCCGGAGGGCTCCCGGCCCTCCCAGCTCGCCCCCACAAGGCTCTGGGCATGCCGGAGGCCTCCCGGTCCTCCCGGCTCGCCCCCACAAGGCTCTGGCCGAGCCGGAGGCCTCCCGGCCTCCCCGGCTCACCCTCACAAGTCTCTGGGCGAGCCGGAGGCCTCCCGACCCTCCCAGCTCGCCCCCCACAAGACTCTGGGCGAGCCGGAGGCCTCCCGGCCTCCCCGGCTCGCCCTCACAATGGAGCAGTCCTGGGATGCGCCCCTCCGACTCGACTTAATCCCGGCTCTTTTTGAGCGTGGCTCACGCTCGGAAAGAAATGCCCAACCCTGCATATTCGACGAGTGTCGCTGGGAATCCGGTTATTGGTGATATCTTGGGAAAGCCACAACGCCTCCCCGAGAGGTCCCCCAACCTTGCCGGCTAGCGAGAGCCCGGCTAGCAGAGCAACCTCGAGGGAAAAACACAGCCTCCCCGAGAGGCCTTCCTACCCTGCCGGTTAGTGAGAGCCCGGCTAGCGGAGCCACCTCGGGGGAAAAACACTTAGCCTCCCCGAGAGGCCTTCCTACTCTGCCGGCTAGTGAGAGCCCGGCTAGCGGAGCCACCTCGGGGGAAAATACTTAAGAGAATTTTCGACCACTGAGCGGTTCCTGACCCTGCCAGCTAAGTGGGAGCCTGGTCAGCAGGTCAGCAGGTCAGCATGGGGACTAAGTACTTGGGACTTTCCTGCCACCGAGCGATCCTCGGACCTGCCAGCTTGATGGGAGCCTGGTCAGCGGGTCAGCGTCGGGGCTAAGTACCTTGACACTCTCCTGCCTCCGAGCGATCCTCGGACCTGCCAGCTTGATGGGAGCCTGGTCAGCGGGCCAGCATCGGGACTAAGTACTTGGGACTTTCCTGCCACTGAGCGATCCTCGGACCTGCCAGCTTGATGGGAGCCTGGTCAGCGGGCCAGCGTCGGGGCTATGTACCCTGAGACTCTCCTCCCCCCGAGCGATCCTCGGACCTGCCAGCTTGATGGGAGCCTGGTCAGCGGGCTAGCATCGGGACTAAGTAATTGGGACTTTCCTGCCACCGAGCGATCCTCGGACCTGCCAGCTTGATGGGAGCCTGGTCAGCGGGCCAGCGTCGGGGCTAAGTACCTTGAGACTCTCCTGCCTCCGAGCGATCCTCGGACCTGCCAACTTGATGGGAGCCTGGTCAGCGGGCCAGCGTCGGGACTAAGTACTTGGGACTTTCCTGCCACCGAGCGATCCTCGGACCTGCCAGCTTGATGGGAGCCTGGTCAGCGGGCCAGCGTCGGGGCTAAGTACCTTGAGACTCTCCTACTTCCGAGCGATCCTCAGACCTGCCAGCTTGATGGGAGCCTGGTCAGCGGGCCAGCATCGGGACTAAGTACATGGGACTTTCCTGCCACCGAGCGATCCTCGGACCTGCCAGCTTGTTGGGAGCCTGGTCAGCGGGCCAGCGTCGGGGCTAAGTACCTTGAGACTCTCCTGCCCCCGAGCGATCCTCGAACCTGCTAGCTTGATGGGAGCCTGGTCAGCGGGCCAGCGTCGAGACTAAGTACTTGGGACTTTCCTGCCACCGAGCGATCCTCGGACCTACCAGCTTGATGGGAGCCTGGTCAGCGGGCCAGCGTCGGGGCTAAGTACCTTGAGACTCTCCTGCCCCCGAGCGATCCTCGAACCTGCCAGCTTGATGGGAGCCTGGTCAGCGGGCCAGCGTCGGGACTAAGTACTTGGGAATTTACTGCCACCGACCGATCCTCGGACCTGCCAGCTTATGGGAGCCTGGTCAGCGGGCCAGCGTCGGGGCTAAGTACCTTGAGACTCTCCTTCCCCCGAGCGATCCTCGGACCTGCCAGCTTGATGGGAGCCTGGTCAGCGGGCCAGCGTTGGGGATAAGTATTTGAAAACTTTCACTACATTAATCATCACATTACATGCAAGAAAAAACTAAGTAAACAACCACGCTACATGAACTTAAGGGTGGAGAGAAGAAACTGAGCACTTAGACAAACTTGGTCTCCTACTGTCGAGGGTGGTCTCCCTCTTTCCCAATTGGTTGTTGTTGTTGTCGCACCAAACCCCTCGCTTCCTTCAATTCCAAGAACTCAGGGCAGTTGATCGTCGCGTGACCTTCCTCATCGTGGAGGTCACAATAGGGTAACTCCACCCTACCCCCTCTTCCTCTTCTTCCTGCTTTTCTGACTCTCCTTTTTTTCCCACCCAATCGCCATGGCCTGTTGAGGCGGTGGAGGGGATGCCCTCGGCCTCTGCCCCCACCTAGGGGGGGTCAACCCCCTCTTCCTGGAAGTTGTCTTCCTCTTGGTCGAACTTTCTCTTGGGAGCCCCTACTCTTCCCCCTGCTGCCTTGCCTCTCGCTCACTCAGCTTAGCCAGCCTTCTTGTGAACTTCGGGTTGGCCTCTTCACTCTTAACTTCTTTTTCCACCCTTTCCATCAACTCTTCAAAGGAAAATGGAGCTCTTCTCTTGAGGTCCATCTTGAAGAAACCCTCTCGCATCCCCAACGTGAAGGCAAACTTGAGGGTGTACCCGGGCACTGCTTGGACAAGGAGAACCTCCTCCCTGAACCATTCCAGATAGTGAGCCAGCGACTCCTCTGGCTCTTGCTTGATCTTGAAAAGTGCTTCGACATCTTTCTTCCTCTTTCTTGACGTCGAGAAGCGTAACAAAAAAGCTCGGCGGAAGTCTTCGAAGGCGTAGATGGATCCTGTAGGGAGCTGATGGAACCAGTCCCTGGCCTTCTCCTTGAGGGTGATGGCAAAGAGCCGACACTTGAAGGCGTCCGACATGGGCATGATGGAGACCATGTCCTCAAACCACTACAGGTGCAAGACGGGGTCATCCTTGCCAAAGTAGTGAGACATCTCCTCCCCCTTGAACCCCTCCGGAATCGGGGCTGAGAGGATCAGCTCACAAAAAGGACCTACGTTGCTCGCCCCCCCTTGGGGGCTGGGCGAGCTAGGGCGGGGCGAGCTGGGAGGATGCCCCCTCCAGAGCTCGCCCCCCCAGAGCTGGGCGAATGGGGGTATGGGACTTCCCCACTCCCCCCCCCCCCACTGGTACTTGCGTCTTGGCCTGCTGGCCAAGAGTGTTCACGCCCACCTGCTGAGGTGAGGCCTCTGGACCATCTCCTCTCACGCCTTCAACTATCGAGGTGATAGCTACCTGCAGGGTCTGCATGACCTCCTGCCTGATATTCTCAAACATCTCCAACATCACTCCAGCCACCGGAGGTTGCGAGTGACCGGGGTCGGAACTTCCTCCACCTCCATCCATGGAGATCATCTCGAGAGTTTCTTGAATCGGTCACACTCCACGCTAACCGCACCATGTGTTGAAACCAATTTCTCAGTCTCTTGTGGAGTTTGGGGCCCTCGCCGAGATGAGGGGCGACCAACCCTTACTCCTCCCAAGGGAGAGCTCTAGGTTGAGGGTTGAGAACTATGGACTGGAACAAGGGCTTAGTGGGGAGGTCCCGCCACATACACGGAAGCCCCTTAGGAACTTCCCCTCCCAAGCCACTACTAAGCTTGGGCACCACAGGAGGCTCTCCTCACCCCCTAGAGAGACTTGGGGAGGGAGAGAGAGGGAGAGAGATAGCCTCGAATGAAATCCCTCCAAATGGTGCCCCCTTGGTCCTATTTATAGGATTTCAAGATCTGGGCTGCAAATAGACAAAAACTGGTTTGCCAGATTACAAAAATACCCTTGAAATGGGCTGCGAACAGCCAAATCCCGCCATTCTGAGACGCTAAGCGCAGACCGCCTACCCGGCTTGGAGCTGGGCGAGCCGGAGGCCTCCCGTCCTCCCCGGCTCGCCCCCACAAGGCTCTGGGCGAGCCGGAGGAGTGAGGCCCTCCCGGCTCGCCCACACAAGGCTCTGGGCGAGCCGGAGGCCTCCCGGCCCTCCCGGCTCGCCCCCACAAGGCTCTGGGCGAGCTGGAGGCCTCCCGGCCCTCCCGGCTCGCCCCCACTAGGCTCTGGGCGAGCCGGAGGCCTCCCGGCCCTCCCGGCTCGCGCCTACAAGGCTCTGGGCGAGACGGAAACCTCCCGGCCCTCCCGGCTCGCCCCCATAAAGCTCTGGGCGAGCCGGAGGCCTCTCGGCTCGCCCCCACAAGGCTCTGGGAGAGCCGGAGGCCTCCCGGCTCGCCCCCACAAGGCTCTGGGCGAGCCGGAGGCCTCCCGGCCTCCTTGGCTCGCCCGCACAAGGCTCTGGGCGAGCCGGAGGCCTTCCGGCCTCCCCAGCTCGCCCCCACAAGGCTCTGGGCGAGCCGGAGGCCTCACAGCCTCCCCGGCTCGCCACCACAAGGCCTTTGGCGAGCCGGAGGCCTCCCGGCCCTCCCGGCTCGCCCCCACAAGGCTCTGGGCGAGCCGGAGGCCTCCTGGCCCTCCCGGCTCGCCCCCACAAGGCTCTGGGCGAGCCGGAGGCCTCCCGGCCCTCCCGGCTCGCCCCCACAAGGCTCTGAGCGAGCCGGAGGCCTCCCGGCCTCCCTGGCTCACCCTCACAAGGCTCTGGGCAAGACGGAGGCCTCCCGGCCCTCCCGGATCGCCCCCACAAGGCTCTGGGTGAGCCGGAGGCCTCCCGTCCTCCCCGGCTCGCCCTCATAAGGGAGAAGTCCTGGGATGCGCCCCTCAGACTCGACTACCTCCAAATGCTTACCCCTCCTCCTCCCGGTGTCGCGCCCTTTGGAAATATTGGGCCTACAAATATCTTGGGCCTCGGGGGCCCACTCGGCGAATACAGGGTTGTACATTGTAATTGTTAGATCTCTTATATTTTGATGATGGCACTATGAACCATGTTATGTAATGCTTATTTCTTTTTATTGAAATTATCTTGTTCATATGTGTGTATGAGGTGCGCCCCATCCATTTTTCATCCACCACTCCATTCCGCTAGCCTACTCGCCCATTCTGTAAGACTACTCTTCCATCTGCCAAGCTAAGCGGTGCTAACGGCCCGTGTAATCCACCTCGACCCCGCCGGTGCGATTCACTCCATTCTGTTTGCCTACTCGTCCATCTGCCCTTTCGAAGTAGCGCGCTCAAGGCCTACGTAGTCTCCATCCCGCCTAGCGAAGCATTGCATAGCGGCATTGCATAGGAGTAGTTGTAGTATTTTCTCTTTATTTTCCACAACCAAAACACCTTTCGTCCGCATTCCATCCGACCTAGAGGACTTCAATCTCAAGTCCTTCCTCAATAGTTAACTCCACCTTACTGTGTTCCTTCGAGATTCGATACTTGGGGATTCACTCCCACATTTTATATTACTTGAACGATCGGTACACTGCCGTTTCTTGCCGCAGTCTAGCTATCGCCTATAGCGGTGTGCGAGATTTGCGCATCTCCGAACTGGGTCAAATTCGGCTAATAGGTTTGGACGAATTCGGCTAAAGTGTTTAGACGATTTCGGCAAAATCAAAATTCGAATAAATGGTGTAATCGAATTTATATATCTGAATTAGTATAGTCGAATTCGTCTATAGGGTATAGGCGAATTCGTTTAAAGGGATTAGTCGAACTGGTTTTATTTCATTCGTCGAACGCAAGTTGTTGCGGGTTCGTCGAACGCAGATTTCTCCCGGTTCATCGAACGCAAGTTGTTGAGGATTCGTCGAATGCAGGTTTCTGCTGGTTCGTCGAACGCAGGTTTCTGCTGGTTCGTCGAACGCAGGTTTCTGCGGATTCGTCGAACGCAGGTTTCTGCTGGTTCGTCGAACGCAGATTTTTGTCGGTTCATCGAACGCAAGTTGTTGCGGATTCGTCGAACGCAGGTTTCTGCTGGTTCGTCGAACGCAGGTTTCTGCTGGTTAGTCGAACGCAGGTTTCTGCTGGTTCATCGAACGCAACTTTCTGCTGGTTCGTGGAACACAGGTTTCTGCGGATTCGTCGAACGCAGGTTTCTACTGGTTTGTCGAACGCAGGTTTCTGCTGGTTCGTCGAACGCAGGTTTCTGCGGATTTGTCGAACGCAGGTTTCTGCTGGTTCGTCGAACGCCTGGTTCGTCGAAGGAAGGTTTCTGCTGGTTCGTCGAACGCAGGTTTTTGCGGGTTCGTCGAACGCAGGTTTCTGCTGGTTCGTCGAACGCAGGTTTCTGCTGGTTCGTCGAAAGATTGTTGCGGGTTCGTCGAACGCAAGTTGTTGCGGGTTCGTCGAACGCAGCTTTATATAAATTAGTTTGCGATTTAGGTTTCCACACTCTCCTAACGGCTAACCTTTTGCGGTTTGCGGAGGACAGAAATTAGAGCGCCCCTTTTGCGATTTGAGAGAGCAGCGCCGGAATCGTTCCGCTAGAGCTTTTCTCCTCTTCCGACAGTCGCCGCCTCTTCCTGTAAATGAACCTAGCAGTTCGCGGAAGACATTGAGGTCACTTCTTCTCCAACCTAGTTCTTGTGCGACAAGAAGCTAGGGTTCTCCTTCTCTTGTGTGGACTTCTGTAGAGGTGTGGACACAATTCCACACTCACTCCTCCAATGAGCAGTCGTTTGTTGACGGAGCAGATAGCAAGTGCAGAGCAAGGACTTGGAATAGGATTCCGAATCCTAGAAGAATTTTTTTGGAGCTTTTGATTGAGTGCTGACTCAGTCCCGTGAAGGTAATTTTGTTGCCTCTATTTCTTGATTCATGATTTTAGCAAGATCCATATGTCTCTTTGGGTTGTTCTTGATATATTCCACTGCGCACATATGATGTGTATACCCTTAAGAAAAACCCAACAGTTTGTACATACGGACAAGTCCAAATTCCATCGCTATAATCTGCTTGTATGTTGATGACATGCTAATTCTGGGTACTGATCAGTCTGAGGTGGAAGACGTTAAGGTTGCCTTGAAGTCAAAATTTAGCATGACTGATTTAGGTGTGGTGAAAACCATCCTAAGAATGGAAGTGAACTTTACGGATAAGGGTATCACCCTTAGCCAGAGTCACTACATCAGAACTCTACTAGCGAAGTGGGATTATGATAAGTGCAAGAAGATTGAGACTCCATACGACTATAATAGATAGTTGGATTACTCCAAACTTATTGGCAGTCTAATGTATGTTACTACCTACACTAGACCCGACATAGCCTTTACGGTCGGCATGTTGAGTAGATTCACTAGTAACCCTGGAAAGGACCACTGGGACGCCTTGGAAAGGATAATGCGTTACTTAAAGTATGCTGAGCAGTATGCTTTATGTTACAGTGGACACCCTCCTGTGCTTGAAGGGTATTTTGACACCTCCTGGTGCTCAGACATTGGTGATAGTAGGTCCACTAGTGGTTATGTGTTTACCCTAGGAGGAGCCGCAGTAGCTTAGAAATCTAAGAGGCAAACGTGTATGCTACTCTCCTCTATGGAATACGAACTCTATGCTCTCGCTTCAGCTGGAGAAGAAGCAGAGTGGGTTAGAGATTTGGTTATGGATATTCCAATGAAGAGTCTAACAATGAATTCTATCTTAATATTTTGTGACAATCAAGCCACAAAAACCATTGAAACTAATTCATTATTCAATGGTAAGCGAAGGAAAGTACGGATGAAACAGGCCTGGTTGACCTATCTCACAAGTCAAGAGATCATTTCCCTCTTGGACGTGAGATCAAAAGATAATGTAGCAAATGTCCTTACCAAAGGCTTATGCAAGGTTCTTACATCTAAAACATCGGGGGATATGGGATTAAAGTCTATTTAGTGGGACTTAATACCTATGTTATGTTTAAGATTTTAGAACCGAATCTGCCTACATTTACGCATCTAGACTGAGTACACTGAAGCGTTCTAGATGCTACTTGATGAAAGCCTGAGATTGTTTAGTTGCTAGTCATTCCAAACTTGATGACTTACACAACTATTTCTTTTCAAAGGCTGAATTGGGTATCATTCCATAAAGGAATACTAAAGTTACTGTTTGTGCCCTGATATCAGGATTATTCATCATATCATTCCAAATCTGATGATATAATGTCCATAGGTTGTTGTATCATTCCAAACTTGATGGTATTACACACTTGTGAAATGTTTTGATAATAATTCTGATAATCGAAGGAACATTGCTTGGTTCTCTGAAACCAAAACATTCAAATTTTGTGCAAATTAGATAGAAATGCGGACCTGTGAGTCTTTCTTCCTAGTTAGAGTATTACTTTCTAACTTTTTAGAACTAATCACATTACTTTTGATATGCATATGTATGGATTCATTGAGTTTTGTTCTCATGACATTCTAATGTTTAAATGCAGATCAATTGAAGTCTGGAGGAGAGAAAGTAAATTTCGACATGGATGGAGATGAACTACTATTTGAGTAGACTGATCCGTCATCAGTTTTTGAGTTTGCTTCAGATTACAGTTCTTGCTCTTGCTTTTGCTTTTGCTTGTTTGGAACCTGTTTGAGTTTAGACGTTTGCTCTAACACTCTTGTTGTTTTATCTGAATCTCATTTTGTCGTTATCTAATATATGTTTTGTTTAACCCGTTATGTGATACAATTGCTACAATATAGGAGGAGAATGTTAAGGTATATTTAGCAATTATGATGAGTCTTTAACGGAACCCTAACGGGTTTGTTAAAGCACCCATAATGGGTCTTCGGGGATTTAGGTTTCTCCAATAAATACCCCTGCTGGGGGCAACAGGTAGAGTCGTTCCAAACTAGACGCTCACTCGGATGCTTTGAGCACTACCATCCACCACATTCAAAATTTATGGGGAAAGAAAGAAGAGAGAGAGAGAGAGTGTGTGAGAGTTTTAAATTTTGATTTATCCTTCCCATTTTTCGTTTCCATTTTCCATGGGAGAGAGGAGGGCTGATCCACATTCTATATCTCCCATCCGCAACTCCTCAGATTTTAGTGCTGAATTGATCAAGGTGGGCTTACCAGAAATTTGGAGGAGGAAGGAAGTAGGTGGGGGAAATGGAGCCATTGCCGTGAAAAGCTTGAGGGAGGAGGTGAGGTGCCCCTCAGAGTACCAGTCGAGCCCCATTTTATAGCCATGACCGGCTTATCTGGAGCATCCACCGAGTTCCTCTGAGATGAAGGCGTGACCGTCGATCCATGGCCAGTGCATCTCCCCGGAATCCCATCCAAGAGGAGGCTCGAGCTTCGGATCCCGCCGGAGCTTGCGATTTATTCCCATGCCAGAACTCCGCTTGTTTCCTCCCTCCGATTAACTCATCTCCCGCAGCCCTTTAGGTTAGGAAAGAAATATATATCTATACTACTCTAAAAAGAAATATGGTGGCAATGAAATTATGTTAGGTTAGTGAGACAATTTTTTAATCCAGGCCGTTCATTACAATGATCACACCGTCCATCTTCCGCTCCCTACACTTCATTTTCGCGCTCCCGGCACATTATTATCGTGCTCCTATAACCCTAAGCCCGCTATTCATTTTCCTGCTCACCCATCTCTCGGTGCAGAAGCCCGCAGCCATTCCTCCGTTGGCGCTGAAGCCCGCAGCCATGCCTCCGTCGGCGCTGAAGCCCGCAGACGACGGCAATCTCACCGAGTGGCCTTTGTTCTGGAGGTTTTGGCGTCGTGAGGAGGTTCGGAGTTCGCTCATGTACTCGCCGTCTAGGGTTGTGATAGATTCAAGCCATGGTCTTCTCTGCGATTTTAGCTGCGACATCTTCCCTGCCATTCCACATCTTCCCTGCCATGGTCTTCTCACGCCGCTCCTCCCGTGCGTCCATCATGGAATGGGAATGAAGTTAGGTATGTGAGACCTTCTCATCAAGGCCGTTGGTTCAAAGATCACACCGTCCATTAAGGGCGACTTAATTTTCCTGCTCCCGTGCTTTATTTTGGCGCACTTGGAACCCTGACGGCTGACAATACACATTTCCCAAGCCTTCTCACCGAGCTCTGCCCTCCCATTCTCATGCCCTGAACCCATTCCGCACTGCAGGACGCCATCTCTTCAGATCAATACGCTGGTGAGTTTTCAGTTTCTGATTGCTTCCTCCGTTAGAATAATGGTAATATTACTGTCCATGACCTAATAGATAGTAAGAGGTTGTTTGCTGAAGATTTTGTAGCCATCGAGCGGTGTTGGATGCTCAGAATACTGCAGGCGTGACATTACTTTATCTCAGGAAGAAACAATTGTCCCTTCTGCTGCATGTGGTGAGTTTGACTGCAACTATCCCCTTAGCTAAATCGTCATATTGTTATTATTAAGCCAAAACCTAATTTTCTTGATTCAGATCTACAGGGAGAACAAAAATGACTACCGCATTAGAGTAGTCCATTGTTGTATTAATCAATCCGTGAACATGCCAGGGTTTATTTGTTCTTAATCAGCTATTTAACTATTGAATTAGATGTGAAGTGATCTATTATTGAATGAGGTGAATTAAATTACCGGGTTTATTATTCTTAATCAGTGAATGTGGATTGTTGGGGAGTATCCTATATTTATGGTTATCCTATTTGGAGATGTTTGGAGTGTCTGTTCTTTATGTGAGATTTTTAATACTCATTAATAGATCTGACTTTGCCTTCCAAGTTTTCCCCCATCTGGGCTTTCACTCTTCACAGTTCCTCAGCGATAAACCTCCATGTCTTCTACTATAAACAGGATTAGTTGCACTGAGGGTTTGAACATATACTCTTAAATCTCTATATTACTAACAAATACTGTTTTTTTGTTATGATCCTACTTCAAAGACATTTTCTACGTTATTGTATTGAGGTGAATTTTTAGAAACCTTTTTTTTATGCAAATTATAATCAAACACCCCACAACCAATGTCGGCTCCCATATCAAATGCCCCCCCTCCCGCCGACCAATGTAGACCCCATGACCAATGTCGCCCCCTAGACCAATGTCGCCCCACACGACAAATGTCGCCCCCACGACAAATGTCGCCCCCAAGACGTGGCGTTCACGTAGGGCCGGAGGCCCGTGCCTGTCACTCGTGTATATATATAAATATATATATATATATTTACGTTTATTTATATGTATATATATAAGAGTGATAGGCACGGGCCTCCGGACCTATGTGAGGTCAGTCGGCGGGCTTCGCCCGCCCCTCAGCCCCTATTTGGCTATTGGAACAACAATTTATATGAGTTATATTGAATACTTTTCCTAAAATGCATGTGCAAAGCGTATTTTAAAAAATTCGTCAAAAATTTACTATAATTACGATCAGGGCGGCAATACGTCTTGTGCGTGCATTTTCAGAAAAAGTGTTCAACACAAAAGTTGTAGATTTCGATGAGATCTACAATTTTCGTATTGAACACTTTTCCTAAATATGCATGTATAATGCATATTTTCAAAAGGCGCGTTATAACTCATAGAAATTGGTGTGCCAATAGCCAAATTGGGGCTGCCAATATAAATACCCTTATATATATATTAATTTATAATTTTTTTTAAACCCTAAAGGCCACCGTTCGTCGAACGCAGGTGACGCCTGCGTTCGTCGAACGCAGATTCGCCGTTCGTCGAATGCAGGCGCTCCTGCGCTCGACGAACGCAGGGTTCGCCGTTCGTCGAACGCAGGCACTCCTCCGTTCGACGAACGCAGGCGCTCCTGCGCTCGACGAACGCAACGTCGTTCGTCGATCGCTGGAGGTTCATCGTTCGTCGAACGGCGAACCTACGTTCAACGAACCGCGGGGCGCCTGCGTTCGACGAACGCAGGGGCTCCTGCGCTCGATGATCGCAGGGGCTCTTGCGTTCGACGAACGGTCAGGGCCATCGTTCGACGAATTTGTATATATATCTATTTATTTTATTATATATATATTTTTATTTTTCCCGTGCCCCCCCTCCCGTGCCCCTCCTCCCGTACCGATTTGGGATGCCGCCGGCGGCTGGCCGGCGTGAGGCAACCGGCTGGTTCACCGGTCTCCGGCGAACCTGCCGGTGGTACTCCGGCAGGGCCACCGCCGGCGGTGGCCCTGCCCGGCGGTGGCCCTGCCGGAGTATTACCGGCAGGTTCGCCGGAGACCGGCGAACCGGCCGGTGGCCTCACGCCGGCCAGCCGACGGCTCCGCCGCCGGCGGCAGCCCAAATCGGGGCGGGAGGAGGGGCACGGGAGGGGGGCACGGGAAATGGCTGGGAGTGAGGGAGGGAGGTTTTAAAATTCTGGCTATTCGCAGGCTTTTTTTCTGATTTGATTTGAGATCCAATGACTGTGATTTGATTTTGTCTCAATTTCTTTGCCATGGAGTGCCTATTTACCTTGCCATGGACACAAAAATGATATTTCTTTATAATATAGTATATATATATTTATATATATGCATACATAATTACTAATATCCTCTAAACTAAATGCGGGAAAAATGCACGGAGGGTGTCGTTAAGCTTGTTTTAGTGTCACTAGTCAAATGAATGCGGCCAAGGTTGATTTCGAGTCTATTTTATCGCAATTATTCTCGAGTTGGTATATAGCTCAAAATAGTTAACTTTCTCAAATCTCATTAGATTTGAACGAAACGAATAGCGTTGCGCTTGTATTGATCATACTAGTCCGATGCAAGTAACTGAGATCAATTCGAAACTTAATTGCTCAATATTTTTAAAGTGGCGTCGTTGCGATGCTCGATGTTACTCAAAATAGTCGTTTTCTCCAAACGACTTGGGATTGGAATGAAACGAGTTTCTTTGCACTCATATCGACCATACAAGTCTAACGCAACTGACGGAAGTTGACTCAGAGCACGTATGTCCACTATACTAAAATAGCATCGTCATGGCGTGCTACGGTACTCAAAATGGCCACCTTCACCAAATGACCTCGGATTGGAATGAAATGAGTTCCGTTGCATTCGTATTAACCATATGAGTCTAACGCAACTAACGGAAGTCAATTCGGAGCACGTATGGTCACTGTACTACTTTGGTGTTGTGGCGAGCACAACGCTACCCAAAGTAGTCATTTCCCTAAATGGCCACCATTATGTGGCAATGGTCGGGTCGTGGTTTTCCTCTGACCTCGCCTAAGCTCCTCCAGGGGTTCAACTTAACCCGCTAGACCCTATTTTAAAGTTGGGATGTTACAGTTGGTCACTCTGGTGACTGGACCTCAGTTGCCTTTTCTCGAGCTGCTCGCTTCTGAGTTGTTTTGCGAAAGACTTTAAGGTGCCCCGACTGGACGAGGCGCTCAATTTCATCCTTCAAAGATATGCAATGCCTCGTATGGTGCCCCAGACCCCGGTGAAAGTCGCAAAACTATGATTTATTCCTCGTGTTGCGTGGGAGCGGTCTTAGCCACTTAAAGATCTCGTTGTTGTAGATCACATATAAGAAATGCTCATTGAATGCATTTAATGAGGTGTAGACCTGGGTTTTCTAGTTCATCAGCCCTCAGGGACAAACCGACAGGCCCTGGTTAGACCGATCGGCCTCAATGAGCGGTTGTGGTCCCTTCCTCTTCTGTCCCTCAGTTTCAAGTTGTCGTTGATTTGTTGATGTCGGGCGATCAGTTTCTGCTATCTGTGTTGGTGTTGGGAAAATGACCCTCAATGTTCCCTTGATTTGAAGAGACCTCACACTCAATGCTAAGTACAAGTTGTATTTGATAAACCCTATTTCTATCTCATAAGTATGCAGGACTAGGGCACACCATGATGTAATGTATGATCAGCTGAGACGAGCTCTCTGGCTCAGTTCAACCGCAGAGACAAGACTAGAGCCGCTGAGAAGGTGTCTAGGCAAGCTGAGTTGCAGATAGAAGAAAATCGCTAAGACAACTTTCTGTCTCAGCTGATCCGCTGAGACGGGACAGAAGCAACTGCTGAGATAGTTGACCATCTCAGCCCAACCGCTGAGACAGATTCAAAAGTGACCTGGCGGGTTCTACTTTTGGCGCAAGCTGCAGAAATGCATAATGGGGTCCACCAATCACTCCCATACCTGTCAGGAGTACAGCTAAGAGCCGTTGAGGGTCAGTGGTGTATACAAGGAATAAGTTAGGGTTGAGCAAACAACTTTTGCTATTGATCTTACTCTCCAGCACACAAACTCAAGAACAATATTGTTCCATTATCAGCAGCCAAGAACTGAGCTCACACAAGGCTGCAAGGAGAAAAGAGATTGGTTATCTTGATTCATCACAAGATAGAGCAAGTAGATCAAGCCCATCATCTGAAGGGCTGATCAAGAAGAATCAAGTTGGAGCTGCACTTCTCCTCCCTGGTTCAAGTATGCAATAGTAGCTGTTAAGAAGAAGAAGAATAAGGCTTGATCTCTTCTTCCTTCAAACTGTAATCCTTATTATATCATTTGTAGGAGCCTTTGGGTTCTGAGACTGTAGGGATATATTGCCTGTGTGTGTAAGGCTAATTGGCCTGAGTTGTAGAGCTGAGAGGTCATCTTGAGGTAGGACCAGGAGGTGGTCTGAGTTGTAGGAGGTGGATTCCTCTGAGGTAGGGCTGCTGTGCCTGAGGTAGGGTTTAGGAAAACCTGAGAGATCCTGTGGGATCTATGTTGTAGGCTCTTGGAGCTGAGTTTGGAGAAGTTGGCATTGTCTAACTCATTGTTAGAAAGGTGAAGGTGGAAAGAGGAATACTCAAGACACCCTGTCTTGAGGAACCTCTATAAATCTCTTTGTGCTTTTCGTGCTTGATAATTTGCTAACCTAAATTCTGAAATCACTAAGCCTAAAATAAAAGAAACCTATTCACCCCCCTCTAGGTGTTTAAGACTACATCCTATATAAACTATCAAGTGGTATCAGAGGTAGGTTGGTCAAGCAAGACATAATTATCTTACTAGATCTGATGCGCAAATCTCGCACACCGCTATAGGCGGTAGCTAGACTGCTGCACGAAACGGCAGTGTACCGATCGTTCAAGTAATATAAAATGAGGAGTAATCCCCGAGTATCGAATCTCGAAGGAACACAGTAAGGTGTAGTTTATTATCGAGGAAGGACTTGAGATTGAGGTCCTTTCGAGCGGATGGATGCGGAACGAGGGATTTGGTTTGTGGAAAATAAAGGAAAATACTACAACAACTCCTATGCAATGCCGCTATGCAATGCTTCGCTTGGCGGGATGGAGACTAGGCAGGCCTTGAGCGCGCTGCTTCACAAGGGCGGATGGACGAGTAGGCAAGCGGAATCGAACTGTGCAGGCCTTGAGCGCACTGCTTCGTTAGGCGAATGGATTACACGGGCCGCTATGCCACGCTTCGCTAGGCGGATGGACGAGTAGGCAAGCGGATGGAATGGTTCGCACCGGTGGAGTCGGAATGGATTACACGGGCTGCTATGCCACGCTTCGCTAGGCGGATGGAAGAGTAGGCATACAGATGAGGGTCGCAAGCACCTCGTCGACAAGCACGCCACTAGCAATTGCTAGTGCGGCACACGAACGTGACGGTGGGATGGAGGATGGAATGGGGCGCTCCTCACTTGCATAAACCACACATCAATTTCACATAAACATGAAATTAAAAAATAACATAATAAGGTTTAAGCAAACATTGTTCATACACCAAAAATATAAAGGAAAACAATACTACAGTATAAAGGGGGTTTAGATTACAACCAAAGCACGGAGACTCATCGGAGGTTCACGGCCGGAATCTAGGGTTGTCAATCCTCGTCCGGGCTCGGGCTCCAACTGCCGTCCGGGGTCCGGAAGAGCTGTCACCTTCTTCTATTATACCCATCTTCTCCGTCAATCTTTTCTGGTCACGATCTCACCGGAGAACTTCATATATGTAGCAGGAAATCCCTCGAAATGGAGCTTTGGAGGTGCACGATCAATGGAGGAGGCCTAGAGGATGCTCCGGCTTGAGATTTGCAAGAGAATGGCGGCCAGAGCTCCTCCCGAAGGTGGGCGGCGATGGACGGCGAAAAGGGCGCGGAACTGGAGCTCTGGGAGCGGGAAAAGAGGTCGATCCAGAATAGGGCAAGACCTGCAGCTTAAATAGAAAAACTGTCAGAAAATGGTCACGCATGGTCGAACGCACGACCGTGCGCAGACCGTGCGTTATTAAATGATAAAACGTGACTTGGGGAAGATGCTGCGCCGCCCGTGCGTTTTGCTCACGCACGATCAACACCGCCCGTGCGTTCAAACGCACGGGTAAAATCCGACGCTCAGAAATCAAGAATACACAGGTCGACCGTGCGTTTTACTCACGCACGGGCGAATCCGCCCGTGCGTTCAAACGCACGAGTAAACTCCAACGCTCTATTTCAAGCCCAGACACAAACGCACGACCGCAACCGACCATGCGTCGAGGAAACGCACGACCGTGCGATATGCACAGACATGAATTCTGGGGAAAACGGGACGATCCGGTCACCTGCATACAAGATACAATGGCTGGGAATACACGTCCAGCATCAGAAAAACATAGAAAAAGGGAAGGGGAGCAACATGTGCTTACCCCCAACAACAAGGAATGCAATTGCACACCGAAATGAGCTTAATAGTGCACCTAGCATGGAATAGTACAAATGAATGAAAACGTGCCTAAAATGTGGTGCAAAGACTAGAATACCAGCCCAAATGAGTCCGAAAATATGTATATAATTGTGACTCATCACACCCCCAGACTTACCTGTTTGTGCGTCCCGAGCAAACAAATCCCTCAAGCGTATAAGAAAAACATAAGCTGACATAGAAATTGTAAAGCGGAGTACCATGCGAAGTCACATGCTCATGCGCGTAGAAATACAGTAGACAAAATTCCTAATTATACATATTAGTTTATACTTTTCTAGGGGCGTATCTATATATTATATTTACTCAAAAAGTGAATCACGGTGAATCATAAGGTCATACATAGGAAGAAAGTAAACTGAACGCTGAGGCGAGCATTGCCAAAGATCGGGGCTCGAGACAAACTCCATTGAAATCCATCAATGTCGGTGACCATAAGCTTGCCCGTTCGCACTCTTTCCACGGCACAGGTTTGACTCAACTGCGTGAATCAATAGGACTTTAGGTTTTAGATGAGGCTTGGGTTTAGGTGAGGTATACAATGATCAAAACGACGGCTCAAGCACTAAACCCAAATGAGCTAGCACGGAAAACTCTCCTCAAGCACCACAAAAAGATACGCGGGTACACCACACCCCCATACTTGGACTTGACTACATGGGTGTGTGCACCGCCTACTCCCAAATACAAATCTCAAACAGATTTTTCAATTTAAACACTTTCATTCTTTCTTTTTCTTTTTTTTCTTTTCAAATTTTTTTTTCTTTCTTTAGCAATTTCAGCAAATTTTCAAGGATGCTCATCCACATTTCCACATTGTACTTCCACAATCAACACCACCAATTTAAAATTTAAACAAAATGCTTGCATTTGGGTGTGCGACTAGGATTGGAGTTTAGGCTTTGGTGAACAATAGCGGAGCTGATCCAAAAGAATGGGGTAGGCACAACTGGGCTAACGAGGATAGAGCGATAGGAATGGGCACAAAAGCTCAACCGGGCCAAAATGATGGCCTATATCACATTCACGCGATTGAGTAACCATATCCCATGCTTCAAGAGTCGCTTGGGGCAAGTTCTTAGCCACCGAGAAAGATTATCATTCCTCCCGACTTAGGCAATACGAGGCTAACGAACGTCTACACACATTCCTATGCTACCATTTGATTCACACCGGTTTCACCAATTTTTGAGTAAAGTAAACAATATCTACGCCAATAGAAAGATATAAACTAAAAGCATAAAAAGAGATTGAATCTACACAAATTTCTATGCGAGACATGAGCACTTGACTAGGAGCACTCCATGAGTCAACATTTTACTCCGCCTCATAATCCTAAGCCAGCACAATGATTTTTTTTCAAATCACACAAAAGAGACAAATTCGACTCGCGACGTGCCAACAGTTAAGCGCACGCTCAAGTGGGTGTTATGATGTGCTGTGAAGATGAACAAAACAAAATAAATGAGATTAAAATACTTCTAGTATGCAAATGATATATGCATGTGCAGTGGGTAATACATAGCGGCTCTCCCCCAGACTTAATCTAAACAATCGAACAAAAGATATGGCCATGAAATTCAAAATGAAGCTAAGGGAAGAGAGTACCCAATGCTCAGCAAGTGAGCATACCAGAAGAAGCGTGTAAACCAAGAAAAAGCTGCAGCATCCGCCAGAAGAATGACCTGCAGGGGTGAGCTCCGCAAAAACAAAAGAAAAAGACAAACTAAAATAAACTACAGCTAACTAAACATGATTAGAAGAAATAAAAATGCAGGAAAAGTAAGATAACTACTGGGGTTATTGTCCTCCCAGCACGACTTATTCAAATTGAAAACAATTCTAGCTAATGGGTCTATGAAAAGAAAAGTGCACAGGTAACTGTTCTAATATGCGTGTCGGTAGCAGGTACCGATACGGCGACAGAACAGTCACGCCTCTACCCGAATATAAATAATGCATGCTCGTCACAGGTAGAGGGAATAAAAAGTAAGAAGAGGAGGAGAGCTGGTCCTCACTCATCTCACCACAAACTAAATCCTTGCCCAGCAAGGTGTTGTCTTCAGGGAGGCGGCAGAAGAAGAAGGCAATGAATGAGGCTTCCTCTATGGAGGGGGGATCAACCTCCTCACATGAGAGGATACACTCATCATTGACTTGAGAAGAATGCTCCAAGTCCTCTTGAAATACCGGTGAAGACTCAACCTGCACGGTCTTAGATAGAGAAAGGGGATTAAGAAATAAAAAAGAAGAAGAACATGAATAAAAATCAATCGGGGGAGTGGTCCCGGTCTCACTCCCAGCAGGATCCAAGCACAGATCACTGTCAGTATCATATGAGTCGTAACGAGGGGAACCCAAGAGCTCGGGGTCCTCGGTGGTTGGCTGGATGTCCCCATCCAATAAGTATGTAAATACCTCCTCCTCAGAAAGAGAATCCTCCTCATCCCACCGCGGTGCGTCATCGTGTTCAAAGGTATCACACTCCCCATCAGAGAGAATGAAATCCTCGTCCCACTTTGGCGCAACCTCAGGCGCCGAATCAACCACCCGCACGACATCATCAACCGACTCACTAAAGATAGGAGTAGATGACTTTTGCAAGGAATGCGGAGGAACCGGGCTGCTCTCATGATCAGAAAATAAATGAGCAGTCGCCTCCGCGAAAATATCCACAGACGCCTCCCCGCAGGAAGAACCAGAATCTGCACACCATACTGGTGCATCCATGAGTTCCCAATCCTCTCCCTGTTGACCATCGGATGAGTGCACATCGTCACTCAAGGGAAGCTTATAAAAGGGGACTGAGGGACCCATGAAAGAGCTGTACGCGGTGAGAGATTCCTCGATAATCTCCAAGGGCAAAGATCAAGCAAGATGTGTGATGTCAGTGTAGGGGCCAGGCAACACTCTGGTGGGCCTGTCCGCAGTAGTCTCCCGTAAACGGGGGGATGCTGCGTACACGTCCTCAGAGGGGTAAGGATCGCACAGACGAGGGAAATCCTTCAACATATGGCCTACACCTTGACATAGCAAGCACCTAATACAATGCTCAGCGTTTAAAGCAGCCATGGCGTCAATGTATCGACGCAAAGTGTCATAGAGGCGACACTCGGCTTCTGAATACATCACAGAAATATGTGGATAAAACAAATATCAACAATTCCTTGCAAAATAAAACTACACGCAACCAGAATTAAATGAACACCTGCTAAAGAAAAGCCGAAACTAGATAAAGTAGGAAGTGAAATAGAAATATCAAATTTTAACACTAAAATAAACAAAAGAAATGGTATAAACAAATGGAGAAGAGCTACAATCTCTCGACTCCCTCTCCAGCAACTCACACGACTGTGTTCCCCAGCAATGGCGCCAAAAACTTGATGCGCAAATCTCACACACCGCTATAGGCGGTAGCTAGACTGCGGCACGAAATGGCAGTGTACCGATCATTCAAGTAATATAAAATGAGGAGTAATCCCCGAGTATCGAATCTCGAAGGAACACAGTAAGGTGGAGTTTATTATCGAGGAAGGACTTGAGATTGAGGTCCTTTCGAGCGGATGGATGCGGAACGGGGGATTTGGTTTGTGGAAAATAAAGGAAAATACTACAACTACTCCTATGCAATGCCGCTGTGCAATGCTTCGCTTGGCGGGATGGAGACTAGGCAGGCCTTGAGCGCGCTGCTTCGCAAGGGCGGATGGACGAGTATGCAAGCGGAAACGAACTGTGCAGGCCTTAAGCGCGCTGCTTCATTAGGCGAATGGATTACACGGGCCGCTATGCCACGCTTCGCTAGGCGGATGGATGAGTAGGCAAGCGGATGGAATGGTTTGCACCGGCGGAGTCGGAATGGATTACACGGGCTGCTATGCCACGCTTCGCTAGGCGGATGGAAGAGTAGGCATACGGATGAGGGTCGCAAGCACCTCGTCGACAAGCACGCCACTAGCAATTGCTAGTGCGGCACACGAACGTGACGGTGGGATGGAGGATGGAATGGGGCGCTCCTCACTTGCATAAACCACACATATCAATTTCACATAAACATGAAATACAAAAATAACATAATAAGGTTTAAGCAAACATTGTTCATACACCCAAAATATAAAGGAAAACAATACTACAGTATAAAGGGGGTTTAGATTACAACCAAAGCACAGAGACTCATCGGAGGTTCATGGTCGGAATCTAGGGTTGTCAATCCTCATCTGGGCTCGGGCTCCAACTGTTGTCCGGGGTCTGGGAGAGCTGTCACCTTCTTCTATTATACCCGTCTTCTCCGTCAATCTTCTCTGGTCACGATCTCACCGGAGAACTTCATATATGTAGCAGGAAATCCCTCGAAATGGAGCTTTGGAGGTGCACGATCAATGGAGGAGGCCTAGAGGATGCTCCGGCTTGAGATTTGCATGAGAATGGCGGCCAGAGCTCCTCCCGAAGGTGGGCGTCGATGGACGGCAAAAAGGGCGCAGATCTGGAGCTCTGGGAGTGGGAAAAAAGGTCGATCCAGAATAGGGCAAGACCTGCGGCTTAAATAAAAAACTGTCAGAAAATGGTCACGCACGGTCGAACGCACGACCGTACGCAGACCGTGCGTTATTAAATGATAAAACTTGACTTGGGGAAGATGCTGCGCCGCCCGTGCATTTTGCTCACGCACGATCAACACCGCCCGTGCGTTCAAACGCACGGGTAAAATCCGACGCTCAGAAATCAAGAATACACAGGTCGACCGTGCGTTTTACTCACGCACAGGCAAATCCGCCTGTGCATTCAAACGCACGAGTAAACTCTGACGCTCCATTTTCAGCCCAGACACAAACGCACGACCGCAACCGACCGTGCGTCAAGGAACCGCACGACCGTGCGATATGCACAGATATGAATTCTGGGGAAAACGGGACGATCCGGTCACCTGCATACAAGATACAATGGCTGGGAATACACGTCCAACATCAGAAAAACATAGAAAAAGGGAAGGGGAGCACCATGTGCTTACCCCCAACAACAAGGAATGCAATTGCACATCGAAATGAGCTTAATAGTGCACCTAGCATGGAATAGTACAAATGAATGAAAATGTGCCTAAAATGTGGTGCAAAGACTAGAATACCAGCCCAAATGAGTCCGAAAATATCTATATAATTGGGACTCATCAAAATCCTACAAGGATTTGTCATAAAATCTATAACCAATGGCCTCCAATGTAATACATAGGGAAATGAGCTCCATGAAGCTGCCCATATGCAACAAAGCTAATTTTGGCATATGGAAGCAGAGGGTTAGACTGTTTATGGAAGCATCTGACCCTAGGATTTATATTACTGTCAAGGAAGGTCCCTTCACCTTCCAAACAACCTCCACAATAGATCCAACCAAAAGAGTGGCCAAGCCTTTCAATGAGTTAACCAAGGATGAACTCATTCTGTTCACTATGGATAAAAGAGCCCAGAACATCATAGTTAATGTTATTGATGATTCCACATTTCAAAACCTAGTACACTGCACTACTGCCAAGGAAATGCGGAACACATTAGTAGTATATATGGAAGGGATAGCTGAAGTGAGGGATGATAGAAAGTCACTCCTCAACCAAGAGTATGAAGCCTTCTGGCAGCTCAGCCAGGAGAGCATCTCTATGTGCTATGAGAGGTTCTTCAGAATAGTCAATGAGCTGAGAACCTATGAGAGAGTGTTCACTGATTATGAGTTGAATGATAAGTTCCGATCCTTAGATCCCTAACAAGGGATTGGGAAACAAAAATCTGTGCTCTCAGAGATGTGGCTAAGCTTGGTGAGACCCCCACTCATACACTGTTTGGAAAGCTGCTCTCTTATGAGATGCAGCTATCTGCAAGAAAGGAAGAGGACAACTCAACGAGGGCTCAGGCAAGGGAGAAATCTGTAGCTCTCAAAGCTGACAGCTCTAAGAAAAGCCAGGACAAGATGGTGTCTCCTCAAACGAGAAGTGATGAATCTGAAAAATCTGAAATCAGCACCTCAGATAGCTCTTCCTCTGATGAAGAGTTTGCTTCCTTCTTAAGGCAGTTCAAGAAGATGATGAGGAGGAAGCAATGGAAGAACAAGCCCTCCTCCTCATCACACTCCAAGAAAGACTACATGAAACCTGAAAGACAGCACCCAAAGGGTGACAGGTATGATTCCAAATCTAGTAAACATGTTTCAAATAACAAAATTTGCTATTGCTGTTGCAAACCTAGATATGTCATAACTGACTGTCCAATCAAAAGAAAGGAGAAAGGTGATAAGAAGCATCATCACCAAAAGGATAGGAAGGGTGAAAAAATCCTTCCTAGCAAAGAAAGGAAAAAGCTGGAGTGAATCTGAATCCTCAACTTCAGACTCAGAGAATGAAGAAGAAGCCTACATAGGGCTGTTTGCAGCAGAAAAAAATGAAGATTATCCTGCTGCCAAGGTTAGAGTCAGGGCCCCTCTATTACACTCAGATAGTGATATAGAGAAGGATGAAGAGGACAATGTTCAGCTAGGCCTCATGGCCATCACTGATGAGGAGGACAGTCAGAACATCTTAGAAAATGAACAGGTATTAATTCATTCCTTATCCTCTTCTGATTATGAGACTGGCCCAGAATCTGGAGAACCTTCATCAATTGATGGAAGTGATTCAGAAGCTAAGGTGGATGTCATTCAATTGATTGACAAGTATGATGCTCTCTTGGAAGCTCTGAAAAGGAGCAAAAAGCTAGCCAAGAGGCAAGCCCAAAAGATTGATTACCTTAAGATGGAAAATCAAGAATGCACTGAATCTTCTACCAAGATGAATCATATGTATAGGGAAATTAGTCATCTGAAGGGGATAACTATCACCCATCTGAGCACCATATCCCTGAAGAACAAGGTCATCAAGGATCTTGAGGAGAAGCTTGTGAAAGAAAGAAGCCTAGTGGCTCAATTCTCCAAGACAAAATATGTGCTCCCTATTATGGACTCTTTCTCTTCTCAATCCAATAGGAGGGGACTAGGATTCATTAAAATGGAAGCAAGAGAAGGGAGTGGAGAAAAGAGCAGGGGTAAGGCTAAGCCTCAAACCACCTTTCAATAGGTATTACTCCCTTCCAACAGGTATGACCATGAAAGCATGTATGGTCACTGGAAGAATGGAAGTACCTATAGGAAGGAAAACACTCCTTCCCATAGTGGAAGAAAGGGAATGGGATTGAGTGCTATGAAGGCTCCCCATGAGGAAATTCAAATGGCCCAACTTGGACCATTTGTATTTTGTACATCAGCTGTTCATTCAAGAATAAGAAAGCAAGCCCTTCTAAGGTTGATTCAGCGAAGGACATGACTGCTGTCAAATTAGTGGACATGTCTAATTGCTCAGTGTCTAATTCCATCAAAACTTGCATTGCCCAAAAGCCAAAGCAAGCTGATGCCATTAATACAAAGACCACTAAGACTGTCCATAGATTGACTTTTAGCCAAATCCTTGCTGAAAGAAACAAGAGAAAAGTTGTTGTCTCTCCTCCTGAACATGTGGACTGTGATGCACACCCCTCAAGAAATGTTTAGAAGAGGAGATATTATGAGTCTTATTTATATACACATTTATGGACTCATCTAGGCCATATTTCTAGTCGATGCACTACACTTTAGGCATGTTTTTGATCATATTTTTTATTCCTTGCTAGGTGCACTCTTAGGCCCGTTTCGGTGTGCATTTGCGCTCCTTGTTATTGGGGTTAAGCATATGGTGCTCCCCAATCCTTTTTTGTGTTTATTTGGTGCTGGAGGTGTTTTCCCAGCTGTTTTGTCTTGTGTGCAAGCGGTCGGATCATCTAGTTTCCCCCAGAATTCATGATTGTGTACAACGCACGGTCGTGCATTTCCTTGACGCATGGACGGTTGCGGTCGTGCGTTCTCATCTGGGCAGAAAACGGGCGATCTGAGTTTAGTCCTGCGTTTTTACGCACGGGCGGATTTACTCGTGCGTGAGTAAAATGCACGGTCGCCTGTTTCTTCTTGTTTTAGCCTTTCCGAATTTACCCGTGCGTTTTACGCACGGGCGGGTTTGCCCGTGCGTGAGTAACTCGCACGGGCGACGGAGCTTCGTCTTCAAGTCTGTTTTTATCATCAAATAACGCACGGGCAGTGCACGATCGTGCGTTCGCCCGTGCGTGACCAAAACTCTGCTTGTTTAGTATTTAAAGCAGGAAAAACTGCATTCAACTGAGGCCCCCCATTCCCCTCATGGGAAAAGCCAGGAATCCCGCCGTTTTCGTCCCTTCCACCGGAGGAGACGAGAGTAAACCATTTCCGGCGATCTACTTCACCATTCTTCCATCCGGGAGCATTTGCAAGTATTCTCCGCCACTAGTTCAAGCATTCTTCGTTGTGGAGACCATAAAAGTGCAGTAGATCATTGGAGCGATGATAGCCTCCTTCGAGTCCGCACACCATCTGAGGGCCGATCCCGGAGAGAGCCCGACAACCTCTCATTCCGGCCGAGAACCAAAGATGCGGTGACATCTTCTTTTTGGTCCTTTCTAAACTTTGATGCTTGTGCTCTCTGTTTGTGTTGTTGTAATGAACGCTCGTTAGATTAATGTTATAGATACTTGCTTGTTGTTCATGTGCAATGATGCCGAGGTGGTGAGAATAGCTTTCCTTGTTGTTGTGATATTCTAAGTTGTTTGTGTGTGAAGCCATCTAGCAATAGCTAGTGGAGATGTTGGCGAAGAGGTGAATACGACCATCACAAAACCTCGCTCTGTGGCCATTACACCCGCTTACCAAAGCGCGGCATCGCGGCCGCTGCACTCACCCTCACTTTGCGAAGCGGTGCTTTTCGACCCGCATTTCTCTCATTTCCGCAATTGCTTAGGACACCAATCACAACGCCCCTGTTTTATTTTATTCGCTTGTGTAACAATCGACTCACCAAACATTTCGTTCACCAGAACCTGCATTCCTCAAGAGATCGACATTCGGGGAATCTATTCCCAAATTTATTACTTGACAGCGACCGGTGCACTTGCCGAACGCGCATCAAGTTTTTGCGCCGTTGCTGGGTAATGCAGGCGTGTAACGTTTTGTGTTGTGAATCATTGTTATAGGAGCAGTTGTTTTTTTAATTTTTTTTCTTTGTGTCTTCTTTTTGTGTATGCAGAGACAAGCCGGAAGGGAATTAGTACCCTTTGATCCTAAACGTACTGCGTGCGCACTAAGGCGCGCTGCAGCCATGCAGGTGGCTATGGGAGATAATATGGAACTTGGAGGTGTGCCGAGAGCACCAAATGATCGGGAAGAAGTGAATCCTGGAGTACCCCATGTGGGGCAAAATCATCTAAGGGATGAGCAGGAGGCGGTTATACCGAGGCCCCGGACCATGAGAGATTATACCACTCCAACAGCTGGGAGTGTGTATCCAGGATTTGGGCCTAACATCATGAATAACCAGTTTGAGATCAAACCGGCCATCCTGAACATCATCAGCAATAACGCTCAGTTCTCTGGGATGCCTAGAGAAGACCCACATCTTCACTTGGCGGAGTTTGCCGATATCTGCAGAACCTTTCGTTACGCAGGAATTTCTGATGAAACAGTCAAGCTGAGACTGTTCCCTTTCTCATTGTGCGACAAAGCCAAGGTCTGGCTCCACTCTATTCCCCCAGGGACTCCTGCAACTTGGGATGCTCTCGCGTACAAATTTCTAGCTAAATTCCACCCGGTGGACAAAATTGTGAGCCTTCGGCGTGAGATCGCCACTTTCCGGCAAGCTGAGCAAGAAACTCTCGCAGAAGCTTGGGAGCGTCTTAGTGACCTCTTGCGCAAATGCCCAAATCACGAGCTTCAGCCGTGGAACATCGTGGAAACCTTCTTCTTCGCCATCGAGCCCAACCACCGGGCAATGATTGACGCTGCTGCAGGAGGGACCTTGATGAACCATACGCCGAAGGAAGCTCTAAGAATTCTGCAGGACACTGCCTCTCACAACACCTTCTGGACTGCGGGGAGAAATGCGCTGAGAAGCGCTCGGGGACTGTTCGTAGTGGACTCATTACCTCCCGCTGCTGCGCCCGTGACTAACATTGCTTGTGAAGGATGCGGAGGCGGTGGTCACCACGCATAAGAGTGCCCAGGTAGCGGGCTATCAGGTGAATTCTCTCAACTTAATTTAAATGAATCGGTAAATTTTGTTGGAAATCAAGCTAAGGGGGCACCCTACGGCAATGCCTATAATCCGGGTGTGAGAAATCACCCCAATTTTTCCTGGAATCAAAACACTGCAGGCCAACGATGGCAACTGGGCCAGCATCAATATGATGCTCAAGCGTGCGGAAGCCAACCAAGCCGCCTCATCCGGGTTATAATCAAGGTGCCCCGGCCCCTAAGAAAAGCAATTTGGAAGAAATGATGGAGAGGTTTATGGAAGCCTCCAACTCGAATATGGCCAACCAAATTGCGTCCATGCGAAACTTGGAGACGGAATTGGGCTAATTGGCTCAAGTGCTAACCGAGCGTTCACAAGGGACCCTTCCTAGTAATACTGAAAAGAATCCAATTAACCAAGGGAAGAGTCTCACCGATGCGGGAGCGTGTGACCCAAATGAGTTGGTAATCTCATGCACCATTAATAATATTGAAACGGCGGCCCTATGTGATTCCGGTTCATCTCGCAGCTTCCTTGCATTGTAGGATGTTGCTAAATTTCAACTTGAAATGAAAATAGATGATCGGAAATCCCTAGTGCTTGCCAACGGGACCGTCATTAAGGCAGAGGGAGAAGTTGGAAATATTGAAGTTACAATTGAAAGGACGGTGGTGGTCGCCGACTTCCAAGTTTTGGGACCTAGTCAAAATCAATCTATTCCCATCTTGGGAGTACTGTTCTTGAAAGAGAGCGGTGCCACCTTGGATTTTTCTAAGGGGTGTGTTGTCTTACCTGGTAAGGTAACACCCCCTACTTGTCCCAAGATTGCTTCCGAAGCATTAATTCACTCTCCCCTTTTTATTACTGATGAATTGTTTAGTACCGCTGAAGCCAGGAAAGAAAAAGAATTGTTAGTTGGAGAGAAGAAAGAAAAAGCGAAGCGGGTCGTGAATGAAGAGGTGTAGAAGGCAAGAGAAAGCAGCGAGACTGAAGTTTGGAACAATAAGGGAGAAGGCGGAGCAAAGTGCCTTTTGAATAATTTTCTTAGTCGTAATGAGAACTGTAAACAATTTAAACAGGTCCATTGGGCTGATCCAGTTGCCACGGCGGCAACGGAAGTAATGCCACCCACCACCAAGGTGGGAAATTCTGAGGATTATCAACGTTGGCGCTCTCCAACTGTGGAGAAGCTGAAACAAGAAAGATTGTTGCGTGGAGCACGCTCTGCTGCCCTCCGGCGTGAGAAGGAGGAGGTTAGGGGTAAGGGGGAGTCATCCTCCTTGGGCCCTAAAGCCTTCACCTCCTTCCCATCTCGCGTGGCTGGGGAGAACCACCACAAATCAGCATATAGCTGATGCGTGATGGGGTCTCCGGGTTTTGGTTGTGCTGTTTCTTCTATTCTGTTTTTTTGTGCCTTGTTACTTGGCCATGCTATGTTGTGTTTTTATTCAGTCTGAAACATTTTTTATAACTGCTGCTATCAAACTTTAATACAGGTATTTGTTCCACCTTTAAGGACGTTAAACAAAAGGGCTTCTTGGGAGACAACCCATGGGAACCAACCGGTTCCGTTTGCCTTTTAATTTATTTTATGTTCTGTTATTTCCTTTTTGCTAACATCGTAGGCTGAAGTTCTCGCGTGGTGGATGAGGAAGGAGAAAATTTAAAGAAGGAATTACCGCACTTCTGGCATGCTCATTCGTGAGCATAGGTCCACTCTACCCCACTTTTCCTTATGTTTGAATTTTTTATTTTATTTGGTTTCGATCAAGTCTGGGGGAGAGAGCGAGCTGTGCACATGCACGCACTTTGCATAGCATGTTAGAATGTGCTGAGTTAGGAATTTTTAATTTTATTGTGCACATTGCATCCACTTGCACCTAGTTCACGCGCGCTTATTGGGTATTGCTGCGAGGTTCCCCGCTCGTAAGAATTGGATTGTTAGTGTAGGAGTGAGGTGTAGAGAAAAATGTCGACTCGAGTAGTGCTCTAGTCGAGTGCTCCCGTCACGCCTAGAAATTCAATTAGAGTATAATTAAATTCAATGTTATAATTTAATTAATTTCTATTATAGTAGCTGCAATTTATTTTACTTTAGTGGTGAATCCGGTGAATCCAACGGTAGCATAGGTCGAGTGTAGCTGGACTAATAGTAGCTTATTACTAGGGTCGGAAGGAAGGACAACCTTTCTCCGTGGCTAGAACTTGCACTAGGCGACTCTTGAAATGATTGCGTTGAAGTACTCGTTATAAAGTGTGATATAGGACATTTCTTGATCCGTTTGTGCTTTTGAAATCCTTACCAATGTAATCACCATTGCAAGCCCACTTGAGCCTACCTGTCCTCCTTGTTTAGGTCCACTAAAATTTCACCAAAGCCATACGGCCAAACCTATTCTCGCACTGTTGGAACCTTAGGTTTGATTTGAGTTAGGATCCACCTTTAATGTCTAAGTTTATATCATAATATATCTTATAACTTAGATCAAATCCTGTTAAGGTAGAAGGCTGAAAAGAATATATATATATATATATAATATACTAAGAAATATAAATATACATATTTAATTGGCTGAAAAATAAGAGAAGAATTAAATTTACATAAGTTCTCTGCGTTCGACGAACGACTACCTGCGTTCGACGAACGACGCCCTGTGCTCGACGAATGGCGTGCATTCTGCGCTCGATGAAATCTAGCCATCTCAGCGGTCGACGAAGATCTCCTATCTCAGCGCTCGATGATCCCGTCTCAGCGGTTCAGCGGTCGACGCATTTATCCAGGCTCAGCGTTCGACGAATACTTCCGTTCAACGAACTCAAGTCCGCGTTCGACGAACAGCTCAATATTCAGCGGTCGACGATCTAGCCCATCTTAGCGGTCGACGAATCCTTCCGTTCGACGAACACAAGTCTGCGTTCGACGAATATTCAGCAGATGTTCAGAACAGTGAATCAAATGTTCAGGTCGACGAATCAAATGATGAGCTCGACGAACTTGAACCTCAGCTCGCCGAATGTTCTGCAGCATTAATTTAATATCGTTCAGCTCGACTAATATTATATATATGCTGACAGATTTATTTTTAAAGTAATATTTATTTATATATTTCTATACATATATTGCTGATTTAACATTACAGCTGTTGAAGCTTTTATATATAGCCGTTGGCAGAAGCAATAAATGTTGTAGCCATTGCAGCAAGCCAAAGACGGCAATTTGTCTGCTCGAGGATCTGGGAAATGAATGAGACATTACTTCTTTCCTTGTCGGGCAAGAATTCAAATCAGCCCAGGAAAGAAGACAACATATTTTACACGACAGCTGGAAACATCTCTTCATTACAGCAGATTATTATATAGCAGAATACAACTGTTTTTTTAAGCAGAGAATATAGACATAACATATCAATATTGCTGTACAGAGAAAAGAGAAGAAGAAAGAAGAAGAGAAAAAGAAGAACATCGCAAAAAGAAGAAGCAGATTCAAATTATATTATATCTTCTTTTTGCTAACTCTTTCTTGCAGATCTTCTATACAACCTGAGACACCAAATCAATATCATTTGCTCAGGGATCTAAACTTCAAGTGGAAAAGAGGAGTATTGCAATCTAGAGAAGGAGCTCCATCCACAAGCTGTCATCAAACTAAATCAGACAGGGGGAGCTCTATTCAACATCTTCATCAAGTGTCTTCTTTTAAACCTCCAGTGGATTCCTACTAGTGGGTAGAAGAGTAGATGTACCCAGGTTGAGGGGAACTACTATATATCTTGTGTCATCTGGATGTCCCTTGTTTTGTTTATGTTTTTTTTGCTGTGCTGTATTTTTTATTACTCATACATCAAACACATATATATATATCACATATTTTGAAATAAACTTAAATAAGAGCTTTAATTAATATATTAAGATCTAACTCTCCTTTCAATTGGTATCAGAGCAGGTTAATTTTATTACTTCATTTTCTTGCAACTAATACTCAATTGAACTCACTTTCAATTGGTATCAGAGGAAGTTGATTTTTCACACAGGCTAACACCTGAAATCACAAAGATCACTTAGTTCTTAAATTTTTTTTTCAAATGACACAAACAGATTTTTCATTTTCAGATCCACCAATTTGTAATTTGGATAGATTTCCTTTATGGCAAGTTAGAATCAGATTATATATGAATGCAATAGATGAAGATATTTACAAATCCATTTTGACAGGACTTTCATCTTCAATCTCTTCATCTGATGATCAAGAAAAGTTGATCAGTGCTGATGCAAAGGCCATGAAGATATTAACTCAATCAATGTCAAATGACATTTATCAAAGAGTTAATGACTGCACTTCAGCAAGGAGCATCTGGAACTCCCTCTCAAGGATGGTAAATGAATCCACCTTTACTTCTTCCACTAACTGTTTGTTTGATGCAGAACCATCATTCAGTCTAACTGAAGAAGAAGAAGAAGAACAAAAAGCCAGAAATTTCTGCATGTTGGCCATATATGGCTCAAGCTCATATCATAAATCAGATGCAGATGCTGAATCTGAAGCAGAAATGGCAACTAAGGTAGTAGAGGTAACTTCAAACTTTATTTCTACCTCTGATCCTTCTAAATATGTTTTCAATTCATCATGTACAGATTTAATAATTGCTGAAAATTACATATGTGAGAAGGAAACTAAAAAGGAGTTAACAAAAATAAATAATTTAACTTCTGAACTTAACAAAATAAAAGAAAAAGTGAGAAACTCAGAAGAATACATTATCTGTTAAAAAAATAAGTTAGTTAAAGCTGAAAACTTTAAACAATCTTATAAAAAGAAAATTATTTATGTACAAAATCAAAGAAAATTTTCAAATCTATACTTTAATGAAATAAAAAGGCCAACATACCTATCTATAAGGCAATTTTGTTTTAACAATTTAATATTTTTACTTAAATTATAATTAAATTAAACAGCAGTTAAATGATTCTTTTAAATTTTCTATCTCAAAAACAAAGTCAGATAGACTTCACATTCTTCCAAATTTTCTCCAAAATCATGTTGAGCATTCTACTCATATTGTATAGATTAGAAATGATCAGAGCTCTGAGTGTGAGTCTCTTCTGATTAAGGGGATTCTATAGAAAGAAGCTATCAGGCATTGTATTTCTGATTTTAAAATTCTTAGAATCTAATAAAAGCTAGCAATTCATTTCATTAAAAATCCTATTTGAATAAAATCTAGGAATTAGAAATTGCTTAGTTTTAAAAGAAATTTAGAAATAATCTCTAACCCTTAAGCTTTACAGACTTTTTATGCTTAGGAATCCTAAATCAAATAGGGGGAGATTGTTAGAACCTAGTCTTAATTTGGATTAGAATCCCAACTCAAATAGGGGGAGATTGTTGGAACCTTAGGTTTGATTTGAGTTAGGATCTACCTTTAATGTCTAAGTTTATATCATAATATATCTTATAACTTAGATCAAATCCTATTAAGGTAGAAGGCTGAAAAGAATATATATATAAATAATATACTAAGAAATATAAATATATATATTTAATTGGCTGAAAAATAAGAGAAGAATTAAATTTACATAAGTTCTCTGCGTTCGACGAACGGCTACCTGCGTTCGACGAACGGCGCCCTGCGCTCGACGAATGGCGTGCATTCTGCGCTCGACGAAATCCAGCCATCTCAGCGGTTGACGAAGATCTCCTATCTCAGCGCTCGACGATCCCGTCTCAGTGGTTCAGCGGTCGACGCTTTACTCAAGCTCAGCGGTAGACGCATTTATCCAGGCTCAGCGGTCGACGAATACTTCCGTTCGATGAACTCATGTCTGCGTTCAACGAACAGCTCAATATTCAGCGGTCGTTGATCCAGCCCATCTCAGCGGTCGACGAATCCTTCCATTCGACGAACTCAAGTCTGCGTTCGACGAATATTCAGCAGATGTTCAGAATAGTGAATCAAATGTTCAGGTCGACGAATCAAATGATGAGCTGGACGAACTTGAACCTCAGCTCGACGAAAGTTCTGTAGTATTACTTTAATATCCTTCAGCTCGACTAATAGTATATATATGCTGACAGCTTTATTTTTAAATCAATATTTATTTATATATTTCTATACATATATTGCTGATTTAACATTACAGCTGTTGAAGCATTTATATATAGCCGTTGGCAGAAGCAGTAAATTTTGTAGACGTTGCAGCAAGCCAAAGACGACAATTTGTCTGCTCGAGGATCTGGGAAATGGAAGAGACATTACTTCTTTCCTTGTCGGGCAAGAATTCAAATCAGCCCAGGAAAGAAGACAACATCTCTTACACGACAACATGAAACATCTCTTCATTACAGCAGATTATTATATAGCAGAATACAGCTATTTTCTTAAGACAGAGAATATAGACAGAACATATCTGATGGCGACTGCCACCAAGACGGCCAACTTGAAGACGAAGATGAGGGACACGGCATGGTTGGTCATGGAATAGTGACGGAAGATGATGATGACGGCCCACCGGCTAAAGACATGCGGCGCCGTGGCGGCCACGGCTACAATCTTCGTCCACGCCGCAAGAATTAATTATTATTATATTTTGCTAAGTTATGTCTTAATTTAAATATGACATTACATTTTATTATTTTATTTTGAACTATTGGTGTGCGTTTAGCGCTATGTTTGGTGTGCTATTAGCACTTATGTTGTAAGGCCTATATAAGGCTAAGAATTGAATTAAAAAGGTAGAATATTTTATGATTGAAAAAATTGCCTAACCTAATTTCCCTCCTCTCTTCTCTTCTCCCTCTCATATTGCCGCCGCCCCCCTCTCTTGGTTCTTCCCAAGTTTGGCTCCCCTCTCTCTCCCTCTTTCAATCTCTCTTTCTCTCCAATTCTCTTTCCGTACCTTCTTCTTCCACCTCAATCTCAATCTTCATCTACGAAATCTTCTTCAACGGATTTTCTCTAAGTCAATCAATATTGGAGGAGAAGATATCAAGTGCAAGGGCCTACGGTTTTGGTGAATCTCTCCGGTGCAAAGGCGAGGAAGACGAACGAGTTTCTTCATCATTTGGAGCCCCTTCCGTGTTCCAAAGGAGAGCGATTATTTTCTAGTGGATCCAATATCTCGGATCTACGTTTCCGAGAGGGGTAACGAAATTTCTACTCAAGAGATCTCCTTTCTTAGATCGTTTTTGTGGTGGACGATTTTTGCGTGATTTCTCGAAGCAAGAAAATTTCTCGCGGTGTTTTCTTTAATAGATTTGAATTTTTGTTTGATCTTCCGGATACTATCGAAAGGTTTGGCGAACCTTGTTATTTTCTTGTTGGGGAAAGATCAACCGTTTGCGAATCGGATTTATTTTGGTGGATCTTTCTTTGGTACAACAAAGCTCGTTCGGACGCAAATATTCGTCCTTTTAGCTTGATCGGATCTTGGCCACTAGCCGTGATACGATCTCTAGCGGGTTGGCTATCCGCACGTTAGCGCAAGAAATAAATAATCTAATTGTACCGCTGCGTTTAGTTATTGTGCCAAGTCGAGAGAGTGTAAGGTATCGAGGTTATCCTGGACGTCTCCGTGTAGGCTCGTAGGACGTGCTACATCAATTTTGGTATCAGAGCGAGGTTGTGTTGAGTTCTATCTCGACACCATCCTTAATCTCAGATCTGTAGGTTATCCGTCCTCTAGTCGGTGCGTTCGTTAGCACGGTCAAAATCTAAAATTTTCGGATTGGTCTGCATTTAGTAAAAATCTCAGAATATAAAAACTTATCAAAAAAATCTGAAAATTTTTCTGTAGCTTCCTGCACGTATTTCAAGCAACATTAAAACTGAAAATTTTTCGATTCGTCCTCGTTAGGTCAGCCTGAAAATTGGAAACGTCGTAATTTTGTCCAGTTGGTCTGCGAATAGTGGTCTAGAATTTATAACTTGTCTGCGACTTCAAAAAAAAAAAAATTTTTTTTTAGTAAAATTTCTGGTCCCATTGTTGTATGCCCACGAGGCGTGGTACGGAATATCTCCCAACCGTTTCCACCATGGCAGATAACCATGAAGACGGGCACGCTCCTGCAACGACTGCGGAGCTTCGAGACGAATTTAATGCTAAGTTCGATGCACTCACGCAGTTAATACAAGGGTTAGCTTTCAATCCAGCGGCGCCTCGAAATCCCGTTGCCGACCAGCGAGATGAGAGACCAAACCATTATCGTAATCAGAACGATGAGCAAGCGCCCCATGCTCCTCATGAGTTCGATGTAACTAGAGCCGTTAAAATTGATCCACCATCATACGATGGACTGGGTGAGCCCCAAGTATTTTTAAACTGGACTATGGAGATCGAGTGTTATTTTGAGTGGAAGAATCTGACGGATGGTGAGAAGGTGCGAGTTGCACGGATGATGCTTTTGGGTAGAGCCAAAACATTCTGGCTGAACGAAGAGAGGCATTTAGGTACCGTGAATGGGGCACCCCCAATTGGGTGGGCTGCCATGAAGGCACTTTTGACTGACCAATACGTCCCTGCGTATCACAGAACGCAAATGTTCGACGAGTTAGCCACCCATCGTCAGGGTAGCAAATTGGTATCGGAGTATATGGGAACTCTGAAAGATATGATGGTGCGGTGTGACATACGGGAAATGCCCGAAGTTACATTATCTCGCTTTCGAAAGGGGCTTAACCCAGATATCCAAGGCAAGCTATTGCGTTATGGTCATAAGGACCTTAACACGACATTCAATGCTGCTTTAGACATAGAGAAGCACAACGCTTACAAGTCCAAGGGACGAGCATTCCAGAAGGGAAAATCCCTTTTAGGAGCCCCACCTTCGTCCTCCATGAGGGACAAAGGAAGATTTCGATCGACTGATTCGAATTCGGTAGTTATCACCGCTAGGAACACTAGGAATCCCACGGGCGAGAGAGTTCCGGTAGGACGGATAAATAAGACAAACGCCACGTGTTATTCTTGCGGTATCCAAGGACATTACTCTAGCGAGTGCCCCACTAAGAGTAAACCACTAGCACTATTAGAGTCCACGTCTGATCCCACCGAGATCGTCTACGAAGCCGGTACTGAGTCTGACGCCGAGCCGAGTGATATTGATGACGACTCTTTTATGATGGTTATGAGATGTATTCTGAATACACCACGTGCGACGGACGATTACAATCGGACGAATATCTTTTCGGTAAATTTTAAGAACGGTGACAAGTGGTGTAAGTTAATAATCGATAGCGGAAGTAGTATGAACGTCGTTTCGGAGAATGCCATCACTCGAATGAACTTAGTCACCGAGCCGCATCCACATCCGTATAAGATAGCATGGGTGAACAAAACGTCTATCGCAGTTTCTAAACGATGTTTGGTACCGCTCACAGTGAAGAGCTATGTTGATAAGGTGTGGTGCGATGTCATCCCTATGGATGTATGTCACGTTTTACTAGGACGTCCATGGCTTTATGATTATGACGTGACCCATTTTGGCAGAGCCAACACTTACGAGTTCAAGTTCAATGGTAAGACCATTGTTTTGAAACCCACACCACCTAAGGACCCGTCGAATGCCTCCAAGGACACAGTGGTGCCTGCGGAAAGGAAAACCATAAGTTTTATAAGTAGGAAGGAGTTAGAACGCGAGACCTTTATTGATGGCGTCATTTATGCGTTAGTATGCCTACAAGCTAAGGAAGAGTGACCGTCTTTAGAAAACCTACCGTTATCTCTGCGCACATTATTGGATGAATATAAGGATGTCTATCCGGTAGATTTGCCTTCCAAATTGCCACCCATCCGGGACATTCAACACGAAATTGATTTCGTCCCGGGCTCATCCTTGCCTAATCAACCCCATTACCGACTTAATCCCTCCGCGCATAACGAACTACAAATATTAATTTCCGATTTATTAGCAAAGGGATTTATCCGCCATAGTAAAAGCCCTTGTGCCGTCCCTGCCTTGTTGGTCCCGAAGAAAGATAAATCTTGGAGGTTGTGTGTAGACTACCGGGCCATTAATAAAATAACTGTCAAATATAGGTTTCCCATTCCCCGTTTGGATGATCTATTGGATATGCTATCCGGTGCCACCGTGTTTTCAAAATTGGATTTAAAGAGTGGTTACCACCAAATAAGAATTCGGGAGGGAGACGAATGGAAGACGGCCTTTAAATCTAAGGACGGGCTTTACGAGTGGTTAGTGCTAGGAGAGGGCCTCACCAACGGACCTAGTACCTTCTCACGATTAATGACTCAGGTATTTAAGCCATACATGGGAAAATTTGTCGTAGTCTATTTCGATGACATTTTGGTGTTTAGTATTTCGCTGATCGATCATGAAACTCATTTGCGAACAATCCTTACTACATTGCGCCAAGAGAAGTTATTCATTAATCTTAAGAAGTGCGCATTCGGTGTAACTTCCGTGGAATTTTTAGGATACATAGTGAGTGCCGAGGGTATACATGTTGACCCTAAGAAGGTCCAAGTGATTAAAGAATGGCCGGAACCACAAAATATTAGAGAGGTTCGGAGTTTTCATGGCTTGGCCACGTTTTATAGACGATTCATTCGCAATTTTAGTAGCATCATGGCACCAATAACTGAATGTATGAAGAAAGGTGATTTCAAATGGACCAAATCGGCCTCTAGCGCGTTTCAAATGATTAAGGATCGAATGTCCGAAGCCCCACTACTACGGTTGCCGGATTTTAATAAAGTGTTTGAATTATCATGTGACGCTTCGGGGATAGGAATTGGGGGAGTGTTAAGCCAAGAGGGACATCCGGTTGGGTACTTTAGCGAGAAACTTGCGGGCCCTAAATTAAATTATTCCAATTATGATCGCGAGTTTTATGCCGTAATACGTTGTCTCCAACATTGGCGACACTACCTTATATCGAAAGAATTTGTAATCCTCTCGGATCATGAAGCGCTAAAATTTGTAAACTCTCAAAGTAAAATCAGCCCTCGGCACGCCAAATGGGTCTCCTATCTTCAGGAGTACACATTCATTATTAAGCACCTTAAGGGTACGTTAAATCGTGTGGCGGACGCCCTTAGTCGTGTCACATTATTATTATCTAAAATGGAGGTGACGGTAATAGGATTTGAACGCATTAAAGACGAGTACGTTCTATGCCCGGATTTTAAGGACATTTACTTAGCCGCTCAGGAACAGGCTCCCTCTACTATTTCGGCATACTACATTCGTGACGGTTATTTATTTAGGCATACGCAACTGTGTATTCCCCGCTCTTCACTACGCCATTTCATTGTATGGGAGCTACATAGTGGAGGGCTAGGGGGACATTTCGGCCGGGATAAAACGATAACACTAGTGGAAGATAAATTCTTTTGGCCAGGACTTAAGCCAATGGTTAATAAGATCGTTGGGAGTTGCCGTGTGTGTCAATTAGCAAAAGGTAACAAGACCAACGCGGGTCTTTATACACCTCTTCCTATTCCGTCGGTTCCTTGGGAGGACGTTAGTATGGACTTTATTTTGGGTTTACCTATGACATTTCGGCGACACGATTCCATCCTTGTCGTCGTCGATAGATTTTCTAAAATGGCATATTTTATCGCTAGTCACAATACCAACGATGCATCCCATGTTGCTAAGTTGTATTTCAAAGAGGTCGTGGCGCATCGGGGCGTTCCAAAAACGATAGTATCTGATAGGGACGTCAAATTCACTAGTTACTTTTGGAAGACGCTTTGGAAGCTTATGGGTACAAAACTTATGTTTTCGTCGGCCTATCATCCCCAAACGGATGGGCAAACGGAAGTGGTCAATCGAAGTTTGGGTGGATTACTTCGTTGTTTAGTAGGCGATCATAAAGGTACGTGGGTCCTTATTCTTCCTCATGCTCAAATAGCTTATAATAATTCACGGAATAGGTCCACTGGGTTGTCTCCAAATGAAATTGTACATGGTTATAAGGCACCCGTGCCTCTTGATTTAGTACCGCTACCCCCATCTTTCAAATCTAGTCATTTTGCCCAGGATTTCGCCTCGCACGTTCACAATCTCCATAAGCAAATTAGCGAGACGCTAGCTAAACAATATGCTATTTATCAATCGAATGCTAACGAAAATAGGCGAGCGGTCCACTTGAATATTGGTGATTTGGTAATGGTGCGTTTAACCCCTGAACGGATGCCTTCGGGCACCATAAAGAAATTAGCAAATAGGCGGGCCGGTCCTTTTCGAGTGTTAAAGAAGTTGGGCGAAAACGCATATTTATTACAGTTACCCGCTGAGTGAGGAATTTCCCCTGTTTTTAACATTTCGGATTTAACGCTTTATGTCGCTCCACCACCTGAACTTTCTGCCTCTCCGTTTAATATTTCCACTAAAAATTCTAATGGGGTGGGTAGTGAGATTGTTTCTGGATCGCCCTCTCCTACGGACTCTACGGGAGGTAAGCCACCTGTTGATGATGACACTTCTTTTTCTTCTTTGCCTAACGCATTTCCGAGGTTTTCCCGGACCGTTTTCTTGCCTGACAGGATTTTGCAGGATGCTGTGTTCCCAACTTCCGATGGTGATGTTCACAGGTTCTTGATTCGATGGAAGGGCCGTCCTGCCTCGGACGACTCTTGGCTCTCCGCGTCGGAGGTGAAGCTACTTGATGCGGATCTCTTTCACCGTTATGTTCCAGACCACTCATCGGTGATGAGTTCTTTCGAGCGGGGGAGGATTGATGGCGACTGCCACCAAGACGGCCAACTTGAAGACGAAGATGAGGGACACGGCATGGTTGGTCATGGAATAGTGACGGAAGATGATGATGACGGCCCACCGGCTAAAGACATGCGGCGCCGTGGCGGCCACAGCTACAATCTTCGTCCACGCCGCAAGAATTAATTATTATTATATTTTGCTAAGTTATGTCTTAATTTAAATATGACATTGCATTTTATTATTTTATTTTGAACTATTGGTGTGCGTTTAGCGCTATGTTTGGTGTGCTATTAGCACTTATGTTGTAAGGCCTATATAAGGCTAAGAATTGAATTAAAAAGGTAGAATATTTTATGATTGAAAAAATTGCCTAACCTAATTTCCCTCCTCTCTTCTCTTCTCCCTCTCATATTGCCGCCGCCCCCCTCTCTTGGTTCTTCCCAAGTTTGGCTCCCCTCTCTCTCCCTCTTTCAATCTCTCTTTCTCTCCAATTCTCTTTCCGTAGCTTCTTCTTCCACCTCAATCTCAATCTTCATCTACGAAATCTTCTTCAACGGATTTTCTCTAAGTCAATAAATATTGGAGGAGAAGATATCAAGTGCAAGGGCCTACGGTTTTGGTGAATCTCTCCGGTGCAAAGGCGAGGAAGACGAACGAGTTTCTTCATCATTTGGAGCCCCTTCCGTGTTCCAAAGGAGAGCGATTATTTTCTAGTGGATCCAATATCTCGGATCTACGTTTCCGAGAGGGGTAACGAAATTTCTACTCAAGAGATCTCCTTTCTTAGATCGTTTTTGTGGTGGACGATTTTTGCGTGATTTCTCGAAGCAAGAAAATTTCTCGCGGTGTTTTCTTTAATAGATTTGAATTTTTGTTTGATCTTCCGGATACTAGAGAAAGGTTTGGCGAACCTTGTTATTTTCTTGTTGGGGAAAGATCAACCGTTTGCGAATCGGATTTATTTTGGTGGATCTTTCTTTGGTACAACAAAGCTCGTTCGGACGCAAATATTCGTCCTTTTAGCTTGATCGGATCTTGGCCACTAGCCGTGATACGATCTCTAGCGGGTTGGCTATCCGCACGTTAGCGCGAGAAATAAATAATCTAATTGTACCGCTGCGTTTAGTTATTGTGCCAAGTCGAGAGAGTGTAAGGTATCGAGGTTATCCTGGACGTCTCTGTGTAGGCTCGTAGGACGTGCTACATCAATATCAATATTGCTGTACAGAGAAAAGAGAAGAAGAAAGAAGAAGAGAAAAAGAAGAACAGAGCAAAAAGAAGAAGCAGATTCAAATTATATTATATCTTCTTTTTGCTAACTCTTTTTTGCAGATCTTCTATACAACCTGAGACACCAAATCAATATCATTTGCTCAGGGATCTAAACTGCAAGAAGAAAAGAGGAGTATTGCAATCTAGAGAAGGAGCTCCATCCATAAGCTGTCATCAAACTAAATCAGACAGGGGGAGCTCTATTTAACATCTTTATCAAGTGTCTTCTCAGCAAAGAGAAGAACAACATAACCTTTTTCTGTTTTCTTTTATTCCTCCAATCTTGTATAGGGTTAAAACTTCCTTCAAAAGTTTACTCCCGGTGACAGGCCACCTTAGCAAAAACCTGCATCTTGGTTTATAAGCACCTTATCAAAAGCTTATAGGTGATTTGGGTACCTAATTAAACCTCCATTGGTGTGTAGGCACATGAACAAAAATACCTTGGTGTGAGGGCACCTTATCAACAACCTCCAGTGGATTCCTACCAGTGGGTAGAAGAGTAGATGTACCCAGGTTGAGGGGAACTAATATATATCTTGTGTCATCTGGATGTCCCTTGTTTTATTTATGTTTTTATTTGTTGTGCTGTGATTTTTATATGCTTACTTACTGTTTGTTTTTATTACTCATACAGCAAACACTTATATATATATATATATCACTTATTTTGAAATAAACTTAAACAAGAGCTTTAATTAATATATTAAGAACTAACTCTCCTTTCACGCACCAACAAATGAGCTGAAAGAAATTTATTTATCAATCACCTTTGGTGTTATCTCTGTGGTGTATGGTAGCCTTGAAAAAGCTGAAGGAGAAGTTTTTATTGTGCCTACAAAAGATATTCTGTCGAGAAGAGAAAATGAAAGAAAAGAAAAATTATTGTTCAAAAAGAACTTTCAATTACTTTCTCTCGACAAAAACAAAGTATGATTGGCTTAGCACGCACCTAGTGTTCAGTTGAAGTCTGGGGGTGTTGTGTAGTTCTTGAAAATGTTGTATTGGTGATTTTTATTCTCTTGAGTGCTTAGGTTATGTTGAGTGTGATTCCCATCTTCCTTCTACTTATCTAGCCTAAACTCAACCCAAGCCAAATCTTAAAACATAAGTCCTATTGATTTTAGATACGAGTCGTCTCATGCAGTAGAGAGAGTGCGAACGTGCAAGCCTATGGACACCGACTTTGATGGATTTCTTAGGAGATTGTCCCGAGCTTTGATTCGAGTAATACTCTACTCATTAGTCACGCTATTTTCCCTTGTGCGCGACCGAATGATTCACCGGGATTCACCATCCAAGTAAAGTAGATTTCAAATTACTGTTCTAGAGATAGTTAGATATAATCTTGAGTTTAATTCTATTCTAATGTGTTTTTACGCACGTGAGCATGCGACTTCGCATGAGTCTCCACCGCTCAATCACACTCTAACGCCCAATGGTTCCGACAGGAGAGCTGAGTAATTTTCCCGAGTCGTGCAAATGGTTAAGTCTGGGGGTATGATGAGTACCATTTATATACACATTTATTGACTCATCTGGGCCGTCTTTCTAGTCGATGCACTACACTTTAGGCATGTTTTCGATCATATTTGTTATTCCTTGCTAGGTGCACTCTTAGGCCCGTTTCGGTGTGCATTTGCGCTCCTTGTTATTGGGGGTAAGCACATGGTGCTCCCCAATCCTTTTTCTGTGTTTATTTAGCGCTGGAGGTATTTTCCCAGCTATTTTGTCTTGTGTGCAGGCGGTCAGATCATCCAGTTTTCCCCCAGAATTCTTGATTGTGTACAATGCACGGTCGTGCATTTCCTTGATGCACGGACGGTTGCGGTCGTGTGTTCTCATCTGGGCAGAAAATGGGTGATCTGAGTTTAGTCGTGCGTTTTTACGCACGGGCGGATTTACTCGTGCGTGAGTAAAACGCACGGTTGCCTGTTTCTTCTTGTTTTAGCCTTTCCGAATTTACCCGTGCGTTTTACGCACGGGCGGGTTTGCCCGTGCGTGAGTAAATCGCACGGGCGGCGCAGCTTCGTATTCAAGTCTATTTTTATCATTAAATAATGCACGGGCAGCGCACGATCGTGCGTTCGCCTGTGCGTGACCAAAACTTTGACTGTTAAGTATTTAAAGAAGGAAAAGCTGCAGTCAACGGAGGCCCCCCATTCCCCTCGCGGGAAAAGCCAGGAATCCCGCCATTTTCGTCCCTTCCACCGGAGGAGACGAGAGGAGACCATTTCCGGCAATCTTCTTCACCATTCTTCCTTCCGGAGCATTTGCAAGTATTTTCCACCACTAGTTCAAGCATTCTTGGTTGTGGAGACCATAGAAGTGTTGTAGATCGTTGGAGCGGTGACAGCCTCCTTCGAGTCCACACACCATCTGAGGGCCGAGCCCGGACAGAGCCCAACAACCTCTCATTCCGGCCGAGAACCCAAGATGCGGTGACACTTCTTTTTGGTCCTTTCTAAACTTTGATGCTTGTGCTTTCTCTTTGTGTTGTTGTAATGAACGGTCGTTAGATTAATGTTATAGATCCTTTCTTGTTTTTCATGTGCAATGATGCTGTGGTGGTGAGAATAGCTTTCCTTGTTGTTTTGATATTCTAAGTTGTTTGTGTGTGAAGCCATCTAGCAATAGCTAATGGAGATGTTGGCGAAGAGGTGAATACGACACTCACAAAACCTCGCTCTGTGTCCATTCCACCTGCTTACCAAAGCGCATCATCGCGGCCGCTGCACTCACCCACACTTTGCGATCGACCCGCATTTCTCTCTTTTCCGCAATAGCTTAGGACACCAATCACAACGCCCCTATTTTATTTTATTCGCTCGTGTAACAATCGACTCACCACACGTTTCGTTCACCAGAACCTGCATTCCTCAAGAGATCGACATTCGAGGAAGCTATTCCCAAATTTATTACTTGACAGCAACCGGTGCACTTACGGAATTCGCATCAAGATACAACATTCATGAATGTTGGTGCGGTGGTAAAGTGATGGCGACAGCCTCCATGACGGACAATTTGGTGATGAAGATGACGTCCATGGCGTACTTGATGATGATGTTGAACCGCCGGCCAAAGACTTGCGGTGCCGTAGCGGTCACGACTACAATCTCTGCCCACGCAACAAGAAATTAATTTAGTTTATTTTGCTAATTTATGGTCTGCAATTATCTATTTATGTGGTTTGCATTTAATTATTTATTTCCTTCATTTTTAATTTATGGTGTGCGTTTAGCCACTATTTTGGGCTGTTATTAAACTTCTGGATGTACGCCTTATATAAGGCCAAAAACTCTCCCTATGTTATTAGATTTTGATGAAATTGAAAACTATTATTTTTCCCCCCAAAACCTAACTTCTCTCTTCTTCTCTATCTCTCATTGCAGCCGCCCCTAAGGAGGGTTTCCCCTTGCTTCAAGGTTCGGCCGCCCCCTTCTCTCCCTTCTCCCTCCTCCATATTCTCTCCTCCACACTATTCCTCCACCACCTTTCATCTCTCTATCTCTCCCTTCATCCACGACTCCAAAATTCTCGTGCAAGAAGGAAAGGCTTGGGTGATCTTCTACGACGTGAAGCGGGGAAGACGGACGTGTTCTTCATCTTTGGTGCGCTTCCCGTGGATTTCGAAGGAAGGCGATCATTTCTTGTGGATCCAAAATCTCAGATTTATTTTTTCCGAGTGGGGTAACGAAAATTACTACTCAAGAGATCTTCCTTTCTTTGATAGTCTTGTGGTGCACGATTTTTGCGTGGATTTTCGAAACTTTAATTATCGCAGTAATTTTTATAATAGATCTGTGATTTTCGTTTGGTTTTCCAATAACTCTCGAGAGGATTGGCGACCCTCACTCTTTTTCTAGTTGGGATAGATCCTACCACTTTCGAATCGTGTTTTTCTTTGGTGGATCTGTTTTGGTACAACTCCAAGCTTGTTAGAATCAATATTATTCCTTTTAGCCGGAGCGGATTTTGACCTATAGTCATTCTCCAAACCAAGTGCTGTGTGGCTACCCGTACGTTAGCGCGAAAGATAAATAAAATAATTTGTGACTGCTGCGTTTCGTTAGTGTGTGGAAAAGGGGGCGTAGAACATAACGAGAGTCATTATTTCATCGTCCGTGTAAGATCGATTTGGTCGGGCCTACATCATTAAGTCGGACACTTTGCCATAGACTGTTGACACAATCCTAATGTGCCATTTGCAAAGATGAGCCTTCCTGCAAAGGGTGCAGCTAGTGTAAGGTCATTTCATCATGCTAATAAGTACCTAGGACCCAAAGCTATTTGGGCTCCTAAGGATAACTAAACTCCTTCTTGAAGGATAGTTCAAGTACCAGCCTCAACCAAATTTGGTACTTGGACAGTGGTTGCTCAAGGCACATGATAGGAACAAGAAATCTTCTACATGACTACAAGGCTGTGAAGAATGGACCCAAAGTTATCTTTGGGGGGGGGGGGGGGTGGAGGGTGGGGGGTCAGAAAAGGGAATCACCAAAGGATATGGTATGATCTCCAATGGCATAGTCTCAATTAAAAGGGAAGCTTATGTTGAAGGGTTGCAACACAACCTTGTAAGCATAAGTCAACTATGTGATCTAGGATATGTCATTGAATTCCACAATGACAAATGCTTGATTAAAAAGTCTAAAGACTTAGAGACCATTCTCTCAGGCACTAGGAGTGGGAATGTTTATTGCTTAGACTATATATGTAGTAATTCTCTTACATCTGTTTATCTAGTAGCTAATGAGAATGAGTCCCTTTGTGTTCAATGGCACAAAAGCCACCTTTAAAAGTATTGGCTCCAAAGACACTAAAAGATGTCTTTATCGATCTCTTGCATATGGACTGGTTTGGTCCTTTGCCAATTCAGAGCCTAGGTGGGAAGTTGTATACTTTGGTGATTGATGATGATCACTCAAAATATACATGGGTATTCTTCCTAAAGAAGAAGTCTGATACTCTAAATATCTTTATAACTCATGCCAAAGCAATTCAGAATGACTTGCAATGTGCTGTGGTCAGGACTAGAACTGACCATGGCACAGAATTTCAATCTGAAGCTATGACAAGGTTTTGTCAAGAATATGGTATCACCCAAGAGTTCTCCTCCCCAAGGACTCCACAACAAAATGGTGTGGATGAGAGGAGTAATAGGACCTTGATAGAAGCTGGGAGAACACTACTTAGTGACTCATCACTCCCAGAATACTTCTGGGCTGAGGCAGTCAATACTGCATGTCATGTTCTCAATAGAGCTTCCATCAATAAGGTTCATGGAATAACTCCCTATGAGATTCTGAAAGGAAAACAACCTACAATATCATACTTTAGAATCTTTGGTTCCAAATGCTACATTTTAAACAATGGAAAATCTCAATTAACAAAGTTTGCAGAGAAAAGCAATGTGAGTGTTCTTGTTGGCTATAGCTCACATAGTAGAGCTTATAGAGTGTATAACAAGAAAACTCATGTTGTAGAGGAGTCTATGCATGTAGTATTTGATGAGACCAGCCTAATATATAAGGTCTGGTCGAGATTTTCTGTCTTGGAAGGAAATGAAAAGGATTTGGAAAGGATGTCTATACAAGACACACCCAGCAACAGCAAAGCTTATTTTGATGCAGCCATCCCTGAAGAGGAAGAAGTCGATGCTGATGAAGACACTACTGAACCAGCAGAAATAGCACAACAAGCTGAGAACAGACTACCTACAGTTGTAAGACATCTAAGGGATCATCCAAGAGAACAAATAATTGGAGATCAGAATCAAGGTGTATTAACCAAAAGCAAGGCTCATAATGAAGCTCTATTCTGGAGCTTCCTATCACAAATGGAGCCCAAGAAATTTGAAGAAGCCAACCAAGACACCTTTAGGATTCAAGCCATGTAAGAAGAACTTCTACAATTCAAGAGATGCAAGGTATGGAAATTGGTGCCAAAACCTTAAGGACACAATATCATAGGTACCAAATGGATTTATAGAAACTAGTTAGATGAAAATGGCACAATCATAAAGAACAAGGCAAAGCGGGTAGCCAAGGGGTATAGACAGGAAGAAGGGATAGACTTTGATCATACCTTTGCCCCTGTTGCAAGGTTGGAAGCAATTAGGCTATTCCTTGCCTATGCTGCCCAAAAGGGGTTCAAAGTGTATCAAATGGATGTCAAATCAGCCTTCCTCAATTGTGACTTGAAGGAAGAGGTATATGTTGAGCAACCATCAGGTTTTGTATAACCTATCCTCTCTATTCATGTTTACTTACTTAGGAAAACTCTTTATGGTCTTAAGTAAGCCCACGGGGCTTGGTATGAGACATTGTCTAGCTTTCTCATCAAGAACAAGTTCTTGAGGGTAAAGATTGATAACACTGTTGAAACCAAGACTTGAGAATAAGACTTAGTGTCTGTGGAGTTCGGGCCCTCAACAAGTTGGGGGGTGACCTCACACTTACTTCTCCCAAGGTAGAGCTCTAGGTATGAAGGCTTAGGAACTATGAACAAGACCGAGGGCTCGGTGAGGAGGTCCAACCACATACCCGGAAGATCTTAGAGCGCTTCCTGATGGCGCAAATCTCACACACCGCTATAGGCGGTAGCTCGACTGCGACACGAAACGGCAGTGTACCGATCGTTCAAGTAATATAAAACGAGGAGTAATCCCCGAGTATCGAATCTCTCAAGGAACACAGTAAGGTGGAGTTAGGTTTCGAGGAAGGACTTGAGATTGAAGTCCTAAAATCGGATGGAATGCGGGGGAGTTGGGTTGGCTTTTGGAAAATAAAAGAAAACAACTACAACTACTCCTATGCAATGCCGCTATGCAGTGCTTCGCTTGGCGGGATGGATGACTACGTAGGCCTTGAACGCGCTACTTCGTAAGGGTGGATGGATGATGAGTCCTGATCATATACACATTTATGGACTCATCCGGGCCATTATTCAGTAAATTCACCGCACTTTAGCCTTGTTATAGCTTATATTTGATAATCCATGCTAGGTGCACTTTTGGGCCCACTTTGGTGTGATTTCGTTTTTTTTTTAATTTATTTTATTATCATTAGTAGTATTCATGTGCTTGTTAAGTGCCACTTTCAGTGGCTAGATCTGTGGTTGCGCTGGATTAGGAGTCGTGCAAGTGTCCCCGTTGCAATTCTGCACAGGAACACTGCGCACGATCACTTGTTCTACTGCGCACGACCACTGGTCGTGCGCCACTGATCGTGCGCACTTAACCCTTTTTCACGAGTTCTGTCTGGTGCAGTGCGCACGATCATCAATGCCAGTGCGCACGACCATCGGTCGTGCGCCACTGCTCGTGCGCATTGACCATTAAATTCTTGAGTTCTGTCTGCTGTAGTGCGCACGATCATCGTCTCCAGTGCGCACGACCACCGGTCGTGCGTCACTGCTCGTGCGCACTCACCAGTAATTTTATGAGTTCTGTTTCATCTATTGCGCACGACCACCGACGCTAGTGCGCACGACCACCGGTCGTGCGCCACTGGTCGTGCGAACATTTTATTTCATAATTTCTGTCTTTGCAGGTTCCGTCCAGGCAGCGCGCACGATCACCGGACTCTAGTGCGCACGACCACTGGTCGTGCGCCACTGACCGTGCGCACTGTTTAATTCAGCGCCTATATAATGACCTGATCGCGAATTAGGTCGGGGGGACGCAATTTGGCTCCGTTCTGTCCGCCGTTTTTGCCGTTTTCAGAGGGATTTCATCCCCTAGGCCTCCTCCATCATCCAAGGGCTTGAAAGAAGGGTTCCTACACTCACTTTGATCGCTAATGAAGAGGTTCTTCGCTTGAGACGTGGCCGGATGGTAAATCGCTGGAGAAGACGGGTTCATTGGGAGGTGTGACAGCCCTCCTCTACCCCAGACGCAGTTGGGACCGAGTTAGGACGCGGATTGACAACCTGGTGCTTCCTACCGTGAATCTACAACGAGACTCCGGATTCGGTCGTATCTCTCGCCCTTTTCCCTCTACTTATGTGGTTATAGTGTTGTATTCTCTTTATATCGATGATGAACGCTATGAATGATGTTTAAGATTGCTTATTTCATGATTATGAAATCATTTTGTTCATTTGTGTTAATGAGGTGCGCCCCGATCGATTTTCCGCTCCATTACCATGTCCGGTGCCGCACTAGCAATTGCTAGTGGCGTGCTTGTTGAAGAGGTGTTTGCGACCCACAATTCATTAGCCTTCTCGCCCATCCGCCCTTTCGACGCAGCGCGCTCAAGGCCTGCCTAGTCTCCATCCCGCCAATCGAAGCATTGCATAGCGGCATTGCATAGGAGTAGGCATAGTATTTTATTTAATTACTTGCAAACCAAACCACCCATTCATTGTAGCACCGATTAAGGACTTCGATCTCAAGTCCTTCCTCGAAACTTAACTCCACCTTACTGTGTTCCTCAAGAGACCGACACTCGGGGATTTTCCCCATTATTATTACTTGCGCGACCGGTGCACTTGCCGAAATTTTTGCATCAAGTTTTTGGCGTCGTTGCCGGGGATCACAGTCGTGTGAGTTTTCTGGAGAGGGAGAATCTGAGAGTGAAGCCCTTCCCATTTGTCTATCGCATCTTTTATTTTATTGCTGTTCTCTTTATTCCATTTTCTTGTTTTATAGTAGGTTGCTTTAGTAAATTTTTGTTAGGTGTAGTATTTCGCACAATAGTGTTCTTCTTTTTGAATCGTTTTATCTTCACACTATGTGGGCACATCTCAATTTTCGTTGCCGTTGGTGTGGAGCTACCTCCCACTCTAGTGATGAATGCCCTACGGAGAATAGTAGGCATAATTCTTATAGCCCAACATATGGAGCACCGACTTCGTCTGGTACTCCATATGGTGCGCGTAAGTCTTATGGCTACTCTGCTGAGCCTTTGCCATCGTACTTCTTTTCGGCTTCAGCACCCGCTGTGCCAAAGAAGCCCGCTAGGCAGTGCCGGTTTTGCCGGAGCACTGATCATGTCTTGAAGGACTGTGCCGAGTATCTTCGCCAATTGGATGAGGATGACGAGCCGGATATCCGGATCGTCCCAACTCCTAACTCTGGCGGCACACCTTCAACATCCGGTTATGTGTCTTTGTCACCTTCACATCTTGAAGGGTATGGCATGGACACGGTCACCGGATGTGCGGCTGATCTGGGCACCGACAGTGCTGAGTCTATTCTCCCAGTGTATCCACCACCTCTAGTGGATTCGATTCTTTGTGAGGAATCGGTGCTCGAATTTTATCCGAGCACTATTCTTCACCCTGTTGTGCATACTACTTTCGTCTCTGACGACATTGTTGAGGATGTGCCGCAGGATGAGGCTGGCGATTTATGTGTTATGCCTGCCCCTATGGAGGAGGACAACCTACTAGGTGAAGAGGAGTTTTCCTCAACACCGGTGGAGGATGTCCAAACCTTAGGCATGGCCACTGTCGATCCCGCTGAACTTTGCGGCATTGATGACAATGCCAACATTATTTTACTTCCCCATCCTGCTGGGAGTGAGACCGGGACCACTCCCCCGATTTCTGATTATTTTTGTCCTTCTTCTCTTTTATTTCTTGATCCCCTTTCTCTATCTGAGCCTGTACAGGTTGAGTCTTCACAGGTACCTCAGGAGGACTTGGAGCTTTTTGCTCAAGTCAATGATGAGAGCATCCTCTCATGTGAGGTGGATTATTCCCCCTCCGTAGAGGAAGCTCCACTCATTGCCTTCGCATCCTGCTGCCTCCCTGTTGACGACTCCTTGCTAGGCAAGGATATTTTTGGTGAGTTGAGCGAGGATATCTCCTGCTCCTCTTCTTACTTCCTTTTCCCGCTACCTGCGATGGGCATGTTTTATCTTTATTCGTTTAGAGGCGTGACTGTTCTGTTGCCGTATCGGTATCCGCTACCGACACGCATATTAGAACAGTTACCTGTACACTTCTCTTTTCATAGACCCATTAGTTAGGACCTTTTTTTTTTCAAATAAGTCGTGCTGGGATGACAGTAACCCCAGTAGTTATCTTTATTTACCCTGAAATTTTATTTTGTCTGGTTTAGTTAAGTTTTTGTTAAGGCTATGAATGCTTCGCTGCGTGTGCTGACTCCTGGTTGTGCGTAAATTGCACGATGGATGGAGTTTTTACTAAAATTTTGGCCGCTTGGAAAATTCCTAAGGCGCACGATCACTGGTCGTGCGCACTACTTATCGCGCACGACCACTGGTCGTGCGATCGGCCCAGATTTTTATAAAAAGCCCGTCCGCCCGAGCCTTTCGCGCACGATCTAGGGTTCTCATTCGCCGACGTCCGTGCGCCGTTTCTGCCTGCTTGCCGCCGATCGTGCGCCTCCTTCCCTTCCGGTGAGCCCTTTCCCTATTTCTCCTCCTTCCTTTGCCCTCCTACCACCATGAGCTCCAGAGATCGTCAAAAGGTCTACCAACGCTCCGGCCGCTCTTCCGCCTCTCCTGCTCAGATCCTCGCTAGGATGACGACTTTTTCTAAGGATTCGCATACGCGGCGATTCAATTCTCTTAAGGAGAAGCCATTCCTATCACAGCGTCTCGTGGATTGGAACGAGTTGAACTCTATCGGCGACAATGGGGAGTTGGGGGAGGCCGTCCGCCAGCGCTATTATTTCGATCATTGGAGCGGGGTGTTCGAGTGCAATGACCTCGGCTACCAGGAGCTCCCCTTGGAATTTCTTGCTACGTTTGAGTGGGAAGTGTTGCCCTCCGGTCAACGTCCGGGAAAGTGCTCTTTCCGAATTTTGGGCAAGGTTTTCACTCTCTCCTTATCCGAGTTGGCGGTGCACGCTGGATTTTACACCGAAGCCGAGGCCACGACGATCCCTTTTCTGGATTTGGATGTCTCCTTCCCTGATGGTGTTACCCCGCGTGCCGCGTGGTGTGCCCTCACGGGTCGTGATGAAGAATATGTGGCCAGAAAAAGCAAATCCACATGGATCGTCGCGCCTGCTCTCCGATACCTGCAGCACGTCCTTAGCCACTCTCTTGTCGCCCGTGCCCTTAGTCAGAATGTAGTGGGGTGGCAGGATCTGATCTCCCTCTATAGTATGGAATTTCGGCAGCCCTTGCATCTCGGCTACATGTTGGCCTTCTTCTTCCATCACGAGGCTACCTACGGTCTCACAGGCGCCATTGGTGGTGCCTACTATATCACCTGCATTGCCAAAAGCTTGGGGATCTGGAGTCATCTGCCTCCGATGGTGCAGGTGACTGCACCCTCATTCATCACGCGGGCCACCATGGTGAGTTTCCATCTATTACGGGTCGTGGGGAAGAAGAGTAGTAGACACTTTGTGGTCGTGATGCCGGGAGATGCGCCTAGGGAGAGGCAAGGCGACGAGGAGCACGGAGAGCCGGCTGAGCCGCCAAATACTCACCGCGAGGTAGCCCTTCTGCAGCCGCGAAGGCATTCATTTCAGCAGGAGCGGAGAGCCAAGGAAGAGGGCAGTTCTTCTAGAGCGCCGGAGGTGCCATGTTTCGATCGGCGCCTCTCCGATTTGGAGGCAAACCAGTACTGGCTTACGGATTTCGTCTATCAGCAGGCATTGCGGGGAGGGCTAAATATTCCCCCACCTCCGGGTCGGGCCGCATCATCTTCCAGACGGTCGCCGTCCGTTGTGGTGTTAGATAGCGACAGCGACGACGAGTGATCTTCCCCCCCTGCATGCGAGATATTCTAAGCCTTGTTTTCTGTTTAGTTTCTTTTGTTGAGTCGTTTGAACTCCTTATCTTTTATTAATTGTAATAATAACATTTTGCTTGTGGAATGCTCTTCTGGGCATAGTTTATTTATTCAGCTTTTTCTGTTCCCTTATTTTGTGTGCGAGTGCTCAATATTAATGGCAGGAACAAGTTCACTCCCATGGGTGATAACTTAGATTTCTTGATTTTTTTTGTGCTCTCACGTGTTTAGTTCAGTTTTCACTATTTTTGTTGCTCTAGTGTATAACTTTCAGGTGGCCTTTGTTTCTCATGATGGCGGACGTTGCGGACTGTTCTTGATCTTAAACGCCAATCGTCTGGTATGCTCATTTCTGAGCATTGGGTAACACTTCCTCCCCTCTTTTTGCTTCAATTTCTAGATATATCGCTTAGTTTAAGTCTGGGGGAGCGGTTGTTGTTATCCAATGTGCACATGCTACATTGCATACTAGAAGGTTGCTTTTTATTTATCATTTTCATTATCATCGTTGCATTCTTCTCACACCACTTCTCCCACTTGAGTGCGTGCTTGTCTTTTTGTTGTTGTTCCGTTTAAACTAGTTGGTTGGAATGTGAAATAGGTTGTTAACGCAGGAATTATTATTTGGAGTGCGATGTTGACTCATGTAGTGTTCAAGTCACTTCGCATGCTATGGTAGAATTTGTGTAGAACTAGGTTTTCTTTATGCATCTAATTTATGTTTAGTATTTCTGCGTAAATTTAGATTTAATATACTCAAGTGGTGAATTTGTATGGAATTGACGATAACCCGGTGTTGTGTGTGTGCGATTGCTAGTCGTGTGTTGCTCGAGTCGGGAGGAGGGTTTATCTTTCTCGTGGGCTAAGAACTTGCCCCAAGCGACTCTCGAAGCATGAGTGAGAGCTACTCGTTGAGTCAAGCATGATGTAGGCCACCCTTTGGCTAGTTTGAGCTTTGTTATTCCATGTCCATTTCATTCCCTTTGCAAGACAATTTTGTGCCTACCAATCCTTTGTTCAGCTCCTCTTCATCCACCAAAGCCTGGAGCCTATCCTACTCCCGCAACCAAAACGTTTTTAACTGCGCTCATAATTCTAAACTTGTGTGGAGTGTGGAATCGTTGTGTTATGATGGGAAAATAATGTCCATCCGCTGATTTTGAACCAACCGGGGGTTACACAAAAGAAGTGAAATATGTAAAAGAAAAAAAAGAGTATTTTAAAAAAAAAAGTCCTCCCGAGCTAAAAACAGAAAATCTGTTGGTGTTTGTGAAGTAGGCCGTGTGCACACCTGGTTTTCATGATAAGTCTGGGGGTGTGTCACACGAGCGTAGTTTGTGGTTTTGTGGGGTGCAGCGTTCCGATAGCTCACTTGGGTTGCGCAGCCATCGTGTTTAACTTTGAATATCATACCGTAACCTAAGCCTCGTTTTAATCCTATAAGTCCTACTGATTTGATTTGCGAGTTTGCTAGCGCCGTGGAGAGAGTGTGACCGGGCGAGCGTATGGTTCACGACGTTGATGGATTTCAGCGGAGTTATGCCTAAGCCCAGATCTTTTGCAACACCCGCCTCAGTGTCTCGTCACTTTCATACTGGGCATGATCGTCAAATTCTTCATAATTCACCAACTGAGTAGGACTAAATCTTTACTTACGCTTTAATACTTATGTAAATTAGTTAGCATAATTAGAATCTTCTTCTACTAGAATTTCTACTCGCATGCGTACGTTACTTCGCACCGTACTCCCTTGTGTAATTCTCTATGTTAACTATCGTTTTCGCGCTCCGCCGGATTCGTTTGCTCGGGACGCACAAACAGTTAAGTCTGGGGGTGTGATGAGTCCTGATCATATACACATTTATGGACTCATCCGGGCCATTATTCAGTAAATTCACCGCACTTTAGCCTTGTTATAGCTTATATTTGATAATCCATGCTAGGTGCACTTTTGGGCCCACTTTGGTGTGATTTCGTTTTTTTATTTTTTTTTTATTTATTTATTTATTTATTTTATTATCATTAGTAGTATTCATGTGCTTGTTAAGTGCCATTTTCAGTGGCTAGATCTGTGGTTGCGCTGGAATAGGAGTCGTGCAAGTGTCCCCGTTGCAATTCTGCACAGGAACACTGCGCACGATCACTTGTTCTACTGCGCACGACCACTGGTCGTGCGCCACTGATCGTGCGCACTTAACCCTTTTTCACGAGTTCTGTCTGGTGCAGTGCGCACGATCATCAATGCCAGTGCGCACAACCATCGGTCGTGCGCCACTGCTCGTGCGCATTGACCATTAAATTCTTGAGTTCTGTCTGCTGTAGTGCGCACGATCATCGTCTCCAGTGCGCACGACCACCGGTCTGTTGGGTTTTTCTAGAACCATACATCAAATGTAGGCGCAGCGGAAATGAAGAGAAACAACCCAAAAAGACTTTGGATCGGCCATGAATGTTGAATCAAGAAGTTAACAAAATGCTAGGTATGAAATTACCTTTGCGGGATTGGATCAAATCCAACCTAGATGCTCCACGAGTTGATTCCTGTCGTCGGCTATGCGAGTCCTCACGTAGAATAATGTCTACGTCTCTACAGTGATCCACACGAGCCGGGAGAAGAATGACTGCACCTTGAACTTCCACGAACTGCTAGGTTCGCTCCAGGAAGAACACACACGGCGACGATCGCCGGAGAGGAGGTCGGCGGAGGCGAACGAGCGACGGAACTCCTTCCGTCTAGGGTTCGGGCGAGAGCGGAACACTTCCGTCGGCCTTTTTCTTTTCGTTAGTTATCAGAACCCTAAAACGAAGTCCTATTTATACCCAAAGGATAAACAGCTTCTAGAAGAATCGCTATCCGCAGACCACACAGCAGAATAAGGGCTTCTGTTACAATTCGTCGGAATTCCACGGAAGATCATTCGTCGAGATTTCACGGGACAATCCGACGAATCCGACGAATCAGATCAGACGGCAACATTTGCCGAGAAAATGATCTCTGTAACAATTCGTCGAGTGTTCACGGGACAACCCGACGAATCCCGACGAATCCAAACAGACGACAACATTTTGCCGACTGAAGGGTTTCTGTAATAATTCGTCGAGTGTTCACGGGACAATCCGACGAATCCCGACGAATCCGACGAATTCTATCCGTGTAAACCCGACGAATTCAGACAGAAACAACCTGCTGGATTTCCCCATTCTATATATGGTGATTGGTAACATTTACCAACACAGTCAATCTACCAACTTCTCCACATGCTCTTATGTGCGACCCTGTAGGCTCATATCGCGTTGGCAGTGAGATTACATGTTTGACCACTTCTAGATCACAATGGCAACTCCAACACGGTCGTGCGTCACTGCTCGTGCGCACTCACCAGTAATTTTATGAGTTCTGTTTCATCTATTGCGCACGACCACCGACGCTAGTGCGCACGACCACCGGTCGTGCGCCACTGGTCGTGCGAACATTTTATTTCATAATTTCTGTCTTTACAGGTTCCGTCCAGGCAGCGCGCACGATCACCGGACTCTAGTGCGCACGACCACTGGTCGTGCGCCACTGACCGTGCGCACTGTTTAATTCAGCGCCTATATAATGACCTGATCGCGAATTAGGTCGGGGGGACGCAATTTGGCTGCGTTCCGTCCGCCGTTTTCGCCGTTTTCAGAGGGATTTCATCCCCTAGGCCTCCTCCATCATCCAAGGGCTTGAAAGAAGGGTTCCTACACTCACTTTGATCGCTAATGAAGAGGTTCTTCGCTTGAGACGTGGCCGGATGGTAAATCGCTGGAGAAGACGGGTTCATTGGGAGGTGTGACAGCCCTCCTCTACCCCGGACGCAGTTGGGACCGAGTTAGGACGCGGATTGACAACCTGGTGCTTCCTACCGTGAATCTACAACGAGACTCCGGATTCGGTCGTATCTCTCGCCCTTTTCCCTCTACTTATGTGGTTATAGTGTTGTATTCTCTTTATATCGATGATGAACGCTATGAATGATGTTTAAGATTGCTTATTTCATGATTATGAAATCATTTTGTTCATTTGTGTTAATGAGGTGCGCCCCGATCGATTTTCTTCTCCATTACCATATCCGGTGCCGCACTAGCAATTGCTAGTGGCGTGCTTGTTGAAGAGGTGTTTGCGACCCTCAATTCGTTAGCCTTCTCGCCCATCCGCCCTTTCGACGCAGTGCGCTCAAGGCCTGCCTAGTCTCCATCCCGCCAATCGAAGCATTGCATAGCGGCATTGCATAGGAGTAGGCATAGTATTTTATTTAATTACTTGCAAACCAAACCACCCATTCATTGTAGCACCGACTAAGGACTTCGATCTCAAGTCCTTCCTCGAAACTTAACTCCACCTTACTGTGTTCCTCAAGAGATCGACACTCGGGGATTTTCCCCATTATTATTACTTGCGCGACCGGTGCACTTGCCGAAATTTTCGCATCAATGGACAAGTAGGCAAACGGATCGAACTATGCAGGCCTTGAGCGCGCTGCTTCGTTAGGCGGGATGGAATACACGGGCCGCAATGCCACGCTTCGGTAGGCGGATGGGCGAGTAGGCTAACAGAATGAGGGTCGCAAGCACCTCTTCGACAAGCACGCCACTAGCAATTGCTAGTGCGGCACACGAACGTGACGGCGGAATGGAAATGGACGGCGGCGCACCTCAAGCAACTCAAATAGATAAATTTCACAAACACATAGACATGAAATATATATGTAAATATAACTAATTCAAGTGCCACTTCATCATCATGATTAGATCTAGCAATACACACATCAATAAGAAAAGAACAAGGCAAGAAATCGACCGAATCCGAAGTCTCGTTGTAGATTCACGGTTGGAATCGCCGGGTTGTCAATCCGCGTCCAAGCTCGGTCCGCAACTACGTCCGGGGTAGAGAGAGCTGTCACGACTCTCCAATGGACCCGTCTTCTTCGTGTCACGATCCGGTAGAGGTTGCAAACTTCCTCTTGCTTGATGGCGATGGCGGCTAGATCTCTCCTTGAAGCTCTTGGATGAAGGAGGAGGCCGAGAGGAAACTCCGGCTCAAGATTGGCGTGAAGAGCAAGCCCGGAGCACCTCCAGATGGTGGGCGGCGGTGGAGGGGCGAATCTGGGCGGAACCGGGCGGAAAACGGCGGAAGAGAAAGATCGATCCGACCTAAATCGCGAGCAGCGAATTTATAGGCGCTGGAATTAAACAGTGTGCACGGTCATTGGCGCACGACCAGTGGTCGTGCGCACTAGAATCCTGTGATCGTGCGCTCTGCCTGGACGGAGCTTGCAAAAACAGAAATTGTGAAATAACATGTTCGCACGACCGGTGGCGCACGACCGGTGGTCATGCGCACTGGAGTTGATGGTCGTGCGCACTACATCAAACAGAACTCGGAAATTAAATGGTAAGTGCGCACGAGCAGTGGCGCACGACCGGTGGTCGTGCGCACTAGCGTAGATGGTCGTGCGCACTGCACCAAACAGAACTCATAAAAGGGTTAAGTGCACACGATCAGTGGCGCACGACCAGTGGTCGTGCGCAATAGAACCGGTGATCGTGCGCAGTGTTCCTGTGCAGAATTGCACCGGGAACACTCGCACGATTCCTATTCCAGGCATAACCACAAATCTAGCCACTGAAAGTGGCACTTAACAATACATGAAAGCTAATGATGAAGATAAACTAGAAATAACACCAAAACGGGCCTATAAGTGCACCTAGCATAGAATGACCAATATGAGCTAAAACAGGGCTAAAGTGCAGTGAAATGACTAAATAAATGGCCCAGATGAGTCCATAAAAGTGTATATGATCAGGACTCATCACACCCCCAGACTTAACTGTTTGCGCGTCCCGAGCAAACAAATTCTAAGCGAACGGGGAAAGAAAAGTAGATGGCTTAAAACTACAATACAGAGTACCATGCGAAGTCGCATGCTCACGTGCATAAGAAGAATGGTAGAGAAGATTTCTGATTATATAAACAGTTTATAAATTTCTAAAAGAGTAAAAGCATATTACAACTACTCAAAATGGTGAACAACGGTGAATCATTCGGTCATGCATACGGAGAAAGTAAACTAAGCGCTGAGATGAGCATTGCTCAAGATTGGGATGCCGGATAAACTCCACCGAAATCCATCGGTGTCGGTGACCATAGGCTTGCCCGGTCACATTCTCTCCACGGCACTGGTTTGACTCAAATGCGTGAATCAATAGGACTTTAGGTTTTGAATGGGGCTTGGGTTTAGGTGAGGAAAAACAAAGATAAAAAACGACGGTTAAAGCACTAAACCCAAATGAGCTAATGCAGGAAACTATCCTCATACACCACACAAACATGCGGGTACACAACACCCCCATACTTGGACTTAACAGCATGGGTGTGTGCACCGCCTACTCCCAAACATAAATCTATACATAAAGATTTTCAATTAAACATTCCTTCTCTTACCTTTCTTTTTAACTTCTTTTCTTTTTCTCATTTTTTTTTATCATTTTCAGCAAATAAACAAAAGGACACATCCACATCTTCACAAACATATTACCACATCAACAACCCAACTCATGAAAATAATAAACAGCTAAAGCTCAGATTTGGGTGTGCGACTAGGATTGGCTTTTGGGCTTTGGTGAAATAAAAGTGGGGCTGAATCAAAGAACGGGTAGGCACAACTGGGCTAGCGAGGATATAGCGGTAGGGATAGGCACAAAGGCTCAACCGGGCCAAAATGATGGCCTATATCACATTCACACAATTGACTAACCGTATACCCATGCTTCAAGAATCGCTTGGGGCAAGTTCTAGCCACCGAGAAAGATTATCCTTTCTCCTAACTCAAGCAATACGAATCTAGCGATCGTTTACACACATCCCTATGCTACCGTTTGATTCCATCGAATTCACCATTTGAGTAGAGTAAACAACATTTACACTAATAGAGAAAAATATAAAACCATAGTATAAAAAGAGATCTAACCTACACAAATTCCTATGCAACCGAGCACTCGACTAGGAGCACTACGGGAGTCAACATTTTACTCTGCTACATAGTCCTAAGCCATCACCTAGACTTTCCCAAATAAGCAGAATAATTAAATTCACTACAGAGCTTGCATACAGATGAGTACGCGCTCAAGTGGGTGCTGTGGTGTGCAATGAAAATGAACAAAACATTTTAAATGAAATCTTCTAGTATGCAGTGCAATAGTGCACGTGAGCGGGTAAACAAAACTACTGTCCCCCAGACTTAAACTAAACAATCCACAGAATATATGACATGAAAATCAGAAAAAGCTAGGGAAAGAGAGTACCCAGTGCTCAGAAATGAGCACACCAGAAGATTGGCGTTTAAACCACGACTAAGCTGCAGCATCCGCCATCCAGAAAAGATACCTGCAGGGGTCAGCTCCGCAGAAACACAAGGAGATAGAAAACTGAAAAGAAATATTACTAACTAAACATGATTAGATGAAATAAAAATGCAGAAAAGAAAGATAAATACTGGGGTTATTGTCATCCCAGCACGACTTATTTGGCATTTGTACAGTTCTAGCTAATGGGCCTATGAAAAGAAAAGTGGACAGGTAACTGTTCTAATATGCGTGTAGGTAGCGGGTACCTATACGGAGAAAGAACAGTCACGCCTCTACCCGAATATAGATAAAACCTGCCCATCACAGGTAGAGGGAAAAGAAAGTAAGAAGAGGAGGAGGTCTGGTCCTCACTCATCTTACCAAAACTATCCTTGCCCAGCAAGGTATCATTTGCGGCAGGTCCGCAGGAGGAGAAGGCAATGAGTGGAGCTTCCTCTACGGAGGGGGGATCAACCTCCTCACATGAGAGGATGCTCTCATCATTGACTTGAGCATCATGCTCCGAGTCCTCCTGATGTACCTGTGAAGACTCAACCTGCCCAGGCTCAGATGAAGAAGGGGGGTCAGGAAATACAAGAGAAGAATGACTTAAATAATCAAAAATCGGGGGAGTGGTCCCGGTCTCACTCCCATTAGATTGGGAAAGTAAAATAATGTCAGCATCATCGACAATGATGCAGGGCTCGGTAGGTTCATCAGTGACCTCCTCCACGATTTGGACTTCCTCCACCGGTGCTGAGGTAAAATCCTCGTCACCTTGGAAAATATCCTCATCCATCGGAATAGGCACAACACATAAATCACCTACCTTATCCTGCGAAACATCCTCAATAATGTCATCGGAGACGAGTATAGTATGCACAACAGGGGGAGGAGTAGTGCTCGGATAAAAGTCGAGCACCGATTCCTCACAAAGAATCGAATCCACTAGAGGTGGTGGATGCACATGGAGAATAGGCTCAGCAATGTCGGTGCATAGATCAACCGCACATCCGGTGACCGTGTCCATGCCATACCCTTCAAGATGTGAAGGTGACAAAGACACATAACCGGATGTTGAAGGTGTGCCGCCAGAGTTAGGAGTTGGGACGATCCGGATATCTGGCTCGTCATCCTCGTCCAATTGGCGAAGATACTCGGCACAATCCTTCAGGGCATGATCTGTGCTCCGACAAAACTGGCACTGCCTAGCAGGCTTCTTTGGCACAGCGGGGGCTGAGGCCGAAAAGAAGTAAGACGGTAAAGGCTCAGCAGAGTAGCAATAAGACTTACGCTCACCATATGGAGTACCAGACGAAGTAGGTGCTCCATATGCTGGGCTATAAGAAGTATGCCTACTATTCTCCGTAGGGCATTCATCACTAGAGTGGGAGGTAGCTCCACACCAACGGCAACGAAAATTGAGATGTGCCCACATAGTGAGAAGATAAAACGATTCAAAAAGAAGAACACTATTGTGCGAAATACTACACCTAACAAAAATTTACTAAAGCAGCCTACTACAAAACAAGAAAATGGAATAAAGAGAACAGAAATAAAACAAAAGATGCGATAAACAAATGGAAGGGCTTCTCTCTCAGATTCTCCCTCTCCAGAAAACTCACACGACTGTGATCCCCGGCAACGGCGCCAAAAACTTGATGGCACAAATCTCACACACCGCTATAGGCGGTAGCTCGACTGCGACACGAAACGGCAGTGTACCGATCGTTCAAGTAATATAAAACGAGGAGTAATCCCCGAGTATCGAATCTCTCAAGGAACACAGTAAGGTGGAGTTAGGTTTCGAGGAAGGACTTGAGATTGAAGTCCTAAAATCGGATGGAATGCGGGGGAGTTGGGTTGGCTTTTGGAAAATAAAAGAAAACAACTACAACTACTCCTATGCAATGCCGCTATGCAGTGCTTCGCTTGGCGGGATGGATGACTACGTAGGCCTTGAACGCGCTACTTCGTAAGGGCGGATGGACAAGTAGGCAAACAGATCGAACTATGCAGGCCTTGAGCGCGCTGCTTCGTTAGGCGGGATGGAATACACGGGCCGCAATGCCACGCTTCGGTAGGCGGATGGGCGAGTAGGCTAACGGAATGAGGGTCGCAAGCACCTCTTCGACAAGCACGCCACTAGCAATTGCTAGTGCGGCACACGAACGTGACGGCGGAATGGAAATGGACGGCGGCGCACCTCAAGCAACTCAAATAGATAAATTTCACAAACACATAGACATGAAATATATATGTAAATATAACTAATTCAAGTGCCACTTCATCATCATGATTAGATCTAGCAATACACACATCAATAAGAAAAGAACAAGGCAAGAAATCGACCGAATCCGAAGTCTCGTTGTAGATTCACGGTTGGAATCGCCGGGTTGTCAATCCGCGTCCAAGCTCGGTCCGCAACTACGTCCGGGGTAGAGAGAGCTGTCACGACTCTCCAATGGACCCGTCTTCTTCGTGTCACGATCCGGTAGAGGTTGCAAACTTCCTCTTGCTTGATGGCGATGACGGCTAGATCTCTCCTTGAAGCTCTTGGATGAAGGAGGAGGCCGAGAGGAAACTCCGGCTCAAGATTGGCGTGAAGAGCAAGCCCGGAGCACCTCCAGATGGTGGGCGGCGGTGGAGGGGCGAATCTGGGCGGAACCGGGCGGAAAACGGCGGAAGAGAAAGATCGATCCGACCTAAATCGCGAGCAGCGAATTTATAGGCGCTGGAATTAAACAGTGTGCACGGTCATTGGCGCACGACCAGTGGTCATGCGCAATAGAATCCTGTGATCGTGCGCTCTGCCTGGACGGAGCCTGCAAAAATAGAAATTATGAAATAACATGTTCGCACGACCGGTGGCGCACGACCGGTGGTCGTGCGCACTGGAGTTGATGGTCGTGCGCACTACAGCAAACAGAACTCAGAAATTAAATGGTAAGTGCGCACGAGCAGTGGCGCACGACCGGTGGTCGTGCGCACTAGCGTAGATGGTCGTGCGCACTGCACCAAACAGAACTCATAAAAGGGTTAAGTGCACACGATCAGTGGCGCACGACCAGTGGTCGTGCGCAATAGAACCGGTGATCGTGCGCAGTGTTCCTGTGCAGAATTGCACCGGGAACACTCGCACGATTCCTATTCCAGGCATAACCACAAATCTAGCCACTGAAAGTGGCACTTAACAATACATGAAAGCTAATGATGAAGATAAACAAGAAATAACACCAAAACGGGCCTATAAGTGCACCTAGCATAGAATGACCAATATGAGCTAAAACAGGGCTAAAGTGCAGTGAAATGACTAAATAAATGGCCCAGATGAGTCCATAAAAGTGTATATGATCAGGACTCATCACTTCCCCTCCTAAGCCAATGCCAGGCTTGGGCACCATTGGAGGCTCTCCTCTCCCACTAAAGAGACTTGGGGAGAGAGAGGCCAAAAAAGAGATGTCCCTCCAAATGGTTCACCCTTGGTCCTATTTATAGGATTTTGAAATTGATCTGCAAATAACCGCAATCTGACCTACGAGATTACGAAAATGCCCCCAGGATTGGCCTGCTGATAGCCAAATCCCGCTGTTTGAACATGCTAAACGCAGGCCATGGGAACCCCGCGAGCCAGAACCCTCGACGAGCCAGAACCCTCGATGAGCCAGACCCTCGACGAGCCAGAACCCTTGACGAGCCAGAACCCTCGACGAGCCAGAACCCTCGACGAGGCAGAACCCTCGATGAGCCATAACCCTCGACGAGCCATAACCCTCGACGAGCCATAACCCTCGACGAGCCAGAACCACGATGAGCCAGAACCTCGACGAGCTAGAACCCTCGACGAGCCAGAACCCTCGACGAGCCAGAACCCTCGACGAGCCAGAACCCTGGACGAGCCAGAACCATGACGAGCCAGAACCCTCGAGGAGCCAGAACACTCGACGAGCCAGAACCTTCGACGAGCCAAAACCTTGACGAGCCAGAACCCTCGACGAGCCAGAAACCACGAGGAGCCAGAACCCTCGATGAGCCAGAACCCTCGACGAGCCAGAACCCTCGACGAGCCAGAACCCTCGACGAGCCAGAACCCTCGACGAGCCAGAACCCTCGACGAGCCAGAACCTTCGACGAGCCAGAACCCTCGACGAGCCAGCACCTCGACGAGCCAGGACCCTCGACGAGCTAGGACCCTCGATGAGCCAGAACCCTCGACGAGCTAGAACCTCGACGAGCCAGAACCCTCGATGAGCCAGAACCATCGACGAGCCATAACACTCTACGAGACAGAACCCTCGACGAGCCAGAACCCTCGACGAGCCAGAATCCTGGACGAGCCAGAACCCTCGAGGAGCCAGAACCCTCGACGAGCCAGAACCCTCGACGAGCCAGAACCCTCGACGAGCCAGAACCCTCGACGAGCCAGAACCCTCGACGAGACAGAACCCTCGATGAGCAAGAACCCTCGACGAGCCAGAACCTCGACGAGCCAGAACCCTCGACGAGCCAGAACCCTCGACGAGCCAGAACCCTCGACGAGCCAGAACCATCGACGAGCCAGAACCTTCGACGAGCCAGAACCCTCGAGGAGCCAGAACCCTCGAGGAGCCAGAACCCTCGACGAGCCAGAACCCTCGACGAGCCAGAACCCTCGACGAGCCAAAACCCTCGACGAGCCAGAACCCTCGACGAGCCAGAACCCTCGACGAGCCAGAACCCTCGACGAGCCAGAACCCTCGACGAGCCAGAACCCTCGACGAGCCAGAACCTTCGACGAGCCAGAACCCTCGACGAGCCAGCACCTCGATGAGCCAGGAACCCTCGACGAGCCAGAACCTTCGACAAGCCAGAACCCTCGACGAGCCAGCACCTCGACGAGCCAGCACCTCGACGAGCCAGGACCTTCGACGAGCCAGGACCCTCGATGAGTGATGCGTGTCGGCAAGTGCACCGGTCGCTGTCAAGTAATAATTGTGGAGAATGGAATCCCCGGATGTCGGTCTCTTGAGGAATGCAGGTTGGGTGAACGAATCGCGCAGTGACTATTGTTACACAAGCGTTTCACAAACACAAAGAGGGGGTTTTTGGTTGGTTTTCCTAGTCTTAACAACAGCAAAAGAAATGTGGGTCGAAAGCACCGCTTCGCAAGGTGAAATGGATGCAACGGCCGCGATGCCGTGCTTCGAGAGGTGGATGGAACATGCTCAAGTGCGAGAAGGTGAGGGTCGCAAACACCTCTTCACAACCGCCGTTAGCTCTTGCTAACGCAGAACAAACACCTTGCGTGCGTGCGTGAGTGAGTGGAAAACGGAGTGAATCACAAGCAAACCATGAAGAATAACAAGGAAACATTCATTTCAACAAACAACATCACAATATTCAAGTTTACACGGCTCAACGAGTACAATGAAGGAAAGAGGAAAAAAATAACCGATGGTGAAGACTAGCGGCCGGTTCACGGCCGGAATGGTAGGTTGTCGGGCTACCTCCGGACTCGGGCGGACTATGCTTCCGGCGTAAATAGTTGTCACTATCTCCCTACGTAGCTCCGTCGTCTTCGACTTCAGGTTTCTTCTTCTTCTCACCGGGCGAAATGAGAGAATGGCTGCTTGGAGGCTTGCGGATGGTGAAGAACACTCACGGACAATGGTGGAAGTCTTGGAATGGATGGAGGAGGCTTCCCCTTGCGTAGGAGATGAAGTGGAGGCGTCCCAAGGTGGTGGTCGGCGGCGTACGGAACAGGAACTCCGCTCCCCGGAAGTGGATGTTCCCCTAAAATCGGAACAGGCATTTAAATAGGCGCTGGAATAAATACTGCGCACGATCATTGGCGCACGACCAGTGGTCGTGCGCACTGGAATTCTGCGATCGTGCGCACTGGAATTCTGCGATCGTGCGCACTGCATGGGTGGAACCTGCAAGACACGAAATTTATAAAATAAAATGTTCGCACGACCAGTGGCGCACGACCGGTGGTCGTGCGCACTATCCTCTGTCATCGTGCGCACTATCCTCTGTCATCGTGCGCATTAGACGAAACAGAACTCAGAAATTTAATGATAAGTGCGCACGAACAGTGGCGCACGACCGGTGGTCGTGCGCACTCGTTGATGGTCGTGCACACTACACCAAACAGAACTCATGAAAAAAGGGTTAAGTGCACACGATCAGTGGCGCACGACCAGTGGTCGTGCGCAATAGGACAAGTGATCGTGCGCAGTGTTCCTGTGCAGAATTGCACCGGAAACACCTACACGACTCCTATTCCGGCACAACCATAAATCCAGCCACTGAAGATGGCACTTAACAGCGCATGAAAACTACTAATGACGATAAGCACGAAATCACACCAAAGTGGCCCCAGAAGTGCACCTAGCATGGATTATAAAATATAACCTATAACAGGGCTAAAGTGCGGTGAAATGACTGAATAGCGGCCCGGATGAGTCCATAAATGTGTATATGATCAGGACTCATCAATGAGCCAGAACCCTCGACGAGCTAGAACCTCGACGAGCCAGAACCCTCGATGAGCCAGAACCCTCGACGATCCATAACACTCTACGAGCCAGAACCCTCGACGAGCCAGAACCCTCGACGAGCCAGAATCCTGGACGAGCCATAACCCTCGAGGAGCCAGAACCCTCGACGAGGCAGAACCTCGACGAGCAAGAACCCTCGACGAGCCAGAACCCTCGACGAGCCAGAATACTCGACGAGCCAGAACCCTCGACGAGCCAGAACCCTCGACAAGACAGAACCCTCGACGAGACAGAACCCTCGACGAGACAGAACCCTCGACGAGCCAGAACCCTCGACGAGTCAGAACCCTCGACGAGCCAGAACCCTCGACGAGCCAGCACCTCGACGAGCCAGGAACCTCGAAGAGCTAGAACCCTCGACGAGCCAGAACCCTCGACGAGCCAGAACCCTCAATGAGCCAGTACCTTCGATGAGCCAGAACCCTCGACGATCCAGCACCTTGACGAGCCAGGACCCTCGACGAGCCAGGACCCTCGATGAGCCAGAACCCTCGACGAGCTAAAACCTCGACGAGCCAGAACCCTCGAGGAGCCATAACCCTCTACGAGCCAGCACCCTCGACGAGCCAGAACCCTCGACGAGCCAGAATCCTGGACGAGCCAGAACCCTCGACGAGCCAGAACCCTCGACGAGCCAGAACCTCGAGGAGCCAGAACCCTCGACGAGCCAGAACCCTGGACGAGCCAGAACCCTCGACGAGCCAAACCCTCGACGAGCCAGAATCCTCGACGAGCCACAACCCTCGACGATCCAGAACCCTCGATGAGCCACAACCCTCGACGAGCCACAACCCTCGACGAGCCAGAACCCTCGACGAGCCAGAACCCTCGACGAGCCAGAACCCTCGACGAGCCAGAACCCTCGACGAGCCAGAACCCTCGACGAGCCAGCACCTCGACGAGCCAGGAACCTCGACGAGCTAGAAACCTCGACGAGCCAGAACCCTCGACGAGCCAGAACCCTCGACGAGCCAGTACCTTCGATGAGCCAGAACCCTCGACGAGCCAGCACCTTGACGAGCCAGGACCCTCGACGAGCCAGGACCCTCGATGAGCCAGAACCCTCGACGAGCTAGAACCTCGACGAGCCAGAACCCTCGATGAACCATCACCCTCTACGAGCCAGCACCCTTGACGAGCCAGAACCCTCGACGAGCCAGAATCCTGGATGAGCCAGAACCCTCGACGAGCCAGAACCCTCGACGAGCCAGAACCTCGACGAGGCAGAACCCTCGACGAGCCAGAATCCTCGACGAGGCAGAAACCTCGAGGAGCCAGAACCCTCGACGAGCCAGAACCCTCGACGAGCGAGAACACTCGACGAGCTAGAACCCTCGACGAGCCAGAATCCTCAACGAGCCAGAACCATTGACGAGCCAGAACCCTCGACGAGCCAGAATCCTGGACGAGCCAGAACCCTCTACGAGTCAGAACCCTCGACGAGCCAGAACCTCGACGAGGCAGAACCCTCGAGGAGCCAGAACCCTCAATGAGCCAGAACCCTCTACGAGCCAGAACCCTCGACGAGCCAGAACCTCGACGAGGCAGAACCCTCGAGGAGCCAGAACCCTCGACGAGCCAGAACCCTCGACGAGCCAGAACACTCGACGAGCCAGAACCCTCAACGAGCCAGAACCCTCGACGAGCCAGAACCATCGACGAGCCGGAACCTTCGACGAGCCAGAACCCTCGACGAGCCAGCACCTCGATGAGCCAGGAACCCTTGACGAGCCAGAACCTTCGACAAGCCAGAACCCTCGACGAGCCAGCACCTCGACGAGCCAGGACCTTCGACGAGCCAGGACCCTCGATGAGCCAGAACCCTCGACGAGCTAGAACCTCGACGAGCCAGAACCCTCGGTGAGCCAAAACCCTCGACGAGCCATAACACTCTACGAGCCAGAACCCTCGACGAGCCAGAACCCTCGACGAGCCAGAATCCTGGACGAGCCAGAACCCTCGAGGAGCCAGAACCCTCGATGAGGCAGAACCTCGACGAGCAAGAACCCTCGACGAGCCAGAACCCTCGACGAGCCAGAACCCTCGACGAGCCAGAATCCTCGACGAGCCAGAACCCTCGACGAGCCAGAACCCTCGACTAGCCAGAACCCTCGACAAGACAGAACCCTCGACGAGACAGAACCGTCGACGAGCCAGAACCCTCGACGAGCCAGAACCCTCGTCGAGTCAGAACTGTTGGAGTTGCCATTGTGATCTAGAAGTGGTCAAACATGTAATCTCACTGCCAACGCGATATGAGCCTGCAGGGTCGCACATAAAAGCATGTGGAGAAGTTGGAAGATTGACTGTGTTGGTAAAGGTTACCAATCACCATATAGAATGGGGAAGTCCAGCAAATGTTGCTGTCTGAATTCGTCGGATATGATTCGTCGGAATTCGTCGGGTTTACACGGATAGGATTCGTCGGATATGATTCGTCGGAATTCGTCGGGTCATTCCGTGGAAACTCGACGAACTGTGACAGAGATCCTTCACTCGACAAAGTGTTGTCGTCTGTCTGGATTCGTCGGAATTCGTCGGGATTCGTCGGGTCATTCCGTGGAATCTCGACAAATTATCACAGAGAGCCTTGACTAGGCAATTGTTGCCGTCTGTTGTGATTCGTCGGAATTCGTCGGATTGTCCCGTGAAATCTCGACGAATGGTGTCCCGTGGAATCCCGACGAATTGTAACAGAACCCCTAATTCTGCTGTGTGGTCTGCGGATAGCGATTCTTCTAGAAGCCTGTTTATGCTTTGAGTATAAATAGATCTTCTTTAGGGTTCTTATTAACACACGAAAAGAAGAGCCGACGGAAGGGTTCCGCTCGCCCTCGACGGAAGAAGTTCCGATAGAACCCTAGACGGAAGTGTTCCGTCGTTCGTTCGCCTCCGCCGACCCCTTCTCCGGCGATCGTCGCCGTCATTGTTCTTCCTGGAGCGAACCTAGCAGTTTGTGGAAGTGCAAGGTGCAGCCGTTCTTCCTTCCGAGTTGCGTGCGACGTGATTTGGCGTTCTCCCGGCTCGTGTGGACTTCTGTAGAGACGTAGACACAATTCTACGTGAGAACTCTTCTTGCCACCGACAGGAATCAACTCTTGGAGCATCTTGGTTGGATTTGATCCAACCCCATTGAGGTAATTTTTACCTAGTATTTTATTAACTTCTTGATTCAACATTCATGGCCGATCCAAGCATTTTTGGGTTGTTTCTGTTTATTTCCGCTGCGCCTACATCTGATGTATGGTTCTAGAAAAACCCAACAGTGGTATCAGAGGGAGGTTCTGGTCTTGGATGTTGTTTCAGAAGTTTGGTTATTCCAGTACGTGCAAATCTAGGTATTTAGAAGCGTTCTAAATGTCAAGATTTCTTCCTGGAACATCAAATGTTGATGATTTTCAAAAGGGGGGTCTTGGTACCCCGCCAGGAACGTTTGGGATTTCGTGGTAATTTCTAATTGTTAGAAATTATTGTCTCCTTAGCAGTAACCGTCCCTCAAGTGGTTAATGAACCCTTGTTCTGTTTTGGATTTTGAATCCAACAATGAGAGACGAGCTTGTCTACTGCTTTAAGTCGAGTTGTCTTTGCCTTTGTCCAATGCATGTAAATCTGAAGATTTGGAAGAGTTCTAAATGTCCAGATTTAGCCTTTTCGTCTATCAAAGGTTGATAGTCTTATGTTGTGCACATAAGGGATGCATGTGGATTTAAGAAAGCTTGTTTTTCTGTGGATGTGCACTTTGATCAAATGTTGATCATGGTTAAGTGTTAACCTATTATTAAAATTAAAATCCCTTCATCAAATATTAAGTGTTCGGATGCCTTCCGATGGATGACACTCTTCCTGCCTCGATCGATGAAGTGTGGGCTTGCCAAAGCAAGGTGCATTAATCTATCTTGGTAAGGGTGCGAGCGGATAATTGTGATATCCCACTGTCGACATCGGGTCTAACTTAACTAGGTGACCTCAAAGGTTGAGTGCCTAGAGGCATAGGGTTGGCATGCTCCATATGATGGATGCGAATAAGGAGTTATTCACCAGCCATACAAGAATTGCATGAGGATGCAATTGGCAAGCGTTGCCTACCTAAATAACCGCATTATGAGAGGAACGCCAAAGCGGACTCGTGGTGTTGGTGAAATACGGATCTTGTCCACTAAGAGAGTAGCTCGCATGGACTCTCCGAATTGATAGTGAGGGCCATCAATTTGAATAAAATAGTGGGAGTATTTAATTGAGGTCCAAATTAAAATAAATTGTATTTTGGAATTTTGGTACTAATTAGATTCTGCATGAATTCTTGTAGAATTCCATGGCAAGTATTTCACATTCCACCTTGTCCCTAAGAGCTATCCTTGAGAAGGACAAGCTTAGTGGGACGAATTACATGGACTGGTATAGGAACTTGAGAATTGTTCTCAGGCAAGAGCGAAAGCTCTACGTCTTGGAAGAAGAAGCCCCCGAGGTGCCGACCGGGAACTCGTCCCGTGTTGATAAGGATGCTTATAAGAAGTATACCGATGATGCCTTAGACGTCGAGTGCCTTATGCTTGCCACCATGAACTCTGAGCTTCAGAAGCAACACGAGAACATGGGGTGCAAGGAGATTGACGAGCACCTAAAGAAAATGTTTCAAGGGCAAGCTCGTCAAGAGAGGTTCGATGTCACGAAGGCCTTATTTCAGTGCAAAATGGGAGCTCGAGACTCAGTTGGTACTCACGTACTCAAGATGATTGGGTATATAGAGAACCTGGAAAGACTGGGTTTTCCTCTGGGTCAAGAGTTGGCCACAGATCTTATCCTGCAATCGTTGCCGGATAGTTATGAGCAGTTCGTCTTAAACTCAACATGAATGAAATAGACAAGACACTGCCCGAGCTCCTAGGCATGTTGCGAACTGCCGAAATAAACATGAAGAAGGCCAAGCCTGCTAGTCCCATATTGATGGTACATAAAGGCAAGGGTAAGGCCAAGGGCTTCAAGAAGACGAAGGTGGGACCTAAGTCACATCTTGAGCCCAAATCTTCTGCGCTGAAAAAGAAGAGCACCGTGAAGGAAGGGAAATGCCACCACTGTGGCAAGGCTGGTCATTGGAGGAGGAATTGTCCTTCGTACATTGAGGGTCTGCAGAAAATGAAGGGAGGTATGACTTCCGCTTCGGATATTTATGTTATAGAGATAAACCTTTCTGCTCCTTCATCTTGGGTATTGGATACCGGATGTGGTTCTCACATTTGTACAAATGTGCAGGAACTAGGAAGGAGGAGATTGCTGAGTAAAGGAGAGGTGGACCTACGTGTCGGCAATGGAGCAAGAGTTGCTGCTGTAGCCGTAGGGGTTTACCGTCTTTCTTTGCCCAGTGGGCTTGTAATAGAACTTGATAATTGTTATTATGTTCCGGCCATAACTAGAAACATTATATCCATTTCATGCTTAGACATGATTGGATTTTCTTTTATAATTAAGAACAATTGTTGTTCTATATTTAAGAATGATGTTTGTTATGCTGTAGCTCAATTGTTTAATGGTCTTTATGTTTTGAACCTGGACCATCCGATCTATAATGTAGATAATAATAAAAGACTAAGAACAAATGACTCAAATCCTACATATCTCTGGCATTGTCGTTTGGGCCATATAAATGAGAAGCGCATATCCAAGCTCCATAAAGATGGACTATTGGACTCATTTGATTATGAATCATTTGAGCGATGTGAGTCTTGTTTATTAGGCAAGATGACTAAAGCCCCTTTCACTGGTTATACTGAGAGGGCTGAGGATCTCTTGGGTGTTGTACATAGTGATGTATGCGGACCCATGAGTTCTATGGCTAGAGGTGGGTTTTTCTACTTCGTTACATTTACTGATGATTTCAGTAGATACGGATACGTGTATCTTATGAAGTGCAAATCCGAAACCTTTGAAAAGTTCAAAGAGTTTAAGAATGAAGTGGAGAACCAATTGGGTAAAAAGGTTAAAGCACTCCGATCTGATCGAGGTGGCGAATACCTGAGTCATGAGTTCCGTGATCATCTGAAAGAGTGTGGTATTGTATCACAGCTCACTCCACCTAGGACACCGCAGCATAATGGTGTGTCTGAGAGGAGAAATCGTACTCTGTTAGACATGGTACGGTCGATGATGAGTCATGCAGACTTGCCTGTTTCCTTTTGGGGTTTTGCTTTAGAGACTGCTGCAATGACACTGAATCGCGCTCCGACGAAAACGGTTCTAAAGACACCATATGAGATATGGACTGGGAAGTGTCCTAGTATGTCGTTCATTAAAATTTGGGGCTGTGAGGCATGCGTACGACGTCAAATGCCTGACAAGCTGGAACCCAAATCAGATAAGTGTTATCTGGTGGGATATCCTAAGGAAACGAAGGGATATTACTTTTACCTACCGTCTGAGGGCAAAGTGTTTGTCGCAAGGATGGGTGTCTTCTTGGAGAAAGAGTTCTTATCAAGAAAGACGCAAAAGGTAGAACTTGAAGAAGTTCAAGAACCACAAATAGTGAATGAACCAGAGTTGGATTCTGAGCCAGGACTACAAGATGTTGTAGCTAGAGAACCTTCTCACGAAACACAAGTCCTACGTAGATCTGGTAGACCAAGATTTGAGCCTGAGAGATATGGATTTCTCGTGTCTCAAATAGGTAATGTGTTGCTTATGGATCATGATGATGAACCAGCAACCTACCAAGAGGCTATGAATGGACCGGACTCCGACAAATGGCTTGAGGCTATGAAATCCGAAATGGACTCCATGTATATAAACCAAGTTTGGAACTTGGTGGAACCACCTGAAGGGGTACGACCCATAGGGTGCAAGTGGGTCTTCAAGAAGAAGACCGACATGGATGGGAATGTACAGACATTCAAAGGGCGACTGGTGCTAAGGGTTTCAAGCAAATTCATGGTATTGACTATGATGAGACCTTTTCCCCTGTTGCCATGGTAAAGTCCATTAGGATATTGCTTGCTATTGCTGCGTATTATGACTACGAGATCTGACAGATGGATGTCAAAACGGCTTTCCTAAATGGAAACCTCCTTGAGGAAGTGTACATGACACAACCCGAGGGTTTTGTATCCCCAAATGAAGCCACTAAAATATGCAAGCTGAATAGGTCCATCTATGGATTGAAACAAGCCTCTAGAAGTTGGAATCTTCGTTTTGATGAGAAGATCAAAGAGTTTGGTTTTGTCAAGAATGAAGATGAACCGTGTGTTTACAAGCGAATCAGTGGGAGCATTGTTGTCTTCCTGATATTGTATGTAGATGACATACTGCTGATCGGGAATGACATACCTACCCTGAAAGTTGTTAAGAACAACCTAGGGAACTGCTTTTCTATGAAGGACTTGGGTGAAGCGGCTTACATACTCGGTATTAAGATCTATAGAGATAGATCGAAGAAGTTGCTGGGTTTGACCCAGAGTACGTACATTGACAAGGTGTTGAAGCGGTTCAACATGCTTGAGTCCAAGAAAGGATTTTTGCCCATGTCTCATGGTGTGAATCTCTCTAAGGACCAGTGTCCAAAATCTTGTGAAGATAAGGACCGCATGAAGTTGATTCCATATGCTTCGGCAATTGGGTCAATCATGTATGCAATGTTATGTACTCGACCCGATGTCTCTTTTGCTTTGAGCATGACTAGCAGGTATCAGTCTGATCCCGGTGAATGTCACTGGATAGCCGTAAAGAATATCCTGAAGTACTTGAGAAGGACTAAGGATGTATTCTTGGTGTATGGTGGAGAGGAAGAGCTCGTTGTAAGTGGTTACACGGATGCTAGCTTCCAAACTGATAGGGATGATTCAAAGTCTCAGTCAGGGTTTGTGTTTTGCCTGAATGGAGGAGCTGTGAGCTGGAAGAGTTCCAAGCAAGAGACAGTTGCTGATTCTACAACTGAGGCCGAGTATATCGCTGCAGCTAATGCAGCGAAGGAGGCTGTATGGATTAGGAAATTCATCGGCGAGCTAGATGTAGTTCCTAGCATTGTTGGTCCCGTAGTTCTCTACTGTGATAACAATGGTGCAATTGCACAATCTAAGGAACCTAGATCCCATCAGCGCTCCAAGCACATACTTCGGCGGTTCCATCTTATTCGTGAGATTGTCGAACGAGGAGATGTGAACATTTGCAGAGTGCCGACTGAGGAGAATATTGCAGATCCACTGACAAAGCCTCTCGCGCAGAGAAAGCATGATGGTCATACTAGATCAATGGGTATACGATACCTGAATGATCAGCTCTAGTGGGAGTCTTGTGGGTTGCATGTAAAATAAATATTCTGTTGGCTGTTTAAAATTTATTCATATGATGAATTGTGTACCAATTATTTCTTTTTACGATTAATGGCAAGTTCTTTTATTACGATATACTGTTTCTATATGATAGAATAAAATTCGTGATAAATACCCTTAGAATGTTCGCTTCCATAGGACATCAAGTACGAGACTTGAATGTGAGAGCCTATGATTTCGAAGCTTCATTCTTAAAAGGTCCCTGGTCGAGGTATCATCGTAGAAGCTAAGGGTGATGATGATACATTAAGACTAGCATGTGTGTTGACTGATGACCGGTTCTCACAGGTCATGATATTGTGATATCAAGTCATCACGTGGGTACTTGTTAGTGAACAAGTTGTACTGGACAGACCCAACCTGAGACTACTTTGTGGATTGTTACTTAAAAGTGTCACAAGTAGGTCTCATTTGACAATGGTGTTGTGGTCCTTTGACCTGAAGTCACAGCATTCACCGAGTGAGGAAGAGCGTGCTTTGATGTCATCTAAAGTCTTCCTTGAAGAAGGTTGATGATAAGGGTGGTCGTTGGGTACGTTACGAATCATTTGGGTGTTTGGGTGTGAGCAGATATGGGATTTGTCCTCCTATATAACAGGAGTTGCATCCATGGGCCCCTTGATGGAATTGGACTGAGAAATGCATGGCCATGCTTGGTAGAGTCAATATGTGATATTGAGCTCACCATTCTCTGGAAGTCCGTTCTAGATCAAGAAACTTGGATTGAGCTATTATGAGGGTGACACGGTCCATACCTCTAGTTCTTTCCGGATGTAAGGGACAAAGGGACAAAGACAACGCTGGAACATTGGTCATAAAGGCTTATGAGTTATGAACTCGTATTGCTTGGGGAGCAATGATGCATTGCTAGATGCCGCTCATTGTTTGTGAGGTTTTTGGTTTGATACTTTCAAGATCAAGTGGGAGACTGTTGGAGTTGCCATTGTGATCTAGAAGTGGTCAAACATGTAATCTCACTGCCAACGCGATATGAGCCTGCAGGGTCGCACATAAAAGCATGTGGAGAAGTTGGAAGATTGACTGTGTTGGTAAAGGTTACCAATCACCATATAGAATGGGGAAGTCCAGCAAATGTTGCTGTCTGAATTCGTCGGATATGATTCGTCGGAATTCGTCGGGTTTACACGGATAGGATTCGTCGGATATGATTCGTCGGAATTCGTCGAGTCATTCCGTGGAAACTCGACGAACTGTGACAGAGATCCTTCACTCGACAAAGTGTTGTCGTCTGTCTGGATTCGTCGGAATTCGTCGGGATTCGTTTGGTCATTCCGTGGAATCTCGACGAATTATCACAGAGAGCCTTGACTAGGCAATTGTTGCCGTCTGTTGTGATTCGTCGGAATTCGTCGGATTGTCCCGTGAAATCTCGACGAATGGTGTCCCGTGGAATCCCGACGAATTGTAACAGAACCCCTAATTCTGCTGTGTGGTCTGCGGATAGCGATTCTTCTAGAAGCCTGTTTATGCTTTGAGTATAAATAGATCTTCTTTAGGGTTCTTATTAACACACGAAAAGAAGAGCCGACGGAAGGGTTCCGCTCGCCCTCGACGGAAGAAGTTCCGATAGAACCCTAGACGGAAGTGTTCCGTCGTTCGTTCGCCTCCGCCGACCCCTTCTCCGGCGATCGTCGCCGTCATTGTTCTTCCTGGAGCGAACCTAGCAGTTCGTGGAAGTGCAAGGTGCAGCCGTTCTTCCTTCCGAGTTGCGTGCGACGTGATTTGGCGTTCTCCCGGCTCGTGTGGACTTCTGTAGAGACGTAGACACAATTCTACGTGAGAACTCTTCTTGCCACCGACAGGAATCAACTCTTGGAGCATCTTGGTTGGATTTGATCCAACCCCATTGAGGTAATTTTTACCTAGTATTTTATTAACTTCTTGATTCAACATTCATGGCCGATCCAAGCATTTTTGGGTTGTTTCTGTTTATTTCCGCTGCGCCTACATCTGATGTATGGTTCTAGAAAAACCCAACAAGAACCCTCGACGAGCCAGAACCCTCGACGAGCCAGCACCTCGACGAGCCAGGAACCTCGACGAGCTAGAACCCTCGACGAGCCAGAACCCTCGACGAGCCAGAACCCTCAACGAGCCAGTACCTTCGATGAGCCAGAACCCTCGACGATCCAGCACCTTGACGAGCCAGGACTCTCGACGAGCCAGGACCCTCGATGAGCCAGAACCCTCGACGAGCTAAAACCTCGACGAGCCAGAACCCTCGATGAGCCATAACCCTCTACGAGCCAGCACCCTCGACGAGCCAGAACCCTCGACGAGCCAGAATCCTGGACGAGCCAGAACCCTCGACGAGCCAGAAACCTCGACGAGCCAGAACCTCGACGAGCCAGAACCCTCGAGGAGCCAGAACCCTGGACGAGCCAGAACCCTCGACGAGCCAAACCCTCGACGAGCCAGAATCCTCGACGAGCCACAACCCTCGACGAGCCAGAAACCTCGACGAGCCACAACCCTCGACGAGCCAGAACCCTCGACGAGCCAGAACCCTCGACGAGCCAGAACCCTCGACGAGCCAGAACCCTCGACGAGCCAGAACCCTCGATGAGCCAGAACCCTCAACGAGCCAGCACCTCGACGAGCCAGGAACCTCGACGAGCTAGAACCCTCGACGAGCCAGAACCCTCGACGAGCCAGAACCCTCGACGAGCCAGTACCTTCGATGAGCCAGAACCCTCGACGAGCCAGCACCTTGACGAGCCAGGACCCTCGACGAGCCAGGACCCTCGATGAGCCAGAACCCTCGACGAGCTAGAACCTCGACGAGCCAGAACCCTCGATGAACCATAACCCTTTACGAGCCAGCACCTTTGACGAGCCAGAACCCTCGACGAGCCAGAATCCTGGATGAGCCAGAACCCTCGACGAGCCAGAACCCTCGACGAGCCAGAACCTCTTCGAGCCAGAACCCTCGAAGAGCCAGAACCCTCGATGAGCCAGAACCCTCGACGAGCCAAAACCTAGACGAGCCAGAACCCTCGACGAGCCAGAACCCTCGACGAGCCAGAACCCTCGACGAGCCAGAACCCTCGACAAGCCAGAACCCTCGACGAGCTAGAACCTCGTGAGCCAGAACCCTCGACGAGCTAGAACCTCGACGAGCCAGAACCCTCGATGAGCCAGAACCCTCGACGAGCCATAACACTCTACGAGCCAGAACCCTCGACGAGCCAGAACCCTCGACGAGCCAGAATCCTGGACGAGCCAGAACCCTCGAGGAGCCAGAACCCTCGACGAGGCAGAACCTCGACGAGGCAGAACCTCGACGAGCCAGAACCCTCGACGAGCCAGAACCCTCGACGAGCCAGAACCCTCGACGAGCCAGAACCCTCGACGAGCCAGAACCCTCGACAAGCCAGAACCCTCGACAAGACAGAACCCTCGACGAGACAGAACCCTCGACGAGACAGAACCCTCGACGAGCCAGAACCCTCGACGAGTCAGAACCCTCGACGAGCCAGAACCCTCGACGAGCCAGCACCTCGACGAGCCAGGAACCTCGACGAGCTAGAACCCTCGACGAGCCAGAACCCTCGACGAGCCAGAACCCTCCACGAGCCAGGACCCTTGACGAGCCAGCACCCTTGACGAGCCAGAACCCTCGACGAGCCAGAATCCTGGATGAGCCAGAACCCTCGACGAGCCAGAACCCTCGACGAGCCAGAACCTCGACGAGCCAGAACCCTCAAAGAGCCAGAACCCTCGATGAGCCAGAACCCTCGACGAGCCAAAACCTAGACGAGCAAGAACCCTCGACGAGCCAGAACCCTCGACGAGCCAGAACCCTCGACGAGCCAGAACCCTAGACGAGCCAGAACCCTCGACGAGCCAGAACCCTCGACGAGCCAGAACCCTCGACGAGCCAGAACCCTCGACGAGCCAGAACCTTCGACGAGCCAGAACCCTTGACGAGCGAGCACCACGACGAGCCAGAACCCTCGACGAGCCTGAATCCTCGACGAGCGAGAACCTCGATGAGCCAGCAACCTCGATGAGCCAGAAGCCTCGACGAGCCATAACCCTCTACGAGCTAGAACCCTCGACGAGCCAGAACCCTCGACGAGCCAGAATCCTGGACGGCCAGAACCCTCGAGGATCCAGAACCCTCGACGAGCCAGAACCTCGACGAGCCAGAACCCTCGACGAGCCAGAACCCTCGACGAGCCAGAACCCTCGACGAGCCAGAACCCTCGACGAGCCAGAACCCTCGACGAGCCAGCACCTCGACGAGCCAGGAACCTCGACGAGCTAGAACTCTCGACGAGCCAGAACCCTCGACGAGCCAGAACCCTCGACGAGCCAGTACCTTCGATGAGCCAGAACCCTCGACGAGCCAGCACCTTGACGAGCCAGGACCCTCGACGATCCAGGACCCTCGATGAGCCAGAACCCTCGACGAGCTAGAACCTCGACGAGCCAGAACCCTCGATGAACCATAACCCTCTACGAGCCAGCACCCTTGACGAGCCAGAACCCTCGACGAGCCAGAATCCTGGATGAGCCAGAACCCTCGACGAGCCAGAACCCTCGACGAGCCAGAACCTCGACGAGGCAGAACCCTCGACGAGCCAGAATCCTCGACGAGGCAGAACCCTCGAGGAGCCAGAACCCTCGACGAGCCAGAACCCTCGACGAGCGAGAACACTCGACGAGCGAGAACCCTCGACGAGCCAGAACCCTCGACGAGCCAGAATCCTGGACGAGCCAGAACCCTCTACGAGTCAGAACCCTCGACGAGCCAGAACCTCGACGAGGCAGAACCGTCGAGGAGCCAGAACCCTCAACGAGCCAGAACCCTCTACGAGCCAGAACCCTCGACGAGCCAGAACCTCGACGAGGCAGAACCCTCGAGGAGCCAGAACCCTCGACGAGCCAGAACCCTCGACGAGCCAGAACACTCGACGAGCCAGAACCCTCGACGAGCGAGAACCCTCGACGAGCGAGAACCATCGACGAGCCGGAACCTTCGACGAGCCAGAACCCTCGACGAGCCAGCACCTCGAGGAGCCAGGAACCCTCGACGAGCCAGAACCTTCGACAAGCCAGAACCCTCGACAAGCCAGCACCTCGACGAGCCAGCACCTTCGACGAGCCAGGACCCTCGATGAGCCAGAACCCTCGACGAGCTAGAACCTCGACGAGCCAGAACCCTCGATGAGCCAGAACCCTCGACGAGCCATAACACTCTACGAGCCAGAACCCTCGACGAGCCAGAACCCTCGACGAGCCAGAATCCTGGACGAGCCAGAACCCTCGAGGAGCCAGAACCCTCGATGAGGCAGAACCTCGACGAGCAAGAACCCTCGACGAGCCAGAACCCTCGACGAGCCAGAATCCTCGACGAGCCAGAACCCTCGACGAGCCAGAACCCTCGACAAGACAGAACCCTCGACGAGACAGAACCCTCGACGAGCCAGAACCCTCGTCGAGTCAGAACCCTCGACGAGCCAGAACCCTCGACGAGCCAGCACCTCGACGAGCCAGGAACCTCGACGAGCGAGAACCCTCGACGAGCCAGAACCCTCGACGAGCCAGAAGCCTCAACAAGCCAGTACCTTCGATGAGCCAGAACCCTCGACGATCCAGCACCTTGACGAGCCAGGACCCTCGACGAGCCAGGACCCTCGATGAGCCAGAACCCTCGACGAGCTAAAACCTCGACGAGCCAGAACCCTCGATGAGCCATAACCCTCTACGAGCCAGCACCCTCGACGAGCCAGAACCCTCGACGAGCCAGAATCCTGGACGAGCCAGAACCCTCGACGAGCCAGAACCCTCGACGAGCCAGAACCTCGACGAGCCAGAACCCTCGAGGAGCCAGAACCCTGGACGAGCCAAAACCCTCGACGAGCCAAACCCTCGACGAGCCAGAATCCTCGACGAGCCACAACCCTCGACGAGCCAGAAACCTCGACGAGCCACAACCCTCGATGAGCCACAACCCTCGACGAGCCAGAACCCTCGACGAGCCAGAACCCTCGACGAGCCAGAACCCTCGATGAGCCAAAACCCTCGACGAGCCAGCACCTCGACGAGCCAGGAACCTCGACGAGCTAGAACCCTCGATGAGCCAGAACCCTCGACGAGCCAGAACCCTCGACGAGCCAGTACCTTCGATGAGCCAGAACCCTCGACGAGCCAGGACCCTCGACGAGCCAGGACCCTCGATGAGCCAGAACCGTCGACGAGCTAGAACCCCGACGAGCCAGAACCCTCGATGAACCATAACCCTCTACGAGCCAGCACCCTTGACGAGCCAGAACCCTCGACGAGCCAGAATCCTGGATGAGCCAGAACCCTCGACGAGCTAGAACCCTCGACGAGCCAGAACCTCTTCGAGCCAGAACCCTCGAAGAGCCAGAACCCTCGATGAGCCAGAACCCTCGACGAGCCAAAATCTAGACGAGCCAGAACCCTCGACGAGCCAGAACCCTCGACGAGCCAGAACCCTCGACGAGCCAGAACCCTCGACAAGCCAGAACCCTCGACGAGCTAGAACCTCGATGAGCCAGAACCCTCGACGAGCTAGAACCTCGACGAGCCAGAACCCTCGATGAGGCAGAACCCTCGACGAGCCATAACACTCTACGAGCCAGAACCCTCGACGAGCCAGAACCCTCGACGAGCCAGAATCCTGGACGAGCCAGAACCCTCGAGGAGCCAGAACCCTCGACGAGGCAGAACCTCGACGAGCAAGAACCCTCGACGAGCCAGAACCTCGACGAGCCAGAACCTCGACGAGCCAGAACCCTCGACGAGCCAGCACCTCGACGAGCCAGAACCCTCGACGAGCCAGAACCCTCAACGAGCCAGTACCTTCGATGAGCCAGAACCCTCGACGATCCAGCACCTTGACGAGCCAGGACCCTCGACGAGCCAGCACCTCGAGGAGCCAGGAACCCTCGACGAGCCAGAACCTTCGACAAGCCAGAACCCTCGACGAGCCAGCACCTCGACGAGCCAGGACCTTCGACGAGCCAGGACCCTCGATGAGCCAGAACCCTCGACGAGCTAGAACCTCGACGAGCCAGAACCCTCGATGAGCCAGAACCCTCGACGAGCCATAACACTCTACGAGCCAGAACCCTCGACGAGCCAGAACCCTCGACGAGCCAGAATCCTGGACGAGCCAGAACCCTCGAGGAGCCAGAACCCTAGAAGAGGCAGAACCTCGACGAGCAAGAACCCTCGACGAGCCAGAACCCTCGACGAGCCAGAATCCTCGACGATCCAGAACCCTCGACGAGCCAGAACCCTCGACAAGACAGAACCCTCGACGAGACAGAACCCTCGACGAGCCAGAACCCTCGTCGAGTCAGAACCCTCGACGAGCCAGAACCCTCGACGAGCCAGCACCTCGACGAGCCAGGAACCTCTACGAGCTAGAACCCTCGACGAGCCAGAACCCTCGACGAGCTAGAACCCTCAACGAGCCAGTACCTTCGATGAGCCAGAACCCTCGACGATCCAGCACCTTGACGAGCCAGGACCCTCGACGAGCCAGGACCCTCGACGAGCCAGAACCCTCGACGAGCTAAAACCTCGACGAGCCAGAACCCTCGATGAGCCATAACCCTCTACGAGCCAGCACCCTCGACGAGCCAGAACCCTCGACGAGCCAGAATCCTGGACGAGCCAGAACCCTCGACGAGCCAGAACCCTCGACGAGCCAGAACCTCGACGAGCCAGAACCCTCGAGGAGCCAGAACCCTGGACGAGCCAGAACCCTCGACGAGCCAAACCCTCTACGAGCCAGAATCCTCGACGAGCCACAACCCTCGACGAGCCAGAAACCTCGACGAGCCACAACCCTCGACGAGCCAGAACCCTCGACGAGCCATAACCCTCGACGAGCCAGAACCCTCGACGAGCCAGAACCCTCGATGAGCCAAAACCCTCGACGAGCCAGCACCTCGACGAGCCAGGAACCTCGACGAGCTAGAACCCTCGATGAGCCAGAACCCTCGACGAGCCAGAAACCTCGACGAGCCAGTACCTTCGATGAGCCAGAACCCTCGACGAGCCAGGACCCTCGACAAGCCAGGACCCTCGATGAGCCAGAACCGTCGACGAGCTAGAACCCCGACGAGCCAGAACCCTCGATGAACCATAACCCTCTACGAGCCAGCACCCTTGACGAGCCAGAACCCTCGACGAGCCAGAATCCTGGATGAGCCAGAACCCTCGACGAGCTAGAACCCTCGACGAGCCAGAACCTCTTCGAGCCAGAACCCTCGAAGAGCCAGAACCCTCGATGAGCCAGAACCCTCGACGAGCCAAAATCTAGACGAGCCAGAACCCTCGACGAGCCAGAACCCTCGACGAGCTAGAACCCTCGACGAGCCAGAACCCTCGACAAGCCAGAACCCTCGACGAGCTAGAACCTCGATGAGCCAGAACCCTCGACGAGCTAGAACCTCGACGAGCCAGAACCCTCGATGAGGCAGAACCCTCGACGAGCCATAACACTCTACGAGCCAGAACCCTCGATGAGCCAGAACCCTCGACGAGCCAGAATCCTGGACGAGCCAGAACCCTCGAGGAGCCAGAACCCTCGACGAGGCAGAACCTCGACGAGCAAGAACCCTCGACGAGCCAGAACCTCGACGAGCCAGAACCTCGACGAGCCAGAACCCTCGACGAGCCAGCACCTCGACGAGCCAGAACCCTCGACGAGCCAGAACCCTCAACGAGCCAGTACCTTCGATGAGCCAGAACCCTCGACGATCCAGCACCTTGACGAGCCAGGACCCTCGACGAGCCAGGACCCTCGATGAGCCAGAACCCTCGACGAGCTAAAACCTCGACGAGCCAGAACCCTCGATGAGCCATAACCCTCTACGAGCCAGCACCCTCGACGAGCCAGAACCCTCGACGAGCCAGAATCCTGGACGAGCCAGAACCCTCGACGAGCAAGAACCCTCGACGAGCCAGAACCTCGACGAGCCAGAACCCTCGACGAGCCAGAACCCTGGACGAGCCAGAACCCTCGACGAGCCAAACCCTCGACGAGCCAGAATCCTCGACGAGCCACGACCCTCGACGAGCCAGAAACCTCGACGAGCCACAACCCTCGACGAGCCAGAACCCTCGACGAGCCAGAACCCTCGACGAGCCAGAACCCTCGATGAGCCAAAACCCTCGACGAGCCAGCACCTCGACGAGCCAGGAACCTCGACGAGCGAGAACCCTCGACGAGCCAGAACCCTCGACGAGCCAGAACCCTCGACGAGCCAGAACCCTCGACGAGCCAGTACCTTCGATGAGCCAAAACCCTCGACGAGCCAGGACCCTGGACGAGCCAGGACCCTCGAAGAGCCAGAACCGTCGACGAGCTAGAACCTCGAAGAGCCAGAACCCTCGATGAACCATAACCCTCTACGAGCCAGCACCCTTGACGAGCCAGAACCCTCGACGAGCCAGAATCCTGGATGAGCCAGAACCCTCGACGAGCCAGAACCCTCGACGAGCCAGAACCTCTTCGAGCCAGAACCCTCGAAGAGCCAGAACCCTCGATGAGCCAGAACCCTCGACGAGCCAAAACCTAGACGAGCCAGAACCCTCGACGAGCCAGAACCCTCGACGAGCCAGAACCCTCGACGAGCCAGAACCCTCGACGAGCCAGAACCCTCGATGAGCTAGAACCTCGATGAGCCAGAACCCTCGATGAGCCAGAACCCTCGACGAGCCAGAACCTCGACGAGCAAGAACCCTCGACGAGCAAGAACCCTCGACGAGCCAGCACCTTGATGTGCCAGGAACCTCGACGAGCGAGAACCCTCGACGAGCCAGAACCCTCGACGAGCCAGAACCCTCGACGATCCAGAACCCTCGACGAGCCAGAACCCTCGACGAGCCAGAATCCTGGACGAGCCAGAACCCTCGAGGAGCCAGAAACATCAACGAGCCAGAACCTCGACGAGCAAGAACCCTCGACGAGCCAGAACCCTCGACGAGCCATAACCCTCGACGAGCCAGAACCCTCGACGAGCCAGAACCCTCGACGAGCCAGAACCATCGACGAGCGAGAACCTTCGAGGAGCCAGAACCCTCGATGAGCCAGAACCTCGACGAGCCAGAACCCTCGACGAGCCAGAACCGTCGACGAGCCAGAACCCTCGATGAGCCAGAACCCTCGACCAGCCAGAACCCTCGACGAGCCAGAACCTTCGACGAGCCAGAACCCTCGACGAGCCAGCACCCTCGACGAGCCAGAACCCTCGACGAGCCAGACTCCTCGACAAGCCAGAACCATCGACGAGCGAGAACCTTCGATGAGCCAGAACCCTCGATGAGCCAGAACCCTCGACGAGCTAGAACCTCGACGAGCCAGAACCCTCGAGGAGCCATAACCCTCTACGAGCCAGCACCCTCGACGAGCCAGAACCCTCGACGAGCCAGAATCCTGGACGAGCCAGAACCCTCGACGAGCCAGAACCCTCGACGAGCCAAAACCTAGACGAGCCAGAACCCTCGACGAGCCAGAACCCTCGACGAGCCAGAACCCTCGACGAGCCAGAATACTCGACGAGCCAGAACACTCGACGAGCCAGAACCGTCGACGAGCCAGAACCCTCAAAGAGCCAGAACCCTCGATGAGCCAGAACCCTCGACGAGCCAAAACCTAGACGAGCAAGAACCCTCGACGAGCCAGAACCCTCGACGAGCCAGAACCCTCGACGAGCCAGAACCCTAGACGAGCCAGAACCCTCGACGAGCCAGAACCCTCGACGAGCCAGAACCCTCGACGAGCCAGAACCCTCGACGAGCCAGAACCCTCGATGAGCTAGAACCTCGATGAGCCAGAACCCTCGACGAGCTAGAACCTCGACGAGCCAGAACCCTCGATGAGCCAGAACCCTCGACAAGCCATAACACTCTACGAGCCAGAACCCTCGACGAGCCAGAACCCTCGACGAGCCAGAATCCTGGACGAGCCAGAACCCTCGAGGAGCCAGAACCCTCGACGAGGCAGAACCTCGACGAGCAAGAACCCTCGACGAGCCAGAACCCTCGACGAGCCAGAACCCTCGACGAGCCAGAACCCTCGACGAGCCAAAACCCTCGACAAGACAGAACCCTCGACGAGCCAGAACCCTCGACGAGCCAGAACCCTCGACGAGTCAGAACCCTCGACGAGCCAGAACCCTCGACGAGCCAGCACCTCGACGAGCCAGGAACCTCGACGAGCTAGAACCCTCGACGAGCCAGAACCCTCGACGAGCCAGAACCCTCAACGAGCCAGGACCCTTGACGAGCCAGCAACCTTGACGAGCCAGAACCCTCGACGAGCCAGAATCCTGGATGAGCCAGAACCCTCGACGAGCCAGAACCCTCGACGAGCCAGAACCTCGACGAGCCAGAACCCTCAAAGAGCCAGAACCCTCGATGAGCCAGAAACCTCGACGAGCCAAAACCTAGACGAGCAAGAACCCTCGACGAGCTAGAACCCTCGACGAGCCAGAACCCTCGACGAGCCAGAACCCTATACGAGCCAGAACCCTCGACGAGCCAGAACCCTCAACGAGCCAGAACCCTCGACGAGCCAGAACCCTCGACGAGCCAGAACCTTCGATGAGCCAGAACCCTTGACGAGCGAGCACCACGACGAGCCAGGACCCTCGACGAGCCAGGAACCTCGATGAGCCAGAACCCTCGACGAGCTACAACCTCGATGAGCCAGCACCCTCGATGAGCCAGAACCCTTGACGAGCCATAACCCTCTACGAGCGAGAACCCTCGACGAGCCGGAACCCTCGACGAGCCAGAATCCTGGACGGCCAGAACCCTCGAGGAGCCAGAACCCTCGACGAGCCAGAACCTCGACGAGCAAGAACCCTCGACGAGCCAGATCCCTCGACGAGCCAGAACCCTCGACGAGGCAGAACCCTCGACGAGCCAGAACCCTCGATGAGCCAGAACCCTCGACGAGCCAGAACCATCGACGAGCGAGAACCTTCGAAGAGCCAGAACCCTCGAGGAGCCAGAACCTCGACGAGCCAGAACCCTCGACGAGCCAGAACCCTCGACGAGCCAGAACCCTCGATGAGCCAGAACCCTCGACGAGCCAGAACCCTCGACGAGCCAGAACCCTCGACGAGCCAGAACCTTCGACGAGCCAGAACCCTCGACGAGCCAGCACCTCGATGAGCCAAGAACCTCGACGAGCCAGAACCCTCGACGAGCCAGAAACCTCGATGAGCCAGAACCCTCGACGAGCCAGAACCCTCGACGAGCCAGAACACTCGACGAGCCAGAACCCTCGACGAGCCAGAATCCTGGACGAGCCAGAACCCTCGAGGAGCCAGAACCATCGACGAGCCAGAACCCTCGACGAGCCAGAACCCTCGACGAGCCAGAACCTCGACGAGCAAGAACCCTCGACGAGCCAGAACCCTCGACGAGCCAGAACCTCGACGAGCAAGAACCCTCGACGAGCCAGATCCCTCGACGAGCCAGAACCCTCGACGAGGCAGAACCCTCGACGAGCCAGAACCCTCGACGAGCCAGAACCCTCGACGAGCCAGAACCATCGACGAGCGAGAACCTTCGAAGAGCCAGAACCCTCGAGGAGCCAGAACCTCGACGAGCCAGAACCCTCGACGAGTCAGAACACTCGATGAGCAAGAACCCTCGACGAGGCAGATCCCTCGAAGAGCCAGAAACCTCGAGGAGCCAGAACCCTCAACGAGCCAGAACCTCGACGAGCAAGAATCCTCGACGGCCAGAACCCTCGAGGAGCCAGAACCCTCGACGAGCCAGAACCTCGACGAGCAAGAACCCTCGACGAGCAAGAACCCTCGACGAGCCAGCACCTTGATGTGCCAGGAACCTCGACGAGCGAGAACCCTCGACGAGCCAGAACCCTCGACGAGCCAGAACCCTCGACGATCCAGAACCCTCGACGAGCCAGAACCCTCGACGAGCCAGAATCCTAGACGAGCCAGAACCCTCGAGGAGCCAGAAACATCAACGAGCCAGAACCTCGACGAGCAAGAACCCTCGACGAGCCAGAACCCTCGACGAGCCATAACCCTCGACGAGCCAGAACCCTCGACGAGCCAGAACCCTCGACGAGCCAGAACCATCGACGAGCGAGAACCTTCGAGGAGCCAGAACCCTCGATGAGCCAGAACCTCGACGAGCCAGAACCCTCGACGAGCCAGAACCGTCGACGAGCCAGAACCCTCGATGAGCCAGAACCCTCGACCGAGCCAGAACCCTCGACGAGCCAGAACCTTCGACGAGCCAGAACCCTCGACGAGCCAGCACCCTCGACGAGCCAGAACCCTCGACGAGCCAGACTCCTCGACAAGCCAGAACCATCGACGAGCGAGAACCTTCGATGAGCCAGAACCCTCGATGAGCCAGAACCCTCGACGAGCGAGAACCTCGACGAGCCAGAACCCTCGAGGAGCCATAACCCTCTACGAGCCAGCACCCTCGACGAGCCAGAACCCTCGACGAGCCAGAATCCTGGACGAGCCAGAACCCTCGACGAGCCAGAACCCTCGACGAGCCAAAACCTAGACGAGCCAGAACCCTCGACGAGCCAGAACCCTCGACGAGCCAGAACCCTCGACGAGCCAGAATACTCGACGAGCCAGAACCCTCGACGAGCCAGAACCTTCGACGAGCCAGAACCCTCAAAGAGCCAGAACCCTCGATGAGCCAGAACCCTCGACGAGCCAAAACCTAGACGAGCAAGAACCCTCGACGAGCCAGAACCCTCGACGAGCCAGAACCCTCGACGAGCCAGAACCCTAGACGAGCCAGAACCCTCGACGAGCCAGAACCCTCGACGAGCCAGAACCCTCGACGAGCCAGAACCCTCGACGAGCCAGAACCTTCGATGAGCCAGAACCCTGGACGAGCGAGCACCACGACGAGCCAGGACCCTCGACGAGCCAGGAACCTCGATGAGCCAGAACCCTCGACGAGCTAGAACCTCGATGAGCCAGCACCCTCGATGAGCCAGAACCCTTGACGAGCCATAACCCTCTACGAGCGAGAACCCTCGACGAGCCAGAACCCTCGACGAGCCAGAATCCTGGACGGCCAGAACCCTCGAGGAGCCAGAACCCTCGACGAGCCAGAACCTCGACGAGCAAGAACCCTCGACGAGCCAGATCCCTCGACGAGCCAGAACCCTCGACGAGGCAGAACCCTCGACGAGCCAGAACCCTCGATGAGCCAGAATCCTCGACGAGCGAGAACCATCGACGAGCGAGAACCTTCGAAGAGCCAGAACCCTCGAGGAGCCAGAACCTCGACGAGCCAGAACCCTCGACGAGCCAGAACCCTCGACGAGCCAGAACCCTCGACGAGCCAGAACCCTCGACGAGCCAGAACCCTCGACGAGCCAGAACCCTCGACGAGCCAGAACCTTCGACGAGCCAGAACCCTCGACGAGCCAGCACCTCGATGAGCCAAGAACCTCGACGAGCCAGAACCCTCGACGAGCCAGAAACCTCGATGAGCCAAAACCCTCGACGAGCCAGAACCCTCGACGAGCCAGAACCCTCGACGAGCCAGAACCTTCGACGAGCCAGAACCCTCGACGAGCCAGCACCTCGATGAGCCAAGAACCTCGACGAGCCAGAACCCTCGACGAGCCAGAAACCTCGATGAGCCAGAACCCTCGACGAGCCAGAACCTTCGACGAGCCAGAACCCTCGACGAGCCAGCACCTCGATGAGCCAAGAACCTCGACGAGCCAGAACCCTCGACGAGCCAAAAACCTCGATGAGCCAGAACCCTCGACGAGCCAGAACCCTCGACGAGCCAGAACACTCGACGAGCCAGAACCCTCGATGAGCCAGAATCCTGGACGAGCCAGAACCCTCGAGGAGCCAGAACCATCGACGAGCCAGAACCTCGACGAGCAAGAACCCTCGACGAGCCAGAACCTTCGACGAGCCAGAACCTCGACGAGCAAGAACCCTCGACGAGCCAGATCCCTCGACGAGCCAGAACCCTCGACGAGGCAGAACCCTCGACGAGCCAGAACCCTCGACGAGCCAGAACCCTCGACGAGCCAGAACCATCGACGAGCGAGAACCTTCGAAGAGCCAGAACCCTCGAGGAGCCAGAACCTCGACGAGCCAGAACCCTCGACGAGCCAGAACCCTCGACGAGTCAGAACACTCGATGAGCAAGAACCCTCGACGAGGCAGATCCCTCGAGGAGCCAGAACCCTCGAGGAGCCAGAACCCTCGACGAGCCAGAACCTCGACGAGCCAGAACCCTCGACGAGCCAGAACCCTCGACGAGCCAGAACCCTCGACGAGCCAGAACCTTCGACGAGCCAGAACCCTCGACGAGCCAGCACCTCGATGAGCCAAGAACCTCGACGAGCCAGAACCCTCGACGAGCCAGAAACCTCGATGAGCCAGAACCCTCGACGAGCCAGAACTCTCGACGAGCCAGAACCCTCGACGAGCCAGAACCTTCGACGAGCCAGAACCCTCGACGAGCCAGCACCTCGATGAGCCAAGAACCTTGACGAGCCAGAACCCTCGACGAGCCAGAAATCTCGATGAGCCAGAACCCTCGACGAGCCAGAACCCTCGACGAGCCAGAACACTCGACGAGCCAGAACCCTCGATGAGCCAGAATCCTGGACGAGCCAGAACCCTCGAGGAGCCAGAACCATCGACGAGCCAGAACCTCGACGAGCAAGAACCCTCGACGAGCCAGAACCTTCGACGAGCCAGAACCTCGACGAGCAAGAACCCTCGACGAGCCAGATCCCTCGACGAGCCAGAACCCTCGACGAGGCAGAACCCTCGACGAGCCAGAACCCTCGACGAGCCAGAACCCTCGACGAGCCAGAACCATCGACGAGCGAGAACCTTCGAAGAGCCAGAACCCTCGAGGAGCCAGAACCTCGACGAGCCAAAACCCTCGACGAGCCAGAACCCTCGACGAGTCAGAACACTCGATGAGCAAGAACCCTCGACGAGGCAGATCCCTCGAGGAGCCAGAACCCTCGAGGAGCCAGAACCCTCGACGAGCCAGAACCTCGACGAGCAAGAACCCTCGACGGCCAGAACCCTCGAGGAGCCAGAACCCTCGACGAGCCAGAACCTCAACGAGCAAGAACCCTCGACGAGCCAGATCCCTCGACGAGCCAGAACCCTCGACGAGGCAGAACCCTCGACGAGCCAGAACCCTCGACGAGCCAGAACCCTCGACGAGCCAGAACCATCGACGAGCGAGAACCTTCGAAGAGCCAGAACCCTCGAGGAGCCAGAACTTCGACGAGCCAGAACCCTCGACGAGCCAGAACCCTCGACGATCCAGAACCCTCGACGGGCCAGAACCATCGACGAGCGAGAACCCTCGACGAGCCAGAACCCTCGACGAGCCAGAACCCTCGACGAGCCAGAACCCTCGACGAGCCAGAACCCTCGACGAGCCAGCACCTTGATGTGCCAGGAACCTCGACGAGCGAGAACCCTCGACGAGCCAGAACCCTCGACGAGCCAGAACCCTCGACGATCCAGAACCCTCGACGAGCCAGAACCCTCGACGAGCCAGAATCCTGGACGAGCCAGAACCCTCGAGGAGCCAGAAACATCAACGAGCCAGAACCTCGACGAGCAAGAACCCTCGACGAGCCAGAACCCTCGACGAGCCATAACCCTCGACGAGCCAGAACCCTCGACGAGCCAGAACCCTCGACGAGCCAGAACCCTCGACGAGCCAGAACCATCGACGAGCGAGAACCTTCGAGGAGCCAGAACCCTCGATGAGCCAGAACCTCGACGAGCCAGAACCCTCGACGAGCCAGAACCGTCGACGAGCCAGAACCCTCGACGAGCCAGAACCCTCGACGAGCCAGAACCCTCGACGAGCCAGAACCCTCGACGAGCCAGAACCTTCGACGAGCCAGAACCCTCGACGAGCCAGCACCCTCGACGAGCCAGAACTCTCGACGAGCCAGACTCCTCGACAAGCCAGAACCATCGACGAGCGAGAACCTTCGATGAGCCAGAACCCTCGACGAGCTAGAACCTCGACGAGCCAGAACCCTCGAGGAGCCATAACCCTATACGAGCCAGCACCCTCGACGAGCCAGAACCCTCGACGAGCCAGAATCCTGGACGAGCCAGAACCCTCGACGAGCCAGAACCCTCGACGAG